>JARCGZ010000005.1:7502500-10002500 GCA_029784005.1 Lenwebbia sp. NSW1173648
AAACTCCTTTAAGACCCATTGCCTTGTTCTTCTTTTTTTTTTTATATATATAGAAAACCCATTAACTTGTTAACTAACCCATTTATGACATACTTAAGCTTGTTTTTAAAATTTAAGACAACCCATTTTTGACTCACGTCATTAAACATAGGTTAAAATATGGGTTTTAGACCCATTTTACTACCTCTGCTAGCTGCCCTCGCCGATATGGGCGAGGGCCCCCCTTTTCGGCCTCGAACGAGGTTCGCCCTCACCGATCTGCATAAGAAGTGGCTGGGAATTTTCAAATTTCACACATGATTTGACTAAAATCACTTTCTTGCTTGGCGAATCTTCAATTCGGATTTTCATCTTTATCTTCTTATAGAGAAATGTGAGTTAATGTCAGGTGCGATTGACGTTAGCTCTATTGATCTAGTAGAGTCGTTCTTACTACTCTGTTACGTTCTATTGTGATGTAAAATTAATATGCTTGTTGCCGTCCAAATTAATCTTGCTGGATTATGAATTTAGCTCTCTGCTCTCCTACGTGTCTATTTCTTTGTTTACCCTACCATTTTCTGTTTTATTATTTCTAAATTATCTTCTCTTAAGATTATATTGGAGACTTCCTTCAAAATCATCTTCAAATTTTGTTTTTTGAGGTCATCTCAGAATATCTTGATCACTTAAGTCGTTACAAAAATCCAATTTTATCCAAAAATAAATTGTTAAGTCTCCACTGACATTTCTATAATTACATAAAAAATTTGAAAATAGAAAATTTTAGGGTCGTACCAAACGCATTTATGTTCCTTTTCTATTCTGGGAATAAAAATTTTGTGCAGTTTTCAAATGCGTTCTTTTGCTCATAAACTTGTCCAGAGAATAAAAATAGAAAAAATTATTTCTGAACAGAAATTATTCATGAAAATAGAAATGTTACCAAACACACCCTAAAAGTTCAACACATCAAAAGGGTTCAATTCAAAAAGAAAAAAAGGAGGGGGGAGGAGAGAAGTCTGGAAGGTTTCCGCGTAAGTGAAAAGCTTACGAAAAATGTTTCTGTCACCTTCATTAATAGCAAAATTACCCCGCATTCAAATTCACATCCTAGAAGCACCGACAGTTTTCGAGAGCCTTCGTGTAGTGTCGTGTCATGTCATGTCCGATACACTCCGACACTCTTCGACATGTGATTGACACGTGGTCAGCGCTCTAGACAAACTAGCAACACCCGAGTCCAGCATCCCGACACTCCATTTCGACACTCACGGGGTCAATTTTAAGCATTTTCAATAAATTATTGGTCCAAATGTAAATTTATCAAAAATCTATATACTTAAGTCATATACCCAGCCACCCCCAAAATTACTATACCCAGCCAATAATTAAAAAAAACCTAATCGTGAATCCCAACAGAAGAAGAAAAAATTTACCGATAATATTTTCATATATACATGATAATTTATCATATATATACATAAAAATATACATTTAATTTACAATGTTTCCCAACGTATCAGAATTCTCTATTTTTTTAGAATGACGTGTCGGCGTGTCGTGTCGTGTCGCGTGCTCGTATCGGTGCTATTTAGTTCACACCTATGAAAAGCTGACCACGAATTATGCGTATAAAAATTATTTTTGAAAGTGCTCCCTTGTCGCTCGTTAAGTCTTATTAAAAATGTTTTTGGAGAATGTAAATTCTTCTATCCGCAGTAAATGACTGTACCAAAATATATCATTTATTGATTTTTGAGGCGTAGTGTTAATTTCACTTTTAGTTAACTTAATTAGGGCTCGGGGTCATCTGTTAACAATGTCCATTAAAGTAATTAATCACAAGTCTAACATAAACCTTCGGAAAAAAAACTGAGAAGACAGAATCTAAAAGGACTACTTATAGCTGGTATTAATTCAAAAGAATCAAAACTAGGATGATTAGCTTGAGATGCTTTTCCATTTTTTTTTAGAAGGTAAATGAGCAATGAATCCGGATCACCTAACATTTGGGTTTCTGTGACATGGGTAACATTACTCAAATCAGGCAGTCCATTTTAACCCCAAAAAAATTTCGGCCTAATTTTTTTCCCTCCCCCTTAACAAATGACGTGGCCCATTCTTGGCCGTTCATAATTTGAGTAATGTTACCCATGCCATAGAAACCCCAATATTAGGTGATTTGCTTCCGATTTCAAGGGTTCATCGTGATGCAACAAACTTCTTTCTTGTCTTCAGAGATGATGCCAACATTCAAATGCCATTAGCGTGAAGAAACTGGCAAATTCTTATGGAATCATCAAAGAATCGCATAAAGTTAACTCGTTAGAATGACGCAAAATCAAAGGAAAGATAGCAGAGCCACAAAGCGGAAACGACGGGGTCCAATTCAAGCAGTCGACGTCGACCAGGACTCGCGACGAATAGGAAGAACCCACATGGCAGGCGTCCTGCTGTTCTTCCGGGGAGAGTAATGATCGGGATGAAAGTCGTCATGCCGCTCTTGATCGGATTGCTCTCGTCCGCGACAGGAAGCACGAAGGGGTAGTTTTTACCCAAAATTAGACCTGTCAAACGCGGTGAATCGGGTCGGGTCGCAAATGATTCAACCTAAATTAACACATTTAATTAATTTTGACCTATTTTCATGTAATACAAATCTAACGACTCATATCTGTTCCGACTCGTAATAGTGTTTAAACACTTCCATATTTAATCAGATCTAGGAAAAGTTGTTTTTTTTTTTATATATAATTTATTACTAAAACACTTCCATGCAACACAAATCTAGTAGAAAATTTTTATAATTTTTTTAAAATTCTGATTTTATTTATTTATATTTTATATTTTCTTTTCCTTTTTTTTTTGGACGAAATCCGGCGAGGGCCGGTCGACCCTCGCCCACTGCTAGCGAGGGCTTTGCGGTCCTCGCCCGTGACCGGCGAGGGTTGATTGGCAACTCTCACTGAACTTCGTAGGAAAGAAAAAGTAAAAAAAGAATGAAAATTAAAATTAAAAATTTTAAAAATCAGAAATTACAAAAAAAATTATAAATATAAAAATTATTCAAGAGCGTGATATCTCGTGACTTAATAACCTTTATCAGCTAAATGGGTTTAAGAGAAAATATTAGGCGGTCCTTCCTTGCCAACTCATCTCTAAGTCACTCCAGTAATTGTGCTTCATATGGGGCCCACATTTCAGAATTTTCAGAATTTCTTTTTTCACTCACCTTTACCTTTCCCTAAACACCCCTCGCCTTCATCTTCACATCCTTAACGAAACCGCCAGCCGAGTCGCGGCTGAAGCGACCTCACGCCCGTCTACGACCGGCGGCGAGGGAGCCGCGGGCTGAGCCGCCGAGATCGCGGGCGGCGACGAGGCGGAGGCTGGGGTCAAGCTCTCTGCTCATGAGCTCCCCTTCTTGAACTCTCTCCCTATTCTCTGTTTTTCTCCCGGTTTCAATCTCCCACCCACAAAACAGACTTCTGCCTTTTCCTTTCTCGGTTAATTGCCCAAAACTAAGCTCCTCCCGTTTCTCTCGCTGCCCTCTTCCTCTTTTTCTCAGTAGAGAACCCCCCTACTGAGCTTGGTAGAGGGGAGCTCGTTCAAAAAGAAAACGAACAGCTATCCATTTTGGGGACTTTGCGCAAGCCTCTCACCTATCACCACCACCACTTGACTTGTCGTGGTTTGCCGTTGCTTGCCCCGCCCCACTCCGCCTACGCAGCCCCACCTCCGTCCGAGCGCCAGGACGTCGCTCTGCGCCAACAACTGCGGCTTCTTCAGCAGCCTGATGACGCAGAACCTCTGCTCTAAATGCTATCGCGACCTCCAGCTCAAGGAGCGGCGATCTCGAACGCGAAGCATGCCCTCAACCAGACCTTAACCCCCGCCTCCGCCTTGGCCTTGCCGCCGCCGAGTCCTCGCCGCACGCAATCTCGGCGGCTCAGCCCGTGGCTCCCTCGCCGCCGGCCGCAGATGGGCGCGAGGCCGCTTCATCTGCTAGTGCTACTCGTCTGGCGATTTTTTCTGAGGATGTGAAGATGAAGGTGAGGGGTGTTTAGGGAAAAGAAAAGGTCAGTGAAGAAAGAAATTCTGAACAATTTGAAATGTGGGCCTCATATGACACGTGTCGGCCAATTAATGGAGTGGATTAGAGATGAGTTGGCAAGGAAGGACTACCTAATATTTTCTATGAGTTTAAAGACAAACTCATTTATAATCCACATGTAAGAGAGTTTTACAACTCAAACCTTTTGACAATCTATTTATTAACACTTGACTAACCTATACTGAATATGAGTTTTCAACTCATTTTATTACCTCTATCACGGACAGGGCATGTCCACCCTGTCCCAGGCTCATGCGGGCGTGGGCTTATAGAAGTCGAAAGCCGGAGTCTTGGGACGCAAGGCATCATCCTCCTCGTGGTTCTTTTTGTACCCCATCAACCATGTACATCTTGGGTTTGAGGGTGCAAAAGCGGATTCCAGAGTAGTGTCACGGTCGCCACATTGGGACAACATGCAGAACGTGTGGCCGTCCAAAAGGGCGTCCTTATACTGGCTCCTCTTTGGGCCGCCCCTCTCTCCCACGGGGAGACGGGGGTCGAATCTGAGCCGGAGTCTTTCTCCCCTCCGGTCTCCATGGTGCGCGGTTCACGGGAATCCGCCCCTTGTACATGGCCACAACCTTGCAGGGCGAGTAAGTGGGCAAGGAGCCGAGGGGAGAATTGTAGAGGATGGAGGACCACTCGGCACGAGGAGAAGGGGGGTGGACCGGACAAGAAGATATCAGCCCGGGCAATTCCACGGAGGGAGGCGATGATAGAGCAAGTGAAGGGGTTGAAGAGGGAGAGAGGAGAGGTGGCCAGGTCGTCGGGGAAGAGCCAACTGCGCCATGACGAGCTGATCCGATTCGACCCTTCGAGCAAGTGTCTGTTCTGTTCTTAAATCACTCTGACATTTCTAGGCAAACTGATGGCAGCTGCCCCTTACCCTTCGCCCAATGACTATTTACATATCTCTATAGTCTACCAAAACCATACGTGAGTTTTACCTTTGAATACCCTTTTACGTCTTCGCATCAATTATCTGAGTGTCCCTATATACGAAGATGCCATTTTCTTTCCCAAAAAAAAAAAAAAAAAACCCATCCCAAAATCCCCAAAAAACACTCAAAAAGTCCAAAGCATCTAAAGCCGAATCACCTAAAGCCTTAAGCAAAATGCTAAAAAAAGATTTTCAAGGAAGGGTAATTTGACCATTTCGATGTGGGGGTTTATGCTTAGAGGTAGGTGAAAGGCACTAAAGAGAAATTGAGGTTCGTTGGATCAAAAGCGAGGAATGAAATGGAGCCTTTGCCGCTTTCCAAATTCGGTCACGACCATTCCACTTGGCTGTAATTTTACTTTCATGTCTTTGCCTATGCCTCTATTTATAATCTTAATAGCCTTTGCCTGTTTGTAAGAAATTGAGGTTCGTTGGATCAAAAGCGAGGTATGTTGCGAAACGACGCAAGAGGAAGTACAATCTTACTTTCATGTCTCTGAGTCCATTAATTGCAATCAAACAAAGCCTAAGGGGGTTGTTCCTGTTTCTAGGATAAAACTGCCGAGCGATGCTGGTAAAAGATTTCCATACGTCACGATCTGATTGTAATCGATACGGTCGAAATGCACAAACAAAATATAGCTCGAAGTATACTGTGGTCTTCCGCATATTCAAAGTGACGAGTCTCACTGAAAATTTCCACAAATTTCATTTCCAAAAGCAATCTAACATCTGCTCGGGGAGAGTCTGAAAAAAATTAAAACGTAGGGGAAAAAAAGAATGTCAAAACGCAGATGGAACTCTCACAACCGAGGTCGTCTGAATATCTTGCTCATAATGGTGTACCAAAAAGGCATGAAACTATAAAGCAAAACGACACTCATTCAATTTTGAATTCCTCCTCTGGCTAAAATGTTAATTACCCACCAAGAAAATTAACCCCAAACCGGCTCACTACTTCTTCTCTTCCTTCTCAGCCTCAGCGGCCTTCTTCATCCTCACGCCAACATGACGTTGGTTCATGCGCTCCACTCGCAGCTTGGCATATGCATTGAACGATTTCATCTGATCCGTGACCTTCACAAGTTCCACTGCTGGCTTTTCTCTTACAATGGGCAGGTAAGTTCCTTGGACTTGAGTTGCATTTGCAAGCTCTTCTGGAGTAGAATCACCAGCCTGCATGGAGAAGGAAGATGAGATGTTTTCAACGAGAACAGGGTTTTGGAAAAGTCAATAAAAAATTTTCAGTTCTCAATTTACCTTGAATTTCCGTGCGCGTCTTGGGAAGACAACTAGTTTTGCCTTGTATGTCTTCAGTCTCTGCACATTAGCTTGAAGACCTTCCAGCGAGCGATTCTTGCGTCGATGATCAAGTGCAATTCCAATTGTTGGAGCTAATTTCTTCGGGATGCCTGCTGCCTGAGACATACAAAATGCAAGTTAAGCATGAGGCTTGAACAAAATGCAGGAAATTGTAATAGGAAATCCTTGAAGAAAGAGCAATCAGGGGAGCCGTTTAGTTATCATCAAAATAAGGGAGAAAAATGTAGTAATACCAAACCACAGTGCAAAAAAGCATGCAAAAAAAGAAGATAACAACAACAAAAAGTTAAAAAAGAGAACAGAAGTCCCAAATTCTGTTTAGTTAGGTAACTGAAGCTAATGGTGCAAGTCTACTTGAAAGCTGCCACTTGAATAGCCGAATGCGACTTTGGCCACAGGTTGGTATATATGCCAGTAAAAGATTACAGGGGCTTTAATAAAGCTTCTTATGCAAAATTATGGTGAAAATGATGTTAATGATGTACAAATAGCCTATCTCCTCGTGATGCTTCGTGATTTGGGATATAAAGATCCAAAAGGGGCAGTGAGCAATTTCCTAACTGACAGAATTATTAAGCGCAACAGCAAGTCAAATGATTGTTGAATGTCATCGTCACAAACTTTGAAAGGGCTGGATGATCACATCTATTCATTTTACTTGTATCAACACTGAAAAATGATCTTAACAAGGTAATGAAGATTCTTCATGACAAAGGAACCATTCAAACAAACTACTCATGTGACTATACCTTAAGTTCTTCAAGAGAAAATCCCTTCCCAGCCCTGACCTTCATATTATACTTCACGGTTTGACCATGGACAACTGGTCGGAGTGGACCCGCTGTTGGCCTCGGGAAAATCTTCACAGCCTTCTTTTGCCGAGCTGGGCACAAAATAAAGAACATCAGAATGCTCCGAGAATAAGAATGGCAACAAATGGCATCACTTCTATATAAAGGGAGTAATTCAATTACTTAAGCGTCTTCTAGCTTTTCTTGCAGGCTGGTTAAACCAGGTCTTGACGTAATTTTGCCAGTGCTTTCTGAAGTGCCCACTTGGCACAACGTTGTTATGTTTAACCATGACTTACCTAAAAAGGGAAAAAAGACAGCTTTTAAGGTTAAGATTGCTCTGAGATGTGGATATATGTTATCAGCAAAAGCTATTAGACTGTAAATACATGACAGATTATGATCCAAACACATTCACAAAAAGTACAGCAAATTTGTTTGTTCAGTCTGCACAATGTTAAAACTGGTTTTCAGTGCCAATTCAGAAATTCAGATAACTCAATATCATAATCACACGATCTTCCACATTTGCTGACACAATAGTTTCAATCCGGAATAACCATTTTCACATAAGAAAAAGAATGACATAAGAAGGGATTAAACCAAACAATCGTGTGTTAAACGACATCACTTTTACGTTTTGTCAACCAACAGCTTATATAAGCTGAAAATTCTTAGACTGCCGGAAATCCAAGTAAATCTCATTTGAAGTACAAGAATCATGTCTGAATTCAGAATTACAATCCCCATTCAGGGCATCGACATTCTTAAACCTTCACATTCCCCTGCAAACTAGACAACAAAATTCTACATCGCGAACAATTCTCACAAGTAAGTAGTACAATCAGATAATAATCAGAACTCGATAACCTCCTCAGCCCAAGAAGAGGGAACAGTTACTTCCAACATTGCCTCGCCCACAAACCTTTTATCAACCCAGATAAACAATAATTCAACAGAAGAGGTCGAGTGAAAACAACACGCAGCATTTCCAACATACTAAATTCGGCAGGAAAACAGACACCGTGATTCGTGAAGAGAACACCCCCTCGCATCAACGACATTAATGTCCCAATCAGATTGGGGGAAATCCATTCACAGATTGAGCTTGATATCAGCGAAACAGATCGAACGACGCGACAAATGACGAAACTTTCAAACGACCGGGATAGAAACAGAGCAAAGCAACAGATTCGAACCCGAAATGAATCGAAGCAAATCCAACGTGAATCAACCGAAAAAGGATCGACTAAGAGATGTGTACCTGCTTCAGAGCCGACAACTGAGCGGTGCGATCGTTCGACTGAGAGAAGCTTTATAGCGCTTCCTAGGGCTTACACATACTGAATCGAAAAAAAAAAAACGGTTTTTTGGGCCTGACCCGATTCTTTTAGCCGTTTTTGGACTCGGGTCGCAGGACAAAAGTTCAAGGCCCAATAAGATGCGGTGTAGGCCCTTTCTTTTCAGTGACATTAGGGGCACCGGAATCAAGCATTAACTGGCGCAGCTAAGATTTTTCCCTTTATTTGTTCAGGAGAGAGAGAGAGAGAGAGAGAGAGAGAGAGAGAGAGAGAGAGAGAGTTAAATGTGTTTAAGAAAACATGATTGGTCTAAGATTTGGTAATTGGGAATGATTCAGACTTGAATCGTATAATTTCTTCTTCTTGGGTTAAATTTGAATTGCAAGATCCGTTGATATCCACGTTACATAACAACCAATTAGAATTAAAAAGACCAGCAATCCGTTGATATCCATGTTACATCACAACATATTATATTTAAAAAGACCGGTGTTGTGTGGTGCAAGAGAGACAACTGCTACTGAGGTCAAGGCCGGCAACGTGATCACTGAATTCGTCACACTCCAACCCCCACGAGCAATAATCTCTGTTTCTGCCTAGTGACAATTATGATTCGAGTTTCAGATAAACGCAACGAGAACCCGCTCATTTGATTCCAAGGATCCTCTTAAGCAATATCAAGGTCGATATCTCAACGACATGATACATTGGAATAGTAAAGCATGTGTTTACATCAGAAAATGATTAGCTTTTATTATCGACAAGTGATAAGTTTGGTCCATTATCTAAGAGGTGGTTGATTTAAAAGGTAATGATTGTCTACAACGTATAAGAGAAATTATCGATAGGTATCAATGCCAATCGACATCGATTATTGACAATTTGTCATTTGCAAATTTTGCTCGAGTATTGGAATTTGGAAAATTGTCCAAAAAGTCATAAACCTATTGTACTTTTGTCAATTGGGTCCTAAACTTTTTAATTTTGCCAATTGAGTCCTAAATCTTTTTACTTTTTGCCAACTGAGTCAAACTAGCCAATTTTGACCTGAAATAGTTGACGTGGACGCCGGCCGGCTGTTCTACGTGGCATTGCCGACACTAACCTAGACAATTTTTAATAATATTTTTAATAATATTTTTTATTTTTTTATTCTTTTGCCTCTTCTTTTCTTTTCGATGTATGGGAACATCGAGATCCAAATGATCCCAGTATAAACAGTGTACACTAATGAGGGTGACATGATATGGTCATTTATTCTTAATTTAATTTTTGTGCTTGTTATTGTAGCACTTATGTCATGGAAGAGCTAGAGGAGATCGGGAATAATTGTTCAAAAAGTTTTAAACCTATTACATTTTTGCCAATTCACTCATAAACCTTTTAATTTTACCAATTCAGTCTTAAACCTTTTCACATTTTACCAATTGAGTCCATCCGATCAATTTTAGCCGAAAATCGCTGACGTTGATGCCGTCCTTTTGCCGGCCCTGACGTGGATAATTTTTAATAATAATTTATTTTTTTAAAATTTTTATTTTTTTATTACTACCTTCACCGACCACAGTAAAGAAAAAGAGAAAAAAAAATTTAGAAAAAGTAATTAAAAAATTAATAAAAAATTATCCATACTAGCGCCAATGACCGACCGGCCTCCACGTCAGCGATTTCCGACCATAATTGGTCGAATAAACTCATTGGAAAAATGTGAAAAAATTTAGGATTGAATTGACAAAAGTGCAATACATTTATGATTTTTTCGATTATTCTCCCGATGAGATTGTAATCCATGGCTTTCATGATCATCGACTTTTGTGGAATTCTTAGGGTGTGCATGGCAATACTTCTTCTCTAGAAGTTGATTTTTCTACTTCTGAAGAGAAGTAATTTTTTTTACTTCTTCAAGTGGTTCTAAAACTATTTCTGAAGTAAAAAAAATGCTCTAAAAGTAGAAAAATGAAGTTGCGTTACCAAATGGATTTCTGCTCCAGAAGCACTTCTGCTCCAAAGTGTTGTCATGCGCGCGCTCCATGTGAAATGACACATGGGGGGTGACTAAAGGCAAAATGTCAAAAGTCTTTTGGGCTTGTTTTTGTTCTTTGGATGACCTATCATCTTTACATAAGTAGGCCCATTGTCATTCATGCCTATCAAGAGTTTCATCCTTGATCTTTCGTGATCCTCGATGAGTCAAATTCAATTGGTCTAGCTGCTTGACTCCCTGATGGGTCATTGTTTCCATAACTCCCTATAAATGAATCAACAATCCACATAAGAGACCGAGGAACTGACAAAGTGACGATTAATATCGACCACATTCTACTATGTATGTTTGTCTTGCCATAGAAGCTTCGCTATTTCGACTTATTGCCTGAATCTCACAGTTTTTTTCCCCCTTAAACTAATGTCAAGAGTTATAAGCACAATAGGCTTTTTCTTTTTCAAAAGGGAAAAAAACTGGTCACACATCCACAAGGTACTTATAGGTCGAATTCTCGTGCCTGCCGTGATTGACCGTCAATGTGCAATCATAGTTGCATAGTTGGTCCACTAAAATGGAACCTCACATTTTTTCCACAAAAAAGGCCAAAATTGTGAGACCCGCCAAAAGACTTTTGCCCGTCTTTTAGATTGAGTCCCATAATTTTTTGGAGTATTCCTAGTCTTTGATGTTAGAAAAATAATTGAAAAGAATGGAATCAAACTTTGAGACGTGAATACACTGTCTTTAAAGAATTGTTTACTCCACAAGGTTGTTATGGTTACTGACAACAATTCTTCAAGATACAATCTAAGTCTCAGAATGAAAATCCCGATAGCAATTCTGGTATTTCTCCAAGAACTCTCAAAACGAAACAATTGGAGTATAAATACTGTATTTTAAGAAATAAATGAAAAGAAAAAATTGCAAGAAAAGGTCTTTTCTAAATTCTTATGGATCATTAACTATTTCCTTAGTAATTCCTACTTACGAAATACAAGTTCGTGAGTTGAGATTCAATCTATCACTCGTGTCATTAATTGTACAAATAGTACCCTTTTATCTCTCCTCTTTTTAACTTAACATAATCTGTATGAAATATCTTTCCGTAGGATACCACATCCGATTTAGAAAATTAGTCTCCAAAACTCTTGGTAACTCACTTAAATTGCAAGCTAATGTCTGGAAGAGTATGGGAAGTGGCAATTCCTAGGTGACTTGAACACAACTACAAATTTTCTGTGAAAAACATGAACTTGATACGACTTAAATGAAATTGACACGAGATGACATGTTTTTCCTCATTTTTAATGAGAAACACTATGTAATCAATCACATTGGAACATTTGTCTTCCAACAAAAATGACATAAATAACCATTACGAACATCCTGACACGACATAAATTTCTAATCCTCTGTTATTAAGTTATACATTTAAGTTATTGAGAATATCTCTCAAGCTTGAGCACGTGAAGGAAACAAGTTCCAAACAGAAATTTCAAATCCAAATAGGACCGCCAAACAAGGAAGAAATTATTGAACCAAACGAAGGCCCTTTCTACTAATGAACCGTGGAGAATATCACATCAATCTCCTTGGTTTCCATGGACAACAGAAGTTACAGAACTTTCTGCGTCATCCTCGACCATGGATATTACAACGCAACATTATGACATTGCTGATGTATTTATGGACAGAGATGTTCTCTAAGAACCTCAAGAACTAACTTTCATGAGCAAGAAAACAGCATCTCATTGTACTTTATGAAACATGCAAACAAACGTGGATCTTGTATAACTGTTACTCGATAAACTACTTAGATACAAAGCATTAAGTATCTAGCTCCATATTTTCTTGTCTGTCAGAGCTTTCCTCACCCTTTGACATCCTTTTGCCATTCTCTTGGAGTAGTGCAAGAACCATCTACTCTTCTCGTCAATGATCAAGTTCTCTAGCACAACACCAACCCAAAACCCAACTCCAGCGCCTGACAGCACGATTTTCCAATCCCAGTCGAATAGAGACTCTTCTTCATTATCTACGTTGAAAGGTGGTGGTGGTGGTGGTGGACCGGCATCACCATTTCTGCATTTATTTGGTAGAGGACTTCCACACAACCCCTCATTCATTGCAAATGAACTGCTCCCGAATGTGTCAAACTGTGATCCACGTGGTATTGGTCCCGACAGTCGATTGTGAGAGACATGGAAAACCGCAAGAAATGTGAGGCTGGCTAGTTGTTGAGGAATCTCTCCCACTAGATTGTTCAGGGAAAGATCCAGTGACTCGAGCACTATCAGGTTTGCCAAGGAAGGAGGGATGCTACCGGTGAGGAAGTTGTTTGAAAGGTTGAGCATGCGAAGAAACTTCAGATCTCCAATGTTTTCAGGAATGAACCCTTCGAACTTGTTATTGGATAGGTCAATTGCCACGAGGACATCCGGAATCATTGCATATTCCCTTTCGGTGCCCTTATTCATCAACGTCGTCGCATAAGTCATATCGTTTTCGATTGAATAATTAGACTTTGCAAACCGTTGGTGGATATTCATGTATGCCAACTCATCTTGACCAACGATAACCTTCATGGCGTGGCAACTCTGTAACAACTTGGAAGGAAGTTTACCATTGAAGCTGTTGTTGGAAAGGTCCAGGATTTGTAAACTAGTGAAGTTAAGCGGGCTTAGATGACCTTCTATGGGACCATGGAACTTATTGGACTGCAAGCCAATAACTTTTAGGTAGGCCAATTCCGACAGCCAAATTGGGAATGTATCATTAATTTCGTTGCCACCAAGGTTCAAATACTCCAGCATTCCACAATTTCCTAAAGATCTGGGAACAATCCCTCCTAGTCGGTTTTCTCTGAGGTCGACCATCTTCAGTGCACAACTATCGGGGTAAACGCAAGGAATCATGCGGCTGAATTTATTTCTCGCGAGGTTCAAATAATTCAAATGAGCAATACTACCCAAACAAGGAGGAAGTGTGCCATTCAGAGCATTGTTGGACAAATCGAGCACGACAAGAGAGCTCACTTCACAAATGGATGTTGGAACTTCCCCAGATAGGAAATTGTTGGAGATGTCGTATAGCACGACCGAGGGAGGTGGGACAGGGAGGGTTGTTTCTAGCAAGTTAAAACTAACGTCAAGATACTTCAAGTTTGGGAAAGGAAGATCGGTCTGGTTGTTTTCGAAGCCGGTTAAAAGATTGTGAGAAAGAAGCATAAACGTGAGAGATTCTTTGCTATTGTTCCACATCCATCTAGGAATGGTCCCTCGGATTCTGTTGTGTGGTAGGTCTAACAGCACCAATTCGCTCAAGTAGCCTATAAACTGTGGGAACTCGGTCAAGTTGCATGAATACAAGAATAAGGAGTCAAGCTTCGATGAAGTGGCATTGACGAATGACTTGGTGAACGATATATTGTTGAAGGACAAGGCTAACGTTCTCAAGTTCTTGAGTTTAAATATATCATTTGCATCGAGAACGCCATTGAGATTAAGCGACTCCAGTGCAAGATGGTCAAGATCCTCCAGATTCCACAATGTGCTCGGAATATCACCATGAAAGTCGTTGTAAGAAAGTCTGAGCCCATTCAACTGCTTCAGGTTCTCAAATGAAGATGGAAATCCACAGCTAAACCGATTAACTACCAAACAGAGAAAAAAAAAAGACATAAGACAAAGGAGCGTTAGTTACACCATTAAATTCAATTTAATATTTCTCTTTGGTTAAATAATCTCGTCGTCTGAACTATTACCTTGAAACTGGCCAAAAAAGAAACTATTACCTGAAATGTCCAACTCGGTAAGTTTGGTCAAGTTGACCACCCACTCCAAAGTATCGCCACTCAAGTTATTGTTGTGGAGCCTTAGAATGGAGAGCTGGGTGAGGTTAGCAAAGGAAACAGGGATTTGTCCCTCAATGTTATTTCCTGACAAGTCCAGCGAAGTGAGATGAAAAAAGATTACCCAATGAAGAGGGAAGCAATCCCGAGAAATGGCAATCCATTAAATTCAATTTCAATTTTTCTCTTTGGTTAAATAATCTCGTCGTCTGAGCTACTACCTGAAAACTGGCCAAAAAAGAAACTATTACCTGAAATGTCCAACTCGGTAAGTTTTGTCAAGTTGACCACCCACTCCAAAGTGCCACCACTCAACTTATTGGAAGAGTGGTTCCAAAAAAAGTTATTTGAAGAGAGCGTTAGCGACGATAGCTGGGTAAGATTAGCAAAGGAAACAGGGATTTGACCTTGCAAGTTATTTACTGACAGGTCCAGCGAAGTGAGATGATAAAGATTACCCAAAGAAGAGGGAAGCGATCCCGAGAAATTGCAATTCCAGGCGATTAACTCATTCAAGAGACTAAGATTTCCAATCGAAATGGGTATTTCTCCTGAGAAGTTGGTCTGGGAAAGGTCTAACGTCTTCAATGGAGCACCCCAATGCAGTTTGGGGAAAAAACCAGAAAGGTCGTAATTGGAAGAAATGTCAAGGACTTCCAAGTTTGGCAGCTGAAAAATGCTGACCGGAAAGTCTCCATTCAATCGACAATCTGCAAGCCCAAGCGATGTCAAGGAAGAGAAATTCGCTAGCACAGGAGGGATAGGTGACAACAAGCTTACAAAAGAAAGATCAAGTTCTTTTAGCCCCGTCAAATTATGAACAAGGTTGCCCATGTTGGGCAAATGAAGTGTCGTGGGCCAATAAATGGACAAATCAAGAGAAACTAACTCGGTGAGTTGCGAGATATCGTGAGGGATTTCACCGGAAAAGTCCGAGTTGGAGAGATTAAGGTATTGCAACCTTAAAAGATTGCCGAAGCCGTACGGGATTGGGGAGAAGTCGAAGCTGTTGAAAGCGAGATTGAGCGACTCCAGGTGAACGAGTCGAAAGAGAGTGGTGTTGGGACTCATGGTGCCCGAGAGACAACTGCTACTGAGGTGGAGGGCGATCACTCGGCCGGTGACCTCATCACATTCGACGCCGTCCCACGAACAACAATCTCCATTTCCATCCAGTGACCAGGAACGGACCTTTGGATAAACGCATCGCGAATCTGTCGTGTTGGTTCTGAAACTTCTCATGAATTCCAGTAAGGCAGAGCTCTCATCCGCATGACATGGTTCCTCAGCAAACGAAGTATGAAAGAGAGAGATTAGAAATACCCAAGCAAGCAGCAGATACAATGATAAGGGTGCCATAATCTTTCTGTGCTCTTCTTTTCTTAGGTTACCGAAGTGAGTATTCGAGATGAGCGCAAGGGAGAAGGTTTTTATAGGCAGCAATTGACTCTGGCAATGGCAATATAGCCCGCGGTGTGGCATTTTACTTTATCTAATATTATTTGTCATCCTTTCAACGTAGGATCCATTCGTTTCTTTTGGTGACATATTGGAAATTGGCAACATGCTCCCATGTTGTTCATGTTGTTTGATGGGATAAGTGTACGAAAAGTCATAAAATTTGTCACGATAGTGCAATTGAGCTTTAATACTTTCAAAAAGTGCAATCAAGTCTTAAAACTTGTCAAGTTGGTGCAATCGAGTGCTTTCGTTAATACCGTCAATTTGTCTAACGAAAAATGCTGACGAGGCATTTTAAAATTAATTTCTCTCTCCTACATGGCATTTTTCATTATTTTTTTTTGCAAATCTTATTTAAATCAAATTAAAACACTAAAAAAAGGCTAAACCGGAAAAAAAAAGGGGGGGTAGGGCAGGGCAGAGCTAGGCCTCGCCGGTGAGGTGTGGTCACCGTTGCCCCTCGTAGGAGGGGCTGGCGGAGGTCACCGGCCCTGGACGCCGGTGGTCGGCCCTCGCCATTTGGCATATTGTCAAAAAGGTTTAGGACTAAATTGACAAGTTGTCAAAAGATTCATGATTATATGAGCACAATTGACAGGTTTATGATTGAATTGATCGCCATAAAATAGGTACATAATTTTTTGGGCAACTTTTTCTATCTTTCTTGTTTGAGCATTCACCGACAAACTCACTTATACGTTTGTTCTCTCCCAACGTCAATTGCAACCATCACAATTTTCATATCCCAAGTTTAAGACTAATTTTTCGTTCATGGTTTAATCTTGACTTTTGAGTAGTGAATTTCTCTCTTAATTATATCATGTGTGCCATCATGCGATCCAACTAGTGTATGGTTATTAGCAGATGGATTATGATGATATTTTAGCTTAATCTACATTGTAAGTCATAAATTTAGCAGGATAAGTTCAAAGGTAGTTTTGATCGAATCAATTTGTGTAACCAGCAAAATCAAGTAAGATAGTATGGTATTTTATGGCATAAAGAAGTGATAGTTCAATGTTTAACATTTATTGGGAGATACTAGCAAAATGTAACTTGCGTTGCACTCGTCAGGACCACGTATTTTTTTAAAACTCCATAAACATCAAATTTTCTTGAGCATAGTTTGAAGCTTTTTTTTTTAATATATATTTTGACTTTCGGTGTTAATGAATTACTATACATATTCAATTTAAAAGACGAGCTATATGAAAAATAAGGAAACTGAGATTTTCTCATGATAATCATATAAAATGCAAGAATTAGGTGTCTATTAAACTTTTGATGACTTCATTGGTTTTTTTTTTTCAGTGTAAAAACTCATTTTAACAAACAAAATATAAAAATAAATCATCACAATAAAAACAACAAAGTGTGAAAGGTAAGAGGATATTATTGAAATAGATGGATGCGCACTCCGAATCATCAAATAAAGATATTGAAATGAGTAAGTAGTGAACCTTTATTAGATAAACGGAAATCATGGAAGAATAAATTGAAAAGTACTAAAAAAAAGTCATAAACTTATTGTATTAATGCCAATTTAGTTATAAACCTTTTAATTGGACCAATTTTGTCTTAAACCTATTACATTTGCGCCAAATGAGTCCATCTGGCCAATTTTGACCGGAAATCATTAACAAGGATGCTGACTATCCTACGTGCAGCTGACGTGGGCATTGTTAAGTAACTTAAAAAAAAAAATTAAGTCTTTAATATATTTTTTCTTTCTTTTTTTTCATTTTGGTCGGCGAGAGCCGGCCACTGGGCGAGGGCCCGCAAGTCCTTGCCGTGCATCGCCATATCTGAGCAAGGAACTTGGCGGCCTCACTTGCTGGCCACGACTGAGGCCGCGAAGGTCATCGCCAGATTTGGGCAAGGATGTTCTCGGCCTCACCCACAACCGAGGCTACGCGGCCTTACCAGCCGAGGTCGAGGCTGCGAAGGCCCTCGCCAAATCTAGGTATTTGCTGTCTCGCTTGTGGCTAACGAGGCCATGATGACCTCACCTAGGGCCTTAGCGATCCCACCGGCTCTGGGCGAGGCGGCCATCGCCTAGATCTAACCCATGGTTGCCTGCCAAAACGAAAGGAAAAAGAAAGAAAGAAATAATTAAAAATTTTAATATCCACGTTAGTGCCGATCGCACCACGTGGGACGGCTGAAGTCCACGTCATCGATTTTTGGCCAAAATTAGCCGGATGGACTCAAGTGGTACAAATGCAAAAGATTTAGGACTAAATTGGTTCAATTGAAAGATTTAAAACTGAATTGGCATAAATATAATAAGTTTAATACTTTTTTGATAATTTTTTTCCCAAGAATAAATTAGATTGTAATCCAAAAGAGCGATGAAAATTGAGATGTTATATATATTAAAGGAGGAAACGTGAACGGGGTGTGCTTAATTTGCTTTAAGTTAAATGTGAAAAAGTGTCTTATGAATTAAAGGTCACACGGCGGGTGTTTTCTTTTCTTGTAACAATAGAGTAAGTTTTTTAGTAGAAGAAGTTTTATTTATGTTCACATTCTGCATATTTTTTTTATATTATAAGAACTTAAAATTAAATATATCAAATCTTAATTTGAACGTGAAACACACTATTCGTTTAGAATTATATTGAAAGACACATTATTTTAACGAATGGTCATGTTTTATGAAAAACACAACTTTTACATATAATGGACGAGATAGGTCTTGCTAACCAACTATTATCCTTTTGACCCCCCCCAAAAAAAAAAGGAACTATTATCCGATCTTTGAATCTTCAGTCAATGAAATTAATTTCAATTTGTCATAGCTAGACACGTCACGTCGTTTACCCAAGTCAAGAAGAACATTCCAACATTATCAATCTCCAGGCGACATTTGCCGCAAAAGGCGGTCCAGTTCTAGTCACGGGACGTGTGATTTGGTTCAGTTTTGCAATTTTGACTCACATTTTCAAATGGACATGACAGCCCACTAGAAGTCCAGCTCAAAGAAAAGAAATGGGCCGAAAAACTTGTGGGGGGCAACATGACAAAATTCTAGAAATACATGTAATACTATTATATATCATCGCAATTTTTGGTGAGTAAATGCTCTAGGTAGTGATTAACTAGATCATAGTGTTAATGTAATGCAAGAATCACCTGCTCTTCTTGTCAACGATGAAATTCCCAAGCCCCACACCGATAGAGATTCCAACTCCAACGCCAACCAGCATAGTTCTCCGGTCCAAGTCGTGTAAAAGTTATTTCCTAATTTGGGCTTTATTAATTATTATTGCAATTATTAATTGATCTAATAAAGAAAATATATAAAGGTTTCCTATTTAGTCTAATATGGAACTAGATAGTATGGGCAAAGTTAAACATTATCCTTAATGAGAGGTTAGGTTACAAACTCTATAAATAGAACTCAAATCCATTTTCTAATCCTTAATGTTCACATAACCTCACACAAAGAGTCGTCGCTATACGGGAGGGGCAGTCTCATTGAAGCCAGTGTCTAAATGGGGTTATAGAAGAGAAACTCTTGAGCATCGGTTTACCGCAATTTCGCATTAAGAACGATGGATTCGAAACAAGGTACGTAAATTTCTCTACCTTATATTTGTGATTTGCATATCTAAACGTGATAATCTTAGGTCGTTGCTTAAGGTTATAATAGCAGCTTACATGTGGTATCAGAGCCCACACGTTTTAGATCTCGAATAACGTTTTGGCTATTTTTCGAAATTTTATTTTCGATAAAAGTGAAATATGATCATATATAGGAAAGTACTCGACGAGCCGAGAAAAACCATGTAAAGATCGTCGCCGGCGACCGCCAAACGCGCCAGAGGTAAGTCCATGCTTGCATGATAGATTCCCTTCATGGCTATCAAAATTGACCGACCTGAAAGCTATTATCCTGAATGGGTCATTGTTTCCATAACTTCCTATAAATGAATCAACAATCCACATGAGCGACCGAGAAACTGATAAAGTGACGATTAAGATGGACCATACCCTACTTTGTACGTTTGTCTTGCCATAGATGTTTCGCAATTTCAACATATTGCATGAATCTCATTGTTCTTTTCTTTTTTTTCAAACTAATGTCAAGAGTTATAAGCAAATAAGCTTTTTCTTTTTCAAAAGGGAAAAGAAAATGGTCACACATCCACAAGGTACAGATCTGGTCTAATTCTCGTGCATGCCTGTTTGATCGTTCATGTGCAATCATAGTTGCATAGTTGGTCCACTAAAATGGAATGTCATACTTTTTCCACAAAAAGATTAAATGATGAGACCCGCCAAAAACTTTTGTCCGTCTTTTAGATTGACCAACGTGAATCATTTTATAATTTTTGAAGTATCTCTTGTCCTTGAATCACAAAAAAGAAAAAAAGCAATCGAAATCATGATTGAATATATTTTCTGCTTTTATGTATCATCCCCTCGTTTTATTTGATAATAATGACAAGAAAATATTATCCCAGAAATCCGAAGTTTATTGTCCTTTTGTCATTTCAAAAAAATTCAATTTGCTAATTGAGTCCATCTGGCCATGACGTAGATGACAGTCGTCCTACGTGACACGTCCAGTATTGACATGGACAACTTATAATAATATTTTAATTTTTTTTAATTTTGATTATTTTTTTTCTGAATCGGCAACCCTCGCTGGCCGCCGACGAAAGGCTTCGTTGCGCTGCTGACCGCAGGCGAGGCAGACCTCGCCCACGGCCGGCTATGTCGCGAGGGCTTTGCAGCCTCGCCGACTACGGGCGTGAATGCCCTCGACATGGAGAGGGCCTTCGCGACCCTACTAGCTTTGGGTGAAGCGACCCTCACTCAGATTTGGTGAGGGCCTTTGCACCCTTGCCTGTTGCCAGCGAGGCTATAAAGGCCCTCGCCCGCGGCCGCCGAGGTCGCGATGGCCTTGCCCAGGGCCTTCACAGGCGAGGCGGCCCTCATCTAGTCTGGACAAGACCTTCACAGCGGGTAAGGGTAGACGATAACCTTGCCGGTGCAGGAAAAAAAAAACAGAAAAAGGAAAAAATTAAAAATTAAAGAAATTCGAAAATATTATTATTATTATAAATTGTCCACTTCAGCGCGGAATGTGCCCCGTAGGACGATCGACGTCCACGTCAGCGATTTCCCGCCAAAATTGACCGGATTGACTCAATTGGCAAAATGAAAAAAGGTTTATGACTCCATTGGTAAAATTGAAAGGTTTATAACTGAATTGGAAAAAGTGTAATAGGTTTAGGACATTTTGGATAATTTTTACCAATGACAAAATATACACGATTCATCATGAAGCAAGCATAAATCTCTCGGGAACTCGGAGGATGGTGAACACATCGAGGCAAAAATGTGGCGTTGAGAGATGGCCTTAGATTAGAATGAGCAAATAATGTTACCCATTTACACATTGAAATGTATACGATGTCCATTAATAAAGCAATCACAGGCACTCAGGCATTATTTGCTGAAAAAACCTCATCTGGCTGAACGCGGGAACTTGCTCACGGAGCTGTAGGAATACAAAATTGAGCACATGTTCAGAGAAGCAGATGGTTGCACGGATGCTTTGGCCCTGCTTGTAAAGGAACAACATCTGCAGTTTGGTACTTATTCCTCTGTTTTAGATGTTACTGAAGACCTTTTGCCTTGACTAGTTTTGTGTAATGATCAATAGTTAAGATTTGTTACGACACCAAATGAGATATTGTGTAGATAGAGCATCTTTGTGCCTTGCCATATTGACATAGTGCACGATTTTACTTTGACATGCCTGTTGTCAAGACCCGCAGAGTTATTAGGCCTGTCAAAATGGGTCTAAACACATTTCTTAACCCATATATGATGGGCTGAGTTGTTATATAGATTAGTCATATTCAATAAATGAGTCATAAATATATTTTAAATATAATATGAGTGTTAAATTTATCATAAATGGATCGTAAATGTGTTTATAACTTAGTTAGACCAAACTCACATCTATGTCTCTTTCTTCATTTTTTCTCGCTCTCACTCGATCTCACGCTCACTAACTCTGCACTCTCACCTAAGGGTGAGCAAATCGGATAGATCGAATCGAGAACCGCCCGGACCAGACCAGTAGTCCGGTTCGCAGTTCCAGAGGGCAGTGGTTCGGTTTTCAGTCCTTAAAATTGGAACTGGTGTCCAAGCGGTCCGGTTTCAGGTTCTAGGGGATACAGGACCGGACCAGGCCGAAATATTTTATTTATTTTTTAATTTCTTAAACGTAACCCTTAGAAGAAATATCAATTTTTCTTCATCTGCTTCACCGCCTCTGCTCAGTTCCTCGTGTGTTCTCTAATGGAGTAATGATCTACACCATCTTCGCTGCCCCTCTGATGGAGTAATGATCTCCGCATACCTCGACACTGAAGAAGAAGGAGAAGATGGAGGCAAGTTATCAACCCCACCATCGTTGTCTTCATCAACATGACCCATCAAACTCTCAACAAGAAGAACAAGAACGACTCCAAAGCATCCTCCCTTTTCGACGCCCTTTACTGCTTGGAGAAACATTGGGGAGGAGAGGATGAAAAAGAGGAACTGGCGAGTGATGGGTTTTTGTCGGAAGGTACATAGCACAGATTGTTGAGCCTCCGAATCTTGCTCGATTAGGACTTGCTTTGGGAAGATGAGCGGTTCCATAGGACCGCCCGGGAACCGGACTGGATCGGACTGGGAACCAATCACCCCTATTCTCACCTCAGTTTGGGTGTAAATTTTTCTAAATTGGGTTAAATATGGAAGTGCTTAAGAAATATGGGTTGGGTGGGTCACTAGATTTGCATTGCATGCAAATGGATCAAAACGTGTTAAATGAGTCTATTTGAGTTAGACCATTTTCCGGCTCGACTCGATCCACCCGTTTGATGAGAGTTAGGATAGGGATGAGTGGGGAAGATTGGATTTCTTCAATTGCTGCTATACAGGCAGCGGTGAGGCGGATCTTCCTTCACAACTTGCTCTCATCTCTCTACTTTTTTCTTTCATTTAATTACGATGTATTGCAAGGACATGGTTTCCTCGCCTTACCGTGGCTAGTTTAACTTCCAAGGCTCGGCATGAGGTGGAGGCTTGTGCTATTTTGAAGGGCAATCTTCGCTGTGATCTTGGGATTCAGAACAGTCAACAAAAAGACAAACAGGAATGATATCTAATTATGATGTCATAAGTGTACTGGAAGTTTTAAAACTTGTCACGAAAGTATAATTGAGTCCTAAAACTTACAAAAAATGCAATCGAGTCCTAAAACTTGTCAAATTGGTGCAACCAAATTCTTCCATTAATTCCGTCCAACTTGGCTAACAAATAATACCGACGTGGCTTTTTTTAAGGTCATAGCGCATTGTTTGCACAAATACATATCAACTGTAACTTCGAGATGGGCTGGTCAAGTAATTCACTTGCCGGTACTCCTAAATATGAGGATCTCAACGTGTTTAGCAAATATACGTGTTTCGCGACACAAGTCGTTTAAGCATGTGAGATTCGTGCGACTTCCTTTACTTTTTATAACGACTTGGAATGATTGGAGCCCTGGTAGAATGCAATGCACCTTCCAAAGTGGTCGGGATCCGATGTGGATCGATAATCCAAAGAAAGAAGAGGTCTTTTCTAAAAAAAATTATATCATTAACTGTTTGTTTAGTAATTCCTACTTCGAAACACAAGTTCATGAGTTCAGATTCAGTCAATCAATGTCATTAAGTAATGCTTATCACTCTAATCACCAACCTTGCCCCCACTTCGCAGGCGTGGGACGAGGATGGAGATGGGGACTTCCATGGCCACTGCTCACTACTCTATTTATTCCGACATAATCCTTTTTATTATGTTCAATTCTAGAAAGGTTTGTTGAAATCGTTACTTATTAGTTTACATTTATACTCATAAAACAAAATCACTTATTAAATTATATGCTCTTAAAGCTAACAATTTTACATGTAACTTAAGATAATCTCTACGGAAAATATTTTTTGTAGGATACCGCATTAGACTGAAAAAATTAGCATCCAGAACACTTTGTAACCCACATAAATTGCAAGCTAATGTCTGGAAGAGCATGGGAAGTGACAATTCCTAGGTGACATGAATACAAATAACAATTTTCTGAAAAAAAAATAAATTGATATGACTTAAATGAAATTGACACGGGATGACATGTTCTCCCTTATATTTAATAAGAAATACTTTGTAATCATTCACATCGAAATATTTGTCTTCCGACACAAAATAACATAACCAAACAAAACTAATATCTTGACACGACATAGATTTCTAATCGTCTATTTTTAAGTTATACATTCACATGGTTGAGAATATCTCTCAAATTTGAGCTCGTGAAGGAAACAAGATCCAAGCAGAAATGTTAGAGATCATTGGCAATCATTGACAGATATTGGGAGATATCCTGGATGCTAGAGATTATTGACAAATATCGAGAGATATCCTTGATTAATCCTAATTGATTGTGTCTAACGGTGTAATATATTGTTACCTTTCTTAGTTATTGTGTAAAGCCTATAAATAGGCTCTTGTACTCTTTGTTTAGAATTGACAGAATAATATATTTTTCTTTTACTTCATCTTGGTATCAGAGCCAAGTTGCATCAGCCGTCCGCTTTTGTTTTGCGCTTATGTTTTTCAAGGTCGTGGACACAACGCCAGCCGCGTCGCTCCCCGAGATCGCTCCCTTTCATCGACCATGCTACTTGGTCGATCCACGCCAAGCTAATCCCGCGTCGACAAAGCAACCTCTGCAAGTCGCTGTCCTTCCCCGACAACGAAGCCGCGATTTCAACAGCTTGGGCTCGACGCAGCTGCTGTCCCTGACGTCGCTACCGTTGCCGAGTCATCACATCGATCTGCTGTTCGCACAAGACACGAACTCTGACGACGATCGCCATCCAAGGAGCCACTGTATCGATAATGATAATCTGCACTTGCATCGGTCCTCCACATTGCTTCGTAGATCACTAAGTCAAAGCATTGGCAGAGAAGTCTCTACTGGACAACCTTGGGTTGGGGGCTCACACGATCACCTCTTGGGAAATTCTCAAAGGGGTCCACTCATGACACTTGGACATCCAGGCAAAACAAGAAGGAAAGATTAAAACTTCCGCTCGGTCGAAGCCTTGATCGAGTTTTCTTGTGAGCATCCCATCGTGGTCAACCACCACCGTGAGTCCCTCCGCCGGTGTTTTCCGCAAACCGCACCGATTCCAGTCCAGCCATGATCCGTGATCCCGATCCGAAGTTGTTATCCCGATACCGTTGCCCAAGCCGAAGTTGTGAAGCAAAGCTGCTGGTTTATTCTGCTAATTGGTCTTGGTAGTGCCAAGTAACACAAATGGCTCTTTACCCACTGGTTGAACAGTGACTGTCTTCTTGTTGGCCAACCCGGAGTGCTTGTACGAGTTGAGGTTGAAGAGATTGTTGGGCTCGCTGGCGTTTCCTCGCCCGAACTTCTTCACCACGAACGAATCGTAAATGGACAAATTTCGTAAGCATTGTCACCGACGTGGTCAAATGGCATCCCATTGCTATCGATTACGACCTAAGCAACCTACCGGGCCGTACAATCAATGCCAAAGCCAAGGTTCATGTGCACGTTTATCTGCCAATGCTGCTGCTACCGAGGCTTCGCCGAACAGATTATCTGTCACTTTTTCATTAGAGAATCTTCATTCCATTCTTCGAGAATTTGGTACTTCTATCTCCTCCGTCTCTCCTGCAATGGCTGTCGCTTCAGGTATATCATATTCATGGTATTTTGACTCAACTTGCTGTAATCATATGACATCTAACTCAAATCTGTTTCGATCAAAGTCCTCCCCGTCACATACACCTACTATTCACACAGCTCATAATTCTATGATGCAAGTCAGTCATATAGGAAACGATTTTTATGGTTCCCAAACTCTCTCTAAATTGATTTCAGTAGGACAATTGTGTGAACTTGGTTTTGATGTTCACTTCTCCTCTCATGGTTGTCATGTACAGGATCCACGGACGGGACAGACCATTGGAACTGGTCGCAGAGTGGGACACCTATTTGAACTTGTTTCCTTAAACATTTCCAGCTCTTTTGCTAGTTGTGCTGCCATAGTGTCATCTGAAACTTGGCATTCTCGGTTAGGTCATCCTTCTTCTTCTAGATTAAAATCTTTGATTTCCAGTGGTCATTTAGGCTCTGTTGATGACAAACATTTTGATTGCTTGTCTTGCCAACTGGGAAAACATCATGCCTTACCATTTGATCTTAGCGATCTGTCACTTATGCTCCCTTTGATCTTATTCACTCTGACATTTGGGGACCTTCTCCAACACCCACCATGGGAGGCTCTCAATATTTTGTCATATCTGTTAATGATTACTCTCGTTATACCTGGCTTTATTTTATGAAAAATCGATCTGAGCTTACTCGTATCTATAGTGATTTTGTTGCTATGATAAAAACACAATTTTCCAAAGATATCAAGGTTTTTCATACGGATAATGCCATGGAATATCGAGACACGGAATTTCTTAGAATTCTCTCCCAACATGGTACTATTATTCATCGGTCATGTCTAGGAACTTCCCAACAAAATGGCCGTGCAAAACGTAAACATAGGCATATCTTAGATGTTACAAGAACACTTTTGATCTCTGCATCTTGTCCAGAAAAGTTTTGGGGGGAAGCTTGTCTCACTGCTATTTATACTATTAATCGTACCCCATCCCCTGTCATAGACAACATTTCTCCTTGTGAGCGCTTATATGACAAAATTCCCTACTACAATCGTCTTCAAGTTTTTGGTAGTGCTTGTTTTGTACACCTTCTTCCACATGAATGCACGAAGCTAGAACCCCGTGCTCGTTTATGTTGTTTCCGTGGTTATGGTATTGAGCACAAGGGGTATAGATGTTGGGACCCTATCTCTAACCGTCTTCATGTGTCTCGTCATGTTTCATTTTGGGAACACAATATGTTCTCATCCCTTCAAATCTTCTAATACTCATGTCCCTATCTTTACCGATCCTTCAGTGGATCTATTCCCGGAAGATCCTGCACTACCATCAAGTGAATCTTCCTCTCCACAGTTGTCTTCTACTCATCTTGATGCAGGACAGTCCGGTGATCCCACCATGGCAGCTTCTGACATGTCTGCCCCAGCCGAGGATCCTATGCCTTCAGCCATTTCATCTACTTCTGTCCGTCGCTCCACACAAGTAAGTCAACCCTCTATTAGACTTTATGATTAACATTGTTACTCTACCATTGCTTCTCTTTCTGAACCTCGCACATATAGAGAAGCTAGTGCTAATCCTCTATGGCAGCAAGCAATGGCAGATGAGTTGCATGCCTTAGACAAATCGCATACATGGGATTTAGTTGATTTGCCTCCTGGTAAGTCCGATGTTGGTTGTAGATGGGTATACAAGATTAAAACAAAGGCAGATGGTACTGTGGACCGTTATAAAGCTCGATTAGTGGCGAAAGGCTTTACTCAGGAATATGGAATTGACTATGAAGAGACTTTTGCTCCTGTTGTACGCCTTACTTATGTCTGCAGTCTTATTGCTATTGCTGCGGTTAAGCATTGGCCTTTGCTCCAAATGGATCTTAAAAATGCGTTCTTGAATGGAGATTTACCTGAAGAAGTTTATATGGTGCCTCCCCCTAGATTCTCTCATTCTTCAAACAAAATGTGTCGATTACGTCGTGCATTATATGGCTTAAAACAGGCTCCTCGTGCATGGTATTCCAAATTTAGTTCAACCATGGAATCTCTCGGCTTCAAATCCAGTCCCTATGACCATGCTCTCTTTGTTCGATGCACTTTTCGCGGGTATATTATGCTGCTCTTGTATGTGGATGACATGGTTATTACTGGTGATGATCATATTGGTATTTCAAAACTCAAGCAATATCTCAGTCAATAGTTTGAAATGAAAGATCTCGGGCGACTCAATTATTTTTTAGGCTTGGAGGTTACTTCAAACTCTTCTGGTTATTATCTTTCTCAAGCCAAATATGCCACCGATCTTCTTTGTCGTGCAGGAATTACTAATAATAAGGTCGCTCCTACTCCTATTGAAACCAATGCCAAGTTTGACGCTAAAGATGGGACTCCTCTTTCGAATCCCACGCTCTATCGACAGTTGGTAGGCAGTCTTATATATCTCACAGTTACTCGTCCTGACATCGCTCATGCTGTTCATGTTGTCAGTCAGTTCATGACAGTGCCACGAACGACTCATTTTGCTGTAGTCCTCCGGATTCTTCGCTACGTCAAGGGTACTCTATTTTATGGTCTTTACTATTCTACTAATTTGACCTTGAAGTTGACAGCTTATTCTGATGTTAACTAGGCCGGTGACCTTCAGGATCGTCGCTCCACTACATGCTATTTTTTTTTCTTGGTAATTCCCTTATTTCATGGCATAGTAAGAAACTGACCACTGTCGCTCGCTCTAGTACGGAAGCAAAATACCGCGCTCTTCCTGATACGACATCAGAACTATTATGGTTGCGATTGCTATTAGAAGACATGGGAGTCCGTCATAGTGGAGTAACAACTATTTATTGCGACAACCGGAGTGCTATGCAAATAGCACACAATGATGTTTTTCATGAGCCCACCAAACACGTTGAAATCGACTGTCATTTCATACCGAATCATGTGCGTAATGACACTGTACAGCTTGTCTCCACTTCATCCATTGACCAAACTGCTGATATTTTCACTAAGTCACATCCACCGGGGTGTTATTCAGATCTCTTCCCCAAACTCCAGTTGACTTCTTCTAAGCCACCTTGAGTTTGAGGGGGGCTGTTAGAGAT
The DNA here is from genome assembly GCA_029784005.1 of Lenwebbia sp. NSW1173648. Taxonomy (NCBI): domain Eukaryota; kingdom Viridiplantae; phylum Streptophyta; class Magnoliopsida; order Myrtales; family Myrtaceae; genus Lenwebbia; species Lenwebbia sp. NSW1173648. The sequence continues at coordinate 7,531,097 of JARCGZ010000005.1, forward strand.
CATTGACAATCATTGAGAGATATTGGGAGATATCCTGGATGCTAGAGATTATTGACAGATATCGGGAGAAATCCTTGATTAATCCTAATTGATTGTGTCTAACGGTGTAATATATTGTTACCATTCTTAGTTATTCTATAAAGCCAATAAATAGGCTCTTGTACTCTTTGTTTAGAATTGACAGAATAATTGTTGAAACCTAAATTTTGGCCTTTTTATTTTATCATAAATTGCATAAAAAATTAGAGACTAACCTTAGTCTCTAACCAAAAATATATTAAATCATTTTTATATAGTTTTCACATAGATTAGTTTAATTTAGCATTCATCACATTACATTTTGCATTTGATCGGACCGGTGGTAAGTGAGCTTAAATGATTGGTCTTTGAGTTTAATTGGACTAAGCCTGTGTGAACTCAACAGGGCTAATGGGACTAGGGTGCCAAGTTGGAATTTTGTTTTAAACTTGAGAGGTAAGAAAACAGAAGATTAGCATTATTCTTTTATTCGGTTGGGAGGATTCAGTCATGCAGAGAAAGGAAAGCAATATTAAGAGAGATGCTCAATCAAAAGGGGCTCACTAATAAAATATTCTCTCTTATATGAAAGAGTGTGAAATACAAGGAAAGAAAAAATATCCATCCTCCGTAGGAAAGCTGATCACGTCTTTTTCTCAATGATGCCCTAGCCATTGACTTATAAAAGGAGAAAAAAAGACAGACGCGAAAAAAAAAAAAAAATTCTGCTCAGAATTTACGTAAGAGAAACACATAGAGAGTAGAAGGAGCGTTTCTTGGTGGTGGACGAAGACACGATCGAGCGCCACTCTTGGCCGCCTCCTTCACGTCTAGCGCAGCTTCTCCGACGATTTCTGCATCAGTCAGTTGCCTCGTGCCACGAACCTTGCTGCTACCTCGTTCCGTTGAGTAGGAGGCGAAGCCACGGTCCCGTTCGCCCGACAATCCCAATGTGCAAAAAAAAATTCGGTGGTCCAGCTGCTCCCAACTTTCAAGAGACACTATCACAGGTTATCAAGATTGATTGGCAGATCCCAGTCAAAGCCTCCGAGACCTGCCAATTGTACATGACGTTTCAAGACCTGCGACTGTTGAACTTGGGTATTCGCTGGTTCAATCCCATCTAGCTGCTGTTGTCGAGCCAATTCGTTGACGAGTCCTCCTACGGTCAATCGAGAAAAGCCATTACGGAGGTCAAGCACTGCATGTTCACCACGTGAGCCTCAATCCCAAGAGTTACAAGCCGCTCATGCCCGAACGTAACCGATTCCGCAATCCCGAGTCAATCCACCGGTCTCCATTCAAACTTGGAACATTATCTGCAATTTAGGTAACAATCGCGATCTTGATATATCTCGAATATATTGTTGCCTATTTTGAAACTATTGTTATCTCTGACCATTTCTTGAGATATTGTCTTGCCTATTTTGCATAAATTGTGGATTGGATTGAATATCTTGAGAATTATGTTGCAAGATTAGAATATTCAACTGCCTAATTTGGAAAATTGCACGTTAAACTTGAACATTGAATGTCTTCAAAAATCTTGCAATATGTTATTTGCCAAATTGGAAATTGTGATTCAATGTGGATATTCTGAGATTTTTGTGGTAATCTCCTGATAATCAGAAAATTTTCTGAATATACTCAAGATATCCAAAATATTTTCAAAATGTAATTGATTAGGAAATTTCCTAATCCGCAACCGCATACATGGAAATAAGTCGATCTATCAGGCTTTAGGTAGAATTATTTCCATAGCGGGTATTTCGATTTTTAGGGTCGATCTATCAGGCTTTAGATCGAAACTTAATTCGAAAGAAATAGCGGAAATTATCCTTTAATCTTTGCAACTTGAATTCTAAATTTCATCCATAAAAACCGAAAATCACAAAATCATAAAAATCGAAAATTCAAGAAAAACTCTTTGGTGATCATCTTTTAATTTCAATTCACAAAATCTCAGAAAATTAAAAAGAAAAATCTAGCAAGATACGGTTTCTTAAAAACCACATCTCATCATTTTTAGAAAGATAGGATTTTCTAGAAATCCTATCTAATGGATTGCCATTTAATGAATAAAATCTTTTGGAATCCATTTTAAGCTTTAAAAGATGTAGACATAGGGTAAAAAGATTTTCTTAATTTTTTTGGGAATTAATGCAAATTAAATCCGAAAATTATAAGATAATCTTGAACCAATTCACTCTGATTTTCCTTTAATTTTTAATTTCGAAAATCATTTAGAAAATACAAAAAAATTCATAAAAAGAAAATCCTAAAAAATGCACCTTTGAACTTCAAATCAGAATTCGTCAAAATTGCAAAATTAAACATTTTCATGAAATTGGTACCGAAAGGGCATTAATTGAAGAATTAATGTAACCAAGTCCCGAACTCAAAATCTTTGGTTCATAGAAGTAATTTAGTTCTCCCACTAAATTACTTAGGTTTCTAATCGACCTACCAAAAACCGATTAGTGGCGGCTCCGAAAAATTAAAAATCTTTTGCAAGATAATCATTTGAACCATAAGTCACGAATTGGTAGAACTTGGGAGAGTTCGAGCTAAGTTAATTAATCTAATTAATTAATTTGATAATCCATTAACCTAAGATTGGAAAACCCGATTTTTAGGTCGCGACAATAATATATTTTTCTATTACTTCAACTAGAAATTTCAAATCCAAATAGTACTTCCAAACAAGGAAGAAATTATTGAACCAAACGAAGGCGATTTCTACTTATGAACCACGAAGATTTACACACCAATCCCCTTGGTTTCCTTGGACAGCAAAACTTTCTTCCTCATCCTCGACCATGCATAATAATGTACTACAACATGCAAACAAACTAGATATGCTACTTTTTCCTCACCCTTTGACAATTGGGAAAATTGTCCAAAAAGTCCTATACCTATTGTATTTTTGTCAATTGGGTCCTAAAATTTTTAATTTTGCTAATTGAGTTCTAAACATTTTTTATTTTTGCCAACTGAGTCAATCTGGTCAATTTTGACCTAAAATAGTTGACGTGGACACCGGCCGTCCTACGTGGCATTGCCAGCTCTAACCTAGACAAGCTGAAGGGCAGTGACCTCTGTCGCTCTCGCTGTGGTCCGCAATGCCCTTGCCGACCCTTTGATCTAAAAAGGAAATAAAATAAAATCAAAAATAAAAAATCCAAAAAATACTAAAATATTATTAAAACTTATTCACGTCAACGCCGGCCATGCCGCAATGGCTGGTGTACACATTAGCTATTCCCGATCAAAATTAGTCTGATGAACTCAATTGACAAAAGATAAAAATCTTTATGACTGAATTGGCAAAATTAAAATGTTTAGAACTGAATTGACAAAAGTGGAATAAGTTTAAGAGTTTTTGGATAATTTTTCCCGTTGAAATTGTTAGACAAAGTGACATGTGTCAGATTTGAACGCCAGACGAAGATTCAAGTACCAAGTGATGGTTGATTATCCCGATAACTTTCGCGAAATCCATGCATGTGATCACGAAAGGCGTGTAGCATTATTTGTAATTAGGAGTACTAACTGCTTATACGTAACTGTTATTAGTGGGCTATAAATACTCACCATGAATATTGTAAATCTTCTCTCACTTTTTCCCAGACATTATTCGATGAAGTTTAATTATTTTATGTTCATGCTTCTATCTCGTAAAGTCCTTTCCGCCACTTTACATTCTACAACTTGTTCTTCATTTCGTCTTTCATTTTCCAGCCAAGAAATTTCTTGTCCAAGATCAATACAAAAACCTCTCCTCACAAAAAACAAAAATCAATCTATTTGGTGAAAGATATTCACTTTCTGAGTGAAACAGCATGTATGGGAACATCGAGATCCAAATGATCCCAGTATAAACAGTGCACACTAATGAGGGTGACATGATATGGTCTTTTACTCTTAATTTAATTTTGTTTGTTTGTTATTATAGCACTTATGTCATGGAAGAGCCGGAGGAGACCGGGAATAATTGTCCAAAAAGTCTTAAACCTATTACATTTTTGCCAATTCACTCATAAACCTTTTAATTTTACCAATTCAGTCCAAAACATTTTCACATTTTACTAATTGAGTCCATCCGGCCAATTTTGGCCAAAAATCGTTGATGTTGATGCCGTCCGTTTGCCAGCCCTGACGTGGACAATTTTCAATAATAATTTAATTTTTTTCAAACTTTTTATTTTTTTTATTCTCTTTTTCTTTACTGTGGTCGGTGAAGGTCGTCGAACCTTCGCCGATCACAGTAAAGAAAAAGAGAAGAAAAATTTAGAAAAATAAAAATATTAGAAAAAAATAATTAAAAATTTATCAAAAATTGTCCATATCAACGCTAGCGACCGACCGGCGTCCATGTCAGCGATTTTTTTACCATAATTGGTCGGATGAACTCATTAGAAAACGTGAAAAAATTTAGGACTGAATTGACAAAAGTCCAATATGTTTAAGATTTTTTCGATTATTCTCCCGAAGATTGTCATCCATGGCTTTCATGATCATCGACTTTTGTGGAAAGGAATTCTGAGGCTTCTTAGGGTGTGCAACGCTACACTTCTTATCTAAAAGTTGATTTTTCTACATCTGAAGAGAAGTAAAATTTTTTACTTCTTCAAGTGGTTCTAAAACTATTTCTAGAGAAGAAAAAATGCTCTAGAAGAAGAAAAATGAAATTGCGTTATCAAACGGATTTCTGCTCCAAAGTACTGTCATGCGCACGCTCCATGTGAAATGACACATGGGGGGTGACTAAAGGCAAAATGTCAAAAGTCTTTTGGGCTTGGTTTTGTTCTTTGGATGACCTATCATCTTTACATAAGTAGGGCCATTGTCATTCATGGCTATCAAGAGTTTCATCCTTGATCTTTCGTGATCCTCGATGAGTCAAATTCAATTGGCCTAGCTGCTTGACTCCCTGATGGGTCATTATTTCCATAACTCCCTATAAATGAATCAACAATCCACATAAGAGACCGAGGAACTGACAAAGTGACGATTAATATCGACCACATTCTACTATGTATGTTTGTCTTGCCATAGAAGCTTCGCTATTTCGACTTAATGCCTGAATCTCACAGTTTTTTTTTTCCGCTTAAACTAATGTCAAGAGTTATAAGCACAATAGGCTTTTTCTTTTTCAAAAGGGAAAAAAATGGTCACACATCCACAAGGTACATATCAGGTCGAATTCTCGTGCATGCCGTGATTGACCGTTAATGTGCAATCATAGTTGCATAGTTGGTCCACTAAAATGGAACCTCACATTTTTTCCACAAAAAAGGCCAAAATTGTGAGACCCGCCAAAAGACTTTTGCCCGTCTTTTGGATTTGATCAAGGGAAGTCCCAAAATTTTCTCGAGTATTCCTAGTCTTTAATGTTAGAAAAATAATTGAAAAGAATGAAATCAAACTTTGAGACTGGAACACACCGTCTTTAAGGAATTGTTTACTCCACAAGGTAGTTATGGTTACTGGCAACAATTCTCCAAGATACAATCTAAGTCTCAAAATGAAAATCCCGATAGCAATTCTGGTATTTCTCCAAGAACTCTCAAAACGAAACAATTGGAGTATAAATACTATATTTTAAGAAATAAATGAAAAGACAAAATTGCAAGAAAATGTCTTTTCTGAATTCTTACAGAGCATTAACTATTTCCTTAGTAATTCCTACTTACGAAATACAAGTTCGTGAGTTGAGATTCAATCTATCACTCGTGTCATTAATTGTACAAATAGTACCCTTTTATCTCTCCTCTTTTTAACTTAACACAATCTCTATGGAATATCTTTCGGTAGGATACCGCATCCGATTTAGAAAATTGGTCTCCAAAACTCTTGGTAACTCACTTAAATTGCAAGCCAATGTCTGGAAGAGTATGGGAAGTGGCAATTCCTAGGTGACTTGAACACAACTACAAATTTTCAGTGAAAAACTTGAACTTGATACGACTTAAATGAAATTGACACGAGATGACATGTTTTTTTTTTTTCTCATTTTTAATGAGAAACACTATGTAATCAATCACATCGGAACATTTGTCTTCCAACAAAAATGACATAAATAACCATTACGAACATCTTGACACGACATAAATTTCTAATCCTCTGTTATTAAGTTATACATTCAAGTTATTGAGAATATCTCTCAAGCTTGAGCTCGTGAAGGAAACAAGATCCAAACAGAAATTTCAAATCCAAATAGGACCGCCAAACAAGGAAGAAATTATTGAACCAAACGAAGGCCCTTTTGCGGACACCTAAATTTTGATTTTCTTTAAATCATTTATAAAATGAGAATTAATTCTCGCCAAAATATTTCCTCATGCCTTGCATATTTTATTTTCTCTGCATTGCATTGCATTTTGCATACTAAATTGGGCCGGCAGCGGAGGGTTTGAGCTTAATCTATCAGGCGATTTGGACTTAAATTGCCAAAATGTTTTCGGCATTTGGGAGACATGCCAGCCGAAAATTCCTTCAAGAAAAGGGCCTCACTGAACTTTAATTAAGATTCGGCCCGTGCGAACTTGAGTTAGTAAAAGGGACTATGAGCTTTAATTAATAAGGCTTTGAGCCTTATGTTAATAAACCCACGGTCAAACCTTTATCAGATGAAGACCCCAACTAAACCTAGGCGGATCATATATAAATTCGTTAGTGGGGTTGATGGAGAGAGGGGGATGCGCCATTGAAGAACTCAGTTGAGAGATTGTTTTGAAGCCTTAATTGACACAATTTAATGTTAATTCGGCCCATTGCAGTCTCATTTGGAAACAATAATGATAAGCCCACGCATGGAAGATAGAATTCGGCTGGCCCCTCACCATTCCTCATTTGGCCGAAAATTCGTAAGTAGTTGGCAGATCTGGACTCTTCAACAATTAAATTGATTCAGAAAAATTATCTAGAAAATTAGAGTCCCGAAAAATTAAAACTCTATCGCTAACCGGCTGAGAATAACAGAGAGTTTTACCGGATCTAGACTCCTCCGAGATTAGAAAATCTAATCCAATGGTTATCATCGAATTCTACTCTAGATAGGAGTCATGATCCGACGGTCTACGGGAACTCCTACCCCAACTAGGATTGCCTAATCAGAGCTCTATATAATGAGACCCTGATCACATGTAAGAGGGGGTCCGGAAAAAATTTCTGCTCGCAAGCTCAAAAGAAATACACGTGAGAACAAAGTGCACGGGAGAGATAGAAGTGCTCCTGCCGTGCCCTATGACGTTTGGCTTGCTGCACATCCACCAGCCATCCCTGACGTTGCATTGCTCTCCCGTACGCTGTCCTTAACCGCCGATCCTGTCGCCCATAGCAGCTGGTCCTGCCACCGTTTGTCGCACGCTGCTCCACATCCGCTGAGCTGCTGTCCAGAAATTTCCAGTCGCTGTTTAGGCGAATTTCCTTTGCCGTTCGGGTTCGTCTTCAAGACGTTCATCAAGAAAATTAGTGCTGCTACCCAGGGAGCGATATAGCTGCTGTTAGGGGAGTTTTTACTGCTGTTCGGGGTCCAAAATAACCCTGTTTTGGTTATTTTCGATTACTAATCGGTGCAGAATTTCAGCTTGAAGTTCGAAGCTGATTGCTATATCATTTTTTGGTGCAAATTCGCTTGGTGGAGTCGACATTCAGATCAAGGTAAAAAAAAAAAATTCTTTTTTTTTATTTCATTGAATACTTGCTTTTTCCTAAATTGGTTGATTCGCATGTTTCAATGAACGTTCATGTAATAATTGCTTATCTTGAACCGTCTGTTCTTGCACTAAAGGGCGAAAACAAAGTTTTCTGGACGTCTCTTCATTGTTCTTGCAATTCTCGAAATTAGAATATGCTCTGTTTGGAACGTTGATCTTGAATTGAGACTCTAATCATCATGGATGTTTATCCTGGTTAACTTGCGAATTGGATTGGATGATTATCAATTTAAGCCAAAAGAAGTCACGCTTAATTGGTAAGGCATCTTGTATTTTCGAAACTGATAAGGGATGCCTAATCTGAGTTCTCGAAACTTGAAGCTAATTTTGTGGATATGAGAAATATTTTCGATTTTGGGTGGAATTGTCAGAATGTTGGATATCTTTTGCGATTCGATTTTCAAGTAATTTGAAATCTTAAAGATATTGTGCATATATCAAATTTGAAGCATATCTTGAGGATTAGCATATCATCCGAAATATTCAAGTTATTTCTAGTTGAAATTTAAATCTTTTGTCGAAAATATGAGGATATTGGATAAGCTTTGGTCTTAATTGATCATATCTCTTAAAATTTGGTAAAATATCTTAATCATTCTAAAAATCCTAAGAGATAATCTTCCAAATTTTGACAAAATGTGATATCCTTTGCGGATAGCGCCATATGCCCTTTAAAATTTCGGCAATTCTGCCCCTTAGTTGGCCGAACATTTCATGCATCTTATACTATAGTCTAAAGTCAAATATTTTTATAATATTCCTTGACTATAGTACATGCTCCCTTGTGCCTTTGTCCCTCGGAATTTGTGCATGACCATCTGACTTCACCCTCGAAGGTGTACGACGTCATCCGCACAATGAAATTGTCCGTCTCATCCCATAACTTTGGGACCGGACCGACCAATTTCATAATATTTAAATTCACCATCCGACCCCACTCCCAGGGTACGATGTGAATAAAGTCCCTTCCGACCCTAAATTTTGGGTACGAAGCGAATTCATCGAAAATTTCGGATATTAAGGTGTACTATGCTCAAGGTTCAATATATTAGTATTTGATTCCCTTTTTTTTCATAAATAACATAAAAAATACCAAAAAACGCCATTCATGTGCATTTCATATAGTATAGTTCATACATATTTCCATGTCATTCATGCATACCATAGATGTCATCCATGCATTTTCGTGTCATTTAGGACACAGTTTTAGCTTTGCTAGTTTAATTTGCATGCCATTTAAGCTAAAATAAAACCCTCAAATTTCGCATGTCATGGTAGAATACTCTTGCTCATCATGTAGTTTAATTAAATCATGTTGCATGTCATATAGGTTAAATTTCATATTGCGTGTCATGTAGTTAGAATTCACGTTTTTATGTGCATCAAAACCCATTTTCTCAATATCATCATTATTCATGTCATATAGTTGCATTTACATAGCATGCATTTAATCAAGAAAAACCCAAAAAGAGAATATAATTGCACCTTGGTCTTCAAATTGAATCAATTGAATTTGTCAGTTCAACAAATCTTCGCAAGAATGGTACCGAAATGGTGTTAATTGGAAAATTAACATAATCGAGTCCCCGAACTTAAATCTCTGGTTAGTAGAAAATAAAGTATTCTCCCGATACTTTATTTAGGTATCTAATCTACCTACCAAAAAAAGATTAGTGGCGGCTCCAAAATTTAAATCATTTGAACATAAACCTAAGTTGCGAATTGGTAGAGCTTGGGAGAGCTCGTGTTAGGTTAGTTAATTCATTTAATTAATCGAGTAATCCATTAACCTGGAATTCCGTAATTTTAGGTCGCGACACCTTTCTACTAATGAACCGTGGAGAATATCACATCAATCTCCTTGGTTTCCATGGACAACAGAAGTTACAGAACTTTCTGCGTCATCCTCGACCATGGATATTACAACGCAACATTATGACATTGCTGATGTAGTTATGGACAGAGATGTTCTCTAAGAACCTAAAGAACAAACTTTCATGAGCAAGAAAACAGCATCTCATTGTACTTTACTGAAACATGCAAACAAACATGGATCTTGTATAACTGTTACTCGATAAACTACTTAGATACAGAGCATTAAGTATCTAGCTCCATATTTTCTTGTCTGTCAGAGCTTTCATCACCCTTTGACATCCTTTTGCCATTCTCTTGGAGTAGTGCAAGAACCATCTACTCTTCTCGTCAATGATCAAGTTCTCTAGCACAACACCAACCCAAAACCCAACTCCAGCGCCAGACAGCACGATTTTCCAATCCAAGTCGAATAGAGACTCTTCTTCATTATCTACGTTGAAAGATGGTGGTGGACCGTCATCACCATTTCTGCATTTATTTGGCAGAGGACTTCCACACAACCCCTCATTCATTGCAAATGAACTGCTCCCGAATGTGTCAAACTGTGTTCCACGTGGTATTGATCCTGACAATCGATTGTGAGAGACGTGGAAAACCGCAAGAAATGTGAGGCTGGCTAGTTGTTGAGGAATCTCTCCCACGAGATTGTTCAGGGAAAGATCCAGTGACTCGAGCACTATCAGGTTTGCCAAGGAAGGAGGGATGCTACCGGTGAGGAAGTTGTTTGAAAGGTTGAGCATACGAAGTGACTTCAGATCTCCAATGAGTTCAGGAATGAAACCTTCGAACTTGTTACTGGAGAGGTCAATTGCAACAAAGTTATCTGGAATCTTCGGATATTCCCTTTCCGTGCCCTTATTCATTAGTGTCATCGCAAAAGTCATACTTGTGTCGATTAAAATAACAGACAGATGAAGCAATTGATGGGTATTCATATATGCCAACTTATCTTGACCAACGATAATCTTCATGGCGCGGCAACTCTGTAACAACTTGGAAGGAAGTTTACCATTGAAGCTGTTGTTGGAAAGGTCCAGGATTTGTAAACTTGTGAAGTTAAGCTGGCTTAGATGACCTGCTATGGGACCATGGAACTTATTGGACTGCAAGCCAATAACTTTTAGGTAGGCCAATTCCGACAGCCAAATTGGGAATGTATCATTAATTTCGTTGCCACCGAAATTCAAATACTCCAGCATTCCGCAATTTCCTAAAGATCTCGGAACAATCCCTCCTAATCGGTTTTCTCTGAGGTCGATCATCTTCAGTGCACAACTAGGGTAAACGCGAGGAATCATGCCGCTGAATTTATTTCTCGCGAGGTTCAAATAAATCAAAGGAGCAATACTACCCAAACAAGGAGGAAGTGTGCCATTCAGAGAATTGTTGGACAAATCGAGCACGACAAGAGAGCTCAGTTCACAAATGGATATTGGAACTTCCCCAGATAGGAAATTGTTGGAGATGTTGTATAGCACGACCAAGGGAGGTGGGACAGGGAGGGTTGTTTCCAGCAAGTTCGAACTAACGTCAAGATACGTCAAGTTCGGCAAAGGAAGATCGGTCTGGTTGTTTTCGAAGCCGGTTAAAAAATTGTGAGAAAGATCTATATACCTGAGGGATGCTTTGCTATTGTTCCATATCCATCTAGGAATGGTCCCTCGGATTTTGTTGTGTGGTAGTTCTAACCGCTGCAATTCGCTTAAGTAGCCTATAAACCGTGGGAACTCGGTCAAGTTGCATGAATCCAAGTATAAGGATTCAAGCTTCGATGAAGTGCCATTGACGAATGACTTGGTGAACGATATATTGTTGAAGGACAAATCTAAGCTTCTCAAGTTCTTGAGGTTCAATAGATAATTTGCATCAAGAACGCCATTGAGATTAAGCGACTCCAGGTCAAGCACTTGAAGATCCTTCAGATTCCACAATGTGCTCGGAATATCACCGTTCAAGTCGTTGAAAGAAAGGTCGAGCCAAGTCAACCGCTTGAGGTTCTCAAACGAAGATGGAAGTCCACCGCTAAACCGATTACCTACCAAACAGAGAGTAAAAAAGACATAAGACAAAGGAGCGTTGGTTACACCATTAAATCCAATTTCATTTTTCTCGTTGGTTAAATAATCTCGTCGTCTGAACTATTACCTTGAAACTGGCCAAAAAAGAAACTATTACCTGAAATGTCCAACTCGGTAAGTTTGGTCAAGTTGACCACCCACTCCAAAGTATCACCACTCAAGTTATTGAAAGAGAGCCATAGCAACGATAGCATGGTAAGATTAGCAAATGAAGAGGGAAGCGATCCCGAGAAATTGCAATTCCAGGCGATTAACTCATTCAAGAGACTAAGATTTCCAATCGAAGTGGGTATTTCTCCTGAGAAGTTGGTCTGGGAAAGGTCTAACGTCTTCAATGGAGCACCCCAATGCAGTTTGGGGAAAAAACCAGAAAGGTTGTAATTGAAAGACATGTCAAGGACTTCCAAGTTTGGCTGCTGAAAAATGCTGACCGGAAAGTCTCCATTCAATCCACAATGTGCAAGCCCAAGCGATGTCAAGGAAGAGAAATTCGCTAGCACAGGAGGGATAGGTGACAACAAGCTTACCAAAGAAAGATCAAGTTCTTTTAGCCCAGTCAAATTATGAACAAAGTTGCCCATGTTGGGCAAATGAAGTTTCTCGAACCAAGAAGTGGACAAATCGAGAGAAACTAACTCAGTGAGTTGCGAGATAACGTGAGGGATTTCACCGGAAAACTCCGAGTCGGAAAGATTAAGGTATTGTAACCTCGAAAGATTGCCGAAGCCGTATGGGATTGGGGAGAAGTCGAAGCTGTTGAAAGCGAGATTGAGCGACTCCAGGTGAACGAGTCGAAAGAGAGTGGTGTTGGGACTCAAGGGGCCCGAAAGACAACTGCTACTGAGGTCGAGGGCGATCACTCGGCCGGTGACCTCATCACATTCGACGCCGTCCCACGAACAACAATCTCCACTTCCATCCAGTGACCAGGAATGGACCTTTGGATAAACGCATTTCGAATCTGTCCTTTCGGTTCTGAAACTCCTCTTGAATTCCAGTAAGGCAGAGCTCTCATCCGCATGACATGGTTTCTCAGCAAACGAAGTACGAAAGAGAGAGATTGGAAATACCCAAGTAAGCAGCAGATATATTGATAAGGCTGCCATAATCTTTCTGTGCTCTTCTTTTCTTAGGTTACTGAAGTGACTATTCGAGATGAGCGCAAGGGAGAAGGTTTTTATAGGCAGCAATTGACTCTGGCAATGGAAATATAGCTGCTTGGGCACAAGCGCCGCGGTGTGGCATTTTACTTTATCTAATATTATTTGTCATCCTTTCAACGTAGGATCCATTCGTTTCTTTTGGTGACATATTGGAAATCGGCAACATGCTCCCATGTTGTTCCTGTTGTTTGATGGGATAAGTGTACGAAAAGTCATAAAATTTGTCACGAAAGTGTAATTGAGTCTTAATACTTTCAAAAAGTGCAATCAAGTCCTAAAACTTGTCAAATTGGTGCAATCGAGTGCTTCCGTTAATACCGTCAATTTGTCTAACGAAAAATGCTAACGAGGCATTTTAAAACTAATTTCTCTCTCCTATGTAGCATTTTTCATTATTTTTTTTTTTTGCAAATCTTATTTAAATCAAATTAAAACACTAAAAAAAAAAAGGCTAAACCAAGAAAAAAAAAAAGGTAGGGCAGGGCAGCACCAGGCCTCACCGGTGAGGTGTGTTCGCCGTGGCCCCTCGCAGGAGGGGCTGGCGAAGGTCACTGGCCATGGACGAGGGTGGCCAGCCCTCGCCAGTTGGCATATTGTCAAAAAGGATTAGAACTAAATTGGCAAGTTGTCAAAAGATTCATGATTCTATTAGCACAATTGACAGGTTTATGACTGAATTGATTGTTGTAAAATAGGTTAATTATTTTTTGGACAACTTTTTCTGTCTTTCTTGTGTCAGCATTCACTGACAAACTCACTTATACGTTTGTTCTCTCCCTACGTCAATTGAAACCATCACAATTTTGATATCCCAAGTTTAAGACTAATTTTTCGTTCATGGTTTAATCTTGACTTTTGAGTAGTGAATTTCTCTCTTAATTATATCATGTGTGCTACCATGCGATCCAACACAATTCGTGTAAAGGCCAAGTAACAAATTTAAATCCTTTGAGATTTTTAATAATCTTGCATGACAGCACGGATTGTTTCTTACAAATAACTTGACTACACAATGTCGACAAATATCATCTTAATTATCTATTTTAGGACTCACGTTGAACGATGGAGATGAGTTTGATCTACTTGGCTAAAGAACATACGATATTTTCTCGAAAATGATGGGGAGACTCAAGAGTCCAGGCAAGATAAGGCATCATCTGTCAAATGCTTTAATTGAAAATGGACGTGGGAAGTGTAAATTTTCTCGTGCCGTGCTCGCAATTCATTGCCAGTATTATCGGCATGGTCCACTTCCCGGTGAAATGACATCTCACGTCTTTTTCACATAGAATTTTCTTCCTCATGACAAGCCAGTTGTACAAACCTAAGTACCACTAGTGTATGGTTATTAGCAGATGCGTTATGATGATGTTTTAGCTTAATCTACATTGTAAGTCATAAATTTAGCAGGATAAGTTCAAAGGTAGTTTTGATCGAATCAATTTGTGTAACCAGCAAAATCAAGTAAGATAGTATGGTATTTTATGGCATAAAGAAGGGATAGTTCAATGTTTAACAGTTATTGGGAGATACTAGCAAAACGTAACTTGCGTTGCACTCATCAAGACCACGTATTTTTTTAAAACTCCATAAACATCAAATTTTCTTGAGCATAGTTTGAAGATTCCTTTTTTTTTATTTTTTTATTTTGACTTTCAGTGTTAATGAATTACTATACTTATTCAATTTGAAAGACGAGCTATATGAAAAAGAAGGAAACTGAGATTTTCTCATGAAAATCATATAAAATGCAAGAATTAGGTGTCTATTAAACTTTTGATGACTTCATTGGTTTTTTTTTTCAGTGTAAAAACTCATTTTAACAAACAAAATATAAAAATAAATCATCACAATAAAAACAACAAAGTGTGAAAGGTAAGAGGATATTATTGAAATAGATGGATGTGCACTCCGAATCATCAAATAAAGATATTGAAATGAGTAGGTAGTGAACCTTTATTAGATAAAAAGAAATCATGGAAGAATAAATTGAAAAGTACTAAAAAAAAGTCCTAAACTTATTGTATTAATGCCAATTTAGTTATAAGCCTTTCAATTGGACCAATTAGTCTTAAACCTTTTGTATTTGTGCCAATTGAGTCAATCTGGCTAATTTTGATCGGAAATCGCCAACAAGGATGCTGGCTATCTTACGTGGCGCTGACATGGGCATTGTTAAGTAACTTAAAAATTAAGTCTTTAATATATTTTTTCTTTCCTTTTTCTTTTCATTTTGGTAGGCGAGAGCCAGCCACTGGGCAAGGGCCCGCAAATCCTGGCCGGGCATCGCCATATCTGAGCAAGGAGCTTTGCGGCCTCACTTGTTGGCCGCAACCGAGGTTGCGAAGGTCCTCACCAGATTTGGGCAAGGATGTTCTCGACCTCGCCCGCGGCCGAGGCTACGGGGCTTTGCCAGCCAGGGTCGACGCCGCGAAAGCCCGTGCCAGATCTAGGTAAGGGCCGTCTCGCTTGTGGCCGACGAGGCCACGATGACCTCTCCTAGGGCCTTAGCGGTCCCACCACCTCTGGGCGAGGCGGCCATCACCTAGATCTGACCCATGGTTGCCTGCCAAAACGAAAGGAAAAAAGAAAGAAAATAAATAAATAAAAATTTTAATGTTCACGTCAGCGCCGATCGCATCACATGGGTCAGCCGACGTCCACGTCAGTGATTTTCAGCCAAAATTGGCCGGATGGACTCAATTAACACAAATGCAAAAGGTTAGGACTAAATTGGTCAAATTAAAAAGTTTAAAACTGAATTGGCACAAATGTAATAGGTTTAGAACTTTTTTGGTAATTTTGTCCCAAGAATAAATTAGATAGTAATTCAAAAGAGCGATGAAAATTGAGATGTTATATATATATTAAAGGAGGAATCGTGAACGGGTGTGCTTAATTTGCTTTAAGTTAAATGTGAAAAAGTGTCTTTGAACGTGAAACACACTATTCGTTTAGAATTATATTGAAAGACACATTATTTTAACGAATGGTCATGTCTTATGAAAAACACAACTTTTATATATAATGGACGAGATAGGTCTTGCTAAGGAACTATTATCCGATCATTACTTGAAAATCAGGACACTTCCCCATCAAGTGTTGAGTTGCCCGAAGATGCCGGTCTCTTTGAATCTTCAGTCAATGAAATTAAATTCAATTTGTCATAGCTAGACACGTCACGTCGCAAATGAAGAAGAACATTTCAACATTATTAGTCTCGAGGCGACATTTGCCGCAAAAGGCATTCCAGTTCTCGATAATTGGGATTTAGGATTGACATGTCCTGGTTTTTGTCAAGTAACACTGCTCTAGTCTCGGGACGTGTGATTTGGTTCAGTTTTGCATTTTTGACTCACATTTTCAAATGGACAAGACAGCCCACTAGAAGTCCAGCTCAAAGAAAAGAAATGGGCCGAAAAACTTGTTGGAGGCAACATGACAAAATTCGAGAAATACGTGTAAAACTATGATATATCATCGCAATTTTTGGTGAGTAAATGCTCTAGGTAGTGATTGACTAGATCATAGTGTTAATGTAATGCAAGAATCACCTGCTCTTCTTGTCAACGATGAAATTCCCAAGCACCACACTGATAGAGATTCCAACTCCAACGCCAACCAGCATAGTTCTCCGGTCCAAGTCGTGTAAAAGTTATTTCCTAATTTGGGATTTATTAATTATTATTACAATTATTAATTGGTCTAATAAAGAAAAGATATAACGGTTTCCTATTTAGTCTAATATGGAACTGGATAGTATAGGTCAAATTAAACATTATCCTTAATGGGAGGTTAGGTTACAAACTCTATAAATAGAGCTCAAATCTCTCTTCTAATCTCTAATGTTTACATAACCTCATATAAAGAGTTGTCAGCAAGCGATACGGGAGGGGCAGTTTCATTGAAGCAAGGGGGTTATAGAGGAGAAACTCTTGAGCATCAGTTCATCGCAATTCCGCATCAAGAACGATGGATTCGAAACAAGGTACGTAAATTTCTCTACTTTATATTTGTGATTTGCATATCTAAACGTGATAATCTTGGGTCGCTGCTTAAGGTTATAATCGCAGCTTACATGTGGTATTAGAGCCTACATGTTTTAGATCTCGAATCACACTTTGGCTATATTTCGAAATTTAATTTTCGGTAAAAGTGAAATATGATCATATATAGGAAAGTACTCGACGAGACGAGAAAAACCATGTAAAGATCGTCGCCGGCGACCGCTGGACGCACCAGAGGTAAGTCCATGCTTGCATGATAGATTCCCTTCGTGGCTATCAAAATTGACCGAGCTGAAAGCAATTATCCTGAAATCCAACAAGTTCCATGGTCCAATAGAAACACGTCGAAGTCAGTTTAACTTAAGCAATTTGCATATCATGGACCTTTCACACATTGGCTTCAATGGTGCACTTCCTTCCAAGTTGTTGCAGAGCTTCCATGCCATGAAAGTGATTGTTAGTCAAGATCAGTTGGAATATATGCATACTTCTCAAAGGCTCCCTCAGTCCCTGGATACAGCTGTAGCAGTTGTGGTTTATGAAATGAAATTGATGAATAAAGGCACAGAGAGAGAATACTCGAAGGTTCCATATGCCCTTATGGGAGTTGACCTCTCCAATAACAAATTCGAAGGATCCATACCCGATCTCGTTGGAGATTTGAAGTCGCTTATTTCACTTAACCTTTCAAATAACATTCTCACCGGTTCCATCTTGCCTTCCATAGCAAACTTGATAGTGCTTGAATCTCTAGATCTTTCTCGAAACAAGCTCTCGAGAGAGATCCCTCAACAGCTAGCTCAGCTTACGTTTCTTTCATCTTTTGATGTCTCTCATAATCAACTGTCTCGGCCAATACCACGAGGGAGTCAGTTCAACACATTCGGGACCAGTTCATTTGCCATGAATGAGGGGTTATGTGGAAGTCCTTTGCCCAAAAAATGCACAGCGGTTGGGGATAACGTACCATTACCACCATCACCGCTCGAGGGAGAAAATGACGAAGATTCTCTGTTCGACTTGGATTGGAAAGTTGTGCTAATTGGTGCCGGAGCTGGGTTTTTGATCGACGTTGTGCTAGGGAACTTGATCATTGATGAGAAGAGTAGGTGGTTCTTGTACTACTCCAAGATAATGGCAAAAAGATGGAAAACATCGAGAAGGCATTGAATAATAAGGAGTTGTGCGTGCAATTAGATACTTACATGACACCGATTAGTTTTTTAATTATCGCGTATCTAGTTTGAATTAAACGTTGGAAAAATTAGGACATACACCGTCAATGTGTAGAGAAAATTTCACATAAGTAGTTTCATCCATCCTCGATTTAAGGGGTCATAACTTTTGGCTCTCTCCGCTAATGGTGTGTAATGCCGCTTGTGTAAAAAAAAATTACACCGCCAGCGCCAGTGTATGCTATAATTACTCAAAATAAGTATAAAGTTCTAAGATTCTAATCTATGTTTGCTTCATGTTGAACTATTGTTTTCCATTAGTTATTATATGTAAACCCTATTTTCTTGTTCATTATTTGTATCGTTCTATCTGTTTTTTTTTCCTTGGAAAATCGTATTATATAATCATATAATGCAACATTGACATAGGCAATTCCTTGGAAAATCATATTATGTGCCAAGCAGCACTGACTTTCACTTCTTGGCTGTATAAAGAATCCAATTTCGGACATTCGCTGCTTCTTGGAGCCCGCGAGCTCAGCATATTCTCTTGCACATCTCTAGCTGCAACTTCCAATCACAGTCATTTGCAGGCATCTCATAGTCCTGTCGAGCAAAGCTTTGAATTACATTACGACTCGAGATGAGAATCCACAAAGTTTGCTAGATCGAGCATCGACAAGTTTTCACACTTTGCCGGAGGAGTTGGACATTGTGAATATGAAGAAGTTATTTTAGTTTCCTCAACCACAAGCTCTAGAGTCCATACCATGAGAGGCGCGGTTTCGTAAATGAATGCCGTAGCAGCACCAAATCTGCCCCACATACATTGATTTTCATTTTTCGTTGATAAAGATAGGTTGGAATTATCCTACTAAATTTATATGCAAGCTTCTATGGAACGAAAAAGCAGTGATTTCTCACTGGCAATTGCAGTTGGTTTCGAGTTCTTCCAATTGCTTCTAATTTGAATCTATTCAATTCCTGATCCCCCAACATCTTGCAATTCCTTTACAGTGTGTTTGGAAAGAGAAATTAGCAATACATATGATAACAACAGCGTGGCCTCAAACAGCAGGAGATACTCACTGCCAAAACTTAAGCAAATGACTTCCACCACGATGAGAAAAGTTAACTATTTACTTGTGCGAAATAATAACTCTACTGGTAGCCCACTGTAATTAGAAATCTAATTGCAGCTTCACTCGCCACGCATTCTGCAATATAAGGACTCTTAAACTACATAATGATATTAGCTAGGACAAGTAAGAGATGTACTCAGTACACATCTTACATCACAAATTCAGGATGATTAAGACATCAACAGCAGCATTTCGAATTGCCTCTTGCTTTAACTTCCCCTTCACTACATGCATCCCTCTATTCCACACAAAAACCAAACACTTACTTGCTGAGAAAACGTTTCTCTCTTTTCTGCTAAGTACAATATTCAACAAGATCCAGCTATTACATTAGTAGCAGAATCCTAAATGCCAAGGTGACAAAAAAATGGCTTTGCCAAACTACGTATGAACATAAATCACAGGAAGGTCCTGCCTTTTTCCATATTGTAAAGCAAACCAACCAGTAAAAGATACATATGCCACAAACAAACAAGCACGCTTCAATCGGTTTGCACTAACCGTGCAAGGAAGCATCCTGGTTGGACGCAACCAATGCCGAGATTTCATCTGTTGAAAGAGTCTGATAAAGCTCATTGCGATTAAGGAGGTTGAAAAACCAGTAACCACCCCAGCAATTGTTTCCCATTACCAATATCTGGCTCTGATCTTGCCGGTCACCCAGGATTTGAAAATCTCTGAGAACCTGACGATGCACGGGCCACAGTAAGTAATATCTAGCTCATTGAGAGTAAACGCAAAAAAGAACAAAAAAGGAAAGGAAAGAGAACATGAGGCAACAAGAAAAGCAACAAAACTGAAGCAAGGTGGACAATGGAAATAGAAACTCAGAATATTCCCTCAATCAACCCGCTGGAAGTTCCCACCTGTCGGATTGCGGATTATTTAGCATTTTGCCACAATGGTTCAACAATGACAAGCTGAAAATGACTCGTCATCTTAGCGGAAAGAGAGAGTTAAACAATGACAAGCTGAAAGGGGCTTCAATGGTTGACCATACCCGGAAAGAAAGAGAGTGGAAGTTGCTCCGCATTTTCTCCGACCATACTAGTCTCTTCCTTGATATCTACAGCCTACAGACGGTTCTCCTTGAAAAGACTATATAATTGAAATATCTAAAAGGTACTCTATTCATCTCTGCCAGTTCTAATAGTTTCATCTCTCTATTTTAATTTTCTCCTAGGGGCAACAACATTAGAATTGTCGTATGTTCCCAGGGAAATGTAACATCTACACTGCACTACACTACGAAATGTTATAACCAAACCATCTTTGATCTTTGAACAATCCAGGTCAATGATCAATTTGTAAATCCAATAACCTCATTCCATCATTGAAGCAGATTAGACAAATATAATGCATGTACTATAATGACGGTGAGATATATTGTCTTTTCCTCTCTTTTTCTTTCGACTTTGGTGTTTGCTATTAGAGCACGCATGTAATAGAAGAGCCGTAGGATATTTTAACGGCATAGCTTTCATGCTTAGCAATTTTTGTGGGTACAAATTCAGGGGCTTCTAATTTTTTTTCTTTTTTCTTTTTTTTTGGTCAATTGGGGCTTCTAATTAGCCACTCCAAAATTCTATGTGAAAGGACACATGGGGGTGACTAATCTTATCACCTTCACATAAGTAGGGCCATTGTCATTCATGGCTGTCAAAGAGTTTCATCCTAGATCTTTCATTATACTTGATGAGTCGATGAGACAAATCAATTAAAGGCGACAAGATGCGAAATATTAGCATAAAAATCCAAAAGCCTGGTGCTTTTGTTTGTTTGGGGCAACTTCTAAGGCCTAGCCCCAAAATGTAATCCTTTACGAACATTTCTGTTTGAGTATCAATGACCTACCTTCAATTAGATCAAAGAAGCAAATTTAATGGGTATGTGAAATCTGACTTGAGATATCACCTGAAAAAACAAGTGAAAATTTTATATATTTTGAACGTATATAACAGGCACATTCAATTGGTCTAGCTTCTTGACTCCTTAATGGGTCATTGTTTCCATAACTTCCTATAAATGAATCAACAATCCACATGAGCGACCGAGAAACTGACAAAGTGACGATTAAGATGGACCATACCCTACTTTGAATGTTTGTCTTGCCATAGATGTTTCGCAATTTCAACATATTGTGTGAATCTCATTGTTCTTTTCTTTTCTTTTTCAAACTAATGTCAAGAGTTATAAGCAAATAAGCTTTTTCTTTTTCAAAAGGAAAAAGAAAATGGTCACACATCCACAAGGTACAGATCTGGTCTAATTCTCGTGCATGCCTGTTTGATCGTTCATGTGCAATCATAGTTGCATAGTTGGTTCACTAAAATGGAATGTCAACTTTTTCCACAAAAAGATTAAATGATGAAACCCGCCAAAAACTTTTGTCCGTCTTTTAGATTGACCAACGGGAATCATTTTATAATATTTGAAGTATCTCTTGTCCTTGAATCACACACACACACACACACAAAAAGCAATCGAAATCATGATTGAATATAGGGAAAATTTCAATTAAGGGCCCAAAGTGCCCTCATTTTCTCAAATAAGGGCCTGAAGTGGTCTTTGTTTCGAATAATGGCCAGAAGTGCCCTCTTTATTTCAAACAAAGGCATGGAGTGATTATGCATGTTTCAAATAAGGGCCTCTCCTCGCCGACAAGCCGACCGGCTAAATATTTCGGCCAATCAGGGGCATATTGGTCAAAATATAATTTTAATTCAATTTTTAGCTAAAATTAAATTAAAGAATAAAAACTAAAAATTAAAATACAAAAAAAAAGAGGATACACATGCGGGAGGGCAGCCCTCCCACCTGTGGTTGCCACCCCACCTCTGGTGGGGCGGCGGCAGTTTCCGTCGGGGTCGCCGGCACCTCGGCGGGGGCCGGCAACCCCGCCGAAGGTCGTGGCCACTGGTCGTCGGGGTCGCCTGCCCCCGCCGAGGAGCCGGCAACCCCAACGACAACCTTCGCCGCCCCACCACCGGTGGGGCAGGGTTCGTAACCAAGAGGGGCTGCCTCCCTCCTATGCCTTTTATTTTTTTATTTTTATTTTTTAAAATTTTTAGAAAAAGAAAAGAGGAATAAACAAAGAAAAAAATTAAAAATTTCAAAAAAAACAAATGACGAAAATGCCCCTAATTAATTGGTGAGAGGCCTTTTTTTAGACTGATATGGCCACTTCAGGCCCTTATTTGAAACAGTGAGAGCACTTCTGGCCCTTATTTGAAGCAAGGTCTACTTCATGCCCTTATTTGAGAAAACGAGAGCACTTTGGGCTCTTGATTGGAATTTTCCCTTGAATATATTTTCAGCTTTTTTGTATCATCCACCCGTTTTATTTGATAAAAATGATAAGAAAAAATTATCCAAAAAATCCTAAGTTTATTGTACTTTTGCCAATTCAAAAATTTTCAATTTGCTAATTGAGTCCATCTAGCCATGACGTAGATGGCAGTCGTCCTATGTGGCACGTCCAATATTGACATGGACAACTTTTAATAATATTTTTAATTTTTAATTTTCTTTTCTTTTCTTTTCTTTCCTTTTCTTTTCTTTTTTCTGAATCGGCAACCCTCGATGGCCGCTGGCGAAAGGCTTCGTTGCGCTGCTAACCGCAGGCGAGGCAGCCCTTGCCCACGGCCTGCTATGTCGCGAGGGCTTCGCAGTCTCGCCAACTGCGGGCGTGAATGCCCTCGATAGGGAGAGGGCCTTCGCGGCCCTGCCAGCTGTGGGTGAGGCGACCCTCACTCAGATTTGGTGAGGGCCTTTGCACCCTTGCCTGTTGCCAGCGAGGCTGCAAAGGCCCTCGCTGCGGCCACCGAGGTCACGATGGCCTATCCCGGGGCCTTCGAAGGCGAGGCGGCCCTCTCTAGTCTGGGCAAGACCTTCACAGCCAGCAAGCGTAGACGATAACTTTGCCAGTGTAGAAAAAAAAAACAGAAAAAGGAAAAAATTGAAAATTAAAGAAATTCGAAAATATTATTATTATTATAAATTGTCCACTTCAGCGCGGGATGTGCCCCGTAGGACGATCGACGTCCACGTCAGCGATTTTCGGCCAAAATTGTTCAGAAAAGCAGATGGTTGCACGGATGCTTTGGCCCTGCTTGCAAAGGAACAACATATGCAGTTTGGTACTTATTCCTCTGTTTTAGATGTTATTGAAGACCTTTTACCTTGACTAGTTTTGTGTAATGATCAACAGTTAAGATTTGTTACGACACCAAAGATATTGTGTAGATAGAACATCTTTGTCCCTTGCCATATTGACATAGTGCAGGAGTTTACTTTGACATGCCTGTTGTCAAGACCCATAGAGTTAGTAGGCCTATCAAAATAGGTCTAAACACATTTTTTAACCCATATATGATGTGCTGAGTTGTTATATAAGTTAGTCATATTCAATAAATGAGTCATAAATTTATTTAAATATAATATGAGTGTTAAATTGATCATAAATGGATCATAAATGTGTTTACAACTTAGTTAGACCCAACTCACCTCTATGTCTCTTTCTTCATTATTTCTCGCTCTCACTCGATCTCGTGCTCACTCGCTCTGCACTCTCACAGAGGGGTGAGCAAGTCGGATCGATCGAACCGAGAACCGCCCGGACTAGACCAGTGGTTCGGTTCGCTGTTCCTGAGGGCAGCGGTCCGGTTTTCGGTCCTTAAAATTGGAACCAATGTCCAAGCGGTCCGGTTTCATGTTCTAGGGGATACAGGTTCGGATCGGGCCAAAATATTTTATTTATTTCTTAATTTGTTAAAAGTAATCCTTAGAAGAAATATCAATTTTTCTTCATCTGCTTCACCGCCTCTGCTCAGTTCCTCGTGTGTTCTCTGATGGAGTAATGATCTCGTCATACCTCGACACTGAAGAAGAAGGAGAAGATGGAGGCAAGTTATCAACCCCACCATCGTCGTCTTCATCAACATGACCCATCAAACTCTCAACAAGAAGAACAAGAACGATTCCAAAGCATCCTCCCTTTTCGACGCCCTTTAGTGCTCGGAGGAACATTGGGGAGGAGAGGATGAAAAAAAGGAATTGGCGAGTGATGGGCTTTTGTCGGAAGGTACATAGCACAGATTGTTCAGCCTCCGAATCTTGCTTGATTAGGACTTGCTTTAGGAAGATGAGCGGTTCCATAGGACCGCCCGGGAACCGGACTGAACCAGACTAGATCCTTTCCTCTTGGTTCCTCGAAATCAGGTGGTTGCTCGACATAGACTTCTTATTTGATGTAACCGTTTAGGAATGCACTTTTCACATCCATTTGAAAAAGTTTAAAGTCATTGTAACAAGCATAAGCAAGAAGTAACCTTATGGCCTCTAACCTGGCAACTGGTGCGTAGGTTTCATCGTAATCTATGCCTTCTTCTTGAGAATATCACTTTGCCACAATCCTTGCTTTGTTTCTAACCACCTTTCCTATGTCTTCCATCTTGTTTCTGAACACCCATTTTGTTCCTATTACAGGACGATTTTTGGGTCTTGAAACGAGCTCCCAGACATTATTGATCTTGAATTGATGAAGTTCTTCTTGCATGGCAATAATCCAATTTTCATCAGTAAGAGCTTCTTCAATCCCTTTAGGCTCAATTTCAGAAACTAATGCTATATTGCTCATTGCTTCGTTGAATTTTGATCTGGTTCTGATTCCTTCATCCAAGCTCCCCATTATAAGTTCCTTGGGATGACTGGATTTATGTTTCCAGTTTCTGTTGAATTTCTCGTCTTGAGCATCACTTGGATCATTAGATTCAGATGGTATCACTTCTGGTTCTTCTGCGGTTTGTTGGCTTGTTTCTTGATTCTGAACTTCTTCAGAAGCATAATTCTCTTCTGAGTTTTCTTCTGGTTTCGACCTTTGATGGAGTGACGAAACTTGAACATATTCAGATTGATCATTCTTAATCTGAATGTTTTCATCAAACTTGACATTCATTAATTCTTCAACACATCGAGAGTTTTTGTTGTAGACTCTGTATGCTTTGCTCATTGTAGAATATCCTAGAAATATTCCTTCATCTAACTTCTCATCAAACTTACTAGCTCGATCATTTGCATTCTCCAGAATGAAGGATTTACAACCAAACACACGGAAGTATGCTAAATCTGGTTTTCTCTCTTTAAAAAGTTCATAGGGAGTTTTCTCAACGATTGGTCTTAAAGAAACACGGTTTAAAATGTAACATGCTATTGACACAGCTTCTGCCCAAAAATGTGATGCAATTTTACTTTCGATCAAGAGAGTTCTAGCCATTTCTTGTAGAGAATGATTTTTCCTCTCCACTACCCCATTTTGTTGAAGTGTGTAAGTAGATGAGAAATTATGCTAAATTCCAAACTCATCACAAAAATTAGAAAAACTTTGGTTTTCAAATTCTCCCCCATGATCAGTTTTGATGCAGGAAATAGAGTAACCTTTCTCATTTGAATCTTTTTAGAAAATTTGGAGAAGGATGAGAAAGCATCATTTTTATGCGCAAGAAATAAAACCCATGTAAATCTTGAGTAATCATCAACTATAACAAGGCAGTATTTCTTACCTCCAAGACTTAGTGTTCTGTTAGGACCAAAGATATCCATATGAAGCAGCTGTAGAACACGTTCAGTTGATACATGATTAACAAATTTGAAAGAGCTTTTTACCCGTTTCCCAGGTGTGCAGGCTGAGCAAAGCTTTGATTTCTCAAACTTTGATTGTGGTAAACCTCGAACTAGTTTCTTGGATGATAGCTTCGAGATGTGTTTGATACTGATGTGGCCTAGCTTTCTGTGCCATAGTTCAGATTCATCTTTGATAGAAATAAGACACTTGATGTCTTCAGAATCAACGTTCAGAAGATAAATATTTCCATGACGTCGACTAGTGAAAGTTTGCTTCTTGTCTTTGCTAATATCTGAGCATTCTGAGTCTTGAAAACAAATTTGATAACTAGAGTCACAGAGTTGACTTACTAAAATCAAATTGAATTTTAATCCTTTGACAAGAGAGACATTGTTGATCGTGAGATTTTCGATTTTTTCGGTGCCTTGGCCAACCACTTTGCCTTTATTCTTTCCACCAAACGACACACTTCTACCATTGTAATCTGATAGTTGAATGAAGTTTTCTAGATCACCAGTCATGTGACTTGAGCATCCACTATCCAGAAACCATTTGCCTTTTCTCTTCCTTGGTACCTCAACATCTGAATCTGAATCTAAATCTGACTTTGCCATAAGACATATGTTAGCATAGTCATCCTCGCTATCTTCAGAATCACTTAGAGTTTCTGCCTTCAATGCCTTTTTTTATTTCTCATACTTGATCTTGTTTTTCTTCAGAAGCGGACAATTGGGTTTGATTTGTCCTGCTTTCTTACAATGGAAGCAGATTACATCTTTATCTTCCTGTTTGTCATTGCTCGATTGTCTCTGATCATTCTTTCTGAATGATTTCTTCCCTTTGAAGTTTCTGTTGGATCTAGCAATATCACCTAGAGGGGGGTGAATAGGTGATTTAAAATAATTTTGACTAGAAAATGTGAAATTAAAAGAATCAAGTCAAAATAGAATCTGAATCTGAATATGTGCAGTTTATGATTCTGAACACGAGTATGCAATTTTTGGGTATGCAGATTCTGAATATAAACACCAGTATGCAATATTCTATCAAACACAATGATAAGAGTTTAGAGATAGAGAATATTGCACACAACGATTATAGTGGTTCGACTTAGATCAAGCCTACGTCCACTCTCCCACGCTGACAGCCGATTGGCTGGATTCCACTAGATGAATCAATGGAGGTTTACAACAAGTGATGATACTCTCTTTGATAGATCACACTATCCTCTCTCAATCACTCTTACAAAGCCTCTCAAAGATTATAACGTTAAGCTCACGGAGACAAGTATGAATCTGAATAACTCTAGCACTTTGGAATTGATGATTCTGATCTCACACCGTAGTAGCACCATGGATCTCCTTTTATACTCTTTCACCCCCAAACTAGCCGTTGGACAGGTCTTCAAAGGATCGCTCTTCAATCACTGATTGGACGCCATCGATCTTGATTGAACGAGACTGTATCTAGGGAGATTTGGTAACCGTTGGTGCTGAATCTGAACTCTTCAGATTCAGTCGCCCATACAACTCAATCTTTGGTTTCCATAAGTGGAGTTCTTCAAATATGGAAGTTTTCTTGTCCCATGGAAGGTAATTTCCAATCAATGATATTCTATCAATCATGTTATAGAATAATCCTATCAATCAAAGATTACAAACTTCCATAAATACCTCAGAAACATATGTCAAGCGTGGGTCTTCAGAATCTGGAATTAATATATCTCGCAGCTTCTGAACAATCTTCAGAACCAGACTTCAGAAGCAGTCTCTTGAATCTAAATATATCGCTGCTTCTGAATAAGTCACAGTTTCTGAATTCTTCATATTTCACTGCTTCTGAATAATTCACAGCTTCTGAATTCTTCATATATCACTGCTTCTGAATAAGTTGCAGCTTCTGAACAGGGATACACTAAGTTTGATGTTGATAGAAACCTTGTCGATGCTCGCATATAAGTCTTCACGAGATTAAGTCTTCAGAGGCAACACAATCCTCCATCTGAAGTCTTCAGAGGCAACACAATCCTCCATCTGAAGTCTTCAGAGGTAACACATTTCTCCATCTGATTACTAGACTTCAACTTTCTCAGAAGTAAATACGCAACGACTACTCCTTGAGTCTGAACATCCAACTAAGGTCAATATAAACTTTTCTTCTCAGATGCAATATCCAGAACTTTAGATGCATAATTCAGATGCAATATCTTGAGCTCCATCTTTTGGTTCCTCCAAGCATATTGGCAATTGCGGCTCTACCTCGTTGTTCACCTATCCAAGGTCCTTCCAAGCTTTATCGAACTTCCTGTTCTAGGCTTGTTTACCTATCCAAGATCCTTCCAAGCTTTACCGAACTTCTCATTCTAGGCTTGTTCATCTTCTACTTAGGTACCTCCAGCTTGTAGACACTTCTACGCCTAATGCCTTGGTCACCATTGATAGATAACTCATAACCTTCAGATATTCTGTTAATACATCATCTGCATAACGGCTTGTGATTCTTTCACCTGGTTCTACTCAACCAATAAACACATTAGTAGCTTTTGATTATTGTCATCTTCAAAACATCATGGGGGATTTTCCCTAACAGTTTCTACCTCTTTGAGCCATCTTTCTGAACTTCTTCACCATGAGAGCAAGTTCTTCGTCGTCTTCATCTTCATCTTCTGAATCTGGCACTTCAAAGTCAATTTCAGATTTTAAAGCAATGGATTTCTTACCTTTTGAATCTCTTGTTTTGTTGGTACGCTCAGTCTCATATGACTGTAAAGTTCCGACTAGCTCATCAATAGATAGAGGTCTGATTGTTTGACATTCCTGTATTGATGGCTTGATGTAATTCCAATCATCTGTAAGTCCTCGAAGGATCTTTCTGACTTGCATCGGTTCTGCTACAGGAGTGCCTTGCCTTGCAAGACCACTTGCTAGGATTTGAAACCTGTCAATCATTTCAGCAATTGATTCATCGTGCTTCATTTTGAAGGCTTCGTAATCACTTAGCACAATGCTAAGATTTGTTTCTTTGACTCTATCAGTTCCCTGGTATGTGACATGAAAGTCTGTCCCATATAGCTTTGGCTGAATCTTCTTCAGCAACTCGATTATATAGAGGAATGGATAATGCGCAGAAAAGTGCATGCACAACTTTAGAATCGAGTCCTTGTCTTTTTGCTCTTTCAGAATCTGATAGTGTTGCAGTAACATTTGTATTATTGTTTCCTTCATTTCCAGTGGAAGGGGTTGCTGTTACAACAGGAACTACTCCATTGACAACAACATCCCACATGAGATCATCTGATGCCTTGAAGAACCACCTCATTTTGTTACAACACATATTGTAGTCTTTCCCGTCAAAATAAGGTGGTTTGTTGCTGAAATGTGCATCACTGGTTCTTGTGAAATTATTGCTAGACATGATAGATCGTTAGCTCTGAAGTAAAAAACTTCGAAATAATGAGCAACCAAGCTCTGATACCAATTGTTGGATCTAGCAATATCACCTGAAGGGGGGTGAATAGGTGATTCTGAACACTTTTTATGTTTAATGCGGAAATTAATAGGTTCAGAATATAAACTGAATGAGATCAGTAAAAAGATGTGCAGATAAACTAAACACAGCAAGGTGAGTTTAGGGAAGAGAAATTGCATGCGATGTTTATAGTGGTTCGAATTTAGCAAGCCTACGTCCACTCTCTCACGATGACAGCCGATCGGCTGGATTCCACTATGAGTCGATGAAAGGTTACAAGAGTTGTCACTCTAATTACTCTTACAAAGGAACCTCTCAAGACTAAAAATTTTAAGCTCACAAGAACAAGAGAATGTCAATCTGAACAACTCAGCACTTTGGAATTTTAAGTTCATGAACTCTCTCGTAACAGTCACCATTGATCTTCTTTTATACTTCTTCGACCTTGAACTAGCCGTTACCAAGGTCCTTCAAAGGATCGCTCCTCAATCTCTGATTGGACGCCATCAATCTTGATTGATCGAGACTGTATATGGGAAGATCTAGCAGCCGTTGGAGTAGAGTCTGAACCCTTCAGATTCAGTTGCCTATACAACCAAATCTTCAGTTTCCATAAATAGAGTTCATCCAAATTTCAAGATATCTTGTCCATGGAAGGTAATATCCAATCGAGGATATTCTCCTGATTTGATTGGAAAATAATCCTGTCAATGAAATCTTACAGACTTCCATAAAAAGACGCGGGCAAATCGAAAACCTGCCAAACGTGGGTCTTCAGAATCTAGCAGAGAGATATTGTAGAATCTAAACGCTATTCAGAAGCAGTCTTCTGAACTAAAGAGACTTTCTGAATCTGAACAGATTAGAACAGTGACTCTGAGCTTCTGTAAAGTCCTTGCTGATGTGACACATAAATCTTCTCGAGATAAGTCTTCAGAGGCAACACGAACCTCCTTCTGAAGTCTTCAGAGACAACATGAACCTCCTTCTGAAGTCTTCAGAGACAACATGAACCTTCTTCTGATGTCTTCAGATGCAACACGGTTCTCCGTCTGAATACTAGACTTCAACTCTCTCAGAAGCAAGTGCGCGACGACTACTACTTGAGTCTGAACGCCAGTTTTGGAACATTATAAGCTTTTGTTCACATGCTCATTCCTGCAATATAAAAATTATTTGCATTAACCAGATTCTCTCACAAGAGGGTTAGTTTTGTCAGAATCAAAATATTCAGAAGGAATATTTTCTCAACACACGTGGCCGAACGTGGACACGTGGAGGGCCACGTGACAACCCGTGGTAGCTTGAGAAGCCACGTGTCACGCGATGGCACCACTGGTGCCACGTGCCATGAGCACATGACACGTGTCCAACACGTGTCACACATGCATGCTTCGGGCGCTAACTCACCCTAAGCTGCTGGTCGTCAGCTGCTTCCCCTATATAAAGTTCTGACGTCAGTTCATTTCGTCATTCGTTTGTTAGAATAGAATTTCCTCTTCCTTTTCTCTCTCTATTCGGCCGGTCAAAGCTCTGCCTTAGCCGAACTTCTGTCCTGCTATTGTCAAGATCAATTCAAGGGTCGTAGTGCTGTCCAGGTGAAGTTACACGCCTAAACCTAGAAGAAAGGCGAATCCAAGATCATCCGTTCATCGTTTCTACGTTATCTTCTCGAGTAATCGAGGCAAGTGGATTTCTAGTCCTGATTACTAGATTATCTATGGTTTTGCTATTGTGAGCATTGTTTTCCATTCTGTTTTGGCTGCAATGATTTGGAATTAGATGATTCTGATGTTCTGAGATTCTATCATTCGTATACCTTGAATTCTGGTTGAATTATGAGATCCTACCCTTCGTTGGATTCTGATTGAATTCTATCCTTTATTGCATTCTGATGAGATTCTATCCTTGTATAAGTTGGATTCCGTCATGGTGACTCTATTTACAATCTTGTGATTCTATAGCTAGTTTAGTCGTTCGGCCTAGGGATCTCCTTGCGGGGGTTGACCCCTGTTGATTAACCCTTTTTCAGATAAGCAAGCTAGCGAGGATTAGTCGAACAACAGAAGAGTTGGATGATGTTATCTCGGGTGATGGAGCTGGTGGATGATTCTAGAATTCTGGAGTAGATTATCTTCCTTTGTAAATCCTCCCAAAGTCTTTGAACTTTTGTAAAGAACTGGTTCATCAGATATAGGCTGTCATTGTCCTCTTGAATTGTTTATGCATGTTATCTAGTTAGCAGAACCCTGTTAAAGCCATACCCTTTCTAGGCGTGTCTGCCATTGGTGTTCTATCATGGACTTGTCTGTATGGCCGACTTGATTGATTTTCAATTAGTCTTCCGCATGCGCCAAACTCTGTATATAAAGAAAGATTAAAGAAGAGAGTGTGATTAGAAAGCCTTCCCAAGGTGTGGCTAGCTGGGACGTCACAACACATGCAATGGTAACAAGGTAGGTGAAGTACCAACATTGCACGCATGATGTTAGGGAAGAAAATGTCCACTTCCGTGTCGGAACTTTCAAAAAAAGACAAAAAAAATTAGTAATAAGTGGGTTGAAGAAAAAGCTACGGTGATGTCAATGGAGTCTGAGATTGAGACTGTTATGATCTAATGAGAAGATACGGCTCTATAATGGGGCGACGAGGAAAAGCGGAGTAAAAAGGACGATATGGAAATAGATTTTAACAGAAATCTTAAGTTGGTACATCTTATTCAAGACTCCAATGCTGAATTAAGGGCTACCGAAAGGGCAAAAACTTGGTATCCTTCAAACTTTCATTTAACCATTGTTAAGAGACATTAGACAGAGGAAAGAAATCACAGCAAACACAGGACATAAGTTCTCTTTGACCGGACAGAACTCGAAAGCAAGCACCCGTATAATTTTCGAAGGTGAAATAATTTCTCTTATTTAGAGGTAACTGCTATGTACAATTCATATTCTAGTTGGCATAACATATGTCGAAAGGATAGTGTGTTAATCGTATGGATATCTTTGATCCATGCTCCCCTTGTTTGGGAATCAGATATTGTATCCTAGAAGTTCAGTAGTAACTGATCCTTGAGACTGAGTTCTGTGCTGTGGACCAACAGTATACTTCGGAATAACCAGAGAGAAAAATTGAACGAACTCTCCTTACCAAAAAAAAAAAATTTGAACGAACTCGTGCTTACTTGCTAATTGCCTCGTTACACCATTTTTCCACGACAATAAATCCCATCTTAGGTAGGTAATTGACTAACAGCCCCTTCCATAACCGCATATCTCTCTCATGTTAGTGTTAGGTAGTCTTGCCAAAACCTAACTCAAAAGATGAGACTTTCTCTCACACTTATAAATCGATCACTAGTTCATTCCACCACCGATTTGAGATAACCCAATAAAATGCATGCCGGATAAGCTAAGCCCATGTTGCGTTTCATCATTGAGTCCACGTTCAGCAAAAGACGCCAACCACTCCTCCACTCGAAAGCAAGTCTTCCAAGTCTTCCACTAAGTTGAGAAAATCTGAGATGGATGGCCACCTCAACTTTGACAACATGGAAAAATGCATAGTGATCAATTCTACTAATGACCAGGTCTTTGAGCTATCGTTGAAAAAGTCTGTATTATCTAGAAAAGAAAGTGGGAAATTACGTGACTTACCAAGACTTTTGCCCATCTTTTAGATTGACGAACAGGAGTCATTCTACAGTTCCTATGAGTATTGCTAGTCTTCGAATCACAAAACGAGAAGACCGTACTCGTCCACTGGAAGTATTTCTAGATATTATATATCATTGCCTTGTTTTATATAAAAATTAATGACGGAGTATACGTGATTATGATGAATTACGAACAAGCATAAGTCTCTCGGGATGGTAAACACATCGCGGCAGAGATATGGCCTAAAGATATGGCCTTAGATTAGAATTAGTCAATAATGGATGCCACCTTTGTTAGTCAAGCAATTACTGGCGATCAAAGGCATGATACGAAATTTAGCCCATATTCATCACTCTTTCTCCTTTTTAAGCATCAGTTTACCATTATCACGTCAAATCTTGATTTTGATGTGAGAATATTCTAGTCATGTTCTTAACTCGTATTGTATTATGACGCTAGAATTGAGTTTTAATCACTTCTATGTAACGATTCTTTTGGAATTTAGCAATGAAGCGGTATTGGGCCAGCTTTTGCGTAGCTCAATCAATTCACTTTCCCGGGCGATATTAAGAGCGCACTCCCATACCTGATGCATTCAGGATTTTACTCCTAAAGTGCTAGTGTGTGCAAACTAAATAGAAAATTAGACAAAGAAAGAACAAGTATTATATCGAATACTTTTATTGATGATGCGTGATCTGCACAATAAAAAGTGTTGATCACCCTATTTTCAGATATGCGAATCATATCAAAGACAGAACATTTACTTGATAATCTACATCCCAATGCCTCTTTTCACACATAACAAACGATGTAAGTGGCACGAACTTCCACCAAAAGCGACCAGCCATTGCTATCTATAAAAGCTTGCCAAGGGCATTTTACCTTTGCAAGTATTAACCAACTCCAGTAGCGAAAACAAAAATCATGGCGTCCTTACTCTATGCGCTTCTTCCTTGGATCGTCCTTTTCCTGATGATCCATACTTCACTTGCTAAGCCACTCTGCCATCCGGATGAGAGCTCTGCCTTGATGGAATTCAAGCGAAGTTTCCTAATCGACACAGCAGAATTTCGCTGCGTTTATCCGAAGGTTGAATCATGGTCACAGGATGGACATGGAGATTGCTGCTCATGGGATGGCGTCAAGTGCAACGAGGCCAATGGTCACGTGACAGGTCTTGACCTTAGTAACAGCTGCCTCTTTGGTACCATAACTTCCAACACCAGCCTATTTCGCCTACTTCACTTGGAATCGCTCAATCTCGCTTTGAATGACTTCAACTCCTCCTCGATCCCATGCGGTTTCGGCAGTCTTTCCAAGTTACGTTACCTTAACCTCTCTATATCAGAATTTTCAGGAAAGGTCCCCGCGGATATCTCACGGCTCTCGAGATTAATTTCTCTTGACTTGTCTTCTGAGTGGGCGTCTCTTGAGATGCCCAACGTAGAGAACTTTGTTGAGAACTTAACTATGCTTAGAGAACTTGATCTCTCTTCTATTAGCATGGCATCGCCATTCCCTCATGTACTTGCAAACTTCTCTTCTTTGAAGTCGCTTAAACTTAGAAAATGTGGATTTCATGGAGTACTTCCAGTAAGCATCTTTCAATTACCAAGACTGGAAGTCCTCGACATCAGTTACAATGACAACCTTTCTGGTTTTATTCCAGAACAACAGTGGGGAAATCCCCTTAAGTCATTGTCTCTTGGGGGCACCATTTTTTCGGGTTCACTTCCCTCTTCACTGAGTAACCTTTCTCAGCTTGCTTATCTGGATCTACAAAGAAGTAAATTTATGGGTCAAATCCCTGCTTCCTTCGCTAACCTTACGCAGCTATCATATCTGGATCTCTCTATGAATAATTTCACAGGCGATATTTCTCATTGGCTGGGCAACTTGGCAAAACTCAACCATTTGGACCTTTCAGGTAATATTCAGCTTGCAAGATTTTCTCAAGAAAAAAATGGAGATGACAAGATTCGATCACTAGCCATACTAACAAGTCTTGTCTCTTTACACTCGACAGATAATCAGCTAAGTGGTCCACTTCCATCTTCATTTGAGAACCTGACGCGGTTGATTATGCTTAATGTTTCATTCAACAATTGGCAATGTGAAATTCCAAACTCTTTATGGGAACTCAAGGGTCTTGAATATCTGGATCTTGGGGGGAATAATTTGAGTGGCACCGTGGATTTACATAAACTCAAGAACTTGGAATCATTACTTTTGGACTTCAACAACATATCATTTGTCAGCAAGCCCGAGATCAATGCCACTCTTCCAAAACTTTCCACCGTAAGTTTAGTTTCATGCAGCTTACATGAGTTCCCAAAGTTTTTAGGCTACCTAAAGGGATTGGAGTGGGTAGATCTGTCAAACAATAAAATCGGAGGGAGTGTTCCTACATGGATGTGGAATGGTAGCAGAGAAACATTGATGGATATGGATCTTTCTCACAATTATCTCACTGACTTTGAGAACAGCCATATCAATCTGCCAATACCCCAGTTGACGTACATGGATCTTTCTCACAATTTGCTCACTAGCTTTGTGAACAGCCAGATCAATCAATCACTACCCATGTTGACCTATCTTGACATTAGTTCTAACTCGCTCAAAACAGCACTCCCCAATCCACCTCCATTAGCTGTTTATTACAATGTCTCCAACAACTTCCTCTTTGGAGACATCCAATCTATTTGTAGAGGAAGATCCCTCGTCATTCTTGATTTGTCCAACAATAGTCTGAATGGCACAATTCCTTCCTGTCTGGGAAATATAGATACTTTGACAATTTTGAATCTTGGGAGCAATAAACTCGAGGGCATGATTCGCCATGCTTACCCGAAAGGTTGCCCGTTGAAGATTATTGACCTCACAAATAATCGATTGCGAGGGCCTGTCCCAAGATCTTTGGCGAATTGTTCAATGCTAGAGTATTTGAACCTTGGTTACAATCAAATGCATGATAGATTCCCTTCATGGCTATCGAAATTGACCGAGCTGAAAGCTATTATCCTGAAATCCAACAAGTTCCATGGTCCAATAGAAACACATCGAAGCCAGTTTAACTTCAGCAATTTGCATATCATGGACCTTTCAAACAATGGCTTCAATGGTACACTTCCTTCCAAGTTGTTGCAGAGCTTCCATGCCATGAAAGTGATTGTTAGTCAAGATCAGTTGGAATATATGCATACTTCTCAAAGGCTCCCTCAATCCCTGGATACAGCTGTAGCAGTTGTGGTTTATGAAATGAAATTGATGAATAAAGGCACAGAGAGAGAATACTCGAAGGTTCCATATGCCCTTATGGGAATTGACCTCTCCAATAACAAATTCGAAGGATGCATACCCGATCTCGTTGGAGATTTGAAGTCACTTATTTCACTTAACGTTTCAAATAACATTCTCACCGGTTCCATCCCGCCTTCCATAGCAAACTTGACAGTGCTTGAATCTCTAGATCTTTCTCGAAACAAGCTCTCGGGGGAGATCCCTCAACAGCTAGCTCAGCTTACGTTTCTTTCATCTTTCGATGTCTCTCATAATCAACTGTCTGGGTCAATACCACGAGGGAGTCAGTTCAACACATTCGGGACCAGTTCATTTGCCATGAATGAGGGGTTATGTGGAAGTCCATTGCCAAAAAAATGCACAACGGTTGGGGATAATATACCATTACCACCATCACCGCTCGAGGAAGAAAATGACGAAGATTCTCTGTTCGACTTGGATTGGAAAGTTGTGCTAATTGGTGCCGGAGCTGGGTTTTTGATCGGCGTTGTGCTAGGGAACTTGATCATTGACGAGAAGAGTAGGTGGTTCTTGTACTACTCCAAGATAATGGCAAAAAGATGGAAAACATCAAGAAGGCATTGAATAAAAAGGAGTTGTGCGTGCAATTAGATACTTACATGACACTGGTTAGTTTTTTAATTATCGTGTATCTTGTTTGTATTAAACGTAGGAAAAATTAGGACATACACCGTCAATGTGTAGAGAAAATTTCACATAAGTAGTTTCATCCACCCTCGATTTAAGGGGTCATAACTTTTGGCTCTCTCCGCTAAATGGTGTGTAATGCTGCTTGTGTATAAAAAAATTACACCGCCAGCGCCGGTGTATGCTATAATTACTCAAACTAAGTATAAAGTTCTAAGATTCTAATCTATGTTTGCTTCATGTTGAACTAGTGTTGTCCATTGGTTATTATATGTAAACCCTATTTTCTTGTTCATTATTTGTATCCTTCTATCTGTTTTTTCCTTGGAAAATCGTATTATATAATCATAGAATGCAACATTGACATAGGCAATTCCTTGGAAAACCATATTATGTGCCAAGCAGCACTGACTTTCACTTCTTGGCTGTATAAAGAATCCAATTTCGGACATTCGCTGCTTCTAAAATCTGATTGTGGAAAGCTACTGAATATTGGAGCCCGTGAGTTCAGCATATTCTCTTGCACATCTCTAGCTGCAACTTCCAATCAGTCATTGCAGGCATCTCATTGTCCTGTCGAGCAAAGCTTTGAATTACATTACGACTACAATTGCGTCTTTGCCCATCAAATGGTAGGTAAGGAGTAAAGCTTCAAGGAGACAAAGTTTGGTGGATCGAGCATCGACGGGTTTTCACACTTTACCGGAGGAGTTGGACATTGTGAATATGAAGAAGTTATTTTAGTTTCCTCACCCACAAGCTCTAGAGTCTATACCATGAGAGGAGAGGCGCGGTTTCGTAAATGAATGCGGTAGCAGCACCAAATCTGCCCCACATACATTGATTTTCATTTTTCGTTGATAAAGATAGGTTGGAATTACCCTACTAAATTTATATGCAAGCTTCTATGGAACGAAAAAGCAGTGATTGCTCACTGGCAATTGCAGTTGGTTCCGAGTTCTTCCAATTGCTTCTAATTTGAATCTATTCAATTCCTGATCCCCCAACATCTTGCAATTCCTTTACAGTGTGTTTGGAAAGAGAAATTAGCAATACATATGATAACAACAGCGTTCCCTCAAACAGCAGGAGATACCATAAAATCAACCATCACAAGATGAATTGAGTTATAGAAAGTATTAGTTGTATATACTCACTGCCAAAACTTAAGCAAATGACTTCCACCATGATGAGAAAAGTTAACTTTTAACTTGTGCGAAATAATAACTCTACTGGTAGCCCACTGTAATTAGAAATCTATAAGGACTCTTAAACTAGTTCTGTTGTTTTTCCGTCCATCTAGATACATAATGATATTAGCTAGGACAAGTAAGAGATGTACTCAATACACATCTTGCATCACAAATTCAGGATGATTAAGACATCAACAGCAGCATTTCGAATTGCCAACCAAACACTTGCTGAGCAAACGTTTCTCTCTTTTCTGCTAAGTACAATATTCATCAAGATCCTGCAATTACATTAGTAGCAGAATCCTAAATGCCAAGGTGACAAAAAATAGCTTTTCCAAACTACCTATGGACATAAATCACAGGAAGGCCCAGCCTTTTCCCATATTGTAAAGCAAGCCAACCAGTAAAAGATACATATGCCACAAACAAACAAGCACGCTTCCATCGGTTTGCACTAACCGTGCAAGGAAGCATTCTGGTTGGACGCAACCAATGCCGAGATTTCATCTATTGAAAGAGTCTGATAAAGCTCATTGAGATTATTTAGCATTTTGCCACAATGGTGCAACAATGGCAAGCTGAACATGACTCGTCATCTTAGCGGAAAGAGAGAGTTAAACAATGACAAGCTGAAAGGGGCTTCAATGGTTGACCATACCCGGAAAGAAAGAGAGTGGAAGTTGCTCCGCATTTTCTCCGACCATACTAGCCTCTTGCTTGATATCTACAGCCTACAGACTGTTCTCCTTGAAAAGACTATATAATTGAAATATCTAAAAGGTACTCTATTCATCTCTGCCAGTTCTAATAGTTCATCTCTCTATTTTAATTTTCTCCCGGGGGGCAAACACATTAGAATTGTCGTATGTTCCCAGGGAAATGTAACATCTACACTGCACTACACTACGAAAAGTTATAACCAAACCATCTGTGATCTTTGAACAATCCAGGTCCATCATTGAAACAGATTAGACAAATATAAAGCATGTACTATAATGAAGATGAGATATATTGTCTTTTCCTCTCTTTTTCTTTTCGACTTTGGTGTTTGCTATTAGAGCACGCATGTAATAGAAGAGCCATAGGATATTGTAACGGCATAGCTTTCATGCTTAGCAATTTTTGTGGGTACAAATTCTGGGGCTTCTAATTTTTTTCTTTTTTCTTTTTTTGGTCAATTGGGGCTTCTAATTAGCCACTCCAAAATTCTATGTGAAGGGACACATTGTGACATCCTCAAATTCGACCCTATTCTGGATGTAATGAAACGTTGATTTTAATCGATGTACTGTTAGTAATTCTCGCTCAGAATTGATCACTCATGAGAGACTAACCGAAGGGGAAAGGCTATTAAGGAATTAAGTACGCACGACCTGAGAACTCAACCACGGATTGATAATTCGACCATAAGGATTGACGAGGGACGATTGTGAGCCAGTATGGACCGATCAAGGAACAGTTATAGAATGTTTCGTCAATAGTATGCAATCGGATCGCGGGTGATTCCGCTTGACCATTGTATGGATTGCGAATGATTCTAAATTAATTCCTAATGATCGTGTACATTGGAACTAGGGATTGACCCCTCGCAATTACATGACAACCGAGGTCGTCCATGGTTCGAGAAAGCTTAGACGTGGATTGATGTCGAATCAACCACGGGTCAAATACGCGTGACTCCTAAAAGCCGCCCGTTAGTTTGAGATATTCTAAAGTTGCAATCGATTGATCTTGATCATGAATTAGAATCCGAATTTGGGTATCGAATCTTTGAGGATCTTAAGACTAAAATATTGGACATCGCCTTATCGAGCGACCGATTTATCTGTTTGCTCGAGACTCTCGGAAAAGGATTATCGGATCGAGATTCGAAGCCCGCGAGGACGTCGGGCCGGGCGAAGGTCCATTGGGCCTCAAGCCCATTAGTGTTTGGCCAAATGGGCCCAAGTAAGCCCATCTAAAACCTTTGAGCCCATTCAAGTCCATTAAGTTTTACTAAAGCCCATTTCTATTCATCAAGCCCAAGTTAGATGTTTATGGACCCGTACAAATACTAGCCCATATACGTGTATCATATTTTTATAATATGTATAAATACGCATATAATACTTTATACTATACTTTGAGAAATTACCAAAATGCCCTTGGTGAGAAATTACCATTTTACCCTTCTTGCATTTATGATGTGAGACAAAAAGCCATCATGGAAGAAGACTTTTGAGGCTTTGTAATCATGAAGATGTGAGACAAAAAGCCATCATGGAAGAAGACTTTTGAGGCATGGCAATTATGAAGAAGATGAGATAAGATGTGCTCTTGCTTTTACTAAATCTCAAGAAGCAAATATCTTATTTTGGATCTCTCTCTTTCTCTCTTCTCTCTCTTTCTCACGTGAACTCTCTCCCTCCCTCTCTCACGTTTTTCCTCTTGGCCACCCCTCAACCATCACCATTTTAGCTCTTTAGAGGTTGTTTTATGGGTTAGAATCGTCACCAAGCGCCACCGTGACCTCCCGTGACCGTACGTCGCTCGTTTGAGCTTTTTCCGCCGCCGAATAGAGCCCGTCGAGCCCAAAACAGCCCCTACCGGTTCTGTGTAGCTGCTGTCCAGCCGTTCATCATCGTCTCGTGTTGTTTTTAAGGCAAGCCACGCGTAGCCCTCGCCGCCGCCGACGCGCCCGTGTCTTCGGTTTCGCTAACGGGTGAGTTTTCGCCCTAATCCCTCAATTAGTAGGCTAAACTTGATTAGGATGTGTTTAGATTATATTAATTATGTTTAGTACTAATTAACTAAGGATTAGTTGATAAGCTATCATGTTTAGTTGATAAGCTATCATGGCTTTTGCGATAAGCTATCGTGGTTTGGGCGATAAGCTATCGTGGTTTGAACGATAAGCTATCGAGGTTTGGACGATAAGCTATCGTGGTTTGAAGTGATAAGATATCACTAATAGACGATAAGCTATCGCTATATAGGCGATAAGCTATCGGTTTATTATATTTATTTAATATTTTCTTATTAAATAATTAGATTTTCGGAAATTAAATATTAATGCTTTATTAATATTTTCGGGTAGTCCTAATATTAATTCGTGTTAGTTTATGCTCGAATTTATTATGTCGTCATTGAGAATTGCTGTATTAATTGAATTGCATAGCTAATTAAATTGAATGGCTATTTTCGATAAATGAATGGTGCATGTGATTCAGTTATTGCATATTGAGCATGAGAGTTGCATTAGTGTGAGAGCTGCCCGGATAAGCCGGAAGACCCCCGTAGAGAGACGGGCGTGCCCTCGATCGGCCGTAATTGATCGAAAGGATAATTTCCCGGATAAGCCGGAAGACCCCCGTAGAAAGACGGGCGTGCCCTCGATCGGCCGTAATTGATCGAATAAGTAATACCTGGTTAAGCCAGAAGACCCCCGTACAGGAACGGGCGTGCCCTCGATCGGCCGTAATTGATCGAACGAATAATGCCCGGTTGAGCCGGAAGACCCCCGTGTGAGTACGGGCGTGCCCTCGATCGGCCGTAATTGATCGAATGAATAATGCCCGGTTGAGCCGGAAGACCCCCGTGTGAGTACGGGCGTGCCCTCGATCGGCCGTAATTGATCGAATGAATGCCTGAGAGGCCGTAATGATTGAAAGACGTCTGAGTGTACTGACTGGTGAGAAGCTGACGGGTGTTCAGTTTGTGTTGAGTACATTTTGCATATCATGGTTTAAGACGTATCGGCTGTGTGCCGAGGCAAGGTTCAGTTGCCTATAATTGTATGATGATATGCTTGTGAATATCGTATGATGTTGCATGCTTTAGGTGCGTCCGAGTTGAGTTGACCTCCTAATCGAGGCTTAGGTCGTAGACTCGCTGAGATTTTATCTCATTTGTTGTTGTTAACCATTTTTCAGGACCCTAACGA
This sequence comes from Lenwebbia sp. NSW1173648, assembly GCA_029784005.1. NCBI lineage: Eukaryota > Viridiplantae > Streptophyta > Magnoliopsida > Myrtales > Myrtaceae > Lenwebbia > Lenwebbia sp. NSW1173648. Next base: position 7,573,085 of record JARCGZ010000005.1, read on the forward strand.
CGGTGAGTACTCCGAGGTGGACGTACAAGTCAACCTCCTTTTGAGTTGCTTGGAGTAGTGTTAACCCCACCCCTTTGTTGTATGCGTGGTTTGCTAGGAAGCGGCCTTATGATAGGCTTGTTTGTTGTAATCTTCCTAGGGTTAACAGTAATTAAATAAAATGAGCTTGGCTGTTGATATTGGCTATTTCTCCTTCTAACTATCCCTGTTGTTATGTTTGTTTGGGGAAGTGTATTGTTTCCGCATGCGTTTAATTGAAAGATAAAATTAATGGGTCGGTGACGAGTCCTGGGACGTCACAACTTATCGACCGAGAAGGGATGTTGGCGCGCTGATAGGTGCGGGGCGTGATATCCCCGTTTAAGTGGTATCAGAGCAAGGTCAGCTCGATCCAAGTTTGGTCGAGATTTGGAGTGATAAGGAGCGATGAGTTTTGGGATAGTTCTTTAGGAAAAACAAATCATGCTTGTGATTGAATTACATCTTATTTTATTTAAGGTGTTCGTCTGTGGTTCGCTGCTTAAGATCTTTAGCTTGAGTTGGCGATATAGGTCCCTAATTCCTTGATGGAATTATGTAACAGGTTTAGTGAGAATCCTGTGAGATGAGTTACCGTGGAAGAGGAACCCGAGGCAGGCCTAATGCTCAGGCGAGAGCAGCAGAGGAAACCGACATGGCAAGAGTCCTGCGGGCCCTAGAGAATATTGGTAATATGATCGGGCAACAGGCTCAGAATCAAGCAGCCGCTGCTGCTGTGGCCGCTACAACTGCTACTGCTGCGGCTACTGCTGCCGCCGCACCTGTTGAAGTCCCGTTGGCTGGGAACGGGAATGGGGATCGACCAATGCATAAGCTGGTTGAGCAGTTTCTAAAGCTGCATCCGCCACAGTTCTCTGGCGCAGGCGATCCGGAGGCAGCAACCCTTTGGGTCAGGGAACTAGAGAAAGGTTTTAACTTATTGAGGTGTTCTGAGGAAGAGAAGGTAACGTTAGCGGTGTACCAGCTGCAGGGTAACGCTAGCACCTGGTGGGAAGCCACTCGAAGGAGAATCTTTCCCGAAGGTACGGTTCCGGTGTGGAATGCCTTCGTGGAAGCTTTTAATGGAAAGTACTTCTCTGACTGCGCAAGAGAGCAGAAAATGGCTGAGTTTCAACGGCTTCGTCAGAACCATTTATCGGTTGATCAGTATGAGGCAAAGTTCGCTGAATTGTCTCAGTATGCGCCAAGATGGGTTGAGGACCCGATCGAAAGGGCAAGGAGATTCCGGGATGGACTAAAGCCGGAAATCAAGAACCAGCTGGTGCCCTTGAATCTGAGAGATTTTGATGAGCTTTATGAGAGGGCTCAGCTGATTGAGAGGAATATTGCCGAGTGTGCAGCCGCATCTGGATCGCGGTTTGTACCAAACCGAGATAATCGTCGGTTCGGGAAGAGACCGATGACTGGAGGAAAGTACCCTATCCCTCCCAATAGGAAGAGTGGCGTTGGAAAGCCGACAAACAACTCTAATGCCGCGTGCCAATTCTGTGGAAGAAGGCATGGGAATGGCCCTTGCCCAAGCAAGACTGGAGCCTGTTTTCATTGTGGACAGCAAGGCCACTTTTCGAGGAATTGTCCCCGTCGTGGAATGCCACCCCAACAGCCCCAAGTGGGACAACAAGCTGGGAACGCCCCGCAGAACAATATGAACCGGCCGCAGGCGCAAGGAAGGGTGTATGCTGTGGCAAGGAAGGAAGCGGAGGATGCGCCGGGCGTGGTCACAGGTACGGTCTCTTTATGTGATCATGCTGCTTACGCATTATTTGATCCAGGAGCTTCGCATTCCTTTATATCTGAACAGTTTGTTAAGTTAGCGGGGCTTAAACCGAAATCTTTGGAAGTGATTCTTTGTGTTACCACTCCCTTAAAGGATGAAGTAATGATTACGGTAGGGTGTCCAGACTGTAAAATAGTTATTGGTGGTAGAGAGGAAATTATAGACTTAGCGATGTTGGCGATGTATGACTTTGATGTCATCATTGGAATGGATTGGCTTACCAAGCAACGAGCTATAATGGATTGTTACCGTAAGGTAATCCAGTTGAATCCATTGAATCGTGCTAGTTATGAGTTTGTGGGAAGCAAAGGAGGAACCTCGATCCCTTTGATTTCGTCACTTGAAGTAACTAGGCTATTGGATGAAGGATGCCAAGGTTATTTAGCGACCGTGGTTAATTCGTTGGCTGAGGAGCCAAGGCTAGAGGACATAGCTGTGGTACGTAACTTTCCAGATGTTTTTCCAAAGGAATTGTCGGGATTACCGCCTGAAAGAGAAATTGAGTTTGTGATAGAGTTGGCCCCTGGGACGGAGCCAATCTCTAGAGCGCCTTACAGAATGGCATTGTCAGAATTAAAGGAACTGAAGGTGCAGATGCAAGAGTTGCTGGATAAAGGATTCATTCGCCCTAGTGCATCGCCATGGGGAGCACCTGTGTTATTCGTGCGGAAGAAAGATGGTTCGTTGCGTTTATGCATCGACTATCGGCAGTTGAATCAAGTGACCATCAAGAACAAGTATCCGTTGCCAAGGATAGATGACTTGTTCGATCAACTGCAAGGGGCTTCAATATTTTCTAAGATAGACCTGAGGACGGGCTACCATCAGTTGAGGATTAGAAAGGAGGATATACCAAAAACGGCATTCCGTACACGATACGGCCACTACGAGTTTACAGTGATGCCGTTTGGTTTGACAAATGCTCCAGCTGCTTTCATGGATTTAATGAACCGAGTGTTCAAAGCGTACTTGGATCATTTCGTCATAGTGTTCATTGACGACATTCTGGTGTACTCGAAAAGCCCTGAGGAGCACGAGCAACATTTGAGTATGGTTTTGCTAACCTTAAGAGAACACGCACTTTACGCCAAGTTTAGTAAGTGTGAGTTCTGGCTCGGTCGAGTAGCTTTTCTTGGTCATGTGATCTCTGGAGAAGGAATCTCAGTGGACCCAACTAAGATTGAGGCGGTCACGAACTGGACAAGACCGACGACAGTGACTGAGGTTCGGAGCTTTCTAGGTCTGGCAGGCTATTACAGGAGATTTGTGGAAAGGTTCTCTGCGATCGCTACTCCTTTGACGCGTCTACTGAAGAAAGAAGTGAAGTTTGAATGGACGGATAAGTGCGAGAGGAGTTTTCAGGAACTCAAGCACAAGTTAACCACCGCTCCAGTGTTAACGATACCGTCTGGTCCTGGAGGGTATGAGATATATAGCGATGCGTCGTTTAAAGGGTTAGGATGCGTCCTTATGCAACATAAAAGAGTGGTTGCTTACGCGTCTCGACAGCTAAGGCCTCATGAGTCAAACTACCCAACTCATGATTTGGAATTAGCAGCGATCGTCTTTGCCCTGAAGATTTGGAGGCATTACTTGTGTGGAGAAAAGTTTCAGATTTTTACGGACCACCAAAGTCTGAAGTACTTGTTTTCTCAGAAAGAATTGAACATGAGACAACGTCGATGGATGGAACTTCTCAAGGACTACGACTGCGACATCCTATATCATCCTGGAAAGGCCAACAAGGTAGCGGATGCGCTCAGTCGAAAGTCTGCTATCGCGCACATGATGATTAAGGAATGGACTCTACTCGAGGGAGTACGAGATTCAGAGTTCAAGTTTGAGGTAGGTCACCTCTCGAGCTTGTTAGCTACCCTAAGAATTGAACCAGAAGTGCAGGCTAAGATTAAGACGTTGCAATCGACGGATCCTGCGATTCAGAAGATTCTACAAGGAGATGTAGATAAAAGAAAGCCAGACTTTCAAGTGGCTGATGATGGAACGTTGAGGTTTCGTGGGCGACTGTGCGTACCAGACAATATTGAACTCAAGGATGAGATCCTGTCAGAAGCACATCGCAGCAGTTATAGCATTCACCCCGGTAGTACAAAGATGTATCAGAATCTACGTCAACATTACTGGTGGAATGGTATGAAAGTTGATGTAGCCAAGCACGTAGCCAAGTGCTTGACGTGTCAGCAAGTGAAAGCGCAGCATTGCAAACCAGGTGGATTGCTACGACCACTCGAGATCCCAGAATGGAAATGGGAACATATCACAATGGATTTCGTGATGGGTCTACCAAGGAGTCAGAGAGGTAATGACTCTATTTGGGTCGTAGTTGATAGGTTGACCAAGTCTGCACATTTCATTGCCGTGCGAAAAGATTTCTCCATGGATAGATACGCCGAGTTGTACGTACGTCAGATAGTTCGCCTTCACGGAGTACCGGTGACAATAACTTCGGATCGAGATCCCAAGTTCACCGCTACATTTTGGAAAAGTCTTCAAGGTGCCATGGGAACGAAGCTACAGTTTAGCACAGCTTATCATCCGCAGACAGATGGACAATCCGAAAGGACGATTCAAACTCTCGAGGATATGCTGCGAGCTTGCGTTTTGGATTTCAAGGGAAGTTGGGAGGAACAACTACATCTCGTTGAGTTCGCTTATAACAATAGCTATCAACAGAGCATTAGAATGGCACCATTTGAAGCTTTGTATGGTAGAGTTTGCAGAACCCCAATATGTTGGGACGAGGTTGGAGAAAGGAGGATTACTGGTCCAGAGTTGGTGCAACAATCAGTTGAGGCAGTTAAAGTTATCAGAGAAAGGCTTAAGACAGCCCAGAGCCGTCAGAAAAGCTATGCGGATAAACGACGAAGGCCCTTGGAGTTCCAAGTAGGTGATCACGTCTTCCTCAAAGTGTCACCTATGCGAGGAACGTCGCGATTTGGCAAGAAAGGGAAGTTAAGCCCGAGATATGTTGGACCGTTTGAAATTTTGGAGAGAATTGGAGTTTTGGCATATCGTCTAGCCTTGCCACCAAAGCTGTCTCAAGTACACGACGTCTTCCACGTGTCCATGCTAAGAAAGTACGAGACTGATCCAACCCACGTGCTGAATTATGAAGAAATAGACATGGACGACAGGGTGTCGTACGTGGAAAGACCAATACGAATCGAAGACAGGAAGGACCAAGTGTTGCGGAACAAGACGATCCCTTTGGTTAAGGTGATCTGGCAACATCATGGAACGGAAGGAGCTACTTGGGAAAGTGAAGAAGTAATGAGACGACTGCATCCCCATTTGTTTGAATAGTATAGTTGTTCTAAATTTCGAGGACGAAATTTCTTTAAGAGGGGAAGAGTTGTGACATCCTCAAATTCGACCCTATTCTGGATGTAATGAAACGTTGATTTTAATCGATGTACTGTTAGTAATTCTCGCTCAGAATTGATCACTCATGAGAGACTAACCGAAGGGGAAAGGCTATTAAGGAATTAAGTACGCACGACCTGAGAACTCAACCACGGATTGATAATTCGACCATAAGGATTGACGAGGGACGATTGTGAGCCAGTATGGACCGATCAAGGAACAGTTATAGAATGTTTCGTCAATAGTATGCAATCGGATCGCGGGTGATTCCGCTTGACCATTGTATGGATTGCGAATGATTCTAAATTAATTCCTAATGATCGTGTACATTGGAACTAAGGATTGACCCCTCGCAATTACATGACAACCGAGGTCGTCCATGGTTCGAGAAAGCTTAGACGTGGATTGATGTCGAATCAACCACGGGTCAAATACGCGTGACTCCTAAAAGCCGCCCGTTAGTTTGAGATATTCTAAAGTTGCAATCGATTGATCTTGATCATGAATTAGAATCCGAATTTGGGTATCGAATCTTTGAGGATCTTAAGACTAAAATATTGGACATCGCCTTATCGAGCGACCGATTTATCTGTTTGCTCGAGACTCTCGGAAAAGGATTATCGGATCGAGATTCGAAGCCCGCGAGGACGTCGGGCCGGGCGAAGGTCCATTGGGCCTCAAGCCCATTAGTGTTTGGCCAAATGGGCCCAAGTAAGCCCATCTAAAACCTTTGAGCCCATTCAAGTCCATTAAGTTTTACTAAAGCCCATTTCTATTCATCAAGCCCAAGTTAGATGTTTATGGACCCGTACAAATACTAGCCCATATACGTGTATCATATTTTTATAATATGTATAAATACGCATATAATACTTTATACTATACTTTGAGAAATTACCAAAATGCCCTTGGTGAGAAATTACCATTTTACCCTTCTTGCATTTATGATGTGAGACAAAAAGCCATCATGGAAGAAGACTTTTGAGGCTTTGTAATCATGAAGATGTGAGACAAAAAGCCATCATGGAAGAAGACTTTTGAGGCATGGCAATTATGAAGAAGATGAGATAAGATGTGCTCTTGCTTTTACTAAATCTCAAGAAGCAAATATCTTATTTTGGATCTCTCTCTTTCTCTCTTCTCTCTCTTTCTCACGTGAACTCTCTCCCTCCCTCTCTCACGTTTTTCCTCTTGGCCACCCCTCAACCATCACCATTTTAGCTCTTTAGAGGTTGTTTTATGGGTTAGAATCGTCACCAAGCGCCACCGTGACCTCCCGTGACCGTACGTCGCTCGTTTGAGCTTTTTCCGCCGCCGAATAGAGCCCGTCGAGCCCAAAACAGCCCCTACCGGTTCTGTGTAGCTGCTGTCCAGCCGTTCATCATCGTCTCGTGTTGTTTTTAAGGCAAGCCACGCGTAGCCCTCGCCGCCGCCGACGCGCCCGTGTCTTCGGTTTCGCTAACGGGTGAGTTTTCGCCCTAATCCCTCAATTAGTAGGCTAAACTTGATTAGGATGTGTTTAGATTATATTAATTATGTTTAGTACTAATTAACTAAGGATTAGTTGATAAGCTATCATGTTTAGTTGATAAGCTATCATGGCTTTTGCGATAAGCTATCGTGGTTTGGGCGATAAGCTATCGTGGTTTGAACGATAAGCTATCGAGGTTTGGACGATAAGCTATCGTGGTTTGAAGTGATAAGATATCACTAATAGACGATAAGCTATCGCTATATAGGCGATAAGCTATCGGTTTATTATATTTATTTAATATTTTCTTATTAAATAATTAGATTTTCGGAAATTAAATATTAATGCTTTATTAATATTTTCGGGTAGTCCTAATATTAATTCGTGTTAGTTTATGCTCGAATTTATTATGTCGTCATTGAGAATTGCTGTATTAATTGAATTGCATAGCTAATTAAATTGAATGGCTATTTTCGATAAATGAATGGTGCATGTGATTCAGTTATTGCATATTGAGCATGAGAGTTGCATTAGTGTGAGAGCTGCCCGGATAAGCCGGAAGACCCCCGTAGAGAGACGGGCGTGCCCTCGATCGGCCGTAATTGATCGAAAGGATAATTTCCCGGATAAGCCGGAAGACCCCCGTAGAAAGACGGGCGTGCCCTCGATCGGCCGTAATTGATCGAATAAGTAATACCTGGTTAAGCCAGAAGACCCCCGTACAGGAACGGGCGTGCCCTCGATCGGCCGTAATTGATCGAACGAATAATGCCCGGTTGAGCCGGAAGACCCCCGTGTGAGTACGGGCGTGCCCTCGATCGGCCGTAATTGATCGAATGAATAATGCCCGGTTGAGCCGGAAGACCCCCGTGTGAGTACGGGCGTGCCCTCGATCGGCCGTAATTGATCGAATGAATGCCTGAGAGGCCGTAATGATTGAAAGACGTCTGAGTGTACTGACTGGTGAGAAGCTGACGGGTGTTCAGTTTGTGTTGAGTACATTTTGCATATCATGGTTTAAGACGTATCGGCTGTGTGCCGAGGCAAGGTTCAGTTGCCTATAATTGTATGATGATATGCTTGTGAATATCGTATGATGTTGCATGCTTTAGGTGCGTCCGAGTTGAGTTGACCTCCTAATCGAGGCTTAGGTCGTAGACTCGCTGAGATTTTATCTCATTTGTTGTTGTTAACCATTTTTCAGGACCCTAACGACGGTGAGTACTCCGAGGTGGACGTACAAGTCAACCTCCTTTTGAGTTGCTTGGAGTAGTGTTAACCCCACCCCTTTGTTGTATGCGTGGTTTGCTAGGAAGCGGCCTTATGATAGGCTTGTTTGTTGTAATCTTCCTAGGGTTAACAGTAATTAAATAAAATGAGCTTGGCTGTTGATATTGGCTATTTCTCCTTCTAACTATCCCTGTTGTTATGTTTGTTTGGGGAAGTGTATTGTTTCCGCATGCGTTTAATTGAAAGATAAAATTAATGGGTCGGTGACGAGTCCTGGGACGTCACAACTTATCGACCGAGAAGGGATGTTGGCGCGCTGATAGGTGCGGGGCGTGATACACATGGGGGTGACTAATCTTATCACCTTCACATAAGTAGGGTCATTGTCATTCATGGCTGTCAAAGAGTTTCATCCTAGATCTTTCATGATACTTGATGAGTCGATGAGACAAATCAATTAAAGGTAACAAGATGCGAAATGTTAGCATAAAATTCCAAAAGTTTGGTGCTTTTGTTTGTTTGGCGTAACTTCTAAGGCCTAGAACATTTCTGTTTGAGTATCAATGACCTACCTTCAATTAGATCAAAGAAGCAAATTTAATGGGTATGTGAAATCTGACTTGAGATATCACCTAAAAAAACAAGTGAAAATTTTATATATTTTGAACGTATATAACAGGCACATTCAATTGGTCTAGCTTCTTGACTCCTTAATGGGTCATTGTTTCCATAACTTCCTATAAATGAATCAACAATCCACATGAGCGACCGAGAAACTGACAAAGTGACGATTAAGATGGACCATACCCTACTTTGTATGTTTGTCTTGCCATAGATGTTTCGCAATTTCAACATATTGCATGAATCTCATTGTTCTTTTCTTTTTTTTCAAACTAATGTCAAGAGTTATAAGCAAATAAGCTTTTTCTTTTTCAAAAGGGAAAAGAAAATGGTCACACATCCACAAGGTACAGATCTGGTCTAATTCTCGTGCATGCCTGTTTGATCGTTCATGTGCAATCATAGTTGCATAGTTGGTCCACTAAAATGGAATGTCATACTTTTTCCACAAAAAGATTAAATGATGAGACCCGCCAAAAACTTTTGTCCGTCTTTTAGATTGACCAACGGGAATCATTTTATAATTTTTGAAGTATCTCTTGTCCTTGAATCACAAAAAAGAAAAAAAGCAATCGAAATCATGATTGAATATATTTTCTGCTTTTATGTATCATCCCCTCGTTTTATTTGATAATAATGACAAGAAAATATTATCCTAGAAATCCGAAGTTTATTGTCCTTTTGTCAATTCAAAAAAATTCAATTTGCTAATTGAGTCCATCTGGCCATGACGTAGATGACAGTCGTCCTACGTGGCACGTCCAGTATTGACATGGACAACTTATAATAATATTTTAATTTTTTTTTAATTTTGATTTTTTTTTTTCTGAATCGGCAACCCTCGCTGGCCGCCGATGAAAGGCTTCGTTGCGCTGCTGACCGCAGGCGAGGCAGACCTCGCCCACGGCCGGCTATGTCGCGAGGGCTTTGCAGCCTCGCCGACTACGGGCGTGAATGCCCTCGACATGGAGAGGGCCTTCGCGACCCTGCTAGCTTTTGGTGAAGCGACCCTCACTCAGATTTGGTGAGGGCCTTTGCACCCTTGCCTGTTGCCAGCGAGGCTATAAAGGCCCTCGCCCGCAGCCGCCGAGGTCGCGATGGCCTCGCCCAGGGCCTTCAAAGGCGAGGCAGCCCTCATCTAGTCTGGACAAGACCTTCACAGCGGGTAAGGGTAGACGATAACCTCGCCGGTGCAGGAAAAAAAAAACAGAAAAAGGAAAAAATTAAAAATTAAAGAAATTCGAAAATATTATTATTATTATAAATTGTCCACTTCAGCGCGGAATGTGCCCCGTAGGACGATCGACGTCCACGTCAGCGATTTCCGGCCAAAATTGACCGGATTGACTCAATTGGCAAAATGAAAAAAGGTTTATGACTCCATTGGTAAAATTGAAAGGTTTATAACTAAATTGGAAAAAGTGTAATAGGTTTAGGACATTTTGGATAATTTTTACCAATGACAAAATATACACGATTCATCATGAAACAAGCATAAATCTCTCGGGAACTCGGAGGATGGTGAACACATCGAGGCAAAAATGTGGCGTTGAGAGATGGCCTTAGATTAGAATGAGCAAATAATGTTACCCATTTACACATTGAAATGTATACCATGTCCATTAATAAAGCAATCACAGGCACTCAGGCATTATTTGCTGAAAAAACCTCATCTGGCTGAACGCGGGAACTTGCTCACGGAGCTGTAGGAATACAAAATTGAGCACATGTTCAGAGAAGCAGATGGTTGCACGGATGCTTTGGCCCTGCTTGCAAAGGAACAACATCTGCAGTTTGGTACTTATTCCTCTGTTTTAGATGTTACTGAAGACCTTTTGCCTTGACTAGTTTTGTGTAATGATCAACAGTTAAGATTTGTTACGACACCAAATGAGATATTGTGTAGATAGAGCATCTTTGTCCCTTGCCATATTGACATAGTGCAGGATTTTACTTTGACATGCCTGTTGTCAAGACCCGCAGAGTTATTAGGCCTGTCAAAATGGGTCTAAACACATTTCTTAACCCATATATGATGGGCTGAGTTGTTATATAGGTTAGTCATATTCAATAAATGAGTCATAAATATATTTTAAATATAATATGAGTGTTAAATTTATCATAAATGGATCGTAAATGTGTTTACAACTTAGTTAGACCCAACTCACCTCTATGTCTCTTTCTTCATTTTTTTTCGCTCTCACTCGATCTCACGCTCACTAACTCTGCACTCTCACCTAAGGGTGAGCAAATCGGATCGATCGAACCGAGAACCGCCCGGACCAGACCAGTAGTCCGGTTCGCGGTTCCAGAGGGCAGTGGTTCGGTTTTCAGTCCTTAAAATTGGAACTGGTGTCCAGGCGGTCCGGTTTCAGGTTCTAGGGGATACAGGACCGGACCGGGCCGAAATATTTTATTTATTTCTTAATTTCTTAAACGTAACCCTTAGAAGAAATATCAATTTTTCTTCATCTGCTTCACCGCCTCTGCTCAGTTCCTCGTGTGTTCTCTGATGGAGTAATGATCTACACCATCTTCGCTGCCCCTCTGATGGAGTAATGATCTCCTCATACCTCGACACTGAAGAAGAAGGAGAAGATGGAGGCAAGTTATCAACCCCACCATCGTCGTCTTCATCAACATGACCCATCAAACTCTCAACAAGAAGAACAAGAACGACTCCAAAGCATCCTCCCTTTTCAACGCCCTTTACTGCTTGGAGAAACATTGGGGAGGAGAGGATGAAAAAGAGGAACTGGCGAGTGATGGGCTTTTGTCTGAAGGTACATAGCACAGATTGTTGAGCCTCCGAATCTTGCTCGATTAGGACTTGCTTTGGGAAGATGAGCGGTTCCATAAGACCGCCCGGGAACCGGACTGGACCGGACTGGGAACCAATCACCCCTATTCTCACCTCAGTTTGGGTGTAAATTTTTCTAAATTGGGTTAAATATGGGAGTGCTTAAGAAATATGGGTTGGGTGGGTCACTAGATTTGCATTGCATGGAAATGGATCAAAACGTGTTAAATGAGTCTATTTGAGTTAGACCATTTTCCGGCTCGACTCGATCCATCCATTTGATGAGAGTTAGGATAGGGATGAGTGGGGAAGATTGGATTTCTTCAATTGCTGCTATACAGGCAGCGGTGAGGCGGATCTTCCTTCACTACTTGCTCTCATCTCTCTACTTTTTTCTTTCATTTAATTACGATGTATTGCAAGGACATGGTTTCCTCGCCTTACCGTGGCTAGTTTAGCTTCCAAGGCTCGGCATGAGGTGGAGGCTTGTGCTATTTTGAAGGGCAATCTTCGCTGTGATCTTGGGATTCAGAACAGTCAACAAAAAGACAAACAGGAATGATATCTAATTATGATGCCATAAGTGTACTGGAAGTTTTAAAACTTGTCACGAAAGTATAATTGAGTCCTAAAACTTACAAAAAATGCAATCGAGTCCTAAAATTTGTCAAATTGGTGCAACCAAATTCTTCCATTAATTCCGTCCAACTTGGCTAATGAATAATACCGACGTGGCTTTTTTTAAGGTCATAGCCCATTGTTTGCACAAATACATATCGACTGTAACTTCTAGATGGGCTGGTCAAGTAATTCACTTGCCGGTACTCCTAAATATGAGGATCTCAACGTGTTTAGCAAATATACGAGTTTCGCGACACAAGTCGTTTAAGCATGTGAGATTCGTGCGACTTCCTTTACTTTTTATAACGACTTGGAATGATTGGAGCCCTGGTAGAATGCAATGCACCTTCCAAAGTGGTCGGGATCCGATGTGGATCGATAATCCAAAGAAAGAAGAGGTCTTTTCTAAAAAAAATTATACCATTAACTGTTTGTTTAGTAATTCCTACTTCGAAACACAAGTTCATGAGTTCAGATTCAGTCAATCAATGTCATTAAGTAATGCTTATCACTCTAATCACCAACCTTGCCCCCACTTCGCAGGCGTGGGACGAGGATGGAGATGGGGACTTCCATGGCCACTGCTCACTACTCTATTTATTCCGACATAATCCTTTTTATTATGTTCAATTCTAGAAAGGTTAGTTGAAATCGTTACTTATTAGTTTACATTTATACTCATAAAACAAAATCACTTATTAAATTATATGCTCTTAAAGCTAACAATTTTACATGTAACTTAAGATAATCTCTACGGAAAATATTTTTTGTAGGATACCGCATTAGACTGAAAAAATTAGCATCCAGAACACTTTGTAACCCACATAAATTGCAAGCTAATGTCTGGAAGAGCATGGGAAGTGACAATTCCTAGGTGACATGAATACAAATAAGAATTTTCTGAAAAAAAAATAAATTGATATGACTTAAATGAAATTGACACGGGATGACATGTTCTCCCTTATATTTAATAAGAAATACTTTGTAATCATTCACAGCGAAATATTTGTCTTCCGACACAAAATAACATAACCAAACAAAACTAATATCTTGACACGACATAGATTTCTAATCCTCTATTTTTAAGTTATACATTCACATGGTTGAGAATATCTCTCAAATTTGAGCTCATGAAGGAAACAAGATCCAAGCAGAAGTGTTAGAGATCATTGGCAATCATTGACAGATATTGGGAGATATCCTGGATGGTAGAGATTATTGACAAATATTAGGAGATATCCTTGATTAATCCTAATTGATTGTGTCTGACGGTGTAATATATAGTTACCTTTCTTAGTTATTCTGTAAAGCCTATAAATAGGCTCTTGTACTTTTTGTTTAGAATTGACAGAATAATATATTTTTCTTTTCCTTCATCTTGGTATCAGAGCCAAGTTGCATCAGCCGTCCGCTTTTGTTTTGCGCTTATGTTTTTCAAGGTCGTGGACACGACGCCAGCCACGTCGCTCCCCGAGATCGCTCCCTTTCATCGACCATGCTACTTGGTCGATCCACGCCAAGCTAATCCCGCGTCGACAAAGCAACCTCTGCGAGTCGCTGTCCTTCCCCGACAACGAAGCCGCGATTTCAACAGCTTGGGCTAGACGCAGCTGCTGTCCCTGACGTCGCTACCGTTGCCGAGTCATCACATCAATCTGCTGTTCGCACAAGACACGAACTCTGACGACGATCGCCATCCAAGGAACCTCTGTATCGATAATGATAATCTGCACTTGCATCGGTCCTCCACATTGCTTCGTAGATCACTAAGTCAAAGCATTGGCAGAGAAGTCTCTACTGGACAACCTTGGGTTGGGGGCTCACACGATCACCTCTTGGGAAATTCTCAAAGGGATCCACTCATCACACTTGGACATCCAGGCAAAACAAGAAGGAAAGATTAAAACTTCCGCTCGGTCCAAGCCTTGATCGAGTTTTCTTATGAGCATCCCATCGTGGTCAACCACCACTGTGAGTCCCTCCGCCGGTGTTTTCCGCAAACCGCACCGATTCCAGTCCAGCCGTGATCCGTGATCCCGATCCGAAGTTGTTATCCCGATACCGTTGTCCAAGCCGAAGTTGTGAAGCAAAGCTGCTGGTTTATTCTGCTAATTGGTCTTGGTAGTGCCAAGTAACACAAATGGCTCTTTACCCACTGGTTGAACAGTGACTGTCTTCTTGTTGGCCGACCCGGAGTGCTTGTACGAGTTGAGGTTGAAGAGATTGTTGGGCTCGCTGGCGTTTCCTCGCCCGAACTTCTTCACCAGGAACGAATCGTAAATGGACAAATTTAGTAAGCATTGTCACCAACATGGTCGAATGGCATCCCATTGCTATTGATTACGACCTAAGCAACCTACCGGGCCGTACAATCAATGCCGAAGCCAAGGTTCATGTGCATGTTTATCTGCCAATGCTGCTACTACCGAGGCTTCGCCGAACGGATTATCTGTCACTTTTTCATTAGAGAATCTTCATTCCATTCTTTGAGAATTTGGTACTTCTATCTCCTCTGTCTCTCCTGCTATGTCTGTCGCTTCAGGTATATCATATTCATGGTATTTTGACTCAACTTGCTGTAATCATATGACATCTAACTCAAATCTGTTTCGATCAAAGTCCTCCCCGTCACATACACCTACTATTCACACAGCTCATAATTCTATGATGCAAGTCAGTCATATAGGAAACGATTTTATGGTTCCCAAACTCTCTCTAAATTTGATTTCAATAGGACAATTGTGTGAACTTGGTTTTGATGTTCACTTCTCCTCTCATGGTTGCCATGTAAAGGATCCACGGACGGGATAGACCATTAGAATTGGTCGCAGAGTGGGACACCTATTTGAACTTGTTTCCTTAAACATTCCCAGCTCTTTTGCTAGTTGTGCTGCCACAGTGTCATCTAAAACTTGGCATTCTCTGTTAGGTCATCCTTCTTCTTCTAGATTAAAATCTTTGATTTCCAGTGGTCATTTAGGCTCTGTTGATGACAAACATTTTGATTGCTTGTCTTGCCAATTGGGAAAACATCATGCCTTACCATTTGATCTTAGTGAATCTATCACTTATATGCTCCCTTTGATCTTATTCACTCTGACATTTGGGGACCTTCTCCAACACCCACCATAGGAGGCTCTCGATATTTTGTCATATTTGTTAATGATTACTCTCGTTATACCTGGCTTTATTTTATGAAAAATCGATCTGAGCTTACTCCTATCTATAGTGATTTTGTTGCCATGATAACAACAAAATTTTCCAAAGATATCAAGATTTTTCATACGGATAATGCCATGGAATATCGAGACACGGAATTTCTTAGAATTCTCTCCCAACATGGGACTATTATTCATCGATCATGTCCAGGAACTTCCCAACAAAATGGCCGTGCAAAATGCAAACATAGACATATCTTAGATGTTACAAGAACACTTTTGATCTCTGCATCATGTCCAGAAAATTTTTGGGGGGAAGCTTGTCTCACTGCTATTTATACTATTAATCGTACCCCATCCCCTGTCATAGACAACATTTCTCCTTGTGAACGTTTACATGAAAAAATTCCCTACTACAATCGTCTTCAAGTTTTTGGTAGTGCTTGTTTTGTACACTTCTTCCACATGAACGCACGAAGCTAGAACCCCGTGCTCGTTTATGTTGTTTCCTTGGTTATGGTATTGAGCACAAGGGGTATAGATGTTGGGACCCTATCTCTAACCGTTTTCGTGTGTCTCGTCATGTTTCATTTTGGGAACACAAGATGTTCTCATCCCTTCATCCCTTCAAATCTTCTAATACTCATATATTGGGAGATATCCTAGATGCTAGAGATTATTGACAGATATCGGGAGATATCCTTGATTAATCCTAATTGATTGTGTCTGACGGTGTAATATATTGTTACCATTCTTAGTTATTCTATAAAGCCAATAAATAGGCTCTTGTACTCTTTGTTTAGAATTGACATAATAATATATTTTTCTATTACTTCAACTAGAAATTTCAAATCTAAATAGTACGGCCAAACAAGGAAGAAATTATTGAACCAAACGAAGGCGATTTCTACTTATGAACCACGAAGATTTACACACCAATCCCCTTGGTTTCCTTGGACAGCAAAACTTTCTTCCTCATCCTCGACCATGCATAATAATTTACTACAACATGCAAACAAACTAGATATGCTACTTTTTCCTCACCCTTTGACAATTGGGAAAATTGTCCAAAAAGTCGTAAGCCTATTGTACTTTTGTCAATTGGGTCCTAAACTTTTTAATTTTGCCAATTGAGTTCTGAACATTTTTACTTTTTGCCAACTGAATCAATCCGGTCAATTTTGACCTAAAATAGTTGACGTGGATGCCGACCGTCCTACGTGGCATTGCCAGCGCTAACCTTGACAATTTTTAATAATATTTTAACTTTTTTTATTTTTATTTTTTATTCTTTTGCCTCTTCTTTTCTTTTCTTTCTGGTTTTTTTTTTTTTCCTTTTTCTATTCAAAGGGCCAACGAGGCCGCCGGCCACAAGCTGAAGGCCAGTGACCTCTACCGCTCTCACCGTGGGCGGCGAGGGCGTCGCAAGTCCTCGCTGTGGCCCGCAACGCCCTTGCCGACCCTTTGATCTAAAAAGGAAAAAAAATAAAATCAAAAATAAAAAATCCGAAAAAATACTAAAATATTATTAAAACTTATTCACGTCAACGCCGGCCATGCCGCAATGGCTGGTGTACACATCAGCTATTCCCGATCAAAATTGGTCGGATGAACTCAATTGACAAAAGATAAAAAATCTTTATGACTGAATTGGCAAAATTAAAATATTTAGAACTGAATTGACAAAAGTGCAATAAGTTTAAGAGTGTTTAGATAATTTTTCCGTTTGAAATTAGAAGACAAAGTGACTTGTGTCAGATTTCAACGCCAGACGAAGATTCAAGTACTAACTGATGGTTGATTATCCCGATAACTTTCGCGAAATCCATGCATGTGATCACGAAAGGCGTGTAGCATTATTTGTAATTAGGAGTACTAACTGCTTATACGTAACTGTTATTAGTGGGCTATAAATACTCACCATGAATATTGTAAATCTTCTCTCACTTTTTCCCCGACATTATTCGATGAAGTTTAATTATTTTATGTTCATTCTTCTTTCTCGTAAAGTCCTTTCCACCACTTTACATTCTACAACTTGTTCTTCATTTCGTCTTTCATTTTCCAGCCAAGAAATTTGTTGTCCAAGATCAATACAAAAACCTCTCCTCACAAAAAAACAAAATCAATCTATTTGGTGAATGATATTCACTTTCTGAGTGAAACAGCATGTATGGGAACATCGAGATCCAAATGATCCCAGTATAAACAGTGCACACTAATGAGGGTGACATGATATGGTCTTTTACTCTTAATTTAATTTTTTTGTTTGTTATTATAGCACTTATGTCATGGAAGAGCCGGAGGAGACCGGGAATAATTGTCCAAAAAGTCTTAAACCTATTACATTTTTGCCAATTCACTCATAAACCTTTAAATTTTACCAATTCAGTCCTGAACATTTTCACATTTTACTAATTGAGTCCATCCGGCCAATTTTGGCCAAAAATCGCTGATGTTGATGCCGTCCGTTTGCCAGCCCTGACGTGGATAATTTTTAATAATGATTTAATTTTTTTCAAACTTTTTCTTTTTTTATTCTCTTTTTCTTTACTGTGGTCGGTGAAGGTCGTCGAACCTTCGCCGATCACAGTAAAGAAAAAGAGAAGAAAAATTTAGAAAAATAAAAATATTAGAAAAAAAATAATTAAAAATTTATCAAAAATTGTCCATATCAACGCTAGCGACCGGCCGGCATCCACGTCAGCGATTTCTGACCACAATTGGTCGGATGAACTCATTGGAAAACGTGAAAAAATTTAGGACTAAAATGACAAAAGTGCAATACGTTTAAGATTTTTTCGATTATTCTCCCGAAGATTGTCATCCATGGCTTTCATGATCATCGACTTTTGTGGAAAGGAATTCTGAGGCTTCTTAGGGTGTGCATGGCTACACGTCTTATCTAAAAGTTGATTTTTCTACTTCAGAAGAGAAGTAAATTTTTTTACTTCTTCAAGTGGTTCTAAAACTATTTCTGGAGCAAAAAAATACTCTAGAAGTAGAAAAATGAAATTGCGTTATCAAACGGATTTCTGCTCCAAAAGCACTTCTACTCCAGAAGTGTTGTCAGGCGCGCACTCCTTGTGAAATGACACATGGGGGGTGTCCAAAGGCAAAATGTCAAAAGTCTTTTGGGCTTGTTTTTGTTCTTTGGATGGCCAATCATCTTTACATAAGTAGGGCTATTGTCATTCATGGCTGTCAAGAGTTTCATCCTTGATCTTTCGTGATCCTCGATGAGTCAAATTCAATTGGCCTAAAAAAACAAGTGAAAAGTTCAGATATTTTGGCGTGAATAATACGCGAATTCAATTGGTCTAGCTGCTTGACTCCCTGATGGGTCATTGTTTCCATAACTCCCTATAAATGAATCAACAATCAATATAAGAGACCGAGGAACTGACAAAATGGCGATTAATATCGACCACATTATACTACATATTTTTGTCTTGCCACAGAAGCTTCGCAATTTCAACATATTGCCTGAATCTCACAGTTCTTTTTTTTCCTTAAAACTAATGTCAAGAGTTACAAGCACAATAGGCTTTTTCTTTTTCAAAAGGGAAAAAAATGGCCACACATCCACAAGGTACAAATCAGGTCGAATTCTCGTGCGTGCCGTGATTGACCCTTAATGTGCAATCATAGTTGCATAGTTGGTCCACTAAAATGGAACCTCGCATTTTTTCCACAAAAAAGGCCAAAATTGTGAGACCCGCCAAAAGACTTTTGCCCGTCTTTTAGATTGAGTCCCATAATTTTTTGGAGTATTCCTAGTCTTTGATGTTAGAAAAATAATTGAAAAGAATGGAATCAAACTTTGAGACGTGAATACACTGTCTTTAAAGAATTGTTTACTCCACAAGGTTGTTATGGTTACTGACAACAATTCTCCAAGATACAATCTAAGTCTCAGAATGAAAATGCCGATAGCAATTCTGGTATTTCTCCAAAAATCCTCAAAACGAAACAATTGGAGTATAAATACTGTATTTTAAGAAATAAATGAAAAGAAAAAATTGAAAGAAAAGGTCTTTTCTGAATTCTTATAGATCATTAACTATTTCCTTTGTAATTCCTACTTACTAAATACAAGTTCGTGAGTTGAGATTCAATCTATCACTCATGTCATTAATTGTACAAATAGTAACCTTTTATCTCTCCTCTTTTTTAACTTAACATAATCTCTATGAAATATCTTTCGGTAGGATACCGCATCCGATTTAGAAAATTAGTCTCCAAAACTCATGGTAACTCACGTAAATTGCAAGCTAATGTCTGGAAGAGTATGGGAAGTGGCAATTCTTAGGTGACTTGAACACAACTACAAATTCTCCGTGAAAAACATGACCTTGATACGACTTAAATGAAATTGACACGAGATGACATGTTTTTCCTCATTTTTAATGAGAAGCACTATGTAATCAATCACATTGGAACATTTGTCTTCTAACAAATCAACATAAATAACCATTACGAACATTTTGACACGACATAAATTTCTAATCCTCTGCTATTAAGTTATACATTCAAATTGTTGAGAATATCTATCAAGCTTCAGCTCGTGAAGAAAACAAGTTCCAAGCAGAAATTTCAAACCCAAATTGTACCGCCAAAACAAGGAAGAAATCATTGAACCAAATGAAGGCCCTTTCTACTTGTGAACCGTGAAGATGTTCACACCATTCTCCTTGGTTTCCATGGGCAGCAAAACTTTCTACGTCATCCTTGACCATGTATATTACAACGAAACATTATGACATTGCTGATGTATATATGGACAGAAAACAGCATGTCATACTAATTTACTGAAACATGCATACAAACATCGATTAGAATCTTCAGACATGCTACTATTCTCAATAAACTACTTAGACACAGAGCATTAAGTATCTAGCTGCATATTTTCTTGTATGTCAGCGCTTTCCTCACCCTTTGACCTCCTTTTGCCATTCTCTTGGAGTAGTGCAAGAACCACCTGCTCTTCTTGTCAATGATCAAGTGCGCCAGCACAACACCAACCAAAAACCCAACTCCAGTGCCAGCCATTACGATTTTCCAATCCAAGTCGAACAGAGACTCTTCTTCATTATCTGCGTCGAAAGATGATGGTGGTGGTGGAGCGTTATCATCATTTGTGCATTTATTTGGCAAAGGACTTCCACACAACCCCTCATTCATCGCAAATGAACTGCTTCCGAATGTGTCGAACTGTGTTCCATGTGGTATTGGTCCCGACAGTCGATTGTGAGAGACATCGAAAACCGCAAGAAATGTGAGGCTGGCTAGTTGTTGAGGAATCTCTCCCACGAGATTGTTCAGGGAAAGATCTAGTGATTCGAGTACAGTCAGGTTTGCCAAGGAAGGAGGGATGCTACCAGTGAGGAAGTTGTTTGAAAGGTTGAGCATACGAAGAGACTTCAGATCTCCAATGAGTTCAGGAATGAACCCTTCGAACTTGTTATTGGATAGGTCAATTGCCACGAGGACATCAGGAATCTTCGCATATTCCCTTTCCGTGCCCTTATTCATCAATGTCATCGCATAAGTCATCATACCTCCGTCGCCTAAAAAGATAGGCAGATCAAGCCATCGATGAATATACATATATGCCAACTTATCTTGACCAACGGTAACCTTCATGGCGCGGCAACTCTGTAACAACTTGGAAGGAAGTTGACCATTGAAGCTGTTGTTAGAAAGGTCCAAAATTTGCAAACTAGCGAAGTTAAGCTGGCTTAGATGACCTTCTATGGGACCATGGAACTCATTGGACTGCAAGCCAATAACTTTTAGGTCGGCCAATTCCGATAGCCAAAATGGGAATGTATCATTAATTTGGTTGCCACCAAGATTCAAATACTCCAGCATTCCGCAATTTCCCAAAGATCTTGGAATAATCCCTCTTAGTCGGTTTTCTCTAAGGTCGATCATCATCAATGCACAACCATCTAGGTAAACGTGAGGAATCGTGCCGCTTAATTTATTTCTCGCAAGGTTCAAATAAATCAAAGGAGCAATAGTACCCAAACAAGGAGGAAGTGTGCCATCCAGAGCATTGATGGACAAATCGAGCACGGCAAGAGAGCTCACTTCACAAATGGATGTTGGAACTTCCCCAGATAGGAAATTGTTGGAGATGTTGTATAGCTTGACCGAGGGAGGTGGGACAGGGAGTGTTGTTTCTAGCAAGTTAGAACTAACATCAAGATACTTCAAGTTCGGCAAAGAAAGTTTGGTCTGGTTGCTTTCGAAGCCAGTTAAAAGATTGTGAGAAAGATCTATATAATTGAGAGATTCTTTGCTAGTGTTCCACATCCAACTAGGAATGGTCCCTCGGATTCTGTTGTGTGGTAGACCTAACCCCACCAATTCGCTTAAGTAGCCTATAAACTGTGGGAACTCGGTCAAGTTGCATGAATCCAAGATTAAGGAGGTAAGCTTCGATGAAGTGGCATTGGCGAATGACTTGGTGAACGATATATTGTTGAAGGACAAATCCAAGCTTCTCAAGTTCTTGAGTTTGAATAGATAATTTGCATCAAGAACGCCATTGAGATTAAGCGACTCCAGGTTAAGCCATTCAAGATGCTTCAGATACCACAATGTACCTGGAATATCACCGTGCAAGTCATTGCGAGAAAGGTCGAGCACAGTCAACTGCGTCAGGTTCTCAAATGAAGATGGAAATCCACCGCTAAACCGATTACCTGCCAAATAGTGAGAAAAAAAGAAGAAGACATAAAACAAAGGAGCTTTAGTTACACCTTTAAATTCAATTGCATTTTTCTCTTTGGTTAAATAATCTCGTCGTCTACACTATTACCTGAAATGTCCAACTCGGTAAGTTTTGTCAAGTTGACCAACCACTCCAAAGTATCACCACTCAAGTTATTGGAAGAGAGAGTTAGCGACCATAGCTGGGTAAGATTAGCAAATGAAGAGGGAAGCGATCCCGAGAGATAGCAAGCCCCGGCGCTAAATTCATTCAAGAGACTAAGATTTCCAATCGAAGTGGGTATTTCTCCTGAGAAGTTGGTCTGGGAAAGGTGTAACGATTTCAATGGAGAACCCCCATGCAGTTTGGGGAAAAAACCAGAAAGGTCGTAATTGCCAGCAATGTGAAGGACTTCCAAGTTTGGCAGCTGAAAAATGCTGACCGGAAAGTCTCCATTCAATTCACAAGATCTAAGCCTAAGCGATGTCAAGGAAGAGAAATTCGCTAGCATAGGAGGGAAAGGAGATAACGAGATTACCAAAGAAAGATCAAGTTCTTTTAGCCCAGTTAAATTATGAACAAAGTCGCCAATGTTGGCCATATGAAGGGTCTCATCCAAAGAAGTGGACAGATCGAGAGAAACTAACTCAGTGAGTTGCGAGATATCGCGAGGGATTTCACCAGAAAAGCCCGAGGTGGAGAGATTAAGGTATTGTAACCTCGAAAGATTGCCGAAGCCGTATGGGATTGAGTACAAGTTGAAGCGGTTGAAAGCAAGATTCAGCGACTCGAGGTGAACGAGTCGAAAGAGACTGCTGTTGGGACTCATGGGGCCTGAGAGACAACTGCTACTGAGGTCGAGGGCGATCACTCGACCGGTGACCTCATCACATTCGACGCCGTCCCACGAACAACAATCTCTACTGCCACCAAGTGACCAGGAATGGACCTTTGGATAAACGCATCGCGGATCTGTCGTGTCAGTTCTGAAACTTCTCTTGAATTCCATTAAGGCGGAGCTCTCATCCGCGTGACATAGTTCCTCAGCAAACCTAGGACGAAAGAGAGAAAGTAGGAATATCCAAGTAAGCAGCAGATATGATGATAAGGCTGCCATAATTTTCTGCTTTTGCTTTTGCTCGTTTGGTTACTGAAGTGAGTTTTCGAGGGAGAGTGCAACGGAGAAGCTTTTTATAGGCAGCAACAGTAGGATGTTCCCCAAATACTTTTCATGGATTTTCTGGATGCCTTCTGTATGGGTTTGAAAACTGCGGGATGTTAGACCAGGCGTGTAAACATTTCTTTTATCTTCATCTCTTTGTCATACTTTGAAGAGAAATGCGTTCGTGCTCTTTCGCTTTGGAGCTGCACCTGAGTCAAAGCGAATGCTGGGTTCGAACTCGGTGCCCGGATGCTCCCGGACACTTCTGGGCCGGCTTCATCATCTCGGGGGTAAATGTAGAAAGAGAATTGATTATGTAACCCGACATTCGTTTCTTTGGGTGACATATTAGAAATTGGCAACAAGGTCCCGTGTAATTGTTCATGTCGTTTTGATTTGACTCATAGCTTCAAGGCTAAATTTGGAGTACAGAGGTTGTTCATGGTTGTTTGTCCATCCATATGGATTGCTTGTGTAGACTTCCCTCAATAAGCACATTTATCTTGCTTATCACAAAAATTCATTTTGTTTTGGGATTCATTTAAGTTTAAGACTAATTTTCTCATTCATGGTTTCATTTTGATTTTTTATTAGTGAAGTTTCTCTCTTAATTACATCATGTTTTCTATCATACTTCTTACACAATTTGTGTAACAAAATTTTAAGTCCTTTTTAGATTTTTCATAATCTTGTATAACACGCGATGGGTTCTTAAAAATAACTTGACCAGAAAATGTGAATCAATATCGTCTCAACCATTAATTACGTAGGTTGTATTTATAGGGCTTACTTGATCAATGATGGAGATGAGTTTGATCAACAGGTGCAAAGACCATACAATATTTACTGACGGAGAGGCTCAAAAGTCCAAGCAAGATAAATGCGTCATCTGTCAAAAAGCTGTAATTGAAAATTTCCTCATGCCGTGCTTCTCCAGTCATTGCCAGTATTATTGGCATGGCCCACTTTCTCAGTGAAATTTCATCTCACATCTTTTCCATGGAAAAAAAAAAAAAAAAAAAGACCAAACTTGACAAACCACAACAGAGAATTTTCTTCCTTATGATAAATCAGTTGTACTAACCTAAGTTCTGGGATTGTGATAATTTCACGATTTCCACTATTTTATGGCTATTAGTAGATGGATTTAAGTGTTATGATGATACTTTAGCTTATCTACATTGTAAGTCATAAATTTATCGGGATAAGTTAAAAAAATATCTCATGTTTTTATTGAATCAATTTGTGTAATCACGATGAAGTAAAGATAGTTCGGTGTTTTATGGCAAAAAGAAGGGATAGTTCCATGTCTAACATATAGTTTGAAATACTAGTAAAACGTACCGTGTGTAACACGCGTTAATACCACATAACTTTTCAAACTCCATAGAAGTCGAATTTTCTTGTGCATAGTTTGAAGATTCTTTACTTTACTTTCAGAGTTAATCAAATTTTCTTGACCATAGGTCGAATTCTCGTGCATGCCGTGATTGATCGTTCATTTGCAGTGATAGTTGCATAGTTGGTTCACTAAAAATGAAATCTCATACTTGTTCTACAAAAAGACCAAAATGGTGAGACCCGCCAAAGGACTTTTTCTCCGTCTTTTAGATTGACCAACGGGGGTCAATTCTAAATTTTTTTGAAGTATTCCTAGTCCTTGAATCACAAAAAAGAAAAAAAGAAGCAATCGAAATCATCGATTGAATATATTTTCAGATTTTATGTATCATCGCCTCGTTTTATTTGATAATTATGAAAAGATAAAAGTATCCAAAAAGCCCTAAACATAAGCACTTTTACCAACTCGGTCATAAACATTTCAATTTTGCCAATTGAATCCTTTCGACCAATTTTGGCCTGAAATTGCAGACACCGGTCTTCCAACGTAGCTCGTCCGGCACTACCAAGGACAACTTTTAATAATACTATATTTTTTTATTTTTTATTTTGATTTTTAATTTTCCTTTTTATTTTATTTTTGCGCTGGCAAAGGTCATCGGCCTCTCTCGTGGGCCGCAAAGGCCTCTTGCGATGGCCTTCGCTACCATGCCGGCTACAAGCGAGGCGGCCCTCGCTAGATCTAGCGAGGGCCTTTGCGCCCTAGCCCACGGCCAAGGAGGCCGCTATGGTCCTAAACAACGGCTTTGTAGCCCCACCGGCTGTGGGGGAGGGCGCCAAGGCCCTTGACAGATCTGGGCAAGGGCCTTCGCGATCCTGCCAACCGTGGGCAAGGTGGCCCTCCCCTAAATCCGGCAAGGGCATTCGTGCCCTCGACTATGCCCTCGACAGATTGAGCTTGATATCAGCGAAACAGATTGACCTGCGTGACAAATGACGAAACTTTCAAACGACCAGGATAGAAACAGAGCAAAGCAACAGATTCGAACCCGAAATGAATCGAAGCAAATCCAACGTGAATCAACCGAAAAAGGATCGACTAAGATATGAGTACCTGCTTCAGACCCGACAACTGAGCGGTGCGACCGTTCGACTTAGAGAAGCTTTATATCGCTTCCTACATAAAACCCCTGGGCTTACACATACTGAATCCGGAAAAAAAAAAAAAAAATACTGGTTTTTGGGCCTGACCCGATTCTTTTAGCTGTTTTTGGACTCGGGTCGCAGGACAAAAGTTCAAGGCCCAATAAGATGCGGTGTAGGCCCTTTCTTTTCAGTGACATTAGGGGCACCGGAATCAAGCATTTGCTGGCGCAGCTAAGATTTTTCCCTTTACTTGTTCAGGCAAGAGAGAGAGAGAGAGTTAAATGTGTTTAAGAAAACATGATTGGCCTAAGATTTGGTAATTGGGAATGATTCAGACTTGAATAGTATAATTTCTTCTTCTTGGGTTAAATTTGAATTGCAAAATCCATTGATATCCACGTTACATAATAACCAAATAGATTTAAAAAGACCAGCAATCCGTTTATATCCATGTTACATTACAACATATTAGATTTCAAAAGACCGGTGTTGTATGGTGCAGGAGAGACAACTACTACTGAGGTAAAGGCCGGCAACGTGATCATTGAATTCGTCACACTCCAACCCTCCGAACCCCCACGAGCAGCAATCTTTGTTTCTGCCTAGTGACAATTATGATTCAAGCTTCAGATAAACGCAACGAGAACCCGCTCATTTGATTTCAAGGCTCCTCTTGAGCCATATCAATGCCGATATCTCAACGACATGATACATTGGATTAGTAAAACATGTGTTTACATCCGAAAATGATTAGCTTTTATTATCGACAGGTGATAAGTTTGGTCCATTGTCCAAGAGGTGGTTGATTTAAAAGGTAATGACTGTCTACAACATATAAGAGAAATTATCGAGAGGTATCATT
This sequence comes from Lenwebbia sp. NSW1173648, assembly GCA_029784005.1. NCBI lineage: Eukaryota > Viridiplantae > Streptophyta > Magnoliopsida > Myrtales > Myrtaceae > Lenwebbia > Lenwebbia sp. NSW1173648. The sequence goes on from JARCGZ010000005.1 coordinate 7,599,415, forward strand.
GCCAATCGACATCGATTATAGACAATTTGTCATTTGCAAATTTTGCTCGAGTATTGGAATTGGGAAAATCGTCCAAAAAGTCCTAAACCTATTGTACTTTTGTCAATTTGGTCCTAAACTTTTTAATTTTGCCAATTGAGTCATCAACCTTTTTACTTTTTGTCAATTGAGTCAATCCGGCCAATTTTGACTTGAAATAGTTGACGTGGACGCCGGCCGTCCTACGTGGCATTGCCGGCGCTAACCTAGACAATTTTTAATAATAATTTAAATTTTTTATTTTTATTTTTTAATATTTTATTCTTTTGCCTCTTCTTTTCTTTTCTTTTCTTTTCTTTTCTTTTCTTTCTGTTTTTTTTTCCTTTTTCTGTTCAAAGGGCCAACAAAGTCGCCGGCCACAGGCTGAGGGCCGGTGACCTCTGTCGCCCTCCCTTTGGGCAGCGAGGGCATCGCGAGTCCTCACTGTGGCCCACAACGCCCTTACCGACCCTTTGATCTAAAAATGACAAAAAAAATAAAATCCAAAATAAAAAAATCCAAAAAAATATTAAAATATTATTAAAATTTATCCACGTCAACGCCGGCCATGCCACGATGGCTAGTGTACACATCAGCTATTTCCGATCAAAATTGGTCAAATGGGCTCAATTGACAAAAGACGAAAATATTTATGACTGAATTGACAAAATTAAAATGTTTAGGGTTGAATTGACAAAAGTGCAATAGGTTTAAGAGTTCTTGGATAATTTTTCCTGTTGAAATTAGAAGACAAAGTGACATGTGTCAGATTTCAACGCCAGACGACGCTTCAAGTACCAAGTGATGGTTGATTATCCCGAATAACTTCCGCGAAATCCATGCATGTGATCACGAAAGGCGTGTAGCAGTATTTGTAATTAGGAGTACTAACTGCTTATACGTAACTGTTATTAGTGGGCTATAAATACTCACCATGAATATTGTAAAGCTTCTCGCACTCTTTCCCAGACACTATTCGATGAAGTTTAATTATTTTATGTTCATTCTTCTTTCTCGTAAAGCACTTTCCAGCACTTTACATTCTACAACTTGTTCTTCATTTCGTCTTTCAATTTCCAGCCAAGAAATTTCTTGTCCAAGATCAATACAAAAACCTCTCCCCACAAAAAGCAAAAATCAATCTATTTGGTGAAAGATATTCACTTTCTGGGTGAAACAGCATGTATGGGAACATCGAGATCCATATAAACAGTGTACACTAATGAGGGTGACATGATATGGCTTTTTATTCTTAATTTAATTTTTATGTTTGTTATTGTAGCACTTATGTCATGGAAGAGCCAGAGGAGATCGGGAATAATTGTCCAAAAAGTCTTAAATCTATTACACTTTGCTAATTCACTCTTAAACCTTTTAATTTTACCATTTCAGTCCTAAACCTTTTCACATTTTACCAATTGAGTCCATCCGGACAATTTTGGCCGAAAATTGCTGACGTTGATGCCGTCCGTTTGCCAGCCCTAACGAGGATAATTTTTAATAACAATTTAATTTTTTCAAACTTTTTCTTTTTTTTCCTTTTATATTCTCTCCAACCACAGTAAAGAAAAAGAGAAGAAAAATTTAGAAAAATATAATTAAAAATTTATCAAAAATTATCCATGTTAGCACTAGCGACCGGCCGGCGTCCACATCAACGATTTTCGACCATAATTGGTTGGATGAACTCATTGGCAAAACTTGAAAAAATTAAGGTTTGAATTGACAAAAGTGCAATACGTTTAGGATTTTTTCGATTATTCTCCCGATGAGATTGTAATCCATGGCTTTCTTGACCATCGACTTTTTTGGAAAGGAATTCTGAGACTTCTTAGGGTGCGCATGGTAATACTTTTTCTCTAGAAGTTAATTTTTCTACTTCTGAAGAGAAGTATTTTTTATTTTTACTTCTTCAAGTGATTCTAAAACTATTTCTGGAGCAAAAAAATGATCCAGAAGTAGAAAAATGAAGTTGCGTTACCAAACGGATTTCTGCTCCAGAAGTTACATTATCAAACGGATTTCTGCTCCAGAAGCACTTCTACTCTAGAAGTGTTGTCATGCGCGCACTCCATGTGAAATGACACATGGGGGGTGACTAAAGGCAAAATGTCAAAAGTCTTTTGGGCTTGTTTTTGTTCTTTGGATGGCCTATCATCTTTACATAAGTAGGGTCATTGTCATTCATGGCTGTCAAGAGTTTCATCCTTGATCTTTCGTGATCCTCGATGAGTCAAATTCAATTGGCCTAGAAAAACAAGTGAAAAGTTTAGATATTTTGGCGTGAATAATACGCGAATTCAATTGGTTTAACTGCTTGACTCCCTGATTCCATAACTTCCTATAAATGAATCAACAATCCACATAAGAGACCGAGGAACTGACAAAATGACGATTAATATCGACCACATTATATTACGTATTTTTGTCTTGCCATAGAAGCTTCGCAATTTCAACATATTGCCTGAATCTCACAGTTCTTTTTTTTTTCTTAAAACTGGTCACACATCCACAAGGTACAAATTAGGTGGAATTCTCGTGCGTGCCGTGATTGACCGTTAATGTGCAAAAATTGATCCACTAAAATGGAACCTCACATTTTTTCCACAAAAAGGCCAAAATTGTGAGACCCGCCAAAAGACTTTTGCCCGTCTTTTGGATTTGATCAAGGGAAGTCCCATAATTTTCTGGAGTATTCCTAGTCTTTAATGTTAGAAAAATAATTGAAAAGAATGAAATCAAACTTTGAGACTGGAACACACCGTCTTTAAGGAATTGTTTACTCCACAAGGTAGTTATGGTTACTGGCATCAATTCTCCAAGATACAATCTAAGTCTCAGAATGAAAATCCCGATAGCAATTCTGGTATTTCTCCAAGAATTCTCAAAACGAAACAATTGGAGTATAAATACTGTATTTTAAGAAATACATGAAAAGACAAAATTGCAAGAAAAGGTCTTTTCTAAATTCTTATAGATCATTAACTATTTCCTTAGTAATTCCTACTCACGAAATACAAGTTCGTGAGTTGAGATTCAATCTATCACTCGTGTCATTAATTGTACAAATAGTACCCTTTTATCTCTCCTCTTTTTAACTTAACATAATATGTATGAAATATTTTTCCGTAGGATACCACATCCGATTTAGAATCCAAAACTCTTGGTAACTCACTTAAATTGCAAGCTAATGTCTGGAAGAGTATGGGAAGTGGCAATTCCTAGGTGACTTGAACACAACTACAAATTTTCCGTGAAAAACATGAACTTAATACGACTTAAATGAAATTGACACGAGATGACATGTTTTTCCTCACTTTTAATGAGAAACACTATGTAATCAATCACATCGGAACATTTGTCTTCCAACAAAAATGACATAAATAACCATTACGAACATCTTGACACGACATAAATTTCTAATCCTCTGTTATTAAGTTATACATTCAAGTTATTGAGAATATCTCTCAAGCTTGAGCTCGTGAAGGAAACAAGATCCAAACAGAAATTTCAAATCCAAATAGGACCGCCAAACAAGGAAGAAATTATTGAACCAAACGAAGGCCCTTTCTACTAACGAACCGTGGAGAATATCACATCAATCTCCTTGGTTTCCATGGACAACAGAAGTTACAGAACTTTCTGCGTCATCCTCGACCATGGATATTACAACGCAACATTATGACATTGCTGATGTATTTATGGACAGAGATGTTCTCTAAGAACCTAAAGAACTAACTTTCATGAGCAAGAAAACAGCATCTCATTGTGCTTTACTGAAACATGCAAACAAACATGGATCTTGTATAACTGTTACTCGATAAAGTACTTAGATACAGAGCATTAAGTATCTAGCTCCATAATTTCTTGTCTGTCAGAGCTTTCCTCACCCTTTGACATCCTTTTGCCATTCTCTTGGAGTAGTGCAAGAACCATCTACTCTTCTCGTCAATGATCAAGTTCTCTAGCACAACACCAACCCAAAACCCAACTCCAGCGCCGGACAGCAAGATTTTCCAATCCAAGTCGAATAGAGACTCTTCTTCATTATCTACGTTGAAAGATGGTGGTGGTGGTGGTGGACCGTCATCACCATTTCTGCATTTATTTGGCAGAGGACTTCCACACAACCCCTCATTCATTGCAAATGAACTGCTCCCGAATGTGTCAAACTGTGTTCCATGTGGTATTGGTCCCGACAGTCCATTGTGAGAGACATGGAAAACCGCAAGAAATGTGAGGCTGGCTAGTTGTTGAGGAATCTCTCCCACGAGATTGTTCAGGGAAAGATCCAGTGACTCGAGCACTATCAGGTTTGCAAAGGAAGGAGTGATGCTACCGGTGAGGAAGTTGTTTGAAAGGTTGAGCATACGAAGTGACTTCAGATCTCCAATGAGTTCAGGAATGAAACCTTCGAACTTGTTACTAGAGAGGTCAATTGCAACGAAGTTATCTGGAATCCTCAGATATTCCCTTTCCGTGCCCTTATTCATTAGTGTCATCGCAAAAGTCATACTTGCGTCAAATGAAACAATAGACAGATCAAGCCATTGATGAATATTCATATATGCCAACTTATCTTGACCAACGATAACCTTCATGGCGCGGCAACTCTGTAACAACTTGGAAGGAAGTTTACCATTGAAGCTGTTGTTGGAAAGGTCCAGGATTTGTAAACTGGTGAAGTTAAGCTGGCTTAGATGACCTTCTATGGGACCATGGAACTGATTGGACTGCAAGCCAATAACTTTTAGGAAGGCCAATTTCGACAGCCAAATTGGGAATGTATCATTAATTTCGTTGCCACCAAGATTCAAATACTCCAGCATTCCGCAATTTCCTAAAGATCTCGGAACAATCCCTCCTAGTCGGTTTTCTCTTAGGTCGATCATCTCCAATGCACAACCATCGGGATAAATGCGAGGAATCATGCCGCTGAATTTATTTCTCGCGATGTTCAAATAAATCAAAGGGGCAATACTACCCAAACAAGGAGGAAGTGTGCCATTCAGAGAATTGTTGGACAAATCGAGCACGGCAAGAGAGCTCACTTCACAAATGGATGTTGGAACTTCCCCAGATAGGAAATTATTGGAGATGTTGTATAGCACGACCAAGGGAGGTGGGACAGGGAGGGTTGTTTCCAGCAAGTTCGAACTAACGTCAAGATACGTCAAGTTCGGCAAAGGAAGATCGGTCTGGTTGTTTTCGAAGCCAGTTAAAGAATTGTGAGAAAGATCTATATACCTGAGGGCTGCTTTGCTATTGTTCCACATCCATCTAGGAATGGTCCCTCGGATTCTGTTGTGTGATAGGTCTAACCACTGCAATTCGCTTGAGTAGCCTATAAACTGTGGGAACTCGGTCAAGTTGCATGAATCCAAGTATAAGTAGGCAAGCTTCGATGAAGTGCCATTGACGAATGACTTGGTGAACGATATATTGTTCAATACATAATTTGCATCAAGAACGCCATTGAGATTAAGCGACGCCAGGTCAAGCACTTGAAGATCCTTCAGATTCCACAATGTGCTCGGAATATCACCGTTCAAGTCGTTGTCAGAAAGGTCGAGCCCAGTCAACTGCTTGAGGTTCTCAAATGAAGATGGAAGTCCACCGCTAAACCGATTACCTACCAAACAGAGAGTAAAAAAGACATAAGACAAAGGAGTGTTGGTTACACCATTAAATCCAATTTCATTTTTCTCGTTGGTTAAATAATCTCGTCGTCTGAACTATTACCTTGAAACAGGCCAAAAAAGAAACTATTACCTGAAATGTCCAACTCGGTAAGTTTGGTCAAGTTGACCACCCACTCCAAAGTATTGCCACTCAAGTTATTGTTGTCGAGATATAGAGTGGAGAGCTGGGTGAGGTTAGCAAAGGAAACAGGGATTTGTCCTCGAATGTTATTTCCTGACAGGTCCAGCGAAGTGAGATGAGAAAGATTACCCAATGAAGAGGGAAGCGATCCCGAGAAATGGAAATCCATTAAATTCAGTTTCAATTTTTCTTTTTGGTTAAATAATCTCGTCGTCTGAGCTACTACCTGAAAATTGGCAAAAAAAGAAACTATTACCTGAAATGTCCAAGTAGGTAAGTTTTGTCAAGTTGACCACCCACTCCAAAGTGTCACCACTCAAGTTATTGTAAGAGAGTTTTAGCACCGATAGCTGGGTAAGATTAGCAAAGGAAACAGGGATTTGACCTTGCAAGTTACTTAGGGGAAGGTATAGTTCAGTGAGATGAGAAAGATTACCCAATGAAGAGGGAAGCGATCCCGAGAAATGGCAATTCCAGGCGATTAACTCATTCAAGAGACTAAGATTTCCAATCGAAGTGGGTATTTCTCCTGAGAAGTTGGTCAGGGAAAGGTCTAACGTCTTCAATGGAGCACCCCAATGCAGTTTGGGGAAAAAACCAGAAAGGTCGTAATTGGAAGAAATGTCAAGGACTTCCAAGTTTGGCAGCTGAAAAATGCTGACCGGAAAGTCTCCATTCAATCGACAATCTGCAAGCCCAAGCGATGTCAAGGAAGAGAAATTCGCTAGCACAGGAGGGATAGGTGACAACAAGCTCACTCCGGATAGATCAAGTTCTTTTAGCCCAGTCAAATTATGAACGAAGTTGCCCATGTTGGGCATATGAAGGGTCTCGTCCGAATAAAAATAAGTGGACAAATCGAGAGTCTTGTTCAAATGCAAAAATGTGGACAAATCGAGAGAAACTAACCCGGAGAGTTCCGAGATATCGTGAGGGATTTCACCGGAAAAGTCCGAGTTGGAGAGATTAAGGTATTGTAACCTCGAAAGATTGCGGAAGCCGTATGGGATTGGGGAGAAGTTGAAGCTGTTGTATGCAAGATTGAGCGACTCCACGTGAACGAGTCGAAAGAGAGTGGTGTTGGGACTCATGGTGCCTGAGAGACAACTGCTACTGAGGTCAAGGGCGATCACTCGGCCAGTGACCTCATCACATTTAATGCCGTCCCACGAACAACAATCTCCACTTCCATCCAGTGACCAGGAACGGACCTTTGGATGAACGCATCGCGAATCTGTCGTGTCGGTTCTGAAACTTCTCTTGAATTCCAGTAAGGCGGAGCTCTCATCCGCATGACATAGTTCCTCAGCAAACCTAGTATGGAAGACAGAAAGTAGGAACATCCAAGTAAGCAGCAGATATATTGATAAGGCTGCCATAATTTTCTGCTTTTGTTTTCGTTCTTTTGGTGTAATCAAGAAACCATGGTGTAAGTAAGAGACACAAAACATGAATATGTGCACGTTCAATGTACTTGAATGGTAACTTGACAAGGAGATGGAAATGCAGCATTTGGATGGTGAGATCATGGGAACTGGCATAAAAAAAAGTAATACTGATCCTTGAGACTGAGTTCTGTGCTATGGACCACTTTTTAACATTTTGATATTAACATGCAACTCAGATGAAAAAACTGTCATCGATCATTTCAAACAGAGCACGACAGTATACTTCAGAATACTTAGGCGCAAAATGAACGAACTCATGCTTACTTGCTAATTGCCTCGTTACTCCCTTTTTCCACGACCGTAAATCCCATCTTAGATAGGTTACTCGCATACGCCTGAAATTGTCATGTCCAAAAACAAAAAACAAAAAACAAAAAACCTGAGTCGAAACCCAGATGGGTGACCTGAAAAAGATATTCATTCTTTAACTGCTGAGTTAGAACTCATTGAGTCATGCCTTGGTACTTGGTACTAAATATTTTGAATTGCATCAATTCCTTCCCTATAAGAAACTATTGAAGGTTAATAAAATAAAGGAATATCTCAATCATTAATGATATTATAAGCAATTAATGGAATAATCACATTATACACCTAGTGATGAAAATGCATGCCGTTGCCGTGTAAGTGAAGTCGATGTTGCGTTTCATCATTGAGTCCACGTTCAGCAAAAGACGCCAACCCACTCCTCCACTCGAAAGTAAGTCTTCCACTAAGAAGTACTTAACCCGGTCTTTGAGCTATGGTCGAAAAAGTCTGAATTATTTAGAAAAGAAAGTGGGAGAGACTCTGAAGTTAGGCAAGTAATCTTCTCCCAACCATAGAAAATTACATGATTACCAAGACACTTTGCCCATTTTTTTAGATTGACGAACGGGAGTCATTTCACAGTTCCTAGGAGTATTTCCTAGTCCTCGAATCACAAAAAGAAAAGACCGCAATCATCCACTGAAAATATTCTCAGATTTTGTACATCATTGCCTCATTTTATATTAGTGACAAAGTAGACATGATTATGATGAATTACAACCAAGCATAAGTCTCTCGGGAACTACAGAAGTCGCGATGGATAAGCGAAGCCCATGTTGCGTTTCATCATTGAGTCCACGTTCAGCAAAAGACGCCAACCACTCCTCCACTCGAAAGTAAGGGTGCGCATGGTAACACTTCTGCTTCAGAAATCAACTTCTGGCCAGAAGTTGATTTTTCTAGCTCTGCTTCAGAAGCAAAAGTTGATTTTTCTACTTCTGATTCAGAAGTTGATTTCTGATCAGAGAAAGACATTTGATAACAAAACAAAATTTCTGCTTCTCGAACAGAAATTCGTTTGGTAATGGTTGAAAATTTCTACTTCTGGAACATTATTAACACAAAATATTCTACGAAAAATTATTGATCCTAACCTAAAATGCATGTTATTCAAGAAAAGTTCAATGTAAATACTGACGGATTTACGTATAATTCGTTAGTATTTGCATTTATGTAAATGCGGACCAAATTATGGGAAAATTGTATTAATGAATACGATGGCCGAGCTCATATATTAACACTAAAAGCACGGATAGTTCCGGTGCTTCCTCTCCTGTGCCTCTGGCGTGGTTTATATCCCAATTGGCATAATATATGAACCTTTTTCGTGCCTAAACCGCCTCTAGAATCACAAATCTACGGTAGTTATACGTGCCCTGAGACCACCTAGATATTAATGAGAACTTGGGACATAAAACTATAATAATGATGAGCTTATTTTGGCATGAAGGCATCTCTAGATAGAAAGACAAAAGGCAAAAACCGAGGTGTCATCATCTTTATCTTTTCAACCCAGCTTTGGTTTTCCTGAATTTTTTTTATATAAAAAAAATGGAGGGCACTAGATCACAGGCTCCATCGGATCAGAGAAGGGTGTTTTAGAGCAGCCGCACTCATTGTTGGACTAAACTAGACAAACGAAGAGAGAGACAAAAAATCTAAGAGTTCATGTAGATAAGAATATCTAACCTATCAATAACAATCAATAGCGATAGGTACGCAAATCAAGGAACCATGAACATGCGGATAAAATGCATCAAATCAAAACATGGCATCCCTAATGAAACCCAAAAGGCTTAGAGAAGGGGTGTTTGGAGGTTTGGAAGGAGTTGTGGACATTTGGAGACAATTTGTCCAAAGGGGCAAAATTATCATTTTGAAAAGATGTGGACATTCGTTTCTTTTGGTGACATATTGGAAATCGGCAACATGCTCCCATGTTGTTCATGTTGTTTGATGGGATAAGTGTACGAAAAGTCATAAAATTTGTCACGAAAGTATAATTGAGTCATAATACTTTCAAAAAGTACAACCCAAGTCCTAAAACTTGTCAAGTTGATCCAATCGAGTGCTTCCGTTAATACCGTCAATTTATCTAACAAAAAATGCTGACGAGGCATTTTAAAATTAATTTCTCTCTCCTACGTAGCATTTTTCATTATATTTTTGCAAATCTTATTTAAATCAAATTAAAACACTAAAAAAAGGCTAAACCGAAAAATAAAAAAAGGGTAGGGCAGGGCAGCGCTAGGCCTCGCCGGTGAGGTGTGGTCGCCGTGGCCCCTCGCAGGAGGGGCTGGCAGAGGTCACTGGCCCTGGACGCCGGTGGCCGGCTCTCGCCAATTGGCATATTGTCAAAAAGGTTTAGGACTAAATTGGCAAGTTGTCAAAAGATTCATGATTATATGAGTACAATTGACAGGTTTATGACTGAATTGATCGCCGTAAAATAGGTTTATAATTTTTTGGGCAACCTTTTCTGTCTTTCTTGTGTGAGCATTCACCGACAAACTCACTTATACGTTTGTTCTCTCCCTACGTCAATTGAAACCATCACAATTTTGATATCCCAAGTTTAAGACTAATTTTTCGTTCATGGTTTAATCTTGACTTTTGAGTAGTGAATTTCTCTCTTAATTATATCATGTGTGCCATCATGCGATCCAACTAGTGTATGGTTATTAGCAGATGGGTTATGATGATATTTTAGCTTAATCTACATTGTAAGTCATAAAATTAGCAGGACAAGTTCAAAGGTAGTTTTGATCGAATCAATTTGTGTAACCAGCAAAATCAAGTAAGATAGTTTGGTATTTTATGGCATAAAGAAGGGATAGTTCAATGTTTAACAGTTATTGGGAGATACTAGCAAAACGTAACTTGCGTTGCACTCGTCAAGACCACGTATTTTTTTAAAACTCCATAAACATCAAATTTTCTTGAGCATAGTTTGAAGATTCTTTTTTTTTTTTTTTTTTACTTTCAGTGTTAATGAATTAATATACTTATTCAATTTAAAAGACGAGCTATATGAAAAAGAAGGAAATTGAGATTTTCTCATGATAATCATATAAAATGCAAGAATTAGGTGTCTATTAAAATTTTGATGACTTCATTGGTTTTTTTTTTCAGTGTAAAAACTCATTTTGACAAACAAAATATAAAAATAAATCATCACAATAAAAACAACAAAGTGTGAAAGGTGAGAGGATATTATTGAAATAGATGGATGTGCACTCCGAATCATCAAATAAAGATATTGAAATGAGTAAGTAGTGAACCTTTATTAGATAAAAAGAAATCATGGAAGAATAAATTGAAAAGTACTAAAAAAAGTCATAAACTTATTGTATTAATGCCAATTTAGTTATAAGCCTTTCAATTGGACCAATTAGTCTTAAACCTTTTGTATTTGTGCCAATTGAGTCAATCTGGCCAATTTTGATCGGAAATCGCCGACAAGGATGCTGCCTATCCTACGTGGCGCTGACGTGGGCATTGTTAAGTAACTTAAAAAATTAAGTCTTTAATATATTTTTTCTTTCCTTTTTCTTTTCATTTTGGTAGGCAAGAGCCAGCCACTAGGCAAGGGCCCGCAAGTCCTGGCCGGGCATCGCCATATTTGAGCAAGGAGCTTTGCGGCCTCGCTTGTTGGCCGCGATCGAGATTGCGAAGGTCCTCACCAGATTTGGGGCAAGGATGTTCTCGACCTCGCCCGCGGCCGAGACTACGCGACCTTGCCAGCCGGGGTCGACGCCGCGAAAGCCCTTGCCAGATCTAGGTAAGGGCCATCTCGCTTGTGGCCGACGAGGCCACGATGACCTCTCCTAGGGCCTTAGCGATCCCACCAGCTCTGGACGAGGCGGCCATCACCTAGATCTGACCCATGGTTGCCTGCCAAAACGAAAGGAAAAAGAAAGAAAAAAATAATTAAAAATGTTAATATCCACGTCAGCGCCGGTCGCACCACATGGGACGGCCGACGTCCATGTCAGCGATTTTCAGTAAAATTAGCCGGATGGACTCAATTAATACAAATGCAAAAGGTTTAGGACTAAATTGGTCAAATTGAAAAGTTTAAAACTATTACATATAATGGACGAGATAGGTCGTGCTAAGCAACTATTATCCTTTTGACCCCAAAAAAAAAAAAAAAAAGGAACTATTATCCGATCATTACTTGAAAATCAGGACACTTCCCCATCAAGTGTTGAGTTGCCCGAAGACGCCGTTCTCTTTGAATCTTCAGTCAATGAAATTAATTTCAATTTGTCATAGCTAGACACGTCACGTCGTTTACCCAAGTCAAGAAGAACATTTCAACATTATTAGTCTCAAGGCGACATTTGCCGCAAAAGGCGGTCCAGTTCTCGATAATTGAGATTTAGGATTGACATGTCCTGGTTTTTGTCAAGTAACACTGCTCTAGTCTCGGGACGTGTGATTTGGTTCAGTTTTGCATTTTTGACTCACATGACAGCCCACTAGAAGTCCAGCTCAAAGAAAAGAAATGGGCCGAAAAACTTGTTGGGGGCAACATGACAAAATTCGAGAAATACGTGTAAAACTATGATATATCATCGCAATTTTTTGTGAGTAAATGCTCTAGGTAGTGATTGACTAGATCATAGTGTTAATGTAATGCAAGAATCACCTGCTCTTCTTGTCAACGATGAAATTCCCAAGCACCGCACCGATAGAGATTCCAACTCCAACGCCAACCAGCATAGTTCTCCGGTCCAAGTCGTGTAAAAGTTATTTCCTAATTTGGGCTTTATTAATTATTATTGCAATTATTAATTGATCTAATAAAGAAAAGATATAAAGGTTTCCTCTTTAGTCTAATATAGAACTGGATAGTATGGGCCGAGTTAAACATTATCCTTAATGAGAGGTTAGGTTATAAACTCTATAAATAGAGCTCAAATCCCTCTTCTAATCCCTAATGTTCACATAACCTCACATAAAGAGTCATCGCTATATGGGAGGGGCAGTCTCATTGAAGCCAGTGTCTAAATGGGGTTATAGAGAAGAAACTCTTGAGCATCGGTTCATCGTTCCGCAACAAGAACGATGGATCCGAAAGAAGGTACGTAAATTTCTCTACTTTATATTTGTGATTTGCATATCTAAACGTGATAATCTTGGGTCGCTGCTTAAGGTTATAATCGCAGCTTACATGTGGTATCGGAGCCTACACGTTTTAGATCTCGAATCACGTTTTGGCTATATTTCGAAATTTTATTTTCGGTAAAAGTGAAATATGATCATATATAGGAAAGTACTCGACGAGCCGAGAAAAACCATGTAAAGATCGTCGCTGGCGACCGCTGGACGCGCCAGAGGTAAGTCCACGCTTGCATGATAGATTCCCTTCATGGCTATCGAAATTGACCGAGCTGAAAGCTATTTTCCTGAAATCCAACAAGTTCCATGGTCCAATAGAAACACATCAAAGCCAGTTTAACTTCAGCAATTTGCATATCATGGACCTTTCAAACAATGGCTTCAATGGAGCACTTCCTTCCAAGTTGTTGCAGAGCTTCCATGCCATGAAAGTGATTGTTAGTCAAGATCAGTTGGAATATATGCATACTTCTCAAAGGCTCCCTCAGTCCCTGGATACAGCTGTAGCAGTTGTGGTTTATGAAATGAAATTGATGAATAAAGGCACAAAGAGAGAATACTCGAAGGTTCCATATACCCTTATGGGAGTTGCCCTCTCCAATAACAAATACGAAGGATGCATACCCGATCTCGTTGGAGATTTGAAGTCGCTTATTTCACTTAACCTTTCAAATAACATTCTCACCGGTTCCATCCCGCCTTCCATAGCAAACTTGATAGTGCTTGAATCTCTAGATCTTTCTCGAAACAAGCTCTCTGGAGAGATCCCTCAACAGCTAGCTCAGCTTATGTTTCTTTCATCTTTCGATGTCTCTCATAATCAACTGTCTGGGCCAATACCATGAGGGAGTCAGTTCAACACATTCGAGACCAGTTCATTTGCCATGAATGAGGGGTTATGTGGAAGTCCTTTGCCAAAAAAATGCACAGCGGTTGGGGATAACATACCATTACCACCATCACCGCTCGAGGAAGAAAATGACGAAGATTCTCTATTCGACTTGGATTGGAAAGTTGTGCTACTTGGTGCCGGAGCTGGGTTTTTGATCGGCATTGTGCTAGGGAACTTGATCATTGACGAGAAGAGTAGGTGGTTCTTGTACTACTCCAAGATAATGGCAAAAAGACGAAAAACATCGAGAAGGCATTGAATAATAAGGAGTTGTGCGTGCAATTAGATACTTACATGACACTGGTTAGTTTTATAATTATTGCGTATCTAGTTTGTATTAAACGTTGGAAAAATTAGGACATACACCGTCAATGTGTAGAGAAAATTTCACATAAGTAGTTTCATCCACCCTCGATTTAAGTGGTCATAACTTTTGGCTCTCTCCGCTAAATGGTGCGTAATGCCGCTTGTGTAAAAAAAAATTACACCGCCAGTGTATGCTATAATTACTCAAAATAAGTGTAAAGTTCTAAGATTCTAATCTATGTTTGCTTCATGTTGAACTAGTGTTTTCCATTAGTTATTATATGTAAACCCTATTTTCTTGTTCATTATTTGTATCCTTTTATCTGTTTTTTTTCCTTGGAAAATCGTATTATATAATCATATAATGCAACATTGACATAGGCAATTCCTTGGAAAATCATATTATGTGCCAAGCAGCACTGACTTTCACTTCTTGGCTGTATAAAGAATCCAATTTCGGACATTCGCTGCTTCTAAAATCTGATTGTGGAAAGCTACTGAATATTGGAGCCCGCGAGCTCAGCATATTCTCTTGCACATCTCTAGCTGCAACTTCCAATCACAGTCATTTGCAGGCATCTCATAGTCCTGTCGAGCAAAGCTTTGAATTACATTACGACTCGAGATGAGAATCCACAAAGTTTGCCAGATCGAGCATCGACAAGTTTTCACACTTTGCCGGAGGAGTTGGACATTGTGAATATGAAGAAGTTATTTTAGTTTCCTCAACCACAAGCTCTAGAGTCCATACCATGAGAGGCGCGGTTTCGTAAATGAATGCCGTAGCAGCACCAAATCTGCCCCACATACATTGATTTTCATTTTTCGTTGATAAAGATAGGTTGGAATTATCCTACTAAATTTATATGTAGCTTCTATGGAACGAAAAAGCAGTGATTTCTCACTGGCAATTGCAGTTGGTTCCGAGTTCTTCCAAATGCTTCTAATTTGAATCTATTCAATTCCTGATCCCCCCAACATCTTGCAATTCCTTTACAGTGTGTTTGGAAAGAGAAATTAGCAATACATATGATAACAACAGCGTGGCCTCAAACAGCAGGAGATACTCACTGCCAAAACTTAAGCAAATGACTTCCACCACGATGAGAAAAGTTAACTATTTACTTGTGCGAAATAATAACTCTACTGGTAGCCCACTGTAATAAGAAATCTAATTGCAGCTTCACTCGCCACGCATTCTGCAATATAAGGACTCTTAAACTACATAATGATATTAGCTAGGACAAGTAAGAGATGTACTCAGTACACATCTTACATCACAAATTCAGGATGATTAAGACATCAACAGCAGCATTTCGAATTGCCTCTTGCTTTAACTTCCCCTTCACTACATGCATCCCTCTATTCCACACAAAAACCAAACACTTACCTGCTGAGAAAACGTTTCTCTCTTTTCTGCTAAGTACAATATTCAACAAGATCCAGCTATTACATTAGTAGCAGAATCCTAAATGCCAAGGTGACAAAAAAATGGCTTTGCCAAACTACGTATGAACATAAATCACAGGAAGGTCCTGCCTTTTTCCATATTGTAAAGCAAACCAACCAGTAAAAGATACATATGCCACAAACAAACAAGCACGCTTCAATCGGTTTGCACTAACCGTGCAAGGAAGCATCCTGGTTGGACGCAACCAATGCCGAGATTTCATCTGTTGAAAGAGTCTGATAAAGCTCATTGAGATTAAGGAGGTTGAAAAACCAGTAACCACCCCAGCAATTGTTTCCCATTACCAATATCTGGCTCTGATCTTGCCGGTCACCCAGGATTTGAAAATCTCTGAGAACCTGACGATGCACGGGCCACAGTAAGTAATATCTAGCTCATTGAGAGTAAACGCAAAAAAGAACAAAAAAGGAAAGGAAAGAGAACATGAGGCAACAAGAAAAGCAACAAAACTGAAGCAAGGTGGACAATGGAAATAGAAACTCAGAATATTCCCTCAATCAACCCGCTGGAAGTTCCCACCTGTCGGATTGCGGATTATTTAGCATTTTGCCACAATGGTTCAACAATGACAAGCTGAAAATGACTCGTCATCTTAGCGGAAAGAGAGAGTTAAACAATGACAAGCTGAAAGGGGCTTCAATGGTTGACCATACCCGGAAAGAAAGAGAGTGGAAGTTGCTCCGCATTTTCTCCGACAATACTAGTCTCTTCCTTGATATCTACAGCCTACAGACTGTTCTCCTTGAAAAGACTATATAATTGAAATATCTAAAAGGTACTCTATTCATCTCTGCCAGTTCTAATAATTTCATCTCTCTATTTTAATATTCTCCTAGGGGCAACAACATTAGAATTGTCGTATGTTCCCAGGGAAATGTAACATCTACACTGCACTACACTACGAAATGTTATAACCAAACCATCTTTGATCTTTGAACAATCCAGGTCAATGATCAATTTGTAAATCCAATAACCTCATTCCATCATTGAAGCAGATTAGACAAATATAATGCATGTACTATAATGACGGTGAGATATATTGTCTTTTCCTCTCTTTTTCTTTTCGACTTTGGTGTTTGCTATTAGAGCACGCATGTAATAGAAGAGCCGTAGGATATTGTAACGGCATAGCTTTCATGCTTAGCAATTTTTGTGGGTACAAATTCTGGGGCTTCTAATTTTTTTCTTTTTTCTTTTTTTTTGGTCAATTGGGGCTTCTAATTAGCCACTCCAAAATTCTATGTGAAAGGACACATGGGGGTGCCTAATCTTATCACCTTCACATAAGTAGGGTCATTGTCATTCATGGCTGTCAAAGAGTTTCATCCTAGATCGTTCATTATACTTGATGAGTCGATGAGACAAATCAATTAGAGGCGACAAGATGCGAAATATTAGCATAAAAATCCAAAAGCCTGGTGCTTTTGTTTGTTTGGGGCAACTTCTAAGGCCTAGCCCCAAAAAGTAATCCTTTACGAACATTTCTGTTTGAGTATCAATGACCTACCTTCAATTAGATCAAAGAAGCAAATTTAATGGGTATGTGAAATCTGACTTGAGATATCACCCGAAAAAACAAGTGAAAATTTTATATATTTTGAACGTATATAACAGGCACATTCAATTGGTCTAGCTTCTTGACTCCTTAATGGGTCATTGTTTCCATAACTTCCTATAAATGAATCAACAATCCACGTGAGCGACCGAGAAACTGACAAAGTGACGATTAAGATGGACCATACCCTACTTTGTATGTTTGTCTTGCCATAGATGTTTTGCAATTTCAACATATTGCGTGAATCTCATTGTTCTTTTCTTTTCTTTTTCAAACTAATGTCAAGAGTTATAAGCAAATAAGCTTTTTCTTTTTCAAAAGGGAAAAGAAAATGGTCACACATCCACAAGGTACAGATGTGTTCTAATTCTCGTGCATGCCTGTTTGATCGTTCATGTGCAATCATAGTTGCATAGTTGGTTCACTAAAATGGAATGTCAACTTTTTCCACAAAAAGATTAAATGATGAAACCCGCCAAAAACTTTTGTCCGTCTTTTAGATTGACCAACGGGAATCATTTTATAATATTTGAAGTATCTCTTGTCCTTGAATCTCTCTCTCTCTCTCTCTCTCTCTCTCTCTCACACACACACACACACACACACACACACACACACACACACACAAGCAATCGAAATCATGATTGAATATAGGGAAAATTTCAATTAAGGGCCCAAAGTGCCATCATTTTCTCAAATAAGGGCCTGAAATGGTATTTGTTTCAAATAATGACCTGAAGTGCCCTCTTTATTTCAAACAAGAGCATGAAGTGATTATGCATGTTTCAAATAAGGGCCTCTCCTCGCCGGCAGGCCGGCTGGCTAAATATTTCGGCCGATCTGGGGCATATTGGTCAAAATATAATTTTAATTCAATTTTTAGCTAAAATTAAATTAAAGAATAAAAAAAAAAGAGGATACACAGCCCTCCCGCCTGTGGTTGCCACCCCACCACCGATGGGGCGGAGGCAGTTTCCGTCGGGGTCGCCGGCACCTCGGCGGGGGCCGGCAACCCCGCCGAAGGTCGTGGCCACTAGTCGTCGGGGTCGCCGGCCCCCGCCGAGGAGCCGGCAACCCCAACAACAACCTTCGCCGCCCCACCACCGGTGGGGCGGGGTCCATAAGCAAGAGGGGCTGCCTCCCTCCTATGCCTTTTATTTATTTTTATTTTTTTTTTAATTTTTAGAAAAAGAAAAGAGGAATAAACAAAGAAAAAAATTAAAAATTTCAAAAAAAACAAATGACGAAAATGCCCCTAATTAATTGGTGAGAGGCCTTTTTTTAGACTGATATGGCCACTTCAGGGCCTTATTTGAAATAATATCCACTTCATGCCCTTATTTGAAACACTGAGGGCACTTCTGGCCCTTATTTGAAGCAAGGTCCACTTCATGCCCTTATTTGAGAAAACGAGAGCACTTCGGGCTCTTGATTGGAATTTTCCCTTGAATATATTTTCAGCTTTTTTGTATCATCCCCTCGTTTTATTTGATAAAAATGATAAGAAAAAATTATCCAAAAAATCCTAAGTTTATTGTACTTTTGCCAATTCAAAAATTTTCAATTTGCTAATTGAGTCCATCTAGCCATGACGTAGATGGCAGTCGTCCTACGTGGCACGTCCAATATTGACATGGACAACTTTTAATAATATTTTTAATTTTTAATTTTCTTTTCTTTTCTTTTCTTTTTTTCTGAATCGGCAACCCTCGCTGGCCGCTGGCGAAAGTCTTCGTTGCGCTGCTGACTGCAGGCGAGGCAGCCCTCGCCCACAGCCGGCTATGTCACGAGGGCTTCGCAGTCTCGCCAACTGCGGGCGTGAATGCCCTCGATAGGGAGAGGGCATTCACGGCCCTGCCAACTGTGGGTGAGGGGACCCTCACTCAGATTTGGTGAGGACCTTTGCACCCTTGCCTGTTGCCAGCGAGGCTGCAAAGGCCCTCGCTGCGGCCGCCGAGGTCGCGATGGCCTATCCTAGGGCCTTCGAAGGCGAGGCCGCCCTCATCTAGTCTGGGCAAGACCTTCACAGTCGGCAAGCATAGACAATAACCTCGCCAGTGCAGAAAAAAAATAGAAAAAGGAAAAAATTTAAAATTAAAGAAATTCGAAAATATTATTATTATTATAAATTGTCCACTTCAGTGCGGGATGTGCCCCATAGGACGATCGACGTCCACGTCAGCGATTTTCGGCCAAAATTATTCAGAGAAGCATATGGTTGCACGGATGCTTTGGCCCTGCTTGCAAAGGAACAACATCTGCAGTTTGGTACTTATTCCTCTGTTTTAGATGTTATTGAAGACCTTTTACCTTGACTAGTTTTGTGTAATGATCAATTGTTAAGATTTGTTACGACACCAAAGATATTGTGTAGATAGAGCATCTTTGTCCCTTGCCATATTGACATAGTGCAGGATTTTACTTTGACATGCCTGTTGTCAAGACTCGTAGAGTTAGTAGGCCTATCAAAATAGGTCTAAACACATTTTTTAACCCATATATGATGTGCTGAGTTGTTATATAAGTTAGTCATATTCAATAAATGAGTCATAAATTTATTTAAATATAATATGAGTGTTAAATTGATCATAAATGGATCATAAATGTGTTTACAACTTAGTTAGACCCAACTCACCTCTATGTCTATGTCTCTTTCTTCATTTTTTCTCGCTCTCACTCGATCTCGTGCTCACTCGCTCTGCACTCTCACAGAGGGGTGAACAAGTCGGATCGATCGAACCGAGAACCGCCCGGACCAGACCAGTGGTCCGGTTCGCGGTTCCAGAGGGCAGCGGTCCGATTTTCGGTCCTTAAAATTGGAACCAATGTCCAAGCGGTCCGGTTTCGGGTTTTAGGGGATACAGGACCGAACCGGGCCAAAATATTTTATTTATTTCTTAATTTCTTAAACGTAACCCTTAGAAGAAATATCAATTTTTCTTCATCTGCTTCACCGCCTCTGCTCAGTTCCTCGTGTGTTCTCTGATGGAGTAATGACCTACACCATCTTCGCTGCCCCTCTGATGGAGTAATGATCTCCTCATACCTCGACACTAAAGAAGAAGGAGAAGATGGAGGCAAGTTATCAACGCCACCATCGTCGTCTTCATCAACATGACCCATCAAACTCTCAACAAGAAGAACAAGAACGATTCCAAAGCATCCTCCCTTTTCGACGCCCTTTACTACTCGGAGGAACATTGGGGAGGAGAGGATGAAAAAGACGAACTGGCGAGTGATGGGCTTTTTTTCGGAAGGTACATAGCACAGATTGTTGAGCCTCCGAATCTTGCTCGATTAGGACTTGCTTTGGGAAGATGAACGGTTCCATAGGACCGCCCGGGAACCAGACTGAACCGGACTAGATCCTTTCCTCTTGGTTCCTCGAAGCCAGGTGGTTGCTCGACATAGACTTCTTCTTTGATGTAACCGTTTAGGAATGCACTTTTCACATCCTTCTGAAAAAGTTTAAAGTCATTGTAACAAGCATAAGCAAGAAGTAACCTTATGGACTCTAACCTGGCAACTGGTGCGTAGGTTTCATTGTAATCTATTCCTTCTTCTTGAGAATATCCCTTTACCACAAGCCTTGCTTTGTTTCTAACCACCTTTCCTCTATCTTCCATCTTGTTTCTGAACACCCATTTTGTTCCTATTACAGGACGATTTTTGGGTCTTGAAACGAGCTCCCAGACATTATTGATCTTGAATTGATGAAGTTCTTCTTGCATGGCAATGATCCAATTTTCATCAGTAAGAGCTTCTTCAATCCATTTAGGCTCAATTTCAGAAACTAATGCTATATTGCTCATTGCTTCCTTGAATTTCGATCTGGTTCTGATTCCTTCATCAAAGCTCCCCATTATAAGTTCCTTGGGATGACTGGATTTATATTTCCAGTTTCTGTTGAATTTCTCGTCTTGAGCATCACTTGGATCATTAGATTCAGATGGTATCACTTCTGGTTCTTCTGCGGTTTGTTGGCTTGTTTCTTGCTTCTGAACTTCTTCAGAAGCATGATTCTCTTCTGAGTTTTCTTCTGGTTCTGAACTTTGATGGAGTGACGAAACTTGAACATATTCAGATTGATCATTCTGAATCTGAATGTTTTCATCAAACTTGACATTCATTGATTCTTCAACACATCGAGAGTTTTTGTTGTAGACTCTGTATGCTTTGCTCATTGTAGAATATCCTAGAAATATTCCTTCATTTGACTTCTCATCAAACTTACCAGCTCGATCATTTGCATTCTTCAGAATGAAGCATTTACAACCAAACACACGGAAGTATGCTAAATCTGATTTTCTCTCTTTAAAAAGTTCATAGGGAGTTTTCTCAACGATTGGTCTAAAAGAAACATGGTTTAAAATGTAACATGCTATTGACACAGCTTCTGCCCAGAAATGTGATGCAATTTTACTTTCGATCAAGAGAGTTCTAGCCATTTCTTGTAGAGAATGATTTTTCCTCTCCACTACCCCATTTTGTTGAGGTGTGTAAGTAGATGAGAAATTATGCTGAATTCCAAACTCATCACAAAAATTAGAAAAACTTTGGTTTTCAAATTCTCCCCCATGATCAGTTTTGATGCAGGAAATAGAGTAACCTTTCTCATTTTGAATCTTTTTAGAAAATTTGGAGAAGGATGAGAAAGCATCATTTTTATGCGCAAGAAATAAAACCCATGTAAATCTTGAGTAATCATCAACTATAACAAGGCAGTATTTCTTACCTCCAAGACTTAGTGTTCTGTTAGGACCAAAGATATCCATATGAAGCAGCTACAGAACACGTTCAGTTGATACATGATTAACAAATTTAAAAGAGCTTTTTACCTGTTTCCCAAGTGTGCAGGCTGAGCAAAGCTTTGATTTCTCAAACTTTGATTGTGGTAAACCTCGAACTAGTTTCTTGGATGATAGCTTCGAGATGTGTTTGATACTGATGTGGCCTAGCTTTTTGTGCCATAGTTCAGATTCATCTTTGATAGAAATAAGACACTTGATGTCTTCAGAATCAACGTTCAGAAGGTAGATATTTCCATGACGTCGACTAGTGAAAGTTTGCTTCTTATCTTTCCTAACACTTGAGCATTCTGAGTCTTGAAAACAAATTTGATAACCAGGGTCGCAGAGTTGACTTACTGAAATCAAATTGTATTTTAATCTTTTGACAAGAGAGACATTGTTGATCGTGAGATTTCTGATTTTTTCGGTGCCTTGGCCAACCACTTTGCCTTTATTCTTTCCACCAAATGACACACTTCTACCATTGTAATCTGATAGTTTAATGAAGTTTTCTGGATCACCAGCCATGTGACTTGAGCATCCACTGTCCAGAAACCATTTGCCTTTTCTCTTCCTTGGTACCTCAACATCTGAATCTGAATCTGAATTTGACTTTGCCATAAGACATATGTTAGCATAGTCATCCTCGCTATCTTCAGAATCATTTAGAGTTTCTGCCTTCAATGCCTTTTTGTATTTCTCATACTTGATCTTGTCTTTCTTCAGAAGCGGACAATTGGGTTTGATGTGTCCTGCTTTCTCACAATGGAAGCAGATTACATCTTTGTCTTCCTGTTTGTCATTGCTCGATTGTCTCTGATCGTTCTTTCTGAATGATTTCTTCCCTTTGAAGTTTCTGTTGGATCTAGCAATATCACCTAGAGGGGGGTGAATAGGTGATTTAAAATAATTTTGACTAGAAAATGCGGAATTAAAAGAATCAAGTCAAAATAGAATCTGAATCTGAATATGTGCAGTTTATGATTCTGAACACGAGTATGCAATTTTTGGGTATGCAGATTCTGAATATAAACACTAGTATGCAATATTCTATCAAACACAATGATAAGAGTTTAGAGATAGAGAATATTGCACACGACGATTATAGTGGTTCGGCTTAGATCAAGCCTACGTCCACTCTCCCACGCTGACAGCCGATTGGCTGGATTCCACTAGATGAATCAATGGAGGTTTACAACAAGTGATGATACTCTCTTTGATAGATCACATTATCCTCTCTCAATCACTCTTACAAAGCCTCTCAAAGATTATAACGTTAAGCTCATGGAGACAAGTATGAATCTGAATAACTCTAGCACTTTGGAATTGATGATTCTGATCTCACACCATAGTAGCACCATGGATCTCCTTTTATACTCCTTCACCCCCCAACTAGCCGTTGGACAGGTCTTCAAAGGATCGCTCTTCAATCACTGATTGGACGCCATCAATCTTGATTGAACGAGACTGTATCTAGGGAGATTTGGTGACCGTTGGTGCTGAATCTAAACCCCTCAGATTCAGTCGCCCATACAACTCAATCTTTGGTTTCCATAAGTGGAGTTCTTCAAATATGGAAGTTTTCTTGTCCCATGGAAGGTAATTTCCAATCAAGGATATTCTATCAATCATGTTATAGAATAATCCTATCAATCAAAGATTACAAACTTCCATAAATACCTCAGAAACATATGTTAGGCGTGGGTCTTCAGAATCTGGAATTAATATATCTCGCAGTTTCTGAACAATCTTCAGAACCAGACTTCAGAAGCAGTCTCTTCAATTTGAATATATCGCTGCTTCTGAATAAGTCGCAGTTTCTGAATTATTCATATATCACTGCTTCTGAATAAGTCACAGCTTTTGAATTCTTCATATATCACTGCTTCTGAATAAGTTGCAGCTTCTGAACAGGGATACACTAAGTTTGATGTTGATAGAAATCTTATTGATGCTCGCATATAAGTCTTCACGAGATTAAGCCTTCAGAGGCAACACAATCGTCCATCTGAAGTCTTCAGAGGCAACACATTTCTTCATCTGAATACTAGACTTCAACTTTCTCAAAAGCGAATACGCGACAACTACTCCTTGAGTCTAAACATCCAACTAAGGTCAATATAAAATTTTCTTCTCAGATGCAATATCCAGAACTTCAGATGCGTAATTTAGATGCAGTATCTTGAGCTCCATCTTCTGGTTCCTCCAAGCATATTGGCAATTGCGGCTCTACCTCGCTGTTCACCTATCTAAGGTCCTTCCAAGCTTTATCGAACTTCCTGTTCTAGGCTTATTTACCTATCCAAGATCCTTCGAAGTTTTACCGAACTTCTCGTTCTAGACTTGTTCATCTTCTACTTAGGTACCTCCAGCTTGTAGACACTTCTACGCCTAATGCCTTGGTCACTATTGATAGATAACTCATAACCTTCAGATATTCTGTTAATACACCATCTGCATAACGACTTGTGATTCCTTCACCTGGTTCTACTCAACCAATAAACACATTAGTAGCCTTTGATTATTTTGCCATCTTCAAAACATCATGGGGGATTTTCCCTAACAGTTTCTACCTCTTCGAGCCATCTTTTTGAACTTCTTCACCATGAGAGCAAGTTCTTCGTCGTCTTCATCTTCATCTTCTGAATCTGGCACTTCAAAGTCAATTTCAGATTTTAAAGCAATGGACTTCTTACCTTTTGAATCTCTTGTTTTATTGGTACGCTCAGTCTCATATGACTGTAAAGTTTCGACTAGCTCATCAATAGATAGAGGTCCGATTGTTTGACATTCCTGTATTGATGGCTTGATGTAATTCCAGTCATCTGTAAGTCCTCGAAAGATCTTTCTGACTTGCATTGGTTCTGCTACAGGAGTGCCTTGCCTTGCAAGACCACTTGCTAGGATTTGAAACCTATCAATCATTTCAGCAATTGATTCACCGTGCTTCATTTTGAAGGCTTCGTAATCACTTAGCAGAATGCTAAGATTTGTTTCTTTGACTCTGTCAGTTCCTTGGTATGTGACATGAAGTCTGTCCCATATAGCTTTGGCTGAATCTTCTTCAGCAACTCGATTATATAGAGGAATGGATAATGCGCAGAAAAGTGCATGCACAGCTTTAGAATCGAGTCCTTGTCTTTTGCTCTTTCAGAATCTGACAGTGTTGCAATAACATTTGTATTATTGTTTCCTTCATTTCCAATGGAAGGGGTTGTTGTTACAACAGGAACTACTCCATTGACAACAACATCCCACATCAGATCATCTGATGCCTTGAAGAACCACTTCATTTTGTTACAACACATATTGTAGTCTTTCCCGTCAAAATAAGGTGGTTTGTTGCTGAAAGGTGCATCACTGGTTCCTGTGAAATTATTGCTAGACATGATAGATCGTTAGTTCTGAAGTAAAACACTTCAAAATAATGAGCAACCAAGCTCTGATACCAATTGTTGGATCTAGCAATATCACCTAGAGGGGGGTGAATAGGTGATTCTGAACACTTTTTATATTTAATGCAGAAATTAATAGGTTCAGAATATAAATTGAATGAGATCAGTAAAAAAACGTGCAGATAAACTAAACACAGCACGATGAGTTTAGGGAAGAGAAATTGCACGCGATGTTTATAGTGGTTCGGCTTTAGCAAGCCTACGTCCACTCTCCCACGATGACAGCCGATCGGCTGGATTCCACTATGAGTCGATGAAAGGTTATAAGAGTTGTCACTCTAATCACTCTTACAAAGGAACCTCTCAAGACTAAGAATTTTAAGCTCACAAGAACAAGAGAATGTGAATCTGAACAACTCAGCACTTTGGAATTTTAAGTTCGTGAACTCTCTCGTAACAGTCACCATTGATCTTCTTTTATACTCCTTCGACCTTGAACTAGCCGTTACCAAGGTCCTTCAAAGGATCGCTCCTCAATCTCTGATTGGACGCAATCAATCTTGATTGACCGAGACTGTATATGGGAAGATCTAGTAGCCGTTGGAGTAGAGTCTGAACCCTTCAGATTCAGTCCCCTATACAACCAAATCTTCAGTTTCCATAAATAGAGTTCATCCAAATTTCCAAGATATATTGTCTATGGAAGGTAATATCCAATCAAGGATATTCTCCTGATTTGATTGGAAAATAATTTTGTCAATGAAATCTTACAGACTTCCATAAAAAGACGCGGTCAAACCGGAAACCTGCCAAACGTGGGTCTTTAGAATCTGGCAGAGAGATATTGCAGAATCTGAACGCTATTCAGAAGCAGTCTTCTGAACTAAAGAGACTCTCTGAATCTGAACAGATTAAATAGTGACTCTGAGCTTCTGTAAAGTCCTTGCTGACGTGACACATAAATCTTCTTGAGATAAGTCTTTAGAGGCAACACGAACCTCCTTCTGAAGTCTTCAGAGACAACATGAACCTTCTTCTAAAGTCTTCAAATGCAACACGGTTCTCCGTCTGAATACTAGACTTCAACTATCTCAGAAGCAAGTGCGCGACGACTACTCCTTGAGTCTGAACGCCAGTTTTGGAACATTATAAGCTTTTGTTCACATGCTCATTCCTGCAATATAAAAATTATTTGCATTAACCAGATTCTCTCACAAGAGGGTTAGTTTTGTCAGAATCAAAATATTCAGAAGAAAGGTTTTCTCAACACACGTGGCCGCACGTGGACACGTGGGGGGCCACGTGACAACCTATGGTAGCTTGAGAAGTCACATGTCACGCGATGGCACCACTGGTGCCACGTGCCATGAGCACGTGACACGTGTCCAACACGTGTCACACATGCATGCTTCGGGCGCTAACTCACCCCAAGCTGCTGGTCATCAGCTGCTTCCCCTATATAAAGTTCTGACGTTAGTTCATTTCGTCATTCGTTCGTTAGAATAGAATTTCCTCTTCCTTTTCTCTCTCTATTCGGTCGGTCAAAGCTCTGCCTTAGCCGAACTTCTGTCCTGCTGTTGTCAAGATCAATTCAAGGGTCGTAGTGCTGTCCAGGTGAAGTTACACGCCTAAACCTAGAAGAAAGGCGAATCCAAGATCATTCGTTCATCGTTTCTACGTTATCTTCTCGAGTAATCGAGGCAAGTGGATTTCTAGTCCTGATTACTAGATTATCTATGGTTTTGCTATTGTGAGCATTGTTTGCCATTCTGTTTTGGCTGCAATGATTTGGAATTAGATGATTCTGATGTTCTGAGATTCTATCATTCGTATACCTTGAATTCTTGTTGGATTATGAGATCCTACCCTTCGTTGGATTCTGATTGAATTCTATCCTTTATTGGATTCTGATGAGATTCTATCCTTGTATAAGTTGGATTCCGTCATGGTGACTCTGTTTACAATCTTGTGATTCTATAGCTAGTTTAGTCGTTCGGCTTAGGGATCTCCTTGCGGGGGTTGACCCCTGTTGATTAGCCCTTTTTCAGATAAGCAAGCTAGCGAGGATTAGTCGAACAACAGAAGAGTTGGATGATGTTATACCGGGTGATGGAGTTGGTGGATGATTCTAGAATTCTAGAGTAGATTATCTACCTTTGTAAATCCTCCCAAAGTCTTTGAACTTTTGTAAAGAACTGGTTCATCAGATATACGCTGTCATTGTCCTCTTGAATTGGTTGTGCATGTTATCTGGTTAGCAGAACCCTGTTAAAGCCATACCCTTTCTAGGCGTGTCTGCCATTGGTGTTCTGTCATGGACTTGTCTGTATGGCCGACTTGATTGATTTTCAATTAGTCTTCCGCATGCGCCAAACTCTGTATATAAAGAAAGATTAAAGAAGAGAGTGTGATTAGAAAGCCTTCCCAAGGTGTGGCCAGCTGGGACGTCACAACGCATGCAATGGTAACAAGGTAGGTGAAGTACCAACATTGCGCGCATGATGTTAGGGAAGAAAATGTCCACTTCCGTGTCGTAACTTTCAAAAAAAGACAAAAAAATTAGTAATAAGTGGGTTCAAGAAAAAGCTACAGTGATGTCAATGGAGTCTGAGATTGAGACTGTTATGATCTAATGAGAAGATACGGCTCTATAATGGGGCGACGAGGAAAAGCGGAGTAAAAAGGACAATATGGAAATAGATTTTAACAGAAATCTTAAGTTGGTACATCTTATTCAAGACTCCCATGCTGAATTAAGGGCTACGAAAAGGGCAAAAACTTGGTATCCTTCAAACTTTCATTTAACCATTGTTAAGAGACATTAGACAGAGGAAAGAAGTCACAGCAAACACAGGACATAAGTTCTCTTTGACCGGACAGAACTCGAAAGCAAGCACCCGTATAATTTTCGAAGGTGAAATAATTTCTCTTATTTAGAGGTAACTTCTATGTACAATTCATATTCTAGTTGGCATAACATATGTCGAAAGGATAGTGTGTTAATCGTATGGATATCTTTGATCCATGCTTCCCTTGTTTGGGAATCAGATATTGTATCCTAGAAGTTCAGTAGTAACTGATCCTTGAGACTGAGTTCTGTGCTGTGGACCAACAGTATACTTCGGAATAACCAGAGAGAAAAATTGAACGAACTCTCCTTACCAAAAAAAAAAAAATTTGAACGAACTCGTGCTTACTTGCTAATTGCCTCGTTACACCATTTTTCCACGGCAATAAATCCCATCTTAGGTAGGTAATTGACTAACAGCCCCTTCCATAACCGCATATCTCTCTCATGTTAGTGTTAGGTAGTCTTGCCAAAAGCTAACTCAAAAGATGAAACTTTCTCTCACACTTATAAATCGATCACTAATCCATTCCACAACCGATTTGGGATAACCCCAATAAAATGCATGCCGGATAAGCCAAGCCCATGTTGCGTTTCATCATTGAGTCCACGTTCAGCAAAAGACGCCAACCACTCCTCCACTCGAAAGTAAGTCTTCCAAGTCTTCCACTAAGTTGAGAAAATCTGAGATGGATGGCCACCTCAACTTTGAGAACATGGAAAAATGCATAGTGATCAATTCTACTAATGACCAGGTCTTTGAGCTATCGTTGAAAAAGTCTGTATTATCTAGAAAAGAAAGTGGGAAATTACGTGACTTACCAAGACTTTTGCCCATCTTTTAGATTGACGAACAGGAGTCATTCTACAGTTCCTATGAGTATTGCTAGTCTTCGAATCACAAAACGAGAAGACCGTACTCGTCCACTGGAAGTATTTCTAGATATTATATATCATTGCCTCGTTTTATATAAAAATTAATGACGGAGTATACGTGATTATGATGAATTACGAACAAGCATAAGTCTCTCGGGATGGTAAACACATCGCGGCAGAGATATGGCGCAAAGATATGGCCTTAGATTAGAATTAGTCAATAATGGATGCCACCTTTGTTAGTCAAGCAATTACTGGCGATCAAAGGCATGATACGAAATTTAGCCCATATTCATCACTCTTTCTCCTTTTTAAGCATCAGTTTACCATTATCACGTCAAATCTTGATTTTGATGTGAGAATATTCTAGTCATGTTCTTAACTCGTATTGTATTATGACGCTAGAATTGAGTTTTAATCACTTCTATGTAACGATTCTTTTGGAATTTAGCAATGAAGCGGTATTGGGCCAGCTTTTGCGTAGCTCAATCAATTCACTTTCCCGGGCGATATTAAGAGCGCACTCCCATACCTGATGCATTCAGGATTTTACTCCTAAAGTGCTAGTGTGTGCAAACTAAATAGAAAATTAGACAAAGAAAGAACAAGTATTATATCGAATACTTTTATTGATGATGCGTGATCTGCACAATAAAAAGTGTTGATCACCCTATTTTCAGATATGCGAATCATATCAAAGACAGAACATTTACTTGATAATCTACATCCCAATGCCTCTTTTCACACATAACATACGATGTAAGTGGCACGAACTTCCACCAAAAGCGACCAGCCATTGCTATCTATAAAAGCTTGCCAAGGGCATTTTACCTTTGCAAGTATTAACCAACTCCAGTAGCGAAAACAAAAATCATGGCGTCCTTACTCTATGCGCTTCTTCCTTGGATCGTCCTTTTCCTGATGATCCATACTTCACTTGCTAAGCCACTCTGCCATCCGGATGAGAGCTCTGCCTTGATGGAATTCAAGCGAAGTTTCCTAATCGACACAGCAGAATTTCGCTGCGTTTATCCGAAGGTTGAATCATGGTCACAGGATGGACATGGAGATTGCTGCTCATGGGATGGCGTCAAGTGCAACGAGGCCAATGGTCACGTGACAGGTCTTGACCTTAGTAACAGCTGCCTCTTTGGTACCATAACTTCCAACACCAGCCTATTTCGCCTACTTCACTTGGAATCGCTCAATCTCGCTTTGAATGACTTCAACTCCTCCTCGATCCCATGCGGTTTCGGCAGTCTTTCCAGGTTACATTACCTTAACCTCTCTATATCAGAATTTTCAGGAAAGGTCCCCGCGGATATCTCGCGGCTCTCGAGATTAATTTCTCTTGACTTGTCTTCTGAGTGGGCGTCTCTTGAGATGCCCAACGTAGAGAACTTTGTTGAGAACTTAACTATGCTTAGAGAACTTGATCTCTCTTCTATTAGCATGGCATCGCCATTCCCTCATGTACTTGCAAACTTCTCTTCTTTGAAGTCGCTTAAACTTAGAAAATGTGGATTTCATGGAGTACTTCCAGTAAGCATCTTTCAATTACCAAGACTGGAAGTCCTCGACATCAGTTACAATGACAACCTTTCTGGTTTTATTCCAGAACAACAGTGGGGAAATCCCCTTAAGTCATTGTCTCTTGGGGGCACCATTTTTTCGGGTTCACTTCCCTCTTCACTGAGTAACCTTTCTCGGCTTGCTTATCTGGATCTACAAAGAAGTAAATTTATGGGTCAAATCCCTGCTTCCTTCGCTAACCTTACGCAGCTATCATATCTGGATCTCTCTATGAATAATTTCACAGGCGATATTTCTCATTGGCTGGGCAACTTGGCAAAACTCAACCATTTGGACCTTTCAGGTAATATTCAGCTTGCAAGATTTTCTTAAGAAAGAAATGGAGATGACAAGATTCGATCACTAGCCATACTAACAAGTCTTGTCTCTTTACACTCGACAGATAATCAGCTAAGTGGTCCACTTCCATCTTCATTTGAGAACCTGACGCGGTTGATTATGCTTAATGTTTCATTCAACAATTGGCAATGTGAAATTCCAAACTCTTTATGGGAACTCAAGGGTCTTGAATATCTGGATCTTGGGGGGAATAATTTGAGTGGCACCGTGGATTTACATAAACTCAAGAACTTGGAATCATTACTTTTGGACTTCAACAGCATATCATTTGTCAGCAAGCCCGAGATCAATGCCACTCTTCCAAAACTTTCCACCGTAAGTTTAGTTTCATGTAACTTACATGAGTTCCCAAAGTTTTTAGGCTACCTAAAGGGATTGGAGTGGGTAGATCTGTCAAACAATAAAATCGGAGGGAGTGTTCCTACATGGATGTGGAATGGTAGCAGAGAAACATTGATGGATATGGATCTTTCTCACAATTATCTCACTGACTTTGAGAACAGCCATATCAATCTGCCAATACCCCAGTTGACGTACATGGATCTTTCTCACAATTTGCTCACTAGCTTTGTGAACAGCCAGATCAATCAATCACTACCCATGTTGACCTATCTTGACATTAGTTCTAACTCGCTCAAAACAGCACTCCCCAATCCACCTCCATTAGCTGTTTATTACAATGTCTCCAACAACTTCCTCTTTGGAGACATCCAATCTATTTGTAGAGGAAGATCCCTCGTCATTCTTGATTTGTCCAACAATAGTCTGAATGGCACAATTCCTTCCTGTCTGGGAAATATAGATACTTTGACAATTTTGAATCTTGGGAGCAATAAACTCGAGGGCATGATTCGCCATGCTTACCCGAAAGGTTGCCCGTTGAAGATTATTGACCTCACAAATAATCGATTGCGAGGGCCTGTCCCAAGATCTTTGGCGAATTGTTCAATGCTAGAGTATTTGAACCTTGGTTACAATCAAATGCATGATAGATTCCCTTCATGGCTATCGAAATTGACCGAGCTGAAAGCTATTATCCTGAAATCCAACAAGTTCCATGGTCCAATAGAAACACATCGAAGCCAGTTTAACTTCAGCAATTTGCATATCATGGACCTTTCAAACAATGGCTTCAATGGTACACTTCCTTCCAAGTTGTTGCAGAGCTTCCATGCCATGAAAGTGATTGTTAGTCAAGATCAGTTGGAATATATGCATACTTCTCAAAGGCTCCCTCAATCCCTGGATACAGCTGTAGCAGTTGTGGTTTATGAAATGAAATTGATGAATAAAGGCACAGAGAGAGCATACTCGAAGGTTCCATATGCCCTTATGGGAATTGACCTCTCCAATAACAAATTCGAAGGATGCATACCTGATCTCGTTGGAGATTTGAAGTCACTTATTTCACTTAATGTTTCAAATAACATTCTCACCGGTTCCATCCCACCTTCCATAGCAAACTTGACAGTGCTTGAATCTCTAGATCTTTCTCGAAACAAGCTCTCGGGGGAGATCCCTCAACAGCTAGCTCAGCTTACATTTCTTTCATCTTTCGATGTCTCTCATAATCAACTGTCTGGGTCAATACCACGAGGGAGTCAGTTCAACACATTCGGGACCGGTTCATTTGCCATGAATGAGGGGTTATGTGGAAGTCCATTGCCAAAAAAATGCACAACGGTTGGGGATAATATACCATTACCACCATCACCGCTCGAGGAAGAAAATGACGAAGATTCTCTGTTCGACTTGGATTGGAAAGTTGTGCTAATTGGTGCCGGAGCTGGGTTTTTGATCGGCGTTGTGCTAGGGAACTTGATCATTGACGAGAAGAGTAGCTGGTTCTTGTACTACTCCAAGATAATGGCAAAAAGATGGAAAACATCGAGAAGGCATTGAATAAAAAGGAGTTGTGCGTGCAATTAGATACTTACATGACACTGGTTAGTTTTTTAATTATCGCGTATCTTGTTTGTATTAAACGTTGGAAAAATTAGGACATACACCGTCAATGTGTAGAGAAAATTTCACATAAGTAGTTTCATCCACCCTCGATTTAAGTGGTCATAACTTTTGGCTCTCTCCGCTAAATGGTGTGTAATGCTGCTTGCGTAAAAAACAATTACACCGCCAGCTCCGGTGTATGCTACAATTACTCAAACTAAGTATAAAGTTCTAAGATTCTAATCTATGTTTGCTTCATGTTGAACTAGTGTTGTCCATTGGTTATTATATGTAAACCGTATTTTCTTGTTCATTATTTGTATCCTTCTATCTGTTTTTTCCTTGGAAAATCGTATTATATAATCATATAATGCAACATTGACATAGGCAATTCCTTGGAAAACCATATTATGTGCCAAGCAGCACTGACTTTCACTTCTTGGCTGTATAAAGAATCCAATTTCGGACATTCGCTGCTTCTAAAATCTGATTGTGGAAAGCTACTGAATATTGGAGCCCGCGAGTTCAGCATATTCTCTTGCACATCTCTAGCTGCAACTTCCAATCAGTCATTGCAGGCATCTCATTGTCCTGTCGAGCAAAGCTTTGAATTACATTACGACTACAATTGCGTCGTTGCCCATCAAATGGTAGGTAAGGAGTAAAGCTTCAAGGAGACAAAGTTTGGTGGATCGAGCATCGACAAGTTTTCACACTTTACCGGAGGAGTTGGACATTGTGAATATGAAGAAGTTATTTTAGTTTCCTCACCCACAAGCTCTAGAGTCTATACCATGAGAGGAGAGGCGCGGTTTCGTAAATGAATGCGGTAGCAGCACCAAATCTGCCCCACATACATTGATTTTCATTTTTCGTTGATAAAGATAGGTTGGAATTACCCTACTAAATTTATATGCAAGCTTCTATGGAACGAAAAAGCAGTGATTGCTCACTGGCAATTGCAGTTGGTTCCGAGTTCTTCCAATTGCTTCTAATTTGAATCTATTCAATTCCTGATCCCCCAACATCTTGCAATTCCTTTACAGTGTGTTTGGAAAGAGAAATTAGCAATACATATGATCACAACAGCGTGGCCTCAAACAGCAGGAGATACCATAAAATCAACCATCACAAGATGAATTGAGTTATAGAAAGTATTAGTTGTATATACTCACTGCCAAAACTTAGCAAATTAGACTTCCACCATAATGAGAAATGTAAACTATTTACTTGTGCGAAATAATAACTCTACCCCCAGCTACAGCTGCGTTCTGTGAGTTTTCCGATTTTGAGCAATCGGCGTTGATCTTCAAGGAGCCCTTCGCCGGTGGCTGCCAAGAGGAAAGCAAGCTATTTTCTTGTTGCAAACCTTTCTTCGACTTGGGATTCCACCTCAAGAAGCTAGCTTGCTCTATAATTGCCAGCTCGATCGTATTGCTCGGATCCGGCCAGCGAGCTCGAAAATATAGAGGCATTCCGTGCCTTCCAAATTGACCATAAGACGAGGGGTAATTTCCTCGTGTGACAGCTGGTGTGTGTTCAATTCAAAGCATTTCATGATCCAATTGTCCAAACGAGTGATGGGTATGTCTAAAAATTGCTGCTTTAATCTCTCTTCTACCCAAATCTCTATTGTCCAAGGGCAAAGTAGGAGTGTGCTCAATCGTCTCCGGCGCTTGGTTGCATAACGGGCACAAAGGATCATACTGATTAGTGGTTTTGCGAGTTCCATCGTGGCCGAGTCTGCTGCAGCGGCTGAAGCCCTAACTTTGCTAAACTGCCTTCACTTTGTTGAGGAGAGATGCGAAGGGAAAATAACCAAAAATATCCTTAACATATTGCATTGGTATCAATTCAGTCCTAAACTTTTCATTACCAATTCAAGTCATCCGGTCAATTTTGATCGGAAATCGATGACGTGGGTGCCGGCTGTGCCACGTAGAACGGTCGGCGCTGACGTTGACATTTTTTAATAATTTTTTTATGTTCACGACGGTCGTCCTACGTGGCACCGCCGACGTCCACGTCAACGATTTCCGGTCAAAAATGCCGGATGGATTAAATTGGTACCAATGCAAAAAGATTTTAGACTAAACTGGTCCAATTGAAAAGTATGGACTGAATTGGTACCAATGCAATAAATTTAGGACATTTTTTGTACTTTTCCCGAGACGAATTGTTCCGTGGAGTTAAAGTGCAAGCACAAACAGATTGTACTTTGTTGGTCGGCTGCTTTATGGAAGGGGAACTAAGCCCATGGAATCTCCGAGTCTGGATTGAGGAAAGCAAAGCGAAGTTAGCCCGTCTGCAATTTAAGAGCCTAAACCATTGTTTGAGAGAGGCGAACAAGCTAGCAGATTGGGTTGCCAAGGCCCAAACTTGGTGGTTAAACTCTACTGCGATGACGATACTGTAGGGGAGGTCCTGCGGAAAAATAGCTCGATGCCAGGATGATAAAAAGCTTAACACCTCTCATTCTTATTACTACTTTTTCATATACATTGAAAAAGAAAAAAAAAATGGTCGTTTTATTCAAAACCCCCAATTCTGAAATCCCTTCTCTCCCACTTCACACCTCGAAACGCACCCTTATTATAGAGAAAAAGGCGTTACATATATTTCATGTAGAAAGATAAAGAAGAATAAGTCTCATTTATTTAATTATCCATTCCTTGCACTTATTATTTAATATATATACTCACTTAGATATACTCAATATAATTATATACGAATTATAATTATTCTAAGATTTCTTTCTAACAATAACAGGTACAAATATTAAATCGAGGTACCCATTCTATGACAACTCTTACCAACTTACCTTCTCTCTTTGTGCCTTTAGTGGGCCTAGTATTTCCGGCAATTGCAATGGCTTCTTTATCTTTTCATGTTCGAAAAAACAAGATTTTTTATATTCGATAGGTGCGGGTTGAAGGGGGTCTACATTCACTATGAATCTTACACCCGTCCATTCCTTTCAAGCTTGATCCCACCCATAGACTCCATACACTGTTCGACTGAACTCGTTGGCTCCGCGCTCTATTCGGTCGGAACCCGGTTCGAGAACCTTCTCTCATAGATTCCCTTCACCAAGTCATCGCCGACAATCAGCTCAACTCCTTTTTAGGTATTTTATTTCGTATTTGATTGGGTTCTCATAAATAATTGTAAATCCATGTAATAATATAAACAGAGAGTAATTCATACATCTTATATTCCCCTTGCTTTAAATAAAAATTATTGAATGAACGAACCCCCACCAGTCAAAGAAACTACGCGTAAAATGAGAAAATGGTAATAAATATAAATACTAAATAATAAATTAAATACATATTCTATATATATATAAAATATATATTCTAGAATAAAAAGAAATTCAAATATATAAATAAAAAATAGGAATAAATAAAAACGAAAATTGTTGTTATTTTGAATTTTCTTTTTTTTAATTCGAATTTCAATATTATTTATATTGAAATTTAATTTATTTAATTTTTATTTTTATTTTCTTAATTTAAGAAGTTTGTTATTCAAGAAAGTTAGTTTGACCCCCCCCACATAATTTTTTTTGTTTACGACCCAAATAAACCTCGCTCACCGGTATCTGAGCAATTCTTCCTGCTTTTACAGAACTTCCCTCTTGTATCATCAAACCGTCACCCATTAATACAACACCAACATCATTTGATTCCAAATTCAGAGCAATCCCTATTGTACCGTCTTCAAATTCTACTAATTCACCCGCCATTACTTCATCAAGACCATAAATACGAGCAATGCCGTCGCCTACTTGCAGTACAGTACCGGTATTTACAATCTTTACTCCCCTTAATTGGTTGTCTAGTCCTCCGAAACCTATGTTGGACATTTTAGTTTCTGATGTTAACAAACTTTTGTTCAGTTAATGAAGTTTCAGTATTCCAAATAAAAAATAAATAAAAACATACGAACTCTACTGGTAGCCCGCTGTAATTAGAAATCACATTGCAGCTTCACTCTCCACACATTCTGCAATAAAAGGACCAGAAACTAGCTCTGTTGTTTTTTCCCGCTCGTCTAGTTACATAATGATATTAGCTAGGACAAGTAAGAGATGTACTCAATACACATCTTACATCACAAATTCAGGATGATTAAGACATCAACAGCAGCATTTTGAATTGCCTCTTGCTTTAACTTCCCCGTCACTACATCCCTCTATTCCACACATAAACCAAACACTTACTTGCTGAGCAACCGTTTCTCTCCTTTCTGCTAAGTACAATATTCAACAAGATCCTGCAATTACATTAGTAGCAGAATCCTAAATGCCAAGTTGACAAAAAATGGCTTTTCCAAACTACCTATGGACATAAATCACAGGAAGGCCCAGCCTTTTTCCATATTGTAAAGCAAGCCAACCAGTAAAAGATACATATGCCACAAACAAACAAGCACGCTTCAATCGGTTTGCACTAACCGTGCAAGGAAGCATCCTGGTTGGACGCAGCCAATGCCGAGATTTCATCTGTTGAAAGAGTCTGATAAAACTCATGGATATTAAGGAGGTTGAAAAACCAGTAACCACCCCAGCAATTGTTTCCCATTTCCAATATCTAGCTCTGATCTTGCCGGTTACCCAGGATTTGAAAATCTCTGAGAACCTGACGATGCACAGGCCACGTTAAGTACTTTAGAAACCATGATGCAAGAGAAACAACAAAAGAATATGCACAGGCTAAATGTAATTCAAGGGTAACTTCAAAAGGAAATGGAAATGCAGCATTTGGAAGGTTACATAATGGTGAATATGATCTTTCATGCCAGCAAAAAATCAGACATTGTATTCTAGAAGTTCAATAACAACTGATGTGTGAGCAGACAAGACAGTAATCTCAATTGCGATTTGGCTTCAGAAGAAGAAGAAATTACAGCACAATCAGATGTACATTGTACATGGCAGTGTAGGTTTGCGTGATTCTTGAGACTGAGTTCTGTATTAGTGACCTATTACCATGTTGAGATTAGCATGCAACTCAGATGGAAAAACAGTCATTGGTCACTTCAGACAGAGCCCAACAGTATACTTCAAAATAGTTGGACAGGCCGGACTCTGACCGCAAGAATGAACTGATTTCAGATATCCCAAGAAAATCCTTCATATTAATGAAAGACACTGAACCAAACAGAATGAAAAACAGAATGGAGTCGCGGTAATCCGACCATTATATACTATGTGATTAATGCAGTATTTTAAAAGTCGGATTGGACTGTCCAGTCCTACTAGTTGGCCAAGGGCAGATATCAGGTCCAGAACACCAAAACCATGAGTGGTTGAAACCAGATTGAACCAGTGTTGACCTGATTCAACTTAGGCAGCCCCTGCTTGGCAGTTTGCTGAGAGACCACACTCCACTTTGTTACCAGAACAGACGAGAGATATAAGTTTCAAGCTATGCACAAGCCCAGGGTAATAATGCAAACTTCAATGCTAGACATGATTCAAACTGATGATCAGTAGATCACGCATACTTGCTTCCAACACTTTCGACCACCGAGCCAAACTCCCATGTGGTCCTACCTTAAAATATAACAGAACATCAAAAATAGCAGTACCGAAACCATCTAAATGGCCATTAGACAAGCCAGTCAGGGTCTGGTTTTAAAATAGTGTATTCATTTTCAGTGCAGAGGAACTGCCTAACCCTTTTGCTGTTACATTCCTACACAAAAAGGGATAGAAGCCCAAAAAAGGAAGCAAGTACTCACAATATATAGTATCTCCTCATCATCTCCATTGCAGATGGATCTTTTGCTTGGCAACTGAAGAAGTCATCGTGATAGATGCTTACTTTAGAATTGCTAGATGTATACCAGCAGTCATAAGTAGTATTTACCTAAAACCAGTGTGAGAATAAGTCATGAAGTTGTCATTCAAAAAACACATACAAAAGGAACCATAGCAATCCCGATGAAATAAACCTATTATTCAGGAAGATTGCAAGAACCTACATATAATGTTTGAATTTAGCTGATAGCACTTTGAAAAGGTGCATTTCTTACCTTAAATTTATCTTTGGTCAACCAAGCAACACCAAAACCAGGTCTGCAATCAGCAGGAAGGGCCTCGTTTGGGGCCTCTGCAAGTGCTAGTCGAGTCTGGCCCGATAAATGATCCTTATATTCTACCTGCAATTGAGGAAGTTGCAAAACAATAATATTAATTCAGTAGTCATTAAGTGTGGTAGCTTTCTTTTCCTATGACTGCTCTTGCCATTCTTTTACCTCTTCTTAGTTAAACTAAGATACTGAGCCTGCTAAAAGCGTCTCCAATCTCTGTCTATCTATGTATGGAGCACAATCGATTAATGACTACAATAAAAGTTCACAAACACGGAAGAAGCATGCGAATGCACCAATTCCCAGGAATGCCTGATTTGAAAGGAGCATAACAAGGCACTTGCTAAAGCTAAGAAGAGCCAACAATTTGCTATCTGACTCAATTCTAAACTATACACACCGAAAGTCATAGAGTATAAATATTCACTAGCCCTACTTACAGTCATGAACATCAAAACGATCAAATTTGAACCAAGTAACTGTTTGAATAAGAAGACTGAAGAAATAGGAAAAAACCAGCAATCTATGTCTGCCGCTTTTACCAATTGTATTAACTATACGTTAGATCAAGCTGACTTGGTTCATTTTCACTATCATAACAAGTCTCTTTCTAGAAGTAACATTGGTCAAATTAGGCAATTAGTATATTAAGTGTCTTCAGAAATACTATGGGAAACCGGAATTAACATTAAATGATTCAACAATCCATTCAAGGTAAGAGTTATCAAATCTAAACATAAGGAGGGCATTTGCCAGAGACAGGTTTAACCTAATCAAACAGATTTTACCACCCCCTTCTCCTCTTCTCACCTTCATCCAAATCACAGAAGTAATTTCTTTTTCTTTTTTCATTTTCATCTCGAATGGTTCTTTCAACTTTTATGGCCATCTCAAGCAAAGCAAGAATACTCACATCCATGAACGTTTCTAAACAGCTTCGAACTTCATTGTATCCAATGTATAAAATAACACACACATAAATGCTTTTCAGCTTCACGGCAGCTCATTGAATTCTTACACGGGAATAGTATTTTCGCAGAATGACTACCAGCTGATTCACAATGTTCCCCTGTGACTTAAAGAATGATATGGCACTCGTAAATATACTGGCACGTGACAAACTGACAATAAGCATAGAGTAAAACTACTATATTCCTTTATTTACTCGACTGAAACTTGTAGCTAAAGATAAAAAGTAAGAGGTTGACTATGAAAATAGGACAAATGACATGACAAATATTTCCTCCAACACATGTTGACTTAATTTGTTGCAACCCATATAATAACTGATGGCAAGATAAGATTCATTACGTACTCAAATGAATGAAAAGATAGCTTATGGTGGTCATGCGCACCGTTATCCAATCTAAAACTCTGCTTGAAATGGCATAGACACATGGGATGTTCATGCTCTTGCGCACACGCGTGCACACAAAGATCAGTAAATCCTAAATAGTGCTCTATAGCATTATCGATGTATGTCACATAATGCAGACATTTTGTCAGGCAGCTGTATAGACAATAAGAATTAGGCTAGAGAAAAACATGCAGATAACTATGAAAATTCTGCCGTTCCGGATAGACAGGGGGACAATGGAATCAGCGAAACCGAGCCTCATTGGCCCAGAATAATAACATGGATAATTAAAACTCACACACTAAAAACGGTACTTACTCCTCAAAGGACATAGAATCACCTTAAATACTGAAGCCCAATAGTAATCATCATGGCACCGGAATTTCCTTTTCTCGGACGAACTGAAAACAATCTTGGCGTTGTAATTCAACAGCCCAAGCTCGCAAACTTTAGACGACCTTATGTCCACACCTGCAAAAAAATCAAAACTCAGCATATGACACTCCAGTGAATAACACGACCGACAATACGAAAATGGAACTCCCTATGTTTGATCTAACGAGTCATCACACACTACATCTTGTCCATTTCTCATCATTAGCTAGCAGCTGAAGTAGCAAAAATGACCAAGACGGTAACAATCCACAACTTAGCTCAGCCAACTCAAATGGTAAAGACCCGAAAGCATAAGCAATGATTCAACCGAACTTACTGCTGGAGACGATTTTGCACTCAGAAGGCAGATTCATAGGGCTCGGGATCGAGAAATTACTGACGAGGAGAGCGACGACGCCGATCAAAAACGACGAAGAGAAGAAGACGACGACCGGGAAAAGAAGAGCTACAAACAATCGGAGCAACACGTAGAGCCTCCCTTTCTCATTCATCGCCTCGCGATCAGGTGGCGAGGCTGCGTCGCCGCCGGAAGAATCCATAGCTCCCGACGCTTACCCCGTACGGTGATATCAGGACACACAACGAAGAAGCATGGTGCGACCAAGGTCCTCTCTGCGTCGAACTGAGCGATCCGAAGGGGCGATCGGAGAAAGAGCCTCCGGTTGCCAAGGAACCCAGGATTTCCGGCGAGGGAGGGGAGGCGAGCCGTCGTTCTCGGCCTCTCGCGGCGGGGAGTGACAGCGGTAGTAGTGACGGGACGGTGGAGGAAGATATTTTGTCGGGAATGAAGTGAGCAGTCAACGGTTCATTTGGGCTTCAGACAGACGCGTTGACTGGGCCTAGCGAAAGGCCGAAAAGAAATGCTACTCAGTACTCACGAGCCGCTCCAACTCAAATGGAATCCCCGAACTTAATGCCGATTATTTCGCGAAAAATAAATCATTTGAAAAAATATATTCTTAAAAATAACTATTTATGTCGCTTAAAAAGGTTGCTCAATCAAAATATTTTCATTATCGGCCATACTTTATGACTACAAATTTTCGTGAACGATGAAAATATTCTTGGTTGATTCATTTTTGTAAACAGTAGAAGGGATTTTTTTAATAAGATGTTTTCTAAATTATCGGTCTTTTGCGAAACAAAAGGGGGCATTTAGCTCCATTCCCCTCATCTGCTCGAATTCGAGTGAGTCGAGTAATTGATCGAGATGAGATTGAGCTCGATTTTTCCTTGTCGACCTCCATTTTAAGTATTCCACGAGTTTTAGCCAAGGTTAGGCGAAAATTTACCTGCATAAAACGAGCAAAGAGACGAGTCGAATTTGAGATTACTCCAAGTTTAATCGAGTGGACTTTGAGATAGAAATATTTAGGCTAGAAAAAAAAAATCGAGCCCAAGTCGGTACCGGAGTCGCACAGGATTGCTAAAGGGATATTAATACTGCGGCACGGTTCTGTTTTTTTTTTTTTTTTTAATCACAAAGGGATACAAGGCGTCCGGCAAACCTAACTCACGCGACATTGTTGGAGTTGGCGAATACTTCGAGGACCTTTGTTTCTCATATCGGGTACGCCCACGTGAGCTTAGGGAAACCGAAGTGTTATCCGACGACATGTGACCCTTGCACGCGGAATGCGGGGGTTCAGGGGTAGCGCCCTCGACACGGGTGCCCCACTGCCCGGTCAGCGGGTGAGGGTTCAGGGGCAGCGCCTCCCGACGGGGGTTCCGTTGACCGGTCAGTGGACAGCTGTCCCGCTCGCCGGTGAGCGGGCGGGGGTTCGGGGGCAGCGCCCCGAAACCTCAATGGGTTTGGGCTTTTATTTAAGCTGGCCCGTATGGTGTGGGATTAAGAGATGTCGTATAGGTTTAGGTTTTGGGCCCGTTTGGGACATATATATTTTGCTCGTTTTTCTAATCATTGTAATGAGTTGAGAGGCTGTAAACCGAAAATATAGTGAAATCTCTTTGCATGACGTAGCCCTATTCTGGGGTGAACCTGGGTAATCTCGTGCGTCGTCCAATTTTCTTTGATTTCTGTGTGATCATTCTGATACGGTGTGCGATAAATCCCTTCAGACATTAGCTATAATGCCTTCCATGCTCACCTCCAGTCGATTAGGAAGGTTATCCCGATGACATCCGGGCGAGTCGAGTTCAAGTTTTGAGCGACTTATTCTGGATCACTTTTCATGGTCTATTTATGCCGATGACAAGGGTATTTTTTTCGCAAAAGATAAGAAGATGTCCTTGGCAATATTTTCGAACAAATGATAATTTGTCCTTAATCTCTGAGGCACCTAATTAGTATCTTCCCAATATTGATTAATGACGTCAGGCCCGAGGCTTTTTTCTCTGGGTCTATTATCTATTCACAAGCGACGTCGTATAGCCTTCCTTGGGTGTAAGCTAGAAGAGAAAGTGGGGGGTCTCAAATTCTCAATGACTAGGCCTCTTTATCATCTCCAATCATAAAATTTCATATGCTATAAAAGTCAATCAATTCGAAAAAAATTGTGCAAAATTTGTAATGTCTCTTTCTAGATGAAATTATTGCACCTAGCAGTTCTCTAAGAAATGTCGGAAATAGTCAAAGCTAGATTTGTTCCTGTCAAGGTTTTATTGGTGACAATTCACATAAGGGTAGGCCTTAGACCGCCCCCATCTACACTTGGAATTGAAGTTTAATCCTCCAAAATCATTGATTATTTCTCTCCTTCATGGGTTTCTTAAAAAAATTGTAACTTAATTGAGTTTGGTAACAGCCCAATTCTTCTTTAAAAAAAAATACCAACTTTAGATCGAGTCTTGATTTCTAGCCAAACTTATTTCGCCTCATAAGAAAATATCAATTTTTGGCCGGGGTCTTAATTCTGATCTAAATTTCTTTTTGCCTCGTAAATAAACACCAACTTTATTTGGGTCTTAATTCTAAGCTCGACTTTTTTGTTTTAACTTTCAATTGATGCTCAAATTTAGCTCGACCTTAAACTCGTCACCATCAAGCTTTTGTCCGTAACGCTGTTAAAGATTCAACGTGTCATGTCTCTCTTTCTCTCTCCCTCCGCATGTCATTTCACGTGATTTTGCTTTTCCCTCTATTCTTTCTTTCGGAGAAAGAAAAAAAGAAATCTCTCGACGAGAAGATCGACATCTGAGCTCGGCGTGCACAGAGAGCTTGAGTTTTCGGTTTATTGGGTCTTAAGACTGTGCAAGGTTTTGATCGCGATGGGTGCTTTTCTTCGTGAAGAAGGAGTTCTTTGGAGACGAAGAAGATGAAAGGGAAAGAAAAGGCAGAGGAAAAGATAAAGATAACGCAGAATGGCACATGGAAGGAGGGATAGAAGGGGGGATGTACATGTGAAATGATACGTCTTTATCCTTAATGGCATTTTAGAAGGAAACTTGACGGGGCCGGAATTGGGACCCAATCTGAAATTTGTAAATTTTAATGATACAAACAAAAAAGTTGGGGCAAAATTGGAATATAGACTTAAAGTTTAACTCTCGAGAGAGAGCATCTAAGAACCATTGGAGGTGAACCCAAATTCCAAAATTGAGAATCGAATTTCATCACCCATCATCGTACGAACATTTTTTTGTCTGTGCATTGATGGACCACCTGAGTAAAAGCCGTCCAGAGATGAATCATTCTTGCATTCTTTTGCCCCCGGTGGCCGAGGAAAGGTGACGTTCAGCAGATGCAGACACGGACGCACGTCCTTTTTCTCGTCCGGTTTTCTCGGGGCATTTCCTCTGTTCTCTCCAAAACAAAATATGAACAGGCTCGTCTTTGCCTTGTATTTTCTCCATATGGTATCTGCAAGAATGGTGGGAGGTTGATGATTTTGTGATTGATTTACAGAGTTAGTTTGATGATGCGGAAACTGTGATTGATTTCTTTTTGACACGGTTTATTTACTGCTTAAAGGGTCGTTTACTATCCGACCTACCGCAAAATAAATCAATTTTGCTGGCTCGTCATGTTTTGATGAGTC
This sequence comes from Lenwebbia sp. NSW1173648, assembly GCA_029784005.1. NCBI lineage: Eukaryota > Viridiplantae > Streptophyta > Magnoliopsida > Myrtales > Myrtaceae > Lenwebbia > Lenwebbia sp. NSW1173648. The sequence continues at coordinate 7,644,002 of JARCGZ010000005.1, forward strand.
TAGCATCGCTCTGTAATCTACACGGCCGACTGTCCGAAATGAATTAACAAGTAGAGGGCGACTCGACTCGGGCTCCAATTGACCGTGGAGCAGGAGATAAATGCGAGGTTTGAGTTGCTATTCGGTTCCATTCAATTTACGTCGGGTTATAAAAGGAAAATCATTATTTACAAATTTGATCATCACCAAAAAAAAGTCATAAAAGTTATTTTATGGATCTCAATTCAGTCTTAAACCTTTTAATTTGACCAATTTAGTCGTAAACTTTTTGACTATTTGCCGCTGACATGGACAACGACCGTCCTACGTAACACGATCGGTGCTGATGTGGGTAATTATTTCCATTTTTTTTTATAGATTTTCTGAGTTTTCTATAAATTTCTTTAATTTTTTCTCCTTTTCTTTTCTATTTATTTTTTTTCCCTTCCTCCTCTTTTGGTTGCTGGTCATGGCGATCGGCCACAGGCAAGGGTCGGCATGGTCAACCCCTTGCCGACATCACTTGTGCCGGTGGCCCACCATCGCTGAGGCTCCGCAACTGACGGAAAGAGAATGAAAAAAAAAAAGATGAAGAAAAACTCACAAAAATTGTATTAAAAAAAATCATAACATAAAATATAAAAAGTTGTGAAATATTTTTCAGGTCAGTGCTGGCCATCTGTGTCACGAAGGACGCTCGGCGGGAGCGACGGTTGATCAGGACGTTGCTCCAAATTCTTATGTCCGCATCATTGAAAATGATCCGTGAGTTTCAAAGGGACCGCCTAATTCCTGTTGACAAGGAAACACCATTGCCGGGACCCCGATCATCGGACCCAAAATATGTGTCGCTTCTTCCAAAATAAGAGAGAAAATCCAGATGGAAAACAATTTCGTTTTTTCCTAATTGGAATTATAAAATAAAAATAAAAAATGAGCCGGCGCTTCGTTTTTCTGGGGGTACAAATGACTTTTGAGTGCTTATCCTATGCCTATGGCGTTAACTTTTGCGAGACCAAAGAAAAAAAAAATGGTGCTTGAACGTTTCCTCGATATTAAGTATGATCCCCGAACTTTTTGTTTTTTGTTGAATCTAATTCTTGAACTTTTAAAAAGCTAATCTATGTGATGCGTGATAAGATTCGGCACACAATCAAATCGAAGTAAAGCGTAAAGCGAGAAAGAGAAATCGACATAAGGTTTATCATGATTCACCTTTAAATTAGGGTTATGTCCAGCAGAGAATTCCACTAAGAGAGAAAATTCAGATAGAAAACAATTTCGTTTTCTCTTAATTGGAATTATAAAATAAAAATAAAAAATGAGCCGGCGCTTCGTTTTTTTGGGTACAAATGACTTTTGAGTGCTTATCCTATGCCTATGGAGTTAAGTTTTGCAAGACCTTAAAAAAAAAAAAAAAAAGAATGGTGTTGAACGTTTCCTCGATATTAAGTATGATCCCTGAACTTTTTCTTTTATTTTGAATCTAATTCTTGAACTTTTAAAAAGCTAATCTATGTGATATCTGTTAGGATTCGGCGCACAATCAAATCGAAATAAAGCGTAAAGCGAGAAAAAAAAATCGACACAAGATTTATCATGGTTCACCTCTAAACTAGGGCTACATCCAGCAGTCCACTACAATTAGCACCTCGAACCTCTCGTTACATCACTCAATTATAATCGAAAAATGGTATACATAACAGTAGTTATTCATGAGCCCGAGCCCAAGCCCAAACTACTAATGAAAAAATTATGGGCTCAAACTATAAAAGCCATTTAGTATCCAGGGAGTGCTGCCCCCTTAGGACCCCCGATAGGACGGCTTCCCCGGACCCCCGCCCACTCAGCATGAAGCGGGACCCACATGCCTTCTTCCTGTCGATAGGGAGTATGAATCACACCCCAACAATACGGTCCTTCGATTAGAAATTCCAATGCCTCTAGCCGACGAGGCCGTTATCTCATTTTCACTAGGTAAAGTCTGTAATAATGTGACGGTCCTCATAAAAAAAAGTGCATGTGACGCCGCGATGTACTTAACAAAAGAACTATATTGACGGATTTTTGAAAGTTTAAGGAATGTAGCTTATCGTAATTTTCTATAGAAATAAGTCTTCACAGATATAAGTTTTTTCACGATGGCATATTAAGCTGACTTATAGATAAATCTTATGAGATTAATTTAAGGAGGACAGAACATAGAAGTCCTTCCCTAAGCCACATCCATTTTTGTCCCAATTTGGCTTCTATGTAGATGTGTCAAACGGGTGGATCGAGTCGGGTCGAATGTGGTCCGACCCATATTGACCCATTTTCATGCTATACAAATCTAGTGACTCATACCCTACCCAACTTATATTGTTAAAACACTATGGTATTAAAATCCAGTTTAGAGAAAATTGTTTCTTATACATTTTCAAAGATATATATACTGCTAAATTGTTTTTGTAGTTTTCTTAGTTAACCAATTTATGACATATTTAAAGCCCATTTATGACCCATTAAGTTTCTAAGTAACTCATTTATGACCCACCACCGTGAAATATGGCTCAAATATGGATTCTAAACCCATTTTGCCACCTCTACTTCTATGGTACCAAAAACATTGAGGTGGCGTTGGTTTCGGAGAAAATTTCGCTAATAAAGTAAAATGCTTTTTATGAAAACCATCGTTAAGGAAAATGTTTATCGTAGAGAATTCATTTTCCTGTTTTCTTTGACCTAAATGGTTTTCATTTTCCACGAATTCCTTTTTCGATTTTTCACACGTTTGGTGGTTTGCTGAAAATGATCGGTCAACGGAACCCGTTTACGGTCAACAAAAAAATCCATACTTAAAGCTAGGAAAGTGAATTCCCTAAGTTAAAAAGGGAGAAATATATTCCTGTAAAATTATTTCTCGGAAATTATTTTTCTTTATCATTGAATATTTTTCGAAACAAACACAATCGCCTCCCCGATTTTCAAACTACTCAGCCTTTTTGGTTCATATATTCCTCCGCTATTCAAGCAGATTTTCTTCCGGATCATCGTGAACCGCTAATCGCGATGAACATGTACATGCGTTAGTCTTTTCGACTAATCAATTCAAGATTTATCTATTTGACAAATCTCAAAAAATAGGGGAAACGTATTATTAATATCCATTACATGTGGACGTGGAAATACGTTGCTTGCATGTTGGTGACGACTACGACTTTTCCTAATTCAATTTTGGATGCTTTTATTCAGGAAAAAGATAAGGAATGCGACAATGGCAATGGCAACGAAAAGAATAAAGTTCGGAAACCGACACTTGTCGGCGATGGAGATTTTTGTTTTGGCATTAACTTGGTTATTATAATATTCTATTTTCCAATCATGGAAATGAAAAAAAAACGAAAGATAGACGTGCACGCATGAATGTGAGTGTCATGGACAAGGTAGAATCGGATAATGTCACAAATGGTCCCCGAACTTTGACACAATATGCGATGTAGTCCCTGAACTTTTAATTTAACCAATATGGTCCCTGAACTTTGACCAAATATGCAATACAGTCCATGAACTTTTAATTTGACTAATATGGTCCATGAACTTTTGGAACATGTTCAGCTTAGTCTCTAAACTATAGGAAGATGTTCAATATAGTCCTTCGATTGGTTCAAGTCCAGGGACTAAGTTGAACGTGTTCCAAAAGTTCATGGACCACATTGCACATTGGGTTAAAGTTCAAGGACCATATTAGTCAAATTGAAAGTTCATGGACTACATTGCACATTGGGTCAAAGTTTAGGGATAATTTGTGCCATTTTGTTATTTTTTCTTTTCTTTCTTTTTCAACATTAAGCCACAAATTGTCAAAGGATTTACGACTAAAATTTGACAAATCGTGAAAAGGTTTAGGACTAAATTAACACAATTAAAATGTTAGGACTAAATTGATGCAGTTTAAAGGTTTATGACTGAATTGGCTGTCGTACAATAGGTTTAGGACTTTTTGGACAATATTCCCGAGCAATCGATGTGCAACAAATGTCGGCGTGCGATAGAGAAATCAATGATTTTTCTTTTTAGATCAAACGATAGATTGACGCGCGGTATATGTCAATGGTCGAATGGAAGGAGTAGGAGATAAATGCAAGAGATGGATGTAGGGGAGAGGAAGGGGACCTAGCTATCACCACCTGCATAACCCTCTCCCATCACCATCCAATTGAGTTGGTTTGATGTATGGCACACGACAATTTAACACCAAATTAAGAGGGAAAAAGCAAGCGTAGTGTGGTGGCAAGAACACTATAATGGCAGTATATGGAGAGAGCGAGGAAGCGAACAACGTGACCTTTTTAATACGCGGTAGATTGATACATGCTATATCTGAATGATCTAGTTAATGGATGCGCGAGATGGGTGTTAGAGGAGGAAAAGGCCCGTCACCACCTCCGATCACGATCTACTATCGCCGACAAGTAGTCAGATGCCTGCCACCTGACAATTTAACACCAAACTAAGTACTCTCTCTCTCTCACACACACACACACGACCCTTTGTGTGCAAGCCCAGACAACCACATTTTCGTCTCGATTCAAATTAAACCCTAGAAAGATATATAAAGAAGGAGATGAAGTTTTCAATCCATGCCATGATTCTCAAACTAGGGATGAAGAATGAAGATTTTGCCGTGTATATCTCCAACTAATTAAAGACACATAAATTCACCTCGAAATTTCTTCATACGACTCTTTGTAAACAGAGTTATCGATTCGGAAATTCACCTCAAATTTCGATCCTTCGGCTATTGTTTTCTTCTGGCAAAACTAGTTATTTCTCACGGCTCTCTTACATGCATTGTTTATGTGTAAGTCACTGAACACTTTCAAGAATGCAAGTTTCTGCTATAATATCAAGTAGAAAATTGTCCAAAAAGTCCTAAACTTATTGCATTTTGGCCAATTCAGTCATGAATCTTTTAATTTTGTTAATCGAGTACTAAACTTCTTGACGATTTGCTAATTGAGTCATTCCGATCAATTTAACCGGACATCGCTAACGTGGATGCCATGTAGGACGGTCGGCGCCGATGTTAACAACATTTTATAACTTTAAAAAAGAAATTGAATATTTTTATAAGTTTTTTTGTTTTTCTTTTATCAAGTCCGGCGAGGATTAGCGCGTTGACTGTTGACATGTGAAGGCCACGAGATGATACACCATTGAATTCAGTGTCTTTGCTGCTATTAATATTACTATAATCTCTCTCTCTCTCTCTCTCTCTCTCTCCCTCTGCAGCACCGTCACGGTACTGTAATAATTGAAGGCAGCATCTTTATTTTTTTTTTACTTTTTTTTTTGTCCTTGTCATCAAGAGAGGTAGACTTGGTTTAGTGATTCTAATTATGTAATTACTGCTTGCCATGCACGGCTTAATCCACATGCCGATCACCAATCCATGTGCCATGCATGGCCCATTTCCACCTTCCACATATCTAAGTGAAGATTTTAGTAATTGAGTAACTTAAGATACTTGTTAAGCAGTGAAATAAAGACGCTTTTTTTTTTTGTAATCGTGCTTGATCAAGTATCGATACGTATCTCTCATTTTTAAATGTGCTTTCTTATCTCTTTCACTCACGTATTATATGTGGGGAAACTTGATTGAGTTGTTGTTTTATGTTAAGGATGATAAATCAATGTGGGAGCTATTGGTATAATGTCAAATTTGGCAACACATAACATGTCCCCAATAACAAAGCCGTCTTTAAAAGCAAACTACAAACTACGCGTCGGGACGGTTTGAATTGCGACCACATTAGATGCGTAGGGCACTCCGAACCAAATTTACACCGTGTTTTTTTTTTCTTTCCATGGCCGGGATTCGAAAAAATGAAGAAATAATTTGTTGGTGTTTTCTCTCTTTGGGTCTTCATGGTATTGTCTCTTCTCGGGAGAAAAACAAAATTCCAAGTACATGGCCAAATATGAATTTAACTAATGTCTTGTGTACCTAACCATGAAATGAATCCAACCCATTTCATCAAACTTAGAACATTCTCTCTCTCTCTGAATGCCAGTACAGACACAAAGCAGGTTAAAGAAGTTTCTCTCGTGGGTTTGATCGTACGAATTACAGAATCAAAAAAGGCACACAAAAAAAAGTGAAAAGCGAGAAAAGAAAAGGAGGCATTCTCTGATCCAATCTGAAACAATGTCCGGTAGAGAGAGAGAGAGAGAGAGAGAGAGAGAGATTCTCTCTCTCACCTCACTCAAAGCCAAGGAAACTTCGAGGAAGAAGACGGTGAAACGGATCATGTAGAGAGAGAGAGAGAGAGAGAGAGAGAGAGAGATTCACAATCTGATTTCATCATGGCTTAAGCCGTACCGCATGCGTTCATAGTTTAGTCCGAACGGTCTTATTTTTTGCCGGCATGGATTCCGGTAGAAAAAAATTCTTTGAATGAACCAAAGTGGAGTCTTGTTTTTTTATGTATCTTTTTTAAATTGAGCATGACGAGTGCTATTAGTTTTATCAAATTCAAATTAATTGGTAGGTATATCGACGAATTAGAAGTGATCAATGAGTAAACATGAGTCGTGTAAGACCTTAGAATTGGGCGGAAATTAGAGCCCAGATCCACTAATGACTGGAAATATATGTGTCGTGCGCGTGAGTGCGAGCTAGGCAAGAGACCTAGCTCGATCCTATAACTCAGCTTAAAGATGCCTATGGGCATTTATGGCTTGGTTCGGGTCTAGGTGGGCCCTTGGGCTGGCAGACTTATGATCAGATCTAGTATAGACATCATCCACATATAGATTTAATTGATAAGAACTATGGTGAAGGTTGCCATCGACAAGGGCGAGCACCACTGCTGCAATCGCTGCCTCTTCACAATAGATTTACGTATCCAATATCAATTTAGGGTTGCCGGAAATAGTATCGAATAATATGCCCATTTTCGTAATTACATCCGATTTTCTCTCAAGCAAGAGATAGATGTCTTATCTAACTTTATCCTATCTTAGCTGACATTTCGTGTGAGTGACCAAACATAGTGCAAAATCTTTTCTTACCATAGAAATACGAACCGAAAATTTGAGTATAAAACGTGCTAGCCATATTATAACATTTTTATAAGAGTGGTATATCAAGCAATGTAACACTTGCCAAGTGTTCCATACTTAAAAGACTAAATAAAAAGAGAAAATTTCAAATAAGGGTCCGAAATGCCTTCATTTTCTCAAAATAGAGCCCGAAGTGAACATTATATCAAATAAGAGCCTAAAATAGCTGAGTGAGTCTTAAACAAGCACCTGAGCTCGCCCAATGATTTTCCGGCGGCAAAAACAAGGTATTTGTCTCCAAAACAAAACTTGGAATAAAGATTAACAAGAAAAAACTAAAAAAAATTAAACCAGAGGAAACGGATTTGTAGATGGTCATGGGCGTGCGCCACCGCCGTTCCGACTTTACCGACCAATACCGTCAAACCCCGTCAAGGGTAGGCTGACAATCAAGTCGTGGTGAAGCTTGACCGCGCAGATCTATGCTAGTGAAGCTCGATGCCGGGCTCCTCCGCACTCTCCGAGCTCCCTCTTCAGTTCCTGCCTCACCAAATTTGAAACAAATTTTCACTTCAGGCCATCTTTTGAGAAAGACGAGTGTATTTCGAATTCTTATCTAGAACTGCCCCTTGTATAGATTTACTACGTAATATATCAATTTCGTAAACTAATATTTATTCACCTAAAATGTCTCTTAAAAGAATAACAACTTCTTGTCCTTTCTGCGTGTAATTCAGGTCCATGGCTACACGGTGGAAACCAATGAAGGTTTTGTTGACGTGGATGCCACGTAGGACGGCCGGTCCCGACGTTGACAACATTTTATAACTTTCTTTTAAAATTTTGAATATTTTATAAGTTTTTTGTTTTTCTTTTATCAAGTCCGGCGAGGATTAGCGCGTTGACTGTTGACATGTGAAGGCCACGAGATGAAACACCATTGAATTCAGTGTCTTTGCTGCTATTAATATTACTATAATCTCTCTCTCTCTCTCTCTCTCTCTCTCCCTCTGCAGCACCGTCACGGTACTGTAATAATTGAAGAGATCACCTTTATTTTTTTTTATTTTTTTTATCCTTGTCATCAAGAGAGGTAGACTTGGTTTAGTGATCCTAATTATGTAATTACTGCTTGCCATGCACAGCTTAATCCACATGCGAGGGTTCACTAATCCATGTGCCATGCATGGCCCATTTCCACCTTCCACATATCTAAGTGAAGATTTTACTAATTAACTTAAGATACTTGTTAAGCAATGAAATAAAGACACTTTTTTTTTTTGTAATCGTGCTTGATCAAGTGTCGACATGTATCTCTCATTTTTAAATGTGCTCTCTTATCTCTTTCGCTTACATATTATATGTGGGGAAACTTGATTGAGTTGCTGTTTTTATGTTAAGGATGATAAATCAATGTGGGAGCTATTGGTATAATGTCAAATTTGGCAACACATAACATGTCCCCAATAACAAAGCCGTCTTTAAAAGCAAACTACAAACTACGCGTCGGAACGGTTTGAATTGCGACCACGTTAGAGATGTGTAGGGCACTTCAAATCGAATTTACACCCTGTTTTTTTTTTTCCATGGCGGAGATTCGAAAAAATGAAGAAATAATTTCTTGGTGTTTTCTCTCTTTGGGTCTTCATGGTATTGTCTCTTCTCGAAAAAAAAAAAAAAACAAATTCAAAGTACCTGGCCAAATATGAATTTGACTGATGTCTTGTGTACCTCACCATGAAATGAATCCAACTCATTTCATCAAACTCAGAACATTCTCTCTCTCTCAATGCCAGTGCAGACACAAAGCATGTTAAGGAATTTTCTCTCGTGGGTTTGATCGTACGAATTACAGAATCAAAAAAGGCACAAAAAAAAAAGTGAAAAGCGAGAAAAGAAAAGGAGGCATTCTCTGATCCAATCTGAAACAATGTCCGGTAGAGAGAGAGAGAGAGAGAGATTCTCTCTCTCACCTCACTCAAAGCCAAGGAAACTTCGAGGAAGAAGACGGTGAAACGGATCATGTAGAGAGAGAGAGAGAGAGAGAGAGATTCACAATCTGATTTCATCAAGGTTAAGCCGTACCGCATGTGTTCATAGTTTAGTCCGAACGGTCTTATTTTTTGCCGGCATGGATTCCGGTAGAAAAAAATTCTTTGAATGAACCAAAGTGGAGCCTTGTTTTTTTATGTGTCTTTTTAAATTGAGCATGACGAGTGCTATTAGTTTTATCAAATTCAAATTAATTGGTAGGTATATCGATGAATTAAAAGTGATCAATGAGCAAACCTGAGTCGTGTAAGACCTTAGAATTGGGCGGGGATTAGAGCCCGGATCCACTGATGACTGGAAATATATGTGTGTCGCGCGCGTGAGTGCAAGCTAGGTAATACCTAGCTCGGTCCTATAACTCAGCTTAAAGATGGCTATGGGCATTTATAGCTTGGTTCGGGTCTAGGTGGGCCCTTGGGCTGACGGACTTATGATCAGGTCTAGTATAGACATCAGCCACATATAGATTTAATTGATAAGAACTATGGTGAAGGTTGCCATCGACAAGGGCGAGCACTGCTGCTACAATCGCTGCCTCTTCACAATAGATTTACATATCCAATATCAATTTAGGGTTGCCAGAAATAGTATCGAATGATATGCCCATTTTTGTAATTACATTTGATTTTCTCTCAAGCACAAGCAAGAGATAGATGTCTTGTCTAACTTTATCCTATATTAGCTGACATTTCGTGTGACTGACCAAACATAGTGCAAAATCTTTTCTTACCATAGAAATATGAACCGGAAATTTGAGTGTAAAACGTGCTAGCCATATTATAACCTTTTTATAAGAGTGGTATATTAAGCAATGTAACAATATGCGAACACTTACCAAGTGTTCCGTACTTAAAAGACTAAATAAAAAGAGAAAATTTCAAATAAGGGTTCGAAGTGATTACATATTTTCAAAATAGAGCCCGAAGTGAATAATTGTCTCAAATAAGGCCTGAAGTGGTTGAGTGAGTCTTAAACAAGCACCTGAGCTCGCCGAGGGCGAGCAATTGATTTTCCGGCGGCAAAAACAAGGTATTTGTCTCCAAAACAAAACTTTGAATAAAGATTAACAAGAAAAAAATAAAAAATAAAAAATAAATAAACTAGAGGAAACGGATTGTAGATGTTTGTGGGTGTGCGCCACCGCCGTTCCGACTTTACCGAACAATACCGACAACCTCCGTCAAGGGTGGTAGGTTGACACTCAACATCGTGACGAATCTTGACTGCAGATCTGTGGTGGTGAAGCTCGATGTTGGGCTCTTCCGCACTCTCCGTGCTCCCTCTCCAGCTCCTGCCTCGCCGGATTTAAAATAAATTTTCACTTCAGGCCATCTTTTGAGGAAAAACGAGTGTACTTCAGATTCTTATCTGTAACTTTCTCTTATGTAAATTTACCACATAATCTATTAATTTGGTAAACTAATATTTTCGTACCTAAAATCTCTCTTGAGAGAATAACAACTTCTCGTCCTTTCCGCGTGTAATTCAGGTCCATGGCTCCACGGTGGATGGAAACCAATGGGGGTCTCGCTTTTTACCTGATGATGACGACTCCTGAGGAAGACGGTGGGGGTGAAAAAGGGGCAGAAAGAAGCAAGAAGCAATTAATTAAATCCTTTAAACGAAAAGGTGAAGACCCCACTACGACGGTGAGCAGAGCACTTGCCACAAGAGGAGAGAGAGAGAGTAGAGAGAGAGAAAAAACAGGGACGACACAGCGAAGCAGGGGGCGAGAGAAGAGAGAGAGAGAGAGAGAGAGAGAGAGAGTTGTTAAGATTAATGCTTATATATCTCTGTGAAAGTCCTAGGAGGCCATCTTCATTCCTCATCCTCATCCTCATCTCTGCGTCGCTCGCTCTCTCTCTCTCTCTCTCTCTCTACAGTTTGCTTGAGACCTGGGACCCCACAAGTGGTTGTGGGTTGCTCTGCATCTGGGTCTCCCAAGATTTGAAGCAGAGAGGTTGTCCAAGACTCTCCTCTCTCTCTCTTCGGAGTCGGAGAAGGTACTTTCTTGACACACGTACACTCCCTCCTGACTCTTATTCTCGTTCTGTTTCGCACCCTGTTCATTTTCTTCTTTCCTTCTCTGTCACACGTAACGCAGATCCCCGTCAACGTTTGACCCCACATTTCGTCCCCCTGTTTCTTCAGGAGTGATTCGTATAGGATCTGATTGTTCTTGAGCGTAAGTTCATTTCTTGATCCTAGCTCCGCAAATTCAGTTGACCAGTCCTTGCTTATCACAGTTAGATTCTGCATGAGCAAGGACTAGATGGGGAGATCACGAATTTCGCTGATTCTCTGGTGGTATTCCTTAGATTTAGTTGCCCCATGGCAACAGGGTACTATCTCTTCAATTGTACTCTGCATTCTTGTCGTTTCTTCTTCGGATCTTGGTTTGCTAATTGGGCTCTGCTTTTAGTCAAACTCAGGTGGATGTAACGCTATATATTATATATATCTTGGTGGGCGTCCATTTCTATGAAGATCTTTCAAGTTCTTGCTTTTCCTCTTGTTGTCTGTTCTCTTTTTAATTGTGAGTTTTTCTTGCTGAAAGTCAACAATTATTCTGAAGAGAAGAACATCAATTTCGATATTACCTACAGCTGAATTGGGAAATGCCTCTCTCTCATCTCAAGGAATTATGAAATCACATGAAGCGTGTCCAATTAGTTTGCTTTTCTTGATTATCCATGGCTTCCTTTTTACCTTTTTGTCCCAGTGGGGCTTCCCTGTTAGAGAGAGAGAGAGAGGGTTCTACTATTAACGTTAATAGGACGGCTGTGTTTGTTGAATTCGGGCCCATTATCATGTGAGCAAAAGGGAAAGTGACATGAAATTTTTTTATTTTGTATGAAGTTGCTGTCATGCCTTGTGAGCTTTGGCCGGTTTTGCTAATTTTTATGAAGTTGGCATTTGAGTATTCACCACTAATAATACTAGATCTGGTATATATAACTATCTTTCTTAGATCTGTTTATACTGATTTGTCTTTGCTCTAATCTCCTTTTATGCTAATATGGATGCTGTTGAAGATAGCCACTAGTTCTAGAGACTTGATTTGAGTCCTACAATCGCGTTCACCTAACCCTCTTTCCAATGATCACTCGCTTTCATCGACACTGCATTATTGGTTTTCTCGTCTTCTGAGGTTGATCTATGGGTTCTCTTTGATGAAAGAACTAAAGATGCACATTGTCACTTTTCTCTATGAACCATAGATTTCATAAGACAGACAAGGTCATTGACGTTATAATGTTGTACCAGTTCGAGTATCATTTGTCTGTTCGGCGAGCTTTCACAAAGATTCATTTATCTAAGCATGGTGAAAAGTTCATAGTAAAGGAAGCTACGAGCAGCTTTTAGATGTAGAGTGTTTGGGAAGTTTTGACTTAAAACCCACATCTGATCTGTGCAGGGAGTTGTAATTTAATAACAGTAGGATGACGAAGCATAAGGATGGAAAACCAGGGTCCCTACAAGACAAGCGATCTGGAGTTCTTCCCACGACGGTTTTGCTCGTTGCCTTATGTGGCTTTTCGTTTTATCTGGGAGGTATTTTCTGTGCTGAGAAGAACAAATTCGAGGTAAAGAATGTCATGGACATTGCTAAGGCCGTCCCTTCTCCTAAAGAATCGACAGTTGCTCCACTTCAGATGAAGTTTGCCACGTTCCCTGAGTGTAGCTTAGACTACCAAGACTACACTCCCTGCACGGATCCTAAGGTACCAGCGGACCATCTAGTTGGTTATGATATGATCTTAACTGAATGAATCTAAGATGTAAGGTCTTCTTCTTTTGGGTACAGAGGTGGAAGAAGTATGGCATGCATCGTCTGACTTTCATGGAACGCCACTGCCCGCCGGTTTTCGAGAGAAAGGAATGCTTGGTCCCGCCACCGGAAGGGTACAAGCCGCCGATCAGATGGCCAAAGAGCAGGGACGAATGTTGGTACAGGTAATTGTGTTTCCTCAGTCATGCTTGAGAGTAAAAACTTGTGGAATTCACAACACGATAGTGAAAATGGATTTGTGAATCGGGTCATAGGAACGTGCCGTATGATTGGATCAACAAGGAAAAATCGAACCAGCACTGGCTGACAAAGCAAGGGGAGAAGTTTCTTTTTCCTGGTGGCGGTACTATGTTTCCCCACGGTGTGAGCGCATACGTCGATTTGATGCAAGATCTGATCCCGGGTATGAAAGATGGCACAGTTCGAACTGCCATTGACACGGGTTGTGGGGTGAGTTTGCACTAACTTATGAAGGGAAAAAGAATTGTGTACTTGTTGTCATTAGCATTTCTGAGATGGCCAGATGCTTTTTTGGTTTAATAGATTTGGCACTTACAGTTCTAGCAGCAGTTTTAGCTGATGCCTACAATATCCTGAAATTGTTTAAGGTTGCGAGCTGGGGAGGCAATTTGTTGGATCGTGGGATATTAACAGTGTCTCTCGCCCCTCGTGATAATCACGAAGCTCAAGTTCAATTCGCCTTGGAACGGGGGATTCCGGCAATACTAGGCATCATCTCTACGCAGCGGCTACCTTTCCCATCGAACTCATTCGATATGGCCCACTGCTCAAGATGCCTTATCCCATGGACGGAATTTGGTAACTCCCTTTCCTGATGCATCGAATCTAAATACCAGGAATAGTTGGATGTGGGGGTATGAAATCTCTCTTATCTTACTTATGAAAGTGCAATGGTCACAGGTGGATTATACCTCCTAGAAATCAACCGGATACTGCGGCCCGGAGGTTTCTGGGTCCTCTCAGGACCACCAGTCAACTACCAAAACCGCTGGCGTGGATGGAACACCACCGTGGAGGATCAGAAGTCAGATTATGACAGGCTGCAGAAGCTGCTCACCTCAATGTGCTTCAAGCTGTATAACAAGAAGGACGACATCGCCGTGTGGCAGAAAACCTCGAACAGCAGTTGCTACAACCGCCTCGCGAAACCTGACGCCTACCCGCCGAAATGCGACGACAGCCTCGAGCCGGACTCCGCTTGGTATACTCCGCTCCGCCCTTGCGTGGTCATTCCAAATCCAAAGTTCAAGAAGACCGGTCTCAAATCCGTCCCCAAGTGGCCCGAGCGACTGCACATTGCACCAGAGCGCATGTCAGAAATACATGGAGGAAGCGCGAGTGCTTTCAAGCATGATGATAGTAAGTGGAAGGTGCGGGCAAAGCACTACAAGAAAGTACTACCTGCACTCGGGACTGATAAAATAAGAAACGTCATGGATATGAACACTGCCTATGGAGGTTTCGCGGCTGCTCTGATTGATGATCCCCTATGGGTTATGAATGTCGCCTCGTCCTATGGTGCCAATACTCTTGCCGTCGTTTATGACCGTGGGCTTATTGGAACATACCATGACTGGTAACTTCAACGAGTTGATTTTTTGTTCCTAGGATCTCCGACTACAACTTTAATTGCATTTGATCACCTCAATGATTTATCTGTTTGTTCTGCTTCTTTTGGTAGGTGTGAGGCGTTTTCAACATATCCTCGAACATACGACCTTCTTCACCTCGATGGTCTCTTCACTGCTGAAAGCCACAGGTATTACCCGCTGTCTTCCATTCCAAAAATTTTCTCATCGCCGTGAACGTGCTTTTTGCCATAATTGGCGTCTTCTCTAGCCTGTTCGCTTAGTGGAAGCACTTTAGATGATGACACCATTATTATGGCATTGCTTTCAAATTTGACCCGAACATGGCCATTTCACGGCGCACTGATTAACAAATAATTTAGTTGTGAAGTAATGCTATGAACGAGAACCGGTTTCGCCCATATACAACAAGTACCTTTAAGAACTCAAAATATTATATTTCCTGAAAGTGGAGTTGTTTGAATTCTGGCAGATGTGATATGAAATTTGTTCTCTTGGAGATGGACCGAATCCTCCGCCCGAACGGGTACGTAATCATGCGGGAGTCTAGCTACTTCATCGATGCGATCGCGACCATCGCAAAGGGGATGAGATGGGGGTGCCGCAAAGAGGACACCGAGTACGGCGTCGAGAAAGAGAAACTTCTGATCTGCCAAAAGAAGCTTTGGTATGTGTCGAGCAAGAGCTTACGGTGAAAACTCAACAGAAGCCACACAACTTCATGTACAACAAACTGCAGAATAGAAGTACAGACAATTGAGAGTTTCAATCCTGCATCAGACACACAAAGAAGGAGATCACCCAACAAGGGTTGAGGAATTTCTGCATTCAAAATTCTTTCAAGCGATGAACAGTGACTAAATAAATAATACCTGATTCTGGTCAATGAGCCTCTCATACAAGTATATTGCCCATGTTTTTTCTTTCTCTTTGTTTTTTGCACCTGAACTTGTGATTGTCGTCATTCTTTTAGTCCTCTTTCTCTGCCCCTGTTTCTCCTCTGTTTCCACACTAGTTAGAAAATTGTCATTATCCTTTCTCCCGGCCAAAAGGAAACATTATCATATTTCTACTTCCTCTTGTGAACGCAACAAGAGTGAAATGAGGGTGACTGGGTTATCGCTTGGATTGTGTTGAATGTGATGATAAAGATGCAAATGACTTTCATCTTTTTCAATGAGAAAAAAGAGTGGTTTTCTTCCCTAGTTTGTAATTAGCGGTGTTCTAGTAGTAGTGAGTTTCCGAGTTTTGATACGTGGGGGGCCTCAGAATTTGCATGGAGGCTTTTGTAAAGTTGGAGCAAGGACAAATTTCGAGTAAGGACATGAAGTGGCCATGATAGTTTCAAATAAGGGTCTTGACGGTCAAGGGCATTTTCGCCCAAAAACAATTTTAATTCTAAATTATTTTTTCTTATTCTTTATTTTCTTTTTTCTCATTTCTTTTTTTTTTGTTGCGACCAGCGATGGCTTCCCTCGTCGGCCCCTGGTGACAGTTGTGGGCCTCGCTTGTGGCTTTCGAGGGCGGCCTCGCATGTGGGCCGGCCACCGGCGAAAAGAAAAAAGGAAAAAAAAAGTAAAAAAATTAAAAAAGTAAAAGACGAAAATATCCTTGACCAGCTTGAAGGTCGGGCCCTTCTTTGAGTCTGACATAGCCACTTCAAGCCTTATTCAAAACAATATCCACTTCAAGCACTTATTTGAAAAAATGAGAAACATTCAAGCCATTATTTGAGAAAATAAGAATGCTACGCTTATTTGGAATTTTCCCTTGAAATTATTCTATTTATGCAGAGATATGTAGTTTACGAATGGAGGGTTATTTTTTTTTTCCTGTAACTGCGCCTTGTATACGTCTAGAATCATTTGACCATGTCCGATATGGAGGCCGAAAGTCCTAATCGCACTGAGTAAACGAGAGAGGATTTTAACTTGGTTGGGCCGTCGGAGGGATTTTCAATTCCAGAATTTGACTTGCTCAAGTCATACCGACATGATGAAATTAACAACTGCCTAGGCCTCTGCATTCCTGCCTTGAATTTATCTCATTAGGCCTGAAGCCGCTTCGTGCTTTACAGTTACCTTTAGGGTTTGGCACTACTAATAGAGTGTTCTATTGTCTCGAATCGTCTTTCCTGACTGGCAAAGTTGCAAGAACTTTCCCAATCGACGAGCTCTTTAATCTCAATAACCTTCATCAAAGAAGCAAAAATTTCTTTTCCCCGCGATATGCATGCTTATGAAGATTCAAATTCCTTCCCACCTGGCATGCCTTCACTTTCGAATTGCAATACAGGGGAAACCAAACAATAGGCAACGCCAGAACTTATCAAGCAGCATCTGCTAAGAGCCATTTATTTCAACAAACAGAACCTCCCAATCACCAGGACGCAACAAAGGGAACAGAGTTACTGAAGAAATAAATGTCAGTACCACAACAACGAAAGTACTGCAAGTTTTGATTTTATTCTCCAACAGGAAGAAAGACGGAAAAGGGCACCCTGCACATTCATCCCGCAACTTTACGATTATAGCCTCGGGCGGGTTGAATCCACTGTCCATGGCGTGGTCCATAATAGACGTGCACCGGTTCATCACGCCATCTGCCGGCCTTCAGAGGCGGCGGCAGTTGCTGCATCTCCGGAGCTTTGCGAGCACCAAAGCTCATATCTGCCAACTTTTCAGTTACATCAACCACTTCTCTGGACATTGGACCCTTTATCACAGAAGCTGCAACATTAAGAAGCACCATTTGTTAACAAGTAATAAATGACTAAATAAATGAACTCTCATCAACATTCTCCAGAATCTGAAGCCATCGATCGTGGGTGGGGTCTAGGACCGTGGGTGGATACGTCATCTTTTCTGAATCAGAGCATCTTATATATGCGCTCACGATGAGCTTACATAAGTTAAGAGATTTAAATTTAGATTCACATCTTAGAGGTATATAGATTTGGCTTCCACACAATGAATGAACATAAAGTTTAAGTGTGCGTACGATATCCAGGAAACCTCCCTCATAGAAAAAACACAAAAGGAAAGGGACAATGACACACTGCAAGTACCAGAATTTTTACCCATTATCCATATTGGGTACCTAGGCTTTTTTTTTTTAAGTCAATTCAAGTGCCTTAACTTTCCAAATGAGGGTCGATTTTAGGCATCCATTAAAATCGCGGAAAATGTCAATGTGGTCACTACCCCCGTTAAATGATTACCAACTGTCCGCATTGACGTCTGGCCTCTTGAGATAATGCCACGTCAACAAATGGGACGACTAAAATCAGCCAAGTCAACACACTCTTTCTCCTCGCCACTCAATGTCTAAAAGGAAATGGCACAATTTTCATAAGCAAGCAAGCCACATCACCAATTGCGCTTAACTTTTGTGGGGAAAGTGAGCCACACCAGCACATGACATGGTAATTTATTTAATGTTGGCCTCACTTTGAGATTAATTTGGAAAGTTAACGTACTTGATTAAATAAACAAAAGGCAAAAGCCATAAACTTACGATGTCATTACCCCATAAAGAAATTAAAACTTACTTGGGCTGTTGTTTCCCGATGGTCGAAATCTTGACTGTTTGACAGAGGAATTTGAATATGGCTCAACCTTGTTTGAATCCTTATGGAACAAAACAGTACTGTTTAGTACCTCTTGACATGCGATAACAGTGATACATTAATGATAATTAAGAACTTCGAACTGCCCTAGCTACTGATAAATTACAGCGGATGGAAGTATCTATTGTTAGATAGCCATGAGCATGTATGATACATTACCTAGGCCCAAAAGCCCAAGGTAAAAACCACACAAGGACCTTACCTTAATTGGTCATATGAGCATGTATGCTATCCATATTCAATAACTTGAAAATGTTTAAATTTACTTCACTAACTACCCAACATGTTGAACAGTTTTAACCATGACACTTCAATATTTTTTAATAGGAAAGGCATAAGAACTCACCTGATTTACCATATTAAGCTTCCGCTGGGCACCTGTAAAAGTACAAATGATTACACTTCTTTTCGCTTGGTAATTTAATATTCATAGTGCTCATATATGGATATCACTTCAAATAACCAGTAATTTATTTCATGCTACCTGTCTTCATAGCCACTGCTCTTGGGGATGAATTGTTGCTGCCAAGCTTTCGATTATTCAATACCCCGGGATACCTTCTGCCGTTTTGCACCACCAAAGAGCCTCTTGTTTCCACTGCAGCGAAACACGGCAAATTAACTCCAAGTTGAGGATTGATGATAGAAAGCAAAGTTTAGATAAGAAGACAACCGGGTGGAGGCGTCCTATTGGCGGTTAATCTCGATCGCAGGGCAGGAGGAATGTAGTAGCAACTCTGGCACAGAAAAAATGAACAATGAGCTAATATAGCAACATAGCAACCTATCTGTATCATAAATTTAAAAACAAAAATTCATCAGAAGTATAAAAAGCTTCACCTGAAAGAAAGGATGCTGAAGTGCCTCTGCTGCTCCTGGCCTCTGGGATGGATCCCATGAACAAAGGGACTGCATTTCACAATAAAACGTTATGATCGATGAATCTAGAGCAAGCAATATGTCATAACAATGGTGCTCACCCTAATGAGATTGATTG
This sequence comes from Lenwebbia sp. NSW1173648, assembly GCA_029784005.1. Lineage (NCBI taxonomy): Eukaryota > Viridiplantae > Streptophyta > Magnoliopsida > Myrtales > Myrtaceae > Lenwebbia > Lenwebbia sp. NSW1173648. Next base: position 7,663,108 of record JARCGZ010000005.1, read on the forward strand.
CATCCGCACTGGCAGACGGTATCATCCTGGATAAATTCACACCAGGAAACTACATCGCAGAATAGCTGAGTCAGATCATGCCTGCTGAGGGGGAAAAACAACGATCAAGCAGGTAAAACGTGTAAAGGTACCTGCGGGAATTGATAATTAATGGCCCTAGCAAGATGAAGACCCTCAGCCCACGACTCCCAAGTAGGACTCCCTATAACACCACATATTTTGAAAACTTCATCTGCTTCACTGCAAAGCAGGCAAGCAAGGACGATCGTCAAACACTAAATTACCAACAAAGAACTAGAACAGAAGCTTCAACCCTGAACTAAGCATGAGGATCATGAGAAAACATTATAATGGCATTATACCAACGAATGATAGATAAGCATTGAAAAACTGGACGGTGAGTGAGACGGGAAAAGCAAAGGACGTGCCTTAGCAAAAGATCATATACCTGATGCCAGGGAAGAGCGGGCGTAGTGTGAACATTTCAGCCATAATAGCACCCATAGCCCACATATCTATAGGAACATCAACATCTCTAAAAGTCAAAAACGAATGTACGACGCTATGTCAGAAGACATCTATATTTTTCTTCTAGGACCCTTACCAACTTTAGAACCATACGAGTGTGACTGAAGCAGCACTTCTGGCGCTCGGTACCTGTATTAATGTTTAAGATTTATCATCCTGTTAAGACAAAAGCGGAGTGCATCAATCAGAGATCACATGAAGGAGAAACAACCCACCAGCGTGTTGAGACATATTCAGTGTATGGTGGATCAGAATTTATCTCACGAGCAAGACCAAAATCAGCAATTTTCACTGTGTCTTTGGTTATCAACAAGTTCTCTGCAAAAGAGAAACAGACATAAGACTGAAACACAAGCCAGCCAAAAAGAAACCTATAGCTGCTTTTGCGATCTTTATGATCAGATAGAGACTAAAGAAACCGCCCAAAAATTTCCAGTAAATAAAGCTGGGACCGATAAGTTGATCATGACTGTTTCAACTACTAGTAAGCACGACTTACCTGGCTTCAAATCACGGTGGAAGTACCCGTGATGATGCATATAAGCAAGACCTTGAAACACTTGAAAGAACCAATTTCTTATTTCAGCCTCCGAGAAGAGCTTCTCTCTGTCTTTCATGAGCTGGTAGAGGTTGCACTCCTGACAAAAGAAGACATAACATCAACCAATGAACTCCAAAAGACCAAAAAAGGAATAATGCAGCACTACTTACCATGTACTCAAACACAAAATACAGGATATCATTTTCCTGGACGAGTTCTTTAAGCTTCACAATACTAGGATGATTCATTTTCCGCAATGACTGCCACAAGACGAAACCACCACAATCAATACATAACCATGAAATTATATGATAGAGAAAACACAAAAAGAAAACTAAATTCTAGTACCTGCACTTCTCTCAGGTTCATGCACTCCTCCCAGGAATAATATTTCTTCTTCATTTTCTTTATTGCAACCTGTTAAGGTTAAAGATCAACTACAGAAGCATAGTAACAGCACCAAATATATGGAGAAATTGCAGTTTGAGCCGAGTCATGAACAACTTACAACTTCTCCAGTATGCTTATTAATAGCTCGCCAAACATTCCCAAATGTTCCATCACCTACTTCTTTAAGTAAGTCGTACCTGCAGAAGTGAAAAGGGTGGTCAAACGAAATCAAATAGCAAAACCTTTGGTCTACAATAGTAACAACTCACCTCTCCATTCTAGCAGCAACTCCAGTGCAACAAGGCTCTTTCTTTATTCAAGAAAACAAAAGGAACTAAAAAAGAAATATAACATCTACTTCAGTGGATGTCTTGTGCTGAACACCTCCAAATACTAATAAAAGCACCAAAGCCTAGGTCCCAGCTCAACCATCCTTTAATTTTCTATGAGCTGAATATGCTGATGGATAGGTTTCTCAGCTTTCCTCAATGCTGGAGCCATGGATTGTTGATCACAAATTGGCACCCGTGGCAAGAAAAGATGATGAGCGAGAATCATGTCGATAGCTACAACAAAGTTGAAAAAAGACAGCCTCAGGGTTACAAGCAGCAGCTGAGGTTTCACAATCCCCTGTAACCCAATAAACAGCTTCCTTGCCACTCTAGCCGTTTGCCACAAAGAGAAACTTCAGATGACGTATCTAAGTGCTAAATAAGCAAAGCCTATACTCAATATCTCAATATCCGCCAAACTTCAACTTCAGATATGCAGTAGCAGACTTCAACCCTGTATTAATGTCACCAATTGTGTTAAAAGGAATAAAACCACATAGAAATTGACCAGATACTGAAAATTGGACATAAACGGAGATAATATGGGAAACAAGTCACAGGATCGCTTCTACCTCTGAAGATGTTCTCCCGGAAATTTTCACTTGATGGCCTGTTGATGCACTACCAAGTGCAATAAAGATCCAGGATAAATCACAGCTTGCATTACGCCTCCAGCAGTGATCATTCACTGAAGGTGACCACTAAGTGCAATTAACAAAGGAAACCAGAAGGAAGCCACCAAGCTTAAGAAAACGCCAATCAAACACTTCCCAAAATGAAAAGAGGCGAGACTGATCGCAGGTCGACCAAAGGCAGGCTTGCTCCATATCTTAGAAAATAAAAAGCTCCTTAATTCCAGATGCTCAAAAACCTGATAACCATTACCAAAATCAAAGAACCACAAAAGAGATTTCGTCATATAGAGGAAACCAGACCATAGACAAACATTCATCAACTACCTTCATCACAACTAAGACTTACCAGAAATAAGCTAAACATTAAAAATTACAATCTATCGCTTGAAACAAAAATAATATTTCCACGAACAGTACCCCAGGACAGTTTAAAGAGAAGCCACGCCTCCATTTCGCAGATTAAATTATTTCTCCATGGTAAAAGAGGAAAAGATCCACTATTTGAATTTGCAGGCCCTTCATTCATTTCCCAATTATCATGATTTGACGCTTGGTCTTAGATCAGATACCATGTTAGAAGAGAATAATACAACAAAGCATGTTGATAAGTACTAAACCAAGCCCAACAATAATTCACAAGGAGTGATAACTACCGCAATATCACCTGTCTCTGCCGAATAGAAATCAGCTGATGCCTTAGAAAGGGGGGGGGGGGGGGGGGGGGGGGGGGGGAACAACTCAGAACATACCCCCAAAGGCAGCAAAACCCTAAATTTACAGGAGAGACCAATAACCTAGTCCATCCAGCCTCGGAAGCTTGCAATTGTAATAAATGACGGAAAAAACTGAACAATTATCAAAATTCAAGCAACCCAACTCATGAATCATTCCTAACCGCGCAACACCACAAAAAACTTGCGAACCACGCAACCGATCGAATCAACGGAAGAACTTAGCCCTAAAAGCAGACCAATTCCTCTAAATGACGCCGCGATGAAGCACCCCAGTAAGCGACAATCCGCGGACAACCCAAAGGAATAGCGACAGCAAGCGCGCGCGAGAGAGATAGAGATAGAGATAGAGAGCGAGAGAGAGAGAGGAGCGTACCAGAAAGCCGAAGCGCATAAGAACCGGCACAGATTTCGGAGGAAGGAAGAATCCAGAGCTTCCCTTCGGATTCGGTAAGAGACGCCCACCAAACTCGAATGTCTTCGGATTCGCTTTGGCTCTCTCGCTCTGCAAGAACGCGGCTTTTTGTAGAGAGAAAGTTTGACCTACTCGGCCCTATTTATAGCAGGAGAACGTGTCGCCGATACAGGGAAGGGGGAGATTCCGAGGACGCCATGACGTGGCACTGCGGGCTCGCGCGCGCGGGAGGATAACAGGCGGCTCGGATCTGACGGCTGGGAATCGCGGGCGCTTTCCATCTCGCGGCCACGAATGCGAGTGTGGCTCGCGTGCTCGTCCGCCACTGGCCCGCTACTGGTTGAGCCCTTATCGTGGCGACCTAATTTTTTGCACGAGATCCTGACCGTCCGTTCCTTAGGGATGGACCTAATTTTTTACCAAATCTGGACCGTCCACTCCGTAGGAATTAATTTTTCTTTCGGTCAAACTAAATTCACAGAAAATCGTCTCAATAATTTCGTCCCACAACGTGAGGAAGAAGTTCCTAAGCTAAATCAAATTGCATAATCATTAATTCCACAAATATTATATTTAATTTTCCGGTCCCACCTATAGTTTGGTGGTGCCGACCCGACCGTCACGCGGCACTTACGAGACCACCCAATTAGAAATATTCTCTACTTTCTCGTTTTGGCATGCATGACCTAACAACATATTATGGTTCATCCATTTGAAACGTAACCGCGACAACACTTCTGCTCTATAAATCAATTTCTGCTTCTACTTTTAGGGAGAAGTAAATTTATTTTTTTACTTTTTCAAGTGACTCCAAAACTACGTCTCGAGAAAAAAATGAACTTACGTAACCAAACGAATTTCTGCTTCAGAAGTTGCATAACCAAACGAATTTCTGCTCCAGAAATATTATCATGTGTGCTAACGTGCCAGGGAAATTATATGCATAACAAGGCTTGGGTTTCACGCCGTCGGTGGTTGTCCGTATCATGCGCCGAATTTTCCTTCATCATGCTCGTGTAGTGAAATCTTGGAGCATAAAAAAATAACAATCGTTTGAAGTGTGTGTTTTGACTTTTGTGCTTGTGAATTTTTTTTATTGACCTTCTCGTCCTTCATTGTGCTCGTATAGTGAAATCTTGGAGCATAAAAAAATAACAATTGTTTTTTTTTTGGGGTAACCGAGGTGTCGGGCCAGCTTGCTCGCATCTTGACTATTCCTCGGGATAAATAAAAATAAATAAATAATAAAATATAAAATATAAAAAAAAAATTAACAATTGTTCGAAGTGTGTGTTTTGACTTTTGTGCTTGTGAATTTTTTATTGACCTTCTCGTCAAAATTTAGAAATATCACAGCAAGTTTTTAAAGTCGTGACGAGATGACACATGGATCAACGCGCTGAATCCGAATGTTCTGAGACATTTTGAGTGCTCCATGTGAAAACGTTTCGTGGAAAAGCATCGACGGAATACCCTTCGACGGTCTTTTGCTGATTCTTGGACAGGAAACGCAAATCTATGAGAATATTAAAAAAAAAACACTGAGACCGTAGACTATCGTGTCCAGCCACGTAAAAAGGATACTCCAATGTAAAGATAAATCGAAAGTAAAATTTGAACAACTTGTGTTCATTGATTGAACGGCGGTCCTTCCTTTTGCACGAACTACAGTTTAAGTATTTATATCTACTACCGACATTTAACAAACGGTCGCGAGAAATCAAATGCATTCTATGTGACTCCTAGAATTCAACAACTTATGTTCACGAATGGTTATTCAATACAGACAATTCCACTGCTCAACGGTTAGCCGAACCTTGTTTATATTTCCTTTTATATCTCCCGTTGGCCAAAACCATTCATCTTGTCAGCTAGCCGTACTTACCGGCTAAGATGAGCCTTCAATATTTAGCAAACTTTACCTCTGCCATATTTTGCTAGACCTCTTTCAATCCGAGACGACAAGTTGGTGTCAACAAAAATAAAGATCAAAGTACGAAGGTCGCAATATTCAAAAAATAAGAATAAGAATTACTCTAGACGGACCTAAATCGACGATGGAAGTATCATATTTTATGTAAGATTACGTGAAAACTTTACCGTGTACAATGTCGGTAAAAATGTCTGAAGTTCTTGAACTCCATTGCATTTTTAAAAATTTCCAAAGAAGCCAAACGTACGCACGGCAATCAGGAAGCGGATCACCTAATATTGGGGTTTCTGTGACATGGGTAACATTACTCAAATCAGGCCGTCTAAATGAAAATGGACGGCTTGATTTGAGAGAGGGTTGGGATTCAACAATTTTCAAACCCCAAAAAAATTCCCGCCCGAATGTTTTCCCTCCCCTCAACAAATGACGTGGCTCATTCTTGACCGTCCAAATGAAAATAGACGGTCTGATTTGAGTAATATTACCTATGTCACAGAAACCTTAATATTAAGTGATCCGGATCCCGGCATTCAAACCATATTAAAAGTTCTGTTCCTCTCGTTGGATTAGAGTCAAACCTGTCCATGAGTTTTATTTGGCGTACGGCCTCTTTATGACCGTTCAACCTTCAGGGAGAGAAGATGAGCTTTTTACGACCAAGAGTATTAAAAAAGCTTGGAAAACGGTTGACATTTTCGCCGAGATAATTAATTTTTTTTAAGGTGCGTTTGTTATATTAAAAACTTCATGATTAAAAAAAATATTTTTCATAAAATATTTTTCAAAAAAAATGGTTAGTTTTCTTCGGATTTAAGATTGTTATTTTCGCTTTATGGGAAGCGTTTCATATATCGATTAATTTTCCGTCATCTAAATACTGAAAAATCAAAAAATAATTTTCCGAAGATTGTTTTCTTTTAGACAAATGGGCCCTAAATCTCATAATTGAAATGCACGGATCCCACTTATTTCAACACCCAATAAGAACATATGCTTCATTTCCCAATTAATAAGAAAATCTTTGCAAGACTTCTCATTTCGTCATTCTTAAAACGCGGGGTAGCTCGAAGTAAAAAAAAAAAAAAAAGAGGTTTCTTGTTTTCTTGGGTGTCCTACCAATAAGTTTATTGTATATCGATCAATGCATACCCTGATTTTTTAGGGTGAATCTATTTCACTGAAATTTTCATGATCAAGAAGATAATTTTGATGAAAATTATTTTCAAATAGTTACTTTTTATTCATTTTGCGTATGGTAACGTTTCTGTTCCCGGAACAACTTTTGGAACAGAAATACTTTTTTCTGTTTCTGTTTCTGTTCTTGGCAATAATTTCTGAGAACATAAAGGTATTTGGTAACTACAAAAAAAAATTATGTTCTCGGAATAAAAAAAGAACAGAAACGTGTTTGGTAACTGCATAAAGTTTCTGTTCCTCGATGATGGCGGGGCTCGCACGAGCCCACCCAGGTGAGCCCCGCCCAGATCTAGGAGGGGTTTGGCTCGCGCGAGCTCGCCTGCCGTGTCGGGTGCCGATCGGTTGCTGAGAAGAGGAAGAAGAAGAGGAGAAACCGGCGGAAACTCACCGGATGAGCGGCAGCGTCGGCTGGTCGAGGAACACAGAAGGAGAGGAGGGAGGAGCTGCTCATGCAAGAACAAAAGAGAAGAGAGTGTGTTCAAGAACAAAAGTGCTCCCAATTGTTTCTAAAAAAATGTTCCAAACGTGTTTCTAAAAAGTGTTCCAGGAACACAAAAGAAGGGGTGTGCATGGTTCGAGCTTGTCCCCAAATTTTTTGGACCGGGGACCTGACTAGGATCGGACCGGCCCGGGATCGACGGTCCGGTCCGGTCCCAGTAGGACAACTAACACCAATTTTTTTTATTTTTTATTACCTCAAACTTGACTCGAGGCCCTGGTAATCGTGCAGTGTAGTTGAGGGAGGAAACCGTCCAACTAGTGTAAATTCCTCTTGTGTGAGAGTGTGATTTATCGTATTTTTTCCAACTTTTTTTAATCCATTAGACGGGTTCGGATTAGGCTAAAGAGATCGTATTGCTGTAATATATCTTGAAATAACAAAAAAGTCCGATCGAACACTTGTTGCCAAACCCCTCAACTACCAAAACTTCATCCACATAACTTGGATGCAGCTCGGTTCTGACTTATTTTGTGAAAAACTTCAGATTCTACAGTTTATTTTTAAAAAAAAGGAAGTTGCTTTTCTCTTCTGGTCAATAAGTGCTCATAAGAGTTGGATATCCTAGCAAGATGGTGTTGGATACGACACTAGGGCGGGTATTACGTATCACCTCCTAGTGCTAAACACTACTCCAAAGGAGAGGAGTGAGTGTCGAGCAGAATATGAGGAAATTATGTTAACTAATTCTTCAAAAAATTTAATTTTTTTATAATTATATATATATATATATATATATATATACATATATATATATATAATATTCTAGGCGGTCTGGTCTGGGCGGTCCGGTCCCATCCACCATGGAACCCTGGACCGGACCGCCTGATCACCGGTCCCATTTATTGGGACCGGGGATCGGACCGTCCCCCTCAAGGACCGGACCAACCCGGCCGGTCCGGTCCGGTCCGGTCCGAGCCGGTCCTGTCTAATTTGTACACCCCTACACAGAAGCAAGTTCTTTTTTTTGTTTATTGTTTCTGCTCCAAAAGTATTTCTATTTGTTAAAAATGTTCCCGGAACACTTTGGAACTGTTCCTAAAGTGTTTCGAAACACTTTTAACAAATAGAAATAGTTTTTCTCGAGCGTGACGCAGCCTTAGTTTTCCGGAAGTACCAATGAAATTGCAAAAAAGTAGGAAATACGCGATGGAAAAGAATGTAGGGATTGTGAGGTGATGATGACTTTGTCTTTTGTTTGATGGACGTGGGGAGGGGCGTGAAGATGACTTTATTGACTATTTTGTTGCTCGCATGCAAAAAATAAAAAATAAAATAAAAGATATCTGCTCATTATTTTCGTTTTCCTTTTTTGCCCTTTTTAGAGAAACTTATTTATATATTTGTGGCGATGGTATTCCATTCTATCACTCACTATATTGCACTTGAATGGGTGGCCAATAAATTTTTTCCCTTAAATATCCAAAGGAAACAGATAAAAAAAAAAGGAAAATCTCGTATATTTTCATGCTTTTATTTTCCATTTCTACTTATATTTGAAATACTGAACATTAGAATAACTCCATTCGAACATTAATTTAATTAAACATCCTGCAAATCTCACCAAAGTTACGAGCTTTTGTCATGATTAGATCAGGATATTTGCCCCGCTACTTTTGATTTAGTGTTAGTTTATCCGATATATAATCCTTTTTACAATTTTACCCTTGACAAAATTCTTAAAACAAGTACTTTGAGAAGTCATTAGGGAAAAAGCCACCAAAACCTAAACTATACTCATTGTGACATATTTACCCTAATTTTTTTTATGACACAAAAAATCCCGAAGTTTTATCCATGTGACACATTTACCCTAGACTTTTACCAGTGTGACATATTTACCTCAAATTGTCTTTGTGACTCTAAAAACCCTAAATTTGTATCCGTGAGACACATTTACCTCAAAATTTAGGGCAAATGCGTCACATGCCTATAAGTTTGGGGTTTTTTGTGTCACAAAAGGATAATTTGGGATAAATGTGTCACATGGGTATAAGTTTGAGATTTTTTGTGTCATAAAAAAAATGTTTGGGGTAAATGTATCACACGGGTACAAGTTTGGAATTTTTGATGTCGAGATAAAAAGTTTAGGGTAAATGTGTCACAGTTGGCATAGTTTCGGATTTTTGGTGGTATTTTCCTAAGTCATTATTCCATATTCCTCGTAAAGGATCCTATATTTCGAAATTAATCGCTCGACAAACAAGAAAAGAAATTCAAGAGTAGATATTGTTTAGACCTTCGAGTCTAAGAAATTATGAAAAAGTAAATGGTGCAAAGCGCTTTAGACCTTGGAATAAAATGAATGTTTGGAAAAAAAAAATGCATGGCGAAAAGTACAAGTTCTGATATGAAAGGTCGGGAATGATTTTACGGATTTTTCGCGTAATTAATTATTTCCGTCAATTGGGTCAAAATGAGATGGTACGAAGGCGAGGGAGGCACGAAATTATTTAATTTTTCAGATGTCCATAAAGATTTTTAAAAGATTCTTGTCTTTGAAATTGTACAAGGGTCTCTAGGGGTTATTTTAATGGTATTACGCCCGCTACATACATTGGATTTGTGCCATAACTGCCGTACACCACTTGCGACCCGAACGCCGGAATTTGCAACCCCATCGCTGCGGCTTACCGAGATGCTAGTAACGAGAAAGTCTATTCGCATGAGGTATATCCTAACTAGGCAAGGCAGCACAAAGCCATTGGGTGGTTCGATCGTAAGGCGAATCAAATTTGTGACTTTGTGGAAGATAACTAACTCTTTTACCACTCGATCAACCACCTCGGTTCAGTTCAAAATTAAATCAAACATCAGCGGGAGGTTGGTTGCTATTAAATTTCAATGACGTTTTTGCCTGTGAAAAAGAGAGTTGCGACTGGTTTGCCAAACATGTTACCATCGTAGCATCTAATAATAGCTTCTAAACGGTTGTCTCTCTTGGTTTAAAGGTGTTGCGGATACAAAACACGTACCGTTGAAGTTTGTTTGCAAAATAATCAATAAAGGGCCTTTACTTCATCCCACACATGACGTAAGGAAAAGTGCGAAACACTTTATTAGTTAGAAAACTATTATAGTCTTTATATAGAGAAATGGGCAAGTGGGTTAGACCCTGTTATACCCGCGTGCGGGTGCAAACATATTTGCCGAAAACCATTAGCACAGTCTGATTCGTTAAATCCTCCATTTCATCTAGTCCAAAATGATTTTCGGAATTTGATTTCGGACACCCAACCGGAGAGTTTGACTCAAGTTCTCTGTATCGGTTCAGTTTCCTTTTTCCGTTGCTTGGGTAACTGTCAATAGCCTTCGAACTGCTTGTATCGGTTCAATTCTTTTTCTCCTTTTCTCTCATGGACCATACCCACGTCTTCCACTATTTAACGATCCTCAAACCGAGCCTCCAAATTGCTTGTATCGGTTCAATTCTTTTTCTCCTTTTCTCTCATGGACCATGCCCACGTCTTCCACTATTTAACGATCCTCAAACCGAGCCTCCAAACTGCTTGTATCGGTTCAATTCTTTTTCTCCTTTTCTCTCATGAACCATACCCACGTCTTCCACTATTTAATGATCCTCGAACCAGTCTTCAGGAGGCTACTTTCATATGCAGATAAGTGTCATAACTGTTCTCCCGCCAAGCATTAAAAGAGAAACACTTGTTTCTGTTGAGAAAACCTTCCTTCTGAATATTTTGATTCTGACAAAACTATCATTCTTGTGAGAGAATCTAGTTAATGCAAATAAACTTTTATTGTAAGAATGAGCATGTGAACAAAAGCTTTTAATGTTCCAAAACTAGCGTTCAAACTCTAGAAGTAGTCGTTGCGTATTTGCTTCTGAGATAGTTGAAGTCTAGTATTCAGATGGAGGATTGTGTTGCCTTTGAAGACTTCAGATAGAGGATTGTGTTGCATCTGAAGACTCAATCTCGAGAAGACTTATGTGACACGTCAGCAAGAACTTTACAAAAGCTCAGAGTCACTCTTATAATCTGTTTAGATTTAGAGAGTCTTTATACTTCAGAAGATTGCTTCTGAACTACGTTTAGATTCTGCAATATCTCTCTACTAGATTCTGAAGACCCACGTTTGGCAGGTTTCCGGTTTGGGCGCAACTTTTTATGGAAGTTTGTAAGATTTGATTGACATGATTATTTTCCAGTCAAATCAGGAGAATATCCCCGATTGGATATTACCTTCCATGGACAAGATATCTCGGAGATTTGGATGAACTCTACTTATGGAAACTGAAGATTTGGTTGTATGGGTGACTGAATCTGAAGGGTTCAGACTCTACTTCAACGGCTACTAGATCTTCCCATATACAGTCTCATTCAATCATGATTGATAACGTCCAATCAGAGATTGAGGAGCGATCCTTTGGAGGACCTTGGTAATGGCTAGTTCGAGGTCGAAGGAGTATAAAAGAAGATCAATGGCGACTGTTGCAGATAGAACACACGAACTTAAATTTCCAAAGTCCCGAGTTATTCAGATTCACATTCTCTTGTTCTTGTGAGCTTCAAAATGAAAGGTTCATTTGTAAAAGTGATTAGAGCGACAACTATTATAACCTTCCATCGATTCATAGTGGAATCCAGCCAATCGGCTATCGTCGTAGGAGAGTGGACGTAGGCTTGCTAAAGCAGAACCACTATAAACATTGCGTGCAAATTCTCTTATCCCTAAACTTCTCTTGTTATGTTTAGTTTATTTGCATGTTATTTTACTGATCTTACTTGTTTTGTGTTTTGAATTTATCATATTCCGCATTAAGTTTCAAAATAGTTCAGAAACACCTATTCATCCCCCCTCTAGGTGATATTGCTAGATTCGACAGTTTCCTTTGGCGCGCCTTTGGGAAATACTTGAATCTTTGGCCGTGTCACTCCTCATTGGCACCAACATTTGTGGTTGCTTTGTCTACCTTACCATATATTGCTAATTTAGACACGTGCCGTTAATCTATACTGGCGTTGATAGTTTTTTCCAAAGTCTTCTCATTGAATGGCACTCATAGGAATCCTCATGTGCTCTGCGAATGATCTCCTTTGTATCTTGACATCATGCTTCGATGTTTCCCTCTCTCACGTGTACGGCACGTGTATCGACGGGCATGTTATTTTAGGTGCCAACGGGGTTACGGGAAAGACAAAATGTAAGAAGCATCGCAACATTTAAATTAGAAAATGGTGAAAAAAGTGAAAACCTATGCAGTGAAGCGGCGCAGTGACGGTGGGCACGGAGCGAGCACCGTACACTCCTTTTCAAATTTCTTCGGCGGGTCGTTGCGCTCGCTCGCCTTAAAAAAAAAAAAACTGTATTCGCCGGTCAAATTACAATCCTCCACGTTCTCTCTATCTCTCTCTCTCTCTCTCTCTTTCTCTCTCTTCCTTGGATCTTTGAACTGAGCCACTCCGAAATCGGCATCGTACCTCCTCCGTCGTCTCCCTCTCGCTGGCTCTACAACGCGCGGCTCTGTTCGCGGTGGACGAAGTACCCGAGACGTCTTCTTTGCCCTCGAAGGAGCTCCTTTCTCGCTGCGAAGCTCCGGCCTCTGCTTCGCTTCAGCTGCAATTCAGTAGCTTGTTCTCTCAGTCGACTGATATCTGGATCCTCGGAGTCATCGCGCCTGTCCGATTGTTTCGAATCTTGCTCGCCGACGTCCCGGACGTGCTTTTTGAGCGGCGAGAGGTCTGCTAGATAGGTGAATGGGGAGGCCGTGAGAGTCGCTCCGGTGGATAGCCTGCTCCTGATCTCGAGAAGCGCGGATGTCGCCGTTGTAGCTTCGAGAGCAGCTGGAGCTCCGAATTTTGGGGGAATTTGGGTTGCGTTTCCTCTGCTCCCGGAACGGCGATGTCGAAGGTGGTGTACGAAGGATGGATGGTGAGGTACGGGCGCTGGAAGATCTATCGATCCTACATACACAGGAGGTATTTCGTGCTGGAGCCTCGGCTGCTCGCTTATTACAAGAAGAAGCCTCAAGATAATCAGGTTCTCTCTCCCTCTCTCTCTCTCTCTCGCGTGCGTGTATGCTTTGGTCGTAATTCGTAGTCCTTGCCTCATCATGTCTCCTGAGAGTTGGCGGCTTTATTCCTATGGAAAGTAGAAGAATGGAGTATGGGCAATTCTCATGCTTGGTAGCTGTAGCTGTTTCCTGTGATATGCACTTGAAATTTCCATCTTTGTCTTTTTTCCTAGTGGGAAAGAGGATTACCATATTGGAGTGTCGACTGTTTGCTTGTGTTAGGTTCCGATCAAGACCATGGTAATCGATGGCAATTGCAGGGTGGAGGATCGTGGCTTGAAGATGCACCACGGACACGTGAGTTGTCATTTCCCTCGACTGCTTATTTTCAGGCATCCTATGAGTGCATTTAAATCTACTGAATCGATTGGCCCAGAGTGTATTATTGCTTAATCTAATTTTGGTTATATGAAGGTAATTATATCTTCTCTTGAGATAATTACCTTATCTCATGTCTCTGCGCATAACTATATCCAGTTCCTCCGGTGCTTTTTGTGTTACTTATAAAGTGATCCTCTGGGATGTGTAGGTTCATTAAAAGCATTGGCCGCATGGTTGCATCAACATTTTGTGTTAGTTATTTCGAGCGCCACCTCTGTTTATACATGCTTCAAAACCAAGCATGGCATCCATCGAGTACTCATAGTTGTTATTGGGAGAACCAAGTACTCTCTTTCCGTGTGAAGTTTACTTGACTTGTGGATGTCTGCTTATCCTTTATCCTTCTTGATTCAACCCTAGTAGCATTAAAATAGCTGTGATCTCTGTCAGTGAAGTAGAAAAATTGATGATGTACTCTAAACAAGTGAGCATATTTAGGATGAGAGGTCATGGGAGGTTTCCCTGAGGCCTTTTTTCTCACGTGTGTATTAACTCCTCATGTGGTACTTTTGTCGTCTGTAATACGAAGCTTTTATCTTGAGTCATGCCCCACATTAAGTAAACTTCTTTTTTATCAATTTGAGATGATCTGATAATTTCTGCAGTAGAACCTTATCTACCTTGGTTTAGTTTCAAGGCAGCTTGTGACGTGGTCTTAGAGTTGCTCTTTGCTTGTGGTCTGAGTTCGTTCTAGAAATTCATGATACCTCTTCAGGGGTGAGGCCATGCAAGGCAGATTCTAATGTTGCTCAGTTGTCGAGACCTCTCTTAATTTGCAGTAGCATTTTTTCAGAAAACAAATGTTCATGTTAAAGATAAGCAGGCATTTTTTTAAGATCACCCACTCGGCAGATGCATCTTCTGCTGGGATGCTTAAACCTTTGGATGTGAAACAAATGAACGGCGAAGGTTGTAGTATAATATGTCAGGATGCTCCGCATCACAAAAATTCATCAGATCTGGATTCCTACACTTCTTCATTACTTTATTTGTCTAAGCTTAGTTAAGTCTGCCTTTCTCACCAGCCTTGTTTTCCCACTAGATACATTGTAGACTTCAATTTTGGGATTTCTGTGGTGTTGCAAGTTAAATGCTCAACATAGTACTGTCCTTTACGTATGGTGTGAACAAAATGAGTTTATTTCATGAACTTAACTATATCATGAACTGAACTATATAAACCATGTCATGTTTTGTCTAACGGTGCTTTTAATTGCAGATGGTTTATGTACTGTGTGTTTACAACAAGAAGGAGAAGCACCATCGAGTCACGGTGTGTGGTTTGTGTTATTTACATGGATTCTATTTTAAAGCGTGGAATGTTATAATTCTCATTCTTAATCAGCCGACAATGATGAATAGGAGATCGAATTTGGTTGTAGAGGAGACTTTTATGCAGCTTTCTTTCCTCCTGGGCGGAACTACATACAAGACCTGTAATGTTGATCAAATTCCTGTCCGATATTTCTCATAATAAAACCCAATAATTCATTGTTTATTAGACAATGATATCAATGGAAATTCTTCTGATGGTTAAGAGCAATGTTTATGGCGCGGAAATTTAGGTCCTTTCCCGAATAAAGCCATGTTTTTCTAAAGCTGCAGTGCCTTGAAGCTAGTTGAGCAGTTTCATGGAAGTTGCTGTGAGATGCCGCAACCGTGAAGTGTTGACCAAACACCTTAATAAAACTTGCATCCGATTTTTCCCACGGTTTTTGGGGCCAGATGGAAGCTGTACAGGACACCCGTTAAGTTCGCAATATCCAACTGTGCGTCTAGCCAGTGTGAAGTAGTACACAATCTGTTGAGATCTCCATTAGGAATAGTTAGGTGAAAGTATCCGGGATGTCCTTAGTTTTTCTTTTGGCCCTTCATTTTCCTCTTTTTTTAATGATTTTTTCGACCAGTGTAATATAAACTGGCCAACATGTTTAAGGCAACTGAAACCCAAGCTTGTGTCCTTCTTTCAGACTTTATCGCAGAACTCCAGATGTTCTCTTTCCTTTTTGTGTATTTGCAAAAAGCGTCTGGCAGAGAAAGTGGGGGGCGGGTTTGTGGATCCTGCAAATACTTCCATACTATGTCGGGAGGATGAATATGGATTGCTTTAGTATCGAGGAATGCAATTTACTCTCCATTAAATCGTACATTGGCCATGCATTAAAGCAAAAGAAAAATGGCACTGTAGCCATACACCATCACAGATGTGTGCCAGACAACTATATTGACGATTGGCATTGAAGTTCTGAACCATGATAGTGCTATTTTAAACTTACATATTATACTCCCCCGGCAGAGAAAGAGAAAACTCCGTATAAAATAAACATAGACCATTTATAAACAGTCAAGCATAGCGATTTTTTTGTTCAATTAGTTTGGACTGGTTGCCAAGCTACATCTAGGTAACTTCAAGTACTGACTCTTGTAGAGCCTACACTTATGAGAGAATAAATGCTTCATTTAATGGTTTACTTTTGCTATAAACTGTTGGTAATTTATTCGTTTTACTATAGTTTTAGTAGTGTAATGGGAAATCTTGACTGTGAACATCGCAAGCTTGTTTAAGGGAACGAGTAATTATACTATGCTCTTGTTCCAGATGGCAGCATTTAACATCCAGGAGGCCTTAATCTGGAAGGAAAAAATTGAGACAGCGATTGATCAGGTTTGTATTTTTTGAAAGCAATTTCATAATAACCTCCCTCTCAAATCTCCGATTCATGGTTTCAATTGCGGCCTAACTTGAGTAGCACTTGTTAGAACTGTTCTGTTGACTAAGTATTGTTGTTTGAGTAGACTTCTGCACCAAGTCATCCAACTTTATTACTTCCTGTGTTTGATGCTTAAATATTTCAGTGTTTGTGCTTTTGATGTCAATATTTGAGTCTTAAACGTGGATGAGGAACTAAATACTTGCTGTTGTCACCAGCAGCAGGAATCACGAACTATAAATGGCAATAAGTATGGTTCTTTTGAATTTAAGCCTGGGATGGACAATGGAAGGACGGCTTCGTCTTCAGACCATGAAAGTCAGTGAGTGCTTCGGATAAGATCTCTCTAACCATGTCATTTGACATGACACTCTTCTCGAGTTTGTTGATGCTTTTCTCTTTTCACCAACATTTTCTTTGTTTTGCTGTATGGCATTATCCCAGGGATGCCAATTCTTAGTTCTTTATTTTGCTGCATAGCATCATCTGGCTTTTCTCAGGGAATTCTCTCATTTCCTTAATTTTCTGAGTTCTAAAATATTTAGGTCATCCTTGCTACACGGAATGGAGGTTGGAATGGAACGGAGGTCGCAATGGAACTGCGATTCGGTCTCCATTCACATCATTAGCTGAATGAGCATTCCGATGGGAGTGCCAATTCCATCAATTGATGGAATTAGCATTCCTTGCCATAAGGGAAGGAAATGGCGTTCATTTCTTTAAAAAAACACATTAATTTTTCGTTTCAATTTTATCCTTAATTTGTTTTTCTTCTCTCATACTTCTTTTAAGGGCATATTTAAAAATTGGCTCTAATAACTTTTATTTCTCACGTTGTATTCCTATCACAGCCAAGCATAAAATTAGGAATGCCTGTTCCGTTTTATTTCTTTATATAGGTAAAAGAAAAGATTATGAGGAACCAAGGGAGTGCAAACCCATATGCAAAAGCTGGGGGCCGAAAGAGCCCAGTTACAACACAAGTCATAATGTTGATTAAAGCACTTACATCCACACATAACTGTCAACTATACAAAAAGTGTGAGACTTTCAACCAACTTTCAATAATTACAAACAGAGGCATCTCCTCTCCAATGAAAGCTCTCTTATTATTCTTCTTTTTACAACTCAACCTATAAACAGCAAGAGGGATTGAAGAAATCGCTTTCTTAACACAATGCAAAAGAAGACCTTGCCAAGCCCAACTCTTGTTCAATAAATCCTCCTATACCCCAAGATAGCCCAGTGCACGCATAAGTGGCCACCCAGATCAATCTTGTCCACAGACAGTGAAGGAGGAGATGTCTCACCATCTCCGCCTCTTTTTTGCAAAAAGGGAATCTGTTGACCAGCACAATCCCTCTTTTCTGCAAATTGTCTAAGGTGAGAGTACGTTCCCAAGATGCTTCCCAAACAAAAAATGAAACTCTAGTTAGTACTCTCACTTTCCAAATAGCTTTCCCAGGAAAAGTGTCCCTGCCACCAGCAATCTTCTACTCGGGATAACTATAATAAGTGTTGAAGTTGTTGTTGTCCCACATCGCCTTACCACGAGTCTTATATGCTCTTTATATTCATATGGTCTCCCTCCACTTATCAGCTTAAGCTTTTGGGTTGTACTTTCTAACATGGTATCGGAGCCAGTGTTGTCAGCGTATGTGGGCCCACCTCCCATTAGTCAATTTCCACGTGCCACTCGTAATCCGGCTTGCACGGGAGAGGGGGTGTTGAAGTTGTTGTCGTCCCACATCGCCTTACAACGAGTCTTATATGCTCTTTATATTCATGTGGTTTCCCTCCACCTATCAGCTTAAGCTTTTGGGTTGGACTTTCTAACAATAAGAATTTACAGAAAAAATTCCATCTCTATGAATGCTCCAAGACAAAGTATCCACAAAAAGTAAGAGAAGTCTTAGAATTCAAACAGCAAATAAAATAGAAAAACTGACAAAAGCTTCGAGTGTCCAATCTTGGGCTTGTCTTGAGTCGATCTCCCTAGTCATTGTCCCTTAGGAGAAACAATAGCAATCCAATACAAGAGCTTCCTTGTTTCCTAGTTATGTCAAAGAGGTCAGCGAAATGATCTCTGAAAGACATATTTCCACACCAATTGTCAAGCCAAAAGTGCATCCGTTTATCATTTCTCACAATACTATCCATATGAGTAACAAGCTCACTCCACTCATCTATAATCCGCCTCCAAACACTGCTAGCATGAGCTATTCTTCCACTCTTAGAATCCAACCAATTTTTTCAAGGGCAAATCTAGCAATAATCACTTCCCTCCAAAGATGATTATGTTCAACATTGAACCGACATAACCATTTGCTTCGAAGAGCCTTGTTGAGCAGTAAAAGAAACTTGATGCCAATACCGTCGTTTTCAAAAAGGTTGCTCAACTGCATTCCAATTAACTAGATGAAATTTACGCAACTCATCGTAATTCCCCCACAAAAATCTATTTTGAATTAGTTCCAACCTTTTGCCAACTGAACAAGGGATAGGAAAAAGAGACATGAAATAGAGAGAGTGCTTTTGATGAGGGTCAATTTTCCACCTTTTGATGAGATAATCTATATGTGCCATTAGATTCCTCCCTTCATTCCATTTTCTTCCTACCAAACATGCCGTTTGAGTAGTTTTTTTTCGCTTTCCGTTGACTCGTGGTCTTACATAGATAAACCGAAATAAAAGATAAATTCGTGCTACTTGAGTACATGAAAACATTCAGAGAAACCTCACATTGTGGAGACTATTTGTTAGCATGCACGGGTTACAATTTTCTCATTGTGAAGTGGGCCTCTACTTGGATTATGGAAGGAGTCCACTGAAGATCCAAAGCAGTTCTTATATTGTCTAGTCTTTGTTATTTTTTCATTCATATTGAGCTGTAACATTATTCTCATTAGTGTCCTACTCCACGCTGCTGAACTTAGAATTTATAAACTTAGTAGTACTTGCCAGTGTATACATAGAGTCTCCCTCGGCACTTTGACAGTAATAATCTGGTCATTCATGCAGATATTTCTAATCTCTAGTGAAAATTTTCATACTGATTTGATATTCAGGTTCAGTGCACCAGAGGATGAAGATGATTCTCATCGAGACCTACTGCGAAGGAAAACAATTGGAAATGGTTATTCAATCCCTTTGATTTCTTATATTTGTCACAATTGCGATTTCTACCTATCTAACTTGGTCTCCATACTTTTGGTAGGTCTTCCTGACTCAGTCCTTGACTGGACCAGGGAAATTGGCTCAGAAATGTCTCATCAGAATAACAATAGCCAAGGATTTCCCAGAAAGCATTGGCGTCTGCACCAGTGTCAAAATGGTAGCGTGTTGTGACTAAATTTGGTAAAAGTTGGCCATCCCTGATGGAAAATAAATCAGTTGATTTTTCTATTGGTGACAGGCCTTCGGATTTTTGAAGAGCTTCTTGAAGTCGATTACTTGGTATGAATCTTTGACTTATATCTTTTGCATGCATGAATTGATTACCTCACCGTCCTTTTTTCATATTTGTTTGGTGGAGTTGCTTGATCTGCTGCATGTTAGGATGTTTTCGGCTCCTTCAACATTTTTAGTTGCATTCTATGCAGCCAAGGAGCTGCGGTAGAGCAATGAAGGCTGTTGGAATTGTTGAGGCTACCTGTGAGGAAGTATTTCAGCTTGTAATGAGAATGGACGGGACACGGTTTGAGTAGGTCTTTTCCTTACCGTTTTCTGGGTATTAAAAATGGGCTCTATAGAACTGCAATATGGCTTAGCTAGCATACTCTGAAGCATTGTTGATACCTTATGCACACATTTTAGTTTATTTCAGGAATGCTTGTTGCTTATTCTGACATCATCTAGCGTAGTTGATCTAGTTCTTGGGTAGCATGATCTATCAGCATCAAAAGGAACTACACAGATTTGTCCACTCTAAAAGTTTGACAGCTCGGCAGCTATTCTGGTTAAACATAATTATTTACTTTGAAGTTACTCTGTGGAATCTCTGCATCTATGAGATGATCGATATGGTGTGCAAATTGAAATGAGAAAGGACAATTTACTGTCTAAGCAGGTGGGATAGCAGTTTCCAGGATGGTAGTTTAGTTGAAGAGGTAGATGGGCATACGGCAATATTATATCACCGGCTTCAGCTGGACTGGTACCCAATGTAATCCTCTCTTCTTCGGCTTGATCTCCTCTTTGTACTTCTAAATAATGAAGGTAAATGGCATAGCATTCTTTTTGGATGTTGAGGTTGTGTTACATAATGAATATGCTTCAGTGAAACTTAACTCTATGCATGCACGACACTCTGATGTAACGGCAAATGTATTCTCTACCCGTGTGACCGTGGGTTATGAGGATACAATATCGTAACTATTATTTTCATGAAATGGCTGGAATTGCATAGCTCAAGTAGATTTGAAGAGTTTATGAAATTTATGGAAAAATCATAATGTTTACAAAACCAAAATGCCAAGGAAAGCTAGAGAGAGTTGTTGACAACCTAGCTTCAGTTTGGTTTTTAGTTTGGAGTTTGCAGTTTTGAAGTCGTAAGGCCCTCAAGAATGAGAGCTTTCATGTCTCTCTCTTGTGGTATGACCCTGTGAAAACTTTTACATGGTTATCCTGGTCTGTTTGGACTTTGTAGTGACGTTTACTTACTGCTTTTTGCCTAGTCGTGAAATTTGTTTTTTTAATTTTATTGAGCACTTGAAACCTTTTGGAATGTATAAATATTGACACATTAAGCAATTAAGAATTTTCCTATAATTTTGAAATTACGTATTTGGGAGGGAAATGAGAGTACTTATAAATCATATAAAAATGAAGACCCATAATATCTACAGTGTATTTAAAATTTTCCCATAACTTTGACATTTTTGAATTTGGGAGGAAAAATGAGAGTACTTATAAACCATATAAAAATGAAGACCCATAATCTCTACAGCGTGTCTTTATTACCTCTTATATAAGATCATAAGCTTTTGAGGCACTGATAACGTGGTCTCCCACTAATCCCTACTGAGTTTTGTGCTTTCACTTCTCTGATCTAAAAGCATAAGACCTTGAGGGAAAAAGTTATTCTGGTAGTGATAGTCTTTAACAGATTCTTATGTCTAAAATCTCCGTATTGAACTCCTAAGGCTTCATGGAACTAAGGACGTACGTCTTTTGGTTAGCTTGAAGGAGATTGCACATACATAAAGCTCGTTTCGCAAGAATGTGTTTTACATTGGTTGCATCTTTATCTATTTTATGTCAATTTGTCAAGAAAAAGTCCCTTATTTTCAAATTCATAAGTTTCTAAATAATTCAGGATTTCATACTTAATAGGTTTCTGATTCTAAATTATGTCATCGAAAATCTCATGTCATTGACATATCAAAGACTTAGGTCATCCTGTACTCTGTGTTGAACTTAAAAGTACCCAGGGAAAGGATCTAGAAAGAGGGGGAGTCGTTCTCTTGCAAGTGAGTCGGTGGTATCAGATCCAGTGTTCATCAAGATTGCGTTAGCTATTCTCTTGGATTTTCTTGATTTGGCGAATTTTTACACGTTGTTTCCCTCAACAGTGTGAAGCCTGACATTCATTCAAGTCTGTCATGTGATGAACTCTGGTGCAAACTTACATTAGAAGCCTTGACCTTGGAGAAGTACTTATGCGCCATATACTTCTTATGCAATTTTTTTGGATGAGTTGTGCGTAATAAGTGATTCAATCAGTCATTTAATGCTTGCTATTACAAATTTAAGGAAGTCAACGGGCGACTTTGGCATTTGATTTTCTGGTTTGTTTTACTGGTTCTGCTTGTACTTGGTAAGTACATCTTTCTCATTTATGAGTAGCTCACTCACAATAGACTGGACATTGTCAATAACTCTATTGCAGGTTGGTGTGGCCACGTGATCTTTGTTATGTGCGGTACTGGCGCCGAAATGATGATGGGAGTTATGGTACTGTGTTTCTCCACTGGTCTCAAATTCAGTTATTTTTGTTGCATGAAGAGTTTTCCTTTGCTTAATTTTAGAACAACCTAGCATTGGCATTGCTATTTGTGTATGGTATTTCAACCTTTATGTATAATTGCTTGACTGATTAGGCGCATTTAAATATTGGATTCATTGCAGTTGTGCTATTTCGTTCTAGAGAGCATGAAAATTGTGGACCACAGCCTGGATATGTGCGTGCACATGTTGAGAGTAAGTCATAGATGTAGATTTCGCAAGCAAAAAAGGATTGTAGATTTCCTGGTATAATGAAGAATACCGCTATGAGAATCATTAGAGCGATTTTAACATGTGCTATCAGGTGGAGGGTTCAACATCTCACCTCTAAAATCTCGAAATGGGAGGCCAAGAACACAGGTTCAGTATCTTATGCAAATTGATTTGAAAGGATGGGGTGCGGGCTATATTCCAGCATTTCAGCAACATTGTCTCCTTCATTTGTTAAATAGTGTAGCTGGTGAGTTCCTTCCCACATTTCTCTCTTTAACTTTCTGAGGTTAAGGTTGTTGCTGATGTGCATTATATTTTGAGGGGTTGAAGACTGTATGTTCCCGATTATTATATGTTTGTCCTCATTTTTTCATCTCCTTTCCATTTGCATCTTGTCTGGGTTTCAGCACTAAAATCTCACATGTTCTATAAAATAGTTTGACTTGATTATACTTAAGTGTGAAGACAATTTCTAATGTCTAAATTCATTGGTTTTCACCAATTGCGGTACACTAGAATTGTAATTCACTAGTTATTCCAGATGCTCGCCAGATCTCAAAACAGGTTATTTGTATTCCTCGGAAACCCCCGCCCACATCGCAATTCAATATTTCTTGATCCACTGTTGGCCAAACCACCTGGGTACTAGGTCCAATGTGAGTATGGTCACTTAGCCATACTTCAGAATTGGAAAGCGAGCACCATGGAACTACATGCCACTCAGCCAAAGAAAGATAATGAAAAGTTGGCCAAAATGAGCAGTAAATACTTTTCGAGAGATCTCCTCCAAATCATTGGTATGACTATTGAAATCGTGAGCATCAACATGTAGGTTCCGGATCCAAGTGGCAGTATCAGGGGCCTTAGCTATTGTTCTTGAGAAATAACCCGGTTTGGCCCATTCCTCGAAAGAAGTGCTAGCTGCAATAGATATTGAGTACTTGCTAGCTGCATAATTTCTTTTCAAATTATCAGAGCTCATTTTCTAGCTTAAAATATACTGGTTATCATGGTTAGACTTATGATAGTCTGTTTACTTTTATGTTTGCATATCGATGAGCTAGAGACAATTTCACCTTTCTTTGCTGATGACAAATCTTCATGATGTACTTCTTGCTTCAAGGAATGCGTGAATGGTTTGCCCAGACAGATGAAAGAAGTGCCCTTCCAAGAATCCCTGTCATGGTTAATATGACATCAGCTTCTGTTTCTTCAAATAAGGCTAAACATAATGAGTTCACTGTTCATCCAACACCTTCTCTTCAAACTAATGCTTCGGGTAGAACTTCTGTTATGATGGACGAATATTCTGATGAGGATGAGGAATTTCAAGAACAAGAGGTGTGATTTACTTTTGGGTATTCCTCACATTATGAATGCCTACCTTTTCAGGACCTTAACTTCGTTCTCTTTTCATAATGTAACGATGGTTTAGGAATACTCAACTGGTCTTGAGGGTGAAGTCAAGAAAGAAGGTAAATGTTGTGCTTTGAACTTTGACTTCTTAATGTCACAAATGTTGTGTAAATTGAATATAACACTTTGCTTGCATGCCGTAAATAAAATGAAGCCATGGAAGAGGAAGCAGTGGAAGAAATTGATTTGTCATGCTTTTCTGGTAATCTACCTCATGTTGACCGTGATAATGCTCGTGACTGCTGGAGAATTTCTGATGGGAATAACTTCAGAGTTCGGAGCAAGCATTTTTGCTATGACAAATCAAAGGTCCTTTATATCTTTCTTTTGTGCTCAAATACTCATTTTTGCAATACTGTTAGTAGTTATGCACTAACTACATTGTTTGCAATTTTTGTTATAAAGATTCCTGCAGGAAAACATCTAATGGATCTTGTTGCTGTTGATTGGTTCAAGGACACAAAAAGAATAGACCATGTTGCTAGACGAAAAGGATGTGCAGCACAAGTCAGTTCTCAAATTGCTCAAATATTTTGCTTAAGACTGTTCTCCTGTCTGAAACCCGGTTTACTTGTTGTATGAGGTGCTTTTCATCATGGTGTGGTGGGTGGGACTTCCGTTTTGGTGCTTTTTGGGGGTCATGAGACGTTGTGGAAATGATAATTCTGAGTTGCCACATATCATTAGTGTCCCCATATTTAGCTCAGTAAAGGTGGTGCTTCGTGTTATCTAATAACAAAATCTTAATGCCACTATACCCAAGAATAGCTAATCAAGTCAATACGGACAAAGAAAGGAAAGAGAGATGCTCAGTTGATGTAAACTGGATCATCATCTCACAACCAGATAGAAACAGATAGGGATAGTAGGTGGGCAGTTTGGGACTGCTGACCCTGTTCCAAACTGAACCACATTGAATTTTAAATAAGACCACGAACCTGTTACCATCTTGAGTGGGGTTTACGAATGTAGTCTATTATCCGTCCCACTTAAGTATATGAGAACCTGAAACCCAACTGGAACACGATTAATATGTTTGTATTTATTAATTGATACATCAATTTAGAAATTAAAAATATAATTGCCTGAATATATATAGTACGCTTTGAGTTTTGGAGTACCGGTCAACTAAATTCAGTACTTGTCCTATACTTACAAGTTTCCGAAATGGGACTCCGGACCTGTCCCACAATTCAGAGTGGCGGAAGCTAGTCATGATACAATGGGGTTGGGGCTGGTCAGGAATCTGATTTAACTTGATCTGTGAACCCTTAGAAGCAGAACAAATAGAGTCAAAATTCCACGCAAAGAGACACTGTCAGAGTTGCTAATTATGTCTCCTTTTCAAGTTTGCACCTCTCTAAATAGCAAAAGTAGATTTCTAGCTTTTCCTTACATAGAGGCAAAACAATTTTTCTAGCTTTTCCTTACTTAGAGGCAAAAGAATTTTCTCAATTTCAGCTCCTTGTACTTTTCATATTGGTGGTGGATCTTGATGGACTGTTAAATTTTGTGCTCTGCATTTTTTGGAACTTTATACAGGCTAGATTGGCCTACTCCATACTAACATCTAGCCAACAGTTGGTCTTTGATTTAAGGACAGAATTTTGCAAAGGAAATGGCAGAACTGAAATGAGGGGCCTTCAATCTCTGTTGATGAGTGTGCATGTACCGTTCCCATTTCTAGTTCAATAGAACAAACAGAAAAGAAGGGCAGTTTTCTTTTGAGATTTTCTGAAACCTGTGTAGTCTTAATGTGAGTTTTAAATCTTAGAGCAGTCTCTTAAGAAAACTTTCTTTAGTTATTGTGAGCACTTCATTTTTCCTTGCCACTTAGAAGCTGCTAGTTTTTGTTTTTCCTCGATTAGAAGTTTAGATGCATTAAATGATGACATCAGGGAAACATATTCAAACTTGAAGGAAGGGAAAGTTGCAAGAATAAAATAGCGTATAAAGTCTAATTCTATCTAATCGAACCCAAGCATTGCCATATTCTTTCAAGGGCTATTTGGACAAGGCTCTTGTTAACGCGTGCCCTGGGGTGCTTGTTAATCATACATAATGCAGAAATGTTTTCATTTGCAATGTACCAATTGTGCCAAACATGGTATAACAGTGCTTTGGAAATGAGAAAGCTTTCTTTAATTGGATGCTTAACAATTGCCCGGGGGTACTTCTTAACAAACTCCTTTAGACAAATATTGATGGTGTTCATTAGTCTTCTTAGGTGATTGGTTCTAGTAACACTATAGTGTGACTTGGCTTCGTATTTGCCCAATTGGCCATGAACATCACATATTTTAGTGAATATTGCTGCAAAATGAATATAACCACAGCTGATGCATAATGGTCTCTAGGATATGTTTATGCTGTGATTATACCTAACTCTGTATAGCTAAATAGTGTCTCTCTGTTCATACAGTTGTAAATAGATGTTTCATGCTTATTTTGTGACCTTAAGGAGCTTTCATATGAATTTAGGTCTTTTTACGTGTCTCTACAGGTTGCTTCAGGGAAGGGGCTTTTCTCCATTGTCATCAATGTGCAAGTATACACCTCAAATAAAGATCCTCAAATTGGATGATCATTTCTTTTCAGTTTAGCTGACACTTAAGAGTTCAGAAATAGCATAACCTATCATCTATGCAGGTACCTGGTTCAACCCATTACAGTATGGTATTTTACTTCGTAACAAAGAAATTGGAACCTGGATCCCTCTTGCAACGATTTGTTGATGGTGATGATGAATTTCGCAATAGTAGACTCAAGCTCATCCCATCAGTACCAAAGGTACTTGTCTCAGCCATTTTATGAGATCAACAGATTGACCATACTAAAAGTACTTAATTGCCCTCCATTTTTCAGGGTGAAACATATGATTACTTCAATCCTTGCATTAGACACAAATAGACATGTCTGGCAATAGGCGTATGTGGATAATACTATGTTCCTGAGTTGCTTTGCTGGAAATGCTTGGGCAATCTGGTCAAGTTGCTTCTATTTTTTAGTGTAGGAGATTATGAGACGTCCTAGTAAATGTTACTAAGAAAATTGTGATAATAAAATCTCTCTCCAAATTAAAAATTTTCACTTCCCATCAATTAAAGATCTATCAGTACCTATATCTATCACTGTATAGTAAGAATCCTTTTCATTTCGTAGACTACTTTTTCAATTATTGGATCCTCACCTTTTCTTCTTTTTCTGCAGTAAACTTGTTCTTGAGGATGTTGACTTGTAACGTATATTATGCAGGGTTCGTGGATTGTCCGACAGAGTGTTGGTAGTACTCCTTGTTTGTTGGGGAAAGCAGTTGACTGCAACTATATCCGTGGTCCTAACTACCTGGAAGTAAAGAGTCATCTGGTTTTGCTTAGATATGTTTATGAGTATTTGACGATATTCCATTGATTTTAACATGATTTCCTCTTTTTGTAGATTGATGTCGACATTGGTTCTTCTACTGTCGCTAATGGAGTTTTGGGGCTTGTGATCGGAGTCATTACAACATTGGTTGTTGATATGGCTTTTCTTGTACAGGTATGCTAATGATATGTGCAAACTCTGTTGTAGTATGTCTTCTGTTGTGGATTTCTCCCCACTTTGATGCAGTTTTCATATAGTCCAAAGCGCATTAGTTGCTAACCGAACCTTTTAAATGTGTTCTAAGCTTTTGGCATTTATAACTTGACTTGATTCTATACTTTGTAACAAATACACAGAAATATTAGATAATATGAAGGCATAGATATTCTTGTAGCATAATGCCTAAGCTAGCGAAGTGTCTGGTTTTACTCGAGCTAATATGGAGTTGATGGCGATCTTCCCCAGGACTTACTCTGCCTGAGACATATATTCATACAACATTGGTAGCTGTGCAATATGTAAATAGGGTTCTCATTTTGAGGGACACATCAATAAGAGATGTGCGTTGGCTTTCCATGTCAACTTTTCTAGTAAGAAAACGAAAAAAGCATGTAACTTTAGATTAGGAGCATTGCACTAGTCTGTAAACTTTTTTGGGCTGGATTTCGACCATCTTAGTCATGTAATTCCACATCGATGTGATAGGCCTCGCTACCAGTCATAGCCTCAAAAGAAACATGATTCTCTTAGAAAAATATTTGACGGAATGAATAATTTAAAGCCACCTAAAAAGAAAGACAACAAAAACAATTACCAAAAACTAAGCCTTTCCCACAAGGTGGGGTCGGCTACTTGAATCCTTTTAAGCTCTAGATGCTCCATCTCTTTTCGTGTTGTTTTCTCCCAAGTCCCTTTAAGCCTTTCCATACCCTGTCTAACCCAAGTCTCCATCTCCATCTCAACATTTGTCTGGGGTTTCCTACGGTAGGCTTTTCTTTGCTGCGTTTTGGGTTTCTCTTAAATGTACTCAACAAAGGACGGGCAATGATGGATCATTGAGAACTCAGGAAAATGACATGTTACGAACAGCTAAAAAAAGGGATATTGGCGCTAGAACTTCTTTATTAACCGCACGAAGCTCAAAGGCTAATTCACGATGCCCTGGAGGGACTTAGATGAGGAAGGTAGAAATAAACAAATAGCAAATGAGGAGAAGTCTTTAACCACGATAAGCATAATATGTTTCATTACTCTCTGTAGTTTCTTGTGAGATAGTGAGGGTATGAAGGATGTCTTAAGATTGGAAAAAGAATGCCTCCATTGTCTGTTACTATATTTGTTCTGTTGCGGAAGCATTATCTATCAAAACGTTTTTTTCTTATTGGCTCGAAGTGCAGGCTCTGGCGGGCTTAATTTTGGGACGTCTAACGCTTCACGTGCTGCTCAAGATAAGCGGAAAAAGGGGAAGATAAAGAAATCTAATGCCATTTTGTGTAATGCATGGTGCAGGCTAACACTGCTGATGAGTTGCCAGAACGGCTGATCGGAGCAGTTCGTGTCTCTCATATTGTGCTTTCATCCGCAATTGTTCCCAATCTGGAAGCAGAATCATCATGACACATCCAGGTTTCGAATGCACATCATTTATTCAGGCAGAGGGTTACTGGTCACTGCCTCATATTTCTTATCCATAGTAGGAATTGCTTTCTACTGGGAGGAACGATAAAGACTCATTATCCTTAGCTTATGCTTGACCTTCTCAATCACAATGGCACAATTCATTTGCCTTCTCATAAATTTTCTCCATACGTACAGCATCCGTGGGTTTGGTACATGCTGGGTGGGACTAATGACGAGTTTTGGTAGTAAATCTTTGATCTCCAAAAGCGTCTGCATATACTTGCCTGGGAAATGATTATTGGCTTTGTATTACTTAAGCCTTGGAAAAGAGATTAATAGCCTCGGGATTGAAGGATCACTTGCTATATGACCCCTGAACACGCAAACAATGGTAAGAAACTGACGGTCGCTTTATTGTTCTAGCTTCAAACTTCCACCTCCGTACAAGTAGGCACCACAAAGCGCACAGTGCCTAAGCTGTTTTCCGGTTTGCAAAATCTCTAAAAGCATCCAATGAACTCACTGAGCTCTCAGGAAAGCCCTTCTCAAATCTCTCTCCGAGACCCAGCGATCTCCTCCTAATCTCTTCATCGGTCAAGACCCGCTCAATTCCCTTCAAAACGTCATCCTTCTTCACCATCTCAACCGGGTATTCATCGCACACCAAAACCCCGATCTTGAGATGATTCACCACCAGCTTGGCATTGTAGTATTGGTCGCCCCTGATTGGCCACGCCAAAATCGGGACTCCTCTCACTATTGCCTCCACCGTGGAGTTCCACCCGCAGTGCGACACGAATCCACCGGCCGATGGGTGGCTCAGTATCAGCAGCTGAGGCGCCCACCCGTGTATGATCAACCCCCTCTCCCCCACTCTACTGTCCAAACCATGTGGAAAGTAGCCGCTTTCTATTTGGGCTGGTCCTCCGCCCGGTGGGCCAGGCCGACCTGACTTCTTCTGGATCACCCATATGAATGCCCGGCTCGACTCCTCCAGCGCCTTGGCCAGCTCCGGGTACTCCTCCGTTGAAGGGCCCACCTCGCTGCCGAACGATATGTACACTACGGAGCCGCGAGGTTGCCGATCGAGCCACCCGATTATCTCGTCGTCCGAGTAGTTGGACTCCCTCTTGGGCCGGATCTCCCGCTCCTGAAGCAAGGACGCCGTGGACCTCCAGTATTCATCCGGCAGGAGCGGGCCCACGCCCCAGGCGGGCTTGCCCGTCAGATTGGCCACGTAGTCCAGGAACGGGCGCTCGAGTTCATC
The DNA here is from genome assembly GCA_029784005.1 of Lenwebbia sp. NSW1173648. NCBI lineage: Eukaryota > Viridiplantae > Streptophyta > Magnoliopsida > Myrtales > Myrtaceae > Lenwebbia > Lenwebbia sp. NSW1173648. The sequence continues at coordinate 7,693,323 of JARCGZ010000005.1, forward strand.
GCACGTGTTGATCAGTAACGCTACCGAGCTCCTCACTTCTTCCACCCACGGGGCTGGCTGACCCGGAAGAGGCGGCCCCATCTGCGGCCTCGACCCTCCCGGGCCCCTCCCGCCACCTCCGCCGCCCCGATTCGAGGGCATCCAGTGGCGCCTCTGTTTAAGATCCGAATAACTCAGCACCATCTCATTGGGCAAGCCCGGTAAGGCACGAACCTCCCCTGGCTTCATGTCGTCGGGCCGGACCACGTACGCAGCGTGCTGCACCGCGGCCCAGCACGCCCCGGAAGTGATGAACGTCACCGTGGGGATCCCAAGCTTGGAGAACACCTCCTGGGTCTTGTACATGATGTGGTCGATCACCGCGCAGACAGGGCGGGCTCGAGCTGGGTCACGCCCAGCGAGGAACGACTCGATGCCTTGGGCCATCTGTTGGTGCTGGCGAGGGAAGCTAGCAGGTGGGTCAGGCGTTGTGTCTTGTGGTGGCGAGACGTCGATCAGAGTGAAGAGAGGGGATTGGTGGAGGGCGGAGGGGATGGAGGAGGAGATGTCGGAGTCGGCGACGACGGTGATGCGGAAGTCGCGGCGGAGGAGGTGGTTGCAGAGCTCGATGCAAGGGAAGAGGTGGCCTTGCCCGATCTTGGGCACCACCAGGATCTCATTCTCAGCTGACATGTCTTGATGTTATTGCTGGTTAAGGATGTCGAAGAGAAGGAAGATTTCGTAGGCAAAGTATTTGTAGCCCGATCATAATTCACAAAGAGAGAGAGGGAGGGAGGAGAGAGAGCAAGCTTGGAATGTTAGGTGGCGACCAAGATCGGATTTTGCAGATGGATGATTGTTGGGAAGTGGGGTATAAGGTATATTTTGAATGGTGGAAGTACCATACAGTCTCGGGTCTCTGTTTGGGTGTGCGTGCGTGCCTATTCGTGGTTTCCCTGTTTCGGAGTCTCTCATTTGTCTTCTGTCATTTAGTTATGTTCTAACCTTCTTCATCAAGATCGGATTTTGGGTTCAGTCGGCGAACCTCGTCGTCGAATCTCTTTAAGAGCGACCGAAGACGAAGACCCGTTTTTTCCTTTCGACAAAGCCGACCGCTAAACCCAAAGGAGTCCGATCAATAATAGCATTGCATAATCGAGTATGACCAACATCAATACTGCGTGGATTCTACTTAATCCCAATGTGGACTGTGGCCCTTTCGGAAAAGGAAATGTCTAGACGCAAAGTGGTTGGGATCCAATGTCAGGAACTCACGTGAAAGGACCGAAAGGAACAATGTCCCCCCACATTAGCTAATTGGATTATGGTCTAATGCCAAACCGAAAGCAACGGCAATATCTTCATCTTTATTCTCGCTTCTTTTCATGGACAGAGGAGCAACATTGCAACTTTACCTGGCTTGAATCAGTGAATTCATTACGCAACTTAAAACACACATACCCATTTTAATCTAATGGTTTACATAGCCAAAGATCCAATTTTTAACAAACTGGTTCAAAGCCTCTGGTTAATAAAATCTCTAAAAGCATCGAACGCGTTCTCCGAGCTCGCCGGGAAACCATGCCCGAACTTGGCCTTGATCGAAGCCGCTCTCTCGTGCATCTCCTCGTCCGACATGAGGCTCTCCATCCCCTCCGCTATCTCGTCCTTCTTCACCGCCCGCGACAGATCCTCCGCCACTCTGTACCCGACCTTGAGATGGCTCACCACCAGCTTGGCGTTGTAGTGCTGGTCCCCTCGGATCGGCCACGCCAGGAGCGGCACCCCCAGCCCGATCGCCTCCGCCGTCGAGTTCCACCCGCAGTGCGACAGGAACCCGCCCGTGGACGAGTGGCTCAGGATCAGGAGCTGCGGCGCCCACCCTCTTATGATCAGGCCCCTGTCCCCCACCCTGCCCTCCATGCCGTCCGAGAAGTCCCCTCCAGACTTGGACCCGATGACCCATATGAAGGCCCGGGTCGACGACTCCTCCAGCGCCGCGGCCAGCTGCGCCAGCTCCTCCTCGTCCGGGCCCACCTCGCTGCCGAACGCCACGTATAGGACCGAGCGCCGCGGCTTGCGGTCCAGCCACTGGATCACCTCGTCCTCCGTGCAGTTCGACTCGCGGCTGTGCTGCCGGATCTCGCGGTCCGAGATCAGCGAGTCGGACGTCTTCCAGTACTGCTCGGGCAGGAGCGGGCCCACGCCCCAGACCGGCATCTTCATCTGGTCCCCCATGTAGTCGAGGAACGGGTGCTCCAGGTCGGCGCACGTGTTGAACATGAGCCCGATCGAGCCCTCGATTTCCGGGACCCAGGGAGGCCGCTCGCCGGGCTTCGGCGGCCCACCTCCGCCGCCTCCGGGCCTCGGGCCCGGGCCGGGCGGGCCACCTCGAATAGGCCCGAAGGGCTTCCTTTTGAGATCGGAGTACGTGACGGCCATTTCTTCGGGCAGCCCGGGAATCAAGCGAGCTTCGCCGGGCCGGACGTCGCTCGCCTGGGCCCTCCACGCGCCTAGCTCCATGGCCGCAGCGCACGCGCTGAACGTGACGAAGCTAATCACCGGGACATCGAACTTCCAGAACACTTCCTTGGTCCACCCCACCTGGAAATCCACGACCGCGCACACTACACGGGGCGGCTCGCTGACGGCCGCCCGTTTCTCCAGGTGGGCCGAGAGGTCCCGGCCGGCGGGCTGATTGAGCGGGTCGGAGACGCGCATGGGAGGGCCGGAGGAGCCGGCGATCTGGGCGACGGCGACGAGGGGGTTGGAGGCGAAAGAGGGAGGGATGGCGGAGGAGAGATGGGAGGGGATGACGAGGGTGGTGAGGTAACTGCGGCGGGTGAGGTGGAGGCAGAGCTCCATGCAGGGGTGGAGGTGGCCTTGGCCCGGCCCGGTGACGACGAAGATCTCGGCCGTCGCCGACATGGGAAGCGGCGGATTGGATGGTTTCTTGGGATGCGCGTTGAAGGCTTCGGAAGCGATGAAGGTGGGTGTTATGGATCAGAAGGAGAGGAGTGATGAGTGCATAAGACCGTTTGGTAAGATCAAATATTTCACTTTATTTCATGAGTTTTTTCCTTACCCATTATTAATATAATACATAGTATTATTGTATATTGTGATATTCTACATTAATCCAACTGATTTGCACTTTCTTCATACTTTTGTTCTTCTTTTTTTTCTCTTCATAAATCTTTATATTACTTTTTACAAAGCTCAAATATGTGCATAATGTATAAAGTTCACATCTTGTATTAATCCAACCGATTTGCACTTTCTCGATAGTTTTGTTATTCTTCTTTACTTTAGTTGTCTATTTGTTATCATATCGATAGAATCTGAACATGTAAAAGAAACTCCGGTAGAGTGGCATTCTCCAATGAAGTAGAGGCCTACCAAAATGAAATAGTTGCTTGGCCAATTGCAAGGAAAAAAAGAGAGGTTGAAGTATGAAGTGCTTCAAGTGAAAATGCCTTTCCCTCTCCTTTTAGTCTAGTTGCAACATCCTCCTTGATAAATTATTTCATTCGTTTCCCTACGAATCTCTAAATATTAGCATATTACCCCGGCACCTTCCAAGAAAACTTTCGAATTGACGAGTTAATGTGAGCTTATTCATGTGGTTATGCACTCTTTGAATATGAAGCAATTTTCTCAAAGATCTTAGCTTCATGCTTTGGTGGGTGTCTGAGGTCCTTCTGATAACCTATGTTGTATCGAGGGCATATCTATAGGATTTGATTGATTGTGTAAGGACTACGATAGCAAAGGAACCGGAGAACGTAACCCAATTTCTCGTGTTCGATCATTTCTTTTAGTCCAGCTAGCAGCTGACCTTGGCCTGAGGGTGCGTCTCTTTTAGTTCAATGGGTTTTTCGAATTACAAGTAGTGTTTGATAAAGTGTATTTTAAAAGGACATTGGGAAGCAACTTTGATTTAAATGTCGTTTAGTAAAAACTATACTTTGTAAATGACTTTTTCTTTGTTGTAAAAAAAGGACTTTTTTTTAATAAAAACAATCTCAAACTATTTTCTGGCAAAAGTCACCCGTCGATGAACCAAATTGGCCGCCAGCCAACTACTGGAGGCTAGATTTAGTCGATGGTTAGCCTCACATGACCTTAAGCGTCGCTTGGGGTCGCACGACCTAGGTTTTGGCTACCCCGGCGACACCGCCTGAGGTCGGGCGAGGTTGGCCGACAGCCATATTTGGCCTCGTCGGTGATGTCGCGTGAGGTGCGAACATTTCGAAAATTATGAAAGTTGAGCAAGGGCAAAGTTGGAAAAAAATTGTGTTTGCATTTGGAAAATGTAGCAATCCAAAGCACCTTCGGACCTGCTTAGGCCAAAAGCCTTGAGACCTATGCATTTCCCCAATGCTTTCCAAAAAATTTGCCAAACGCCATTTGCATTTGCCCAAACGGTCTTGGCAAAGCCGAACCAAATGCATCCTTAGTCCATTGATATTGACCATATTTTTCATCTCTTTTCGAGAAACGAGTGGAGTATTCCTTTGAAAAAATTATGCTCAATTCTATATGTGGCAATCCCGCCAAGATCTCCTTATTAGTTGGGCCGGAAGGTTTGACTTGATCCGTATGAGGGCAGGGTTCATAAAGAGAGACCAATGGAAAAAAAAATAACTAGGACATATGTTGACACGAAATGGATATATCCATAAATCTCCGGTTTCTATTTGTGAGATGATAAAGGATGGAAAAATCTATGCCGAGAACCGATTCACGTAGAAATGCCCATGTGTTCTTGATCCCTATGGAGTGAACAAGGATCATGCTTTATTTCACTCAACGCCGGAGGTTCTTTTCACCAATTTTTCATGGTACTACGTCGTCGATCATCCAAGAGTATTTAGCTTGGCAAGGTAGTCCTTTGCGGATTCTCATTCACACTACAAGATTGTCCCGCTCACAAATCCGACAGTTTCCTATATTTCCCAATCAAACATAAACAACTTAATCTGTCGATAAATCACCCAATCATTGTACTCTCTTCTCAATCTCTTACCAGCACCACCTCACTGCTTACGTGGGATGAAAGAACCTGTCCTACCATCAATCCATATTTTGAATCCACAATTAAACGTACATATACGATCATATTGATAGAATCTGAACATATGAAATAAACTCCAGATATTTAATATACTTCTCTTGAATGAGATATCAATTCCAACGACGGTTATCGTGGAGGAGTATTTTTGGCCTATCCCTCGGGAAGAGTGGCATACCCCAATGAAGTAGAGGCCTACCAAAAAGAAGCAGTAGTTGCATGGCCAATTGTCGAAGAAAAGGTTGAAGTCTGAAGTGCTTCGATTAAAAATGTCTTTTCCCTCTCCTTTAAGTCTAGTTGTAACCGTTGGTTATGCCTTAAGGATCATTCTTGGTCATTTTTGTTCTGGTCTGTTAGCTGTTTGTTTTGTTTTACTTAGTCAACAAGATAGTAGGAGTTTGTTGTTCAGTTCCTATTTTGTTGCTAGTTAGTGCAATTCAGTTTTTCTTTATTTTTGAAAATGCTATGTACTCTTTTTAGAATTTTTTAGAGTAACAAGTGCATTTCGAGATTAAAAAATCTTCTCTTGTTCTTCTAAATTGAGAGCACATTCTCTGTAACAACAGAGAGCACATTATGTGCAACAAATTGGTATCAGAGCCCTATTGATCTTAAGGGACTTGTGAGAGAGTGCTAAATTCGAAGTAGAACAAGAAAGATGGAACAAACTGGTGTTCCTACTGCCTCATTCTCAACAATCACAGCTTCAATCTTCGATGGAGACAACTACCAGGCATGGGCAGTGAAGATGCAAGCTTTCATGGAGGGTGCAGATCTATGGGAAGCTGTGGAAGAGGACTACGAAGTTACTGATCTACCCAACAATCCAACCATCAATCAAATCAGGTACCATAAAGAGAGAGTAACCAGAAAAGCAAAGGCAAAATCTTGCTTGTTTTCTGCCGTCTCCTCGACCATATTTACTAGAATCATGAAAAAGGATTCAGCACATGATATATGGAATTATTTGAAGGAAGAGTATGAAGGGGATGAGAGAGTGAAAGGGATGAAGGTGCTGAACTTGTTAAGGGAGTTTGAGAGGCAGCAAATGAAGGAGAATGAGTCTGTGAAAGAGTTTGTTGATAAGCTAGTTGATATAGCCAATAAGATAAGGGTCCTAGGGACGGATATAGATGATAAAAGGCTGGTTCAAAAGATTTTGGTTGCAGTGCCTGAAAGGTTTGAAGCAACCATTGCTTCTCTTGAGAAAACTAAGGACATTTCAGAGATTAAACTTGCTGAAGTCCTAAGTGCTCTACAGGCTCAGGAGCAAAGAAGGCTTATGAGGAAGAATGAGCCTATCGAAAGTGCTCTGCAAGCCAAGCTGAAACTGCATACTGCAGAAAAGGGAAGAGGATGGAACCAGAATAGAAGACATGTTGAGGCCAGTCATAGTCATAGCCAGGGAGGTTCAAGTAGTGGTGGACACGATAGGAAGTGGAATGCAGTTCCATACAAGCATTGCGGAAAGAGAAACCACCCTCATTTCAAGTGTTGGAAGAGACCAGATGTGAAGTGCAGGAGGTGTCACAAAATGGGCCATGTTGAGGCCATTTGCAGGGAAAAGCATCAGCAACAAGAAACTGAAGGTCAAACTGCAGTAGCCAGTGAAGTGGAGCACCTGTTTGTTGCCTCCTGCTTCATCTCAAATGCATCTAGAGATGGATGGCTCGTGGACAGTGGATGCATCAACCATATGACAGGTAATGAAGGATTATTTAGCAATTTAGACAAATCTGTGAAGTCTAAAGTCAGGATTGGCAATGGAGAATGCATAGAAGTAGAAGGCAAAGGTGATGTAGTGCTTGAAGGTCCTGGTGGTGTTAAGCTTATCACAGAGGTTTTGTTTGTGCCAAAGATAGATCAGAACCTGCTGAGTGTGGGTCAGTTAGTAGAGAAGGGGTTGAAGGTCATGTTTGAGAAGAGTGAGTGTGCCATAGGAGATGAGAATGGTCACATTTTTTTTAGGATTCCTATGAGGAACAAGTGTTTTACATTTGATCCAGTTGATGAGAATTATGAAGCCATGAAAAGTATACAAGATGAGGAGGAGTTATGGCATAGAAGACTGGGTCATTTCCATAGCAAGGGGCTGCAATACTTGCAGCAAAATGAAATGGCAGTGGGGCTACCTATGTTGCAAAAGGAAGTAATCGGCTGTAGAGCACGTTTACAAGGCAAGCAAGTGAGGATTCCTTTCAAAAGGTCAATTTGGAGGGCCAGTGAGAAGCTGCAACTAATTCACACTGATGTGTGTGGTCCAATGCCAGATGAATCATTGAATGGCAGCAAATACCTCATCACTTTCATAGATGACTGCACTAGAATGTGTTGGGTGTACTTTATAAAGACTAAGGCTGAAGTTAATGAGATTTTTTTGAGGTTCAAAAGAGAAGTGGAGAAGGAGAGTGGCTGCAATATCAAGACAATTAGATCAGACAATGGAGGAGAATACACCTCAGGCAGTTTCAATGCTATATGTGATAATGCAGGGATCAAGCACCAACTCACTGTGCCATACACTCCACAGCAAAATGGAGTGAGTGCAAGGAAGAACAGAAGTATCATGGAGATGGCTAGATGTATGCTACATGAGAAAGAACTCCCTAAGAAGTTCTGGGCTGAGGCTGCCAACACTGCAGTCTTTCTTCTGAACAGACTGCCCACTAAAGCTCTCAACAAGCAGACGCCATTTGAAGCATGGCATGGTTACAAGCCTAAGGTAAGCAACTTGAAAGTGTTTGGTTGCATTTGCTATTCATTGATTCCTTCTGTTAAGAGAGATAAGCTTGATCCAAGAGGAAAAGCATGTATCTTTGTGGGATATAGTTTGCAATCTAAGGGTTATAGAGTTTATAATCCTGCTAGCAACCAGGTTGTGGTGTGTAGAGATGTGAGTTTTATGGAAGATAAGAAGTGGGACTGGTCTATAGAAGGTGGCAAGGCTAAAGAGGAGGTAGTGCAATTGCAGGTTGAACCAAATGAAGTGGAAGTCGAGGATCTAATTGATCATGTTCCTGTGAGAGGCACTAGATCTCTTGCTGAAATTTATGAGAGATGCAATATAGCTATGATTGAACCAGCTAGCTATAAGGAAGCAAGTGAAGATGTGAAATGGTGTGTTGCAATGGAAGAAGAAATCAGAATGATTGAGAAAAACCAGACATGGGATCTGGTTGAGAGGCCTAGAAGCAGAAAAGTGATTGGTGTGAAGTGGGTATTCAGGACAAAGTTGAATCCTGATGGCTCAGTACATAAGCACAAAGCAAGACTTGTTGTCAAAGGCTATGCACAGGTATGGGGAGTAGACTATTCTGAGACCTTTGCTCCAGTGGCAAGGTTAGAAAAGGGCTGGAAAGTATTTCAGCTGGATGTGAAGTCAGCTTTCCTGAATGGAGAGCTAGTGGAGGAGATATATGTTGAGCAGCGTGATGGCTTTGTAGTGAGAGACAAGGAAGATCATGTGTATAAGTTGAGAAAAGCCTTGTATGGGTTGAAGCAGGCTCCAAGAGCTTGGTATAGTAAGATTGATAAGTATCTGCAGGAACTTGGGTTTAAAAGAAGTTTGAGTGAAGTGACCCTATATGTGAAGAAAGGTATGGAAGGTGTAGCTATTGTCTCTCTTTATGTTGATGATCTTTTGGTCACTGGTGATTGCGAAGAGCAGATTGCAGAACTGAAGAGAGGACTGATGAAGCAGTTTGAAATGACTGATCTTGGACTAATGTCCTTCTTTCTGGGAATGGAGGTGCAGCAGAGGAAAGGCGAGGTATTCATCTGTCAAAGGAAATACCTAAGAGAGATCTTAAAGAGATTTGAAATGGAGGAATGTAGAAGTGTGAACACTCCTATGAATCTAAAGGAGAAGCTGCAGAAGACTGAAGGAGCTGAGCCTGCTGATGAAGGAGTATACAGGAGTTTAGTTGGTTGCTTGATGTATCTAACTGCAACAAGACTAGATATCTTGTATGCAGTAGGTGTGCTTTCAAGATTCCTAAGTTGTGCTAGTGAAGAACACTTGGTAGCCGCAAAAAGAGTGATTAGATACTTGAAAGGCACTTAGTCATTTGGTGTCAAGTTTACTAAAGTGGACAATTGCAGGTTGCAAGGCTTTGCTGATAGTGATTGGGCTGGTTCAGTCGAGGATATGAGGAGTACAAGTGGTTTTTGTTTTACTTTGGGATCTGGATGTTTCACCTGGAGCTCAAAGAAGCAAGAAGTGGTTGCTCAGTCTACTGCAGAAGCTGAGTTTCTAGCAGCTACTGCAGCAGCCAATCATGCAATATGGTTGAGAAAGCTGATGCAGGATCTGAAAATAGAAGTTGAAGGACCAACCGAGATACTTGTGGACAACCAAGCTGCACTAGCCATATCTCAAAATCCTGTCTTTCACGGGAGAACCAAGCATTTCAAGATCAAGTTCTACTATTTGAGGGAAGTGCAACAAGAAGGTGAAGTGAAGCTACTCTATTGCAAGACAGAAGATCATGTGGCTGATGTGTTTACTAAGCCACTGCAAGCAAGCAGACTTGAGTTACTGAAGAAGAAGGCTGGAATGTGTTCAGCTCCTTAAGCCAAAGAGGAGTATGTTGGTTATGCCTTAAGGATCATTCTTGGTCATTTTTGTTCTGGTCTGTTAGCTGTTTGTTTTGTTTTACTTAGTCAACAAGATAGTAGGAGTTTGTTGTTCAGTTCCTATTTTGTTGCTAGTTAGTGCAATTTAGTTTTTCTTTATTTTTGAAAATGCTATGTACTCTTCTTAGAATTTTTTAGAGTAACAAGTGCATTTCGAGATTAAAAAATCTTCTCTTGTTCTTCTAAATTGAGAGCACATTCTCTGTAACAACAGAGAGCACATTCTGTGCAACAGTAACATCCTTCTCGATAAATTGTTTCAAACCTTGGCCTATGAATCTCTATATATTAGTAGATTGCCCAATACCTTCCAAGGAAAATTGTGAATTGAATTCCACATTGACATGTTAATGTGAGTTTATTCATGTGGTTATGCACTCTTTGAATGTAAATCAATTTTATGAAAGATCCTAACTTTCAAGCTTTGATGGGTCTCCAAGATCCTTTTGATAGTCTATGATATATTAAGGGGATATCTGTAAAGCTTGCGGTAGCAAGGGAAACGGATAAAGTAACTCAGTTTCTCGTGTGCGATCGTTTCGCTTACTTAGTCCTGCTAGTAGCTGACCTTGGCTTGAGATCTTTCATCTTTCTAAGAGCTGCTATTCCTTAATATAAGATGGAAGTCTATCTTAGCTAGATCGACTATTCAATCAAATGATATTGAGCATATTTTCCATCTCTTCTGGAGAAACGAGTGGACTATTTCTTTGCCAAGATTGTGCACAATTTCATATGTGGCAATTCCGCCAATATCTTCTCGTCAGTTAGGGTGGAGGCTGGGTTGATCCGTACGAGGGGTAGGGTTCATAAACTAGGAGTTATTTTGACATGAAATGAACATATCCATATATCTCTAATTTCTATTTGTGAGATGATAACGGATGACAAAATCTACGTTGAGAATCGGTTCGTGTAGAAATGCCAATTTAGTCTTGATCCTTGTAGAGTGAACCAGGGTCATGTTTTATTTCACTCACGGGGAGGGTTCTTTTCTCCCTTTCTTCGTAATATTATGTCGCTGTCGACCGTCCACGAGTATTTAGCCTTGCAAGATAGTCGTTGCAATCCTTTGTGAATTCTTGTCACGCTGCAAGACTGTCCCGCTCACAAATCCGACACTTTCCCATATTTCCCAATCAACATAGACAGCTTAATCTGTCTTAAATCACCCAATCATTGTACTCTCTTCTCATTCTCTTACCAGCATGACCTCACTGCTTACGTGGGATGAAAGAACCTGTCCTACCATCAACCCATATTTCTAATCCACAATTAGACGTACATATACGATCTTCATTACGTTACAGTACAGTGTGTAAGCAATAAGCATGAGAGTTGAGCTGATGCATCTACGGCTAGTGTTTGGGCAAAACTGCTGCTTATGTAAAGCAATTGGACGATCAACCTTGGTTTCGTGCTTATTATACATCACCGGCTCACTCAAAAGATAAAAATCGTGCAAAGTATGCGTAAGAGCACTAGTTATCTTTATAAAGTTAAAGCTATATCCTAAAAATAGTTGCGAGATGTTGCAGGTAGAGGGCGTTCGCCAAATAACTTTTTGGAATCCAATGTATCTATTGTATTTCACCGTCATAACCACCTCGCAAAGACGTTACAGTAAACCTATACGACCGTGCTTACCATATCAACGGCGAACTAATCATTTCATTGGGTCGGAATTCTTCAAACATCAGAATCCACAAACCTTCAAGGATAACTTGTTCTAAGTTTGGAAAATGGTCACTAATCATGTTAACGAGTGATCTCAAGGTAGATAGCATCGATCACATATAAGTCGTCCCGAGAAGCAGAAAATAATGTCCTAAGCTCGAGTTATATTATATCTCAGACCCCTTTTCCATGTCTAAACAAATATTTATATGCTATGATTAAGATGTGCAGTGTGAATATGCCTTTGACAATGACAAGTTCCAATGTGGATGCGAGGCTTAGATTAACATAGACTTTGTGTGGACACATAATGGACAGGAGGCGACTGCCCTATATCTGCACTAGTGTAGGGCCACATATCCTTTTGCCTCTTGTAGCCACTCTGTATTCTCTAGATATGGACAAATTATTCGATGCGACGAGCGATAGCTACATTCCAATCACATCTCTTCGAATTTCATAGCTTTAAAAGCGTTAGCTACATGAAAGAAATCGACTGAGTAGGTGATTCCACGTCAGCTGGACACACGAGATCACCGTTTCATGAAATACTCTGTTCTAAATTGGCGAAAGTACCGCAAATAAAACATTCTCTCGATCTAATTTTGGGACAATCTTGTATAAATGTTCCTCCAAACTCAAGAGAAGGAATATTCATCTCAAGTCAACATGATGTGTTGGCGGATAAAACTCCTAAAAGCATCTAAATCAGCCAGTGCACTTGCAGGGAATCCACCCTGAAACATATCACTACTAACCTTGGCAGCTCTCTCCTTCACCTCTTCATCACTCATGAGCTTATCAATTCCCTTCACTATCTCCTCCTCCTTCACCACAACCAGGTCATCATCTGATACCATGTGCCCCACCTTAAGATGGTGCACCACCAGCTTAGCATTGTAGAATTGGTCTCCCCTGATGGGCCATGCCAAAAACGGGACCCCGCGCCCCAGGGCTTCCACCGTCGAGTTCCACCCGCAGTGCGATAAGAACCCGCCCGTCGACGGGTGGCTCAGTATCAGGAGCTGCGGGGCCCAACCGGTTATTATCAGGGCCCGTTCGCGCACTTTGGCCTCCAGCCCGTGAGGGTAGTACCCTTCTTCGGACCCACCCGAGCCCGGTTGGATCGTCCATATGAACGGCCACGTGGGCTCTTCCAGCGCCTTGGCTAGCGTGTCGTATTCCTCTACCGTCAGCCCCACGGAGCTGCCGAAGGACACGTAGATCACGGAGCCGCGCGGCTTCGAGTCTAGCCACCGGATGATGTCCTCCTCAGTTGCGTTGCTTTGCTTGTTGGGTCGGATCTCGCGGTCTCGGAGGAGAGAACCGGATGACGTCCAGTAATGATCCGGGAGAAGTGGACCCACGCCCCACACGGGTTTACCGAGTTGATTGGCTAGGTACTCGAGAAATGGACCTTCGAGATCGTGACACGTGTTGATCACCAAGGCAATAGAGCTCTCGGTGGGATCCACCCAGTATGGCTTCTGGCCGGGCCCCTGTGGGCCCATCCTTGGCGGCCCACCTGGACCTGAAGGTCGAGCAGAACCCGGACCCGAGTCCGAACCTGCTCCACTTCCCTGCTGCTGGCCCCACTTACGCAATCTAGCCACGTGGGACCGCCTTTTAAGATCCGAAACTGCGAGGCCCATTTCTTCGGGTAACCCGGGGAGCAAACGGGTCTCCCCGGGCTCGATGTCCAACGGGCTAGCCTTCCAAGCTGCGAGCCCCATCGCGGCGGAGCAACCTCCGGAGGTGAAAAACCCGACCGTCGAGATTCCAAGCTTGTCGAACACTTCAGCCGCCCAGCCAATTATGACGAGAACATCGAGGACGGCACAGACGGGCCGGGTCGAGCTCTCCGATCGGTCCAAGAGGAGGCTCTCGAGGAAGCCGGCGAGTTGGGCCTTGCCCTGTTCCATCTGGTGGTGGGACCCCTCGCCGCCGGGACGCGGCGGAGCGGCCGGGACGACGACGACGTCCGTAAGAGGGTCGTCATGGAAAGAGGAGGGAACGGAGGAGGAGAGAGTGGAGAAGACGACGAGGGTGGCCTTGTAGTTTCGGGAGGCGATGAGCTTGCAGAGCTCGATGCAGGGGAAGAGATGGCCTTGCCCGAAAGCCGGGAGGACCCAAATCTCACCTCCTGCCATTGATTCCGGGAGGCCTGTTTTTGGACCAATCTATGCTGAAGACACACAACCTTTGAACAAACTTATAGACAAGAGAAGCTTTGACCAACAGGTGTGAGCGCGACATGGCAGCTTTCTCTGACTTTGATAGAGGTGGCGAGTTCTTTCTGCTTTGTTAAGGTTAGTTAACATAACAAATGGCTGAAGATTAGAACGTAATCGCTTTGGTAGTGATGATGCGTGTTTTGGCAAGGTTAGTTGAGTTGTTCAAGATGTCGGTTTTTCATGCAAGGCTCGTAAAAAGTTTTATTGAGTTAGCTAATCAATTAGATCCGTGGAACGTTTGGATCAAGTTGAATCATTGGTGCGATTCAAATAAACTCGTTTCACCCGTTAATAATCAATTTATTGCAACGCAATTCTAGTGACTCGTACCCGACCCATATTCTTAAAACAGTTCTATGATTAATTCAATCTAAGAAAACTTATATTCAAACTGAGATGAGAGTGAACAGGAAGCGAGCGCAAGATCGAATAGAAAGAATGAAGAGAAAGTCATAGTGAATTGAGTTTAAGTAAATTGAGCATTCATTTATGATCAATTTACGATCAATTTATGGCCCATTTAACATTTTTATTATGTTTAAACCTATTTATGACTAGGTTATTGAATATAACTAATCAATATAACAACTCAATCCATTATATATGAATTAAGAAATGAATTTATGACTATTTTTTATCTGTGTTTATATTCGAATTGAAATAATCCAGTGAAATGGGGAAATGAAATTTAAGTTTGCGGAAGGGTGCGATGTAAGCAAAGGCACAAATATTCTACAAATGACGAGTGTATACAGATGATACAGAGTTCTGATTGTGAAATTACAAGCCGGACATTAGTTCCTCTTCACTCAAATCTCAACATCGGACGTGAATGCATGTGAGACTTCGGATGAAATCGAAACTTCAAATCTAAGAGAAATAAACGCCGATCATGAAGTCCCTAAACGCGTCCAAAGCGGCCGCCGAGCTGGCCGGGAAGCCGTGCTCGAACACGGTCCGGATGCGCGCGGCCTTCTCCCGCGCGCCCGCGTCGGTCATCAGCCTCTCGATCCCCTTGCCAATGTCGTCCCTCGTGACCCCCTTCGACATGTCGTCGGACACGTGGTGTCCGATCTTCAGGTGGTCCACCACGAGCTTGGAGTCATAGTACTGGTCGCCCCTGATGGGCCACGTCAGGAACGGGACCCCGCGCCCGATCGCCTCGACGGTCGAGTTCCAACCGCAGTGCGACAAGAACCCTCCCGTCGACGGGTGGCTTAGGATCAGCAGCTGCGGGGCCCACCCGCGTATGATCAGGCCCCTCTCTCCGACCTTCTTATCCAGCCCGTGAGGGAAGTAGCCTTCGTCCGAGTCCGGCGTCCCACCCAGGAACGTCCTGGGCGGGCCCCGACGGCCCGCCCCGTATTGGATTGCCCATATGAAAGGCCGGGTCGATTCCTCCAGCGCGGCCGCCAGCTCCGGGTACTCCTCCGCTGTGGGTCCCACTTCGGACCCGAACGAGACGTATAAGACCGAGCCCCGTGGCTTGGAGTCCAGCCACTGGATGACCTCATCCTCGGTCACGCTGGACTGCCGGTTCGGCCGGATCTCTCGGTCGTGAAGGAGCGAGCCCGCCGACTTCCAGTACTGCTCAGGCAGGAGCGGCCCCACGCCCCAGACCGGCTTGCTGACCTGGCGGGCGAGGTAGTCGAGGAACGGTCCCTCGAGTTCAGCGCATGTATGGAACAGCATCGCGATCCAGCTGCCGGACTCGTCGACCCACGGTGGCTGCTGGCCAGGTCCAGGTGGGCCCATGAACTTCGGCCCGAAAACACCCATCGGGCGGGGGGGTCCGGATCCCGAATTTGGAGCTCCTCCACCGCCGCCTCTGCCGCCGCCGCCGCCGCCGCCGCCGCGGAGGTGAGGGGGGCCGCCCCTGGGGCGGCGCTTGAGGTCCGACGCTGTGAGCGCCATGTCTTGGGGGAGGCCCGGGAGTGGGCAGGTCTCGCCCGGCTTGAGATCCTCGACCTTGGCCTTCCAGACCGCGAGCTCCATCGCCGCCGAGCACGCGCCGGAGGTGAAGAACCCAACCGTCGGAATCTGGTACTTGGCAAAGATCTCGCTGCTCCACCCCATCATGACGTCGAGGACCGCGCAGACGGGACGATCCGGGCTAGGATCATCGGGCCGGGGCGGCGCGAGGATGTTCTCGAGCCCCTGAGCCATCTGGGAGTGGTGAGCCCGGTGAGCCTCCATAGGGTCGGATCCCGGCTCGGTAGGAGGGGGCGGCGAGGAGGGTATCTCGGTAATTTGGAGGAGGGGGTGGTGGTGGCGGAGGGAGGAGGGGACGGAGGAGGAGAGGTTGGAGGAGATGACGAGAGTGGCCCTCAAGTTGCGGGCGGCGATGTGCTTGCAGAGCTCCATGCAAGGGAGGAGGTGGCCTTGGCCGAAGAAGGGCAGTATCAGGATCTCAGGCGGCGGCGTCGATGGGGACGACATGTCTGCAAGTATTTCCTCAGACTTGGGTAGGTTCTTGATCATGGTCTTCTGGTGGTTTCAGTTCGCAAGATCTGATCTTTATAGAAGCAAGAAGCAGAGAGGGGAGAGAGAGAGAGAGAGAGAGAAAAAAGACTTAACCGGAAAGGAAAGGAAGGGACTTTGAGGGTCTCGTCATGGAAGAGTTTGACCATTTGGTGGTCCGCGTCAAAGGAAGAGTCAAGATGTAGGGGATATACAAATGCGAAGAGGCAACGTGCCTTCCCTCAGTTGTGCGACCCGCAATGACTCCGATGTATCGAAGAGTACGCGCGTCGACATTCACGTTAGAACCTTCTCATTAAAAGAACCATACCTTAATTTGTACAGCAGCGAGGAAAACAGCAGGGGAATCACCCAATTCATCACCCTCCTCCAAACATTGCTCTGCAAATCCGAATCACGTTCATATGAGACTAAGCCGAAGGCTTCGGCTAGTAATGAATCCTTGCGTTTGTGCTTCCTGTACCGATGAGCAAAGGCGATTTAGCATTTCCCTTTTTCTTTTTTCCGAATGTGAGGTGAATTTTACTAGTGAAGGGAGTAAAATTGTATCCTGTTCATGTGGATCCATGCTCACCCCCTTTTACACAGGGAATACAATTGGATTGTTCCAAGTTATATTGCGCAGTGAATAAACAAGATCTGTCATCACATTTACATACTCTGCTCAACACGAAATTAGCATGGTCAGTCTCGGGATAAAGTGTTCTTATGCATAAGCATCGGTAATATCTGTTACATACTATGTGTTGAATGTTCAAGATGAGGGCAGAATGTTCAAGGCGACTTCCTTGAGGGAGGGCATAGCTTCCTGCTGATGCAAAGTCATGTACCGGTTTCCGACTCTTCTGAGAACCTTCCATGGGCCAGGGTAGCATCTACGTGACATTGCAAAAGGAATGGAAAAAGGAATGAGAGGGAGAGAGATGCTGCTATTAGGGAAATGAGATGGAATTTTGCCATAAAAGGGAACATTCTTAATGAATCGATTGGCATTCACAAACCTGAAGAGTGTTCCTCCTTTCATTCCTTTGAAGTTGTGAATGTAGTACACAGTCTCCATTTTTGGGAAAAGGGTCTTTGTAAGGGCTGCCAGCTTCGGATAGAAAAATGCAGGATAGTCTTGCTACTGTTAACGATACAAACAGGGAGGGCACGAGGGCGAAACTTCCATAACGTTCCGGCGACAGTCAAAAGTTCACTCTGTTCATATGATAGTAAAAGAGAGCACCTTCCTTAAGAAGGTCCAAAGAAGGCCAGATAAACACATTAATCTCCGGTAATGCTTGGGACACATTGAAGTATCTGTGACCAACGGTCTAGTCATCCGCTCTTAAGCTAGATCAGTAACTACACGATAACTGTTCAACTCAGTAACTAAATGACACTGTTCAAGAAACCAAAACCAAAAAGGTGTTTCATGAATTCATCAAATATAGTTGTCCAAATGGACGCTGTGAGTCGATCAAACATCTATATGTTGTGTGACTTGAAAAGGTAGAAGAAATGCAAAAAACAAGCTGGGAAAAGGATACATCCAGACCTTATACGGTCGAGTTCTCCATTGAATATAATAAGCTTTCTGGCTGTGTTTGCGACAGCTTCTCTGTAAAGCTCTTCCACAACAAGCATTTCTGAATGGACAATAATCTCCCGACATAAAACTTACTTAAGCCAATATCAACAAGAAGACAGGATATGTGGAGCTACCATTGACATTAAAGTAGGGATAGGCGACGAGAAATAGCTCATCTTCTGGTCTTACGCGGTCCGTCATTTTCACTTTCTCAGTAAAGCCGAAATCTTCAAAAAAGGACGGTTTGGTTAGGTAGTCCAACTTAAATGAAGCTCCCTCGAAAGCTGATTTTCTTGCGAATTTGACTTCATTGGCCTCAGGGAAAAACTGAAAGTTGAAATGGCACTTGGAAGTCAGTAGACTCTTTAAGATCAGAAAAGAAAGGCAAAATAAAATGCATGAGTAAGAGACGCATGGCATAGAGTAAGAGTCCTATTTGAAGATCAATGACCCTCTTTTGATTGAATCCCTGAATTTCTGTTTATATTTGTCTTTCATGTTGACCCATCCTCCACCAACATAAGCTCCAAAGCAAACTAAATCAACAGTCCAAGAAAGGCAGTTGCTTATCTCCTTTTATGAATGTTATAGCCTTATAGGAGTATAAATACGTACTCACAATTCTGGTTCGTGTAACCTTCTCAGAATCAACCAACTGGTTGCAAAATTCACGAATCAACTGCATGCTTCCTGTCATCTCTATTCCTCCTTCACCATCACCTGACATAATCTCATAGAGTGACACCATAGTCAATGAAACATGGATCATATAGTGTTCAAGGATGCTTAGCCAAACAGAAAAGACTTTTTTGCTTGTGTAGTATCTGTATTTATGCATGAGAGAGAGAGAGAGAGAGAGAGAGAGAGAGAGAGTCATCACCCTTAATCCACAGAGGATATTCTGCTTGAAAATCCTGACCTCCTAAATGCTTAATACTCCTTACGAGTGATATTAACAAGTCATAAAATGCTAGGTAGTGCATAAAAAAGAAAAGAACTGCCTTTGGTGGCAAAGACTGCGATTAGAAAGAGTAGCTATCAACAAATAAACACGCACAAGCACAAAGATACGAGTGAAGGGGAACTCAAGGCTTTGGTGCTAACCTGGGACAGAATCTAGTCCTGATGTTGGAAATTCAATCTCCTGCAATCAAAATCCATTTACGCTAGACTCAGGTTTACAGCTTCTCTTTCCTGCTTCTAGCCATAACAGAAGAAAATGACGAAAGAAACGCACCATTAACTGTCTGTTGTCGCTGACGGCCAATTCGGTTGCCCGTTTAGCCTGTCAATTGATAAGAAAACAATAAATTATGTCACCGCATTCTTTAAAAAGATGTGGAGATATATAGCTATAGCCACTAGCCACCAGGCCACAGAGAGAGAGAGAGAGAGTTGAACATTTGTTGTGAAGCTTGTTCTTCAACAAATGTTCAACAGACAAGAAAAATCACATCTTCAACCATCCAAAGGAAGATTGAAAAATACATCCTGCACGAGCATGCTTTGTGAACGTGAAGAGTGCCAATCTCATCATGATTGCCTATGAACAGATTTATAACGATGCTAGCACATATTCTAAGACAGAAGAGTGCCAAGATCTCATCATTATTGCCTGTGAACAGAATTTGAAGTGAAGCGCATATTCTAGACACTTGCCAAGATAAAGGGACCTCTAAAACACAGTGTATAAAAGAGCAGAAAATTTCGACCAAAAAAAAGAGAGCAGAATTGGAAAGGAATACATCCTAATATATACACTTCACTGATAGTAACTGAAGGAAAAACATAGAGCAACACAATTTCAGTAACATGCTTACTTGTTCAAGCAATTCATCATAGTCCCTCGGAAACGGCACATCTACCTCAGCAGAGGAACGACTTTCACCAGATACTGAACTCCTCAAAGGTCTGAAATCCCTTCTTACAATCCTACTGTTCTTCCTCCACGAATGCAAGCAACTAACCAGCTACACCCCCACGAAAATTGTTAATTACGAACACCAAAAGCGCAGGACATTAAAAAGGTGACATTTTGGGAAGCAAATATTTGGACAACTACAGAGTTCATATTCATAGAACATGTAAACCAAGAAAGTTGGAACTTCCTCGACATAACTCGTTTTTGCTGATTTGGTAGGAAATAATGGCGATTCAAACACTACACAACCCACCAAAGCGAGTTCTACGAGCTTCACAGTAGAGAAATTTCAATCAGAACTTGCTTGCTGATGTAAGACCTCCAGAAAATTCTTACATTGTTCAAACGTTTGGTCCTCAATGGTTCTCAACATTAATGATCCACAACAATTTCTATCGCCTACAAACATTGGCCAATTTGGGTCCCTGTGCAATTATTCAGCAAGGGATCGGGGGTCTGCAAATGGAAATTATCCTCTTCCACAGAACAATAGTCTCCAAGAATTTATTCAAGAACCAGACCTACAATGTATCGACTGTGCCAAAGGACGAACAACCCAAGCTGTTTCTACGAATTGCAAACAGAGACATAACTACACACACAAGAAAGAACTTGGTTCACTCCATGATCACGAGTCTCTGACCTCTCTATCCGAAAGATGAGATTTTTGGAGCGGAAAGAGCGATGCAACTCCAGCTCCAGGAGCACTGGATAACGGCATTTGCCGACCACTCCTCCTCGATTCTTAGGACACTGCGAAACGAGAGGACGTGCGTTTGACGAGAAAGAAAGTGAGAAGCTTCTCCCCATCGAAGCAAAAGCGACACGAACGAACCATGATTGTCCGTCTCAAATTTCATCCGGAGATGTGACGACGGACCACCTGGGCCCAACATGGAGGACCCATTTACATCCCGGACATGAAGATAGAATCGACAATCCTTATAGAAATCATAAAGAAAACATTTAGGAAAAAACTGGGTATGTACATAAATTAGCAATTTCAAGATACAATTGTTGGGAGATATCAAATAACGAGTTCCTTCTACCAGCCACCGAAGTAGCACCAATACTAACACGGGACGTGACGCGATACAACAAGACACGACACGACAAGACACGCCGACACGTTATTTTTCAAAAAATAGAGAATTTCGACACGTTATATATTAAATGTATATAAAATAGTAAATTTATCATGTATACATAAAAATATCAGCGGTGAGTTTTTTCTTCTTATGTTAGGAATTCACGATTAGGTTTTTGTTGGGTTGGCTGGATATATTAATTTTAAGGTGGCTGGGTATAAGACTCAAGTATCACGGCCCAACAAGTTTGATGACCAATATGGGCCGTGACATGATGCGTGAGTCGATCCATGAGTCAAACGGGGTGATATCGGGCGACCCGAACCGACCCGACCCGGTCGAACATTATCCAAGACGGCTGGGCAACCGAGCAGACGCGACTCTTGAGCTGGGTGGTGTCCAGATTCATCCATGGACGAACGTGCACGATGCGTGCACCGCGCATCTGACAATGCATGATGAGCCTGACACCTGACACCATGGGCGAGCGTGTACGATGCGTGCATCATGCGGCTGACAGCTCATGATGACTCTGACACGGACAAAACACTACGGACGACTCAGAACAAGACAAACCCGGGCTGACCAAGAGTCACCCGCGAGCTGTGCCTTTTGTGTATAAATAGTGACTCTCCCCCTCACTTGTACATCTATCTGAATATCAATACAAATCAGATTCCTCCCACTCTCTCTTTGTTTGTGTGACATTGTGAGTTCGGTTCGGTTCAAGTTACCCGACCCTTGAGTGAGTGCGAGTGTGAGTGTGTGTAGGCTGACTTGGGAACTCATTCCTAAGGCCGCACGGATCGTTGAGAGCGTTATACAAACTCTCGGTTCGTGACAAGTGGTATCAGAGCAAGTTCAATCCTTGTGCGGATTCGTTCTTGAGAAAGCTCAACGCTTGAAGCGATGGCAAAAGGTGCTGAGAAGGCGGTTGATGCAGTGGCCGTCCATGAGTCCGATGATGAGCGGACTGGAAGGACCCCCGATCTGCCCACCGAGCAGACCATCACCAAGACCAGAAAGGATCGTGGAAGTTCACGAGACGTGTTGCGCGAGATGGAGATCCGATTGGGCAGGGTGGAGCTGTCCGTTGCGGAGTCGCAAGACACGGTTGTAGAGCTGACCAATGACTTCAAAGGGCTCGTGACTGGAAAGGAGGAGCTGCTCGCCATGGTGCGGGAGCTTCGTGACAGCACGGGTGAACTCCAGGGGCAAGTCAGAGGCGCTCTCAACGACTCGGAGGACAACCAACGAAGGAATGAGGCCTTAGAGGCCTTGGTGGCGGCTGTTCGTGCTGAGCTCGACGAGGTGCGAGCTGAATCGGCTGAGCTGAAGGCCAGAGTGGTCGTGCTCGAAGCTGGACGTGTGGGCGGGGTGCTCCCCGCACCACCAAGGGTGGACGTCCCTCGACCTAAGGAGTTCAAAGGCTCGAGGACGGCTAAAGACGTTGACAACTTCCTCTGGTACTGGAATCAATATTTCGAGGCCAGTGGGATTCGTGATGAAGCCACGCGGGTGAATACCGCGGCTATGTACTTGAGCGAGAATGCGCTGCTGTGGTGGCGTACCTGGAGCGCGGATAGGACTGCTGAACCTATCGCAACTTGGGAAGCCTTTATCGGAGAGTTCCGAAGGCAATTCTTCCCCGCCTACGCGGAGGAGGAAGCTCGTGACGAGCTGCGACGCCTTGAACAAAAGGGCGCGGTGCGAGAATATGTGAGGAAGTTTTCGGAGTTGAAACTTCAGATCCCGTCGATGAACGACACGGAGGCGTACTACCAGTTCGTGGGTGGCCTCAAACCGTGGGCAAAGAACGAGCTGAAGCGGCAGAATGCGAGAGACCTCGCATCGGCTTTGACGGTGGCTGAATCGCTAGTGGAGTTCAAAACTAGCGCCCCGGAAAAGACAGACACTCGACACAAGGGTGGTAGGGGTGCTGGTGGGGGAGATCGCAACAAGCATCACCGCCACAACGGCGGAAAGCACCCAGCACCCCATGCTCGAGATGAAGCGGGATCTAGCCACGGTGGATTGAGGGGGAACGGACCCATCCTCTTCAAGTGCTTCTTCTGCCAAGGTCCACACAAGTTTCGGGATTGCCCGAAAGCACAGAAAGTTGCGGCTGTTATCAAGGCCGATGAGGAATAAAAGGAAGCGGCGAAGGTGGGATCGGTGAGAATCCTAAACGCCATTCAGTCCAAGAAAACGAGCAAGCCCAAGGGCATGATGTTCGCGGACGTGACAATTGCGGACACTACGATGAGTGCTCTCATCGATACCGGCGCTTCCGATCTGTTTATCTCGGAGGAAGCCGCGAAGAAACTCGACTTGCGGGTTGAGGAACGAGGCGGGTGGCTGAAAACGGTGAACTCGGAGAAAGTCCCTACCTTCGGCATGGCTAAGAACGTGGAGCTTGCTGTGGGACAATGGAAGGGCCGAGAAAACATCGATGTAGTCCCCCTCGATGACTACGACATGATCGTCGGTCTGGGTTTTATCGAGCGGATAAACGGCATGGTGGTGCCTTCCATGGATTGAATGTGCATCCTAGATCCCGGATCGCAATGCGTGGTCCCGTTGAATCGTGAACCAGGGCGGAATCGGAAGATGATCTCGGCAATACAACTCTCCCGAGGAACTCAGAAAGGGGAAGAGACGTATGTAGCTGTCTTGAAGGCCGGAGATCCCGATATCGTTAGGGTTGAGACTCCAACGGAAGTGATGCAAGTCCTCGACACGTTCAAGGACGTAATGCCGCCCGAGTTTCCAAAGAAGCTACCACCAAAGAGAGAGGTGGACCACCGGATCGAGCTAGTTCCCGACGCTCGACCGCCCGCCATGGCGCCATACCGCATGGCACCTCCAGAGTTGGAGGAAATGAGGAAGCAGCTCAAAGACCTCCTCGATGCTGGTTATATACGGCCTTCGAAGGCCCCGTTCGGTGCGCCGGTGCTGTTCCAAAAGAAGCACGACGGCTCACTTCGGATGTGCATCGATTATCGAGCGTTGAATAAGCTGACTATCAAAAACAAGTACCCCATTCCTCTCATTGCAGATCTGTTCGACCAGCTTAGGAGTGCTCGATGGTTCACAAAGCTCGATCTTCGATCGGGGTATTACCAAGTTCGAATCGCTGAAGGGGACGAACCAAAGACGGCGTGTGTGACTCGCTATGGCTCGTACGAGTTTCTAGTTATGCCTTTCGGCCTAACCAACGCCCCAGCGACGTTTTGCATGCTCATGAACAAGGTACTTCACCCGTTCCTTGATCGGTTTGTTGTGGTGTACTTGGATGATATTGTTATCTATAGTCGGACGCTCGAGGAGCATACCGAGCACCTCAAACAGGTGTTCCAAGTCTTGAGGGAGAACGAGCTGTACGTGAAAAGGGAGAAGTGCGCCTTTGCACAACTCGAAGTGCCGTTCCTCGGCCACTTCGTCGGGGGCGGACGTGTGCGGATGGATCCAGCGAAGATCCAAGCCATTACGGAATGGGAGCCGCCGACGAAACTAATGGAGCTGAGATCGTTCCTCGGTTTGGCGAACTATTACCGACGATTCATCCGAGACTATTCGGATATCACAACACCGCTCACGGATCTGCTCAAGAAGGGGAGGACGTGGGGGTGGACGGAACAAAGCCAGAAGGCGTTCGATCACCTAAAGCGGGTGATGACGGAAGAACCGGTGCTCGTGCTGCCTGACTTCACAAAGCCCTACGAGGTGGAGTCCGACGCTTCTGACTTTGCCCTAGGGGGCGTCTTGATGCAAGATGGGCACCCTGTTGCCTTCGAATCTAGGAAGCTAAACGAAACGGAGCGACGGTATACGGTCCAAGAGAAGGAGATGACGGCGGTAGTGCATTGTCTCCGTACATGGAGGCATTACCTCTTGGGGTCGCGGTTCGTCGTGAGGACGGACAACATCGCCACGAGCTATTTTCAAACTCAGAAAAAGTTGAGCCCGAAGCAAGCTCGATGGCAAGATTTCTTGGCTGAGTTCGACTACGTGTTGGAATACAAGCCAGGGAAGACGAATTCGGTAGCGGATGCCTTGAGTCGAAAGGGTGAGCTGGCCTCGATGAGTCGGCCGGAATGTCCTTTGATCGAGAGAATCAAAGAAGGGCTGCAAAATGACCCCACGGCAAAGACGCTGCTCGAGTATGTTCGGGAAGGCAAGACTCGAACATTCTGGTGCGAGGACGACCTCCTTTACACCAAAGGGAGGAGACTCTACGTCCCATCCTTCGGGAAGCTGCGAAAGGAGATCCTGCGAGAATGCCACGATTCCAAGTGGGCGGGCCATCCTGGAGTCCGTCGCACCATGGCGCTCGTAGAAGATCGATATTTTTGGCCGCACATGAGAGACGACGTCGAAGCTTATGTGCGAACCTGCCTTGTGTGTCAACAAGACAAGCTGGAGCAAAAGTCTCCCGCCGGACTCCTTGAACCATTGCAGATCTCGGAGAGACCATGGGAGAGCGTTTCGATGGACTTCATCGTGGGATTGCCCAAGTCCGAAGGATGTCGAACCTTGATGGTCGTCGTCGATCGATTCTCGAAGTATGCAACGTTCGTGCCAGCCACGGATGATTGCCCGGCTGAGGAAGCGGCTAGGCTGTTCTTAAAGCATATCGTGAAGCATTGGGGTGTGCCACGGACGATCGTGAGCGATCGAGATCCTCGGTTCACGGGTAGATTCTGGACCGAGCTTTTCAAGATACTCGGCACCAACCTCAACTTCTCCACCAGTCTCCACCCGCAAACCGACGGCCAGACCGAGCGGGTGAATGCGCTCCTTGAAGTGTACTTACGACACTATGTGAGTACAACACAGCGAGATTGGGCCAAACTGATCGATGTGGCTCAATTCTCTTACAACTTGCAGCGAAGCGAGTCAACGGGGAAGAGTCCATTCGAGATCATCACGGGGCAACAACCGCTTACTCCGAATGCGGTTGCAACGGGCTATCGGGGGAGTAGTCCGGTAGCACACCAATGTGCTAGAGAGTGGCAAGAAGAAGCTGACTTAGCTCGTACTTGCCTCCACAAAGCTTCAAAGAGAATGAAGAAGTGGGCCGATCGAAAGCGTCGGCACGTGGAGTTCCAAATCGGAGATCAAGTGCTTTGCAAGCTATCCCTACGTTACAAGGGGGTGCACAAGGCGTTGCTGCGGCGATACGAAGGGCCGTTCCGTGTAGTGCAACGAATCGGGAAAGCGGTGTATAAGCTGGAACTCCCAGCAAAATTGAAGATTCATCCGGTGTTCCACGTGAGCATGCTTAAGCCGTTTCACTTGGACGAGGAAGAACCGGAACGGGGGGAATCACAGCGGGCGCCCTTGGGAGCGAAAACCTCATATGATCGGGAAGTCGAGTGCATTCTGGCTGATCGAGTCATAAGGAAGCGATATCGGGCGCCCAAGCGTGAATACTTGATTAGGTGGAAGGGCCTCCTTGAAAGCGAGAATAGCTGGGAACCGGAAGAAGCGTTGTGGCAATTCCGGAAGCACATCGAGGTCTTCCATGCGGAAAAAGGCGACGAGGGCGTCGCCCGTTTAAGTGGGGGAGAATATCACGGCCCAACAAGTTTGATGACCAATATGGGCCGTGACATGATGCGTGAGTCGATCCATGAGTCAAACGGGGTGATATCGGGCGACCCGAACCGACCCGACCCGGTCGAGCATTATCCAAGACGGCTGGGCAACCGAGCAGACGCGACTCTTGAGCTGGGTGGTGTCCAGATTCATCCATGGACGAACGTGCACGATGCGTGCACCGCGCATCTGACAATGCATGATGAGCCTGACACCTGACACCATGGGCGAGCGTGTACGATGCGTGCATCATGCGGCTGACAGCTCATGACGACTCTGACACGGACAAAACACTACGGACGACTCAGAACAAGACAAACCCGGGCTGACCAAGAGTCACCCGCGAGCTGTGCCTTTTGTGTATAAATAGTGACTCTCCCCCTCACTTGTACATCTATCTGAATATCAATACAAATCAGATTCCTCCCACTCTCTCTTTGTTCGTGTGACATTGTGAGTTCGGTTCGGTTCAAGTTACCCGACCCTTGAGTGAGTGCGAGTGTGAGTGTGTGTAGGCTGACTTGGGAACTCATTCCTAAGGCCGCACGGATCGTTGAGAGCGTTATACAAACTCTCGGTTCGTGACACAAGTGTATATATATATATATGGTTGATAGGTTACATTTTGACCCATAATTTATTGAAAATGCTTAAAATTGACCCTACGCTTGTTGAAATGGCGTGTCGATATGCTGGACTAGCATGTCCACGGCGTGTCTGGAGTGCTGATCAAGTGTTGGTCACATGTCAAAGAGTGTCGGCGTTTCCGACACGCGTCCAACACGATACGGAGGCCCTCGGAGAGTGTCCATGCTTTCTAGCCAGGCGCAAACAAATTCGACAAATTTATCCATTGAAATCTTCTACTCAGGACACTCATGTTATGTGAAACAACATGGTCTATATCATCTATATAAGTATCGAATCCAAAAACACGTATTCGGAATTTGAAATGGGTAATTCGATTTCAAGAAGAGAGATAACACACCGCATGATTACATCAGAGTTTTATTATGTTACATTTCGCTTTCCTGAGAGAAAAAAACACAAGTATCGTGGACCAACATGGTTATTGCACGATCGATAAAGAGTTCCGAAGCAGCAGATTCATCACGGCTATAAGTAACGCCGCAAGTACTCTTCGGCCGTGACATAATCTATGTCCGAATAGAACTTGGAAGCTTCGACGCCGTCTTCTCCGATCTCAAAATTCGCAAGGCATCCCTCGAAGCACACATGGTAGTAATGCGTCAGCCCGATTTGTTCCGCGTAGTTTTGCTCTTCATTTAGAAGATGAAAACACCCATTAACAAGTCGATCACAGTAACATCTACACACTTTACGAAAAATATGCAGAGTGCAAGATGAATGCTTTCCACAAGCTGCTTGTAGCAAAGATTAGACCTCTTGTGAAGTTAAAATTTTACCTTTCATCAAAGCCAGAAAATCTTGAGCTGAGATGGAGGACTTCTGCAGATCTTTCCCGATGAGTTTCTCCCAGATCCCGACGACTTCGAGCTGAGACAGGATGTTCTTAGGTGGCCTGATGTACACGGTCTTGTTGAGAGTCCGAGGGTCGTCTACGCTTTTCATGGCGTACATGGCGATGTCGTCCTCGTCGACGTATATCGCTGTGCCAAACGGGTCAACACACGCACATTGATCATAACCCTTTCGTGGAAAATAGCGAACTAACTTTTCTTTACCAATGTAAATTTGGAGACTAAATTGAAGTGTCAAAGGTATGTGAAATAGGCAATTGTTGCGGAAGATCGATACCTTTCTTGTCACCATCTCCTAACAACAGCACAGAGTCCGTAGATGGGAGGATCTTCCCTGGTTGGCATAGGCCGCCGAGGAAGTAGCCGGCGAAGCAATTCCCCGACACATACGTGTGCGGAATCCCGGCGTTCTCGATCGCCCTTCTCACCACCATTTTGTCGTCGAATGTCACCCTTCCGGGCTCCATTGCATTCTCCATTCTCGCCGGGTCGGTTCCGAACTCAGATGGCAAGAACCTCTGCGAGAATGAACAAACAAAAGTTTTATTGTGATCTTTCTAACTACGTCTCTTGAATCTCATTCTTCATCCCAATCTCTCCTCTATGAACAACTTTGCAGTATGATCTTTTTTTTCTCTCTCCACATTTTGTTATAATGAAACATTATAATGCTCATGAAATAAGAATATTCACATTGAACGACGTTTTACTCTTGGCACATGTCGCAGTATCCAGATCATAAAAATAAAAACAGGAAATTTATGACATTCACTTGGTTACAATAAAACTAAGTAATGATCTAAATAAGAAAAAATTCGAAATTCCATAAAGTTCTGCACCTATGATGTAATGTCGGAATAATCGTAATACTAAAAAATCATATGTTCTCATACTGTATAATATGTCGCCAACGGTGGTGCAACGCTGTAAAGTCAAGCAAAAAGGCATTTTACAACATCATGTATATATGATTACGATGAATCGTAATTAATTTTTATAGTATATCGTAGATAAAATAAATATATTTTACGATGTTTCGTACTTGATCGCATCTTTAAATATATTTTGTTTCGTAATTAATTTTTACAGTATATCAAGAATCCATCTTCCAGGAATGTAATCTTTTGAAGATGGATTCTTGATTTCTGAACGTGTGGTGGAGACCAGACCGCACCAGTCCCTCTTGCCTCTTGGGACAGTGATGGTGCAGTCAGCTTCTCAAATTTCCGAACAGCCATGCGTGTCGTATTCTACCTTAACATTTCCGGCCTCTTTGATGGCGTCGACGAGCTTGAGCTGAAGAAGGATGTGGTGGCTCCGGATGTGGACGCCGGAGATCGCGCACACGACCACGTCCACCAGCTTAACCGCGTCGACGAGGCTCCGGTGATCGTCGAAGGAGCCCGGGACGAGCTTCGCCCCTCGCCCCTTGAACGACAGCAGCATCTGCACTTTCTCTATGTCCACGCCGATCTCCGGCCTGTGAAGGACGTGCGTCTCGTGCCCTAGCTTCAAGCTCGCGTCCACCAATCTCTTCCCAAGGTACCCTGTTCCACCAACTATCAAGACTTTGCTCTTCCCCATCTCTTTTCTCTCTCTCTCTCTCTTTCTCGTGGTGGGTAGAGAAGCTAAAACTTCAGCGGCCATTTATGGATGCGAGAGGGTTTCTTCGTTATTCTTTCTTGGTGGGGTTAGCTTGGGAGCAAAACTTGGGGGGCCATCGTGAGGTGCTTGGTGAGAGTGCTTTGCTTTGTTTTGAAATTGAAGATTTGGTCAAGTTTGTTTTTGACTAATAGCGATGAGAGGAACGGTCTGAGTCACTGTTCAGTTGTGAAGATGAAAAGGTAAAACGCTAGGTAGCACGGACAGGTAGGCTACACAGAAGAAGAGAAGATTTTTGAATGAATTTCACATCTTGAAATTCACATTATACTGATGCAACAGCGAAAGGAATGCCTCTCGGAGCGCATTTCCAGCTGTGAAGAGAGTTCCTGCCTGCCTATAGTCATTCCTCTCACTGGTAGAAATTCCTTCTCTTCCTAGAGTGACTAAGAGTTAGATGCCTTTAAAGTGGGAAGTCGCCGCGGCCACGTGTCGGACACCGACACGCGTTCGACACGCTCCGATGCGATCGAGGATGAGGTCCCGCGACTCTGAAGCCTCTCACAGAGAGAGAGAGAGAGAGAGAGAGAGAGAGAGAGAGAGAGCGGAAGAGGAAGTAACGATAGAGAGAGTTAGGAAGTCTGTGGCGTTCGGGGAGGGTTGGCGGGGGTGGAGTTCAATGAAAAAGATATCTTGGAGGTGGGAAAAGGTGGGAAGGTGACTTTTTTGGTGTGGTTTGTCCTTTCCTTCTTGAATTCTTTATTGCAATTTCGATTTCGCTTGGCTTGAGGGTGGTTGCTTTCCCTTTTCTTAAACTTTTTTCCTTACTGAAATGGAGAAGATGATTTATAAAGCAAAGAGAAGCCAATGTAACCTAGCACTCGTGATGGACGGTATAAATTCGATTCCCATCTTATTTGGTTTTTCTCTTTTTATTTTATTTTATTTTTAGGGTTCAGCTTAGGTCCCATAATTATGACGAGTTAATTAAATACTGATCCATTCTACCCAAGTAATTTTCATCTGAAGTACACTATGTTTTATATTTGAAAATAATTTAAAACAATCCATGTATGCATTTGAATCAAATCAATTTGATTGAAATAATCATAAAAATGTTAATTTATCATATATACATTTAATATACAACGTGTCCCAACATGTCGAAATTTTCTATTTTTTTAGAAATGACGTGTCGGCATGTCATGTCGTGTCGCGTGTCGGTGCTACTTAGGTAAAAAGTTCTGCTGGTACAGATTCATTGAAGGTGGCATAAGTTTGCTTTTGACTGTAGCGATGAGAGTGACAGTCTGACTAACTCATTCTTCAGATGGGAAGATGGAAAGGTAAAAGTTTCTGCTGATACAGATTCATCGAAGTAACCATTTATGGATCCTTGCTCGTCTGCAATTCAAGTTGAGTTCTAGGAAGCACTAACACTCTCCAAGACCTTCGTGTCGTGTCGGACACACGCCAACACTCTTTGATATGTGATCGACACGTGGTCAGCGCTCCAGACATATCAACAATACGCGAGTTCAGCATCTCGACACGTTATTTCGACACACACGGGGTCAATTTTAAGCATTTTCAATAAATTAGGGATCAAAATGTAAATCTATCAAAAATATATATACTAAAGTCATATACTCAGCCACCCCAAATTAATATTCCTAGCTAACAAAAAAAAAACCTAATTGTGAATCCCTAACAGAATAAGAAGAAGAAGAAACTCACGCTGATATATCATGTATATATAAAAATATAAATTTAATATACAACGTATTCCAACGTGTCGAAATTATCTATTTTTTTTAGAAATGACGTGTCGGCGTGCCGTATTGTGTCGCGTGTCGTGTGTTGATATCGATGCTACTTACGTTGAGTTAACATTTTCTAGCAGAGAATTGAATAGGGTTGTTCCCCCTCTTGGCCATGCACTTTTGAGGCGTCATTTGATGAGGTGCTGCATGTTTCTGGAAATCTCACTAGGGCTAGTTCGACGCGACGCGATGCTTGTGACGTTTTTTTATCGGTTTATGGCGGATCATCTTACTCGTCAATTTAGCGTTGATTGAGAAATATTGGGTTGAACTCTCAGCCGGTGAACCTTGCGGAATAATTGATTGAATGGTTTGGAAGAAGAGAGAGCGCTTTGAGCGCATAGGATAAGCTCATTTTTGCTTTCCTTAAACTCTACTTGTTGGCTCTTTTGATTGCATAAGCATAATCATCGTTTTCTTAACAAGGGTCTCATGTTATATTTATTGTTGCACTACACGCTTTACGGTGCACGGATGAGTCATATGTACTGGGCATTTCAAAATTTGTTCTTATTTGTTTCAAAGAGTAGTATTCAAACGACAATGTGACATGCATCCAATGCCAACGGGAAAATTGTCCAAAAAGTTTTAAACCTATTGCACTTTTGCCAATTTAGCTTTAAACCTTTTCATTTGTTTCCAATTGAGTCCACTCGGCCAAAATTGACCAGAAATCGCTGACGTAGACGTCGGGCGTCCTATATGGTGCGGTCACCGCTGACGTGGATAATTTTTTTTAATAATATTTAAAAAAAATTCGAACTTATTATTATTTTTCCTTTTTTCCTTTGGTTTTCCTTTTCTTGGTTTTTTTCCTCAACAGCCGGCGAGGTTCGCTGGTGTGACGATCCGTTTTAATCTGATATTACATAGTATAATGGCACATGCGGAAGGCGATATCAAGCAACGAGGCCTATCATATGAGTGCAATCAAGGAATAAGGTAGGCACCCCAAAAGGGTACGGCCTTTTAAGGTTCACTACGGCTTACAATAGATAATAAAAACACACGGCAAGCTAGAAAATACTTCATTTTATATATATAATAAACGTTTAGTACATCCAATTGACATAAAAAAGAAGAAGATGAACTACTAGGAAACAATAAAAAAGGTACCAACTCCCTACCCCATCACCCACATACGGCGTTCTCTGTCAACGCCCTAACGTCATCCCACAGCCACATCAAAAAGTAGCTGCCGTGTCATCCCTGCTCAAAAGCCTACCTGTACAATTGCTCCTCTAGTCAACTCCATCAACTACTCCTCACTGATGTCGCTCGACTCGACATCACTGCCACCGTCGCTGCGCTCTCCTGCAAGGGGTGAGGGGAGTGGCCCAATCCACATACCGAAGCTACGGACGTAGAGAGAAATGAAGTGGTGCACGACGCGTCCCTCCACTGGGCCTACATCCACCTCAACGATAGTACGAAGCCGGCCATAGCACATGTACGGAGGGCAAGGGTCAGTGCGCACCTCCCATGTGCGCGTTACACGCACTGGCGCACCAAAATGGTAGACGACCCTAGCAGGAGGAGGGATGGACGACATACCTGTCGAACTGTGAAAATAAAGGGAGCCATAGGGGTGAGTTTGAAACCTAGCAAGTTTACCACTAAGCCGAACAACTAAATACCCTTTTTATTTTTCATCGTGGAATCACAGAGCTACACAACAATGATACCGAGAGGACACTAATAGTTCAAGTATGGCTAGGCACGTACATAAAATAGAGGGGGAAATCCGGCTACATTTCACTATCTAGTCCTACAAGTTCAGCAGTCATGTAAATCGCCTCAATGGTAACTCCTACCACTAACTATCATTCGTGGACTAACACTCGAAGTCATCCCCATTTTAACCCACGTCAATTTCCCCTTTACGCCGCTACCACATTAACCTATGGTACATCAACTTCCTAAACTTGCTTACAATCGCAAACCTGAAGTTGCCCCCGGCACCTTCTCGGCCAATGCTCCCTCTACGCGACTACTACCATTTTCTTGACAAAACTGCAACTTCTATGAATGATCTTTGTCTTTCAAGTCACCGGGGCCTTAAGGAGGCAATTTGCCCATCATCACCTACTGAAATCCTATAAGTTCCCCCTAATCACAGCAACACCCCTCTCGGCCGGCCATACCCACCAACCTTCATCACCCATTTCACTTCGCAATGTTGACCTCCACGACGATCAGTCCTTACACGATAACTACCCAAGCCCACCAGATCCTAATTCAATCTGTAAACCCCACATGCACAGCCGTTCACTACCCATATGAGTGTAATTTAATCTCGGGTGTTTACCGAGTCGAACTACGGCACCAATCAGCTCAATCCGCAAGCTAAGGTGAATCTAGTGGTAGGGATTAGTAGCTCACTTGCCTTAGGTCTGAGAGTGACAAGGCCGAGGTGTTGAGTCACCGCTGAATGGGGCTTGGGCTCCTCTCCTTCTTCGGCGTCGAACGAGTTCACCGGGACGGATCACAGGCGCGCGGGTCTCCAAGGCGGGCGGAGGGGCATCCACGGTTCAGAGAATGGAGCCAAGGGGCCGTCGCCATCGCTGCTGCCACCAAAGCTAGCTCGAGTGGGAGGAGGAGGCGTGGCGTCAAGCGCTAGCCAGGCGGAGCGAACGAGGAAACTCAGTGGGTCGCGCACGGGGGAAGAGCGAATGAGAGGAGAGAGAATGAAGTGAGTCTTATAGTGGGATGGAAAAATTAAGTGGCTAGTGGGGCTATGGCTACGTGAGGCTTCGCGGGCAAATCGCGATTCAAATTCCCACCCGGTTTAACTTTATGCTCGAAGAGTTCCAATGAATTTCCTTTAACGGTCTAGTAAAATGGTCTCACCCAAAGTTCAAATAATCCACCGTACTAAATTTCGTTAATCTCCGAGATATACTTTTCGATAAACTATGTCCGACGCTGACTAATCCATTATGAAATTCAAGCCGTCACACTCGCCGGCTGCGGGTGAGGGCCGCGACACCTCGCCGACCATGGGCGAGGCCATGCGGGTGTATTGAAATTCTGGAAAAATCTAGGAAGCTTCTTTCTCCACCTTTCCTAATTTCAAAGTTGAATCAAACTACCTGGGTAGAATTTGCGATAGAAATGTCTGATGTGTAAAGTGAGTCAAGTTACTCGTGCTGGACTCTTTCGCTTACTCGATATCAGCTCGCGTTGACTTCGAGTAGCTTGAGTAACTTATCGAGCTAAGGTCGAGCATAAAGATGTTGGAGTTGGCGAATACTTCGGGGACCCTTGTTTCTCATACCGGGCACGCCCACATGAGTTTAGGGAAACTGAAGTATGAACCAACGACATATGACCCCTGCGCACGAAATGCGGGGTTCGGGGGCAGCGCCCCCGAAATGGGGGTCCCGCTGATCGGTCAGGGGCGGGGGTTCCGGGGCAGCACCCTCGAAACAACATCAGGTTTAGGCTTGTGTTTAAGTTGGCCCGTTTGTTGTGGGATCAAAGGGTTTCGAATAGGCTTGGGTTTTGGGCCCATTTTTAAATCCTATATATTTTACTCATATGAGATATTATTGTAACGAGTGTTTGTGGTGAAAACCTAAAATAGTGAAATCCCTTTGCAAGACGTAGCCCTATTTCTAGGTGAATCTGGGTAAACTCATGTGTCATTCTTTTCTATTCTTTGTGATTGTTCTGATTCGATTTAGGATAAAATCCCATCAATTGGTATTAGAACCTTGTGTTCGAGGAATTAGGGTTATCTGAGATGTCAGGAGGATCACGGATTGAGATAGAAAAGTTCGATGGGAAGCGGTTCGATCTGTGGAAGATGAAGATGGAGGATCTTCTTTGTGATCAAGATCTTTGGTCGGCAATCGTAAGGGAAATGCCAGTTGTTGCGACGGCTAGTGTCGTGATAGGCAAGGAAACGGGCAAGGAAGGGGAATCAACTCCCAAACAGCCAGATCCAAAGGAGATTGATGATTGGGATCGGATCGATCGAAAAGCAAAGGGTTTGGTCTGGCTTTGTCTCGCGAACTCCATTCTGACGAACGTGATGAGCGAACCTACAGCCAGGGATTTATGGCAGAAATTGGAGTCGCGGTACCAAAGTAAGTCGCTAGTTAATAAGTTATTCTTAAGGAAAAAGCTGTATAATCTTCGGATGCACGAGGGAAACTTGTTTTCTACACACCTATATGACTTTAACACATTGATAAGTCAACTTGTATCAATCGATGTTAAGTACCAGGATGACGATAAGGCAATAACACTACTCTGTTCACTGCCGGATTCATGGGATAACCTGATTGTGGTAATCGGTGGTGGGGACAAGGAATTTTCATATGAGACTCTGTGTTCACCCTTGTTATCAGAGGAGACACGAAGAAAAGAGTCAGGGAATTCCGGTAAAGAGACGCTGGCGGCTAGGGGTAGGCCAGCAGAGAAGGCTCTAAATCGAAAAGGGTCCAGATCTAAATCTCGTGGGCGATCGAAGAAGGGGGAGAGGAGGGTACAGTGTTGGAGATGTGAAGAGTGGGGCCATGTGAAGCGGAACTGTAAAAATAAGCCCGTTCCTAAGAAAGAAGCTGAATCATCCTCAGGGAAGAAGGAGGTCGAGACAGGAGATATGTATGTGGCTACTGCATGTATAGCGCAGTCAGACAAGGATATTTGGTTCGTCGACACCGGTGCTTCATACCACATGACGCCTCATAGACACTGATTTTGTGAATATGAGCAATATAATGGTGGAGATGTCATTCTCGGAGATGATACTGCAGTTCAAATTGTCAGGTGTGGCAGGGTGAAGCTGAGGATGAGTAATGACACGGTGAAGACTCTTCCGGATGTGATGCACATACCCTCGATGAGTAGAAACCTGTTATTGGTTGGTACGATAGCAGATTCAAGGGTTACTTTCAGTTGTAATAAGAATTCGTGCAAGATGACTCAAGGTTCTATTGTGATTGCACGATGAGTCCATTATGGGACTTTGTGCAAGCTGCTCGAGGAAACGATGACTGTTGGTGATGGGTTCATCTCTGAAAAGGCAAAGGAAGATGGATATGATACGTCCATGTTGTGGCATCAGAAGCTAGGGCATATCGGTGAAAAGGGACTGTCTACCTTAGCTTCGAGTCAAATGGTAGAGGGAGTACCAGATTGCTCTATGGGTTTCGGGTTCTGTGAACATTGTCTTCATGAAAAACAGAACCGAGTTAGTTTCCAACACACCGGTACGAGAGCAACAGAGATCCTAGAGCTGATTCACAGTGATGTTTTCGGGCCTACTCCGACTCCATCTATAGGAGGATCCAGGTACTGTGTATCGTTCATAGATGATTTTTTTTGAGATATAGTTGCATTTATTTTATTAAAAGTAAATTAGATGTATTCGAAAAATTTCGAGAATTTAAGGCTTTGGTCGAAAATCAATTGGGCAGGAAAATCAAGGTAATTCGTACAGATAACGGAGGTGAATTCTGCTCGGACAACTTCGACCAGTTCTATATGGATAATGGTATCGCGAGGCAGAAAATGACCCCATATACACCTCAACAGAATGGGGTGGCCGAAAGATTAAACTGGTCACTCATAGAAAAGGCGAGATGCATGCTGAGTTGGGCAGGTTTGAAACCTGAATTTTGGGCAGAAGCTGTAGCCACATCCAGTTATATGAAGAACCGGTCACCGACCTCATCAGTGAAGAACCGTACACCATTTGAGGCAGTGTTTGAGAAGAAGCCGAATCCGTTACATGTTCGGGTGTTCGAGTGTGACGTGTATGTTCATATACCCAAGGAGAAGAGAGGGAAGTTTGACAATAAGTCCGAAAAGAACATATTCGTTGGATACAATGAAGGGGTCAAGGGCTATAAGCTATGGAATCCAGAATCAAAGACCATCGTATATAGTAGGGATGTTGTCTTTCGTGAAACGCAATCCCAGACAGGCACACAGGAAAGTGATGAGCCCAAGAAAGTAGTAGTGCTTGAAGAAAGTCTGAGAGCTGAAACTGTGGAGATGGTTCCACAAAGTACAGTGGAGTCTGATTCTGATCCGGAACAAGGGCACTTGATTAATGAAGTTGAGGATGCATATTCGGATGAAGACCCAGACACTGATAGCAAGCCGACTCTCAGGAGATCAACGCGGGAAAGGCGGGTACCACTTCAGTACTCACTTAGTGCATTGAGTACGTTTCATGCCTTGAACATTACCGGGTATGATCCTAGTTGTATAAAAGAGGCGAGATCCATGGATGACGCGAATCAGTGGGAGCTCGTAATGATAGATGAGATGCAATTACTTGATTATAACGAGACATGGAGCCTGTTTAAATTGCCTAAGGATATAAAGGCAATTGGGTGCAAATGGGTGTTCAAGCGAAAATTGAAATCAGATGTGACTGTGGAGAAGTACAAGGCTAGGCTCGTAGCTAAGTGGTATTCTCAGAACGAGGGAATTGACTATGATGAGATTTTTTCTCCCGTGGCGAAATTGACCTCGATACGGTTTGTTCTGTCTGTAGCAACTGCATACGATCTTGAGATGGAACAGATGGATGTCAAAACGGCTTTCCTTCATGGGGACTTGGAGGAGGAGATTTATATGAGGCAACCAGAAGGTTTTAAAGCAAAAGGAAAGGAGAATTTGGTGTGCAAATTGAAAAAGTCTCTCTATGGGCTGAAACAGTCACCGAGGATGTGGTACCAGAAGTTTGACACGTACATGCTCCAGCTTGATTTTGTGCGTTCAAATTCTGACCAATGTGTTTATGTGAAAAGGGCGGGCGATCAGTTGTCATTCTCACGCTATACGTGGACGATATGCTGTTAATCCGAAATAGCGTGAAGATGGTGAAATCCGTGAAAAATTTGTTGGCTAGGAAGTTTGATATGAAAGATTTGGGGCCTGCAAATTTTATTTTGGGCATGCAGATTACGAGCTACCGTAGGAAACGGAAGCTATGGCTAGGACAGGAGAAATACATCAACGAAATGCTGAAGAAATTCAACATGATGGACTGTAAGCCCGTTGGTACCCCTATACCTTTAGGGACCAAGCTATCTGCGGAACAGTGCCCTAAAACGGATGAGGAAGCTGAGGAGATGGCCCGAGTTCCATACGCAAGTGCAGTGGGTAGCTTGATGTATGTTATGGTGTGCACGCGTCCGGATATAGCCCAAGCAGTGGGAGTCTTAAGCCGATATATGTCTAACCAGGGTAGAGAACATTGGAATGCGATCAAAAGAGTTTTCAAGTATCTTCGTGGAACTTGGAATTTTTCTTTATGTTTTAAAGGTACAGGGATTGGAAACATTCTTGATATCGTAGGCCATGTAGATGCAGATTGAGGTGGAGATATTGATAGTAGACGGTCTACTAGTGGGTATGTTTTCACTTTATTTGGGGCTACGTTGAGTTGGATAAGTAGGAGGCAAAGCGTGGTGGCGCTCTCTTCTACGGAGGCTGAATACATGGCTCTTACTCATGCCGAAAAAGAGGCCATATGGTTACAAAGATTGTGCTTGGAGCTCGGTTTTGAGCAAGGTGCCGTAGAGGTGAGATGCGACAATCAAGGGGCTATTTGTTTAGCTAAGAATCCAGCGTTTCACTCACGTACAAAGCACATTGATATACAATATCACTATATCCGAGAGAAGGTGTAGAAAAAAGTGGTTCGGCTTGTAAAGTTCGACACGGTGAAAAATAGTTCAGACTTCCTTACCAAAGCTGTCATAAGTGCGAAGTTTGAATGGTACTCTGCTGCGATTGGATTGAAGAGAAATGATGTTGGGAAGGCTCTCATTTGCGCGAAGTATCCACCAAGTGGGAGAATGTTGGAGTTGGCGAATACTTCGAGGACCCCTGTTTCTCATACTAAGCACGCCCACATAAGCTTAGGAAAACTAAAGTATAAACCAACGACATATGACCCATGCGCACAGAATGCGGGAGTTTGGGGGCAGCACCCCCGAAACGGGAGTCCCGCTGACCAGTCAATGGGCGAGGGTTCGGAGGCAGCACCCTCGAAACAACATCGAGTTTACGCTTGTGTTTAAGTTGGCCCGTTTGTTGTGGGATCAAAGGGTTTCAGATAGGCTTGGGTTTTGGACCCATTTTTAAGTCCTATTTATTGTACTCGTATGAGAGATCATTGTAACGAGTGTTTGTGGTGAAAACATAAAATAGTGAAATCCCTTTGCAGGACGTAGCCCTATTTCTAGGTGAACCTAGGTAAACTCGTGTGTCATTCTTTTCTATTCTTTGTAATTGTTCTGATTCGGTTTAGGATAAAATCCCATCAAAAGATGCTTTGATTCGATCGGCTTGATAGCTGAATCGAGTATTTCTTTTTTTATATAATTCTTGTTCTTCCTAGTTGGGTTACGTACACTATTATATTTACTTGTGGCCGTTACTTTGAATTACGTAATTACACTTGCATCATTTGATATATTCTTAAACATAATCAAGAAGGGCGAGAGCAATTATGTCAAGCCAAGTCAAGTTCGATTAAGTGAGAAAAATGGAGTATCTTGGGTTTGTTCATATTTAAAATAGAGTCGAGCTTGGGTATGTCGAGTTTGTATCAGTTAGAGTTCGGGCAGGAAAAAATAAGCACTCAGTTAAGTTCAAGTCGAGTTTCTAGCTTTAAGTTTATGTGTTGGGTCGAGCTCAAGCCCAACATTGTATCGGCTCGACTCGACTCGATTACATCCATGTATGTCTCACTTCCACTTTTGCTAGATAAGGCAACTGGGGACGAAAAACATTAAGAATATGACTAGGTATCGGCTCGACTCGACTCGATAACTCTTTTGTAATTCCATCGGAAAAATCTCCATAGTTAAGCTTTTAATCGCCAAATGCCTAAACAACTATGGTGACTCGTGTGGAACATGAATACCAGTCCAAAAATCAAACTGTTCATATGGAATGCGTGTCGGAATGCATTACCAACATCAGAGAATCTGTTCAAGCGGAAAGTTATACCTGAATCCACATGCCCGCTCTGCCGTAAATACCCTGAAACGATGGTGCATATGTTCCTGTTATGCGATTGGACTCGGGAGGTCTAGAAAAATCCAATCTTGAATATCAGAGTTTCGGACCAGGGACTAAGTCACGTGGAGGAGTGGTTCTTACAAAGAGGAAACCCCGAAGGAAGCTCAGCTTTGGTGGAGTTGATAGTAGAGGTCCTCTGGAATGTATGGAAGGTGCGAAATCACTTCATTTTCCGGCACCAAAAACTTGTGATGTATCTAGCGATATCACATAACCGGGGGGGGGGGGGGGGGGGGGGGTGAATAGACGATCAAGATCGAATTTGACTAGATATTGCGGAATTAAAAGAATCAAGTCAAATGTCACACAGAATCAGAATGTGATGATATGCAGTTTACGAATCTGAACACCAGCATGCAATATTCTATCAAACGCAGTAAGAAGAGTTTAGGGATAGAGAAAATTGCACACGATGATTATAATGGTTCGATTTACATCAAGCCTACGTTCACTCTCCCACGCTGACAGCCCATAGACTAGATTACACTAGATGAATCAATGGAGGTTTACTACAAATGATGATTCTCTCTTTGATAGATCACACTATCTTCTCTCAATCACTCTTACAAAACCTCTCAAAGATTATCGTATAAAGGTCACGAAGACAAGTGTGTAGAATCTGAAGTTCTCTTGCACTTTGAAATTTATGATTCTGAATTCCCTCGCTCGAAACAACACCAATGATCTCCTTTTATGCTCCTCCATCCCCAAACTAACCGTTGGATAGATCTCTAGAGGATTGCTATTCAATCTTTAATTGGACGTCTCCAATACTTAATTGAACGAGACTGTATCTTGAAGATTTGGTAGCCGTTGAGTGATAAGAATCTGAATCCCGCTGATCCAGCCGCCCATACAACCAAATCTTTGGTTTCCATTAATAGATCCCTTCATTTATGGAAGTCGGCTTGTCTCTAGAAAGGTAATTTCCAGAGATATTCTACGCTACGTTGTAGAATCATCTTCCAAATCAAAGATTACAGACTTCCTTAATAACAAATTCTTAGCCATATATAGCATTCGTCATACGTTGGTCTTCAGATAAGAATTGTTTCTGAATTCTGCATATATCGTTGATTTTGGATAAGTCGCGGTTTCTGAATCCTTCAGAAAATAAAATCAGTCTTTAGAATCTGAACAGAGAGGACATTGAGTTGTAAGTTAATAGAGTTTGTGTTGATGCTCGCACATAAATCTTCTTCAAAGGTGTAGTTGAATCTACATAAGGGATACTTCACTTAATCTGGATAACATAATTCAACTCATTCAGAGACAGATATGCGATACTCTTAACTTGAGTTTGAATAATCAACTAAGGCCAATATATGCATCTTTCCTCATGCGTCTCACTTGAAATAAAATACAATAATGTATTTGCCAAATTCAATTAGACTAAGGACAGTTTTTCCAATATCCAAATATATTAGAGGAGTTTTTCTCAACCGCGGAGTGTGGTAGAGATAGCCATGGCTGCACAGAAAATTTTTGAGAAGTGGAATCCTAGAACTAACATACGTAAAGGCAGATCAAACCCTCACCTGTGTTTTGGAAACCGCCGAGCAAAGGAGGGCTAAAAATTAAGGTCGATGGGTCATTCGTAGAGGGTGACACCACAGGAAGTATTGCTAGAGTATGCCGGGACGACGCCAGGAGAGTCGTCGTTGGTTTTGCCAAGGAGATCCGAGTGACTACGGCTGAGCAAACCGAAACCCTCGCATGCCTCGAAGCACTCCGCTTCTTCAAGGAGTCGACACTACCCCTCTCGTTGGAGTCAGATTGCTTTAGGGTGATCTGCACACTTACGAATCATGATATGTGCTCGTGGGAAGTAGCTCCACTTATCACTGAGTGCCTTAGATTAATGGGCCAATATAAGCATCTCCGAGTGGCCTATTGCGAAAGAGAAGATAACCAAATGGCTGATTGGGTTGCCAAAGCCCACAGACGAAAAGCTCTACCTTGTAATTGGACTACTAATCCCCGTCAAGATTCATGGGACCTCTTATGATCAGAAGCCCTTATTGGCTGTAATTCTGAAATCACTTGAAGCAATGAAACGAACTTTTAATTTGACAAAAAAAAAAGGCACTTTCAATAGGATAATCCGAAGTCCTCCGAAATCACAAAATCAAATTGTCTACCGAAATTCCGCATGCCCTCCTCCAACAGCTTCCTTTTTCTCCTCCATATTTTCCACTACAGGAATTTGATTGCTTCTATCGCAATTGAAGTCTTTAACATCAACTCTAGCAATGATTTGATCTCCAGACTTATCTTCTAAAATTTTCCCTTCATTTTCACGAAAATTCAAATCATTCGTCTCTAAAAAAATCTTCCCTCAAGCTAAAAAATCCTCTGATTTTTCGAAAGAGAATTGGGAAATTTGAATTTCTTATTGAGACTTATAAACAACACCGTTGAGAAAACCAACGTCGCTTGACAATGGATGGTCTCCCTCTACCTAATTCCCGAATTCAAATCTTTTCAGGCTCATATTTGTCTCCTCGATTATGTATTGAATTCAAGATTGGGCAACTTAGTCTCCCGGCAAAAACCACCGCTTCAGTAATCTTAGCATCTTTGACCACGTTGTCACCGGAGCTTTGTCTTCTCTCCGGCGATCATCCTTCAATCTCTCCCACCACGACGGTGCTCTACCCTTCAACTTGTACTTACCTTTCTTGCACCGGAATATTGGTATAGTTAAAAAACTGATCTAAGTCTTCAAGCCAATCCTAAAGCTGCTCAGTAGATAAATAGCAATCGACATAATCAACTTTTACTTTGAAGTTGAATTCATCGAATCCTTAGTGCTTCATGAAATTTTGATTTTTATGACGATCTCTACCGCATCCGACCATCACATTTGTTGTAATTATTAGGACCTTCATGGCAATTGCACATGCCGTAATCGCCGCCACCACTGCAGCCTCTACAGGCTTTGTACTCATGGTCTATTAATGTTGATTAATAATAGTGTCCGAATTCGAGTATGTCGATTAACTTTGAAACGACTAAGTTTGCTTTCTAGTGCGTCATCGTCATTGCGCTTCACATCCTTGTATCCCGAACCGTGAAATTTCAAGAGGTCTGATCTCCTCGTGAACGTGGGTCGTATGGTTTGGGTCCTATGATAGTTCCGATGATCTATTTTCATTTTCAAATAGGACTGAATATATATCTGAAACTTTCGAGAATAAGATACTTCTCGTCGCATAGTCCGTGTACACGTAACAAAGCTCACGTCGATTTTACTGGACGATTTGAAAGAGACGTCGTGTACGTTTCTAATTTGTTCAATAAACCCAAAGAAGGGAACGCAAGAAAACAATCGACCCGTGACACTAGGCACAGCAGCACAAACGTGCAAATATTCGAACCTGTGTATGTCCCTAAACTTCTTCATCTGAACTCTAGGACCTAAAAATTCGGGGTATTCCCTAGGAAGAAGGGAAGAAAAAGATTTTCTCTCAACTTAGGGGGCGAAGGTGGCGAAGGTAGACTCCACGCCAACTTCGGTTGGTTATCGCCGGGTAGGGTTGTATAGTAGCGCCTGGGGTTAGTCATCGAAGCTTCGGCTCCTGCGTTGTCAGACTGTGCTTCGCATAGTGCGTTCCAAAATTGCAT
Organism: Lenwebbia sp. NSW1173648; assembly: GCA_029784005.1. Classification (NCBI taxonomy): domain Eukaryota; kingdom Viridiplantae; phylum Streptophyta; class Magnoliopsida; order Myrtales; family Myrtaceae; genus Lenwebbia; species Lenwebbia sp. NSW1173648. The sequence continues at coordinate 7,737,194 of JARCGZ010000005.1, forward strand.
GTTTATGCATGCCTTTTTTTAAATAAAAATAAAAAAAAACTGGTAAAAGGTAAGAAGAGACGATCAGTATTAGTGATTTTTTTTTTAACGTTGTGATAAGGATCTCAAACCAACTATCAAATGTTCGGTCTGCGCCATAATTACTCCGTACCAACCGTGATCCGAAGATCGAAGGTTAGCGAGCATGTTGCCGCAGCCGCACAAAGATGGTAGGAAGTCTCTCTACCTTTAAGCAAGTTAGCAAGTTGCAATTAAGCATTACAACGAGAGCCATTTAGGAATTACTCACGACCCAAGCCGAACTCGTAATCTCATGAAAGATAAATAAGGAATATTCGTAGAACTTTACTATTAGGCCAATCACTTGGTATCTAAGATAAGGAATATTCGTAGAACTTTGTAGGAAAAAGCTTTCCACGTAAAATGTCCAAGTTGGTCAGAATTCAAACCAACTCAACGAGGATAGAAATCCCAAAGCATTTCGTCCAGAAGATCACTTCACGTGAAATGGACCGAGAGTTGTTCTCTTTCTATCTTTGGACTCTGATGACTTCTCTGGACTTCGACCGCGTAGAGGGAAAGGGACAATGGAAGAATGGGCTTGCTTCTCAAAGGATAAGAAAAGAACATCATGATGTGGAGCTCACGTATTCAAGGTGTTTATCGCGACCTTTCCAGAGGTGAATTACCAGAAGAAAAGCTAAATTGGTGTATTGCGACAACGAGAGGTTCACGGCAATGGCAAAGGAGAGGCGGCTATGAACAGGAAAATGGTGAGCAACTCCGGCGGGGACTCCTAGCGACGGCAGCACCGGAGATTGAAGGCCAGCAAGGATGGGGTGATTAGGCCTTGCCGGGCCTGCAAGGGTGCTGTGGTGGCTGACAAGTGCGTCGGAAGCTGTTGGTGGCTTATCGTCAGGGGCTGCAGGGACAACCGGGAAGACTAGGGACTCATTTGGATCACGGTGGCCGCTGCAGGTGTCACGGAGGTCGCTGTAGGTGTATGATGTGTAAATTTTTTTTTTTTCTGACGTGAGCTACATTAATTGAAATTATAATTTATCGTTTTACGAGATTGATCTAATAAGAAAAGATATAAAGATTCTTAATTAGTCTATGATGATTAGCCCAGCCTGTGATGAGAAGGTCTGGCTGAAAACTCTATAAATAGTGTTCAAGTGTCTCCTCTAACTTAATGTAAGGAGTAGTATAATTGCATTGAGGGGCAATAGCACTTGAACTTTGGATGGTCGCTATTCCGCATCAAGAGCACAAATCCCTTTAATCCATTACTGTATTTCTAGATTCCAGTTATGATGATCTTGAGGTGCCGTTTTTCGCGGCTTACATGTTGGTCTTGGGCCGGAGGGGCTGGACGAGCACGAGGCACTGCAGTACGGCAAGGAGGACGGCTGTAGCGTTTGGGCGCGAGCGGTGGCTGGGCGGGCGAGGGTGGACCACGCGAGGAAGGAGCTCGGCCAACGACAACCGCGGAAGAGGGTTCTTGCTCTTTTTCTCCCGTGTAGACTAACACGCATTCCTGTTCTCTCTCATGTTTTCAACCTCTCCACTCAAACTTGATGGGAACAAGTCATCATACAGTCTTTGCTTTTAGGGCATCCTTGCAAGAAGCCACTTTCCTATTTTGGGCCTATAAAGAAAAAATTGATTAAATTATTCCTCAAGTTTGCTTAATAAGTCAATTTTCCCAGCTTGGCACCTCATCATATAGGTTCCGGCCACTACACGATTCATTGGCTTTGGCCAAATTTTCATAAACTTGTGGGCTCCTTCTCAAATTTTTAATTAAACTTAGAAGCTTGCCACACCAACCCATTAATTCAATCTATGTGAACTCAGTATCCTAAAATGAAAAATACTCCTAATATGCAAATGCAATTGACAATATTTTGGTTAAGGGTCGGGGCCAGTTCCTTTACTTTTTTTTTTTCTATATAATTAATGTCTATATAGGTCGCACAATTTAAGTGTCAACAGTATTAACATTGTATATATTTGTGTAATGTGAGTGGGACATCCCATGTGGCCCCTCTTCATTAAATGATGTAGCTGCATGCGAACGAAATTGAAGGCAGCTGTTTATAATGCCAAATTTGGTGGGTCTTCTTCATTAAAAATGCCACAGGCTTTTGGCGAAAGAGAGAAGAAGTGCAATGGTGATGGGACCAGTATAAATAATTGAGCTCTTGAAAGTGACTAGTGAGAAACGCAGAGCTTTCTTGAAGCAAAACGCGAGAGCTCTCCATTGAGGGAAATTCTCATTGTAATTCCACCCCGAGTGTAATTCCTAAGAGTGAGAGATTTCATTATAAAACGTGAAGGACTAAATATTGTGTGAGCTATTGGATGTAATTGAAGGTTAGGAAATACTGAATGCGACTGAGTGGTCTAGTGCGGTTGTAAATTTTCGTTGTATCGTTTGATTTATAGTTGAATCATGTGTTGTTCTCTCCGTGGACATATGTCACACTGATCGGACTGTGCAAATTCGATGTTCGATTTTTTTTTTCTCATTCTATATATTACATCGATAGCTTGTCCTCTATATTTTACAACAAAAGTGGTGAAAGTATTTATAGCTGTGATAATAGCAAGTGAGTTGGCGGCATTATTGCGCCTCTTTATTGATGACTTTCACCCAATGTTGGTCTATGTCCAGTTAATCTGATGATAATGCACCTGAATTATGTATCGCATCTGCATGCATTATAAAAAAAAAAAAGGGCTCAATTGACAGTATGGCTCCCTTGGCTAGATGAGTAATTTGAACGTGAAATTATGCGATTTTGGCCCCATTTATTTCTCGAAAAATGAATGATTTATAAACTATTTTCCTAAAGATCGCTTGTATCGCTTACAAAAAAAGAATGAACGAAATACGTTTTTATCGTCCACGAAAATGTTTATACATAATAATTATTGATAATGAAAATATTTTTCATTGAATAATTATTTCAAACGATTATTTTTAGAAAAATATTTTTTATTTATTTATTTTTTACGAAGATAAGAGCTCTTGGCGCAGTCTCATTCTTAAGTAGTTAATAAGGTCACCAACTCAAGAAAAGAAACACCTCTCTCTCTCGCTCTCGTATATGTACACACACCCTCTCATTGCTCTATTCGTCAACTCAAAGAACTAAGATAGCTCTCCAAAACTCCTCACATCCCATGGCAAAGAGCAAGGTCCTCGTCGTCGGGGGCACCGGCTACATCGGGCGGAGGCTCGTGCTGGCAAGCCTGGACCAGGGCCACCCCACATACGTCCTCCAGCGGCCGGAGATCGGCCTCGACATCGAGAAGCTCCAGACGCTGCTGTCCTTCAAGAGGCGCGGCGCCCGCCTCGTCGAGGGCTCCTTCTCGGAACCAAGGACCCTCGTCGACGCCGTGAGGCAGGTCGACGTCATCATCTGTGCCATGTCGGGCGTCCACTTCCGGAGCCACAACATCCTGATGCAGCTCAAGCTCGTGGAGGCCATCAAAGAAGCTGGAAATGTCAAGGTGATGCGCGTCACGTAAATTCATTTTTCTCTCTCTTTGGAGCAGTCCTTGTCGACTTTTTACTATTTACTATTTACTTCCACATAGGACAAAATCTCGAGATATTAGCGAAAATAATTTACTTTTTTACCTTTAGAGAACAGACGAAATATAATCGTCCAATTTTCAACTCATGATAGGACATTCTTCACTTATTTCTCTTTTTTTCTTTTGTTTTTTCTTTTTCCTTCCTTTTTTTTTTTTTTGGTTAAACTTTTTCCTTCCTTCACGTAATGTTTATTCATAGCATAGAATGGAAAATTTTCTAGAAGGTCAAAAGAGTAGGAGATCTTTTGCAGACTTTTTGAGCGTATATATGTTCGAACGGAAATTTTAGTATATTCGCAGACTTTGCACAAACGATCTTATTTATTTTCAATTTGAGAGCTTTTATCGTTCACTCTCACACTATTCATCAAATCAGACGTGAATAAAGTCGCTTGTGAAAGAAAAATTTACATTGACGATGAAACTTATGACAACTTGTTTGAATATCTACATGGTTGTGCAAATTATGATACATGTGGACGCGTCGTGTGATTATCACGTTTAGAGGGTCTAAGCTTGTGATTTGTTCTGAATATAATATATACATCAAATAATAAAAATCTTCAAATCTAGTAGTAGTTTTTATCTTAACTAAGGCTCCGTTTATTTCGCAAAAAATAATTGATTTAGAAAACATTTTTCTTGAAATAATAATTCAATAGAAAATATTTTCATTACCGACAATAATTTATGTCTATACGAAAATATTTTTTCGTTCTTTCATTTTTATTATAATGCAAAAGATCCTTATTAGAAAAATATTTTCTAAATAATGCATTTTTCGGGAAACAAAAGAAACCTAATTTTTCAAAACTACTCGGTGGAAAATCTAAAGAATAATTTTGATAGACCCGTTTCACTAAATTAAATTAATCAAATATCAGGAAAGAGTTTTTTTTTTTTTTTGGTCGAAAAATCAGGAAAGAGTATGGTACGTTCATCAGCTAACAATTACTGGATGATGATTTCATGATTTAATCATGGCGTCATCCATTTAATCTAGATGGTTCAATACGGTTTAGATAACAATTCATTAGGTACAATACAATTATGAAGAGCAAGAGAACAGAAAAAGATTTTCATGTTAAAGTCAACATTGACCAATTTGACAGATCGCGTTATCTGCTCGATCATTTGATATATTCAAAGATCCCCCCCCCCCCTCAACGAAATTATTGAAACTTTCTAAAGTTCACTTTTATAAAAAGACGTAGAAAGTTCAAAATGTTTCGCATTAACTAACAATTTATGTTTAGGAGTAAGGAGCTAGAACTTAAAGTAGAAGTCACTCCACATAAACAAAAATCAGGTGGATTCCGTCTTTATAGAAAATAATAGAGTTGCGAAACCGTAAAATGTAAAACATATATTTCACGTCCCATTGTTTACATGGGATTGTCCCGGTATAACATAGTCTTGAATGAAATTTCTAACGTAATTTTGGAGACTAGTTGCTTATGTTCATGCCGTCAATCATATAATCATCTATTCCGTCCCTCGATCTCATCTCTTTTGTTCATATATAATGGTGACCCCACCTGCGGAAATTGAATATATTATATGCCCGTTTTGCTAAAATTAAGAATTAGGAGAAGCTTTTGAAATTAATATATCCCCTTTGACAGGTGGTAGTGATGGCAGCCGGCAATTTTTTATTTTTTTGGTCGGAACAACCAGCAATTTACAATGTGTAACTTTTGGATTGGATCGCCGCATCTAGCTGTACTAACACTCAAATAGCCGATCCTTGATTTTTTCACCCAAAAAAAAAAAAAAAAGGCCAAACATGCCTTGTAAATTCTTAGACATAATTTGCACTGAGTGCCGATTAGGGCAAAAAGCTTTTACACTGACCATAGTGTAATGGCACATATGCTCACAAGAAGGCATGGTGCATGGTGATGAAGGTGAGATTGATACAGATCTGCCCACTGATTTTTGTTTGGTGGAGAATTTATTGCAACTGAACCAACAAGGCCAACCAAAAATTATTTTAAGCGGACAATATATCAAATTGATCATACGATAATGTCAGAAAAATAGATATGCGTGCCTTTTGAACTACTGCTATTGATAGGTGGGTGCTCTTTTTATTAGTATAAGAATTTAACTTGAAGACAAAGGAGGGCCGGCACAAATTTTGACTGATTGCGCCTTGTTTGTTGCTCAATCTAAGAATCGTTTGGATCTTTGCAACATTTTGTTCTTGTTTTGTCATGCTTATGGCGAAAGTTCTGTTTCCAATGTTCCATGACAAAAGTGAAGGACTCGTAATATGAAGTTTTTGTAGAACGGGTTTCTTCTTTTCTTGTCTCTCCTAAATAAAAACTTTTAATTAAATTGCACGCTTTTAACTTTAGTGTTAGTCATGTTCTGAAATTAGCTTTCGACCAAAAAAAAAAAATTGCTCTACAAAATTAGCCTAAATACTATACTTATTGGTTTTAGTTTGCCGGGTTGTTTTTATCTGTAATATTTCATGCCACTTTTTATGGTCATAAATTCAAGTCCAACTTCGGTTGTGATTTACGTTGTACTTCTTGTTCTAATTGTGAGGGGAAATTACACATCTTCCTCGCACTTTGGAGGTAATACACATTTATATTTTCAACTATTACAAATTATGTCCTGAACTTTTATTTTGCTACTGTCATTGGCCCTTCTTTGTACTTCCCCGTTAGTTTGTGCAATGCATATGACTTTTAAGAAGCAAAATGCGTATTTTCATCTCATTTTTTTTTTTATAGATATAACTCTTTCACCCTTGAGAACTGGAATATATAGTAACTAGGATATCAATGAAAATATTGACAGAACTAATTAAAAAAATTAAGAAAAAAGAAACACAATTATGTATGAGAAAAAAAAGGTGTCAATCAGAAAATGGTCGAATGACAAAAATCGGATACTCCTTAGAAAGTACCCAAAATAAAAAAGGGCCGCGCTTTTTCCACTTCTTTCTTGGCTAATACACTCCTTATTTTAGTGTTTTGACTATATTATCCTCCATGGGTCCCACTTTTTCAGCATCCTTAATTACTATTCTAACAAAAGTGCTCCCTTTTTTCTTTATTTCTTAAAATGATGTCCCTTTGGTTCCTTTCTTTTTCTTTTCTTGTGGTCCCACCTTCAATCTTATCTCTCTCAGTAGACGATGTTGGTGGTTATATTGGTGGTCAGAATAGATACTAGTTGCGCTTCGACGCCGTGGCCGGGTTGTAGTGTCGGTAGTGTTGCCGGGCTTTAGTCTGGGTCTTGGTATCCCAAGTGTAGACCTTGGTGAACCAAGGGTGGATGAAGCTCAAACGAGAAAAGATCCACAGGTGAACACTCGTCATGTGGTCGGGCAATGCCATTGATTGATTTCCCGCTAATCTCCCTCTCTCTGTATCAATCCAGGTACCAAAACAGTTTATCAAGGTGGTCTGTGCAAAAATTAAAAGGATAGTTTGTGTGGGTGACAGAGAGTGAAGTAGGGAGAGATGAAAGAGAAGAAATGGTATGCTGAGGGTGAGACCGTGGGAGAGAGTAAAGAGCGGTTAGCTAAAGCAGATATTACTCAGTATGTTTGTCATGGTGAAGAACAAGAGGAAGAAGAGATGGAGAGATCAAAGGGAGGGAGGGAGAGGGAGGGAGGAGGAGGATTAAGATGTTGGTGGTCCTGTAGTTCACGATCATAATTTGGTGAGTCATGTTGTCCATGGTCATAATTCGGTAGCTGATGAAGAAAACAAAGAAGCGAGAAAAGATCAAACCCAGTAGCGAAATGTCTCCAATTGCTTCCCCTGAGAGCGAGAAAAACAAATTTTGACTTTGAAGCTTCTTCTTTTCCCCTTTCTTTCCATCTTCATGGCTAGTTGGAAAATGTAAATCGTTTATGGAGCAGAATTGAGATGAGAGGGGGTTAATCTTCAGTTCTGAATAATTGATGAATTACCACCAAGACTTGAATCATGAAAAGATTTAATTAAGAGGAGTAAGAGACGGGTGCAGAGAAAACAGAGAGAAATAAGAAGAAGGTGGAAGGTGGGACCCGCAAGAAAATAAAAAGAAAGAAAGTAAATAACATAGGATGATGAAAAAGTGGGACCGACGGAGGATAATATGATCAAAATACAATTATAAGGAGTGTATTAGCTAAAGAAGAAGTGGAAAAAGCGCCACCAAAAAAAAATCACCTTATATTTTCAGTAATCATTTCCTTTTACAAATTGTAAGTTGTTAATCAATCCCTATTTACATGAACTAACTCTTTGGATATGTATAATGAGTTATAAAGTGGCTACATCAATATAAAAAAATTTATTGTTTAATAGTACTGATATTTACTTATATGTTACTCAGTATTTAAGTTAATTTAGTTTTCTCTTTTTTATTTTTTTACAGCAATTAAGGGTAAAAGAGATATTTCCTTAAAAAAAACTAAGATGAGAATACACTTTTACCTCATGCATTGCACATTCCGACAGAAAAAATGATGGCAAGTGACCGCCGGGAGAAAATTAAAATTTTAGTGATATTGTGCAAAGTTGAAAGTTCAGAGGTAAATCTATGCTAGCCCAAAAGTTCATGGGGGGTTTTGTGCAATTTTTGTAAATTTGAAAGTTAAGGGGTAAATGAGAATATGAATGTTTGCTAATTCTTTGTAGCGGTTCTTGCCGTCGGAGTTCGGAATGGACCCGGCCCTCATGGGTCATGCAATTGAGCCGGGAAGGGTCACGTTCGATGAGAAAATGGAGGTGAGAAAAGCAATCGAGGAAGCTAAGATCCCCTTCACCTATATCTCCGCCAACTGCTTTGCCGGTTATTTTGTGGGCAATCTCTCTCAGCTATCGAGTCTCACCCCTCCAAAAGACACGGTATATCTCTACGGAGATGGCAACGTCAAAGGTACGTGAGGTGCATAACCCTAGTTTAGGCATTATAACAAGGGTCATATTTTCATGCATTCCTTAACTGGAGGAAATTTCCTCTAATCACGCCTATATTTCATAGGTTACAAGACCGGCCGCACACATAGCTTAGATAAAAAGATGGATGATATCCATGTTTGTAACCCACGAATCAGAAGTTTTGGTGGAGCAAGTTTCCTCCAACGAGAGACGGAGGAAAACGATATTCCCCGTATGCAATGTAGGCGTGGTACCATTCCCCGAGCCTTAAGAAACCCTAAGTCTCATGTTTGATTTCTTATCGGGACAACCGACTCCTAATGCTGCCGCGTGTCCCGCATGCTTAACATGATAAATAATCGTTTCATGTCAAAGTAGGTCATTCATCTATTTGAGTTTGGAGTGAGAGGGAGCTATTACTTGTATTATATATATTCCATCAATTTCTTGTTAGGTGAGATTGAGTCATAATTTAAATGTTCATTTCATGTCAACAATGGGGTAAGAGCTTACTTAGTCGACGAGTATCCTTAGACATCTTCATTAGATCACCCGTATACCCAATCCAAAGGGCAATTACTAGCTATAAATCTAGTCTAAATCAGGGCCTTCACGAAATATTTCGACTGCTCATAAGTCATGTAGCCAAGTTCCACGCATTTTGTTCACAATTAAGTCACAACTATGTATGAAATTTCTATTTGGTAACTCGGAAAAGTGATTGATGCTGCGTTATTCTTGCAGCTGTTTTTCTCGATGAAGATGATATCGCGACGTACACAATTAAAACGATCGATGATCCGAGAACACTGAACAAGACGGTGTACCTGAGGCCACCGGAGAACATTCTGTCGCAAAGGCAACTGGTGGAGATGTGGGAGAAGCTCAGTGAAAGGACACTGGAGAAGAGAAGCATTTCTGCAGAAGACTTCCTTGCCTCCATGAAAGGTATTTACCTAATTTTCTCTTGCCTTTACGATGAAATGTAGCTTTACCTAACTATAAGAAAATTTCGATATAGTTTCAACACATGAAAAAAAACGTTATATAAGGTGCACAGTTGGTGTAGACTATAAATTCCAAGAATAATCCGGATCGACCTTAGATGAAAAAGGCATGATTACTTAGGGGATAAATGCATTAGAAATTATAAAACTTGTCAGGAAAGTGCTTTCAAAAAGTGCAATCAAATCTTAAAACTTATCAAATTTTGTTCAATCAAGTTTTTCTGTTAATCCGTAAAATTTGACTAATAGAAAATGTTGACATTTTTTCTCTCTCGCCTACTTGGCGTTCTACGGCATTAAAGTTAACTAAAGCATTGAAACATGATCAAAATCCCAATGTCTAACCTAAGTTTTAGTTAAATTAGGTTAAACAAAGATAATTTTAAAAAAAAACACACACACACAAAGAAGAAGGAAAAAATAACAGGATGCAAGCCCTCTGCTTGTGGGCTGTTGCCCCATCGCCCGAAAGGGGGCCTTGGCGAGGACCGGCAACCCTTTCCAACCACAGGGAAGAGCCTACTTTCCCTCGCCAAATCCGGGAGAGGGTCGACACCCCACCAGCGATAGGGTGGCTGCCACAAGCAGAGGGCCTGGCCCTCATTCTGCCGATGGTTTTTCTTTTCTTTTGGTGTATTTTTTAAACTTTTAGCTTGTTTTTTGAGTTTTTTTTTGGGGGGGAATTTTTTTTGGATTTTTTAAACCTAATTTAATTAAGATTTGTTGTAAATAATTAAGGTTTGGATCAAACGACGCCGTTTTAGTACTTTAGTTAACCTTAATGCCACGTAGGAGAGAGAATAATTATAAATAAATAAAAAAACACATCGGCATTTTTCATAAGCCAGTTTGGACGGAGTTTACGGAAGGATTTGATTGCGCCATTTTGACAAGTTTTAAGACTTGATTGCAATTCTTTAGATTCAATCCCACTTTCGCAACAAGTTTTAAGACTTCTGATGTAGTCATCCCATTAATTATTTGTCCACCCCTTTTGAGAAATACAGTCTTGGAATTTCTTTACCTTCACTGACTGCAGAAACAATAAACATGTCCTGCAATGGTGATCACGTTTTCTCATGCTAACAGAGAACCTAATAAAAATCCTTGATATACTAAATTTACCATCAACAGGATATATAACTTACAACATTAGCTTCACATCTATGGTAGATCATGTATAGATAAGATTGATCTATCCTTTTATTTCAGGATTGGATTATGCGCAGCAAGTGGGGGTGGGGCATTTCTACCACATATTCTATGAAGGCTGCTTGACAAACTTTGAAATTGGGGAAGATGGAGAAGAAGCTTCCCAGCTTTATCCTGAAGTTCAATATGCCCGCATGGATGAATACCTGAAGATATATGAATGATCGTGCTGCTAAGAAGCATAATTGTCTATGATGATCCTATCATTTCTGCGTTTGAACAATGGTTTAAGCTGAGTTTTTGGATCGATGATCGTATTCTTTTCGGTCTCGGGGTAATGCAAAAAACATCTCAGAGTATTCCTACAATAATCTTAGCTAAGGTTTTCTGGGTTATTCAAAGGCTTGCTTGTCTGAAAGTGTGAGGAAGTGGTATTTGGGACTTTGTCACTGTACTTCGAAACGAAAATCAAAGTTATGCAGAAGTTACCTTTCAGACTTCTAATTCTCCAACATCATCTATCTGAACCACATTATTGGCCGGTGACGAATTCTGAGATTTATGCAACAGTCCAAGGCCTCATCAGAAACCAAGAGTATTGGCTTATGATTTATGTATCCCAAAGCACAGATAAGAAAACATACCTTATCAATCTTTTTAAGACCACCGGCCATTATTCGAAAATTTTCACATACTTAAGCACCAACCATTAGATGTCAAAGTACACTCTTAGTTTTATGAGTACACACACCCGCACTTTACTTGAACGGCGAGAGATCGAGCGTAAAAGTGCTCGCCCGAACCAAGCTGCCAAATACAGTATTGGCTTATGATTCTCCAAGTGAAAAGTGCAGGCTACAATGTTCATGCAACCCAACTAGAAATAGCGTAGGTGATGAGATTAGGCCTCCGAAACTGTTCATGTTGTCTCCATAGATAGTAAAAGGGCGCAAATGGGAGACACATGCTACATATATGAGGAAGAGATGAAGCATAGGCTTAAGTTTAAACCCGACCCTGAGGCAGAAATTTTCGAAAAAAATTGTCTCGTTTGTCTCCTCCCAATCTCTCCCCATTGAGTTCTCGGCTTTTGCTCCGTTGGGCGACTGCGCTAGAATTGATCTACCGAGGAATTTCAAAAGTATCGCGCACCGCTAAACTAGTGAACATAGATATCAGCAGCAGTCACGCAAAAAACAAGTACATCCTTGGTACAACATGTCAATAAAATTCATCAAAAAAACTAACATCTAATCGGCACATCTTTCGACCCCAAAAAAAACAAAAAAAATTGGCACATCTTGCTACTGTGGAACCAATAGAACCAAAAGATAGCACATGTACCCCCATGGGTGATCGAAATAGAGACACCAAGATCTAAAACAGCTAACTGAATTATCACCTCAGAAAGAATACGGACGCTGGAAACAGCAGAATCACGCACGTGATCATGACGTCGACGAGGGCGCCCTCTGGCGCTCTTCCGCATTACCTGCATATGCCGGGAAATTCAGTCATCGCAACCGAAGAAAACTACATAGAACTGATTGGAACATGAGAAGACACAAGGAGAAGAAGCCATGTTCACATTACAGGGTGAGCCATCTCCATGAAGTTCTTCAGGATCAGTTCTGCAGCGGCAACTGATAGGTTAGAACATGACACCATCCTGTGCTGCAAAATTTCCATCCAATGTACGACCAGTCATATGTTCATAATGTCCCTAAATAGTAGGACAGGTAATTGATTCAATAAGGGAGACGATGACAGTGATTGTGGAGTTGGACGTTCAGTTGTATTATCGTTTGATCTTAGAAGTCCCATGTCCAAAGGTGCAAACGAAAACTGTACAGTGTTTGTTCTCCATTCAATTGATTCGAATATGTCGTTGAATTTGAATACATCATTATTGAATGGAAAAGAAAAATAACGAAAAAACGTAGATTATCATCATCATTGCTATCGATTGTGTGGGAGCCTCGATGGGATCCCACATGATCAATGGCTATGATGACGTTGTCATACACAAATTTGAGTCGAAAAATTAGTCGTTTGAAGTGGTAGATTTGTTCATATCGGCGAAGATCTCATTTGAATGATAATGTTTATAGTCATAATCATTTCTTTGTCCCCAGTTACCTAGCCGTGAGGAATCTAGGGGTGCAATCGAGTCCAGACTAGCTAACATTGTGCTAGAGTAGAGCTCGACTCCACCCCCTCACCTCTCCTCACCTCAAAGCTCGAAATTCGACTCAAACTCGATCGAGTATTTTTTTTCCCGTTCTAACTCGACTCCATGCAAAACTCGACATACTCGAGCTTGACTAAGTTTTAAGTAGGAAAATAATTAGCTAACAGTACCGTCGTTTTGCAAAATGCACGGTGCAATGTTAGCCACACTTTTTTGTTGAGGAAACAGGGAGACTGGTTCTACTGGTTTCAATTTTTTTTATTTTTTCTTGACTTCTTATTTCTTTGCTTAATTTAGCATTATATTAGAGAATTTAAAAACGAAAATGATTAGCCAACAGTATTGAAATTACTAGAAAAATCCCAATAAGTGGATATTTGTACATCAAAGAAAAGATTTAAGGTGACTAAAAAATTTTAAATTGCAAATTTTAAAGGTGTGAATATCATTCTCCATCAAAGAAAAGATTTGGGGCAAGCCATTCCCAAATGTTAGACTCTGTTTGTGTCGCGAAAAATATGGCGTTTTTGGAAAATATCTTTAGGAAGTCGTTTTTCCACAAAATGAAGATATTTTCTGGTGTTTGACTGAAACCTGAAAAATGAACCGAAAAATATTTTCGATCGTTTGGTATGGAAAATCCGATTTGATTTTCTACGTCGTCATTTGGTCTAAAATTGCTGACGTGGACCGGACCGTCTTACGTGGCACGGCCGACACCGACGTGGATAATTTTTGAAATTTAAAAAAAAAATCCGAATTTTGTAATATTTTTTTTTTTGAATTTTTACTAATTTTTTATTTTTTATATAGTTTTCTTTCATTTTTACCTCTTCCGATCTTGATCCCGCCGGCCTCGGGCGACGTTCTTCATATTCAAAATTTTCCACTTGCTGGGGTTTTCCCATTTATGATTTCGATGTTGTTAGCTAATAATTTTTCTTTTTAATCCTCTAATAAGTCGGACCCTTTTAAGTATATAAATCCCAACATCCTTGACTTTTCTCGCTTGACCGAAGTCTTACTCGGCTCGAAATATTCGCACTTCCTCTTTTTGTTTGTTTTTAATGTTAGATGGTCCAAGTGCAGTCATCTATTAAAAATAAAAGAATTGATTATATAACAATCTTTGGGTGATTGACGTACTAACGGTCTATTTTTTTGCCACAATAACACAAATAACAATTACTTTTAAATCATTGTGGGGATCCACTCTTTTAAGAATTTGTGGCTCACAACAGTCTGTTATTCTTATAGTTACTCAAAAATTATTATGCTAGCAAAGTCCTAAAAGTAATATCATAGAAATATATAAGTCTTGTCTGCCACCGAAAAAAAAAATAGAAATTAATATAGCAAAAAGAAAACACTCGATTAAATTCGCCAGCCGGCCGAATGAAATATCTTTAGACTCGAACTCAGCTCGACAAGTTACTCGAGCTCAAAGAAATCTACCCAAACTAGGCATGATCGAACTAAGGAAACATAGGAATCTAGATTTGAGTTCTTCATGAGATTCTGTCCTGCAGTCTCTGCGTGATCAAGACGATGGTTCAAGCTGAGTTCTTTAACCCTTTATTTAAGGAGTACTTCAATTGCTGTTGGGAGATTGCTTACTCCCAGGTTGACTCAGGTGTCGGCCTGTGGAGGCCCATTTGTCACTATTGCGCAAAGAAGAACCGAAAATGAAAAATTGAAAACTTTGGAGAGTGAAGGAGCTTTAATATTCTATATATACATCACATCATATTCAAAGGTGAGACTTCATAATCAGGATCTGCACCCATCCTTTTCTTTACCGAGCAAGATAATTCTCACTGCAAGGTCCGTGTAAATATAACAAAATCCGGATCCGTTTTCACACAAAATGCAGCAAATGCTAGACAATTTGAATCATCGACACGATTAAACACCATAGATGCACATGTACATCGCGTTTTCTCACGTTAAAAGAAGGCTCAATTGATAGAATGACTCTCGTGGCCAAAAGAACGTTTCAAACGAGAAATTATGCGATTCTAATTCGTGATCTGATCTGATCGCTCAATCAGTTTAAAGGTAGATATCTTTGTTACATGGATTTATGTGGTATCATGCCAAATATAAGACACAATCATGTAATAAAAGGGAAGGAAAAAGAGCCCTTGACAAAGTCTCATTCTTAAGTAGAGGTGTCAATATGGGTCTTTGACCCACTTTTTAACCCACTTTTATTCATTTGGATCATATATGGATTCAACAATTTTTAAAAATAGGTCAAATATGGGTTTAGGCATATAAAGCCTATTCAAATATGGGTTTTAACCCAATCCATTTTCGACCCATGACATGTAGTTTCGCAATACCACTTTTATTCACTTGTAAACTGCAACCGCCCGGGTGTCGATGGGCACACGCTCGTGTCCTACGCTCAGCTTGTGAACTGGGGTCCTGGAAGAACTTCACCGCCGCGCCCTTCACTGCCGGGAACCAGGTCCTCACCTTCGACAGCGACCCGTGCGACTACTTCCACGGAGGGAAAGTCAAGGCCACGACCTTGTCTCTCTCGGTGCTGGTCGCGATCGAGGTGTTCAACTCTCTCAACGCCCTCTCCGAGGACACGAGCCTGCTGACGATGCCCCCCTGGGTCAGGCCGTGGCTCCTGTTGGCTATGTGCGCCTCGTTCGGGCTTCACTTCCTGATCCTATACATCCCTTTCCTCGCTCGGGTTTTCGGCATCGTGCCTCTCGGCTTCAACGAGTGGCTTCTGGTACTCGTGGTCGCATTTCCCGTGATCTTCATCGATGAGGTCTTGAAGTTCGTCGGGAGGTGTACGAACAGGCTTCAACGATCTGCGGGGCGAAAACCCGCGAAGCCAAAGGCAGAGTGAGACAACTTTGCTTTCGGTCGTTAGCTCTCCAACTGTTGCTGCTTACTACGTTGATGCCTCAAGGAGACGCCTGTAGAGTAGTGTACATGCAATATGCATCTCTTTCTTGGTCCTTCCTCTGACTTCTTGTATCGAGGCTTCTGGTGTTTTCGTTTCGCTTTGGAATCATACTATAGAGATGCAATATTGTAACGCGTACCTTCTTATTTTCCGGCTTTTCACCACCGAAGCCATCCTCCGGCGGCGGTCAGGCGGGCAGGCCGCGGTGGAGGCAGGCGAGCGGCGGCGGTCCGCGGTGGCGGGTGGCGAAACAGTTTTTACATTTTTAAATTTTATGAAACAAATACTCCATGATTTGATTAAATATATAAGTATTTAAATAATACGAATCGGATATGGGTCATAAAATTTTTACTATGTGAAAATGGGTTAAAACGGATTAAATGGTCAACATGGGTCGGACCATATTCGACCCGACCCGACCCGACCCGACCCACCCATTTTACACTCCTATTCGTAAGTAGTTAATAAGTCACCAACTCAAGATTTAACAGTTAGACACGAAACACTTCTTCTCTCTCTCATCGCATGGTGAAGAGCAAGGTCCTTGTTGTAGGCGGCACCGGCTACATCGGGCGGAGGCTCGTGGGGGCAAGCCTGGACCAGGGCCACCCTACGTACGTCCTCCAGCGGCCAGAGATTGGCCTCGACATCGACAAGCTCCAGACGCTGCTGTCCTTCATCCAGGGCTCCTTCTCGGACCCACGAACCCTCGCCCACACCATGAGGCAGGTCGACGTGGTCGTCTGCACCATGTCGGGCGTCCACTTCCGGGGCCACAACATCCTGATGCAGCTCAAGCTCGTGGAGGCCATCAAAGAAGCTGGAAATGTCAAGGTAATCATTGTCTCTTTTTAGAGCAGTCCTAGGACATTGTTTGACTTTTTTTTCACTATTATAGTACAGAAGGATATATAATCTTCCAATTTTCAACTCGTAATAGGACTTTCTTATGTTATTATTTTTTTCTTACGTGCTCGCTTGACATCAATTTAATGTACATAGAGTAGAGATGAAAGTCAAAACAGTAGGGGATCTTTTGCAGACTTTTTTAGCATATATGTAAAGAAAACTCTACCCAAGCATTCTTATTTATCTTTGATTTAAGGGTTTTAATCGTTCACTCTCTCACTATCCGTCAAATTAAAAGTAAATGAGATCGCTCGCGAAAAAAAGAATTACGTTGATAGTGTAATTTATAATTACGTTGATGGACAATTTTTTTCTAATTTTTCTACGTTTTCTTAATATTTATTCTTTTTTTCTTTTGTTTTTCTTTTTTTTTCCTCTTTTCTTGTTATTTTCCACTGTGGCCGACAAGGATCGCCGAAGTTCGCCAGCCACTGGGCGAGGGCCGCGAAGCCCTCGCAGGCCATAGTGGAAAAAATCAGAAAAGAAAATGAAAATGAAATCCAGAAAAATTTGTCACATCAGCACTAGCCATCGCCGATCGTGCCATGTAGGACGGGTTAGTCCTAAGCCTTCTTAATGATTTGCCAATGTAGTCCTTCCAGCCAATTTGATCAAATTGAATTATTTAAGATTGAATTGGCACCAGAATAATAATAGGTCCATGATTCTTTTGGTAATTATTCCTATAGAAGACCATCTCCTTTCAAAAATTACCGGGGTAATCATTTCTTGATTTGATCCTGGCATCATCCATTTATCTAGATGGTTCAAAAAGCTTTAACTAACAACTCATTAGCTATTAGGGATGAGCAAAAAAATCCGACTGGAACGGGACCGAAACCGGTTCCCAATTTCAAGTGTAGCTCCATCCACCCGGATCACCCAGACCAACACGGCCATTCGTCCCCCAACCTCAACGGAACTATCGCCGCATCTCACTCTATTATGTCTCGAATTGCTAATTCCTGAATTTTGTTGTTATTATTGATTTTTTATTAACGACGTGTGACGCGGCGTGTATGGGACGCTAGTGACCTAATTTGACGTCCGAACAAGCAAGCATTGCCACCAGAAATGGCCAAACGTGCCCCGGAAATTTTGGCTTAAATTATTCAACTTATGTCATGATAAATAGACAGATGAATAGATAGGTACATATGCATGAACACCATTACTACATTACCGATTATGTTGAAAAGCTTGTCCCTCACTGACCATATTTTAATGGAAAATATGCTAAAAAGAGAGATCGGGTCACTTTTTTTTCTATAAATTTGACTCTAAATTTGGTTATGATTTGTGTTGTGCTTCTACCTCTAATTGATAGGGGGAATTATACGAAACTCCCCCGAACTTTTGGGATAGTACACATTTTACTCATGAATTTCCAACCGAGCCCTCTGAATTCTCATTTTATTATAGGTGTTAACCTTCCGTTATAATATCCGATAATAAGTTTAACGCACGTTCCTTTTAAGCGGTAAAAGTGTATTTCATCTCTTTTTTTGAAGAAAAGCTCTCTGTTATCCTTAATTGCTGTAAGAAAATGAAAAATATTGAGATTATGAGAAAACCAAAATAACTAAATTGTAGAAAAATGAGTATCAATAATATTGAGCAATAAGAATTTTTTAAAAAAATTTGATAAAATCTGCTTTACTATAAGTAGATAAGATATTCTTAAAAAAATTAACCACAAATTAAATAAAAGGGGAAAGGTAGTGGTGGCCACGGGCCGATTTGGGCTAGGAACCGGCCCGGGTCAAAATCGGAACCGGCCATTTGACCGGGCCGGCAGTTCCGAACCAGAACCGGCCCGTGGCATACGGGCCCGGTTCCGGTTCACTCAAATCTTGAACCGGCCCGGAACTGCCGGTTCCGAACCGGCAAACCGTGAAAAAAAAAAGGCGTAAAAAAAAATATACAAATCTGGCCGAACCGCCGGTTCATGAACCGGAACCGTGGCCACCACTAGGGAAAGGGCTCAATAAGAAAAAGTTCAATGATAAAAATTGGTTACGCTTTATGTATCTTTAAAGGGTTAATAAATGTAAATAATGATTTATTAATAAAATATAACAAATAATAAAAAGAAATGTGGAACGTAATGATTATTGGAATCTAAGGTGATTTTTAAGGTACTTTTTATTGATTAATGATTTTTTGTATTAGTTAACTATTTAAAGTACATATTGACTTTTGACCCCAAAAAAAGTACATATTGACTATCCCATTGGACCTTTTTTATTATTGAGGCATTTTTCAACTATACTTAATTGTGTTTCTTTTTCTTGATTTTTTTTACAAATTCTATTAATATTTCAGCAATTTATAATAAAATTCATATTTCAATATAATTATTGATATTTTTTTTTTTGGTAAAGAATATAATTATTGATATTTGTACTTTCTGATATTAATAAACTTTAGGTGAATTTTTTTGTTCATTTTCTTTATTTTTTTTCCTTCTTTGGAAAAATCAAGTGTGAAATAACGTGCGTTGTACATGCTAACGAAAAAAAATAACGGAGTATTTTAATGGTGGCAACAACACGAAAGGTTTAGGCGTAACGGGTAATTGATTAGAAGTTCGGGGGCAAACTTATACTACCCTAAAAGTTCATAGGGGGGTTTTGCCTAATCTTCCTAATTGTTAATTATTTTTTATTTTACTTGCAATTGCTTTTGGTAAATTTTCTATCCTTCTTCTTTCTTCTGTTTACTTCATGGAACTTAATGTACTTTTTTTCTAGATTATGTTTTCATTGCGGCTTTTTCTTACATATTACAATATGTAATGAGACATTTGCATCTGCATAATGATGTTTGGGTGTAGACTCAACATTTTGTCCATTCATCTTACCTTTGCCATAGTCTTCTTGGTCGAACTTGAACTGAACACTTGCTCTCTTGCAACAATTTACAAAATGGGAAGTTCTAGGAAAGAAGTTATAATCTTTGAACTTTTACTTCATTTTGATAGATGAATATAAAGATGACGCATCCGTATGTGTGAGCAAATCACAAAAGTTCGGAAAAATTTGGAAATCGTGTTGAAACAACTAATTAAGAAGTTAAGACTGTGAACGATTGCCTTAGAAGTGAATTATAATGCAATCACAGTGTGTTTGTGTGTAAATTCTTGCACAAATGCATTAGGATAAACGAAGATTCCCTCCTCTTACTTGTGTTGATCTTGTTATTCTCTGTTTGCGCAATTGATTTGGTAAATTGTTCAATTTGTGCAATCAAATCGTTTTATTACCTAATTGCTAATGTGACCTCGCTAAGAAAGTTATTTCTCTTATGTCATTGTCGTGGTGTGTGCATCTATCTCTGTGTCCCCAATTTTTATTTTTTTATTTTTTTGGGTTTTGCTAATGTATCGTCACGTCAGCATCATGTTGAAAGATCGTCGTGCATCAAATACTAATGATGTTTCTAATGATTTTAGATTTATGCAGCGGTTCTTGCCGTCGGAGTTTGGAACGGACCCGGCCCGCATGGGTCATGCAATGGAACCGGGAAGGGTCTCGTTCGATGAGGAAATGGAGGTGAGAAAAGCAATTGAGGAGGCTAAAATTCCTTTCACATATATCTCGGCCGACTGCTTTGGTGGGTATTTTGTGGGCAATCTCTCTCAACTATCGAGTCTCACTCCTCCAAAAGACACTGTATATCTCTATGGAGATGACAACGTTAAAGGTATGTGAGGTGCATAAACTTAGTTTAAACGTTATAACAAGAGTTATAGTTTCCTCCATTCCTAATTGGAGGAGATTTTGATTGAGGAAAATTCTTCTAACCATGTCTCCGGTTTGAAGTTACAAATCATGCACATCACTAGTTGCACTCTTAACTAAAATTAAGAGTGGATGATATCCATGTCTCTAACCCAGCAATCAGAAGATTCGTTGAAGCAAGTTTCCTTCTACCGGAGATCGAGGAACAAAATGTTCCCCGAATACAATCTAGACAAGGTAACACTTCTTGTGGACCTATGAAAAAAGGTTGATCAAGTGGTAAAACAATCGATAACCTAGGGCTGAAGATACCTTAAGTCTCGTGTTCGATTTCTTCTTGGCACAACGATCCCCTAATGCCAATGTGGATCTCAAAATGCTAACATTTGAAATGATCAAATTCATGTCAAGGTAGGTACATTCATCTGTGTCATTATGGTGTGTGAGGGAGCTATTACCTGTATTGTACTAATACTGATTCAATCTTTTAATCAATTTCTTGTTAGGTGAGATTGTGTCATAGTCTTAAATGTATATCTCATGTCAATAATGGGGTAGGAAGCTAGCTTAATTAACGAGTATCCTCATAGTTGTATCCTTGAACATCTGCATTAGATCACACGTATACCCAGTCAGAAGGGCAGCTATATATCTAGTCAAAATCATGCTGCTCATAAAATCTATCAAGGTCGATACCTTAGCTTGGTTGGACTCATTTAGCCAAGTTCAACACTTTTTGTTCCCAATTAAAGTCACAAGTATGCATGAATTTCTATTTGGTAACTCGGGAAAGCGTTTGATGCCACGTAATTCTTGCAGCTGTTTTTCTTGATGAAGATGATGTCGCGACATACACAATTAAAACGATCGATGATCCGAGAGCACTGAACAAGACGGTGTATCTGAGGCCACCGGAGAACATTCTGTCCCAAAGACAACTGGTGGAGATGTGGGAGAAGCTCAGTGGAAGGACCCTGGAGAAGAGAAGCATTGCTGCAGAAGACTTCCTTGCCTCCATGAAAGGTCTTTGCCTAGTTTTATCTTTTAACTCCATTTAGATGAAATGTACTTTTACCTAACTATAAGAAATAGTTACTTAAATGAAACACGCGTGCCTATTTATTTATCCACCCCTTTTGAAGAATTTAGTGTCGGAATATCCTTAGGCTCGCCGAGTATTTTAAACAATAAACATGTGATGCAATGGCGAATCGTGTTTTTGATTGCTGATTTGGTATATTTATTACCAAGAGTGGCCTGCTACATAATTACTTGCTACATTGGCTTCAGATCTATGATAGATCAGCCTAAACAATTGATCTACCTTTTTGTTTCAGGATTGGGTTATGTGCAGCAAGTGGGAGTGGGGCATTTCTACCACATATTCTATGAAGGCTGTTTGACGAACTTTGAAATTGGGGAACATGGAGAAGCAGCATCCCAGCTTTATCCTGAAGTTCAATATACCCGCATGGATGAATACCTGAAGGTTTATGCGTGATCGTACTGAGAAGCATATAAGCATTTGAACCAATCCAGGGTTCACTCTCGCTATCAAAATACAAATCTTGAGTTCTCTATCACGATTCTATCATTTCTGTGATTCAAAAAATGGTTTAAGCCGAGATTTTGGATCAATTGTTGTGTTCTTTTTGGTCTCACGAGAAAACAAAGACCAGCTCAGAGTATTCCTACAATGATCCTAGCTTAAGGTGATCTGGGTTATTCAAAAGCTGCATTTCGTAATTAGTGAAAGTAAGATGACTCAGGCACATTCACAAGAAGAACAGCCTTGATCATTTCTCATCACTCGACTTATAATTTCAGGTTTTACCAATAGCCAATTTTTTTCTCATAATACAAATCCCAGTCATTTGAGAGTATTCCTAGCCCTCCTTGGTCCTTCCCTACTTTTCGATATCATGCTATAGTTAATCCGTTTCCAACATATATGACATACCCGACACTCGCATTCATTCTATTTCGATTGGTTGGGTCATACGAGACACCCCTTGAAGCCTTTTTGTAGGGCAGTTTCATCGAGGTTCCGCCCAATAAAGACGAGCTTGTTCATTTTCTTCTCATCAGGACCCCATACTTTTCCCGGACAGCCATCCAATGTTGAATGGACCCCCTGAAAGGGAGAGGCAGTTTTTGAAATAAAATAAGGTCAGGATTTAAACCAAAATGGCTAGAAAGAACTTCATAGACACAAATAGTGGAACCTGGAAGACATATCGTTGCTCATAACCAGTCACAGATAGTACACCCTTCATTCTGTACAAATCCTCCCCTTTTTCTTCAATTAGTCTCTCTAACCAATCATCAAGCTAATCCATGGACATCGCATATGAGAGACATGTTTAAACAGATATCATCAGAGTTGAGAAAAAGCAAACTGCAAGTACTAAAATGCAAACAACATATGGGACGCTAATTCCCATGCACATTACTAGCCAAGCGACAAATATCAACTAATGCAAATTCCAAGGCCTCGTCATAAACCAAGAGTATTAAGGTTCTTTCTCAAGCACGGATAAGGAAACGTGCATTATCAACCTTTTCAAGACCACTGGTCATTATTGCAATTTTTCGCATATTTAAGCACTAACCATTAGATGTAAAAGTACATTCCTAGCTTTACGGGTATACCCACACTTTACTTGAACGACAAATGATTAAGTGTAAAAGTGCTTGCATAAGCCAAGTTGCCAATGTTCATTCAAGCCAACTAGAAATAGCGTAGGGGAGATGCTCATTAGGCCTCTGAAACTCTTCATTTCATCTTCATAGATAGTACAAGGTAGATGAGGAAGAGCCAAAGTATAAACTTAAATTTATAGCCCACCCCAAGGCAAAAACTTTCAAAACAATTGTCTCCCTTGTCTCCTCACAATGTATCTCCTTATGTTCTCTGCTTTTACTACGTTTGACGACCGCACTAGAATTGATCTACCAAGGAATTTTAAAGGTATTGAGCAGGGGCTAAACTAGTGAATACAGATATTAATAGCAGTCGGAAAAAAAAATTCTTAGTCTAACAAGTTAAGAAAATTCATCAAAAAACAATATCATCATGCATTCTTAATGGAGCTAGTAAGCCTACTGCCCCCACCACTTTCTTTTCACTGCCAAATGGCGTTGGGCAGGTCCGGCATTTTGGCCCATCAGATCAAGGTGACAGAACATGAAGCTACGGCCGTCTGTACCGTAACAGATGCGCCAACCAGACTACACTACACCTCATGGCACCCTTAGTTACAAGAAGCTCATGGGCAGTCCAGAGACTCTCAAAGTGAATGACTAAACAAAATCATGGCTTCATATCTTATAGTGAAACTCGTGTCACTTATATTATTACTCTTTGACGGGAGCAATATCACAAATAGAATACAAGATGCAACAGTGCATGCATATATTTCCCGTAGACTCATACATGCACCACAACGAAATGATCGAGGAGCAAGAGAGGGTCTCAGATGACTATTTACATGCACAAACACGAGACTTCTGCAAACTGTTCCAGGCCCCACCATATCATTCACTTGTCCATAATTAAAGCACCCAATTGGCACATCTTTCAGCTGGGGAACTAATTGAACCAAAAGATAGCACATAACCCCAGGGTTGATCTAAATTAAAACACCGAGATCCAAAACAGCTAACGGGATTATTACCTCATCGAGATCCAGTGTACCCTCAGAAACAATACTGACACTGGAAACTGCAGAATCATGCACATGATCATGATGATGATGATGATGCCCTTTGTGCTCTTCTGCATTACCCACACATGCTGGGAAATTCAGTCATCGCAGGTGACAAAACTGCATAGAACTAATCGCAATATGAGAAGACAAAAGCAAAAGAAGTTTTGTACGCGTTACCATGCCCATGTTGATGAGCATTACAGGATGAGCCATCTCCATGAACTTCAGAATCGATCCTGCAGAGGCAACTGACAGGTTAGAACATGACACCATGCCGTGCTGCAAAACTGGCATTTTATTTACAGCCAGTCAAATATATATGTTGTTTCCCAAAATTGCAGAAAAAGATACCTGTCCAGATCATAACCTCCCACTCCCAAAACAAAATCCATGTCAACACTTCCATATTTAGCTAGCTTGATTTGTGCCATCCCATTGATGTGCTGGAAAGCGCCAGTGCAGACATAATTAGAAGACAATAAACAAAGATAAAGCCTACTCAAACTTTTCCAAGAAAACATAACTCACTATGAGCAACTTTATGATGCTCAAGGCACACATTAGTTCAGGAGAAATTACAGCTTACAACTTGATCAATTTCCACAAATCTTCAGAAATTTAGGTTCCATGTCACGGTAACTATAGCTGATTAACTGTTGGCATCACCCCGAAACAGATCTAATCTGCCTCAAAGAATCATGCACTCTCACACCTTTCAATATGTTATCCTTCCTCACGGTGTGTTTGGGGTGACTTATCCATTTAATTGCACTCTTGGTTTGAATATTTGGGAGAACAGTCGAAATCTTCAAAAGGATATTGACTATGGACATCCAAAGCCAGTTGACGTCATGTAATTTTTTTCTATTTTTGAAAAGTCAAAATCATTTTTTTTTTTGTTCTAGCAGGAGATTCATCAAGTACTTTTGGCCTTTTGATCAATACCCCTAGTCATGAGACAGTACTGATTATCCACTTTATCAAATTAGCTTTGCCAAAGAAAATTCCAGCTAACCAGAATATGGAGCAAAGATAACGATGATCTCTGTCCACAAACTCCTATAGGGAAGACCCAATGCAACTCTCATTGTGGTCGGAAAGTGAAAGGCGAAAATGATACTTCAAATAACCCATCTCCAATTGGCTTCCATAAATGCTATTCGAATTTAAAACAGATGGAAAGAGTCCCACTGTGGTCATTACTCGTTTGAATTCAAATTATAGGAAAATGTATATGCAAGTTTCAGCCATTAAACATGATACCAGGTACCAACTTATGGTCTAAGAGACACATGTTCATCATGTGTTCTAACCAACTCCAGAGGAAGTTGGGGTATGTTCACATCATCATTCTAGCTTAAGAGGTTCATAAAGAGACTGCTTATCCAATTCCAGCCCACCCTCTTTCTTCTCGATTGTCCTTGAAGAAAGGAGCTTACAGAATATTAACGCCTACTGCAAAAGCATACCTTGATCCTTTTAGTCAGTATATCCAGCTCAGCTTCAGTTGCCAGGTCAATCTACCAATATATAAAGAAAGGCATCTTAAGAGATTAAAATGACAAATATGCCCCTAGGCCCTAATTAAAAAGAAAAAATTGGACGTGAAAACTAGAAAAATATTCGCAAGCATTAGTCAACCTTGTTTATAATAATACGGTCAGCGTAAGCAATTTGTTCAACTGCTTCATTCACAACAAATCTCGGTTTCACTTCATTTAAGTGCTTCATAGCATGCTTGGAGTCAACCAAGGTAACTACACCATCCAATTTCACATGTCTTGAAACCAATTCATCAGAACAAAATGTGTCAATAACTGGACCTGGCTTAGCAAGGCCTGCAAGAGTTTTTCATAATTAACGCATAAGTGAAAAAAAATTGGGTTTAAATGCATTATAATCATACTATCGAGACCACATAATCAATTGAAAACCTACAAAAATAGGATATATAAATGCAGCCCTTGAGAATATGAGATGAGCAAACACCAAATTCCACGAGGGAAATAGTTGTCGATTGAAAATAATACAAATTATGCATAAGCGTGAGTTACCTGTGGTTTCAATCACAATATGATCAAATTTGTCCCTTTTCTTCTTAACCAACTCCAGTAACATCTTCACCAAGTCCCCACGTACAGTACAGCATAAGCACCCGTTGATAACCATTATAATTTCCTCGGACGCGGAAGAATGACTTGCAACCAACGAACCATCAATATCCACCTCCCCAAACTGAAAAGGCGGAGAGTTAAACAACCAATGAGTATCTGCATCATCAATTCTAACTGCATAAGCGTTAAACTATAGCTGTTGAATGGCACTGCACACCCCAACAGACAGCCGCAATCTCCATTAAGCACATAGGTATTAGCAATATGAGAAAGAGCCCTTTTTTAAACAAACTTGCAACAGCCATGAGAGACCACAAAAACTATCACGAAATTAATAACCCTCAAATCCAGTATTCTGCAAAAATAGACATCAAATACCTGAAGTAGAAGCAATACACAAATTACATAAATTCATAGTTTGAACACTACAAAATTATGTGAACCGACTTACCTCATTTTCAATAACAGCAATGCGCTTGCCATGTTGAGCTGTTAGAATATGGTTGAGCAGAGTTGTCTACACCACAAACAATCTCAACTAAGAAATAATACCACAGCACAACATCAATTACAACAACTTGTTAAATAAACAAAAAGGAAAAAGATGCCAACCTTTCCGGAGCCGAGGAAGCCAGTGATCAGCGTGGCGGGCACGCGGTCATCGAGATTGAGCGCAGCCGCCCCGGCTTCTTCAATCCTGTAGTCCGGCTCGGAGACAAAGCCCCTAATGCCCCGGCGACGAGAGCTTGCGGGATCGAACTCGGTAGAAACGAGCGAGTGGAGGCTTCGAAGGAATTGGGACGCAGGAGAAGAAGGGGCGGAATAGCGTGGTCGGAGATGGCGACAGAGGTTGTTGTTCGATGTTGCCCTGGACATCAAGAATCTAAGCGTCCCCATTACGGAGGCTTCGCAGAAGAAACGCGGTATGGGGTCGCTGCTTCTCGCAGTGGCGAGGGAGGTTCTGGGGAAGATGCAGTTGGATAAATCTCGTGAAGTGAAGGGTTTAAGAGGGAAGAATGGCGGAAGTCAAATGGACTCGGCCGAGCTCGTCGAGCAATGGGCCTGATGATGAACAAGAACTGAATCCGAGATTTTATATTTCTTGAGAGTGAGATCCAAAGTGGTCCAAACGTAAGAAGAGGACATTTTTATTATGGGCTTTTAGTTTACGCGAGTAATGTGACCGACCGCTTCGATCATTGAAGCAGTCTAGATTATAAGGAAAATTTCAAATAAGGGTTTTGAAGTTTACTTATTTTCTCAAATAAGGGCCTGAGTAGATATTGTTTCGAATAAAGGTCTGAAGTAGCCAAATCGTCTCAAATAAGGGCTTTTGGCCGGCTGGCCGGCAAGCATGTGACTATTCCGGCCGTCGGAGGAGAAGGGGTATTTTCAAAAAAAATATCTAAGTATACCTTTTTTTTTTACTTTACTTTACTTTTTTCTTTTTCCCTTTTCCCTCCCCCGGCCATCACCGGGCCTCGTCGATAGCCGGCGGAGGTTGCCGGCCTCAAGCAAGGGCTACCCTCGCCGGCATCAGGTGAGAGTTGCCCTCACTTGAGTCTGGCGACCTCCGCCGAGGCCTAGCGATGGCAGGGTAGGGAAAGCTAAAAAGAAAAAAGAAAAAGAAAATATCAGAAAAAGGAAAAAAAAAAAAAAAAAGAGTAAAAGACGAAAATGCCTTTTGATCGGAGAGGTCAAACCCTTCTTTGAGACTGATATGGCCATTTTATGTCCTTATTCGAGAAAATAAGGACACTTCATATTTTTATTTGGAATTTTCTCTTGATTACATGTGAATTCGTGGTTTTTAGTCCGACCCGATGTGGGTTCATCAGATTCTTGACAATGGCGTCTAGTAGTTTTAATCTTATGCAGTAGTTGACTAAAGAACAAGTCCTTTTCCCATGTCTCGTCAAGCCGCTTCGGTAGCTCCGGTCTCCGTCGGCAGAAGACGGGGACCTACTTGCATGCTCCGGGGGGTCCAGTGAGCCTAACGGCTGCCATCCGTCGCAAGATTAGGCGACGCCCACGTGGGTCCCACATCATCTACTGGTATATGTGAACCGGCCCAACCGGGGTCGCACGCGCTCAGAGCATGCAATATTTCTTCCGTAGAAGAGGGCCACTTTGAGGTTTTGATTTCAGCTGCAATTTGACTGGACAAGTGACGAAGCAAAGCACTGGTGGGCTCTTGCTTAAACAGACATTTTGAAGGTGGGAAGATGGATTACGGAACGCAAGATGGAGTGAATTGACAAGAGCATCATGGGAGCGCCGAAAGAATGAAAAGAAGAAAGAGGAAAACATGGAAGAAAATGGCACAAATGGTTTCTGAATTTTAGCCCAATATGTAATGTGATCCTTCAATTTATAACTTGTTCAATGTGATCCCTGAACTGTAGCCCAATGTGCAATGTGGTCCATGGACTTTTAATTTTTTTAGTGTGGTCCCTAAACTGTTGGTACATGTTCAATTTAGTCCTCGAACTATATGAAAAATGTTCAATGTTGCCCCTTAACTCGAATCAATGGAAAGACGGCATGGAATATTTTCATATAGTTAACGGATTAAATTAAACATGTACCGAAAGTTCAAGGACCACATTGCACAAATGAAAAGTTCATAGAGCACATTGCACATTAAACCAAAGTTCATGAATCATTTACGTAATTATCCTTATGCTGAGGATGTAAAAGCACCGTCAACTCTGCAAATATCATATGTTCCTCAAGCTTATACTGGTTGGACCGTTTCTTTTGTTTTGTTTTGCCAGCGATTCAAGTACATTGACCTGAGTGCAACTCAGAATCCACTTTGGTATTTTCATTTTATTTTATTTTTTTTTTGTCGTAATAACATTTCATTCATTTTCTCTGGATATAAGAGAGAAACATGACAGATCAACTCCAACCAAAACAAATCTAGATAACTTCAAAATCAAACAAGTTCCAGATAACAAGAGAAATCATCAGAACAAGGTTATGGGTCACACGCTTAAAAAGCACATCTTTGACTACTTCACACCAAAATCGGCGGTTGATCACCGAATTCGTCTTCAGTAATAAGCACACACCGAAATCTCCATCTGTTGCTACCGTTTTGCCTTTCGGCTGTTCACGCATAGGTTTAGTGTCCCCAACAGCATCACCGAGCAAAGTAAAAAAGTTAAACATGCACAGGTTTGATACCTGTGAGAGCGAAACTTTCACGAAACTTCTCTGATCTCCTTCGAAACTGGATTTACTCATCAACGAAACCCAAGGAAAGCGAAATCCCGAAAACATATACGCAGAAAACCCCAAATTTAAATTAGATTGGAATAGAAATCTCTCCAAAAATAGAAGAGAAAACTTCTAGATCTAGACTAAATCGAAAGAGAAAAGCTCCAAAACGGAAAAAAAGCAAGAAGAATGAAATGGAGAAGCAAAACCGCTTAAGAAAATGGGGAGGGAAGGGAAAGATCTAGCTCAAATCCTCCCCTTTATGAATGTGGAAGAAGAATGTGTGAAGAAGAGAGAGAGAGAGGAAAAAAAACTAGGGCCGGCAGAGCCAGAGACAAACAAAACTAGATAGTAGAAACTTTTGTATTTCCATTTCACGAGGATGTTTTCTCGGTATTTACAAAATCTGCTGTTACATTTATTTAGAGCGCAACTGCAATAAATTCCAGAGACTGCTTCAAGACGATTCGGATTCTCGAGTGCTCACCTATTTTCAAAACGACGGTGAGTAGTACTCACAACAATTCTCATCCACTCACTCGGTTTGAATCTACGTTGAGATAAAGAACTTTCATGTGGCCAACATTAGCTTTCCTTCACTGAGAACAAAACGTCACTAAGGAAACAGAAAGCAAAACGCCTGATGGCAACATTGACAAACAATGAGAAAACCAACTCCTTCAGCAGGAATTTGGCCAAACAGACAACAGGAAAAATTCCCCCTTTTCGCCCCTTTTGGATTGGCAAGAATCAGAGGCTCCATTAGAACGAAATCAGCTTCTTCTGGTTTATCAAAATGATGCACTAAAACGTGATTTAGGAAGATGGGTCTGCCTAAGCCTGTACCAAAAGCAAGAACCAAGAAGTTAGAAGCACGCTCCCCAGTTCACCAAGCCTCCGGAGGCTTCAGGATCAAGGTATCATTAGCCGAAGAAGACCCTAGCCAATCCACGTGACCTGCTTGACGAATGTCGGGCGACGAGGACATGATAGCTCTATAGGTAAAGAAAACCCCTTAGAAGTGCTAAGAAGAACTTCTTGATGAACAGAAAGAATCTTATAAATTCCAACTCAAATCACTTACAAAAGCACAATCACCCATCACCACAAATTCAGTATTGCCAAACTACCATAAAAAGAAAAAAAGCTCCTCTACACAACCCTACCAAGTACATGCACAAGTTCCACCATTAAATTCGACAGGATGATAAAACCGTTTCCGGTGCCGTTACACAAACTCCTATGTTTTTCCGAGGTAGCTCCTATCATGAAGTGGGGGAGAGAGAGGGAAAGGGAGAGAGAAACAGTTAGTAGCAATTCGTGGTTTCTACGGTGCTTCCAAATGCAGCGGGTTCTTCACCATCATGCCCCTATCCACGCTGCGCCCCGGCGAACCTTTCTCGTCGTCGTCCCTCACGTTGCCCGCAGCTAGGGCCCCGCTAAGATCGCTTACATTCCCGAAAACGAACATCACCGCACCGAGAATAGCGCAAATGAAGGCGATGCCGAAAGAAGTGCTCACGCTCCGCGGGACGACCGATGCGATTCCGAAGCCCGCGCACGTTCCCAACGCTTTCACCCACGAATACCACACAGAGAAAGCACCTTCCTTTGCAGATGGCGCGCAGTCCAGCACCAAAACCCTACCATAAGCATACAAGATTCCCGCTGCCGTGCTCTGCAAAGTCGCAAAGAAAATCACGTGTCCCTTGCTCCAAGTTTTGTTCCGATAGTAGAATCCAAAGCCGCAAGTAATCATCGAGAGAAGAAACCCCAGTAGCTTCATTTTCACTGCATTTGCCTTGATGAGGTTCTGAAGTGGGTGCAGCAGCGGCAAAGAAACCAGAGGGAAAAGGAAATAAGTCAACCAGAAATATAACACAAACACAGGTTTCAGGCACAATTCCCCGACTAAAAAGAGCACCGCCCCGGTGAAGATGCACATTGTTGTGAACGATGAGAGGAAGACGCCAACGAGGCTTCCCACTGCATGAGGGTAGCTAAAGATGGAGATAATATAGGTAAATGGTGGAGGAGGAGAGTCGGGACCAGGCCTATATGCCACGATAACATAGAGAATGCCGAGAAGCCAAAAAAGGCCACCGAATATTGAAACCACCCATAAGCTGATAAATCTATCTTTCTGATCAAGCATGTGATAAGAGAATGCAGAAATTAATGCGGCACCAAAGCAACCAGCTGCCGTGGCGTAAAGCGAGAGCCAACCCGAGACAGATCTTCTGACTTGGAATTGGGTCTTCTTGAGAGCAGGGCCCGTGAAACCACGGATCATGTGGCCAAGGTTGCGCGTGTGGGCAGCCGAGGCCACCAGACCGGCAGCCACAATCACCACAATATACGGCAAAAAGATCCAAGGGGTACGGAAGAATCCTGCCGGAAGACAGAAGATGGCCCCGACAACCGTGGCGGCTCCGGCAATTAGCTGTTGGTATTGCCCATGGTCAAGGCGCATGGAGACAAAGTTCAACAATGGCGCCGCCATAACCAAACTTATGAACCAACAAACCGCAGTCCACTCCAGAGGAGAAATATTAGCCTCGTTCATTGACCGGTGCGTCAGCCCCACAAACCTGGAGATAAATCCAATCAAGAAATAAGCGTCTCATGTCATAGTCGAATGAAACATCCAGTGATAAGCCAGTGCTCCTAAGAATTGCAAGATTTAATTAGGACATGCAAGCTGGATAGCTTTCAAAGATCATTTCTAGTCATAGACTCCAGCTCAAATGCAATGAACCGGAAGAATGTACTACATCACCCGAGATACTTATCACACCTCGATTTTGGTCAGATTATACTTGTAGGAGGGAGTGGTAAGCCCAGGCTTCTTCCATTTCATATTAAGAATACGTAGCACGTACGTTACGGATTCTTAGTCTAATATCTCCCAGAATACTTTCTTAGCCCAACCATCACGATTAAGGGTTCAAAAATTGGAGAATTTGTACGAAGGAACGAATACCAATTGAGACGGGATCCCGCACGGGACATGCTTAATTCAAATGTCTCTCATTCCCTGGGGGATACCTACCCTATGAAACATTTCTGAAGGGGCCCTTGTGCAATTTCACAAAATAATGGGTCCTTTCGTTTTCCTTTTCCCCAAATAGCTCGACCCTTCAAAAGGACCCCTCTTTTTTCAAAGCATGGTCCCCAAATAGGTCTTCCTCCCTTCCTCCTCAGTCGTTCAAATTTTGAACGCATTTCAGAATCTTTGTGCGTGCGTGTGTTGCTGTTGTTGTTTGTTGTTGGTTCACATCAAATATAAAAGTTTCACCCCCAGGGGGAAAGTGGTCCCCACCTCAATTCCCATTGGCCTCTCCTGTCGGTTTCATAATTAAAGCAGCTGTTTAACCAAAACATTATTCAACACACTCACTCATTTTTTTTTCCTTCCCTGTCCTTTTCAGCACTCTCTTCTTTTCCATTTTAACCCCCCAAAAGAGTTCAAATTTTCAACCTTTGCCCCTTCTCAACCAAACCCACACTCCATTAAAGAACCAACGGTAACTTCAACTTCCCCGAGGTACTAGAACCATGTGGGCACGAACCAGTACGCCATCGATAACACCAAAGAACTCTCCAAGGATGATTAATCCTTGAATCTATAAACATACAAACACATGATTATAGCCTGGTTTTTGTGGCTGTGTACGTCTCCAAGGTTATAAAGTAATGAGCTTTGTGTGTAATATAATAGTGTCAACAAGCCGACAAAAGTGAAAGGGCCTTCCCAACACTTTGATTTGTCTGGACTCTCTCCTAGAATGAATGAACCCAGCAAGACCCATCATTTTAACAGAGATTTTTTTGGACACTGTTCTGTAGCTTGGTCTTTCTCTGTGCCTGAGCACTCAAACCACCCATGAGAGCGACCAAGCCCGTGATCTTTCCGTAGCTCTGCAGCTTCCATATCTTTGTTTTTTCTTTTTTATTTGCTAGTGCAAGCTCAACATTCTCAAGCTGAGACTTTGTTTGGGAACGAGGGAGGAGGGACGGTGAGGAGAACAAAACAAGGCTTCACAAGGTGGTCGGCTTCTTGCTCAAGAACTCTAACAAGAAAAAGAAGGGGAAAAAAAGAAGGTTTCGAACGTTTTGTGTGAGTTCAAGACACTGTTCTTGACACTATGACACCTAATTTTCACGCCAAAATTTAGCAGCAACAGGCAGCTAGGCAAGACATCATGACAACGAAACACTGTGAAAGCCTTAGACGTAGAAGATGAGTAAGGAGCGAAGAGAAGAAAGGAAAAAAACTCACAGTTTCATCTCCTTCTCGCGACAGGTCAAGCCCTTGTGACTCTTGGTCCAGCCCTGGGAAGGCTCCGGCGGAGCCCCCACGACCTGGCTGATGATGAGAGGGAAGACGATGGGGATGAGCGCGGTCTCGATGAAGTAGGTGCAGAAGCCGTACAGGTGCCACCCCCACACCTCCACCCTCGACGGCTTCTCCTCCATGGCGTCGTACGCACCTCCGTACGCGCCCCTCGCCCTCTCTATCTGCACCCCGGTCCCGCCCCCTCCTCCCCCTCCGCCGCCGCCGCCGCGGGCGTCCGTCGTGGCCAGCACCTTCCCGATCGACGTCCCCCCGGAAGACCCCCGGCTGTTCCCGCCGTCAGCGGCCGTGTCCGCCATTTCCCAAAGCTCAAAGGCCGAAGCTTTTTCGAAGCCGACGACCGGGTAAGCGAGAGCGAGACAGTGAGTTGGTTGCCGGAGTGAAGGGATGAATTTACGCAAACACCCTTGACGGAAAAAACCCTAGAGAGAAGGTAGGAAGGAAGAGAGAATGGTGGGTTCCTAGAGAGAGAGAGAGTATAAATGAGAGAGACAGAGGTAGTAAAGTGGGAACAATGATTTTTGCCGAGGGGGGGGGGGGGAGGAGAGAGAGAGAGAGATAGAAAAAGGCGTGGGAAACAGCTGGTTCTCGCGAGACTATCGAGAGAGAGAGAGTCTAGAGAGAGAGTGAGAGGACCTTGGGTTTGATCATAAACAAGCTTTTTCCACATTTGTTTAAAGGAGGGCGTAAATAAAGAAGAAGGGAAAGCAAGTTTAAGGGGAAGGGGGGAGGGGCGCCATTAACGAGGCAGTGTCTTTATGCCCTAAAAAGCCACCACCATGGGAGGGGGGGCCCTTCCTGCTCAATGGTCACTCTCTCCCTATCTCTGCTTGGCTCTGTTTCTCTCTCTACTGTTAGGGACGGTGCTGTTTCTGTGGACTGCGTACTGGGAGCCAGTCTTTGCAGCAGGGATTAATAAATTTAGTGTAGAGGCAGTTAATGGAGGGTTCCATGTGCCTTTCGACCTTAGTATTTTGTGTATCGATGGCCCGATTTGATCATGCCATGGATCGTGGACTCTTAACGAGATATGAGAAATATTTTCCGAGCCGAAGGTGCTAAGATAAAATCGAATCCGAGGCCACGCGAATCGGGTCAGTTCTACTTGTACGCAAGGGTCGAATCCTCGTGGACGGGCATACCGTGTCGCAGAGGAGTAGATCTCTATCGTTCATTGAAAATAAAAACTTGTTGAAGTATTTGTACGGTATGACATTTTGTATGGAAAAATACTATGGGATATCTTATTGTAGGACATTTTCAAAACAAACGAATCAATCTCTCGATAGAGACCATAAACAGTAAATCGCTCCGAGAGAACTTGAACTAGCTCGGTATCAAATAATTAAGTAGAAGAATGTCTGAAGTTGTCTTGATGTGACATGTTGTCATTCGTGGCTAATGTAAGGTTAAACATTTAAGACAGAATTGCGATGATGCAGTATGAATTGATAGTTTGATAACGAGTTAAGCACAATGCTTATGTGACTTAAATCAATCAATTTTAATCCTCAAAGGTCGGTAGTCATCGTTTAGACTCCGTTTATTTCGAAAAAAACGAATGATTTAAAAAATATTTCGATGGCAAATATAACTCATTTGTCATTAAATTTTGCAATTTTTTTTTGTTGGGAGATATGTATTGAAAGTACAGCGGAATAGTGAACTTGTCGTGGATTAAAATTATATTTTTGGCAGTATTCTAAGGGGAGGAGTAGTCCTTAAATCACGTTTGTTGTAATGATGGGAGCGAACACAGTGGGAATGATGAGAAGCGTGCTAAAAACCTAATATTGCATGGGGGCATTTTGCCAACCCTAAAGTCGGCTTTAGTATTTATTCTGTACAAACACTCATCATGCTCTTTATCATTACCAGCTACAAAGTGAGAGTTACTTACCCGAAACATTCGCAACGGTCTTGTTAACGAGTGCCCTAACGATACTTAACGAAGACTTTGGACCCGGTCATTCTAAATTTCATCGAACCGTGAAGACATCCTTTTGTATCGCTACGTCGGTAACTTGGAAAACCTAATCCGTGCTCAATCGTTCAGTACGTGTGGACATTTCTTTGACAAGATTCATTTACGACCAAATATGGCATGAGAATCAAAGAATACTGGTGACTTAGTTTATGAGTTATCTGAATGCACATCATACGTTCGATTATTCGTATCACTGATTATATAGATAGTTTCATTCTTTTATTACTATGAAGCTATCTAGATTTTCAGCCCACGCTGTGTTTTGATTGAGCTACTTCATGTGTGCAAATTCCTCAACCAAGGAAAAAAAACACAAGGGTTGAATCGGTTGATGCCATTAAAACTCCTAAAATGGTACCACGTGATACATTTACCATGAACTAATTTTTCGTCTCACGAAAAATTTCCAAACTGGTACCCCTGAACCAAATCTATGCTCCATTAAATCCCAGGTAACAGTTCGGGATTTTCGTGAGACGAAAATTAGTTTGAGATAAATGGGTCACGGATATACCAATTTGAAATTTTTGTTGAGATGAAAATCAATCTGGGGTAAATGTATCATAGATTTTTAATGGTAATAATCTTTAAAAAAAAAAGTCTGTTTTATTTGGAATCCTAATGTCAACAAAGGAAATACAATAATTATCAAGAGCATTAGCGGAGAAAATTGTAATTTCGCACCATTAATCATTTATGCAACCCACTTTTTTCCACCTTTAGTGCATCATATAGAAAGACAAGGTGCACGCTCGAGAGCTTTTAGCTATGCAGAGACATGACCTTTAACAAACCCTCACCTTTTTTTTTGTTCTCCTTTACTTTTATTAAGTGGCTGAACATTGTTTTGGTTTAGAGGAAAGTGGAGGTTTCACCTAACTCATGGAAGAAATCTAATCCATACAACTCCCATCTTAATGACGTCATAAAGTGGACCATACGAAAAGAGAATAGAACGTGTATTGGAGTATATATACTTGGCAGAAATGGGAGGGAAAAAAAAGTGATCATGCACATGCATCCAATCCGCCTTACGTGACGATTCGATGGCTTGGCAGAAAAGAAAAATGAAGAAAAAGAAAAAATGCTTATGATGGTACTCGATAAGAAGAATCGATGGTACATAATGATATAAATTCTCTCAAACTTAGGAGAAATTCGAACACGATTGAGACAGTTCGATAGTTCAGACTTATAGATAAAGATAAACACTAATTTAAGCATCTACTTAGGGCTCACTAGCCGTCTGCCTCATGCGAGATTATAAAACTGTGTGAAGTATATTATCTTATGACCATCTCCATCCAACGGAACAAAAGACCCGTGAGCTCTTTTTGATGAAGACGATGATGCTGACCACCTATGATTGTGGAAATGAAGTTCATGCTGTGTTGGAATGCGTAGCTTTTGTCGCATCTACTATCACGTAGTGTGTGATGAAGATGGCGTGGGATGCGTGTGTTTACTTTACTTGGAGGGTAAAGAAGGAAGAGATTCGTATGCACAAAAGTAGTATAGAGGTTTCATCAATAAGAAAGGAACTTGCCAAGTAGTGGTGGCCATGGTTCGGCACCGGCCGGTTCTGGTTCATGAACCGGCAGTTCCGATTCGTGGCCACGGATGAACCGGAACCGGAACCGAAACCTTAAGGGGTGATTCTGGTTCCGATTTTGAACCGGCGGTTCCGGACCGGTTCAAGGCCCCGTTCCGGTTCAAAACAGAAATGGAACCGGTCGGTTCCGATTCCAGTTCCGGTTTTCAAATTTAATTTTTAAATAATGAATTATGAAATAAAAAAATAAAATATTAAATTATGAAATAATAAATTATCAAATACAAATTATAATCAAATTTGGAGGGGGAAGGGGCTTGAAGTTAATGAATTATCATTAAGCACCTACATATCTTCTTGGAGATAGAAGAATCAAAACCAATGTAATTCTTTTACCTTTGATAAACCCATACTTAGTGTTGGCCACGGTTCGGAACCGGCCGGTTCCGGTTCGTAGCCACGGATGAATCGGAACCGGAACCTTAAGGAGCGGTTTCGGTTTCGATTTTGAACCGGCGGTTTCAGGCCGATTCACGGCCCGGTTCCAGTTTCGATTTTTCAAATTTAAATTTTAAATAATGAATTATGAAATAAAAAAAATTATCAAATATTAAATTATCAAATATAAATTGTAATAAAATTTGTGGGGGGAAAAAGGAAGGAGGAAGGGGCTTGAATTTAATAAATTATCATTAAGCGACTACATATCTTTTCGGGGATAGAAGAATCAAAGCCCATGTAGTTCTTTTACCTTTGATAATCTCATACTTACCTCGTCGTCAATCGTCTCTACCAGTTTCGCCGGTTCCGGTACCGGTAACCGTGGTGATGGTATCTCCATCATCGAAGAATTCGACTTCATTATTGCGATCCATCTCTTGTTGTCGATGTTGAGCATTTGTCCAATCATCGACACAAGCTTGAGCTTGAGCCTCCACCGAATCCGGAGCTAATCTTGAACGCCGGTCGTCCAAAATGTTGCATGCACCGCTAAATGCTTATTTCAATCGCAACTGTTGAATAAGGGGTTGCTAAAACCTGTCTTGCGATGAGAGCGAGAATTGAAAATTAGGTTGAATGCCTATTCCACCACTCTA
Organism: Lenwebbia sp. NSW1173648; assembly: GCA_029784005.1. Taxonomy (NCBI): domain Eukaryota; kingdom Viridiplantae; phylum Streptophyta; class Magnoliopsida; order Myrtales; family Myrtaceae; genus Lenwebbia; species Lenwebbia sp. NSW1173648. The sequence continues at coordinate 7,775,671 of JARCGZ010000005.1, forward strand.
GAATTTTGAAATCTGTGCCGCCTTCGGATTCACTAAATTCAAAAAAAGTGATTAAATATGTCTCTATTTCGAAATTATTTCATGTTGCTCCCTTTTATCTTTTTTGCCTATTCATCAGCATTTTATACCATCTACTAATTCTACCTAGGTCCCCACTTTGTACGTCACTAGGTTGGGAAGATCCACTATCACCTAGATTATATCTATTAGAAAATTCATTATATATTTCTACTATTGCGTTTTTAACTACTGTTTGTATAGCTTCAATATCTACAATTTCAATCAAATGTAAACAGTCATAATACGTATTCAAATCATCACCTAAATCATCTAATTTGGTACGTTGATCGAAAACACAAACAACCAAATAAATAAGAGGAATTTCGGTATAATAATGCAGCAATTTCGTTCGCATTGCCATAATAGTCGGACCTAATTGATCATCTTTTTCATTTTCTTCAAAAATACCAGCAATATGAACACACTCTATTAAAAATAAATGCGTAGTAAGATAATAAACATCGGACAAAGTATAAGTTGCATCATTAAAAACTTTTAAAAGATCTAATTTTTTTTTTGCAAATATCCCACTCTTGTGGGAATAAATTAATTTGAGAAATATTATTCGAAATAAACGTACATAATAAATCTTTATATGCAAAAGATTGGTTAGTAACTCGTACATAGAATTCCAACAAGTTAGAACGTCTCTTGGAAATCTATTTGGTCTTCTTCTATTTGCTTTACAAAATTTGCTCCATTCTTTCATAATTTGGGGATTTCTTCATAAAAATTGAATTGCTGTCTTTATTAGGTTGAGAAAAACATCAAGAGTTTGTAAACCATCTTGTACACATAAATTTAAAACATGGTAAGCACATCTAATGTGAAAAAATTATCCACCAAAAGCGAGTTTACAAATCTTTTCTAACTCGGGAATGGAAGGGGTATTTGCCGCGGTATTATCAAAATCAATTGAAAAAATTTTATTAACCAAAAAATATTCTTCTAAAACTTGCTTAATTATTCTATAAATATTAATCGTCGTATGCTTATCATCAAAAACTCGAAATGCAATAACGCTTTTTTGAATGTTCCAATCATCGCCTATCTAATGACATGTAATATCCATATAAGAATTAGTTTGTCAAGGATCACTCCAAATGTCCTTACCTATATGCACACGTCCATTGAAATTTATAAAAAAAAAAATCAAATCTTCTTTTTCTCTTTTTAAATATCAAAAAGTTAGCGTTTAAGCGTATTTCTCGAAATAGGTTTTGCTTGTGGAGTACATGTAGTTTGTATAAAATGATTAAAATCAACTTTTTCACCAAAATTAAACGATAAACGTTCAACGGTAGCAAATATAGCTAATTCTTCTTTATAGACATTTTCATTGTAACGAAATAAAGGAGTGTTAGAATTGGCGTACCCGAAAATTTATTGTTAGCTGGTGTCGATCCCCGCTTTCGTTGGATGTTTCGACCTCAGATGCTGTTTAAATGTTCCATAGTCGCCTCCACCTGTAAATTTGTATGTTGCTCCACAATATTTACATTTCACCTGATACTTATTTTCGCCTAAGTGTTCCTTCGTGAAGTGTTCCCATATGTCGGATGTACCCTCCCGTTTTACCTCATTTATTGTTGACATTTCTTCGATACTGGTAGGAGGAGGATGCAGACTTTTTTGCGTTGGGACGTGCTCTACGTTGAGAATAATGTTGATATCATCAACATCGTCTCGCCAACATGCAAAATCACGAGGATCATGAGGTTGAGGATTATCGAATTCCCCCATCGGGCTTTTTCTCTGCCACTACCTCTGCTTTCACTTGCCATTTTTTGAGAGAATTGAGCTGAAATGGGATTTAGAAAATTGATAGAGTCACAAAATTGAGCAGATTGAGAGATAATTTGAGAGAAATTGTGAGAAAAAAAGAAATATGAAAATGGATATTTATAATCGTTAGGATATATTTAATTAATTAATTAAAAAAATAAGGGGGAGGAAGGGCAACGGTCAAAATTTTGACCGTTGCAACGGCTATAAGCCGGTTCCTAGGTGGTTCAGAACCGGTTCAAGAAAAATAGGAACCGTAACCGGCCCCTATGGCACGGGCCGGTTCCGGTTCGGAACCGGCGGGCCCCGTCAACGAGCCAATTTCGGGTTTGACCCGGGCCGGTTCAGGGCCCAAACCGGCCCGTGGCCACCACTATTGCCAAGTGATTTTTCAGTTCGAAACTTTTTAAGTGTCTCAGTTGAGTTCTAAACCTTTTAACGATTTGCTAATGTAGTTCATTTGACTAATTTTGATCGGAAATCGTTGATATCGATGCTAGCCATTCTATGTGGCACTACCGGCGCGGACGTGTACAAATTTTATAATATTTTAATATTTTTCTATATATTTTTGTTGTTTTTTTCTCTTTTTTTCGTTCCTTTCTTCTTTTCTCCCCAACTGTGGGTTGACGAGGCGGCCCTCTCCTTAATTTAGGCGAGGGCCTCTGCGCCCTCACCCATATCTCACCCGTGGCTAGCGATGGTCGGCCGACGACCTCATTAGCCCACAGTTGAGAAAAGAAAAGAAAGGAAAGAAAAATAAAAAAGAAGCGAAAGATAAATGACGCTTGCACACAAAAGTCATCTGCCCAACTTAGCTCTCATTGAAATCAAAAAGCCTGAAAGAGATACGACTAACATCGTCAACACTTACCAAGTACCATCAATAGGAATTCCCACATCGTTTACAACATATGTGATTTTGAGGCGTAGTTACCTTCCTAAAGTACGAGTCTGTTGTCCCGACGCTACACGGACACTTAGAAAAAGATCGGAGATTCACCTTAACCTAAGTGCCTTTCAAAAATGAATCAAGGGGGGTTTTTTATTTTATTTTAAAGATCCGGAAGCAGTTAGTATTTGAATTTGGGGCGAAGGCTTCTTTAAAACACTTAAACTAACGGCTCTTGTATTGCTAAACAATGTTTCTTAGCCGCTACTTACGCAATAAAGTCCGCTCGATAGTTGACTCCTAAGGTTCTTTTCTTCTCTTCAAGACACCGGCTGAAATCTTAATTTAGTAAGCTTCTAGGAATCTTTTTTAAGGTGGCCCATCATATTACCTATTAATCAATATTTTAATCTCGTAATCCGTCGGCTTATGGATAAGGCATTTATAATTATTTTAATGTCGTATGATCTCGGGCATGGTGAACAATGGCGGAAAGCGTGGAGTAGGTGGCGTTTCAAAATATTGCAAATTCTTTGCGCGGCATCTTCTTCTTCCCTTTTATATTTTAACTTTCACTTTTTTTTTCTTTACTTTTCATTTTGCTTTCCATTATTTTATTTCTTCTTTTGGAAAAGAGGTAGGGCATGATGATGCATGTACCCCTAATTAAAATTAGGGGGCATAATTTGATTTCTTCGCAAGTACTCATCCGAGGCTGTCATTTTCATCATATTGAGTTAGACAACTCATTTTGCTTTTTGGCATAAAATTATATGGGCCCAACTGATTAATTTCGGCGGGGATAAAAAGGTCATTTTTTCTCTCTTTATTCATTTAGGTCAAATTTGGTAGATGGAGTGTAGATAGCCAAAAAAAAAAAAGAAGTTAAGTATTGGTTCTGCTCGTGATTATGCGTCCAAATTTCAAAAACGAAAGTTTTTATAAATTAGTATATCCATGGTAAATTTACTCCAAACTAATTTTTTGACGACAAAAAGTCATAAACTAATACACTTTTGATAAATTTATCGCAAACTAAAAATCTCAAAGTGGTACACCCATTAGTTTCTGTTAGATCGGATTAATATTATGAAAAATCTCAAACTGGTATACATGTGCCGAACAAAGGGTTAAATCCTAAACCAATACACCCGTTTACTGTCACATGTCATTCGACTTCACAAAATTTGACGTAAACTAACTGATGGTGTATTTTGTCACATGCGTATCAGTTTAGGGTTTTTGGTAGGTAAAAAATGAGTTTGAAGTAAATTTGTCATAGACGTATTAGTTTGGACTTTTTCGTGATATTAACTCAAAATACAAATCTATTAAGTCTCATCGAATTACGCTCAATTATTTTATAATTCTACATGATATTTGTATAGTGGAATAATGCTAGACGTTTCCCTCCTAAAAAAAAAAAGTTGAAGTACGAGTGAAAAAATTACGAGAAAATAGTAAATCAAAAACGACAGTTCACTCCAAATGTTGTGTATTTCGACATGGCCTCTTTTGAACTCTTTTCATCATTCATCAGCAGACAAAGAGAGATAACAATAAAAATATTCATTTCCATTCCATTTCCTTGGTACGTCGTACTCTTCTTCTTTCAAATTATTGGGGTTTCTCCCCTACAAGCACGACCTTACAGCCTAGGTCCTTTCACGAGTTGTAGGAAGGACAAGATCCACGGCTCGACTTTAACTAGGTACTGACTTCTAGAACACACCATCGACACTAGACAGCGTGCTTGGAAATTGGAAAGTCTCGGGGAAAAGGCGACAAAGCCACGCTGATAATGTCCGAGAAAGAATCCACAAGTAGATAAGGTTGATTTGGGGCTCCTATAATTCAGGCTTTATTGGGAGTTTGATTAGTGGAATGGATTTGGTGATTGCTTTGTGAATTCTAGAAGTGACTGGCTTAGTCTAGCTTTCTTGGTAGTTTAATGTCGCTTCGTTAACTAACCCCCTTTAAGCCTAGATGTGATTGGTGGGCGGATCTGATCGGATCGAGCATCGAGCCTAGGTACCCTTGCACGGGATTCGGATCACATAACATTAGGATTTCTATGATATGGATAACATTATTCAAATCAGGCCGTCCATTTTCATTTGGACGGCCAAGAATGGGTCACGTCATTTGTTGAGGGGGAGGGAAAAAAATTGGGCAGGAATTTTTTTAGGGTTTGAAAAATTTTGAATCTCAACCCTCTCTCAAATCAGGCCGTCCATTTTCATTTGGACGGCCTGATTTGAATAATGTTACCCATGTCATAGAAACCCCAATGTTAGGTGATTCGCTTCCCCTTGTATGTGCCCGCCTGATTAATTGCGATCGTGGAAATAACCGAGTTGGATGGGCCCGACTTTGCGAGCAGCCCAAGAAAGAAACGGCTTGTTCAAGCTCACTCGTTTGTCTTATGGGCTTGGAGCCTGGAGCGCTGTCAGGCCCGTTGTCAGCTCTCTTGGGCCCGTGCCATGATGATATGACATTGATATGATGGGAGGGATTAGTTTGTGATGGGACGAATATTGAATAGTTATTTTCTTTTTCTTTTTTTAATTAAGGGATAAATGTACTGAAAGTCCTAAAATTTGATACGAATGTGTAATCGAGTCCTAAAACTTTCAAAAAGTGCAATTAAGTCCGACAACTTGTCACGAACATGCAATTGAGTCCTAAAACTTTTAAAAAGTGCAATCAAGTCCTAAAACTTGTCTGATTGATGGAATCAAGTCCTTTAAGCGATTGCATTTTTTTTAAAAAAATTTAGGACTCCAATGCACTTTCATGATAATTTTCAGGACTTGATTGTTCATTTTGAAAGTTTTAGGACTCGATTGCACTTTTGTGACAAGTTTTAGGACTTCCAACCTTTAATGTACTATATGATTGATCGAGTACGCCAATTGACCCAAAATACTTCCTCAATACCACGAGGAAGTACTTTGCGCATCCGATGGACCGTGCGATTTTCTTTTTCTCTTTCTGTGAATTCTCAAACGCTAGAAGACCCAAATAATGGGCTCATTGTGGCGCCATATTAGTATTCTGAATTTCACAATAGGACGATCGAAATTCAAATTTTGATCGCTTGATCTACTAAACTCTTTCATTCTTGTAATGTATGCACTTTGATTAAACCTAATTAAATTTGTCGCAAAATACTAATACGTGTCCATGTGATAGTCACTTGACATCTACAAAATGAAAATTGGTGGAGTGCCGATGAAAAAGTATCGTTGGCATGAGAGATTGAAATCATGGTCCGATAACCTGTTCACTAAATTTCAAGGACCCGCTAATGGAATTTACCCAATTTTTGAACCTTGGTTCATTACTTTTGCCTGCCATCAGCAAGGCAGCTTTGATGGACTACGCAAATATTAGTACAGATTAATATACGACAATGTCATTTATCATGGTGAGAGGGGTGTTTTATATTTTTTTAGGATATGTTTACTAGAAGTCCTAAAACTCGTCACGAAAACGCAGTTGAGTCCTAAAATTTGCAAAGAGTGCAATCGAATCTTAAAATTTGTCAACTTGGTGCAATCGAGTCTTTCCGTTAACTCCGTCCAATTTGGTTAACGAAAAAAGCTCACGTGACTTTTTTTAAAAATATTTTCTCTCTCCCACGTGGCGATGACGTGACCAAAACGACGTCGTTTTGGTCCAAATCTGATTTTCAATATGATTTTATTTAATTTAATTAAAAAATAAGGTAAATTAATTTTTTTATAAAAAGAACCAAGATCAAAACCAGCGGCGGGGAAAAGGTTTAATTTACCTTATTTTTTAATTAAATTATATTAAATTATATTAAAAAATCAGATTTGGACCAAAACGATGTCGTTTTAGCCACGTCATCGCCGCGTAGAAGAGATAAAATATTAAAAGAATTCACGTTAGTATTTTCCATTAGCCAAATTGGATGGAATTAACGGAAGGACTCGATTGCACCAAGTTGACAAGTTTTAGAACTCGATTGCATTTTCGTAACAAGTTTTAGGATTTCTAGTGAACATATTCCTTTTTTTTTTTTTTTTTGGGTCGAAATCCAACCTGAGTAGAACAAAGTTGATGAGTTTCTAAATATAAAATATTCCATAGAGATTTGGGGAGGCTTAGATAACCAATTAGAAAAAAAGGAACCTTTTCTTTGGGCTTTGGTGATCCGGCCCGCAAGTTAGTTGGCTCCAATTCTTGCACTCTTCTATGAAATTCCGCATATCCCATGGGCTTTGAGCCTCACCCGAGAGAAATTCAACAACCGATAAGCCATCAATTTCCACCTCAATGCTCGACCAGTAGAAGACTCGAGTTCACCCTGTAAGCAGCGAAAACGGCACCCCCGATATCTCAATAGCTAGAATTTAGACTCGAGTTTATTTGTGCATCAGGGTTAAATGAGAGACTTGAGCACAATAATACATACCTTTTCATCACAGGGGGCTTTACTCGGCCCACACTTGCCAGTCTTATATTAGACTGATTAAGAATCTTTATATCTCATCTTATAAGACCTATCCCTTAAAACGTTAAATATCAATCTCAATTAATGTAGCTCACATCATAAAAACTCTCACACATCCGTCTCGATCGAGGGCATCAGAGCCTCCTTTAACGCTAGGGTTTCTATAGGGAGAGCATAGGGAGCTCACGTTGAGAGGGGGTGTTTGGAATGGAATGGCGTGTAGCAATGTTCATATAAAATCAAAGGGTGGGTCCAATGGTATCCGCCTCATGTGAACTTTGTGAACTCACGAATGTGAACCGGAGAGGGAAAAATTAGGCAACAAAACAAGTAAGGAGGACAAGTACAAAGTCCATGTAATGGAGCACTTGACGTGAAAGCATTAAAAACTCAAGCAAAAAGGAATTATGTTTGGACGCAATCATACACAATCCTCATTGGATACACAGCTGTCCACCACGATTCCTATACTAATGACAAAGACGATACCTACTAATCATCAAGCCCACCGGGCCACCGTACCACATTTTATCGCCTAATAAAGCATGAAGTAACTTCGTAGATAGGAGGTAACGAAGAGAAACTGATATCCGAGTGCTTATCGATTCCAAGATCAGCAAGCCAGTCAACATAGCGATTTTTTTCTTTCGGAAGTGATGTTGCGCTTTAAACGGGAGAAGTGTAAAAAAAGTACTAAACTTATTGTATTTGTGCCAATTCAGTCATAAACATTTTGCATTGTCATCAATTCAGTCCTAAATCTTTTACATTTGTGCTAATTTAATTAGCTGATTTAGGACTGAATTGGCACTAATACAAAAGGTTTAGGACTGAATTGGCATCAATGCAAAAGGTTTAGGACTGAATTGGCACAAAAAAAACGGTTTAGGACTAAATTGGCACTAATATAATAGGTTTAGGACTTTTTTGACACTTTTCCCCGCTTTAAACGTAAAGTGAGAGCTAATCAATTCTAGTGAACGATTCTATTCTTGGGTTAATTTGTAATTGCGGGATGGGGAGCCGAAAGCAGAAGAGCTAAGGCCTTCTTCGATGTTTGAGAACGGCAAAGAGCGTGTGGTCCAAAACATACGCGTGCGTTTCGCTGCCTTTCATTGGACAAACACAAAATCATGGGCGCAGCCCCACCGATGTCGCCACAAAGCTACAAAAAAAAGGCCCATCATGTTATGGAATCTTCATTGTTCACGAGGGCGAGACTCGCCCATACTTACATTCATATTCATGAGTAAGCATCAAAAGGCGATTAGGGATGAACGGTTCCATGATCGCTCTAAGTTCTACTTAGAAGTTATCTGAATCAATTCTCTAATTTTGGAATCTAAAATTTACTGTACATACCGTAGAACCTAGAGCCTATCGTACATACCCTAACCTAAAACCGGTCCGATTCTCTAGTTTCCGGTTCTGCCCCGGGACCATGCTCACCCCTAAACGCAACCCTTTAATCGTGTGGTGCCCGCGAGAACCCACAAACATCGATCGATGCGGCTGCTAACGATCCATAACCCATGGTACATGCGAAGGTTTCTGGGGGTGTGCATCACTCCGATCTAATTTGGGAACCAGATTGAATCGGTCCAGAATGTATTATTTATTTATTTTATTCAGCAAGGGCAAGTAGTATAGATTTTGTGGAAGTAATCTCTTCTTTTACTAACAACTTCCTTGTAATTAGTAATTTCATTCCAAAGTAAAGCAACTCTCAATGCATTTATAAACTTTTAAAAAAAGAAGATAAAACATTTTGAAAAATTAACATCGCTGGTTTTCAGGAAAACATGGAAACTAGACTAGTACTGTGCGGTCCGGCCCGATCCAATTCCAGGGTGGAGAGGGTTAGTTCCCGATTCCAGAATGGGAACCGATGGCCTTTGGCTTTGGCTGAATACAACTTCCGTGCAGGAATGACAAAAGCTGCCAAGCAACCAATTTGCATCAGCTAATGTAGCATCAAATTTATGTTCCTATGCCATTTCAAAGTATTTAAAAATTTACATAAGGAGTGCCTAAATTTATTTTGTATGCTTTTTTTTAATATATCTAATAGAAGAAAAAAACAGGATAAGAGCACCATAAGTACCATAAATATGACGTTCACTTAAATACCGTAACTTTTTTTGATCACGGGAGTGCAGTAATTTTCAAAAATGGTTCACTTGAGTGTCAATGGTGATTCCCTTTGCCGGAAAATATGACGTGGCATTAATCAATTATAAATCGGGCTATGCGGCTCGTCGGGAAAATCCCATCAGCAAAAGAGTGCGGAAACGACGTCTTGTCTCTATATTCTTGGGGAAATTTTCAAAAAAGGGCCCCAAGTTGTATCATTTTCTCAAATAAGGGTCTGAAGTTGACATTGTTTCAAACGAGGGCCTGAAGTGCTCTCATTGTGTCAAATAATGGCCCGCAGTGGGCATTGTTTCAAATAAGGGCATGAAGTGACCATACCAGTCTAAAAAAAGGCCTGACTCACTATTGATTAGGGGCATTTTCGTCATTTTCTTTTTTCTATTTTTCCAAAAAATAAAAAATAAAAAAAATTAAGAAAGAACACAGGTGGGAGGGGTTGCCCTCCCGCCTGTTTCTCCCTTTTTTTTTTTTACTTTTAAATTTTTATTTTTATTTTAGTTTAACTAAAAATTAGATTAAAATTGTATTTTGACTAAAATACCCTTGATTGGCCGGCCGGCCGACAAGGCCATGCCCTTATTTGAGACAGCTATGGCCACTTTAGGCCCTTATTTGAGACAAAGAAGGCACTTTAGGCCTTTATTTGAAACAATGACCACTTCAGGCCTTTATTTGAGAAAATGAAAGGACTTGGGGCCCTTATTTGAAATTTTCCCGTATTCTTGCACCCAAATTGACGAAATGGGGCCGATATGACGAGGACGATCGCGTAGGCAATTGCTTCTCCGCAATTTTTTTGTTATTTGAAGCGGCTTATGAACTGATGGGAAGTGCAACAGTGCAAAATAGAAAAATGTTACACAATTTTCTTGTTTTTTAGGAAAGTGGCTGTGGAATAGAGAAGACTTATATCTCAAAATAGACATTCATCAGAGATAAAATGAAGCTATTAACTATTGCACTTGTTCATAAATATGATATTTATAAGATAACTAATGATAGATATTATGGAAATGGAAAGAAAATCATCGATATCCTTTGGAAATTAAGTGCTTTATGTAATTGTACACATCATGAACATATAATCCTCATAACTGCTCTCAAACACAATACACATTTAAATTCAAAACAATATTAACTACTCTCGCAATTCCACATCTATGTCAAAAGAATAAACTCTTCTATTTAGCAAATTACCGCGTTGGTTCGTGTACATCTTGGACAACCTGTTCGAAAATTTTAATTAAGTGTTGAAAATTGAAAAAATTAGCACATAATTAGATTAAGCTTGTTTGATAACCATTGCCGACAAAGACTTAAAAAGATTCACTTAAGTTAAACAATCAGCTAATGTGGTAAGTAAGGAAGGGGTTACTTTATACTTAGAGAAATATTGAATGCCAATCGAATCTCACAAATTATATTGCTAAACATAAAAACAATCATCATAATTGTATATACATCGAGAAATAAATAATATCCGGTCTTCAATTTCCAGTTATTGTCAAGCAACTTTTACTTTCTATTTTCAACATTAGAATTCGGTGTTTAAATTTTGAACGCTAATTTTTCCGTTTTTATCAAAACGAGCCCCAAGATGTGTTCGAGGAAATTACCTAATCAGTCCTCAACCTAATTGTGCCAATTCAGTCGTGCACTTTTCGATTTTGCTAATTCAGTCTTGAACCTTTGTGCGAAGTTCGAATGTAGTATCATCGACAAATTTTCGCTGGAAATTGCTAATGTCGCGATCTAGTCATCGCCGGCCGTCCTACGTGGCGCAGTACCACGTCAGCGATTTTCCTGTGAAAATTGGACAGAATGACTCCGTTGAAATTCGCACAAAAGGTTTGGATTGGATTAAATTATCAAAATTGGGAAGTTCAAGACTGAATTGACATCCGTACAATAATTGTAGAATTGATTGGACAATTTCTTCGACGTGTCACGAACAATTCACCCAAAATGTTTCGAGATAATATATTGGTTTATGACCCGTCAGCTTATCAATCTATCTTCTAAGGTCTAAAAGATTCTTTGAACTAAGTTCATGCTTGTTCCATCTCTCGTTAAATTAATAAAATCCCCCGTCCACTTAAGAAGGGTTAGAAATTAAATAATGGGACTAGCGGTCATGATGCGCACCCCGCAAATTCTGCCCACTTTTCGGCCGTTGATTTCGGACAGTCATGCTTCCGTTAAAGTCCAATTAACCTTTTTTCTTTTGTCTTTTCTTGTTACCAAACCAAAACCATTGCATGCTAAAAAAGAGGATGCTGACAAAGACAGCATTAACACTTTAGGAAATCACATTTTTTATACTAAATTTAGAAGCTTGTGTATAAAAAAACAAGTATCCATATGAAAAGTTTACCAACCACTTGCCAAAATTATGACTAATAAATGGAAAGAGAAATGCGCATTCGCGATTGAGAAATTACAGACCGATGTGAAGATGTCGCTTGTCATATTCCAATCTACTAATTAGGATGTTGGTAAGTTACTATCAAATCACGGAAATGTTTAAAGTACTTTTGAGTTATGAAATTAGTTTTAGGTCTAGGAAAATTATAAAGTGTTACAGAAGCCAATTTACTTTCGTCCTCGGGAAAGTAATTTTCTTATACAAATGAATGACTATTAATGTAATTAGTAACTTTTAAAATAAGAGAGTAACAAATCATATGCGTTTCGTAACCTCTTGTTTACCGGTAATATCCATTTGCGATAGGTAACGTTGCTTTAGATCAAAGTAGTACTCAATAATCTTGGTGAACTTCAACATAGAAAGTGACACATGTTATGTGGTTAGTAACTTTTTATGTACTTTTTTTTTTATGAGAAACTTTTTATGTACTTGCAACATCCATATCTGGTTGATCCATTGAAGCAACGTTGGATATGTTTAAGCTCCGTTTATTTTTGCGAAAACTAAATGATTTGAATTTTTTTCTAAAAGAAAACTGAATGAACTAAAAAAATTTTCATCGTTCACGAAAATATTTAGATATAAATCACTATCGATAATGAAAACATCTTTTCTTACTTAATTATTTCAAGCAATATAAGCGATCATAGCCAATTAATTTAAGATCTCCTTGTGATTTTATTCTCCTTTTTCTTTTGGCCAGATTTGATTTGTTTCTTAAAGACCACCCACCTTTGACAAACCTTTTCTAAAAAAAGAAAGAAGACCCACTTGATGACAAGAAAAAGGTTGCACCTTTGAGAGATTACTATTTGGGATTGGGATTAAAGGAAGTCACTCAATTGCCAACATAATTATGACCAAAAACGAAAAAAATTGCCAACACAAAGAACATGTATTCTACATCCATGGCTTACTTTGTTCATTGTCTAACTGATCAAAAAGCACAAGAATTTGAAGGATGAAAAACACATCGTATTGTCAAAAGCATCTCTTTTGATAGATGTATTGTGATACGCGTGTGGATCGTATCGATTTAACTACGAATGCTGCGTTATGTTTTGTGAATCAAGACAAATGAAATTTCACTCGATGACGTTTGAAGGAGCGCGCGCTCTCTCTCTCTCTCGTGTTTCATTTTCTACTTCGTTGTCGCTTTTGCTTTACACTTTCTCCTCATTCTGTTGCTGTCTTGGAGATTGTAAATTGACTATGGAGTGACGAACAAAACAGTTAAAATAAAATAGTCCAAGCCCTCGCTATCAAGAGGACCTAATCATTCCACATACAGTCCAAAAGCACATGCACTTAATGGAGCCGATGATGGTGCAAACCCAATAAACAAAATCTCCCTCAAAGAACACCAAAAGCTAATCCCAATGACCAGAGCTCCACAGCCTCAATCCTCCAAAATCCACTCCAGACTTATCCATCCCCTCGAAATGGAAGGACCCAAGATTTATTGAGCAGCACAAAAGTCAAATTCTTCTTCCCATCTCTTTCCTGGCCCATCACCTTCTCCCTATCTCCACCGAACTTTTTCTCTTCCTTTTTCCTGCTTCTTCACTCTCTCTGCAATTGAATGAACTCCCATGGCCACTCTGGAGGACATTGGCGTGTCGGCGTTCATTAACATAGTCACTGCCTTCGCTTTTCTCCTGGCGTTCGCTCTGCTCAGGATCCAGCCCGTCAACGACAGGGTCTACTTCCCGAAATGGTACATAGCCGGCTCGAGGACCAGCCCCAGGTCCCGGAACTTCGTGGGCAAGTTCGTCAACCTCAGAATCACGACTTACTTGACCTTCTTGAATTGGATGCCCCAGGCCATGAAGATGAGCGAGGCCGAGATCATTGGCCACGCCGGTGTCGACTCTGCCGTCTTTCTCAGGATTTACACTCTTGGGTATGGACTGGTTTGCGTAAAAATTCGAACTTTTTTTCGAGCATGTTTCACGTTCTGTGTAAAGCAGGATTTTGAGGGAGAATTTTGGATAATTGACTGAATTATGCTGTTATTTCGGTTGTTCTTTTCTGGGTTCATGTTGGTTGGTTGTTTTCTTGCTTGGTAGATACTGAATGGACTTTTAGTTGACTAGTGCAGAAGTTTAGAGCTGTTTGTTTTGGCGATAAAACTTGTTGAAATGCATGCACTCAATTATACCTTTTTGTTGTCTTTCAATCAAAGCTCTGTCTCTGAGTTTCAACTTCTTTTGGCTACGGAAGTTGTTTCTTCTTGGGTGAGTAAAAAACAAGTTCAGGCTATTGAAATTGGCGAGTAAAAGATGATAAAATGAGCTATATTACGATGAGTAAGACTGTAATATTTCTACTTTTTCTGGCGATGCACTATGACCTGTTTTTTCCTTTTCAATTTCTCGTTCCTATAGAATTTCTTTGTGATTGCTCCGGTAGGATGTTCAAACGTCAGAGGACTGGCAATTACATAACTTCGTTATGTACAGTCAGACCGCGTATCTTTCCTGCTCTCATTTTTTAACAAGAGTTCTTAGCCTACAACAGAGCTGATTACTCTTAGTCTTGTTATTTTTTTTCGTTTTTTTGGTAAACCTCTTAGTCTTGTTTGTTGAATTTGCACGGATATGTTGTTTTCAGAAAGTCGGTGAAAATTAATACAAATCCATGACGAAGAATTCTAATTTTTTGAAATTTTTGAACTTAAGTATCAGACATTCGTGATTGCTTTGGAAGAGATATCACCATATGCATCTACTTGGATGCGTACATATGTACTCTCTGTTGTACCTCTTTCCAGTTTTTCTCTAGACAGTATTAGAGCATCTTGCAGAAAAAGAGAAAAAAGGAAGTAGGAGACCTCGTTAATACTTATCCTGAAGGAACTGTGGAACTGCTTAGCTCATCTTTTGATGACCATTTACCATTTATGATTCATATATGCATCCCGACAGATGGTCAATACTTGAATACATAGAGTTAGCTGGGTAAACGATGAACATTAAGATTTTTTCATATTATTGTGATTAAAAGTTTCTCATTTCCATTTGGCAGCTTGAAGATTTTTGTACCAATTACAGCGATTGCCCTCTTGATTCTTATCCCAGTCAATGTATCAGACGGGACATTATCTTTCCTCAAGAGAGATTTGGTTACGAGCAACATCGATAAGCTATCAATATCAAATGTTCGTCCTCAGTCAACAAGGTAAGTGTACTTTTTCTCGCAGCAAAGATAGCTATTATTATTAAGAACACGTAACACAATACCGGCTGGTTAAAAATCATAAGGTCTAGTAATTGGTACTGCTTGAAGATAAACTTGCTGAAACATGATAGCATAAATTTTCTTTCCTTTTGAGCTCTAATTTGATTAATAAAGGTTGCTCTTGTCTCACAACACTTTGTTCCTCATTCTCTTGCCTCCAAAATATTTCAACAATGACCTTGTAGCATTCAATTTTCAGGTTCTTTGTTCACATAGGATTGGAGTACTTGTTCACTCTATGGACGTGCTTCATGCTATTCAGGGAGTATGATATTGTAGCTTCTATGAGGCTGCGTTTCTTGGCTTCACAACGGCGCCGTGTCGAGCAGTTCACAGTGAGTTGAACTCTAACCACATTCTGTGGAAGTATATCTGGAGCTCCAAAGAATCCTAAAAGCACAATGAGGAATTCAGATATTCGTATGAAAATCATCCTAGAGATGAAAGACTCATTTTCCTAGTTATTTGCACCACTTTTAATAAGAAGCGGACTCGTTAGGTGGCAAAAAGAGGGTACAACTACATATATTTGAAAGAGCTCCAGGAAACCAAAGAGCTAGATCACCGGATGAAAAATCTAAAATGTTCCTCATATTTTCTAGCTGAGGAGATTTTGCTGAAAAATATCTTTTGCAGGTAGTGGTTCAAAATGTGCCTCGTGTTTCTGGCAAGTCAGTATCAGATACTGTGGAGCATTTCTTTAAAACTAATCACCCAGAACACTATCTTTGTCACCAGGTAAAGTTTGCTTAATATGGACTCTTCAATTAGTTGTATTTACTTGTACATAGCTTGAAATGATTCTGAGAAAATTCATTTGGTTGTGAATTTATGATGGGAAGTTGAGTCTTTTTTGTTCTTTTGTTTTTTTTCTTGGCTTGTGGGCGCATGAGAACTTCATGTCATTAAATAGTGCTGAGGTTTTAAACATTTCAGGCAGTATATAATGCAAATAAATATGCCGTACTTGTGAGAAGAAGAGACAGGCTCCAGAATTGGCTTGATTACTATCAGCTTAAGTTTGAGAGGCATCCTGAGAAGAGACCAACTAGCAAGGTATCTCTTTTCATAAGCTAGTCTTTGTTCACGTGGTTTCTTGGGCATGTGCCCCTGCACTTACGCACAGACACACTTGATCTGATCTCGGCCAAAATGCCAAGAAAGGTATTACACACAGAAACACACTCCTCTGTAACTGTGCCTGGCATAGTAGCTGGTTTAAGATTTCAGAATAGCTTGTCCCAAGATCTTAATCCTTCGAATTCTTTTTTGAATCTTCTTCCCAGATTGGTTTTTGCGGGCTCTGGGGTGAACGAGTAGATGCAATTGACTACTATAAAGAACGGATCAAGATTCTTGACAAAAGAGTAAGACAGATCTTGATATTCAATCTAATTCATACATTCTGCATCATACTGCAAATTTCCAGCTGTCATCTTTTAATATGCTCTACCTTTGGAATCGGTTCTTTGATTTGGAGCAGCACTAGGTCTTCCAATATTCTCTATTGAGATCTTTTAATTGTATCAATTTGTTCTATTCTACTTGCTTCCTTCATCAGATGGCCCTGGAGCGTGAACAAGTTATTAAAGATCCAAAGTCCATTCTACCAGTTGCTTTTGTTTCCTTTAATTCACGATGGGGGGCTGCAGTTTGTGCACAGACGCAGCAAAGCAAGAATCCCACCTTATGGTTGACAAACTGGGCTCCAGAACCTCGGGACGTCTATTGGAAGAACTTAGCTATACCATTTGTTTCATTGACCATTCGGAAACTTGTGATATCCCTGTTGGTGTTTGCTCTGGTGTTCTTTTACATGATACCGATTGCATTTGTGCAATCTCTTGCCAATTTGGAGGGTCTAGAAAGAGTTGCTCCTTTCCTCAGGCCTGTGATTGAACTGTAAGTATATTACAGGACTTGTGATTTCACATATTAAACCACAGAATAGACTGTTTACCTCTTGGAAATGCAATTTGGGTACCTTCTTCTTTATCGACTGAAAGAGAGAGCTATCTCTAGTTTCTAAAAGGGGTAATGAGATTTGTACTCCGCAATTGTCATGGAGGTCTGCCTGTTCACACATTTATCCTTACATCTTACACTGTACTTGCAGGAACTTTATCAAGTCATTCTTACAAGGTTTCCTACCTGGTCTAGCCCTTAAGATATTCTTGTACATCCTTCCTACGGTACTGGTGATCATGTCGAAGATTGAAGGGCACATCGCAATGTCGACGTTGGAAAGGAGGGCTGCTTCAAAGTACTACTACTTTATGTTGGTTAATGTCTTCTTGGGAAGCATCATAACAGGAACAGCGTTTCAGCAGCTGCATTCTTTCTTGCATCAGTCAGCTACTGAGTAAGATTACGTCACTCGGTTTTTGATACTAGTTTCCTGTGCATGTTGTCTCAGATACTCCTGCTCGTAATAACCGTGTAGACCTCTGTATCAGTGCCGATTCAATCAGTCTATTATCTCATTTAATTCATGGGGGTTTGACCATCTCTCTTATTTAGTTGAAGCACTTATCTCTTGTTACTGCAAACAAGTCATGGAAGAAGAAGTTTCAAGTTTTTACCCAGTGGTTTTTGGCATCAAGAATCCCAGATTACTGTTACAGATGATTTCTCTCTTCTTAACTCTGGAGCATTTCTGATTTTTCCTTTCGTTTAGTAATAAGAATTAGATGTGTCAAAGGAAACTATAATTCTCAGGTTATGTATTCATGAACACACATGCCGGCACAGCACACACTCACGCACATGCATGAGTGCACCCACATGCACTTTTCTTGGTAGTACTCTAGTTCGTGAGACCCTTGTCATACCTTCCATTGCAATAGCTTTCTTTATTTCTCCAAACAATGTCCTTTCTTTCTAATAGAGGTTGCTTGTACAAATTATTGGTATTAGTCTTTTGTTGTCCTGATTCTATATGTACAGTCTCAAAGTTGGTAGATTCTCCGTAGTAACCGATAAGATTCTGATATCAGTGAACTGGGGAAGAAATCTTCTGCTTACTGCTTTGCAGTGCATATTAAAAAGTATGTTCTACTGAGATGTTAGTCATACCCGACAGTTGTTGGTGCATTTTATCCCCAGGAACTCAATTTGACGTTTCAGATTTCTCAGCAAGTACAGTCAATTAGTTTTGAACTCTTTTTCTGTCATAAGAACAATTTCCTATTGAGTTTTAATCACGTTTCAGGATACCAAAGACCATTGGGGTGTCGATACCAATGAAAGCTACTTTCTTTATTACCTACATAATGGTTGATGGTTGGGCTGGGATTGCTGTTGAGATTCTCCGTTTAAAGTCATTGGTGATATACCACCTTAAGAATATGTTTTTGGTGAAGACTGAGCGGGACAGGGGAAGGGCCATGGACCCTGGAAGTGTTGATTTTCCAGAGACTCTCCCAAGCCTCCAGTTGTACTTTCTTCTGGGCATTGTTTATGCTGTGGTTACTCCGATTCTTCTTCCTTTTATTCTGGTGTTCTTTGCCTTTGCATACTTAGTCTACCGTCATCAGGTCAGTTAATGCCTGAATGCTTTGCTTTCCCGTGACGTATCTTCATCGAGTGCATTTATTTGCGTTAAGGCTCCCCCTCTCTTTTAAGGGATTTACTAATACAACCTCAAGAGAGCCTAGAGCATAACGAATGGGAACCTGCCTAGAAATTGAAATCATTTGGAAGCTAAATTTTCTTGGGAAGTGATATAGGATAAGTAATGAGGCTCAGTTGTAGAACTGATTTTTATTCTATTTGATGCTGATATGCGAGTTGGTAACTGCCGGAATTTAAATTCAACGATAGCAAATGAAACTTGTTCTATCTCATCTCTAGCCCCCTTAGTTTTTAAGTGGGAGAATTCCGCTGTTGGATTAATAGGTGATCTGTTTGCAGATAATTAACGTCTACAATCAGCAATATGAGAGTGTCGCTGCATTTTGGCCTCATGTTCACAGCCGCATTATTGCAAGCTTATTGATATCTCAACTTCTGCTAATGGGGTTGCTCAGTACCAAAGAAGCTGCTAGTTCAACTCCTTTGCTTGTTGTATTACCGGTGTTTACGTTGGCATTCCACAAGTATTGCAAGCATCGGTTTGAACCTGCCTTTAGGAACCATCCACTCGAGGTTATCCCCCAGTGTCCCTTACTGGTCATTTCGGATGACAGTCTCAAACGGACTCCATCCATTATCTTCAGTTCTCCAGGAATTTATGTCAATGGTGAAGTACTTAATTTTTTTGTTTATTTTCTTCATCATTATTTTCCTTTACAGGAAGCAATGGCGAAAGATTTAGCGGAACGAGAAGAAGAACCGAACCTTAACTTGAAAGCATACTTAGCTGATGCGTACCTGCACCCGATTTTCCGGTCATTTGAGGTGGAGGAAGAGGAAGTAGTTCAAGTCGGAGCAGATAAGCACCAATCTCATGTAGCCAGCCCTTCTGGAAGCGAACTTAGCTCACCCTCACCTATCCATCACGCTTATCACTACGAAGTTAATACACAAAATTACTATTCTTATCATTATGAGGCTGAGCCTTGAAGCAACAGGTCCTCATCTGCTCGCTTATGAAAGCCTAACCTATTTTTTCCATCTTCTAACAATCTCTCTGTCCAATATAATTACTTAGCTTTGGAGTGACTTTTTTTTTTTCCTTGCATTTCTAGTTTCCTTGTTTGTATTTGTCCTTCTGTGTAAATTCGAGTGAATGTAAATTTCTGTTCAGACAAACTCTGATGAACATGAAGATGCTATAGATTTTTGTTGTCTTCTCTTTTGCTTCATCGTAATTCAGGTGACCTAAGTGTAAACGGTCGTAACTCTTTGCGGCAAGGCATTGTGATTTATCATGAGATATTCTCGTCCTGCTCATTTTAATATTCGTTTTTCGTTTGGAGTATGGTAGCTGATGCTATTTCGTTCGGAGATGGTGATGACTCCGCGATGGTGATCAGATAGGCGCGCATAGCGCGGCATGAGTGATTAGTAAGATAGACATGCTTTCTTCACCATTGGATTGAGTCTCCTGTGTGGCCTTACACTCAAAAACATTAGCCCCCAGATTCCTTGAAAGAAAAATCCTTGCCCGCACCGGATGTTCATGAAAAATCAGTTCACTGTTGTGTGATGCACTTGTTTAGCCCCTAAAAAAAGGTGTGAACGCTCTTATTTCTCTTGTTCGAACTTTGATCAAATTATATTTGTGATATAGATGATCTCTAATGAGAGTTATAAATATCAATTCACCTGATATACTGATAAATGGAGATTTACTTTTTGAACCAATTTGATATTAAACGACTGGGTTGGGTCGGGTCGAAGGCAGAGAAGAAGGAAGACAACTCTCTGTTGTTCTTTTAGTTTTTAAATTCACGAGCCCAAGAATGGTTGGTTTGCCTCTCATCATTGTTCTTTTCATGGCCTTGAGCGAGGCCCATTCAGTATTGGTCGGCACCAAGGTGGCGGTAAGCCAGGAAGGGACCAGGAACTTCACAACCATTCACGACCCGGTCCTGAAGGCTCCTAACAATGTCGCGCAGTTGACCGTGGTCTGCCTATCGGCCACACTCCGATTGCGGGTGACTTCCTCATTTTGTGGGACAATTCTTCAACACCCCTCTTACGTGGAAGCCGTGTGCGAGCTCCATTTCTCTCATGTGCAAGTCTCGCGAGGTTTTAGATAGCTCACAAGCATGTGATATTATCAGTGTAGTATTTTTACTTTGATTAAATACTCGCATCAGAGAAATTTATTTATCCCATCAATTAAGCATTTGGGTGAATAAATTAATTTTTTAGTTAGAAACCATGGAAATAAAATTTGCAAAAATACAGGGCTACCGACACCTTAATGTATTTAAGAGATTCGTCCATCAGTTTGCTCCAATTATCATGCAATTAAAAGATTTTCCCACTTAAATCTTGATATTAAGCTCCTTAATATCCTTTTTACTCAATTTAATTGTGCGAGTTTCAGTGCAATGTAAATTCTAGCAACTTATGAAAGAAAAATCCTTGCCTGCAGTTTCAGTGCACTCTTCCCATGTCCGTGTTATCGCGAATTGAACTGATTCTTCGACAGTTTCTGTGGAAATGACCCGACTGGAAGACAGGGCCTTCCATATGCTCCGGGCATCCACCATGCAACAAACAGCCAAATAAATGGAGAAGGAGGGGCCTCCACATGCACCCGAGATCCAGCATGCGATACCGGATATCGAAATAAATGGAGAAGGAGAAGGCAATCCTCGAAAGTCAAAGGCAGAGAACACTGACAGACATGGCCCTCCATATGCACCGAGCATCCACCATGCAATAGACAGCGAAATAAATGGAGAAGGAGGAGACAATCCTGCAAAGTCGAAGGCAGAGAACACTAGGATTCTCGTCATCTAAGAGAGTTCACTCCCAAGTAAAAAAGATATTAAAAAAGTTTTCTTGTTCAAACTGTTTGAACACTCTTAGTTCTCATTCCTTCCTTCGACACAACAAAAGTCGGTGAGATTAGGAGTCCTGTTAGGATTATCAACATGAAGCCGCAGAAACCAAAAGGTGGAAAAAAGGGGAACGGCTAAAATCAAGTGTTTTCCATAGTGGCAATGACACCGTAAACAAGTTGAAATAAAGTCGGAGTTATCGCTACGCTTGACACATCAAACCAATCCAAGGACCAATTATGACTATCTGAGATCGAGGCGCAATAAGAGATTCGAATTTGTGATCGAGGAGGGAGCTAAAGCCCATGACAATGAACCTTAACCAAGACAACCACCAACTCCGATAATTTAACGGGCTATATCAAATCATCAATGACTAGTATGTCAGCGGTCAGCTTCGGGTTTCCAATTCTTTCCTACTGAAATGCAAGTCCCTTTAGAACCTTCATAAGATTTTTCCATACTAGACTTTACAGCATCCTGCAACCTCGGAACCGGCTATGACTTTGCAAGACGAATCCGATCTGACGCAATTAGGGCTGTGGTGTGATGCACCGAGCGTCCTGTTGCGTGGAGGAATTTTTCACTCTAATGGCCCATAGGCAAAGCAAGTGGTAGCTTTGACAGGCTGTTGACTGTGCATGCAACCTCCAAAAAGCTGCTGTTAGGGCTGTGCATCGGTCCGGTCTAATCTAGAACCGAATCAGGCTGAACCGGCCGATTCTATGTGATTCTAGAGGGGTCAAATCCAGGATTGATCAAAATTTTTTAATTTTCTTTTTTATTTATTTCTTATTCTAAAGCAAATCCTAATTAGTAAATTATTCTTTTTTTCTTTTAATGTTGGAAAACTCTCACTTATGGAGAATAATAAAAAGAAAAAAAAGAAAAAATATCATCGGTTTCGAGACCGATCCTGAAATCGGATGGATCGATTCCCGATTTCACAAACTGAAATCGACCTTGCCCAATTCGGTTTCAGATTTAAGGTGGGAACCCATTCGCTCCGAACCAATCGGCAATCACACATTCTTTTTTTTTTTTTTTTGGGTCGAAATCTCATCTCCAATATTTTACCATCATTCTCTGTAGTCCATACAAACTCAACTGTCCAAGAAAGGCCCGCTCCAGATAACAGCCAAAAAGATGGTTCCTCTCTCTCCCTCTCAAGAATTCCCCGCCACTTCCGCGGTTTCTTGCCATGGCGATTATCTCAGCCACACTCCACCACTCACCCTCCCGTCTTTTCAATCACCACCGCCGACACTGGGAGAAGCCCTTTTCTTCAAGTTCCCTCATGTCGCCTTCTTCTTCCGGAACAATCCAATCGTTTGCATCGTCACGACTCGCTTGTAGCGACGGCCAGTCGGCTGATAAGAGTCCCAGTTTGGAGAAATCATGTTCAGGAATCAGAAACGATTCTGGGCTCTCTCCCAGGTTCTTGCAGATGGGTGCCGAGAAAACCTGCTCTGATCGAACACTTCTGGTGAAGTCAGCGAGTGCAGACAGTGGTGGCACTTCCGCAATCTCTCAAAAGGTTCTCTTTTTTCTTTTTTTGAGTCACTTGGCATGTTGTTTGGGGTCTCAGCTGGTGCGTTTTAGCTTCGTTTCAAAAAAATTGATCAAAGAATGTCTTTTATGTGCATTTTAGGCCTTTGGGGTGTTGCATTTGGTTGTCTCGCTGGGGATAATCCTAGCAATGGATAAATTCTTGAAGACAGCGTTTGTCGCGGCGGCGATCAAGTTCCCGAGTGCTCTGTTCGGAATGTTCTGCATATTCTCTGTTCTGATGATTCTTGATTCAACAGTGCCTGCCGCAGCCACCGGTTTGATGAGCTTCTTTGAGCCGGCGCTTTTGTTCATACAGAGGTGGCTTCCGCTGTTCTATGTTCCATCTCTGGTGGTTTTGCCTCTTGCTGTTAAGGACATTCCTGCGGCTTCAGGGCTCAAAATTTGCTTTATATTGGGTACATCTCACTTTGATCACTGTGTAGTTATGTGTTTTTTCCTCACTGTGGTTGCTTGTGTTGTGACTATCTCGTGAAATCTAATGACCTTTTAACCAAAGTCTTGCGACTCTCCTATGGCCTATCTTCACTTTGTCGTTCTGGGTTCTATCGTGCCTGCCAATGAGTTGGTGCTCCATGATGGCGCAGTATTACTTCAGAATGCAATATTCCCAGTGCTCTGAAAGAAGCTCCTCATTGATGTTGTCTTAGTGCAGACAATAGCCTAGAAGGAAGCACAGGATGAGATTACAATCTTCATTCGTAGACTTTCAGACTTTGAGATTATAAGAAGCTTACATTGCTGTTTGATATAAGAATTCGGCGTGAGGATAAAATGTAAAATAGGTGGAAAGAAAGGAAAATGCACGGCATCTATATTAGTTTGTCTGGATAAGTTGAGTGGTGTCTTGCTGTTGCCCGTTGGGCTCAGAAGGTTCATCTGTTAGATAGATATTTTTAACTCTGCGACTGTTTTCATTTTTTCTGTTGCAGTTGGAGGATGGTTGGCTTCACTTTCTGTAGCTGGTTATACTGCGATTGCAGTAAGGAAACTTGTTAAGACAAAGATGACGGATGCTGAGCCAATGGCAAAACCTTCACCATTTTCGTCACTTGAATTGTGGACTTGGAGTGGTATTTTTGTTATATCATTCATTGCAGCATTTTTGTACCCAACTGCTCTAGGAACAAATGCCAAAACATGCCTTCCTTTCCTCCTGGCATCCACCGTGATAGGCTACATGGTTGGTTCTGGGTAATTTCTGCTACCTATGGGTAAATTTGCATCGTAGAAGTCCTGCAGGATCTATAGTTTGTTGATGTATAAGTGTTCAAATGGCCATCTTCATGAGCTTTCTTTTTTAGGTTGCCATCTGGTGTGAAGACAATTTTCCATCCAATTATTTGCTGTGCATTGTCGGCAGACCTAGCAGCACTTGCATTTGGGTACCTTTCGAAGTCTGGATTGAATCCTGTCCTAGGTAAACTGTTGGTGAAGTCATAACTGTTACTTGATTTGGATGATTTGCTTAAACTGATCAGAAGGTGGTTCGCATACTTCTGCGTCATTAAGAACCAACTAACTGTTCGTATCTCATGTACACCTCTTTAGAATCTTTTCAGTTTACTTGATGCGATTCTGGCCGAAATAAATAAGCAAATATGCATAGCTATGTGGCCTTCTTTAAGGAGGACAAAATAATGTCCCTGAGCGGTAAAGGTACTTATGAAGCAGTATTTCCATCAATCATCCCTATGCCATTGCATTCTGTTGCTTTATGACTTTTGGATTTGCATCCTCCTTAGAGAAGATAGACATCGTTTTTCTATATGGATGAAATAATTCAAAGTATAATGGCCATGCAATGTGTGCGTAGAATGGCAACTAAGTCCATCAGTTTGATCTCAGGTGGTTCATGATGTTCAGAAATCTGCAAAACTTTCTATCTGATACCTAACGTACTCGCAGGATACTACCTTACGAAGGCATCTGCCAATCCTGGAGCTGGTGATATTCTAATGGGATTCTTGGGATCTGTTATTCTCTCCTTTGCATTCTCCATGTTCAAGCAGAGAAAGGTAGCTTATATCTTCTTATCCAGTTACTCAGATTGTAAATTAACCCTCAGTTCTAGATACTGCTGTTATGTTGAGTTGCTAGTTTGGAGCACAGTTAAGCCGTCTAAGCAAATAGTGCAGCTTAAACCGTTATTCACTAGTTTTTTTTTTGGTCAAAGTTATTCACTAGTTTAGGAGGAAAACTTGTTGATACGGTTATCTCATGCTATTATGAGCTTTCTTAAGAGCTTGGATGTCTAGGAAACATCAAAAGTTAAAGTTGAAAGAAAATTTTATCGGTTGAAATGGAATCATTCTTTCTCGTACTAGCATGTGTGCACCTGGTGCTTTGGCGAGAAACCAGTCGAGAAAGATGGTTCAGTTATATTAAGCTTAGCCGCTAATTCATATTTCTTCTTCAGACTAATTACAGTCCACTGATTGGTAACTTGAGAATCCCTTTTTATTCTCATTTTGGCTGCAATTACAATCACCATTCTCTGTTGTTGCAGCTTGTTAAGAGACACGCAGCTGAAATTTTCACGTCGGTCATCATCTCAACAATTTTCTCTTTGTACTCAACTGCTTTAGTAGGACGTCTTGTTGGACTAGAACCAACTTTGACCGTGTCGATTCTGCCTCGGTGTATTACTGTGGCATTGGCCCTGAGCATTGTGTCTCTCTTTGAAGGTATTCTAGATTTTCGATTGAACTGCAATTTACAATAATTGCGTCTGTAATCATCTTTTCTAAAGCACAAGTGAAGCCCATGCAACAGATTTCTTCAACTTTTTTTACACAACAAGCGTTGCTTTCCCTGAGTGAGGTATATTTTTGGTAAATGGTGACTGGGTATTCACACTTGAAATTCCGTTTCTCTCCACGGGTGCAGGCGCCAATTCATCTCTCACAGCTGCTGTGGTGGTCGCAACGGGTTTAGTTGGAGCAAACTTCGTGCAAGCGATGCTGGATAGACTTAATTTCCGCGATCCTATTGCCCGAGGAATAGCTACCGCGTCGAGGTATGTTCACTGAACATTTGCCATCTTTCTGGAATGTGACCATGTTGCACACTTCTGTTCTCCATTCAATGAAATTCTCAAAACTGACTAAGAGAGACACAAATACATACTCGTTTCTGAAAGTCGTACATCTCGCGCTATCCTGTAGTGCCCACGGATTGGGAACAGCAGCATTGTCGGCGAGAGAACCCGAGGCTCTCCCTTTCTGTGCCATTGCCTACGCTCTCACCGGCATCTTCGGCTCCTTGATTTGCTCGGTTCCTGCCGTCAGGCAAAGCTTGATCGCGATAGTCGGCTGAGACTACAAGCAGCATCGCATCGCTCCTACGCCCCATTCTTTCGGCCTTTTCACCAGATCCGTCCAGTTTCTACGCTCAAAGGTGTGCAGAGTTCAGAAGAGTCCCCTTCTAGGATTGTCCCCATGGTTTTTGTAAACTGGGTCAGTCCAGTAGTTGGAGGACTTGCATTGCCACCGGGACTCTGTCTAGTGTCTAGCATTTTTCTGCTCCTGTAAATGACAAAAAAATAGAGAATCGACATCAATTGGTATTGATGATACTTTCACCATTAATTACTCCGGGTGTTATCAGAACGTTCGCGCTCGCGACTAAATATCCGATCGGAGTCTAACCCGCTGCTCGCATCATCCTGTCTCGAGGTTAGCGAGTTGTCATAGCAGCCTCACAACGCGCGAATATACTTCCCGCGAGGTATCACTGAATGTTGGGCGTTGCCAAGAAATTAAATCACCTTTCAAAAGTAAAATTTAATTTTATTAAGATTGCGAAAAATGAATGATTTGAAAAATATTTAAAAAAAAAATGATCGTTTATTTCGATTGAAATAATTAGCCAATTATAAATATTTCATTATTGATAATAATATATGTATTAAAATAATTTTTATTTATTCATTTTTATTCAAAAAGTTATTTTTAAAGAAAATATTTTTAAATTTATACATGTTTAACGAAATAAACAGAGCTGCTCTAAAGTCCTTTTCATATCCCGAAAATAATAAATCTCATCCGTTCGTACCATCGGGCTCAACGGTCTGGATCCGCAATAGGTACGGCATCTCACTCGCGCAGGAGCGTGCCCTGCAAACCCTCCAACTGGCGCGTGGGGAAACGTTTCGACTGAACTCTCGGTGCGCTAAAAAATGGTCCGAAACAAAAGGCGAGAAAGGAAAGAAATTTGTCTGAACAGGAACAGTCTTCTTTTGCTTCTCAGCTGCGAGCGAGTGAAGTTCTTCCGAATCGCTCCCTCTTTCCAGGTAAATCGAAGCTAAAAATCGTTCCTTTTCTTTGGAATAGCGCGACGAAGCCGATCGGTTCGTCGTTTCCTCGTTTGTTTTGACGAATTTGATGCTGTTTCGTGGTTGTTGAAGCTTTTCTTAATCTGCTTACTGGTAGTAGTGAAGTGGGATAGATTGTTTCTCTTCGGCTTTATTGTGGGTCGTTTCCTTGTTTTGTTGGGTGAGGTGGGTGTGCATGGTCACAGGTCGATGTAATGAGCCTGAGTCTGTTTCTTGCTGGCCCTTTTGGTGTGTTTTGAGGGTTTTTAGCTGCTTCGACTATATGTGGTTTAAATGTTGTACTTTGCTGCAATCTGCTGGCTTGTGTAGGCATTTCAGTGGCTGATGATTGTTCAGCTCCTGGTTTTATTTGTGGGTTTACTAGATTTGTGTTAGGGTTAGGAATTAGTTTGGGTTTTGGGTGGAAGTGCGGCTTTGCATAACTTTTTCCTTTGGTTGATTTGAGATTTTGCGAGGCTTGCGAACTTTGTTGGCGTTGCCTCTCTACTCGCTCCTTGTGAAGTATTCCAAGTTCCTATTTTTGTGAACTGGAAAAGGTGCTGCATGAGATTGGTTTTTTCCTATCTAGATTATAGTTTTTTCTGGTCCTTAAGATGCTATATGTTCTGCCGGTAGATATTCATTTTCTCTGTGCTAGACATTGCATATTGCTTGTTATTGTTGAACGATTTTAGCAGTAATTGGAAAGTTTGCAAATATAATAGTTGTATGAGATAAATGCCTTCAACTTATCAATGTGGATTTGACTTGGACCGTGATGAACTTTTAATGGATGTTGGCATCTGTATAGCTATGATACAAAAGTTCGAGTGAAAATCCTCTCTTCTTTAAATTAATTTGTCAGTATAGTCTTGAAACTGAGTAATCTTGATCTTCTACCGTAATGTGTAAAAATTACCTTTGCAGCACATGTCATTCTATTGGTACTCAAAGCCAAGGCAATAGGCATTATGATTGATTTTATTCAATATTTTCCTAACAAATAAACTGGTTTGGACCTTCGTATACTTCTTGAAGTATGCATGCTGTACTGCTTTGCTGACACCAGGAATGAGAACTGCTCAGAGCGGCCTCTGGATGTAGACCTTTATGCTGATTGCTCGGAGAATTTTCAATAGCTTTCAAAGATGGGGACATACTCAAATAGAGGCCATATCATGCCAGATGCTAACAGTGGACCGTCCCTTTCACATATCACCTGGTTCTATGGGAGTGGATTTTTCCCTTCTCCAAAAGTCAGCTCAGGTCCTTCCTCACAAACCCAATTGAACCCAGAAGATGGTCTCCCTGCACCTCCGATTCGTACAGTTGCTGCAACAACTGAGCCCGCAAAGAGCAACAACCCTGGAACAAAATCTGCAAAACCTAAGAAACGTAAGCCCTCTTCAAAAGAATCTGATCAGATTACATCCAAGGTGTTGAAGCAAAAGCAACCCAGGAAGAAACAAAGTTCTGGAAAAGGAAAGGGACAGAGCTTTCCAGAAGCAAAACGGGAAAAGAAGGATCTGAACATGAACATTGATTTAACCAACTTCGATTTCTCTGGGGTGCCTTCCCCTTATTGCTCTTGCACTGGAATCGCTCGAGTCTGCTACAAATGGGGGGCTGGTGGGTGGCAATCTTCGTGTTGCACCATCAGTGTATCTGAATACCCGCTTCCAATGAGTTCATCGAGGCCTGGTGTTCGCTTGGCCGGGCGGAAGATGAGCAATGGAGCATATGTGAAACTCTTAGTAAGATTAGCTTCAGAATGTTACGATCTAACTCATCCGGTTGATTTGAAGGATCACTGGGCAAGACACGGTACTAATAAGTTTGTCACCATCAAGTAGAGGTGTTAAAGCGATCTTTTTCAAGTAATGTCACTGGTGTAGATAGCATTTCGAGCATCAAGTGTGTCATTCTTCTGTTCACTTGTGGTGTTTTACTGTATCCTTGTGATGACTCGGTTGAAGTGACTTGGTGGTGTATATAGTTTCTATCTAATGTAGCCTTTTCTATTATATATGCTAATGCTTCTCCAACTCAAATATGCATTCAATTTCGGCTTTGTAGTACTGATTTAATATCCTTTGCACATTGCTCATTAATTCTCGTTGCAGACTTAAAAGTTATATCTTGCTCATGTCCACATTTTACGGGAGAGAACTTGAGGTCTCTAGCTTGCTCATGCCAAAACTCAATTGTGGTTCTCTATTGGCAAAGTTAGCAACTTTAACTGTTAAGAGCACCTCAAAATGTTTCAGTACTTGAAAATACTTGGAAAATAGTCTTGCTGTATTGGGAATGTTGACGTAGAAACTATAAAGTACAAACCAAGTATCACTCCATATCTCCCTCCTCCTTCACTCCTCTCTCTCTTTGATCCTTGCCTTCAACAATTCTTTTTTACTGGAAAAAGTGGCAGAGTTTCTTGTTTGCTTAACCCCACCATAAACATTTTGTTGCTTAACTCTTGGAAGCTGTTATCTGAGACTCTGTTTTGACTTCAACACCAATTTCCTTTCTCCCTGTTTTACTTCTCATTTGGTAGATATATGTTAAATTCCCTAGTGGCCCCGTCTTGAGCTGCCGGTCGGATTCTGCTGAATTCAACTCTCTTTGCTATGTGAGGGTTAAGCAATACAAAGACTATGTTTTTTTTTGCAGCGCAGGTTGTTCTGGGAAATATTGCAGAAACCTGTAAATATGTTGCAGAACCTGCAAATAAACTACTTCTAGTTTTTTCAGATTTGACTGGATTTTTCCCTCAAAAACTCGTAATCTCCTGAACCAACCTTCATCAACAAAGGAATTAGGAAAGAATCATCTGAACGCGCCTTCATCACGATGGGACCTATATATGATTCAAGACCACTGAGAATTTATTCTGAGACCAGTGCGGAACGCGGAGTGTACCAATTTCTTTTTTGAATTTTACCAAGTAACTGATCTCTCTGCCCCTGTTTGTCTATGTGACAGATCTCCATACAACAAATTATCCTGATGACAAAGTACATGCAGATCCTTCCCTTCTCAACAACCCTAAATACTCACATTGAACCATGAATGAAAAGTGGAAACAGAAGGATTGAATAAGGAGGAAAGAAAGAAGAGGGGGGAACTAGGACTTGGATGTTCCTAAGCTTTAGTGGCTTCTAATGGTGCAGCTGCCTTGCTGGCTGTGAGTTGCTCATAGAGGTCTCTGATTTTTAGCCCGACGATGGTCTGGAAGAGACCGGTGCCGTTGTTGCTTCCTGGGAATTCGGAGTGCTTCAGCATCTGCTGGGTGACTTCACCATAGAATTTGGAGGAGAGGCTGCTCAGATGGCTTTCCACATAGATGAGCTCATCTAGTCTGTCAAATTGCCCATCCATCTCCAACACAGACACCTACAGTTCGAAGCACGTCAGAATCGGTCTTATGTTCAACAAAGACTGCATCTTTTGGACAATGAATGCAAACAATTGTTGATGATGCCATATAATATTGAAATGCTAATGCCTCCCATCATTGGGGTTGTGAAAAAATTGGAAAAATTACGTTTTCGTCATCCTCAATCGAAATATCACGTGAAAATCCTAAGTTTTGACAGGTTTATCCATCCTCATTATATCTACCTGAGTACTATGTGAAACCATTGTCATTCAAGAAAATTACAAGGATCACGGCGTTAAAATGTGAAGTGTGGTGTGCAATCAACATCGATAGCAGTATTCGTAAGTTCATGTACATTTGGGTTTTCAACAGCTTTTCCTGGACCTAAATGGGAAACTTTTATTGTTTCAGCTGAAGAAGATTGTCATCAAACAGAGGATTAACAGTGAAGCGAGAACAAAATCAAGTGATCTTGAGATATATACCTCGTGGCCGAAGTAACTCTCCGGGCCATAAGTGAACTTGATACCGGGGTAAGAGCAAGTGAGCTTTCTTCCACATGGGATCCAAGATATGGTCGAGCCTTCATCGAACAGGTAAACCGGGCTGAAATACTTGACACCCTCTTTCATTATCAACCTCACTCTAAGAATCTTCCCTTCATTATCACCGGGGATTAGCTGTGTCGGCAACACTTCAATTACTGCGTCTGCATACTGCTTTTGTGGGTCTGTGCGAAGGTGAGAAAACAAATGAGTCCATGTTAATGAGGACACTGTCCATAGACATGGTAAATGGAAATTTCGAAACAAGTATTTTTCCATGTTCGACAAATATAAACGTGTGTCACGCCGTCAGAAAAGTGAATTTTGGGTTGGATCAAACAGTTACTCTGGGGAACATAAGTAGAGAGTGTGAACATATATAGTTGAGGTTTACTATCACTATATAGGGGTATCACTTTAATGCAGCTGAAAGATCTTTTCAATTGGCATTTGTTCAATGTTCAGTCTACAAATCTACTGCATTTGTATGAGATGAATCAATCCCAATCAAGGTACAACAGTTTAGTTTAGGGAGTGATTTCGATTCACCTATATAGGCTTCAAAATCTGGCTTTCGGGCTTCAATGCTAGCTTTGATGCTCTCGAGACTGTGTCCTCGCTCGGCCATGTCCCTCTGCAGTTCATGGCTTATTTTAGGAATACAGTACATGAATGTAGCAGGAGCAACAATAGCAGGCTTTTCCCTGAAACAGATCAAGTACCTGAATTTTCCATGCAAATTTGACCTCATTGCTGATGTCCAAATATATGCTGAAGTCCAGCAAGTCCCTAACACGCTGGTCGAACCTGAACATGCATAATTGTGTTAGTTTCCTTTGGTCTTGGACATCCATCCAAGAGCGGGCGCAAAGTCGTCTGTTGATTCTCATACTTTGTTTTAGTTAAACTAAGAAGTGTATTTGTTCTAACCCAAAAAAAACTATTTCGTCAGTATCTTCCCCAAATCTTGGTAGAGGATATATTCTATGGCGACTTTGTGAATTTGTTAATCAATTAAGACGATCACATTTCAAAGATCTAAATGCAAACTAATGCTAAAGTTCAATAGAAATATCAAACCCACGAATTTGTTGGGCTGTGATTTGCTGAAATTTTTTAATGGTTCAATTAAAATGAGTCTATTCCAGGAGTGATACAGAGTTCCGTATCTCAGCTCAATCCGTCTGCCATAAATGAAGGGGCATGGCAGTGAATTGGGCCGGTGCGAGGCCCATCCGACAAAAGGTGATAGGGACACGGCATGTTCCTTAGCCACAGAAAATCCGGCTTGAGGCACTGACTTTAGTTTCAGTTATCTCTTGTTATCCGTAAACTCAAACTGTTCCTGTCCACCTACATTATTCTACTTACACTCTAAACCAGAATACACAACATATCAGCCTGATTAATCCTTCTTAACGGTGCAGCATGATAGAGACTATTAAACGATCATCTAAACATAGAGAAAAAAGAAGATAAGAGTTGCAATCTGAAGATAGGACTTACATTGGGTGAAGTCCCTCAATGACCAGGATCTTGGGAGGCTTGGTGAGCTCAGGAGGGTCCAAGAGGCCGGTGACATGGTTATAGATAGGCTTGTCCACAGCCTTGCCTTCCTTCAATGCCTTAACCTGTTCATACATGAGATCAAAGTCGTTGGCCCTTGGGTCAAGTGCAGTCACTCCCTTCTCTTTCCTTCCAGTTCTGTCCAGGGAATGGTAGTCGTCGAGGCATATCACTGTGGTCGTGTCACTGATGAGGGTGTTCGAGTCCGGGTTGCCTCCCTTTGGCGGCTCGGCGGCGCCACCGAACACACTGGTCAGCCTCCTCATGAAGGTGCTCTTGCCGCAGCCCGAGTCGGCTGCTAGGCCAATCACCACCGTGTCCCCTGAGCACCTGATCACCCATGGGACTGTGGTGATGCCTCTGTTGGTGACCCTCTTGCCACTGTTGTAGAACAAGATTTGCTTCTTCTGGTTGAACCCCAAGTGGGTCTTGGATGGTGTGGAGATTGAGCATGTTGAGTGGAGGGATTGGGTAGAGTAGACTGTACAAACTGCCATTTCTCTTTATTCTTGCACCTCCCCTCTCTCTGGCTAGAGAGAAATTCTAAGTCTTTCAACAGGGTAAGAGCTATATGATCTTGGGTTGTGGGAATATACCAGGTAGGTTCTTGGATAGAATGGCCTCTGGTTTCAATGAACCAATTTGGAACACAAGTTTTGAGGGAGGTGAATTTTGGATGGACAGTGAAGTACAGTGGTTTTGTGATGGAATACAAAAAAGAAAAGTGTCAGCTTGGTGGGTGGAGGCCTATGTGTCCTTCTTGGGATTGCTTTCTGTGGCTAGACGTTGGTTCGGACAACACTTGGGAGGTGATCTTGAGGTGGCAAGAGAAAGGAACATGGGTGGCCTAAACAAAAGGGCTTGCATTAACTCTGAAGTAGTGTTGAAAAGTAAAACTACTATACAAGATATTTTTCTCAGTTAAATCTGAGAAATGGCCTTCATGAAGAGTTTCTGTGAGAGTGATTAATACAGAGGAATGGGAAAGCTTGGTGGTCATTTGATGAAGGTTTGGATATTTGGCAGGACACATGGCATGGTGTGGCTGGCTGGTTCAAGATGAGGAGTGTAAGGTTGTGGAGTGGGGTATGGAGGCTCTCTTCCCTCCATGCAAGTTTTGTACTATTCGATTGAGAATGCATGGAGTGACTGAATTTTAGTATTCTATCTTCAGCAAAAAGAAAAGAAAAGAAAAAAAATTGCAGGTGGCTGTATTGAAAAGCACAACCTTCAAGCTTAGCCACACCATAACCAGAGATGGGCAAGGAGCGAACATCTTGGTCAAGAGGAGTGAACAGTGCATATGTTTGTATGAGACACTAGTGTGTTACGTATACCTATCAGACTTCTTTTTTCTAAGTAATACGCAACCTACTCTGACTTATCTCCTTATTTGCATGAAATGCAAACCTCCTATGCCGGGCATCAAATTGGACTCTACTACAAGGTTGAGGGTAGTGGTGGCCACGGTTCGGAACCGGCCGGTTCCGGTTCGTGGCCACTATGAACCGGAACCTTAAGGGCCGGTTCCGGTTTTGAACCGGCAGTTCCGAGCCGGTTCAAGGCTCGGTTCCGGTTCAAAACTGAAATGGAACCGGCCAGTTTCGGTTTTCAAATTTAATTTTTAAATAATTAATTATGAAATAAAAAAATTATGAAATAATAAATTATCAAATACAAATTGTAATCAAATTTGAGGGGAACAAAAAGGGAAGAAGAAGGGGCTTGAACTTAATGAATTATCATTAAGCGCCTACATATCTATCGAAGAATCAAAGCCCATGTAGTTCTTTTACCTTTGATAATCCCATACTTAGCTCATTGTCAATCGTCGCTATCCGTTTCGCCGGTTCCGGTACCGGTACCCTTGGCGGTGGTATCTCCATCATTGAAGAATTCGGCTTCATTGCTGTGATCCATCTCTTGTTGTCGATGTTGAACCTTTGTCCAATCATCGACACAAGCTTGAGCCTCTATTGATTTCGAAACTAATCTTGAACGTCGATCGTCCAAAATGTTGCCTCCAGCGCTAAATGCTTATTCAACCGCAACTGTTGAACAAAGGGTTGCTAAAACCTGTCTTGCGATGAGAGCGAGAATTGAGAATTGGGTCAAATGCCTCTTCCACCACTCTAGAATTTTGAAATCTGTGCCGCCTTCGGATTTACTAAACTCAAAAAAAGTGGTTAAATAGGTCTCTACTTCGGAAATAGTTCCTGTTGCTCCATTTTGTCCTTTTTGCCTATTCATCAGCATTTTGTACCCTCTACTAATTCTACCTTGGTTCTCGCTTTGTACGTCACTAGGTTGGGAAGATCCACTATCACCCACATTATAACTATTAGAAAATTCATTATACATTTTTACTATTGCGTTTTTAACTACTGTTTCTATAGTTCTAATATCTATAAATTCAATCAAATGTAAACAGTCATAATACTTATTCAAATCATTACCTAAACCATCTAATTTGGTACGTGGATCGAAAACACAAGCAACCAAATAAATAAGAGGAATTTCGCTATAATAATGCAGCCATTTCGTTCGCATTGCAATAATAGTCGGACCTAATTGATTATCTTTTTCTTTTTCTTCAAAAATACCAGCAATATTAACACACTCTATTAAAAATAAATACATAGTAAGATAATAAACACCGGATAAAGTATAAGTTGCATCATTAAAAACTTTTAAAAGATCTAATTTTTTTTTTGTTGCAAATATCCCACTATTGTGGGAATAAATTAATTTGAGAAATATTATTCGAAATAAACGTACATAATAAATCTTTATATGCAGTTTGTATAAAATTCTATAAATATCCATTTTCATATTTCATATATGAAGTGTTCCCATATGTCGGATGTATCCTCCCGTTCCAGCTCCTTTGTTGTTGACATTTCTTCGACACTGGTAGGAGGAGGATGCAGACTTTCTTGCGTTGGGACGTGCTCGACGTTGGAAATAATGTTGATATCATCAACATCGTCTCCCCAATATGCAAAATCACGAGGATCATGAGGATGATCGGATTCCCCATCGGGCTCTTTCCTCTGCCACTACCTCTGCTTTCACTTGCCATTTTTTGAGAGAATTGAGAGGAAAACGAATTTAGAAAATTGACAGAGTCACAGATTTGAGAGAATTTGTGAGAAAAAATGACAGATGAAAATGGATATTTATAGAATTTATGATAGATTTATTTAATTTAATATATATATTAAATTGGCCAAATGGCCGTTGCAAGGCAACGGCTATAAGCCGGTTCCGCCGGTTTCAGGCCGGTTAACAAAAATCGTAACCCAGAACCGGCGGGCCCGATCAACGGGCAGGTTTCGGGTTTGACCCGGGCCGGTTCCAAGCCCAAACTGGCCCGTAGCCACCACTAGTTGCGGGTGTGAGCCTTTTAGAGTTTAGATTACTTTAAGTGAGATGTCATTACGTCAAATAGCTTACTGCTGGGGGTTCGATATAAGAGATAATATCGCTGAAAATAATAAGTCGAAATCCCGTGGCACATTTATTTGAAACTAATTTTCGTGTTACAAAATATGTGAGACTGGTACGTCTGTCTGTGGCATGTTTGTCCCAAACCAATTTTTGTGTCACAAAAAATCCCGCGACAAATCTGCCTTTCTTAGCATCCGTCAAATATTTCTGTGAAATTGTTGACGTGAAAAGATATGAGGCAAGTGACTATTCTAACGTGGATCTGATGTAGAAATTCAATATAAATGGCTCTTTGAACAATGTCGTTGTGGGGGAGGTAGATATGAAGAAACTGAATTGAGATTGGGAATTAAGGCGGAGAAGTACACTAGAAGTGCCAAAAGTTGTGTATGGCGCTCACTTTAGTGTCAAAATTTTCTGCCGGATCACTTAAGTGTCAAATCGAAGAAAAAACGATCATTTAAATGCTACTAGCGAAAAATTTCGGCCAAAGTGATTACGTGGCATTTATTATTAGTTTCTTAATCTAACGTGGCAAATATATATATATATATAATACAGTCCACGTGGATTTATAAAATAAAAAACAAGCTAAAAAAATTAAAAAATTATATTAAATTTGAAAAAAGCTAAAAAATTATTAATAATAAAAATACTGACGGTTGCATAGGCGGCGAGGAGCGCCACTGGTGGGGGTCAGCCGAACCTGGGTGAGGTAGGCCCTTGCCTACTGTCGGTGGGAGTCGCCAGCCCCTGGCTAGGGCTTGGCGACCCCCGTCGGCCATTGCCCGCGATGGTGGGGGTGGTTGCGGTAGGGC
Organism: Lenwebbia sp. NSW1173648; assembly: GCA_029784005.1. Classification (NCBI taxonomy): domain Eukaryota; kingdom Viridiplantae; phylum Streptophyta; class Magnoliopsida; order Myrtales; family Myrtaceae; genus Lenwebbia; species Lenwebbia sp. NSW1173648. The sequence continues at coordinate 7,812,813 of JARCGZ010000005.1, forward strand.
TGCCCTCGCTGCCTGATTTTTTTTTTTAAAGATTAATTTTAGCTTATTTTTAAACTTTTTATTATTTTAATCTAACTAATTTCGTATTTTGTATTTTTTAATATTTTTTTCTGAATATATATATATATATATATATATATATATATATATATATATATATATTGTTGACTGGATCTCCGGCGAGTCACAGCTACTTGAAATACTAATAAAAAAAATTGCCATGTCGGATTTCCGACCAAGCATATTAGAGTTGGCACTTAAGTGATCGTTTTTCAAAAAAATCGACACTTAAGTGATCCCGTGAAAACTTTTGGCACTAAAGTGAGTGTCGTACATAACTTTTGGCACTTTTAGTGTACTTCTTCCTAATTAGAGAAAATTGGTTTTGTTCCTTCTCTCTCCCGGAAATCACCAAAATCTTAGGGCAAATTTGGGACAAAATTAAAGAATTTTAGCAGATTCCTGAAGCGTGAGGGAGGCCTTTTCTGGATGGGAAGCTGCTGGAGATGGTGTATGTGGCCATTAAGAGGTTGTCGATGGAGATAAGGGGAGGGGAAATATGTGAGGTTTCATAGATTCTTCGTTCATAAATGGGTATCATTTGGACGTCACATTTTCCATGGCAGAGCTTGCGAAGAGATGCTCTGCAAATAATGTGAATGCTAGCCCTGAAATGGCCGAAGTTTCAAGACTCTTTCCGCGATCTTTTCTTCCTTGTTGAACAGGGATCCATTCCATAGGACGAGCTCGATCAATCTCGGTCATTGAGTTCATTTTTACGCAGATTTGGCTTCCCAAAATGCCGTAGTTTAGGAGAGCCATATGCTGAATTTTCATGTCAGATGAGTCGGTTGCCACGTGCGTTTCGACGTTAACAATTTTAATAGGTATATTGGATGGAAGTTAATGAAAGGTAGACTTGTCATGGATTTGGAGTATTTAGATACATAAATATTAGTTTGGGATAAATGTATTACGGATGTACCAATTTGAGGTGGTATTATTAACCCAAATAACATTAATATTTAATAACCTCTTTTCTTTCATTTGGATGTTTACTAAGCAATGGTAATCTACTTTTACACTAAATCATAAAAATGTTGGTGAAACTTCAGTTTCAAAAATAACGTTAGGCAAGTTTAAGTACTAATTAAACTTTTAATTCGTGTTAGGCATAAATTTCACTTGTAAGTTGTCCGGTCAAAATGAATCAATTAAATGAACACAAATCTTGGAAAGCAAAACTCACTTCTGGATAACACTGTTAGAAAAACTACATTTATTTTTCTAAATACAAGACAAGGCTACTATTCTCGACCGAGCATTAATAAATTCACATTAGCAAAAGATAAAAGATGATTTCATATAGAAGACACGTATATTATTTGGCGCCAACTTTTTCTCCAATGATGCCAAAAAAAAAAAAGAGGGGGGGGGGGGGGGAATTCCAAATAAGGACTTTTAGTGCTTTTATTTTCTCAAATAAGTGCCTAAAGTAGACTTTGTTTCATAGAAGGGCATGAAGTGCCCATAATTGTTCAAAAAAGGGCATGACTAAGGGTATTTCCGTCATTTAATTGTTTTGATTTTTTTTTTTTTTTTTGTTTTCTTTTTTCCTTTTTCTCTTTCCTCCTCTCTCTATGCAACTGCAACTCCATGGAAGCACCAAGCACAACTAGAGATATCGTCTCCTCCTCCATCTTGCCCGAAACCCTACCCCTCCATCGCCGCCTCGAGAGCTTCGACTCCAGCATCAGCCGAGATTTTTCTATTTTTTTCCTTTTTCTTTTTTCCTTCTTCCCTCCCCAAGTCGTCGCCGGACTCAGGCAAGGGCCACCCTCGCCGGATTTGGCAAGGGTGGCCCTTGCCGGATCTGAAACATGACGCCAAATCACATCTCCATCGCACTCCCTGTAAATCACGACATCCTGGACCTCATGTTCTTAACTCAAGCTTTCAGAAAGAACCCAGAAAGCAATCTACCCAAAGTTTATCTTTATGCAACTTAACATTCGTTCTCTCATGAGGATCTTGAATTTCACAAATTAATTAGACCACAAACATTCATTTCGTTGGCGAGGCCAGGCGAGAGCGAGGGCTGAGGGAGGGGAGAGGGAAAAGAAAAATAAAAAATAAAACAGAAAACAGAAAAATAAAATAAAATAAAATAAGTAAATGATGAAATTGCCCTTCGACTGGGCCTTTTTTTTTAAAAATAATGAGGACACTTCAGGCCCTTCTTTGAAAAAAGGTCCGTCCACTTTAGGCCCTTATTTGATAAAATGACGGCATTTCAGGCCCTTATTTGGAATTTTCCCAAAAAAAGACAAGCATCTATTTCAATTACGAAAATCAAATTTTTTTTATATAGCTTTTTTGTTTTTAACTGACTTATTTTATCCATAGCCTCCAAATTTATTTTCAGGAATTTATAAATAAAAAAAAGTCATAAACCTATTATACATATACCAATTTGATCCTAAACATGTCAATTTGACCAATTTAGTCCTAAATTTTTTGACTAATCAAAGTTCTCTTTGATATTGAATTCAATTTACGTCCCCTTTATTGAGAAGAAAGAGTAAGCTTTCTAAACAATTTGCCAATGTACTTATTCTGGCTAATTTTGGATGGAAATTACTAACGTGGACATTGACCATCCTATATGGCACGGTCGACGCTGATTTGGACAATTTTTATAATTTTTTGAATTTTTTCCCTTTTCTTTCTCTTTTTCTTTCGTTTAAACAGAGGGCTGCGACCCCTTTGCCAAATCTAGGCCAGGCGCAGCCCTCGCTTGTGGTCGGCAACTTTCACTGGTCATTGTCGAGGCCGCGGAGCGGCGAAGGAAGAAAAAAGAAATAAAAAATTATCAATGTCAAGGCTTAAATTAAAAATTATCGCCTGTTATGCCACATAGGGCGTCTGATATCCGCGTTAGCGATTTCCAATCGAAATTGGCCGGAAGTAGTATGTTGGCAAATTGTACAAAAATTCAAAACTAAATTGACTAAATCGAAATGTTTAGGACTGAATTGACAAGCATATAATATGTTTGTGACATTTTTGATAATTTTCGTGTAAAAACAGCTTTTTGCATATTTACACGAAAGTGACGAAACTGTTTCGACCATCTGAAATAAAGCTGTATTAACGCCCGCAAACAACAGCAAGAGGCCGATCCAATTACTAGCCCAAAGCATCATGATCGTCACACTAATGTTTGAGGCCAATACAATTACAAGCCCAAACCATCGGGCCTTTGATTTTTGGTAAGTAATGTTTGGGGTCAAGCTCAGGCCCATTGCTGAATAAGGCCCAATCCAAAATGGTGAATTAGGCTTTTGCAGAACTCAACCCAGCAAGATCCTCGACCCACAACGAAACTCAGAATTCTCCCTTACCTTTCTATTTTTAACTAAATGAACTCTCATAAAGTTTAGACTACGAAGGCAAAGTGAATTAGTATTTACAGTTCCAGTACTTTTAAGTTTTAGCAGTAACAATCCCCCCCCCCCCCCCCCCCCCCCCCCTCAAAATCACATTTCAAAGCCTTTTTCATCTTGCTCTCGGAAGTTGGCACACCTTTAACATGGAAAAACATAACATTTTGCACGAGTTTAGAACAGTTTCGAGGCTTGAACACTTTGTGTAGAGCCTGGACCAGAGTTCGAACTTGAATTCTGATTTCCCAGTAGCCTATCCCTATAGTCAAATTCGCACTTTAACTTGGTGATTTTCTCCCCCAACATAGTAAAGCGGTGTGGTTTTTTTACTACAAATAAACCTTCGAGCAAGTGAATCGCGTTTGGCATCCGACAAAAGTTTGTCACGTCACTTAATATTCAAATTCACTAGATCAATTTTGTTTTTATCTAGCACTGTTGAATTTTTAATGTAGGAAGGCTTGGCAATCGCTCCACTAACAATATTAGTAGTACAAGTAACTTTCACAAGAGTGCTCGATAGTTTATTGGAGCTTTGGAAGCATAAACAGTTCTTAGAAATCACTTCGAAACGCCAATCAAAGTCATCAAGGATGAATCACAACTTCCTTTTCAATCTAAACTAGGAACTGCTCTTAACGGTATGGCCTTTCTCAATGTAACTCCAAATTGCTCTTGCATGTCCAAACTCTCGGGCTCTATTCCCTCGGGAAGTTTCCAGTTAAACGATTGAACGAGGGAAGCCACCATGAGATGAACCATCCGGACGGCCAGCGGCAATCCGGGGCAGATCCTTCGGCCCGCGCCGAACGGGATGTACTCTAAGTCCCTCCCTCTGTTATCCACATTCGAACCCAAGAACCGCTCGGGCCTAAACGACATCGGGTCCTCCCAATAGTTCGGGTCTCGCCCTATGGCCCATGCGTTCACCAGGACTTGCATGCCTTTCGGGACGACGTAACCGCACACTTCCACATCGTTCTTGGATCTGTAAGGGAGGAGGAGAGGCGCCGCCGGGTGGAGGCGGAGCGTCTCCTTGACGATTGCTTGGAGATACGGGAGGTGGTGAGTGTCCGATTCTTGAACTGGCCGCTCGGTGCCGATGACCGTGACAAGTTCGTTTCTTGATTTTTGGAGGAGGCTAGGATTGTGGAGGAGTTCCGCCATTGCCCATTCCGTCGTTAGCGCAGATGTGTCGCTTCCAGCAATGAATAGATCCTGTGTTAAGTACATTCAAAAGTAAAATGTGTTGGATACATTGAGTTTCATTCGTAATATTTCAAAGCACTTGTGTGTCCACAAAAATTACGAACCAAATGATTCATAATTGGTGATATCAAAGAACTATCAGTGTGGGGAAAAATAGTCCAAAAAGTACTAAGTCTATTGTACGAGGACTAATTTAGTCCTAAGACTTTTGAACTTGCCAATTTAGTCGTAAAACTTTTGAACTTGCCAATTTAGTCCTAAACCTTTTAATGATTTGTCAATTTAGTCATTCTGACAAATTTTTGCAGGAAATCGCTAACGTGACAGTCTAGCCAATTCCGACCGTCCTACGTGGTACGGTTGGCGCTGACGTGGTAGTCTATTCAAGGATTACATTGCACATTTGACCAAAGTTGAGAGACCATATGTGTCATATTCGCTAACTTCTAGCCTAATGCTATCCAATGCATAATAAAGAGGAAACAAACACATCAATGACTAGAGTTCAAATTCATTTCGCCAATGTATAACAACTAATTGCTAATGTGATAGACTACATAGGTGTTGGGGTGTGGTTCATAGTTCATACTCTGCATCAAGATGAAGGCACGTGGGTCCTGCTCTCAAGGGGGTAGCACCCCTGAACACCAAGTGGCTTTTATAGTTTTAGCCCATATTTTTCTATTGGTAGTTTGGGCTTGGGCCCATGAATAGCTACTGCTATATATACTCTTTTTTACTTGTAATTGAGTAATGTAACGAAAGGTGCGAGGTGCTAATTATAGTGAGATCCTCTGCTGGACCAGGATAAAACCTTGTGTCAATTTCTCTTTCTCGTTTTACGTTTTACTTCGTTGTGATTGAACGCCGAATCCTAACAATAGGGGTATTGTGACTTTTATGATGCACGACATTCATTGTTATATGGTCAATATAACGGGGAAAGAATTCGAAGCTAATGATAGAAGTGAGCTTTTAAAGCCATTTTCTTTCCTGGAAATGGACTCTAATATAGTCAGCGTCAAATGATGTTTCATGAGCAAAAGCTTCAAAGATGTTAGGTCTAATCAGTGTTACTAATGCAAGAATTATCTGCGTGGCAGTTTACCTAATTTAAGGGAAAGAGTAATATATAATGATCTCTAACACTTCAATCGGACACGTCAAGCAAATCTCACCTAACGACTAACTGCTTGCTGCAATATAATCACTCTATAATACGATTATTACGGATAAAAATCTAAAATAATTAGTACATAGAAAGAGACAACATCAATCTGGAAGATCTTGAACGGTTGTCGCATTATTGACCTTGTCGTTTACGCGATGAATATAAACTATGTTTTGAGCATGCATTATTGACATTGTCGTTCGTGCGCACTGCTATTATTTAGAAACTTTAGGTACCATTTTGATCATTATTTAATCTGTTCTAATTTTTTTTTGGTTTGCTTCATGATAAGAAAAACAAAAGTCGTGAATCACGACCCAACAAGACCAAAAACTGGAAAATTCTCCCTACGCATAATTTATTTTATTTTTTAACATAAGCTTTAACTAAACGTTTAACCAACCTAAATATAAAGATTGTTTGAGAGTACTTAAGAATTTTGGTGATCTCGTTTTGATGCTTTCTTGTACAAGTATGTATAGGGTCTTGCTGTAATTAAAGAGTGTACTAAAGAAATGTTTGGCAAGTAGTTTCAAGGTGCTATATACAAAATATGATTGTTTAGCAGCTGACAATAGATGTTTCACGAAACTACCTTTCAGACAATAGTATTGCGCACCCATAGGAAAATGAGTTGTTGCCTCAAGTTTACGGTCTCTATTTCGAAAAATGAGTGGGATACTAAAAATTCCTTGAAATCGAGTTAGTGAGTGACGTAACAAACTCCAATTGAGTACGTACGATAGATTAGGATCTATATGCATGGTAGCTATAACTCATGTAGTCAATCGAATTATGATTCAGATCCCCTAGTAATAAGTTTGAGTAACAAAAAATAATCTTGTCACTAGAAACAAAATTTTTAGAATGTACATTGTTCTATTCATTCAAGATTGATCACATGATGATGATAAACTGAGGAATTGGCGTTTAGTGAGAAAGCAACGGGACACCACTCAAAATCTTACCAATTGTACTTATAAAATATGGGGCAAAAGTGGACTTGGTCGCTCTCTTTTTGCCCTTTTTTTTTTTTTTTAAAATTATTAAAAAGCATGGAGTAGCGAAGTGATGACAAAACATCGCTATCTACTAAAGTTGCAATTATGACTGTTGACCATTGGTCCCTTATTTCACGTCTAATAAAACTCATCCTCTAGTTAATTCAAACACTATGGAGCACTATTAAGTACATCCTTCTATTTAGTAAAGATCTCTACTTTAAAGATTCTATGTTATGATCTTCACTTATCAGGATCATTGGCTTCAATAATCGGGGTGACTTCTTCTGGGCTTTGTGATTACGAAGTATCCAGATATCATTACAATTTGATATTAGTTCCGCCTGTCTTCTAATAGAGCGGGCTGCAAACCTCGAGAATTATATTATGTGGATTCGAGACCGACCCTCAAGCACCTTAATTCCTATCAAATTATTTTTTCTTTCTCTAGTAGGAGAAAAATACCAAAAAGACTTATAAAAGCTTGCTTCCAGCTTTCTGATAAGCCTTTCAAGGACATGCCTAGATCCGAAACTTATCATCTAGTTAATTCAACCACTATGGTGCTCTATTAAGTACATGCTTCTATTTACTAAAGATCTCTACTTTAAAGATTCTACTTTATGATCTTTACTTACCAGGATCATTGGCTTGATGCTTTGTCGGTTGAAATCGGACCCTTCTTCTTCGCACTGATCCAGAAGCACATCCAAGAAATCACCCCTCTTCGACGATGCGGACGAGCCGGTTGCTCTCTCTTCCAAACGTTTGTCGATGATCCCATCGAATATCTCGTGCAACCTCATGTAAGACGGCCGGATGTGTCGCTTCACGCCTAGCAAATCAAACCGCCGGACCGCCGGGAAGTAGTCCGACAAGTTCGGCTTCCCAGCATCCTCCATGATCCTCCACACCAAGTCCTTGAACTCCTGAGCCGTTTGAAATTCCGGGTCGACGATATCAATCGAGAACATGGTGCTCGACATGAGGTTCAAAGTTGTGGCGAAGGCCAGTTGGCCTATGTCGACCTCTTTGCCCAGTACGCAGCATTTCTTGATGTGGTCGATGAGCTGGTGGACCTTGTGGTGGCGCAGGTGCTGGAGGGCGTCCAGGCGCCGGGCGGTGAACAACTGGGTGCTGCATACGCGGCGTCGGGCCCGCCAACGCTGGTCGCCCGGGACCCACGCGAGGGTGAACTCCGGGTTCGGCTGTGCGGTGATCACGTCCGGGACGGCCCGGTCGGAGAAGTTCTCGTCGTGCTTCTGGAGGGTCTCCCGGGCGGCCTCCGGAGACGAGATGACGACATTGGTCACCAAGCCGAGGCGGAGGGTCATGACCGGGCCGTGGCGCCTGGCCATGTTGAAGAGGGACTCATGGGGACGGGCGCCGAGTTGGATGAGCGAGCCGAGGAAGGGGAGGCCAGCCGGACCGGGGGGGAGGTTCTTGGGTTTGGACGGGAGGAGGAAGGGTTTGAGGAAGAGGAGGAGGGAGATGAGGAAGAGGATGAGGTAGAGTTCCATGTTAGGTGTTGGGAAATGTCTCAATAATGAAAAGAAAAGTTTGTTGTTATACAAGGTGATGGTATTGTTTAACGATTTATTGCAGTGTTTTTTTTTTGTCTTGCCTCGGTCACGAATTCTTGTAGGTGGTGCCACGGGCGGCGGTCTTATTGTTACCTATGACCGTGATTGGTGTGTTGTCGACTTTACACGTTGCAAGTCCAGCGGCCTAGTGGTGGCCACGGTTTGAAACTGGCTGGTTCCGGTTCGTGGCCACTATGAACTGGAACCGGAACCTTAAGGGCCGGTTCCGATTTTGAACCGGCGGTTCCGAGCCGGTTCAAGGCCCGGTTCCGGTTCAAAACCGAAATGGAACCGGCCTGTTTCGGTTCAGGGTCCGATTTTTAAATTTAATTTTTAAATGATGAATTATGAAATTATGAAATAATAAATTATTAATTATAAATTGTAATCAAATTGTAAATTGTAATCAAATTTTGGGAAGAAAAAAGGGAAGAAGAATGGGCTTGAACTTAATGAATTATCATTAAGCGCTTACATATCTTATTGGGATCGAAGAATCAAAGCCCATATAGTTCTTTTACCTTTGAATAATAATCCCATACTTACCTCATCCTCAATCGTCACTACCTGTTTCGTCGGTTCCGGTACCGGTACCCGTGGCGGTGGTATCTCCATCATCGAAGAATTCGACTTCATTGCTGCAATCAATCTCTTGTTGTTGATGTTGAGCCTTTGTCCAATCATCGACACAAGCTTGAGCCTCCACCGATTCCGGAGCTAATCTTGAATGTCGGTCATCCAAAATGTTACATCCAGAGCTAAATGTTTGTTCAACCGCAACTGTTGAACAAAGGGTTGCTAAAACCTGTCTTGCGATGAGAGCGAGAATTGAGAATTGGGTTGAATGCCTCCTCTAGAATTTTGAAATCTGTGCCACCTTCGGATTTACTAAACTAAAAAAAAGTGGTTAAATAGGTCTTTACTTCGGAAATATTTTCTATTGCTCCCTTTTGTCTTTTTTGCCTATTCATGAGCATTTCATATCCTCTACTAATTCTACCTAGGTCCTCGCTTTGTACGTCACTAGGTTGGGAAGATCCACTATCACCTACATTATATCTATTAAAAAATTCATTATACATTTCTACTATTGCATTTTTAACTACTGTTTGTATAGTTCTAATATCTATAATTTCAATCAAATGTAAACAGTCATAATACGTATTCAAATCATTACCTAAACCATCTAATTTAGCACGCGGATCGAAAACACAAGCAACCAAATAAATAAGAGGAATTTCGCTATAATAATACAACCATTTCGTTCGCATTGCCATAATAGTCGGACCTAATTGATCATTTTTTTCATTTTCTTCAAAAATACCAGCAATATTAACACACTCTATTAAAAATAAATGCGTAGTAAGATAATAAATACCGGATAAAGTATAAGTTGCATCATTAAAAACTTTTAAAAGATCTATTTTTTTTTTTTTGCAAATATCTCACTCTTATGGGAATAAATTAATTTGAGAATTTTATTCGAAATAAACGTAATAATAAATCTTTATATGCAAAAGATTGATTAAGCAACTCGTACGTCGAATTCCAACGAGTTGGAACATCTCTTGGAAATCTTTTTGGTCTTATTCTATTTGCTTTACAAAATTTTCCCCATTCTTTCATAATTTGAGGATGTCTCAATAAAAATTGAATTGCTGTTTTTATTGGGTTAAGAAAAACATCAAGAGTTTGTAAACCATCTTGTACACATAAATTTAAAACATGGCAAGCACATCTAACGTGAAAAAATTATCCACCAAAAGAGGGTTTGCAAATCTTTTCTAACTCGAAAATGGAAGCGGTATTTACCGCGGTATTATCTAAACCAACTGAAAAAAATTTATTAACCAAAAAATATTCTTCTAAAACTTGCATAATTATTCTATAAATATTAATTGCCGTATGCCTATCATCAAAAACTCGAAATGCAATAAATTTTTTTTGAATGTTCCAATCATCGCCTATCCAATGACATGTAATACTTATATAAGAATGAGTTTTTCATGGATCACTCCAAATGTTGCTACCTATATGCACACGTCCATTGAAATTCATAAAAAAGTTTTTCAAATCTTCTTTTTCTCTTTTATAAATATAAAAAAGTTGGCGTTTAAATGTATTTCTAGAAACAGGTTTTGCTTGTGGAGTACATACAGTTTGTATAAAATGATTAAAACCAACTTTTTCACCAAAATTAAACGATAAACGTTCAACGGCAGCAAATCTAGCTAATTCTTCTTTATAAACTTTTTCATTGTAACGAAATAAAGGAGAAGCGTTAGAATTGGCGTACCCGAAAATTTGTTGTTGGCTGGTGCCGATCCCTGCTTGCGTTGGATGTTTCGACCTCGGATGCCGATTAAATGTTTCATAGCCGCATCCACATGTAAATTTGTATGTTGTCCCACAATATTTACATTTTACCTGACACTTATTTTCGCCTAAATGTTCCTTCGTGAAGTGTTCCCATATGTCGGATGTACCCTCCCGTTCCAACTCCTTTGTTGTTGACATTTCTTCGACACTGGTAGGAGGAGGATGCAGACTTTCTTGCATTGGGACGTGCTCGACTTTGGGAATAATATTGATATCATCAACATTGTCTCCCCAATATGCAAAATCACGAGGATCATGAGGATGATCGGATTTCCCCATCGGGCTATTTCCTCTGCCACTACCTCTGCTTCCACTTGCCATTTTTTGATAGAATTGAGTGGAAAGCGAATTCAGAAAATTGATAGAGTCACAAATTTGAGAGAATTTGTGAGACAAAATAAGATGAAAATGGATATTTATAGAATTTAGGATAGATTTATTTAATAAAAAAAATTAAATGGGCCAAATAGCGGTTGCAAGGCAACGGCTATAAGCCGGTTCTGAACTGACGATTTTTCACGCAATTCGAAACCGGCTCGAAATAGCCGGTTCTGGGCTGGTTCACAAAAATTATAACCCGGAATCGGCGGGCCAGGTCAACGGGCCTGTTCCGGGCCCAAACCGACCCATGGCCACCACTACGGCGGCCCACCTCGAGCCGGATTAGTATATGGTGCATTAAGTACCCTTCTTGTGAGTCCCAAGGCCCATTCTTATCCGCCTAATACCCTAAAACGCCTTCAACTTTAACTCTTATCTCATAAAAAAGCCTCCAACTTTAGGTGTAGTTCCAATACTATTTTAAACTTTTTTATTTCATAAAAAACTCTAAACTTTAGGTCTTGTCCAAATTCTACTATATTCTTTTCTTGTCGTGTAAAAATCCCCAACATTTGGTCTTGTCCCAATTTTACTCTAAAAATTATACAGTATCATAACCACCTACCATCCAAAATTTCTCGTTGCCAATCGAGAATTGGAAAACTTCCAAGCACGAGCTATTCGAGCGTCCCGAGCGCGAACTCTCTAGCCACGAGAGATGGAACAATCCCAAACACGAGAGATTGAAGACCGAGCACAAAAGCACTAATGATGATTTTGACGGAGGGTTAATGGAAGTAGATTTAGGACTCAAGTAAAAGTTGGTGATATTTATGAGACAAAAAGAAATTACAGTAACATTGAAACTAGGCCTAAAGTTGGAAAATTTTTACGATATATATATATATATATATATATATATATATATATATATATATATATATATATATATATATATATATATATATATATATATATATATATATATATATATATATGGTAGAATTAGTACGGGACCTAAAATTGAGGGTTTTCTATATAAGACAAAAAAAGTTTATGGTAGAATCGAGACTGTATATAAAGTTTGAGATTTTTTATGAGACAAAAGATAGAATTAAGACAAGAATTAAAGTTGAAGATTTTTTTGAGTAACAAGCCTTTCTTTATTATTCAGCTTGCTCAGACTCACCTTTTGGCTGTACGTAGTAGCCATTGCTAGCCTTCGAACGCCACCTTCATCATACGATACTCGTTGCCCGCCTCCGTCCTTGCTCATATCTTCTCCCTCAAACTTGGTTTGTATGTCTCTCGCTCTCCTCGTTGCTTATGAGTGCCTCTGCCCTCGATAGCCGCCTCTTGCTGCTTCATGCTCGAAGTGCATGCCGTCATGGTTGCTCGGGTTGAGGGTGTTTGAGGTGGTGAACCTCATATTAGGCTCAGATCGGCAATCGGCAGCCAGCTGGAGGAAGAGAGAGAAGTAGAAAAAAAGAAAAAAAAAGAAAAAAGAAAAAAAAAAGGAACAAATAAATAAAATTTTGAAAAATATTAAGATATTATTAAAAATTATTACGTCAGTGCCGGCAGCGCCACGTCAACGCCGGCCAGCCAAAGGTGGACGGAAGAACCGAATTGACAAAAAAAAAATATTTAGGATCGAATTGGCACAATTGCAATAGATTTATGACTTTTTTGGTAATTTTCCTTACTTAAGACTCTAACCTTAAATTAAATACTCCCTATCTACGACAATTTCAATTCATTTATTAAAACAATCTAAATCGCACTTCCTTTTTTTTTTTTTTTAAAGTTTTGCACGCAAGTTGTGACGTGGCCTTTTCTGCTAATATCTAATAAATCTAATGCGGATTGATATGCACAGAGACCAGCTCACTGCCCTTGGAATTTTTCCCTTGTTTTTTGGACCAAATCACCGCCCAAGAGTTTGACCATTTGCTCAGATTTGCTAAGAGCATATATAATAGTGATTTAACATCTTTCTCACTAAGATCATACCTTTCCAAGAAACCCGCGTAATCGTCCACGTGTTTCGATGGGGGAGTTGTGTGCTCAATCCAAAGATGGATTAACGTACGAATAGAATCGAGTAATCCTGTTCGGTATGGACACCCCTAGTCAGTACTAACGAGGCCAAAGGACACGATCTCTAACAGCCACATCTACTGCAATTTAATTTTCCCATAAAATTGTGGGGCCCTTGGACACTAGACCACACCTACGGCACTAATTGCAATTTAATCTTCTTTTTTATTTTGTTATTTGTTTGTTTTTTTTCTTGAAGGCTGACTTTAGGGTCAAATTACAGAAGTGCCCGTGACGAAGTTTCTATTTCATCATAAGAGCTCTTTTTCTAAATTTTCTATTTTTACAAAAAAAAAAGTCATAGAAATGATCATTTATAACTTATACATAAAAATATATATTTTAATATACAACGTGTCCCCGACGCGTCGGAATTCTCTATTTTTGAGAAATGACGTGCCGACGTGTCGTGTAGTGTCGCGTGTTGCGTCTCAATGTCGGTGTTACTTAGGTTGCTTTTAAAACATCCGAAAAGTTTTCTCGTTGTTGCCTTTGCCGCCTTTGTTCGCTCTTTCGACATACTTCCCCGTTGATTCATCGGTCGGAAGAGTGGACATGGAGGTTATCGCAAACTATCCTAGGTCGAGCTTCTTTGTGGTAGGCAAAATGGGTGTTTAACGTATAATTTTGTTAAGAGGATAATATACGTGCTTCGAAAGTACCTTTAAACCTCAAAATCGGTCGGATCCTTAGCTACAATATTGACCTCTCCCTGTTAATGGTTTTGAGGTCCCCCATCTAAGTATTTAGAAATAATTTTGAGTTAGCTTTTGATAGAATATGTTTTAGTGAAGAGCTCTTCATCTATAAGGATGAATATATATATATATATATATATATTTGTGCTAGTAAAAAGTTTTGATAATCAAACAACAGTAGCAAACGATAAATAAATAATCGCGAGGACTAAAAATTCAAGATTATACTTGAAAAGGGCAAAAAGAACAATAAAAAAAAAAAAGAAGGAAGGAAGGAAGGAACACCTTAAATTGCCTCTTGGGGAGAAGCCACTTCCAAAAAAGAGAGACTGCCTATTCACTCGAAAATTAGGACAGAGGGAGCTTTCTGGTGGGCCGAAGACGCCCCGTCACTTATATGTGACCGTCTTTCTTATTATCTTTCGCGCCTTTACCGCGAACTTTGTTGACACCTAAACTTTGACGACTCATTTAGTTTTTCATTACATAAAAATATAAAGAAATGGCCCCGGTCCCTGAACAAACATGTTATATAGAATTATAGATGTCATGAGCATTTGCATCAGTAGTTAATTTAGCCCATGCATTTGCGAATTTATCGAATCGGCGGCGCATGAGTTTCAGGTGAAAAGCTCTGGGCTTAATTGGATTGATTGAATTAAGCCGGCGGTGAGAGGAGATTCGGCCAAGCCCGTGAACATTCTTGCCAAGTTGGAAAATCGGTTTATGCCATGGCTAAGTAAGGAAAAGATCAGTATTACTCCTCCAATATTTCGTTCATATATAATATATTTTGAACAAAGCATAAGAGGAAAGAAGATTTATTCTCTTGCTCTAGAAAGCCTAGGTTATCTTCCACTGTAAAAAGTGCATCGTTAGACCTTCAGGGGATAAGTGGCTGAATTGGGTTATTCAGATCTCCATTGCCGGCGACCACCTCCCATCGGCATGGAGTTCTTCCGCAACGCCTGGACGGTGCGCCTCCAGAGCCTCCACGACCACTACCTAGTCGCGGACTTCGACCAGGAGACCGTCGCCATGAAGGACAAGGGCTTCTCCGACAGAGCCAAGTGCCGCCAAAAGGCTTCGCGAAACAGGGGAAGGAAGTTCTGTCACCAAAAGCCCTCTAGGGGATTCAGCTCTGATCGGAGAATATCGCAGTCATTTTTGGAAGCTGGATATTTTGCTTCGGGACGGCTCCGTAAGGAAGGATGTGTTGGTAAGGGGAGGGTCGGGGACGACGGCCTTGGACAGGGAGGTGTGTGCAGATGTCCGGGAGCACCTGGATTAGCATTCCACAAAAAGATGATTCTGAGTTGATCCGTGAAGAAATACTTCTGCAACTTATTTTTGAGAGGGCAGCATTCCCCGAAAACTTTGAAAAGAAGGAATACTTGGATGTCGACGGGCCACCACGAATTCTCCTTACAGCAGAAGGCAAGATGCCTCATTGTGGTTAATGATTTAGACGCCGGGAGAACTTGGAAAAAATTCGAAGAAGTCTTGCGTATAGCTCAACACATGCCGAGTGATCTTCATAGCCAGGCGCAAGATGGGTTCGTCGGGTGGCGGTTTTGAATCCTTCACTAAATGAACCAAAGAACGAACATGAAGTTTCTACGTCGAGCTTAAGGCAGGATGGGCTCGGAGAAATGCCCCGAGTGCCATGCCCAAGCCCACTCATAACCTTCAAAAATATAAACTTGAGCTCCACTGGTCAGGCTTGCATATGGTCAGGCTTTGATAGGGCCGAAAGTTGTGCCCAACCATCAAAACAAGAGATGAGCAAATGGCAATGTTTCATCCGAGGCAGCTTCAGTAGTTGTTTTTGACAGGGCGTGTAGAAATATTTTCATCACTCAGCAAGTTATAACATGATCCACAGCCAACAGAAGTGGGTTGCAAGATCTGGACAACTTCATCGGCCAAATTTCAACGATTCACGCGAAGCTCGATGATGACAAGGGATTACTCATCCCCTCACCTAAAATCCAATGCTTCACGTCCGAATCAGGTCCGAATCAGGGAGCACGCCGTTGCTTCTTAAATGAAAGACGAAAAATATCGAAAGTGGATGGAATTTATGAAGAATGCAAACAGATTTTACGACCAAATTGATTAAGCCAAGCGTAAATATTCTAGGATCTTTAAGAGAGAAAATCAATAAAGACTACATTGTTGCTCAATTGGCTTCGCTTCTAACTTTTTAGAATCAAGGACATTTATACCTAAATAATATGTATAGGAAAGAAAATAAGCTATCCTAGAAAATACCCAATACTCAATAATACTCACAATATCTAATAATATCTCTAACAAGACAACCAACCTGCTAGACAACTCAATCTTGCAGGCAATTACCTCATCGATTGTCCCTTTGAAGTCATTAATGACGGACAAGACAACCACGCTGCAAGAAGAAGTCTTCGATTTCGGATGAAACGAATCCGCGAGGTGGGACTATTCTCCTCAACGAAGGCCTCACAGACACCATCCAATCTAGAAATCGGACATCATCACGTACCCTATGGCAGTCCCTCAGATTTATCTCCCTCAATGCCTTGCAATTCTTCACCACCTGTTCTACCCCTTTGGTCGACAGATGCACACACTTCTGTAAGTTGAGACGCTTGAGATGGCAACATCTACTTACAAATGCCTCTAGTTGCTCGTCACTGAGTTTCAACCCTTCTGCTTGTAAGATCTCTAACTGTGGGAGTTCAAAGTCGATGCATAGATTCCCTATGTTTTTTAAACAATGCATCTCCAAATGCTTGATTTCAGGGCAGCTCTACAGCATACCTGAAATGCCGTCCCCAGTTATCTTCAAACAATAGCCCACATCAAGATACCACAAGTTGGGGCACATACGCCCGATCTTCTTGAGGCATTCGTCGGTCAAATTCACATTACCAGCTATGCTAAGAGACCTCACTTGAGAATTCACCACGATATCAGTTTCATTACCATCATCCTTCCTTAGGTTCGCCCTCTCCATAAAGATTCCCTTCAGGAGGGGACATTGTCTAGTGAGGTTATACAATGTCGTCTTCGTGAGATTGAAGCAGTGTCTGATGTTAATGGAGGTCAGACTCCCAAGATCTTTACAAATCACGCTCATGTCGCTATCCGTGAGGAAACTTGCTCCCTCCAAATCTAAGACCTTGATGCCCCGGTGCTTTAGCATGATCTTCCGAATCCCATTGAACGAAAACCCCGAAGCATCTGAAAGATTGATGCTCTCTAGCGGAATATTCGCCTCCGCGACAGACATCAGCAGCCCATCCCAGATAAATGAGCCGGAGAAATCCAGACTACTCAAACTCTCCGCGTAACCAAACGAATCCACCAACTCCTCACAGAAAATCTGGTCCTTCTTCTTGTTAGTCAGGGCCAAGGAAACCAAGTGAGGCCTCTTCTTTATCAACGAAGCAATACCTCTCCCAGTAATTAAGCGACATAGCCTAAACACAATTTCCCTCAGAGACGGGCAATTCACTGACAGAACCACAAGAGACTGATCAGAGAGAGACGGATTACCCGAAACGTCGATTCGCGACAGCCTCTGCAGCTTCTGCGACAGGACCGAGATACCGTCATCCGTGACCCGGCTCAGCCTCGGATAGCTAATGTCGAGCTCTTCGAGCAAGGGAAAGTAGTCCGCGATCGAAACCAACTCGTCATCCGCCAAAAGCCGAATCGTGGACAGCACCAAGACCCTCAAAGCCCCGAACTTGGACCCCATCTCGCGCAACCCATCGAAGCGGAGGGACTCCTGGTTCGAGAGGTCGAGGCGCTCGAGGGGCAACGGGAACTGCGCGATCTGGAGGAGGACGGAGGACGGATCGCCGCGGAAGGAGCTGAGGTGGATGGACTTGAGGTATGTGAAGCGCCGCGAGAGGAGGGAGTCGAGGCGCGGGGTCAATTGGTTGGGGATGGAGAGGGAGGTGCGGAAGGCGTTGGAGATGTCTAGGAATCGCTTGCAGACGGAGGAGAAAGACTGGAGGTCTGCATTGGAGGGCAAAGAACGGCGGACGGCCTCCCAGCACAGCGGGGGCAGGTCTTCCCACGGCGGTTGTTCCGCCATCGTCAGGGTTCCGAGTTGAGTCCGATGGTGGCTGCTTTGGCTTTATGTTCCCTTTCCAGGCTAGGGTTTATAAAAGAAATTCTAAATCCATTCCGTTAGCCCATAGTTGGAACGGGGCCGAACAAAGATGGACATTCATCTTCAGAGTACAATTTTCAAACACCAGAAATAACCCAGGTAATCTAACTGCATGCTTCAAAGAGCATATCCATCGAAATTTGGGTTTTATGTTAGGTCCGTTTTTTTTTTTTTTGGGTAAAAAATGTTAGGTCCGTTAAACAATCGATAATGTCACAAAATCCAAATTGCACCGAGTGTGTCCAATGTCTTTAATCACGCTACCCGATTCAGTCTTGATCCAACAAGTGATATCGGAGTTGGTGGTGTGAGCGAGCCTAGCCTAAACATGTGTCGATCAACATTAAGTAATTAATCTTCAAGGAGAAATTATCATATGTCACTTCCTGATCAAGGTTACATATGGTGTTGCCCAGCTTTCCGTCAAGCTTGGCTAGGCTAAGGCGATTAAGGTAGAGTCGAAAGTGTTGGAAATATGGGATAAATTGATGGGTGAATGAATGAGAAATTAATACTCAAAGAACACCCTTGAGTTGGAAGTGGAAAGTGAAAAACACTGATTTCACATTGGAAAAGAAAGAAGGCTTTAGAGTGCTTTATATATAGTTACACTCCTTCGGAGTGATAACTATTATAACACAAGCATTATGTCTCACGCGTAGGCGCAGGGGTGCAAATCCCAGGCCTCGGCAGAGACCCGACGAGCTAAAATTTGGGCGCGAACGCACGAATGCAGGACCGAAAAGTGGGCCTCATGACAAGCCCATTTTTGCCTTCTGGTTTAATTTTTTCAACTCAACAATTTTCAACTCAACAACTGCTGAATCAATTGAGTAACAGCAGGTTAACGGCATTAAAATTCTGTTGTTACAGAATTAATTTTATAACTACAGATTTAATTAGCCATTGTTATTTTATTCCCGAAATGCCCTCCACTTACCTTATAAATAGATGGCTTCCCATTCTATTTTTACAGATAAGAAAACATAAAAAATCTTTCTCCCTCTCTTTCTATTCTCTGCATTTGCATTATTTTTCGATAGTGTTCAGTTCCAGTTTCTTCAGGTTCGCCGAAAGCTTTGAAGTGTTGTGCTTACTTCTTTGCTACCAACCGTTGTATCTTGAGAGACAGACGTTCGCGAAACCTCAAGCACGTACTAGAAGGAACGAATCTGTTTTAAGGAAACTATGTCAAACACAGGCATCGGTATTCATTTGTATCGATTCCATTCCTTTCCAATTCTATTATTGCAATTCCATTTCTTTTCAGTTATGTTATTATATTGTTATTATTTCGGTTTTAGTACGATTATTTTATCAGTTTGTATACTGTTCGTAATGTTTATACTAATGTCATTTTGAATTTGTTACATAAAGTGCATATGTTGTTTCTCTCCAACATCCTGCTAAACTTGGCAAGGCCAAGACGGAGATTTGAGTTGAGATATAATGTTAGTGCAAAAGGATACCTAAATTAAGGGGGAGTGAGCCCAACACAACAGTTGCACGTGAGGTATACATGTTAGGATGCCAGGCGAAAGAAAACTCACAATCATCATTAGTGAGATGATTTGTGTTGTCATTAGTGAAATCATTTTATCGATTTCTCGAATTCAATTCAATCATCAAGTTCTCGTTCCCCTCTTAGGACAATCGTCTATCAAGTTGAAGCTCGAGAACCGCGACATTTGGTCAGGATCATTGATTGATTAAGGCACCGTATTTTCCATTGTGTGCTCAATCCAAAGATGGATTAACATACGAATAGAATTAAGTAATCCAATCGATATAATATTTCGAGAAATATCCTTATAATAAAGTGGCATCGATCAACCTAATACCACACGACAAAACCTTCCATTTTTATACTTCAAGGGCCGCGTCATTGGCGACAAGTCAGCTAGGTGGTAGAAGCCACGCCTACTGAAAAATTACATGAAAATTGATCTATTATAGTATCTATAATGTAGAAAATCGAAAAAAATTGAAGTCCATCAAAGAGTTTTGATTTGATAGAACTCTTATTGTGACGTTAAGAAATGGTCAATAAGAAAGTATATCCCATAATCGCATCGAATAAGTCCGAAATGTGATTATTCTCCGGCCTAACCTAATGAATTGTGTTGGCGATGATAACCATAGGAGAAGCGTTGGTCCTTCCTTTTGTAAGTATCATTTTAAGTCATGCTTGGTGAAGCAAATAAAAAAGCCAGCCTTCATGAATGACGGTTTTTTTCAACATTATCTTTTGAAATTGGAAGCTCTTGAACTGCACTGTACATTTAGGGGAAAATTACCAAAAAAGTCCTAAACCTATTGCAATTATGCTAATTCAGTCCTAAACCTTTTTTTTTTTGCCGATTCAGTCCTAAACCTTTTACAATTGTGCCAATTTAGTCATAAACCTTTTTTTTTTTGCAGATTCAGTCCTAAACGTTTTGCAATTGTGCCATTTCAGTCCATCCGGCGAATTTTGGGAGGTCGGCGTTGACGTGGATGCCGGCCGGCGACCGAATATTTTAATAAATATATATATATATTATTTTTTTATGATTTTTTTTATAATTTTTATTCTTTCTTTTTCTTTTTCTTTTTTCTTCTTCCCCCCTCCCCTCCTGTCCCGTCCCTTCCCCTCCCCTCCCCTACCTACAGCTGGTCGCCATGGCGACTGGCCAGAGGCACGACCGATGAGGCGAAGCCTCGCCCGGCCATGGCGGGGTTCGACCTTGCCGTCGCCAGGGGAGTGACGGTGAGGTTGACCCTCGGTCGGACCCTGGCGGGGCCAGCCTTGCCAGGCCATGGCGAGGCTCGACCTCGCAAGCCCAGATCTGGGCAGACGAGGTCGAGCCTTGCCATGGCCGGCGAGCCTCGGCCTTGCCGGCCGCGCCTCTGGCAGGTCACCGGACCAAGGCGACCTGCTGGAGGTAGGGGAAGGGAGGGGAGGGGAGGGGGGAAGAAAAAAATAAAAAAAAATAAAAGAATAAAAATTATAAAAAAAATCATAAAAAATATAAAAAAATATTCAGTCGCCGGCCGGCCGGCGTCCACGTCAGCGCCGGTTGGCCAAAATTCGCGGGATGGACTGAAATGGCACAATTGTAAAAGGTTTAGGACTGAATTGGCAAAAAAAAAAGGTTTAGGACTGAATTGGCACAATTGTAAAAGGTTAGGACTAAATCGGCAAAAAAAAAAAAAAGGTTTAGGATTGAATTGGCACAATTGCAATAGGTTTAAGACTTTTTTGGTAATTTTCCCGTACATTTAGTCATGGCCATCAAGGGTGATTTCCAAGACAAAAAACTTTTCAAGCATGAAAGAATAGATATGGCTATCACGGGTACATGATTTAATGAAAAAGTCAAAGCCAAAATAAGTTTTAAAAAACTTAAATATTCATGTTGTACAATGGTAAAAGTCAATGCACCAAGTTAGAGTCAATTATAAATTTGTGTCGGGGTGGATGTCAAAATATGAAAGTTTGCTCTGCATATGGTATAGATATACTTTGACTTTGACTTTTTTGAGTGTGGTGTAGTGTTGAAAGTTATAATTTCCTACTTTTTCTGTCCATTTTGGACAAAAATGATGAGATCTAAAGACACAGAACATACGTCATAAGAGCATCCATGCGTGACTCGAAGAATCCGTTGACATACATGCAATTTTTTTCCTTAAACTCGCAAATGAATATCACAACGTAGTTGTGGTAAAAAGTACGTCGGCTCAAAACCGGGAGGGAAAACCAATGGAAAAATTACCAAAAAAGTTCTAAACCTATTGTAATTGTGCCGATTCAGTCCTAAACAATTTTTTTTTTTTTGCCGATTCAGTCTTAACCTTTTACAATTGTGCCAATTCAGTCCATCCGGAGAAGTTTGGCCTGCCGGCGCTGACGTGGATACTGGCCGGCTGGCAATCGAATATTTTCTTAAGTTTTCATTTTTTATTTTATTTTCCCTTTTCTTCTTTTCTTTTTTTCTCCCTTTTCTTTTTTCCTTCACCTTCCTCCTTCGCCTTCTTCTTTAGAGGGTTGCCGGTCTTCACAGGGGAGCCGATCGCCGAGGTTCGGCGACCGGCTAGAGAGACGGCAGGCCTCGCCAGGGGCCGGTGAGGCTGAGCCTCACCATGGTCGGGCGAGGCTCCCCTCGTCGTAGCGGGGCGAGGCAGAGCCTCGCCCAGCCTAGATCTGGCGAGGCTTGACCTCGCCGTTGTGGGGGGAGGATAGTCCTCGCCGTGGCATCAATGTATTAGATTTGGAGGGAGCACGTTTCCTCATGGATCGCGACATGAGCGTGATATGTAAATCTCTCCGCAGTCTCACCTACGTTAATGTCAGTCACTGCTTCAATCTCACGAAGACGACATTGTATAACCTCGCGAGACAATGTCACTTCCTGAAGGCAATCGCTATGGAGGGGACGAATCTAGGGAAGGATGATGCTAATGAAGCTGATATCGTGGTGAATTCTCAAGTGAGGTCTCTTCGCATGCCTAGTAACGTGAATTTGACCGACGAATGCCTCAAGAAGATCGGGCGTATTTGCCCCAACTTGTGGTTTCTTGATGTGGGCGGTTGTTTGAAGATAACTGGGGACGGCATTTCGGGTGTGCTGAAGAGCTGCCCTGTAATCATGTATTTGGAGATCCGTGGTTTAAAAAACATACGAAATGTATGCATCGACTTTGAACTCCCACAGTTAGAGGTCTTGCTAGCAGAAGACTTGAAACTCAACGACAAGCAACTAGTGGCGTTTATAAGTAGATGTTGCCATCTCAAGCGTCTCGACTTACAAAAATGTGTGCATCTGTCGACCAGAGGGGTCGAGAAGGTGGTGAAGAAATTGCAAGACATTGAAGGAGATAAATCTGAGGGACTGCCATAATGTACGTGACGATGTCCCATTTCTAGATTGGATGGTGTCTGTGAGGCCATCGCTGAGGAGAGTAGTCCCACCTCACGGATCAGTTTCATCCGAAATCCAAGACCTCTTCTTGCAGCGTGGTTGTCTTGTCTGTGATTATTGACTTCAAAGGGACAATCGATGAGGTAATTGTCTGCGAAGATTGAGTTGTCTAGCAGCTTGGTTGTCTTGTTAGAGATATTATTAGATATTATGGATATTATTGGATATTGGGTATTCTCTAGAATAGCTTATTTTATTTCCTATACATATTATTCAGGTATAAATGCCCTTGATTCTAAAAAGTCAGAAGCGAAGCCAATTGGTGATGCGGCGATCGTGGATAAACCAGCAGAGAGATAAAATAAGAGAGAGGGAACTGGGCAGATTTTCTTTTCTTTGACATGGTTGACATTGAGTGTGTTAGCTACCATATTTACATGTCATTTTAACGAGTGTCTCACATAAAACACGAGCGTAATTCCATATATTTGTGATATAAACTCACGATTTTACATCAAGGAGTTGAACAAATGGAAATGGTTATCTTTGCTTTTTCATGCACTCCAATTACTGCACTTTACATTTGCATGTAATTTTGTTTCGATTTGCTTTCAATTCTATGTAATCTCATTTTCATGTGCACGTTACATTTCCTTGCTTTCCTATTCAAAGATTGATCACTCAATGTGAAACATCATTGTGCGCTTTGTACTTGGAAGTGGAACCACAGGCTGATCTCGATCTCGATCTCTCTCCGATCGTAATGAAGTTCAATGTGTCTCGGCGCATCTTCCTTTATCGTACATTACTTTAGCGCGCGCCCCACGGATCGATTTTCATCAATAACTTGCCATGTTAATCACATTCAAGCATGTAACGTATCTCCTAGAGATTGGTCGGAGGAGGAAAACATGGGAATTTACAAATCCAAATAAAAGGCTCTGTTAGTTTTACATAAAATCTGGAATTTGGAAAACATTTTCTTGAAAATTGATTGCTTGTATCGGTTGGAATAATTAGTCAGTGAAAAATGTTTTGACGATGAACGATAATTAGTATTCTTAGATGCATATAATTAGATTAACCTTTGATGGGCCTAACTTAGGGAACCGGCTATATGGTAAACCCTAGCTAAGGAAAAGGGGATATCGATCGAGACTAGATGGCTGACAATCAGCGGGTAATGGTTCGACGAAGAATGATAATTGTCAATCAACAGCTGCCGGTCGTCTCAGTCATTTAGCGGTTCATTAAGGACCAATAATTTTGCTACTGTTATTGTAGAAGGCCCATAAAAGGGATCGGCAAGTTTGTTCGGCCCCTTCCAAGTCCAACCTTTAGAGAACTGGCTATATGGTAAAACCCTAGCTAGGAAAAGGGCACATCAAGGCAATTCGGAAACCTTGACGATGGCGCGTCAACGTCCGCCGCCGTGGGAAGACCTGCCCGAGCTGTGCTGGGTGGCCGTCCTCCGTTCCTTGCGCTCCAAAGAAGACCTCGAGTCTGTCTCCTCCGTCTGCAAGCAACTCCTACACATCTCCAACACCGTCCGCACCTCCCTCTACGTCCGCAACCAAATGACCCCCCCGCGCCTCGACTCCCTCCTCTCCCGGCGCTTCACATCCCTCAAGTACATCAACCTCCGCTACTTCCGCGGCGATCGCTCCTCCGTCCTCCTCCATATCGCGCGGTTCCCGTTGCCCCTTGAGCGCCTCGACCTCTCGAACCAGGGGTCCCTCCGCTTCGATGGGTTGCGCGAGATGGGGTCCAAGTTCGGGGCTTTGAGGGTCTTGGTGCTTGCCAATATTGGGTTGTTGGAGGATGGCGACTTGGGTTCGATCGCGGACTACTTTCCCACGCTCGAAGAGCTCGACATTAGCTATCCGACTCGGAGCCGGGTCACGGATGACGGTATCTCGGTCCTGTCGCAGAAGCTGCAGAGGCTGTCGCGAATCGACATTTCGGGTAATCAGTCTGTCTCTGATCAGTCTCTTGTCGTTCTTTCGGTGAATTTGCTGTGTCTGAGGGAAGTTGAGTTTACGGAATGTGGCTTAATTACTGGGAGAGGTATTGCTAAGTTGATAAAGAACAGGCCAGACTTGGTCTCCTTGGCCCCGACTTATATGGAAAAGGAGACGATTTTCTGTGAGGAGTTGGTGGATTCCTTTCGTCGCGCTCGGGGTTTGAGTAGGCTGGATTTCTCGGGCTCATTTATCTGGGATGGGTTGCTGATGTCTGTCGCGAAGGCAAATATTCCGCTCGAGCGCCTTGTTCTTTCGCATGCTTCGGGGTTTTCGTTCGACGGGATTCAGAAGATCATGCTAAAGCACCCGGGCATCAAGGTCTTAGATTTGGAGGAAGTAGATTTCCTCACAGATCGCGACATGAGCATGATATGCAGAGATCTTCGCAGTCTGACCTCCGTTAACGTCAGACGCTGCTTCAATCTCACGAAAACGACATTGTATAACCTCACAAGACAATGTCCCTTCCTAAAGGGAATCTTTATGGAGAGGACGAACCTAAGGATGGATGATGCCAATGAAACTGATATTGTGGTGAATTCCCAAGTTAGGTTTCTTAGCATAGCTGGTAATGTGAATTTGACCGACGAATGCCTCAAGAAGATCGGATGTATGTGCCCCAACTTGTGGTATCTTGATGTGGGCAATTGTTCGAAGATAACTGGGGACGGCATTTCGGGTGTGCTGAAGAGCTGCCCTGAAATCAAGCATTTGGCAATCCATGGTTTAGAAAACTTTGGGAATCTATGCATCGACTTTGAACTCCCACAGTTAGAGGGCTTGCACGCAAAAGGCTCTAAACTCAGTGACGAGCAACTGGTGGCATTTATAAGTAGATGTTGCCATCTCAAGGATCTCAACTTACTGAACTGCGTGCATCTGTCGACCAAAGGGGTAGAAAAGGTGGTGAAGAATTGCAAGACATTGAGGGAGATAAATCTGAGGTACTGCTGTAATGTACGTGACGATATCCCATTTCTAGATTGGATGGTGTCTGTGAGGCCATCGCTGAGGAGAATATTCCCACCTCGCAGATTAGCTTCATCCGAAACCCAAGACGACTTCTTGCAGCGTGGTTGTCTTGTACTTGAAGATTGTCTCGCTGCTTGGTTGTCTTGTGAGAGATATTTATTAGCTATTACGGATATTATTTGGTAGCTTATTTTCTTTCCTATAATATTCTGGTATTAATGCCCTTGATTCTAAATAGTTAGAAGCACGTCAATTGAGCAATAATGTACTCTTTATTGATTCTCTCTTGAAGATCCCTGAATATTTACACTTATTTGGGAACGGAGAATATTTACAGTTGGCTTAATCGATTTGGTTGTTAAATCTGTTTGCACTCTTCCAAAATTCCATCAACTTTTGATATTTTTCATCTTTCATTTAAGAAGCGTCGTCGTGCTCCCTGATTCGGACTTGAAGCATTGGATTTTAGGTGAGAAGGCGAGTAATCCCTGGTCATCATCGTGCTTCGCGTGAATCATTGAATTTGGCTGATGAAGTTGTCAATCTTGTAACCCACTTCTGTTGGCTGTGGATCATATTATAACTTGCTGATTGATGAAAATATTTCTACACGCCCTGTCAATAACAACTACTGAGGCTGCCTCGGATGAAACATTGCCATTTGCTCATCTCTTCTTTAGATGGTTGGGCACAACTTTCGGCCTATAAAAGCCCCGACCAAATGCAAACTTCACCGGTTGAGCAGAATTTCATATTTCTTGTAGGTTATGAGTGGGCTTGGGCATGGCCACTCAGGGCATTTTTCCGAGCCCTGCCTCACCGATTCGAGTATATAGAAATTTCTTGCCATCCTGTCTTAAAGCTCGGCGTAGAAACTTCATGTTCATCTTCTCATTCATTTGGCGAAGGATTCGAAACCCCACATGTCTGTCCTGGATCTTACTTAGTGCGAGTGCTGCTCCTCCACATGCATATCCAAATGTTATTACCCAACACGAGCAGATTCATGGATTGCGAGTTTTCGATATAGGCAAAGAGTTGGGTAGGTCTGAACTTATGCAACTTTACATAGGTCATTCATTAACAAATCTATACGTCTAAATGAAGTTTGCATTTTGCCACGCTAACCCTCTTTAATTTGACATATCTATAGACTATTTAAGAAATCATGTGCACGCACATCAAATTGGACTCTATGAAACTTAGAAAATAGATATAGGAGTAAACGGGACAAATGTATATAAAAGAAAATCAAAATCTCACAACAGATAGGATTGTTGTGTTACGAGTCCCACCCAGAGAATCAAGCACGGCTTTACTTGCTTGAATCTCTATTGCAAGATGGCAAGAGAACACTTTCTGACCAAGTCAAAAGCTTTTGTAGACCTTGGAAGATCAGATATTGATTGATTGAGTTTTGATTCTTGCGTTCTGCCCAAGTGTTTCCAGTTGTCTAAGTAGCTCTTTGCACCTTTCAAAAATACAAACTTCCACACGGAGATTCAGCCATTATTTCTCATGATATTTTGATATCTGAATGATACTTAAAGCAAGAAATCACCTAGACATCAACATATATCTAGGCATTTTAGATATTATGACGTGTGATTTATGGAGGAAAAGTGTCTAAAAAGTCTTAAACCTTTTAATGGTGCTAATTTAATCCTAAACCTTTTCACCTAGAGCTAATTCAGTCATTCTAGTTAATTTTGGCCGGATATTGCTAATGTGGACGCC
This sequence comes from Lenwebbia sp. NSW1173648, assembly GCA_029784005.1. Lineage (NCBI taxonomy): Eukaryota > Viridiplantae > Streptophyta > Magnoliopsida > Myrtales > Myrtaceae > Lenwebbia > Lenwebbia sp. NSW1173648. The sequence continues at coordinate 7,840,523 of JARCGZ010000005.1, forward strand.
AGGCGGCCTACGTAGCACGACCGACGCTGATATGGACATTTTTAATAATATTTTTTTAATTTTTAATTTTTTTCTTCCTTTTTTTGGTTTCTTTTTTTTTTTTTCCCGTTTCCCCCGGTGATTGGCAAGGGCTGGCCATGCCTGAGCGAGGGTGGCCCTCGCTGCCACAGGCCTCGCCAGTGCGAGGGCGAACACTCTTGAGAGAAGACCACTTACATACCTTTATTTTTGTATATACCATTCAAATACCTCTGAGCAAAACTCCACCTTGAAAAGATCAAGTTGCCCCTCATTTCAAACTCATTTTAGCATCTTGCTTCAAGTTTGGGTGGTTTGGTTTTATTTAGTTTTTGAGTGTTTTAGGTTGGTGTGAGGATTTAGGAGTTGTGCATGAGCATTTTCAAAAAGAAAATGGCATATTCGCCAACTAGGTATACAATGATAATTGATGCCAAGTGATCTCTAAAGGCAAAAACTCATCTATGTATGCTGTACTTTTAAAGAAGATATGCAAGTGGTCATCGGGTGGACGGTGATGTATGCTTTTGTGTGTGTGTGTTAATGTTACAAGATGACTTGAAGAAACTAAATTAGGATTGTTATATACTTGATGAATGTAGGAGTTCTGGGGATATCAAAGCATGGTAGATGAATCCACCAAAAAAAATAAAAAAAAAATAATGGATGAACACTATAATGGAGAATCATGGATCATGGATAGGCATTGAAATTGTGAATCATGAATAGGCTCTAATGCATGAAAAGGTGCACACAGAAATGGTCACCTGAATTCTGCAATAAGTATTAGTTTTTAGGGTTAATACCACGAAAAACCCCTAACTGGTACACACGTGACAAATTTACCAAACCAAAATGAAGTGAACCAAAAAAAAGAAAAAGAAAAAAGAATGATTATTTTTCAATTAACCGAAATGAAAATCGAACTAAATCAAAATGCACAAATTTTTGGTTCGGTTTAGTTTGGTTAGGGATTCAATTCAGTTTTGACACCCCTAGTTATTAGGAACCCGTGCAGGTTGATTAATAAGACATGCATTGACATGGCACGACAAGAATTGTTATCACCGATTGCAATTAAATTCAAACGAGATGACTCAAAAGCATATATGAGAATGAAGTACCAACAAAAGGATACCATGGGCTTTCCGAGTGTTCCTCGTGCTTCTATACTCATTTTGTTGAGAAATTGTGTCCCACCCTTGCACGCAAGAGATGAAATGTCGGTGTCAATTGAGACATGGATAATTCACTATTTAATATCCTTTCCTCGATTCACTAATTGAAATATTCGATAGTTTCAGAAATTTTTGTTACCACTTCAGATCGTCTTTTGCCCCTCCTTAAGTTGAAGTAATTTCGACCAAAAAAGAAAAGAAGTTGAAGTAATTGGACTCCGTTTCTTGATTTAAGCTTCATGGTCTCCGTTAGTGAGTTAAAGAAACAAGAAAGAGAATCTGAGAATTCCCATTCCTTTTTTTGAAATTTGAATAGCTTCTCCGCATCTCCTCTCTCTCTCTCCACCGAAAAAGGAAGATTTCCTACTTGTTTCTTCTTGTCCCCGTCGCCTTCTTCAGCTCAAAGACGCGAGAGGGTTGAAGCCGCACCGGTCTCTGCACTATTCATCTTCAACCCGTTCATACCTTGCAACCCACCGCAGTAAAGGCCTTCTTGGGTCGCCGTCGGCTCGTCTTGGACGGCATCTCCTCCGCCTGTTCTCCGTCTTCTCGAACCCAGAGCGACATCCCCGCCAACGACGACGCGCCGCCTCACCCTTCAGCTCCTCAGAGGTAAGACTTCCTCTCTCTTTCAACTCTTCAAGAAGGGGAAAAAAGAAATGCATTTGGTCGAGTGGAGGATATGCGGTTCACCGTACCAATCCATTACGTTGTTTTGAATGCCCGGCAGAACGGTGGATCCTATTGAGGAATTGGGTGAACTGGTGCAGAAAATTCTCCGTTCTCTTCACAGCGAATGCTGTTTGCGAGTTTGTTCGTGTACTCATGGTATCAATCGACTCTTTGACTGCATTCCTTTTGTATAGCCATATAATGAGTGAAGGTTCAAGAAAATGGTATCATCCTTCAAAAGAGTACCAGTTTATCCACTGTCCGGAGCTTGTGGCACTGTTGAAGATCTCACTTGGCCATTATGCAGTTGAAAAATGCTTGTCTGATTTTACTCGTGTTCATGGCAAAGACGTGGGAGGGATAAAGCAAGTCACATCTCTCTCTTCTCTCCGACCCTCTCTTTCCTCAGCCTGAAAAGGGAAGATGGAACCCATCTCAGTGCTGAGTGATCTGGTGAAGCTGATTCCTCTCGCCTAGAACTTTGTGGTATGCCTGAGGAATTCGATAGATCAGTCGAGGTGATCCTCAAAGAACTTCGTGAGCGCATGAAGGTTAAATGTAAAGAATGCGAGGAGCCAGTTGCATAGGCAACCATACAATAGAGAGCGAGAATCATTCTTGCAAATGAAAACATGCTCGAAGTCGCGGGCAACATTAGATAATCCGTGGAGCTAGATTTTAGGCTTCTGACCCGAGTCGTCACAAGCACGCTCGGGCGAGTTTCACTTAAATGATCCTAGAGGATCTTGAAAACATCCGCTCTACCTGTGTCATCCAAGACGAGAGCCCAACTGAAGTTGTTGGGCATTGATTCGACCTTCGCCTTCATGCGTCTGAAAGCCTCTCCAAGTTCAACTGTTTAGCGTCCTTGGTTGTTCAATCCCTCCATCGGCAAATCCCATATCGTTGCGTTTGCTTCCATGAGCGCCGCATTTGTATTGCCTGCCAACTCCCAGGATCTTAAATCTTTGATCCATACATAGTATTTGAAGTAACTCCTAACACTTTGATGACGAAGCACGGAAGCGACTAAACTAGTCTTCCCTAGCCCTTGGGCTCCATGCACAAAACTCGCCTCTGTTGGCGGGTCCTTTGTTAGCAACTGAACCAGTCGGTTCATTGGCCCTTTGATGCCCACTAAAGCATCATCTGTCTTCTCAAAAAAGACATCGGACAATGGCCGATGGCCGGCCGAGCTGGGCTAGGCATGGTTGCTGCCATTAGAAATCTTTGTAGGAGCGAGCCCAAGATTAGCTATGTATTCCTCTCACCTCTGTTTGATATCTCTTGATTCGACCGTAAAAGTTCGCTTGTTGTAGTGGTGGCGTAAAGAGGAGTTGCCCCTCGATTCACCTCGTGCCAAGTCCTCTATAGCGTCTTGAGAGTCGTAGAGAAACTTCCGCATTATCTTGATGCCCAGTTCGGGCACCTCCTTCAAATAGGCTTCATAGAGGAGACGCCGGATGTTTCCGTTAAATTCGTTGAGCGTGTTAAATTCCCTGTTAGTATCTGCAGCGAGTTCCACTTCTTCTCGCAATTTATTCCAGGCGAGAGGAATCAGCTTTACCAGATTACTCAGCACTGAGATGGGTTCCATTTTCCCTTTTCAGGCTTGAACGGAGAGAGAGGGGGATGAGTGGGTTTGTTGGGGAAGATGAGTGCAGGGCGGGGAAACAGAGGGTAGGGGAGAGGAGAGAGATGTGACCTCTTTATCCCTCCCGCGTCTTTGAGTTGCATAATGGCCATGAACACGAGTAAAATCAGATAAGCATTTTTCAACCAATGGCTGCATAATGGCCAAGAGAGATCTTCAACAGTGCCACAAGCTCTGGACAGTGGATAAACTGGCACTCTTTTTAAAGATGATACCATTTTCTTGAAGCTTCACTCATTACCAATATGGCTATACAAAAGGAACGCAGTCAAAGAGTTGATTGATAAATACCTTGAAGGATGATACGATGAGTACACGAACAAACTCGCAAACAGCATTCACTGTGAAGTAAACGGGAAATTCTTCTGCACTAGTTCACCCAATTCCTCAGTAGGATCCACCGTTCTGCCGGGAATTCAAAACAACATAATGGATTGGTACGGTGAACCGCATATCCTCCACTCGACCAAATGCATTTCTTTTTTCTCCCTTCTTGAAGAGTTGAAAGAGAGAGGAAGTCTTACCTCTGAAGAGCTGAAGGGTGAGGCGGCGCGTCGTCGTTGGCGCTCTGGGTTCGAGAAGACGGAGAACAGGCGGAGGAGATGCCGTCCAAGAAGAGCTGATGGCGACCCAAGAAGGCCTTGACTGCGGTGGGTTGCAAGAGGGCGAGCACACCTCACCGGAAGAAACCCAATGGTGCTGCTTTAACCCTCTCGCGTCTTTGAGCTGAAGAGGGCGACGGGGACCGAAAGAGAAACACAATGGGGGTTATCTCGGCCGAAGGGGGAACAGAAACAAGTAGGAAATCTTCCTACTTGAAGAGCAATGGGGGTTACCTAAGGCCGAGGGGATGAAACGGTGGGTTGAAGATGAACGTGCAGAGACTGGTGCTGCTTTAACCCTCTCACGTCTTTGAGCTGAAGAGGGCGACGGGGACCCAAAGAGAAACACAATGGGGGTTATCTCGGCCGAATGGGGAACAGAAACAAGTAGGAAATCTTCCTACTTGAAGAGCAATCACTGCATAAAAAGGTATCCCTATTCCATTTTTCCAATAATGATTTGTCTTATGGCGCAGTTGTTGAGACAATCCCCGGCCCACTCTGATCTCATGGTTGGAACACTTGAAATTTCTCCTTCAAAGAAACAGAATGTCATGGAGCATTGGAGCTGCCTCTTGAACCTAAACCCACATCATGCACTTGTGGTTTTTCACTCTTTTTTTTGGGCGGATTTTGTGATTTTGACTGTGGCTTTGTTTTCGAGGAGTTTCCTTTTTCCATTTTTGTAAAGGAGCAGTCATCTTTGGAGTGACTTTTGCTCCTTCATGAGCTTTAGCAGTTGTTCTTGTTTCCTCAGTAACAATAGCTTCCTATACTTGTCATTTTGCTTGGATTGTTTACAAATGGTTCAAGGCAATTAACAATAGCTTCCAATGATGATTTTCTGTTACTTTTCACTTTCTTCCTTCCGTACATGTACTTGATGTATGAATGGCTGCTTGCAACAGTATAGGTTTCTGTATGAAGTGACCTGAATACTATTTTTGTTCAATGCCACCGTTTATGCTTTGCTGTTGGTGGTTTTAATGGATAGAATCCAAGAGCATTTTCGGCTTCAAAATTAGAATACGTGTCATCATCAACTCTTTTAAATGGATTTGGAAGCTGAGGATTGTGAATTTTGTTGCTGGTGCCACGCAGCGTGCAATGGCACCAGCAATGGCAACACTAGATGGGCATGACGATTGCATATCCACAAGTCCAGCTTGATATGTGTCCAGATAGTTGATCAAATGGAGCATATAATCATTCAAAACGGAGGAAATGGCCTGCTCTGCGAAAGAAATTCGTTGTCTGTGTGCTTTGCTAGATGTGGTCTTCAGCAAGTTTGGATGCTTTGTTATTTATTTCTTGTGTGTGCGTGCCATGTAATTGTTCCTAATTAAGATGCCTAGGTGCTGGTGCAGGAGGACATATATCCGAAATGTGTGGTAGTGAGTACCGTTGATGGTATTCTTCAAATGTGGTTATCCATTGTTTCGTTCTTATTTTGAATGTAAAATAAGCTCAATGCTTCATATGCGTGCAACCTTTTGTGCGTCATCGTGCAGAGGGCAAAACTTGAATTTGATGCTTCATTGCTTCTCTATATGGGTTGATGATCCCATTATGTATGAGCAGTCCTGGCGCATTGTACATGGGGTTTTGCAAAGGACGAAGTCAGTGAAAGCTAACTTTTGGCAAAGCATCAGGTGAGAGAAGCTTTCGCTAGGGGCCTGATTATTTCGTGGCTTTGTGGTTCACTGCCTCTGTTTTCCTAGTGCTGGTGTTACCTCAATTGACGAGCATGGGTTGCCTAGTTCGGCAAGGGATATGTAAATGGCAGTTTTGAGCTTAGGATATTTTATCTGTGGTCACATAGTCTAGTGGTGGAGTCTGTTTGGGCGCGAATGGATGGCTGCAGCCGGCGAAGGCGGTCTTTGTGTGGGTACATCGTGTTAGGCCATCTCCAAGATAACTAATGCTGAATGAGATCTCCCTCGTGAAAATTTAAGCGCTTTGTTTCTCGACTAGGTCCATCTCCAAGATAACTAATGCCTGTTCCACGTATCTTGCAGGTCGCCCTGGAATGTTGAACATGAGGGATCGGGCGAAGTGGGATGCATGGAAGGCTATTGAAGGTAGAAACATACAATATTAGTTCTTATCTTTCAACTTCCATCGTTTCGATGATTCCTGTCGGTCTTTGCTATTTCTGAGAGTGATCTTTTTGCTTGTTGGCAGGAAAATCGAAGGTGAAAGCAATGAGTGATTACATCACAAAGGTGAAGCAGCTGTTGGAAGAAGAAGCTACTGCCTCTGCATGATGTCTGTGACTCTTATCTTCCCTCTAGGGGCTTCTTTGTCCCCGTGTTTGAAACTCTTCCCCTATAAGAACTAAGAATACTATGTGATCGCTCTCTTTGGTACTTTTCAAAATGTCACGTGTCCGACCAGTTTGATTAATGATTATATTCTTTGCACTTCACTTTTACTGTGTCTAGCCTTTAGCGAGGTCTCGAAAATGGAAGGTCTATTCGGAAATTTCTGATCTGCAACTGTGAGCTATTTTGTGGAATGTGATGGATGTGTTGTCTGGGATATAGCGTTAGTGATGCTGAATGTCACTTAAAAGATTTCACCGACACCACAATTTTAGAGTAAAGCGGCAGGTCAATGTAGCTCCATGTTTGAACATGGTGAATGTTGCATGACAGATGGCTCCGTGTTTGAATATGGTGAATCTCTCGTAGCCGGCGTCACAGTTTTAGAGCAAGTGATGGAGCAAATGTGACTCAATGTATGAATGTTCGGCTCATTCCAGTAGAATGACATTAGGAATGAGGCATAGCTTTATGGGCAAGAGATTTTGAACCCTCTCTGTTTCATTCGATTAGGGAATGTGATACACAATGCCAGAAGTTATAGGTGAAAGTATCTTCTTGCAAAGTGACTATGCATGATGACATCGATGGTTGCTTCATATCCTGCATATGTTTTTATTGCTCAAAGGAAGTTGGGAGATGATGAGAACTTTGATGATGGGTAGTTGTTGAATTCTTAAGTTGTCAATTCCTTGTGTACCAGTGTGACGTGTTCAATTGAAACCTTTTTGAGAGGATGTATCTTAATTTTCATGTCCTAGGCTGTTCTGGAGGCTAATGGATGGCGGTAGGTGGGTAGGTCACGGCTCAGGAGTGCAAATCACTCTGTATGAGCAAGAGGAAAAGATTTGACTCCTATGGATGGTTTCGTGTTCTGTACATGTATTACAGTTATTAGTTATCGAGCAGGCTTCCCTCTAGGCATACATGGCACAAGCAGCCGAATACAATCTGAAAGAAACAGGCTCAAATTGCATTCACATAGTGGATATGAGGCTGTCCATGGGAAGTTCAGTTTTATGTGATCAATGACTGTATAGGGCCAAATGCTGCAAAAAGTTCCTTCGTATATTCCTAAACGTAAGCAGAGACTATTGACAACTTTGATTCCATTTCATTGAGATCACGAACATTTACATGGGGAAATTACGCATTGTGGCCTCCGAGCCACTTGCTTTCTTGCCCAAAGCATGCTCCTTCAAGCACAAAGAGTGACATGACATGACAAAAAAGATAAGGCAAGTTCACCCGTCCTTTGTTGCTCACTAGCATCCAGTTTCTTGGTCTTTTCCACCTCGAGGAGATACAATCTTTTCGCTTTCGGTATCGCCGATACGACCGACCGTAACGCGACGTTGAGTTCTTGGATCTTTTCCATATGCGGGTCGTTTGTAAGCATGCCGACGCAGATGCTCTGGATAGTCTGCCAACTCTCCATCACCAGCAGAGCGATGATAACCGCATACCCGATGGTTCCCCACGCCATCGCAATGACCACCCAGAATGTAAAATACCCTTTACTGAAGTCCCCTGCAAACAAGCATAGCAACAGGGAAGTTCCAGAAAAAGCGGAGATAAAACGTTGCGTGCAATATGCTAGGCAGTCTATGGCCGTGGGAATTTGGCTTACTTGCTGGGAGCGAGAGAACTGGCCACAACACGACAATGACGAGAGTGAACCCGACGCCCCGTCTCACGATCCATGCCGTCGCCCTCATCAGCTTCTCTTCCTTGAACTCCTTCGATGGCAGCTCAGTCTTGTCCTTTTCAACCATAGTGATCTCCTTGGTGGTTACCCAATCATAGTTTTGAGGCCACAGGAAGCTACAGATGGCATGGATGGCCCCGCCAGTATGAATCGAAACGAGATTCCCTGCGAGCATCGGTGGAGGAACTGGCTCTGGAATGGGCACTTTGCTCATCTAAAAAATCAGGGAGGAATACCCTGATAGGATGATGCTGACATTCTCTGTGTTCCCTTCTCCTAAGGTTTCTGATACAGTGGTCGAGCCTTACAATGCCACCCTTTCTGTCCATCAACCTGTCGAGAATGCAGATGAATGCATGGTTCTGGACAATGAAGCTTTGTATGATATTTGTTTCCGGACTCTCAAGCTGACAACTCCTAGCTGTAAGTAGACAAGAATTTACGGCCTTAGATGTGGTTTCTTCATGGTCAACTCTATTTGATCTATTTGGTTTTTACATCTGGCATGCTGAGGTGCGTTCGAAAGAGAAAAGTGGTCCAATTGCAAATTGTCTAGAATCTAGTGTTTACTGTTTGCTATTGGCTTATTGAATTATAGCCTTTTTACAATTCAATAAGGATATCGCGAGTTCGTTAATCTGGTCTGTTCAATTTAAACCAATGAAATAACAATAGTTTAATAAGTACGCACTTTATGTCCATCTTGTTGGGCTATGCAATAGTGTTGTAGTATTGGGCACTTTACTTTAGACGAAGATTACTAAAACCACGTGCACTATAAGCGAAAAAATTGGCCAATTAGTGCTTCCATTCCGAATCAGTACAGCTTACATGGAAAACTACAAAGTTTATGTGGCAAAATACCTATAACAGAATGTATGTAGCTCACCAAGAAGGTGGCTTTTAGGCCCCCAGCCAAAGTGTAGACGATCACTCCGAGGGGGATCAAGAAGCTAGCGTCATATATGTTCCCTCCGGTCAGAGCATTTACAACAGCAGAGCCACCGAGAAGCAACATTGCAGTGACGCTTATGTTCGTCATGAAGCAGAGGACGAGGAAAACAATATGCGCAGCAGTTCCCCAACTGAAATTCAAACTTACTTAATTAGCATAAGAGAATTTCTTGCCACACAATTTAAACCAAAAAGTAGAAGTGTTACATCTTGGGCCAGGTCATACATACCGAGCTCTCACGATTTCGCAGACAGCGTGGGCATGAGGAGCTTTTCTTTTGATCTCTATAGCCATTATACCAAACAAGAGTACCTGTTCGAAAGCATTTAGCGACTGAGCCATGAGAGCTCTCGGTGTCTGTTTTCTCTCAGAAATTAAAATCGATACACAAGAATGAGCAATCGGATGGAAGTTGCGCGTACCTGGATCTACGCATAGCAGAATGGCCCACTAACTCCATATTCCCAGCCAGCATTGGAGCTTTGCAAGATTGTAGCAGCCCACGTCCACTTCAAGAGTTCAATCCGAGAAATATAAGTTGTTTGAGCTGCAATTCTGTCTGAGCTACATAACTAAATATAAGTGCAGAAGAAATACCTGAGAAACGATCACACTAGCTGTTTGTCCAGTTTTGACATTCCTTCCTGCAGTGTTGAACCATTCAGAAGTGTCAGAAGTGTGGTGCGACCAGACATGCAGCTTCTCCAGCCAGACCTGGCATCACAGGAAATTACAAATCAGCAGTCAGAATCACCATTAAGGTTCCATATCATGCCGACGATTTATTCGATTATGTAAGAGAAAGAATGATCAACTAGTGCCAGTCTGGGATGCTAGAGATGTAGGACTACAATATTCCAACTAGATAGCAAAGACAATTATACGTGTCCATTTTTTTTCTTGAACACGAGAATCTTGGCTCTCTCCGATATTTTTGCATGACATAACTTATCCGCTTAGTGGATGCAAAGATGGCACCAAAGTAGTGATTCAGCGGTGTTACAGAAGCGAGGTATTCTTTTGTCAACAGAAGCAGAACGAAAGAAAAGACACTCGTACTGACTTAAAATGATTGACTAGCATCTCATGATTATTGGAAAATGAATACAGGCTTGTCCACAGAATTTTCATACAGTCAATTGATGGTATGGAATAGACCTGATTGCACTGATCGTTCAGTCGGAACATGCAGCAATTAATGAAAGGAATTATCATTATTCGCGGTATTAACCAAGTGTTCAAGAATCCAGTCCTTGGGCGCGAATGATAAGCATGCCCCGGCAACAATTTCTAGACACAAACCTATTGTAATTGTGCCAATTCAGCCCTAAACCATTTTTTTTTTTGCCAATTTAGTCCTAAACCTTTTGTAATTATGTCATTTCAGTCCATCCGGCGAATTTTGGCCGGCCGGCGCTGACGTGGACGTAGGCCGGCCGAATATTTTAATATTTTTTTTGAATTTTTATATTTTATATTTCTTTTCTTTTCTTTTTTCTTTCTTTTTCTTTTTTTCTTTTTTTTTTCTTCCCCCTCCCCTCCCCTCCCTTCCCCTCCTGTCCCGTCCCTTCCCCTCCCCTCCCCTACCTACAGTCGGTCGCTAAGGTCCGACGACTGGCTAGAGGCGCGGCCGGCGAGGCAGGGCTCAACCTCGCCTTCGCCAGAGATCTAGGCTTGCAAGGTCGACCCTCGCCCGGCCATGGTGGGGCTCGACCTCACCATCGCTGCCTCGGCGGGGCTCGACCTCGCCGTCGCTGCCTCGCCCGGCAACGGCGAGGCTCGACCTTGTCGGCCGCACCTCTAGCCGGTCGCCGGACCAAGGTGACCGGCTAGAGGTAGGGGAAGGGACGGGACAGGACGGGAGGGGGGAAGAAAAAAAAATAAAAATAAAAAGAAAGAAAAAATAAAAGAAAAGAATAAAAAATTATATAAAAAAATTTAATAAAATATTAAAATATTCGATCGCTGGCCAGTCGGCGTCCACGACAGCGCCGGCCAGCCAAAATTCGCCTGGTGGATTGAAATGGCACAATTACAAAAGGTTTATGACTGAATAGGCAAAAAAAGAAGGTTTAGGACTGAATTGGCACAATTGCAATAGGTTTAGAACTTTTTTGGTAATTCTCCCATTTATATACCTAGACGAGTTTCTGAGGAGAGAAACGTGTTTGACAACGACACAAAATTTATGTTCCCGAAATAGACATTTATTTGATAACAGCAAAAAAAAATTAAAGGTTGTCGGCCGCTGGGCCTCAAACGGGCCTGCGGCCGGCGAGCGATCGACAGCCATCGGTGGACCGGCGAGAGAGGGAGACCGCATGCAAGAGAGAGGGAGTTAGTGATGAGTATAATTCTTATTCTTATTTCTGTTCCAGAAATAGAGAAGTAGAAAATTTCAAACCTATTTCTGGACTAAAAATTTGTTCTAAAAATAGAAAAATGAAATTGTGTTACCAAACGGATTTATCTTCCAAACCTGTTCTGGAAGAGAAACAGAATGGTTATCATTTGTGCTTTTAATTTCTGCGTGACATAAATATTCAACACTGTTTAAGCATAGTTTAACAAATTGCAGAAGTAGATAAAACAATCCATGCATCTTTGGTGGGATAATTATCCAAAAAGTTCTACATTTATTGTACGGCGGTCGGTTCAGTCCTAAACTTTTCAATTTTGTCAATTTACTCACAAACTTTTAAGCGATTTGCCAATTCATTTCTTTGGGCCAAAACATCAGCGATTTTTGGCCAAAATTGGCTTGAAAGGACTACATTGGCTAATAGTTAATAGGTTTAGGACTAAATTGACAAAATTGACAAGCTTAAGACTGAATTGGTCGTCGTATAATAGGTATAAAACTTTCTAACAATTATCCCAATAAGAGACGGTGACCTAACAATATGGATGTAACAAATGGTTGCTGAATTAATTGCATGTTTTTCGGAACTTATTGGAGGGAGTTCACGTCTTGACTTGGAATAGCGGCTAGACACAGCCAGCTTTGCTTCCTGATGGAATCCTAATCAACTCCACATAATAGATAGCGACAACCACTTTAATTATATTATATTATATTTTTTTGGTCGGAACGAACACCTTCATTTCATACGACAAAGGAGTACATAGCTTTCAATACAAAGATGCAAATCTTACAAAGCAAGTAAAACAAGTAAATCTGAAAAAGTGAATCAACTTGGTACTGTTTGCAGAGACTGGCTCATTCCACAAAGATAGATTTGTCATAGCATACAAGCTCCTACGGCGGCCGATCATCGAATCTCGCATCATCACTAGCGTTGAGCACACGCCGAGAAATTCCTCTCTAGTAACTACGATGTTGCCACAAAGCGGTGCGCGCCTAGGTTCGCGTCCCTAGCACCATCACCACCACAACAACACCAATAGGTTGAAAAAAATACAGAAAACGCATTGTAAATCCCAGATCTATATCTAATTCGAGGATAGAAAAGCACCCAAATCTATATCTAGTTCTAGATTGGGAGAGAATGGCTACAGAAGAGATACTAGTTGATCACAAAATCACCTTCAGATAAGCCGATAACTAAAGACAGTAGCAAAGGAACCTCGAACACTAGTGGAGCGTTCGACTATCTGGAGCAAACACCTGAATTGGAAAGAGCAAGCAGATTCGGAAAGAGTAGATTCTTTCGAGGCACTCGCGCTTCGATCTTCAGAGCTCACTTTCGTGGAGAATGTCAATCGCACTCATCCATAAAATTGACGAAGAAACCTAAAAGATAGAAAAATGAAGGAACAAAAATAAGGAAATAAAAATGGAATAGGAGATCAAGAGGAAGAAGGGGGAGGGAGGGAGAGAGGGCCCTCTCTCTCTGTCAAGGTCGTCTGCTTCAGTAAAAAAGTTGGGGGCGGCGGCCTGACAGAGAAACCCGCTCTAATTTTATTGAAAAGGCCACATTATTTTGTTTTTGATAACGATTGTGTTGATGTCATTTGAGAGGAAGAGCAACACTCATCGACTTCACGCGTACGAATTGTCTGAACAAGTCATGTGTATGCAATCTTGACCATTTGGTACTCGAGATGATTTAGTAGGGTAATGCTGCGGAAAATTCAGAGCATTGTACAGTGAAATTCACGAAATAGCTGAGCTCATTTCCTTTGTTTATTGCCTTACGTTAGTTGATGAATTCTTCTCCTTCCTAGCAAAGAAATGTTGCTTAGTATTTTCTTGACATAGCCTGGTCAAAAAATCAATTTGGTTTTTGCCGATACTCAGTAATAAGTCTGCCAATTTCGCTCGACTGTTAAGGCACGGATGGATTGTCCAGGCCTCTGGTGATGAAGTCTTGATTCTGATGAATTGATTCAAAATTTCGTCCATCGATCTTAGTCATATATCAGCTCTTCTACCTTGCAATGCAACATAACGCTGTGATTAGGGTGAAATATATTTGGATATTGTGAACTCTCAACAAGCACATCTAAGTTAAATGTTCCTGGAGTCAGATAAGAATCTAGTCCAATAAAGCAAGACATGAAAGTTCCTTTGAAACTTCCCCAAGATTTTACCTTACATTTATGCAGACTTTTCCACTTGAAACTAGAAAATTAAATAGATTGCTGTCCAAGGCAAAATATTCAACAGGATCATGCAAAGTCAAAAGGGATATCGCTAAAATAAACCAAAGCTTGTGCAATGTGCTAAGCAGACATGGATCCCACACGAAGCAGCTGTTAAAACAGCTTAGACACTAGGACAAGCCTCAACTTCTGCAACCACAGTCCAAAGCCTCTAGGCAATACATAAACCAAAAACCTCACCACTACTCACCAGACTAGAGGCATGGCAGAGAGCCCAGTGACTTACCTACTCAACAAGCTCGCACAATTCGCTGAGAATGAGGTGATAATCCTGACAGGAGCCCAAGAAGCAGCCCTCTCAGTGAGAGGAGAATTGGAGCGTGTCCGGGCCTTCCTAAGGGTTGCAGATTCCCTAGAGGAAGGCGACGATGAAGTCAAAGTGTGGGTGAAGCAGTTGAGAAACATAGCCTATGACATGGAGGACGCTCTCGACGAGTTCTTGCCTCTCCTGAGACACGCTCATGGAGTCGGATTCACTGGCCTCATCAGCAGGATGTCCTGCTGCATCAAGAACCTGAAGGCTCGATACCGTGTCACGTCCGAAATAAAGCGCATAGACTCCACCGTAAAGGGCATATGCAATGGGCACCGGAGGCTGCGCCACAAATTCAGCAGGGCTCAACAAGGTCCAAGCTCAACGCTAGCGGACAACACATGGCAGGACCACCAAGGCAATGCCCTTCTGCTAGATAAAACTGACCTAGTGGGCATTGAGCAGCCGAAGAACGAGCTGGTCGGGTGGTTACTTGAGGGGGCTCTCAGGCGGGAGGTCATATCCGTCGTGGGAATGGGAGGGTTGGGCAAAACCACTCTGGTGAAGCAAGTCTACGATGACCCCCAGGTGAAGAGGCATTTCATGGTGTATGCTTGGATCACTCTCTCTCGGTCCTTGAAGATCGAAGAGCTCCTAAAGGACATGCTTGATCAGATCATGAGGGTGATCAGGGAGCCGGTCCCTCCAGGGGCCTACACTATGAATAGCCATTGGCTGAAGATGATCATTAAGGACCTGCTTCAGAGGAGGAGGTACCTGATCGTCCTCGATGACGCCTGGCACACAGACGAATGGGATGCGGTCAAGCATGCCTTGCCCAACAACGGTCACGGAAGCCGGGTGATCATCACAACTCGGAATGCCGATCTGGCATCGACCTCCTGCAAGGAGTTCAACGGGTTGGTAAAAAATATGGAGCCACTTGATCCAACTCAGTCGTGGGAGCTTTTCCGTCGGAAGACGTTTCAGGGGAATTCGTGCCCTTCCCACCTGGAGGAGATCTGTGAGTACGTTTTGAGAAAGTGTCAAGGACTACCACTCGCAATTGTGGCCATCAGTGGCGTCCTGGCCGCGAAAGACAATCGGAGGATCTATGAATGGGAATTGGTTCGTCGCAGTCTTCGTACTGAGATTGACTGCAACGACAAACTCAAAAACTTGAAGAGAGTTCTTTCGCTGAGTTTTAATGATCTGCCATACTTCCTGAAATCCTGTTTCTTGCACTTAAGTTTATTTCCCGAGGGTCACCGCATTACATGTGGGAGACTGATTCGATTATGGGTCGCAGAAGGATTTATTGAAAAGAAGGAAGGAAAGACTCTCGAAGAAGTTGCCAAGGACTACTTTGTGGAGCTGTTGAACAGAAGCCTGATAGAGGTGGCTGTTAAACGAAGTGATGGAAGGGTAATGTATTGCCGTATCCATGATTTCCTGCGGGACATTATCACTTCAAAGTCGACTGATCAGGGGTTTGGAGTAATAGCCAAAGAAGAAAATTGTGAATGGCCAGACAAAGTCCGTCGCCTGTCAATACAGAACACCCCGCAAGCTCCGCAACGGAAATGGTCCTTGTCTCACCTTCGCTCTTTATATATGTCTGGAACAGAGAGATCTTTTATGAATACAGTTCTAGCCAGTGACATGAAACTGCTCAATGTTTTGGATATGCAAGCGGCTCCCTTAACAAGGTTCCCTGCTCAAATTGCTGATTGGTATCATCTGACATATCTAAGTTTCAGGTACACTGAGGTGAGTACAGTTCCAAGTTCTATCGGGAAGCTTCAAAACTTAGAGACTCTAGACCTTAAACACACAAATGTCACTGAATTGCCTGTCGAGATCTTGAAACTTCGACGACTTCGTCATCTCCTTGTTTATCGCTACAAGAATGTATCCTATTCATCCTTCAAATTCGGCTTTAAGGCCCTTAGGGGAATAGGGGCATTGCAATCCCTTCAAAAGCTGTGCTACATAGAGGCAGATGACGAGAGCAGCGGCAGTGTGATGAGAGAGCTTGGAATGTTGACACAACTGGATAGGTTGGCCATTCTGAAATTTAGAAAAGAAGATGGAAGGGATTTGTGCTTGTCAATCTCCAAGCTAACCAGGCTTCGAGCAATATCCGTAGATTCTGTTGATGATGATGAGGTTATTGATCTGCAACACCTCTCGAGTCCACCTCCATTCCTTGAGAGAATCTACTTGACAGGACACTTGGGGGCTTTACCACACTGGCTACCCTCTCTCAGTAGCCTGATGAAATTGCACCTGAGGGGCAGTCGCCTAAAAAATGACCCTCTTGTGTCTCTGCAAAATCTGCCGAATCTTGTGCATCTCGAGTTGCTTCAGGTTTACGAAGGAAGTTCCTTGTGTTTTGAAGCAGAATCCTTTAAGAAGCTAAAGACTCTGTGTCTTGATCATTTTGACGAACTCAGGTGCGTAGAAGTGGAGAAGGGAGCAATGCCTCATCTTGAGAAGTTTATCGTTCAGCGTTGCAAGTTACTAGAGAAGCTTCCATCAGGTATTGAACACCTGAAAAAGCTGAAAGTGTTGAAGGTTTTCGATATGCCAGATGAGCTCATCAAGAAGCTTGAGCAAGGTGGACAAAATGATGACTATCAGAAAGTTGCGCATGTTCCACAAGTTTATTATGGCAACTGGAAAGACGGGGGTTGGGATGTCCAGTTAATCGAGAGATCAGTGCAGAGAGATCATTGCAGAGAGATCAGATCGGTGCATTTTCCAGGCACTAGCATGAGTAGTAATAAGGAGTTACCATGTTGGAAGTGAATGTGATATATAAGTGAATAACTGTGAGTCTGCCAAATGTTTGTGACTTGTGACTTGTGAATGTGCTGTAAGGTAGCTTTGAATGCCAGTATGTCTGCAAATGCCATTTAGGAGCTGTCACAAAACCATGTTAGTAAATGTTTGGAGTTAATTCTTAGAATGCAATTAGGGTTTTGATTGTGTCTCTCAATGCTCTATAACTAAAGCTCTTATGTAATGTTTTAGTAAGCCATCTAGTAAAGATGTAGTAGTTTTGTGATTGCTCTTGCTCTCCCTCTGTTGCGTGATCTCTAAAACCTTCAAACATGCAACAGGAGCTAAATACCTTGTACTCTTTTTAGAACGTCCCTTTCCACTTCCATGTCATGAACATTTCATCTGGGTAGATCGCCACAATCACGGTTCAACCCCGTCATGATCTCGAAAGGCGCATTATCGGTATACCCCCAGCCGATCGATTCTTTTACTTGACGAAGCAAGTTTTAGAAAGCTTACACGATGGTATTCTGAAACGAAATAGTTGCCTGCAAATGTTCAGTAACTTCCACCGGAAACAATCATCTGAAAGTAATAGCCAGCCGATAGCCATTCAGGAAAATGTCACTCTCATTAAAATTACTGTGAAAATATGTTCAGCACTTGCAGTGAACTTGCCTAGTAAAGAAGAACTTTGATTAGAACCATGTCAGAAGTTTCCGAGAAGTTTCCGAGGTATAAAACAAGAGGGGATTGGAGATTAATTAAGTTTCCTATCATTTTCTTTGAAATGTTAAACTACAATTTACTAAAAAAATCCACAGAGTTACTTATGTTAATACACGAACCAAGGAAATTAAGTAGCGTGCAATCATACTAAAAGATATTAGTAATGGTCATTTTCAACTTAGTCAAGATTCCGACCAAAAAAAAATAAAAATAGTCAAGACAATGAGGGTAAGGTTTTTTAATTTGTTAAGCGGGTGTGCATCAGGACCAAACAGCCATAAACTGATGAAACGACTAGACATTATAAGCTTGACCATTTCCACACCAAACCCTCAGCCTGTGGTAGCACTATGCTAGTGGATATCAGCAAGTGTTTTCTCAAAACAGAGCACGGCAGAATTGAAGTGAACTACCTCAAGCCCACGGACTTCCTAGACAATGGGGGTTCAATTCTTGAGAGGTGCCGAGGAAGAAGTTAATTTAGTGAAGAGACGGATAAAGAAATTATGCGGAAGATAGAATTGTGTGAAAATTTGTGTATTTATATCTAAGTTATAGGATTTATTATATGACTAATTTGACTATCTAAGCTAACATATCAATTTAGATTATGCACAATCAAAGGGAGAAATAGAGAATATCGTGATATATGCACCGTCACAAAGAGATATCATAAACCAAAGAAAATATATCCTAAATATGTCTAACGTTCCCTCTCAAACACAAGATGACATGGAAGCAGTCAACTTGAGTTTGGATGAAAGAACCAAATACAAAACGCCTGGATAGATCGCCGAAGCGATTTGGTGTGCTGAAGAGAGAACCTGTTAGGATGCACGTGTGAGTTGTGTTAAAGAAGTCCAACATCAAAGAATTGATATGGTGTTGAGCAGTTAATATATCCTAGTTGGCCCATAACTCATTGGCTTAAGCTTTTGAGTGCAGGTGGATCCAATTGGATATGTTGACGGGCTCGGACTTGGGCTCCCTCTTGGAGATCTCCCTAGGTGAAGGTATCGGGCTTCTGCTGCGCTTCCCCAACAGAATCCCCAACAGAATCGGTAGACATTGATGTGGTTGCTCATGCGGTTGTTATCTATTGTCGTGGTTGTTGCGCATATCACGCATTGATGTGGTTGCTCATGCGGTTGTTATCTATTGTCGTGGTTGTTGCGCATATCACGCCGCAGGAGGCAGTCATCGTGGCACGAGGTTAGTCGTTGTGGCAGGAGGCTGGTCGTCTGCTAACGTCACCATCGTGACTAACAGTGTTGAGGATTGACATTGAGAGAGGGATATTAGTAGTTCTTGAAAAAGAAAAAGACACCAAATAAGAGGTGTGATCCATGTTATGGCTAAATACACAACATAGAGAGGGTGAATAGGTTGTTTCACAAACCTTGATAAGTTTTTGCGAAATTATTAAAGTCAAGTTATAGTAGTAGGAACACGTCAATATATGCAAGAGTAAGCTGATAATATCAAATGCATTGCTTCTATCAGACAAGTAAAGAAATAAGTAGAGAGATAGAAGATGATGCCCGCAAATATTTATAGTGATTCGACTTAGATCAAGCTTATGTCTACTCTTCCAAATTAACAATCACCAACAAACTAGAATTCACTAGTAATATTTTCAATGCTTACACCGTAGATCGTACTACTTTTAACCGAAGCTAGTAAATCACACCCCGTAATCCCAAGCACTACAATCACTCATGCACTTCTAAAAAAAGATTACAATCAAAGACAAGTGTTCTCCGTAGACAAGTCTTAATTGTAAAGATTGATTGGAGATGTCTTATATAAAAAGGATCAAAGAAGCTCAAAAGGTTGGATGGAAAAAATGGAGAAATACTAACGTTGTTCATCATTCTCTCCTTCTAATAGTATTGTACATTTGTCCGTCTGAAAGTTCTTCGTGTAGTGCTCTTGCTGCTTTGTAATCAAGTTGTAAGCAAGTGTACAAAGGGCGACAGCAGTACTTGTGTTCTGATAGTATGATCTTTTAATCAAAAGGAACAGTACATGATGATTATAAATCTGTGCAATCTTCTATGTGTCCTCATTATCATCTTTATCAGCTATAATGTCAGTTACACTTGCACCTGTCACCATTGATATGCCATTTATTCACTCCCTATAGTTTGTATTGTTAGAGCCAACATGCATATAAGTGTGCAAACAATGGAATGAAACACTCAATGTACAAAATAATAAACCCATGATAAACAATTATATAAATAAATCTAATTATTGCCATCCCCGGCAATATAAAGAAAAAGAAATCAAGCCAAGCCGTCTTGAGCAATAAATAACATTATCTCGTTATTGCACGGGGACTGGACCCGATGAACGGTAGATGAAATGTCTAAACATGTTTGTGCACATTCCCTGTAAATAAACTAATCTATGAAAAGAGAGTGAATGTGCAAACATGATAGGTTATGCAAGTGTCACAGGCTCAGAGATTTGGCAGCGGAATTTAGCCCGTGAGGCGCCTGGATAGCCAAGCCAGGCCAGCCTTCTTTTCTTTTGTTGTCCCATGGAACATTCAGGTGAATATCTTTCCCGAATCAGATCATACCATGCCTAGCTTAGCTTGGGCATCCTTTGTATTGAGCGAGAGCAGACTACTTTAGGCACAACAACTGGTTTCGGCATGCCATGACCTCATCAAGAGAACGACATCAGTTCCCGACTAGTTTGTACACGGGAGGCCAACCCCGCCTTCAGAGCTTCTAAGGAATGTATTCTGTCTAATCCTAGAACTCCTAGTACAAATTGTCATGACACTACTCCCACAGACTCAGTTGCTTCTTACCCTCTGCATTGCTTATTTACTATGTTTGACACCAACAAGCATCACTTCAAGGTTACACGAGTGCGGGAGGACCCGGGGACACAAGTTGTTCGATCCCCGCATCGTACAAGGGACACGAAACAACGGGCCCATGTCACAAGGCTATGTCCTAAATAAGTTATTTTCCTAAATTGAGCCAACACACATGGAAATGAATTTCATCATGAAGTAATCTCAATAATTCTATACCAAATGTAGCCCTAAATCTGGTAGGCCGAAATTCTAATTTTTGTTCTTTTTATGACCCTTGCAAAATATTTACCTAACGGGAACTATGCAAAAGAGGAAATATACATCTACTCCAGATAATATAAATGTGCAATTTTTACCCTACATGAAATCCTAAAGATAGAATGGAAAGCTTACTCAGGTTGAAGCTTGGAATTCGTTTGACAGGAAAAGGACAAAAAGTTACTAGGCATGAATTGTTTGGCTGACCTTACAAAACAGGCTGCAAACTCTGTCAAGCCAAGAGCACCTTCATTCCTATATAATCAAAAGGATGGATTAGGAGTGAGCAAATTGGACCGGATCGGCCTGGACATGATCGGGATCGGACCGGACGGGCCGGGTTGGTCCGGTCCTTGAGGGGGATGGTCCGATCCTCGGTTCCATGGTGGATGGGTCGGACCGGACCGCCCAGAATATATATATAGAAAAAAAAATTAGAATTTTTTGAAGAATTAGTTAACATAATTTCCCATTTTTCAACTCGACATTCACTCCTCTCCTCTAGCTCGAAGCTCGCGTTTCGCCTTCACAACGCAGCTTCCGATCGTGTTTATCGATATGCAGTCTCCGATCGTCTTTTGTCTTGACTCAATCTGTGTTTTGCCTTGACTATATTATGCAAATCCATTATTTTGTTCGCACTTGGATTCAGTGAAGTACAAGTGTAGTCCTACTTTGAGCTTGATTCTTTCCAACTCGAAAAGAATGATGCAAGAGCATAATCTTATTTTCAGTTGTTAGTGTTGTTCTTCCTAATTTAGTCTTTTCTCATAATTTTAAGATTATAAGTACTCATGTGATGGTTGTACGATGGTCATGTGTATGTTTTATTATGTTGGATGGTTGAGATTGAAAGTTGTTAGTTTAGATCTAGGGGTTAGATTTCTATAAGCAGCTGGTGTTAGTGGTTCCACTAGGATCGGATCGGCCCGGACCATGCACACCCCTAGGATGGATGTAAGAATCCACAACTGATCATATCCTTCAAGTCAAACGTTGCTTTCTACCGCATCGTTTCAAGATCTTTTCTAACTCTTGACAAAAAAGAAAAGAAACAAAAAAGTCCTTCGAGAGATCGGAGGATGCCTGGATAAGTAGGGTAATATTTATGACTTGTGGGTATTTTGCAAGATGTATTTTGAATGTCGAAGTCCCCTCCCCCTTCTTTTTTCCTTTATTTTGAAGGGTTTTGTTAATAAGTGACCCCATAGTATTTGTTAATTATTACTAAAAAAGGAAACGTTTCCATTTCCAATGCATTGATTGTACCTTACGCGAAGACGGTGACACCCTGCTCAAGTCCCTGACCCGGAGGCTCGAGTCAGTCTGGGTCCAGTCGACCGACAACCTGTGCCTCGACTTCTTCTTCTTCCAAGTGGTCCCATCAAAATCTCAAATAATATCAGAGCTGAAGGTCATGAGTTTAAATCTTTCCAGGCTTTATTTGTCTCCCCAATTAAATATGTCCACGCCTAATACTAGGCAAAAAGACCAGACTAAGAGTTTGGTTGTAATTAAATATTAAATCACGCATTCATCTAACAGCTTAAGCGTTTAGAACAGAGAAGAGTTACATATCTTTTTATACAATGACCACTTTACATATCTTTTTCTTTGCAAAGACCATTCACATTTCTCTATCCAAAACTTCACATTGAGATAGGCGGTTCAACGTTGTATTACAACAATAAAGTATTCATTTGTGGATTTAGATATGGTACATCACCGATTTTTCACAAGTAGTCATGAAATGAAAAACTAATTCATCAAAACTATAGATGAATTAAAAAACCGTAGACATATCAGCACCTGAAGTCACCTGTCATCAGAGGAGTTGGAGTGCATGGTTAAATTTGCCCGATGAAGTTGTCATTCCTGCGACCAACTTCTGTTGGCTGTGGATCGTCTTAACAATTTTCTAAGCGACATCTGTTGAAGTTGTTGGCATACATCACCTGATAACGAGTCTTATATGCTCTTTATATTCATGTGGTCTCCCTCAACCTAAAAGCTTAAGCTTTTGAGTTGGACTTTCTAACATGGTATCGGAGCTAATGTTGTCTGCGTATGTGGTCCCATCCCTCATTAGTCTCATTAGTCAAATTTCACGCATCATTCGTAATCCGCCTGATAACGAGTCTTATATGCTCTTTATATTTATGTGGCCTCCCTCTACCTAAAAGATAGGTTGGATTTTCTAACAACATCAATAGATTTGTACGTCGTGTCAAAAACAACTGTTGAAGCTTCCTCGGATGAAACATTGCCATTTGCTCATCTTTTTATAAGATTGTTGGGCACAACTTCTGGCCCATCAAGCCCGACCAAATGTGAAATTGACAATTTAAGCTCAAGTTTATATCTCTTGTAGGTTATGAGTGGGCTTTGGGCATGGCCAGTCAGGGCATGTCTCCAAGCCCAGCCTAACCACTTCGAGCACAGCAATTTCATGCGACTTTGCCTTAAGCTCGCCATAGAAGCTTCTATGTCCATCCTTTCGTTCATTAGGTGAAGGATTCAAACCCCCACATGTCGTCCTGGATCTTGCTTAACACTAATGGTGCAAGTGCAAGTACACGGACACGTCCAAATGTCATTACCCAATGTGGGTCGGTTTACCGATCGCGAGTTTTTACTAAGCCAAAAAGTTAGGTAGGTCTGAACCTACGTAACTTTATATAGGCACTTCATTGAAAAACCGACACGTCTAAGTTAAGTTTGTTTGAATGGAGCTGCGGTGATGGAATATGTGTTTTTATGCAAACTGGAGAATGAATCAGAAGATCATTTGTTCTTCCATCGAGCCTTTTCAAAGCAAATCTGGAAGCATTCTCAACAGTTTTTTGGGCTTCATCAGACCATCTAGTTGGCTGCCCTGATTCACTTGCTTGGATCTTGGAAGCTGCACTTCTCAAATAGTTGTTGCCAATGTCCCGTTCTCCACTGATGGAGTATGTGTTTCATAACATTACTAAAGGCAAGCGAGTTATCACTTTCAACATCAAATATGTGTCTCATGGTTCTCGAGGCACGGCTTCGACAAGGAGACAAAATGATCATCATTGTCCAAGTCAGTCCCGACTCGGAGGAGGTAAGGATGGACCCCACCAACCTATTATTGGAACTGATTTATTTGGAGTTGCTGCCTCCGAGAATGACAAACAATACACTTTTGCCTAATTAATAAAGGCGAATCCTGAATGAGTATGATTCTCAAGATGTGTGCACCTTGGGTGCGTCATTGCGCAGACAGCAAATTTGTACGTCAAACATAATTTTTGACGTCTTCGACTGAATGAGTACATAACAACCAGGAAGTATGTACTTTTGGAAGAGTTCTTCACAAAAAAAAAAAAAAAAAAACTTATAGCAACATGAAGTATATCTCGACTATTGATTACACTTCATTTGTTTCGTGAAAAATAAATTATCTGAAAAATATTTGTACATATAGGTGATAAGATCTTAACGTTATCGTTGGTGCACTTAAGTGTTAATCATCAGTTATTTCCGTCATCAGTCTTGTTTTAATTAGTCTTGATACACTAGAAAATACTTTGCATGACGACTGTCAACCGTTCGAAAAATTTAAACTGTTAGATGAAGGTGTAGTTAAATATTTAAATATTCTAACATTTCTCTCACGTGTAAGCTAGATTTTTGTAAAGGCTATGGTTTATTCATTATATTCTAGTACTCCTTCACACGTAGATTGCACTTTTGCCTAATTTAGGCATGAGGTCTGAAAAGATTAGAACTCGGGATCTCATGATCTGATACTATAAAAAATCTTGTGACACAACTGTTAATTGTTTTTAAAGTTTAAAGTTTAAAGTTAGATGAACGCGCGATTCTATCTACACATACACAATTTATGGAGGCAAACATGTCAACATGAAACGAATTGCCGTCAGATGATAGCTTCCCTTTTTATAATTTAGTGATTTTATGCCAATTAAGTAGTGAGAGCACATAGATCAGCTCGTTGCCTCTCTGGAAACCATCTCCTCTTTGTTATTCTTAGGTTAATAGCAGATGTCATTATGTGATAGAGCAAACGAAGTGCGCGAGGAAGCGGATTTCAATTTCAAAAATCAGAATTAGGTGAGAAGTCAATTTGCTGTTCATGAATGTACTCACGCGATACCATCTTTAGATTATTATTACGAGTTATAATCTTGCCGAGCCGATTGGATGTCTCCCGCCATTCGACATGTTCTGACCGGAACGCAACCAACACTTGAAAGACGGCAAAATTATCAAAAAAGTCCTAAATTTATTGTAATTGTGTCAATTCAGTTCTAATTTTTTTTTTTTTTGCTAATTCAGTTATAAACTTTTTACATTTGCATCAATTCAGTCTATTTCGTCAGCCGGCTCTGACGTGGCCAAACTTTTAGATTATTTATTTATTTATTATTTTTTACTTTCTTTTCCTTTTTTTTTCTTTTTCTTTTTTTCCCATTCCTTCTTCCTCCAGCAAGTCGCAGAGCCCGGCGACTAGAGAAGCTCGCCCTCGCTGGCAACTGCCGAGGTGCGATCTCGCCGTTACTGGGCAAGGTCGCGCCTCGCTAGTGGCCGGCGAGGTCTGTGACGTCCCGAAATTTTAAGGCTTATTAAATGAATAATATTGGGATTCTTGGAATTGAGTGACATTTATCGGACGTGGAATCGTTCAATCTGGAGGACGTTGATCGTCGACTGAAGCGTAGATAATTGTAGTTCGAATAGTTAGTCGCGCCATAGATAATTCTCGCCGAATTCCTTCGCACCCGCGCCCCATCCTGAACCAAATATCCTAAACCAATTCCGATTTGTCCGATTACCGAAATACCCTAAGATATTATTCATATACGCCAGAAACAATTAATACCGATTGACTCGTGGGCCCCACCTCATTAATTGCAAGTCAAATCTTACTTTTTGACTCTTTGACCTTAGAAATTACCAAAATGCCCCTAATATCACTTTTCTCTCTCTCCTCTTTGACCGTGCATCTCCATTTCCCCCCCCCCCCCCCTCGCCATTTTCACGTTGCCATCTTCATCTTCTCATCACCATCATCATCACCTTGCCGCCGCTCCACCGCCGTCCGCCGTGAGCCTCCGCCGGACCGCCGACCACCCCCGCCGGTCGTGCCCTAGCCCTGCCGCCGTGTGACGGGCCAATCAAGCCCCGTGCCGCCCAAACCGCCTCTGTCCAGCTGCTGTCTGAGCTCCGCCGCACCTCACCTAGCCCCGTTCAGCCCCGCCGGAGCCACCGCAACGCCGCCGGGCCTCAACTGAAGCCTCGCCAAGCCCTCCGCCCGCTCCCTGAGTCCGCCGTCATCGTTTGGCCGCGAGTCCAGCCGCTGTCCAGCCCTGGTTCACCGTCGTCCGTGTGTCGCCTTCGCAAACCGTCGCCGCGGTTGCGTCCGGATCGTCGAGACGAGTCTGTGGGATCATTGCCGGGAAATTTCACCTCCGCCGCCGCCGTCGCTGGAAGCCGCTACCGCCGTCCATCGCCGGTCGCCGCCAGTTATCGAAGTGAGTTAGCCCATAATCCCTGATTAGGCAGTTAATTTCACTTAGTAGTTCAATTAGTTAGTTACCGTAATTAATTAGATAGTTACCGTAGTTAATTAGATAGTTGCCGTGGTTAAATAGTTAACTGTGGTTAGATTAAATAGTTACTATGGTTAGTGGATAGTTATCGTGGTAGATTAATTAATTGTTGTGGCTAATTGAATTAATCATGGTTAGGTGGAATAGTTACCATGGTTAATTGTCTGTTTTGCTGTGCCCGATAATTATTGGTGTCTAATCGTGGATCGGACTGAGTGTTGATTGCGCTTAATTGCTGAATGATCACACTAGTGCCGAGATGCTATGTTAAATTGAAATTGAATATTCGCGTGACCAATTGTGATTTTGAACATGAAAATGGCCACAGGTCGGGTTTTGATCATGATGTGAGTGTGATTGCATTGAGAATGAGAATTGGCTTGAGTGCTTGTGATGAATGTGGGGTCACGCGATGGCTTTGATTGTGTCACCCTAACATAACTGGGGACACGAGCGATACCCTTGTTGGCATGGGTCGCTGTCTAATAAGTCTGTGTGCCAGCGACGTACAATCCGGGATTCCACGGCTTATTAGTTGCCTGTCAGTCTGTGCCGGCGACGAATAGTCCGGATTACCATGGTTGATTAGATGCCGGTCGCAACTTGTGTTGGTCCGTAGTCCCTCCTGAAATTATTCTTGGTATGCTCGCCTTAGGGAATTTGAGGGGGCTATCGGATATCGTCCATGTAACGTAGTAGGACGACGCCCGGTTAATCCGGAAGAGTACTAGCAGTGAGGCTGTACTATGGCGAGAGTGGAATATCTCTTGGCCGTGATGACCGGAACGCGCTCGTTGCATTGTGCATGATCTATGGCTGAGTGTTCTGGATTGAGTGATTGAATTGTTGTTTATTCCCTGCCATGATTTATCTGTCGTATGGATCAAGACGTGGTACGTTGCATGTGGTTGTCTTTCGGATGTTGGGATTAGTTCGCTAGAATTGTTAGACTGCTTGGGTGAATCAACGTCCTAATCGGACTTAGGCGTTGACCCGCTGAGATTCATATCTCATGTGCTTTGGCTGATCGCCTTTCAGGTCCTCGCATTGGAAGTGCGCCAGGTTGACCAGATGTCGTTAGCCCGGGGTGCGAGTTGAGCTGTGGAAAAGCTTTTGGAGGCCGCCTTGTTGATAGCTGGTAGTGTAGTGTGTATCGGCAGTAGTATTACCCTGACCCAACCAGGTATCTTTTTGTGGGTCTTAGGGATCGGTCCAAAGATGGACTTGTGTAATAGATGTTTTTCTTGTGAACTAATCAAGTTTATAAATAAAATGTTGTTGTTGTTTGTTGTATCTCCTGCTTTTCTATCCCTATTGTAGTTTTGTCTGGGGTTGTTGTTGCTTCCGCCTATACATAATTATAAGATAAAAATGAAATGGGTCGATGATGTGCCTAGGATATCATCCTTTGACTTGACGAATGGAAGGGATGTTCGCGCCCCCGGGGTTCGGGGTGTGACATACCCGTTTTTGTAGCAAAGCGTGGTTTGTGGAGTGATAAGGTGCGCTGGGTTTGGGATAGTCAGTAGGATTGAAACCTTGTGCTTGTGTTTGCTACTTGATTGTTGTTTAGTGGTAAATCCGACTTCTCATTACATGTTGCTTTGGGCGAGCAGGAGTCTTTACGGTCCTGTAGGATGAGCAGCCGTAATCGGAGAGCGCCCCGAGGTAGGACAACTCAGGTGGATCCCGAAATGGAAAGGGATCGTGTCCCGAGAGTACCCAGAGAAAGGGTAGCTCCAGCTGTTCCTGAGGTGGTTGAGAACCGCATCTCTGCAGCGCGCAGAGGAAGGGCCGCCTGAGCGAAACCTAGAGTGGGTAGAGTGGATGAACCGGAAATGCTCGGAGGAGGGGTAGTTCATGCAGATCCCCGAGTGGACGAGATCCTGCAAGCCTTGGAAACCGTGGAGAACCTGATGGGGCAGCAAATGAGGAACCAAGCTGTAGCTGCCATTCCATAGGAGGGTCCGTTAGCTGAAGACGGGATCCGCAAATCGCAGACTCACAGATTGGTAGAGCAGTTTCTAAAGCTCAAACCGCCGAGATTTTTGGGAACTGGTGACCCGGAGGCTGCAACCTCATGGATTGGGGATTTGGAGAAAGCCTACCCCTTGTTAGGATGTTCCGAGGAGGAGAAAGTGACGCTGGCTGTCTACCAACTGCAGGGTAACGCTAGCTCGTGGTGGAAGGCCACGTAAGGAAGTGTGTTTCCCGAGGGTGCGGTCCCGGAGTGGGATACCTTCGCGGAAGCCTTCAACGGAAAATACTTCTTGGATTGTGCACGAGAGCAGAAGATGGATGAATTTCTGCACCTTCGCCAGAATCAGTCATCAGTGGACCAATATGAGGTAAAGTTTGCCGAACTGTCCAAGTATGCACCGAGGATGGTGGATAACCCCGAGGATAGAGCGAGAAGGTTCCAAGATGGGTTGAAATCGGAGATCAAGAGTGTGTTAGTACTGTTCAACCTAAGAGACTACAATGAGCTGTATGAGAGAGCTCAGTTGGCAGAAAGGGACGTTGCTGAAAGGGCAACCGTATTTGGACCGCAGTTTGCTCCTACTATGAGGAATACCCGAAGGTTCGGTAAAGGACCAATGGTGGGTAATAGGTATCCCATCCCGCCTGACAGGAAGAACGCTGTTGGGAAGTCGACGTTTCGTCCCGATATTGTGTGCTCAATTTGCCGGCAGAAACATGGGTCTGCCCCGTGTCCAAGGAGGTCAGGTGCTTGTTTCGGTTGTGGCAGGCATGGCCACTAAGTTAGAGATTGTCCTTAGAGACAGATGGGAGGAAAGTTGCAGCAAGGAGGTCAAATGCGGAGGAGCGTTCCGCAAAACTTTTAGAACCGACCGCCAATACAAGGAATGGTGTATGCTGTCACCCGGGAAGAGGCGAGGGATTCGCCGACCGTTTTAGGTACGATCTTCTTGCATAACCAAGTAGCTTATGCATTGTTTGATTCTGGAGCTTCCCACTTCTTTGTAACTGATCAGTTCGTTAAGCTAGCTGGCATAGGTACAGAACCATTGAGTTCAGTTTTTAGGATATCTACACCGCTTAAGGATAATGTTATGGCTGCAGTAGGATGTCCTGATTGTAGACTGATTGTAGATGGTCATGAGGGAAGGATAAATTTGGTTGTGCTAGCTATGTTTGATTTCGATATTATTATTGGTATGGACTGGCTCACTGAGCAAAGAGCTGTTTTGGAATGTCATAGTAAGACTATCCTGTTTTAACCCATTGAATGGGGTTAGTTTCAAGTTTGTTGGGAACCGAGGGGGAATCTCAATCCCCTTAATTTCATCGCTGAAAGCGACTCGATTATTGGATGGTGGTTGCCAAGGTTATTTGGCGTCTACTGTTAATGTGTTGGCTGAGGAGTTAAGGCTGGAGGATATTGCTGTAGTAAGTGAGTTCCCTGATGTCTTTCCGAAGGAGTTACCTGGATTGCCGCCGAAAAGGGAAATAGAGTTCGTGGTTGAGTTAGCCCCTGGTACGGAGCTAATCTCAGAGGCACCGTATCGGATGGCGTTGTTGGAGCTCAAGGAACTGAAAGTACTGATGTAGGAACTGTTGGATAAAGGATATATCCGTCCAAGTGCATCTCCGTGGGGAGCGCCTATTTTGTTTGTGAGGAAAAAGGATGGATCACTTCGTCTGTGCATCGACTACCATCAGCTCAACTAGGTGACAATCAAGAACAAGTATCCGTTGCCAAGGATTGACGATCTGTTTGACCAACTTCAAGGAGCTTCGGTATTCTCCAAGATCGACCTAAGGACAGGATACCACCAGCTAAGGATCAAAAAGGAGGATGTACCGAAGACGGCTTTTAGGACACGCTATGGTCACTCTGAGTTCACAGTGATGCCGTTTGGTCCAACAAATGCTCCAGCTGATTTCATGGATTTGACGAACATGGTATTCAGTGAGTATTTGGACAAATTTGTCATAGTGTTTATTGACGACACCTTGGTGTACTTTAAGAGCCCTGAGGAACATGAGTAACACTTGAGGACAGTGTTAGAAACTCTTCGGGAACACCAGTTGTTTGCTAAGTTTAGCAAGTGCGAGTTATGGATAGCTCGCGTAGCCTTCCTTAGTCACATAATTTCAAGAGAAGGAATATTTATAGATCCAACCAAGATTGAAGCGGTCATGGATTGGCCTAGACCGACGTTAGTGACAGAAGTGCAGAGTTTCTTGGGTTTAGCAAGCTACTATAAACGTTTCGTGAAAAGGTTCTCCGCGATAGCCTTACCGTTGACATGCCTGTTGAAGAAGGACGAGAAATTTGAGTGGACAGATAAGTGCGAGCGTAGTTTCCAAGAGCTTAAGCAGAAGCTAACTACGGCTCCTGTTTTGACAATACCGTCTAGTCCTGGAGGTTATGAGATTTACAACGATGCATCCTTCAAGGGATTAGGCTGTGTGCTTATGCAACATGGGAGAGTAGTTGCATACGCTTCTCGTTAGTTGAGACCGCACGAGTTGAATTACCCGATACACGACGTAGAGTTAGCAGCGATCGTGTTTGCCCTTAAGATTTGGAGACACTACCTAGTAGGAGAAAGGTTCCAAGTCTACACCGATCATCAAAGTCTGAAGTATCTGTTCTCTCAGAAGGAGTTGAACATGAGGCAGCGCCGTTGGATGGAACTTCTTAAGGATTATGACTGCGAGATCTTGTACCATCCGGGAAAGGCTAACAAAGTTGCTGATGTGCTAAGTCGGAAGTCGACAATTACCCAGTTGATGATCTGGGAGTGGCGTCTTCTGGAAGAGGTACGAGACTCAGAGTTCAAGTTGGAGGTAGGCCGTCTGTCGAGTCTAATGGCTACGTTGAGAATCGAGCCGGAGGTGCAAGCAAGGATTAAGATATTACAATTAACGGATCCTGCCATCCAGAAAGTCCTTCAAGAGGGCTCGGAGAAGAGGAAAGAAGACTTTCAGGTAGCTGAGGATGGAATATTGAAGTTTAGAGGACGTTTATGTGTGCCGGCTGATGAGAACCTTAGGGAAGAAATCTTGTCAGAAGCACATTGTAGCAATTACAGTGTTCATCCGGGTAGTACGAAGATGTATCAGAATCTGAGGCAGTACTTTTGGTGGAGTGGCATGAAGGTTGACATAGCCAAGCATGTGGCGAAATGTCTGACGTGTCAACAAGTCAAAGCGCAGCATTGTAAGCCTAGAGGGTTGTTACAGCCGCTTGAGATTCCGGAATGGAAGTGGGAGCACATCACGATGGACTTCGTGACAAGTTTGCCGAGGAGTCAAAGGGGCAACGATTCAATTTGGGTCATAGTGGATAGATTGACGAAGTTTGTGGACTTCATTGCCGTGCGAAAGGATTTTTCTCTAGACAGGTTGGCAAATTTGTATGTGCGCCTGATAGTATGTCTACATGGTGTGCCAGTGACGATCACTTCGGATCGTGATCCCAGATTTACGTCTACTTTTTGGAAAAGCTTGCAGACTGCGTTGGGAACAAAGCTGCAATTTAATACGGCTTATCATCCGCAGACGGATGGCCAGTCTGAAAGGACTATTCAGACGCTTGAGGACATGTTGCGGGCATGTATATTGGATTTCAAAACCAACTGGGAAGAGCAGCTTCATTTGGTCGAATTCGCCTACAACAACAGCTATCAGCAGAGCATTAAGATGGCACCTTTCGAAGCGTTGTATGGCAAGCCTTGTAGAACACCAGTCTATTGGGACGAAGTTGGTGAAAGGAAAATTACCGGTCCCGAGTTAGTACAACAGTCATTGGATACAGTTAAAATCATCAAAGAGAGGCTAAGGACAGCTCAGAGCCGTCAGAAGAGTTACACCGACAAGCGACGTAGACCGTTGGAATTTCAAGTAGGCGAGCATGTCTTTTTAAAGGTGTCGCCTATGAGAGGGACATCTCGTTTCGGTAAGAAGGGAAAGTTGAGCCCCAGATATATTGGGCCGTTCGAGATCTTAGAGCGGATTGGGAATTTGGCTTATCGTCTCGCGTTGCCACCGAGACTTGCTCAGGTACATGACGTATTTCATGAATCTATGTTGAGAAAGTACGAATCGGATCCAGCTCACGTCTTGAGCTTTGAAGAGATTGAAGTGGATGAACGTGTATCGTACGTGGAACGTCCTGTGAGGATCGAAGACCGGAAGGAGCAGGTTCTGCGAAACAAGACAATCCCTTTGGTGAAGGCTGTTTGGCAACACCATGGGACCGAGGGAGCGACGTGGGAAAGTGAAAAGTCAATGAAGAGTAGGTACCTTTTTCTTTTTGAGGTGGTGTAATGTTTTAATTTCGGGGACGAAATTTCCCAAGGGGGGAAGAATTGTGACGTCCCGAAATTTCAAGGCTTATTAAATGAATAATATTTGGATTCTTAGAATTAAGTGACATTTATCGGACGCGGAATCGTTCAATCTGGAGGACGTTGATCGTCGACTGAAGCATAGATAATTGTAGTTCGATTAGTTAGTCGCGCCGTAGATAATTCTCGCCAAATTCCTTCGCGCTCGCCCCCGATCCTGAATCAAATATCCTAAACCAGTCATGATTTGTCAGATTATCGAAATACCTCAGATATTATTCATATACGCTAGAAACAATTAATACCAATTGACCCGTGGGCCCCACCTCATTAATTGCAAGTCAAATCTTACTTTTTGACTCTTTGACCTTAGAAATTACCAAAATGCCCCTAAGATCACTTTTCTCTCTCTTCCCTCTCTCTCTCTCTCTCTCTCTCTCTCTCTCTCTCTCTCTCTCTCTCTCCTCTTTGACCGTGCTTCTCCATTCCCCCCCCCCATTTTCACGTTGCCATCTTCATCTTCTCATCACCATCATCTTCACCTTGCCACCGCTCCACCGCCGTCCACCGTGAGCCGCCGCCGGACCGCCGACCACCCCCGCCGCTCGAGCCCTAGCCCCACCGCCGTGCGCCGCGCCAACCGATCCCCGTGCCGCCCAAACCGCCTATGTCCAGCTGCTGTCCGAGCTCCGCCGCACCTCACCGAGCCCCGTTCAGCCTCGCTGGAGCCACCGCAACGCCGCCATGCCTCAACCGAAGCCTTGCCGAGCCCTCCGCCCGCTCGCCGAGTCCGACATCGTCGTTTAGCCGCGAGTCCAGCCCTAATTCGTCGTCGTCTGTGTGTCGCCGTCGCAAACCGTCGCCGCGGTTGCGTCCGGATCGTCGAGACGAGTCCGTGGGATTGTCGCCGGGAAATTTCACCTCCGCCGCCACCCATCGCCGGTCGCCGCCAGTTATCGAAGTGAGTTAGCCCCTAATCCCTAATTAGATAGTTAATTTCACTTAGTAATTCAATTAGTTAGTTACCGTAATTAATTAGATAGTTACCGCAGTTAATTAGATAGTTGCCGTGGTTAGATAGTTAACTGTGGTTAGATTAAATAGTTACTATGGTTAGTGGATAGTTACGGCGGTAGATTAATTAATTGCTGTGGCTAGTTGAATTAATCATGGTTAGGTGAAATAGTTACCATAGTTAATTACCTGTTTTGCTGTGCCCGATAACTATTACTGTCTGATCGTGGATCGGACTAAGTGTTGATTGAGCTTAATTGCTGAATGATCACACTAGTGCCGAGATGCTATGTTAAATTGAAATTGAATATTCGCGTGACCAATTGTGGTTTTGAACATGAAAATGGCCACAGGTCGGGTTTTGATTATGATGTGAGTGTGATTGCATTGAGAATGAGAATTGGCTTGAGTGTTTGTGATGAATATGGGGTCACGCGATAGCTTTGATTGTGTCACCCTAACGTAACTGGGGACACGAGCGATACCCTTGTTGGCATGGGTCGCTACATAATAAGTCTATGTGCCGGTGACGTACAGTCCGGGATTCCACAGCTTATTGGTTGCCTATCGGTCCGTGCCGGCGACGGATAGTCCGGATTACCA
Organism: Lenwebbia sp. NSW1173648; assembly: GCA_029784005.1. Classification (NCBI taxonomy): domain Eukaryota; kingdom Viridiplantae; phylum Streptophyta; class Magnoliopsida; order Myrtales; family Myrtaceae; genus Lenwebbia; species Lenwebbia sp. NSW1173648. Next base: position 7,874,663 of record JARCGZ010000005.1, read on the forward strand.
CGGTTGATTAGATGCCGGTCACAACTTGTGTTGGTTCGTAGTCCCTCCTATAATTATTCCTAGTATGCTCGCCTTAGGGAATTTGAGGGGGCTATCGGATGCCATCGATATAACGTAGTAGGACGACGCCCGGTTAATCCGGAAGAGTACTAGCAGTGAGGCTGTACTGTGGCGATAGTGGAGTATCTCTTGGCCGTGATGACCGGAACGCGTTTGTTGCATTGTGCATGATCTATGGCTAAGTGTTCTGGATTGAGTGATTGAATTGTTGTTTATTCCATGTCCTGATTTATCTGTTGTATGGCTCAAGACGAGGTATGTTGCATGTGGTTGTCTTTCGGATGTTGGGATTAGTTCGCTAGAATTGTTAGACTGTTTGGGTGAATCAACGTCCTAATCGGACTTAGGCGTTAAGCCGCTGAGATTCATATCTCATGTGCTTTGGCTGATCGCCTTTTCCTCGCATTGGCAATGCGCCAGGTTGACCCGGTGTCGTTAGCCCAGGGTGTGAGTTGAGCTGTGGAGGAGCTTTTGGAGGCCGCCTTGTTGATAGCTGGTAGTGTAGTGTGTATCGGCAGTAGTATTACCCTGACCCGACCCGGTATCTTTTTGTGGATCTTAGGGATCGGTCCAAAGATGGACTTGTGTAATAGATGTTTTTCTTATGAATTAATCAAGTTTATAAATAAAATGTTGTTGTTGTTTGCTGTATCTCCTGCTTTTCCATCCCTGTTGCAGTTTTTCTGGGGTTGTTGTTGCTTCCGCCTGTGCATAATTATAAGATAAAAATGAAATGGGTCGATGATGTGCCTGTGATATCATCCTTTGACCTAACGAATGGAAGGGATGTTCGCGCGCCCGAAGTTCGGGGTGTAACAAGGTCGACCTCGCAGGCCCCCTACCTCTGGCTGGTCACCAGGCTCAGCGGCCAGCTGGAGGAAGAAGGAAGAAAAAAATAAAATAAAATATTATTAAAAATTGGCTACGTTAGCGCTAGCCGGCGAAATAGATTGGAAATTGGCACAAGTACAAAAAGTTTAGAACTAAATTAGCAAAAAAAAATGTTTAGTACTGAATTAACACAATTACGATAAGTTTAGGACTTTTTTGGTAACTCCCCCGTCGAAAGACCATGGAAAATTCTTGCAACTGTCTTAAATTGAAGTTGATCTGGGCGAAGGAATACGAGATGACTTATATGAGAAGCTGAAAAGCCTTGCTCCCACGAAATAAGTAGCATGACTTATAGTGTTAAATCTATGCACGTCTCATCTGAATATTCCTTTTTGATAGCTTGATTTATCGCTTGACTTAAAACGAATCGGAAACTTCGATGCAACAGCAGTCCTTGCGCTTTAGACGAACGATCGCCATCAATAACTTGATCTTGGATCTTGAAGTCAAGGTCTAGAACCCTTTACACACTCGATGCCCGGGTTCTTCAAGTTGATGGCAGCAGATCTCGAGCGAGTGATTTGATTTTAACTACATTGAATCCACTTTGACATATGACAAAAGTTATGTAACTCAAGTGAGCATCGTATGAAAGTTGTAGCACTCCTGTTATTCTTGTCCCGACAGAATAGTAAACGTGTAGGAAAATAAAGAATCAGACAATAAAATTGAAAGTAACTTTCCATGATAAAAATGACAGATGGATATGCGGTTCGGGAAACTTTTATTACAAATGCACAATGCCTGTTTAATAGGCTATTAGAAACGTAACTTCTTATCAAGTGCAATACCACACAACATAAATCTAAACAGTTGCACTTTGAAAGAGAATTAAAAGAAGAAATTCTCCTCCACTTGTGACTTTCCGCTTATCCAGAATTAGCATCATCCCATCAATAACTTCCTTTCAAGTTGGCAGATCCTTACCTAACGTTCAAGTGAATGATGTAGTTTTTCGGTCAATTAGCAAACAAACTCCATATCAAGTCGGAAAATTCTGGACTTAAGATTTCACGGTGCCGACATATCCAAATGAATCGATTTGAGCCGTTACAGATAGTATTAGAACGGAACTCCTTGAGTACATGTGGAGCTCTGAGCGGATCCCGACAAGGTCGAGAAACGATTGCTCCCGCTTTCTAGGAAGGCGGCCTGACGACGGATTAGGTCGAGAAATAATTGCTCCCGGCACACCTCGTCGACCTTCTGACACGTGGCCCTCGAATCGATTGTAGCACACGAGATAACTAACTTAACTACAAAATGTCAGCTAAACCCGAACTAATACATGTCGGGAGAATTACCAAAAAGGTCCTAAACTATTATAATTGTGCCAATTTAATCATAAACCTTTTGCAATTGTGCCATTTCAATCCATCCGGCGAATTTTGGCCGGCCGGCGCTGATGTGGACGCCGGCCGGCGATCGAATATTTTAATATTTTTTTGAATTTTTTATGATTTTTTTTTATAATTGTTATTTTTTTTCTTTTCTTTTTTCTTTCTTTTTCTTTTTCTTTTTTTCCCCCCTCCCCTCCCTTCCCTTCCCTTCCCTTCCCCTACCTCCAGCCGGTTGCCTTGATCCGGCGACCGGCCAGAGGCGCGGCTGGCAAGGTTGAGCCGCGCCCGGCCATGGCGGGGCTTGACCTCGCCGTCACTGCCTTGTCCGGTGATGGCGAGGTCGAGCCTTGCCATGGCCGGGTGAGGCTGGTCCCGCCAGGGTCCGGCCGAGGGTCGACCTCGCAAGCCTAGATCTGGGCTTGCGAGGTCGAGCCCCGCCATGGCCGGGCAAGGCTCCGCCTCACCGGCCGTGCCTCTGGCCGGTCGTCGTGGCAACCGGCTGTAGGTAGGGGAGGAGAGGGGAAGGGACGGGTCGGGAGGGGAGGGGAGGGGGAAAAAAAGAAAAAGAAAAAGAAAAAGAAAAGAAAACAATAAAAATTATAAAAAAATCATAAAAAAATAAGAAAATATATATTAAAATATTCGGTCGCAGGCCGGCTGCCGTTCACATCAGTGTCGGCCGTCCAAAATTCGCCGGATGGACTGAAATGGCACAATTGCAAAAGGTTTAGGACTGAATCGGCAAAAAAAAAAGATTTAGGATTGAATTGGCACAATTACAATAGGTTTAGGACTTTTCTGGTAATTTTCCCAATACATGTCACTTTCTTTCCTTGCGGTAGATCATGAACAAAGATTCTACGTATAGATTGGTTGATATCCTATTCGCAGGTAAATGATAACGAAATCCCCCGAATCTCCTGCAGTAACGAGCAAGCTCTATCTCCTCCAGAACGTCTATGAAACTTCGACGAAATTAGCTTCTGTTTCTTAAACAGTAGTTATCCACAACTCTTGGTGCTCGTTACAAGGCCAAAGTCTCCAAAAGGGGCCATCAAAGATCAAGTTGAGGGTCAAATTGGTCAAAGGTCGGCCCTTATCCATTCTTTTTTTTTTTGGTCAAAGGTCGGCCCTTATCCATTCAATGGCGACAGATTTATGTTTGACTTCTTTATATGAGCAAGAACGTATTCACCATGTCTGAAAGTCTCACAGGTGCTCGCTTTAGGACCAGATGCTCATTTTATTTTGGTCAGTGAAAAGCACCAGCTTTCTGGGAGTCTTTGATTCAGCACCAGCACCTCCATTTTCCCTGATGCCGAGGTAAAAGGGGATTCGTTACAGCAGTGTCGACAATATGTTGCCGTCATCTCGAACTTTAGCGATGGATTGACGACCCGGTTCAATCAGTCTTATGTCCTAACTTGTGTTACACTTACATCCATGATCAAATTTGGTTTACAAGGCCGAATTCGAATACACATGAAATATAACTCAAACGAAAACGTGTAGTTTCTGCAGGACATAAATAACTTGACACTGTTTAAGCATAGCTTAACGAATTGCAGAAGTAGATACAGCAACCTATGCATCTTTGGTCCCTCCCATTCCCTATTGTGTATGTAGAATCTGTAGATGTGATAATTTCGATTCGATGACAGTCGGATCTTAATTCATTCCTCTGCACTCCTTCCATTGTCTTGATCAGGCATAAGAATAGCAGTACAAGATCATCGATAGAAAGCTGATCTTATGGTCTATAATTCGATCGAAAAGCGACATACTTTAACCGAAATAAGAGACAGTGGCCTAACAATATGGATAATAACAAATGGGTTATTAAATCGATTGCATGTTTTTCAAGACTTGTCAGGAGGGAGTTCCTGTCTTAACTTGGAACAGCGGCGTGACAGAGCCAGCTTTTCCTCCTCATGGAATCCTAATCAACTCCACATAATAGAGAGCGACGGCCGCTCTAATCTTACCGAAAAGGCGCCATAATTTCGCGTTTTCTAAAGATTTAGTCGATGTCATTCTATTGTTTAGTGCTATCTGTCCTTAGTGGCTGGAACGTGACTCTTCACTTAATTTGGTTAATGGCTTCACACGCGATGAGAGTCCATTTTTTAATTCGATAGGTGTAGCTTTTCCTCTCAAAGTTGGTCCCTTCTCCTTCACCAGTAGAAGAACAAGACGTATATATCGCTACAGATTTACTGAATCTTGACCGTTTCGTATTTGAGATGATACGGTCGGTAGGGTAATGCCGCGGCAAAATCAGAGCAGTGTACAGCGAAGTTCGCGCATAATCTGAGCTCATTTCCTATTTCGTCGCCTCACTGCAGTTGATTAATTTTCCTACTTCCTAGCTAGGAAATGCTGCTTGAATTTCCTTCCAGGTGACCTGGTCAAAAAATAAATTCGGCTTCTGTGATGCTCGGAGATAAGTCGGCGAATTTCACTTGAATGTTCAGGCACAGATGGATTGTCCTGGCCTCAGGTGTTGGAAGTCTTGATCCTGATGAACTCTTGACCATCATGATATTCTGAATTGATTGAAATTTTCGTCCATCGATCTTGGTCAAGATCAGCTCCTAGACATTGCAATGCAACTTTTTCAAGAAACATTTATGTCGACATGATGGTGTGATCAAGCAGGGATTGGCAGCTGAAATATATTTCGATAAACGACGAAGGCGAAAACGACATGATTGTGAACTCACAACAGGCACATCTAAATTAGCTGTTCCTGGTTTCAGATAAGAATCTACCCGGATAAAATAAAACACGAAAGTTTCTCCGAAACTTCCCATGATTTTTCCATAAATATATGAGGTTATATTATACTAAACGGCGTTTATACAAGTTATTGCTGTTGACAATTAAGAAATTTTAGTTAGCTTATTCACGTAAGATGAAACTACAAAAGAATAAAATACTAAACATACTTGCAGACTTTTCCACACGAAACAAGACAATTGAAAAGGTTGCTGTTAAAGGAAAACATATTCAACAGGAGCACGCAAAAGAATGAAAGGGATATAACATAAATAAACCAATACTTGTAGAATGTGCTAAGCAGACATGGATCCCACACAAGGCAGCTATAAATATAAGATTCACTAACATTCAGCAGTAAAACAGTTGAGAGACTATGAAAAGCCTCAGCTTCTTCAACCACAGTCTAAACCATCTGGGCAATACATAAACAGATAACCTCACCACCACTCACCAGACTAGAGGTATGGCAGAGAGCCCAGTGAATCACCTACTCACAAAGCTTGCACAATTCGTTGAGAACGAGGTGCGGCACCTGACAGGCGGTCAAGAAGAAGCCCTCTCAGTGAGAGGAGAATTGGAGCGTGTCCGGGCCTTCCTCCGGGTCGCGGATTCCCTCGAGGAAAGCGACGACGAGGTCAAAGTGTGGGTGAAGCAGTTGAGAAACACAGCCTACGAAATGGAGGACGCGCTCGATGAGTTCTCGCTGATCCTGAGACACGATCATGGAGTCGGGTTCACTGGCCTTATCAGCAGGATGTCCTGCTGCATCAGGAACCTGAAGGCTCGATATCGTGTCACGTCCGAGATAAAGCGCATCAACTCCAGAGTAAAGACCATATGTGAAGGGCACCGGAGGCTGCACCACAAATTCAGCAGGGCTCAACAAGAGCTCGGCGCGGATAACTCCTGGCAGGACCACCGAGGCAATGCCCTTCTCCTAGATAGAACTGACCTAGTGGGCATTGAACAGCCGAAGAACGAGCTGGTTGGGCGGTTACTCGATGATGCTCTCGGGCGGGAGGTCATCTCCGTCGTGGGAATGGGAGGGTTGGGCAAAACCACTCTGGTGAAGCAAGTCTACGAAGACCCTGCCGTGAAGAAACATTTTACGGTGTATGCTTGGATCACTCTCTCTCGGTCCGTGAAGATTGAAGAGCTCCTCAAAGACATGCTTGATCAGATCATGAGGGTGATCAGGAAACCGGTCCCTCCAGGAGCCAACACTATGAATAGCCATTGGCTGAAGATGATCATCAAGGACCTGCTTCAGAGGAGGAGGTACCTGATCGTCCTCGATGACGCCTGGCACATAAACGAATGGGATGCGGTCAAGCATGCCTTTCCCAACAACAGTCACGGAAGCCGAGTGATCATCACAACCCGGAATGCCGGTCTGGCATCCACCTCCTGCAAAGAGTTCAACGGGCTGGAAAAAAATATGGAGCCGCTCGATCCGGAGCAGTCGTGGAAGCTTTTCTGTCGGAAGACGTTTCAGGGGAATTCGTGCCCTTCCCACCTGGAGGAGATATGTAAGTTCATTTTGAGGAAGTGCGAAGGATTACCGCTCGCCATCGTGGCCATCAGCGGTGTTCTGGCCGCGAAAGACAGGCGGAGGATTGACGAGTGGGATGTGGTACGGCGCAGCCTTCGCGCTGAGATCGATGGCAATGATAGGCTCAAGAACTTGAAGAGGGTGCTTTCCCTCAGTTTCGGTGATTTGCCGTACTATCTCAAGTCCTGTTTCTTGCACTTGAGTGTATTTCCTGAGGGTCATCTGATCGAACGCAGAAGACTGATCCGGCTTTGGGTAGCGGAAGGGTTTGTCGAGAGAAAAGAAGGCAAGACGCTCGAAGAAGTTGCAGAGGACTACTTCAGAGAGCTCCTGAACAGAAGCCTGATGCAAGTGGCTGAAACGACAACCGACGGAAGGGTCACGTTTTGCCGCATCCATGATTTGCAGAGGGAAATAATAACTTCAAAATCGAGAGATCAAAGCTTCGCAACGATTGCCAAAGAGCAAACCGACATGTGGCCAGATAAAGTTCGCCGCCTTTCATTGCACAACAGCCTGCAAGCAGCACAGCAAAACAGGTCACTTTCTCATCTGCGCTCTCTATACATGTTCGGGGTAGACAGGGCATCCATTGACATTGTCCTAGGTAGTGACATCAAACTGCTCAATGTCTTAGACTTGCAAGCCACACCTTTGCCAAGGTTCCCAGTCCAAGTTGTTGACTGGTACTACCTAACATATTTAAGCTTCAGGCACACTGAGGTTAAAACAATTCCTACTTCGATAGGGAAGCTTCAGAACTTAGAGACTCTAGATCTTAAGCACACAAATGTAACGCGATTGCCTGTCGAAATCTTGAAGCTGCAAAAGCTCCGGCATCTCTTGGTGTATCGGTATGAGAACATATCCTATTTGTGTCACAAGTATGGCTTCAAGGCACTCACGGAGATTGGGGCTCTGCAATCCCTTCAAAAGTTGTGCTACATAGAGGCGGACGATGAGAGGAACCACATTGTAATGAGAGAGCTCGGCAAGCTGACGCAGTTAAGCAGGTTGGGCATCCTAAAGTTGAGGAAAGAGGACGGAAGGGCTTTGTGCTCATCGATCGAGAAATTAACCAACCTCCGTGCAATATCTGTGGCTTCAATTGAGGATGACGAGATATTGGATCTGCAACATCTTACCTCTCCGCCTCAACTACTGCAGAGGATCTACTTGAAAGGGCGTCTCGAGATGCTACCAAACTGGTTAGCCACTCTCCATAGTCTTGTCAAGTTGCATTTACGATGGAGTCGGCTGAAGGATGACCCGCTCGTATCACTCCAAAGTCTGCCCAATCTCGTGCATCTCGAGCTGCTCCAGGTCTATGAAGGAAAGACATTATGCTTCAAACCCAAAGGTTTTAGGAAGTTGAGAATTCTGGGTCTCGACAATTTCGATGAACTCAGATCCGTGGAAGTGGAGGAAGGAGCAATGCCCTGCCTGGAAAAGTTGATCATTCAGCGCTGCAAGCTACTGGAGAAGCTGCCATCAGGCATTGAGTATCTGACCAAGCTCAAAGTACTTGAGTTCTTCGACATGCCTGATGAGTTGGTCAAGAAGTTTGTGCGAGACGAGCATGACAAGGATTATCAGAAGATCGCACACATTCCAGAAGTTTACTATGGATATTGGAGAGATGGAGGCTGGGACGTCCAATCGATAGAGAGATCATCTGAGGGCGATGCCTCTCCTCGCCAAGGCACTAGCATGAGAAGCAGTCAGTTCCCTCCATGCTGGAAGTAATGGATTGATTCTTTTTCCGTGATCTGAGAATTATATGTGCTCAAAATGTTTGCAATGTACATATGAGTGCGAGTATGACTGTATGTATAGCAAGTGTCGACGATAACAGGCACATGTAAAAACAATGTAAATACTAAGTTTAAGGTAATTTTCTATGCCTGTAAATGACATGAATAAAGCAGCTATTTCACTGTATTCTCCTCGTGAAATGCGCTTTCTCCTTGGGCGTCGTGGATGTTCGTCAATGTACGATAACAAGAGGCTCGCAACTAAGCCAATGAAAGATGACCAACCTATGATAGACTACTAAACTGAAATACATTTTTCAACACAACAGATTGCTTAGAGGGGAAAGAACAGGCAACACATTCGAAAGCCTTTTGCAGCAGGAAGATCCGGAACTGCTGTTAATGAGAAAGGCTCAAAATACTTATATTCGTCGCCACATTGATATACAGATTAAAACCCTGGCACAAATACTTCTACTTGTTTGTTGCATGTCAGTGTCAAACACAATCTCACTAACAGAGGATCCATCGGAAGTAACAGCGCTCTAACACCAGCCTAAACTGAATATTTTCCACTGCTTTCCTTCCATCATCTCCATATGTATTTAGTTGGTAAACAATCCTCCTAGTATTTTGACAGTTGAGGTTGTAAACAAGCAACCTTATGTAAGTCTCCCTGCAACAGATACCTGCCAATCACTTCATCTTGCTAATCATACCATTAACTTGACCATCGGCCGTGTCCCCCAGGAAGTCGAATTCTCGGGATTAACCGAATAGGAGGAATGGCCGGAGCTCATGGCGTGTCATTGGCAGGCATAGGTTGCCTTAGTCATAATGCAATGCAATTTCCAATTCCTTTTCACATTATACCCGGCGTTATGCAGGAAGAACAGGATCTGCTTCCCTGATTAGGGTCATGTATCTGGGCATGCAAAGCCCTCCAAACTACTTGAAGTTAGCCAAGTCTCAAGTCTTCTTTACATCCTTCCCTCTACAATCAACACTCGCTCATCTTAGGATTATAACCTCGGTTTCGGACATCCGAAGCCGATTCTGTAATGGCACTGCTTCACCCAAGTGACGTCAAAGGTCTCCATGTGCCTCATACTCCTTGTCCTAGAACATAGAGGAATATCCTGAGGCAACCCACCCAACAAGTTGTCTGATGCTGCACAAGAAAGACAAGATATGCCTATCAGATGTGAGGACCACAATACAATAAAACAATAAAATTGGGTGAATTACATTTTGGCAATTATAATATTGCAAATATAGCAGGAGAAGATAAGATGGACGGTTTGACAAACTATGAAAGAGCCAAACGAAGCTTCTATGGGTTCTTGCATGATAAAATATAACTATGATCATATAAGGAATTATGGCGTCGCCCATTAATTATTTCTTTTAAGTTGACATACATTAGTGCATCTCCAAAAAGTCATTTTTTATATGATATAAGTGCACTGGAAGTCCTACAACTTGTCATGAAAGTGCAATTGAGTATTAAAACTTTCAAAAAATGCAATGAAGTCCTAAAACTTATCACGTAAGTGCAACTGGGTCTTAAAACTTTCAAAAGGTGCAATCAGGTTCTAAAATTTTTCACGAAAATGCAATTGAGTCCTACAAACTTTCAAAAATTGCAATCAACGGATAGACTTGATTTCACCAATTTGACAAGTTTTAGAACTTGATTGCACTTTTTGATAGTTTTAGGATTCAATTGCACTTTCTTGACAAGTTTTAGGGCATCCAACGTACTTATCTCTTTTTTTATATTTTGTTTGTCTGACGGGGACATTATCTTCTAATATAGTTAGATATACATGATAACTATTAATTTTATAGATGTTGTTATTCGCTTCTCTATGCAGTTGTTAAGATAAGATATATAGCACATCCCTGGATAAAATTTTAAAATAATAGATTAACTCTTAGAAATATTGGACATTTCAAATAGGTTTATCAACACTTTCCTGTAAGATAAATCACAAAAATTTAAAAGAACGCTTCTTTTACGAGAAGAATGAAGGAAATAGAAAAGGGTTTGCAGAAACATATGATCCAGGAGAGAAAAATAGGTTTTTTAAGAATACTGGTATGCAAATATAAAGAAACGAAAAGTGAAAATGAGATTTCTTCATCGGTTTCTCCCAAGACCAGATCATTATACAACTTATACTACTGTAAATGAAAACTCTGGAGATTATTCTCCTGTGGTTGGATTAAAACTATGAGAGAACACTAAAGCATTACTGTGTAAAGTGAGTGGCAAGAAAGAAGAACAGAATGAATCTGCCACAACAGAAAAAAAGTGAATGAGGTAATAGAGCAATATAATTATAGTAATTTATTCTTACGATCAAATTCATGAACAGATTACTTAACTAGGGAACTTCTACAGAAAATGTATCAGAATAGCAGGCATACTTTCCAAAAGGAAGATTGCCCAAAAAAATCTTAAGTCTATTGTATGACGGTCAATTCAGCCATAAACTTTCTAATTTTGCCATTTAAGTCCTAAATCTTTTAACGATTTATCAATATAGTCTTTCTGACCAATTTTAGCAGAAATCGCTAATATGGACGTCGATCATTCTACACGACATGATTGCCACGTTAGTAATTTCCAACCAAAATTAGTAGGAAGGACTATATTAGCTAATCGTTAAAAGGTATGACTAAATTGGCAAAAATTAAAATTTCAGGAATAAATTGGCCGTCGTATAATAGGTTTAGGACTTTTTGGACAATTATCCCCGTTCCAAAGGGGACTAAGAATTGATTTAGGAGAATTTATACGCGTCCGAGTCTGAGTCAGAATATTGTCCTGATGGGAAAATACTCATAGGAACTTAAGGAATAGAATTTTAGTGGATTGAGAGAGCACGTTGGGAAGCTAAGCCTATAGAATAGTTAGATATGAACCGTTCTTTATTTGAGTTTACTAGAAAATATGCAATCCAGAACATTGACCCAAACATTGATCTTTTAGGCATAACAAGGGAATATTTTCTTATAGAATAGTACTTGGAGCTGATTCCTTTTCAATCTTGCATAATCTTAGAGAACCATCAGAAGTTGGCTTTTCAAAACTTCAAATCAGGAAAGTCATTTTTAATTTTATGGAAAAATGGGAAGAAAGCCCATCAATAACTAGGATACTCATAGAGCCATCTAAACATTTTAGAGCACAAGTTCAGTTCAGGGCCACAATTACATTTTAAAGAAGACCTTCCCATTCAAAAAAAGCTTGGCTCCTTTTTGGGTCAAAAGCTTTGATCTTTGTGACTTTTGTTGCTTTCAAATCATCTAATTTACATTTTGACCAAAAAAAAAATCATCTAATTTACTTATAATTGTATTCATTTAGATGCTATCAGTACTTGAAAAAATTTAGAACACAATTTGAGGGTCACAAATGCAAAAATTTTGATTATGTGAATGCATCTGAGAAACTTTTTTGTTTTCAAAATAGTGAACAAAAACATTCATGGTTATCCAGCCTACTCTATTTGGAACTAATGAAACCAGAAGAAGTCAGAAATTATGTAGGGAATTTGTTACATTTTCAAATCTGTGCCAATTTCCTTGAACTACAAAGCTTCTTGTCCTACCACCTCCACCTCCTCAGACGATCTACTTAAATTACACTCTCAAAGTCAGAATCAAAGAAGAAATTATTTGGAGATCTGGGACGCGTTTGTAATCGTGTTTAATATACTTTATGAATAAATTGTGATCTAATGTAGAAAGATCATGATAGTTTTTTGGTATTAGAGCCGTGTTAGATTATATTTATAGCGGACCAAGTTTTTAGTAATTATTGTGAATATATGTTTTATTTGATCCAAATTGGGAAGTCACTAAAAATTAAAGATAAATCGACTGCAATAAATTTTAAATAAAATGAATGTATTAGTTTGGTAGTTTTATCTCTTCCAGTACCAGATGAGATCGAAGTACTTATTCTTTCATGAGATTTAGATCAGTATCCTCCATTCGAAACAGGTTTTGACGCAATCAATGGAAAAATGCTCCTTAGGGACTAGATTGAAAAGAGTGAAGAAAACTAGCCGTGATTTTAGAAATTTCTATTCTTGAAGGGAGAAAATTGATAATAAAAAAAAAAGAAGAAGTTGAAGGACGAAATCGGAAGTTTTGACGAAATATTCCTAGATTAAAAAATTTCATGGTTTTTTTTTTTTTTCCTTCTAATTTTGATTACGTACGCACAGCGCAAACAATATAATTTCTGCTCAAGTAACGTGTACGTCCTGGGAAACCTTTGCAACTAGGAGGAAAGGAAACTACCTGGCATTTGTTAAATACGGTCATCATCCTAATGCTCAATTTCCAGGATCACCCAGAATCTAATTTTAATTGAGACAGACTTTTTCACTTCTTGGAATCTTGGAAGAATTCGCCCCTTTCGAAATTCTAGCAGGGGTTTGAATGCGGAGTGTCCTGCTTTTCCTCACAAGTATGTCCACCAAGTGTTCGACAAAATGCCAAGCAGGAGACCCAAAAAAAAAAAAAAAAACAAAAGCAGGTACAAGACGGAAGACATTTTCAATACGCGCAAAGGTATGCGTGACTCAGAACATGCGCCTTGGAATTGTTTTCTTGTTTCGGGTGTGGTGTGTTCAATCAGTAGATTGGTGCTGGTAAAAGTAGCTTTTCCATCCTCATGGGATCCAAATCAGCTCCACCTAAGAGACGGTGACGCATTCGCGAATACTCCAATGTTTCTTAAAGATGTATTGGTGTGACCCTTTTTTTAAGGTTTCATGTCGCTAGTGATTGACGATGCAGTGTGACAATTTGCTTATATTGTAGTAGCTAGTGGTCATCAATGTCCTTCTCCATATTCTGATTTGTTGTTGTCCCACTCAGACTTGATCTTGTTCTCTCGACTGTACAAGGGCAAGAGCTTTCTTGGAGACCAAAACCCAAGTATTTACTAGGAAGTTTCCTCATATTAGCTTATTCAATGACGATCCAATCTCATAAAGCACTGAAAATTTCAATAGAGATCTATTAAATTTCAAGTATGTGACCTCGATTATTTATTCATGACCATTCTAGATGAATTTCACCCCAATTTCCCATCAAGAAACAGCTTGTTGGACTTTTCGATATTGTCATCTAGTAAAGACGTTTGATTTCCTATCAATGAACCAAAAGATGTAATCAGTTGATCTTGTAATTTCCAGCAAAATGCTAATGGCAGTTGAAACTGTTGAACGGAAGAAATTGTGCAGAGATTTGTATGTAAGAGTTGTATCCCGAATTGTGGAGGCGTATGGTGGTTGAGGAACTGGCTTGTTGCCGAGATGGGACGCATTTGTGGAGATGGGGAAACTTGTACAAGCTTTGGAGGTTTTTCAGTTCAGAGATTGTGCTGATCGGGTGTCCTCCAGGTTCAGGGGGAGGATCATTCAGCTTGAGGTCCTGAAAAGGTGATTGTTGTGGACTATTGACCATCAATTTTTAACACGATCTTAATTGTTTCATCAGCTCTAACCTAACCTCATGCCAAACTTATATGTAGAAATGCAAGCCTACACTGCATCGGTATGCCGACCTGAAACAGCGATAACTTGCAAAATATGTCACGCTCAGGTCCCACTTGTCAACGATATTGTCCGCTTTGGGCCAGAGCCCGCACGGTTTTGTTCTTCTGGGCTTCGCCCAGAAAAGGTCTCGTTGCAAGTGCCACACATATATAGCACTTCACCTCACCACACCCAAGCAATGTGGGATTCGGTTCATCCTTGCCCCTTTCGCCATTTTAGAAGCCTGCCAGGAGCTACTCTTTGTCCAGGGCCTTCTGGCTCCAGCGACCGCTCCCCGCCCTCGTCGGACCGGGTCGTCACAAAATAAGATTCAATAAACTTGACTAGAAAAATTTATTACAAACTCACAGCTAGCCAATTTACTTGTCATTCATGGAAATGCTTAAATGATATACTCCAGTAACATTGGTATGACATTTTCTTCAAAACTTGCAGTGGGCTGCCTAGTCGGTGATTTTCTGGTTAGAACCAGGTCAATTGTTTCCAAAACCAAAAAACTGGGAGTGCCAATCAAGTTATCTGATGAGTGCTTTTACTTCATTAGAAAGAGTGAAACATTAATAAATTCTCACATTAAGAGGTATTTCCACAAAAATCAGACAAATTAAATAGCCCATGGTAGGAATGAATAATAATTGCAGTGATTCACAAAAGTACTAAATATCGTAATTTGCTCAAGTCTATAGCAGATGTGGACCACCAGCAAAGAGATACAAAACATAAAATTCAGCATGGACATCATATGCTTCACCACTTCCAAATTGAACTCCTTAACTTTTGGAGCCACTATGTAAGGATACTGGCAGAGTTATAATCCTCAACTTCTGCACATGCACAATTAGAGCATGGCAGAAGCTGCCGTGAACTTCTTTATTGACAAGCTCACAAATTCTCTGGAGAATGAAGCGCGACTCTTCAGAGGTGCTGAGGAAGAAGTTATCTCGGTGAGAGGACAGTTTGAATGCATAAGGGCATGCCTGAGGGTCGCAGATTCCCTGGAAGAGAGCGATGAGGAAGTCAAAGTATGGGTAAAGCAGCTAAGAGAGATTGCGTATGTCGCTGAAGATGCTCTCGACAAGTTCAAACTTCTCTCAGCACATGATCATGGGGTTGGGTTTGCTGGTCTTCTCTGTAAGATAGCTTGCTGTGTAAAGAACATGAAAGCTCGACATCGAACCATTTTGGAGATACAGAACATCTACTCCAGAATCAAAAGCGTATGTGATGGACACCAGAGGCTGCGCTACAAGTTTAGTAAAGCTGAACACGGCTCAGGCTCCAATTACTCTGACAACATGTGGCATGAACACCAAGGTAATGCCTTTTTTTTAGACAAAACTGAGCTTGTGGGCATTGAAGAGCCGAAGAAGCAGCTGGTTGGGTGGTTGGTTGAGGGCACTTCTAGGCGGGAAGTTATCTCAGTCGTTGGGATGGGAGGATTGGGCAAAACCACGCTGGTAAATCAAGTTTATGAAGATCCAGAGGTGAAGAAACATTTCACGATATGTACTAGGATCACTGTCTCTGGCTCTCCAAATATAGGGGAGCTCCTCCACGACATGCTTCGGCAAATTATGAGAGTGATCAGAAAACCGATTCCTTCTGGTGCGGACACCATGAATGTCCACTGGCTCAAGATGATAATCAAGGACTTGCTACAGAGAATGAGGTATCTGGTTGTTCTAGATGACACATGGAGGATAGATGAATGGGATGCTATCAAACACGCACTGCCTAATAACACGAGGGGCAGCCGAATAATCATCACAACCAGGAATGGTGATCTAGCATACACCTCCTGCCGAGAATTCAAGGGGAAGGTCTACAAGATGGAGCCTCTGCCCGTAGAACAGTCATGGAAGCTTTTCTGCACGAAGACATTTCAAGGGAATTCTTGCCCTTCCCATCTAGAGGAGTGCTGTGAGTTCATTTTAAGAAAGTGTGGAGGACTGCCGCTTGCTATAGTGGCTATCAGTGGTGTTTTGGCTACAAAAGACAAGCACAGAATAGATGAATGGGAATTGGTTTGTCGCAGTCTTCGTAGTGAGATTGACAGCAACGACAAACTCAAAGACTTGAAGAGAGTTCTTTCGCTTAGCTTTAATGATCTGCCATACTACTTGAAAGCCTGCTTCTTGCACTTAAGTTTATTTCCTGAGGGTCACTCCATCAAGCGTAGGAGACTGATTCGGTTATGGGTTGCAGAAGGATTTGTTGAAAAGAAAGAAGGAAAGACTCTTGAAGAAGTTGCTAAGGACTACTTCGTGGAGCTGTTGAACAGAAGCCTGATAGAGGTGGCTGCTAAACGAAGTGATGGAAGGGTCAAGACTTGCCGCATCCATGATTTTCTGCGGGACATTATCACTTCAAGGTCGACCGATCAGGGCTTCGCAGAAATAGCCAAAGAAGATAATCGTGAATGGCCAGACAAAGTCCGTCGCCTGTCAATACAGAACACCCTGCAAACTCTGCCACGGAACTGGTCCTTGTCTCAACTTCGCTCTTTATATATGTTTGGGGTAGAGAAATCATTAATGAATTCAGTTTTAGCTAGTGATATAGAATTGCTCAAGGTTTTGGATATGCAAGCGGCTCCTTTAACAAGGTTCCCTGCTCAAGTTGCTGATTGGTGTTATCTGAGATATCTAAGTTTCAGGTTCACTAAGGTGAGTACAATTCCAAGTTCTGTTGGGAAGCTTCAATACTTAGAGACTCTAGACCTTAAACACACAAATGTCACCGAATTGCCTGTTGAGATCTTGAAACTCCAGCGGCTTCGTCATCTCCTTGTTTATCGCTACAAGAATGTGTCCTATTCATCCTTCAAATTCGGCTTTAAGGCCCTTAGGGGAATAGGGGCTTTGCAATCGCTTCAAAAGCTCTGCTATTTAGAGGCAGATGACGAGAGTAGCAGCAGTGTGATAAGAGAGCTTGGAATGTTGACACAACTGGATAGGTTGGCCATTCTGAAATTTAGAAAAGAAGATGGAAGGGATTTGTGCTCGTCAATCTCCAAACTAACTCGACTTCAAGCAATATCTGTGGCTTCTGTTGATGATGATGAGATTATTGATCTGCAACACCTCTCTAGTCCACCTCCATTCCTTCAGAGAATCTACTTGAGAGGACGCTTAGGGGCTTTACCACACTGGCTACCCTCTCTCAGTAGCCTGATGAAATTGCAACTGAGGGGCAGTCGCCTAAAGGATGACCCTCTCGTGTCTCTCCAAAATCTGCCCAATCTTGTGCATCTCGAGTTGCTTCAGGTTTACGAAGGAAGCTCATTGTGCTTTAAAGCAAAAACCTTTAAGAAGCTCAGGACTCTGGGTCTTGATCATTTCGACGAACTCAGGTGTATAGAAGTGGAGAAGGGAGCAATGCCTTTTCTTGAGAAGCTTATCATTCAGCGTTGCAAGTTACTAAAGAAGCTTCCATCAGGTATTGAACACCTGACAAGGCTGAAAGTGATGGAGATTTTCGATATGCCAGATGAGCTCGTCAAGAAGCTTGTGCAAGGTGGACAAGATGATGACTATCAGAAAGTTGCGCATGTTCCAGAAATATATTATGGCTACTGGAGAGATGAGGGTTGGGACATCCAGTTAATCGAGAGATCAGTGCAGAGAGATGGTGCCACCACCCAAGGCACTAGCATGAGGAGCAATGAGTTCCAACCATGTTGGAAGTGAATGTACTACATAAGCGAATAAATGTGAGTGTGCCAAATGTTTGTTACTTATGACTTGTAAATGTGAAGGTGTTGTAAGGTAGCTGTGACTGCAAGTCTGTCTGCAAATGATGTTCAGGAGCTGTCAAAAATATGTTTGCTATGTTTGGAGTTAGCTGTTTGGTGATGTTAATTAAGGCAGTTAGGGTCTTGGTTGTGTTTCTCGATGTTCTATATATAAAGCTCGTATGTAATGTTTTAGTAAGCCATTGAATAAAGATGTAGTCTTTTCTGTGATTGATCTTGCTCTCCCCTCTATTGTGTGATCCCTAGAACCTAAAACATGTACAGGAGCTAATTACTTTGTTCTCATTTTACGTTGTCCTGTTTTTTCATCAGTTTCATGAAAATCTCAGCAGAGTAGATCATTTCAATTACAATAAGAGGGATTCAACCCTGTCATGATCTCTTAAGTAAAACATTCAAGATTGGGCGTGTTATGAGTTCTTATTCAGAAGCATTTTCACCGTCGGAAGATTCAATGCTCCTGCTATTTAATTGCTTACTCCCGGGTTTGAGATGTTTCTGATGCTAGCCTTCAGCTCTTGTAGCTATGCCTTTGCTGTAATAGGCAGATGTGATGATCAATGAACTTTCTATCAAATGTCCAGTCTCATGTTTTTCTTGATTGCATAAAAAAATAAATCAGGCGTTCTTTTATGATTAACCTTGTTAGCTTAATTTCCGCCTTAAACTTACCTACAGAACGTTCCCTGGATAAGTTCATTTAAACTTCAGGGCTGTAGCTACCATCATCTGCCTACTCTTGAAACTAGACAATCCTATAAAGCAACCTTCGAATTTGAGTCAACATTCGATGCTTGTCCATGTAGTGTCTCAATTAATTTTGCCATCTTTGAAAGTGCCAAGTGTCAAATTATTCTTACTTGAAAATCAGCCCATTCAATAGTCATTTCTACCCCGGAGACAATTGGTAAACATATTTAATGAGCAAATAGTAGATTTTGGAAGCATTGATTATGCATAGGAAGACGTTGAGCGACGGCCTTCCACTCAACACCGTCGGATCAATAAGGCCGACTTTCGTCCTTACCCAACGGGTGAGTCTTGCAGTCAAGCTCCCTTATGCCATTGCGAACAATTAGTGCATTGAAAATTATAATTTTTTTTTAAAATTTACCAAAAAAAAAAAATGTTTTGTGAGCTTTTTAAACAATATCCTAACCATAAAGGTGTGTTCGATAACAGCAAGTGCTGAAAATTGCATTTAAGGCATATACCATAATTCAGTTAAGTGCTGAAAACTACAACACTTAATGAGATTAAACTTATTTAATAACTTTAATTAGCATTGACTTAAAATTCTCAATTAAGTCGAAAGTTCACTTCATATGATAAGTAAGGAAGAGGTTACTTAATTAATTCAACTTAAAATTGTTGATGACAAGAGAATCTTGCCAAATATTCTAAAACCAGCCAGGAATGATCATTGTCATATGTTTTCTAAGAAATTAGTAATATTCATCTATTGATTTTCAATTGCCATCAAACAAGTTTTTATTGCCATTTTCTAAACTTAGTATTATCTACACTTCACATTCAGTACTTGAATGACTTTTTTGACAACCTTATTTGGCATTGACTTAAAAGATTCAGTTAAACCCAGAATTTACTATATATTTCTTAATTCATTCAACAAAAAAAATAATTGATGGCAAGTAGAAGCTAGCCAAATATATTGTTTTTTTTTTTTTTTGGTAAGATAAGATATGTATTAACCAACCAAAGCGCAGATTTACAAGACGAAACGCGACACCACAAGGAGAAGCCTTGCACTCGTAGTGATACCAGGAAGATGTAACTACGAGTGCAAGGGTGTTGTGGATTCAAAACAAAAAGATGGTGGAGTAGAACCCCAAGGAAGAATACACAAGTAAACAAAAAGCACAAAAAGACGGTGTAGCCAAATATATTGTTTAACCTTCCAATAATAAACATTGTCCTTTTTGAGAAGACAGTGCTAGAAGCAGGGAAGCCTGATCAATAGAGGAGAAGGCTGGTCGAGAGTGGTACCAAACGAGGAATATACTCGAAATTCACAGCTGGTGTGCTATTTGAAAGAAAAACAAAATTCAAGGTCCGACTTGTAATAACCAAAAGCATAGGCTCAAACTGAAATACGAGCAAAGTTTTTTCAAGCAAACTCGTCACCTATAATGTATCACAGCAGAGGGAAGTGAGTTTGAAATCTCTAAGTCTAAAACTAATTAGCCAACAAGATTGAAAGGGCCGCTAATGGCTGTGTCTTAAGCAGACAATTTCAAACTCATGTCCAGGGAGGTATTCAGACACCACGTTCCCTTACAATCCGTGTCGCTATGATTCTATCCAGTATCCACTACAAGATTCATGGAGTGATCACACGAGATTTCCACCTTCTCTGCAGAAACGAAGTAGTAACAATCTGCAATCTCCTAATGGTAATAAGTGCCTTATGGATAGGAAGGACCAGTGAAAATGAAGTTGACTTTGGGAGATGGTGCTGCTGTGTAGTGATGCCTCTACAGTGATTTACATTGAGGATTTCAGATCCTAACAGGTTGGTTATTCCCTTCAGATCTTTACCTATAATACAGGTCAATAGAGGAACTCTCTTTCTCTCTCTCTCTCTCTCTCTATATATATATATATATATATATATCACATGTACACGAAGAGCATATAAACCCCGCATCACATGTCCTAGGCATAACAATAGCCATTGTCCTAATTAGGACGGCCGACGTCCATGTCAGCAATTTCCTGTCAAAATTGGCCGAATGGACTTAATTGAAAAAAAAGGTTTAAGATTTAATTGGCAAAATTAAAAGGTTTAGGACTGAATTGATAAAACTGCGATAGGTTTAGGACTTTTTGGACAATTTTCTCCTTTTCTATGGCAGATGTAAAGATTGGGTACTTATCTAATGCTATACCTAACATCTTGCCAATCTTATCAATGTTTTTCCACGTCATTTAATCTATTTAATTGATTTCCATAGAGCACGCAATAACAGGAGAAGATAAGATGGACGGTTTGATAAAGCATAAAGGAGACGAACGAAGCTTCTATGGGTTCATGCATGACTAGGACCATATACAGAATTATGGTGTTGCCTATTAAATTTTTCTTTAAGTTGACGTGCATTCGTATAGTCATTTTTTACTATTTTGTTGGTCTGACAGGGGACATTATCATCTAATATAGTGAGATAAATTACTACTATTATTCAATATAAATTATTTAATCGGTTTCACCTAGAGTTTTAAACATGGAGGCATACATAACTTAGAAGATCATTATACAACTTAAGTACAAATGCAAAACTTGAGAGATGAATCCATTTTCCTGCTGTTGGATTAAAACTATGAGAGAACACTAAAGCATCACCATATGAGGTGTGCGAGATTTTGTGAGGCAACATCCAACTGTTCTAAAAGTTTAAGCTTTTAAATGAAGGCATGATTTCATATTTAATTACTCTAGCGCTCCCCCTCACACTTAGTCTGGTCTCTTTGCCTAGTACTAAGCGTGGACATAGTTAATTGGGGAGGCAAATGGGGCCTGAAAATGTTTGAATTCAGGACCTCCTGCTCCGATACCATGTGAGATTTGTGATACCACAACCAACTGTTCTAAAAGCTTAAGCTATTAAAAGAAGGCATGGTTTAATATTTAATTACTCTGACAAGGTGAGTGGCAAGGAAGAAGAATGGAATAGACCTGCTACTTTAGAAGAAGTTGATCAGTAATAGAACACAACCATTATAGTAATATGTTCCTATACTCATTAGGAAAACAACTTTTTCAATTTTGATAATTTAGTCCTAAACTTTTGCACAAAATTTCAAGTGTAGTCCTTCGGGGCAAAATCTAAACATCGTTAACATGGAGGTCTAGTCATCGCCGGTCATCCTATGTTGCACACCTCCACGTTAGCGATTCCAAGTAAAAATTAGCCGAAAGAACTAAATTGAAATTCCATGCAGAGGTTTAGGACTAAATTGACAAAATTGAAAAGTTTGAAACTAAATTGACATCCGTACAGTAAATTTACGATTGATCGGACAATTTCATCAATATTTGCTACCGGGCAAGCAATTTTATCAACATTTGATTTTGACACAATATATATCAAAGGAGAATCAAATTCATTACCAGATTTCTTAACCACGCAATTGTTACAGGGAGAATATGTATTAGGATAATAGAAATACTCTCCCAAGGAGACTAAAATTGATTTTGGTGAATCCTCACAATCAGGATTTGTCATCGGAAGCTAGAGTTCAAATGCGTCTGAGTCTGAGTCTGAGTTTGAGTCAGGACAACCCTCAATGAAAATTACTCTTTAAAAATTTAGGTATATTGTCTAAGTGGATTTTGATAGCTTGTTGAAAAGTTAAGCATATAGAAAATTTATAGTTTGAACCGTTCTTTCTTTGAATCGACTAAAAAAGAGAGGGCATGACCTAGAAGCCTCAGGGATATCATATTACTCTAAGAGACCTTCCAGCTAAGGTTCTCTATATCCAAAAAGATATTCCCTCCTTATTCCTAGAAAATGTCGTAATAGCTTTTAAGTGTGTGTCTTCTTCCAATAATCCTGCGATCCATAATGTAATGATCCGGTCGGACGAGAACACGGAGTGACCGATGAGGCGAGAGGATCTAGACAAGAAGCGGCCCTTGACAAGATCTAGGATGACAAAGGGGTAAGGAATGAAATAAATTGCACAACGAGCAAGATAGATATTATATATTTCAAATCAGAATTAACTCATAAGAGACTTTAATATTAAGCATGCTCAGATAGAAGTGTTACTAGGATGGGTGGCATCTTGAAAACTTGACACATCTTGGGTGGCTTCAGTACTAGATTAGATTATTCTCATAAAAGACGAAGCTTTTAAAAATTCCTATGAATGAATCTTTATTTTAACGAGAATTGGGAAGTCCTACGAATCAATAGGAAAATGCTCCTTAATGGCTTAATTGAAAAGAATGAAGAATGTAGTTAAGATGGGTTGAAAACTTTAGGGTAGATCTGTTCAAGAGAACATAGTTTAGGATTTTTGATGGGTTTTGTCTGAAAGTTATTACGCCCGTAGCTTGAAAACAATTTAATTTCTGCTTTGAGTAACGTGTACGTCCCAGGCAGCCATGGAAGTAGGAGGAAATTAGCTTGAATTTGTTGATTATGATCATCCAATTTCCTTGGTGCTTACAATGGTCAAAAGTCTAGACGTTGCCATCACTGATCAAGCTAATTTTCAAAGATCACCGAGAATCTAATTTGAATAGAGACAGACTTTTTTACTTCTTAAAGTCCTGGAAGATTTCACCTTTTGAAATTTTCGCAGGGGTTTGAATGTTGAGTATTCCTGCTTTTCCTCACACGTATGACCACCAAACGTTTGATAAAATGCCGAGCAGGGACAAAAAAGACGGCACAAGACGGAAGGCATTGCAAATCCACGCAAAGGTATTAGTGACTCAGAACATACTACTTGGAATTGTTTTCTCGTTTCGGGTATGGTGTGTGCATTCTGTAGATTGGTGCTGGTAAAAGTAGCTTTTTCATCCTCATGGATCCAAGTCAACTCCACCTAATAGATTGTGACGCATTTGTGGATACTCCAATGTTTCTTAAAGATGTATTGGTGTGACCCTGTTTTTAAATTTTCATGTCACGAATGACTGACGATGCAGTGTGACAATTTGCTTATATTTTTGTAGCTCAGTGGTAATTAATGTCCTTTTCCATTTTTTGATACGATGTTGTCCCACTCAGTCTTGGTCCAGTTCTCTCGACTACACAAGGGCAAGAGCTTTCTTGGAGACTAATGCCAAAGTATTTATTGAAGTTTGATAGAGAATCCTCTCATTAGCCTATTTGATGATGATCCAATCTCGTAAGCACAGAAAAATTGGAAAGAGAACTATCAAAATTTCGAGTATGTGACCTCAATTGCTTATTTAGAACTATTTTAGGTGAATTTCGCCGCAATTTCCCAGCAAGAAACGGTTGATTGGACTTTTCCATTATGTCATCTAGTAAACACCTTAGATTTCCTGTGAATCAACCAAAAGATTAGTCAGTTGATCTTGAACTTTCCAGCAATTTGCTCATGGTGGTGGAAACTGTTGAACGGAAGAAATTGTGCGGAGACTTGTAGGTAAAAGTGGTATCCCAAATTGTAGATGCGTATAGTGGTTGAGGAACTGGGTTGTTGCCGAGATGGCACGGATTTGCGGAGATGGGGTAGCTTGTACAAGCTCGGAGGTTGTTCGGTTCGCAGGTTGTGCTGTTCCTGTTTCCACCAGGTTCAGGGAAAGTATCATTCAGCTTGAGGCCCTGAGAAGGTGATTGTTGTGAATTCTTGACCATCCATTTTTAACATATGGACTGACCTTAAATTGTTTCATCAGCTCAAACCTAACTTCATGCGAAACTTTTACCTAAAAATGCAAGCTTGAGAAAGCCTACAATGCATCGGTATGCCGACTTCAAACAGCGATAGCCCACAAAATAGATTCAACAAACTTGACTAGAAAGCCAAAGTTGTCACTTATGGAAATTGCTAAAATATATACTCCAACATCGCAAATAATTTTCTTCAAAACTTGCAGGGAGCTGCCTAAGCAGTGATTTTCTGGTTAGGACTAGGTCAATTGTATCCATTATCGAAAAATGGAAGTGCAAAACAAGTTAGCTGATAAGTTCTGTGTTACTTCATTAAGATGATTGAATCATATTCTCGCATTAAGAGGTACATCTACATAAATGAAGCGAAATAACAATTACAGTGATTGAGAAAAGGAATAAAATATATATAATTTCCTCAATTGTACAGCATATATGGACCACAAGGAAAGAGATACAAAATATCAAATTCAGCATGGACATCATATGCTTCACGATTTCCACATTGGACTCCCCAACTTTTGGAGCCACTATGTAAAGGATACTGGCAGAGTATAATTCTCAACTTCTGCACATGCACAATTAGAGCATGGCAGAAGCTGCCGTAAACTTCCTAATTGACAAACTCACATATCTTCTGGAGAATGAAGTGCAGTTCTTCAGAGGTGCTGAGGAAGAAGTTAGCTCAGTGAGAGGACAGTTGGAGTGCGTGAGGGCATTCCTGAGGGTCGCAGATTCCTTTGAAGAGAGTGATGAGGAAGTCAAAGTATGGGTAAAGCAACTAAGACAGATTGCATATGACACTGAAGATGCTCGACTGGTTCAAAATTCTCTCGGCACATGATCATGGGGTTGGGTTTGCTGGTCTTCTCTGTAGGATGTCTTGCTGTGTGAAGAACATGAAAGCTCGATGTCGAACCATTTCAGAGATACAGAACATCAACTCCCGAATCAAAAGCATATGTGATGGACACCAGAGGCTACGCAACAAGTTTAGTAAAGCTGAACATGGCCTGCCCTCCAAGTACTCTGACAACACATGGCATGACCACCGAGATAATGCCCTTCTTTTAGATGAAACTGAGCTTGTGGGCATTGAAGCACCGAAGAAGCAGCTGGTTGGATGGTTGGTTGAGGGCACTTCTAGGCGCGAAGTCCTCTCAGTTGTTGGGATGGGAGGATTGGGTAAAACCACGCTGGTAAAGCAAGTTTATGAAGATCCAGAGGTGAAAAAACATTTCATGATATGTGCTTGGATCAGTCTCTCTAGTTCTCCAAATATAGGCGGGCTCCTCCAGGACATGCTTCAGCAAATTATGAGAGTGATTAGAAAACCGATTCCTTCTGGTGCAGACACCACAAATATCTACTGGCTGAAGATGATCATCAAGGACTTGCTACAGAGAATGAGGTATCTGGTTGTTCTAGATGACACATGGAGGATAGATGAATGGGATGCTGTCAAACACGCACTGGCTAGTAACATGTGCCGAAGTCGAATAATCGTCACAACCAGGAATGCTGATCTAGCATATACCTCCTGCCGAGAATTCAAGGGAAAGGTTTACAAG
Organism: Lenwebbia sp. NSW1173648; assembly: GCA_029784005.1. NCBI lineage: Eukaryota > Viridiplantae > Streptophyta > Magnoliopsida > Myrtales > Myrtaceae > Lenwebbia > Lenwebbia sp. NSW1173648. The sequence goes on from JARCGZ010000005.1 coordinate 7,900,349, forward strand.
ATGGAGCCTCTGCCAGTAGAACAGTCATGGAAGCTTTTCTGCACGAAGACATTTCAGGGGAGTTCATGCCCTTCCCATCTGAAGGAGACCTGTGAGTTTATTTTAAGAAAGTGCGAAGGACTGCCGCTTGCAATAGTGGCTATCAGTGGTGTTTTGGCTACAAAAGACAAGCACAGAATAGATGAATGGGAATTGGTTCGTCGCAGTCTTCGTAGTGAGATTGACTGCAACGACAAACTGAAAAATTTGAAGAGAGTTCTTTCGCTGAGCTTTAATGATCTGCCATACTACCTGAAAGCCTGCTTCTTGCACTTAAGTTTATTTCCCGAGGGTCACCCCATTAAGCGTAGGAGACTGATTCGGTTGTGGGTCGCAGAAGGATTTGTTGAAAAGAAAGAAGGAAAGACCCTTGAAGAAGTTGCCAAGGACTACTTCGTGGAGCTGTTGAACAGAAGCCTCATAGAGGTGGCTGCTAAACAAAGTGATGGAAGGGTTAAGACTTGCCGCATCCATGATTTTTTTCGGGACATTATCACTTCAAAGTCGACTGATCAGGGGTTTGCAGTAATAGCCAAAGAAGAAAATTGTGAGTGGCCAGACAAAGTCCGTCGCCTTTCAATACAGAACACCCACACCCTGCAAGCTCTGCAACAGAAGTGGTCCTTGTCTGAACTTCGCTCTTTATATATGTTTGGGATAGAGGGATCATCTATGAATACAGTTCTAGCTACTGATATGAAACTGCTTAATGTTTTGGATATGCAAGCGGCTCCTTTAACAAGGTTCCCTGCTCAAGTTGCTGATTGGTGTTATCTGAGATATCTAAGTTTCAGGTTCACTGAGGTGAGTACACTTCCAAGTTCTATTGGGAAGCTTCAAAACTTAGAGACTCTAGACCTTAAACACACCAATGTCACCGAATTGCCTGTTGAGATCTTGAAACTGCGACGACTTCGTCATCTCCTCGTTTATCGCTACAAGAAAATATCCTATTCATCCTTCAAATTCGGCTTTAAGGCCCTTAGGGGAATAGGGGCTTTGCAATCGCTTCAAAAGCTCTGCTATTTAGAGGCAGATGACGAGAGTAGCAGCAGTGTGATAAGAGAGCTTGGAATGTTGACACAACTGGATAGGTTGGCCATTCTGAAATTAAGAAAAGAAGATGGAAGGGACTTGTGCTTGTCAATCTCCAAACTAACAAGGCTTCAAGCAATATCTGTAGCTTCTGTTGATGATGATGAGATTATTGATCTGCAACACCTGTCTAGTCCACCTCCATTCCTTCAGAGAATCTACTTGAGAGGACGCTTGGGGGCTTTACCACACTGGCTACCTTCTCTCAGTAGCCTGATGAAATTGCACCTGAGTTGCAGTCGCCTAAAGGATGACCCTCTCGTGTCTCTCCAAAATCTGCCCAATCTTGTGCATCTCGAGGTGCTTCAGGTATGCGAAGGAAGCTCATTGTGCTTTAAAGCAAAAACCTTTAAGAAGCTAAGGACTCTGGGTCTTGATTATTTCGACGAACTCAGGTGTGTAGAAGTGGAGAAGGGAGCAATGCCTTTTCTTGAGAAGCTCATCATTCAGCGTTGCAAGTTACTAAAGAAGGTTCCATCAGGTATTGAGCACCTGAGAAGGCTGAAAGTGCTGGATATTTTCGATATGCCAGATGAGCTCGTCAAGAAGCTTGTGCAAGGTGGACAAGATGATGATTATCAGAAAGTTGCGCATGTTCCAGAAATATATTATGGTTACTGGAGAGATGAGGGTTGGGACGTCCAGTTAATCGAGAGACCGGAGAACCGAGATGTTGCTACTGCAGAAGGCACTAGCATGAGGAGCAACGAGTTCCCACCATGTTGGAAGTGAATGTACTAGATAAGTGAATATCTGTGAGTCTGCCAAGTGTTTGTGACTGATGACTTGTAAATGTGAATGTATTGTGACGTAGCTGTGACTGCGAGTCTGTCTGTAAATGAGATGTAGGAGCTGTCAAAACCATGTCAGTAATATTTGGAGTTGGCTATTAGTTGATACTAGATAAGGCAATAAGGGTTTGAATTGTGTCTCCCAATGCTCTGTAAATATAGCTGGTACTACTAGATAAGGCAATAAGGGTTTGAATTGTGTCTCCCAATGCTCTGTAAATATAGCTGGTACGTGATGTTTTAGTAAGCCATTTAGTAAACATGTAGTCTGCTGTAATTGCTCTTGCTCTTGCTCTTGCTCTTGCTCTTGCTCTTCCTCTGTTGTGTGATCCCTGAAACCTAAAACATGTACTGGAACTAATCACTTTGTTCTCATTTTAAGATGTCCATTTCTTCATCGGTGTCGTGAAATATGATCAGAGTATATCGTTACGATTACAATAAGAGTAAGAGTGGTTCAACCCCGCCAGGATCGCGTAAGGTCCACTATAGCTATCCAAAGATTGGTGTAGGTAGAACGTTCAAGATTCAACCTGATGGCTAGTAGAATCTTGCCAAATATATTGCTAAAACCTACTGATAATGATCATTGTCTTATGTTCCGAGAGACATTAGTAATATTCGACTTCTAATTTTTAGTTGTAATCAAACCACTTTTTATTGTCATTTGCAACACTTAATGTTATCCACGCTGAAATCAGTACTTAAGTCTCCACTTTTTTTGATAATCTTAATTAGCATTGGTTTAAAAGATTTAATTAAGTCCAAAATTAATTTAGTATGGTAAGTAAGGGTGGGTTTACTTAATTCATTCAACAGAAAAAACATTTGATGGTAAGTAGAAGGTTGCCAATTATATCGTTTAGCCATCCAATAGTGACTGTTGTTCTGTATTACAGCCTACAGCATACCTTCATGACAGACGGTGCTCGCAGGGGAAGCCAAGGGTGCGCATGGTAATACTTATGGAAGTGGATTTCTATTCCATAAGTACTTCTGGAGCAGAAATCCGTTTGGTAACGTAACTTCTGAAGCAAAAACCCGTTTGGTAAAAAATTTTACTTCTGAAAGAAATTTCTATTTTACTTTTGAAGTTATTTTTCCCCCAATTTGAGAAGTTAAAAAAAATTGCTTCTCAACTCAAAAAGTACTTCTCGTCTCACCCTCTTTCATTACGCCCTCACCCTCTTTTCGATCACGCCGGCCTTTGCTAACCTCCGCCGCCCACAGCAAACCTCCGTCGAGCACCGCCCACCGCCGCCACATGCCGACCACCCCCCGCAACCCACCACCACAAACCGCCGACCTCCACCGGCGGCCGCCCATCGCCACCCGTGCCACCACCACCCACCGACCTCCGCCGGCCGCCACCAACCGCCGACCACAGCCTCCGCCGACCACCACCCACCGCCGTCCGCGACCGCCGTCCCCCGTAGCCAACCGCCGCCGCCCCCACCGCCAACGGTTGACCACTGCGCCGCCTGCCGCCGAAATCTACCGCTGCTGAGTCGTCGTCTCCGGCCCCCTTGAATAAAAAATAAATAATAATTTTTTATTTTTAAAAAGTATAATATTTTTTAATAATAAAAATTATTTTTAAAAGAAATTTAAAACGTTTAAAATGAAGTAGCAATTTTTTGGCCGCCAACAATAATTTTTCACAGAAGATTTTGAGTTAATAATGTTTCAGAAGTAGAAATTTTCAACCGATACCAAACGAATTTCTCTAATTAGAAATCAATTTCTGAAGTAGAAGTAGAAAAATAAACTTCTGTTTGAGTAAAAGTAGAAAAATCAACTTCTGATCAGAAGTAGATTTCTGAAGCAGAAGTGTTGCCATGCGCGCCCCTAGTCAACAGAAGAGCAGGCTCATCGAGAGGGGTATCAAACAAGGAAATATATTCGAAATTCACAGCTGGGGTGCTATTTGAAAGAACGACAAAGTTCAAGGTCCAATTTGAAATTACCAAAAGACGATGGTGTACAGCTCAAACAGTAAGACAGCCAAATCTTTTTCAAGCAAACTCATCACATAGAATGTATCACAGCAGATGGAGGTGAGTTGGAAATCTGTTATTCTTTCCATCTATCTGTATGCTCCTTTCTTTTGGCTGCGGTACAAACAAGGTAACAAACCAGCAAGGCCTACTTAAAATTCCAAAACTAATCAGCCAACAAGACCGAAAGGGCTGATGATGGCCGTGTCTTAAGCAGGCACATTTCAAATCTACATACGAGGAGGCAATTCGACAGCATGGTCATTTAGGACCTGTTTGGTAAAAATTCTGTTCGCGAGAATAATTTCTAAGCAGAAATAATTTTTTCTAATTATTTTCCCGGAAACAAAGAAGTAGATTTTTTTTTTCTTCTTGTTTCTATTCCAAATATATTCCATGGCCACTGCTCTGTTCCCGGAAACTGAAAGATTAAATGTCGTTACCAAATAAATTTCTAATCTTTTTCTATTCCCGGAAACGAAAGAACAGAATCAGATAAATAGGAGCGTTACCAAACTGGCCCTTGCAATCCCATCATTATGATTCTATCCACTGCACGATTGATTGAATGATCACACGAGATTTCCACCTTTTCTTGCTGAAAAAAGGTAGTAACAATCTGCAATCTCCTAATGGCGAGTGCCTGATAAATAGGAAGGGCCGATTAAGATGAAGTTGATTTTGAGAGCTAGTGCTGCTGCGTAGTGATGCCTCCACAGTGGTTCAGATTGAAGATTTCGGATCCTAACAAGTAAGTTATTCCCTTCGGATCTTTGCATATAATAGAGCAGGGCTGCGCTGTCGGGTCTCACAGGTTCTGGGTGAAAAATTGGAGAACCGACTGTGACCGGTTTGGTTCGGGATTGTTACATAGAGATAGATATGCTGGGTGATGGGTTTTGAACCTGGAAAAGTTAGAAAACTCGTTAATGCTTCAACTATTATGCCACAGATTGTTCCCATGAAATGTTTTCCTACAATAATAATTATCTCACTTTAAAGTAAGATCTGATTTCCGGATCGATCCTGGAATCAGCCAGTTCGATTCCAGGCTATTTCCTAAGGGAATTAGTTCGATTCTTGGCTCCAAAACTCAGGACACAACTCTGACAGAGCAGGTTCCCATTTCTTGAACTGAAAACTACCCATTCTAGTGTCTATAACACCAAAGATAGAGCTCAGTGGAGGCTTTCATTATCCGAATCAACCTCACATGACACACCGCCGACAACTTGAATTTATCCGGAAGGGTGCCATCAGTTTAATATTATCAAGGTATCTGTTGATGCCCCTCTATTTCTAAAGCTAATGTCACCAGCAATCTGACATGAAATGGTTTCGCAAATTGTTTAGGGACTCTTAAGCATATACTAGAAACAGAATACTCATTTTTGCTAGATAGTAAATTGAGTGAAGTACAGTGATTTACGACATTAGAACGTTAAATATGTATATCACATTCATAATTTTCCCAGGTACATTGATTACAATTCACTGATTACAGTTCACCTCTTTTATATAGCGAGTGCGTGGACACTTGGCCTTAGACAACAGCCGTTGTCCTACTTAGTCTTGGTTTCTTTCTCGCTTGGCTGGGAAGGGCAAGGAATCTACTTTATCAGAGACTAGAGCCTAGAAACTTGCTCGAAGGTAGACATATAAAATTTCCGTATTAGTGTCACTGAATGATGCTTCTATTAGCACAAAGCCATGGAAGAATCAAAGAAGAGCACATCGAAAATTTGCTCGAAGCTAGACATGTAAAATCTCCGTATTAGTGTCATTTGTGGAAGAAGCCATGGAGGAGACAGTTCAAAGTCTGGTCCACTATAAAGTTCTGTATGAAGTTAAGTTGCTTCATTACCATAAACCCCCGACCGATTCTTTTACTCGACCAAGCAAGCTTTAGAAAGCTTCTAAAACAATGGTTATCTGAAACAGAATAGTTGACTGCAAATGTTCAGTAACTTTCACTGGAAACAATCATCTGAATTAATAACCGGCAGATGCCAATAGCCATTCAGGAGAATGTCGCTCTTGTTAACATTAGTATGAAAATATATTCAGTCCTTGAAGTGAACTTGCCTAGTAAACAAGAATGTTGTCTAGAACCATATCAGAAGTTTCCGAGATAAAACAAGAGTGGATTGGAAATTAATTAAGCTTCCTATTATGTCATCTGAAAAGTTAAACAACAGTTTAATAAAATATTTACAGAATTAGGTATTTTAATACACAAACTGAGCAAATTAAGTAGCATGCAACCATACCAAAAGATGTCAATAATGCCATTTTCAACTTAGCCTAGACAAAGAGTGTAAGATCTTTTAAATTGCTAGACATCAGAAGCTTGACCATTTCCACACCAAACCCCCAGCCTGTGGAAGCACTATGTTAGAGAATACCAGCAAGTGTATTCTCCAGAGCATTGATACATGCAAAATAGAGCATGGCAGAAATTGCAGTAAACTTCCTACTTGGCAAGCTCAAGGACTTTCTATAGAATGGCGTTCTATTGGGAGGTGCTGAGGAAGAAGTTACCTTAGTGAAGAGACAATTGGAGTATGTAAGGGCATTCCTGTGGGTTGCAGATTCCCTGGAAGAGAGTGATGAGGAAGTCAAAGTTTGGGTGAAGCAGGTGAGAGAAATCGCATATGACACTGAAGACGCTCTTGATGAGTTCAAACTTCTCCTGGCGCATGATCATGGAATTGGTTTTCCTGGTCTTCTGTCCAAGATGTCCAGCTGTATCAAGAACATGAAAGGCCGATACCAAATTGCTTCGGAGATGAAATCCATCAACTCCAGAATCAAAAACATATATGATGGACACTGGAGAATCCGAGACATATTAAATAAAGTTGAACATCACTATGACTCTAGTAAGCCAGACGACACATGGTAGGACCAGCGAGGGAATGCCCTTCTTTTAGACAAAGCTGAGCTCGTGGGCATCGATGAACCGACAAAAAAGATGGTTGGCTGGTTGATTGAGGGTGCTTCCATGCGGGAAGTAATTTCAGTCGTGGGGATGGGAGGACTGGGGAAAACCACATTAGTGAAGCAAGTTTACGAAGATCCAGAAGTGAAGAAACATTTCATGATTCGTGCTTGGATAACACTGTCTCAATCTCCAAATATAGAAGAGCTCCTCCGACGCATGGTTCGACAAATTATGAGGGAGACCTAAGAACCAGTTCCTCCTCTAGAGGACAACATGGACAGATTAGGCCAGAAGATGATTATCAAGGACTTGCTACAAAAAGCGAGGTACCTGATTGTCGTAGATGATGCGTGGCGCATAAATGAATGGGATGCTATCAAACATGCATTGCCTAAAAAAAACCTGTGGCAGCCGAATAGTCATCACAACCAGGAATTCTGATTTAGCATATACCTCATGCGGGGAATCAAGAGGGATGGTTTACAAGATGGAGCCACTACCAGCTGAACAGTCATGGAAGCTTTTCTGCGCAAATACATTTCTGAGGAATTCCTGCCCTCCTCATCTAGACGAGACCTGTAGGCTTATCTTAACGAAGTGCAAGGGATTGCCACTGGCTATTGTGGCCATCAGTGGTGTTTTGGTTCAAAAGACAGGAGAAAAAAGGATGAATGGGATCTGGTTCGTCGCTGTAACGACCCTGGGTCCCACTTGCACGATGTTGTTGGCCGCTTTGAACACACAGTCCTCACCGTTTTGTTGTAACGACCCTGGATCCCACTTGCACGATATTGTTCCCTTTGGACACACAGTTCTCACGGTTTTGTTTTCTCCGGGACACCCCTAGAAAAAGGCCTCATGCAAGTTAAGGGAAACCCAATCGTTTATAAACCAGCCCAGACTCCCCCCTAAGCGATGTGGGACGGGATGTCACAGTCGCAGTCTTTGTGCTGAAATCGATTGCAACGACAAATTAAAAACCTTGAAGAGAGTCCTTTCACTTAGTTTTGATGACCTTCCACACTACTTGAAGTCCTGTTTCTTGCACTTGAGCGTATTTCCCAAGGGTTACCTCATTCACTGTGGGAGATTAATTCGATTGTGGATTGCAGAAGGATTTGTAGACAAGAAAGAAGGCGTGACAGTTGAAGAAGTAGCTGGGGACTACTTAAATGAGCTCATTCACAGAAGCCTGATAGAGGTGGCTGTGGCTGGGAAAAGAAGCGATGGAAGGATCGAGTATTGTCGTATCCATGATTTTCTGCTGGATATTATTACTTCAAAGTCGAGCAACCAAGGCTTTGCAGAAACAGCCATAGAAAAACATCATAAATGGCCGGATAAAGTTCGTCGCCTATCTGTACAGAACAGCCTGCAAGCTATGCAACACAGAAGGTCATTGTCTCAACTACGTTCTTTATACATTTTTGGGGTAGAGAGATCTTCCATGGATGCTGTTCTAGGTAGTGAAATGAGACTGCTCACTGTTCTGGACTTGCAAACTCCTTCTTTGACAAGGTTCCCAGCTCAAGTTGCTGAGTGGTGCTACCTGAGATAGCTAAGTTTCAGGTACAGCAAGTTGAGAACTGTTCCAAATTCCATAGGAAAGCTTCAAAACCTAGAGACTCTAGATCTTAAATGCACATATGTCACAGAATTGCCAGTTGTGATCTTGAAGCTCCAACGACTTCGCCATCTACTCGTATATCGTTATGAAACACGGCCTATCCATGGTTTAAGTATGGCTTCAAGTCCCCAGCAGAAATAGGGGCTCTACAGTCCCTGCAAAAGCTCTGCTTCATACAAGCAGGTGACGAGAGAAACAGCAGGTTAATGAGAGAGCTTGGAAAGTTGAAAAAATTGAATAGGTTAGGCATCTTGAAGTTGAGAAAAGAAGATGGAAGGGAATTGTGCTCGTCGATTGAAAATTTAACCAAGCTTCAAGCAATATCTTTAACTTCAGTCAATGAGAATGAGGTTATTGATCTACAAGCCCTATCTTCTCCACCTCCATTTCTCCAGAGAATCTACTTGACAGGACATCTGGAGTTCTTACCACATTGGATATCATCACTTGATAGCCTAATGGTATTGCACCTGATATGTAGTCAGCTAAAGGATAATCCACTGTCTTCTCTCGGGAATTTGCCTAATCTTGTGCATCTCAAGTTGCTTCAGGCCAATGAAGTGACCAACTTGTGTTTCAAAGCCAACGACTTTATGAAACTACGTTATCTGGCCCTTGGTCCTTTTGACAAACCCAAATGCGTGGAAGTGGAGAAGGGATCGATGCCTTGTCTTGAGGAGTTGACTATTGAAGGTTGTAAGCTATTGGAGAAGCTTCCAATCGGTATTGAGTACCTGGAAAAGCTGAAAGTGCTGAAATTTATTGACATGCCTGATAAGTTAGTGAAGAAACTTACGCGAGATGGACAAGATGAAGATTACTTGAAAGTGGCACATATTCCAGAAGTAAAATATGGTTACCAGAGAGATGGGGGAGTGGACGTCGTGCTCACCAAGGCATTTGTATGAGGAGCGTTAGATTTCCTCCATGCTTGAAATGAGCGGCTGAGCCTAGAATGCAGTATAATGCTTCTCACGTGCTAGGAGTGATAGAATGATTTTTATTCTAGAAAATAGTTGTTGCTTTGTTATAGAAGTTCAAACGCATAGTCTAAGGTTACTATTGGTCTGTAAATGACATTTAGCAGCTGGTACGCAGCATTCTGCAACGTCCCTTTTCCTCAGAGAAGAGATATGTCAAGTGGGATGGTGCATATTCAGCTTTGAATTTCTTGGAGCAATTTTAGCATACGAGACTTCCAGTGAAGGTCCTAGGCTTTGTTTCCCTCGAACTTACATGCTTTTTTCCATGATGTGTTCCAAAGTCCTCTCTCTTTCTCTCTCTAACTTCAACTAACAGCAATAGTAAATAAAACTCGAAGAACTTCAACCATGAATAGAATGTTCCAGGATTTTGCTCTCAAAAGGAATTTGAGGCAGGCAGTGGACTGACAATAAGCACCGATTAGGAGGAGGATCCATATTGAATCACCAAGGAGTGAAACGAAAGAGACGACAATCAACTTCGTCGGCCATACGGATATTCATTCACATAAGAGTGGAATCTTGATGGAGAAGAAAAGCTCTTCTATCAAAAAATTGCATTCATTTCCTATATATTTTGCAACATCTTTAACAGCATGCTATTACTTCCAAAAGTACTGGGCGGACATATCCACAACAGGACTGGTCTCAACAATAGAAAGATGCTGAGAAGTTACTGGATCGGTGTGTCAATAAGTAGTTTTATTGTTCGAAATACTGTCAATGAGATCATACCATCTAGCCATTCTAGGATACCGAAATATGTGTAGTTGGAAAAAATTCCACGAGGTCAGTTATGCAAATGTCAACATGAACAGTCAGTGTCGCATAGAAAATTACTCTTATTGATCAAAACTTCCCGGCATGCCAAAAAATGTTCTCCGTTACATTGTCAGGGATAATTACATTTCTGAGAGCTCTTGCAGTAGCCAAATTACATAAACTCCAGCCACACTTCGGAGGGTAATAACAAAAGCCGGAATCTTGAACCAACCAAAACCTCAGCTACCAGATTCAGTAGTTTCGGGGCACAATCCTCTCAGCACCAAAATGGTTCACCTTGATTATGCTCCACTGAAGTGTGCCAAAACTCCCCATCTAATGCATCCGTCATCCTAAAAAGGTAAGCAGCGGCCCTTGCTCGATCGGTCAGTTTGTCAGCTAGCTTCAATAAATGCTGATGCCATCAAACTTTGCAGAACACTCAGATATATGAGGGTTCTTATGATACAAGACCGCCTAAATGCTCTTCCAATTCAACGACCTCAGATTCCCCCATCTGCCTGTGCATGCTGTCTAGCTGCATAATCCTGATGTTTCTTTGGGACATCGGGTTTGCTACATTAACAGTCAAGCTGGCCATATCTCTGCTATCTGTCAACATTTGTAAGCTACCAGAAGAATCCACGGGGTTAAAGACAAGCTGATTGACTAATATCACAGATTCCCGCATTAGTAAGCTCCTGAAAAATAATACAGGTTAGTGGACGAGAAAGGAAGGCAAAAGAAAGTAGGTCAACAGCAAAGGCCCCAATAGGGATGTTAAAAGGACTGATAATCAACTGGTATTTCAAGAATAACATGCTGAAAATAAATGCAAGCACAAGTACCTTCATATCTCAAAGGTAAGGGCACTGCCAAGGTGTTAAATTTAACTTTTTAACTAGTGAATCATCAAGTAGAGAAGAATTAAAAGGAAATGAGTACTGCATCCAGCATACTGTTTGTTTGTGTGAACTATAGAACCTTGCAATAACTTTTAGTAAGTTTTGTCATGGTACAGACTACAGTTAGTGTAGACACTTGCAGAAACATATCATTCTTGTACCGGCATGCAGCGGGGCTCTTCACCTTTCCCCCCGAAAATTTGTTCAACAAAATATTTCTTACTAGCTTCTACAGAATTCAGGAGAGAGGCCCTAAAGATCAAAACTAAAGAGGCGAGGGAGTTGAAGTGGCAATGTCTCACCGCCAATGTCAAGATGCTGGTCGTAATCAAGTACCTCTCTTGCCTGATATCTGGTTGCTTAGTAGGGCCTCCAGCTTCCACATCCATCCCTGATATCAATGCTTGCAAAATCGGCAGAAGGACACCTCAAATGCCAAAACTTGTATACGGCGCTCACTTTGGTGCAAAAAAATTTCGCTGACTCACTTAAGTGTCATATCAGAGAAAAAACAATCAGTACCAACGGCGAGAGATTCCGGCCAACTGATTACGTGTCATTTTTTTAAAAAATTTTAACATTACTTTGCAATTTTTTTAAAAGAATCAGTCCACGTGGACTATTAAACTTAAAAATAAGCTATTTTTTTAAATTAAAATAAACAGAAAAATAAGCTAAAAAAATAAATAAATAAAAAGTTAAAAAAATTTGGGTTGTTTGCAGCGGCGAGGGCTATGCAAGCCCTCGCGGCTGCAACTTTTATTTTCTTGTTTTTATTTTTTTATTTTTTTAATATTACGTGAAATTTTTTATTAATTTTTTGCTTTTTTTTATTGCTGATTGGGATTTTCCGGCGAGCCACATAGATGCCATGTAAGATTTTTTTTTCGGCAAAGCTCACCGGAGTGAGCATTCAAATAATCATTTTTCAAAAAAATTGGCACTTAAGTTATCAAAAAAAAAAAAAAATTGGCACCAAAGTAAGCGTCGTACACATACTAACTTGCCTTGCATAATCTGTAAGGATTTCAAAGCCAGTAAGGAAGTTCGCTCCAGTGGATACTGGATAGCTTGTGAATTTATAAGGATTTTAAAGCCAGCTGTTCCATAAGAGGCTGAGCAGCATAAGGAAGTTCGCAGGGGTTTGGATACGGAGTGTCCTACTTTTCATCACAGGTCCGTCCACCAAATGTTTAATAAAATGCCGAGCAGGAGACAAAAAACAAGGTATTTAACGGAAGACATTGCGAATACACAAAGGTATGAGTGACTCCGGACATGCGTCTTGGAATTGGTTTTTTTTTTTTTTCTGTTTCTGGTAAAAGTAGCTCTTTCATCCTCGTGGAATCCAAATCAGTTCCACCTAGTGGATGGTGACGAATTCGTGTTCTTATTAGATTGGTGCCCTCAATTCTCCAATGTTTCTTAAAGATGTATTGATGCGACCCCGTTAAAATTGTTAGGTTTGGAGAATGAATTTTGTTCTCTAATAATTGGTATATGAAACAATGTGCAAGAGAAGCCTTTATATAGGCTTGGAAGAGGTGAATAGTTTAGTACTCTTCCTACGTGGGACAAAAAAGGGAAAGAAAGAAAAAGCCTATATGTTCTCTAACACAAAGAAGGGTATAAACGTAAATACATACAACAAAGGGAAAATCCTAATCCTAATATATCCAATATATTTAACAATAATTAATGTCCTTCTCAAATTCGTATTCATTCACTTATAATCCGATAACAATGATTGTATCCGCTACACAATTCATAGAATGATCACCCAAGATGTACTCTTTTTCTGCAGAAATAAGTTAGTAACAATCTGCAATCTCCTAATGGTAATTGGTAAGGACCAATTAAAATGAAGTTGATTTTGAGAGCTGGTCCTGCTGTGTAACAACGATGCCTCCACAGTGATTCAGATTGAGGATTGAGGATTGAGGATTGAGGATTGAGGATCCTAACGAGTAAGTTATTGCCTTCAGATCTTGCCGTATTAATAAAGCTCGGTGGAGGAGCTTTTGCCGCCTCTCTCCATCCGAATCGACCTCGCATGACACTCGGGCGACAACTTCTTATTCAGAAGGGCGCCAACAATTTAAAAGTTATCAAGGTGTGCGCTGATGGTTTACGACATTAGAAGATCCCTAAATATGTAATTCGCATTCATAATTTATATAGCAAGTGCGTCGACATATGCCCTAGACAAAACAAGAGACCTTGTCCTCCTTAGAAATTTGCTTGAAGATAGACATATAAAATTTCGGTATCAGCGTCGCTGAATGATGCTTCTATTAGCATGAAGCCAAGGAAGAATCAATGAAGAGCACGATGAAAATTTTAAGTACATGACCTCAGTTGCTTGTCTAGTCATAATAGGTGAAACTAATCTCCACTTTCTCAGCAGTACTGGATGTTACCAGCATCTCAGCAATGAGTCACTAGATCTTCTTACGCCTTCGTGACTACACTCACTCCAACAACAAGTTGCGCAGAAATTGCTAAGTGAATGCCAGTAACTTCTTTCTGCCCAAGCTTCTGAGGAGGAGACAGTTCAAAAGTCTGGTCCGCTATAAAGTTCCGTGTGAAGTTAAGTTGTTTCATTACCATGAACCCCCGACGCCGACGGTTTCTTATACTCATCGAAGCAAGCTTTAGAAAGCTTTTAAAACAATGGTATTCTGAAACAGAATAGTTGACTGCAAAGGTTCAGTTAACTTTCACCGGAAACAATCATCTGAAACTAATAGCTGGCCGATGCCGATAGCCATTCAGGAAAATGTCGCTCTCATTAACATTACCATGGAAATATTCAGTACTTGCAGTGCACTTGCCTAGTAAACAACAATTTTGATTAGAACCATATCAGAAGTTTCCGAGAAGTTTCCGAGATATAAAACAAGAGTGGATTGGAAGCTTCCTATTATGTCATCTGAAAAGTTAAACAACAATTAAATGAAAAATTCACAGAATTAGGTATGCTAACACACAAACCAAGAAATTTAAGTAGCATGCAATCATACTAGAAGATATCAATAATGTCACTTTCAACTTAGTCTAGACAAAGAGTGTAAGGTTTTTTAATTTGTTAAGCGGGTGTGCATCGTGACCAAACAGCCATAAACTGATGGATGACTAGACATCAGAAGCTTGACCATTTCCACACCAAACCCCCAGCCTGTGGAAGCACTATGTTAGAGAATACCAGCAAGTGTATTCTCCAGAGCATTGATACATGCAAAATAGAGCATGGCAGAAATTGCTGTAAGCCTCCTACTTGGCAAGCTCAAGGACTTTCTAGAGAATGGGGTCCTATTGAGAGGTGCTGAGGAAGAAGTTACTTTAGTGAAGAGACAACTGGAGTACATACGGGCATTCCTGAGGATTGCAGATTCCCTGGAAGAGAGTGATGAGGAAGTCAAAGTTTGGGTGAAGCAGGTGAGAGAAATCGCATATGACACTGAAGACGCTCTTGATGGGTTCAAACTTCTCCGGGCGCATGATCATGGAGTTGGTTTTCCCGGTCTTCTCTCCAAGATGTCCTGCTGTATCAAGAACATGAAAGGCCGATACCGAATTGTTTCGGAGATGAAATCCATCATCTCCAGAATGAAAAATGTATATGATGGACACTGGAGAATCAGAGACAAGTTAAGTAAAGTCGAACGTCGCTATGGCTCTAGTAAGCCAGATGACACATGGCAGGACCAGCGAGGGAATGCCCTTCTTTTAGACAAAGCTGAGCTCGTGGGCATCGATGAACCGACAAAAAAGCTGGTTGGCTGGTTGATTGAGGGTGCTTCCATGCGGGAAGTAATTTCAGTCGTGGGGATGGGAGGACTGGGGAAAACCACATTAGTGAAGCAAGTTTACGAAGATCCAGAAGTGAAGAAACATTTCATGATACGTGCTTGGATAACTCTTTCTCAATCTCCAAGCATAGAAGAGATCCTCCATGGCATGATTCGACAAATTATGAGGCATACCCAAGAACCAGTTCCTCCTCTAGAGGACAACATGGACAGATTAGGCCAGAAGATGATTATCAAGGACTTGCTACAAAATGCGAGATACCTGATCGTTGTAGATGATGCATGGCGCATAAATGATTGGGATGCGATCAAACATGCATTGCCTAACAACACCTGTGGCAGCCGAATAATCATCACATCAAGGAATTCGGATTTGGCATATACCTCATGCGGAGAATTCAGAGGGATGGTTTACAAGATGAAGCCACTGCCAGCTGAACAGTCATGGAAGCTTTTCTGTGCAAAGACATTTCAGGGGAACTCATGTCCTCCTCATCTAGAGGAGTCCTGTAGGCTTATTCTAAGAAAGTGCGAGGGATTGCCACTTGCTATTGTGGCCATTAGTGGTGTTTTGGTTTCAAAAGACACGAGAAAAAAGAATGAATGGGATCTGGTTCATCGCAGTCTTCGTACAGAAATCGATTGCAACGACAAATTCAAAGCCTTGAAGAGAGTGCTTTCACTTAGTTTTGATGACCTGCCATACTACTTGAAGTCCTGTTTCTTGCAGTCCTGTTTCTTGCACTTCAGTGTATTTCCCAAGGGTTACCTCATTAAGCGTGAAAGATTAATCCGATTATGGATTGCAGAAGGATTTGTAGACAAGAAAGAAGGCATGACAGAAGAAGAAGTAGCCCAGGACTACTTAAATGAGCTCCTGAACAGAAGCCTGGTAGAGATGGCTGTTAAAACAAGCGATGGAAGGATTGAGTATTGCCGTATCCATGATTTTCTGCTGGATATTATTACTTCAAAGTCGAGAAACCAAGGCTTTGCAGAAATAGCCACAGAAAAACATCATAAATGGACGGACAAAGTTCGTCGCCTATCTATACAGAACAGCCTGCAAGCTATGCAACAGAAAAGGTCATTGTCTCAACTACGTTCTTTATACATGTTTGGGGTAGAGAGATCTTGCATGGACGCTGTTCTAGGTAGTGAAATGAGGCTGCTCACTGTTCTGGACTTGCAAACTCCTTCTTTGACAAGGTTCCCAGCTCAAGTTGCTGAGTGGTGCTACCTAACATATCTAAGTTTCAGGTACAGCAAGGTGAGAACTGTTCCAAATTCCATAGGGAAGCTTCAAAACCTAGAGACCCTAGACCTTAAACACACATATGTCACAGAATTGCCAGTTGTGATCTTGAAGCTCCAACGACTTCGCCATCAGGCGTCGTTGCGGAAACACACCCTACCCATGGTTTAGGTACGGCTTCAAGTCCCTAGAAGGAATTGGGGCTCTACAATCCCTGCAACAGCTCGCCTGCATGGAAGCTGGTGACGAGAGAAACAGCAGCTTAATGAGAGAGCTTGGCAAGTTGAAACAATTGAATAAGTTAGGCATCTTGAAGTTGAGAAAAGAAGATGGAAGGGAATTGTGCTCGTCGATTGAAAATTTAACCAAGCTTCAATCATTATCTGTAACTTCAGCCAATGAAAATGAGATTATTGATCTACAACCCCTCTCTTCTCCTCCTCCATTTCTCCGGAGAATCTACTTGACAGGATATCTGGAGGCATTACCGCATTGGATATCATCTCTTGATACCCTAATGAAGTTGGACCTGAAATATAGTCAGCTAAAGGAAAATCCACTGTCATCTCTCGGGAATTTGCCTAATCTTGTGCATCTCAAGTTGCTTCAGGTTTATGAAGGAACCAAGTTGCATTTCAAAGCCAACAACTTCATGAAGCTACGGATTCTGCTCCTTGGTCCATTTGACAGACTCGAGTGCATGGAAATGGAGAATGGATCGATGCCTTGTCTTGAGGAGTTGACTATGGAGGGTTGTAAGCTAATGGAGAAGCTTCCATCCAATATTGAGCACCTCGAAAAGCTGCAAGTGCTGAAGTTTATTGACATGCCTGATGAGTTAGTGAAGAAACTTAGGCGAGATGGACAAGATGATGATTACCTGAAAGTGGCCCATGTTCCAGAAGTGTATTATGGTTACCGGAGAGATGGGCGATGGGATGTCGTGCTCACCAAGGCATTTGTATGACGAGTGTGGAATCTCCTCCGTGCTCAAAATGAGCGGCTGATCCTAGAACGTGCATAATACTTCTCAAGAATTATGAGTGATTGAATGACTGTAATCATAGAAAATAGTTGCTTGTGATAAAAAGTTTAGACACGTAGTCTAAGGTTTCTATGGGGCTGTAAATAACATTTAGCAGCTGGTTTGCATTTTTGGGCAACTGTCCCTTTTCCTCAGATAAGAGAAGGGTCGAGTGTGATGGTGTATATTCACTTTGAACTTCTTGTAGTATATGCAGATTTAAGATGAAAACTCTGCTCTTATGAGGAACCAATTACATGTTTGACACCACCTTATATGATTACTTGAGTATTCCTTTTGCGTGCTTGGCCCTCGTGGAACATGTCACGATGTTGCAGTCTTTACTTATGAATCACTCAAGAAGACCTCTTGGGACTTGGGGTGTTGCAATTGGAGTCGTTTTCATCCACCGGAACAGTCTCGACATTGCTCTTCTCGTGAATGGCGCCTTCAGTTGGCAAAGAAAAAGAAAGATTCACACCTTGGAGTTTGTTTGCTCTTCCGCAACTCAGTGAAGACACTATCCCATGTTTTTCCTCATTTGGCCCATCTTCACTGGCGTTGGTTTCAAACAAATGCCAACCCTCCTGGATTTCTCCACTGAATTTCACTTCGGGTAGAGACTTCAAAATGGCTTTTGCTGCCTTATCATGACAAGTCTTTTACTGTTATTAGTCGTAAACCGTCCCTATGCCCGGAATGTTAGCGTACGAGACTTTCGATGAAGGTCCTAGGTCTTGTTTCCCTCGAACTTCATGCTTTTTCAATAGTGTTACAATATCCTCTCTCTCTCTCTCTCCAACCCCAACCCCAACCCCAACCCCCAACGAACAGCAATTTTTAAGTGAAACTCGGCCAACTTCAACGACTTCCGGGATTTTGCAGTCAAAAGGAATTTGAGGCAGGAAATCACAACTGAACAATAAGCACCGATTAGGAGGAGAATCCAAGAATCGGCTAGGAGTGAAACGAAGGAGACCACAATCAATTTCCTTGGCCATACAAATATCCATCAAAAAATTGCTGGCGGACGTGTCCACAACAGGACTGGTCACAAAGATATAGAGATGCTGAGAAGTTCCTGGATCGTTGCCAAAGAACAACACGAAAGCTTCTTGCTAAGGCCCCCGTCCGTCTCCATGAGTAGTTTTATTTTGAAAATGCTGCCGACGAGAACATATCATCTAGCCATTCTAGGAGACCAGAATACGAGTAGTAGGAAAAAATTCGATGAAGTCGGTTATCAAAATGTCAGCACGAACAATCAGTGTCACATAGAAAATCATTCTTATTGATTGCAAAACTTCCCGACATGCCAAAAAATGTTCTCCATTACACTGTCAGGGATAATTACATTTCTGACAGCTTTTATAGTAGCCAAATTACATAAACCGGCCGGCCGCACCCTTCAGGGGATAAGAACAAAAGCTGGAATCTGGAACCGACCAAAACCTCAGCTTCCAGATTCGGTAGTTACAGGATAATTCTCTCGGCGCCAAAATTGTCCACCTTGATTATGTTCCAGTTAAGTGTGCGCCAAAACTCCCCATTTAATGCATCCATCGTCTCAAAAAGGTGAGCAGGGGGCCTTCCTTGCTCAGTTTTTCAGCTGGCTTCAATAAATGCCGACGCCATCAAAATTTACAAAAAAACTCGGTTATATGAGGGCTCTTATGATACATGATCGCCTAAATAAGCATAAACTCTTCGTTTAAATGCACGTCCCAATTCAACGACCTCAGATTCCCTCATCTGCCTATGCATGCTGTCTAGCTGCATAATCCTAATATTTCTTTGGGACATCCGGTTTGCTACGTTAATGGTCAAGCTGGCCATAGCTCTGCTGTTTGTCAACATTTGTAAGCTAGCAGCAGAATACGAAGGGTTGGACACAAGTCGGTTGAGCAATATCAAAGCTTCCCGCATCAGTAAGCTCCTGAGAAATAGTACAGGTTAGTGCACGAGAAAGGAAGGTAGAAACCAAGTCAACAGCAAAGACCCGATAGGAATGTTCAGGACTGATAATCAACTGGTACTTCAAGAATAACATGCTGAAAATAAATGCAAGCACAAGCACCTTCAAATCTCAAAGATAATGGCACTGCCATATGACTAAGGTGTTAAATATAGCTATCTAACAAAACAA
Source organism: Lenwebbia sp. NSW1173648 (assembly GCA_029784005.1). Taxonomy (NCBI): domain Eukaryota; kingdom Viridiplantae; phylum Streptophyta; class Magnoliopsida; order Myrtales; family Myrtaceae; genus Lenwebbia; species Lenwebbia sp. NSW1173648. The sequence goes on from JARCGZ010000005.1 coordinate 7,919,729, forward strand.
TCATCAAATAGAGAAGAATCAAAACGAAGAGTGCTGCATCCAGTATACTGTTAGTGTAAACTATAGAAACCTGGCAATATCTTTAGTAAGTTTTGTCATGGTGCAGACTACAGTTAGTGAAACCATTCTCGTACTGGCATGCAGCAGGACTTGTCACATTTCCCCAAAAATTTGTTCAACGAAAAATTTCTCACTGGCTTTTAGAGAATTCAGGAGAGAGGCCCTAAAGATCAAACTAAAGAGGCAAGGAAATTGAAGTAGCAATGTCTCCCAACAGATATCATCTTGATATATTCTACCGGGAATTTCTACAATAAACCAATAAATCAAACTACTTGCAATGGAAGAAGTAGAGCCAAATAGATATCAAGATGCTGGTCATAATCAACTACCTCTCTTTCAAGATTTCTGGTGGCTCAGTAGGGCCTCCTGCTTCCACATCCATCTCTGATATCAATGCTTGCAAAATCAACATAAGGAAGTTCGCCCCATTGGATAGCTTATGATTCATAAGGATCTCAAAGCCAGTCGTTCCAGATGAGGCTAAAAATGCCAGAAGCATTGTTGCTCTTCTTTGAAGCTTCAAGTCCTGCAAGTGGACATTCAGTGGAATTCCAGTGAAGAGATAATTTTGTTCATACTATAATTAGTAGGAATGCTAACTTCAAATACATATTGATGTCAACAAGAAATAAGCTTTTGCCTGATGATCATGCAAATGTGATGTCAATGTATATCAAAGCAATGATAGAACACAAGAACACCTGAAGAACCATCCTTACTTGTATGCGACTTCCCCTAGAAGATACACAATCTGCCAAGCCCTCGAGAATAACATTAGATCCTCGAAAAATTGTCATGTTTTTGTCATCGTTGCCATCCATAGAGGAAGCACATTCCCTATTTTTAAAACTGCAGAAGAACGTCTCCAAGATTTTTGGGCCTACAGATAGTAATAGAAACTCAAATTGTAAGGATGGGTTGTGAGCTTATGCTAGCAAGAAGCACATCTACCAAGCCCCACTTTCAACATCCAGGGCTCAGGCAACATTGCTAATTTCCTCAATCTGATCTCTTAAGTCTCAGCAAACTATGCTCATAGGATGAAATTTAAAAGGAAAAGATCACGTAAACTGAACATACTATTTAATAGAAGGAACAGCAGATGTAATCCTTGCTCTTGAACACATAATCCAGATTCTTTCTTTAGGAGTGTCGAAATGCTTTCAAGAACCAGTGGACCTCCGAACCTGATCAATAGAAGTCAATTAAGCCAAGTTTAAAAAAGAGTCAAATTATGGGTCATCTTTTTCTGTTGCTAACCCTAAATTGTCCTAATTTTAACTGGCAGGTGCAATCAGAACTTACTTTTCCCTGTCCTCATAAGCACTGCCCCTTAGCAGAATCAAATTCATGATGGAGACAGCCTCTACCCTTATACATTCTTCAGTGTTCTTCTGGACAAGTTGACGCATAAGTTCAAAGACAGAAACCCAGTCTTGAAAGGAGAACAACAGCACACTATGGCTCTTCATCAACTGTACTTCTGGATCAGAAGAGCTTAAGCCCTGTGAACCATAGACAGTGTAAGATCTCTCATCCCAATTCACAGAAAGAGGGTGTCCACTGATTCCACTTCCAAATTCTCGTATGCACGAAAAATTCTTCTTGGATAGAAGTCCCTCTACTATGATATTTTCCCTGAGTAGAGTGCACTGGAAAAATCAAATTAAAGCTCATAAGCATCTAGATATTGCTTATTTAAACAGAGTTAACATTACATCAAGGTACACGGCATGTTTGGCACCAATCATAACACCGAGAAGGCATGTTATATGAGGGATACACCACATAGCAGTTACACATGGTGTAATGAACCAATTCAACGTGAGACACATACCCACATGCACCGATAAGATGAGATCCATATCACACAGGCAATAGTAATTGGATGGTACACCATCACCACTACGTGGTGTATCCGTATCATAAAATACTTTCTCTATGTCACCACTCGTGCTACATGAAAAGGTATCCTCAGCACAAATATTTCTTATCAATAAATAAAACAATTATATGGTAGTGGTGGAAATAACATATAAGTTAGATAGGCCAAAAATTTCATGGGTCGATTATAAAATGAGTAAGGAAATATTAAAAAGTAAAAGCAAATATACGATCCTACCCTGCATCAAATTACTAAAACGAAACCATCTTAAAACATGCATGGAATCAGAAAAGTGTCACAGAAACACTATTGATACACACAAGGAAAGAATGTCCAAGGAAATGACCTTTAACACAAATATCAAACTTCAAGTTTACCAGTGCTCATCCTCCACTCAAATCTGCTTTTATTGGCAGTCATTGCTCAAGTTCTTCAAGCATATAAATGGACACAGATAAAATAATTCATGACAGAAAATAACAAGCAAACATCTGATGTCAAAAATTGAAGATGACACTATTCAGGAACTGAAATAAAATGATCCACGAGAAGAATCAATTATGTACCTTTCCCCACATTTCCTTTCCTCGCTACATAGATGCTTCAGAATCAGGTGCAGTATACAGAGGGACCTATGTACAATATTGACCTGTACCCAGTAAAGAAAGGTTGCCCAACATAATATAGATTAAAAATGTGCATCCAGAGATAAATTCAACTTCAGCTGAAAAGAAAATAGGAAAAAAACGAGGCAGCTGAAAAATTCACAGCCAAGAAGGTATTAACCCCTATTAAGCAAACCAAGTTCCTTATTGTGATATACAAGAATCGAGAAAGAAGCATCACACAATCAACCTCACTTACCCCTGAGCTCAATAGGGACAACATGCAAGATGAAACGACTAATCAAGATCACTGAACCTGTGACTGAGAGGGCATAAAGAAACATATGGGACTTCGTAGTCAAAAGCATGTTAAGGTGGGACATGAAAATGTCTTTGCATGAAAAACAAAGGAAAGTGCAAACACCGACCTGAAGGATGTGAATGACTTTTTACCCTCAAAGATTCTTAAGTAAGGACATCATGAAAGGAAATATCCTGAGTTTGTATCACAACAGACAAGATCACCTAGAATATTCAGACTCTTAGGGCTTTAAATAAATAAATAAAAAATTACTTTCTTTGACAATTCATTTTATGAACCACTATTCTAATTTTGTTCCTTTTTAAGTGATAAAAAAAGTTTCATTAACATGGTACCAAGGATTGTACTGCCCCTAGGCAAAATGGCTTACACGGGAACCCATTTACAAAATTATGCATCCATTTACAAAGAGCGTTCTCATAAATATACACCTTGAGTTTATGAATAGGACAATGGGTTGGAGGCATTCAGATAGACCAACTGTGCAAAAGAAAAGCAAAGGAAAAAAAATAACAGAAGAAATCAGAAGTATGGAACACATGCAATCTTTACATATAGCACCTTCTTAGACTTTTGTTCTCCTACACCAGATGATTATCTTGGAATTACCATTCCTGCTGCTAAATAATAGTTGTCGTCGGCATTTGCTAATAGATTGGAATAAGAGTGAATTCTTACTACGGTATTAGATCATGAACGAATTTAAACTTTGCCACTAAAGCAGTCTTCGTAACTTACGTTGTCTAAACAACAAAGATCAAACAGGGGTTGGATCAAGGCTTCTAACTGGGACACACCACTGCTAACCTGCATCACACTTAGAAATGACATCAACATTCAAGGCAAATTATTAGCGCTAATAACATGCTAATATCAGAGAAAGCCGCAAGATAAGCATGCCACTGTCCTGCTTTATTGGATATAAGTCCTTCAAAATAGTCACGACTAACTCTGCATTATTAGGATGTTTAATGATGAAAGGACCTCAAAGAACAGACATGAATCAATTGTAGAAACAGACAGGCAAACCCTCCCTCAATATTCCAGAGTTGCATAGACAATATGTAGTCAAAAACACTTGCAATAAACAGATTCCTAGAATCAAGCATCAGAATTGTCACATGCTTGGAAAAAGTCAAAATTTCCTACCCACCCTTGCGACAAACTTCATGCAAAACTAGCAACCAAAACTAATGACCAAAAGTGAACTACAAATTTCTGAATTTCCTAAAGGGATTGAGGAATTTTGCAGGACCACTGCCAACTAATCTAAGAAATGAACTATTAGATCAAGGCATGACTTAATATTCAGAAGTTGTAAAACTCCCCTTCAAGCTAGACCTAAGTTTAGCATAAGGGCCCGTAAAGATTTGATCACGGTACTTCCTGCCTCCCGCTCTAATACCATAACGAATTTGTGATCCATTACTATCCAAAAACTTAAGATGAAGGAGTAGTTTAATGTTTAAATGCTCAAAAAGAGAAAATAACACCAGCAGTCTTGAGAGTTTACCTCATTCTTCATTTTAGTTCCTAAATCATAAATATGACTTTTAACTCCTGAAACAGTGTCATTTAGCAATCCAGAATGTACTCACTTTGACATTAATTGACCCAATAGCCTCATTTAGTTGAGTTTGTTGCAAAAATACCCTCAGGCCCAAGCATCTAGTCAATAACGTAGTTGAAGATCAATCTACCTAATTCAGTGTCAGTATCACTTCTGTATGCATAACATACAAGAATCGTGAAAAACATTTATCCATAACAAGGCTGAGGGGCTAGCTGATGTCAAATTATGTAATTAGGACTAAAGAGCGAGTTCGAAACTTTAAGTACCAAATAAAAAGTAGACTTCAATAGCTAAATTTTAGATGCTCTTGGTATTGTTTTCCCTAACTCAAATAGTAATATGTAGCGGAAAGGTAAATTCTATAGCAAATTAACATCGCGAGCTAAAAAGAGCAAAGTGAAGGAGCAAACTGCAAAGTCCAACAGCAAACCAGTCTTCTCAATCTCTCAATCTGAAACAAATCTAAGAGTTTGCCCGTCCTTCCAAGATGAGCCAAATTGGTGAAAAGTAATGAACTAGTCCATTATTGGGGGCTTTTGCTCATCAAATGAATCATTTGGGCAGGACAAGCCAGGCACGTCATAAAAGAACTTGCAACTGAGCTTGTATAGGCAAGTGGCTCCCTCTATAGGCACAAATGAAATATTTGTTTACTTATTCAGGCTTTGAAGTATTTTTAACAAGTTGCAGAGGCTTAGGGGAAATGTTATAAGCCCAATATTGGCGATGACCAAGCAATGGACGAGATACTCCTTAGTAAGCTTCTCTTCTCAACACATTACCATTGCCCTAAACAAAAGCATTTGGCATTTGAGAAGAAAGTGTTACATACAACGAATCTCTCCTCAAGAAAATCTAAATTTCTTTCTTTCTAAACTCATCAATGTTTCCTCCAACCCTCCTCAAATGTCAGCACCCCAAATTTATCTTTGCCAGTTTCGTTTTTTTAATAGGAACCAACAGAGGAAACAACATATAATGCAGAAACTCGACTGAGGGCACGACACAACCTTGATGCCTTTATTTTTCTTTAGGATGAGTGAGAGCTATACCATCTTCACAGTTATTTATGTTATATGAAGAAATATACTGCAACAGGTAAAAACAAAAAAAAATTATCTCCAACAGCCAATTAATCCTTGTGGGCTTGCATGTTAATAGGCTGACAGCTTTAAAAAAAAAAAATGCAGCATGCGCAGGTATATTCTACTACCTTTGTGAAAACAGAATGAAATTTAGACATTTTAGCAGCTTCTGAAGCAGTGAGAGGATGCGGATGGCACAACCAAGAAAAATCAGTAGAGCTCCCATCTGCCAAAGAGTCCATTTTGATTTTGGAGGATACATCTATGCCCATGCATCTGAAAAGGGAATGACAAGCAACATACAACTTTGGAAGAAGACTTCTTCCAGCATTTTGGTCAAGGGATGGACTCCACACAGATAGCAACTTCCTAGAGAGACCCCGACGAGCGTATAGATCATTATTGAACTGAATGCCAGTAGTTTCACCAGCTTCATCTGTTTGAACTCCAACAGTTTTAGAGGTTGATTCTGCCAGAGAAAGGCATATAACAAATTTGTCAGGACCCTGTATCCAAAGAACGAAAACCTTGCAGAAAAAATTTTAGGACCATTTAAGAAACATAGTAAATCAAGGCCTACCTATCTTAGTCTGAGACCTAGCCTGATTATTCAACGACTTTGCATTTTCAACTTCCAGCACGACATTGGCTGAAGTAGGCACTCCCTTATCCCTGCCATAGCAAACTTCTTAAAATTAATATTTCTCAATCTGCAAAATCAAACATGTAAAGGCTCCAACAAAACAGTTACTTTTTCAAGTTAACCATTGTCTTGAATGAGTAAAATTGTAAAATGCATGTGTATCTAGACCAGCATTACATAACAAGTGCTCCAAGGCATTCTCTGTCGATCATTTGCTTCTCATTCTCTGTCAAGCATGACAACCACCCGGAACACAACTAGTGAAGAGTCATTTTATTTCTTCTAAAAAAGACTCTGTGAAGCATCTGGTTGCAAATGCTTACAATGTCTTTAAAATGAAATTTTTCAGAAGCTCTGCTAGTTGTAGAAAGTACAAGACTACATATTGTTCTGGCCAAAAGGAAAAGACTACATATGCCATTTCTGAAAATTGTAAATTGTTTGCGATTCACAGGTGGAGAAATAAATCGTATGGCAGTATTTGAAGTAACTAGTGGAGGTTTACCTTTGTAGAGATAGTGTTTAGTGAAATCATTAGAGAACGAAAGAAAGAGACATAAAGAGAGCATTCAAAAAGTTATTTCAGAAGTCGAAAGACAGACAGATAGCTAAATTCCGAAAATGACCATTAGCAGTCGCAAGATCATTTTAATCTGCAGTATATATTCAGGAATGCTGCATGCATCATGAAAATACACATGCATGTCAGATACTCCAAGGTAGTTTGACTTATGCTACCTGTGACCAACAATAAAGAATGGCCTTATGTTGACTCTGCTTACCTATTCAAATATATGAAGAAGCCCAGCGTATGTAGGTCTGAAGGACTAGACTCATCTGCTAGGAACTGTCTCAGCTCTCACGGTACATTGCTCATCACATCAAAGCATGTAAAAGAAGTACCAGAAAACTAAGAGAAATAGGTCTGACCAAACACATCTCATGCTGTCTTTTAGGTCATGCATGCTAGTACACAAAAACCCATATCACAAATACTATTCCTCTTGCTGCTAGAAGCGAATTACATATATCCAACGCTCATCGCCTTCGCCTTCGCCTCCTTCATAAGCATTAGACTTGCAATCAATGACTGAGGAACCAGGAAAAAGAGCTTCACTTACAAGCCAATTCTCTTTGAACTGTGATTATCAGCAAGTCTCCCTCCATCACACGAAGATACAAATTTAAGTTGCTCCTCCTTTTTTCCTCTCTCCTTTCTAAATTTAGCATGTTCCGGCTCCTGAGAGTTCATTAAAAAACATTTCTTTGATCAACTATAAAAGAAATTTGTCATGGTAATAGTAGGACTGCAGAAAAAAGCAACAAATAGTGAAGAAAAAACAATGATAGAAGAACAACACATGGATGTTCAGCTATCTTCATGAGTGTGTAAGTAGTTTGGGAAGAAATTAAGAACACCAGGAAAGTACCTCGCACATATTCCAGACAAGAAGGGGGAAAGACTACCCTTTACCGATTGAATACTATGTTAGCAGAGTTATGTGTTAATCCACGCGCGCCAATATGGTATTGCAGAAACATACAAACACCCAGTTGGCTAACATTATCATCAGACTGAACTTTCAAGAATGAAAACACCAAAAGCAATACAACCGCAAGACTAAAAGATAATTCTTAGCCAAAACATCTTCGAAGGCTCTAGCAACCATGCATGCTAATTCGTAATCCAATTAATCAAAGTAAAAGAAAGAAAAGCAACAAGGATGTCACGACTTGGCCTCAGACAGAGAAAATGAAAGATGAGAAACATACTCGGTGCGTGGTCTCCTTCGGAACATACCGGAGCTCTCTCTGCGTAACATCGAAGGACAACCGGAACATCAATCACCAAAAGGCGCAAAACGACAAAAACAACAAAAAAGAAGATATTCATACCAACCGAAAGTAATGCAGACCATATTCATCTCAAAAAGCCCTACCTTTAGACTCTCAATCTCGAGCTCCTTAAAACTCCCGGAGCGCGACACCGGCAACGGAGAGGAAGGCAATGGGGAAGCGGTCCTGGCGGCTCCATTCCGCGGCCTCTGAGAGAGCTCCTTGGGAGGCGAGTAGCTGACGGAAGCGGCGTAAGGTAGAGAGGAGGAGGAGGAGGCCGCCGCCGCCGCCGAGAACTGACGCGGCTGCGGCGGGGGTTGAGGTAAATAGGAGGTCGGAGGTTGCAGAGAAGAGGGAGTTTGAGGATGGATTTGGGAAGGAGTGGTGGAGAGAGCACGCTCTTCGACTTGGATGACCTGGTCTAGGAAATCGGCGTCCCACTCTTCGAACCCTTCGCCTTCTTCGTCCATCATATCTTCAGGCGACTTGGCGACGACGATCGGGAGAGCTTGGGGTGATGAGTTTTGGAGCTTTGTTTCGGAGTGTCGCCATCGGTGATCGAAGAGTCAGCTCGCTCCCTATCTATCAGAGAGACTAGAGAGAAACTGTAGGCGTCAGACTCCCCGTCATGAAATGCTTAATTACGGTTTGGCCCCGATATTTCAGTTAATTTCGTTTTTGCCTAGTCATGGTATCTCTTTTCTATTTCCCTCCCCAGGCAGGGATCAGCGGAGAGTGAGGATTGATGGGTTCTTGGATTATCGGATACCGATCCCTTGACTTCCGGTTGGAACCGGGTCCGGTTCAGCTCCCAGCGAATCAAGAAGTGAACCAGTCAAATTTCTGTTTTGTCCGAAAAAAATCAGATTTTTATTAAAATATAAATATTGCATCATTTCACTACAAAAAGGTCATATTGAAAATTATGGTTCAATTATCAATGTAAGCAAAAAAAAAAAATTCAAAAGACCGACTCTTAATTCTTAGAACCGAGAACAAGACCAATGCAGTTTGTTCCGAGAACGAGAACGGTAGTGAGAGAAACTTAAATTCATCTCCGTGTTTGGCTTTTTAATATATTAGAGATGTAAAGTGAGAAGAAGCTCAGTCGTTAATATTGCCGGATTCCCGATTCAAAACTTACAATCGATTTTAATTCAATGTCTAAATTATTAATTGCTATTAGATGAATCTACATATTACTAAATCATAACCGAATCGAATTTATAGATACCCATGACACGATGGCGGTTTTCTTTCGATGCAAGTCACGCATTATCAAGTCGAGCCCTTAACAAGGAGGTGATTTCCTTTCGATGCCAACCACATAGGCTGCATCGCTCAGTAACTATTTTCCCAAGCTAGCCGTATAGGCCGCATCGCTCAGTTACTGTTACGCAAGCCAGCCGCATCGGCCGCTTGTCGTTTCCCCTCCGACTGTCGACTTTTCGCCTTTCAAGAAACCAATACCACCATCAGACTTACTTTCCTCAAACCAGCTAGATATCAAAGTTTCACCACGAACAGCCGCCGGACATCATCTCACGCATAGCCACGTGTCACCTCACCATGTCGTTGATTGCTGATTTCACGGAGAAACAAGTTTTCGTGGGTTACACTTGATTCAAACTGAAGCTTGAGTACGAGGGGGATGTTAGCGATATTAGGATATCTACTTGAATTTGCGCATCTATCAGAATTATGCACGCATCTCCTTTGATAGAGCATATCATTGATTGATCATATTTCGCAGTATATTTATCTTCTTACCTTAGATGATCATGTAATAAAGCCTGTAAATAGACTCCTTGTACTCTTTTCTATTCACATCGAAATACACAAAAATTTCCTCCCTTCCACTTTATATTCTTTAGCTATATGATTTAATAAGGTCTGCTGATTAGACCCGATTAGGGACCATGGTGGTGAGTCTAGTACGGGACAATAGGGCCCCATAATCATTGCGACCACATGTTTGAAAAATGTTATATTTCAACGTAAAGTTGATTGAATACAGATGACTTTGGGCCTGAAAAATTCGTTGGTCAGGCTCGTCACTGATTAAAAAATAGAGTTAATACCACGAAAAATTCCAAATTGGTACACCAGTAATAAATTTACCTCAAACTATTTTTTTGACCACAAAATATCCTAAATTGGTACATCTATGACAATTTACCTTAAATTATTTTTTCAACCACCCAAAACTCCAAACCGGTGCATATGTGACAAATTTACCCCAAACTAATTATTTTGACCACTAAAAACCTCAAGCGGGTACACATGTGACAAATTTATCATCCATTAGTTTCCGTTAAATTGGATTAATACAACGAAAAATCTCAAATTGATACACATGTGACAAATTGATGGTAAAAATCCCAAACGTGTACATCAGGCAATTGCCACGTGTTATCCAAATCAGCAATTTGATGATAAAATTTAACGAAAACCAACAGAAGGTAAATTTGTCAAATGTGTACTAGTTTGGGGTAAATTTGACAACGATGTACCAGTTTAGGATTTTTTGTGGTTAAAAAAATAGTTTGAGGTAAATTTGTCACATGTATACCAGTTTGGAATTTTTCGTGATATTAACCCTAAAAAAATATTAAACTTGGTATATAAAATTGACTCGTCCATACTATTCTAGGAACGAAATAAAAAACGTGAATAAAGAAACAGCGCTTTGTATTTCTTCATAAAAAGACAAAATATATTGGTTTAAATATCAATCCTACATGTATTATTTCATAAAAACCACAAGATTGATACAAGATTTATATTGAGATAAGAAATTACAAGGCCCCGTAAAAAACTAGCATGTCTAGCACAAAATTTCAAATTTTCGTAGTGTATATTTGCTGAAAATTGCGACGAGTATCAAACAACCGAGGGGGCGACGGCCCTGCCAGCCTCCTCTTGGCCCGTCGTCGACACACCGAACATCAAAACCTCCTTTACAAAAACAAGCGCGAATTTGAAAGATACATTTTTGAACTCGAACTTCAGCGAACTTGGAACAACCATGAGGGCGGAGGCGTTCGCAGGAACATCAAGCAGCTAAAAGAGAGCTACAACTGCGCCCGCAACTTGTGCTCCTCGGCCGCCGGCTCGACCAGGTGCTGCTTCCGAGGGCCGTGATGCCTTCCGTGGTGTGTCCCCGGCCTCCTCTGCCACGCCCGGTGCGGGTGCGGGTGCGGGTGTGGCCTGCCGGCGCGGTGCTTCCGGGGCCCGTGATGATGAATCCCTCCGGCGGTCGGGTGAGGCGACGCGGCGGACGCGACGAGGACGAAAAGCACGAGAGCGAAGCATGTCAGCAGGGTCTTGTACTGCACCATCCTCTCTGCTTGTGTCGTAAAAGGGTTTGGAGATTTCTGAGCAACGCTTTGAGCTTTCTCTTGTGGTCGGAACACACCGAATTCGAATCCCTTTTATGTGATCTCGGAAGCACTTTTGAATTGGTGGATGGTGTCAAACGTGGGTGCGGTTGGTCTTTTGTAGGTGGAGTTGGTTGCCAATCTTGACTTATTATATGCTACATTCGCGGAACTTTAACTATATTTTCATTATATATAATAAAACAAATTAGTATTATTATATTGATTTTTTTTCATTTGGACCGAGTCGTGGGGAAGTACGTTCGGACTAGTCTTCTTGGTCGGCTTCGAGGGGATTAAGACGAGGCACGATATGGTCAAACGGATGCAAGTCAAACCCCAACCCGGTCCAATGCTTCGACTGAAATGTTTACGTTCGTCAAATAGTATGGACATTTAATTTGGGTTGTTAGGATTATTTGGACTGAAGATTCATGTTTATCTCCGTTGTAAGTTATACCATATAATTGTGTTGTACGCTTGTTGTCTCGTGAGCACATCTGAGTTCACAGATATGACAACCCGTATAGCTTGTTTATCAAAAGAACTTTTCATGCACAAACATAAACCGAACCCAAAAGTTTAAGTTTGCAGGTGCTGGGAAATCATGTGTATGAACAGCATGTAAACCCAATAGACAAAGCGATGCGGGATACTTTACATCCTTCACATGCTAGCCGAATTAGGAAGGACACGTCAAATTTGACCAGTGGAAGGCCGCACGCGCAAAATAAACTGGGGCGGAATCCGACTATGAAGCCATATAAAATCTAGAGACAAGCGATTTGAGATACTTTAACATAAGCATACTTAAATGCTTGGCGCATCTGTTTGTATTGACTTAATTAAGAGTATATTTGTTTCACTGAAAATTTCATGATAATAGAAAATATTTTCCATGAAAATCATTTTCGAATTAAATGGTTTATTTTCACATGCTTGGTTGTTTATGAAAAGTGATTTAACTTTTCTTTATTCTGAGCTTGTTGTTTTCAGGTCAAGGAGAAATTTTTCATAGATCAATTAATTTTCCGACATCCAAACACTTGAAAATCGAAAAATAATTTCTCAGAAACGGTTATCCTTTAAACAAATGGATCCTAAATTTACTTCGCTATCCAGCTAAAAGACAAAATTAGTTTCACTTTTAGAAAAGTCGCATGATCTCAAAAGCTTAAAAGTTGTCTGATTCTTTATAACGAACTGGGATATGATCGTTCACATAATTAATCAAATGATTTCATGCCAATCAAATGAAATGCAGTGACTTTTTATTTTATTTTATGTAAAGTATGTTTATTTGAAGGAAAACTATTTTACAAGAAATTATTTTCCGACTTTCCCATGTTTGGATGATGAAAAGTTAATCGATCTATGGAAAACGTTTTCCATAAACTGAAAATAATAAGTTTAGATTGTGGTTCACTGAAAACTTCATGATAAAGGTAAACAACTTTCATGAAAATTATTTTTAAGGAAAATGATTAGTTTTCGTTTTTTTTTTTGTGGTTTAAGAAAAGTGGTTTCTTTTTTTTGCTGAAAAGAAAAGTCATTTTCCATAGCTTGTTGTTTTCAATCTATGGAAAACATCTTACGTAGATCGTTCGGTTTTTCGTTCATCCAAACACCGAAAAATCGAAAAATAATCTATTCTTTGTCACCCCATTCCCTTCCTCAGTCATTTAATCTATTCTTTTCTTGTCTTCATGTGAAGGTTTGAGGTTCTTAACAAAGTCAAATCTCTTACGTGAAAGGTAAAAGTCAGGAAATGATGGCCTCGTGGTCAGACTCAATAAAAGTCAAATCTCCCCTTTTGCCATCTTGTTGTTTTAATCATTTTCCATGGCTATTGTCCATCAGATTTCTCTAGATCCGAATTCCCATGTGTTGGATTGCATGATAACTATAGTGGTCCGCCCATGTAGGCAACCACACTCTATTCACCAGAGATAACTGTCTTAGCAGTTTCTTTTTGAAAGAATGTTGATATGACGTCTTTTAGAGAACGTCAGTTCTAACGTGAAAAAGAACGCTCTCTCTCAAACATTCTCTGAACGACAGAATCTCCCTTGAACTTCTCTTGCATTCGTTTGGACGTCAGATTCTCGCAAGACTGTACGCCGGAGGCTCTTAATCTATGGACAACGGGTACGTTCTCTCGTGTGATCGTACTCTGATCGGTGATACAAGTTAGTGATTCTTAGGCATGTTAGAATATAATTTTCCGCACGTTCATCATAGTATTAAAATAGGAATTCATTTCCTTCAGCATGTTTCAAATTCGAATAAGAAAGCGTCCCATTCAAAGTAATCATGCACTTCCTGCATATCCTCGATGAGTGAAGATTTACATTATAATATATATATGTGTGTGCGCGCGCGCGCGCGTGCTCGCGGGGGAATTAGCTGAGTTGACAATATGAATATAAAATATTATTAACAGTGAAAAAAATAAAAGTTCAAAGAAATGGGTAAAGACCCGAAACACGGCGGCCCACGGGCTCGCATCTAACGGATTGGGCCTATGAAGCATTTTGAGTAGATTTGGATAAGACTATCTACTAATCAATCCTGATTCCACTCATCAAGATCAAGTTCAACCCGAGCACGACCCTGCCCAAAAAAAGTTATGCATAAACATCTTATAATGGTTCGACCAAAAAACAAAACCATCTTATAATGGGGAGCTTGGAACAAAAACTATACTTCACCAATATTCACCAGGTTCAAGCGGGAGGAATTCATAAATTTTCATTTACGGAACATTGTAGTAGGCGCTTGTGAGGATGAAGAAGAAAGTGTTGATTACATTAATCACAGTAGCCTCGGCAAGCCCACCTAAACTGACTAAGCTCAAATCCCAATTCGGGCATGACTCGGCGAGCAATTTCCTTTTTGAGCCCGAGCTCCGTCATATGGAGGCTTCGGCCTGTGACCAATCATCTTACAAAAGAAAATTTCATAAGCAAACATGGGCAAGGGCTATTAAGCCGGACATCCGACTTGTTTAGCGATTGAATGTTATACACACATTCCATTAACACGTAAAGAGACTTGCTCGATAGAGTTTTTCAAACTCGAAAGCAAAGTCGATTGCAATAAATATGATTGAGAGGATCTGATCGGATAACTTGGAATCCGAATGGAATTTATGGCCCCAAAAGCATTTGGCCATTTTCCTCTTGAAAAATCCTTTCTTTTGACATTTCTGTAAATTCACCCAACACTTTTTTTTTTATATGTTATTTCTACTAGTCGGCTCATATTTATATTATTGACATTGGAGACGAATGATATTTTTGTCGGTAAACATTGAAAGTTAAAACTAGATAAAAGATGTAAATGGCCCGGCCCGGAACGGAAAGGCAAAACAGGCCTTAAGGACCGGACCGGTCATTTCGGGTCGGTCGTGGGTCCGTTCCCATATTCGGAGTCGGAGCGAAACTCGAAACCCGGGACGATTCTTTTCTTTCTCCTCAAGCAAAGACGACCCCAAAGAGGCACGCGCGTCTCAAACTCCTTGCTTGTGTAGTAGGCCTAACTCTCTCTCTCTCTCTCTCTATCTGTGTTGGGTGTTGGAGCGGCCATGGCGGCCTTGCAGTGCCTGGACACGCTGCGCAGCGCCCACCCGGAGATGGCGGAATGGTACACCTCGCTGGCGGATCTCTACCAGAAGAAGCTCTGGCACCAGCTCACTCTCAAGCTCGAGCAGTTCGTCGCTCTCGCTGTTTCTCAGGTCACCCTCTCTCTCGCCCTCTCTCTGGGCAATGAGTTTGTAATCTCGTGATTATGTGGACCGTCTTTCATTTCCCCGTAGGATCGGAATTGAGGCCTTTGGGAGGCCTGGTGTTCTGTTTATTTGTTTTGACGTCTAGCGCTTGGGAAAGCATAGTCTTGTAGCTGATGGCATTGTCGATTAGGGTTGGGGGAGTGTTTTTTTAATTCTCTAGCAAGATGGAAAAATTCGTGCTTTAATTGTTTGTCCTGTTGTTTGGTGCTGAAGAAATATGGAATATGGGAAGTTGCGATGTCTTCGGGCTGTGGGAATTTTCCTTGAATGTTGTTGACTGAGGTGGCTATGACTCTGTGTTGCGGTTTATCCCTTTTAAGGAATTGAAAGGCATTCCTTTGCTTTGAATTTGAAACGGGTAGGGGTAGAGAGGAAGAGGGAAGGAGAAAGAGACCTATTAAGTCTTTTTCCTTCTGTTCAAGTTTGCTTCAGTCTGTGTTTGTTGGCATGGCGGTTCTTCAACAATGTAGCTAGCAACCAAAGCAAGTTTTTTCATATGTCAATGTTGATGTCAAGGTGATGGCTAAAGGGGATTGTCTAGCCAGTTCTGAGGTTCCATGAGGAGATTATATAGTGAATTTTGGGAAAGTATTTAACACAGGACCAAATAAGTAACCTGCTAAAGTTCCCTGAAATCAAGGAATTTTAGGGGGAATTAATTGCGAGGGTATCTCAAAATGAGATATATGTGTGTTGTTTTAAGCAAGCCTTTGCAGATTACTTAGTGGCTGGGGACCCAATGTTTCTCGTGGCCACTTTAAATTGTTTAGTCAATCCAACTTCTAGTCCTGGTGGTGGATCATAATCGCCATTATGGTTTGTGCTTACTATGCATTTCTCCTATAAGTCATTGCATAGTCTGAGTTCTTTTCTAGATAATTTGATAAGCATCAGTAGTCGACCAAGACCCTACTCCCCCTCCCTTGATTTCTTGAATAGATCCTTTTAGAGGGGCCAAATATGGTACGAGTAGAATGCGCCCTTTTCACTAAAATGTTTAACAGAAAATTAGCAACAATATCACAACCTACTTTTCTGTTAATCACTGGTTAAACACAGTAGAAAATGAATTGTTTTGGAATAAGATGGTTGCATTTATTAATAGTACAAGTAGGCATTATTTCCTTTTTGTCTTGATAGTAGTAGATGAAGAAGTGTGATCCGTTTACACTTACTCCGATGTGAATATATGAGGTCTGAACTTTCTGACCTGAAGAAATCTACACAAGATTGTAAAATACTCGGCCCATTTGTCTAAGGTTCACCTTAAGCAAATAGCACTGTTCTGAAAAATGATTGATAGTGACATTCAATTCTATAAAAATCTTGAAAGGTTGACGTCTATGCGATCTTCAGTGTTTTGTGAGTGGGCAACCTTTGCAGGGTACAGCTTTCTCTAGAAATTAAAGAATCGTGTATGGATTTTGCGAACGTGGATGTGAGAATATATAGTTAGAAATTTAAATGTCTGGGGGCAAAATGAAATTTTGAGAATTTTTAGGGTCCAAGGGAAACTTCTAAGTGTGAAATGAATAATGTAATTGGTGTCTAAGTCTAAAAGAAATTAAGCTATTGATGGTTTTGGTACCAGGAATGGGGCGTCCCCTGCACTTCTTTGCTCCCTTCCTTCCCCCGTACTCTCTCTTGCTCCTTCATGTATTCGCATGGTAGAATAGGTAATCTTTGTAATATCTCATTCGATGGTTAGTGGTGTAGCAAGTTTTCTAAAATGTCGGACTAGGATTTGTTTGTCCATTACCAGATAGGGGGCCCAGGGCACTATGGCTGACTTTAGCAGACTAAAGTAATATCGTCGTCGGCATCATTGATGTGTTTTGATCATTAGCCGTAACTTTTTCTTGGTCTATCCTTGTCTGGTAGTGGTATGCAATACATGCCATTTCAGCGAGTTCTTTAACTTCTCGCCATTAGTTAGTTGCACGATGTTTTTCTTCATAACGATTGGTTACATTTGGCATTGATGCTTGTCTAGCATCCAATAACCCTTGTTTTTGGTTTTGCTGACTTTCAGGCTGGTGATTTGTTGATACAGTTGTATCATAATTTCATCACTGACTTTGAGACCAAAATTAATCTCCTCAAGCTTGCGCATTTCGCTGTAGTAGTTTCTAGGCAGTATTCAGAGAAACAAGCTTCCATTAGTTATCTCGATGGGATTATAGAGAAGCTTCAATCCACCCGAGAGCAGCGTGTGGAAGAGCCTATCCTCTACATTAAGATGCAGATAGCTATGTTCAAGCTTGATGAGGAGCAAAAGGAGTGTAAAAAACTTTTGGAAGAAGGAAAGAGCACTCTTGATAGCATGACTGACATAGATCCATCTGTATATGCCAGCTACTATTGGGTTTCATCACAATATCACAAAGTTCGAAAGGAATATGCAGAGTTCTATAAAAGTGCTCTCCTCTATTTGGCATATACCTCAGTGGAATCTCTTTCGGATGCATTTAAACAGGTACTTGGTTTACAATTGCATCATAATCTGTAAAGCAACTTTCTAGAGAGGAAGCCGTTCCCAATCGTACTTCAAGCCTAGATTTAAATTGCTTTTTATGGGGTGTCAATTCTCAATGATGGTTTAGTTTTTTCATGAAACTGTCATTCTTTTACTCTTGGTTCTTGTACATTTGGATGTTTTCTTGGTTGGAGAAATAGTAAATGGTGGAATGGGATGGTTACTCTACTCATTAGTGTTTAATTCATGCAGTGCTGTCTATTGCCTTGCCACCCACCAACCTCACTTCCCGTCCAAATAATTTGATTATTGTGTTTGTGTATAGCTGTTACTCTCCTTTTAGACTTTCAGTGGGACTTTGCTGCATACTGCTTACTATCATAAACTATGTTGAATGGACTTCCAGTCAAATGAATCTCCATTTGTCTTTCCCCTTAACTTCACTTAAAAGTGGACTGCTTGGTGGAAGTAAATATTCGTAAAAGACTTTTGTAGCAGTTAAAGGTCAGGAATGTTTTATGTTGAGGTTGTCATCAAGAAGTTGGAGATGACCTCAGTGAAGAAGAAGGATTGCAGATTCTTCTTTTGTTTCTGCATGCTGAATCCCTGATGCTTTTATTTCATTTAGTATTCCGTAATGGCGGTTTATGAGAATTAGTTTCTGACACATCCTTCTTTATTAGGATTTGGCATTTGATTTATCTCTATCTGCACTACTGGGAGACGACATATACAACTTCGGTGAGCTGCTATCGCATCCTATTGTAAGTACTTCGCCAAAAAGGTCATAAATCTCTTTAAGGTTTCTTTCTATAGTGGGTTCCACATCAAAATCTTAGTGGTAGGTCTCCTTTAACTTAACCAAGTACATAAGGCTCTCCCTAGTTTCGCTTGAGGCACATTCGTAACACGTACAGTGCTTAGCTGTTTATATTATGTTGATGACACAATTTCTACAAAGCAACTTCAAGCTTAACTTGCTTTTTGGTTTCATGGTCCTTTCCAATTTGCCATTATTTGTCTCATTTTTTTGTTTATCATTATGTTTATATCTTGATTTTAACAAATTTGACAGATAAAGAGCCTCTTGGGAACAAAGGTTGAGTGGATGTACTATATTCTCGAGGCATTTAATGCTGGTGATTTGCAACGCTATCAAGAACTATGTCATGTACACAATGCTGCTCTTAATGTACAACCTGGTTTGGTCGAAAATCAGAAAAAACTATTGGAGAAAATCAACATTCTCTGCCTAATGGAAATCATATTCAGGTCTCGCTTTCAATTCTTTTTCCTACCTCCATTTCTGTCATACTTATTATTCCACATTTTGCATTATTACCAATGTATTCCTCCCCATATAAAGTATTCATTTTTATCCTTGCAGCCGCCCATCAGAAGATAGGACAATTACATTGAGTGTTATTGCTGAACGCACAAAGCTTTGTGTAGCTGATGTTGAGCACCTTCTCATGAAGAGCCTTTCTGTAAGTCTTCCCAATTCTTTTGTATCTCTCTTGGTGGTTGTCATTCTGTAACATCTTAATTTGGCGGGCTGTTCTATGACATCGTCACATCGGATGAGAAGATTGGACGTCATCTTTATTCTTGCTGTGTGTATATGATCCTTCTAGTTTTGAGTTCATTTGGCTAGAGTTTGGCTTGGCCTTACGGTTCAGCTTTATACATGAAGCTTGAAGACAGAACAACTCCATCCCAATAGATTAGTGGTTGAGATGATTCAAATAATGAATAATTGATAATCATATAGATAGGTAGAAGTTTTATTCCTAATTAAGAGAGCGTACCAGAACTTCTCTTTTTCTCCTTGGTCTGATCCCGCAGATACATGGGCAGTGAAATCTTTTGTTCTTTCTTTTTTCTCTCATACCTATTCATTTTTTTAGAAAGACTGTTTGTTTTACGCCTGCTCATTCAGTTATATTTAACTATGGTTATATCAACACAGGTTCATCTTATCGAGGGTGTAATTGATCAAGTAGAGGGAACAGTGCATGTTTCCTGGGTCCAACCAAGAGTTCTGGGCATTCCGCAAGTTAAATCCCTGCGAGATCGGTTGGATGGTTGGCTGGATAAAGTACACACTGCTTTGTTATCCGTTGAAGCGGAAACACCTGATCTTGTCACTGTGTAGTCTTATGTTGCTTTCCTCCCTGCCAATTGTAACATCCCCTGACTAAATGTGCCGACAACAAAGCGAAAGGAGGTGAAAGAAAAGAGACAAGTGTGAGGCCGTTGGGCACTTGGTCCATATTAGTGCTCTCTTCTGTGTCCCTAATTTTTCTTCAATCATTCTTCATTGGAAGTGGCTGTCTCTTGCGCTTTGGGTGAATATATTCGGCAATCGATCAGAGACTTAGTTATCAGGTTAAAGACGCTCATTTACTTGCTAAAGACAGACAGCAGAATATGCAAGGAGAATCTCATTGGATATTCCTGATATGATCTGTGTCATATGGATGAATTGCTTATTATATTTTCAATTGGACATGAAATTCTTTGTGCCAATGGTCTCATTGTCGTGCCTTCTTACATTGTTTGTGCTTATTAGGGCATATGATGCCACTACACACACACACACACACACACACACACACACACACTCAATGGCCTTGAGTTCTTCATGATTGGAGCTTTGGGTTTCTGCAAAGTCGATGTATTGAGGGCTAATGTCATATGAGAGCGTCATTATCACCCAGCGATCGGCCATTGACAAATGGGAGCTGTCTAAGTGTAGTTAGTGTCCCAAACTTGATGAATTTCCTTCATGCTTCAGTTGTCTAGCTTATCCTATTTAGCATCTTTATGAAGCTATCCATACCCTTCCAATAAGGCCAAGCCTGCTTGACATTTCAGATCCCGGTACTTCAGAAACTGCTCAAAACCCTTTTACCTTGTGGAGATTCAAGTAGGGTATGGACACCTGGCTAGAGATTTGATCGCAAGGAGAAGCAAATTACTTGCATTTGGAATTAAAGCACAGTGAAGAACTACTTGCTGCCTACATAAGTTTGGGGGCAATTTGAAGTGAAGCCAAGCAAATAATTTTGCATTTACATTGTGCTCCACAAATCAAATAACCTCCTCAATATCCACACACTTAAGAAATTCTAGCTCACAGGCTACTGTGTACAATAGAACAACAGAAGAGGAATGTCCAAGACTTCAGAATCCAGGAAAAGAAAAGGAAAGAAGGGGGGAATTCCCTTAGCTGAAAATACACTTCCTTCAATCTCTTTTTGACATATACATTCCCGTTGGGTATTTTCTAAGAAATAAAGGGACAACAAAGATACAAATAAAAAAAAAGTAATAGAAATACAAACAGCACCCCATTCTAACAACTCCACCTCGAAGACAGTTTTGGCGATCTCCATTCTCTATTGTTCAACAACAAACCAAGAACCTGAAGTGGAGCCTCGAGACTGACAAACTTGCTATTCTTGTCTCAATCAAAACCAGTGTTGTCTACGATTCATGCGCTTACCGCCCATTTCATGTCTTTGTTACACTCATACTGCATCTCAGATGAGTCCTTGTATTACTCTTGCCTGATGTATGGTGAAGAGCTCATGTCTGTACTGTAAAACGAATCCTCCTGTCCGCCATAATAGTTGTCGTCTCTCTCCTCGTCCCACTTGAGAACCTCTCTTATATACTTGAATGACTCATCAACAGTTACTCGATCCCTAGCTCTAGCTTGCCACACGAAAAGCTTTCGACCGGTCAGGGAAGCATAGAGGTCTTTGAACTTCATCGCGACGTAGTAATAAGCTTGTTGGGCCAATGACTGGTTATTGTTGTGGGGCTGCACGGGGCTGAAATCGTTAAACCACTCACAGGAACTTAACGATACACGGTTGACCTTATCCTCAAAAAGGTCATATTTGTTCAATATCAACACAAAGGGTGCTTCCTTAAAGCAAGGCTGTCTCACGACCGTCTCAAAGAGTTCCTTGCTTTGCATCATCTTGTTCTGAAGTATCGCACCGCTGCCGCTGCTGTCTCTAGCAAGCGACATCTTATCATAGTCACTGAGGGCGATGCAAACGACCAACACTCGCACATCTTCGAACATCTCAACCCATTTGCATCCCTCGTTCATCCCCTTTGCATTTACCCTTATCAGCTGGTATCTGCATCGAAAAAGTGAAGTTTGAAAATTCTGAGATATTTGGCCTCCCAAAGAAGAATCATCTAGTGACAGTATAAATTCAGAAAGCCATGATATTCACTTGTGGCAAGTGGACATGTATTCTACCCTGCAGAGTAAATGCTCAGACTCAATTGTGCTTTTAAATTATAACCGTTGTAAACACGGGCATTTGGAATAAAATTTAATTACTTGGTCAAAGGTGGGGGTGGAGGATCGAGATTATCCGTGTACGTTTCTGACATTGGGCTACGATCATCAAATGAGAACTCCATGAAGGCTAAACCGTTTCCTTGGCTGACACCTTCTGCATATACTATATCTCGCTCTGAAGGTTCATATTCATTGCTTGATATCTCAACAGCCTACAAGGAAACAAATCATCATGACTGAATTTGCAGAAACAGAAGGCATGAAAATCCACATAGAATGAACAGCAGACAGCCTCTCAACCTATCAACATGAAGAAATGCTCAGTGCAACTTGGCATGTTGACACAGAACACAAACATAAGCTGTAAACATTCCGCCAATTTGAATTGCATCTCCACAAAATATTTGATACACATCGGACTACATAACTGAGTGTTAGGACAGATTAACATAACTTAAGCTGGCATATGCTCATAAAAAATAGAAGGAAATATAACTACCTGTTATCTGAAAATGAAAGACAAATTATCCAAGACTATTGGTCGAAAATTTGTCTAATCTGTCTAAGGAATACTAAACTAGGAAAGCAATGTAGAGAGGGCATCCACATACCCGGCTCAAGAAGAACTCTGCAACATCTGGAAGGAAATGAAGCTCGATCCTTCTCCGATACGTTTCCTGTATTGCAGGATCCCTCCACAACTCTTCAACCAATGGAGCATACTCACGCGTCGCTGCAGGGAAGAAAGCATCAAGATCTCCGGTAGCTATGATGTCCAGAAGCCAGTCGGAGAAATGCTTCAACCTTGGGTTAATGGAATAAACACAGGGACTATCTACAAGCGGCACAACGCTTCCACCTGCAAGAGGAGGATATAATTTATCAACACAGTGAATGCAACAAAGCAAGGCAATTTGCCACATCTATGATTGAAATGATGTGACCGTCTTCCAATACAACTTCTGATGACAAGAAGAGGTATCTAGATTAGACCGAAGTGAAATATAACATGCCAGCAAAAGATACAGGAGTGAACTGCAGGAAGTATCTTTTAGAAAGTATAAGCATGACAATAATTACAACTTTTTTATGATTGAAATGATGTGATCGTCTTCCAATACAACTTCTGATGACAAGAAGAGGTATCTAGAGTAGACCGAAGTGAAATATAACATGCCAGCAAAAGATACAGGAGTGAACTGCAGGAAGTATCTTTTAGAAAGTATAAGCATGATAATAATTACAACTTTTTTAGTGCTAATTAGAGTTCCCTTCCCACAGAATGGCTGCAAGTACAAGAAATTCAGTTGAGTATGTAGATAGGAACAAGATTTTTACACTAAACATTTCAAATCTAAGTTAAAACCGTGCAAGATAATGGTGTATTAACAAATAATGGTTAAGGGACGGACAATTAATTTACTTCTTTCTTGCAACGTGTTCAGTCTTAACTACTTCCAAAAGTATCCCCAGTGAGATTAAAAACCATATATAACCTATCAATGGAGAAATTGAAAAACTGGCTTTGCACAAACTGGATTTCCTTAAATTGAAGGTTCACTTTATCAAGCATATCCGCAACTCTTATATGAACATATGAGGATGTTCATTCCTGTTACGCAACACCAAAGAGCACTGACAATGACATCCAACTATATTTAACAAATATCAGTCAAGAAACCGCTTCATTTAAAACTCCCAAACAGCAAATGCCATATTTTGCTTCTCGATGGACTGAATTAGCTGATTATTCTCTCACTAGTACAGAACGCAAATACAGGGAAGATAAAGTGAGAGACTGGGAATTTTACCTGCTTCACTGGCTTGATTGTACGAATTTAGGTTTCTCATCCTAGACAGGGCTTCTTCTTCAAAGCGCTCTCTGCCATCGAGCAAAATGCTAAGGTATCTGTACATGTTGCTCTGGATCATCAACTTAATTTCTTGCAGTTCATCTGAATTAAACTTGTTTCCATAAAGAAATTTTGCCTGTGCAAAATGAATGAAACTCAGTACAAAGAAGAGATCGAATCAGGGACATATCATAGTGGCGAATCCCATTGTGGAGCTTCATTGCAACAAAACGCCCATGAGAAAATGCACCATTGCAGCATTTTGAAACCATTCTCGTTAAAGGGTACAGCTTTACCTGCTTAAAGATTGTGCTTGTTCCAGATCCCTGACATCCAAGTAAAAGAACCTTCTGTAACTTCTTCTGCTCCAGATAATTTGGAATTGCAGTATAGTTGCTAGCTTCATCGCGCGATCCGTGAGGTTGGCCATGGGGCACGGGTAAAGAGAACAAGGTGCACACAAATCTTGTTGATGCCTAAGTAGGATAGAGCAAATCGGCATCGGTTCAGAAAGTACTCTCTAAAGCAATCCACAAGCCTTCCAAAGATAACATTACATCACATACCTTTTCCCAAATGTTTCCCCTGATATTGTTCTGACCTTCCTCCTCATAACGACCATCATCATAGACCCAAAAATGTGTGTCCCGTGGGCATTGGACATTTGCCAACTAAAACATCAAGCAATAAATTACAAAACAATATGGATTTAAGTTATGAACATCATGAGGAGCAGTGGAGCACTCCAGCACAGATTGAAAAGGCCTACAAGAATTGCATTACCATAAAAGCACAAGGATACGATCTTAGATTTTCCACGAGCATGAGAAGCATGAGTTTCAGAAAACTTAAGGATGCAAAATTTGCACAACTGAGGATTTAATTTTCAAAACAGAGACAGGAAAGAAGATATAAATAAACTTTTGCAATGGGGGCGAACAGTTTACCTTAAGTATCCTCAGTTCAAGTTTCGTTATTTCTCGCCCATTTATAAAAACTTCAGTATTTCCCTTGCTTGCATCAGGCATAAGCTTCCCCGTAAAATTCAGATTTGAACTGATGATACTATCTGGCTTTTCTCCTTCCTGTAAAATCGACAGATGCAGCTAATAAAGAGAATGGCAATGCATTCATCCAAGATGACCAATAACTCAGACGTTAAGAAAAGAAGGGCACTCGCAAGCATAACAAAACAGTGTGGCAATGCTGATCCTACCTTCCCCCACAGACCAGATTCCTTGTCATACCAATATATTCCTGGTTTCAACTTTCGTGGAGGCAAAGGGCACCCGATTAGTTCGGCCATTTCCTCCGGCTTCAAAGGATACCCATTCACAATCAGCTGCTCTGGCCGGAGCTGATTTGCAGCGCATTCTTTTTCGGCTTTCATAATCTGCTTTACTTCCAAAGGACTGAGCAACCGGGATAGGACTCTAGAATGTTTACCCAATTTGAACCGCCTGGACTCATCAATCGGTTCACCGATGCAAGTCACGCATTTACGCCCCTCCGGCATCGAACCCATCGCCCTAAGCACACAATTGCTGCAGTACTTAGCACCACAAACGTGGCACGACTCCTTAGTCTCCCACTTGCCTTTTCCACATCTGTAGCATACCTTTCTCTTCTTCTTCTTCTTTCTCTCTTTTGAAACTGCAACATACTCCGAAAAGTTAGGCTCCTCCCCATCAACCTCTTTATGCTCCGATCTATCATCGGTATTAAAAGTTACCACCGGTACTCTCCTAACTAATTGATTAGGAAGTTCATCCGGTGGGCCGTCGTCGTAATGAGGAGAACCACAAGGTGAAGCAGAGGAAGAATCAGGATGCTGCAATACAGACACTACCGATTCCGAACTGGGCGATACCCTCGAACTTTGGACAGGAGAGCTCATGACGTTGGCAATGCGAGAAACAGGAAGCGAGATCGGTTCAACAACCGGAGGCCCTGCATTGGCATCGCTTTTATGTGACTCCGAAAAGGGTTCTGCTGTAGGTATCAGCCGAGGGTTCAGATGAACTGGCTCAATCCTAGGAACCTCATAAGGCACCGGCGGACCCACGTACTCCATGGCGATGGAGTAATCAGGATTGGTAGCATCGTCGGGTAGGGAGGTTCCTGGTGGGAGCATCTTCCTCACCAATTCCTTCCAGTTTTCTCCTTCCTTCTCATCCATCAATCCACAAAATTAACCAAATTACCACGCCCCAACTATGATCTCCAAAGCAGAAAAACCAACAAAAGTATTTCTACACATCAACGTGATATCACCACCACAAGGAAAAGGACCAAATGTCTCGCAAAGTCTTAAAACATGCAGGAGAATGTAGCTGCCACAAACTATACTCCCTTATGCTCAGTTTGATGCTTTCTAATGAGGGTTGCAACTAAAATCTTGAGATAGTCATGAAGCAGCCGCAATCAGACCAGTCATAATAATAGCTCATCCACTTTCAAAGCCTTCGAATTTGAACAAATCAAATCATGAACCGTGACCCAGGAGTTTGCGTCATACCCAAAAATTTTCAACCTTTCTCAGTCCAACTTGAGTTTCTTCGCTAAGCACGCGCACATAAAACAACGCCAGACCGCATCCTGACTCAACCTGAAAATGACATTTCCCGAAATGACAACGAATAAAGTCAAAATTCATACCAGAGACAACAGAGAGAGAGAGTTCAAGCATGAATTTCTATCCAACACATAGAAACCCAGAGATGCAAAGTGATTAGAATGACAAGTTTGACATGTTCGAGTGAAGATCATATTTTTCAACTTCTTGAACAGTCCAGGCGTTGAAAAGAATTGGGGTCAAAAAGAGGGAAGAAAAAACAAGAGCAGAATCGCAAACAGCAGCAGCGAAATGGGACCAAGACCCATTCGAAAAAGGCGGAGCAAGAGAATTTCGATAGCTGTTCAAAATAAAAGATTCTTCGCTTACTATTACGCTTTTTCTCTCAAAAGAATAATCAAGAAAGAAAGGGGAACGTGAAAAATGACCTTTCGAGCAAAAGGGGGAAGCTTTCGACCTGAGAGAAAGAGAGAGAGAGGGAGAGAGTACCTGAGTGGAAAGGGACAAAGTGCGAGACCGAATCGGAGCTCAAAAGATCATACCACCCACAATCCTAGTAAAAGAAAGAGAAGCAGGTTTTTGCTTTCTGCAACTGTGCGAGCAGCTTCCTCAGAGAGAGAGAGAGAGAGAGAGAGCGACCTTGTTGAGGTCGATAAAGCAAAGCAGGAGATGGTGGTGGTGCAAGAAAAGCAGAGCACACGCACACGTCCACCATCGGACCTATCAAAGAGTTAGTGGGTTCAGTTCAGAAGCCCATCAATCAACGGGAAGAGAGAGAGAGAGAGAGAAGTGGGATCCACGGTTTCGAGTCTACCAAGGAAGCAGTTGAATTGGAACAGTGATGATGAGGGACAGTGAGACAAACAAGGTCGCGACCAAGATATGTTTTTTCTTAGCCAATGTGTTGGAAAATATGAAGAAAAAGATGGGACTTTTTCGTTCTTGGGAAATAGGCTATGGGGCATCGTGCGACATCAATCGACATAGAACGGAGGACATCGTAATGGATGCATCGCATGTCCATTTCATCCAAAGCATGTTCCGTTTCATCGTCTATCATGAACTGCCCCTCTCGTGTTGTTGGTTTTGCAAATTATAAACATTGCGGGATTCTTATTCTTACGATGATTTTAACTTTAAATTCATGGAGTGAAGCTATTTTTTACTTGGTGTAGCGAACTCGTGGCAGAAACCCACTCCTGTTCAAAGGTTAATGTTCGATTACAAAAGAGATTAAATTGAACTGACACGATTTAGTGCTTGAGCGATTGACTTGGAATCCATGCAAATATTCAGGATTTTATAATTGACTTGAGCTCGATCAAGCTAAACTTCTCAAAACCCGAGCTTGAGGTTAATTTGAAGTTCTTTCTGCATTTCCTTCTCATAAAAATTTTAAAGAACTTACCTATTTTCCACGTTCGCATTCATTCCCCTCTCTTTCCTCCTTTTCTCAATGAAAGCATAAAATATAGCCCCTATATGTATTTATTTATAGTTAGAAATACATGATTTCGTACTTAAAACGCGATATTTGATTAGGAAAATCAGCTTTTCAAGTCGGGTATCATCAAAAGTTCGAGCTTGACTCAATCAAATACTCAGAAAGCTACACAGGCTCGCCTCAAAGTCGAAAAGAGTTAGCATCGAATTTGAGTAATGTACGCGGTTAAGAAGATGCATAGCAGGTACAAAGATAGAAAGAAAAGATCCTTTTATATGAAGTTCTAGTGGTTTAAAGATATTGCCTTTGATTTTAAACATGGTTGTTAGGACAAGCTACGGGAAAGTCAAATTTCACATCAAAGACAGAGAATGAAAAAAGCTATCAAATCGAAATTTGGGGTGATAAATTTACAAATTGGAGAAACGGGGAAAGAATGGGACTATACTCAAAACTAAATTCCTATACTAAGTAGATGCATTTTAGTATGTGTGTATATATATATATGAGAAAATTCCAAATAATAGCATGAAGTATTTTAATTTTCTCAAATAAGAATTTGAGGCCCTGAAGTATTCTCATTGTTTCAAAGAATGGCATGATTAAGGGCATTCTCGTCATTTACATTTTAAACTTTTTTCTATTTTTTCTTTTCTTTCTTTTTTCTTTTTCATTTTTCATTTTTCCCTCTTCCCTCCCCAGTCCACGGCGGAGCTTGTCGAACTCAGGCGAGACTGGGCGACCCTCGCTTGAGGCCGGCTATGGCCAAGGGAGGAGAGAGAAAAAAGAAAAAAAAAGAAAAGAAAAGGAAAACAAAAAAAGGTAAAAAGGAAAAAAATCCAAAAAAGTAAAGGATGAAAATGCCATTTAGCCAGGCCATTTTTTGAAACAATGATGACACTCCGACCCTTATTTAAAAAAATTGAAGACATTTCGGGCTTTTATTTAAAATTATTCGGGTATATAGATGAACAAATTCATTCACCAAATAAAGTTTTGGCAATTCCACAATTATCCTAAACACCCCCACCCACCGCAGCGCAATAAATTCACAGCAGATCTGCATGCACCTGCAGTACAGAGAGAGAGAGAGAGAGAGAGAGAGAGAGAGATGAGAAATCGTCCTTTCTGATGAAAATCACAAGTTGAATGTTTTACTTCTTCAAGCCGGCATCAACCAAAGACCGCTAAGGTCATTTTACACCCATCAATGCTGTTTTGGGCTCCACAGCTCCTGCAGCTCCTCTCCAAACCTAAAGCTGGAGAGGCTGACTCTCTGTGAAGTGGTGCAGCAGTTGAATTATTGCTTTCGTTTTCTTTGATGGGCCCATGGCAAATCTCTTAATGAGAGGCCTCGTGTTGTGTCCCTTCTTTTATTAGTTTTTCCTTTGACCAGTCGTGGGTCTTGTTGACCAAATTCAACTTGTTCCAATTGGGTACTGTTCTTTGTTATTGTTGCTGTTGTTGGGGGTCTACTCCTCCTAACACTGCCCTAAATCTAGACCCCAATATCTATTTGAGTCAATACGTTGAAAAATCCCAAATTGGTAAATTTATAACAAATTTACCAGTTTAAAGAAAATTTACGAATGATAAATTTTTCACGAGTTTATCAAAAAAATTTATTTCATTACAGATATACCAGTTTAAAAATTTTCGTGATATTAATACTAGGGAAAATTAAAAATAAGGGCCCGAAGTCTTCTCATTTTCTCAAATAAGGGCCTCAAGTGAACAATGTTTCAAATAAGAGCCTGATGTGACATAATATGTTTCAAATAAGGGCCTGAAGTGGTTATAGAGTTTCAAAAAAGGGCCTAAGCTAAAGGGCATTTTCGTCATTTCTCATTTTGATCTTTTATTTATTTTTTCCCTATTTTTTTTTCCTTTTTTGTTTTTTAAAAATTTTAAAAAAATAAAAAACAGCAGGAAGGCTGCCCCTCTCGCCTGTGGCCGCCGGCCCACCACAGGTGGGGGGTCGGCGGGGGTCCCCGGCCCTCCCCTAGTCAGGGCGGGGCGGGGGCCGGCGACCCCCACCCAGATCCGAGAAAGGGCCCGACCCTCTCCCTATTTTGGCGAGGGCCAGCAGGCCTTCGCCGCCTCCGCCGACCCCCCACTAGCGGTGGGCTGGCGACCACAGGCTGGAGGGGCAGCCCTACCGCCTCTGCAAGTTTTTTTTTTTGGTTATTTTTTAAGGAAACAGAAAATAAAAATAAAAAATAAAAAAATCAAATAAGGAAAATGACGAAAATGTCCTTGAAATCAAGCTCTTTTTTTAGATTTCATGGTCACTTTAGGTCCTTATTTGAAACAACGTTCACTTCAGACCTTTATTTGAGATAATGAAGGCACTTCAGGCCCTTATTTGAATTAAAGTTCATTTGAGGTCCTTATTTGAGAAAATGAGAGGACTGCGAGACTTTATTTGGAATTTTCACTGATACTATTCATTTACGACAAAGAGACCTCGGTGTTGCTTTTTGGGCCACTTCTGCAGGCTTAGCTCAAAAAAGCTGCTCAAGAAAAGACATGGGGGCAAAGGACAGATGAACCTGGGAGGAAGGAAGGGGCATGATTGTTCGTGACAGATTTGGAATCTCTATGGATCAAAAGCTTTGGGACAGTGGAGAATGACAGTGATGCCCTCGTGGTTTTCTTTGGATTTCAAAACTTGGCATGTGCAAAAAAGGAATATTGTGTGCCGGGCCCTGCAAGTTGTGATCCCACTCATAGGGAGATTTATTATGCTTTGACCTTAAGACTTAATGCCTTCATTATTGCCTTAGTCAAAACATCTAAATCACGTGTATTGTTGTTAACAAACCATATTGGGTCCAAAAATCGGGTCGGGTCGGTTTCGTGTGCAAGCTTGACCAATGGAGATAATAAATACACCTTCTGACCAAAAAAAAAAGGCGATAATAAATACACCTTTTTTTTGGTAGGAGATAATAAATACACCTTCTGACCCAAAAAAAAGAAGAAGATAATAAATACACCTTTTTTTTTTGGTAGGAGATAATAAATACACCTTAGAAACCTTAAAACTTTCACAAATGGAAGCCCGGATCCATGTGGGCCTGGGTCAAGCTCATGAAGAGAGAGCACCTGCTCAAGCCCATCCGTTCAAACGTTTTTTTTCTCATAGAAGGCCCATTAGGCCCATCTGTCACATAAGCCCACCCTTAGCAAACGGTGGAGATCTAGCAAGCGGCAAAGCACTTGATCTAGTTTAGTCAGAAGTAACAATTGTTGTTACTCATTTTATCCACTGTGAAGCTCTTTCAGCCGCTGCTTGACGTCACCAGTACTATGAAGTCGGCCTCATAGTCTCGGTGCTGCGCACGAGCTCTATGGATCTCTGCCATTCGATTGCACTGGCCTCAAGTGGGATCCCTCGTGATCCAATAGTCGATATAGCGCTGGCTCACATGCAGCGAGAGCATGTACGTTTTGCCCAGATAAAGTTGTGGGTGTTATGCCAGGGTCTCTCATCTTGCAGGCATAACTGCAGGGCTTACACACGCGATCAGAATTTGGGATCGGATGATATGTGATATCAAAAGATTGGTCGAGAGGCACACCGAACCGGATTGGACGGACTTCCATACTACGAACTTGAAAACGGTTAACAACGATAAATGAGATATAAAATCTCCGTGAGTCAAGGCCTAAATCCGAGTATGACGTCAATTTACCCAGGCAGCCTATACATGCAACGCAAGGACGATGGCAGATCAATAGCGTGCGATGCACGCCACGCTCTAACTACCAAACAGATAGGCACAGCTCAACAGCAGATAAACAATCACATGCAGCTTACCCCGCCTTGGCCCACGCAACAGTAAACACACGGCATTCAATTATAAACAGGCCCAAGCACACAATCAAAACACTGACTCATGCACAATACAACACGCATGTTCTAGTATTAACACAGTTAGAAAAGGTCAAGAGCTTCAATCACTTTTGTGGTAAAAGTTAATGAGCGCGCTTAAGGGATGGAGTCTTTCTGGGATCGATTCCAGCCTATGGCCTAGATCAAATTGGAGCTCAGGGACATGCTCATGTTGTAGGATGGAACTCTGGATCCGTTGGCTGACGTGGCAAGATTCTACAGGCCCAAATGTTGGGAGGAGGAATCTGATGCAGCCATCCCCTCCAAAACGTTATCCTATCCACATATTATCTTCTTGTCTTATAGTCTCTAATCAATCTCATGGCTCCAGATGAAATAAGGAAAAGGAAGAACTTTTCTCACCTTCATTAGACAATGTCAGCTCACTTCACCTTTAACTTTGAAATCTGAATCCACTCTCGAGTTCATTCTTTTGTTCACTCTTTCAATACCCATTAGCAAATTTCACCGTGACTCAGGAGTTTGGCCGGCCATGGCCTATCTTCTTCCTCTTCATGTCTTTCCTCAGCTTCTTCATTGACATCTTCATGTTTCTCATTAAAACTCTTTGAGTTTTATGATGATGCGGATGAATCAGGATGATTAGGACACAAGTCCAACCCACCCATCTCTTGATTCCACCAAGAGATCATCTCCAACCCACCCATGTCTTGATCCCACCAAGAAATCATCAACAAATACCCGAATTCAATCTCCAGTTGAAGGAGCAAGAGTGCTTGTCATTGTTGAAGCGATGCAAGAACATGGAAGAATTTAAGCAGGCACATGCACAGATCCTGAAGTGGGGATTGTTCTGTAACTCTTTCTGCGCAAGCAATCTTGTGGCCACTTGTGCTCTTTCGGCTTGGGGAAGCATGGCGTACGCCTGCTCGATCTTTCGCCGAATACGCGAACCGGGTACTTTCGAATTCAACACAATGATAAAAGGGCATGTTCAGGATATGAACTATGAGGAAGCTTTACTTGTTTATGCTGATATGCTTGAGAGAGGGATTAAGCCTGATAATTTCACATTCCCTGCTCTGCTGAAAGCATGCGCCCTGCTAGGGGCACTTGAAGAGGGAATGCAGATTCATGGACAGATTCTAAAACTTGGGCTTCATGACGACCTTTATGTGCGAAACAGTTTGATCAACTTATATGGGAAGTGCAAGAAGATAGAATTATCGCAGGCAGTTTTCGAAAATATGGATCAGAAGAGTGTTTCTTCTTGGAGTGCTATTATAGCAGCAAATGCTAGCTTGGGGTTATGGTATGAGTGCTTAATGCTCTTTGGTAACATGAACAGTGAAGGTTTTTGGAGGCCTGAAGAGAGCATTTTGGTGAATGTGGTTTGTGCTTGTGCGCACTTGGGTGCACTGCATTTAGGAAAATGCGCACACGGTTCGGTGCTGCGGAACATAAGCTCGCTCAATGTAATCGTTCAGACTTCCTTAATAAACATGTATGCTAAATGCGGGGCCATACAAGAAGCAGTGAGCCTCTCCAAGAAGATGGCGGATAAAAATCAACTAAGCTATTGCGCGACGATCTCAGGTCTAGCAATGCACGGCCAGGGCCGAGAGGCGCTGGAACTTTTCTTAGAAATGCTCAAGGAAGGTCTGAAGCCAGATGGTGTGATCTATGTAGGAGTTTTGAGCGCTTGTAGTCATTGCGGCCTTGTAGATGAGGGTCTCCAATTTTTCGAGCAGATGAAATCTGAATATGAGGTCGAACCGACCATTCAGCACTACGGCTGCATGGTGGACCTGCTCGGTCGAGCCGGGTTGCTCATTGAAGCCTACGACCTCATAAAGAACATGCCCATGAAGCCAAATGACATTGTATGGCGGAGCCTTCTAAGTGCTTGCAAAGTTCATCAAAACTTGGAGATAGGAGAAATTGCAGCCAACAAGCTACTCCAATCGAACTCGAAGAATCCTGGTGACTATCTGTTACTGTCATACATGTACGCAAAAACCGGGAGGTGGGAGGATGTTTCTAGGGCAAGAACAGAGTTGGCCGAGCAGGGGATTTATCAGGCACCGGGATTTAGCTCAGTTGAGGTGCAGAGGAAGATATACAGATTCTTCTCACAGGACGCGAAGAGCCCACATTACGATGGCATTTGCGATATGATTCACCAAATGGAGTGGCAGCTGAAATTCGAAGGGTATGTCCCGGACACTTCGCAAGTTTTGCTAAACGTCCAGGAAGAAGAGAAGAGGCAGAGACTGAGAGGTCACAGCCAGAAGCTAGCAATAGCTTTTGCCCTGTTAAATTCATCAGGAGGTTCTCCAATCAGAATCACCAGAAACCTCAGGATGTGTAGTGACTGTCACACTTACACAAAGTACATCTCATCGATATACGAAAGGGAAATTACTGTAAGGGATCGAAACCGGTTCCACCATTTTAGAGATGGAACGTGCTCTTGTAATGACTACTGGTGAGTTACAATTGATGTGGAAGTTTTGATCTCCTGGTACATATAGGAATAGCGTCTATTGAGAAATCACCTACCATATATTTTCTTGATCTCAGTGGGAGACATAACATCCTAACATGGTTGAAATCGAAAAATACAGGGACAAAGTCAAGTGAAAGTGGGGACAAGATGGGGGTGTACGAATTACCATTTAGATTGCCTCCTTTTCAGCTGTCTTGATTCTTGAGACTCACGTAAAGAACATTATGCAAACTATCTTCTTCCTTGTCCTGCAGTGTGATCTTAGAGGAAAAAAATTTCTTCCAACAACCAAATACTACAGCCTGGAAATCTAAATAGCCTCTGACACTGTAGGCTTATGCAAAGTCTCTGGCTTATGAGAACCATTTGCTCATCACTGGAACTACAATTTTCCGAATATAGGGATGCATGATGGCGTATACGTACTACATTTAGCTTGTCCTAGAGAAGAACTATATCTCAAAACAACGGATAGCAGTACAGAAGAAAAAAATAGTAGTGATGGGACCGGGAAAATGATGGAACAATAGGCTTTATTTCATTTCTTCTGCCAGTCATATATGTCTTAAACATTGAAGATTATTCCTCTACATTAAAGTACAATTCTTGCTTCTAACTCAATATATTGAAATACAATAGCCATTAAATTTTCGAATGACAATTGCAATTCCAGTATACAAGAAAGGGAAAAAGAAAGGAGGGACTACTCAATGCGAACAGCAGAAATGTTTGACATAATTTCTGCAGTTCTTGGGTCACCTGTTTCTAATGATACACCCCTAGGATCTTCTCCGACTAATAAAGCCAAGACGTTGAGCAAACTCCATGCTTTGACAAGGTTTTGGTTAGAATCTCCTAAAGTAATGGCAAAGATTGCATCAAACCCGCCAGCTCCAGGAACCCCAGCCAGCAGAACTCCTTCCATGCCCATAGTAGCATCTAGAAGCCGAGTCTGTGATTCAGGTTCTATCTGTAAACCCAAAAAGGAAGCCATTTTTAACGTGATGGAGAAACACAAGTGGAGTATCAAATCAAGTTTATTTATTCTTCGTTGGAGAAGAATGTAAAAAATCCAATGATGAATTCTCTAAGAAAACATAACCACAAATATACAACAGTGGGCCAGCAATATCTAGTACATGGTAAACGAGTGTTTCATTCATTTCTCCTCCTAGGAAGAATCAAATATCAACGAATTACGAAATAAATAACAGAAGGCAAATGCAAATCTAATGGGCAACATCTTTGTTAGATACATGCAGGATAATATTGGCAACATCAAGACGGTTAAACAGTAGTAATAAATATAGTAAGAGTTGGAAACTATAATAGTGGGCATGAAACCCATTCTCTTCAATTTGTAGCTATTCTGGCATGCGTGAGACGGAAAAAGTTTGACTTTCTCCTGAAAGGTTTTATCCTTTGGTATAGACAGTACAGTCCATGATCAGCACACATTTAGAAAATCCTCAAGAGATGGTAAATACTGCAGTGTGTTATCCAAAAGTCCCAAAGGCAAGCACATATCTCTAATCTTAATAACAAGAACAGAAGATATTAACACATGCATATATGATTGATCTTGCCTATGTTACATGATTTCCAGTGACAGAGAGAACCTACAGGAACACCAGCAGCCTGACCCATCGACCGCATAAGATTCCTGATCCCAAGCATAGCCTCTCTTGCTCCCAACAGAGCTTTGACAACAACTTCTTCTCTTGGATCAGTTCCAAGCTCTATCCACTGTTTGTAAAGTTTGTCAGATCATATCAACAGTGATGATAATATCTAGACCTTGGGAGTGCTAACCATGAGGAGGTGACATTATAGAACAAAGATATCTATTTAACAGAGAAAAGTTTAACGAGCATAAAATATTATTCTGTACAACAGAACGAGGTCTCAAATTTCCTGCACAAGTATCACTTAACTCACTGCAGAAAATTTTCCTTATAAAGATGGCTTCCCTTTATATTAGATGGCCTAAAGTTTATAAGGTAAAATGACTAGCAAGTTCGCACTTGTTAGAAAATTGTGTTTAATTTTGAAAAGCATTAGAAAAAAAAGTAAAGAGACATTTGAACACCAAGGAAGTTGATGTCACCGAAGTGTTTCTGCCCAAGGATACATCCCCTGTATAAAGTGAGTTTGTTCTGACATGTTAACAAGATGACACCCACTCTATCGTACGCAAGTACCTTAACCCTATTCTGCCTCAAAAGTTGCTCACAAAAGCACTTAGAAGAAACAGAACTTCCCAGGAAGAGAACAAATAAAACCATACAGACCCTATACACAAGACGTTTCCAGGATAAGGATGAGATCCATTATTCAAGTTCTCCTATTTGGGCCAAGCTATATATTAAACTCCAATAGTTCTACTGACCACCTCATACCACCAGTCTATTCTGTAGCTAATCCCTCCATAAATACTTCAAATCTTATGAGAAAAAGCGTCCTTCACCATGATAGGTTGGATTTCTAGGACAAGAAAGCAGGGTAAATTGCAGCACATCCAGGGACAAGAAACTCAAGATATTGCAGGGCGGAATAAAAACTTTTCTCGTCATCAACAAGAAATAAACATAAACAAAATTTACTCTCTTCCAAAAAAAAGCCTCCCTTAATAAGATATACCAAATACAGTGGAAATCGGGTACAGTGTTAATGCAGGAAGAAGGATTAGTGATTGGATAATTCAAATGAAAGAAAAATGGAAGCAATTTTTCACCCAATTCTTTCAAAAGCATCACATAGGTAGGTCATATTTGTCATGAACTTACATTTCAAGAGAGAGAAATCGAGCTCAGAAAAGTACCTTGTCTGCCTTAAGCGGGATGCATCTGTCTATAGTACATTTATACACGTCCCAATTTTCCTCTGCTAATTTGCTCAACAAGTTAAATTGTCTTTCCAGAGTTGAATTTGATCCTGACAACTTTGTCCACGTCTCTTGGGCATTCTGGGGATCAGATTTTTGCCACTTCTTCACAGCTCCTACCATGGATGGGGTGGACGATCCTCCTGTTCCTGGTTCTCCAAGCAACTAATAGAAAGAAAACAGTGAAGGGTAAATATATCCAAATTGGTTTCTTGCTTTCCTGTGGATAGTTTATTCAAGCCTACAAGTCTCAACACAACCCATTCCATTAACAATGCAAGAATTAGAACAGAAAAGGTCATAACACAAATGCCTGGCAAACTGAAGCCGAAAGCACAGGTTAACAGTGATATCAATTTTTTACAATTTGCATGTAGATTTGCAGACGAAAATTGCCGAGAACACATTTCCAGATATCTTAATGAGAAGAAATCAGGACAACAAAATTTCGGTAACTGTTATATGACATTTGGCAACAGATTTACTTCTCACCTATCCATCTTGTATTAATGTGAAAGCACTGGAGTATCATTAGCATCAAAGGGAAAAGGAGAAAATAAAGACGCTTACAAGTGACATTAATGGCGGCAAGGAGAACTTGGTCCTCGCATGGTCCCACTTTCCGTTCAAGATGTCAACAATGACATCATCTAGAGGCATTCCTTTGACTGCAACCTGGCACTCAATAAAAAAAATGGTCCAAAATGAAAACGTGCAGTATGCGACACTCTTCATGGACATTCTCAGCCTTTACCAGATTTAACATGTGATAGAAAATTATGATAAGCTATAGCTCATCTGGAGTCCCGAGTTACTTATCCAAGTAATGCAAAAACTATTTGCCAAAACCCCCAAAAAAGAAGAAGAATAAATGCAGAGACTAACGGTAAACTAACCTTATTACCTCCATTTCAAAATTGCGTGTTTCAGTAATAACATTTGAAAATTGTACAAAATGCAATTTCACCATAATATACAACCGAACCTTGGACATACAATCTGACAACCCTTGTTCTCAAAGATACGTTAATGTAAGCAAGGATTCCACAGTTTTGCCCAGAACCGGCAACACTTCCCCAGTTGACCCTCATAAGCAAGCAAGTCCAACTTTTCAAAAGCCCAATTCAAGATATCATTTAATCATAGTAAACTGAAAATGCTGATTCACATTGCAATGTTGCAGCCAACATAAAGGGTCTTAATACAACTTGTTCAGCCATCTGAAACTGAAGAGCAATTCTAGAATAAGTTCAGTTAGCTAAGGCATTACAATCTTAAGCCGCTCTAATATAGGCAATCATATCACCTAAACTCAGCCTATACACACAGACGTTATGATCTGCACCCGATATATCAGCCTGAAAATCGAATCATGTCTCTAGGAACCTACTACCACGCATATTTCTGGTCATCAAATGGAACAGAATGTAAAGACTCCATTCATGATGCATAAATCATAATAAAAGCAAGGAGAAACAAGCTGACTTCATCATTTTTAAGTGCAGTAACTTTATGAGACATTCACTTCTTCAACAACCTATATGAGCTTTGTTATGTCAAAAACGTTTGTAATGCTTATGCACAGGTTATGGGGTCAGTTATTCACTAGGAAGCCCACTTTCTTCTTGACGCATAGTCGCAAAAATTTGAGTTAATGCAACTTTTAATGTGAGACTCAAAGTTTAGCAAATCAATCTCTCATATGCTAAACCACAGGGAAGCCCATGCTAACTTTTCTAAAGCTGCAGAAAATGACTACCAATAAATAAATTCCCTAGCTTTATCCTCAAAACATCAATATAGTCAGACTTTGAAAACAAAAATGTGATTCAATCCTCCGTAGGCCTCAACCGACAATCAAATGAACCAATTTCTTCTCTTTTATCTAGGTTATTGGCATGAGGGAGGCAAGGCCAATATGAGGAGAGGGAGGGATACCTGAGCAGAAGAAAGCACATCTGGTGAAAACCGGACATAGCGCTGGCTCCCATATACTGCAGAGCTGACATCAAAACCACTGCCAACTTTCCCTTGAGCGATGCAGTGAGCACTTTGGGCAATCATATGCACAACATCAAGCTTCGAGGAATCCACCGGCAAGAGAGAAAGGTTAACAACTCCAAAGTAATGAAGTAAAGCAGCAACCACAGCCGAAGTCATGGCCGCAGAAGAACCAAGTCCAGTTTTTGCAACTTCTGGTTTACATTCTCCAGTCGAGTTCTCTGCGTTGAAGGTAATTGATGCAAAAGGAGGAAGAGCAGCCAATGACTCTGGTGCCAAGGGTAATCCTCGAGCTTCAATCTAATAAAAGAATAAATTTCAACCACGTTCTTGATTCATAAAAGAGAACTGAACCCAAAAATAGCACTTCAGAACAAAATACTTCAACATATCTACATATACATTCTCAAATTCTCATTTTTAGGATGCAAATGCTGTTGGATCTCATTGACTTCCATCAAATGCTAAAAGAAAATTCATCCGGAACTTAACAAGAACAAACAATCTGACAACATGCAAAAGCATTGCATCAAAAGAAACAAAAATGAAGTTAAAGCAACCATAGAGGTATTTTACCTGATTCCGGTATGAGTAGAAGTCATTGCAGCCTAAAATTGTAATATCAAGCCCTGCAAAACTAAAAATAGACATTATTAAAATATCGAACTTCTTATATCTGCAAAAAACATACGAGCATACTAGCATCAAACAATACCTTGCAAGAGTAGTTTGTGAAGCTCGTCTTTTTTGTTCTTGTCAAATTTTGCATATGCAGCTGCCACAGCATACTGCACAGCGTGTTCCACAAACGGGTTCCCAGAGTCGCTGAGATTTCAAGCAGCTGGGTTATACTCTGTTTAATAATATCCTTGAACATGGTTCTCTCATCATACAAATTATTAAAAAAAAACAAAATCTCTTGTTTTTTCCCCAAATAATATAAAAGATGATAAAAACTTACCTCGAAGAGACTGTCTGAAGAGTCAGATTCTTCAACGACAACTTGTAATTGCTTTGTCTAGACAACTGAGGAGATGTTAACTTGACATCTGTATATACCTGGAAGAAGATGCAATTGTTCAACTTTATGCAAGAAAAGTTTTACAGGGAATGAATCTAATGGACTCTGCTTGATTCTACAAAATCCCTGAAACATTCTAGATCAAATCTAAAAACCCTTTGCATTACAATAGTTGCTGGAGGGTCTCGTGGCAAATTGTAGCGAGAAAGACTCTTTCCACAACATCAGCTGGTCGGGACATCTTGCTAATATGGCCTAGGTGCATCTTACCCCAGCATTTCAGAATCAACAAAGCAGTTCTGTTCAAAACTTGAGACTCCAGTAGATGATTCCCACAACTCGTGTATCAGAAATGGACAAACCTTAATAATAAGGGATTGCTAACAAAAAAATCAAGCACCTCAGAAGATTAAGGAAATATTTGTTGATGTGAGCAGAATAACTTGCAAAAGGTTGACAAGAGAAAGCTCAGATGACTATTTTTTTTTTTATTCAAATAAATTATTCTCCAAAAGAATATTGAAGCAACCGAAACAGCAGCAATCAAAATTTAGCAGATGAGAGTTGTGAGATCACGCACCCATGCCCAGCTGTCAGGTTTGATTTCTTCATGAAGAGGTTTCACAATTGCATAGAATCGAGCATTCGTGCTAAGAACAATCCCTGCATTTGGCCTCTCCAAAACAAGATACCCGCCAGTCATCAAGACCTTCCCGGGAGCTGATGCAACACTGATTATCACATATCAAAATGTCAGAATCAAGCATCAATTTCTCCTCGAAAATGAAGCTTCTAATGCGATTTAGAACGATTGCCCTCCACATAGTTGATATCCAACATCATATCATCTATTGACCAGCAAAACGGGAAGACATCATATGGAGCGGACAAAAGAAAGCATCCAACTTTTCATTTAATGGTGAAGAAGAAACAATTTCGGACAAACACCCACTATCCAAGAGTTGATCTTTCTTCAAGTTCTTTGCTTTTCACCAGCAAGTCAAAGCGGAATCAGCAAAAGCAATCAAGGCACACCGATGGGTATAATTTAGCAATCCAACAACAGGGAAAATCAAATAAAAAATGGGGATTCGAGAGCCCTTACACTGCCATTGTCTTCCTCCTCTGTCTCTCCTCCTCTCCCTCCCTCGCCCTGTCACTCTGCGAAGTTTCTTTAAGCGGAGAATCCCAAGTGAATGTCACTCCACTGCAGCTAACTGCAATTAAAGCACAAAAATTTTCCACTTTACAGTCGTGCACAGGACGCACAACACAGAGAGAGAGAGAGAGAGAGAGAGAGAGACCTCCTGCGAGATGAGATCCGTTTACACTCGATGGAGTCAGCGAAGGCGACGGTTGAAGCGTTCAGTATTTGATGGGAACCTCGGTGCTCAATGCCCATACACACTCACCTACCTACCATGTCTGTTCTTGTTCGGCATGTGAATTAATATGCGTCCGTTTGGCCTCACCTTAGTCAATTCTGAATAATCTCCTAATTCTTTAAATTCCATGTCGAAAATTTATATGTGAATTTCTTTTCTTTTTATTATCGTTTCCCTTGTTGCTGTATAAAATGCCAGAACTTCTGGTCAGACATCACTACGAAAATGCCGGAGCATTCCGGCCAAAGTTGACTGAGGGATCTCCCAGCGGCCGTATTTTGACTTCCATCCCCGTTCACCTTCTTTGAATGTCTGTCTTTTCTTACTCAATTCTTTAATACTTGGAGAAATCGCATGTTAATTGCCAATTTGGCTAGCCAAGATCTCATTCTTTCTCAAGTAGAACTCACACAGATTCCATTCAATACGATAATACAAATGGTGGACATATCGATATAATCTCTAATGTGATTAAATTCACGCATCATGCGGATCTATGACTAAATTTCGTCACTCTCTCGAGATTGCGCGTGATGTCCTGCTCCCATGCGGCAAAGAATCGAGCAAAGAGTGGCGTGAAGGCTGATGTCTGCGTTACCTCCTTGTTGGACGGAGAATCGAACAAGGCGCCCCCATTGTGGGTCGTCAACCCGATTCTACCATGTTTCCTGATTGGAACCGGAGATGGAAATTAGCATTGGCAGAAACTCCATAGGAGATTAATCAGAGATGTACTTTTGATCCTTATCATCTTGGGATTGTTAATTCTCCTGTTATTCTTATAGTTGCAGCATAGGCAACCTAAAAGCATTTCAAGGCTCCGTTTATGCCGCAAAAAATGAAAAATTTAAAAAATATTTTTCTAAAAGTAACCACTTGTATCGCTTACAAAAATGTATAGACGAAAAATGTTTTGAACGCTCATGAAAATATTTAGATATAAGCTGTTGTCGGTGATGAAAATATTTTATATTAACTAATTATCTTGAGCAATATGGGCGATTATTTTTAGGGAAATGTTCTCCAAATCATTCAATTTCCATGGAACAAACTGAGCCTAAGGAAAGATCTAATCCACATTTTGACATTGATTTCTGAGCTCATTAGCAGCGAGATAATTGCCAAAAAAGTCATAAATCTATTGTAATTGTGCCAATTCAACCATAAATCTTTTTTTTTTTTGCCAATTCAGTATTAAACCTTTTGCATTTGCACCAATTTAGTACTTCCGACCAATTTTGATAGGAAATCAAACGTGGCACGACCGACGTTGACGTGATAATTTTTCATAATATTTTAATTTGTTTCGATTTTTTTTTCTTTCTCTTTCATTTTTTTTTCCTCCCCTTTTCATCAAGCTGGTCGCTGAGCCAGAGGCGAGGTTAGCCTTGCCAACCACTAGTGGCGGCAAGCCTCGCCTAGCCACTAGCAAGCTCGCCAGTGGTAGGGTGAGGCTCGCCCACATCAATGTTGGTCACGACACGTCAAAGATTTTCGATTAAAGCTAGCCGGAAGGGATGAATTTACACAAATACAAAAATGTTTAGGACTTAATTGAAAAAAAAATTAGGATTTAATTGGCACAGTTGCAATAGGTTTAAGACTTTTAGTAGCACCAAATGATAAATCCACATAGTTCATATTCATAACAAAAAGAGCTCGAAAACTTTACAGAATTTATACCCGATTGTATTTCGGCCGTAGCCCTTTTTCAAAAACCAAAAACTGAAAACTTACGTACAAATTCAATATTCAAAAGGACAAACACGTGTATGCCTACTCAACAGCTATGACAAGTGCACTAGGAAAGTAGGAATCTTAAAATTTATGATAAGCTTGCAATCGAATCCTAAAACTTTAAGATAATGCAGTCAAGTCCTTAGGCTTATCATATTTATGCAA
Organism: Lenwebbia sp. NSW1173648; assembly: GCA_029784005.1. Lineage (NCBI taxonomy): Eukaryota > Viridiplantae > Streptophyta > Magnoliopsida > Myrtales > Myrtaceae > Lenwebbia > Lenwebbia sp. NSW1173648. The sequence continues at coordinate 7,963,147 of JARCGZ010000005.1, forward strand.
TCAAGTCACTCTATTAGTTTTGTTTTATCCGATTTAGCAAACAGATAACGCCCAAATAGTTTTCTTTTTATCACTTTCTCCCTCTTATGCATTCGTTATTATTAACTCAAGCGTGAAGGAATTATCAAATTGATATCGTTTTTACCGAATTCTTAATAAAATTAGATTAAAAGTTAAAAAAGCGAAAGAGTTAAAAAATACACAAGAAGAAAACAAACTAAAAAAAAGAGAACAACTAGAAAAAAAAAAATATAGAATCCGTCTGCTTAGGCTTGCAACCCTCTTCGGCCACTGGCAAAGTCTCAATCCTTACCACGTGCAAATGAGGCCTCGTAAGATCTTGCCTAGATTTATGTGAGTGCGCTTGCAGGCCTTCACGCACAGTGGTAGCACCTCACCACCACCGTGCTACGGTCAGGCGACCCTCGCATCGATGTCGCTAGGGCGGGCCAACCCTCATGCCGTGGTGGCGAGGCGCGGATTCACGACTGGATGGAGGCGAGGAGCCAAAATTCCGGATTGAATCAGAACCGACTAAAATTGGAATCCCGAATCTTGAGAGTCTGATTCGGTTCGGACCGACTTTATTTACTTTACTACTATATAATATATTCGGATTCTTGGTCGTGTAACAAAACTCGAGAAGCTACGAATTGACCCCCTTGGTTTCAAAATTTCATCTTTGCAATTTCGTCCTTTTGGGCCCCTTATTTGCACAGTTGGGGGCCTATCGAGCCTGTCCATAGTCTTTTATAATTGGCCCAAAACTAAACCCCCAGTCCCAGAGTCAACGATTTTCTTTGACTCTCCTTCTTCTTCCTCTTCTTCTGCGGTGCTCGAGCAAACTGATTGACGAACTTTTTTCATCGAACAACATTGAAGCGCGATTCGAAGCAGGTACGCTCTGTCCTTCGCTCCGGACTCTGTCGCTCGCTCTCAATTCAATTCGATGGTCATGTTTTGCGTGGGGGTAGTCGGTGATTTGGGGCATTTCGAATTTCCCTTTCTTTCTTTTTGTGGATTTTTGGGTGATATCGATCCGAGGTTCCCGCCTTTTTATTCGCTCCGTCCTAGGTTGTTGATTCAGGCGAGACGGATTCCATCGTTGCTTTTGATTTGGTTGGTTTTTGGTTCACGCGAGAAGTCGATTTAGGAAGACGAAAACCACGAAGCTGCGAGCTTGCAGCTTGTGGATATGCAAGAATGTGTCGAAATTGTGGAGGAAATCTACAGGCGTTGCGAGGTTGCAAGCTCTTGTGAGCTCACTCTCTTCTTGCAATTCGCACGGACCATCAGTGACAGTGGTAGGATTGGCCTTTGCCTCCATACGCTGATCGAAAATAAGGGAAAAAGAGGAGAATTCCGGTAATTGATTAGGATTATTTTGAAGGAATCAGGCAACTTGTATGCCGCCGGTGTTTTTTATGTTCCTTTGGCATTGTGCAAATTGATGAGCTTTAACTGTAGGTGATGAGTCTGATTTGTTTCAGTGGCATCCCTGTGTCTTTCATAACTTCTTGGAGCTTTAATATGAGGACAGGGATGGGAGAGAGTCCAGCTACTCGTGAGCTACTCATGACTCAACTCATATTTACTTGTGTTGTACTTAGCTGTATACAAGTTTGTATCAAGTTCGAGCTACTTGAGCTCCTTGATAGCCGAGCCTCTTGAGCTACTCGGCCTCGTCATAGTAGATATTACTCGTGAGTTGTGAGCCATAACAAGAAGGATTTTCGTGAAAGAGAGAGAGGATCATTCATATGCTATCTAGATAACTTAGCCGGACAATCGTCCTTGATTTATGTGCTCCTCTATTGTTGGATCATTTCCCACCTTTTGATCTGGAACCATAATATGGCTGAGTTTAGTTTCATTATTTCATTGACTTTTATGATCTTATCATTCTACACCAATCACTTCAATAGAGACTTGTGATTTGATTTGGTTTTTCGGTTTGTACTGGCCAAGTACATAGTTAAATCTCGAAATTATTTGTGGAATATGATGTCCTAATAATGGTTATGCTTAAAAAATAGCTGGAGCTAATCCTTTTTTTTTTCAGCTTTGAATGACAGATTTGCTACGAATATTGTCTCTCTGAATTGTACAAGAGATGCAGACGCTGGGCAATTTTAAGTTACCCCCATTCTTCAATTACCCTCCTTATTTCACGTAATTACTTGAACTCCTTTCTTCTCCTCCTCTGATGGGACAGTTTATGTTGTATCATTTATTCTAATAATTGTTAGGACTCACTTCTCTTCATTAAATTAGCATCAATAACCTGATATGCAAGAGCCATCGTTTTCTGAAACTATATGCAAAGGAATGTGCCTAAACCTATTGTGGTCGTTGTTAAGCCCTTCTATTTATCTATAGATCATCTACAAAAGATCACATTGTTTCAGCTTAGTTGATCAGTACCAAAGTGCTGCCTGTGTTGCAACCGCAACCCCTGGAAAGGGTTGCTTTTGGTCTGTGGCACTGTTTTAGGTCCCTGCTTCCATCACTACTCTATTTCTTTGTTTGCAAAGGAGTCATAGGAAAGATAGGGCTTTTCTGTGTTGGCCTGCTGCCTGGCTCTGTTCTGATCAATATTGAGACAACATATTTTAGCTCATGTCGTGATCTCTAAAATATCTTGCACCTGCCTATCGAACCATTAGTAATATTTTAGGACCAAGGTCGTATATGCTTCGGTGTGACTAGTGGTTGTATGCTGAAACTAGTTTCGGTTGAACCGTCATCTTTAATTGATTTACTGTATTAGTCTGGTTTTCTATTTGGCATGTGAATGCGTAAGCCATATGAAACAGAAATGTCTCAAATTTGCCATCTCTGCCGGTGGACATTATCTGTATCTGCTGCTTTCTTATCTGCTAGATGTCATCTAAAAAAGGTTGTTGATGGAAATGTCAAGTTGGCTGCAAAGATATCTCAGTCAACCATCTACTTTTTTCTTTTTCAAAAAAGAATAAGTGTCAATGGTGCATATTAAGGATTACTTTAGCTGTTTCATTCGTCCCGAGTCAAGACAAGTGACATCGATTGTTTTGGTAGTCTTCATAGTTCCATCACACAAATTTTCATCTCCTTTTATTTTAATAGTTGGAATTTATTATGGCTCACAATTTGGCTGTACCCTTCTTCAGCTTGCAGCCAGTAAGGGACACGCGAGAGAAGCAAGTGCAACTCTGGAAGGAACTTATCCTTGATTACTGTAAAACGCAAAAGATATTTGTGATTGGATTGGAAGAAGAGTTTCCACTGTTTTCAAATCCTGTGATTGAGAGTAAGGACCTTTTCATCAATTTATGCGTATGGTACTTCTTTTGGTTATTTCTGCGACCTTCCTAGGTCTTACGTCACTTCTGAAAAAGTAGTATTAAGTGCAATTCTGTGTCCTGGTGTTTAAGTTTGAGAGTTTCATCTTTTCTCTCTTACAGAACAGGGTATCTATGGACGCTAATCAGGAATCATTGTGTCCATCTGCCCCTCTTTCTGAATACTACTAGGTCTTATGTCACTTCTGAACAATTCACTGGTTGATCACAGTTGTCTTTTATCCATCTGCCCATGTTTCTGAACAATACTAGGTCTTATATCTCACCTGAACAATTCAATAGTTAATCACAGTTTCGTTTGCCCATATGTTATGATGAATCTACCGTTTCTTTCCACTGGATCAATTTCCTTGTGCCATGTAGTCTTTTTTAGCTATGGCATTGGTTAGCACCCTTCCCCAGTTCCTCGCACATTATTGTTGGTCTGAGATGACTAATACTTTGTCTACCTAACAACATACGTGTTCTTACTCTTTTCACTCTGATAGTGCAGGATCTCTTACTCATGAAGCAAGGGAAGCATTTCTTGCTGCCTTAGTTTCTGAAGGCGCGAGTACTTCATAAATTCTTTCTTCTCTGTCTTCGAGTACGTTTCGTTTAATGCTATATGCTTATTAAGCAAAGTCAAATATTGCCTTCCTCATCTAGCAGGACGTGCAGAATGGTTGGACAAAGGACACAGGAAGTGTCTCATTCTCTGGCATCGCATTCAAGACTGGGCTGATATTTTATTAAATTTCGTGAGTTAACTAGAGCTTTAATACAATTTGAAGCTTGTTGGGTTAGGAGAAGTACGCTCACCACCCTTGTTTGATTAGGTGAAAGATAATGGGCTGGAGAACTCTGTGACGACGGTTGAGGAAATTCGTTCTGGGCCTGAATCTCGGGGGACAGGTAAAGTAGCTTTTGCATTCCAAGAGGAAATTCCAAGAATTGCACCTTAGGTAAACATGTGTTGCCACTGAATTCAACATGTGTTGAAGAAAAGCATTTTTCTCATAGTCCTGCAGACAGATTATGCTATTCACAAACTCTGTGGAAAATATCCTCTCCTTTCTTCAAGTTTTCTTGTCTAATCCTCTCGTCTTGGTAGGAAGCAGTATCGTTTAATCTTAGGTGAATCATGGTTTGGTGGCTCGTTAGGATGGTCACAACTCTTTCATGCAAGTTAAGTGGAGTTCCTTTTTCTCTGCTAGATCTTCAAGGCGTGGATCGCATCGTCCTCATGCGAGCTTTGAAACTACTAGAACACAAGGGGAAGCTTGCGATTTTCAAAGGGACTTCTGCGGATGACGAAGGCGTTAAATTCTCTAGTTAACGACGATGAACGCACGCTTTCATGTGAACTTCTAGCATCTAAAACTGCTCATGTACTGTTCCTGGGGTGCTTTTATTTAATCTTTCTTCAGGTTTTTGAGTAAGAAAGGCACTACAGAATATCGCTCCTACTTGTAGTCTTGTAGACTAGCTCTAGAATGTGCAAGGCAATAGGAGAGGAGTGCCAGGAAACTATGGAAGTGGTACGTTGATCCTCCTCTCTTCCATGGATCAGAAAAAAATGGCATCTTGAATTACATGCCATGGTTACTTGCCCCCCTAAATTTAAAAACAAAACCTCGTGGTCGACAATGCCGTAAAGTACCAATGACCCGTAAACTGCGACCTAGACGCATGAAATGGTTTTGCGGAATGGGTCGTGGAATGACGCGTCGTGACCTTAGTTTGCCATACGGTTCATCGGCTTGGAGGACCGGTCATCGCAAACGCTGGCTTCGACAATGATAAAAGGTTCTCGGGTCAGATGCCATTATTATCGTCACTATTACTCTTAGATGGGCGCGTTTTAATGAGCAGTATCATGAAAAAACATCTAACATATAATTCTTACACAACATTTCAGTTCCTTTGCATAGATAGAAACTAAGGTTGGCTATATCACAATTCAGTAATTGTTTTGTAACTTTCAATGTCTCGCCCAAAAGTTGTCTCAACTTCGAAATTTCACTCCCCAAATTCCATAGGAATGCTACGAAGAATGTGTGGGGATGGAGAAGTCAGGGGAAAGGATTTCTGTGGGCCCCACTCGTTTACCTTGGTCATCATCAAATGATGATGAAAAACATACGGAATTGGAAATGAGCGAAGTCCGTTAACTAAAATATCGCCTTTTTATCGTCAGCGTTGGTCGTGCTACGTAAAACGACCGGCGTCCACGTCAGCGATTTTCAGCCAAAATTAACCGGATGGACTCAATTGGTACCAATGTAAAAAGATTTAGGTCTGAATTGGTCCAATTAAAAAGGTTTACGACTAAATTAGTACCAATTCAATAGGTTTAGGACTTTTTTGGTACTTTTCCCCATGGCCGCCCAAAATAACTTCTTCTTCCTCTATTAGCCTATCAAATTTACTTTCCCATTCACTCTCTAAAACAAAATAATTTAAATATGGTGGTATGTTTCCAAGGAATTTCCTTGGAGCATGTAGAAAATTTGTGAGATCAATTTAGCATTTCGACTATCACCCTCACACGCTTTTAATTTTCAATTCACGTTCTGATTACTTACAGAAATGACATGAAGAATTAACCCATACATGGTTGTTACTGATTTTGATCTATTATCGACAGGTTTTGCTTGTGTTTCAATATTTCCCATCATAATGCAATCGATACTATTTCATTTTTCTCAATGTTTAATGGTAAGTTTTGAAGTTTCCACTATTCACGTGCTTTAAAATAGAGTGCCGTTCCGTAATAATGCGATATTTACGAGAAATTATACAAGTACCCTTTACAAATAACCACAACGAAAAACAATTCCCCTTGCCTCCTCTTTTTCCACCTGGCTTTTCTACATTTATATATTTCGTTCCCCGTGATATTTACGAGAAATGTACCAGTAAAAATAATTTCCACCCTTTTTAAATAATGATAACGAAAATATTTTCCCTCGCCTCCTCTTTCTCCACTTCGTTTTTCTACGATTATATTTCCTTCGCCACGATATTTACGAAAGATCTACGAGTAAAAGTAATCTTCATCCTGTTTAAATAACAATTATAAAAATAACATCCTTCGTCTCCTTTTTTTTCACCTCCTTTTTCTACGTTTATATTGTCCCCGCCCACTAGAATTTTTCCGAAAACATATTGTAAATCTATAAGACCTTCGAATTGAAATTTAATGAACATCATCAGTTTTTTTCCCTTAATCGACTAAATCTTCAAGAAATTTATCCTCTATACTATATTTAATGATCTCGTTTTACTTTTTACCCCCTCTTCTCCAGTATAAAATCAAGAAAATCTGTATAAACTTGATTAACAAGTTACCTCAGTAACTTCCACTCCGCGTGACGAGAACGCGCTTTGGCTTTTCCTATATAATAAGGCCAGGCAATTTCGATCCAACAAAGGTTGTCTCTCGAGCTGTCGCTCTCTCGCTGTGTCGCGACTCGCAAAAGCCTTTCGATCATCGATTTGGTTCTTCTCGATCGCCGATCTCCGTGCTTCGATTCGAGGGCGATCGTCGGTTCGTCGCTTTGCCGTTTCCTCAGGTTTGATTGCTGCTTCTTTCGACGCTTTCTCCGTGCAGTTTCTAGCGAAGTAGCGAGGAAGTTTTTCGTTAGAGTTTTCCTTCTTTCCACGATGACGATCTCCGCGCCGTCGGATGGTTTTCTAGAAGCTGGGTGTCGGCCGGTGACTATGAGGGCCGTCGGGCTTGCGTTTGGTGGTCATCCGGGGGGATTGTTAGGTTTCTTGTTAACGAAGGAATCGGGTTTTCTTCCGCCTGAAAGGATCGGGATTTGTTACCTTGATTTGAGGGGCTGTTTTGGGGATGGCGAGTTTGGAAATTAGGTTTTTGATGACTGGAATTTCTCGTGGAGACGATGCGACATAGTTGTACGAATTTCGTCATACGTTTAGTGTCTAGTTCATGTTCTAGGTTTTCAGTTATCCTGCTTCCGGGTGAATTTGATTTGGTTGGAACTGAAAGAGATGGAATCATGGGGAGGGCTTTGATCTTGGTTACGCACTCTCTGGATCGGTCGATTGTTCTTTATTCTATCCGTATTGTTGGTGATAGAGGAGCTGAAATGTTTGGGGTTGCTGACTACAGTGGACCTTGGTTTTCCTTCAACAACTGATCTTCTTGCAAGAACGAGTTCTGATGGTTTGAGTTAACTTTGGATTGGGTTGTTCAGTTCAGTGATTGTTGTCTGTATTTCTGTATTATAGCATGGATATTAAGACAGCGAGGAGTACTGTGGGTTGGCCACAGAAATCAGCTGCTCACCATAATCAGCTTCGAACAGCACCAGCAAGGCGCGAAGTTTGCAGTTTCTGGTTAAAAGGGAGGTGCAACCGGAATCCCTGCAAGTATTTGCACGATGCATCTCTTGCTCACAATGTTTACCATCGAGCTGCAAAGCAGTCAAGTTATATGCATGAGGATTGCCCTGGGAAGGGCCCTGAATCTAGTCCGGTGAGTTCAGCGAGTTCAACTGCTAGAGAGAGGGGTGATTCGTCAACAGATAAAAACCCTCAAAAGCCCCAAGAAAAAGTATGCCATTACTGGATATCAGGCAACTGTGTGAAAGGCGATGCGTGTCCTTCCTTGCATTCGTGGTTTCAGGGTGTTGATTTTGCCATGTTGGCTAAGCTTAAGGGGCATAAAAAGGTACTGCTTACGGATTAGTTTTTTCGTCTCATGTTCCCTCTTATATCCAAGACTATAGCTGGAGATAACTTACCTATATTGCTTGTTTTATTGAACTCCAATTTGTTTTATTGAACTCCAATTGTTTCCTTCCTGTATTAATTGAGATGTTGAAATATCGTTGCTTAAGTAGGTCTGGACTTAACTGATGTTTTTTTAATGACAGGGTGTTTCTGGAATAGCACTTCCTTCTGGATCTACTAAGCTTTACTCTGGAAGCAAAGATGGAACAGCACGAATTTGGGACTGTCACACTGGTCAATGTGTTCAAGTGATCAACCTTGGTGGGGAAGTTGGGTGTTTTAGTTGTGAAGGTCCTTGGGTGTTTGTTGGCATGCCTAATACTGTTAAGGTGAGTGGTTGGCTGGGTTATTATTTTCTTTGGTAATTCTTGAATTTGTGAGCTGATCCATTGCTTTCTCTTGTATCTATCGTAGGCATGGAATATCCAGAATGGTGCTAGCTATGATATAAGTGGGCCAGTTGGACAGGTTTATGCCATGGAAGTTGCTAAAAATATGCTTTTTGCCGGAGTCCAGGTAATTTATTATTAGAAAGAATTTAATGTCAGATTAGGTCACTTGGCCATCTAAGTCAACATTCATATGATCACTGACTGCCTCATTCTGTTGATAGTTGTGCTGAATTATATTGGTCTTTCATTGATTATACTGAACAATTTTTTTTTTCTAGGATGGCGCTATCTTGGTGTGGAAAGGAGGTAGTGAGGTGGATCCTTTTCAGATGGCTGCGCCTCTCACGGGTCACAATCGGGCTGTGGTATCATTAATCGTTGGGCGTGACCGGTTGTATTCGGGTTCCATTGACCGGACAATAAGGGTAAGCTTGGTTTATCATAGATGTCTCTCTCCCCTGATTAGCTGTTTGTCCTGGGAAGGCATGACTTGGCGTTTGTAGTTTCTGTTTTCTTTTGCATCACTTTTATTAGTTTGCTACATCCTCCTGTTTTTTCTCCTCCTCAGGTGTGGGACTTGCACACTCTGGAGTGTGTTCAGGAACTTGTTGGACACACTGATGTGGTGATGTCACTTCTTTGCTGGGACCAGTACTTGATATCATGTTCATTGGATCAGACAGTTAAGGTCTGGGTTGCCACTGAAGGAGGCAGCTTGGAAGTTGCCTATACACATCATGAGGACCATGTATGTTGCTCGCCAATTTTTATTTTTTTTTTGCACTTGTGGGGATTATGGTATGTTGTGGTTTGATGATGGTGTTATAAGAAAAAGCGTCGTCAATAAGGGTGAAATTGTGTCCTCTTTTATTGACTTCATATGCGCGAAGTGCATGGACCTGTTTACTATCTTAGCTTTTCGGCTTTATTTCCTCAGCTAAAAATAACTGTATGAATAACATTGGAATGAAGCTTTGTAATATGGCCATACTGTCAAGTACCTTCCATGTGCTTGCTCTATGTGGAGAAGACTGGCTTTATCAGTTTCTTACCAGGATCCTAGACTCAAGTGATGTAATATCATATCTTGATGATGCAAATATTATTTTGTCCGGCCCAGGGTATTCTTGCACTGTCAGGGATGACTGATGCAGGTGGTAAGCCAGTCCTTCTCTGTGCATGCATCGACAACACTGTTCGCTTGTACGAGCTCCCATCGTAAGTCCAAAACAATTTCTATTTCTCTAATTGGTTTGACATCCTCGTCTCTCGGTGAAGACTGTTCTCTTCTTCTGCTTGGCTGACTTGGTGCATTGTACTCCAGGTTCACTGAAAGGGGCAAGATATTCTCGAGACGAGAAGTTAGGACTCTTCAGACAGCTCCTGGAGGCCTATTCTTCACGGGAGACGACACGGGGATGCTGACCGTATGGAACTGGTTGGATTTTCCGAAGAGCCAAAAAGAGCAGCTTCCTCATTCAATGGAGTCATGCTAAGTAGGAAGAGAGGATCAAGCTATTGACATTGGAGTTCAAATTTCGCAAGGAAGACAATGTCATCTATTGACCCTGATGCAACTGGGATGGCTGTAACTACTACTGTCTGCACCGCAATGCCAGTTTTTGGGCTCTGTCGGTTTTGTATAGACATTAATCTTTTGACGGCGACGGTCGGACTTGTATATGATTCTTTTATTAGTAATTGATATGCCATTTGCTATTCAACTTTGGGCAAATCCACTTACTTAGTAGACCACAGAAGCTGTGGAAAGGAAACCTTTCTTCTTTTAGAGATTTTACAGTGGTCATCATTTTCTCTCTACGATTGTTAAGTCTTATTACTGAAAGAACGAAATAGAATAGAAGCGCTATAAATAAATGATGAATAAACGGCACTTCAAAATTGTTGCATATTCGTATCACTCTGATGAAAACAAGTTCACATAGCATAGGCTGACTACTGTTGTATGGATAAAAAATTGTTCAATGAGGAACTGATGAATGGACTTCATAAGCTTTACGACAACTCCTCCAAAAAATTCTAAACTTACTGTATTTTTGTCAATTTAGTCCTAAATTTTTTAATTTTGCCAATTCAGTTTTAAACTTTGGCCTAAAGGGCTCAATTGGCCAAAAGTAAAAAGATTTAAGACTGAATTGACAAAAGTGCAATAAGTTGAGGACTTTTTATACAATTTTCGTCAACTCCATGTATACTTTAGAACGTGGAATTCAAACTGATACATTACATACTACAATTCAAACGAATAGATAAAACCGATACACTGGATTTGATTAAAGCTTATGAAACTAATAATAAACAAGCTCTGCAAAGCGAGTTCGAAGGAACGCAGAAATATGAAAATTTGTAGAACTTGGATAAGGAAAATAACTCTGACAAAAAAAAAAAAGAATAAGGGAAATAACAAGTTAAGATCGTTCTCTTGGGTCGGACCTGGAGAACCATGAGGTGGATCTCGGGGGACTAGGGCTGATCGGGCTCAATCTGTGCAGCTAATCATTAATTTGTCATTCCACCGAATCACCTGAACTCTATGCATATACATGTTCGAGGATATTATCCATTAGTTAATCCGGTTTAAATGACAACAATGTAAAAATTATTTTTTTTTCTTTAATTTTTTTTTATGGCTAGGGATCGAACTTAAGATCTCACACCTTCCCTCCTTCGAATCCCAAAAATCGGGCAATTTTGTTTAGCGTCAAACAGCAACACCAGAATCAATTCCGCCACAAATATCAACTCTCAATGACTGGTTCGATTGGAATTGATTCATCATGCATTTGTTAGCATGCATGATATTGAACTAAAGTAGCAAATATCAAATAAGGCATGCGTTGAAGATTCAAATTAAGATATTGATGGTCTCTCTTGGACAAAATGAAATTTTCAAACGTAAATTTATGGAGATCGGTTTCATTCCAATAGTTGTGATTTGTCTGCAGGTAAAGGATCTCCATCCATAAGAATCCATTTGCAAGAAATAGAGCGTATCCCCGAGGAAAAAAAAAAGACTCAAATAAACAATGGAGATTTATAGACCATGCATTAATCTATTGGCTAATATACACTTCATTAATTCAATGTACAGTTTGAGCCCGATCGGTCCTAGTCCCTCGAGATCCACCTCATGGTTCTCCGAGTCTGACCCAAGAGACTTCATGCAGAAGGGAGTCCTGAACGATGTCGTTTTGCGGATTGGACACGGTGGAAGATTGTGAGGAAATAGATCAAGAATAGGGAAGAGATTGTGAATGCACTATTCGAAGATGGATATTTCACGTAATTATTTATACTGAAAAGACTGGTCATTTGTATATTGACACAATTTCATATATGGTATTATGCCACGAATTTATTACTAGGCGGTGCATACAAATAAATATCATCGAAGAGACAGGTCGAGTAGGCAATCTGGGTAATATAATCGGACCGATTAGATTGCCTAATCGACCTGCCTGCAGCCATACTTACCAGAATTTCAAATCATATCTTAATTAATACCGGATTCTCCGATAAGATTGCCAAATCGACCTGCTTGCAGCCATAATATTTAAAAATCCAAATCATGTCCTAATGAAAGCGGGATTCCCCGGATAAGATTGCCAAATCAACTTGCCTCTTCGACCAAAAAAAAAAAAAAAAAACTTGCCTCTTCGAGAATATGTGTCCTTATAAACTGTCTAAAAATAAACTATATTTATGTATATATGTTTATAATTGTTTAAAGATATCAGGAAACCGTGGAACTCTCACTTATAATTCGAAGTTCAACATAACTTTCTAGAAGGAAACCTTCTTGCTGACTTGATTCCTTAATCTTGAATTCGATAAGCCCTTGGGCACTTAGATTCTTTTCATTGCCTCCTCAAGAGTTATCTCATGTTTTCTTAGGTGATAAAACAGGGATGGTAGATTCGAAGTTAGCATTATTTATGATAATGAGAAACAAAAATTTTCTTCTTTCAGATAATGGATCGAAATTACGATTAAAACCATGATTATGAACGTATTATGACTATGGTAGATTCACAATAAACCAAAGCTAAAGTTTGAGGTTTCTTAGGGCATTAGGCCATTCTTTCTATATGTAATTTTAGATCAATAGAAGGAGACTTTGGCACCAAAAGACAGCATATCTCATCTATTTAAGAAAGTTCATATTTCTTCTTCTTCTTCGTAAGGAAATTGATCGAAATTCCCTTAAGCTATCTTCGAGATCACTCAGAAGAAAAAGTTGTCTCAAAATTACAAAGTATGGATTGCAACTTCTTATCGTTGTAATTTATTTTTTTTTTTGGTCGGACTTATCGTTGTAATTTAAGAGGAGAAAAGTTAGTAAATAATGCTAACTTGGATTAGTAGTTTCATAAACAAAGCTGGCAAATGAAGTACTTCAAACGATAATCAGATTATCCAAAATAAGTTGGTGATTTAATCAGACGAAAGTTTAAAAATAAAAATAAAAATTCGTTCCAATTTAAGTTGGTAGTTTCATATAAAATTTAGTAACTTCGAAGTTAAGGTGAATTACGCAAGTAAATGGCATAATTCCTCATCTAGCTGCAGCTGCATTGCATGCATCTTCCTGGCGAGCTCGACTTTGATATACAAGAAAAAAAAATCAATATTAAGTATTCTTTTTACCGGCAATGTTCTTAAATGGGATAACGACACAAATAGTCTTTGAACTTTGATTCAATGTGCAATGTAGTCCATGAACTTTTAATTTGATAAATATGGTCCCTGAACTTTAACTCAATGTGCAACGTGGTCCCTGAACTTTTAATTTGACCAATATGGTTCCTAAACTTTTGGAACATATTCAACTTAGTCCATGAACTATAGGAAAATGTTAAATGTAATCCTTCCATTGGTTCAAGTTCAGGGACTAAGTTGAACATGTTCCAAAAGTTCAGGGACCATATTGGTCAAATTAAAAATTCAGGGACCACATTGCACATTGGGTTAAAGTTCAGGGACTACATTGCGCATTGGGTCAAAGTTCAAGGACCATTTGTGTCATTTTGCCTTCTTAAATTTATGCTGAGATGAAAAAATAAGGGTAAATTTCCAAATCAGGCGTTTTTTTTTTTACCAAAACAGGTTTTAAAAAAAAAACACCAAATCCAGTGTCGCTCTGCAGTCTTGTTGCCGAGCGGCACCCGCTCGACAGTCATACTGCGAGCGGCACTGTTGGGCCTGCCCGGACGGCCGGCTCGGCAGCCACACTGCCGAGCCGTGCCCCAGCACCCCAACTAGTTTTATTTTTATTTTTTAAAATTTCATAAGAAAAACCATTTTTTATAATATTTATTTTATTTATAATTTTATTCTTTTTAAGCTTATTTTTATAATATAATTATCAATATTTAATTACTTAAGATATATAATTATAACATTTCAATAAATTCACATATGTAATGTCGACATCGAACAAATGAACTGAATAAATATCGCGCAATTGGGATATTGTAATATTACAAAAAATTCACACATCTAATATAAAAACCACGAAAAAATGAACTTAATAAATATGAGGGGGGGCCTCCCCAAGCGTTGAAAAAATGCAGCACTAGACCTTTCGATCAACGTAGACAACCCCATTGCGGAATAGGAGGTCATGTAGGAAGACGGCGTCATTAGTACATGTAACTGCAGTTAATTTGTTATCTATTATGAAAATCCTTTGTAATATTACAATATCCCAATTGCGCGATATTTATTCAGTTCTTTTGTTCGATGTCGACATTACATATGTAAATTTATTATAATGTTATAATTATATATCTTAAGTAATTAAATATTGATAATTATATTATAAAAATCAGCTTAAAAAGAATAAAATTATAAATAAAAAAATATTATAAAAAATGATTTTTCTTATGAAATTTAAAAAAAAAAAAAACTAGTTGGGGTGCTGGGACACGGCTCGGCAGTGTGGCTGCCGAGCGGGCCGCCGGAACCGACCGGCCAGGCCGGCCCAACAGCCCGCTCGGCAGTCTGACTGCTGAGCGGACTGTTGGAGGCGGCACCTGATTTGGTGTTTTGTTTTTTTTTTAACCTGTTTTGGTATATAAAAAAAAACCCCTGATTTGGAAATTTACCCAAAAAATAACTTCTCTTTAATTTTATGTTCTAGATTTTAAATTTATTTAATTTAAAATATGATGGATATGTGCAAAATATATAAAGATTTAGTAGTGTTGCACGTGCACGGGACATGTAAATCCTTCTCATCTCTTTGCTTGTGTAAGGTGAGAAAATGAACCAAATATAGCAACAGATAACAAGTTTGATCCACTTATAGGCCCTTAGATCCGGAAAACGAAAAATAATAAGGATTTGTTCCCATAGTAAAGTTGAATTTGCTCTATTTGTCTTAGCATTTGTTAAACACAAAAGGATCCTTTTTTTTTGTTTTTTTTTTTTTGCACTGTCTCGAGAGCTCACCGACTAAGCTTTTTTTGCCGCCCGTTCGAGAGATCGTCTAATTTCCAGTTAGAAAGTCCGGGTAAGCAGCTAATGAAGTACATGTTCCTAAAGAACATTTTTCTAGATTGTGCTTCGATGATTTGGGACCAAAATGCCCTAGAATTGCACGTAAAATGCACGTGTGATTTTTCGCTTATTTTTTTTTATTTTTATGTTTGGAGTTCTATATTTTAGGTGTATACAAAATTACTGAAAAGAGTTCATTGAGATGAAAATAAAAATAAAAAATGAAGAGAATTTTATTTATAACCTATTTAATTTGAAATTAACTTATAAAAAAGACAAGTGACAAGTTTATGAGCTCTAATTTATTAGTAAGAATTAGATAGTGGATAACAAGTCCTGACTTCAAGTCATGTAGTGTGGGCAGAAAATTGCACGTAAAACACACATGCATTAGGATTTAATTAGTATTTTCACTCTATAATTTATCTCACGAATTCATTGACCCTATCGCATCCGTGATGGCACCGAATTTTGTGGTGATGTTGTGTAACACGGCCGGCCCACTGTAGGGGGTGTCCTACTGCTGCAGCTTTGAGGTGGGAAAATTGTCAAAAAAGTCCTAAATCTATTGTATTTTTGCCAATTTAGTCCTAAACCTTTTAATTTTGCCGATTCAATTCTAAACCTTTTGCATTTGTGCCAATTCAGCCCTAAACCTTTTTTTTTGTGCCAATTCAGTCCTAAAATTTTTACAATTATGCCATTTCAGTCCATCCGGTGAATTTTGGCTGGCCAACCGGCGATCGAATATTTTAATATTTTAATATTTTATATTTATATTTTATTTTTTTTCCTTCCCCCCTCCCTTCCCTTCCCCTCCCCTCCCCTACTCGGCGGCCGGCTAGAGGCGCGGTCGGCGAGGCTCGACCTCGCAAGCCCAGATCTGGGCCGGCGAGGTCAAGCCCCGCCATGGCCGGGTGAGGCTCCGCCTTGCCGGTCGCCGAGTAGGGGAGGGGAGGGGAGGGGGGAAGGAAAAAGAAAAAAAGAAAGAAAAATAAAAATTATAAAAATTATAAAAAAAATATTAAAATATTCGATCGCCGGCTGGCCGGCGTCTACGCTAGTGCCGGCCGGCCAAAATTCACCGGATGGACTGAAATGGCATAATTGCAAAAATTTTAGGACTGAATTGGCATAATTGCAAAATGTTTAGGACTGAATTGACACAAAAAAAAGGTTTAGGACTGAATTAGCACAAATGCAAAAGGTTTAAGACTGAATCGGTAAAATTAAAAGGTTTATGACTCAATTGGCAAAAGTGCAATAGGTTTATGACTTTTTTGACAATTTTCCCGCTTCGAGGCCTACCAAGACCTATGTAGCACCGACACGACACGCGACACGAGACACGACACGACACGTCGACACGTGATTTTTCAAAAAGTAGAGAATTCCGACACGCTGGGACACGTTGTATATATAATAAATTTTTATTTTTATGATTCTATAAATGAATAACAAAGAAAATAGCTTATATTGAATTTACACTAAAAATAATAATTCATCGTTTTACTAAAAAAATCTTGTTTTCAAGGATAGGCCGATTTGACAAAAACTAAATAAATATTGGATGAAAAGCCAATTATTCACACTTGGTACGCCCACCAACCCCCGCCGGTCTATCCCTCTCCTTCCCGTTGACGATTTCTTAACGTCGTTAGGCCCGGTTGGCTGTTCGCCGCATGGGAAGCCGCGCCCCCGGATGGGACGGCGTCATCAACTCCGTCTGGTTTTTCGCCTCCGGAATTACCGACGAGGGCCTCGTCACAAGACGTGTCCCACCTTCTTCCCTTCATTTATTTGTTTTTTCCGAGGTGAAGTATACGTGGTCAGAGGGGCTTAAATGCAAAGTCAGATGGAGAACAGAAACCTTTTTTTTTCTTATTTCCGAGGTGGCCTAATAGATTGGCATTTTTGCCCCTAAAATGCTCTCGGACACGCGTGCCCTAGCGTGTCGCTTCCATTGACCGCGCGTCGGAAGCTCGGACACGCGTTGACCGCGTGTCCGAGCGTGTCGGGCGCGTGTCCGACACCGACACGTGTCCGACACGCGAAACATGTCTTTGAAAGCGTGTCCGTGCTACATAGACCAAGACACCCTCTTGACGCGAACTTAACAAGCAGTTCTATCGCGAGTGCGGCGTCTAAGGCACAATCGACTTCATCTTTGGCGACTCAACCGTTGTCTTTCAGAGATTGGTGTGTATATATACACAGTGAATTTCTCCTGGATTACTTTTGAGCTATTATTCGCTAAATCATCCATTTTCTCTATTATGTGAGCTCAATCACATATTTCAAAGATTGCACGGAAAGTTGTATGAATTTTGCGGCAAGTTGATCAGATAATACTGGGTTGGTGTCAAGAAAAGTTGACCATCTTCTGGTTTCCCCGCTGGACCAAAACTTTGGAGGCAAGACTTTTGAGATTTACCCCATTATCTGGAAATCGCAAGGCTCGTGTCTTGATTCGTGTAGCCTAGCTGTGGAACGAAAAGGGTGAAAGGCTTTGGAGACTGAGATGCCTGTAATGGTTCAGGTACTTTTGATTGGAAATTTTTTCTTCTCTTCTTGCATCGATTTGGTTTTAACTGGCAAAGCACACCTGGGATTTCTCAATTGCTTCAATTTTTTTTGTTCGAAATAGTGTACCGAGTTGATGTCTTTTGCAGATACAAGAGGTGATTCGAGGAGCGACAAAATGCCATGTCTTTAGCTCAGGTTTGTTTCAACTTAGTTCTTCTTTGTGTACTGGGACGCTGTGTTTCTTTGTTGTTTTTGTGTGGTGGTTGATGGTTGTGTTGGTGTTGAGAACTGAGAATGCATTGTGATGATCTGTTTTAGTTAGTTGTTCAAGAGTAAAATGGCCAATTTTTTGTTGGGAAATGGGGGTAGTGTCTTTCTCTTGCTCTTGCTTTAGTGTGTGTGAAGTGGGGTTGGTTCTGGTTTAGGGAAAGGCGTTTTAGGTTTCTCGAAAAAGGTCAAGCAGAAAATCATGATGGGAAAATTACAACAGCAAAAATTCCTATACATATTTGCAATTATGTCAATTCAATCCATTTTGCCGGCCGACCGACGCTGATGTGGATAAATTTTATAATTTTTTTTCTTTTTTTTAATCAACCGAAAGGGATAAATGTTTTGGAATGATATATTATATGCGGGAAAGTCATCCATCTGGACGAAGGCACAAGAATAGGAAGAGTTCATGAATTCGGCTTTTCATCTCATATTTTTACGCTTCCATAAACGTCTCTAAATAATAATAATAATATGATGATGATGATGATGATGAATGATAACAATAGTGGCTTTATTAAAATTTAAGATATTGCTAAAGTGGTAAGACTATTCTACTCTACTTCGTACATATAATCAGATGCGGAGTTGAGAGAACGTTTGCTCCCGCGGTCGCCGCGTCACACTTAATTTTGCCTCCGTGACTGTCACGTGGCAAAGCACGGTATGAAACACCTGGAACCTTTCGAAAATACAGAAATGTTGACATTTAAAATCGTATATGATTTGTTGTGGTTGAAATAATTTTTATATTGTTAGACTATGAACATAAAGTAATAAGTGCAAATATTAAGTGGGCCTTTGTGTGGTATGTGTGTGTGGCAAGTCAACTAAAAAAAATCCTTTCTGAGTATAATTGCCAAAATTTAAACGTCTATTGAAATTCGAGATATATTTCCAAAAGTTATAAAAGATTTTAATTTTCCGGCACTTATCGACGAAATTCAAATAGAAATCAAATAATTCAAAAAAAAAACAAAAGCGTTAAAGAGGATCACAGAAGTGACAGAACCGAGACGCGTGCGCACGGCGCACCTATTAGCCGATCGGCGCACTTTAGCTGATCCTCCTTTATCATACGCTGCCTCAAACCCATCTGAATCACCTGACGCTTCGTCACTTCGGTCGGACTCGTGTGCTCTGTTTCTCAGACGTAGCCTCTCTCTCTCTCTCTCTCTCTCTCTGTGCGATTCACGCAACAGCGGTTCAGGATTCGCCTCCAATGGCGGCGGATTTGCCGGAGGGATCGTTGCAGAACGTTCTGGAGCAGGAGACCCTGAAGTGGGTGTTCGTCGGGGGCAAAGGCGGCGTCGGGAAGACCACGTGCAGCTCGATCCTCTCGATCTTGCTCGCCAGCGTTCGATCCTCCGTCCTGATCATCTCCACCGATCCGGCCCACAACCTCAGCGACGCCTTCCAGCAGAGATTCACCAAGTCGCCGACTCTGGTTAATGGATTCACGAATCTGTATGCCATGGTAGGATTCCGTTCCCTCTGCTTTTTCCGAGCGTGTGGAGCTTGTGTCATTTCGACGGCATGCGGCAAGGCTAGATTGAGAGATAACGGTTCAATCTCTCGGTGCTATGCTTGGGTTGGCATTGAATTGAAGATTAGCGATTGGCCTGTTCATAGGCAGATAGGTTATCCATTTTGGCTTCATGCTGTTGGGTCAGTGGAGAAATTCTGCTTGGATTGAAGTTCATCAACAAGAATCGTAGTTTAGAGCCATTCCCTCTGTCTTGTCAGTAGTGCGTTTTGCCTGCTAAAAGTTCGACTTTTGCCAATTAAAAGCTCTTTTGCTTGCTCATATTTCGTTTTTCCATTTTTGTGGATGAATTAAGTTATATGATCCTGCATTACTCTTGGTTCATCTCTGTGACACATCGTTATTGCTTATGTTATTCTGTAGGAGGTGGATCCAAACGTTGAGCAAGAAGACTTAGGTAATTCTGAAGGGATGGATAGCTTAGTCTCTGAGCTGGCAAATGCTATTCCTGGGATTGATGAGGCAATGAGCTTTGCGGAGATGCTGAAGTAAGGAGAAAGCATGCTTTTCTGATTTTGTGAACAAGTGCTAATGTAGATTTCAATGTTTTCAAGCTATGTCAAAGGAATAAAATACAGTATTTTCACACATTAAAAAAAAAAAAATTGAAACATGCACTGTCTACCATTTTACATTTTCCAAAGCTCCTTTGATGGAGTTTAACAAGTGCCTTGGATGCCCTCGTCGACTTTCTCCTGTTATCACATGTCACTATTTTGGATTGTAGTTCATCTCACTCTATGTGTGCATGCACACGTACATGTGTGTTTGTGGGTTTTGACTTTAATTGGGAGATGGTAAAGGGTGTATAACTTTCTAAATGGTCATTTTAAGATTTTCCATTAGTGTCTTTTGTGTTGACATATTTGCCTCGATATTGATTTGAGGTTTCCAGAGTGAAGTTTACTCTGGATTGTGTGACCGTCTTTTTAAGTAGACACAAAGCTCTGCCGATCAAGTGATGCTGGGCCTCTAGTTGGAACTGGATAGAAAGGTTGTAGATTTTATTGTGTTGATTAAGTACCCTGTGCCATCAATGTGAATTATAATAAAGAAATGAAGTTTCTCCTGTTTTGGCAGGAGGTAGGGCTTTTGTTTTTTTTTAGTTTTTATTTTTTTGGTTAGGGTTGGTTATCGTTGGCTAGGACAGTCAAGTGTTAGGTGGATGAATGCTGGACTAGATGAGGAACTCTTTTCCATGTTAAATTATCTGTGAATTGTAAGATCTTTGACGATGGAAGAATCATGCTTTCTATTCTATTTAAGCTTATTATTCCTTTCAAATGTTTTACCTTTTAAGTACTGTCCGTGAGTTTTCGTGGAAAACATATTTGTGCAGATTGGTGCAAACAATGGATTACTCTGTTATAGTATTTGACACAGCTCCAACTGGTCATACACTTCGGTTGTTGCAATTTCCTTCAACGTTGGAAAAGGGACTTGCAAAAATGATGACTTTGAAAAGTAGATTTGGTGGTCTTATGAATCAGGTATGATTCTACTCATGAGCTTATCAAATGGACTGGGTAATATTGAATTGGTCTTCTATGTCAAGTATAATTTCATTTACCATCTCTTGAGGTGCCCTTGTGTTATTTTACTTTTGCTGTATCTCAGTGCTCAAGTGTTGGAGGCTATATTGGATCTACAGCTTTTTTTGTGTACGTATGCCCTTGAATGTCTCTATGTGTGTCTTTTGACGTCTACTCTATCTTAGAACAGTGTTACATTTGTGTCTCAGTCCACGCTTTTGATGGCATCGGTTGATTACGTCTCTTATGTACTGTTAAGTATCGTGGCTTAGGCATCCAGTTGATTGCAGTTGATTTCTCCCAATAGCTCTGCCTCCCATTCGTGTTTAGAAGCTAATGTTATCAGTTGTCTGGCACTGCATAACGTCTCGATTGACGTGCATGTAACATCGGCTACAGCTGTTAATTTAAAACCTGGATTGGCATGGCAAAAAGTTGATGGGAAGAGATCCTGGGTAAGCATTTGAAAATATCATGAAAAGGATAAAGATTACCTGCAACTCCATAAGATAGGGATAGTCAATGCAATTGGTTGTTTCTTTCATTCTCTTTTTCCTTCCAGTTTTGCTTCAGACTTAAAACATGCAGTTCTTCTTGCACTGTAATATCTTCTTCAGACATTTCAGCATGGTGAAACTCAGGACCAAGTTGCCCCTTTTCAGTGTCCTTGTGATATTGGGATTTAATTACTCGAAATTCTTTTATGGTGCCTCATGTTGCTCAAATGACTAATGTAGCCATCAAAGATGTTTCGTCATGTTAGGTATTATTATCATGTCGCGTCAACTTGGAAACTGTTTATGAGCAAGAACTCCTTGATAATTATGTTACGATGATACATGTTGCAGATGACGCGTATGTTCGGTCTTGATGATGATTTTGGTGAGGATGCGATTCTGGGAAAGCTTGAGGGCATGAAAGATGTGATTGAACAAGTAAACAAGCAATTTAAAGACCCCGTAAGTAGGTTTTTCCACAATATGTATCTACTATAGGTTTATGAGGATGGAGGACTTTTTTTTTCCTTGTACACCACCAGACCTTTATGTTATGTTTTTCTTCTTGCCCAGGACCTGACTACCTTCGTCTGCGTTTGCATTCCTGAGTTCCTCTCCCTATATGAAACGGAGAGACTGGTGCAAGAGCTCACCAAGTTCGAGATCGACACTCATAATATAATCATTAACCAAGTACTTTATGATGAAGAAGGTCTGCATGCTAGTAGTATCCAATTTATGTTATTTTCGTATAATGCATGCAGGAGTTAATGTTGGCTAATGATTTGTGCCTGTAGGTGCTGAGTCAGAGTTGCTCAAAGCTAGAATGAGGATGCAACAGAAGTACATTGAGCAGTTCTACATGTTGTATGATGATTTTCACATAACCAAGCTCCCTTTGCTACCAGAAGAGGTAATTGGATTGCAAAACAATATGAAACTTCACCGTTTTCTGGGAAAAATATGCAGAATGGTTTCTCTAGCATCATAAAGCTTTCATCTGATCCCATGAACTCTGAATCTTTATACTCACAATTCTTCTTTTAGGTAACCTCTGACTTGATTTTAGCCTCGCCTTCAATCTTTTTGCTTTAGTACGAGACTTTGCCTGTTGACATTCCAACTTTGTTTTGGACCCAAAACCACTTTATGAATATATGAAATTCTACAGCATGTATTCTCTTTGGGAACAGGAAAAAAGGAATTTCATGACTGTCTCATTTTGGGGCATACTTTTGATTATCGATAGGTGGGTTTTGCAGGTTACTGGAGTTGATGCACTCAAGGCTTTTTCACAGCATTTTCTATCACCTTATCAACCTTCTACCTCTAGAGGTAGTGTGGAAGGCCTGGAGCGAAGAATTGCCACGCTAAGGCAACAGTTAACTGATGCTGAAGCAGAGCTAGAGAGACTGAAGAAAGGAAAACAAAAGGTCTAAGTTGTTATCTTTAATAATTTACCCTTTCTCCCTGTTCCTTTTTTCATTCTCCTTTTTATACAATTTACTTGGGCCTCTGGTCAATTTTTGTTTAGCCACTGGATCTGTCATCCCATTGTATCCCATTATTTATCTACTTGTAGAATTGATTTTTATTGGATCTTGGTATAAGCATTCTTATGTAATGCAAAGCTATGTCTGCCTCCCTTTTTCCAATTTCAATATACTTTTGTAGCTATTAAGGCTTGTCTGGATCAATTTTTACTTTCTCTTTTTAACTTAACCAAAATATCGCGGCTCACGCACCTCGACCTATTCATGATTCGAGACATCCGAAATTTTCACAATATATAAATGTCGGCATGTACAATATCATATATTTTTTCATAATTTTTTGAATTGTAGATTTGTGTTTTTAATTTTGGCGAGAAAGCAAAAGATTACTTGAACATTTTCGCATATTTTTCATCGATGAAAGTAAATTATCTTGAGAGCAGGTGGGAAAAAAGTAAAAACACCGTAAGGTAATCCCTGTACAGGATGCACTGGGCACCCGGGAATCGTTCGAGTAGAGCTTGAACTGTTTTGAGCAATGCTTCAAACTCACTGCTTGGACTGGCCAGCGCCCTTGCCTTTCTTGGAACGTAAAAATCTTCACTGCCTTCCTCCATTTGCTTCATCAATACCAAATGAACTGAGGGGGCGGGGTCAAAATGATGGGTGTTTTGCTAATGACCCCGGTGATTCGGGTGAAGAAGCAGCGGAACTGGGATGATGTTCGCCGACGCAAGTCGCTTCAGCGACAGCGGAGGGGGCGGTCTAGTGAGCGCTGTCTAGTGAGCGCTGGTACAGTCTCTTGACCTCTTTCGCTTGGCAGGAATTGGGAATACCATTTTCCAATGCTTCAACTTTGGCTTGGGTGATCTGCCAGCGGAGAGTTGCCCTGGGACTGCACTCGGCTCAGCATTTCAATGCCTTTCCGTGCAAAGATCTACCTATAATACTCATCATTGTTGACGCAGCATGTTTCCTTACTTATGGAAGATTGAAACGTATAAGAGTCCCAGGCTCCCAGCATGGTCATCGAAAGGCGGGGTTATGACGTTCGACATTGCAATCTCGTCCGGACCATAACATCAGGTGTCCAAATCAAAGGACCTAGTTTGTTTATAGTGTTTCTAAAACAACGTCCAAAGTGCATATTCTTCCGACGGTTCAAACAACAGTATCTTCTTCATCGACATGGACATCTTGCCTATTTCCCAGCTCGATGTCTCTGTACTGTGTCTGTTGAAGCTTCATGAGGAAGGTGCCGAGGGCAATAATCTTACGCTTGCTCCATCATGCATTTCTTCCTCAGTTCTTCAAAACTGTTCACACTAATTTGATGCACTTACATTGTACATCTTCCCGGAACATTACACGCACTACAAGAATTGAATGACACATCTGGGCTGAGGGAGTTGTGATCATCCTCGGACAAGGAAAGTGACCCCGCGAGGCCAGAGACCCCCAAGCCTGCATTATGGGCTTTAGCGTGTTAAACATTGTAATCCCACGAGTTTCAACTTCCGGTCGTCCCCGTTAGTGGCCAAAATCTACCCACTCGCGAGTCGGGACAGTTATTCAGTAGTTCAATCATCGCCTTCCTTGGAAAAGACTTAGGACAAGCTTCAACGAACGATATAACTAGCTACTCTATTCCCTGTCATATTGCTGATAGAATACGTACGTCCTCGTTAGATAGGTATGATAGATAATCAACCAGGCTATATATACCTCTAGCGGAACGTATGTTCCTATGGAATAAATATCATATTCTCACCATATTCCATTTTTCAGAACCATACATGCCATAATGTTCAGACAAAATCTAGATAGCCCAAAGAATATCGTCTATCCTGACTGAGCTAAATAAGAAAAGCAACTGCTCCTTAGCTACGTTACAAAGAGTCATTTCAGTCCACCGAATTGAAAGAGTCTCCGGAGGCACACAGCAGGAAAAGGAAAAACAGGGTCATAGGTTTCGAGGGGGGTTCTTGACATGGGCCAAGTAAATACAAGCAATGATTTGAAAAGAAAAAGGTAAAAGTCAAACGAGAGGAATAGCTAAAATAAAAACAGAGTCACTAGCATATCGATAAAGAAATGTTCTCCAACTGCTCTACTATATGGTACAATTAACCGCATTGTGTAGTCATTCGCGTCCATTTTCATTTAACAATCATCCGATCACATTCACTAACCGCCATGTAAAGTCGAAATAAAAACTACCACGTCCTTGTCTTCCAGTGTGGTATCCAGTTGGCCGCTGAGCTCCCAGTCACAATCGTTCACAAGGACTAGGACACCAGGTCTCCTGCACAAATACATAAACTACATCATGTGACACTATGAATAAATGTAACAGCCATGAATCGCAGATGTCCTCTGCAACTAGAATAGATATTTTGCGGTTTGTCTATCAATTCAATTGTTTGTTTTCCTCGAAATCCACCCTACTCTCTGATATAGTTAATGCAGACTGCTGAAAACTGTTTAAGAGAACAAAATTTCTTAAAAGCTAAAGTTGATTAATTGGGAATGACTAGGAATGACCCTCCTCCAAGCCATATTCAAGTGTCGCTCTCAGAAACTTACACTGTATCTCCCTTGATGAACATTTCAGGCCTCTCCTTGATCAAGTTGTTCTGAACCCACACGAGCAGATCCCTCATAGCTAACTGAGGAAAAAGTACACAGATTTCAGTTTATGCTCAATTCTCACAATCATAAAACAGGTCATAAAAACCAGAATAAAATCCTGCTTGCATAGTGAGCCAAATGAGAGTTATTCCATCATGAATTGACATTGGGTCACCTGTTGTGCCCCTTTTGGTGTTTCAACATTGATGTTGTGAATCTTCACAGAATTACACAGAAGCTCCAGTCCCCCTCTGCATTCAGGCATTACAAAAAACTTATTCAGTGTGATGACGGGGCTCTGTGGCAAAACCACCCGGCAATATTGCCGGGCAAGGAAGATAACAGAACGAGATCAAACGCAACAAGGAACCATGTCAATCAAAACGCGACCCGAGACTTTTAACGATTCCAAAAGTGCATCAACCAAAGGACCAATGACCCTCCCTCTAGCAAATTAAGGTTAGGAAGGCTTGCAAGATTTCAATGGTAATGACTGGGGTAGAAGCTGCATATTCCGCTCAGGAAACTTGAGAGAGGAACTACAAGAGAACTTGTTAAAAATTCTACCTTTTCTCTCGACCAGTACAGCATCTTACTTAACGAATCATACATACTCCAGGTGCATCCTTAATTCCAACTTAAAATAGCTGTAAGGGGTAGGCATCGTTTTTCAATAGGAACCCCCTTGAGGAAAAGCTCGGAAATCCCATTTCCAAATCTCAAATTCAACTAAAAGAAGAAAAACTATCAATAACCATAGCAAACGCAGATTCAATCTTCTTCTGCAAAGTAAAAGACTTGCACCACATTAAGATGCAATACATGAAATGGTGAGTCAAAATGCCAAATCCCCACGATCCCATCAAACTTTCACAAGGAAACAAGGGACAACTCTACAAAGGGCATCGATTCTTGCAGCTCAATCTCATTCAAAAACCGACAGAGATTAAAGATTCCGCTATGAAAGAAAACGACATGAATTTGGCACCAGCTCGAACAGAGTCGATGAAAGATCACGTTCAAAAGAGGCGAAATTCACGAACAAAAGCAAGGGCAGGTAGAAGAGGACCAACC
The DNA here is from genome assembly GCA_029784005.1 of Lenwebbia sp. NSW1173648. Lineage (NCBI taxonomy): Eukaryota > Viridiplantae > Streptophyta > Magnoliopsida > Myrtales > Myrtaceae > Lenwebbia > Lenwebbia sp. NSW1173648. Next base: position 7,989,720 of record JARCGZ010000005.1, read on the forward strand.
CGAACTCCACAGTGAGTTGCATCTTCGATTGATCCCGATCGAGTCGCGCGAGGAACGAAGAGGGATGCGCAAAACCCTTTTCGAAAGATGCCCGAGTCAGAAGAACACTAATACCAAAGAATGTCTCCGTTAACGAATTAGACCGTCGAAGACGAACGTAATCGGCAGCAAATTCAGTCCAATTTTATTTCCGACATAACTATAAGAAATAATTGTCCAGTAAAAAATATCTACGACTTTATCGATAATAAATTATACTTAAATATTTTTTATAGTATTTTTTTGTTCATATGTTATTTTCAAGTGGTACAACGAAGTAAGGGAGAGGTTGGGGGTTCGAATCCCCACTTTCGGGGGAATGGGGTGGAGACGTGTGAGTAAAGAGTAGGGTTTCCCAACCTGCACACAGCGCATAACGCACACAGTGAGGTTTATATAGTACTATAGGATAGGATAGAACCACACACACATAAAATATATATATATATATTCAAATCATTCATTTTTCGTGAAATAAACACAACTTTAATTTCTAAGGTCAGAAGGTGTTGTACATATGAGCTGAAAATGTTGACAATTGATTCGAACGCGATCGCAATACACAAATTTTGTGGAAAATTTTCGAATATGAGACGGACATACTAGGCATAAACCTACGTAATGACACGGATTATCATAGTTTTATCGCTATTCAATTGTGTAGCATATACATAATCGAAACTATAATGTTTCATATCAGAATAGATTGAGAGAAACGCGCATGACAACATTTCTGGAGTAGAATTTCTTCTTTAGAAGTGCTTATGGAGTAGATATCCGTTTGGTAACACAACTTCTTGAGAAAAAATCCGTTTGGTTAAGCAACGTTATTTTTCTATTTTTAAAGCATTTTTTTCTTCAAAAGTAGTTTTGGAATCACTTGAAAAAGTAAAAAAAAAAAATTAATTTTCTTCAAAAGTAGAAAAATCAAATTCTGACCGGAAGTTGATTTCTAGAGCAGAAGTGTTGCAATGTGCGTCCGGCACGTCAGAAGCTGATTTCTAAAGCAAAAGTATCGCCATACACGCCCGTCATATAACAACCAATGAATTGTTAGTCATACTTTTCATTTTGATTTTGCTTTCTTAAAGGAAAACAAAGAGACACTCCCCTGACATGATGAAAGGTCAAAACAGTCATACTGACTATGGTACTTCTGGCTCGGTGCAAAATGTTATATAATGTCCTGTAATATTTGTTAGGAGGCTCTTTAACTATATGTCGAACTTATTTTCCACACCTGATAAAGATGTCTCCTAAATGTTTTAATTGCTTCTGCGACTTCTGTCAGGTTAATTTTTCCATTCAATTAGTACACTCGTTTTGATGCATCACCAACGCTGTTCGACAACGGTCGATAAGCGATTAAGTCCTCACGGCTATTCGATGGTCTCGAACATCAAGTGATTTCAACAGTCATACAAGTAAGGGCATGTATGGTAACCATTCTGACTCTCTAATTCTGTTCTCCGGAATAAAAAAAGAAGAAGATGAGAATCCTGTTTGGTAACGTAAATGATTATTATTCTGATTCTATTCCCGAAAATAGTTTTGGAGCAAAAATAATAACAAAAAAAAAGTTAGTTCCGAAAAAAGAATCACTTTTGAGAATCACAAAACAGAATGAAGTACCACATCTCTCACTTTTCCTTTTCAGTTCTCTCGTCACTTTTCCCTCGACCTAAAACAGAACGAGGTCTCATTTTCAAAGAAAAATATATAAAATAATAAAAATAAAATAAAATAAAATAAATCGAAAAAAATTGGAAAAATTCTAAAAATTTCAGAAAAATTTCATAAAATCCCTAAAAATAGAAGAAGCTTAGATTAGGCTGGTTTGACATCATTTTCATAAATTTGGGCCTAAATTTCCTAGATTTCATAGATTTTGTTCTTTTTTAGGAAACTCATAAACACTTTTGAAATTAAACCCGAACCACATTCTCTAAGCCCTTAGGGCTTCGTTAGGGTTTTATGATGCGATTTATCAATGCCATGATTCCTTGATTGTGCACTTGATTTTATTTGTTGTGATTTGCCTAGGTGTATGTACTTTAGACTTAGTCTAGTTTTAGAAAATTTTGGAAAAAGCCAAAAATAACTAGCGTGAACACTTAGCAAGCTCTCGTTCTTAAGTTTTGGATGAATTAAGATTGAGATTTGATTTTCTAGAACCAAAAACGCACACCAATGCAGGGCAATGCAGTGCATTTTCCTTGCAGAAACGAGGGTGTCGCTCGTGTCGGTTGTCCGCTCGCTCAAAAGAATTGGATGAAACCCAATAATAAATGGCCAAAATGACTCGTGATGATTCTTGATATTTATTTTTACATTTCAATATGCAATACGTTATATAAGAGAATCAATATGAATTAATCTTCGATCAATTCTAAATGTAGGATGAAATTTCACAAAGTAACTACATAATTATTTGACTTAAATGACAAAAATTGAGAAGAGAAATTGTTTCTGAGAACAGAAATTATGTGCAGTTACCAAACGCATTTCTATTCCAGGAACAAAAATTTTATGCAGTTACCAAACACGTTCCGATTCTCTAAAATTCATCTAGGGAATAGAATCAGAAAAATTCATTTAATCAGAATCACTTTTTCGGATCAGAATGGATACCATATAGGCCCTAAGTGACTCTTGAGGATGATGTTTGAATAACATAAAATTGATTGTTGAATATTTGAGCATGTTGGTTGCTGCGATCTAGATTTGATTGTTAGCATTCTTCGGCGAATGCCTTGATTTATGGCGGGTGTTAGAAAAAGAATGAAAACGAATAGGTGAAGCATGATTTCTGGTAGGCGCATGAAGAAGATTGAAGACTAAAAAGCTACATGCATTTAACGAAGAATAGTAACTACTGAAGCATGAAGACGAAAAAGGCTAACAAAGGTCATTGAAGATTTCTCCATGGAAGGGGCTACGCATGTCCTCAAATGCATCTATTGTGTTTGTCCTTTCTTTGACTTTGGTTGTGTGCTTTATTCACTTTGTCAACTTTTGTTGCATCTGAAGGGAACACATCCTCATTACATGTAGCGAATTACACGGAAAAATATGCCCAAGATCAAATTTGAATTACTGATCGGAGAAGTACATCACAATACAAACGTACCTTGATTTTCACGGATTAGATGTTACCGTTGCAGGCCTCGAGAGAAAATTCCTCCCGTTATCACATTCGGGAGAGGAGAAGGAAGAAGCGTCGTCTCTGTCTTCTCTGTTTTCTATGTTCTCTGTTTTCTCAACCAGTGATAACGGCGTCTGTTTAACCACAAGTAACTACCAATACAGTTACTTTTGTGGGTTATGGGCTGGGTTAGCCCATCTTGGGCGGCCCACCCATCCATATAACCCAACAGCATCATTTAATGTTGTTAGCGGTGTGCCTCCAACTGGTATAAATGTTGTGAAGTTCAGCTTTGTATATACGACCGAACAAAGCATTTGCATTTCAATAAAGAGTTCTTCATCCAGTATTTATTCGTGCACTCGTTCCAAATGTTCAAAATTATCATTATTCTTTTGATTTCAACAGATGATACCGGGGAGTTAACAAACAAAGCGAAAGAGGAACAGCAAAGGCGCAGCATAAGGTGCTGTCTCCCTACTTTCTCATGGCTGATCATATCACAAAGCCCTCAAAGCATTAGGGGATATGCTGGGTCGCTCAGAAACGATAATAGAAGTGCAGAATGTTCATCTCATCAGAATGATCCGCCGGACAAAATCACAATGGATCGATCTGCAAATTCAGCATCGAGCGACGTGTTTTGTTATGAATACAATGCGCGGTTGTACTTAAGAAATTTCCCTTTTGGCGACGCCAGTTCCACCATGAAGCTGCAAATGCCGAATGGATGTAGCTGGGACTCGCGGAAACGCGGTCGGAACTGCAAAATTTATCCTGGTGTGTGCATTCCTTCCTTTCAATATTACAACAAAGTATTTGGTCAACAATCAGCATCAACTTTGTACAGCCAAAAATAGTACATGTCAGATTCGTCGACTCCGTTACACAAGAAAGAAACCACTACAAAAACAATTTCCCCATCCAAGGATGATAATAAAAAAGGAAGCAGAAGCTGTACATGAAGAAATAGACTCGACCGCGAAAATGCAATCAGGATTCTTGTCACGATCTTCATTCGGAAATCCAAGTGACTTGGATTAGTATGGCACATCAGATGGTTAGGTTTTCTTGGATAGCAAGAAATGAGCCCACGATGTGCCCTCCAACGTCCGGGAAACTTTCGCATCCTGGAAGAGGCCTCACCTTGCCCTTCCGGTCAACTTCGACGGGATATTTTAGGAGATGCCCTCGCATCTCCGACACTTCCTCGGCTGCAAATTGTTGCCAGAACATCTCGCCGAGTGATCTGACCCTCCTAACACATTCTAGACTTTCTGGTTGTGTAAAGCAATCCTCGATCCCTCCGATGTGCTCAGCCCACAGTGACATCCTATATCCATGGATCTATAAAGCAAAGACAGGGACAAGTCAGAAATCTGTCCTATAAATACTATCTTCATATGGTTTCCGTTACTTATCTGTCCTATCTTTGCGTATAAATGAACAACCTGTAAGGCACATAGCAAGATAACTTCCACAACATTATTTCACTTGAATCAATTTAGCGGTATCGCTTAATTTACAACTATCTTTGAGGGAAAATAGCTTCTACTCATCACATTTTGGAGCAAACATTAAGTCAACATGCAAAACTATGATGTTGTAACACTTTTTAAAAAGGAAATGCCCAAACGATATTAAAAGCCACCTGTCCATGTGGATTAGATGATTTTCTCGCCCATGTATGCTGAGGCTGGTAGGCCCCCATAGCAATCTCAGTGTCTCTTGTTCCCTCCATAGACCGCTGGTTGATATTAGCTGACCCCAATATCACATACTCGTCATCCACTATCATGCCTTTCGAGTGGACATAAATCATGAATCTCCGACTTTTCTGGCTTAGTGCCTGAAATTTCCCAAAAGTGTAGAGTGCTTTATAAATCCATTCGTAAAAGTAGACAACCCATAATTCATCTAAATTTCAGAAGTAAAACAGATTTGGATGCGAAAACATCAATCAATCAGTAAATAACTCAGGGCATCTGTAAAGAAAATATTCATCGATCACAGAGACAAGTGGCCACACAATGAAGCTGAAATGAAGTTTAGTTTCTTAGGAACTGGAAGTACTTGAGGGTTATTTGGGGAACTGGGACTTCCAGTCTGTGAAGTATCACTCCAATCCGGTGCCTCACGATTCCCGAGACAGAAGAAGTTCAAAAAATCTTGCGGACCAAATGCATCTTCAAGCCCAACCTCCACCAAGGCCTTGTATATGGTCTCATACATCATTTGCATAGTTTTATGCTGCACAAGCAGGAAAACACATGGTACATTGATCACAAGAGAACACAGAGAGCAAAGATGCTTTAGCTTTATGCTGTAACCTTGCATATCATCAGATATGATCGTAATAAAACGCAACTTGATGGATTACAAAGATCAAAAGCAAATAATGATACCATAACCTAAAGAATTTGAATGAATCAGCACAATAGGCGATGAAAAAAAACAAGATTATTCGTTGATGTTCCAGTTCCAATCAATTATATTGGCTCTGCAATCCTTTTCTTTTTTCTCAGCACAATAGGCGATGCACATTACAAGATTATTCGTTAATGTTCCAGTTCCAATCAATTATATTGGCTCTGCAATCCTTTTCTCTTTTTGTTGGTTTGTTTGATAAACCAGAGAAATGTTTCTTTGTTTTTGGCTTATAGCCGAGTGGTGACAAAAGCTGTTGAGAACAGAAAAGTCTTGACTACTCATACAATGTTGACATACCTGCCAAAACAGAATCCTTTGTGTGGCAGCCCCTGTTGGAACACCCTCTGGCCACATAGGGACTACTATATATGCAGCAAATCTTTCATGTGCTCTAATTTTATTGGCGATTTTGAGAGCAATTTCCATTGGAATGAGATTGTTAGCACCTACAAAATGTGTAGTAGAGTGATTCTGAATTCATAATGGCTAGAAGAAAATAAGAGGTTTCACTAAGAACCAAACAACCAAGTCTATCCTAGCAAAGAAAAATAACAATCAAGTTCAGGATAGAATCTTCATACCTATGTCCTTGTGCTGACTCCAGTTGTAGGAAGATCCAATGAAATATTGATTCTCGATATAGATGAAATGTTGGGCAGAACGTATGGCGTTTACATATGCCGTATGTATACTCATGTCAATCAGCACATTCTTTCCACAGACGAGATTCTGCTTCACCAAAGTAAATAATGAACTCTCACGAAAGAGACTGATTTTAATAGCTGTATCCAGAAGAAACAGAGGACTGCTAAGTTATTTATTTCCCCTCACCATTTTGGTGGCATCTTTTGGATCCTTTGGGAAGGAGCCCTTAACGGAGGTGGAATCAATCGAACGAAAGACCTGCATTGAGTCGTATAACTCCAATCAATAACATTTTCATTGATAGTTTTTTGGATATGTAAATATTTCAGTACCTGCACATGCCATGACTCAGGATCATCCTCCCTAACAAAAGAAACATCAGATATTCCAACAATATCTGGAATTCTGTCTATCCTGAGCAAAGCATCATCATATGACATCTTCAGCTTTTTAATACCACGGGGTTTAGCAGCTCTATACCAGCGTTCCTCAAAGTTGGTTAAGACATCATATGCAGCTGGACCATCAATTTTGCTATGCAAGTCATGCCATGGTTCTCTTGGGGCTCCAGCAGTATTACCCTACTCGGGTTTAAATCATCAAACAATAACCAAAAAAGTTGTTAAAGATCTGATTTCGACCCATGTAAACAGTATCAAAAGAATGCTTCATGAATCCTAAAGTTGAATACAGTTACATGGTATTGCCATTGCAATTTCAGTGGCCTGAGCAGTTGTCTTGTCATGCATCTACCTTACAGCCAAACCCTTTGTAGTGGACTAATAGCTGTACACACATTGCTAATACAGACCATCATATGTGGCAGGAACACTACCACGATTTCTATTACAGCATCTCTAACTAAAACCTCTAATGTTTTTAATTGAAACAGTGACCGGAGAGTATCTGCTTTCTGGATGGTGATGAGATATTCCTTCAACCTCCATGACCATTAATAACTAGAACTGGTTAGATAGCTGGATAGACCAAATTGATCTTATTGAGATAATTGCTTCTATAAGGAACTTTCAAGGACTTCTTGATAAGGAATTAGAAATTATCAACAGCATAGTGGAGAATGAACAGGAGACCCGAACATGCAAGATCTTAAGATGATCTAGTTAGCACAAACAACACCTGCTCACACATGAGATGACATCACTTACAGAACAAAGCATATGGGATCATATTATACTTAAATTATGTTGTCATTTCTGTAAAATAGACACAAAAAGTTTCAAACGATGAAGGAAACCAATAACTAACTCAATCTCTTCTTCATGCAGTGTCCATGATTATTCTGTTTCGTATTATATTGTTGCCTATTTCATCTCTGAAGTCCATGAAGACAAAAAGTTAGAAAATTACAGAGAAAGTAGGGTTATGGTAGTCATCTTTATGCACTGTTTGCAATGTTTTAAACAGAGGGTGTTGAGGAGTGTCATATCGCCCATCACATAGATCAAGCCCTCCCACGAAAGCTATAATTTTCCTTCTGTTGTATCCAGCGTCTGCATCCACAATGACAGTTTTCTGATGGTGTGTATAGATTGTTCCCACTTCCTGATAAGCACAGAACTCGATGTGAAGATGTAATTCAAATCTCATATACGCATTCAAGCACAAAAGCGATCACAAAATACAAAAGTCAAATGTTCTCTTTATACAAATATCCAATAGTCTCATACTTCCAAAGGATGAAATCATTGACATCCAATAAGGCAGACTTAAGCTTGTACGTTCTAAATTAAATCATCTGTTCAAAGCCGATCATGCTGCCTAGAACAAAATTAAGGACTGGATAATGTACAGATCATATAGTTAAGATACCATGGGGAAAGTAATACAGAAATTAATAATGGAACTATAATTGCAACTAACCCTCTGCTTGACCCAACTATGCCGTTTTCCAGCAACTCTTGGACAAAGCAGCACCTGCACGGACGAATGCTTGAAAAACCGGCGAGTCTCCTCATCATGGGTCGCCATAATCCCATCCTGCACCAATTGAAGAAAGACATTACTTTGAGAAAGCAAATGTCACAATTTACACACAAAAGATGAAATGGATAGTGATAAGAGTGTATATCTATTTAGGAAAGTGTCGAGTGAAACTAAATTATCGTGAGAACCAATTCTAGGTTAAAGGTATAAAAATCACCAATGTTGGCCAGTAAATAGAAACATGGAGTAGTCAACAAAAACCAAAAATATTCTAAGGTCTTCCAAGTCAACGGAGTCGTGTAGAGCCTCTGAGAAACTTGGAGACGATGAAGCCCTTCTATGTGCCTTCACCAAATTTGTTCTTTCCCTACTATAGAAAACTTGTACGAGGGATCTCGGGAGATTCAGCTAAAATCATGAGTTCTTTTAAAGTTTTGTCCTAATCTTTCGTAGGATTTTAGGGGAAAGAGGTTTGAGAATGAACACCAATAATTTACAATCTTCTCCTCTGCAACTAACAAGTAACCATTCAACCAATTCTAGGTTAACTGAAGGTTTGTTGAAGCTTCATAAAAAAACAATGGCATCTTCCTCTCAGGGGAAGCAAGGCATCTTTGCATCAACATTCCAACACGGGCAAATCAGAAACTCGCAGTGATGTTTGCAACAAAAGTTGCTTCCTCCCATATCTGGTGCTATAAAACAAACTTATTCTTTATCGTTGCAGAGTTGGTAATCAAGAGTCAAATCATGCAATATAAAATTATTAGGTAATTGGTCAAGACTGCCCACTCCTAAATTGCAAAGCAGTCACAAATTTAGCAAATTTCCATTCTTGTTTTTAGAGTTAGGACAAATTGCATACTGCAGACATTCCTATAAACTTCCTACTAAGGAAACATCGTAAGTACTTGGCGTTAAGAGGAAAGGTACTCACTGTTTTATAGCCCAAAATGTTCCTAGAAGTAGGGTCATCCCACACAAGTAGCAGCACTCTTACTCCTTCTTGCGACTTGGTCCTCAAAAGTTCCCCCAAGGTGCCATCTGAGCCAGAAGCAGCATCGTGCACCAATCTAACTTTGTGCCACACGGACCAGCCTGTGATATAAATCAATTTTCGGGCCTGGCGTATTGCATCAAAAATGTCTTGCCAGCACTTTCCATGGGCATAATACATCCCGCCATCGAGCTTCACGTTGGGAAGTGACCCATCTGGAACATGGGCATCCTGATAAAGAGTAACAGTTCCACCTTTTCTTAGGGGAAAATATGTGCCAGGAACCCCTTGATAATCAGGACCAGCCCCTACACCATGATGATACATGCTGAGTTTTTCTATTGGAGTGTACTGAATTGATAAACTCAATAGTGCTCCAGACTTGCAAGGCTTGCCGTTACTGTTCAGGATTGGATAAGTACCCTCAATCTTTGCTCCTGAATATATCTGTTCCACTGGAATCGCAACAACTCCTATAAGTTGTGATCCTAACACATCGCTATCCTTAACAACAAAGTGGACTTCTGGAGCATAGTGAGCGACAGACGCATAAAAATGTTGCCTCCACACAGGATTTTCAGAGTTGCTCATCACGTAAGTCCTACCAATGACGGCATTGGACACGGATATTGTAACGTAGGGATCGCTGGTGACCTTGCTATTCATATGCCCTTCAATCTTATTTTGCACATTTCCTGGCAATTTATTAAATACTTCACCCAAAGTCTTGTGGAACATGTCCATATTTGGAAGATTTCTTGCTTCATATACCCAAATATCCAAATTTCCGTGTAAGAGGAGAACCTTCAAAGATCCTTTGGGATGTTGCAGGGGCACGATTTGCAGACTCTGACTATGCTGTGATCCGTTAAATGAGCTCGAGTGGACATAACCAGGATGAGTGGGCGTATCATATCGACCTGAACTTTCCTCCCAGCTACTTGAGAACGAGTCATTCGGGTAACCATAGAAATTTCCATGATTATTAAAACTCGAATGTGGAGGAGCCTCCAGCTGTGGAACCACAGGAGCTGGAGGAGATGCAGGGGTGGTCGAGTGACCTTCAGATATCCGCATAGCACTCACGAGATCATCCAGCGGAGGATAAATGGAAGGGTAATTAGGGGATGCATCATGCGCAGTCTCGTGACTCGGGGACGCATCAGTTCCAAAAGAGCTCGAACTATCCAGGCGCTGGTGGCCGGAGAAACTCTGGGCCCGAGAAGGGACGTGGGATTGGCCTTCCGGCGATGACTGCTGTTGGTAGTGGTAATGGGCTGAACCATAGTGGAAGCTGCTGTGTTGCAGAAGAGACGGTTGCTGAGAAGGAGAAGGAGGAAGAGCCGGGTAGTTATAAGGATATGAGCCAGCATAACCCGGCGGCCCGTGGTGGTGGTAATCTAAGGGTCCGGAGTGGGAGGTTGGGGACGCGGGTGGCACCGACGGCTGGTGGTAGTCCAAGGGTCCGGAATAAGAGGTGGGAGGCGGAGGTGGCGGGTAATGAGGAGGGTACCCATAGTTCGGAGCATGATAAGGGTATGGTTGAGGCGGGGGATAGGCGTGATTCGGAGGTGGTGGTGGATATACATAGGGATTGTGGTACGGATACTGTGGTGGTGACCCATACTTATCCATTTATGAAGAACAACAACGGCAACAGCAACGCTACGCCGCACTTGCAAGATTCAGATTCAGGAGACCCACAATCGGCAAGATGTTCAGGAACCAGAGCCGCTTCTCAATTAGATAAATAAGAACCGGAACAACGCGAAATGAATCCTGAAATGGAGCTCTTCCTGATTCCAGAAACCTCAGACGAAAGGAGGAACGAGCTCAACCCGACGACGACGGATCCACGCACGCGTTTCTCGTTTCTCCCTCGGGAGTTGATGCATGCAGAAATCAAACGCGCGAGAGGTACGAGAAGGATCACCTTTTCCGCAAAACTGCGATCAATACTGTCCGACTGAAGCCTTCTGATAAGGACCCGCTTCGCGCGATCAGATAGATGCAGCAGCAGCAGCAGCAGCAACAGGAAGAGAGAGGAGAGATGCCTGGCGACGATTAAGAATTGGATGGGAGGGGAAGATCCACCATGGAAGCTTCGGAGAAGAAGGTTTCAAAGAGAGAGAGTTGCAGGGGAGTTGGGCAACGTGAATGGGTGGGTAAAAACCTGTCACCGGCACTTTCAAACCCGCCTGGCGACGTTTCTTCCTCTTCTCCTCCTTCGTTTGCCTCGTCAAAGACATCGGGATGTGAAATTACCGCCGGCTGCCCCTGGGTCTCTGCCACGTGGACGCCGAGCTGGAAAAAAGAAGAGAGAAAAGATCAGACAATAGGGAGGGGAATATCGAAACGGATTCTGGCTATTAGTTGGTCCGAAAGCGAGCGGACTCTTGTTGGATTCGGGGGCGAGGAAGGAAATGTCCCGTAAGGTAATAATAAGCTCCAATTAGGAACATTCAATTGAAATATTAGACACTTCGTTGAGCTACAAATAATTATTGATTATCATGTTTGAATTTACGTATATTTTCGATGTATTAATAAGGCAATTTATAGATTTTACTGCATGACTTTTAAGGTAATAAGATAAACATAATACTAGCTATAATAAATCAAGAATATGCACAATCAAAAGAGATATATGCATGATCCCGAGAGATATAGCGAGTGAAGTAAATATCATAATATCATTAGCAGTATATATGGATTTTTTTTGTTCTATAGTTGAATTTCGAAATAGAAGCTTAATGTTGGTCGTTGAAATGTTAATGGCCTCCGCGAGATTAAAACTTCCCATCAGTCACAAACCAAGTAATTGATTAATATATACTGAAATTTTTGTTGTGAAAAATCACTCGAAAGCTAACGAATCCTGCAATTCAAGTCAAACGCGAGAATAAAAAATTACGAAATATGTGGAATGATAAAGACTCCGGACACTTGCTTGGTTAAGTGCGCGCTCGATGCCTACTCCACCAAGAGAGCCAACGTTGGCTAAGAATTCCACTATGAAACAAGAGAATACATAGTTTAGAGTCGCTCTCAAGTTTGATTATCTCACAATATCTCACAAAAAAAAAAAAAAAAACCTCACTCGGAGCATTCACAGGATTTAAATCCTACCACTCCTCTTATTTACTTTTATGCCTCTCTTCACCGAGTAGAATTGCATCTCTAATATTATATGCAAAATTAGAAACCCATTTTAGAAAACCTATTCAAACTACTAAAATTAGGAAATCTACTTAAATCGGATTTGCTTTACCGGTTCAAACTTGAGAAATATTCCGAACCCTTTTCATGAGCTTAAAAAAAGAGACTAAAGGGAAATCTTTTTGATAAATTGTTGCGTAAGAAATTAAATATTCGTAATCTTTGAAATGTCGGAAAGGATTTTCTTAATAAAATTGCCACCAAATTGTCTGCTTTCATCAATTACGCAATTTTTTTATTTGGCCAGATCAATTACGCAATTAAATGGGGAAATTTATGAGGTGCGCACGGACACCACGTGGTGAATTAGATTTAGAATTAGTCAGACTAGCGACGAGGGGCAAAGAGGTAAATTCAGATAACATCTGTCCCGGATGATGACGATGGTTTCATTCACACACAAGATCTACTTAAGAAACCAACTAAATGACTAGTATATCCCGAAACTCAAGGGCTATCCGACACGTGGATGGCTTCCATTGGATATCAGGAGGTCCCAGGAAGACACAAAGGGCCCGGCATATTTGGGGGGAAAAGGTCAAACCCCGTTCTAGAATACTAAATCCGAAGTACTTGTCTGAATTTTCCGACCAAAAAAATAAAATAAATAAGTACTTGTCTGAATTTTTTGAACTGGAAATACCGGAAAAGGTTTTGAACTGGAACCGGGCCTTGAACCGGCCAAAAACCGCCGGTTTAAAATCGGAACCGGAATCGCCCCTTAAGGTTCTGGTTCCGGTTCCGGTTCGCCCATGGTTTCGAACCAGAACCGTGGCCATCATTAACGTGGATGTTCAAAAGGCGAAATGAGGTGATTGGTGTGACCATCTTTCTTAACATTATCGTAAGGAGCCAAATTAGGTAAGAAATGTCGGCGACTTATGTTGAAAAAAAAAAATCAAATCGGGGCACTCGGTGCCACTCGCGATCCGTAAATCTAAGTTAGTCAAATCTCATACCTTAATATCACTCGATTTTTGGCCGATCTCAGAATCTCGCATTTTGTCATTTGTTGCAAGCATCGGTCTTGTGCCACTCTGCGACCCCGTTCATGGACCGCGGCATATTCATCGACTTCATTACTACGAAATGAAAATTACACTTATGTCCTTCATCTCCCCCCCGCCCAACTCCCAAGTGGAAACCCATCCTCTGGTGATGAGTTGGACTTTTCACCCTCTCCGTTCAATTTCCACATCATTCCTTGTTCATGGCCTTGCCAGTTCAAACACGTTTCCTCGTGGGTCACGACCTCATCCTTTCAGTTGATCAAATTGACAAGACTAAGTTTCATTTTTTCTTGTTGCTTCAGGTTGGTTGATTTCATAAAAAATAAATATTTATATCACTTATAAAAATTTAATAAATACAAAATATTTTTATTGTCAACGAAAACGTTTTCCATGAACTTATAATTTCAAGCGATATAAGCGATCATTTTTATAAATAAATTTTCAAATCATTCATGTTTTGTGAAATAAATAAACGGAGTCTAAAATTCATAATCTTTTACGCTTCCGAAAAACACTTAGTCCTTTTCATTTGTACCCTCCTTTTCAACCGGGTATGCATCGACAAATAAAAAACACTTAGGCGAAAATCATTTCATCAAAACTTTTTTCGCCAATAGCTTTTTGGCTTTTTATCAACCCTTCAGGAAATCTACCAGCACGGAAAAGTATCCGTTTTCTTAGAACGGAATAGTAGAGACAAATTGCAATGTTTCTAAGTGAAAAATAGAAGAAGTTCATCTTCAAATCCGAAGAATTCGCGGTGCCCTGTAAATCTGTTTAAACCCAATCTGGGTCTCTGATCCACTCCAGTTTTAGTTCCAGGTCACAGCAACGGGACTCCTGACGATGTACCTCCCAGAGACCCAGGCAATTGACCCGAAAGACGAATCGGACGGAACAGAGCTTCCTCCTAGTGCTACAAAAGTCACCTTGTAACTCTGCTTCTCTCCTAGTTTCCCGAAAACCAGATTCCTCGGCTTGACGATCATGGACACTCCGTCGGGTTCGTCCACCTGCAACCGGTACCTGCTCGTCGGATTACCGACATTCGTAGCCGTCCTCTCCTGCGTGGCGCTCGCGTTCCCAGCGCCGTACTTGAACAGCACCGCGAAGGATGGGTAGTTCAGGTCGCCAGGATGGGCGGCTCCGTTTCTAGGACAGGTGTAGTTCGTCTTCGCGAAGAGAGCTATTTGCGAGGAGTTGTAGTTGAGACTGCACAGGTGATTCAGGTAGTCGACGGTCGATATGTCGTAGATCAGTCCAGGATTTGAGGCCCGCTCCGGATCGACGTGGCCCGACCCGAATGCGAATGGTGTCGCCACTTCGAAGCCGGAGCCGATGTCGGAAATGGGTTCCCTCCTGTTGTCTAGAGTATAGGACGTGGTCATGAGGGCTGATTTTATAGCAGCCGGTGACCAGTCCTTGTGCACCGATTTTAGGAGTGCGGCTAGGCCACTGACATGAGGGCACGACATCGAAGTGCCTGAGATTATGTTGAATAGCACGCTCCGGTTGTCGCTGCTCAGGAGCGAAGGGGCTACAACCGGGGTCCATGCGGCCAGTATATTAACGCCCGGGGCGGTGACATCGGGCTTGATGACTTCAGGACCTACCCGGCTTGGGCCCCTCGAAGAGAATGCAGCCATGACCGGTGCTCGATACCCGTACACCGTGCCTCGGAAAGAGATTGAAGCGGTCGGGTTGTCTGATAAGTTGAGGTACTGCTTGATGGCTTTGGCTACTGAGGCTCCTACAGAGGTGGCCGGCAAAATGTGGGCGTCAGCCAGAGTCTCTTCGCCTTCGTTTTCGGCATTGAGTATGATCATTGCGGCTCCGCCCACTTTCTTCACTTGCTGTCCCTTGTCGGTCCGGCCGTTCAGCCCCCTGTTGCAGATGACGATTTTGCCCTTGACGAGCTTCGGGTCCAGCGTGCCTGCCGTGCAATACTCGGCTCCTTTGCCACCGGCAGTCTGTCGGTACACGAGTGGGAGCCGCGCAGTGGGCTTGCCTGAGTATAGGGAGGATCCTTCGAAAGTCTGGCCGTCCCCGAGCTTGACTTTAGTCGGGAAGCTCCTGTCAAGGTAGCTGGCAGCGACCGTCATGATCCACGGGGCGGCATTGCTTACGGTCGAAGGGCTTGGCCCTGAGTTTCCTGCCGAGCATGACACAAAAACGCCTCTTTGGACCGCACTGAACGAGGCTATCGCTATGTTATCCGTATAATAAGGCCTTGCAAGGCCTCCTAAAGAAAGCGACAGCACGTCGACACCGTCCAGTGTGGCGCTGTCCATCGCGGCTAGTATATCCGAGTTGACACAGCCCAGCCTCCAACAAACTTTGTAGACGGCAATCCTAGCCGTGTACTTCATGCCGGTGGCGGATCCCTTGGCCAAGCCAAACAAGCTTGCCTTTTTTACCATATTGCCGGCAGCCGTGGAGGCCGTGTGAGACCCGTGACCCTGCCTGTCGCGTGGAGATCGGTAATCTGTTGCCTCGTTGATTTTCCCGAAGATAGATTCATAGCCCTTGAAGAAGGCCCTCGCGCCGATGAGCTTTCTGTTGCAGTTCGAAGATGAAAAGTTTGTGCCGCCTTCGCAAGCACCTTTCCACCGAGTTGGCACTTCGGGCATGCCCGTGTCTTGGAAACTGACGTGCTCCGGCCAGATTCCTGTATCGAGAACACCGACTATCACATCGGAGTTGAGCTTTGCGTCTTCCCACAATCCTCTGCCATTTCGCAGGCCGAGAAATTGAGGCGAGTGCGTAGTGTGGAGAGTGTGCAATTCATCTTCTGTGGCAGAGAGGAACCCGTCGACTTTGGTCAACGAGCGAAGCTGCTCGGATGAAAGCTTTGCGGCGAACCCAGAGATGGCAGTTTCATAGACATAAAGAAGCCGAGACGAAGAAGAAGAAGAAGATTCGGTGACGGACTCCAGGATTGATTCATACCATTGCCTAGAGTCCCCTTGATCAATGTAACTCGGTTGGGCCATTCTGGTGTTATCCATGTGAACAATGTAAGTCTTTGTGTCCACTGAAGCATTTGTGGTAGTGATCAAGAAGGCTAGGAATAGGAGGAATGTCCAGGAGTTCATTGTGGCCCTGAACAGAGTGCAGATTAAAGCAAATCAATCAAAGCAGACACATCAATTGATCAAGGGTAATTGCTCTGAATATGCAAAAATGTGCAGAGGGAACAAAAGATCAGCTCATTAATCCGAATTCAGACATTAGAAGGATACAAAAGGATGAGGATATCCGAAATTGATCGACTCGCTCGTTCATCGATGCCGATTGTGGCAACCCGCTTGCAAACTTAGCTAGTATATATGCTTTTTTTTTTTTTTTTTTTTGGATCGGAACTAGTATATATGTTTCTAGCCTGAGTTTAGTAAAGATTTGGATCAGTGAATTGTGAGCATCAGTTTTTTGAGGTGCTATGCTATGTTGCTGTGTACTTTGAGCCATATTTGGAATTGCGGAGGGTTTGATTCTGTTCATCTAAGACCCTTAATCTCATGAAACCAAATGGCAGAAGCAGTTGATATAGTAGTGTTATGCAGGAAAGTGCCTGCTTTTTCTACAAAAGGTTAGCCAATAATGTAGAAACACACTAACCCAAATCACATTCTAATCAAGACCTTAGACACATAGAGAGAGAGAGAGAGAGAGAGAACAAAGAGGGAGGGATCAATGCCTAACTTGCCTCAAAGCTTGATGGGTATTGAATATACGTGGGAGTGAAGTGAGACGGCAATACAACTTATATAGGCCCAAAAAGGAAGGGGGAAAAGAGATTGCATGTGATGCAATGGTGATCGTTTCCCGGTCCGGTCCGGTCCCACTCGGGAACAGAGAACCGGGAACAGGATCAGATAGTTCGGTCCGATTTTCGGGCGATCCAATGGAACTAGTGGATTATTAATAGAGGTGAGCAACACGAACTTTAATTTTAATATATTAAGCAAAATTAGGTTTACACTTAAAAAATAAAAAAATAATAATGGTTGAATTATAAGGTCAACAATTAAGAAATAAAATAATAACTAAAAATAATTGGTTCGGTCCGGGTAGGTTCCTCCCTGGAACCGCGAACTTGTCTGAAAATCACCGATTTCAATTTTATAAAACTGGAAACCTGACCGAACCGGCGGGTTCCGTCGGTTTGTCTTGTTCTCACCCCTAATGTGATGTGCATAAGAGGTGGTCATGCTCCTGTTCCCATCAAATTACAACATTATCAAAAGAACAGGATCTTGCCCACTTTTTACTTCATAGATCTGCGCATGCCCTTTTGTAGGATAAAAAGGAACTGGAAAAGGGGAAGGGCCATGAACATATACGGGTCATAATAGTGATACTTCACAAACACTCATGAACGCCATGGATGGAGATGGAGGTTCTTTGGAGGGACCGTGAGTAGACGCGTGAGGTACTCACGAATCATAGCAAGAGCATTTGAAACATATCACTTTTCTTTGGCTGCCTTGTCCATCTGTGTTTTTTTCCTCTCTTTTGTTGGCCAAATTTTTTGTTGGGGTAGTTTGCTTAGATGAATGAAGACCTTGGGAACACTTTGTAGTGAATAATGTGTGAAGTCGGTTTGATTGATAAATCATGTCTATGTTTCGCTCAATTTTGTCGTAATGACCCGTGGTTTAATATAGGGGTGAGAAAACTGGATCGGATCGGCTCAGATCGGACTAGGTATCAGACCAGGACCGGATCGGACCGACCGGGTGTTCCGATCCTTGAGGGGGGCGGTCCGGTCCCTGATCCTAATAAATGAGACCAGTGACCGGGCGGTTCGATTCCCAGTTCCATGGTGGATGAGACCGGATCGGACTGCCCAGAACACACACACACACACACACAATTAGAAAAAAAATAATTTTTTTTGAAGAACTAGTTAACCTAATTTCTCCATCTTTTGCTCGACACTTACTCATATTCTCTCGCTCGACATTCACGTCTCGCCTTCGCAACGCAGCCTCAGATCGGGTTTGTCGATATGCAGTCTCCGATCGTGTTTTGTCTTGACTCAATCTGTATCTTGACTTAATCCGTGTTTTATCTTAACTATATTATGCAAACCCATTATTTTGTTCGCACTTGGATTCAGTAAAGTACAAGTGTAATCCCACTTTGAGCTTGATTCTTTCCAACTCGAGAAGAATGATGTAGGAGCATAATCCTGTTTCAGTTGTTTTGAGTGTTTTTCTTTTTCTCATTATTTTAGGATTATAAGTACTCATGTGATGGTTGTACGATGGTCATGTGTATGTTTTATTAGGTTGGATGGTTGAGATGTGAAGTTGTTAGTTTAGATCAAAGGGTTAGATTTCTATAAGCAGCTCGTGTTAGCGGTCCCATTGGGACCGGGCAGGACCGCCGGTCCCGAAAATTTGGGGACCGGCCCAGACCATGCACACCCCTAGTTTAATACGAGGATTTGCCAATTTGGAGCATAGCAAAGAAGATGGAAGTGGAGATTCATTAATTCACTTCGACAATAGTATGCACTCTTCACTTGGAATCGCCTCATTCACCAAACAGGCGATCTTGATCATTTTTCTTGTTTTCTGGGGATACTACATGACTAATGCCTCCGTGAATTGTCCGGTTACTGTCGGTTTTAAGCTCATGATGTCCGAGTAAGGCTGTGTTTAGAAAAGTTCTCATGTGGTCAAATGTGGCATAGGACACGAAAAATATGTATCATAATTGAATTTCAGTAATGCTATGGGAGGAGAATAACTTGTTGATATACCTTGGTAAATTCTAACTACTGGGGCTAACAAAAGGTAAGATCGTCTAAACTTGGACAGCCCTCGAATCACAAGTATGATGGATAATGATTGCGCCAATGCGTGGGCGTGGGATGGGCCGGGTGTTGCATTTGTAGAGAAATTGCAAGAAAGGGCTGAGAAAATGACCTTTTTAGCAATTGAGTACTTGTTCTAAATATGGAAATAGATCTTTCTTGGCCATCTTGAGAGGGTGAGGCCGCGCAATTCTGTGCATTAGACTTGCGCCACGCCTTAAAACGGGGTGGAACAGCTTTGAGGAAGCTATCGCGAGGTGCTTCGACCTTCCGGATCTCAAGTTTACGAATGACTTTGTGGCGCGAATCTATCGCTATCGGTCCGGTTTGTATGAACACTCGGCTTGTCCAAAAATTCGTTGAATTAGGCAGGTCTCAATGAGACTCCGTCCGATTCAACCGATCGAATGCGGGGCGGCGCCCATGAACTAAAGAGCATATCTTTATAAGGCCACGAATGGGAATGGATATGCACCGAACGAAAAGGACGCGCTTAGAGACAAGAATGACTCGTGAGCTTGTCCCTTGAGTCCATTCCTAGCAACTGAGTGTTCTCTGGATCTGCAGAAGACATTCTACCATAACATCATCATCATACAAAGGGAAGTGAAAGCAAAGAATGGCACCCACACACGATAAAAACAAATGCAAAATCTCCCTTAAAAACAACACTATATTCTCCTTTAAATATAATTTAGTTAAATATTGCAAGTATACCTATTACTTGAGAATAAAATAAAAAAATCATTTAGTGATTAAAAGTCGGGGTATTGTGGATAAAGTCGATTTATTAATCCAATATGTATTAAAATGGACAACACCAATTCAATCTATTTACCTATCTATAGTATGTAGAAAACAAACTTCCGAATTTTGGTGTCCACCCTCTAAATTACCTTAATACCATCAAATCTCAAATTGAGTCCAATCCATTGAAGTAATAAGAGATGTAATGGTGGCGTTTATGATTATGGAGGAAACGATTTGCTTCGGTATTTCGTTCAAAGTAATGAGAAATAGAAAGCATACCGTCAATCACATTTATTTTTAAAATCTCCCTTTTCGATTTCCTTAATCGATGCTACAATTATACACAAAACACGTACTTGTGCGCATGCTGCACGTAATCTGACTAAGGACATTTTCGTCATTTATATATTTTTCCTTTTTTATCTTTTTATCTTTTTCCTTTTCTTTTTTCATTTTTTTTCCTTCCTTCTCGCCGATGGCCGATTTCAGGCGATGGCCGACCACCGGTGAGGCTGGGCGAGGCCGCAATCGTCTGCCACGGGCGAGGGTCGGCCTCCCCCAGGTTTGGCGAGGGCCAAGAGAGGCCCTCACCGGCCTCGAGGGCGGCCTCACCCAGGCGAGGCGACCCTCGCCCAGCCTTTGCCGGTGGCCAGCCGTCGCCTAAGACCAGCCACCGGTGAGAAGGAAGACAAAAAAACATAAAAAAAAAAAAAAAGGAAGAAAGGAAAAAAGGAAAAAAAATAATAAAATTGAAAATGATGAAAATGCCATTGATTAGATCATTTTTTTAAAAAAAATTAATAATAAAAAAGGAAGAAAATAAGGTAGAAAGGAAAAAAAAAATCCTTGGTCAGGCCATTCTTTTCTTTTTTTTTGGTCAGGCCATTCTTTGAAATAATAAGAGCACTTCATACCATTATTTGAGAAAATAAGGACATTTCAGGCTCTTATTTGGAATTCTCCCTTATAGTTACAATATTCCTCTCCAAACTCTTACACGTAAATCATGATTTGGATTTATTTTTTCAAGTATCTCTTTTTGTTCTATTGTTAAATTTTGGCCTAATTCACATTGGGTCCAACAAGTATAATTTTTCTGCCACTTTCCCCTTCCTTCAATCTTTTGCAAAGAAGGACTCAACTCTTCATTTTTTTCTCAAGTAGGCCAACTTCATTCTCAATTTCTCAATGTCCACCGTAAAATTCAACCCCATTTGCCTCCATTTCGTCTTCTGCTTCTCTTCTTCTCCTTCTTCAACCATTAAACCCCTAAAACCCTAGAAATGATCCTCGCCAAGATCTCCCGCCAAAAACCACCTCCCCTCTCTCTCTCCTCGACGCGCCACCTCCGGCCCTGCCCCTGCCCCCACCTCCTCCTCAAGGCTCCGCTATCTCTACGCCTCCCCCCCCCCCCCCCCCCCCCCCCCGGCCTCTCTCCATCCCCAAAGCTCTAGCTCTGACCCCAAACCTCCGTCGAAGAAGAAAACCAAACCGCAGTACCGACCACCCTCGTCACTTGATCGGACCAAGATCAAAGCCCTAAAGTCGGACCTGCCGTTCAATTTTAGGTTCAGCTACACGGAGAGCGGCCCCAACATGAGGCCGATTGGGCTGAGGGAGCCGAAGTACTCGCCGTTCGGGCCGGGCAGTGGATTATTAAGAGAGGTGAGCAACACGAACTTTAATTTTAATATATTAAGCAAAATTAGGTTTACACTTAACAAATAAAAAAACAATCGTTGAATTATAAAGTCAACAATTAAGAAATAAAATAATAACTAAAAATAATTGGTTTGGTCCGGGCATTCTGGTTCCACCTTGGAATCGCGAACCTGTCCGAAAATCACCGATTCCAATTTTATAGAACTGGAAACTTGACCGAACCGGCTGATTCCGTCGATTCGTCTTGTTCTCAACCCCTAATGTGATGTGCATAAGAGGTGGTCATGCTCCTATTCCCATCAAATTACAACATTATCAAAAGAATAGGATCTTGCCAACTTTTTACTTTATAGATCTGCGCATGCCATTTTGTAGGATAAAAAGGAACTGGAAAAGGGAAAGGGCCATGAACATATACGGGTCATAATAGTGATACTTCACAAACACTCATGAACGCCATGAATGGAAATGGAGGTTCTTTGGAGTGACCGTGAGTAGACGCGTGAGGTACTCACGAATCATAGCAAGAGCATTTGAAACATGTCACTTTCTTTGGCTAACATGTCCATCTTTGTTTCTCTCCTCTCTTTTTTTGCCAAATTTTTTTTTTTGTTGGGGTAGTTTGCTTCGATGAATGAAAACTTTGGGAACACTTTGTAGCGAATAATGTGTGAAGTGGGTTTGATTGATAAATCATGTCTATGTTTTGCTCAATTTTGTCGTTATGACGAGCGGTTTAATAAGAGGATTTGCTGATTTGGAGCATAGCAGAGAAGAAGGAAGTGGAGATTCACTAATTCACTTCGACAATAGTATGCACTCTTCACTTTGAACCGCCTCATCCACCGAACGGGCGGTCTTGATAATTTTTCTTGTTTTCTGGGAATACTACATGACTAATGCCTCCGTGAATTGTCTGGTTAGTGTCGGTTTTAAGCTCATGATGTCCGAGTAAGGCTATGTTTAGAAAATTTCTCATGTGGTCAAATGTGGCATAGGACACAAAAAATATGTATCATAAAGCAATTTCAGTAATGCTATGGAAGGAGAATTAACTTGGACAGCCCTCGAATCCCAAGTATGATGGATAATGATTGCGCCAATGCGTGGGCGTGGATGGGCCGGGTGTTGCATTTGTAGAGAAATTGCAAGAAAGGGCTTAGAAAAGGGCCTTTTTAGCAATTGAGTACTTGTTGTGAATATGGAATAGATCTTTCTTGGCCATCTCAAGAGGGTGAGGCCGCGCAATGCTGTGCTTTAGACGTGCGCCGCGCCTTAAAACTGGGTGGAACAGCGTTTAGGAAGCTATCGCGAGGTGCTTTGACCTTCCGGATCTCGAGTTTATGATGGCTTTGTGCCGCGAATCTATCGCTATCGGTCCGGTTTGCATGAACACTCAGCTTGTCCAAAAATTCGTTAAATTAGGCAGGTCCCAATGAGACTCCGTCCAATTCGATGACCGAATCGACTGATCGAGTGCGGGCAGCGCCCATGAAATAAAGAGCATATCTTTATAAGGCCATGAATGAGAATGGATATGCACCGAACGAAAAGGACGCACTTAGAGACAAGAATGACCCGTGGGCTTGTTGTAAACATGGAGCACGCGGATCCCTTGAGTCCATTCCAAGCAACTGAGTGTTCTCTGGATCTGCAGAAGACATTGTTGTGTAACTTCATCATACAAAGTATGAAGTGAAAGGAAAGAATGGCACCACACGCACTACAAAATGCAACTCTCCCTTAAAAAATAACACTATCTTCTCCTCTATTCAAACATGCACACAACAATAACATAGTCACAGGACATGCGAAGAGAAATATGTGGCATGTACTTGTAAGGAAAAAGTTTTATCTGCGGTTTGGAGGGAGATGTTTCTTTCGTATATTTCGAGATCCATCCTATAATATGGTGTCAAAAAGCCAAAATATATGATTTTACTCCATGAAAATTGATTCTTGAATCCCTTTCACGGAATGTAAGCTCTACCACTTGTCCTCCCCCCAAAACCCTAGCCGCCCAAAACCTTCATCTCTTCCTCTCATCTCCCTTCTTTTATCTCTATGGAGGGGAGGGTTTAAGCTAGATCTCTCCCTCCCCTCCCATCTTCTTTAACTGATTTAGTTCTCCGTTCCCTTTTGTTGCTTTCCTTTCATTTGTGGAGCCGTTTTTCTTTTGATTTAGTCTAGATTTGGAAGCTTCTTTCTCCCATTTCGAGGAGTTTTCTTAGTGTATGTTTTCGGGGTTTCGCTTCCCTCGAATTTCGTTAGCGTACAAGTCTAGTTTCAAAGGAGATCGGATGAGCTTCGTGAAGGTTTTACTCTCATTATCAGATCTATGCTTGTTCATCCTTTTTGTTCTGCATGGCAATGGTGCTGGGGGCGCCGAATCTAGGCACGCACTGTCGAAAGGCAAATCAGTAGCAACAGATAAAGAAGTCATAAATTTGCCTTTTGAGTGTGTGACCCTTATCTTTATTTTGATAATTCATTTTGAAGTTGTAGAAGTTGGATTGTGATGTTACACTCTTTTTCTTTTTTCTTTTTTCTTTTTTTTTGCGGATATGAATGAAATGTTACTTTGACAAAAAAATAATCCCTTTCACACTCATGTAATGTCGAGCTACTGCAGATGAAAATTCAGCAAATTCCAATCCAATTTATCGCGATCGAGTGGTTATGATTATGGAGAGAAATATGTGCATGCACTCGTGAGAAAATGATGTACATGTTTCCAAATTGGTGGTTATGAGAAGGCGCAAGGCACTTTTCCAAATTGTTTTTACTGAAGTAAGATTCTATCGGAGTCTAACAAAGCTTATGAGACTCTTCCAAAAATGGTATGAAAAGTTATCTTTGCATTATTCAAGAGTCATGTCCTTTCACTTTTAACTAGCAATAATGCACGTAAAGGTTTTCAATAAAATTTTGTTAAATATTGCACTTATACCTATTACT
This sequence comes from Lenwebbia sp. NSW1173648, assembly GCA_029784005.1. Taxonomy (NCBI): domain Eukaryota; kingdom Viridiplantae; phylum Streptophyta; class Magnoliopsida; order Myrtales; family Myrtaceae; genus Lenwebbia; species Lenwebbia sp. NSW1173648. The sequence continues at coordinate 8,014,346 of JARCGZ010000005.1, forward strand.
TGGAATAAAAATAAAAATAAAAAAGTTATGCAATAATTAAAAGTCAGGGTATGAATAAAGAACATTCATTAATCCTGGATGTATTAAAATAGATAGGGAAAATTTCAAATAAGGACTCGAAGTGTCCTTATTTTCTCAAATAAGGGTATGAAGTGAACTTTGTTTCAAATAAGGGCTTGAAGTGGCAAAATTATCTCAAATAAAGATCTGAAGTAGCCGTGTTTGTTTCAAATAAGAGCCTGACCTCTCCGGCCGGCTAAATACTCCGAACCAGTTAATGTCATTTTTGTCAAAACACAATTTAATCTAATTTTTAGTTAAATTAATTTAAAAATTAAAATAAAAAAGAAACATAAAAAGGAAAAAATAAAGAAAAAAAAATAATAATAAGTAAATGACGAAATTGCCCTTGTCAGCCGGTGAGGAGTCCTTTTTTTAGACTGATGTGGCCATTTGAAAAAATATCCATTTCAGGTTCTTATTTGAGAAAATGATGGCACTTTGGGTCCTTATTTGAAACAATGTCCACTTCAAACTCTCATTTGGAATATTCCCAATAGACGACACCAATTCAATCTATTTAAATCGAGTCCAATCCAGTGAAGTAATGAGTGGTCATAGATGTCACGCTCAGGTCCTACTTGTTAACGATATTGTCCGCTTTGGGCCGTAACTTGCATGGTTTTGTTCTTTTGGGCTTTGTCCAAAAAAGGTCTTGTTGTAAGTTAAGGACAATTGCCACACATATATAACACTTCAACTCACCACACCCAGACGATGTGGGATTCGATTCATTCCTACCCCCTTCGTCATCCTAGAAGCCTGCCACTGCTCTTGTCCAAGCCCTCTAGCCCCAGCGACCACTCTTCGCCCTCGTCGGACTGGATCGTTACAGGTCCACCAGCTTTTGCCTGATTCGTCCCCAAACCACACACTTCCGATTAGGCTTTGGCTCTGATACCATTATGTCATGCCCAGGTCTCACTTGCCAACGATATTATCCGCTTTGAGCTGTAACCTGCACGATTTTGTTCTTTTGGGCTTTGTCTATAAAAGGCCTCGTTGCAAGTTAAGGACAAGTGCCACACATATATAACACTTTACCTCACCACACCTAGGGGATGTGAGATTCGATTCATCCCTGCCCCTTTCGCTATCCTAGATGCCTGCTAGGAGCAGCTCCTTATCCAGACTTTCTAATCCCGCGACCACTCCCCACTCTCGTCGGACGGGGCCGTTACAATAGATCCCATGATCCCAAAGACGGTTGGGATGGAGAAAACAATTAGGAGATCGAGGAAACTATTTGCTTCCATATTTCGTTCAAAGTATTAAAAAATAGAAAGCATACTGTCAATCGCATTTACTTTTAAAATCTCCCTTTTTGGGTTTCCTTAATTAACGCTACAATTATAAACGAAACATGTCCTTGAATATTCTCACTTTTTTTGTTTCAAAAGATAATAAATTCAATTTTTATGCGTGCCCAGCGTGTCTTAACATTAGTATAAATTTAATAAATAACTTGATGCACAATCCTTGAATGTCAAATATCTTAAATTTAAACACAACATCTTGAATAATCTATGGTCATTATAATCACAACATTCCCCTGCAACTCTTTCACTTAAATTATGATTCGCATTTATTTTTTCAGGTATCTCTCTTCTTCTTCTTCTTCTTTTTCTATTGTTAAATTTTGGCCTAATTCACATTGGGTCCAACAAATATGATTTTTCTGCCACTTTCCCCTTCCTTCAATCTTTTGCAAAGAAGGACTGAACTCTTCATTTCTTTCTCAAACAGGCCAAATTTATTTTCAATTTCTCAATGTCGACCGTAAAATTCAACCCCATTGCCTCCATTTCGTCTTCTGCTTCTCTTCTTCTTCTTCTTCTTCTTCTTCTTCAACCATTAAACCCGTAAAACCCTAGAAATGATCCTCACCAAGCTCTCCCGCCAAAAACCACCTCCCCTCTCTCTCTCCTCGACGCGCCACCTCCTCTCCACCTCCGCTCCCGCCCCCGCCTCCTCCTCCTCCTCCTCCTCCTCAAGGCTCCGCTCTCTCTACGCCTTCGAACCCCCGCCCTCTCTCCATCCCCAAAGCTCTAGCTTCGACCCTAAACCTCCGTCGAAGAGGAAAACCAAACCGCCGTACCGACCGCCCTCGTCTCTCGATCGGACCAAGATCAAAGCCGTGAAGTCGGACCTGCCGTTCGATTTCAGGTTCAGCTACACGGAGAGCAGCCCCAACGTGAGGCCGATCGGTCTGAGGGAGCCGAAGTACTCGCCGTTCGGGCCGGGCAGGGTCAACCGGGAGTGGACCGGGGTTTGCGCCCCGGCGGTGGACCGGAAGGTGAGGTCGGTGGAGGAGGGAGTGGAGGACCCGAAGTTGGAGGAGAAGAGGAAGGCGATGAGGGAGAGTATCCAGGGGGAGCCGCTCACTGGGGCTGAGAGGAAGATCTTGGTTGAGAGGTGTCAGAGGCACAGGACCAAAAGGCAGATTAATTTAGGTACGTTGTTCATTTCTCCTATTTGTGTATGTGGTTGTATTGTTTGTGATATACGATGATTGTGTCAGTATGGTTTGCTTTTACATTTGGTTCTTCTGTTCACCCTCAGTCGGTTTATCTTTATATTTTTCGGTTACTTGACTGCATACATGTGAGTATTTCTAGTAATAATCTTGAGCGCGAGTAGGCAAGTTTACAGTTAATATCCCCTTGAATTTTATTAGCATTGCTTATTCTGTATAATCCTTACTTGCATCTTGTACTCTCTTTTCTACCTCTGATGAATTTCTGTTTTGTTTAATGAAAGAGTTTAGACTCCTATAGGATATGAATTTAATCTTTTTCCTCCGGGCGGACCTGAATTTTGTTGGGTAGTTAGCTGATTTCTTAATGAGAAAATAGGAAATTTGAATTTGCTGCTCTGGATTTTTTCCTGGAAGATTAGGAACTACCCATCTGGCTCCCTCTCCGGGACTAAATTAAAGGGCCAAAGTTTGTGCATGATACTGAAATTTGAATGAGAGTTGATTGATGGAAAAAACATTTTTGAAGGAGGCAGAGACATGCAGATAAGAGGTATAATTCATGAAATATTTCCAATGTACATCTTCATTGCATGCAGACCTGAAAGATTTAATGATCAAAAGGACATTCGAAAGGGCAGGGGCTATTGAACTGATGAACATAAGTATACTATTAGTGAAATTAGGAACTGTCAAAAGATCTTTGAGTCATGGAGTTCTGTGGGGTCTCAGGGGTCGGAAGACGAAACATTTTTCCGTTGCATGTGAATGACTAAATACTAAAAATTAAGGATATATATTATTGAAGTGTCTTCACCCTGGGTCCAGCAGCTAAGATTACGTATGTTGGCTTTAGGTGATGGACCTCTGGCCTTAGTTCAAGGTGAAGAGGGTTAAGTTTCTAAGCCAATACAAGATTTATAAAATAAGTTTTGTGTCACCTTGTTGATACATAAGATGCAGCAGCTTCTGTTGTTAGAGAGGTAGTGTGGAAGACAAATATTTGTAGAGCTGAACCAATAACAGTGATTCCATTGATAATCACCATCCCCGGTTCTAGCGTCTTTTATTCAGAGAAATTAGAATATTTGAATTCTATATCCGATGGAGAGTTGTTGTCAGATAAAAACAGTAATGGCTCTTTCTGTATCAACCATCATTTACAAGTTTAATTTAATGAGCTTGCTATTCTCCAACAGTGGGAGACTTAGATTGAACAAAGATTTGTGCCAGTCATAGCTTTATGAGCTGTTTCATGTCATCTTTTTGGGCTACCTCTTGTAAATATACTTGTCACTTCCAGAAATTTGGTTCAAGAGAATATTTTTCCTTATGTCAAATTAATTGTTTATGACTAATTTTTGTGTTTAACTAGGATATATACACTGCTTCTATTTTGAGAAAATAAACCTAAAAACAAAAAGAACACGATGATGTTGGTAGTTTGATGAGTGTGACATATGCCATTGCTTCAGCGAATGGAGGTAGAATCACACTTTCCCGATATCCCTCAATGTCCTGGCTATTGACGTCCAATTTGTTGACTTATTACCTATCAATTCTTGCCTGATAATCTGGTTTGACTTTGTCGTCCAGATAATCTCGTGCCACGACGTATCTAAGGTATAAGTCATTAATGACTCCAAAATACTTTACAAACCAACGAAGTAGTCCAATCTCGAATAGATTCAAATCTCGTAGTATTCTTAACCCTTCATGAACATCACAGCAAATAGAATGAGTCGATCCAAGCTCTTACAATTGGAATAAGTTCTGGGGCGGATTATGAAATCTTGGCGGGGAGATACGACTCTAAATCCACTATGTAAAGGTATGGTGTAGACAATGCTGGACGCAATACTAGGCAATCCTAAACACAATACCAGTGCAATAGAAATATGATTACATATAAACAATACATCTAAATGGACGATTTGACATGTATGCAAAATTGACACGGGTATATACATTCTTCACATGGGCTCTTTCCTCCAGGTTAACTAGGGTGTAAACCTCTCTTGTACTTGGGAGGAAAAGAGACCTTGTAGTATTCTCTCATAAAAGGATTTTGTTGGAAGCGTGTAGAAAAAGCCCAATACCTTTATTAAATAATCAGCCATCAATGTCAGCATATATCGCACCTACTATCGAAGGGACTAAAGACGGGCCTAGACATTTGAATAAATATGTTCAACCTTCTGTTTGGTCGAATGAATAGTTGTACTGAATTAATCCGGCATTGCTTCCCAAATATGCAGTGTTCACACAAGTCCAGCTTCCATGTCTTTTGACCCTTCAATAACCCCCTCTCACTCAACATCGCTATACTTGCCTCACTCATGTGTCCCAAACACATACGCTATAACTAAGTCAAGTTAGAGTATGACCCATCTAATGAAACTCTAGCAACTCTTGTCACGGTCTCTCCCAAAAGATGATAGGGAGAATTTACTTTCTTTCCCTTCATCACTAGCATGGCACTTCAAGAGATCTTCATCACTCCACTATGATGTACTTACAGCCGATGTCATTGAGTGTCTCCAAAGAGGCATGTACCAAGTGTAGGTGGGTCCAACTGGATATATTGATGGACTCAGATTTTGGGCTCCCTCTTGGCGTTTTCCCACGATATAGGTTTCGGGCATCTATTGCACGCTCCCAACATATTTCCAAGCAAGTTTTGGAATAAAATATGATTTTCAAGCATGTTTCCTTATTTTATATCTTGTCGGTTGGGCCTTAGTCGCTATTCAAGTCAAGCCAGTAAGAATAAATGCTCTTTATTTTTCTTTTTGGATATTACAACTAACTTATTTCATGGCATTTGAACTGAAAAACTTTTGCATGCATACCGCTTCTTTCGTAAAATTTTCATCCTTGTATCCTTATGTAGGGAGAGATGGCTTAACTCACAACATGTTGAATGATATCCATAATCACTGGAGGCGTTCTGAGGCAGTCAGGGTTAAATGTATGGGTCTCCCGACAGTTGATATGAAAAATGTTTGCTTCCAGCTGGAGGTATTTTGTGTTACACTCTATTTTTTGGTCAAACTGGATGTTTCTTTCTGAACAGTGATTTGTTGTGCACTGGTTTCTTTCTGTTTCCTGTAGATCATCTGGGTGATTTCTTGTTCTTGGTGTATGAACTTCTTTACCATGTTTATGGTGAAATTTGGCATAAACCATTCATTACGCAAGAAGTGGCGCTTAGATGTTCATTATTTTGTATATAATTGCTAGTATACCCTCGTTAAGTATAGGATCTTCTAACGCGAGTCTCTTGTTTTCTTGGCCAAAATTCTAATGCAAGTTGAATGTGCATATTTCAGGATAAAACCTTTGGAAAGATAAAATTCTAATGCAAGTTGAATGTGCATGTTTCAGGATAAAACCTTTGGAAAGATTATTCATAGACACGGTGGTCAGCTTGTTTTGTACAGAGGTAGAAACTATAGTTCCAAGAGAAGGCCTGCAATACCATTAATGTTGTGGAAACCCCATGAACCTATATATCCCAGGTTGATCAAAACCACGATCGAGGGCCTGAGCATCGAAGAAACCAAGGAAATGAGGAAAAAAGGACTAGCTGTGCCTGCTCTAACAAAACTTGGTACATCTTTATTCTCATATTTTCTTGGTTTGTTTGATCATTGTAAATGCTGTTTCTGAGTCATTTTGCAAATGCAGCCAAAAACGGGTACTATGGCAGTCTGGTACCAATGGTCAGGGATGCGTTTCTCACCAATGAGCTCATTCGGATAGACTGCCGGGGACTTGAGAAAAGTGATTATAAGAAAATAGGCTGCAAACTTAGGGTAAATTTTGTTATCCGTCTCCCTCAGTTCCAGTTCCAGTTCCTTACATTTTTATGGCGTTTTACTTAAGTCTCTATGTGTTATCTGTTTAATATGTATTATCTGTTTAGAAATATGTCAAATCTTATGCTAAATGATTCGGCTACTGGCTATTTACTGCATTTAGCAAGAAATAGGATATGAATGATGCCCTTCTATGTGTAGTTTCTGATTATCACAGTATAGCACTTGTGTTTCTTTTTTTTTGCTTGGCTTGTAGCACTTATCCTTCATCAGATGGAAAGTGTATCGAATACTTGTTTGACGATATATTCAGGTATGCAAATAGAAGGGTATCATTTAATGGTATATGTTCCTATTTGATATGAGGAAGTCTACTCATTTACTAGTTTTGAGGAGTTTTCACAACCTTGTCTACTTTATTGCTGCTATCATCACGACAAACGGATGATGGCAATGACATGCGTGTGGACAGTATAATACGATGGCAATAATGTTCCACTTTTTTGTTAATGTAGGACCTAGTTCCTTGCATCCTTGTAACATTTGAGAAGGAACAGATTGTCGTATGGAGAGGACAGGACTATAAGCCTCTGGAGGATATACAGTTCCCTATGGATTGGGATGAAAATCCAAATGCCACATTACTTGATGGTGTTGAGGATGTTTGTAGCCCAGATAGCAGCAGTAATGAGCAGTGGTTGAGCTCGAGTGACGACGACGAGTCATCAGTTTCCTGAGAACACTCCGCAGAGCCAGCTGTGCTGTTGCTGAATTAGATTAAGTTTGTATTGGGAACAGTAAGTACAGAAGGCAAAGGCTTGCTTCTGGGTTGCTTGCAAGGACTCAAAAGAGACGCGTTCCAGGAAACTTCCAGGAGAGTTCTCAAGCAATTACTGATTTGCTCAATCTCGGTTCGAGAGGGAAAACGAGAGAACCGGAAATGATGGATCGAACTATTGGAAAAGTCTTCTCACAATTCAAGAGCATAGGCATGGCTGGGTATTGGCTTCTAATCCCAGCAAAGCCTCTATATCAACAAAGGTATTGTCCCACACATCTCAACCGTCAGTTTCAGCAGACAGCGTCAGGAACTGGTAAACTCATTAGACCGTGTCGATACTAGAGAGTTTATTTATTTATTTTTTGGTCGAAGATACTAGAGAGTGTTGAAGAGCCCTTAAAACTACATATTCTATGCCGGGTCGCCCTCACAAGATGAGACGAGAACTGAAATTGGGACTCGTCTGCCGTGCCTACTTCTCGCCAAGCGGCGTGACAAGGGGTCTGAGAGTAAATGTGCGCGACTGTCCGATTCCATTTCCAGGGCGACGTGGTGGTGAATTCTTCTCGTAATGCAATTCGATTACGAAGCGTTGTGATGAACCCCACCCCCCTCTCCCTCCAAATTCGTTCGTTCATTTCGTCGAAAACGAACGAAAATAACGGATGACCCCCTTCCTACCCCGTCGTCTACGAATAGCCCTAAAGGTACTCTGTGGAGCCCCCTCATGTCGTGTTGGCCATCTTCCGAAGCACTAAAAAGTCAAATTGATGGACAAGAAACAAGAAAGAATAGAGAGTGAGGCCACCATCGTGTATGTACGGTAATGCCAATGTCGCCACGTTCTATCGCGGCCTTATTAGCGACGTGCTGGATCCTGTCCTCTATTAAACTATCGTGATGTGAACGGTGTTGTTTCGTTTTGCTTTTTGCTAACTTAAAACGCGTGTCGTCTTGTGCCGACTGCAATGTGTCGGGTTCACGCTTGGGCTGGAGTGGGAAGATAACCAGGGATGTACGTGCTTTTTCTTTATCTTCGAGTGGTTTTTGTTTTCCTGGAAGAATGGATGATTTGAAATAATTATGTCATTATAATAATCACATGAACAAATTAGTCAATAGAAAATGAGTAATTATCGACGACGTTTATTTTATACCAAACAAAAACTTGTCAAAATGGTTCAATCGAGTCATTCTTTTAACAGTTTAACGGAAAAATACTAATGTGGCATTTTTAAACTAATTTTCTTATCCTACGTGGTATTTTTAATTGTTATATTTTTCAAAATCTTATTTAAATTAATAAAATACTGAAAAAAAAGCTTAAAAAAATTATTTGAAAAAACAAGCGGAATTGGGAAAAAAAAAAGGGCAGGGCCTTGCCGGTGAGGCCCTGCTACTGCCGTTGCCCATCGCCGGAGGGGCCGGCGGAGGTCGCCAGCCCCGGGTGAGGCTTTGCCTAGATTTGGGTTGAAGAAACCCAGACCTGGGCGATGCCGGTAGGCATGGCCACAGTTTAGAAACCGTCGGTTTCGGTTCAAAATTCGGGGGAACCGAAACCTTAAGTGGCAGTTTCGGTTCCGGTTCCGAACCGAAAATGAAACCGCTGGTTTCGGTTATGGTTTTTGAGTTTTAAAATTAAATTGTAATGAATTTGTAATAAAATTATAATCATATTATGAAATAAAAGAAAATAATGAATTATGAAATAATGAACTATCAAATACAAATTGTAAATTGTAATCAAATTTGAGGGGGAAAAAGGTTTTTTTTTTTAATCCCATTTTATGCGGTTCGGAACCGGCAAGGTTTGAAGAAACCGGAGCCGGGCCCAGAAGCCACGGGCCGGTTCCAATTTGGAACCGTGGGCCCAGGTTTGACCCGGGCCAGTTCCAAGCCCAAACCGGCCCGTGGCCATGCCTAGATGCTGGGACCGACGAGGTCGGTGGGGCTCATGCTGGGAGGGATGGCGAAGTAGGAAGAGGGCAAGACCGAAGGAGGCGAGAGCAGCAGGGAAGGAGGCGAGATCGACTTGAACCTAGGCGATGACGTTCAATAGATCAATGAACGAAGATTTGATCTTTCTGCACAAGTTTTCAGTTGTTTTCCTAACGTGTCCAAGAACTGGACACGATTGTAGCTCGAACCAGGTCATTAGCAATGACAAGTACAAGAGCGTGCTTCACAGAGCAGTGGTGAACTACAACACAAAGAGAATCTCCATCCCGACGTTTTATTGCCCATCCTCAAAAGCCCTAATCTGGGTTTCTTCAACCTAGATCTGGGCGAGGCTTCACCGGCCAGCGGGGTCTCGCCTAGGGCTGGTAACCTCCATCGACCCCTCCGGCGATGGGCAGCGGCGGAGGCAGGGCCTCACCGGCAAGGCCCTTTTTTTTTCTAGTCTTGTTTTTTTTTTTCAAATAATTTTTTTAGCTTTTTTCAGTTTTTAATTTAATTTAAATAAGATTTTAAAAAATAGAATAATTAAAGATGCCATGAAGGATAAGAAAATTAATTAAAAAATGTCATGTTAGTATTTTCCGTTAGATAAATTGACGGTGTTAAAAGAAGGACTCGATTGAGCCAATTTGATGAGTTTTAGGATTTGATTGCACTTTTTGCAAGTTTTACGACCCAATTGCACTCTCGTGACAAGTTTTAGGACTTCTAGTGAACATATCCCAAACAAATTATTTTACGACTTTTTGGTGTTTTGGATGATGGAATATATTTTTCATTAATCGAAAATAACGAGTTTAGATAGAGGGAAAAATTTTCTACTTTAGAAAAAAAAATCACTTTTCGGGAATTATCGGATAAATTTTCACTTGGAAAAAGGCATTTCCCAAGCAAGGATGCTAAAGTTTGTGATCAACCCACATGCAAGCAGCAGCAGGCTAGCAGCAGATCAGGTGGCCAGGCCAACTAAACTTTCTCGGCCTTTAAAAAAATTTCTCGGGAAAAAAATCCAAGTGCACATCGCAGTAAAAGAAACATAAGCAGATCCAAATCTGCACATCCCAGATGTCATCCCATGCTTTTAGCCACTCTCTCTCTCTCTGTACCCTGCATCCTTCACTTTCCCACATTTTCTCTCTCTTCACTCTCTCTCTCTCTCTCTCTCATTCTTCGCTTGCCCACGTTTTCTTTGTCTGTCTGTTTCTCAGTGTAAATCTTCCCCGTCTTTCTGAACTCTTCAAATGGCGAACCAAGATCTCGCCTCCCCTCTCCTCCCTCCTCGTCGACAACCGTCCGATCCTCCACACTCCATCCTCACCATCCACAAGAACGGCGCGTCGACACACGACCAGAAAGGTCGCTCCTCTTCCAAGCAAAGCCCTCGGGAACACAAACCCAGAACCCAAAACCACCACCACCACAACCCCTTCGAGTTCTTGGGCTCCAGGAGCTTCTCCGTGCCCGCGGCGAGCACTGTCGACCCGTTCCTGAACCACACCGAGAAGGTCGATGGGGTCTACGAGGTGGTGAAGATTGTGTTGTGCTTGCCAATCGCTTTGGTGAGGCTTGTGGTTTTCGGGGTTTGCTTGTCGGTGGGGTTCGTTGGGACCAAACTGGCTCTTCTAGGTTGGAAGGATAAGGAGAATCCGATGCCCAGATGGAGGTGTCGGCTCATGTGGCTGACCCGGATTTGTGCCCGTTGTATTTTGTTCTCCTTTGGGTGAGTTCGAATTTGCTTTTTGTTTTTGTTTTAGTTTCTCTAGCTCTCTGGAATTTCGTTTTAGGTGTTACTTCAAGAAAAAGAGTTCGTTTATGGTAGGGGTGAAAAGTTTGAATCTTTAAACTGATTGGTTTTTTCGTCTAGAATATGGTACATTGTACATTTAGTCCCTTGTGGCCTATGAGAGGAAATGAATGATTGATTTAGTTTGAAAAAATAATTAAGTGGCAGACTTGTCGGTGGTAACAGTTTGTGATCATTTGGAGTTTGAACAACTCCAGTTGTTTGAATATCTATGATGGGTGATTGATTGGGTCTCACCTTTTGCAGCTACCAGTGGATAAGAAGAAAAGGAAAACCTGCTCCAAGGGAGACTGCTCCTATAGTTGTGTCAAACCACGTGTCATATATTGACCCGATCTTTTATTTTTGTGAGTTGTTCCCTACCATGGTTGCTGCCGAGTCCCATGATTCTATACCCTGTGTCGGAACAATAATCAGAGCTATGCAGGTAATCTTGGAGCATTACATTGTGATTTTGAGCTTTTCACATAATGTGTGGAAGTTGTGGTTGGTCTACTATCATTGTTTTCTTACTTAACAGTTAATGTAATTCTTTTATGTTCTCAGGTGATATATGTTAATAGGTTTATTCCTTCATCAAGGAAGAATGCGGTCAATGAAATAAAGGTAAAAAGCTTCTATCCTCCAAGAAACTTGGTTTGAGGTGACAATCTTTTGGACATTCTACTTATTCTTTGTAAAGAAGGATTATCAAATCAGTGCTGAGATAGTCTACTGCTTTTATTTCTCTTTTGTTCCATTTCTTGTGCATTTTTTTAAACTCTATGTTGTAAATCATTCAATGTCATGAAACAACTATTGTTTTGCATGCTCCCTCCACAAGGAGGACACATTGTGTTTAGTGCTCATCGTCAATCTGCATAATCATATTGGAAACCCCTTTTTTTCTTTTGATATCTCCGGGATGATAAAATTCATTTTGAAAAATTGGATATGTAAAAAACAGAGTTATGGCCGTTTATGTCATAATCTGATATTCTCTGTGGTTCATTCATTTTCTGGATACTCATGGAAGTTGGGTACTTATGTTTCCTCACATTTCATTGTTCTGACGATTCTATAGGCCTCTCAGTAGTTAGCCTGCCCGAGCAGCTAATAGATGTGTTACAGAAAGAGCATCGTTGATCCCTTGGATCTATTTGTTTGCTTCGGATATAGAAGGAGACTATGTTTAGTCATTGCATCATAGTTCATAGTGCAAATTTTCAAGGATTTCATGCATAGAATATCACAGTAACTATAAGTCTTTGGTCTTTTAGTTGCTTTACGAACTAAATTTGCAATCCTCTAGTCAATATTCAAGCTATTTGATACAGAAATGTGGTTTAGGGATCTAATTCTAAATACAGAGAAAGGCTTCCTGCGATAGATTTCCTCGGGTGCTGCTCTTTCCTGAGGGAACAACTACTAATGGAAGGGTCATTATTTCGTTTCAACTTGGTGCATTTATCCCTTCTTACCCGATTCAACCAGTAATTGTCCGTTATCCTCATGTACACTTTGATCAGTCCTGGTAAGGCTCCTTTTCCTTTTGTAACTGTGTCCCTGGTGCTGTTTGCGATATTTATCATTCAAATTAACACTGGTTGGCTTTTGATTTTATTTTTTCTTGATTGTGCACAGGGGAAATGTCTCCTTGGCAAAGCTCATGTTCAGGATGTTCACCCAGTTTCACAATTTCATGGAGGTAATCTCTCTCTCTCTCTCTCTCTCTCTCTCTCTCTCTCTCTCTCGTGTATCTATGAATAAGTTCAATTTGTGGTCACTGAAGTTGAGTGGAATTTGCAATTAGTTCACTGAAATTTGATGTCGATCACTCGACGTACTAACTTTTGATTTCTTTTGGCAATTACGCACTTTGGTTGGAATCAGTTTTTTTTCCAGCAACTTCTGACCTGCTGGACACATGGTTTTTGAAGATGTCACGTCATTGCTAAATTTGCGGTTCACAATAAAATTGGCCGGATTCTGGCGAAAATGCATCGAGTGAAAGAATTTTTAAGTTTAGTGTATTGGGGGATTTAAATCAAAGTTAGTGCGTAGTAGTCGTAAATATCACTAAAGTTTAGTGATGACCTGAGTAATTTACCTGTTCTTTTGTGGTCAGGAGAGGAAAAAGGGTAGGGGTTTGAACTTTGTTTTGACATTTTTGGCACTTTATCTTTGTTGCCATGTTTGATAAAGAAATGACTGCTTAGATGATGCCAAGGCAACATGACGGTGGTTCATTCAGTTCTTAGGTGTGGGATTGATGTTTTCATAGATATATCAGCTTCTCAAACACCAAGAGGTGTTTCCGATTTATTTCAATATTTTCTGCTACTTTCTTCAGTAAGTATTGTTACCACACGTCAAGTGGGTAATTTCATCACGGAAAGTTAAGTCTTATCGACACTGGTAATGGTGTAGGTTTATTTACTGTTGATACTTGCCAGCTGAAGTAGTAGACCTTGTAACTTATTGTTCAGTTTTCATTGATGTCTCTTGGATATTATCAGGTGGAATACCTTCCCGTCCTTTATCCGCTTGAGGACCAGAAAGAAACTGCTGTCCATTTTGCAAAGAGAGTGAGTATACACGTGATTATAATTTTCCTTTTGCTTGTCTTGATGAATAAGAGATCTCAGGAAGTAGCTTCCCGATAGTGATATACAGCAATGGGGCAATTCGGGAATTTGAGAATGTTAGACTAGGGTAGCATATGTTTTTTATTGCGTGTTTTCTGTGTCTTAATAATTTAAATTTGTCTCTGATATTTGCAGGCTAGCCATGCTATTGCCACAGCGCTAAACGTCACCCAAACATCCCATTCTTATGGGGACGTGATGCTTCTTATGAAAGCTTCCGAGTCAAAGCAGGTTAGTCTTCTATAGTCTGATTTATTGGCAATATAAACTTTACAACGAGAGCAGAAGCTGCAAAAACTTACATAATCTAAGTGGTCTCTCTTGGTGCATAAATTTGATTACATTTGTCTTCTGAATCATGTGATAGGAGGAAACTAACGGATGCTTTGTGCGGTGTGTTCACTTTGAACATATACAATAGAAATCAAGATAGACTCCAGAAAGAATTATAGAATGTTATCTTTGATTTGTTAACTTCAATGGCATCTTAGTTGTGCGTGTAAGAGGTGAGATTAAAGTGTTCAAAGCCAGTCATCCCCACGTTTATTTTTCAAATGTTCGTTTCACATGATGCAGGAGAAGCCTTCGAGTTATATTGTTGAAATGGCACAGGTGGAATCTGTAAGTTCTTAAATGTGATGATATTTTGTCTCTCTTCTATTTCTTATAAATAAGTCATCCTATGCTTGCAAGTTGAGAAGCCACTAAGTTGTTTTGATTCTGTGTTACCTGTATGGATTGTCATTACATCTGCATCTTCAGTAAACGGGAGCTACAGCACTAGCATCTGCATTTTTCCTTGATGAAATGATTCTTGTATAATGCTAAAGCGGGGAAAATTTTGGATTGTTGTTTTATTGTTATCAACTCCGATTTTGGTTGGTGATCCTTGGACCAGTTTTTGTAATTTTGCATCATATGAGCTTCTATTGTGTATAGTAACCATTAAAAGGTGCTGTTAGAGAGGCAGAGAAGAAATCATAGGTCTTCTTTAGGCCAAATAGCAACAAAAAAAAAAAAAAAGTTATGATTTCTCATTGTTTCAATTTTATCCCCACCTCTCTGCTTTTATCAAGATAAATCCTCACCTTTGGAAAGCATATCAATTTTATTACTAGGCTAGACTCCCTCCAAGAATTGTCTTGTAATTACCATTTTTTCCTATTTAGTCTTAAATATTCATGAAATTCAACTAAGACCATATTTTTGAAGAACCTAACTTTTCATTTTTTCTTCATACAAAAAATTTAAGTACTTTTAATTATTGAAAATATATACATTGGAAAAGGGTTGATATGAAGCCAGATAAATATTGTGCCTTGAATTTTGCATTGGCTGAATTATTCTCTCTTAAATATTTCCCTTGAATCATCGGATAAATCTCCTTTCTTCAGATTTAAATTAATATCCTTCTTTTAGCATAGTTAGGCAATAAGTGATAGAGAATGTTTTTCCTAAAACAGTCTTGCTGCCACATTGAAAATCAAAAAGAGGGGATCCTACATATAAACAAAAAAGAAAAAGAAGACAAAATCGAAAATTGGGAAGGAATCTAACAAAACATTTTCTCTCACGAACGGTGTTAAAAGACTAGGATAGATTTGAAACAAATTTGAAATTATGGGTATTTTTCTGATAGAATTAAAAGGTCAGAATAAAATCGAAAACCGTAAAAATGGTTGGGTTTATTTTGTCATTTGGCCTTTTCTTTATTATTCTGAGGGCATGACAGGTATTAGTCTTAGATGTTAATCCAGAGTAAGACCCACAAAAAAAAAATGATGTTTGTTTGAAGCTAGACTGTAATTTTCGTTGGTACTCTGTAGACAGGACAGCTATTGTATGAGGCGTTATCCATATGAATTTAGTATCATTTCTTCTTCTTTTTTTAACATTATTGGTCTTGATGGATTATTTAACTTACAGAACTTTTTTTCCTCTTGTTTCAGTTCTTCCATTTGAGCAGCATGGAAGCCGTTGACTTTCTGGAAAAGTTTCTATCGATGAATCCGGACTCAAGGTACTCTTGCCCATTTGCTGAAAATATTTAATTCCCTAGCGCCTTGCCTCTTTCAAGGTAGCAAAGGCTATATTCTATATATTCAAGCTGTAGGTTCTCTTTCTGGTAGAAATGTTCACTTTTCTTTTGGTTTGCTTATTAGTAGGAATGATGCACGATAGGTTATTGTCCATGTGAGGTTGCTTTTGTAACATCATGTGACAAACTCCTCCCTCCTTGGTGTGATATTTGCCTTTCGGCATGAGAATGTTTATCCTTCTGGTGTCAAGGTCAATTCCTGTGGATTCCTTATCTTGGAAATAAGCTCTTTTTGTAGTTGGCCGCCTTTGGAGAGTGCACTATTGCTTTATTTCTCTTCAAGCATAAGACCAAAACTATTTAGTGACTACAATTCCGGTCAATAATGTGACAAAATGAAACAGAAAACATGGCTAAGATGTTGAGATGAGCGTATTCTCTTGGCTTGTCATATTATTGTAAGGTTTTTGCGATCTGAACGTTTAGTGTTCTCTTTCAGTGGGCGTGTGTCAATGGATGGCTTTTTTAGGGGTCTGAGACTGAGAGCTTCTACTCCTTCTGAAGAGGTTAGTGATCCCTAAGTTAAGCCTTTCTTCATAGCCAGACTGATGCTCCAGAGTTAAGAGCTTGGCTCTTGCCTCTCTGCTCATTGCTCATTTCATCTTTTACGTACATGGAATTTTCAGATTTTTAAAGTTTTGCTTGCTTGTCCCATCCCCCTTGCAAAAATGTTGGATTTAAAACCTGTTAAAATACACGGCATGACATTCGTGGATTATCGAGTTTCCAAAAATTTGTGTTGTTAAGTAATATGATTGTATTCTATAATTGTGCTTGAGCAAAGTTTTCTAGTGCTGGTTTCGGTCAGTTTCCCTACTTTTAGACTGTGAAATTGGGAAAACATTAGTAAAGTGAAACAAGACTCAGATTTATCTTGTAAGTTTATTATTGTTCTTCCATTGTCTTCATTTTAAGTAGGAATATTTTGGATGACAGATATTTAGGTTCCTTGACGTGGATAACTACGGAACAATCACATTCAAGCAGGTAATCTTCCCTTTGAGTTTTGATAGCAATCACATCTTCCACTAAAACTGAGGGAAGTGATCAGCGGATGCTAGGTTAAACTAGGTTTATAAATTTGCCTAGGGACTTGGCTTTTGGTGCTGTTCTTGTTGACATTCAAACGAAATGATTTGTTTCTGTATTTGCAGTTTTTATTCGGGTCGGCTCACGTTATGAAGCAACCGTTATTTAGAGAAGCCTGCCAACTGGCACTTCGGGAATGTGATGTTGGAGGCAGAGGTTACATCTCTGAGGAACAAGTGAGCCTTTCTTTTCCCACCCTTATACAATTTCAGTAGTCTTCTTGCTTTCAAATAAAACCTTGTCCACTAATCTTCGGTTTCTTGTTGCTTCTGAAACAGTTGGAAGATAGCCTTAGAGCAACCATGATGAATATGAGCAAGGAAGAGGTAACAAACCCGCACTCTGATGTTTGTTTCGGGCTAATTAGAAATGCCAGTCAGCAAATAAATATATCAAAACAGATTTGTTGATGAGTTTGCGTTGTGTTCAGCTCGCTCTTTTGTTTCGTATACATGACGACCATGCTGCTATGTTCTTGCAGATTCATGGACTGTTCGAATTGTTTGACGAGGATGGTGATGGAAGGGTGAGCAAAGACGACTTCGTGTCCTGCTTAAGAAGAAACCCGCTCCTTATAGCGCTCTTCTCTCATTGTTTACGGCGCAATGATTCCTTAGAAGACAGCGACCGAACACCAGATGAGATTGTTTGATTATTGGTTTTCTTGCTTCATGTTAGGTGAAGGCTGTATTGTCTGCTGCTCCAGTGGGTTTTGATCTGAGAGAGGGAGAGAGAATGGAGTGCTTTCATTTTATTTTATTTTTTTCGCGGTTCCCATAGCAGGGAAGGGACTTCATGAATAGACTATCAAATCAGCATACAAGTTCTTGTCTTGAGATTACCTTCAACAGAGTTCTTTCTTCTCTTGGAATTAGGAACTCTCGATTGGAAATCACCAAAAATGAAGTATAGTAACTCTTGATGGAAGCCGGGCCGCGGCATGTTTGCTAATGCATGGTGGAGTCATGGCTGATGCATAGCCCGAGGACCGGGTAATCCATATTACGAAAGCGGGGTTGCTGGAAAATACTGTGTCTCTTCGGTAACCAAAAAGGGCAGAAGAGACTCACCCGTAGGTGGCGCAGTTGGTTGAGAACAACTCCTTCCATCGCTGGAGGTCGAGAGTTTAAAACCCTGCGTCGTCAGCGATTTAAGTGGGGGGCCCTGGCGGTGGGTTGCTGGGCTAGTCTTCCCTCGGGTTTAGTACCGATTAGCCTATCGGGCGAAAGGGAGTTTCCCGGGTCACCAAAAAAAAAAAAAAAAAAGGGCAGAAGAGAAACCAAAGAACCAAGTGAGAAGCTTGGACTAGTAACACTTCGAATTCTGGCTTTTACAGGTCGATTTTGACCGAGTCTTTTGATGCCAAAGGGCAAGTTAGATTACCCTTATACAGCTACAAGAGATATTAATACCATCTTCAATGCGAAAGGCGCTAGCTTTGTGTATCTTGAGCTTGACCCTTCTCGTGTTGGTGCCGCCCTTAGACATACTGTTAGACTGGACGAGGTGAAGTGTTGTGTCGATTTAATTGATGGAAACATGTAATGGAAGATACGGCTGCGGCGGTGGGATTCCGGGGGCAAGCTCCCAGATCAGTCTGGGAGAAAAGTAGAGCTTTCTATTCTTTTTTTTTTTTTTGGAAAAAAGCTTTGAAATGGTTTGATAAGTGAAAGTTAAGAAAGTGTTATCAGTTGTAGAGTCATCCTCTTAAAGGCCGCCCAAGTGTTAGGATTTGGCGCACAATCTGATTGAAGTAAAACGTAAAAGCACAGATTTTATCCTAGTTCACCTTTAATCTAGGGCTATGTTCTGTAGAGGATTCCACTATAATTAGCATCTCGTACCTTTCGTTACATCCCTCAATTATAAGAGGAAAAGAGTATATGTAGTAGCAGCTATTCATGAGCTCAAACCCAAACTACTAATGAAAAAATATGGGCTTAAATCGTAAAAGCCCTCTGAACGGCTTTGAAATTATGAACCACACCCCAACACCAAGAACGGCTTTGAAATTATCCTCCTATCTCTATATTGTAAACAAAATGGTCAAAATGTTGATGGATTTCTTATCAAAAGCACTATCATTTTTTTTTTATAAAAAGGGTTACTACCATGAAAACCTCAAACTGGTACACTGGTGACATATTTTTCCGAAACTAATTTTTGAGTCACAAAAAATCTAAACTAGTACAACCGTGACATATTTATCTTAAACTAATTCTTGGATCAGCAAAAACCCTAATTGGCACACTCGTGACATATTTACCCTCCGCTAGCTTCCTTTAATACCGTGAAATTGCTGAGTTGGATGACAAATTGCAATAACTCAATTGACATGGGGAAAAAAAGAGAAGAAAAAAGATTGACATGACAAATCAACGTGAAAATCCATGAGTTTGGGGTAAATTTGTCACAGTGTACCATTTCGAAGTAAATTTGTCACAGATATACCCATATACAAACTTCAGATAATCAAGAATGTAAACGGTGCACCGACCCTAATTTAGTCACGCTTCTTATTTGGACACGCCCTTATTTTGGTTAGTAGTGCGCTTGAAAATTAGAACTGAAGCATAGAGAAGCAAACTTCTTGGCTTGTGCAATTGCTTAAATGATTGTACAGCCTCTTACTCTGCTCTTGTTCAGATGTCCGTTTCTTCTGCTTTTGGTTTGAAAGAAACTAAGAGAAGAGACATTGTAATGTACTGCTTACTGGAATAAGGTTATCCAAATTTTCCCTGCAATTGAGTTTCTGGATTGAGTCGTGTTCGTATGTGCGGCGCCGGTAGATTTGCGATTAATTTCCAAGTGAGAACAATGGACACGGGGAAAATTTGAAAATCTTTACGTAGTTCGGAACCGAGAAATCCGTTTTCATTCACCAGGGAAGTTTGAATTTCCCACCAAGAAAGGCATAGCCTGCTTTTGCATAAGTCCAATTCCATATCTTCACAACCATAATTGAATTGAGTCCATTCCACTGTGAGTTTGAATGAAACAGTGAACAACATCTAAAAGAGAAGCACACAGCATCACTGCTGCTCGTGGTTATCTATCGCACCGAAATTTTGATGCCGTCATAGTTGTCATGTATGTCGAAAGTACGTTACGATTGCTACATATGTTGAAAGTATGGCTAATGAACTGTGTACACGACAAGGATACATGACGCCGAGGTATTTTTGAAGCACATAGTACTTGTTCCTGTAATTGAAACTCCTGTCTCTTCTGGAATGCATCACAACATAGAGCTATATATATATTTACATGGCATGCCGCTCCACTTGCACCACGAACACAGTGAATACTTGGGAAACAACACAATGCTTAGAAAGTATGTCTAGGACAAGAAATCAAGTAGACAATCATATTCATAGAAGATGCTGACTCTCTTTTTTTTTCCTGTTCCATAGGTTGTTTAGAGGACCCATCCTTGAATGAAGTTGGTTTCACCAGCAACGCTCCTTGTACCTTCTGCTTGAACATACTGGTACCTGTTCATGCACCACTCAAAAAGATAAATGACCAAAAGATATAAAGAAGAATAAGAAGAAGAAAGAAGATAAAGAAGATGATGATCATGATCATGAAGATGATGAAAAGGAGGCAAAGGTGGAAGAACAGGAAATGTTTATAACCCTTGAAATAATTAACACAGCAGCATAAGGGTTTTCATTTTAACCTGAACTTCATTCATGCTAGAATAATTAGATGATTTTATACAAGTCGGTACAATCTGTTCAAACAAACAAACAAACAAAAAAAGGTTTGAATGATGTCAATTTTATGATAGACATGCTCGTGTCCACTCTCGCCTCATGGCGCGCTTGATATCTTCCGATATTGTTTTGCGCACCACATCCGAATGGCACTGTTGTCTCGTCTCGTAATTACCTTCAGTTGTTAATCCTAATATGTATTCCCAGCTAAATCCTATCGCGTTGTTCTTTTGAAATGTTATTTAGTATGAGTTTCATCTGCGCAACTGAAGATACTGCGTGCAGTTCTAGTGTCGCGCCACTAAGCCAGATCCTGTCAACACATTGTCAACACAATGCGCTTTTCGTGGAACTCACTTGATCAGTGAAGATTCACTCCTCACAAAAAGGAAAACGGGGAAAGAGAAAGTACCCGATTTGCAAGACCGGCTCGGGTTCGCACTCCAAGGGGTTGGGTTGAGAATGGTGGACATGGAAGCTGCTAGTTCCTGCTGCATCAGGATTTGAGGTCCAAAGCCCTTGAATGGCCTTGAGATTTAGTCCTTCTGCCTCCAGCTGAGAAAACATGAATCATCAAGCATCAAGTGACAGTGTTGAAAAATTTCTAACTAATGCACCTTAAGGACATTGATCTTGTCATGAGTATGAGGTACAACGTATGAAATAACAATTATTGATACCTGGAACTTGAGTTTCTTGTTAAGATCTCCGAGCTCCCGCTCCTGCCATTATGTCGCCGAAGGCCACAGACATCGCATTTAGAAACAATGGGGATCAGCTTAGAAATGGAGGATATGGATCCTCTCAATTGTACAATAAACAGACTCACTGTGTACTCATGAAATCATCACACATAGCTGAACAGTAAATTAAAATGCAGTTTGGATGATAGCTATCAGAAATTGTTTTTCCAACTCTTCAAGCCTCTTTCAGGCAATGTACAAAAGAACATACTTAGTTGATCTACTTTCTAAATCGAGATGACACAGATCCAAAGAGAAACGCGTAATTTGTAGAGATCGATTTCAGAACTTACGGAATACACTACCTACCTTTCTGCGGAGGTCATCCATTTGTTCCAACATAAGTTGTGTCTACAATATGGGAAACAAAAATAGAGATAAAGAGAGTGTTAATTCAGGATCTCACTAAGTTTATGTTTGGAAAAAGGCAGACATGGAAAATTAGCTTCTCTTGAGGATCAATGACATTAATAAGATTTTTAGTTTTAATTGACAACTACTCTTAGAGTACACCATTTTTCCTATGTCAGAATTGAAATGATGATAAAGATGAATAGGAGAGAACCAAACTGTGAACTGTCTATAAAAGCTTCGAATGCGTCGATGATGGATCTCCCTTTCACCTTGTTCAATATTTAGTTGCATGGATCTATTAGCCATTACACCTTAATCAATATGCATGAATTAGTTGCATCTAAGTCCT
This sequence comes from Lenwebbia sp. NSW1173648, assembly GCA_029784005.1. Taxonomy (NCBI): domain Eukaryota; kingdom Viridiplantae; phylum Streptophyta; class Magnoliopsida; order Myrtales; family Myrtaceae; genus Lenwebbia; species Lenwebbia sp. NSW1173648. The sequence continues at coordinate 8,036,226 of JARCGZ010000005.1, forward strand.
TCAAAAGATGACTAATTTGGGAAATCAGATCATTTTACCTTCCTTCGCCTAGCTTGTGCAAGAGCTTGTTCAAGCTGCTTCTCAAGATTTTGCAACTCTTTCACATTCAGCGGTCCGAGGTCTTCTCCGAGCAAATGCCTTAATTCAGTGCTCCATGTTAGCACAGATTATGGTCTTGGCATATGACAACTTAATAGACCTATTAATACTTGAACCTATGAGATGATATTTTGGCAAACGTAAGAAAAGAGCAAAACCTCTGAGTTTGTTGAAGAGATTCATATTTTGCCTTCAATTTCGATACCTCTTGAAACCAGTTCTGCTATCATAGAAAAGCACCAAGTGAAGTGAAGACAGACATCTCTTCTGCTTCATTTTAATGAAAACTCATTATGTAAATGTACTGAATCGCTTTGGGAAACTAATGCTTCGCGCTTATTGTAGCGTGACAATAATGAATCATCACACAGCTGTTTGAACACGTCGCATATGAATCTCGGCATGTCGTTACCAACAGTAACATCATCTAAATCAATACGAAGTTCCAGGCTTCAACCAAAATAAAGGGTTTACTGAGCAGCAAATCTAGTATCTGGTATAATGAATACAAACTTGTGTTTCACGTTCAACACTGTTGTCTTGAGGAGTGAAGTTGTTACGTTGGTATCGCTCGAGCGTCTTATATATGCTGCAGAGAAGAGATATAGAAAAGATCAGTCATCTCGAAACACGGGTTCGGGATATGGGGAAATAAATTGGGCAAGAGGCCAAGAAAATCTGCCCCCGTTGGTGATTCTAGTATGAGAAATTTCACAGCTTGGGGTTGTGAGTGTTTCCTAGTGTTAAAGTCAGTTGAACAAGTAACTATTTAAGCAAATGGGTTTCACTTTCTACTCATCCACAATCAGCAAAATGTGTCTCCATGCAAAGCTATTAACCAATCCTTTTTAGAGAATCAGCTAACAATACTCATGAACCTGTAAAAGAATCTATAACCATTACTGTGAGCATCCTGATGAATACAGGTTAATCACATTTGGTCCCTTTGGTTTTACCTGTACGGACTCGCAAATCTTGCATATAAATGGAAAACATGCCATCAGATTACTAATGGTAGTAGTGGCCTCTAGTATGGCAAAGATCTGTTCTAACTCTAGAGTTAATAGAACAAAGTCCTACAATCACACCAATCTTCTTGATAAATCACTTGAAATGTGTAAATTTTTCTACAGTGACCATCAGCGGGACTTTCCCTCGCTCTAAATCGGATACTAAGTTGGGAACGGGGGATGGCAAGGAAGAGCTATAACACCATGAAGCTAAAGAAATCCCCTTTTGATCCAGGTATGTATTACACAAATGATTTTCATTGGTCAATATGACAAAAAGGATTCAAATAACAAGAACCACAAAAAAGAAAAAAGAAAAAAGAGAGAGAGCTGACAAGTACTTATCTAAACTATGCTAAGATGAACTAATGAAAAGTAGCCCCTCCTTGTACTGCAACTGAAACAGACTTTATCTACAAATTGCAAGTCTTAGGTTGTAGCTAATGGCATATGATTAATCAAAGGAAACACTTGCTGCATTGCCACTGTCTCTTTATGCATGTCTCATCCGACTCTTGTTTGTTGTAGGATTAAAGAGAGTCATTCACCATTATAACTACAAGTTCTTTAATTGAGAAGGCAAAGAAACATCTGGGGCTACATTTTTGTGGGAATGCTTCCATTTGTTACCTAAATATGCTGCATTTTTGTGACAAAGGAAATAGAAACGCTGATAGAGAAAATTTTCCCAGAGAGAGAGAGAGAAAGAGAGAGAAAAGGCGAAGCAATGTCACCTACAGATAAAAATCTGAAATCAGACTTCCTCTTTGTTCCTTTTTCTCTTAGAAGAAAATCTTAGTAGATTAGTCTGATGCAAGGACATGATCTTTCTTCTGGGTAAGAAGAAAAGATAGATGAAAAGAGAAGGCAGATTGTACAGAAAGAAGCGATTAAACACAGAAACCTCACGCATTCTTTTGGCACTGTGCAGTTAGCTTTCTCTAGTGAGAGAGAGAGAGAGAGAGAGCACTGAAGAACCCTAGATCGTCCAACTTGCACAGAGGTCCAAGAGAGGGCACAAGCTCTACAGAAAGAAGTCATTACTTGACCTCAAAATCGTAGGATGTCGAGACCGAGAGAGAGAGAGAGAGAGAGATTTCATGGAAGAAACGAATGTGATGGATCTGCACCACCCTGACACCGGAAGCAGTACTTAAAGTTATCTTGAAGAAGAAAGTGCATACCCAGAGGATCAAACGACTAAAAGACATGAAGACAAAAACCCCCGCACACTCTTCTGGCACTGTGCAACTAGCTTTCTCTAGAGAGAGAGAGAGAGAGAGAGCATTGAAGAACCCTAGATCCTCCAACTAGCACAGAGGTCCAAGAGAGGGTGGATAGCAAAGTGGGGAATATTGGGTTTCAGGTGATCGTTTCAGAGGAGACTCGTACAACACACCCACTACCACTGTTGTGATTCATTTCCATGAAAATACAAGAAAGAAAGCCATAAAGCGAAAGTAGAAAGAGAGGACAGGAAACGTGTCGATCTTGCATTGGCAACATGTCATAATAGAACTGAGAACTGGCGGTTCCTTTGAGAGATCCAACACAACCCACATGAAGAAGGATGACATGAAAACTGGAAAAGCCCCCCAAAGCAGACACTCCTATCCTGACAAACTACCAGATGGAATGGGGAACTGAGGAAAAACCAGAAACGAAGGAGGAAAGAAAAACTCTTTCTCAGAGAAGAGAGAGAGAGAGAGAGCACTTCACTGAAGCTCAAGTGATGAAAATGGCATTAGAAAGGACGAGATGAAAATGAGAACTGAGGAAACAAACACCCACTTGTTGCTAAAAAGCTAACATTTTTTACTTGGAGAGGACGAGGAACCGGAGTTTGGTTTCTTGGATTTAAGCTTTTTCACAATAATTTTCCCCGGAAAGACAAAGGAAAAATTGTTAAACAACACTCTTGATGAAACCCACAAAAGAAAAAAGAATCCCAGAAAAAGAAAACCAATGAGAAAACTAGATCAACTGAAATAGAGAGAGAGAGAGAGAGAGAGAGAGAGAGAGAGAGAGAGACTGTACCCAGAAGGGCCAGAGCTGCCAAACTCATAGAGCTTGCCACGGCTGGAGAAGATGATGAGTGCGACCTCAACATCACACAGCACAGAGAGCTCATAGGCCTTCTTCAAGAGCCCATTCCTCCTCTTGGAGAAGGTCACTTGCCTGTTGATCTTGTTCTCTATCCTCTTCAGCTCCACTCTCCCTCTCCCCATCACTCTCTCTCTCTCTCTCTCTCTCTCTAGACACACAGTGTTTGGATAATGGAAACAGTTTAGTCTTGGAGATTGCTGTGGATGAAGAAGATAAATGTACTATGGAGCTAGCCTCTCCTGTGGTTGTTTGGCTTTTCCTTGGTGGGGTTTTGGGGACTGCTGTACTAAAATGGAGGGTGGGAGACAATGTGTGTATTCATCTTATATCTGGTGAAAGAAGGTGTTCTGATAATTTCTTTGTCTAGCTTTCTAGGCAAGCATAGTAATAGATGAGTATGACTAGATATAGAAAAGCAGAGAAGCAGAAGGAAAAGAGAAAAACAGAAAAGAAAGAAGGGCTGAACTTCCCCTTTGCAATAAGACGGGGACCATGTAATTCTCTTTAGTAAACCCTTCCTTTGTAGCCTCCATTCTTTCTTCATGTGCTACCACATGCCATTGAAGATCACTTGGCACATATAGCAAAAGGGTAGAAATAATTGCGTTCGAGAATACGCCGCTATCGAGAAGTTGCGCGATTCGTTTAATCGGTAGATTGTTGACTGATGAAATATGAGTATGACTCTCATGACGATAAATGAATGAAGGTTGCTAGCCTGACAGTCTACTGTCAAAGAAATTGTGAAAAAAGTTTATGGCAAACATAACACGGTTGGTACCGTGTGACCGTCAGACCAGTTTTTTCCTAAATGAATTTCTCCTGAACAATGCCAGGATAATATGCAAGATATGAAAGCCCTATGTAAACTTCCGTATATAAGATGTTAGACAGAAGTGACTATAGTATCGCTGTCAATTGATCTAAGAGTTGAAATTGTTACGAAAGGCAAAACTTTATATATATATATATATACGCATTGACACTGTTGTGTCGCCACCTTTCACGCATAGGTGTGGCCTAGCTGAACATTGAAATGCGAAATTTGTCTAGTTAAGAAGGTAAATAACGGACTTGGAAACATCTCAACACAACAAATAGCGATTTGACAATTTAAATAGAATAGTCAGTCTTGGAGATCACTGTGGATGCAGAAAATAGGGAAAATTGTCCCAAAAGTCCGTCCTTGCCGGCCACAGAATGCAAAAAATAAATAATAAATAAATAAAATTGAAAGTCATTAAAACATCATTAGAAATTATCCACGCCAACACCGGCTGTGCCACGTATGACAGCCGGCATCCACGTCAGCAATTTTCGATCAAAATTAACTGAATGGACTCAATTAACAAAAGGTGAAAATGCTAAGGACTCAATTGGCAAAATTAAAAGGTTTAGGACTGAATTGGTAAAAATGTAATAGGTTTAGGACTTTTTGAGCAATTTTTTCAAGGAAATATATGTGTTTCGAGATAATCAGATTTCATGCATTCCTAATCGAGAGTGCACTTGTGAATACATAATGCCTTTGAACTAGTGGAGGACAACCCTTTTTTTTTTTCTCTCTCATTTTGATATCTTGAGTATCCCATTGATTGGGACAGTCTTGCCGAGTAATTCATAAGTCAACATTTACTCCCAAATGGTCATCACTTTGTGTGGTTATTCGGAGTATTTCTTTTAAGACCTTAGCCCATATGGATCGGGTCTTCGTTATTCTCGAAACTAAAAAAAAATAAAAAAAAATTCCTATTATTTTGTCTATTGAATATTATATGCTAGCATATAACTCGATATGCATCCCCTCGCTAGCACGAGAATTCACATATGTAAATTTATTATGCAATCACAAACGACGGTATGCATGACATAAGATGAATTCACGTTGTTTCGTTTGAACTTTTGGTCAACATACATTATCACGGTTGCTGAAAGTTAAAGACACTCTCGAATCCAAACTTTTGCAATAAAAATCTAGGAAGCACGGATACTTTTGGTGGGCCTCCGAGTCATATCGAACGTGTGTCGGACACCGACACTTGTAGCCCCTGGATTTTAGAAATGGCGTGTCGTATCGTGTCGCGTCGCGTGTCGGTGTCGGTGCTACTTAGATGAAAATCCCCAATCGGCCCAAAAAAACAACTAGGACTTTCACAAAGGAACGTAAAAAAAGAAAAAAAAAACTATGTAATAAAGAGGGTTCGTAATGAAATCTCATGGTTAGATGTCATTTTCATCCTTATTTTTTTTTGAATTATTATGGGGATGAATATATCGGAGGTTGTTGAGAGATATTATTCAAAAAGCTGCAAATCCAGCCCAATAATCATTACGAATATCCGAGTTGATTTGTTGCCGTTTTTGGCTAAACTGCTTTGTATTGGTAGGTTCCCATGCAAGTCGCTATTGCTACTTAAAATGGAAATAAACATACATATAAAAATATATCTAATTAATTTGAGCAATTTCAGTCAATCAAACTTCTGAAAAAAGGCCACGAGCATGTATTGAGCGTGTCTCATTTCTTTATCTAGCCATTGAAGTATTCTATTTTATACCCTAATATTTATTGTGGAAGAAGTAATATTGGCCCCTGACCGAGGCTCGGCGACCCCCGCCAGCCATTGCCGGTGATAGTGGGGCGGCGGCGGCGAGGGCTGTGCAAGCCCTCGCCGTCTGTGCAAACCCCCCTTTTTTAAAAAAAAAATTTAGCTTATTTTCAAATTTAATTTAATTTTTTTAGCTTATTTTTAATTTTCACAATCCACGTGGAAGTCCACATGGAATAAAAATTTTCAAAAAATTTCCATGTCAGATTAAAAATTTAATTATAAACATCACGTAATCAGTTTGGTCGAAATTTCTCCGATTTAACACTTAAGTGATCATTTAGGAGCTTTTGACGTTAAAGTGAGCGTCATACACAACTTTTGGTACTTTTAATGTACTTCTCCGTGAGAAAAGGATATAACATTAAATCCATCGGTACTTGTGGCGAGTTCGGCCATGCTTTGACTTAAAGACTTAAACATTGAATCGAAGGACATTGACTCAATTTAATTTTTGAAAAACAATTAGCGTTTAGTAGACTCCTTGCAAATTAATTATTGCGAAACAGTTTTTGAAATAAGTCAAATGATAAAAATAACAAAAAGGACAATGGAGGAATTTGCAGCTACATATGAAAGCTCAGGCAAGCCACACAACAATAGCATTGGTGTTGCGTCACGACGACCCCAAGCGACGCGCCGCTGACGTCGGCGGCCCAGGTGAGTCTTGTGACCCCGGGTGGCGCAACGCCTGGGGCTACACAGCTGGGCAATGTCGTCATAGCGAGATCCGGCTCGCCTGTGGCTCTCACGTCGATGCCGGTGCCGAGAACCCATGCAACACTGAGCAAGCGAGATTTAGCTCGCCTGTGGTCCTCGCGTCAATGCCGGCCTCAAGAAACCAAGCAGTGAGTCACCGAGGTCGTGCGACCCAGGCAATGGAACACCGGGGTTGTCAAACCACCAGTGTGGCTCAGCTCACCAGAGCCCTTACGTCGATGTCCTCGTCAGGGGCCTCGCAGCCCCAGGCAAGGCGCCACCGCCTTGCGAGTCATCGCTTGGCCGTGCGATACCGGATATACCTTGTTTTGAGTTATGATCATTTTCAAAGCAAAATTTCGAACCGATTAAACGCGGTCCCAACCGCACCCTCAATCGGTCAAATGTTAACTTAGGAAAAATGTGACACTTTCTCTTGGGCTTGGGACAGGTTTTTACAGTCGAATACATTAATTCACAAAACCATCGTATCCTTTTACAGAACTGATGGTGTGCAGTGATGTGGACTGGCTCGTTTGATTCGATCCTTGTCACCATGATTGATGGTTTTTCCAATATATATATATATATATATATATATATATATATATATTTGGGATGAGTTAATGGCTTTTTTTCCCCTTATTTATTGAAGGGTCAAATGATTTTTTTTTTTTGGAGAGGAGTTTGATCTTGAATCTCTTTCTATATTTCCTCTCTTTCTTTTCACAAACTTAAAGTGAAGGTCAAATGACTTTTGCGATGTCTACCGTTGGGGAAATCCGGATAGACTCTCGCTCGGTCGATGCGGGACGCGCTCGAGATGATTTCTTGATCATCGAATACAGTACGTATGGGATAGCAAAATCATGTTCCCCGCTATACTTCGGTCTTGCACTTCAGAAAGGAACGTCGGCTCGAGCGATTCCGTCTCCATATCTGAGGTAAGGGGCCGAGAGATTTAGAACACTAGAAACGAAACTTTTGAATTCGCTTCTAACGGAAATGAAATCCTTGTTTTCTGGTGGTAGAAAAATCCTAGCTAGTCTATCCGAACCACATAAACCTACATTTCATCTCTAATTTCCTCTTTTATCCTTAGTTTAGGGCAAATTTTGAGGGCTCGCGTCCTTCGTCCAAAAGAACACATGTGAGATGAGATAGATCGGCCGCCGCCGATAGCTTTGATGTGGTCATCACTGTCGCGTGGAGGCGATCGTTGGTCCCGGTCCGAAATAATACCAAAGAAAGCTCAGATCTTGGAGAGGTTTGAAGCATTTCGATTGAAATTGGGACTTTCATGCGAGATCAATCGATCCAATTTGGCAAAGTAACCAACCACCGGTTCAATTTAATCGATTTGAAAATGGGCAAAGCCTAGACAACCGCTTTCTGCTCAGCGTTGGCGCCACCCATCTTGGCTCAGCTCGATGATTTTTTTTTTTTTTTTGCCTTTCCAAAGAGTTGGTTCCATACCTGATTCATAACTCGAATTTTCACACGTGAGAGAGATTCGGGCGAGAATTTTTTAGGCTCCAAACCTTATCACTCTGGCCCTTTTCTTCTTTACAGGTTCGACCCGATCAATCCATTTAGAATCACTCCCCGATCAACAAGTCTAGCGCAGCATTACCCGCGAAGACAAACACGACCTAACACAAAAAGTTTTTCGCGAAACATGCGCGCAATCGGGCTTGCTAAAAACTTCACAAGCAAGGTTAACAAATAGCAAATGACTTGGTTTATTTTTTTTTTTTGGGTCGAATCAAATGACTTGGTTTAAAAAGCAAGGAGAGAGAGAGGAGAAAGTGGGTTCCATATCATCACCAACTCTCCCTTGAATTTGCTCTGCTTTGGCACAAGTTGCGCCATTGACGAAGACCCAATTCACCCCCAAATCAGAGCAGCGGTGGTTGAGGAGGGCTGGCCATTTTGGGGAATGCTTTTGATGATGGCCCAGAAGGAGGGGGGCCTTTTCAACGTGCAAACTCCTGTTTCTGGCCATGTCGTCCTTCTCCATCGATCCAACAACCCCGGACGAGCACGCTGGCTGTCGGAGCAAAATGGTGGGGTCAAATGGGACTTCCTCGGATCAATCCTCGGTCTCTCTCCTCGCCAAGAGACCCATGTCGTGTCTGATGTTTCCCCTCTCTGTGCACTTAGGATGAGAACTTGAGAATAACAGTGATTTCTGACTAGTTGGCCATGTCCACAAGCTGAATAGGGGCAATGAGGACTCCCTTCCCTTATTGATTGCATTCTGTCTTTCGTTGTTTCTCGATTCATGTCGTGTCTGATGTTTCCTTTACTTATATTAGTTGCAGTCTTGCAAGTATTTACATGTTTGATTCCCCTGTAATGACTGAAAATGAGAAGGAAAGAAGGGTTTTGCTACATTGTAATTGTATATATTGTCAATGACTGCTGCAATTTCATCAGCATCATCGTCTATACCTAAACCAGGAAAATATTTGTAACGATACCGGTTTTGATCTGAAAATGAAAATCAAACTTTCTCTTATTCATGCTTTGAACTCGGTGATGGGATGATGAAATTAAGGATGTTCAATTCTTGCTTGTGCAGTTTCATGTTATGTTAGGCATCATCACGTGGGTTGTTCCTTTGCATCGCGTTTACCTGGATGAGTATCTCTTGAATGTTTCTCTTCCGGGCGTCTGGTTAGATTGATTATCTTGTTTTCCAATGATTAATGTTCTCTTGCGGAACTCGACATAAGCGCATCCTTCCGGTCATATGTTCAGGTCAAATTTATCTCTGTCACCTGAAGAGAGTAGTTGGGATTTTCTGAAATTATTAAAATTTGTTTACGTCGCACCGGCTATGCCACGTATGACGGTCAGCGTCCACGTTAGGATTTTCGGAGATGGGCTCAATTGGTAAATCGTAAAAAAGTTTGCAATTGACAATATAAAAGGTTTAGGATTGAATTGACAAAAATGTAATAGGTTTAGAATTTTTTGGGCAATTTTTCCGAGAAAATATATGTGTTTGGAAACAACCGGATTTCATGCATTCCGAATTAAGAGTGCATTTCTGATAACATAATGCCTTTGAACTAGTGGAGGACATTTGACCCAAAGAAAACTAGTGGAGGACAACCCTTTTTCCCCCTCCTTTTGATATCTTGAGTATCGCATTGATTGGGAGAGTCTTGCCGAGTGATTCATAAGTCAACATTTACTCCCAAATGGTCATCACTTTGTGTGATTTTTCGGAGTACTCCTTTAAGACCTTGGCCCGAATTGAACGGATCAAGTCATTACGGTTCGTTATTCTCTGAACTAAAAAAAAAAAATCCTATTATTTAGTCAATTGAATATTATGTGCTATTATATGCTAGCATATAAGTCGATATGCATCCCCATGCTGGAACAAAAATTTCACATTTGTGAATTTATTATGCAATCACAAACGACGGTATGCATGATATAAGATAGATTGGTGGTGTTTCTGTGATATCCTAGTTTTCGTCTGTCCGTTTAATGAGTAAAACGAATTATGTTGAAATTTTGTTGGGAATGTGAGGTTATCTGATGCTAAGTGAAGTACAGTTTTGATACTCAGTGTAATGTTTTGAATTATCGACGTCGGTATGAGTTTTGATTCGGTTGATTCAGTCCCGGAAATTGAACGCAAACGGAACTCCACTACCCCTTAACCGACCTTAACCCCCACTATATAAGCCCTCTCTCTCTCCTCCCTTCTCATTTTCCTTTTCCTTCGTGGAACACCCCCCCCCTCTCTCTCTCTCTCTCTCCGCTCGAGCAACACCGTCCTCGCGCCTCGCCACCCCTCCTTCTACGGCGACGGCAGCAGCAACCACCACCTCGAGTCCCTCATCTCGCTTGTCTTGACCTTGGCCTCACTCTCATCTAGCTCTCGTCTCCCTCGCTCGAAGCCGCTCTCCCTTGCTCTTGGACTTGCAGCCGTGGAAGGAGGAAAACGAAGACCCAAGTTCGTTCGGCCGCAATTCGACTCGAGTTTTGCTTCGTACATCAGCCTAAGGCAAGTGAAGCCCCTAACCCTTCTGCTTGACTGTGATTCGTCGCCCGATTGAGAGCGACGCGACGTTCTTGGGCATGGGTACGTAGAAATAGAGATTGCTTTGCATGTGGGAGTGAACTTGGTTGTGTGTCAAATCTATTGCTCGGATTGGTGTCCTGCGGTATTGGGTAAGTCTATTCTATGGGCTGATCGTGTTGCATGTCGTTGAAATGGCGTGAATTGAAGTGGTCTCATGCGTGGGTGTTTGGCCATGTGGCTTATGTGGTGAGTGAGTTGTGTTGGAGTTTGCGTGCGGGAGTTAACTAAGAATGTAGTTACTCGTAGTTTTGGATTGCCAAGTTGTGGTGTCGAGTTGCATTGCATGTAAATATCAAAGCACGAGTTGTGTTTTGGCATGAAAAAGTGGGCGGGTGAGCACGTGTAGCTGAGTTGTCATGTTTGCCGTATTGGGGTTGATTGTACTCGTGTAAGTCATGTGATTGATGACTTGTCTGCATATGCATTTGAATAAATCGAACGAATGAACTGGTTATCTTGTCGGCCTGGGTCCCCACGAGGACGATTTGATATCCACTTGTGTCCAGATGATACCCCGTGGGAGCCGGAGGGAAATCGGGAAGTCCACAGCCCGTGTCCCGCGAAAGCCTGAGGCCTGTGTCCCTCGAAAGCCCTAGAGTAAGGGAAAACCATGGCCGGTGTCCCATTGACAAAAAGCTGAGATATTTATCCCTTAGAATCGAGGCATGTGTCCCTTGAAAATTGAGACATGTGTCCCTCAAGTAACCATGGCCTGTGTCCCATGGATAAATGGCTAAGAATTGGAAATTGGAAATTACCACAAAATGTGGACATGATCATGCGTGTGACATTCATAGGCTAGCTTAAGAGTCTTGTTCATGACGTGCGAGATCATTGTCGAGTCTCATTCTTGCCTGTTACTGGTGTCGAGTCTTGCTTGATTTGGGTTATGAATTGACGGTTTGGTATGTTGTGTTAGTCGTTTCACTAGCTGAGCTATTAGCTCACTGTTGTTGTTGAACTGTTTTTCAAACTAGCTTGATATGTCGATTCCTCCCGCTATTCCTATCCTACACTATGGTGCTCCAGTTGATTTTGTTCACTCGTGGAAGGACTATCATGACCCCGAGTTTCCCTCGGTGCATTTTCGGTTGTTGGTTTCAATTCTTTGGGTAGATGTAGGGATGCCGGCTGTGAGGATTCCATTACGTTTTGTGTCACTTTTTGTGAGGGACTCGTCTGGCCAACTGACAGGTCCATTGCCTTATATACATCCGGACGGCGACAGCAATAATGACAACGGTGAGGAAGAGCAGTAGTTGGTGGACGGCTAGTGTACAGGCAGGCTTTTGCTGAGGGAGTTACGGCAGACACTTTTTGGATAGTGCCGTAAGGTAGATGCGACTATGGATGGTAGCGGTGTCGATGGAGGATGATGCGATCGTAGTAAGGAGGAAGTGGTTATCCTTTTGTTAATGTCCCAGTTGTTTTCTTAAACCTTGATGTGTGTGTATATATAACTGGTTTTAAATATATGAGTATGTGAAATCAAGTGTCTCTAATGTGTGTGGATGATGTCACTGCATGATAGGTACACGTAGTGAAACCTGTAAAGACTGTACCTGTAAGACGCGCATGCTTGTTCTCAGTTGCTCTTGTTATGGTCTTGTAAATGATTTCTATAGCGTCTTCCGCATGCGCCATATTATATGTATGTATTAAAAGATTAAATCAGAGCGTACTTAGTAGGTGGCGTGCCTAGGACGTCACAGTTTCAACCAAACAATTTATGGTCATTGCTTTTTTTTTTGTTTTGTTTTTGTTTTTTTGTTTTTGGGCTTTACAAGGGCATGTCAATATTATTGCTAGGAAAAAAAAATCTGAAATAACGGGTAGAAAATAGGAAAAAGCAAATTATACTCGGATTGATAGCGCAGTCCAATAGGATAATTTTTGGTTTTGGTCAACATACATTATTACAGTTGCTCAAAATTAGACACTCTCGAATCTGAACTTCTGCAATGAAAATCGCGGGTCGGCCCAAAAAACACCTAGGAATTTCACAAAGGTAAGTAGGAAAAAAAAAGAGCAAAAAAAAACTATGTAATAAAGAGGGTTCGTAATGAAATCTCATGGTTAGATGTCATTTTCATCCTTATTTTTTGTGAATTATTATGGGGATGAATATATCGGAGGTTGTTGAGAGATATTATTCAAAAAGCTGCAAATTTTTTTCCCCTTTCCAGCCCAATAATCATTACGACTATCCGAGTTGATTTGTTGCGGTTTTTGGCTAAACTGCTTTATATTGGTAAGTTCCCATGCAAGTCGCTATTGCTACTTAAAATGGAAATAAACATACATATAATTATTGCAAAACAGTATTTAAAATAAGTCAAAAATACCAATAACACAAAGGAGAATGGAGGAATCTGCAGCTACACATGAAAAAGCTCAGCCAAGGGACACAACGGTAGCATTGGTGTTGACGTAACGACGACCCCAAGCGACGTGCCGCCGACGTCGGCGGCCCAGGCGAGTCTTGTGATCCCAGGTGTCGCAATGCCGGGGCTGCACTGCTAGACCACGCGTCACAGCGAGATGGCTCTCACGCCAATGCCGGCATCGAGAACCCAGGCAACACTGAGGAAGCGAGATTTAGCTCGCCCGTGGGCCTCGCATCAATGCCGGCCTCAAGAAACCAAGCAAAGCGCCACCGAGGTCGCCCGACCCGGGCAATGGAACACTGGGTTGTCAAACCACCAGCGGCTCGGCTCGCCAGAGCCCTCGTGTCGATGTCCTCACTTACCATGTATTGGGGCTGCGCAACTTACCCGTCCGGGCCGCGCAGTCCCCCGGGAAGGCGCGACCAAATTTTTGAGTTCTGATCATATTCAAAACAAAATTTCAAACTGAATTTTTTTGAAATTCTATTAGCGAACACCAAATTTTTAGCTTAACGGTCTTTTGGCAAGAAGAGAGGAGTTTGATCTTGAATCTCTTTCTATATTTTCTCTCTCTTATTTTATCGCAAATTTAAATTGAAGGTCAAATGACTTTCTTGTAAGAAATGGAATAAAAATCACTTTTAGCTAACAAGAGTCAAATGCCATATTAGTTATGCACGCCCAACGTGGGATGCGCCCCATTTTTGTGCGAGAAGCGAAATCCGTATCGCCTCTCTCACTCGATCGATGCGGGACGCATCGACATGATTTCGCTTGGTTAGCGAATACAGTGCATATGGGATAGCCAAAAAGACTATGTTCCCAAATCTATACTTTGGTCTTGCACCTGAAAAAGGTACGTCAGCTCGAGCGATTCCGTCTCCATCTCTGACGTAAGGGGTTGAGAGATCTAAAACACTAGAATTGAACTCTTGAATTCACTCCTTACGAAAATTGAATCCTAGTAGAGGTTCAGGGTTCGACTCTCGGCTCCGTTCCGTAATTTAAGTGGGGGGCCCCGGCGGTGGGTTGCTGGGCCAGTCACCCCCGAGGCATAGTCGCCGACTACTGTCCCGATTACCCGCGGGGAAAGGGGAGGGGGCCCGATTACCCAAAGGGGAAAGGGCGGGAAAGACGGAAGCTCGGTCATAAAAAAAAAAAAAAAATTGAATCCTAGTTTTCTGGTCGAAAAAATCCGAGCTAGTCTATCCGAACCACGTAAACCTACATTTCATTTCATCTCTAATTTCCTTAATTTGTAATTTTTGGGGGCAAATTTTGAGGGCTCACTATCCTTCGTCCAAAACAACACACACAAGAAGAGATGGATCCGCAGCCGCCGACGTCTATGATGCGGCCGTCACTGTCGGGTGGAGGCGATCGCTGGTCCCGGTCCAAAATAATGCCAAAGAAAGCTCAAATCTCGGAGAGGTTTGAAGCATTTTGGACCCGATTGATCCGTTTTGAATCTCTCCCCGATCAAGTCTAGCGCCGCATACCCACGACGATAAACACGACCTAACACAAAGGTTTCCGGCGAAGCACACGCTATCGGGCTTTGCTAAAAGCTTCACAAGCAAAGGTTACAAACCATCACCAACGCTTCCTTCAATTTGCTCTGCTTTTGGCACTAGTTGTGCCCTTGACGAAGACCCAATTCTTCCCAATCAGCCAGTCCACATCAAGAGCAGTGGTGGTGGTTGAGGAGGGGCTTGCCATTTTGGGAATGCTTTTGATGGCCCAGAAGGGCCCTTTCTTTCTAGCCATGCCCCCCTCCTTTTCGAGAGAATTATAAAAAAAGTCTTAAATTTATTTTATTTATGTCAATTCAGTCATAAATTTTTTGTATTTATGTCAATTCAGTCCATCCGTCTAATTTTAGTCGGAAATCCCTAATGTGAATAATTTGTTTTAATATTTTAGCATTTTTCGAATTTTTGTAATTTATTTTCTTTTTCTCTTTTTTTTTGCCCTTTCTCTTTCCTTTTTTGTTCTTCCTTCTACCTCTAGCCGGTTGACCGGCCAAAGGTGAGGGTCGTCGACCTCCCCAGCTTCCGGCGAAGCTCGTCCCCACCGTCACTAGGCAAGGGGCGCGAAGAGGATTGTATCATGATAGAAGTAGGTCATATGTGAGTAGGGTCACATGTGGTGAGAAGTGAGAAGAGCAGTGATTCTCAGTAGTAGGGATGACTACAAGCCGAATACAATTGCATGTCTCTTTCGTCGTTTCGCGATTCACGCGGGGATGCAGGGCATGCGGCCTTTGAAAATTCGTCGTACCATCTTGTCCGAGCGAGTAAATTCTTGAGAGGGACTTTATTATTTTCTTGCTAGAGCATGCTTATTAAGAAGAGATTATATCGCGATTGCCCTAGAGTTAAATTCGCGATCCGTCTTTCGTTGTTCATGGTCATTCTAGGATGAATATGGACATAAGTAGGGGGAGACTCTGAGCGAATCTAATCGGATTTGAGCTTAGCTTGTGTTTATTTCGTGCTATAATCGGATTTTTTTCTCGGTAAATTCGAGGGAAATTGTCGAAAAGCTCCTAAATCTGTTGTACTTTTTCAGTTCAGTCATAACCCTTTTAATTATGTCGATTGAGCCCTAAATCTTTTCATGTCTTGCAATTGAATCCATCCAGCCATTAAATTCCAAATGCCCTTTGCGTAGGCTTTACACGGAGAACATACAAGCTTAGCTCTGTCACTCTTTCAACTCCCTCACTCTATATATGCTTCTAAGGCTTTAACTCAAGAAAAGCACTTCATGATATATTTATAGAGTAATTTCGCCGCCTATTGAAGTTGCCAACTTCAAAATGAAAAAAGAAAAAATTGTAAGCAACCTTATCTCTTTTATGTGGACAAAAGATGTCATATTTTTTCCCAAAAAAAAAATATAAGGGTGACGCATTTTCCACTCCTCTTCTGACTTTAACATTCATTATTTTAATGTTTTGATAATATTATCCCTTGACCCACCACTTCAATTATAATTCTAGAAACGTGATCTCCTTATTTTTTTTGGTCAAATCTCAATGGTGTCTTTTATACAGGTTTCCATGTCAGCGATACCCCCAAACAATAAGCGAATAGGGAAATTGATGGATTGATGAGAGAAACAGAGGCAAGTGTGATCGGGTGGCTGGTGGGGTTGTGCTTGCTGGTGTCCCCGTCTTGCCATTTTCGCAAGATCAGTGTTGGCCGAGATCCATTGATCGTCTTGGTGGAACAACCGATGCCGCGGTAGGAGCGAAGAAAGAAGAGGGAGACCACAGTAATCCTCCAAATATTGAGCTGTGAAACACCCTTCTTTTGATAGGTTTAATCGAAGCGGGCTTACCAACTTGTGATAGTAGTTTGCATAGACATTAAGGGAGAGACGAAAGGCGGCGAGGGAGTTTATCGCCACCACGCCGGCGACTATCCGCCAGGCCCTTATGCATCGTCAATCCATGTTAGGGCAAACAAGAGAGTCTTGCTACCGACATAAGAAGAAGGAAAGTGGGACCTGTAAGAAAAAAAAGGAAGAAACAAAATAAAAAAGATTTGATCAAATAAAATAAGGAGATTACTTTTGTAGAATTATAATAGAAGTAGGGGGCCACACAAGGGATAATATTGTCAAAACATTAAAATAAGGAGTGTTAAAGCCAAAAGACAAGTGAAAAAAGCACCACCAAAAAAAAATACTCGTTATTAAAAGTGAAAGAAACCAACTTAGATTATTTCTTATTTAACCAATAAATCAATTTGAATTGTTATTCCATCACGTGCATTATAGAGTGCTGACAGGAAAATGGGAAGTTGTCTAGGCTCAGAAAAAGATGTGGCTGGGGTGAGAGAGGCTCGAACTCTCGACCTCAGGATTACTCAGAAGCTATGAGACCTACGCGCTAGCCAACTGCGCCACCACCCCAAAGTGCACGCTTCCGAATAGAAAACAATACTTAGCTCAATAATTCACCTTGTCGTTCGATCAAATTTCGTAGCGATTATTGACGGACAAAACCCTTCGCATTCGACCCAAATTGGTTGTTGCGTTATTAATTAGTCCCTCCAAATGAAGGGGAAGAGTAATTGTAATTGCAATGCTACTCAACACATTTCAATGATGAAGCGCTCTCTTATTATCCGCTAAATTCTTTACGATGCCGTTCTTACGAAATATGACACCCATAGAAAATGCTTTCTCCTTACCTATATCAACTTTCTTTCAACGATTATGAAGTAGATTATATTCTCGTTCGTATTTTGGTTCAAGTCCGACATATACGAACAAAAAAAGGTGTCAATAAGGCTCCGTTCGTTTTGGCACAAAAATGAGGCATTTCTAGAAAGTGGTTTCCAGAAAGTCATTTTCAGGAAAATAACAATATTTTTCAGTCTTCGGCAAAAACCTGAAAATGAACTGAACAATATTTTCCACCTAAGTGTTCTTTTAATGGTTTCAGTACCTGCGGGATTATTAGCAGTACCTTTCTTTGGAGAATGTTAACAAATTTCAAAATCCATTGTAATTGTTTATATTGTCAACGAGTGCTGCAAAAATTAAATTAGTGTCTTTGGTAACACAATTCTATATATGTACTAATTTAGCTTA
Source organism: Lenwebbia sp. NSW1173648 (assembly GCA_029784005.1). Classification (NCBI taxonomy): domain Eukaryota; kingdom Viridiplantae; phylum Streptophyta; class Magnoliopsida; order Myrtales; family Myrtaceae; genus Lenwebbia; species Lenwebbia sp. NSW1173648. The sequence goes on from JARCGZ010000005.1 coordinate 8,053,846, forward strand.
GGCATGTAGAATTAGCCCTTTATATTTTTAAATCTGTATGAAAATGGCCGATGGTTAATCTTTTTGTCAAACCGAAGAATTTAACCTTTGATCGAAAAAATTAAGATTTCATCAGTTTCTGATTTTAGTTAAGAGATTTGACTTAAGGATGGTGAAATTTAAGAATTCGAATCCGATTGAAGAAAGGAAGCCGCTAGCATAACGGGGCTGTCATCTTGGACGACGACAGTGCATTGTAGACCACAATTTCCATTTCGAAGGAATGGAAAACCATTCAAAATGGTCAACGGATTCAAAGTGCCTATGCTTTAATAGAAGTCTTGCTAAACTATGACTATCTTAATTATTTTAAAGATATGTGCCAAAAAAAAAAACTATTTTAAAGATATGAATAAGGGTTTGTTTTTGGGGCTCCTTTTATATGAATTATCTTAGGACTTTGAAATACATTGCCATTGAATGACCTCCATTGTAATTATATAGTAATCTTATAATTGTCGTTTGGCTCTTGCATATCTCAATTAAAGATCAAATGTGTTGTCTCTTTTCTGAATTTCTTTTCTTATCTTGGGAAAATTCAAAAAAGGGCAAAAGAGAACATGCGGGCCGGCCCATGAGGGACCACCCAGGCCCCCTCTTCTTCTTCTTTCGATTTTATTTCGGCCCATGATCAGCCCCCATCCGGCCTGGCCCACTCACCCTCCTTTCTCTTTCCACTGAGCTTGTGGAACAAGCCAGCGGAGGACGTTCGGGCAGGATGGAGAGAGCGACCGGTTGAGTTATTCTTCGCAACTCCGGCCCAGACTCGAACGGCCACCTCTCACCAGCGCTCGACGGCGTCCAGACGACGGTCATCCAGGTCTCGGCGTTTCTGGTAGGTTTCGTTTTGTTTCTCGCAGGGTGTTCTCGGTCCGGAGGATTCCGGCACGGGGACGCCGCGGAACGGATGGCCGCGACTCGAAGTCGTCTCTGGCTCGTCCCCGGTCGTCGTTCCTTGGCCGAATAGGGACTTCTTCATTCCACGCCTCCCGCACATCGCGTCCTGTTCGCGCTTGAGCCGAGAGTCGTGTTTTAGTTTTCTTCTTTGTTCGCGTGCGTTCGTGTTGCGTGCTCGAACGGTTGCTTGCTGCCGATGATTCGTTTGCAATGTATGCTGGAATCTATGAAAAAATTCATCGTTTTTCCCTTTTTGTTACTGCCCACCAAATGCTCGAGGAAATGTGTGAATGAGTTTGTTTCTGTTTTCAATGCGTTCTGTTCGTGGCCGTGAGAGCGAGTTGATTGATGGTCGACGGAGGCGGTGACTGCTGATGAGCGCGGCACGGCGAGGATCGGGAGCGTCCGACGGTGATTGTGGTACCAGTGTTAGAGGGGATGGTGCGCGTTGGGTTTGTTCCGGCTGTTGATGCCGGCAGCGGCGGCGGCGGCCGAGCAAAGCCAGAGTCGGGTCGGGTCGGCGGCTGTTTGGGTTTTTTGTTTAAGGGTTTTAGGTTAGTTTAGTATAATGGGCTTGGGTTTATGAGTTCTGGGCGTATTTGGTTGTGGACTGGAATAGATATTTGGGTCGAAATAGGCATTAGGTTTAATTTGACTTTGGGTTTCGTTGTGGATTAAATGGAGGTCGAATTGGGCTGGGTTTAGTTATTTTAGGAATTGGGCCTTGAAGGGCCGAGTTGGCTTCCCTCACCCGAACTGGATCAGGCCTGAGGACCTGACCCGGTTCGGGTCCGAGAACCTGACCGGTTCAATCTTATATAATTAATTAAATTAATCAAATAATAATTTAAAAAATTCGAAAAAAATTTAAAAATTGAAAATTAAAAAAAAAAAATGAAAATGATTTAGAAAAAGGCAGATTGGGATGTTAACTCCTAGTGCTAGCTCATGGGATTATGTCCCGGGAGTCATAACATGGCCGTGTATATTCTTTGCCCGACTTGTATGGCGGTTTTCATGTTTCGCACATTTACTTTAGTGTCATTTCATTACTTGGGTGTTTATTTATCGCACCGCTTGTCAATAAATTATTTTGTTAATTTCTTTTTGTAGATTAGATTAGGACTAGTTTAGATTATAAATGAAAATGAATTTACAAAAACATTTGCATGTCAACTTAGAAACGGTTTCAGTACCTTTAGGCTTTAAATAATCAACTAATTAGATGGTACCGAAAGGGTGCTAATTAGATGATTAGCGTAATCAAGTCCTTGCGTAGGAATTGTGATGACCCTTCCGTGTCTCGATTGGTTTCTAGCCGATCCCAATTGCTAGCGACAAGAAATACTTAAGTTATAAAGCATTTAAAACGAAATCCAAAGTGGTGCGAGGTATGGGCTTGGGAGTGCGCCTAAATCGATGGGCCATTTGGCCCGCCTTTTGGGAATATCCTTAAACCTATTACCCTTTTCGGCCGTGTCGGAAAAAATAGGTCGCGACACATGGCCACTTTAAGTAAACAACCAACTAGTTAGTGGTATCGAAAGGCCGTTAATTAGACAATTAACGTAAATAAGTTTCCATCCCTAGAACTCTGGCTGCTTAGGAACCAAAGTTATTCTCTCTTACTCTGGTTGGGTTTCTAGCCGACCTCCAAAAATGGCTAGTGGCTACTCTAGAAATACATAGTAGAAATACTTAGGTTGTTAAAGAATTAAAACGAAACGTCACAAATCGTCGCACAAGGTATTGGGCTTGGGAGAGCCCGAGCCTAAATTGATGGGCCATTCGGCCCGCCTTTTGGGCAATGCCCCTAAACCTATAATCATTTCTTCCTTGCGTGGAAAATTTAGGTGGCGACAATACTCGAGTTCAAGCTCCACTTGTTTAAGATTTAACCGACATGGAGTTCGACTTGGATCAAGTTAGAAAATTTAGGAAGTACTTCAGCTAAGCATGACTCGAACTCGAATCCTTGTAAGTAGCCCGAAATATAGAAGCAATATTTACAGAATATGTACTTAATTAAAGCACATAGAATTGCCATTATCCAAATAGACTCGTGGATGTACATCTAAACTCAACCCCAATTCCAACTTTTCGGAGGAATCGAGTTGAACTCGAGTAATTTTGCGAATCGAATTCGAAATTTAAGTAACGTTTTGGGCAATCTTTTGAAATGGTTTTTGTTTTATTTAAGAAAAGTGCAATCTTGGTTCCGCGCAATGCGTTAACCTACCCCCGCGCTCTCAAGGTTTATTTTTTTTCGTACAGAATGCTGAGGGCGACAAGAGGGAGTTGGAAGCAGCAGGCCCATTGCTTGTTCAACCTCCAGAGTCTCCTCGCTCTCTCTCCCCGCATGGCTGCTCCTCCTCCCGCTTCCCCTTCTAGGGCTTCTGCTTCTTCCTTCTCCGCCGGGCCGCCGCTGAAGCGTGTGGGCACCCACAACGGCAGCTTCCACTGCGACGAGGCCCTCGGCTGCTTCATGATTCGCCTCACCAACAAGTTCTCGGACGCCGAAATCGTCCGCACCAGAGACCCCCAGGTCTGTCCCCTCCTTCCTTTTGTTTCTCCCCCTATTCGTCTGCTTGGACTTCTTCAGAGAAAAACAAAGATGCGAAATTTTAAATTGAAAAAATGGTGTCTTTAGTGGCTTAGCCTGTGAAAGCGGCAATCTTTTGGCTATTGTTTTGCGAGTATATGTTAACATTTGGTTCTGAGTATCTCCTGGCCAGAATGATTGTGTGTGTGTTGTTCTTATGTGATGTATTATTGGAATTAATTGAAGTGGAGAATGCAGGTTCTGGAGGGTCTTGATGCTGTTCTTGATGTTGGGGGTGTGTACGATCCGAGTAGAGACCGGTATGATCATCACCAGAAAGGTTTTGAGGAGGTGTTTGGGCATGGGTTTTCCACCAAGCTCAGCAGTGCTGGTTTAGTTTACAAGGTACTAGTTGGACCCGAGTGTTTACCTCATTTCCATTAGGCTAGCTTTTAGTTTCTACCTGGTTGTTTCAGTTTTTGGTTTTCGCGTTGATGGTGGTCTTGATTTCGTCGATTGTTAACATGGTTTGTGTCTTATTCTTCCCATGTTCAGCATTTTGGGAAGGAGATAATAGCTAAGGAGCTTCAGGTCGATGAAAATCATCCGGATGTGCAACGGCTGTTTCTTGCTGTGTATAAGAGCTTCATGGAGGTACGTGTTTTTGCTTCTGATGCTTGTTTTTCTTTCCCTCTTTGGATGTTTACTTTACTGAATCAAATATCTAGGGATGTACTGGCTTCTCCCTCTGATCATTAGTACAGAACAGTGTGGTTGGAATTTCACATGTGCTTTTACTGGAGTATAATCTCAGTTGGCAAACATAAATCAGTTTGGCTTTGGTCATTCATTTGTATTAGTTGCATCGATAGAAAGGCTGTGGAGCTTTTTTATGCGTTATTATGCGCAAGAGACATCTCTGTACTTAGCTCCAAAAAATAGTGTTGTTGAGTTGGGATTTGAATGGAGAATCGTAAACGTCATTGTCCCAGTTGTGAGTTGTGAATGGTAAGATTATTTAAATAGTGGATGAGTTGTTGGGTAAAAGTTATTTGACATTCAAGGTTAATAGTAATACATAACATTCTTATGTAGAGCTTGAGCACCGCAATTCTTGCTTGCTTGTCATTGCTATTTTCAGACTTCCACTTATCTGTACCTTGCTCAGTCTGTTTCCTTAGGGTTCTTTTATCTTACCAATTCATAAATGCTTGATAAGACACTGTTTGCTGGTTGATGAGTTTGATCGTTTATATTGATAATGGCAGGCAATTGATGCTATTGACAACGGAATAAATCAGTATGACACCAACCTGCCTCCAAGATATGTGAATAACACGCATTTGTCTTCAAGAGTCGGAAGACTGAATCTGGACTGGATTGATCCTGATCAATCTTCGGAGAAGGAGAACGAGGCATTTCAGCGAGCTATGTCCTTGGCTGGCAGCGAATTTTTATATGTAAGGTTTACTTGAAGCGGTCTTGATGGTGGTATGACGGTTATCAGTCGTTTTAACAACTCCTATGCTGATTCTCTTACCTTTTTGTTTGATTTTCAGAGTGTGCGATTTCATACAAGGTCGTGGTTACCGGCAAGGTCCATTGTAATGGAGTGTCTTGCAGCTAGATATGGTATCGTCTCAAGTGGAGAAATTATGGTTCTAAACCGATTTTGTCCAGTAAGTAACTGAATCTTTTATGATATTGACTCATGAACATGCTTGAGAATCGAGTAATTGTTTTGATAGAACTGGATTTTGTATGCAAATGAGTTATATCATAAGCAGCAGTTTGTTGGCAGGTTGTTTAACTTTCGTAGTTATTAGGCTATACTTTCATTTGTTTCTCATCTGATGACTAATAGTTCTTGATAGTTATCAGCCATGTACTTTTTGTCTAATTTCTTTGATTTGATCTATCTTTGTAGTGGAAGCTTCATTTGTTTGAGCTGGAGGAGGAGATGAAAATTGAACCTTCCATCAAATATGTGCTTTATCAGGTACCAAATTGAAAGCTTTGGGTGATTTGGTGATTTGCTGTGTAGACATAGATATACATGGAGACTTTTGTCTTGCTTTGTAGGAAATCAACATAGAGTAAATGGAGAACTTTTTTATGCACATCCGTAGTGGAAAAGCTTTATGGCTATAGCGAGTGTCCGCTTTAGTTCATGAGTGAATGAATCACTTTAAGGGTGGTACACCACTTGCCAATCGAGTCAAAGAAATCAAGGTCATGAGTGAATCAAAGCTAATATTCTATGGATGCATCTTGTTACTGCAAATGCTCTTTGTTGCACCATGACCAAGAGCCGTTTTTCTTTTCTTTGCTTTTTGTTAAGCTTTGCTCTTAGAGTAGTAGTAGAACGGTAATTGATGTCTCTGCATGTGCAGGATGACCGGAGCAAAAACTGGCGGGTGCAGGCAGTGGCAATGGCTCCCGACAGATTCGAAAGCCGGAAGGCTCTTCCAGCTCAGTGGCGTGGTCTGAGAGATGACGAGCTCTCCAAAGAGTCGGGCATCCCTGGCTGTGTATTCGTGCACATGAGTGGGTTCATTGGCGGGAATCAAACATATGAGGGCGCCCTTGCGATGGCCAGAGGCGGTTTAAAGCTCTAACCGGAAAGAAGATTGTATTCGCCGTCTCGCGGGAAGCAAGCTTTATAGAGCGGCTCGTATTCCGCTGCGATTTTCCTTATCTCCCAATGCCCCTGTAGGTTTAAGAGGAGATTCATTTGATTGAATTGGCCACTTCATAAGGGATAATTACTACAGAAGGAGAGCAGGATTGGCGATGGAATTTATGTAGGTCGGGTAGAGATCGGCTCTTAATTCAGCTTTTACACAACATGCTGCATAGACTCTTCTTTGAAGTCCTCTTAGCTTACTTCTTTTCATTGGCAAGTTCCTGTAGCTGGCTCAATTTGGGAAGAAAGTGAAAAAAAGGATTACAATGATGCGATCATGCAATCTCTTGAAACAGTTCCAGAGGAATTAGGTTGATGTGACGTGAAAGTTGATTCGAGATATCGCATGCGATGCCCGGATGATGCTTCATGTTTTGAAAATCAAAATGGTTGAAAGCTTTCACCAGTCCCGGAGGGTCGGTAAATTTCGTGAGGCGGAGTGCCGAGGTTGGCCCTTCTAATCATTGAAGTCAGATTCAGAGTGTGGGACTCATCGAATGAGAAGACAAGACAAGACCAAAAAACAAAGTGCTTAGTTTCGTTGGAAAAACCAAAAAACCTTGATTAGGATCACGCACCTAATATGGAGACGAACGGGACTTCGAAAACTGATAATAAAAAAAACACGTTTGTTTTCTATTTGGCCGAATTAAAATGACGCTTTTGCTCGGGCAATACATGACAAACTCGCACGTGACAAATCTGCGAGCCATCTTCATTAGCTGATAGAATTAACTTCTGATCTCCTTACAGACGCAACATATGGCGGCCACCAACTACCACCGTCGCCATCGCCTTATTAAAGGAGATGAGGTCTTTGAAGCCCAAATCTCCATTATATTTCCTGGTTTTCAAAATGTTCCATCTTTTCTAGTGTATACCAGCATTGGAACCGTTTCGTTTCCACCAAAACGAGGCAATCTTTCTTTCAATAGATTTGATGCCGTTTGACTTGCCGAAAGATCTGAGGAAGAGAGGGTATCACATGGTGTTGGGTGCGGTGGACGTGGGGCTGTTCCGCAATGCCATCGTCGAGGATTTGAAGAGGTTCAGGACGGGGTTGGAGGATCAGAGTGGTGGCAGCGACGGCGAGAGGGTGGACGGGAAGGAAAGGATGCCGATGAGAAGTGCTGGAGTGAGTGAGAGCATGGAAGTTTGAATGGCATTTCAAGCTGCAGAGACAAAAAAAATTATCCTGAGTTTTTCAGTTTTTTCGGTCATTTCAAGCAATTTTGTAAATTTCTGGAGTATTTATTCTGGAGAAACGCTGAATCAGATAAGTTTTGCTTACTTTCCTTGACTGAGAAGCAAATGGCCAACGCCCGAGGCAGTAACATTGCAAAGAGTCGACTGATATTTAATTACACTTCATGACACACCACTGGATGGCCATTCTAGCTCACTATATCGACCTCCATAGCTCCAGAAACTGCAGGTTCTGAAAACTGGGTGGAAGCGGACTTGGGTTCCGCCGCTGCAAACGGACTCCTCATTTGAGCAGCAGCAGCCGAGTCTACTTCCATCGCCGAAGCCCTTGGAGGAGACGGCGGTTGCACCTCGACATCAGGGTAAGCCGCCTTAAATCTCGCTCGCAGCCCTTCTTCTACTAATCGCGCGCCATTCAACTGATTACCAAGAGACAACCACCTGAAAAAACAGACACAGACCATCAAAGAGACATCAAGGCAACGATAATATGCAGGATGAGATTCTTTTGCTGAAAATGAATCAATATACATGACAAGGGGGCCTTCACCTTGGAAGAGTGACAATCCTAAGGTTCTGGGCAAAAAACATGCATTACCCACTTAATAATCATTCTGAAATTTTCGACCAAAAAAAAAAAAAAATTTCATTCTGAAATTGTTTGTTCATCAAATATACACAGTTGTCCAAAATGCCTAGACTCTTCCGCCGTTCATTGTCCATAAGAGGAATATGCAAGTTTCACTTTTCTTCGGCAGCTTATTCTTATTTCCCAAAATTAAGGACAGTAAATTCAAAAACAATACCCTCCATGAGTGTTGTGCATGCGAGCAAACAACTCTAATTTTCTCGTCCTCGGACTAATCCTCTCCAGCATTGGATACATCTGCAAAAACAGTGCATTTGTTAGCTTTCAACAGACAATCTACATTCTAAATTATTTGAAAAACTCGAGAGATGTGGCTTCTGCAGTGCACGAGCTAGGGTTGCACCAGCATCTTCAACACATTTTTAAGATCGTAAAAAGTGCCATCAGCAAACCCAGAAGACGGTACAAAAACAGATTTCATGCAGTTTGGATCAGTTCCAAGAATTAGTGTGCGTGTAATTCACTAACCTCATCTGGCTTACGGCTAGTCTCTCGAACCTCAGCGACAATGACGTCAGTATCAATGTTCCTGTTTACTTCAGGATTCCCCTTAATACCAACAAGGCAATGCTCTTTGCTGTGATTGAGCCAATGGCCCGTGCGGCCTGTTCTGATGATCCGCTGAAGCTGATTGGTCTTCACCCAGATGATTTCCTCAACACGCTTGTACCCCCAAAGTTCCAAACTGTAACATGTGGATAGAATGATTATGCAAGAGCATGATAAATGATAGACAGCATGATTCCATTCGTAAATAACATTGTGAGCTCTAACGTCAGGTCCCTTTGGAAATGACAAAGCATCACTTACTAGTATAGTTTTAGCGGAATTCAACAAATCTGAACAACTGGACAGCCACTACCCTCATCTGGTAGTGACTTCCACACAAGCACCTACGCAACCTCCGTGGAGTTTATCACTTGTATCTAGCCTTTCTTTTCCCATGGAAAAACTTTATCAGTCAAATGACAAAGGCACATGCACTTACTATATCAGTCAAATAAAAAAGGCACATGCACTAAAAATGCTGTGAATCAAATCAGTCCATCCAAACAGACAAGCACATACCATTCACGTCCTAGCTCCATGGCACGTCCAGTGACCCACAGAAAAATCAGACCATCAGTCTGCAATGCAGGAACATTGAGATTTCGCATCTCATCATCCGCCATTGTCCCATAAGGCAATTCCATATGGATGTCCCATGGAGGATCTGCCATTATAACACCGAATTGCCCTATCACATCCATTCTAAAGTTCCGGATGTCACAATTGATCCACTGTGCTTCACCAAGTTCTACTTCTGAGCAGTATTCTGCACGCTGTTGCTTCAATGGCTTGGGAGGTGCTGCTGCTGCCCCCATCATCATTGGTGGCGCATCTGGTGTTGGGTCAAGCTCGTAATGAACATACTTGCATGTCTATGGAAAAGAAAAATCAATTAGATTAGTTAAAGCTGCAACCAATGATGCCCAAGGAACAAAGATAGAGATGAAAAAGACCTTCATGTGCCGGCAAGTATCAAGGAAAGAACAATCCCCTAAGTTGACGTCAGTATGTGGAGCAATTATTCGCCGAAAATGAACCTGAAAGAAGACATATTCTTAAGGTAAATACAAAATCTGAAAAGAATGAAACAATGGTGAAGTAGTCACAAGAGTACAACATGGGGAAGAAATAACAAAAGCTTGTGGAGGGTCAACGTCTCAGTTTACACGTCTTTATAACAGGAGAACAACACATTTCAAAACACTTAAAATTGCTAAATATAATTTGCAGATGTATTGGTCTGTTTCAACGTTTGTTCCTCCAGACAAGCCGTTTGAAGCCATAGCTCTTAAGTTTGTTTTCTTTCTTCAAATTTACCTTATGGGCAAAACAAGTATATGATTACACCATCATTTTACATGGTGCATAATACAAGCTTAAGTTAGAAACGACAAAGACCCAAGTACCCTAGAAATCAGAAAAGACCACTGACATTACAAAGGCACAGATCTGATATGCATTCAATTTGTCCCAGTTTGATTGTGGAAGGCAAAGAGGGTGTCTCCGAATTAAGAATTCTGACTGAGGGATGAAAAGGCTGAGGGTATGTTTTAAGGAGAAAACCAACACTAATACTAATAGCCCCTAAATACATGCAAAATCATAAAAGAGCATATGAAGCAAATAGCAGTCTCTAAGCTGGTTAATAATGCAGAAAAATTTCGTAGAAGCAGCCATTCATAGGAAAGATATGTACACAGACAATAGCCCAACAAGTAAAGGCTCGCAACTTGGAGCTGCATGCATTGCTGCTCCTGCACCACCATAGCAGCTAGTAGGGGTTTGGTACCTTCTAATAATTACTTAGAAGCTGTTTGCTTGTTTAAGACTTCCATTGTGGAATTACTACTGGCAAAACGGTAAGTAAAAATATCTCAGTGTGAATGCGATGCACTCCCAAATAAGAAACACGTAGAAGCTAAATGATACCATCAGCTCCTTAAAAAACTGACAGAATCACAAAAGTCCACTGTACACAGCCTAGCCATAGAGAGTGAATCCAGCAACCAGAGTATTTGCTATCACAATTACTTGACAAACAACCACCAAACACAATCTGTTGTGTACCTTTTCACACGCTATGAAGGACCCAGATTGGCGTCTGCAATCTTCTTTAGTGAGTGACAAACAGTATTCCTTCAACTGCGATCCACCCTTTGTTTTAAACTGCAACACAAAGCATTCAATAAAGACCTTGATCAGATAAGCTATCACGTTCACTGAAATATAACTCCAAATACAAAATGGAAAGGCTTCCAGACAATTCTATTGCCTAAGCGGAACAAAGCATCCATAGAGTCAACCAAAAGCAACATAAATCTCAATACCTTGGCAGCCACTGCAGTTTCCTTTGCAGTCGGCCGGTGAATCAGGTCCAGAAGCTCCTCTCCAGTTTTTGACTTCTGCATTTCTCTGAAAGACTTCTTTTTCAACAATGCCTCGAGATCCTTCATTTCATCCTCTTCTGTCCTTGGCTTCTGAGACAATCCGTTTGGATTCGGCCCCAAAGGAGGTCTATGCATCAGAGGAATGCTGATTCCTCTAGGAATTGCCATCATACCCATTACTCTAGGCACACCGCGAGGTCCCATCAATGCTCCAGGCGGTCCACCACCCGGAAACATTGGTGGGACCCCTAAATTGTGCGGGTCGCCACTGGCTCCCATCCACATGTCCTGCATTGGCCTAACTGATCCTCCCATTCCGAAGATCCCGCCATTCCCATCAGCTCCACTATTACCAATCCCCTGCCCACCACGATTCTGATTATGATTAGAATTATCATCCCCTGAACTCAGTTCCTGCTGCTGTTGCTGCCGCTGATCCTGCCCACTCTCCGGCAATTCCTTCAAAAGCCGAGTCCTGTCAATCCCCAAAACCATGACCCGCGACTTCCCGCTCACCACAAACTCCCCCAACTCAACCCCACCGTTATCCTCTGCCATCGAACGCAGCGCCATCTCCACTGCCAATATTGCGCCCGATTCTCCGCCCACCTCCCGCAAAGCTGCTTTCTCCGCCGGGGTCGCTTTCTGGTCGTTCTCCAGCTTCCTTAACACCGTCGACGAGTCAATCGCGGTGAACGGAACCCGCTCTAGCAGGCACACCGCCACCATTGACCTGACAACGGACAAGGGGCTGTTGCTCTCATCAAGCGAGAATTTTTCACTCTCTGACCGAGACATCAGACTCAGCTCTACTGCCCCCTTCGAATTCGAGGATCTGGGGACGGCGGCATTGTCGGGGGTCGGTGGGCGATTCGGGTCGGAGGGTTTCCTGGGGAGGGGATTAGGGTCGGGGAGAGGGGGTATGGGGGTGAAAGGGCGGTGGTTGAAGGCGGAGACGACCTTCAGGGAGAGGTCGATGGAGGAGACGAGGTCGGGGAATAGGGTTTGGAGGGAAGCGAGGAGTTGGAGTTGGGTGTTGCTGGTGGAGCGAATCCGCGACTCGAGCTGCGAAACCATGTCCTTGACGGTGGTGGCGACGACGGCGTCTTCTTTGCCGTCCGATTGGGTCTCCATTGGTGGCGTTCGAGGAGTCTCAGGTTTGTGTGTGAAGGAAGATTGAGGTCTGATCCGAGGAACGATGATGAAGCTTTGGCGGTTTCGAAGGGTTTTTAAGGTTTTAGGCAAGAAAAGGACAGATTGAAATATTTTTTCGATCCACGTGGCTCGTCCGGGTTGCCCGGTTAGAATTAATGATCTTAAATGACGTCGTTTAACACGTGATTTCCCAAATTCAACTTTTCTTCGACCCTTAATCTCACAATATAGATGACTTGGGAAGAAAATCTGGCCTCATCCTCAAACCCAAACCTCACATTGTAGATTTGGAGCAAAAATAGTAACTAAAGCTTGCAATAGAGGTTTGCTATTTCATTTGTATGATTTCATCTAACATGAATGGGATTTTGAGGAAGGAGATGGAGTTCGGGGAGAGGAGGAGGACGACGAAGTCGCCGTTGCGCATGCCCATGGTGGAGATGTGGGAGTCGAGAGAGTCGACGGAGCACCAGAATTCGCGAAAGGGACGCGGAGGCCGGAGGAGGCGTCAATGAAGGTGGTGATGTCGAGGTAGGGGTTGGGAGGGAGGGGAATGAGTTACGCTCGCAGTAGAAGGCGAAGTTGGAGCTGTAAAAATCACTTTTGGGGGTGGAACACATGCGGTGAAAGTTGGCAATCAGAGAATCAAATTTTTATTTCGGCAATTTGATTATGTTATGTATGATCCAAAATTATAAAAAGCTTTTTGCCGATTTCTCCTAAAGATTTCATTTCAATTGAAACTTGGTTGTTTACCATGTACGAGGATGCCGCTAAGCATCCATGGCTGAATGGTTAAAGCGCCCAATTCGTAATTGGGGAACAGTTAACAGAACAGACTCGATTGCACTAATTGATAAGTTTTAAAATTTGATTGTACTTTTTGTAAATTTTAAGATTCAATTACAATTTCGCACTTATTCCTTATTTTTTTACTAGAGCATTCTTCCTAGTGAGAAATGAATATCGGATTTCCCCTTGCGTGAAATTCTCGATCCGCCGTTCGTTGTTCCGGGTCGTTCTAGGACGAATACGAACTTAAGTAGGGGGAGAGACTGACTAAATTTCATCGGTTTTGAGCTTAGCTTGTGCTTCTGTCGATCAATTTGAAGCTGCGGAGGATGTACAACGAAGTCCACTGTAGCAAGTACACAGATCCAGGCCCAGTACAGGCCTAGGCCCATAACCTGGCCCAGTATCAGGACCAGGCCCAAGCCCAAAACTACCAGTTTCGGGACTAAGCTCTAAAACCTTGATTGTGTGATTTCGGTGGAGAGGGAACAGACATCGGAGCGACAGAGGTCCAGAGTCGAAGAAGAAGGAAGAAGCTTCAAGAAATCTGACATGGCAGAGCCGCCGAATAGGCAAGGAGGTGGAGGAGGAGGACGGCCCCTGCCTCCGCCCGGGAGAGGCGGTCTTCCGATGATGCCGCCTCCTCGCCCTCGCTTCGAGCCCGTCGAGCGAGAAAAGGTTTATCTCTCAGAACATCTACTTCTAGTCGCGCACATCGGGCGTTTGTCTTGCTTCGTTCTGCGAGAATGTTGTGAATCTGTGTCTTACATCTCCTACGAGGCCTTCTATCTTATGCATCTCTGTCGTTCGGAATCGCCATATACGCAGATGTAGGTGCCGTATTAGGGTGTGGTTTGCTCAAAGGTTTAGTTTTGCGGCTAGGGTTCTGACGTGGTGTATGGCCTGTGGGCGTTCTCCAAGAGCATTGGATGAAATTCATTGGCAGTCTCTCTATTTCTCTCATGTTTTCGTACCCTGTAGGTTTTGCAAAGTGGTGGGAGATGTTTTTTGTGATTACTCGGTTTTTCGTAGCCTGTTAACATCAAGTCGCAAATTGTAGTAGTGGTTTAGCTTAGTGGGATTCTATATTTTTTTATCGAAAAAGCTCGAGAAGCCTTTGTTTCTTTTCCTTTGATAGGTAAAGATGATGTGTTAGAATCAATGAATGGTACATAGGCTTCAGCATGAAGGGGATCTATGATAGATTAAAAATGGGTTTATTTCTTAATCATGCTATGATGGGGTTTGGTCTTTTTTAGGACTTCTGTAACTGATAACTTTTCCTGTTTTGAAATGCAGACATGTCCGTTATTGCTTCGAGTTTTTACCAAGGTATGCTCATGCTGCTTCTCTTATTATTATTTTTTGCACTTTGCATATGTGGAGTCATTCGTGTTAAGCCACTAAAAATGTTGAAGTTAATGGGCTTATGAGAAGTGTTAAGCCTAGAAGGGCTTCGTTTGTCTGTCTGGTTGAATTGTCATAATCAGAAGTTAGCAGCTTACAATAGTAAAGAGTGAGAAAGATGGGACCAGGAGATGTATGAAATTACTACAACATTTTCAAGTTGTCTAGGAATAGCATAACGGATGCTGGCCAATTGCTTCATTTCTGAGTTAATTGGTTCCTGGTTGAACTATTACTTGTTATTCATTCTTCTCTGTTGACATAATGTTACTGTTATAATTCATCTTTCTTTTTTATTTGTGTGATTCTACAGGTGAGGTTCTTCCCCAGTTCCCCCCCACCCCCCCAAAAAAAAAAAAAAAAAAAAAAAAAAACAAACAAACAAAGAAAGGGTATCAGAAAACAATTAAGGAACAAAAGAGAACGCATCAGCAAGTTGAAGAGGCCATTGCATACGTATTAACATTCTCTTTCATCCATGTAGGGGAATTGAATTACATTTGACACAAGCATGCACCTTTATGGTTACTTGGCGGTATTGTTGTTCTAGAGTACCTGCCTTGCAGCAGCGCATCACTTTCTTTAGTTATCGTCATATGTGCACTCTTTATATATCTGGATGTGGTGATGCTCTTCCATTTGATAAAACATCGCTGTTCACAGTAATTATAAGGTGATCCAGCTATGATGCTGCGATGGAGTTACATGTCGCTATTTGCTAGTGAGAGCTTTAGAGCTGTGAAACTCTCTTGCGTCCTTTTCCATGATGTCTCTCTGCTAGTACAATAATTTAATTTCGCAAAGGAAGGACGAAGATGACTACGTTTTCTTTAACTGTTCACCATATGTTGGGTTGGTTATCTTGTTGGTTCATTTATCTGAGGTGTTTGTCAGAGGTGGCCTATACCATGAACTTTACTCATTTGCTATGTGTCAATTGAATTTAAAAGCTCGGGGGCCATCATTCCAAGGAAGACTTTGCAGTGAGAGGCAAAGAGCCCAAAGATGAGGTTCAGATTTATACATGGAAAGATGCTACTTTGCGCGAGTTGACGGACCTGGTATACGTTGTCGCATGACTTTATTTAATTATTAGTATCCGTGTCTATGCAAATCCATGCATTTGATATCGGTCATATATATGGAATTTGTAGATTTCATACTTTACATTGCCACTAATGAACTATCCTTCCGTGAGAATTTAAATTTAGCATTACCGATTAGGTTTACACGTAAAAGGATGAAGCAGGTTTTCTATTCACTTTAAGGTTTAGAGAAGAGGGGAAAAGGATTCTGGAGTGGGAAATGCGGCTTACTAGTGAGCTGCTTTAGATCCCTTGAGTTATTGAAGAGCATGGTCAACGTAACTGGTTGAGGTACAGGAAAAAGTATGAATAAAGGGGATGAGATGCTTTTATTGTTGCAATAATTTAGCTATAATTTGCATTTGGCTCACGTGGAAAACCAGATCATAATTTAGAACTTGTAGGGATTCTTTTTTCTAAGTTTTCGAGATGAGAGATCGTTACAAGACAAATAGATGAGCAAGTCAAAGGTTCCTGGCTTGCAAGTGCTAGAGGGACATAGAGTTGGCATTGACATGATGCTTGCATATCTTTTCTACATTTTCATTTAGCTTGTTTGGTGCTGGGAGGTACTTCTTTATTTTCTTGGCGGTCTGTTTGTTTTAGCTTTAACAGGGTAATTTGTTTTTCCCTCTAAAATTCTGAAAACAGTGCTTATGTATAATCTACCACTTTGTAGGTAAAAGAGGTAGCTCCAGAAGCCAGGAGAAGGGATGCAAAATTATCATTTGCTTTTGTTTATCCAGATAAAAATGGTCGTTTTGTGGTTAGAGAGGTGATTTTCTCTCTCTCTCTCTCTCTCTCTCTCTCTCTCTCTCTCTCACGCACACGCACACCCACCCGCACCCCGCACACCCGTTCACATCCACATCCACATCCACACAGCGCACCCACACCTTCACCCACAAACACGTGTCTTTGTTGACGAAAGCTGTGTTTCTTAGGTTCTGTATAGTATGGTCCGTTGGTATTTATAATTGTATTCAATGTTACTTTTACCTGATCGGTCTATCCATGTTTTTTTGATTGTGATTAATGGATACTTTTGGATCATCATTCTATATTATTCTTCAATCTCTTACATGCATCACTGGTGCCAATATAGCCTCGTGTTCATTTGTATCTGCAGCTCTTTTTGTTTGCTGTCTGTCTGCCTCTGTAACCTTTGAATTTTTTTCTCTCATCCGTTGGGCTATTATCTTCAAAATGTATGACACAAGGAAGAAGTGCATGTTGTTGTCTAGTATGATTTTGAGAAGATAAAGAATTGACTGCTCTGAATGGGATCCAAAGTGCCCGGGTAGATAAAAGAAACTTCCACGAATATCTCATGATCCTGGGTGCTAGGTGTACTTTGATGTATACAAATTCATGACAGCAAGATGCTTTGGAATCAATAGGTATTCACTGCTGGGGGTAAAGGTTGATCAGCTCTTATAGCTTCTTTAATGTTTGTTTTCGGAGAATAGGGAGATAAAATGCTTATAAATTCAATCATACTTCATGCCTAAAGGACATATTCCTATGCATATATGCATGAAAAATTTGAGCCACGCCTCTCACACGGCCTAAACTCAAGAGGCTTAGTTAATGATACACCCTTGTCTCATGAAGGTGGGAAAGACCTTTTCTTACGGCAATGGGAGACGACTAGACGATGCGAAGACTTTGGCTGAACTGAGCTTTCAGGTGAGATATCACCCTCTTGGATGTCACACTTACCCAACTTATAATCAGGATATGTCACTGAAGAGGCCTTTTTGTTGTGTCTTGACAGATTGGAGACTATCTGGATGTGGCAATTCTTTAAAGAAGCGTTATCCTTATCCTTATGTTTTGTTTAGCCTAAGTTATAGGTTGGATTGCCTGTGACGACTTATTTGTGTTACGACATTTGTAAGATCCTCCGGGGTAAAATGTGCTAAGAGGACTTCGAAGCATCTCTATTCAACAGATTTTCTGGACTCGAGAGCTTGAAATGCCGGTCGTCATGGCCTTCAAATCCCTAATAGGTGCTGGCTAATGGTTCCGTCCGGGGACCGAGTTACCCAACTGCGTGGCTGAATACACTTTTGCTTTGCGGTGGACGGATTTATAACTCTTTTCTTAAATGAGAATTTGTGTTTTTTTTAAGAATTTAGGTAAGATTTTAGAATTTGGTGGATTTGCCATGTGGGTTCGAGATTCTGTTGCGAAGGTGGTTTCATAAATTTTTACGATTCGTTTGATTTTTGACAAAATTTAAAGTAAATGCGTCTTCACCATTTTCTTTCTTGTGCAAATTTCTGTCCGTTTGAGGAGATACGTTTTTGGAAAAGCAGAACTTGAATATGAGAAAAAGAAAAACACTGTCCTCCGATAGAAATCGCTGTGGTACGATTATAAACACAACTCTTCAGCGAGACCTCGTATCAAAGTCAGGAAACTAACCAAAAAGTCATGAACCCAGTATTTGTATCAATTCAGTTTTAAAATTTTTAAATTGATCAATTTAGATCTAAATTTTTTAACAATTTATTAATTTAGTTTTAAACTTTTCAGTTGTACAATTTATTCCTAAATTTTTTTGACGTTATGCCAATTTTTTGGTTGATATTGATCGGAAATAGTTGTCGAGGGGTACAGTAAGTGTTACACTGTCTTATTTGTCACTGTCGATCGACACTGATGTTGATAATTTTTGTAATTTTTTAAATTATTTTATTGTTATTTTCTCTTTATATCATTTTCCTTTTCTTTTCTTTTTTTGTGCTTTTTTTTTTTTCCAATTTTTCCAACCCTGTGATGACGAGCGTTGCTTGATCTAGGTGAGAGTGTGGAGGCCCTCGTCGGCTTAAGGTGGGAAAAAGAACATAAAAAATAAGACAAAAAGAAAATGAAAAATAAAAAATTAATTAAAAAATGCAAAAGCTGTCCACGCCGGCTTTAATTATGTCATATAGGATGGTCAACGCTTGTTAGATCGCCATATCAGCAAATTTCGATTAAAATTAATTGGAATGATTAAGTTGATCGATTGTCAAAAGATTTGAATTTAAATTGGTCAAATCAAAGGTTTTAGACTGAATTAGTGCAAATACGATGGGTTTAATTTTTTTTTGATAATTTTCCAGTCGAAGTCACAAATTCTGAAAGTTTGTGCACGCCATAAATGTACGTTTTATTAGGGGTGAGCGGTTCCCGGTTCGGTCCGGTTCCCCTCAAGAACCGGGAATCGGACCGGTGGTTTCGGTTCCCAATTTCTAGGGATCGGTTGGTCCGATCCGGTTCCCGGGTAGTCTAATGGAACCGATAAAATGTCCAATAATTGAGGAAAAAGAACACTAAATGAAGCAACAAGACCAATTTCCATGCAATCTCATTTCATTTGGCCTAGCGATATGGTGATTTTGTGAATGATGAAATTGCAATGCGAGTAGAGAAATCATAGGAGCAACAATTGAATAAAGAGAAAGAGCAAGGTAAAGACAAAACAAAATCCAAAAAATAAAAAAATAAAAAATCGATTGGTCCGGTTAGATCCTGTACCCCTGAAATCGGGAACCGGACCGCCCGGCCACCGGTTTCAATTTTAAGGACCGGAAACCGGACCACCATCCTATGGAATCGGGAACTGGACCATCGGTCCAGTCTGATCCGGGCCGATCCCGATTTGATCGGTCTAATTTGCTCTCCCCCTACGTTCCATATGTCTTCGCTAGGAACGTATATCTTCGCTAGGGGGAATGTGGCCAACTAGATGAAGTTGCCGACAAGCGGCAGCGCTACAGCTTGAAACGACGTCGTTAACTGGTAATCCATCTTAAT
The DNA here is from genome assembly GCA_029784005.1 of Lenwebbia sp. NSW1173648. NCBI lineage: Eukaryota > Viridiplantae > Streptophyta > Magnoliopsida > Myrtales > Myrtaceae > Lenwebbia > Lenwebbia sp. NSW1173648. Next base: position 8,073,047 of record JARCGZ010000005.1, read on the forward strand.
CAACAAATGAGACGTTCTTGAAGATATAATCGTAGGCGAAGAAGCCCCCTGAAAGTGATCGCTCTCTCCTCTCCCCTCTCTGTCTCTCTCCGATGTCCATTTCCTGAAATTTTCTACCCACACTCTCCCAATTCGCCTTCGCCCACACTTCACCAGCACTCCCCGCCGCTCGCTCCCGTCGCTTTCCGAATCCCGCCCGAAGAAGAACGGCCACTTCGCGACGGGATTGCGTCACCACCCTCTCCAATCTCCGCCTCGAGATCGCTCCATGATTTGAGCTGTACAAGTGCGGACTCCGTCCCCTCCTCGCGTCCCCTTTCTTCACTCCCTCGCTCTCGTTGCGTGCGCTCGGCTCGCGATTCCGACGTTCCGGCGACTGATTCGTGCATTGTCGCGGTTTTACAGGTTCTTTTGTTTTTTTTTTAATCCGTTTTGGCGGTGCGATGGCGTTGACGCGAGGAGCATCCGGCGTCGGGATCTGTCGGAGCAGGAGCGGCGGATCGCGGCTGGTTCTCGTCGTGCTCGTCATCTTCTGTGTGCTCTCGCCGCTGCTTTTCTACTTCGGCAGAGGCCTCCACGCCGGCTCCGCTCACGGTCAGTGCTTGTTGCGTTGGAAGTCGCGATTTCTGTTACTCCTTTTGCAGTGTCGATTTTTCGTTTGGCATTGTCGTTGAGTAGGATGTGCAGATCTCGCTAGGTGATTAGATAGGTGATTTTTTGAGCTTTCCTTTTCCCTTGCGGTAGTGAACTTGACCTCGCACGTGTTGTGTATTTTTCTGATCTCTAATGACTCTGATGATTGGGGTTATAGATCATCGAGGAGTTGCTCCTGAATGATGAAGTATGCTATGGATGACTTTATTATCTAAATGACTGGATGGTGCCTACAACATTGAAGTAAATAGATTCGATTGTGATGGATAGGCAATGACGTACTATGAGGTAGCGAGAAGTAGATTCCCATAAGCCTAAATACATTATCACAGATTGAAGTTTAAGTTGAGGTTTAGTGTCAGCCAACTCTTTAGCAACCTTTATACTTCTGCAGCTAGGTTCATAAACCTGAATTGGTGCCCCTATTGTCTTTTACTGATGGCTGTATTATATATGACCCCAAGATTACGTGAACCTTTTTGAAACTAACTTTGAAGTTAGGTAGCAACATAGTCTGCAAGGAGGAATAGGATCAGGAAAAGGCGATGCCTTTGATTGAAGCTTCTTTAGAATGTCTACAAGGACAGTTTTAGGGGTTTCCTTAGTTCTAGGCAAGATAATATTCTAAAAAGTTGCAATCTCAAATGGAGACCGGTTCTACCATCCTTTGAGGAGTTGCTTTCATAAGAGTGTATCCTTCATGAGTTTGGTGGTTGTATTTCATGGGTCTAAATTACCCACTTGATATGGTTCATTGGTTTGTCATCATTAAAAAGAGGAGCATGTGAACATTCATGATTTTTCTTTTTGATAGGTAAAATAAAAGACTAATACAAGGCACCAAGGGGTGCAGACTGATAGACAAGAAGAGATTAGATCCAAAAGAGCTAAGTTACAAGACAAATCATCTCCAATGTCGATTAAAGCATTGACATCCACACTTTTTCCACTATACCATAAGTGTAAGACTTTCAACCACCTTCCAATAATTTCAAAAACGGGCATCTCCTATCTGAAGAAAGCTCTCAGATTCCGCTCTTCCAAATCAACCAAAAAACATCAAGAGGCATTGAAGAGAACCATCTTTCCTTTACGCGACGCCAAAGAAGATAATGCCAAGTCCATAATCCTCGTTAAATAGATCCCCTAAAACCTAAGATAGCCCGTGCAGGAAAAAGAGGCTGCCCATACCATTCTTGTCCACGGACAGTGAAGGAGGAGATTCCTCATAGTCTTTGCTTCTCTTTTGCAAAAGAGGCATCTATTGACCAGCACAATCCCTCATGTCTGCAAATTGTCTAAGGTGATAATACACTCCCAGGATTCTTTCCAAGCAAAGAATGAAACTCCAGAAGGTATTCCCACTTTCCAAATAGCTTTCCAAGAAAAAGCTTCTCTGCCACCAACAATCTTCTTTTCGAGCAAATCGTAATAAGACTTTTCAGAAGAAGTTCCATCTCTACCACTACTCAAAGACAAAGTGACGACATAAGAGAAATCTTAGAGTTGCACAGCAAATTTAAGAATTGACAAAAGCTTTAAGTTCTCAATTTTGGGCTTGTCTCCAAAACTCGATCTTCCAAGTAATTCTCCGTTCGGAGGAATGATAGCAATTGGACACAAGATCCTCCTTGTTTCTAGTGCTGTCAAAGAGGTCAGGGAAATGATCTTTGACAAGATGTATTTCACCCAGTATCGAGCCAAAAGTGTATCTACTTACCATCTCCCACAATAAACTCGCTCCATTAATCTCTATTGATTCCATTCTGTTCCTAATTGTTAATATCTACCGGGTGGTGTGCTGATGCGATGACTTAGAAAAGATTTCAGATAGATTGTATCTGTATAAGGAATAGTTTTACAGTGACCAAATGATGCGATATATCTTTGAGGAAAAATGTGGTTTCAGAAACAGCCTTATAGCAGTTCTTTTCCTGCTAGTCTGCATTATAATTGAAAACAAGAATTATTGGCAGGTAAACTTTGTGAAGTTGGCTAGCCTTTCCAATGGAACGGGTTGTGGAAGTAAGGTTTCTGAATGTCTATTAGAAAAGAAGTTTGTCATCATGTTGAAGCTGGACAGCCTGGGTAACAAATTACATTTTTTGAAACTGAAGAAATGGAGAATGTCCATGGTTTTAGGTTGTTTTCCCATGCTAACATCACTGTATGGAAAGATGCTGGTCAAGAGTATTTTCGTTAATTATGGTGGGGTTTCCAAGGGTGAGAAGGGGAGAGCGTCGTGTCACAGTGGTGTGAGAGAATGGGGCTGAAATGAAATTGTTGTCAGAAGTAGACTGCCAAGCTAGTTGGTCAATGGCCATTCTTATTCGATGGCTTTTGATTTTTTGGGCTATATCAGAAAAAGATAGGACTTATACATTCTTGCCTTCATCCATCCTGTAGAGTACAGTTTGAATAACTTCCTATTATTATAAATTCTGTGTTGATCTACAAGAAAAAGATTTTCCATCCCATTTGTACATCATTCTTTTTTACAGTTGACCATGAGAATGAGAATACTAGTTTCATTCTCCGTACTAGTTCCATTCGAACCTAAGTTCTGCTTCCTGTAGAGTTCAGTTTGAATAGCTTAGTATTATTATCACTCTTATGTCCATCTGTGTAGTCCCAAATCGAACATTAGAAAAGTAATTACCTTCCATTTGTACATTTTTCTTTGTCACAGTTGACCATGAGAATGAGAATGTTAATTTCCCATTCTTTGCTTCCCATCTTTGTTCCATTCGAACCAAAGTCTTGCTTTCTTATAAGCCTAGCTTAGGAGTAAGCCTCTATATCTTACCTGGGAAAGGTGGACTGGTTGGGGCTGATATTAGGAAATTACCACTTTCAGTTATAGCCTGTGAACGTTTTTGAATTTACCTATGGTTATACATGCTGTGGTGACGCAGTGTTGTACCTCTTGTGAGCTTATGTGTTTCCATCTACAATTTTCATCCAATAAAGATGATTCATGTTTCCGAATTCCCCCTTTTGTAGGTGATGACGATACCTCAAATGGTTCAGGCAAGGAGGTATGCTTTTGATAGGTATTTTAATGCCTCAAGATTTTCTGCTATTTAATTGCGCTAATGTACAAAGTACTTGGAACTGTAGAATATTGATTGGCGAGAGAGGATGGCATTGCAACATCTTTCATCTCTTTTTTCTAAAGAGGTAACATTAAGAGTTGATGACTTTCACTTGAGCTGCTTCTTTAGGATTGCTGGTTGCTGTGTAATAGTATTGAGATATATTGCCATGGCAATTATGTTCTGCCTCTTTAATGTAGGTACTTGACGTCATCACGGCCAATATAGATGATTCAAATCCTTTAAGTCTTGATAGTTTCAGAAAAAGCAACATGTCTGCTTCGTGGAAAATAGATGGAGCAGAGGCATCATTTGAGAATAAGGTTATAATCTTTCGTTGCTCATTACCTTAATTGGCTTCTTACGTGACTAATCTGTTAACATTACTATGACCTTTGTTTAATCATGCCATTCTGGATTTTCTTACTATGAAGCCTAAGAAGTCAGCTGCTGATGTGAAACAACAAACACCAAAGGGCATGGTGAATGATTCTTCAGGTAGATTCTTTTATCTGCAATTTTTGGATGCACCCATGGAAACTTTCTGATCTTTGTTTTTGTCCTCTTGCAGATGAACAATCACAATTTGTTGATTCACCTGCAAAGCTTGCTCGTAGGGTAATGTTTTTGGTTAATGAAAACTTCTGTAATGATGATCCACTATTCCTTGTTTTGTCCCAAGGACCAGAGTTTTTCCATCAACTTGTAAATTAAGACGGGAACATCTGTATTGGGAGTTGGATTTTTAATGACTGCTTTTACTGTCACTGTTTACAATCTGCTTATTGGTTTCCGACTTTCTATCTATGACCACTTCTGCAGCAACTTAGAGAGAAAAGACGTCTAAAGCGTGCTGCTGAGTTGGTGCAACAAGACGAGGAAGTAACAGTTAAACTTGAAAATGCTGCCATTGAACGATCCAAGTCAGTTGACTCTGCTGTTTTGGGAAAGTATAGCATTTGGAGGAAAGAGAACGAGAATGAGAACACTGATTCAACCCTACGGTTTATGCGGGACCAAATGATAATGGCAAGGGTGTATTTAACCATTGCAAAGATGAAAAACAAGCTTGACTTATACCAAGAATTGCAAACTCGGATCAAAGAAAGTCAGCGTGCTTTAGGGGAGGCAAGTGGTGATGCTGATCTGCATCACAGGTACTGAAATCATCTTGTAATTTTTATGATTTCCTCAAATATTTCTGTTCCTGTGATGCGTGATAATGGTATTCACCTTACTATTTGACATCTTTCGCGTAGTGCACCTGAGAGAATGAAGGCTATGGGCCAAGTTCTGTCGAAAGCTAGAGAGCAGTTGTATGATTGCAAATTAGTCACTGGAAAACTGAGAGCTATGCTGCAAACGGCAGATGAACAAGTTAGAAGTTTGAAAAGGCAGAGCACATTCCTGAGTCAACTGGCTGCTAAAACAATTCCAAATGCAATTCACTGTTTGTCTATGCGTTTAACCATTGAATACTATCTCCTCTCTCCTGAGAAAAGAAAGTTCCCTAGAAGTGAAAACTTGGAAAACCGTGATCTTTACCACTATGCTATCTTCTCTGACAATGTTTTGGCTGCATCAGTAGTTGTCAACTCAACAGTTATGAATTCAAAGGTGAGAATGAATTCTGATTTTCTTCATGTGTTTACAATGCACCATCAGGATTCATTTCTTGCTTTTTATTTCAAGAAGAATAAGGCACGACTTGAGAAAATCTTTGTGATGAACCTTTTGAACCCAACAATCATGAGATTGAATATTGATCTCATAGTGGACTAATATTTCCTACTTTGGACTGCAGGATCCTTCAAAACACGTGTTTCATCTTGTTACTGATAGACTTAACTATGGGGCAATGAACATGTGGTTTCTACTAAATCCTCCTGGAAAAGCAACAATCCATGTTGAGAATGTTGATGAGTTTAAGTGGCTTAACTCATCATATTGCCCAGTTTTACGTCAACTGGAGTCAGCTGCAATGAAAGAGTTTTATTTTAAAGCAGATCATCCGGCCACACTGTCATCAGGGTCTTCCAATCTCAAGTATCGGAACCCGAAGTATCTCTCAATGCTTAACCATTTACGGTTCTATCTTCCTCAGGTCTACCCTAAGTTGGATAAAATTCTTTTTCTTGATGATGATATTGTTGTCCAGAAGGACTTGACCGGATTATGGTCAGTTAACCTGCATGGGAAAGTAAATGGCGCAGTGGAAACCTGTGGTGAGAGCTTTCATCGCTTTGACAAGTACCTGAACTTTTCGAATCCTCACATTGCAAGAAACTTTGACCCAAATGCTTGTGGGTGGGCATATGGCATGAACATGTTTGATCTTAAGGAGTGGAAAAGGAAGGATATCACTGGTATATATCACAAGTGGCAAAATATGGTGAGTCAATGACCATTCCTTCTGTTTCTTTTCTCCCGTTTCCCTTTTCATTTTGGGCAAATGAACTGAAGCATTAAACTCACAATTCACGTTTTTAATCCTGGGGTAAATCCAGAGTTTTACCCTTTGGAAACTGATAACCATGTCACTTATATCTTAGATTTTTGGACCATAGATCAGGATCTGCTTGTCACGTTGACACCTACAGTTTGAATTTTAGTTTGTTAAATATATCGACTCAGTTATTGCAATGCAAGTTTCTTTAGTGAAAGTAAAGTGACTAGTTTTAAGGTTTTTTGACATTGTTCTTCCCCTCTCCCCACCAAAAAATGAAAAAGAAAAAAGAACTGACTGTTTTTCTTTTGGCAATAGAATGAAGATAGGGTTCTTTGGAAGCTTGGAACACTGCCGCCAGGGTTGATGACATTTTACGGGTTGACGCATCCTCTTCATAAGTCATGGCATGTGCTTGGTCTAGGTTACAACCCGAGTATTGATCGCTCAGAGATTGATAATGCAGCCGTGATTCATTACAATGGAAATATGAAACCATGGCTCGAGTTAGCCATGACAAAGTATCGACCGTACTGGACCAAGTACATAAAATACGATCATCCCTATCTGCGGACCTGCAACTTGAGTGACTGAACATGGCAAAGAAATCCAAGGTACAGTTGAATGCTCTCTGTTCTTCGGGGTAAAGGAGTACTACCATTTACTATGCCCGAGAAGGGATTAAGATTCTGTTGATGCTGGTGGGATTCTTTTTTTCCACATTGTTTAAATTGCTTCACGATTCACTGAATTCATTCTCACTGTCCCTTACCCGTTGAAGATAGGTCATGTTGAACATCCCACTTGACCTGCAAGACCTCACTGATATAGTCCATCCAGCACAATGTCTAACATGGGGTGTAATGAACAAATACTTCACAGTCCTTGTGATTGAATTGGAAAACTCGCTTTATTCTTTAGTCTTTAGACGTGTGTTAGTTCTGAAGAATCATGTAAAAGTTGTTAAACTTGTTTGGTTTCCTGTTGTCAGTTTTCTTTGCATTTGTCGTCTTAAGTAGAGCTCCGCCGCATCTGTGATGCTACTTTTGTTACTCTCTCTTAGGGAGTTCAAATCACGCACTCGTCCTTAGAAGGTACGACATTGAGGTGGTTGCGGCCGTTCATGTATGTGATTAGTTGACTGGTGGTTTTAGCATGATCTCGCCTTTTCTGTCTCATGCATAATTTTCCCTCTAGCGAACCGTTAGAATTTGTCAGTTGTATTCTTGATGTATATTAGCCATTATTCTTGTCTACCTGGAACTTACGAAAGGGACTTGTCAAGTTCTATATCTGAAGAAGCAAGTCATGGGGAAGTGAATAACACTCGGGACGACATCTTCTGTTCTATTAAAACCTAGTAAAAGCCAAATGATCAGACGACTTCACAATAGCATAGTATTCAAACGCCTAAATACAAGTTCCCAGTTCGAATTTGAGCTCAGGGAAGCCATAAATTTCTTGGCAACCTAGACCAATGTCGTTCCGCAAAGAAATTTGGTATGATGTCATGTTGTGTTACTATCATTAGGGATTTAGAATTGAACATTTCATAGTTTAAATTGTCATTCCGATGGATGAAATTTCCCAGAATCTTAGGGCTTTTTGTTCATCTCTGAACAATGATTAGACCGTGTTAAATTTTTTGTACCAACATAAATGAGAGAGAGAGATAACATCGATGCATCGAACTTTAGAGTTTTCCTTCAATTCGATGTTTCAATTGTTTGTGCGTGTATTTTTAGTTCGAATTGAATTAAACGATTTCAGTAAGGTTTCTAAGGTTAGATAGTAATCTCGAATGTTTCTTAATAAGCTAAGACACTTCTTTCAACTCTTGCTCGTGCTCGCTTTAGAAAACTTTAGAAATAGAAGAAACCCTTGTTATATCCTCGATGGAGTTGGAGAGCTGAAGCTAATGGTCCGTTCCAAAGCCAAGAGCCCAAGGGGGCGGAATCCTCTTCGACACGAGCTTACGTTACAGCTAGAGAGTGCTACATGAGATTCACCAAGACTCGAACAGGACGCTGTCTGTTGTTCGTGCATGAAAGCTGCTTTTTGTTGCTAACGACGCCGTTTAGGCGAAGGTAGCCTTAGTTATGTGAACCAACCATGTAGTCGAGAGAACCGAGTCTAGAAGCTGCTACATCAGTCGAACCCAATGGCAGCCGTGTTATTTTTCGTTTTTAAGTTGTCTTAGGACTTGATTACATAATTGAGAAAGCTTTTGGACCGCTCGTAAGAATTTTTGGACTTTCACGACGGTTATTTCAATTTCATATCGAGTCGGATAGTTTTTTGTCCCTTCTTTATACAATTATAGAACCATTCACAAGATCATCAAGCTTCGATCTATCTTTTGAGGAATTCGGATGAACACTAACAAGAATCGCAAGCCTTAACCACAAGTATAATTGCTTGATTGTATGAAACTAAACTCCATCTATGCAAATAATCACATACATGTATAAGAACTCAAAAATCACCTAAGGTCTTGTTTGGTTACCCGGGAAACCAACATTGGGAATGAAAATGATAGGAATTGGAATGAACAATTAGGAATCGGAATGATAATCGATCTTCAAATCATCTTCTCTAGGAATAAGAGTTCACGGGAGCTCTGCAATAGGCAATCGTGTTTGCTTCTTCACATTCTTTCGTACATTTAATTGGATAGAGTTGATGAAAGGATTTTTCTGAACTGTTCAAAAAAGAATGAGGACCCTTGGGGTACTTTTACTTAAGAAGTCAACTATAATAGGGTGAAGCGGATCTTAGCAGTAATTATATTCCTTCCAGTAAAGCAGCCATAGTTAGCTGCATAAGGTCATGCGTTTTCCTTGTTAGCCTTAATCTTCTCCCATCGCTTCTATCTCGAATCCTCCTACCGCAGCATGTCGAACGTACTCGTTGATCCTATTGCTGGATAAAATCACCAAGTTACCGGAGTTCCGCATCGATTGTCGGCTAACTTCACGGATTCTAACCGAAAGTGATCTCTCCCGGACTCTTCATCCTTCCATGGAAGTGATGTGATTCTTTGTTTTGTCTTCCTTTTTCTTTGGCCCCTTATTCTTATTCTCTGTCTTTCTTGCACAAGACAAGCCTTTTTTTTAGCCCACTTTACATTGTCCTTCTTCTTTCCCGTAGATCGTCTGAACCTGATAAGAATTCCAGATCTCTTTGCTCCCAATTACCGAAGCTTTCATTACACCTGCCCAAATTACATCTCCAAGTGGAAAGAACAATGCGTACGGATCGCGCTGCTGTTCGAAAAGGGTGTGATTTGAACATAAATAGCTTCTGGGTGGGAAGCTGTAACTCATTTTCATGATCAGAATCTTCTTGTCCGAACATAAAATTATCAATAATATCCTGCAAATGGCTTATCGAATCCGCCTTAGCTTTTTTATCAGCATGATGCTGTGACAAACCATCACTTTGTGAGGTGCTACTGATGGGTCATGGCATCTGTTGGCTAGTCAAGAATCAGTAATTTGCAGATCAAATCCTTTCGCAGCTCGCTTTTGCGCAAAGCCATATTAGGAGAAGCAATCCTTTATTAGTGTGCAAATTCTCAGGAACCTTTTTCTTTCTTTTGGACTGGAAAGTCCCGGAACTTCATTTTTGATAATGTGCGATGTATCCGCATACCACTTATCCTGAGGTTCCAATCTGGGAAAGCTTTCCTTGTTCTTACGCAATTCCTTTCTGCATTTTTACAGTCAGTTAGACTCATGTTCAATTGCTAACTTAGGTACGGAGTCATGTGGTGAAGTGATGAGATGTGTCTTCTCCATTTTCGCACTTAGCAATCACGTGACGAACGACGAACTTTGGCTGAATCATATTGCAGATAAGAGGGGAGTGAGATGGCCAACTTACATGAGCTTGTCTCTCCTCTCTTTAAGACCGAAAAGAAACACGAGCACGTGAACTCAACACATACGAGATTGGACATAGGACAGCCTCCGAAGTGATAGTGACTGCAAGTGGGTGCATAGATATTTAGTATCTCGGTATGGTTAAGGATAGACGGATATTATTTGTTGGGGTGTGATTCATACTCCACATTGACAGGAAAGTATGGGGTCTCACTACTCACTAAGCAGGCGGGGGTCCGAAGGAGCCGCCTTGGCGAGGTCTCAAGGGGGAGCGCTCCCTAAACACTAGAGGGCGTAGTGCATTAATAGTTTGGGCTTGAGCTCATGGATACCTACCGCTATTTATCATCTATTTTTCTTGTAATTGAGGATTGAGTTGTAACAGAGAGCTGTGAGATGTTAATTATAGTGAAATCCTCTATTGATGTAGCCTAGTTTAAGGGTGAACTGAGATAAATTGTGTGTCGATTTCACTTTCTCACTTTTGCGCTCTATTTCGTTGTGATGGAGTGCCGAATTCTAACATTATTGCGGTGGTTTCTGTGCACACAACGCTGGATCGATTCTCCAACAGCCCTCAGCTTTAGTCCACTAAGACAGCGTTTAAACTTAAAAAAAAAAAGGGTTCTTAATCCATGATTTGATCACCTTTTGCCCATTACTTGTTGTTGCCTTGTTGGGAACTGCAAGATGCCCACTCATCTGGGTTCATGAGGGAACCAATCCTGGGGAGTCCAGATTAAAATCTTCATCCAAATTATGAACTAAGTGGTGTCCTGTTCTTGCGCTCTCTTTTCCGGGTCGATTTTGTATCGCCTCGGGGCAGATTTTATTGATAAAGCCGCGATTTTAATCTATGCCATGATCGATCACGTTGAGAATGCGGGCTCGTATTGGCGTTCTTGATGAGTAAGGTGTCATGAATGGCTTTTGTTTTAAGACAAGTTAACATGACATCCTCTTTTTTTGAGGGAAAGGAAAAACATGTTTGTTGTTTTGTCATTTGTGCTTTCAAAGCTAGTGGCAAAGGACCCAACATTCCTAGCCATTGAATTTGGCTGTCTCCATTAGAACTACTATAAAGATCAGGACTGACCTGCCCTCAGGTTTCTTCTTGACAATACTCGAAAGTATTATCTTCCCGACAGGTGGTGTATCCTTGTAAAAGTGTCTTGTCGCGTCCCGGAAATTTCTTTTGGCCACATGTTTTTTTCCTCCTCCAGTGATCAGAAGAAAAACACAGTTTCACTTGGTTTGGTGGTCACATCTGTGAGAGAACTAGATATCAACTCAAAGAGGAATCAAATCATCATCTGTTTTTGTTGTCACAGGTTTTGTTTTCTTGGCCAGCATTGTCTTCCCTTTTCTAACTTGCTCTATTGTCAATGTGACCCTCTTCAAGACTCATGGATGTTACAAGGGTTTACCCTGCAAATGTAGAAGGTAAATTGTTGTTTCAAAAAGGAGGTTTATGCAATCAAGCACAGAAGCTCTTTCTTAAGTCAATTCATCAGGAGATTTCCAGTTGCGACTAATTTAATGCGCGCAGAACTCTAATCTTAAGGGGAAGTATTCGCTAAATCAAGCCTAATTCCTTGTTAATCAAGTCAGGCATTGCTAGTTGGGTCCTCCTTCTTTTGCCTGTAAGATAAGGTCAAAGAAGGCTTCACTTGATGCATCTTTCGCAGAGAAAGCCGATGCGACTCGGAGACTCGTGTCTCTGCATACTTTTAGCTCTTCAGTATGCAATTAGCTCACTTTGCCCCTCCGACCCGCGATAATTTTTCTCACAGAACATGTCTCCAGTTGTATATATGGCAATACCTGTTTACATACCAAGGAGGAGTTCAAACAGCTGATTACATGAATCCAGTAAGGGAATAAACACATGAACACTTGAAGAGGAGGTTCAAAAGGCACCAAAAACAGAACAAGTAGTTGGTGGGTTTTTGGCATCCGAGGAGGAGAACCTTCTTCTTGATAAGCCTTGCTTTGATTTTATATTTGTGCCATTATGGGCTACAACGAGAATGAACTAGTGTTTCATGCCAGCTTTTTGGCTACTGCCTTGAGTCCAAGTAGAGTATATTAAAGAGTTAATACTACGAAAAATCTCAAACTGGTATACTGGTGACAAATTTTCCCCAAACAATTTTTTTTTACCATAAAAAAACCTCAGACCGGCACATCCGTGACAAATTTACCCTCCATTAGTATCTGTTAAATTAGATTAATACCACGAACTCCAAACAGGTACATCCGTCAACTATCACATGTCATCTAACTCAGCAATTTGAAGGTGTCACGAGTGTATCAACTTGGGGTTTTTTTGTGATAAAAAAAATTAGCTTTGGATAAAATTTATCACAGGTATATCGGTTTAGAGTTTTTGGTGATATTGACCTTGTTTTAAATACTGGTTTGGTTCCCATTGGGTCGATGTCAAGTCTCTTGTCTTGTTGCATATACTGCACTGGAAGTGACAAAATATAGGACTAAAAACCTCCCCCCTCTTCCCACCAAGTGACTCATAATTAAAAAGGGGATTTTTCAATTGGGTGTATGATTTGGATGGCGAGAGAGGGAGAGAGAGAGAGTGTGTGTAAAAGGAATGACGCAACAGTTAAAACAATTAAGATTCCAATATTTGTTCACGACCTCCCCAATGAACGGCCTTGGCTTTTCCCTCCTCTCTCTCTCTACCCTTCCCTTATTAAACTCACCATCTCATTCCTTTCTCTTCCTCAAATCAACTTAGCCCCAACCTTCCTCTCTGGTTTTGAAAGCCCCACACCAGTTGCAGCATCACAAAAATGTCAAAGTGTTGCATGCCAATGCCTCCTCCTCTTCAGCCTCCATTACCAATGGGGGCTTTGTTGAGAACCGAAAGCGAACATTGCCCGGTTTTTGATGCTTCCCTTCTTCAGCACCAACCCAACATACCTTCCCAATTCGTTTGGCCCGACGAAGAAAAGCCGTCTTCGACCAAGGCGCCGGAGCTCTCGGTCCCCCTGGTCAATTTAGGGGGCTTCCTCTCTGGAGACCCGGCCGCCGTGTCGAAAGCATCTTGGCAAGTCAATGATGCCTGCAGGAAACATGGGTTTTTCCTAGTCGGGAATCACGGGGTCGATCCGAGGCTCATAAACAAAGCTCATGAGAATGTGGATTCCTTCTTTAGCATGCAACTCTCAATGAAGCAAAGGGCTCAGAGGAAGCCCGGCGAGCACTGGGGCTACGCGAGTAGCTTCACCGGCAGGTTCTCCTCCAAACTTCCTTGGAAGGAAACGCTTTCGTTCTGCTATTCTGCTGATGGTCAATCCTCGGAAACGGTCGAGAAGTACTTCTTGAATGTGATGGGAGAGGATTTTCGAGAGTTCGGGTAAGATAAACTTCGCGTTCGACTCATTATGCACTTTGGAGGCACATGTCAATTCTTTTCGAAAACAAACAAACTAGGATAACCAATTTTAGCTGTATAACAAGAGGTACCAAGTCATCGAATATAATGGAGCGAACCGTAATCTTCTATTTACACTAGATAAGAAATCATCTTCTTGGTTTCGTTCAGGGAGACGTGCCAGGAATATTGTGAAGCAATGAGCAACCTCTCCCTAGGAATCATGGAGCTCCTAGGAACGAGCCTAGGAGTCGGACGGTCGCACTTCAGGGAATTCTTCAGAGGGAACGACTCGATAATGAGACTAAACTACTACCCGCTGTGTCAGGCGCCCGACCAAACTCTAGGAACGGGCCCCCATTGCGATCCCACGTCTCTAACCATTCTCCACCAGGACCAAGTGAGCGGCCTCCAAGTGTTTGTCGACGGGAAGTGGTGCTCAGTCAGCCCGAATCCCAACGCCTTCGTCGTCAACATCGGCGACACGTTCATGGTACGTAATCTAAGCCCGCCTACTCAACCGTGCACTAAGTGAAAACGTTCTTAGACCCGCTTAATCGAAGTGTATGCGGCCTTGTGCTTGTCCAGGCTCTATCGAATGGGATCTACAAGAGCTGCTTGCACAGGGCAGTGGTGAATGATCAAGCAGTGAGGAAGTCTCTGGCTTTCTTCCTGTGCCCAAGAAGGGACAAGGTGGTGACTCCACCAAGTGAACTGGTTGATAGACAGTACTCAGGAAGAATTTACCCAGACTTTACATGGCCAGCTTTCCTAGATTTCACCCAGAAGCACTACAGGGCTGACACAAGAACCCTTGACGCCTTTTTCGATTGGCTTCGAGAGAGAAGCAATTGACGGAGGCGCAAAGCAAACTGTTCCGATTATAAGCAGCCCTTTTCTTTTTTTTCTCTTCTTTTCTCTATCTCGTTGTGCTAATTTGGAGTACCTTCAGGTATAAATACATATATGCTGCACAGTGCTTATGTTTTGCAAGAAAATCTATGGCTTCTGATGTGGCATGTGAAGTGCTTTTTATGGCTTCCTATTAAAATAGTCTTCTAGGTGAATGAGTGTGCCATTCATTTCCTGGTACATCTCATGATCTTAAGAGGGTACAGCGACTGGATTTACCCTTTTCGAAGCGAAGAAGACGAAGATCCGTATCCACCTAACGCTCTCGAGACGCATTCTGCAGCATCTAAAATGTCAGAAGAACGAATTAGAACTACACGCTTTCACGAAACAAGGAAGCGAGGATTTGCGTAATTCGGTCTGTGAGACCTACGTCCATTGGATAGCACAATACGCCCCGTTATAACCCAAAGTAAACTGATGGTCTATTAGTTTACGTATAATACACATACGTGCATGAATCTTTTGCATAAAGCTTCCATTTCTCGCACTTTTCCTCAACTCAGAGAAAAATGATACTTGGATGAAAAAATTTCAATCTTTGAGCTAAATTAGCAACCAAATTTTCACTGAATTTAAGAGACAATCGACGGTTTCGATAACGTCAAACTTTCTTCATGTTCAATGAACTAACCTAAGAGGTCACCCATCCTGGGAGTGCTCCCACCTGAGCACGCTTAATTTTGGAGTTCCAAAGTTAAATATTATCGTTACGTCAAAATTGTGAGTTAATTTCAGTTTTCATATATATATATTCCAGAACCGCTCTCTTCCTATTCGGTTTATTTTTGTTCCCTTCGCCATCCTAAAAGCCGCTCTTTATGCAGGCTCTCTAGCCCTGACAACCACTCCCTGCCCTCGTCGGACCGGGTCATCACAGTTACTTCTTCCTGTGTATCACCAGCCACAACGAACGAGGCAATACAAGTATCTCCAAAGTGCTTCGTACTGTTATACTTGCACGTATCACTTCCCGCTGGGACGGCGCACTGAAAACGGGTGGGGCGAGGAAATGGCATTCGAGTAGAGAATCGAGGAGAAGATCTCGTTCGTGGGGGCGAGGGCGACAATGGCAACTGAGGAGGAGATAAAAGAGGAAACTGGAAAAGAGATAGAAACCGACCGCTGGAGGGCCTAGAGTGGAGCAACAGAAAAGACACGACATGGAAGGTTGATCTTGAAGCCTAGCCACAAACGATTGCAAAGGGAGCTCTGCCTTTTCCTTCTGTAAGAGAAAAAAGTATGACTTGAAAATTTGTCGGAGCCACTTTTGGATGTGTGATGTCGATGGATATTGGAGGGTCCTATTTCTGATGAACGGTCAAGAAACTATGAAAAAGTTTGGGTTGGTCTATGTCATTTCCTTCCATGCAAATAGTTAACTTTTTATTGAGCTCCAATGTGGGCACAACAGACATATATGTAGGACCATTTCCTAGTGCAACACTTTCAAACTTGATTGCGAAAACAGGTAGTATAATGACTTTACGAACTGGAAAAGTACAAAAATTAAAAATTAAAAAAATCCTAAACTTCTTGCATAGGTACCAATTTAGGACTAAACCTTTTAATTGGACCAATTTAGTCTTAAATCTTTTTATAACAGTGCCAATTCAGTCCATTCGGCCAATTTTAACCGGCAATCGCTGAAGAAGATGTCGGCCGTCCTATGTGGCACGGCCGGGGCTGACGTAGATATTTTTAAATATTTTTTTATTTTTTCTTTCAATTTTTTTCTTTCCTTTTCTGTTTGCCAGTGGCTGGCAAGGCTGGTCTCACCTAGGCGAGGGTCAATTGCGTTTGGGCAAGGATGAGCGTGGGCGAGGTCGACCCTCGCCCAGGCCAAGGTAGCCTTGTCGGGTGTCGCCTGGGCGAGGTTTGGCCACGCGACGCTGGGCGAGGCCACCCTGGCCTGGGCGACGGTTGGCCTCGTCAAATCTGGCGAGGTGGGCCTCGTCGGCCATGGTATGTGGCTGGCTACCGGAAAACAGAGAAGGGGAAGAAAAAAATAAAAATAAAATAAAAAATAAAATTGTTGGTATTATTGAAAAACTGTCCACGTCAGCGTCAACCGTGCCACGTAGGACATCTTGCGTTCATGTCAGCAATTTCTGGCCAAAATTGGCCCAATGGATTGAATTGGTATCGGCGTGAAAAGGTTTGTAACTAAATTAGTTCAATTGAAAGGTTTATGACTGTATTGGTATCAATACGATAGGTTTATGACTTTTTTTGGGTACTTTTCCCCTATACAAACTATAACATGCTAATCGACGTCTTTATACTCAATGACGATAGCATATGGTAATGTCGTACAATATGACGGGTATACACTTATTTTCAACTTCATTTTGATTTTAGATGATTCGTTGACACTCAGTCTATTGTCCTCCACAAACATCACGAATCGAATATACAATATAAGATGATTCCATTCATCGAACCTATTGTCTTTGCTCCCTTAATGTTTTGAGAATGCTTTGGAGAAACTACATTTATTTTCTAAAGGGGTCATTGAGGTCTTCAACGAAGCGTCGAATCCGCCTCCGAAAGGGTGAAAGCAAAACGAGGATCATTCGAGAAGTCTCGTCTAATCAGGAACGAATTCGATTTGGAATACCAAACCATTCAAATCCACACCAAAAGACAGTACTCCCCAACTTGCGAACATGACTATGAGCTAATCACTCCACAATCAAAGAAGGGTTTTTCTTAGAGACCCCCAAGAGAAAATCACGCAAGTAGGGCACATCAACGATGTAGTAATAGGGTCACTTCAACGCAAAATCGAAGAGGGGGGTCCCGACTCCCACCCATCAAAACTTTCCTAAGGTGGCACCAATCCACTGTTCCAACACGAGACGTTTCGGGCTTTCATTGGCGATCCGGCAGAGACACGAGCCGGTGGGGGCATAGTCAAAGAATCATCTTCCAGAAGAATCGAAACTGAAGATATCCCACTTTCGAGTCTTTTGACTCGTTGTCGTTAAGGAAAGACCACGCGAGCGTCTTCTCCCAATGACACAGGAAATTGAGGCTCTGTCCATCCAGGATGGTACTTGCACCATCTTCCGTGCATTCATCGTCTAAATGTAACCCATGCATGCAATCTATAACGACTAGATCCGACGAGGACAGAGAACGGTCGCCGGGACCGGAGGGTCCAGATAAGGAGCAGCTTCTGGCATGCTTTTAGAATGGCGAAACGCGGTAGGAATTAACATAATTGCACACCAGACGGGAGAGTGATTATGGGATATACATGTGAAAACTAGAATTAACTCACAGAAGCGCCTTTTAACGTAACGACGTCGTTTATCCTTGGAACTCCAAAGTTTTTATCCTTGGAACTCTAAAGTTAAGCGTGCTAGGGTGGAGTACTACCAGGTTGGGTGACCTTCCGGGAAAGTGCTCAGTTGTACGTCAAATGACAAAACCGCGAGGCTCGATATGGACAGAGTTAACGGAATAACTCGATTGCACCAATTTGACTAGTTTTAAGACTTGATTGCATTTTTTGTAAGTTTTAAGACTCATACATTTTCGTGACAAGTTTTAGCACTTCCGATGCACATATTTTTTTTTTCTATGTGAAGTCGCTTTCTTTAGGTAGATCAAGCTAAGTCTTCCGCAATTCTTGCAACAGCGGATGTGCAAAGAACGGTGAGAATTGAACAGGCGGGACCGTTTATGTGAATACGTGTCGATTTCGAAACTTGAGATGTGCTCCATCACAGTGTCCACCACTTATAAAGAATGGTGATGTTGTGATTTGAACTACATCATCTTATGGAATTCGAATAAATTAAGTGTTCTCCATAAAGAAAAAGCTCATAAGCATTTAGAATTTGAAACAAAAAATACACTAGTAATCTGCAGATGCTTAACCTTATACTCCTTTTTCGACCCCGAAATAAATAAATAAATCATACTCCTTTTACTACGAACCGGATTTTTGGCCGGCGCTTTGCCGGGCATGTCTTTATTCACGGTTTCGAATCGTTAATAGTGTCGATCAGAGGGGATGTGATGTAAGAGAGGAGCTGAGGGTTGTTGATTTTTTTGTTCCTAACTTCATCAAATATCGTAAATCAAGGAGTCTGAAGATTAAATTGTACCGGGGGGTACTGTCTTCGCCTTTCAGTTCAATGGACTATTCGAAGCACAGGCTAAATAGCAGTGAGATGAAGCTCACGACAAGGGCCTCCAGCGGTAATCCGGTAACCCAACGCCCAGCCTGGATGCTTTCCTTATTTTAACGTGCCGGTGCCGCACACCTCCCCCCCCCCTCAATTGAGATAAATTATTTTTTCTTCCTTTCATCTCAAGGGAATACCCCCAAATTTTTACATCCCAGAATTCAGATGAAGCCTTTTAAGATCTTGCTTAGGACCCCCAAAGATTAAATTGTAAGTCAAGGAAATATAGCAAAAATTAAATTTCCGGTAATTTTTTTTCAGATATAATGTTAGCCTAAGAACACAACGAGACACAAAATTATAATAAATGCAAAAATTTAAATTCTAGAGCACTATTTTCTTATTATTTGTGAATTTTTCTTCAATTTATTTGGCTCAAGTTCTGTCTTTCAATTCTATTATATGCATCGATCACAAAAATTAACAAAGGAAAAAAAAAAAAACTACTTAGGCCAGGGAAAATTACCAAAAAAAGTCCTAAACCTATACGATTGTGTCAATTTAGTCCCAAACTTTTTTTTTTTTGCTAATTCAGTCCATTTGGGCAGGCGGCGCTGACATGGCACTACCAGCGCTGACGTGGACTTTTTAAAATAATATTCTAATAATTTTATAAGTTTTTATGATTTTTTTCTTTTTTCTTTTTTCTTTTCTTTTCTTTAGTTTTTTTTTTTCCATCCTCGTCGGCCGCAGGCGAGGGCCGGGATGCCCTCGCCAGATCTAGCCAAGAGAGGGTGCCGGGGGTCGGGATGAAGATAAGATGTCTTTTATATTTACCTTTACAAACCAGAAGCTGAATTTGTAATTACTAAAAGCTCCCATCTTTGGTCATTCCTAAATTATATAAATGTGTCGATCATTTAGAACGTATTTGAATTGTTACATAAACTGAAAAAGTTTTAGCATGATAAACTAAAGCCCATGGACTTTGTCTTTATCGACATATGTGCAAGTTCTCAATGTTAAATTAAGTGAGGCTTAAATTGACTTATTGTAATCGTTATTCTTGATAATAATTCAAGTTTGAAAAAGATGTTCTAAAATAAGTTGTAATGGTTACCACTTTTATTTTTTTTTACAAATTGCAAGTTAAAATTTATTATTTATTTATTGTAACTTTGGGGTAACATGGTCAATATAATCCTCATAGTCAAAAGCAGAAAAATTAATGAATAAGTATTTGAAATAAGCTTTAATGTATAGAAATTTTATTTATTTGTCGGCCCAAAATCATAATTTGCGTCAATTATTTAGAACTTATGAGAATGTTGATATCGAAGGGAAAAGCTGTAGCACAACAAATTAAAACCTATGAACTATATCATTATCAATCTTTTTAAAATTAATTATCCCCTATTCATTTTTTTCCAATTACAATTGTTCCATCGGGTACCCGCCTGGGGTATTTTAACCTTTTTTTTTTTATCGGTTCAAACCGAACTTTTCACTGTTTCATCCGAGTCTAAGTCGCTAATTAATTCGGAAAGCACGGTGTCGAATAGCGAGACATGGTGTTATGGATGAGTTGAGGTTGACATGAAACTGCTTTGAACCAAGTGTGTAGTCCGGTGAGAGATTAACTACATATTCGAGTCCTGATCTGTCGTATTAATCATCCGTAATTATGATTAATCAAGTCATTAAAAATTGCAGCTCATGCATGCATGTACGTACAAGTAAAGAACACAAGAGAAACAACAAACGAAGGACTACAGCAACGTACACTTCCCGCTTTTCACATTGCTATCGCCATCGGTTTTGTTCTTTGTTTTGGTTAATTAACTAAACATTCGTTTCAGCCACTCTAATCGCTATCCAGGGTTTTCAAGGCAGCTTGTGGAATCCTTGGAAAAATTACTTTTCTTAGTCTTAGTGGGCATCTCCACGTTTCATGCAAGGCCATTGTGGATAAACATGGCATCAAAGGGGAAGAAGGAGACGGTGGAAAAGACAAGTTTAAGACTACAATGTTCCTCAAAATACATCTTGTGTTTGTTCTTTTTCGTTCAAGTTGATCTTGATCCCTTCTCGAAATCTGGTATTGATTAGGGGTGAGCATGATCCGAGTGGGCGATTTCCACCTTAGAATCAGGAACCGCCCACTAAGGGCAGATTCCGAAAAATTGAAACCGGGAACATCCCTTTGCTTCTATAGATCCACCAGAGAATCGGATTACCAGTCCGGTTCCCGGATGGGTCCATGGAACCGGTCCCACCAAGCAAATGGAGGCGACCAAGAGCGAGAGAGGGAGGCGATGAATGATTGGAGGCGCGGCTGTGACTCGATGGGAGTTGAGACTTGACGCTGTGAGTCAGTGGGCGTTGAGTCCGTGAGTCTAGAGACCGAGACGGAGAGACCGAGGTGAGAGTCAGAGTTTGAGATGAGATGCGCGAGTTTCAAATTAGGGATTTAATTTTTTTTTTAACATTATAAATTATATTGTATATTACCGATCCGATCCGGTCCGCTCCGGTCCGAGTGGGTGGGCAGGCAGTTCCACGGAACCGGGAATCGGACCGGTTCCCTTAGGAACCACCAGTTCCAAGCTAGTTTCGGGCGGTCCGAGTGGTTCCCGATTCCTTTGCACGCCCCTTGTATTGATTAGAAATTTCTTTTGCAAAGAGCTTGTTACCTGGGTTTTGAACAATTTAGGGCAGCATCGCAATGGCCCATTCATGGATCATGGCCAGATCAACCACTTTTTTGGTTCTCATTCTTGGTATCTCGATCCAATCATGATCTTTCGAATTAGAGATCATACGTATCACCGATCAGACTCCTTAACGGATAATTACTTTGAAGCCTGGCTTGCTTAATTCTCCACATCAATGGTACGATTTCTACACAAAGTAAGTGTTCATCAAGTCGAATTGTAGATTGGGAGGCTGTTTCCAGTTCGATCTTTTATTAGGCTTGAGAGTTTGCATTCAGATCTGGTGACTTGTACAGCAGCTTGTGGCAAGTTTGGTTGGTGGGACTGAGAGAGATCGAGCGGCTAATGTCGCTACAAGAGATAATCTTTACTAGTAATCCGTCGCAGTTAAGCAAATGTGGCACGAAGGCTCCGCTAGTGATACACGGGACGGAAATTAAATAGCACAGGATGCAGACAGTTTGGAAGCGGATAGACGAAGTACAGGTTTAAAGCATGAACCGAATAGCATCTGAATACCGATCCAAGTCATTACCAGAAAAAAGAGAACTATCGAAACTCAATAATGAAGGAGTTCCAGAACATAGCATCAGAGCTAGAGAGCTACAATACACAAGACAGGATCTAATGCTCTATCTCATTTTCATGGAGAAGTTTTCAGAAATCGATCGTGTCTATTTCTAGAGTTTTGCACCCAACGACAAATGCGACAGTTGAAACAAAGCCTACCCAGTACCACAATTCATCATCAGTCTCTTTCCTTCCTCAGCTTCTTCATAGCACCAAGAGACTGTCGTGCCATCAGTTGGCGACGGAACCATCACAGGGAAGGATATAATCAATAATCAAGTCGGCTCCTCTTCTAGATTATCGTATTATTATCATCTCGTGGCTACAGATGGTTGGTAACCCCCACCATACACGCTTGTAGTGATGTAAAAGAGATGCCATCGAGGCACGTAGAAAGACTGCTTCATGTAAAGCCAGCTGAATCTACTTTAGTAGTGGTAACAGAGCCAATACATACCGGCGGAGCAGTTGGTTCACTCATCTAACACAGGGGAAAGCAAGGGCTTATCTGAAAAGAAAGCTTCCAAGTTCCCGATGACGAGATCACATAAATCCGATACGGATTCCGCAGTAAAAACAGCTGTATGCGGGGATAATACGACATTATCAAGAGCAAGGACCTCTTCAGGAACATTGGGCTCATTCTCAAACACATCTAAGCCGGCGCCTCCAAGCTCTCCCTGGACTAGAAGTTGCACCATTTCCTTTTCATGGATAATTGATCCACGTGCAATGTTGACTATCACACCTTCCTTCCCCAAAGCTAATAGTACTTCCCTATTGATCATGTGGTGGGTTTGCTCATTCAGGCCACAACAGATTACGAGGGCATCGCAGTTACTGGCGAGCTCGCGGACATCGGAGTAGAAGGGGTATGAAACATATGGCTTCTTCTTCCTGGAGTTATATGAAACGGTGCATCCAAAGGCCTCAAGCCTTTTAGCAACTTGTAGGCCAATCCTTCCCAATCCAACAACTCCGGCTCTCTTGCCTCCTAGCTGCAAGTGAAATTGCCACCACAGGAGAAGATACAATTTACAATTCATGTGTAACTGAGACAATAAGATCAAAAGTTGAACAAAACGGAAGGAAGGAATTCTCCCTGAATTAAGAAAAAATAAACGACGACATACTATTCTACATCTACACCTCACTAGTAACAGAAAAACACGCAATAACGAGTTAAGCCAACCAGTTCAAAGGACCTTATGTTATGCCGCATCTGTTACTGAGATTAAATGGATTGTCCAAGTGTGCTTCATTAGTCAAATCCATCAGCATTGACATTTTCAAGAGAAGACAATACATTCATAATTTCAATTGCCTTGCTATAGAATACCGTATGCCACGGCTGTAAAACATGGCATGACCCATATTACAGCATTTGCACCATTGAATTTATTAAGCCAAGCCAGGGGATGCTCAAGACCAGTAACTCTGTCAACCAACATATCAGACCAAACTCCTCATCAAAGATAAATCTTGTGGCCACGTCAATTATCTTAAATGAAGATTTTACCTATCATATTAACTGTCGTTAAATCAAAATTTAAAAACTTTAGGAAGTTGAATGCGTCAGAGTTGAACGAAGGAAAATAAGGAAATCCAATCTTTCCAAAGATCATGTATTAATAGAGAGGTCGTTTTGGCCATGATGACGAAAAATCTTTTTATGCATCTAGACATAGTCTATATACCTTAAATTACTAGTGTTAGCCCCTACAAGATGTCTGAGTGACAACTAGAAAGATAGACCCTTTGTACGGATCATAGCTTTTCTCGTCAAACAATCATGCTTGGCCAGCCCAAAGCGCTAAAGGTCTCGACATAGGGACCGGCTCGTTGGCTCGGTATAAACATCCTCCACCTGATCAGCCAATTAATAGTAGAGCAGTCTGTAAAACACTTCTACCTCAAGAAACAAGTAAAAACTATGCTGCTCCCTTCAGCTATTCTTTCTCCAGAAGTTGATCGATACAGAGCACATTGCAGTGCTGTCAAATGATCGTGTTTAGCTAGAAAATCATCAATCTCTCTACAGTTTAGAGGCCAAAGGTTTAACATAATGTAACAGAGCACATAATCATCAACGGCGAAACTCAGTTCTCAAATTGTCGATTCTCTAAAATGCTGACTCTTGCACATTCAATTAAAGCTCACTTTCACTTAATTCTCGTCTCTTGATTACTAAACCGTTATCCAAACAACTGTTAACGACAAAAATCGTCACAGACAGGTAAAGAGATTGAGCGAGCACTGATACCTTCGAACCGAGTGCGAATTCACCCTTACTACTCCACAATCCACGCCTCACGTATCGGTCGCTCGCCGAGACCTTCCTCAGCACGTCGATCAGCAGCCCGACCGCCAAATCCGCCACTTCATCCGAGTACACGTCCCCGGCGCTGGCGATCGCGATCCCCCGCCTCCGGCACTCGGCCAGGTCGATGTGGTTGAGACCCGCGCTGGTGGTGACGACGAGGCGGACCTCCGGGAGCCGCCGGATCATGTCGGCGGTGACCGGAGCTCCGCCGGAGGTGAGGATGGCCTCGGCGGAGCGGGCGTCGGCGGAGGAGAGGAAGTCGTGGAGGGGGAGCGGCGATTCCCAGGGCTTGAGGAAGTGGAAGTTGTCGGGGAGGGGACGGTTGAGGAGGGCGAAGTGGGGAGGGTGCCGGAGTAGGAGGATGCAGGGCGGGGGACGGCGGTGGAGGGGCGGAGGAGCGCCGTCGTGGTGGGGGTGGGAGGCCATGGGAAGTCAAAAAATGAGTGATTGAGAGGCGCGTCCCTGTCGAATATATATATAGACAGAGAGAGGAATTTTGTTGCCGTTGCTGGTGAGGGAGACTGAGAGGAATTAGGTGCCATAACATAATATGCGGGGAAAATTTCAATTAAGGGCTCGAAGTGCTCTTATTTTTTTAAATAAGGGCCTGAAGTGGTCCTTATTTCAAAAAAGGGCCTGAGGTGCCCTCATTGTTTCAAACAAGGACCTGAAGTGATTATGCATGTTTCAAATAAAGGCCTCACCTCACCTACCAGCCGGCGGCTAAATATTTCGGCCGATCAAAAGCATTTTCGTCAAAATATAATTTTTAATTAAATTAAATTAAAAAATAAAAAATAAAAAAAACATACAAAAAAATAGGAAAAAAAAAATCAAACACAGGCGGGAGGGCTGCCCTCCCGCCTATGGTTGCTGCCGTGGTCCCCGGGGCCTCGACGAGGGCCGACGACCTCGCCAACCAATGATGAGGGCCAACAAGCCCTCGCCATGACTGGGAGAGGGTCGCCGGCCCTCGCCCAGGTCTGAGGGAGGGCAACGGGCCCTCGGCCGGACCAGGGCGAGGGTCGCGGCCCTCTCCCGGCTTTAGCGAGGGCCAACTGACCCTCGCCACTGGTCGACGGGGTTGTTGGCCCTCGCCGAGGCGCCGGTGACCCCGACGACAGCCGTCGCCGCCCCATTGGGGGTGGGGCGGCGTCCATAGGCAAGAGGCAGCCCCTCCCGCCTGTGTGCCTTAAAAAAAAAATAGAAAACTAAAAGAGGAATAAACAAAACAAAAATTCAAAAAAAAATTTAAAAAAAAAATGACGAAAATGCCCCTAATCAATTGGTGAGAGGCGCTTTTTTGAAACTGATATGGCCACTTCATGTCCTTATTTGAAATAATATCCAGTTTATGCCATTATTTGAAACAAAGTCCACTTCATGTCCTTATTTGAGAAAATAAGAGCACTTCAGGCCTTAATTGAAATTTTCCCTAATATGTGTGGTGGCCCGCCATAAATTCGAGTGGATTTTAGACCCCAAAAAAAAAAATTCGGGTGGATTATTCTTGTCATTTGAATCATCGTTCATATACTTCTACGATCATAAAGCTTTTCTTTTACGAAAAATTGATGAAAATGTATAACGTCCTTTCCATTTTTAAGTAAGGTTGAATAGAGTTCGCTCGTTTTGATAAATTCGCGTCTTACGTGCCGTCTAAAATTAGCTTATGATGTAAATAAATACAGAGCTCCCCTTTCATTCATACTAAAAATCCTTAAAAATGTGTGCAATTTCTGATTATCTCGGATAAACCTGTGGGGTCAATATTTCTTCCCCGGAGATTGTTCCTTTTCTTTTCTTTTTTAATACTAATCGATTTTTTTTTTTATGGTCGAATATGCTAATCGACTTAAACTAGCATAATTCGACATTTAAATAACGTGCGTGCCAAGCGACTCTCGATTATAAAAAAAAAAGGGTAACCATCAAATCACTAAACAGTCAAACGTGGTGAAGCGCACCTTCCTCTTGACTCTTGAGTCCAATTCAATCAGATTGGGCAAAGAGAAGATGTACGTATTCTTTTCTATCATAGGAAATTGAAAATGCTACCTGGACTTTCGTACATAGGGGCAGCTCGAGGTTGTCGGATGATCGGTCCAAATCGAACTTCCATATTGAGCCACTTTGCTATGTTATGTATATGGTTGATTAGTGTGGTGGTTCGTGTTTGTTGCAGTACCAAGCATGTTTGTAACATAACATCCAACCGGATTCTTCTCTAATCAATTATCCGGTGATAAGAAGATCAACAAAAATGGACAAGAGAGACGAGGTAAGTTGGGCTTCTCCGGTTGCGCGACTTACCCGATAGATAAATTGTGCGAAGAGATTATACGATTTAGCTTCATTAGGTTTCTCATCTATATCATTGAAGATGCGTTTGGTGAAAAAGGAGAGTGAATGGTGAAAAATAAAATCGAGAAGAAAATGGAAAAAGAAAAAGGAGAAATGAAATCGATATCTATATATCATGTAGATTTAATGTCGAATTTCATAAAAGAAAAGGTTAAGGGAATAAAACGATGTTACTGGAAGCCTAGAAGTGGGTTTTTTTTGTCAAAAAATATGGTTAACGAGTGTCTTCGAGATATTGATTAACCATAATCTCATTTTCAAACATAATACAAGCGATAAAGCAAATCATGATAAAGCAAATCCTCCATGATTTGTGCTGATTTCGTTGATAGAGCCAATTTTTCATGATTTGCATCGATTCCGTTGATAGAGCAAATCTTCCATGATCTGTGCTGAAATTGTATATTCTTACCTTTTGTGAAATCTTTTGTACATGTTATAAATATAATACAAATCGCCACACCAAGAGAGTGTGCGATCAAATTCACGTTCATATTCTTTCATGGTATCAGAGCCTACTCAATTTTTTTTTTTTTGTCTTATTTCTCTTCTTCTTTACAATGTCTTCTTCAGCATCCTCTAACACCATTACCGCAACCACCGCTGCTGGCTCTCCATCCTTGTTGGCCCCCTCCCAACCATCCTTTGCTCTCGGCAATATATTCCATGTTCTCCAAATCAAGCTGGATCGCAATAACTACCTTCTGTGGCAAGCACAATTTCTTCCTTTATTTCGTCTTCATGGTTATCTTCGTTTTGTTGATGGCTCATATCCTTGTCCGGCACCTACTATCACTACTGCTGATAGTACTGAGACCATCAACCCGGATCATACTGCATGGCATTATCAAGATCAACTCATCCTCTGCTGCATCCTCTCTACTCTTACTGAATCAGTTTTCTCACACATTATCGGTCTTGAGACTTCTCATGATGTCTGAACTTCGCTTGAGAAACTTTATGCTCCTCAATCTCAAGCTCGCATAATGCAATTGGAGTATCAACTTCGATCTCTAAAGAAGGGCTCCCTTTCCATGGAAGCCTTTGTTCAAAAGGCCAAGAACATTGCAGATCATCTTTCTGCGACTGCTCATCCCATCTATGATTCTCAATTAGTTCTCAGCATCCTCGGTGGCCTAGGTTCGAAGTATGA
Organism: Lenwebbia sp. NSW1173648; assembly: GCA_029784005.1. Classification (NCBI taxonomy): domain Eukaryota; kingdom Viridiplantae; phylum Streptophyta; class Magnoliopsida; order Myrtales; family Myrtaceae; genus Lenwebbia; species Lenwebbia sp. NSW1173648. The sequence goes on from JARCGZ010000005.1 coordinate 8,100,698, forward strand.
TGCATTCATTACCTCGGTTACATCTCGTCTTTTTCCACTACCTATTGATGACTTCCTCGGCCTTCTTTACAATCAGGAAGTTATTCTTCAAAACCGCACCATTGAATCTCCAATAGAGTCTTCTCCAATTGTGAATGTTGCAGTCAAATCATCTTATGTTTGGAATACTCCCTCCAATGGTCGAGGTCGTAGCCGAGGACGAGGACTCGGCCGAGGCCGTAGTCGTAATTTTTATGATGGAACTTATTCTCATTCTCGAATCATCTGTCAGGTATGTGGTCGTGCAGGTCATTCAGCCCTCCAATGCTACCAGCGATTTAATCCTGGCTATAAAACCAATACTGGCTTTCCATCTGCAATGTATGCCTCTTCAACTGGTGAATCGTTTGACCCATATTGGTACCCGGACTCTGGCGCCACTCATCATCTTATAGCTGACATGGCAAACTTGAACATTCGGAATGACTACTCTGGCACCGATCAAATCCGCACTGCAAATGGGTCTGGTTTGCAAATATCACATATCGATTCTTCCATCTTACATTCTCCTACCAGTTCTTTTAATCTACGGAATATTTATCATGTTCCATCTGTCAAGAAGAATCTACTATATGTTTCTCAATTTACTAAGGACAACGATGTGGTATTTGAATTTCATCCTACTTTCTGTTGTGTCAAGGATCGATCCTCGGGGAACCTCCTGCTCAAAGGCCAGAGTAAGAATGGACTTTATCGTCTTAATAATGCACATGCCATCACTAAGGTACCTCTGCAGTCAAATAAATCACCGCCAGCTTCATCTTGCTTCATTGGTGAACGAGTTTTTGCTTCTATTTGGCATGAGCGCTTGGGTCATCCGACTGCCCGCGTTACTTCTTCAGTTATTTCAAAGCATGGCCTACCGATATATGCTTCATCATCATCTAGTTTCTGTGAATCATGTCACGTGGGCAAGTTGCATCGTCTTCCCTTTGCCAAATCAGTTACCACTTGTAATGCTCCTTTGGAATTACTTTATTTTGATCTATGGGGACCTTCTCCCGTTACGTTAGTGAATGGTTTTCGTTATTACGTCATTTTTATTGATGCCTACGGTGGATACACATGGCTTTTTCCACTTACTGTGAAATCTGATGCTCTCTCTACTTTTATGCAATTTAAATCCCAAGTGAAAAAATATTTTAACTGTAACATCAAGGCCCTTCAAACTAATGGAGGGGGTGAGTATAAGAAATTTGATCCTTATCTTCGTCTTCATGGCATCCCGCATCGTCTCTCATGCCCGCACACGTAGGAACAAAATGGTTGCGCAAACACCATCACGTTGTAGAAACTGGCATTACATTGCTTACTCGAGCTTCTATTCCTCGTCTATATTGGACTGATGCTTTCCTCACCGCAGTCTTTCTGATTAACCGCGTGCCTCCAACGGTGTTGGGAGGATTGTCTCCTTATGAGAAATTATTTGGCCAGAAACCTGATTATCTACAGTTGCGTGTTTTTGGATGTGCCTGCTACCCTTGGTTGCGCCCTTATACTCGCCATAAACTTGATGATAGAACAATGCAATGCATCTTCATTGGCTATTCTCCTCATCACCGTGGATATTGTTGTCTCCATCGTAGCACTGGCCGAATATATGTCTCTCGCCATGTGGTTTTCCAGGAGCACTTGTTCCCATTCGCTAAATCACAATCTGGTGAATCGTCATCTCCATCGCCAAGTAACCCTGTTTGCATTGGTTATTCCTCTACTAAGCCCTCACAGCTTCAGGGGTGTACACTACTCTATCAATTCCTTTAAATCCATCTAATATCATGGGCAACTCCTCATCACAACTTCAACCATCATCTACTCCCACACTTCCTTATGGATGCCCCTCTCCAAAAGCTCCACACTTACCATCTTCCAAGCCTCAACCATCAACTTCTACCTATCCAATGGTCACTCGTCTAAAAAATTAACATCCGCAAACCAAAGGTTTTTGTCACCACTAAGCACCCACCGTGTTCTTGTTTTCACTCAAGCCTGACATCAAGTGAACCCTCTTGTTTTTCCGTTGCAAACAAAGACCCTAACTGGCAACAAGCTATGGCCAGTGAATTTAATGCTCTCATTGAAAATAGCACGTAGGCACTGGTTCCTCATCACCCTTCCATGAATGTGGTCAACTGCAAGTGGATTTATCGTCTTAAAACCAAGGCCGATGGCTCGATTGATAGATACAAAGCACGGCTCGTTGCGAAGGGCTTTACTCAACAAGCTGGCTTGGACTATGATGAAACTTTTAGTCCAGTTGTCAAATCGACAACAATCCGAGTTGTTCTCTCCTTAGTCATTACATATAACTGGTCTCTACGCTAATTGGATATCAAGAATGCTTTTCTCCATGGCACCATTAAAGAAAAAGTCTACATGAAGCAGCCCCAAGGATTTGTTGATTCGCGTTATCATGGCCATGTATGTCTTCTTCGGAAAGCTCTATATGGGCTAAAATAAGCTCCAAGAGCCTGATTTTCTCGGCTAAGTTCATACTTATTATCTATTGGATTTGTGGCCTCCACTGTCGACTCTTCATTATTCATTCAATGTAGATCTGATCATATTCTAATTTTTCTCATATATGTTAACGACATCATCATTAATGGGAGCTCTACTTCCTCCATCACCGAATTAATCACTCAACTTGGCATTGAGTTTGCAATCATTGATTTGGGAAATTTATCATACTTTCTTGGCATCGAAGCCCATAGATCCTCTACTGGGCTGTCCCTAACTCAATCCAAGTATGCTATTGCTCTTCTCACTCGCACAGGCATGGCCGATGCAAAACCTTGCTCATCGCCTATGTCTCCCTTGGCTTCTAAGTTGTCGAAGCAAAGTGGTGAACTACTGACTGATGCCTCCACATATCAGAGTATGGGTGGGGCACTGCAATACCTCACTCTTCCGAGGCCAGATCTATCCTTTGCTGTCAATAAAGTGTGCCGATTCATGCATTGTCCAACTGTGGATCATTGGTCAGCCGTCAAACGAATTTTGCGCTATCTCAAAGCTACTATTCATCATGGGATTACCTTGCAAACTATGCACCAACTGACCCTGACTACATTTACAGATGCTGACTGGGCCAGCTGCCTAATGACTGAAAGTCCACAAGTGGTTATTGTATTTATTTTGGTCCCAACTTGGTTTTTAGGAGTTCTAAAAAGCAACCAACTGTTGCTCGATCCAGTACTGAATCGGAATACAAAGGGGTGGCTAATGCAGCCTCTGAATTGTTATGGCTTATGGCTATTACAACTTCTCTGAGATCTTCGATACACTCTTCATCGGTCACCACTTGTCGTTTGTGATCATGTAGGGGCAATATATCTTGCCGCAAACCCCATCTTCCATGCACGAACCAAGCATGTGGAAATTGACTATCATTTTGTTCGTGATTTAATCAGTAAGAAGCAGTTGGAAGTTCGCTTCATTCCTACACAGGTGCAAACGGCTGATGTCATGACAAAGCCTCTATCAATATCCAGGTTTCTTATTATGCGCGACAAGCTCACAGCGACACCGCCACCATTTTGCTTGAGGGGGTGTGATAAAGTAAATCCTCCATGATTTGTGCTAATTTCGTTGATAGAGCCAATCTTCCATGATTTGCGTCGATTCCGTTGATAGAGCAAATCTTCCATAATCTGTGCTGATATTATATATTCTTACCTTTTGTGAAATCTTTTGTACATATTATAAATATAATACAAATCGCCACACCAAGAGAGTGTGCAATCAAATTCACGTTCATATTCTTTCAACAAGAAAGACGTGCATCGAAAAGGATGGGACTTTCGGCATTTTTTATCAATTGCCACTTGACGGATTCCATTCCGATTTTCGTTACCTAATCTGGTTATGGGTGGTGGAGGATTCATCGAACTAGTCTCCAAACCTTTTCATCAGCTCGATTAAAGTGATTCAAAAGTCCAAAGCATTTGAGACCCTGTACAACCACCAGCATGTATGATGTTACAAAACTAAGAGGCACTCATGCTTTAGAACATCATCGAGGTGGAAAAGGGAAAGTCGGGTCGATTTGGATCGATTCTCGGGGAGGTGCCAACCGCCTTTCGATGTTTGCCAGCGGCGCTCGCAAGCCGCACCCATCCTTTTGCTTTCCCTGCGCCCCCCAAATTGAGTCTTCTGTTCTCTCACAGACTGATAATCCTCCAAAGAAAACGTGATGATAAAGAAGTTCCAGAACATCAAGATTAGAGCTAGAGCTTCAATACAAAACACAGGATCTACTGATACCATCTTCATTTTCGTGGAGAAGTGTTCAGTAGTCAACATGTCCCCATTCTAGAGTCTTGCACCCAATGACATGTGTGACAGTTAAAACAAGGCTTACCCGGTATCGGAATTCATCAAAGCTTTCCTTCCTCAGCTTCTCCATGGCACACCCGACAGACCATCGGACGATCAGTTGGCTTTCGCCGATTGTGGAAAGGATTAACAAATACAACATGAAGAAACCATCACAGGGAAGAATATAATCAGTAACCAGGAGGCCAGGGATAGTGGGTTAGACGCACCAAACACGGCTTGTAGTGATGCAAAACGGATGCCATCAAGGCACACGTATTGAGACCAAAGTATGTAGGAAGCCTGCTTCAGGTAAAGCCAGCTGAGTCTAGTTCAGGAGTGGTAACAGAGCCAATGTAGACCGGCGGAGCAGTCGGGTTCACTCATCTAACGCAGGGGAAAGCAAGGGCGTATTTGAAAAGAAAGCTTCCAAGTTCCCGATGATGAGATCGCATAAATCCGATATGGTTTCCGGGGTAAAAACAGCCGTGTGCGGTGATAATACGACATTATCAAGACCAAGAAACTCTTCAGGAACATTAGGCTCATTCTCAAACACGTCTAAGCCGGCGCCTCCAAGCTCTCCCTGGACTAGAAGTTGCACCATTTCCTTTTCCTCAATAATTGGTCCACGCCCAATGTTGATAATCACACCTTCCTTCCCCAAAGCTAATAGTACTTCCCTATTGATCATGTGGTGGGTTTGCTCATTCAGGCCGCAACAGATTACGAGGGCATCGCATTTAGTGGCGAGCTCACGGACATCAGAATAGAAGGGATACGAAACATATGGCTTTTTTTTACTAGAGTTATATGAAACGGCACATCCAAAGGCCTCAAGCCTTTTAGCAACTTTTAAGCCAATCCTTCCAAATCCAACAATTCCAACTATCTTGCCTCCCAGCTGCAAGTGAAATTACCACCACAAGCAGAGAAGATATCATTTACACTTCATGTACGACTGAGACACTAAGATCAAGTCATACAAAATGGAATAATTCTCCCTGAATTACGGAAATAAATGCCAACATACTATTCTACATCTACACCTCACTAATGACAGAAAATTACACAAGCATGAGTTAAAGTCAATCAGTTTAAAGGGCCATATGTTATGCCACATCTGTTACTGACCCTAAATCAATCACAGTCAAATCCATCAGCATTGACATTTTCAAGACAAGACAGAACACTCTGTAATTTCGACTACCTTGCTAAAACATGGAGTGACCAATATTACAAGGTATAATTCTGCCTAACAACGTATCAGACCAATCTCCCCATCAAAGATGAAATTTGGGCCGAATTATCTATCTTAAATGGAATGCGTTAGAGTTGAACGAAGTAAAAGAACTAAACCCAATCTTTCAAATGAAAATCTATTATTAGAGAGGTTTTCTTGCCCCTCGTGATGAAAAAGCTACGCTTTGTGCATCTCCACTCGGTTTTTGTACCTTAAACTACTAGTGTTACCCCCTAGTTATCTTGTCGAACAACCGCGATAGCCAGCCCTAAGAGTTAAAGGTCTCGACTTAGGGGCTCGTTCGCTCCCTATAAAACTTCCTCCACCTGATCAGACCAATTAACAGTGGAATAAATGATCTATAAAACACTTCTACCTCAAGAAACAAGTCAAAACTATGCTGTCCTGTTTAACTATTCTTTCTCCAGAAGTTGATCGATACAAATGGTTGTGTTTAGCTAGAAGACCTCATCATTCTCTCTACAGTCTAGAGTCCGAAGCTTTAACATGATGTAACAGAGCACAGAAACATCAATGGCGAAACTCAGCTCTCAAATTGTCGATTACTCAGAAATGCTGACTCTTGCACATTCAATTAAAGCTCATTTTCACTGAATTGTCCTCTCATGATTACTAAAAACTCATCCAGCAAACTATTGATGATGAAAAGCGTCACAGACAGATGAATAGATTGAGCGAGCACTAAGACCTTCGAACCGAGTGCAAATTCACCATCGCTACTCCACAGTCCCCGCTTCACGTACCGGTCGCTCGCCGAGACCTTCCTCAGTACGTCGATCAGCAGTCCGACCACCAAATCCGCCACTTCCTCCGACTTCGTCTCCCCAGCGCGGGCGACCGCGAACCCCCGCCTCCAGCACTCGGTCAGGTCGATGTGGTTGAGGCCCGCGCTGGTGGTGACGACGAGGCGGACCTCCGGGAGCCGCCGGAGCATGACGGCGGTGACCGGAGATCTACCGGAGGTGAGGATCGCCTCGGCGGAGCGGGCGTCGGCGGAGGAGAGGAAGTCGTCGAAAGGGAGCGGCGATTCCCATGGCTTGAGGAAGTGGAAGTTGTCGGGGAGAGGACGCCCGAGGAGGGAGAAGTGATGAGGATGACGGAGGAGGAGGACGCGCGGCGGGGAGCGGCGGTGGAGGGGCGGACGAGCGCCGTCGTTTTGGGGGTGAGAGGCCATGGGAAGTCAAAAGTAGTGATTGAGAGGAGTCTCCGGTAGAATGTAGGGAGGGGAAGATATTTTGTTGCCATTGCTCGGGAAAGCTCATGGAGACTCGGAGGAATTTGGCGCCATCTAGTGATGGCCACAGTTTCGAACCGACCCAGATGCGGCGGTTCCGATTTAGAACCATGGAAGAATCGGAATCGGAATCTTAAGGGGCGGTTTCGATTTCGGTTTTGAACCGGTTCAAAACCGGTTCCAATTGGTTTTTGCTCGGAGACGTGATTAGACTCGCGAGTCGGAGGACTTTTCTACTAAAAATTTTAACACTAAAAATTTTAACTTCCAAAACCGATTCCAAACCGATTCCGATCTGTTTCGTTCGAGGACGTGATAACTTAAACTACACTTTTACTTAACCGAATAGCCAAAAAGTGAACTTAACCAAATGGCCAAGAAGTGAGCCTTCATATCTCATACATAGCATTTTATAGAGCCACCTCACTTGTTATCCTCACTAAGCATCCAATGTGGGACTCTTTTCTTCAACTTGTAAGGAGTCAAGTCTCATATGTGGTTTCTTAAAGAGACTTTTTGCAAGAGTCCCATATTGGGTGGTGAGGGAAAGAGACAAGCAATGCAAAAAGTCTCTTTAAGAAACCACATATGAGACTTGACTCCTTACAAGTTGAAGAAAGGAGTCCCACATTAGATGCTTAGTGAGGATAATAAGTGGAGTGGCTCTATAAAATGCTATGGATGAGATATGAAGACTCACTTCCTGGCCATTTGGCTAAGTTCACTTTTTGGCTATTCGGCTAAGAAAAAGTGTAATTTAAGTTAAAATTTTTAGTAAAAAAATCCTCCGACTCGCGTGTCTAAGCAAGTCCTCGAGCGTTGATTGCATGTCGGATATAAGACACGTGTCGAACGGGTGTCTTTCTCTTAAATAAAAAAAAAATTCACGGTTCGGCGGTTCCGAGCTCGGTTCACTATTTGAGGAGCTCGTAACCGGCCCCTATGGCACGGGCTGGTTCCGATTTGGAATCGGCGGGCCCGATCAACGGGCCGGTTACCGATTTGACCCGGGCCTATTCCGGGTCCAAATCGGCCCGTGGCCACCACTAGCGCCATCACATTATGGTGGCCCACGAGCCACAGCCTTGAATTCACGTAGATTATTTACGTCATTTTAAACCATATATAAATTCATCACGAAAAACCCCAAACTGATATATTCGAAATTTATCTCAAATTAATTTTTTGACCACAAACCCCTAAACTAGTACACTTGTGATAAATTTACTCCAAACTAATTTTTTGACCGCGAAAATTGGTATAAATGTGACAAATTTACCCTCGTTAGTTTTCGTTAAATTTTACCTGCCAATTATTGAGTTGGGTGACACGTAACCGTTGACGGGTGTACCAGTTGGGGGTTTTTACCCTTCTTTGGCACAAGTGTACTAGTTTGGGGTTATTCATGTTATTAACTCAATTTAACGTACACTAACGAACCGTAAATTTGTCACATCTGTTTGACCAAAAAAATTGTCACAACTGTACCAATTTGAGATTTTTGGTGATAAAAAAATTAGTTTGGAATAAATTTGCCATAGGTGTACGGTGTACCGGTTTGGGGTTTTTCGTGGTCAAAAAATTAGTTTGGGATAAGTTTGTCACAAATGTACCGATTTGAGATTTTTCGTAATATTAGCCCTAAGTAAAATAAGGTGGATTTATCTATTGATAAATTCATGTCATATTCGTACCGGTAGAGGTAGTTCATGTGATCTCGTATCTTGCATAAATTATTTCCAATGTATAGACAAAGCTCTCTTTTTTAATTATCTGTGTGCCAATATCAAGTTCAACAAAAATGGAAAAGGCAGAAGTGATAGGTTGGGTTTCTCCATTGCATGAGTAACTTAACCCATAAACTGTACGAAGAAATTTTCTGATTTACCTTCATTTGGATTTTCGCCTATAAATTTGAGGACGTGTTTGGTAAAGAAAAGGTAAATGATGAAAAAGAAAATTGAGAAGAAAGAAGAAAGAGCGATGAAATAGAATCGGCGTCGATATTCTTTTGTACGTCTGATGAAGAATTACGTGGATGTTTTGTTTACAACATATGAGGGAAGGAAACAATGTTATAGAAGGCCTAAACGGGGATGTTTTTATTAAGGAAACGATTTCGTTATTAGACCATTGATTACGCATGATACGAGAAAGACCACGACGAAAATGATAAAACAAAACAAATTTTTTTAATTGGTCGGAAAACCAAAGCACTTATCGCTATACAAGATTAAGAGAAGCTCGTGCTTAGAATGCTATGAGGTTGGAAAAGGGAAAGTCGAGTCGATTCAGATCGTCCGTCGGAGCGTCGCCGACCTTCTTCCGACGAGCGCGAGACCCGCGAGCCACAGCCATCCTTTTGCTTTCACCATTTTTCAATAATGAGGTCCACCAATTGACTCTCCTAATTGCAAAACATACTCGAATTAGCCTCCATCAAGATGGCACCGACCATTGCAACCACAAGAAAAGCAGATGCCCCCCTTCGTGCGACTCTGCTAATCCTCAAAATGCATTTTCAATAGTAAAAAAAAAGGGGGGGTCGGTTTGGACCAACATCTAGAGTTCATTTCCTCTAGAAGTGCAACCTTTTCAGAACACATTTGCCACCAACGAAAACGCAATGATAAAGAAGTTCCAGGACATTAACATTAGAGAGCTACAATACCCGACACAGGATCTTATGATATTATCTTCATTTTCATGGAGAAGTGTTCAGTAATCAACATGTCCGCATTCCGGAGACTTGCACCCAATGGCAAATGCGACCGTTAAAGCAAGGCCTACCCGGCATTTCAATTCATCATCTCTTTCCTTCCTCGGCTTCTTCGTAGCACCTGACAGACTATCGTGCAATCAGTTGGCTTTCGCAGGTTGTGGAAAGGATTTAACAAATACCACAGGAAGAAACCATCGCATGTTGGCTCCTTTTCGAGATGATCGTATTATTACAATCCCGTGGCCACAGAGTTGGTCAGCCGCACCAAACACTGCTTGGAGTGATGCAAAACAGATGCCATCACGGCAAACATATTGAGGCCACAGTATGTAGAAAGACTGCTTCAGGTAAAGCCAACTGAATCTAGTTTAGTAGTGGTAACAGAGCCAATACCGGTGGAGCAGTCGGTTCACTCATATAACACAGGGGAAAGCAAGGGCTTATTCGAAAAGAAAGCTTCCAAGTTCCCGACGACGAGATCGCATAAATCTGATAATGTTTCCGGGGTATAAACAGCTGCATGCGGCGATAACACGACATTATCAAGAGCAAGGAGCTCTTCAGGAACACTGGGCTCATTCTCAAACACATCTAAGCCAGCGCCTCCAAGCTCTCCCTGGACTAGAAGTTGCACCATTTCCTTTTCATCGATAATTGATCCACGCCCAATGTTCACAATCACACCTTCCTTCCCCAAAGCTAATAGCACTTCCCTATTGATCATGTGGTGGGTTTGCTCATTCAGGCCGCAACAGATTACAAGGGCATCACAGTTATTGGCGAGCTCATAGACATTGGAATAGAAAGCATACGAAACGTATGGCCTTTTCTTCCTTGACTGATATGAAATGGCGCATCCAAAGGCCTCAAGCCTTTTAGCAACTTCTAGGCCAATCCTCCCCAATCCAACAATTCCGACTCTCTTGCCACCCAGCTGCAAGTGAAATTACCACCACAAGCAGAGAAGATATAATTTACACTTCATGTATAACTGAGACAATAAGATCAAAAGTCGAATAAAACGGAAGGAAGGAATTCTCCCTGAATTAAGAAGTGACGACATACTATTCTACATCTACACCTCACTAGTAACAGAAAACCACACAAGCACGAGTTGAGTCAACCAGTTCAGAGGGCCGTCTGTTATGCTGCATCTGTTACTCGCCCTAAATGGATTGTCCAAGTATCTTCGAAGTCAAATCCATCAGCATAAAAATTTTCGAGGGAGGATAAATAATCCATAATTTCAATTGCCTTGCTATAATATACTTTATCCCACGGCTGTAAAACATGGAGCAACCCATATTGCAATTTGACAACAAAATCAGTAATTGCACCATTGTATTTACTAAGCCAAGCCAGGGGATGCTCAAGGGCATATAACTCTGTCGGACAACATATCAGACCGACCTCCCCATCAAAGCTAAATCTTAGGACATCTACCTTAAATGGAAGATCTAACCTATCATTTTCACTGTTATAATCGGACCTATGAACACCAGATAAATAAAAAGTTATAAAATCTTTAGGAAGTTGAATGCGCTACAGTTGAACAAAGGGAAATAACTAAATCCAGTCTTTCAAAAGATCATCTATTAATATAGAGGCTTTTTCGCCCGTCATGACGAAAAAGCTTTTTATGCATCTAGACACAGTCTTTATACCTTAAATCACTAGTGTTTAACCTCCCCACCAACGAGAAGTCTGAGGTCCATAAATAACTAGAAGATAGACTCTTCGTACCAATCATAGCGTTTTCTCGTCAAACAATCATGATTGGCCAGCCCAAAGAGCTAGAGGTCTGGACTTAGGGGCTCGTTCGCTCGGTATAAACATCCTCCGCCTGATCATAAGTGCGGCAGTCTACTTCTACCTCAAGAATCAAGTAAAAACTATGCTGTCCTATTCAACTATTCTTTCTTCAGAAATCCCCATTCAAAGCACGTCCCGCCGTTTGTCAAATGATTGAGTTTACCTAAAATACTCATCATTCTCCCTACAGTCTAAAAGTCCAAAGCTTTAACATAATGTATCGGAGCAAGTAATCATCAATGGCGAAACACAGTTCTCAAATTGTCGATTACTAAAATGCTGACTCTTGCACGTTCTATTAAAGCTCACTTTCACTTAATTCTCCTTATCCAGAAAATTATTGATGTCGAAAATCGTGACAGACAGATAAATAGAGCAAGCGAGCATTAAAAACCTTCGATCCGAGTGCAAATTCACCCTCACTACTCCACAATCCACGCCTCAAGTACCGGTCGCCCGCCGAGAACTTCCTCAGCACGTCGATCAGCAGTCCGACCGCCAAATCCGCCACGGCGGCCGTGTACGCGTCCCCCGAGCAGGCGATCGCGATCCCCCGCCTCCGGCACTCGGCCAGGTCGATGTGGTTGAGGCCCGCGCTGGTGGTGACGACGAGGCGGGCCTCCGGGAGCCGCCGGAGCATGTCGGCGGTGACCGGATCTCTACCGGAGGTGTAGATCGCCTCGGCCGCGCGGGCGTCGGCGGAGGAGAGGAAGTCGTCGAAAGGGAGCGGCGATTCCCATGGCTTCAAGAAATGGAAGTTGTCGGGGAGGGGACGGTTGAGGAGGGAGAAGTGATGAGGGTTACGGAGGAGGAGGACGCGAGGCGGAGAACGGCGGTGGAGGGGCGGAGGAGCGCCGTCATTTTGGGGGTGAGAGGCCATGGGAAGTCAAAACTCAAAAGTGGTGATTGAGAGGAGTGTCCGGTCGAAGGTAGAGAGAGAGATTTTGTTTCCCTAGCTCAGGAAAGGTCATGGAGACTCCCAGGAATTTGCCGCCATTACATTATGGGGGCCCACTGCCTTGCGTTCAGCTGCCATAATTAAAATATATAAATTCATCTCGATTTTTGGGGAAGTGCTCTCTTTTTTTTTTTTTTTCAAATAATAATCTGAAATGAACTTTGTTTCAAATAAGACTTAAAATGTCATCATTATCTCAAAAAATGGCCTAAAATGGCTATGATTATTTCAAATAAAAGCCTGACCTCGTCGGCCGGCCGATTGAAGGCATTTTTGTCAAAATGTAAATTTAATCTAATTTTTTATTAAATTAAATTAAAAACAAAAAGTGAAAAAAAAAAAAGTGAAAAACACAGTCCTCCTGTCTGTGGCCGCCGCTCCACCACCGGCGGGGCGGCGGCTTCGGCCATCGGGGTCACCGGCGACCCCACCGACTAGAGGCGAGGGCCGCGGCCCTCAGCGTCAGCCGAGAGCGTGGTGGGTCGGAGGGCGCCGTTTACCTCGGTCCCGATCGACGCCGAGGGCCGCAGACCCTCGCTGAGGCGCCGGCGGCCACAGGCGGGAGGACTGTGTTTCTCTATTTTTTTTACTTTTTGTTTTTTTTTTCAAAATCTCTTAAAAAAATAGAAAATAAAATAAAATTATAAATTACCAAAATGTCCATAACTAAAATGACTCATGCCCTTTTTTTAGACTAATATAGTCACTTCAGGCTCTTTTTTGACACAACGAGGGCACTTCAGGCCCTTTTTTGAAACAAGATCCACTTCATGCCCTTATTTGAGAAAATGATGGCACTTAAGGCCCTTATTTAAAATTTTCCCTCGATTTTTTAAGTAAATTTATAGTTGGGAAGTTCATACGTTAGATGAATTTCGTGTCATATTCGTACCAGTTGTTCATGTCATATTCGTACCAGTTGTTCATGTCAAGTCAAGCATAAATTATTCTCGATGCTAAATACAAAGCTCTCTTTTTTCTCAAAAAGTAGATAAGAATGTGTGTGTTGCTATTTCTTATACCTCTAAATCACGTATTATCTGCTTTGATCCGTATCATCCCGAGAGTGCTCTCACTTAAGCATGCTTAACATTAGAGTTATAATGCTAAACGTTGTTACGTCAAAAAGCGTATCTTGTGAGTTATTTTCACTTTCAAATATATAATCTAAGGACATTTTCCCCTGCTCAATACACAATTCAATCCGCTCCACCCCATTCGCCATCCTAGGAACCGTTCTATGTCCAGGCTCTCTCGCCCCGAAGATTACTCTCAACTCTCATCGGACCGGATCGTTACAAACCCTCCAACTTCCGCATGGTTGGTGCTTGAATCACACACCTACTAGAGGGTTCTCGTTATGATCTTCTTTTAGTTCAAAATGTATTAGCCAATATGATGCCCATACTAATTAATCTCTCTATCATGAGGAAAACATGGTAAATCCTTAGGAAATAAATCTAAAAACTCTCTAAAACACAAATATTTCCCAGCTTTACGACATCATGTTTTGTGTCTTTTGCACAAGCCAAATAACCAAAACAACCCTTTTTCAACAGTCTCCTCGCTTGCAAAGCTAAGATCACTCTTGAAAAAGTGCTTTTACAACTTTTCGAAATAGAGAATGTCCGTTGATTTGAAAGTCGAAAGATAACTCACTTTGAATACCAAACAAGGGTAGCATGAGGCAAGTGTCACAGGCTGGTTGTTCAAACCACGACCGTGCAGTGACTGTTTGAGTGATGTTGCGCATGAGTCAAGCCTAGGTCCAAGGATCGTTCACTCACTCACAACACTTGAACGTAGAGGGACGAGAGGGAACCGAGAGAGAGTGAGTCGTGGGAGAGAATGGATGCTCTATTGCTTGATGTTTTTGTGAGTACAAAGGTGTTTTACAATGTGGGGGTTCACCCCTATTTATACAAGAATGAGCAGATTTTCGTGTGGCCCTTCAGTTGCCATTGTTTCGTCCTTTTCCCCTTGTCTTGGCTTTGTTTGAGTTCCCCATACTTTATCCTACATGGGCTGTCCCTTTGCGAGTCTTTTCGGCTCCTCCATGGTAGAATCTTTGTGTGAACAGCCCCATGGGCGTGTTCTAGAAGGTTGGGGAGTCAAGGGATCGCGCGTCTCTTCTTCTGTCCACTCGCTCGCCTAGTAACTCACTGTATCATACGGGTCGATCGTTGCATGATGCACGACATCGTACGTGGCATAGTCCAGCATCGTACGCTGGTCCATGGTGAATGAGCGCTACATCAGTCCCGGATTCATCCTGATCGAGCGATGCATCATGCATTGAGTTAGGCTGTACGATCCATGCATCGTGCATGGATCCATCCCGTTCGTCCACTGTATCGTGCAGCGATTCACGCACTGATGATCCCGCCGATCCGCCCTCTCGACCGTCTTGGTTGATACTTGGTCGAGTGGGATCGATGCTGGTTGATCCACATGCCCGACCATGTATTGGTTTGTTGAATGAATCATGGCATGGCTGGTTAATCGTGTCTCAGTCCATCCTCGATCGAGGATTTAGCCGGACCGTGATACAAGGATAACAAATTCAATCCTAAGATAACATCAAAATCTTATACATTCACCTCTACTATATCTTTAGGCAATCCTATATTGTCAATATGTAGCAAACATTTCTTGAACACAAGATCTGGAAATTAAGAAATCATTGGTATGACCGTATGAGTATCAACACACAATTCACCTTATTGGCCACACGAAGCAGACACAACTACTGCTAACTCCAGGTCATGAGCGCGGTACTTTTCTCATGTAATTTAAATTGTCTAGAAGTATATGACACAATTTTATCATTTTGCATAGAAACACAACCGAAACCTTTTTAGACGCATTGTGGTAGATGGGGAACCCCTCAGTCCTCAAAGGCAAGGCCAATATAAAAGCTGACACTAGCTATCTTTTCAATTTCTTGCAAACCGTGTTCATGTTGATCTAATCACAGAAACTCAACTCCCTTTTAAGAAAGGCTTTTGGGGAAAGCCTTTGGGAAAATGTAAATACCTTTAGTCTGAAGGGATTTGGTGAAATGCAAAAGCTATTTGGTAAACTGTAATGAAAAAGTGCATTGGGAAGACAGTTTGGGAAAATGCTGTTTGGTAAACATATATTTGAAAAGTCATTTAATGTGACCTATTTACATTATTTTATTTTAATTTATTTAAAATTTTAAAAAAAATGATTGCCACGTTTATATGTTTGCATTGAGAATAATGTAAAAGAGACTTACGAACAAATTTATAAATTAAAAAAATCAGATCAAAGCGGACTTCTTTCGCAATTAAAAAGAGAGTACTTTCATTATATTAAAAAGAGAGTCACATATGCACCGATACAATATTTACGTTATCATTGAAAATTACAAGCATCCTTAAATATTTACTAAACTCATGGCTATTTCATCACGTAAACGTTCCATGTCATAAAATAAATTGTCATTTGAAGCACTAGTCCCCTCATTTACATCATTAAGGTTAACTGAATATCTATGATCAAGATCCAAATCAGCTCTTGCAAAATGTGTATCATTGACGGCGTTTCTCCGTATATAATTGTGCAAAGTCATCGCTTCTATCACAATCTTCACTTGTTTTTCAAACGGGTAACTTGGCATTTGCTTTAAAATCTTCCACTTCTTTTTTAACACACCAAAGGCTCGCTCAATTTCTGATTGCAGCTAGGAATGAGCACGGTTGAATACCTCCCGATAACCTGTAGGTGTGGGACCTTGTCGAAATTCTGGCAAATGATATCTAACTTCTTTGTATGGCCACAAATAACCTGTTCGATTTGGATATCCGGCATCTACTAAATAATATTTACCTACACAAATATAATGTAAATTCAATCAACATAGACACATGTATACATATTACTCTACAAAAATCATTAATTCACGTACCACTGCTGGAATATGTGTGCCATCAATAGCCCCAATACAATCCTGACACGAAAATGAAAATATTATTGTATAATCGAAATATATGTTTAGTTCTACATTTACATTGTATAAGCGAAACATACCTTAAAATATGGATAAAATCTTCGATTATTCCTGATCTTCTCTGGAACTTCCGTAAATTGCCGATCAGATGGTTGGATCAAATCTTTTCCCATTGCACATACTTTTTCTAATACTAAGCTAAAGTACCTGCTTATGGTTTCCCCGGAGCGCTGAAAGCGCTCTTGTACTAACCTACTACCCACACCATGTCCTAAATTAAGAAGAAATATTCCAAGCATTTCTATCACATCAATATTCCTAGTTCCTTGAAGACCATAGCTTGTTACTAAATCATGCATTAAACTATTAAATACAATCCTATCCATTCTAAACATTTGATAGCACCTTATCGGATTAGCATCTTCGTCCATCAACTCTTCTAACCATTCATTTCCTGTATATGAAGATGTCATACAGGGTTCTTTGTAATTGTATATTGCCTAATAAGCCACTGCGGCCTGAGCGACTCCCACAATTTGCCAATATTCTTCTTCCTCTTTATCATGATCTTCCCCTTCAGCAGAATCATCCATAACTGGTTAAAGTAACAAAATATAGAGTTACAGTCAGAAAATAGATTAATAATCTAAATCATCCATAAATAGAGATAATCCATCATATATATGCAAACTCCATCAAATCAAAAGAATAGCAACTGAAAACAGATCTCACATTAGAACATAATAGGAATAGAGTTCATACATAGTGCAAATACAGTGCAAATCATACCAACTGTAATTAGGTCTCACATTACAACAATATAGCATATGAAAGAGTTCAAACAAGTAGCTAACATCCTAGTGATGCCTATTATGCTCTTCCAACTTAAACTTGAGCCACTCGACTTTTTCTTCATCTCCATCCAAGTTCATGAAGATCTGCCGGTTGTCTTTCTTTTCAGCAAAGTGTGAGAGTGCAAAAAAGTATAACTTTCGATCTTGCTTAATCTCAGGTATGGCTTTCAATGTTTGCATAATTTCCTTGTAAGGATCAAACTCCCTTGCAAGAGATGATACACTGCTCCTACTTTCGACAGCTGAACAAAGTCTATCAATTTGCGATGCTAACTTAGCAGGTCCAGTCAATTTTTTTCCTTTCTTTCCTCCAGCTTCCCTGTGCGCCGCTCTTTTATGGCTCTTACTTGAACTTGGTTGAACAATATCTTCACCTGCATTACTCTCTAAATTATCATTAGTAGATCCTGCACCATCACCCATATCAGCTTGTGGGGCCTCAATATCCTCATTATTAATTAAACCTTGTGCAGGATTCCATGTGACACTTCCAGTCGCAACCGTACCCCTGAACATTCTATCCAATAAAACTTCAAGATTCGGATGTCTGCCTTTCGTTCGAAAAACCTTAAACTTATGATCCTCCTGTTATAATAGAACGTTTTTGTGACTTGTATCATAAAAGATGAACTTAGAAAAAAGTAACAAAATAAGAGATAAACACCTTAATTTTCCTCTCCCACCATCCATCATCTGCACCAATGGTCTTCTTCTTTGCATCCCATCCCAATCCTGTTTCATTTAGAAGCAATTTCCTCCATTTTTTGTATTCTTCCTTTATATTATCCCACTTACTCTTCATTTGATTTTTATCATACTTTTTGCCCCTCAGCTCCTCAAACTTGTTAATTATGACTGTCCATCCATCCCTTTTGTTGCTTGTAGGACAATTGCCTATTTCAATTTGTTCAATGCACAACTTACAAAAGTTTCTACATCTTCTAGGCCCCAATATGCCTTTTCCTTTGATGAACTTGCCATCTTCCAGAAAAATGAAGACAAACATTTGAGAGATGCAATCAAATTAGATTAACTATGCAAATAAATGGAACACGATCAATCCCTGCTCGTGCTACTACCAGCTTATCGTCGAACGAATGAGGAAGAATCGAAAAGCAGAGAACTTCCACAACTCTTCGCTAATCAGAGTAAAGAACACTTTGGCAAAAAAGAGAGAGTAAAGAACACTTGCCAGGAGTGAGACCCAGTCGAGTCTTGAGTTCGATGGCGCTTTAGTCTACGCTTCAGCCTTGGACTAGCCCTGTGCGAAGAAGACGCGAGCATGTGAGAGGGGAAGTATCCAAATGAATGCTCGGCGAGCATTAGCATTTCCAATCAGAAACAAGCAACTGCCATGAATTCCCACCCGCTAATACAAAGAAAACTTGAAGGAAAAAAAAAACCCCACAACTGCATAATGGCTAGGACAACACAAAATTCCGAACTAAGCCAAGCGAAATTCACCAGCCCACGCTGATTAGGGGGCAAAAGGAACAACTACTTGACAAAAGATCAGGAGATCTAAATTCGCGATCAATTCCGGTCACTTCGGATTTCCAAATAGATTAGAACAGAACAGAGAATGTGTGTACCAATCTGAGTACATTTTCTTTATAAAGAAACTATCATGCACCCATCCCTCGTTGAAATCTTTTGGTATGATATTTTTGTTCTTGTTTTCGAGAGCAATCTCTTTATTGTCACCCGTTCTAGGATTTTGTGGAAAGAAAATGAACAAAACAGAGGAAAATGATAGAGAAAAATAAACTAGACCTGAATCTTCTACAAGCATGTGGAGAGGAAAGGTTCCCAAAACCAAGAACAAGTTGCGGAGTGCAGATGACTCCAAAGGAGAAAAAGAGATCGATTGAGAAGTTATAAAGGGAAAGAAAGTAACATAACAGAATAAAACTAAGGTGTTCGCAGGGAAAGAATAAGGTTGGCTTACCAAGCTAACAGGATCACCAATTTACCAGTACCATTATTACAATGGCCCAGCAAATCAAGATGGAATTAGATTAGAAAATCACAAAATCCAGTATACTCTAGTATCGAATGAAAATATTACCATACAGAGAACTACATTAAAGACAGAGTATCTAGCCAAGCAAAACTCAGCTTGGTTAATGCACAAGCTAATTTATGGCATCTTAGGGCGAGCTCAAGATCATGTCGGAATTGACTGCTTTGGACTTTCTACCAGATCATCACTTGAGCCTAATTACTTAAAGACTTCAGCTAAATTCCTTTCCCTCCAAACAGACCTAAGGTATTAGTTACCCAAACTAATTACACCATTTATAGAAGAAAAACGCGGACGCGGACGACGGAAATGGAAGTTAAGTGGCGCGGGTTTACCAGATTCGCGAAACCGAGCCCAAGGAAGAGTCGATCCCTCGCTGACTCTAGCCAAAGCAGGGTCTTCACCTTTTCTCCTCCTCTCTCTCAGCTTGGAGCTCCAGGGTCTCGACTTTTTCTTTTCTTCTTCTTCTTCTTTAGCAGCTTTGAAGTCGAAGGTACGCGAGAATGAAGCTCGAGAGGTGAGCACGCGAGCTTGAGCTTCGAGACGCCTTGGAGGCAAACTTCTTCGAGATTCCGCTCGCTTTTGAGACACCGAGCTTCCAGACGCCTTGGGCAGCCTTCGGAAGAGAGACGATGATAGCGCTGCCAGAGAAGAAGAGATGCAGATCTAAGGTTTCTATTTTGATGAAAGGGCTAAACTTGGATTTATAAAAATTGTGTGAGGACAATAAGGGCAAAAAAAAAATAATCATTCTCGGTAGCATGCCTAGAATGCTGCAAAACTCAAGGCTCACTTCAAGTTGCCTTGGGCTTTGGGCATTTTCAAGGCTCACTTTTGTCCAAGGGTGTTTTGAAATATTTTACCAAACATCTAAATTTTGGCCCAAGGGGCTTTGGGTGTCCAAAGCCCCTTGGGAAAGTGGTTTCCAAACACAGCCTAAGTGGATCGACAATTTTGGAGAATTCCTTCAGAGGTCACCCTTCAAAATTAGGGGTAAACTCTATCGTTCTTGGAGTTAGCAGCTCTACGTCTACTCAGGGTGGATTTGGTTCAACATTTCAAATGGGCTTTGGAGAAATGCAAATGTCTTCAACCTAAAGGGGTTTGGGAAAATGCTAATTGCGTTTGGTAAAAACTGATTTGAAAATGGGTTTTGGATTAAATGGTGTTTGCTAAAAATAACTTTGCAAAAAGGCTTTGGATGTAATTTTTTACCCTTTTATTAAAGAACTGTTAAAACCTTTGCGGTACCGACGAAGGTTTCGGGCCGCCGGCGAGCCAGATCTGGCGCCGGCAGCCTTTGTCTGAGGTCGCCCGACCTTGGGCTGCCCCCGTCGAGGGTCGCTCGAACCCAGGCGACGTCGCCTGGGTGCCCCTCGCCTAGGCGGTTGGCCCCTCGCCGGCCTATTACCGTCTCCTCGCCAGACCCTCGCCAGCCAGATCTACCTCCTCAATTTCAAAGAAGATGAACAGCAACTAAGAAGGGCAATATTGAAAAATTAGGGAATTTGTGGGGATAGTTCTGGAAGGAAAAAAAAACCTTTTAGCATTTGGCCAAATGCTGAAAGCCCAATGCCGGTCCCTACCAGCATTGGACTTTCATCATTCCCAAGGCCAGCATTTGGCCAAATGCTTGCCTAAAACTGAACCAAACGCTTCAGCATTTCCTAAGGGGCTTTGGGGGCTGAAAGTCCCTTAGAAATGCTGAACCAAACCCACCCAATCCCTTCACTTAACTATGCAAGTCAATCATCATTTGACAAATTCCAGTTAAATAAATTTGGCTGATAAGCCGGTGGGGCTCATTTCTCGCTTCCTGCGAGTCAGCACTTCTATCATAATGATCATCTTGTCTCATTGGTAAAGCCACACCTCGAGAACTGAGAGGCATATCTCTGGTAGTGGAGGTAATGACTCGGTTGCCTTTAGTATTCTCACAAAGCGAAGCAAGCATCTTTGGATCAGAATCCTTGATTACCTGGACGCAAAATGAAACATACACCTTAGTGCCTAACAAAATATGACGCATAAATTATCACACAAACATCCCATAGAGTCTAAAAAAAATAAAATAATCTAAGCTCTGATATCATACTGTGACATCCTTGGATTAACTTACTCAAGATATTGTGTGATTTGACATGTCCCATACCGAGTCTTATAGTTTTGTCCTTTGATCCATATTGAATCTTACAGTTTTGTCCTTTAACGTATAGATAGGCACTTTCCCAGTATTTCACTCATCCCGTTAGTGCTTTCAACTGAGCACACTTGACATTGTTAAGCGTTGTCGTTATGTCAAAATTCGCCTCTTGTAAGTTTTTCCAATTTCACCTATAGAATCCACAAGCTCTCCCCATATTAGTGCATAATTCATTTCATTAATGCCCCATTTGCCATCCTAGAAGCCTGTCGAGAACCGCTCCTCATCCGGGGCCCTCTCGCCTTGGCAATCGCTTCCTGCCCTCACTGGACCGGGTTGTTACACTATTAGTCTCAAATCATCGTGTCGTGTCAACTTAGAATTTCCCTTCAATAGATTTTTGTCTTGTTGAACTTACATTATCATGTCACTTACAAACATTGTCACCTTCAAAGCTAGGTTCAGCGAGACTACTTTCTAACACTGGCACACAATCGATTTTGAACGAGCACATTTCAACATTTGATAACATGCGTCGCTTTCAACTCTCAATAACAACAACAAAAAATCATCAAATCACTAAATATTAGAACGTTCTGAGATCAGTTTTGCTCGTGCCTCTTGAGTACATTGCAACCAGATTGGGCAAAGACACAAAAAGAAAACATTAAATCTCGGTGGATTTGAGATTTGAATCAGTTGGACCCGAGCAGATTGACTAAATTCAAATGTGCTGGAATGTATGCACTTAGTAGGGACTAAGAGCATTGATGTGTCCTGTCCATACATGCTAGTGGTCCAAATGCAATTCGGACTTGGTACATGGGAATCTTGACGTTGTCCGATCGGTATTACTTTGCCATGTCTTCGTTGCTCTGTTTTGTATATGGTGATCAGTATTGTAGGTCATGATTATGGCATTACCAAAACGTATTTGTACAGTATATTCAGTAGGCTTCTTTTCAATTAACTATGTGCAAATATCAAGATTAACAAAAAGAGAACAGACAGACGTGATAGGAAGGGTTTCTCCATTGCGTAACTAACCTAACCCTTAAACTTCACGAAGAAATTTTATGACTGCACCTTCATAAGGCTTCTCGCCTAGAAGTTTTAGGATGCGTTTCGTCTAAAAAAGAAAAATGAGAAGAAAGAAAAAACAGCGATGAAATAGAATAAAGCACATATTTTGTTTACAGACATAAGGGAATAATAACAGCGTGTATGTTTTTGTTAAGGTGTCTGATTAACGAATACCTCCGAGGAACTGGTTAATCATTACTCAATAAGTCCTCCCAGAGTCCCAGTATCTAGAGAGCTACAATACACAACACAGGATCTTATGATACTAACTTCATTTTCGTGGAGAAGTGTTCAGTAATCAACGTGTCCCCATTCTGGAGTCTTGCACCCAATGACCAATGGGACAGTTAAAACAAGGCCAACCCGGTATCGCAATTCATCATCTCTTCGCTTCCTCGGCTTCGAAAGAGAATCGAGCAGCTGCACAGAGAGTAGCATCTGACAGACTATCGTACCATCAGTTGGCTTTCGCCGATTCTGGAAAGGATTAACAACAGAACCAACAGGACTGAAACCGTCACAGGGAAGAAAATAATCGACACTTGAGTTGGCTCCTTTTCGAGATTATTATATTATTACCGTCCCGTGGCCACAGATAGTTTGTTACTCGCACCGAACACGCATGTAGTGACGCAAATCAGATGCCATCAAGCCACACATATTGAGGCCACATATGTGTAGAAAGACTGCTGCAGGTAAAGCCAACTGAATCTAGTTCAGTAGTGGTAACAGAGCTAACATATGCCGGCGGAGCAGTTGGTTCACTCATCCAACACAGGGGAAAGCAAGGGCTTATTTGAAAAGAAAGCTTCCAAATTCCCAATGACCAGATCGCATAAATCTGAAA
Source organism: Lenwebbia sp. NSW1173648 (assembly GCA_029784005.1). Taxonomy (NCBI): domain Eukaryota; kingdom Viridiplantae; phylum Streptophyta; class Magnoliopsida; order Myrtales; family Myrtaceae; genus Lenwebbia; species Lenwebbia sp. NSW1173648. Next base: position 8,123,970 of record JARCGZ010000005.1, read on the forward strand.
AGGATTCCGGGGTAAAAACAGCTCTATGTGGGGATAATACGACATTAGCAAGAGCAAGGAGCTCTTCAGGAACTTTGGGCTCATTCTCAAACACATCTAAGCCAGCGCCTCCAAGCTCTCCTTGGACAAGAAGGTGCACCATTTCCTTTTCATCGATAATTGATCCACGCCCAATGTTAACAATCACACCTTCCTTCCCCATAGCTAATAGTACTTCCCTATTGATCATGTGTTGGGTTTGCTCATTTAGGTCACAACAGATTACGAGGGCATCACAGTTAGTGGCAAGCTCATAGACATTGGAATAGAAACATACGAAACGTATGGCCTTTTCTTCCTTGACTGATATGAAACGGCGCATCCAAAGGCCTCAAGCCTTTTAGCAACTTTTAAGCCAATCCTTCCCAATCCAACAATTCCGACTCTCTTGCCTCCCAGCTGCAAGTGAAATTATCGCCACAAGCAGAGAAGATAGAATTTACACTTCATGTATAACTGAGACAATAAGATCAAGTGGTAGAAAATGGAACAATTCTACCTGAATTATGGAAATAAATGACGACGTACTATTCTACACCTACACCTCACTAGCCATAGAAAATCACCCGAGCATGACTTAAGTCAACCAGTTCAGAGGGCCTTATGTTCTGCCGCTTCAGTTACTAACCCTAAATGGATTGTCCAACTGTGCTACACAGTCAATTCCATCAGCATAGACATTATCAAGGGAAGAAAAACATTCATAATTTCAATCGCGTTGCTATAGAACACTTCGTAACATGGCTGTAAAACATGGAGCAACCCAAATTACAACATTTGGTAAAAAAATTCAGTAATTGAACAATTGAATTTATTAAGCCAAGCCAGGGGATGCAGAAGACCATATAACTCTGCCAAACAACATATCAGACCGAACTCCCCATCAAAGCTAAAACTTGGGAACTAAACATCTACCTTACATGGAAGATCTTACCTATCATATTTACTGTTATAATTGGACACATGAACACTAGCTAAATCAAAATTTAAAAGTTTTAGGAAGTTGAATGCATTGAGGTTGAACGAAGGAAAACAGCTAAATCCTATCTTTGAAAAGATCATCTATTAATAGAGAGGTTTTCTGCCCGTCATGACGAAAATGCATATTATGCATCTAGACACAGTCTTTATACGTTAAATTATTACTGTTACCCTACAAGACATCTGAGGTCCATAACAACTAGAAGGTAGACCCTTGATACAGATCATGGCTATTTATCGTCAAGCAATCATGATTGGCCATCCCAAAGAGTTAAAGGTCTCGACTTAGGGGCTCGTTCGCTCGGTACAAACATCCTCCACCTGATCAGACCAATTGATAGTGGAATAATCAAAGAAACACTTCTACCTCAAGAAACAAGCGAAAACGATGCTGTCCTATTCGCCTATTCTTTCTCCAGAAGTTGATCCATACAAAGCACATCGTATCGCCGTCAAATGATTGTGTTCAGCTAGAAAAATAATCATCAATCTCTCCACGGTCCGGAGGCCAAAGCTTTAAGAATAATGTGACAGAGCACATAATCATCAATGGCGAAACTCGGTTGTCAAGTTGTCGTGTTACTAAAATGCCGACTCTTGCACGTTCCATTAAAGCTCACTTTCACTTAATTCTCCTCTCCTGGTTACTAAACGCTCATCCAAACAACTATTAATGACAAAGCGAGCTCTATTACCTTCGAACCGAGTGCAAATTCACCCTCACTCCTCCACAATCCACCCCTCACGTACCGGTCGCTCGCCGAGACCTTCCTCAGCACGTCAATCAGCAGTCCGACCGCCAAATCCGCCACGTCCTCCGAGTACGCGTCCCCCGCGTTGGCGATCGCGATCCCGCGCCTCCGGCACTCGGCCAGGTCGATGTGGTTGAGGCCAGCGCTGGTGGTGACGACGAGGCGGACCTCCGGCAGCCGCCGGAGCATGTCGGTGGTGACCGGAGTAATGCCGGAGGTGAGGATCGCCTCGGCGGAGCGGGCATCGGCGGAGGAGAGGAACTCGTCGAGGGGAAGCGGCGATTCCCAGGGCTTGAGGAAGTGGAAGTTGTCGGGGAGGGGACGATTGAAGAGGGAGAACTGAAGAGGGTGCCGGAGGAGGAGGACGCACGGCGGGGGACGGCGGTCAAGGGGTGGAAGAGCGCCGTCGTTTTGGGGGTGAGAGGCCATGCGAAGTCAAAACTCAAAAGTAGCGATTGAGAGGAGTGTCGGATCGAATGTAGAGAGAGACGCAGAGTAGCCCGCTGAGAAAATATTAGCTGGGTCAATTTTGCGTCGCACACGATAAAACATTTCATTTAGCGTTTCGGGAGTTATTTCTGGACAGATAATTTTATTTGTATTTTCTGAACGACTTTCTAAGCAAAACTTCACGTTGATAATGACACAAAATTTTTGTTCTCGAAATAAGATTTCATTTGATAACAGCATAAAATTTTTACAGTGACCGACGGATGACAGGCGACAAGCAGCGAGCGGCGAGCAATGAATCAGTGGAAGGCAACCGATGGATGGCAATCGGAGAGCGGCGGGCGATAGACTGGCGACCTGCAACGGCAATCGGAGACCGGTGGATCGGCAAATCGGAGACGAGCAAACGGAGGCCGAAGACCAGCAGCGAGAGAGAGGGACATGAGAAAGAGAAAGACCGCACGCGAGAGAGAGCGAATGAGCGATGAGAAGAATTTTTATTTTTGTTTCTGTTCCAGAAATAGCAAAATAGAAAATTTCTGTTTCAAACCTATTTCTACACTGAGGCGCGACTGACAACCGTTCTCTTTTCGGGCTCTATTTTTTGTCAGAAATAGATTTTTCTATTTCTATTCCATTGATGAGTTTCTATGCAAAGACACGCGTTTGAAAACAACACAAATTTTCTGTTCCTGGAACAGAAATTCATTTAAGAACAGCATAAAATTTCTACAATTGCCTACCGCTATGCCTCAGCCAGCTAACCCGAGACAGGCGAACCAGAGACTGGCAATCAGTGGACCGAAGACTGGCGGCCGACGATCCACCGATGGAGGCCGTAGATCGGCGGTTGGCGACCAGCGGACGGAGATCGACGAACGGTGACGAGCGGAATGAGTCCAACGGATGGTGAACGACGAAGGGCAAACGGGAGTTGGGGACCGGAGACCAGTGGCTGGCGACCGACGATCGGTGATCGGCGGAGATCGGCAGTCGGCGGATGGCGAACGCGAGTCGGGGACCGAAGACCGATTGCGGGCGACCGGCGAATGGTGGTCGGCGAACAACGAATGGGAGCCGACGGATGGCAAACGAGAGCCGAGGATTGAAGACCGGCCGCGGGCGACTGGCAGCCAGAGAACGGCGGATGGCCAGCGACTATGACTAGCAGCCCGTGGATGGCGAACGGCGGCCGGCAGCAAAGACGGAAGAGCGATGACCAACGGTGGTCGGGGATCGGCGATCGGTGATCAGCAACCGATGGCAAGGACCCTAGAGAAAGGGAGAGTGCACGTGAGAGAGCGGGAGTGAGCAATGATTTCTATTTTTGTTCCAAACTTATTTCCGTTCCAAACTTATTTCCGGGCCAAAAATTTGTCCCATAGATAAGAAAAATAAAATTTTGTTACCAAACGGATTTCTTTTTCAAACATGTTCTTCGAAACAGAAAAATAGAAAAATAAGGAAACAGAACTGTTGTCATGCGCGCCCTAAAAAATTGTTCCAAAACTAGAAAAATGAAATTGCGTTACCATAATGATTTCTGTTCCAAACCTATTTCGGAGAACAGAAAAATAAAAAAAAAATAAAATAAAATGATTGTCATGCATGCCCCCAAGTGACCCCACTAATTAGTCTCTGTCTATTATATGCACCTTGCCATTCTCCTCTTCTTCTTCGCCTTTCTTCCTCTGTTTTCTTTTCGTTTGTTTGTTTTTTCCATTCTCCCTTTAGCTTGTGGCCAATACCCTGCCATGGGCAGCGACCGGCCACATGCGAGAATCGATTTCGCTGGATGAGGGCGAGGGACAGGTAGTCCAGGAAGTTGAAGGTGTCGACGATGTGGGTGGAGGAAAGAATGCAGGCGAAGAAACGCGAAGAGGCGGTCTCTTTGGCTGAAAGGAAAATGACGAAGAAGAAAAGAAACCTTTGGACCGACCGGTGGAGCCCACCTACACACGTAGCGAGCGCCGAATGGGGTGTCTTACCGCCTACGTGGTAAGACTGACCTACCTAATATTTTTCTTGTGGCTCGTTTGCCTTAAATTCGTGTTCATTATTCACGTCATTATTGATATAATTTCACATAATCACGAACCTTTTTGTAGCAAAATTTAATGAGTGCGTGTAAACTCATTTCGCTTTTTCAATGGCATGGTCAAGCTTCCTCATTCGATCAATTCAAGTCACATTTGTATTAGATATTTATGTCATCTTGTATTGTGTCTAAATCATTTTCGATGTAAATACAAAGCTCTATTATCTCTCTTTTTTTTTCACTAAAAGTCGGAAAGAACGTGTCAGTCCCGATTAGTCTCGATGGATTGGGTCGAGGGTCGGGTCAAAATTTCTCCTAAATAGATTTTCGTCGTGTTCCCGCGTTGTTTCAAGCATCGCCGCCCTATAAAGGTAGGGACGACGAGACTGCTTTCAACCATCGGCTTACTAACCAATGACCGATTTGAACGAGCACGATTCTGACATTTGAATAACATTCGTCGCGTTCGACTTCTTAACAGAAGAGCCAATCGAATCGCTATGATTTTTGGACTTTGCGAGATCAATCTTAATATACCTAGCGTCGCGAGCGATGTACCTCTTCGGGTCCATTGCAATCGGATTGGGCAAAGAGACAAAATAAAGAACATTGAATTTGGTTGGATCCGAGATTTGAATCAGGTGGACCCGAGTAGACTGACCCGATTCAAATGCGCTTGAATGTATGAACTCGGTAGGGAAGAAGAGCATTAATGTGTCGTTGTCCATACATGGTGGTGGTCCGAAATGCTACTTTTGTTATGTTCTGTGTATGGTCGATTAGTATGGTAGGCCATGTTTGCTGCAGCACCAGACATGGTTGTGCTGTGAATATTCAGTGCGATTCTCCTCTAATCAACCATGTGGTTGATAACAAGATCAACAAAAATGGACAAGCGAGAGTCAAGAACGAACCCTCGATTTCGGTGATTCATCTTCGTTAGGCTTGTCGCCCCCGGAAAATCTTAGGATGTGTTTCGTTTAAAGGTAATTTACCAACGAGTTATGGGCCAACTAGGATATATTAATTGCTTCACCTCAATTCTCCGATGTTGGACTTCTCTAGCACAACTCACACATATATTTCAACATAAACAGCAAAAAAAGGAAATTGAGAAGAAACCAAAAAGAGCGATGAAATAGAAAGGGTCGGAGATCCAAAGCTGAATGTTTTCGTTAGCAAACTGATTAACGAGTGTTCTCGATCCACTAGTTAACCATGCTTAAATTGAAATGATTAGGAGTTTTTCCATCAATGTCTGCCGGATTGGATTGGTAAGTTGCTTTTGAGTCATTTCTAGAGCACTGGTTATACTTAATAGGAGGAAAACAATATATTGATAATTGTAAACTTTTGCCGTTGGTCAATTGACACTCGACTCATTCCATTCCACAAGCATGTATGATGTAACAAAATTAAGAGGCAGTCATGCTTCGAACATCGCCGATGCCGATAAACGGAGAGTTGAGTCAACCCAGATCGATCCTCGGCACGGCGGCGAACCGCAACCACCCTTTTTGGCTTTCACCATTTCTCATAATTAGGTCCCCGAATTGACTCTCCTAATTGCCAAAAAAATAAAAATCTACTCGATTGGCCTCCATCAAAGTTGCACGGAGCACCGCAACTACAAGAAAAGCAGAGATACCCACTTTCGTGCGACTCTGCTAATCCTCAAAAGCTCCTCCTTTTTGCTGCACAGAGACGCCCCCGGAAAGTCTTGAGCTTTCTGGGCCCAGAGGAAATTGCAAAAAGTCAGAATGTGTTTGTTCTGTGGAGTGATCTGACGATTGATGAGCAGAAAGCAACCGAGAAGTAACAATCATTTTCCATTACCACAATGTCCCAATTCACCAAACGGTACTGTGACTCCTCAAATTCAACAGCAGCGAGTAGCGAAAAGCACAACCAAATCATCAATATTCATGTGCCGGTTGTAGGGCCGAAGCCACTGTCCTAAGCAACCATCCGAAAGCGCGTTATGCGACTTCATATGAATTTATCGGCAACATCGCGTCGTCATGTCAATTGATAATAGTGATATTAGCGTCGGACGATATGGTTTTGCAAACAATTGATGAAACCCAGCGACCATATTACACTGTTGCAGTCAGTTAGTGGAAACCACAACATGGATTGAATTCTAGGATTCTGATCGAAAGCTCAACGGGCCTTCTTCCGTGACTTGAACTGGAAATTGGACGGTGGCGAAGGGGAGAACTCGAACGGCAGATGGGGCAGCTCGGCCTCACCGGAAAGCATACCAACTATCTCCGCCATGGTTGGTCGCTTTGCCGGCGACCGTTGTAGGCAGAGGAGGGCGATGGTGATGCAGAGCAATGCCTGTTCCTTGTTTAGTGAGTGTATGGAGCTGTCGAGAAGATCCAAGAGCCTCCCGTTTTGAGCCAATTGCCTTGCCCAAGAAATCAAATTGGCCCTCTCGAATTCTGCCATCGGAGAGGCGGTCACTTGCAGCGGCCTCCTCCCTGAGACTACGACCAGAAGCAAGACGCCGTAGCTATACACGTCGCATTTCTCTGACAATTGCCCGCCGCCACCGTACTCGGGGGCAATGTAGCAAACAGTCCCTCTCATACTCGGTGTGCTACTGACACCGCCGCTCTTCGGTATTATGTCGCCGGCGCTCGTGCAAGATGATTCCTGGCTATTCCTCCTCCCGTTTCTCAGCTCTCCACTCAATCCATCCATCCACCAATCGATGCTGCTTCGACTGCTCCTACTCTTCCTCTTCTTCCTCTCCTGCGCCGAGTCGTCATCGTTTTGCCACCACATTTCCCCTCCATTGCTCGAACAATGCCCTCGCTTCTTCTTCGTCTTTTTGGAGAGCTCATCGCAGAACTCCTCCCTCCACCACTCCTTCGGCTTTTGCTTCTTTTCCTTCTTCGGCGCTCTCTCCTCGTCTAACGAAGCCCACCATTCCCAACGTTTCCTCTGCTTCTTCGGCGGCTTGAGCTTCCAGCTCGACCCCTTATCTTTTACCGCATTGGGGGACGAAACCCAATCGCTCTTGGGTCTTTCCTTCCTAATCTCACTGCCGATCCACTCCATGACATAATCTTTCACTCTCCCCGACTCGGACCCTCCTGGGTTGTCTTGCCTCCACCACCAATTACTCCTCGAATTCCCCTTCTTCTCGTCCCCACAGGCAGTCGCTCGATTCACATCCTTACCGCTCTCTATGCTAGTCCCGTCGAAACACCCCTCGGACACACTCCCTCTTTCTAATCCCATTTCAGGCGACACCACAGCCACCTCCGGAGACTCCTCCGAATCCAAGACCCTGATCACGCAGCTCTCGGGCGACCGCTCCACGCCACACCGACTGCTGACCTCATCACACCCGGTCGCAACACTCTCTGACTCCTCCAAGATGGATCCATTGTTATCCTCCTCAACGATCATCGCCGTCCCATTCTCTCCCCCATCCACATTATCACCCTCCTCCATAATTTCCTCGGTCTTCAACCGAGCGAGCCCGAAATCCCCAATCTTCGCCCTAAACTCCGAATCCAGCAACACATTGCTAGGCTTGATGTCGCCGTGAATCACCGGGGGTTCGCAACAGTGGTGCAAATACTCAAGCCCCCTCGCGACATCAGCCGCGATTTCAAACCGCCTGCGCCACTCGGCGAGCTCGGCGCACTTCTCGCCGAACAGAGCATCTTGCAAGCTCCGATTTTGCATGAATTCGTAGACGAGTAAGAGCCTGTTGCCTCGGCGATTGGTGGAGTAGCCGTGGATGGAGACAATGTGGGGCGAGCCGTTGAGGACGGGGGCGAGGGAGAGCTCGTTGCGGAACTCGCGGTCGGAGGAGGCGGCGGCCGCGGCGGAGGAGGGGGACGACATGAGCTTGACGGCGAGGGGGGAGGGCTGGGAGGGGAGGAGGGCCTTGTGGACGGAGCCGAAGGCGCCGTGGCCGAGGAGGGAGGAGGGGGAGAAGGAGGAGGTGGAGCGGCGGAGGAGGGAGTAGGAGAAGCGGCGGAGGTGGGGGGACTTGGAGTCGGCGGGGGCGGTGCGGGTGCGGGAGAGCTTGCGGTAGAGGAAGACGGAGAGGAGGAGGACGAGGAAGAGGAGGAGGAGGGAGAGGGACGCGGCGCCGGCGAGGATGGCGGGGAGGAGGTCGCGGTGGTAGTGACCGGCGGCTGCGGGAGGAGGCGGCGGCGGCGGCGGCGGCGGCGGCGGCGCAGGAGGAGGAGGAGGAGGAAGGCGGGAAGGCATGGCGTGGGCGAGTGTGAAGGTCAAGGATGAGAGAGTGAAGGAGGACATGGCCATGGAGAGAGTGTGCGTCGTTGTTGCAGAAGAGAGAGAGAGAGTGAGGAATTTAATTCTGAACGGGAAAATGAGTTGTCTCGCTATCCTTTCAAGAATCGGAAAATATTTTTTTTTAATTTGCGACGAATATTATATTAAAAAAATTGAGTTTATTTATTGGAGAACTAAGCTAATTTAAATATTTACTTTTCTAGAATTTACACGAATATTGAACTTTCGATTGGCGATGCCTATGTTTGTATAGGCGGTTTCACCAAATCCGCCGCGCAACTTACTTGTAAATACTTTACCATGAAGTAATGATAAAAGATTAATATCTCCAAATGAACCAATTTTTATTTTATATTTTCGCACTGCGCGTTCTTTTTCAAAAAGTAAAGATGGAGCGGATAATATTTCTTAAGATAATAATCATTCGAGATTTATAAATAAAAAAACTGAGAGAAAGATGAAATCGGTTGCCGCACCGTAAGATTAATGAAAAAATTTCATCGAGCGTGATTTTTAAGTAGAAAGTGAGTAAATAATATTAATGAAAGTGATTAAATTACATTGTGATTATTGAAGCAATATGAATATCAAGGGCTGAGTGAGAAAAGTAAAAAGTGAAACAAAGTCCATTTCTTGGGCTAAACACATAAATATAAAATACTTAATATTTTGTTTTCCCCGTGAAAGCCAAAAGAGACGGGGTAATACATTGTTTCGTCAATAGGCATGCGGCCATGCTGATAAAGGGATTACCCACCCTAGGTGGGAACGCTCGGTATTATAGATGCGGCCTTCGACTCTCGCGTCTCTCGAAGAGGCGGAGCAAAAGTCAGAGAGAGGAGAGTTAGAAATATGACAGATAAAAAAAAAAAATACATTCTTCCATTTTTCTGTTTTTTCTCCGTTCAGCTTATTCTTTTCGATACTTTTTTTTTATTTTGTCCATATTTCTTTTCGATAACGTGGGACGCAGCGATGGTTGTACGTGGGAACTACCGTTTCTTGATGAGTTTGAAAATTTTTCTCATTTTCTCGCTTGTTTTTTAAATGGGAAATAAGGATGAGAAGGACATTAATACTTTGACATTTATTTTCATTAATAATTAGCTATGTGAATGAATGTATGCATATAAAGGAAATGTAATAGATTTTTTCGAACAAGATTAGGTTCTTCGTTTTATGCAATTTCATCCTTTTAAGTACTTTTAATGCTCTTTGATTCTACCTCCGATTCATGGAATTCAAAGACTATCTCTCTCTATTGTATGTGCCGGTTTGATGTCCCCGTTAAGTTTTCTATGTTTCGTTGATGCGGTGCATAGGTAGTGTTGTATCAATGCTACCCACGTCAGTAATGTCATGTCGGTAATTTGATCGCGCAAATTGAGCAAAACTAGATGACTTGAGTTCGCGAAAAAAAATAAATTTAGAGGATGAAATTGTTGAGACAGCGTAAAGAATTAGAGGACCAAAATTGGACTCAACCTTTTTTAACAGAATCAACATCGTTCAATAGATTCTAAATGCAAATCTTAACATTCAATTTCACACTCATATCTGTAGGGGAACCTATACGTGTTAAATTGAAAGTAAATTTATCGATTGACCACCAAACTTCCCGATCTACAGATTCAATACTTTTCCGACGATTTCATCAACTCCTAAGTTATGATGTTTCACCAACAAATGATGTGGTTTTCTTTCTAATATCTCATGTTGAACAGTATATACTTTGTCTTTGTGCTTTTGCATAGCTTCCTTTCATCTCTATGATTGAAATGCGAAACTTGTTAAAAGGAAAAAAAATGCGAGCAAACCATTATAAAAATCCTTGAACGTTAAGATATCTCTGTCTTTGATTATGAATCTTACCCAGAATCTAATATATATATATATTTTAGGTTTATCTTGGGAATTATTTCTCATGCTTTGACAAGTAGGCTTACAGTCCTTCTGAGGGTATGATTTATGGTTTGTTCCTGATGAAGACTATAATTTATTGCACAAAACTGACAAAAGTGAGTTTTGAAGTAAAAGATAAGATTCGTATCAACATCCACAAATGCGGACTTCAAAGTCTAAATTAAGGTTGCGTTCGTTTCGCGAAAAATGAGCGATCTAAAACATATTTTTAAAAAAATGATTGCTTATATTGTTTAGAAAAATTAGTCAAGGAAAAATGTTTTCATCATCAATAACAATTTATGCCTAACTATTTTTCTAGGCGATGAAATTTTTTTCTTTTCATTTATTTTTTTAAGTGATATAAGCGATTGTTTTTTAAAAAATATTTTTCAAATTGCTCATTTTCAGCGAAACGAACGTACTCTAAATATCGCTTTATTCTCTTAAGAGCTAATATCATTAAAAATCTCAAATTCTTACCTCAATGATACGTTTACACGGGACCAATTTTCTTCTTACAACGAATTATAATGATAAATTTACTCTAAACTAATCTTTGTCTCAAGAAAAATCTCAAATTGATAACCTTGGAAGACAACTACACGATGGATACGACATGGAGAATAACAGATATGGCCTAGAAAATTCAAGTGCGTCGGCATATTTGCATTTTAATGGGATACTCGACCAAATGCTAATAGAGTGTAGATTGGGGTGAGGGGGTATTGATTCGAGATTCTTTTTATGGGAATAGAATTAATTGGGATAAATGTGCCATGAAATACCATTTTAAAAATTTCGGTAAGACCAAAATTAGATTTAGATATAAATGTAACTTTGAGGGTGCGGTGTTGTAAATTTTATTTTTATGTTTTTGGCCCAAAGAACGGAGGTTCAAATTGCAATGAAGGACACATTGAATTCCCAACAATTACCTGTTCCGCCGTACACTTCGTCTCCTGCCAAAGCTTTGACAGCGACAGTGCGTGTCTGTGTGGGCGAGTGCAGTGCGCGCGCGTGGTCATTTATTGCGAGGCGTTGACCCGTGAGTGACCGGTGGCGGTTCGCGGGTCAGTGGATTCCTTCAAACTCTCCTCGGGAAATACGGAGCTCGCTCACGCGCCAGCTTTGGCGCGCGCGTGGTCCACGGCCAGTCACGTGAGCCCGTGACCCGTGACTGGCCCCTCGGAGCAAGCAGGTGCTCTCCTTTTCCTTTTTCTTTTCTTTTTTCTTTTCTTTTGTTGGTCTTTTTTCTTGCTTAGGATCGTTAGGAAAAATGTCTTGGATACTTCGAAAATGAATTTAGCACAACGATCAAAGTGGTGACAAGATTCACGTAAGAAGGTGAAATTGACAAGAAAATTGTCCAAGCATAGTAGAAGTGCGGCCTTATCATAAGTAGGAACCGATCACCATGGCGTATAGAAAATGACGGATGTCGTGGTGCCCGAAATGTTGCGATTCTCTAGGATCGACGGAAATGTCGTTCTCCCGAGAATAATTAGGAATTTCTCCGAGATTTATATGGGTGCGAAAATAAGTGCAAACATGAAGTAGCCTTTTTCTCACCCCTTAACCTACTATTGTAAACATCAGGGATCAAGACATTGGCGAGTAATGGCTAATATCAAAATCGCGTCGGATTATAAGCTACGCCAAAGAGATTGTGCTTTTTATATAGCTTTTTGGTGGACGCATTTTTCGTGTAGAATAATCCCATGATTTTTATCGATCTATTCGGCTGTGGATTGTCGTTAGACTTTGATCGCGGAGCGGGCCGAGCAGAGCCGTAAGAGCCATCGGTCTTTCCTAGTCCCGCCCACGATTAAAAGGTCCCGAACAAAGTAAAATAATTACCAGCAAAATAAAGCGATTCGAGAAAGAGATGGTTCACATATGAAGAAGATATTTCGTCTAGTGTTGCGCTACACGACACTGTCATATGATTTAACAAGTCAATAAAAATGAACAATTTGCAATTTCTAGACGTCACGTAAGATAGACAAATATGATTCGGGGCGAATCGTGAAAACCACTAAGGAAACAGTTGGACAAGAAAGGATCGCTAGCACATTACGTCTAGCGTTGCGCTACATGATAGTGGCATGTGATTTAACACGTCAATAAAAATGAATAATTTGTAATTTTCAAACGTCACGTGAGATAGACTAATATGATTTGGGACGAATAGTGAAGACTACCAAAGAAACAGTTAGATAAGAAAGGATCTCTAGCAAAGTGGCCGGCACGATGCTCTCATTGACTTCTCAACTTGGTAAAAAGGAATCTACTGAGAGAATAGATACTCGATAGTGCCAAAAGCCAGAGTTTCTCGCTGACCAGGAAAAAGTGGAAAGTCTGAACAGAAAGAGCAAAACGACAGTGGACAGAGATTACCCCCCCCCCAAGCAAAACACTTACTTCAAGAGAGAGAGAGAGAGAGAAGACTTAATCAGAATATTATAAGATGAATATGGTACTAATTAATCTAGCATTTGTTTCCTCATGTCACGTAATGAAAGATGCACACATCAAAGAATTCAAAATGTCAGCCCTCATGTGTTCACCCGGTAGTTAAAAAAACGATTAAACGTGTGACACGAGATCGTCGATTTCTGCATCACCGAGTGCATGCAGTTTCGATTTGAGTCAAAATATTCGAGTCGCGGCTCGAGCGTCACACCATGTGTACTCAATGAGTTACAAAATCCACTTTCCGCGGATCTTTCGCCTCCTTAAAAAATATTTGAAACAACTTAATTCTCTGCATCATGCTCATACAACGAGGCTGCCCTTCTCGAACGAAGACCCCACTTCTCCGATTAATGTAAGGAAAGGATGGAAGGAGACCCGAAGTTTGTCGGGGGGCTGACCCGTCCTGCGCGGCGTTTCCAAGGCCACCGTCTCTGATCTTCAAATAACGTGCTCACTTTGATTGTATATGATTATTTCGGTCTGTCTGGATTGATATTTAATTTCTTGCTAACATGAAATTATTTCCTAGAGGGGATTGAAGAATTAAAATATAGCCGAAACGAAAATTACCCTCTTCTCAGTAATTTTCTCTGTCTGGGAATCTCTGTTGATTTATTTGTGGGGCATTTTAAAATATATATATATACTTTTCGATATTCGGATTTTAGTTTCGAGAAGTTAGTCTCGCAGTTACAACTATACTTATTTTGATATAAGATATTAAGATGATATCGAAGTGCTTCTCTAAACCATTACTGCTATATGAAGTATAAATTTTATTTATTTTTATTATCAAAAGAAAGCAACCTAAAAAAAAGATGCAAAAAAAGAAAAGAAAAAGAAAATACGAATAATTAACAAACTCATCTCTCAATGCTCGTAAAATCTCACGTGATAATGGCTGTCCATTCCAAATAAGTTAACATAGAGAGCTTAAGCAGTACCGAAGAGGAGTAAAGACTAAAGACCAAATAGAGAGTGTATTGAAGTTCGGGGAGCATGCGTGTGGAAAACGGAATTCTTCTTTTTAGGACGGAGAAATTGCTTTTTTTTTTCTTTTCTTTTTTTCACTTTTAAGTATGGTCGTTTTCATTGATCGTAAAGTTTTTTCTGTTGGATTATCCACTTTCAGCAAACTATATACATAGAAGTTCGGAAAATCATCTCATGAAATGACATTTTTATATCACTCACACCCTAAATGTGAAAATCACACCTCAATCACAATGACAATTCAGCAAGCAAGCGCTCCAACTCGGAACATGCTTCGAGCAGCAGCAAGTGAAGCAGCATATCGTCCAGTTATGGATAAACTCACACATATGCGGCATAACCAAGCTCTAATACCAAGGGAGAACCAAAACTACCCCCTCCATCTATTCACCTGCACGATTCGTCAGAAGAGAAGCGAAAACATTGAAGATGAGCTCCTTTTCACTTCGATAACACAGTAACGGAGTAAGAAGCAAGCTTGAACCAACCATCAATTTGCCCTCCACATGAAATCACATCCTTCGGTAGCGGCGCATAGTTACTGCAGGGGCTGAGAACCGCCATTTTCTGGAGTATCATTCACTGGGGTCGTGCTGCCATTCCTCCTGCTCGAGCTCGAGTGTCCTGTAATGCTCCGTCCCATGAACCTCCCTGCTTTGCCTAGGCCACTTCCAACAGCTCCTAGTCCGCTTCCTACAAGCCCCACTCCCGCACCAATGCCGCTCCCAACGAGCCCAACTCCAGCACCAATGCCTGTACCAACCATCCCCACCCCGGATCCAACCAAGGATGCTGCTCCATCGAGTGCATCCATTGTACTTCCGATGACTCCAGCTTCTTTCAGCTTCTTTCTCGCTTCCAAGATCTGCTTCTCTTCTTCTAGAGCTGCTAACTGTTCTTCCTTGTTGAATTCGTGATAGAAAACCTGAAAGTCCAAACCGGCATAAAAGAGAAGATTAAAAGTCAAATACACCTCAACGTTACCTTCAAGAAGAGTCATCCAAGCAGTGATGGCTTCAGCATCAATTGAGAAAGGAAAAAGGAGAAACATCCTAGAGCACCAACAAATAGTAGAACTCAATAAATGGCACCAAATTAAAATGAGCACAAGAGCTTCCAGTTCTACGCTCCCATGGATCCAGAAACTTTACACAGTATATAGAAATGTGAAAAGAAATTTTAGGTTTACTGCAGATGGAAAAAAGAAATTTGCACTGTTTTGGCCTCTTTGTTACTTGTGTATATTTTCTTTTTCTACCCAGGCTGCCCTTGCACTTTTTGTGACACACTGTGGTGTGCGGCCGAGGTTAGTTTTTTTATCCGCGCATTACTGATTAATATACTTCTTACCTTACAAAAAAAAAAGAAAAAGAAATTTGCACATTCCTTGTTGGATGAGTAGCATGTGTATTTGAAATTAATTTCTAGCTGAATTCTTCCACATACAATTTCAATATGAATGTGCAAATTATGTTGTACATTAGCAGTGGCTCTAATGAAAACCGATGTTTTGTGCTTGAAAAGTTACAGTGTCAAGTAATATTGAATAGATCTTATCTATGTATAAAATTAAATCTTTACTTATTCTTAAACATGGTGGCAAGATGGAAAAACTAGTGAGATAATGTCTCGATTAAGTTTTTTCTTTTTTTCAGAAATTTTCTCTGGTATAATACGTATTTCTCTTGGAAACAACAAATAAATACATGCTGCTTACAAAAATCAGCGGGGGTAGTCGCCCCCGCTATTAGCCATGTAGAAGCACATCTGGTTCATGTTGAGGTAACTTAAGTCTTAAGAGACCCACAGTACCTCGAGGGTAACAGTCCCTCTGTCCTTCTTGTCTTTTATTTTCAACATATCAAGTGATGGGAGCAATCTCAAAGCGACCTCTGTCACAGTCTCCGCTTCCAGCTCAATCAAGGGCAATTTTGCAGTTCCTAACCGTTTGTCTTGTCCGATGTCCTCATCAAAAACCTGTTTGGAAAATCCATGAATGGATTATGGTTTAATACTAACAAATTTTATCAGCATGAGCACAATAAGATTTGTCTCTGTGTCTGCATTTATCTGCGGATCCGAAACAGGTTCCTCGACATAACAGTGACAGCCAAATATTGGTTCACTAGCTATGATTCCATGTTTATCAGCTAGCAAGCCGCCACCTACTGCTATTTAAGAAGGAAAACAATCTTTTTCAAACATTGCTAGCAAAGGTAAAAGTCTCTGCAAAAGGAGAGAATATGAGATGAAAACCGAAAAGAGACGAAGAAAACAATTCAGAACCTCAATGATTAGTGACTGTGTTTCCTTGTCTTCGGCAATCAGATTGAAAGTTTGATCCCAAACTGGATTCAGGTTGTCGTCAATAACCTTCGTTTTGACCTTGAAAAGAGGCCGGATGTAAACAACCGTGTACGGGTCAGATTTCCCAATCATCTCCATGTTCTTCAAATCATTTGCTTTCACTACTGTTACTGTAAGCTTGCCCTGTGGCTTCAGTTCTAATTCACTGCATCATAAGAAGGTTACTATTCAAACCTCATAAGAAGGTTACTATTCAAACCAGGATTTCTAAGAAAACGAATGTAGCAGACAGAGTAGCATTGGATCGATTCTATTCTATTTAGAGTCCTCTTCCCCAATAGGATGTTGTCATGAAGAAACTATAGTAGGGAAAAGAAAACTTTGCCTTGTGCAGCATAATAAACAAAACGTCATATGAAATCCTTTAATTTTGACAAGAAATTTTGATGATCCAGGCAAATCATTCATGATTTCCTTCATTTCCTTCATAAACCGTAAGGTTTGGCCACATTTTAACTTACACCTAACATCAAACCACAGCCATCTAACTCAACCAACTAAGCATCGAGTAACCAACACTACCAAGATAAAAAGAAAAATCTTGCAACCATAATCTACGACATTAAGCATCAAGACAAGACCAATGAGCATTAATGTGTACCATCTAAGGAGCAAATCAGTGAACAAGTATCTTCAAGAAAACAAATGCTGGAGATAGAAAAGGCCAGTGATATTTTGTCTTTTATAAGCAAATTACACAAGCTATTACAGTGACTGATTCCTCCAAATCAGCATCCCGTGAGGACAAACTCAGGCTAAACAGCATCTATTGTGTGATATAGCAATTTCTACTTCACTACATTGCCCCGTAAATGTATGTCAAGAATACACCTGAACTATCATAACCACCCATGAATGGTCATAACAGCTAATGCTAGTGCCTGATATGATGCATAGTATCTTCAGCTTTGATATGTATAATCTTTTTCTCTTTTGATAAACTGCTATGTAAAATGCTTCCTTAAAGAATTCCCACACAAAGAAGGCAGAATACACCAACTACAGAAAAGAAAAGAGTTAGGTCTCTCTTCAGTCATAAAAAAAATGTTGCAACCTCATAAAATTAAAAATTTATTCATCAACATATAACCTCTCTCCTGTCATTAAAAAGTCAGTCAAATGTAACAGTAAGCCATCTGACCAAACTTTTAAGTACATATATACACTCTCAATCTGAAGACCAAAATGAGAAGGCAGATAGCTTATTTACCTTGTATCCACAGGTATACCACCTAGTGGCACAACAATCCTGTGGGGCCATTGAAGCGTATCTGTCACAATTGAGTTCACAGTATCCTACCATTTGCATGATATTACCAGAAGTCAACCTTTGCAAAAAACCCAGAGCAAGTTTAGAGTTCTCTTGTGGCAAAACTCACATCGATCATGTCTGAAATTCCGGGAATGGCTGTCAGGCTTCCACCAACGGCTTTCAGGGTATAGTCAATTCTTGGCTCTGGCTGGTAAGTTGTACAGGATAGTTAGTGACTTTGACAATTAACTACTAGCAAAGTCTTTCTATACAAAATGAACAGTTCCCTCCAATGAAGATATTTTTAATGCCCAGTACACTAAGATGAAGGGCAAATTAAGAAAGGGGGAACAAACGATGATGTATCAAGTAATGGATTTCGTCAAAACCAACTATTCAAATAGACAACAATTTTAAAGAATACTTCAAAAAATGCATATTTCCATTGAAGATATGTACCTCAGAAAGTAGGGCAGCAACAACAGCAGAAATGCACGGGATCTCATCAGCCAGTTGGAAGATAACACGAACAACAGTGAAAACTTGAAGATCCTTTAACTGGAGCAATCGGTATTTTCCCAAATTAAAGTACTCAACCAATTCCTTTCCAGAAACTAAGAGCTTTGCCGAAGAATTGACAGCACAAATGACAGAATACTGTCCCTAGAGCATTATCATCTTTAAATAATAAAAATCACGCCACACCAACCTGAATGGGTATTGACGCTACAAGTGCAGTTTGTACTGCTAATATAATGCTGGGATCTCCTCCCCATCGAAAGTCAATATCCATAGTAATTTGACCTTCTTTAAGACTCTGAACGCGTATACCTACATTGTTCAATTTACAAGTAAAAGAAAAGTGTGCAATAATCCACCCTCAGAAGAAACATATACAAGGAAATGAAGATAAGGAATTACAAGAGATTACATTCAACATGAATTACTAATATCATATACAACTATATATGTTAAGTCACAAATATTTAGTGACCAGGAGCTGAATCTCCACACATTATGTACGAGACATTATAATAGCTGCAGCTTATGTCATGGCTGAGAGAGCAGCAAACCTAAGTATATTAAAAGTTGTGGAGAAAGAACACCATATGTTTGTTGATTCATACCTTCTATTTTTGGTGCCACAGTTCCAAGAGACAGCTTGCTGAACTTCAGTGAAGTTATTCCTGGAGGTCTGTAGTCTTCCAATAATGGTTCAACAGATTCCTTAATCACCGCTGTTGCAGCCTGGGAACACAGAAAGAATTTCTATTAAAGAACTCATAAAATTGGGCCATGGAATAATCACACAGCTCCATTTCTCTGTTATCGACCCCTTGCCCTCAATTGAGTGGTCAGTTCCCTCTCATATCATTCTCCCCCTCTTCTAGTAGGATTGATCCTTCGGAAGGTAAAACATGCACAACATGCATACCAAACATATTCAGAGATTCAATTCCAATATAGTGCTGTCATGATTCAAACTGTTTATCGAGCAAACGATTTAGATCTATATTCTGTGTTAAAAAATGAAGCTCCATTCAAAGAAAATTATTAATTACAACATATAGCTAATCTGCAAGGGGACAGACGCCATCAGAAGCATACTGATAGGGAGTTTTTAATGGCTTATACGTAAAATTTTCTCTCTTGACACATATCTAAGAATCAGTAAATAAGGGGAGAAAAAGAAAATAACAACCACTGTGGGAAAACATAAGCAAACAATTCACACACTCAAACCAAGCTAGCTTTGTTCTTGTCACTGGCTGAGAAATGTTGCATTGACAAAGATCATAATTGAGTGTTAA
This sequence comes from Lenwebbia sp. NSW1173648, assembly GCA_029784005.1. Lineage (NCBI taxonomy): Eukaryota > Viridiplantae > Streptophyta > Magnoliopsida > Myrtales > Myrtaceae > Lenwebbia > Lenwebbia sp. NSW1173648. Next base: position 8,143,317 of record JARCGZ010000005.1, read on the forward strand.
AGCATCACAAGCTTGTGCTGCAAAGTACCAACTCCAAAAATCTTATTTACTAGGAATGAACAGGAAATGACGGCTATTTTAGTAACTTTCAAAGCAGCAAAGGCAAAGAACAAAAAACACATTACCTCTGCAACAAATGGCCACAGTTTGCTGAGTTGCTTGTTTAGCCATTTAGCCTATTAAAAAGAAGGAAGATGCACCGTATCATAATAGAAAGGCAAAGTATAAAAAAGAACAAGAATATTAAATGAGTTTTCTTCTCAACAAGTACAATATTGAAGAGGTTCAATTCAGATTCAGAGCAGCATATTCTATAGCACGAATAAGTATCTTCATCGACATTCACAAATTTAAACAAATATGTACTTATCCACCAGTGGATTGACTAGCCAAGCATTGGAAGATTGCTCAACTGATAACTAAGAATATCTTCAAATGTTTCAAAAGCTTTTCTCTGGTCACCATCTTCTACATGATTATGTGATACTAATATATGTTGTAGCATAGATAACAGAAACAACTGACAGAGGAATCTGTGGTTTAATGTAAAGAAATAATACATACATTTTGTCACGCTGAAGGACCAAGTGGAGATGTGTGAGAGGTGAAAACCAACCTGTTCAAATACTGGAAAAGATATCCATTCAGGAAAGTTATCACCGCAAATCTTCTTCAAGTCATTCCGATCAAGAGAACCGAGTAGTTTAATATCCATTGCCTGTGAAAGAAAGTACAAAATGGGACAATCAATGGCTAAGAAAAATCTCGCTTAATCAATAAAAGAAAGACAATTAAAAATTATAGCCAGCGAATCTTCAGCATGAAATTATGGCGATGCATTTTGGCAAAAAATAAATGATCGAATACCACAATGCACCAACAGCTAAAGCTTGTGGAAGACTGCAATCTGCCTATGCTAGATATTTGGGCAAATCAGGTGCTTGATTCTATTTTCCTGTGCATGATATTGTGAGGAAACGTGAATTTGTAGCACCGTGAAAACTTTCACTTCAGATTCTTACTAAAGATTCGGCATAAACCATATAGGACTGTATCAATTGCCCATAACTTGCAATTATGCAAGCCACAACACTGCCCCTCAATCTTGATATTCCATACTTAAAAACTACATTCTAATTCCGTCTTCCATCTAGCATTTCACATTAAGTTCATCAAAGCAGCATTAATGGACTGCCAACTATGAACTACTCAAACTGTCATTGAATCAGTCAATGATAAAACAAAATCCAACTTCCATCCCCACTCCAACTTCTCTCTCACACTTCACATTAAGTCCAACAAAGCAGCACAACGAGTAGACGACCACGATCAATTCAAAGCGTCACTGAACCGGCCACTCGCGAAACGAAATCCGACGGTTACCTTGGAAATGCGCTTGGTGCTGCGATACCGCATCATGTAACTCCATCCGAACATCAGCGCCACGCCGACCACGGTCCCCATGAAAAGTCCTGACGTCAACCCCATTTCCTCTCGCTCTCGAACCAAAAAATCTCCCGTCAACTTCTCCGAGAAGCCAACGCCGCCGCGAGAAACTAGTCAACCAAACCAACGAATGTACCGATGACCGGAGGAACAGCGACTTGGCGACTTGGATCGGATTGACGAAAGAAGATCGGCACAAAATAGAAAAATGAACTCGATTGGCTTCTCTGTCACTCCACTGTGGACCTTGCTCCTCGAATCGAATGAGTGAACGAGCCGAGGTCTCGCGGTTCCGCGCTCCGTTGCTGCTCGTGAAGCTCCGACGAGTTGCGCCCGCAGAGCGCTTTGGAGGCGGAGGGGGACTGGTCGGGAATGCAAATCGCGGCGAAGACGACGAGGAGGGAAAGGCGATGAAGATGGAGAAAGCAAGAGGCAAGAGAGTGCTTTCTTACGCAAATTAATTATCACTTGTCGGTATTGATTAATTAATTCATTTTTTTTTTTTATCGGCTGGCAGAGGACGTTGTTTTCGGTTATTATCACAAGAAACTATCTGTGAATAAATCACGTAGCTAACGTGAAGAAACCGTGCCTGACCAAGAGCGCAAAAATAAAAAAAAATAAAAAGTGAAGAACCGTGGGCCCGGACATATAGACGTTCGTTTTTAAATTCAAAAAAGTCAATGGAGACGCGATTTTTTTAAAATTAATTTTCATTTTCTTTAGATCGCGTTTTTTTCGCTCCTTCTTTTTTTTTTTTTTTGGCTAACATACTCATTGAAATAGTATTTCGACTATAATATCCCTTGTGGGCCCATTTTGTATTTACTTTTTTCTTTTTTTCTTTTTCTTCCCTGTCTCTCTCTTCTCTCTCTGTTTGCGTATCCATCGTCCTCTTCTTGGTCGCCTTCTTCACCCACGCCTCTGACCCGAAGGCTCCATTGGCTTCGCTCGCTTCTCGCGTGGCCGCCTCTCGCGGCCTCGACTAGTTGTCATCGAGACCTTCCCGATTATCGTCTACTCTACCGTAAAGGGGCACAAAATCGGCGAGGCATCGCTCAACCCCACCGCGTGCTTGAATGATTTTGATGATGAAGATCCAACCCATGATGATGAACTTGACGAACTTAAGAGAGAGAGAGAGTACCGGCAGGGGAAAAGGAGGTTTTATCCATATGGAGAGACGTGGCATTTTCACCTTGAGAGTATCCGAAGACGCGTGACACTCTGTCGGTCACCGACTCGTCAAAGCCTTCGAATATGTCTAAGTTGTTGTTGTTGTGTTGACACAATTACAGCGATTGCGGCCGCAATTTGCCACCGATTGCTTCTCGTTGCTCGAACTCGGCCACTCCAATGGGCAGCGGGTCGACGCCGCCAGGGGTAGCGACGTGGAGAAGCTAGGGAACGGCGAGGCCAATGCAGCCTTCGGGGTTGGAGGCGCAGTGGAGGACGTAGGCGTAGAAGTTAGCAAGGAAGAAGACGACGAACACACAAAGAGAGAAGAGAGATAGGGGAAAAAAGAAAAAGAAAATAAAGTAAACAAAAAATGGGGCCCACGTTTGAATTTAATAATTGTCAATGGTTATGATGTCCTAAAAGGTCGGACCCATAAAGGATATTATAGTCAAAACGCTATTTTAGGGAGTGTGCTAGTCAAAAATGGAGTGGAAAAAGCGCGGCCCCTTTCTTTATAATGCTCCGTGTAATTCACGAAAAATGAAGAATTTTAGAATATTTTCTTAAAGATAATCATTTGTACAGTCTGAAATAATTGATCAATGAAAAAGTACACTACGCGCAACAATTTTTGGCTAAAATTTTGTGTGAATGAAATAACAATTTCTTTTGACAAAAAAAAAAAAGAAATAACAATTTCTAGATCTGATTCACCAAGGCGTTCTATGTCCTCTATTTTGACTAACTTCCTGGACAGGCCTCTACTAGTAGTTCGCACCCACCTGCGGTTTGCAAACTGATGGCGAACCGAGTCTAAGAAGCATTCCTCTTGTATCGATCCTATGGTTCAACACTAAAGATTAGGGTAGGACGTACCCTAAGGGCTGACACCGCTAAATAATTTTTTTTTTTTTAAGATCGCAAAGATTTGTGCTTGCTGCTGTATGCTGAATCTTCTGGCTAAACATTGTTGTCTGTAGTGTACACTATAGACAACAATTCCAGATCGAGTATGAGTCGCTAAATTTGTATTTGTATGAAAATAGGCCAAAACGGCTTAAATGGATCAATTTATGCCGCATCATTTTTCGACCCGACTCTAATTGCGATCCGACCCATCCGTTTGATTGGTCTTACTTCAAGCATGCTTTCTCTAGGACCAGCCACATCATTTCAGGCCCAAAAGTGGTCATCCCAGCACAAACAGAAACAACGGTCATCATCGCAAAACTTTTTTGTATTAGCCTAATCTGGTCGAAACTCTTCTCTGTCGGAATCGAGCTTAAGAAACACCGAAACAAGATGGGGGAAATGATCGAAGCATCCAAACAGATCGAGCATCATAAAACTTCACAATTAATTGATTAATCATCATTGTTCCTTGCAGTGTCGTTATCTCCTTTTCAATCTTGGATTCACTCAATTAGATGGAAAATATAGTAATTATCGATACGTTCTTTACACGATAAAAGAGAGATAGAAAAATAGAAATGTTATCTTCGGAAAAATGAAATGACATGGAAACCGGTGATAAGATAGAGTATAAATAATTGTCCTGCATAACATATAAGATCGTTAATTATGATAGAGAAAAGTCGGGATTAAAATTTCGCGGCCAATGATTATTAGAAAATCTCAATGTTTAGAGTCTTAGAAGTCCTACAATATTTATGACAAGGAATTGGGTGTCCTAAATTTGCGTAGTCGATAATATTGGCAATTATGAGAAAAACATCAAAAGCATAAAAGTTAAAATTTAGAATAATTTTGCCTAGGCCGGCAAGGGTCGCCCTTGCCCGATTCGGCGAGGCCGGCGGAGGTTGAGGCCGGGCGGGAGGGAAAAATATAAAAAAAAGGAAAAGGGAAAAAGGAATAAATAAATAAAAATAAGTAAAAAAAATTGTCCACGTCAGCGCCGACGGTACTACGTAGGATGACCGGTGTCCATGTCAGCGATTTTCGAACAATATGATTGAATTGGCAAAAGGTGAAAAAGGATTAAAACTGAATCGGCAAACTTAAAAAGTTTAGAACAGAATTGATAAAAAAAAAAATGTAAAAGGTTTGGGACTTTTTCGATAATCTTCCCTAAGGAATTGGGTGTCCGAAATTTGCGTAGTCGATAATATTGGCAATTATGAGGAAAACAACAAAAGCATAAAAGTCAAAATTAGAATAAAATTTGAGGATGGTTTTTGTAGTTTACCCTTGAATAGTTAGGGTTAACAAATTTGATCACAGATGAACTATTTGCTATGTTCCCATGTTAACGAGGACAATTAGATAGGCCATATGGCTCTACAGTGCTACAACACAAAGGTCTTCTATGATTGTCACGTGAAAGCACATGACATAGTCTTGCTACATGGACCACGTTCCATAAGACTTATTTCATCGAGTTTAAAATTAAACAATTGAATAAAGAAAAAATAAGAAAAACTCTTTTTTTTTATAACATAATTGATTACATATGTTCTTTGAACGACGATTTTATTTGATTCAGCAATAATTTATGTAACTAGGAATAAAATAACCGAATTGCTCGTAAATTAAAATACAACTTATTAAGATCATTTAGTGCAACATTATAGGGCACTAAAAAAGAAACTCACTTAATTTGAAAAGGGAGTGACAAAGAGTTAAATAGTCTAAGTGTGGCCGTTTAAAATGGAGTTGATTGTAGTTATGTTACGTTGAGATAATATTGTAGTAACATATTTTATATACTTCATTTTTATTGCTTAGTTCATGTAGTCATTCTTATTGTTGATGTTCATTTATCTTAAACTTGCAATTCATCCAAAATAACAAATATAGAGAAACTATTTTCGATACTATCTTAGTCATTGAAATAATCAAATGTAAATTGCATTCAAAGACTATAGAACTAGATAAGTAAGGGAGACCGTGTACTCTTAATTAACACGAAAAATATAAAACCGAGTTTAAGAATATGTTAATAGTTTTTATACACTTCTTTTCTACGGTTAATACCACGAAAAACCTCAAATTGATACACAAGTGATAAATTTACCCCAAACCATTTTTTTGACCACCAAAAATTTCAAACAGGTACATTTGTGATAAATTTACCCTCTGTTAGTTTTCGTTAAATTTTACCATCAAATTGCTGAGTTGGATGACACGTGGCAGTTGACAGGTGTATTGGTTTGAGGTTTTTACCCTATGTTTGTCACATGTGTATCAGTTTGGATTTTTTTTGTGGTATTAACTCAATTTAATGGAAACTAACGGAGGGTAAATTTGTCACAGATGTACTAGTTTGAGGTTTTTGTGTGGTCAAAAAATTAGTTTAGGGTAAATTTATCATTTATGTACCGGTTAGGATTTTTGGTAATAAAAAAATAGTTTGAGGTAAATTTGTGGCAGATGTATCGATTTGGAATTTTTCATGGTATTAACCATCTTTTTAAATATTCTATGACACTTCCATTTGATTAAAATGTTATTTAAACGCTCCGTTAATTTTCGTTAAATTGGGTTAATACCACAAAAGACCCAAAATTGGTATACCTGTGACAAATGGATAGTAAAAACCTTAAACTGGTACACCCGTCAACTGCCACATGTCATCTAACTCAGCAATTTGATGATAAAATTTAATGAAAACTAATTGAGAGTAAATTTATCCCAGGTGTATCGGTTTGAGATTTTTAGTGACTGTGAAATTAGTTTTAGGTAAATTTGTCACAGATATACCAGTTTGAAGTTTTTCGCGGTATTAAACCTTAAGAAAACTTTGGCACGATAATGTCGCTATGATGTGAATCAAGAGAGCATGAGAAAAGTTTTCTTTGCCGTTTCCAATCAAAATATCAACCTTGTCATGAAAAGTTAATTATACACAAAATGCTAATAAAAGACATTGTTTTGTTTTTAAAGTCTTTATATAGCATGTAATTCTATTAAAAATAGATTCTAATTATGAAAATTCCGAAAATGACCTTATCAAGAGGCAGAAAAGGTGAAAAGAAGTGAATATCACTCAAGCTAACTCCTCATTAATACTCTCTTCACGTACAAGCCAAGCAAAGATAATAATTCATTATCGATCGTCCACAAAAAGAATAAGATATGAAGCCTCGATAATTAAAAGAATTAAAATAAAAAAAGTCAAATACAAAGAGAAAAAGAAAGGTAAAAGTAAAAACAAGCAGACGCCGCTTTTACCAAAAGCCCCATGGAAATGGGCATTAATTACCATAACCTTGACTTTGGTTCATCTTCCTGTGGTTTTTGACTGGGCTTTCGGGATTATTACTTGGCTGCCTGCTAAAAATTTCCATCTCCTCCTCTCCCTCGCGCCTACGACGCATTGCTTTCGCAATTCGCTCGGACTCTTCGATCTCTCTCCATTTCCTGCTGCAGCATTCTTCCCAATTCGGTTCGTCGATCGTGATCTCGTCAAGCGGAGACCTTGAATCGGATCAGCGCCGCGCCAATCTCTTGTTCAACGGTAATCGCTCCGCATTTTCGTTTTCGTTTTCGTTGGAGTGCATCAATCGCGTTTGCATGATCTTTTGCGGGTGCTACTTAATCCGCGGAATCTGTGGAGCTCGAATCGGTTATATTTCAGCCGGGATCGCTGCACCTCGCATCTCTCGATGCTCCAATGCTTAAAGCAGGTGTCTGGGGTGTTTGCAATTGGTTGATTTCGATTTGCGTATACTTTTGGTCTTGTCACGTTTCGTAGGGGGGCTGCTCTTGATGCGCTGCCTGCCCCTCCAGTGAGAAATGAAGGCCTGCGTGTAATTGGATCTGTCTAAATCTTTGTTTTAAGCTCCTCGTTGTAGTTGGCCGCTTCTTTGTTCTCTCCCGCCGTAATGGCTGTCTTATTTGACTAAGTTTTCCTGTTTGATTAGTGGTGGCGAGGAGAGCGAGCTTTGAAGTTTGGAATTTTGTTTCGGGAGCTGTTTTTACGGCAGTGGAAACTTTGATTTTAGAGTGCAAACGAGCTATAGTCTGCCGTGTTTTAAGTTCGTGAGTTGAATTAATCTAGGAGACACATAGTACTTTACTTTCAGAAATTGCTAACTGGGAGAGGGTTTATGAAGCCTTTATTTTCTTAGTTCTACTATAGTTGTGGGAGAAACGCCCATAGCATAGGGATTCTCAGGTCTTTCTCTTTAGTGGTTCTGCCAATTCTGTCAACTAAAAAGACGATAAGGAAAGAAATGAATGCTTAGGCACTGTTTGGTATGTAGGAATGAGGATGAAAGAGGAACTGTTCCTTTCCCCGTACCCTCTTTCCTTATGTTTGGTATGGTTTATTTGATAAGATTCCTTCAGTCGAGAGTGCACATTTGATTCCCTAAATAAAGTTTTGAAATTTATATTTCCAAGTGTACCCTTTCTTTTTCTCTCTCTCATACTCGTCCTTTCTATGTCACAACCTAAAATAGAAATTGAAGTCACTATTACTCTTTCTATTCCATTATTTTGTTGTTCCACTTTCACCCTACGCCTTAGGTAAGAGCTAATATAGAATGGATCATAATGTCATAAGGATTTTTATAGCCGACCCAACATAGTGGGATAAGGCTTAGTTGATGTAGTTGCTGCTGTTTTTCTAGCTATCGTAAGAACACATTTTTGCTAAGAGGTGGACTAATATTCCATTGATTTTGATTTCAAGATTTTATGCTGAATAAGTTAGGTTTAAGGACTCAATTTGCTTCGATTCTCGCTTATCCTATTTGTTAAAGCACGTAACTATAAAGTACTCCTTCACCTTCCTTTAGCAACTTAAACTTTTAAATCAGTCAACATTGGTTTTATATATGTGTGATTGGAGTAGGATAATCATGTGTCCAGGCTTTACTCTTCGGTAAATACGCGTAAGGGTGAGTGTTAGAGCATGCAAATATCAATCCAAGTCTTTGTTTAAGCCTTTAGATTATGAACAGTGATATCTATTTCGACACAATTTGATGAATTAGATTGGGTACGCTAAGCTATTTGCTTATGTCGTCTGTGGCGATGTTTCTTGGAGATTCTTTATGGTCGGAAGAACTTAAACACCTAGGGAGTTTTGAAAACTGAGAAAATCTTCCAAAACTAGGAATTCTTTTTGCCGTTTTTGTTTATGTGGAATGTGGACTGATCTAGACAAACATATTCTGTTCTTTTTTTTTTGGGGGGGGGGGTGGTTTGAGAGAGAGAATGTATTTGTATATGTTTATGTGGAGCATAATGAGGATGGATATCATATATAATATTTCTATCAAACTACATTATCCCCGAGGGAGCCAAAAGTGATTGAGAAAGTATGGGAAAAGAACATTGATGGTGCCATAACTTTCCTATAGCTCACTTCTGTGCCATAACTTTCATAGGACGTTAACTTAAGTGCTGCAACTTTTAAGTATTAACCACGATTTTCTTGCCAAAAATCCTACTTTAAAATGCTACTTGGGCTGGAAATTAATGTCAAATAGGATTTTCCGACAAGAAAATTGCCTATGTAACTTAGTGATTTGATTTTAAAAGTTATTGACACTTAAATGATCGCTTGCAAAATTATGACACCAAAGTGAGCGTTGTACAAAAGTTATGGCACTTTTAGTGTCCTTATCCTGAGAAAGTATTGTGTCTATGCATTTTTGGACTGATTGCCAATGGTAAATCATATATCAAATATTTTTTAAACTATATTGTTGTGACCGTTTGATGTCATTCATACTTTGAAGATTTCTTGCATCTCCACTTCAAATCTGTTTCCGTTTCCAAGTCTGTTGAAAAAGAGATTTAGTATGCAATACCATTACTTGGTCATAGAGGCACAACATTCTGATTCATTGTTTTGTTAGTTCCTCTGCCCTTCACTCATTTTTTCTGTCTTATTCTAAGTGACTTGATACGCAGATGGAGTGAAAGTTGACTCAGTCTATGGACAATACAATGGAAGAAGAAGAAGAAACTAAAGAGCTAAATTTACCTTCCAAAGATTTGGGTGATATTGGACAGATAGAGGAAATTGCAAGACCATCTCATCAAGCTCATGATATAAATAATGATGGTGCAACAGAAGTAGAAAATAACAACGTCATTGAGGAAGGAATTGATTCTATAGCTGCAATCACGGACGAAGACCACTTTGAGCAGGTTTCTTTGAAAGATCAAGAGAAATCTTTTGGCCAAGACCATGACAGTTTAGTAGATTCAAACAGGTCATCAACTTCAGACAATGCTAGATACACATCTGGGTCATACTTGGCAGATTTTGACTCTTCACCTGCTGCTGAAATACACCATGGCCACTCCACATCAAGTCCTGGGCCTGACAGGCAGATGGTCGATGCCATAGAGCAGTCATCCTCTGCAACCAGTCTTGATTCAGTTTTTCATGGGGATGTCGGATACTCTGCTGTTGATTCCCCACAAAAGAATAAATTAAGAGCTGTTATGCCAAATGTATCTCCAGAGTTGTTGCATTTGGTGGATTCTGCAATCATGGGGAAGCCTGAGAGCTTAGAAAAGCTGAAGAATATTGTTAGTGGTGATGAGAATTTTGGATCTGGAGATGAAATGGATAGTATCGCCTTCTTGGTAGTTGATTCTCTTATTGCCACGATGGGTGGTGTAGAGAGTTTTGAAGAGGATGAAGACAACAATCCCCCAAGTGTGATGTTAAACTCTCGTGCAGCCATTGTGGCAGGTGAGCTTATTCCTTGGCTTCCTTGGGTGGGAGATAGTGATAAGTTTATGTCTCCTAGGACAAGGATGGTCAGAGGACTACTTGCTATATTACGGGCATGTACTAGAAACAGAGCAATGTGCTCCATGGCCGGTTTGTTGGGTGTTCTATTGATATCTGCCGAGAGGATTTTTCTCCAGGAAGATAATTCAACTGAGGCAACAACATGGGATGGAACTCCTTTATGCTACTGCATACAATACTTGGCTGGGCATTCACTCAGTGTTGTTGATCTGCATAGATGGTTTCAAGTCATCAATAGAACGCTGCACACTGAATGGTCGAAAAGGTTAATGCTTGGATTGGAGAAGGCTATGGGTGGGAAGGAGTCAAGGGGGCCTGCATGTACATTCGAGTTTGATGGTGAAAGCTCTGGCCTGCTTGGTCCTGGAGAGAGCCGTTGGCCATTTATGAATGGTTACGGTTTTGTAACGTGGATATATATTGAATCTTTTGCAGATACATTAAATGCTGCAACTGCTGCAGCAGCAATTGCTGCTGCAGCTGCAGCTAAGTCTGGCAAATCATCAGCCATGTCTGCAGCTGCTGCCGCTAGTGCACTGGCTGGTGAAGGCACTGCACACATGCCAAGGTTGTTCAGTTTCCTGTCGGCTGATAATCAGGGGGTGGAGGCATACTTTCATGCCCAGTTTCTAGTTGTTGAATGTGGTAGTGGAAAAGGCAAGAAGGCCTCTTTGCATTTTACTCATGCATTTAAGCCGCAATGCTGGTATTTCATTGGTCTCGAACATACAAGCAAGCAGGGGATTCTTGGGAAAGCAGACAGTGAGCTCAGGTTGTATATTGATGGATCTTTGTACGAAAGTCGCCCTTTTGAATTCCCTCGAATTTCTAAGCCCCTTTCTTTTTGCTGTATTGGAACAAATCCTCCTCCTACTATGGCTGGTTTACAAAGACGTCGCCGCCAATGCCCTTTGTTTGCTGAGATGGGGCCTGTTTATATTTTCAAGGAACCAATTGGCCCTGAGAGGATGGCACGCTTAGCTTCCAGAGGGGGGGATGTGCTGCCTGCATTTGGCTCAGGAGCTGGGTTGCCTTGGCTGGCGACAAATGACTATGTGCAAAATATGGCTGAAGCAAGTGCAGTTCTTGATGCTGAAATTGGAGGATGCATCCACCTTCTCTATCATCCCAGTCTACTCTCTGGCCGATTTTGTCCAGATGCTTCTCCCAGTGGTGCTGCTGGTATGTCATGCATTTCTCTGTTAACTATCAAGAGTAGCTACTCTACTTGGTATTGTGCTTCAATGTTACTGCGGTGATACTTTTATAGAGCGTTCGTGCCTTGCTATCTGAATTTGTGAAATCCTGATGGCTGAGGTATAGGTTGTTATACCTGCGCTAGTATAATATTCTGATGGTTTCGTTATGCTTGTTGGAGTTACCTGTCGCAATACTTTAATACAAATGGAAGAATTGCTTGTGTAAGAAAATATATTGCCTCTCACCATTACCTCGTTTTGGATATGCTCCTATGAATTCTGGATTGTGTTTGGTCTTATCATTACCACTAATCAAGCAAGCCTTGTCTCTTTTGGTTTTTGTCCATGGTTATGCCCTTGCAAGCTGGTACCCATGTAATGAGGACAGCTAGAAATTCATGAACTATTTCTTATGGAAATAGCAGCAGTATATACAGTCTATGCCTCTTAGGAAGCAGATGAATTAGCAAAATGCTGTTAGTTTGAAAGTTGAATGAAGAGTGATAAAATTTTATATATGGTTCTTAAGAGGCGAGGGACATAGAAAAGGTAGGAGGAGAGTGAATTTGTAGCATCTTCAATTTGAATAATGAAGTCTGCTAAGGCATGTCTGTCTAGATCTCATGATTATCACTAGGTTGTGTGTTTAATGTAGGGTACCTTTTGGGATCTATCAAAACTCATGAATAATAATTTCTTAAGCTTGGCTTAGTTTGTCGCAAAAATTCATGCATTATGGAAAGGTTTGCATTGCATCCTGTCATGCATCTTGATGGAGCGTGATTCATGAAGTTTCTTTTTGGTGGTTCAGGTTCACTCAGACGACCAGCGGAGGTTCTTGGGCAAGTTCATGTTGCGTCTAGAATGCGGCCAGTGGAGGCATTGTGGGCCTTGGCTTATGGTGGTCCCATGTCTTTACTTCCTTTTGTGGTTGCCAATGTTGATAAAGATAGCCTTGAACCTCAACAAGGAGATGTTCCACTTTCTTTGGCCACAACTAATCTTGCCGCTCCAATATTCCGTATAATATCCAGAGCTATCAAACACCCTTGGAACAACGAAGAGTTGTCTCGTGTCAGGGGACCTGAAGTTCTCTCCAGACTTCTAGACCACCTTTTGCAAACCTTGTCAGCAATCAATTTTGGCCAGAGTGATGGTGTAGCAGATGAGGAACTTGTTGCAGCGATTGTCTCCTTATGTCAGTCTCAGAAGATTAACCATGCTCTCAAAGTGCAGCTTTTCACTAGGCTGCTGTTGGATCTAAAAATTTGGAGCTTGTGCAACTACGGTTTGCAGAAGAAGCTTCTTTCTTCACTAGCAGACATGGTTTTTACAGAGTCATCGGTGATGCGAGATGCCAACGCTATTCAAGTGCTTCTGGATGGCTGCAGAAAATGCTATTGGACAATCCGCGAAAAGGACTCTGTCAATAACTTTTCTTTGAACGATACAACCCGGCCAGTAGGTGAAGTCAATGCTTTAGTAGATGAACTCTTGGTGATCATTGAGCTTTTAATTGGTTCAGCACCTCCATCAATAGCTGCAGATGACATTCGGTGCCTGCTTGGTTTCTTGGTTGATTGTCCCCAGCCCAATCAGGTAAATTGTTGTCCCGGAAGATTGAGTTTGTACAAAGAAAGAGCAAATAATTGAGTGAACATGTAGTCTCTTTGTTGCGTACTGATCCTTAGTTGATTTATTGAGTATACCAAATTAAGTTTTGAGTTGACTGGGTAAAAACTGTTGACCAGCAACAGTTTCTGCCAATCAATAGTCCTCAATCCAATTTAACATTGATGTCAAGTACTCTTTTCTATGTTCCCTTCATGAACTGTTAGGCCCTCTCTTTTTGTTTGCTTAGATAAGTAGTCAGATAAAATTTCTGGACATGCCATTTCTTGTACACTCGTATTGAGTACTGTAGTTTTAGAACAAGAAAAATGGTGACTTGATATTCGTTTATAGTTGGGTTCTAATCTGATTATCTCCAATCTTTCTGGTGTTTGTCGTGTAAAGTAGTATGTTACTCCTGCTAGCATGAAATAATCTGTATTTCTAAACTTTTGTGGTAAGTCTTGCTTGATAGTGGCAGTGTTAGTTTGGACGTTACTCATCCACTGGATTATGTGCTGCATAATTGACTTTATGATTCACTACAAAGGGAATCCTTCTCATTTATAATATGTCCTAGAAATAAATGTTTCATTTGTAGACTGACTTGTTGTAATACCTGTTCAGGTTGCCAGGGTGTTGCATCTGGTCTACAGATTGGTGATACAGCCTAATACATCTAGAGCTCACCTGTTTGCTGAGGCATTTATAGCATGTGGTGGCATAGAAACACTTCTTGTTTTGTTGCAACGGGAAACAAAAGCTGGCGATGAGAGTATTCCAGAGTTGTTGACTGAAAATAACAGAAGTCTTTCACCTCATGGACTGCTACTGGAGGGCAGTACTGGGTTTTCTGAAGTTAGTCAAGACAATGAAGTAGGTGCTCTGGAATTGAATGAATCAATTTCGAATGAGAAGCATCATGATCATTCCCCAACTGGTAGTAGTGGCACTCCCGTTTCTTCAGGCTTGACGATTGAAAGGATGATATCCGTGTCTGAAAATCCTTTCTTGAAGAATTTGGGGGGTATAACCTTATCAATTAGCGCTGATAATGCGAGGAATAATGTCTACAATGTCGATAAGAGTGATGGAATAGTTGTTGCAATTATTGGGTTATTAGGTGCTTTGGTATCTTTGGGACTCCTGAATTTTGGTTCTCCTGCTCCCTCTGATATGACGACTAATCTTATGGGAAGTGGCTTACATGAAGGAGGCAGTACCATGTTTAACGATAGAGTTTCTCTTTTGCTTTTTGTGCTACAAAAAGCAATTCAGGCAGCACCCAACAGGCTACTGACGAACAATGTGTACACGGCTCTGCTGGCAGCCTCGGTATTGCATAGAAACCTCTTCTATAATGTTCTTATGAATGAAAATAGTGGTCCATCAATAATGAGTACTCCAAAAACTTGCCTGAAAGCACCCGGATATGTGAGTGCCAAAGTTATCTAGCCAAAAAAATATCTTGAAATCCTTGTAAAGTAGGCAATATACCCTTGGCTTGACAACTGGGGAAGAAAAGGCTTTTGATCCAGATTAACATGAGCTTTCATAATTGACAGGCTGTCCTTTTTGCGTCGTATGGTGCAATTGAAAACTTATTTTGTTTGTTCCATCTGGTAGTCAAATATCTGTTTTACTTTTTGCTATAAGTGGATTCTTACCTTTCTCTTCTAAATCTTCATATGCTTGTCCTTGTGGTCCCTTTGCTTTACTTCATGGTGTCACCCCATGTTCAGTACTTAAGAAATTGTCATCGTTGTGATTATGATGGAATACCCACAAAAACCATGTGTTGTATTCTAGGTCGGAGAGAATATGATCTGCATTATGAATATGATCTGCATTATGAATATGATCTGCATTATCTATACTGACATATAAAGTACCACCATCCATGCTTTCTATCATTTCCAGATGTCCCCAATTAGAGATATAAGCCAGATGAAAGTTGCACTAAAAACATTGTCGAGTCCAAGTAAAAGCCTTGCTGCTAGTGTAGATTTTGTGCAGATGTGCAATTGGTCTACAAGCGAAACAGCATTTTCTGTATTATAAGCATCGATTATTGGTATGGTACTAAAGAGAGTTTTACCTGAAATACTTCTCGAGGAGTTCGGGTTGTGAAATGAACTTCCAGCCGCCCAAAAAGTTTTTCCTGCCACCATGCCCACATTTTGAGTCAAAATTGTACAGGCGGGGTCGGATTATCTTAACTGTGTATGTCTGGTTGTTTAACATAAGCAAGCGGTATGATATATAATTTTGAGTTGCTTACTCAAACATCTTTTTTCATTTCAGATAAATGCTTCTTCAACAGATGATGGGTTGAATTTTTATGACTCTGGTCATCGCTTTGAGCACTCCCAGCTTCTGTTGGTCCTTTTACGGTCACTCCCCTACGCTTCGAGGTCCTTGCAGAGCAGGGCCCTGCAGGTAAAGTTTGTGTATTCTTTATTCACCTCAATGGCCTAGTCATTTTGGCTTCTATTCCCTTTGAAATTGGTATCTGAAGCTTGTGTGAGTTGGTCGTGCAACCTTAAGTTTTTTACTTGAACCTACATCATGGAAGTTTTAATATTCTGAATTCCAGAGAGCTTGTTGAGGAACATACAGAATTCTTTTGTGTGCTTCCTGACGATAATCGTTGGACTAGTTCTTCTGAGGAGGAAGTTTTATTGAAGGTTGGGCAAGTGGGTGGTATTTGATCAATCTTTACTCTTTCGGAAGCCAACCCTCACTTTCTAGTGTCATACTCCCTATACTGGTGCAAAGTATGGTTGGATAAAATGATCTATTTGCTGAATGAGGTGCAATTAAGGATTCATCTCTTATTTTTGTTGCTTAATTAGGTAGAAGACCTTTTTTTTGTCATAAACTAAGATAATACTTACTGGATCGAGCTAGAAGCTTGGGTTTTGCAATTGATGAATTCAAATTTGTAGAGATTATGCAAGTCTAATGTTAATCTATGATTCCTTGAGCTGTTCAACGGTGGTGGGTCTTCTTCTGTTTGATTTACATTATGCAAAGGCTTGTTCAAATTTTGATAGTTCTGCTCACTGGATATATCGCTGGATACAAGAAGCTTATGTCTCAATAGCTTCATTTAAGATTGTAGGTTTTCTTCCTTTACATCTTGAAACTGAGACCATTTTTGGTTGTTAACAGCTCAAGACGTTCCAGCAAGTTGCTTCTATCCCTTTACTTGCTGGCTATATGTAATATATTGAGTGCTCTCACAGTGTTTCTTGAATCTTTTTCCCCATTGTTTTCCTAGAAGAGTCGATGATATCCTCTAGAAAATGTAGTGTTTCTGATTCTCTTGCCTGAGCAATTTTCTTTTTCTATACGATTTCAGGATCTTCTGTTTTTGGCTTGCAGTCATCCAGAAAATAGAAATAGTCTTACTACAATGGAGGAATGGCCTGAGTGGATCCTTGAAATCCTCATCTCCAATTATGAGGTACCATTGGCTATTTCAGTCAAGTTGCTTGCTAGACAAGCAGTCTAACTTATCATGCTTGCGCCAGACAGCTAGCATGCTGGCAAGAAATTCTATTTTTTTTTTCTATTTTATTTTTGAAGAAGCAAGATGGAAGTATTTGCAGAATGTAAGAATTTGCAGTATTCAGAAAAACACTTTTTTAACTTTTAGTTCACTATTTCTTGTTTCAAGAGATGCCTTCTTTTTGGGAGATGATGCCTATCATAACACTTGATTTTTCAGATGGGTGCCATTAACCACTCTACTTCACCAAGCTTAGGAGATATGGAGGATCTTATACACAACTTCTTGATAATCATCTTAGAGTATTCAATGCGCCAGAAGGATGGTTGGAAGGTTTGTCTTATTATATAACCCGACCATGCCTCTTTTTTCCAATTTAATATGAGGTTCTTGATGTTGATGTTGTATGGCATTTCATATTTTTTAGTGTTGGGGCCAGTGGTCCTTGATAATTGCATCCTTGCTGTTGTTTTCTTGGCATGCTTTCACACACTGTGCTTGCAGAATGCTGGATATTTATTGTTCCAGGTGGCGGTCCTTTACTTAATTTGACCCAGCCAAAGACTCGCATTTCTTTATAGCTTCAATACATGAAACTTGCTTCCATTTGTGGAACCCTTTTCCAAATTCACACGAAGTGATCTTTTTACATGTATGAATTACAACTTGTGTTTGTTATGTCTATCCACGTATCATATTGTAAATGTTGGCAAGAAATAGTGATCATTCTAGTCAATTACTTTGGCATATATTCAAGTCAATCTTAGATATGTTAGTCTCTCGCCTCAATTTCGATAAATACTTGGTAAACTTTTCTTTAGGTCATTGTTAAAAGTTCTATCTGCCAAGCTCTGCCTACCTCTGCTATATTCTTCACCACTTCTATGGTGATGTCGGTTGATCCAGGCCCTTTTTTGTTTCTATTATCTTTACCAAGGCCTTTAATGCTGTAGTGTGTACAGATTTTTTGGTTAAACTGTAATTTTTGATAATTCTTCTATTTACTTGACTCCCTCCAAGATGTTTAATTGCAATCAATGTGGTGTACTATATTTAAAATGTAGCAAGGGGCTTCAATCAAGGTAGTCAAACTTAACTTGTTAACAAGGACGGTGAGGTCCTATCTTAAAGTCACCATACTGAATGTATCAGAAAACTCCAAGCAAATAATTGAACAAGAGACAAATATAATTTCACAATTCTCATAGAATCAGCACCCCTAACCATGCCATAACACATGCAAAAAAGAACCATAACATCATATACCCTTATTCCTTCAGGTTCAAATCCGAAAAATAGCATCACATAACTAAAACAGTTAAATTCCATTCAAAACGCAAGTGTAAAATAAGATGTCAAGCATTATTTTGTTTTGGGCGTCATTTAATTTCGAATTTTCATTCGCTGCACAAACAACGTTTATCCCTTTCAACGTGAAAAAGAAACAATAAGCAAGGAACCAAGGCGGTACCGCAACTACAAGAAAATTAAGAAGGAACTTCAAAGTTTAACCAATTATCCAAATAGGAAAGTGGTTTTATGGAAGCGCAATAACTCAACATGTTGCCATCTAATCTGCACATCAAAGAAATTTGATTTTAAACTCTCAAAACCCCTCACATTTCTCTCCCTCCAAGTAAGGCCGAGCATTGCTGGGGGGATTGCAGAAAACATTGTTCTTTGCTGTTTGTTATTTACATAACAAACCCATTCCAAGCCCAAAGTTCTTCCCTAACTGTAGAATCCCTCAGACCAATAAAGTGCTGATAGTCCCCACATGGTTTACCCCAGTTTTCTCATTCTGGGGCAGTGAATTAGGATGTGGAAATCTGATGTAGATGCATACTTACATGAGTTTATTATAGAAGTAAATCTTCCATAAGTATTTGATTGTTCTGGGATTGTCACTTATTGTATTGTAAAGCTTCATTGATGATATTTTCATACTCGTGTGGCTAGGCGACCTATTCTATGACTTGTTTGCTTGGTTGGTTGTGCTTAAGAAGTGGCCTGCCAGGACCCCTATAGTAATGTAGATAGCTTGCCAAGGTGATTTCTTTGTGTTGCTACCAAGAGACGAGTATTTCTCTTTGTTGACTGGCGTATTTGTTTATTTTACATGTTTATGAATTAAAGCAGTTTCAGTCGTGCAGTTTGCTTAGCAGTTCTTTCTCTTGCAGGATATTGAAGCTACAATTCACTGTGCCGAATGGCTCTCTATAGTTGGTGGTTCTAGTACAGGAGATCAACGAATTAGGTATCAGTATTTTTACTTGTTGTTGCTTTCATACTAATTTTGTTTTTAAAGTATCTAAAATGGAGGATCTACGGTTGATTTTCCTTGAAATGACAAGTTTGTGTCGTTTCTAGTCGTTTCTAATGGCAGCAATAACTTTACTTTACCACCTTATGCATAAAGTCACAATGCTCTGTTTATGCAGCTGCTTTTTCACCTTTTGGTTTGACTTCATTGGTAGGGAGTGGTCTTAACACATTCGAATTGATCAATTAACTATTTCAGTGATTTTCTGCTTCTCAAACGTTTATCTAGTTCTTGGCGATTTTAGACACATATTTGCAATGGGAGATGCATGAAATATGTATTATTCTTTAAAAAAACAAATTGTTTCTCAGTCTTGTGATGTAGCTTATAAGAGTAGGAAAATCATCAATGAGTTAGTGTAAAGTGCCCTAAATTACGCATCTTCTTTAAAATGTGATCCTTTGAGTCATAGACATTGCGATGATCAGGTACACATTGACATTACCTATTAGAACATAGATATTCATTTTTCATTGTACGGGACAGAGATTTTATATTTTCTTTATCTGATAAATTAGTCACTGTAGATCAAAGATAAATCTTACAGGTTTAACTCAAGCTATGATTGAGCATTGCTCGTGCTAATATAGGGGAATCTAATTTACTTGTATGATTTAACAATGGAAAATGGCCTCAATATATTTAATAACACAACACTTAGTGTTCTTTTTTGTCAAATCATACTTATTGGTTGCCTTGCATGCAATGTGCATCTTACATGGTTCTCTGAAGACGTGAGGAATCCTTGCCTATATTCAAGAGAAGGCTTCTGGGTGGTTTGCTGGACTTTGCTGCTAGAGAATTACAAGTTCAGGTAAAGCCTAGTAGTTTGTTTCATCATTGCATCAAATTTTCTTGATAAGTGGAAGTCAGTCATTATATGTTGACTAGAAGGACCTCCTTAATTGACATGACGCGAGTTGCCATATCCTCAGTATCTCGTCTCAAGCATTCTGTCTTGGTTTTTCATGCCACTTGTGAATTCACTGTTAATGTTTTTGTGCTGCTTTTCCTCTAGCATAGTCATATATGCTCTAGAGCTTTTGATGAAGAATAGGGTGAAAAATCTGACATCTTTCCTAAATGTGTCACTTATGCAACAGACTCAAGTTATTGCTGCAGCAGCTGCTGGTGTTGCAGCCGAGGGGTTATCCCCAAGAGAGGCAAAAGTGGAAGCAGAGAATGCTGCACAGCTCTCTGTGGCTCTTGTAGAGAATGCAATAGTGATGTTGATGCTTGTTGAAGATCATTTACGATTGCAAAGCAAATTATCTAATGCATCAAGGGCAACTGATATTTCCCCTTCTCCCCTTTCTCTTGTATCTCCGTTGAATAACCGCTCAAATTCATCGACAAATGTTGGAGAATCATCAAAACCTATGGATGACCGTCGATCATTGTCCAGTGATTCTACTGGACTCCCTCTTGATGTACGTATTATGTCAAGATTTGCAAGAACAAATGGTCTATTTTCACTTGTATATGTTATCTGTTTATGTACTTCTTTTCTTTGCACTGTTCATAAAATAAAAAAGGAAATTCAAATAGTTTTTATTAAAAGCTGCGAAGCCAATCACTTTCCATAAATCAAGTGAACTGTTGGAAAATCTGGGAAAACGAGCTGTTCTTCCAACCATTTGCCTGTTAATTTTGTGTTTTACTAAAATGTAAGAAGTCATGCTGCGAGAATCCTTCCTAATTCTTTACTCAAAATGTACGAGGAACCTTTACTGAGTGTATCAGTTTTCCTGTTACTTCTATGAATAGTAGTTCTCTACCTCGGTTTCCGCTGAAAAGGAGTACTATCTTCCATTACTTTTCTGTCTCTTCCTTGTTATTTTATGGACACATTCCTCTATCTTATTGTGGAATTGACAATTATCTTCTTTCAGGTGCTTGCTTCTATGGCTGATGCTAATGGGCAAATATCTGCTGCAGTTATGGAGCGTCTGACTGCTGCAGCTGCAGCTGAGCCTTATGAGTCTGTTTCCTGTGCTTTTGTGTCTTACGGCAGCTGTGCAGTTGATTTAGCGGAGGGTTGGAAATTTAGGAGCCGGCTATGGTATGGTGTCAGTCTTCCATCAAAAGCCTCTGTCCTCGGTGGTGGAGGTAATGGCTGGGAATGCTGGAAGTCTGCTTTGGAAAAAGATGCAAATGGAAACTGGATTGAACTTCCATTGGTAAAGAAGTCAGTTGCCATGCTTCAAGCTCTATTACTGGATGAGTCTGGACTTGGGGGTGGTCTTGGTATTGGCGGAGGATCAGGCACTGGTATGGGAGGAATGGCAGCGCTCTACCACTTACTAGACAGTGATCAGCCATTCTTATGCATGCTCAGAATGGTCCTTCTTTCAATGAGGGAAGAGGATGATGGTGAAGAAAGAATGCTAATGAGGAATATTAGCATAGAAGATCGTGTATCAGATGCATCAAATCGCCCGGTGGGCAACCTCATGACTCTAGATAGCAATTCTCGAATGTCAACGCGGAAACCACGCTCAGCTTTGCTCTGGAGGTACGCAGAAAATACTATTTGTCATGTTTCCTAAGCACTGCAGGATTGTTCCTGACTTTTACTTGTGTTCTCTTAAGAGAAAGAAGGAAAGAAGAGGGTCCTCCAAAAGCTCTTTCCTTCGCATGTTACTTCGTAAAAGTCGAAGCATTGTGCTTGAACTCTTGGAAGTTTATAATGATGATAAGGCAACACCAATTATCTGAAAGCTTCATCTTGTTAACAGAGTGTTCGGAACATTAGATGGTGCAAATCTTGGGTTTGGGTTGCAGATTTTGTAATAATATGGGAACTTCTTCAGCTTGAATATTATCTAGTAGTCCTGTACCTACACCATTTCAAATATTATCTGCCATAATTTATATAATACTTGTCAGATAGATTAAGAAAATGACAACACCTATATTGGCAAGACTTGAAACCCTTTTCTCTTTATCTGTGGAGCTTGTGACGTCACATGTGGAGGTTGCGAGCGGAGATGAGCGATGACAACAGATGGTCGTGTGAGGCTGTCGACCTATGGAATGGTGAGTGGCAGGGTGGTGGTGAGTGACGCAGAGGTTAGGACTGGGCAAATTGATGTGGGTGGCTTAGTGATGCTTAGCGGTGCGGTGGGGTTGTCTAGATGGGGGCCTAGGGTCATCTCCGCAGTTGCTGGCTGTGACTAGTGACCGAGGTGGTGGCGAGCTGTGACGGGCTTGGTGCTGGGTTGAGAGGAGAGAGAGAGAAGAGGGAAATTGGGATTAGGTTTGGTTCGTTTGTATGTGATTTTTCATAAAATATGAGGACAATTTCGGTAAAAGCTTGGGTGCTTTGGATGGTATAAGTTGATCTAGTCTTTCAACTTGGTTGCTAATGTTTAGCTCTTTGAAAGGTTAAATTTAAAATGTAAACATGTATTTATATAAGCGATGAGTTACAAAATTAAAACTACTTGTTAAACACGTTTAATATTTAAAATTTCAAAATTCAAAACACCTGTGATTGAATGACTTTTTTTTTTTTGGACAAACCTTAGTGAATTGGCATGCATGTTGGTAAATTTACTATATTTTGTTGCTTGTGTTTGCTTGATGTGGAGCTTATTTGGTGCCACATCAACACCATAGGTCCATGTTGTGGCACATTAGTGTGACACCATGTTAGCAATTTGGTGTTACCAACGATCATTGACGGAAGGACTTGATTGCACAAATTGAGATAGCTAGAGATTCGATTGCACAATAAAGGACGAAAATGTACAAAGGAATAAACTTAAAAGATTAAAATTGTACTTAAACATAAACTCTATAAACAATCATTAATATACAAGGAATACCATACATTGCTGGTAACTTATAGTCGTAAAAGTGGCCTAAAGTTTGTAAGTTTGCCAAGCATTAGTATGTTTGAATGCATGTTGGTAATTGACTACTAACTTGCTAATTTGTCTTGTAAGGTTTTGTTTCCACGTAAATAGGAAACAAGTTGATCAATTTTTACTAAATTTAAATTAGTTACGTGATTAAGTTGCCAGTAACTTATGACTGGAAAAGCAGCCTAAAGTTGGTTAATTTGCCCACCTTAAGAAATTCGGATAGAGGTTGGTAATTAATAGGTATTGCTAAATTCCTTTGAAAGTTACTAATTAGATGGTTAAGATTGTGTTTCCGATGGTACATGGAAAAATAAGTTGATAACTTACTACTGAATTTAAGTGTAAACCTTATTGAATTGTTGGTAAGTTACAACCATATAAGTGGCCACAAGTTGGTAAATCCAAATGCATGTTGGTAAATTGGAAGCGAATCAAATAAATCTAAGTCGGAAGAGGTACAAATTACTAATTTCTTTGTAATTTACTAATTTGACTGGTAAGATATTGTTTTCAATGGCAAATTTGAAATCAAGTTGATAACTTACTACTGAATTTGTGTTGGTAAATACTTCAACGTCATTGGTAACTTATCAATGAGTTACCAGGTAAACAAGTTGTGGTTTACATTATTTTTACCAACCAAATTTGCTAGTTACCAATATTTATATGGATTTTCCAACCACGGATAGTTTGTCCCTTTTACCGAAATGGAGTAGTATAAATTTTGCGGTTTTGGAAGTATATGTTATGATTTCTAAGGAAGTTCATGGGCTTTTGTATGCAGTGTGCTTTCACCAGTTCTGAACATGCCTATTTCAGAATCCAAAAGGCAACGGGTGCTGGTTGCATCTTGTGTTCTATACTCTGAGGTCAGTTTCTAGTTTAGCCTGTGTTGATGGGTAACTTTCCCTCAAATTCTTATGTGGTACGCTTTTGGCATTGTCATTGACTCTTTTCTTTTTTGTCATTTAACCTTGTAGGTATGGCATGCAGTGGGCAGGGACAGAAAACCTCTTCGGAAACAGTATCTTGAGGCTATCGTACCTCCATTTGTCGCAGTATTGCGGAGGTGGCGACCACTCCTGGCTGGAATACATGAGCTTGCAACTGCAGATGGTCTGAACCCTCTAATTGTTGATGATCGTGCCTTGGCAGCCGATGCACTTCCTGTAGAGGTAATTGTGAACCATTCACTGGTGAGGAGGCAGCCTTTTAAAGTTTTAATCTCTATATGGATTGTCAGTTCTTCCTTATTTTCTGGGGATCATAATGATGATTATATGGGGATATAGTACAGTCGCTCAACTATTGATTGCTACTCGTGTGGCATCTTTTGCAAGGACTACGCGGGATGATTCGGGAATTAGAATGTCCCATAAGACTAAGTGCTTGTTTTTTTTTTTTTTGGTCAAAAACTAAGTGCTTGTTTGATAGCTTCATTATCTGCTTAAACTTAGAAACACAGCAGTTAGCCTATTCAATTTGTTTGATGACTTTGAATAATGTACTACTTAAATGGAAAATTTCATAAAAGAAATACTTAATAGCTTAAGCAGGAGCATGCCTACTTAATAATTTGTTCTGCACATACTAAGTCGGCCTGAGTTAATAGTTGTCATCACATTAACCATTATATCCCAATTTTTTAATCAATGCCAAAACTGTAAAACGTGTATGCCCTCGATGCATTTTCTTACACCGCTTCTTTTGCCAAATGGTCAACGCTTCCAATGACGGTTATGGTTCAAATGTGATCTGGTGGACAATTAGATGAATAAGACAAGGGTTGATGTTGTTAGTGGGATGAGAAATGGTGGACGATGCAATGACGGCGTCGACTGCAATGGCTGACATGCTAGTGGAGGCTTTCAGAACAAAGTCCTACTGAATCCATAAAATTTTCTTTATTTCTTCACGTGTGTGCTGACAATGTTATTATTGAAGCTCATGACTGAAAAAAATTCTCATCTTGTAGCTAGAATCTATTCACGAGAACTCAAATTGGAAAAACTAATCAGCTATTTGTGACCTATCAGCATACTATTCTTTAGTACTTCATCTTCTAAGGCATAAGTTTCCATAGGCAAGCTTTTTTCCCTCTTCAATTCTTCCCTCAACCAAATTGACCGTGCATTGCTTGAAGGAGGTGGAGATGGAGGAAAAGACAGCAGGGATGGAAGCCATGGAGATGGTGGCTCTTGCATGTATCTAAAGGAACTCGGTGCTCTTCTTATACGAGTTGTCATTTGTACCAGCGTTACAGAAAACTTTACTGAAGTTCTTTTCGGAGGTGTAATCAGTTGTTTAAACGAACAATCAGCGTACAATAAAATAGTTGGAATTTTCGATTCGTTAATAAATGGTTATCAAACAATGCACTCCCAGTTATGCTGAATTTGCACAACATCAAACTGATTCAATTTTGCAATTCAGCACTCCACACTTTAAATTCAGTGCTCAAAGTTTGATTGCATATTTACTTGAACTGTGAATAATGTATGTGGTTGATTAGCATAATTTCTGCTTCATCTGAATGGAACCGAATGTAAAGTATGGTGCTGGAGATTGTTGAAATCATCCATAATAATATCACTCACTCGTGCAAGTGCATGTTCTTTTTCTCTTTGGCTGTGTGAGGTGAAGGCATGCATTTGCATGCAAGTTAAATTTCCCCTAAAACTGAAGCCAGTGCAAAACATTCACATGCTAGACTGTCCTTTGGCAGCTTAGCTGCTGCACCACTATCTTCCTACTTCGTCATTTATTGCATTAGCAAACACAATGAGAAAAGTTTTCCCTAGCTAATGTAATAAATGCCAATATTCTATATGACATCCAGGAGCCTTTGAGAGACGACGTTGATGGGAAAATGAAGAGATATGATGTTGGGCCAATGGGGATATTGGGTGTTGATGCTACACTTTTTCCGAAATCTCTTTCTTATAGCTTCCTAATGATATTTTCGCATTGCTGCAAACAATTATAATTACGGCAGACAATTGCGCAAGTTCCCCTTACTCCAGTTGGGATTTCCTAAAAGTTTGCCTTTGATTTCTATTGATTATGCTGAGGAATATGTGCTATTGCAGCTTTTGTTTGTTCATAATTAGTTTTTATATGATTCTTCAACTTGGTGGCTTTTGCTTTGTTGAAGGGCACAAGAAGAAATGGCCTTCCTCTTCATTTAGTTGTATCAGCTTTATCTTATCCCTTTGCTTTCTATAGCATGATTTATTGAGTATTTACCTATGCACCAAGCAAGCTATTAATGTCTGTTTGTAATTTTTTAGGCTGCTCTTTCCATGATTTCTCCTTCTTGGGCAGCTGCTTTTGCATCACCCCCTGCTGCAATGGCATTGGCAATGATTGCTGCAGGAGCAGCTGGAGGTGACACTCCGGCTCCTATAACAAGTACTCAGCTCAAGCGTGATTCGTCATTGCTTGAGCGCAAAACAGCTAGGCTCCATACATTTTCCAGCTTCCAACATACTGGGGAGGTACCTAGCAAATCACCAGCTGTTGTGAAGGACAGGGCTGCTGCAAAAGCCGCTGCTTTGGCAGCAGCACGCGATCTTGAGCGTAATGCGAAAATCGGTTCAGGTAGGGGTCTGAGTGCTGTAGCAATGGCCACATCTGCTCAGCGTAGGAATGCGAGTGATATGGAGCGGGTCAGGAGATGGAATCTTTCTGAAGCAATGGGAGTTGCCTGGATGGAATGTCTTCAATCAGTTGACAGAAAATCAGTGTATGGGAAGGACTTTAATGCTCTAACCTACAAATTCGTTGCTGTTCTTGTTGCAAGTTTTGCTCTAGCAAGAAATATGCAACGGTCAGAGGTATGATCCCTGCTTGTTTTGCTGATTTTCCCACATCTTGTGGCAGTGCATACCAGTCTTACCTTGCCTGTCTTTGCTGTTCTAGGTTGACCGACGTGCACAAGTTGATCACTTCGCTAGGCATCATCTTTATGCTGGTATTCATGGATGGCGCAAACTCATCCATTGTTTGATAGAGATGAACAGTCTTTTTGCACCATTTGGAGACCGCTTGTACGACTCTGCTAGGGTATAAACTACTGTTTATTATAGCTTCTGCATTCATTTAGAATCTCATTAGTTGATGTTCTCTCTCTCTCTCTCTCCCTCTCTCTCTCTTGTCAAGTTCATTGTTGAAGTCCAGGATTGACCTGATATATATTTGGGTAGGTTTTCTGGAAGTTGGATTCCATGGAAACTTCCTCCAGGATGAGGCAGTGTTTGAGAAGGAACTATAAAGGATGTGACCATTATGGTGCTGCTGCTGATCATGAGGATCAAGTTGAAAAGAAACTAGACCAAAAGAATGTTATGGATCCATCTGGTGCTCCGCCTCTCACAGCTGATGCAATTTCAATGGAGCTTGTGAATGAGGATGACGAACAGGCAGAAATAGACAATATTGAGGGAAAAAGCAGTAATGTTGATCAGAGTGAGGAAAACCAATCGAGTTTGTCTGGAAATACCCAGCAAAACCTGCAGGTGGCGGTAGAATCCGGTGATATTCAATTTGGTAGTGAGCAAGACTTGGTTCAAAGTTCATCTGCTGTTGCTCCTGGCTACGTGCCTAGTCAAGTGGATGAAAGAATTGTGCTTGAGCTTCCTTCATCTATGGTCCGACTTCTGAGGGTTGTACAAGGAACCTTCCAAGTGCGTTCTAGATCTTACTCACAGCATTCTGTCTGCATAGATGGATATCATGCATATGTGTGTGTGTGTGGAAAAATGATTGAATCAGAAAAGTTAAATTATACCTTTTGTGTTGATTTGATTATGGGCCAAGCTTCTGTATTCTCTTTGCTTTGAGTTCGAGTCGCAGAGCCAAAGAACCAAAGTAACCAGAATAGTAGTTCTTGGGGGACCTCCGAAGATAGGCAATGGTCTAGAGAGGATAGTGGATTTTTTTTTTTACATGAAGTGGGGGAGGGGACAGTGAGACTTAAACTCGAGTCTATTGCCTAGGAAAGGGTGACCTCTACCAATTTGGCTGGGTCTTGAACTCATTTTGCCTTTGCATTTGGGGTGGTGTACCTTCCATAAGCAAATAGCCTTCTGTGCTACATGATGCTTGATCCTGAAAATCTATCCTAGCAAAAGTAGCACGGTTCTTGCTGCTATGGCAGTCTTAGATGTTCAGTTTCATATGGAAATCTTGTTATTAATTTTGGCACATTTAGGATGAAATTAATCTAATGATGTGTAGTTTTTCCTTTTTGTTTTTTATTGGTAGTTAATGGAGAAATTTCTGCATGTCAGATAACTACCAGGAGAATAAACTTCATTGTCGAGCATCTTGTGGACAATAATTACACAGATGATATGGAAGGCCAATCTGAATCAACAGAGGATGAAAAGGATTACAGCTGGCCGATATCTACACTCCATCAGATCTACAGCCGAAGGTCAAATAACATCTACTTTGTTAATGCCTTATTGGCTCTCTTTTAGCAAACATTGTGCAGCTCTGTCATTTATGTCATGAAACATGTGTGCTAAGCAAATAAGGCCGAATTGGCTCAGGTCAGATTATAATGGAGTCATCTTATGCATGCCTTCATGCGGTGCTGTGGATTCGTTTGACATTGAGGTTAGATTACATTGATCGACTATTCAAATGATCGATTGGTCTTCCAACTAGCCTGTTGAAACTGTTCAACTGTTTGAACTGTGAAGCAGAGGCCTAAACTGTTATGGTTCTAAACACTGTTCTAGTCTGGAAGAATCTCATCACTTTGGCATTAGGGTTTATTTTGCATCCATCTTCTCATGCTTACATTCTACCTTCTTTGCTTAAGAGAAAAAATTGATATATTTACAGTAATTATCTTTACTAAATGCAGCGATTATGTCCAGCACACATGTCACCCATCAAATGGTGAATGTGTAAAAAGTTCTTTACACTGGCAGTGAGCCTAATAAAGATCCTATTTTAATGCAAATTAAAATGGGGTTATAGGCCTTAAGTTATCGTTCCTTTTGGTCTTGGCACTTTGGCTTCTCGGCTGATTTTATGCTATACGTTTCTTTTACAGATACTTGTTAAGACGAAGTGCTCTGGAATTATTTATGGTTGATCGTTCGAATTTCTTCTTTGACTTCGGGGTATCTCTCACTGCTTTTCTTTAATTTATGTTGTGAAAAAAGCAATGTTATTCCAAAGTTTTAGGGCTAGCTAGTGATGTTAGTGCTTATTGTGAATTTGTGTTGCTCTTTCCACAGAGTATAGAAGGTAGAAGAAATGCTTACCGAGCCATAGTTCAAGCACATCCTCCTCATTTGAGCAACATTTATCTTGCAACCCAGGTTTGCACCTTATATGGTGTTGGTTCCTTTCTCTTCCTTTTCTCTCTTTCTATTTTTTGCCTCTTCTGAGTGGGTCGACGTGGTGGGTACTCTGGGTTGACGAATTTCACTCAAACATTCATTTTTGTGGAGTGAAATAAGGATGGGGTTTCATAGATATGTGAGGACGCTTTACTAAAGCATGTTATAATAACGCGATTTTGTTGTTGTTGCAACATCTGATTGGAATTTACTGTGCCCCTGTCGTTTACAATCAATAATTTGTTATTTATTTTTATCACAGAGACCAGAACAACTTCTCAAGAGAACTCAGCTGATGGAGCGTTGGGCTAGGCGAGAGGTGAGAAGGGGTGGAAAGGTTTTATTGGCTTTTTCTTATAGAAATGCTTGATTTTGTTTGATGCTTGCACTTTTCTTAGCAGTGTGCTGTATAATACGTAGTATAGGAAAACAATGCTAACAGAAAAGTGTCAACCTGCAGATTAGCAACTTTGAATATTTAATGCATCTGAATACCCTGGCAGGACGCAGTTACAATGACATCACTCAGGTGACCTTTTTCATTTCTTACATTTTATAATGAACTTCTACTGCCATTTGTTGAACTTCTGCGCTTCTTAACTTCCTTTCTTTTGTCTGTAGTATCCAGTTTTTCCTTGGATTCTTGCTGATTACAGTTCGATCAATTTGGATCTTTCTGATCCTTCTTCCTATCGAGATCTATCAAAGGTGACTGAGAAAACTTGAAGTTTTGCTTCCCCTGACTATAGAAACTTAGTTTGAGCCATTAAAGGGAATTGTCATTTTGCAGCCTGTTGGTGCCTTGAACCCTGATCGGCTAGAAAAATTCCAAGAAAGATATTCTAGTTTTGATGATCCCATTATCCCCAAATTCCATTATGGTTCACATTATTCCAGTGCCGGAACAGTAAGTCTACTTATCCTTGTTATCAGTAATGTTATAATTGGCTCTTATTATTAATATCTATTGCTGTAAAATCGTTCTTATGCCTATCCTTTTTCTTTGCTATCAATTCTTGACGCGAATGGATCTTTATTCCTGACCCCTAGCCAATATCTCACTTAAAAAATGACAAAGGTTGCTGTTATGTTAAAACGTTAATGTGCCTTGCCTTTAAAGATTACCCATGCAATGGGGCTTGAAATCCATACAGAAGCATATGCGAAGATCAAGTCTTCTGGCAATAAAAATGCACTATAATGACCTAACCCGCTCGAAATATCATATCCAGTCTATTTCCCCACTTAACATCTCTTTTACGATATGTGGTGTCTTTCATCGTACTTACACAAATGACCCACCCATCTCTGGTGATTATATGCCCTAATATCAGATTGCTGGGACAAGATATTAAGGAATTTTCAGTTCACTATCCTTCTAGTCATTTGTATACACAAATTCCTTTGGCTTCATATGAGAAGCTTCATCTCAAGTCTGTCTATTGGCATGAGTATTTTAAACTCTTCAGATTGCTCGTCTGCTTGCTTTTATTTTCAAAATTTATGGCCCATTCATGACACTATCCTATGAGGTGTTTGACCTCATCTAAGATCCGTGCAGCATATTATTGGTCAACCGTTCTATGACCAGGTGAAGTTGTAAATGGCAGATCTATGTACCGCTTTGAATACATAGGACGCACTTGCTGATCCTTGAGATTGATGTCATTACAAATTTTGAGCATACTTTTTCTTGTTGGATTTCTGGATTTTACATGGTCCGGTAATCAAGGACTGGTTTCACTTTTTTATCTTGTATAAATGGAACCAAGTTTTGTTGTTTCATGACCTTCCCTTCCATTTGACTTGCCAGGTACCTAGAAAGGTATATTTGCTGGCCCTTTTGGTGAATGTGTTCGAATGTCCTTTATGTTACTCTTCCATGTATCTCATTGGCATCTGTGCATATCTTCTGCTTCCAGTCTAATGTGTACGCAGTGTGAAGTAATGCTTTCTGGTCGCTTATGTTTCTTTTACAGGTGCTATATTATCTTGTAAGGGTTGAGCCTTTCACAACTTTGTCCATTCAACTGCAAGGTGGTAAGTTCGACCATGCAGACAGAATGTTTTTTGACATAGCTGCTACATGGAATGGAGTTCTTGAGGACATGAGCGATGTGAAGGAACTGGTATGTTTTTCTATGGACGTTTTTTCCCCTATATCATGATTCACATGAAAATATGTTCATCCAACTTTGCTTTATGAGGAAGTAACAGCTGATGTCCTTCTTGTCAGGTTCCTGAGCTATTTTACCTTCCCGAGATTTTAACAAATGAGAATTGCATTGATTTTGGTACAACGCAGATGGGGGACAAGCTTGGTATGTATCTGAAGTATGTTTTGATGGCACAAATTTAAAATTTCTAAACTATAACTCGTGATGCTATTTTGTTGTTGGTACCAGATAGAGTGAAACTTCCGCCTTGGGCTGAAAGCCCAATTGACTTCATCCATAAGCATCGGATGGCTCTTGAAAGTGAGCATGTATCAGCACATTTGCATGAGTGGATCGATCTTATATTTGGGTATACTCCAAACCTTTCTGTTTTTTGTTTTTGTTTTTCTCCATTCCATCTTGTAACCTGTGGATGAAACACCCTTTTTTTTTTGAAATTTTGAGGTGAACTCCAGGTTTTCATAAAATTATGAATCTTTACAGGTATAAACAACGTGGGAAGGAAGCTATATCAGCAAACAATGTCTTCTTCTATGTCACCTATGAAGGAGCCGTCGATATTGACAAGATCTCGAACCCAGTAAAATAATCTTGTTCTTCTACATTTCTATTTTTATTTTTTTCCATGCTGGTTTCTATTTCTTATATACTTGCATTTGTGAAAAAATAGGTACAGCAGCACGCTACACAAGATCAAATAGCTTATTTTGGACAAACGCCATCCCAGCTCCTAACAGTACCACATATGAAGAGGCTGCCATTAGCTGATGTTCTTCATGTACAGGTAATATCAGGGATGCTTTTATGGCATAATGAATTTAATGATGATGTTTTTGCATGAATAGGGTTCGGATACCCTAACTGGATATATTCTACTTTCCATTTCGTCTCAAATGTTGTTGAAGATCATTTGGCACTTTGTTCGTTTTTACCTGCTATATATGAATTGCAGTAATTGACTGTTAAGAAAAATGATCGACTCAACAATGTATCTCTGGGCAAGTTCAAATTAACTTGAAGAACTAATATCTGTAACTTTTTGTTGCATTTAGTTTCTAACAAGGTCGTAGTAATGCGATACGCAAGTTTAGTTCATTTGAAATTCAAAACCAACAAGTGTATTGAAAGTAAATATGTTGCTAAATAGGAAGTAATTTTAGGTTATGGAGGCTACTTAATCATTAATGCTCTGTAAGATACTGATGCTTTTTCAATCTGCTCATATAGCCACATTGTTCTGGAATGAAATGATTCAAGAGACAAGGAGCTTAAATTCCGAGTAGTTTGTCTTGCTCTTTTTTCTGTCACAAAGAGGAATACAAATTGCTTTGGCTCGTAGTGTATACGTTGTCCAGTTGGAAGGTTCTGTGGGTGATCATGTAACAACTATTTCATATTGTCAAATTGACACTCTTTCCTCTATGTAGACATGAAAAGCCTGCAAATGGAGTTTTTACATGATACTAGTTCACTGAGAAATTTAATCTGGACTTTAGTATTTATTGGATTCTCTTTCTTGTAAATGATTATGGGGGTGGTACCTTCTTGCTACCTATCCAATGAATCTTTAGATAAAGAGATGACATCTTTCTGCGCCAAAATCTACACCTTTTATTCATTCAATATAAGGATCTGCAACATTTACAGATTCACATGCTGGTATGCATGAACTGTATGAATCCAGTTGCTAACAGTTTTAAGCATACATTCAGAAAGCTGTGCTTTTGCTTGCTGTTGGATGGATTATAAATCATCATTCTCAGTCATTATCCATGTGGAGAAATAGAGACTTCTACCTTAATGCATGTTTTTGGTTGTGTTCACAGAAAAGTAGAATGTCGAAATAGAATTTTTTGTGGAGCATTGTTTCAATGACATCATTTGGTAACTTGAGAAGGATTAGGCATGTACCAGCTCTTTCTACAGAATCATTTCTTAAAACGTGTCAAGAGTGCTTACACAAGTGAATATTCCTTATTGCAACTTTGTCATGCATCGGCTGATAACATGTCTGCACTAGCCATTAGGTCACCAGAAAACCTTTCAATCTCAGTATTGATAGCGTTAAAGCACATTCCAATCATTAACAGAATAAAACAAAACTGGAATTATGACATACCGATGTCCCACACTGGATGAGAGTGGCCTTGTGAAGTGATTCATAAGTGAGACACCCAAATGGTCACCACCTTGTGTGGTTCCGCTCGACTACAACGTTTGGGGTTTGGCCCATGTGGAAAGGGCTGGGTCGTTACAAGAATGATACATAAGGTGCCTTCCTTGTGAGAGAAGGTGAGCTAAACAGAGGAGGAAGGACGGTCATGTTTTGGAACAGGTGGTGTTAAGTTAGTTCTCTTGATTGTCAAGATACATGTCATACAGGCTTCCATCAGTAGAGATATAATGAGGAGATGCCACCTAGCATAATGTCAGAATCCAATAGACATAATTCCAGGATGTGAAAATAAAACCTGCACTTTTACTGATTTGTTGTAGGGAATCGGTAGGCTGGGCAGTAAATTATCTTCAGGCTGAGCTGAAATTTAGAAGAAAAGGACCTTGTTTGTTTGCTGAAGATAGAGAACTCTGGTTGAATTGAACTCTTTTACATCTTGCATAAGTGATATTGCCTTAAGTGGCATTCATTAACGTTTTTTTTTTTTCAGACAATATTTCGGAACCCTAAAGAAGTCAGACCTTATACTGTCCCAACACCTGAGAGATGCAATCTACCTGCAGCTGCAATGCATGCATCTTCAGATTCAGTTGTCATTGTTAATATAAATGCTCCAGCGGCACATGTTGCGCAGCATAAATGGCAGCCAAACACACCTGATGGTCAAGGAACTCCATTCCTCTTCCAGCACGCAAGGGCTGCTACAAACTCCACTGGTGTGACATTCATGCGCATGTTCAAAGGGACAGCTGGACCTGGTTCAGATGAGTGGAAATTTCCCCAAGCACTAGCATTTGCCACATCAGGAATTAGAAGCTCAGCAATAGTTTCCATCACATCTGACAAAGAAATCATCACAGGTAACCAACTTGTGCAAATGCCTTTTTTTCCTATGGATAATCATATTGTCCCAAAAGCCGGAGGGTTTCATCATCTCCTTGCTTCAAATACATGAAGGAAAGGAGGAACAGAACAAAAGAAGGTGAAAATAATTCAAGAACCTTTTAAGATAGTTGTGTGCTTCTCACTATCAAGGGTAATTACAGGGGATTGGGCTTAATTACGAGTGAAGAGAGATTATGTAAACTTGATGTTTGAACATCGCATACCATAGAATTTGTTGTGAAGAAAGCACTACTTGGCAGTGACATCACCATGTCTTCTTTTTCTAAAAGTCTTTGTAGGGAGCATCTCGTTTGTTAATTTTGAGATTTCCGTGCCATCACACAGAAAATCGTGACTTCGATTATCAGAAATATTTAGTGATGAATCAATAATAAGTTCGCTGGTGCGGGCAAGAACGAGTTAGTTGTCTGACCAACGTGGGCCAGATGAGGATGCTTCTATATCTATTTCAAAACATGCCAATAAACTACAATATTTTAAAAAAAAAAATGCCCTGCTAAGAATATCCAGCATAAAGCTGGTGTTGCCCTGAGACTTATGGAGTGATTTATCCGAACTGGTTTGGGCATGTGAAATGGCATCCTCACTTTACCAAAGTTAGAACTCGAAAATCTTTGCAAGGGTCCATGTACCTGAATGGAAAGTATTTTTCAGGACAGAGAAAGTACACATTGAATGGAAAGTCTACAGAAGGACCTTTACTCTGTTTCGAGGATGAGGTTTTAGATAGCTCACAAGCTTGTCATATTATTGATCTGCCATTCTTGATTAGCAGTATCGTTTAATGGTGCCAAGGTCTGGAATCTTATGGAGCAATTAGTGTGCTTTTATTTTAGAATTGTTCGGTGTTATTGGCTGTATGCTTTTTAATACACCGAAATATTCGATAAGAGTCGGACCCAGAGAGAGGGCGGGGAGAGAGTTTTCTTTCTCAGCTTTTTCATGGATGTGAATTCCTTATATTGGGTTACTCCATTAAATGTTAATTTGTTGACATATTGTCTTTCTCAGCTTTTCCATGTGTGAGTTCCTTATATTGGATTACGCTAATAAATTGTAATTTGTTAACATATTGTCTAAAGGCGTCTAACTATGGCCATCCTAAATTCTTTGGTTTTTGGACAGGTGGACATGTGGATAATAGTATCAAGGTAATATCTTCTGATGGAGCAAAAACACTAGAAACGGCAATTGCACACTGTGCTCCAGTGACTTGCCTTGCTCTTTCACCAGATAGCTACTACCTTGTAAGCGGCTCGCGAGATGCGACAGTTTTACTTTGGAAGATTCATCGAGGCTTTGGTACTGGTTCAAGTAGCATACCAGAGGTTACTACCAGTGCAGGCACACCAACATCAAGCACCAACAGTACTCAAAACATCTTGGCTGACAAA
Source organism: Lenwebbia sp. NSW1173648 (assembly GCA_029784005.1). Taxonomy (NCBI): domain Eukaryota; kingdom Viridiplantae; phylum Streptophyta; class Magnoliopsida; order Myrtales; family Myrtaceae; genus Lenwebbia; species Lenwebbia sp. NSW1173648. The sequence continues at coordinate 8,179,211 of JARCGZ010000005.1, forward strand.
AGCAGAAGACGTCGTATTGAAGGTCCCATACATGTTCTTCGAGGCCACCTCAGGGAAATAAGTTGCTGCTGTGTTAGCTCAGATCTAGGGATTGTTGTGTCATGTTCCTACTCATCTGATGTTTTATTGCATTCAGTAAGGAGGGGCCGGTTGATCAGAAGATTGGCTGCGGTTGAGGCACATGCTATTTCCCTTTCAGCCAAGGGAGTTATTATGACTTGGAACGCATTAAGACATACACTCAGCACCTTTACTCTCAATGGTGTACCAATTGCTACAGCACGACTCCCTCTTTCTTGCAACATCAGCTGCATGCAGATTTCTATGGATGGGGAAAATGCTCTGCTGGGAATAAATTCATCTTCAGAAAACTCTGGATCCTCTAGTAGTAACAAGGATTTGAACTTCAAAACCTGTGTCCTTCAAGAGAAAGATAAGGAGTTGGATGAAACTGGTCAAATGTTAGATATTCAGTCACCGTCACTTTGTTTCCTAGATCTCCATACTCTTAAGGTAACAAATAAGTTTCGATCTTCAGCATGACCATCCGCATTAATTGTCATGCCGTAGACGGTGGCTTCAACAATGTGAGGGATGAGGTTTAGTATTGACCTAAGTTTAGAAAGTAGGTAAACAGTTATCACTGTCCCCTCCACGTAATCACATAAATAGCATGAATGCAATTGCCATGGCAATTTCAATGCGGAGATATGGGCTGTAAGGGAGAAATATGGCTCAGGTTTCTAAGAGCTAGAATTTCTCTATTATGCAATGCCATCAAATGCAGTTCAGCATATAATTAGTTATCATGCCCTAGCTGGTCTTTGATATCAGTTTATTTTTAACCTTGTAGCTGTTGCTCATTTTCTTTTACCTATCAGAATTGTTCTGTGCTTTCTTGGATGTTGGTTCTTAAACTTTCAGTAGCTCACGGTTTCTCCTTATCTTTTGAAATTTAATCTGCAATTTGATCTTGCAGGTGTATCACACATTAAAGCTGGTGGATGGACAAGATATCACAGCCGTGGCGCTGAACAAGGACAACACAAATCTTTTGGTGTCTACTGCAGACAAGCAGTTGATAATATTCACTGATCCAGCAGTAAGTAAAACTCTTCTTTGACCCTTGTTCTTTCTTTGCTTGCAGAATATTTGCTTGTCTTCTTAATCTCTCTCTCTCTCTCTCTCTCTCTCAGTTGAGCTTGAGAGTCGTGGATCAAATGCTCAAGCTGGGTTGGGAGGGTGACGGGCTTAGCCCTCTTATAAAACCATAGTCGAAGGAGATTGAACTGTGTCCAATTGATGATTCAAAGGGGGCAACTGCACAGCTAGACGGAAGAGCAAAGGTTGCAAGCACAGATTTGAGCGGCATTCGTGACTTTTTCGTCAATGCTGGACTTGCGGCTTTGCTAATTATAGGAATTTACGATGTTTTATCAGGCAAGCGGATCAACCTGCAACCCTTTGAGTATGGGAGAGAGAGGCTCCGTGTATTGAGCTAGTCATTTTTGTCGACCATTTTTTCATTAGAGTAGAATATACGAGAGTATAGCCTTTTTTAGATTCCTGTAATCCATTTCTTTTAATTGGCTGTAAATGGTGAGGCTACTTGGTGCTTTTGAAAAGGTCTTGTAAATTAAATATTCATATTAATCATAACTCATCTGTACACCTGAATATGCAGAAACGATTTGCGATTTTCAGCTTCTATGGTCTGATCTTTTTACTTTTCTTCTTCCTTTTTTGAATGGAATTTAACAGAAGTTTCCATTGTCAGGATCCTGTAAGGGAGCAGCTGAACTCCATTTACTAGAGAACTCTTAAGGTGGCTTATATTCCTGGGGTTGTTCTTGTTTTAGCTCCCCAGCCCACTCAGAATCCAGCTTCCATTCCTTTGGAACCTGCATTTACAAGGCAAAATGTAGCACAAGCCTTAACTTCTGACACATGGTGTGCTCTTTGGTTTTTCGTAATTCCAATGAGCTCCAAAAGCATTGGAAAACTTCGAACCAGAGGATACACTCAATAGGCGAAAGCAGTAGGTGGATAGCATTTCGAACTATCGGACATGTCCAGAGAGAGCGCATATTAGGACGAATTCGCATCCATGCATGCAGAAACCAACAGCAGTTCCATCAAAGTAACAGGAACGAAACACAAGCCTCTCTTTCAAATTTGCAGATGCTCGTTACAGCCATGATGGAAAAATTGTCAAAAAAAAGTTTTAAACTTTTTCACTTTTGCCAATTCAGTCCTAAATCTTGTAAGTTTGCCGATTTAGTCCTAAACCATTTCACCTTTTGCCAATTCAATTCAGTTCTATTGGCTGGAAATCGCTGACGTGGACGTCAACCGTCTTACATGGCACCGCCGGCGCTGACGTCGACAATTTCTAATAATATTTTAATATTTTATCGAATTATTCATTTATATATTTATTTATCTTTTCGTTTCTGGGTTCAGAAAGTTGCCTCGGCAAATACATTTCTGGCTACACTATGTCAGCAACCCAATAAACACACAACATATAGTCATGAATATAAATATAAACCATGACGATGATAACCCCCAAAGTCAAACCATGACGATGATAACCCCCAAAGTCAAACCCTGAAGATTCGTTGTGTGCACATAAAACCAAGTATAGATAGTTGCCAACTCAAACGCAACTCCCGGATTTCTACAAGTGTTAACTCCCTTTAATTAGAATAGCTAGGAAAAAAAAGGCTATTATCTCATGTTTGTCTTTACTCTTCTCCTTCAGCTTACATTTTCACATGTAGTCAAGAATACAATTTGCGTGGATCGTTGTCAGCTTCCATTCCTATCGCATAGTATATCGAGGTTCTTGAAGCTTCCACGTTAAAAAGATTGAATTGGCCCCCAACAAATCATTCAGTGGTTGGCTTCAATTCAAGATTTTTTTTCACTTTCTTAGAAGTTCTGCCGACGTTGGAAAATCTCATCTATCAAACTTTTCTTGTAAGTTTTAACTTGGATGGATCGTGTGAATTTTACGTGAATCTCACTGAAGTCATTGGTTAGGATTCACTTTAACATGCATAAGATGCTTTCCCGCTATACTACGTCAGCAACCCAATCAAGACACTATACATACATATGAATATAATTATATGGAATACAATTAGCAAGTTTAGTTCGCTGAAATGCAAAACCAACAAGTGTAGTTTTATTCTATTAGAAAACGATTGATCCATTTGTGGCTTTAGTGGGCCTAGTATTTCCGGCAATTGCAATTGCTTCTTTATCTTTTCTTGTTCAAAAATTTGAAAATTGATGCTCATTGCTCTGTAAGATACTGATGCGTTTTCCAATATGCTCATATAGCTACAATGTTCTAGAATGAAATGATTCTTAATTTTTTTTTTTGGGTCGGGATGATTCTTAAATTAAACAGCTTAAATTCCCAATACTTTGTCTTGCTCTTTTTTCTGTCACAAAAGAGGAATACAAATTACTTTGGCTCGTAGTGTATATGTTGTCATGTGTTATAATGAAGGCTTATGAGAGTGGAATCATGTCCCTCTCACATTGCTGATATAAGGAGCCTTTAGGACCCGTTGTCAAGCAATGTGGAATAATATTTCAACACTCTCTGTCACGTGCAAGTCACGTGCAAACCGAAAAATCTGATTCACAGCCGGAGATCGCCGCTAAATCACCATCTCCATCTCCACTCAAGTTACTTGAAGAAACCCAGGGCATTCGAAAAAGGAGCGAGGCCGGCCCTCGCGGGCCTTAATTCGGAAAAATACATTTCTTTCCAAAGATGAAACTGGGAATCAAAAGCTGATCCCTAGTGCAGAAAATCGAAAAAGAGTTGTTTGAAAAGAAAAATGTATTAGCTGCTTACTCGGAAAGCTTGATGATCTCTTGTAACGACAGACGTATTTTATCGACTGATGGATGGGATCGCTTTAGAATGCGTTGGTTTTGTTGATGTAATGCGAATTCGACGTTGTGAATGTAAAAGATTCTTTTGTGTATAATAAATGGTACAAAATTGAATGTGATTTTCTCTAGATTTTTCAAGGGCTAGCTTGTAAAAAATGATTTAACTTTTTATGCATCCATACACTTTTTGGGATTGAGTTTGTATTCGTTTTAATGATGTCGAGAATTTTCTTTGTGAGGGTGCTTTATGAAAGATTAATTATACTTCCATTTTTCTAAATAAAAGATTAATTTATTCACCAAAATGCTTAATTGATGGGATAAATTAATTTTCTTGACAAAAGTGTAATCCGGCTTGCACGTAACTTGCACGCACAAGACGGATTTCTCTCATCTCGTGAGGTTTTAGATAGTTTACAAGCTTGTAATACTATCCATGTAAATCGGATATTTTCATTTCCTCTCAAAATAAAGAAATTATATAAACTAAATGATACCCCTTTTCAGAAGTGAACGCAAAATATTCCCTTTGGTGCTCTGTGAGACCTATTATAAGGTCGATGTAGTCTGAAATGGGTGCTCTCTTTTGAACTTGTGAGTTGGAATTTCCAATGATTGAGATTAAGAGAGGACCAAGTCAGACCAAGTCAAATATAGGAGTTCTTAACTAGTAAGTTTATGTGTTAAAAAAAAAAACTAGTAAGTTTAATGTGACAATCCACACTCACGTCATAATCAAGTGGCGTGGTTCCTTTTGACGGCCTTGTCGCGATTAGTTTATAGCATATCAAGGCCTACACTGAGATTAGTTTCAGCTCTCCAACTCTTTGTTCAGACCCACGATTTGGTTCCTTTTGACGGCCTTGTCGCGAAAGTCAAAACCATATAAACCCGACTTCAGAGGAAGGGGGATTTCCTGAAGCATGCGATACTGAGGGGCCACCCTCAAAGGGTAATATGACGTGGACCCGGTAAGTCCCAAAAGTGGAACGGGATCGTCGAACTCACTAGCAAGGCATGCCTTGGGTTTATGCGATACTTTAGACTAATTGAATGATGTCTACTAAATCGAGTTTTATGGATGTATAATTTTGGTTAGTCCATGATACACTAAATTTTGTTACAATTTTTATACACTGAAAGACTTTATTCAGTCGAAATGTTCTCGTAAAATTACTTGTTTTGGCTGAAGGTTTCGACCTTTGTGGACGACAAGAAGAGGGGTGGGATTGCTTCAAAGACACCAGACGACTGCAACTTTTGTTCTATACATTGCAAAGCTTTTCCAATAGCCCAATTCCATTTTCAGGACAAAAGCAATTACTTGTTACGTGAATCTGATGTCTGATCATCGTGTATCATGGGAATTGAATTGTCATGAATAAAGCATTACTTGCCATAGACATCAACATGTCTTCCTGTTACTGAAATTGTCTTTGTAGGAAGCATTGTTTTTAGATTGCCGCACGGCAAAATCACGACTTCCATTATTAGAAAAGTGTAGTGATAAGTCAATAATAAGTTCCTTACATCAGATTAGGGCCTCGCTTTTTCCACTCTCTTTATGGCTAAAACACTCCTTCATGGGTCCCACCTTTCAGCATGTGTCTTGTCCGTCCCACTTTCTATCATCTTCTTCCCCCTCTCTTTCTCTGTGTCGCGGGCAATTTATCTTCCTCCCATGCTTTTTGTGAAGCCTGGTATCCTTAAGAAGATGCAGAGCGCGAGAGTCGGAGATAGAGTCAGGGTTTAACACCACCTCAAACAACAAAATAAAACACCACAGCTTGAAGCTCCAATTCAATTACAGACAAGCTTCTTCACCATATTCAAGTAAGAAACTAGAAAACAATCCAGGCCGCAAACACCACCTCAAAAACATAATCAGATTTCTTCTTCTTCTTCTTCTTCTTTTATGCAAGAAAGATTTCTGCTGAATGCTTTAACTCCTTGTCATGGCCGTATCATTAAGGGCAACAAACAATTAGATCTGTACTTCTTGACCCTCGCCATGTCCTCAAGGACTGGAACCCCAACTGCGTCTTCACCCTCACCATTGGCACCATCAGTGGCGGCAAATTCAGAGCCATCTGGGGGTCTTGAATTTCGATCATTGTCACACAGAGGTACCAAAGCTTCGGACACTGCTAGACCTTAGAGAGCATTTGAGCCACATACAGTGCATTCGAGCTCTACGCGTTCTCGTCAGCTTGGGTACCAATCCAGATGGAGAGCTAAGTGTTGCCAAAGTAGCGGCTCTTCTCCGCCACGTCGTTGCCCCGGGGCTAGCAGACTGTCCAGCGAATTGCGAACCGGCACATCAGAGAGGTCGAAGTAGACTCCGCCCAGGTAGGTCTCCGACGGCAAGTACTAGACGGAGATCTCCAGCATGGAGGCTCTCCAACTCAGGCTTGTTGTGGCCTCACAAACCTGACGATATCACTCCCTACAGTATGCATCCTCCTCAACTCCACGGGAGAATACAACGTTTTACAAAAAGCGTGGAAGGAAGATTATTGAGTGAAGGAAGAAGACGAAGGACAGTGGGCCCCGCCAGAAAAGGAAGGAAGAAACTCAACGCATGGTAGCTCTCGAATGCTAAAAGATGGGACCCATGAAGGGTAAAATGGGTAGAATACCGTGTTGAGGAGTGTTTTAGCCAACGAGAGAGTGGAAAAAGCGCGTCCCATCGGATTACTCTATTAAAATGGTAATTCGTATGGTGTCTAAACTATGGTCATCCTAAATTTGGCTTTTGAATTGTATCAAGGTAATTTCTTGTGAAGGATTATAAAAGCTAGAAACGGCAAGTCAAATGTATCTTATATACTATGTAACACCATCAAATTGCTAACATGGCGTCACACCAACGTGACACAACATGGACGACCTATGATGAAGAGCTGTTACGTGAATTTGACGTCTGATCATCGTATACCATAGGAATAGAGTCGTCGCGAAGAAAGCACTTCTTGCCAAAGACATCAACACGTCTTCCTTTTACTGAATATGTCTTTCTAGGAAGCATCTTTTTTTTGAGATTTTCGCGTCATCACATAGCAAAATCGCGACTTCCATTACCAGAAAAGTTTAGTGATGAGTCAATAACAAGTTCCTTATATTGGATTACTCTATTAAAATGGTAATTGGTATGGTGTGTACACTATGGTCATCCTAAATTTGGCTTTGGAATTGTATCATGGCAATTTCTTGTGAAGGAGCATAAACGCTAGAAATGGCAATTGCACACTGTGCTCCAGCGACTCTTCTGAATCATTCCCACCTCCATATCATATTCTTCATTCTTCATCTCCTCATTTTCCTACACAAAGAAGTTCTCTCGCTCTGCTTCTTCCTGATTTCTCTCACTGGTAAGCTTCCCGAAGACCCCGTTTCGCGTAGGTCAGGTTCGCGATTTCATTGTCTTTCTTTTCTTGCGACATTTGCAGTGTCCAATTCGTTGCCCCATTCTTCGAGTCTTTGCTGTGGCGAAGCCGCTGCCTTTGCTAGGTGAGCAATCATTTCTTTCATAATTCATTCGAAAGTGAAGAGTTAGTCTCATGGTGATCATTTGGCGATATGTTTCTGGCTGATTATGTGATTGTTGCGACATTTCGCCGGTTCATGGTTGCGCTTTGTCATGGTGCTGTCCCCATTTTCGTAATTTTATCCCTTTTGCTATGGCTCGAAGTGTCTTGTTCGTTGTGAGCTTTGTCATGTTGATAGAAGAATGCACGATTCCATTATCTAACCATTGATAAATGATTATCAGCAATCTCGGACCAATTTGATGTTAGTTTAATTTCGGTTTTCTTTGTTTCCTTTCAGTTTCTGAATCCACGAGCGCAACAATGGCCAATTTGCCTCTAGTGATTGTTCTTATATTACTGGCCTCGAGAGGGGCCCATTCTGTATTGGTCGGCACCACAGTTGTGGTCAGCCGGGATGGCACCGGAAACTACATGACCATCCAAGACGCGATCCAGAAGGCTCCCAACAATACTGATGTCACGAAGGGGTACTTTCAAATACGCGTGAACGCCGGCATATATGAGGAGTACATAAGTATTCCAGAATACAAGAAATATCTGATGATGATCGGAGGCGGCATTAACCGGACGGTCATCACCGGGAATCGTAGCAAGGACGACGGGTGGGCCACGGACACCAGTGCAACATTTAGTAAGGCCTCCTCATTTTGATAAAGATTCATATTAGGATTTAATCAGTATTTTTATTGTATAATTTATCTCACGAATTCATTGACCCTACCGCAGCCTTGATGGCATCGAATTTTGTGGCGATGGGTATCACCTTCCGTAACACGGCCGGGCCAAAGAAGGGCCCGGCCGTGGCCGTCCAAACTCAAGGCAACATGTCGGTGTTCTACCGCTGCAGCCTCGAGGCCTACCAAGACACCCTCTGGACGAAACTTAACTACCAGTTCTATCGCGAGTGCGACATCTACGGCACAGTCGACTTCATCTTTGGTGACTCAACTGTAGTCTTCCAAAACTGCAACCTCTACCCCCGCCTCCCATTTCCAGCCGGGGGCAACACGATCACCGCCCAGAGCCGTTCGGACGAGAGATCCCCCACGGGCATGTCCTTTCACAACTGCAGCATCAAAGCGGCCGACGACTTGGCCTCAAGCAACATCTCTGTGCAGACATATCTGGGGAGGCCGTGGAGGGAGTATGCGAGGGTAGTGTTCATGCAGAGCTTCATGGACAACCTTATCAATCCTGTCGGGTGGGACAAATGGGATAAGACTCGACTGGAATTACTATACTACGCAGAGTTTGAAAATCGAGGGCCCGGAGCGAACACGAAGAACCGGGTCAAGTGGCCCGGGTACCACGTGATTGGTGCCAAGGACGCGGCAAGCTTCACCGTTTCAAACTTCATACACGGGGACTCCTGGCTGCCTCAGACAGGCGTGCCATACACAAGGGGGTTGATATAGTTGAGAATTACTCTTTAGACTCTTATAAAATAAAGATGTTTTGGTTATTTTTCTATATAGTTGCTCTTGTTATGGACTGGCATATTAAAGTGGGCATGTATACGGATATACTCTACTTAATAGTATAACAAGGCTCTAATATCACGATACGTCAGAAGAGAAGCAACAAAATATAGTAACACAGAAAGAAGCAAGCTTGAAGCAACCACCAATTTTGCAAAAGCCTCCACATGATATCACATCCTTCGGTAGCGGCACATAGTCATTGAAAAGAAGCAAGCTTGAACGCAACAGTCTACGACGCCATTACAGCGAGAGAGAATCCAAGAAGCGGCCACCTAGAGAACAAAGATCATTGCAAAGGCGATCGATGTAGTCAGGCGAGAACGAAAATGCCGAGCGGTTGGCATGGCGCTAATCCGATCCAAGGTCTCCGTTTGACGAGATCACGATTGACGAAGCGAATTGCGAAAGCAACGCGTCCTAGGCGCGAGGGAGAGGAGAGGAGTTGGAAATTTTAGCAGGTAGCCAAGTAATAATCCCGAAAGCCCAGTCAAAAAAATTGAGGGACTTTTCTTTATTCTCTCTTTGGATAACATGGCAATGGCATATTCTAAGGTTCGCTTGACGAGTTATCGTAAATGGATGCGAAGTCCTAGTTTATTGAGTAACTCTATCAATAAAATGGTGTCAACAAATACAAGCGATCATTTTTAGAAAAATATTTTTTAACGGAACCTTAAGTTTACAAAGTGCAAAAGGAATGTTACAATCATTGAGATACGTTAATAAGATTAGAAAAAAATAATTATGTGATGTTGATGCCTGAATTTTAGTCAACAAGTCCAATTAGGTAGGAATTCGAGACTTGGGCCAAAGTTTCCTTCTATTGATCTAAAATTACAGATAGAAAGAATTATTTTTATGCTTGTGAGAAACAAAAAATTTCTTCTTTTGAGATAATTGATTGCTTTTCTTAATTTTTTTGTTTTGTTTTTGTTTATGGAATTACCAATTTTATTTGCAGGCATCCAAACGGTGTTTTCTTCTGAAAGCTATTCTTTTTTCTTTCAAAAACAAAAGCTTAAGTATATAATTCTGACCAATGGGCTCCAAACGACCTCTAAGACTTTAAAGGCATGCATGACAATACTTAGAAGTGAGCAAATCGAATCGACTGGACCGGAATTGGTGGTCCGGTTCCCGATTCTGGAGGGGTCTGGTCCGGTTCCCGATTCCAGAGACATAGGACCATACCGGACCGGTCGATTTTTTTTTTTTTTGAATTTTTTTAAAAGTAACTCTATTTAGTTGTTTAGGGTTTGTTTCACTTCAGATCCCGATTGCCTCTTCTCCCTCGCAGCAGATCCCGTCCCTCTTCACTTCTCTTCTCTCGCAGCAGGTCCTAATTTTTTTCTTGCCTCTTCACTTCTCTCGCAGCAGATCCCGACTGCTTCAAGAAATATTTCCAGTCTCTCGACACTTCGATCGATCGCTTCACTCGTTCGTTCTTGATTTCTCTGCGCGAAAGAAACGATGGACCGAGACCGGAGCGAGCTGCGATCCCTTGGGTTCCTCGGCGTCTACGGCGAGACCTCCAAGATCGTCCTCAAATGGAGGAAGATCTTCGCCCAGATCGCGCTCGCGCTCATCCTCCCTCTCTGCGCCATCTACCTCGCCCACTCCTTGGTCTCGCAGCTCCTCGCTTCCAAGATCTTCGACCACGAGTTCACCCGGAACGACACCTGGTACGACGACCCGAGGTATGGGGACCTGTCCCGCAGGCTCAAGATGGAGTGGGTCGCTTTCTGGCTCGTCAGGCTCGGCTACTTCATCCTCACCTTCATCTTCTCTCTGCTCCTCCGCGGTGGCCTGCATTTACGCCCGGCGGAGCAGGTCACTTTCAAGAAGGTCATGCACGTCGTGCCCATAGTGTGGAAGAGGCTCACGGTCACTTTCATCTGGAGCTTCGCGATCTTCTTCGTGTACAGCATTGCGGCCATGGGCTTCTGATCGTATGGCTCGTTATCGTGAGGCGATCTTAAGTCGGCGCGGCGGTTGGGATTGCCGTGGCGGCCGTCCTTTTGATCTTGTATGTCGTCGGGATCGTCTATATCACCATGATCTGGCAGCTGGCGAGCGTGATCTCGATTCTTGAAGATGCGCAAGGAAGGAAGGCGATTGCGAAGAGCAGGAGGCTAATTTTTTTCTGTCCGATCCGGTCCGGTCTGATTCTCGGGACTGTCGGTCCGGTTCCTAGTTCTTGAGGGGAACCGGACTGGACCTGGAACGGATCACCCCTAACAATACTTCTACTTTTAGAGCAGAAATGTTTGGTAACGTAACTTCTAGAATAGAAATCATTTTGGTTACTCAACTTCATATTTATACTTGTGGAGCATTTTTTTGCTCCGAAAGTAGTTTTGGAGCCACTTGAAGAAGTAAAAAAAAAAATTACTTATCTCAAGAAGTAGAAAAATCAACTTCTGCTCAGAATGAGAAGTAGAAAAATCAACTTCTGACCATAATTTTATTTCTAGATCAGAGGTGTTGCTATGCATGCCCTAAGTTGCTTTCGTTTATTTCAAAACCGAAAGATCTCAAATTTTTGTGATAACGAATATCAATACAATGGTATACTCTTAGATATTGTAGCAACAACAGAAATTTAAAATTGAGATTAGATCCTTCAATTATTTAACATCATAAAAGTAGCATGGTTAAATATACATTACAATTGTTACCAAATACGAGATCTACTTGTGCACAAATAATATACCGCTGGTTCTGGCGATAGGAAAAAAAAAAACTAGGAATAAATATGGCCGTGACTAATCATCTCAAAACGTAATCCTCAACAGTCCACAGCGCAAATATTTAGATTGTAATTATCAAAAGAATCTAGTGTCCAAGAGCTTACCGATTCAAGATTAGCAAGCCAATGAGCAAGATGATTTCGTCCCAAAAAGTTATGTTGCACTTTGAATTTTAAACGAGAGCCCAACAGTCTTATGATAACTTTAAACAATTGTAATTGCACATTTGACAGTAATCCAGAAAAATATATTTATATATGTATATAATTTACTTTAGACAGTGTATAAGGATAAGTATTCTCGTAGAGACAAGTCGATTTGGCAATCTTGTCGGAGAACCCGGCTTTAATTACGATAAGATTTAGATTTCTGGCAATTATGGCTGCACATAGATTGATTTGGAAATCTTACTGGAGAATTCTGTATTAATTAGGATATGACTTGGATTTCTGGTAATTATGGCTGAAGGCAGGTCGATTAGACAATCTTATTAGGCAATCTTATTAGACTCCGATAAGATTGTCCAATCTACCTACCTCTTTGACGATATTTATCCTTATACGTTGTCTAATAAGAAATTTGGTTTGACATAATACCATACATGAAATTGTGCCAATATATGACATGACTAGTCCTTCGGGTAGAAATACGCTGTCTTCATAAGAAAATTAGATGAAAAGCTTCCTCTCCATGACAAGAAAAATGAATCGTGCGTTCTGAATCTCTTCCCTGTTCTTGGTCCTTTTCCTCGTGATCTTCTCCCGTGTCCGATCTGCAAACGATATCGTTCAGGACACCTGCAAGCAGATTGCAGCCAATGACAGACAGTAGAACTTCGACTTCTGCGTGAAGTCTCTTGGGTCAGACCCGGAGAGCGGCGAGGTGGATCTCGAGGGATTAGGGCTGATCGGGCTCAAGATGTTGCAAGCCAACTTGACAAGCATAACTGAGCACACTAAGCAACTACTGAAGCAAAAATTGGAACCGCGCCTACTCAAGTCTCTCTCGAGTTGCTTGAATTTTTACGCCGAGGTTGAAGGGAAAGACATGACCCCAATTTACAAGGCGAAGAGTTACACCGCTGTGCAAAGTTGGGCGGCTGGAGTGGCAACTGAGGAAGATTGTTGTGACACTCAACTATCGCAGAAGAAAGGCAAGGTTCCACCTTTGACAAATCGTAATGCTGTCATTTTTCAATCGTCCATCATATTATTTGGTATTCTTAATAATTTGTGAGGGAGAGCCTAAGAGATGCAATAAAGTGTGTGTTAGCCAATAAATAATGCATGGTTTATGAATCTCCATGGTTCATCGAGTCGATCTTTCTATTTTTTTTTTCCTTTTTTCTATACGCTCTATTTCTTGCAAATGGACTCTTATGAACGGAGATCCTTTACCGGTTGACAAATCACAACTATTGGAATGAAACCGATTTCCTTAAATCAAAAATCAACTTGAATCTCCAACGCCTACCTTCATCTCAACTTGAATATCCAATGCCTGCTTATTTGTGCCGTTTATTTGCTACTTTAGTTAAATATCATGCATGCTAATGAATGCACGATGAATCAAGTCCAATCGAATAGTCGTTGAGAGTTGATATTTCTGCAGAATTGATTTTGGTATTGCTCTTCGACGCCAACAAAACTGCCCCGATATTTGGGATTTGAGGGGGGGAGGGCATGAGATCTAAGTTTGATCCCTAGCCATAAAAATAAAAGTAATTTTACATTGTTGTTGTTTAAACCGGATTAACAAATGGATAATATCCTCAAATTTGTATACGTATAGAGTTCATGTGATTCGGTCGAACAACAAATTACTGATTAGCTGCACAAGTTGTAACTCAACTATCTGAGATAAAAAAAAAAATGATGGGTTGGTACTTGGTGGGCCAAAAGGTCCATATTTTAGAGTTCGGACCCATACTTAAGACAATTACACAGTTTGATCAACGTCGTTATGTTGTTGTTTATTCATAACGAAAACTATGGTTTAATTCTCGATGGGTGCATTAGTATTTTTTTCTCCACAAAAGGGGCTTCAAAACCGGTTTGAAAGCCGTTTCAATCTAGGGAATTGAACCGGTTCGAACCAATTCCCAGGTAGAACCAACGGTAAGGGTATTGTGTACCAATATTAGGGTAACGAGTTGATTTAGCATTTTTTTTGTTAGTGTATATTTTTGATTGATTATGTTTGATATTATGTTTATCTTATTGCCTTAATTAGTCTTCTAATAAAGCTTATACATAGATTTCATGTAGTCTTTTCTAGACACATTGAAATATAGTGCAATTTTTCGTTCTTATCTTCCGCTCTAGAGCGCTAATTGTTTTTTGTAATCGAACCTTTCGACGATAGCTAATCTAATTGTATTAATCGAAGCTTTGAAACGATTCAATGAGAAACCTAGAATGGCATCATGCACGTTATTTTCTTATTTTGTTAGCTAAAATCAATGATAGTTTTAGCCAACATTGCTTACTATTTACAAAATGCCAAAATCACCGGAAAAAAACTAAAATTATGATTAAAAAAATCATTTTTTTTTTGTGAAAAAGCTAATGTCCCTGACTCCCCTACGGCTCTTTCATGTGCAGTTGCCACAAGTTCCCATAAATGAGATTGAAAAGAAAAATGGTGATTCAATTCATAATAAAGAGCTTGCGTTAAATGGGTGGGTCGCATCCAAATGGTCCGACCTATATTGATCCATTTTTCCTGCAATGCGATTTTAATGACTTATACCTGTATTTGACTCGTATTACCTAAACATATTAATATTCTAGGGAAATTCATACGCATCTATTTAACTCACTTTAAGCTCTTCATATGCATATGTTACTTAGATAAAAAATTCACATCAAATTAATAAAAGAAATTAAACAGTAAATTAATTTAGCAAAATTGAATACTATTCAAATTGAGTGTACGGGATGATTAAAGTCAATTTAGAATAAGAGATAGAGTCAATCAAATAAACATAGTGCGGATCAAAACATTTCAGCAGCTTGTTTCCATGGTTTAAATCTATTGAATACAATTGAAAAACATTTTGACTGCCCTCTACTTCAGTCTGCACTTCCAGCTGGCTGGGGTCGCGAGCGACACGCGCGCATACGCCTTTAGTTTCCACCGAGCGGCTCATAAAACTAGGAACTTCGCGGGACGCATGAAATTCAAAACCCCCGTCCGACTCGCTCTTATGAGAATATCGTCGAACAGGTGGTGACTAATCAGCATATACCGTTCAAACATCGAGAATCACACGACCAAAAATTAAAAGGACATGAAAGGCGAGCAAAAGAAGGGGTGCCTCAACTTTGTGAGCCAAGATGGTATAGAAACTAGAGATTACAAGATGGTATTCAGAAGCCAATCAGATCGCAAAGAATCTACAACTGAACAGAGATTGAAGCCCAGCCTCCTTCAAAGCACTTCTACGCACATAATAATATACTCAAATCACAAACCTAATCCGGCATTCAATGGGTCTTCAGCATCGCAACTGAAAATGCCCAAATCAGCGAGTTGGGACACGAACAAGTCAGAAACAAAACTATGGAAAGCTTGACGCAGACATGAGGAGGAAATCACAGGATGTATCGAGTGACGATTGTTCGCCTGAAATTGGCAGCACTGATCATCCAAGAAACAGGACACGAGGGAGAAACAGAGAAGCTAGAGTGCAGCCTTGCCAGGTGACGATTGTCACGGAAGTCTCACGGTGGCGGCGGCGGCGACGAGTGGAACTGGGAGACGATCGGAGGCAGAGGGACGGAAGAAGCAAATAGGAGGTGGCGAGATTCGAGGGAGAGAGAGAGAGAGAGAGAGAGAGGGGCGAGCAGCCCGTGGCGGCGACAGGATGGAACGTTTGATTCGAGGATGGATCCGTACAAAGGTGATTGATCAAAGCTTCAAGCTGTATTTTCTGGGGTTTATTTAAGGGTCTCTTAAGCCGCCCCGCCCCGCCGTGGCTGCTACTACGCCCAGCTGCGAGTTCTCTCGTGTCCAGGTCTTGTCCGGACAACCTTAACGGAGACCGTGAGCTTGACAAAACACAGAGGGCTTTCAAATAGTGGGTTCAATATGAGTCGCTTTAGGAAAAAAAAGAGCTATCCATATATGACCTATTTAATTAAATATGAGTTAATATATGGGTTTGTGCCCCATTTTGACAGCTCTACGATCGAGCTCAGTGGTGGCTATGGTGGATGAGAAGAGAGAGGAAGAGGGTAAGTGCTCTAATTAGAATATTTATTTATTGCATGTATCAACTAAGTAAAATGTTTGAAAGAAAAAAAAAAACGTAGTAAAAATAAGGGCCACATCAGCTGTTTTTTTTTTTGGTCAACACATCAGCTGTGTTGACGTGGCGCTCTGAGACCGAATTTTTTCTCGCCAAAAGTGCCACCAAAACTTATAGAGGGGTGACATTGGAAGCGATTAAAAAGTGTTGGGCTAAATTAAATATAAATGAAACAACAGGGACGATCGCTGGAATTACTTGCAAAATAAAGGAGCAGCAATCAATTTGATCTTTTTTGCCCCAAAAAAAGTTCTTGTGCTTCTTCCCCAAGCGCCTGCCGACGGCAAATTTCCTCAACGGCAGAGAGAGAGAGAGATGGTGGGCAAAGGGAGGCGGCGGAGAGAGAAGAACTACAGGGCGGCTCACGGCGGTAGCACCGCCCTCCCTCCTCCACCCGATCCCTCCCAGGTCGACTCTCTGCCTTCCAAGCTTCGCAAGCTCATCTCCTTCGCTTCCTCTCAACGTCCACCACCCCAAGGTCTCTCTCTCTGGAGCCAACTCTGTTGTATCTCTGCTGCTTTTGTTGAAACATTCTTTTTTCCTCTTTCGTTTTGTGCTTTTCAGATGCTGCGAAGGATTCGAAGGACTGTAAGACCAGCAAAAAGAGGGAGACGCGAGACGACAAAGTAAGTTGCTGACATTACTTTCTATTAGTCCGGTCCAGTGACTTCATTCGATTGGTTTTGGGGATGTTTATGGTACTCCCCAGCTCACGAGTCTTATCTCTTTCTCAAGTAATGTTGTCGTTGATTCAGTACTTTTTCTTTTCCAATTGATGTCGTGGAAGTGGGCTCGCCTTCGTTATTTCCGGAATCGCAGTAAGAAATTGTGCGAAATATTGGACTGTTGACGTTGTGGCGTTTGGTTGAATTCAGCTTCTTTTCCTCCTAGAGAGCTGCTTTTAGTTGTCGTTTTGAATCCGTCCCCATGTTGTACTGGCGCTTCTTTCCTCGACTAATCTTTGCCTAATCGACTCAGTATCCATGTTTGTTTTTCTTTGAGATTTTCATTTCGATAAGTATTTTCTTATCGAAGTCGTGTATTCATTGTTCCTTGCAGTTCAATGGGTTTCAAGATGCTGATCTCATTATTGTCATGGAGATACAAAAACAGAAGCTTCTGCTTGTTATGACCTGGTTGATGAAAACGGTTTAGGAATGTCGTTATGTATACGTGCTACAATTCTAGATGAGCTCATGATTGGGATAGTTTCTTCTGTATTTAAATAGAATGTTCTCATGATTAGAGGTCACTCCCTTTCCCCTAGCCAGATTATAACTGGAACTGATCACGGAAACAATTATCCGGTGAACCTAGAATGATGATTCGTATTTTGTCTCCACTCATTCTGATCAGTGTTATTCTTTCTTTTGTTCCTATACCAGATATTCGAGGAAGCTCGTCAATTCCTGACATTTTGATTTTGTTTTGCAGAAACACTCTTGGAAGGGTGGGCTTGACTCAAAAGCTACTACAAGTGAAGTTGGAGGTGGTGATGAACAGTTAACTACACCTTGGAACAACAACACTGAAATCAGTCAGAAGAAAGCAGGTAAAAAGAGAAAGAGAAACGGAAAGAAAGGGCAACCCGAAGATCTTCGATTTCAAGCAGTGGAGGAATCAAGCACCAGTTCTAGAAGGAAGGAACGCAAGAAAATGTATTCCCCGATAAGTTTCTCCAATAACACGTGCTGGTTTTAATTTTAAAATTATTGATGGCACCTAGATTTCAGTTTCTACATTTTGTCGATGCCTTTCTTAAGCTAGTGATGATAATAGCATACACTCAATCTGCTACTGCTGGGGGGGAAATGAGGGAGATCCACTTTTGTAATGTCTGAAGCAGTATTGGCGAAGTAAAAATTAATGTTTTTGTTGGGTTGAAGGAACAATAAAGTGAGTTCTAAAATGACATAAGCTTTGGCGAAGCAATGTAGTGGCACTAGAACTAGCTATCCTGTAACATGACATTTGCAGAAAGAGGTCATTCGCAAGGCATTGGCCGTAGGGTTACTCTCATACAGTTTAGGGATGAAGGAAACCTCAGTGATAGACTTAAATGAGAGGGCTGGAGCTTTTCAAGTATTAGAGTAGTTGCATAGAAGACGGATTAGGTAATAATCCATTACTGTCACTTTAGACACAGAACTATAAACAGATAAAAGTCTTTTAATGTCCTTCATGCGAGATCCCTAGTCTTGCCCAAATTAGCAGTCTCTTTCCTGTGAGTTCTGCAAAATCTGTATGCAGTTGCAATCTATACCTGTTAAATCTGGCTCTGCATCTAGTGAATATTTCGGATGAAATTTAATGTGAATATGCAAGAGCTAGTGGATAGTCAATTTAGACTCGTATCTGACTTGCTTCTTTGCTAAGGAGGCATGGTAGTTCCAATGCTTTTGTTTGCATATACTTACTCAGACTGTCTTTCTGAGTATGATCTTATATTTGTCTGTTCAGGTATAGAGAATCAAGAAAAAAGAAACACAAGAAGGCCAATGATAAGGATGATATGGACTTTCCCGGACATGAGAAGGTCAAATTTGGAGACGTTGTTGAAGCTCCGCCCAAATTGGCCGTGATCCCTAAAGTAGGATTCTATGTTTTGTGGTCAATTGACTAATGTTGCAGATTTTGAAAACGGTTATTTCATTCACGCGTACCCTTTAACTCTTTTCATGTTGATTTGGGTGAAGGGATTGAAGACCCCGCAAAATGCGTCCCAACAGCGACTTCGTTTACAGGCCATTGAGGCGTACAGAAATCGCAGAGGATGGACACCCCGGCCCGGCAGCCAACTTCCATCGACAATAGGTTCTTCATTTTCATTGTGACCTACTTTCAGGACAATATTTTGGCCATATGTTTTGGGGTGATTTATGATGCTATTCTGTATTTTTCCTTTATGATTATTATAATGTTAGTTTTGAGATATCTATTTGTTGTCATAGGATGTCTCATTTCTTTTATCATAGGAGGAACCATTCTTCATTCCCTTATTTTTGAGACATTTAACCAAGTGCTTTAGTTATACATCACAGGAAAACTTGTTCTCAGTATATAGACTAACGAATAGTTCCGGCTCAGCCAAAGCCAATTAGCTAATTAACAAATTGGAGCTGATGGCTGTTCTTCTTTAGCTGCTTGGACGTCTTGTTGATGTTTCAGTTGCTGTTCCATATTCTTTAGCTACTTAAACAGGAGATCTTGTTGATGATTGAGTTGGTGTTCCATGTTCAATGACATGAACCATTTGCTTATCCATCACGATCATTGCCTCTGTTTAACCTTTCATTGATGTGCTGATTGTCGTAGATGAACACATTTGCTGGCTAGAAATCAGGTTATCTTTCCTCTCGCTTGTAGAAAGATCATGTGGGGTAAGAAATGAATGAGACGATCTTTGTACTCAGAGAAAGAATAATTCATTTGTTCAGAAGAATTCGCAAAAGCATCATTACTAGAAAGCAGGATTGCTCATTTGAATTGGGATATTCTTCTGTCTAAAGAACATAATCAAAATAATCAACAAAAACATTTTCAAAGCCAAGAAAGCGAGTTCGCAAAATTTGAAAATGTTGAAAATCATTTAGTAAAATGCAAGCCTGGAAAAATTTGATTTAAAACAAGTAAATCTTAAAGGCAACAAAGTAATTCTAGAAATATTGAGTTGAAAGAATGGATCAACAATAAATAGAGATTTGAAAAATCAAAATCACCTCTTGTAAAGTTAGTCATAACAAGATCTTTATGCTTAGAAGAATACACTTCTAATAACAAGAAACGAGGCTCCAATATCAATTGTTAGGGCTAATAATACAATCTAGAGGGGGTGAATAGGTTGTTTTAAAGAATTTTGACAATATTGCGGAATTTAACAACCGCTATAGAAAGATCAGGTCAAGCAGATGTTTCAAGTGTGTGTGCTAACGTATATGAAAGTGAGAGAATAAGAGCACACAACGGTATGGAAAATATTTGCAAAACATAACAAGTTAAACTTCAAACATCGGGTCAAACATTGGTAGGACATTGTAGAAATCAGGTCAAGCAAATGTTTGAAATATTGTGAGCTGTTTGTGTGGTGAAGGGTGTAACGATCAAGAGAAACAATAGCACACAATAATATATAGTTGTTCGGCTTTATCCCCAAGCCTATGTCTACTCTCAAGACTAACAGCCACAAGTCAGGCTAGAATCCACTAGTACTATTCAAGACAAGTTACAGTTGGCAAGCACTAATCCTTCACTTGATAGGTCACACTATTAGGACTAAGTTGCTGCTCTTAGTCACATTATCAAGACTCAGGTGCTGCTCTTACTCTTGTATACTGGATCTTTCACACGATTATAGTATAGAAAGGTCACGATAGAGATCTTTCGAGAGAACAAAGAAACAACAAGAAGAAAAGTAGCTCAGAGCAAATATTGGCATTCTACATTGTGCTCTCTAACGTTTTGGCTTAGAAGGGCTTCCATTATATAACCATCTTCAAACTTCCCATTAGAGAGGTTTCAGAAGATCAACTAGCCGTTAAAGACCCATTGGAGCTGTTGTCGTTGCTATTCTGACATTGCTGCTCAACTGCTGTTCTTGCACTGTTGCTCTGACAAAGCTGACAGATGACTGCTCCTGTTCTTGGACAAACATCCTAATCTTTTGTTGCACATCTTTACCCGCAAATAGCTACAATCTTTTTTCGACAAACATCCGCACATGCTTGCTAGTCAAACATCACCAATGACCCGATATTTCCAGAATTGACATAAACATCATCATCAGCTGATTTTTGGGTCCGTTGGTGCTATTTATAGAAAAACGGCTGGCATGACTTATGATCAATTATCTAATGATCCTCTTGGCTTCTTCAGCATACAAAGATTTCCAAGGACCTTAATTTCCTGGCCGATTCCTCATCTTCACTGATCTCACAAGGATCATTGGTATTGTTACAGTCTTCCACCTCATCTTTATAAGACAGCTACTCTTTGCTAACAATTTGCTGCACCCTATCCTTCTTCTGGTCCTTCGAAGTATATTGGCAATTTTGACTCCACCAAGCTGTTCAACTTCATGAAGGTCCATCCACTATTCACCCGATCTTTGTACCTCCCTGCCATTACGAACATCCACGTTCTTCTCGGCTTGTTCACCCTAGCTCAAGGTCCTTCCAGATATTCACCTTATCTGAAGATCCTTCCAGTTTGTAGACATCTTCAACACTCAATATCTTGTTCATTATAAAGATCGGCAGCAAATCCTAAACATCGGCAGAACACTCCTCATATCAGAAACATTTGGTGCATCATCTACATATCGGCTTAAGTATATATCACATGGTATAACTCAACCAATACACACATTAGTAGCCTTTGATTATCTTTGTTATCATCAAAACAAAATTGAGGATTTTCCAACAATCATCACATTGGTGATATTCCCAATAGATCGCGCCACGTAGGACGGCTAGTGTCTATGTGAGCGATTTCCGATCAGATGGACTGAATTGGCATAAATGCAAAAGGTTTAGGACTCAATTGATAAAAAAAAAATTTATTACTCAATCGGCACAATTACAATATGTTTAGGACTTTTTTGTTGATTCTCCCTATACATTAACTGTACATCGCTAGTTAATCAACTAAATATGCAGCCGAATGATCAACAATAAGTTCAACATAAGAAGTTAAACTTCGATAAAAGTCAACGAAGCATTCCTCGTAACTGCTGATTGAAGTAATTTTACAGTTTGTGGAGATAATTTCAAGAGAAACCCGTGTGTGTGTGTGTGTCCTAGTTGATTAGCTATAGACCCAAAATTCAAAGTCAGCAAAATGGCCACTTTTAAAAGGATTGCAGCAGTAGTCCTAACTGCGTTTTTTTGTCATTCTTGGTGCTATGAGGAGTGATATAGACACAACTGTAGGTGCATATGTATGCAACCCTGAAAAATTTGATCCATTCAGTTCCTACGATGATAGTTATTGTGATTGTGTAGCCTGTTTAGTTCGTACTACGCCATATTCGTATTACAATTGTTACTATGAGGGCAATCAAGGTAATAATCCTTGTTACGGCCATGCTACATGTGATCCGACGCTTTCTCCTTCCGACTGCGAATGTTGTCTAAATTCGGTGGTCAATAGTGCGAAGGATGAATGTTGGGAGAGCATTGGGTCTCAGCTTCAATCTGCATACTGCAGAATTAGATACCAATATTATGTATTTACCAAATAGCCATGTTTACTTCATTGTAAAGAGCTTCAAGCTCTCCTTCTACCCCTTTGAAATAAGTGATAAGCATTTATGTGAAGAATGAAGTGTTACTTAGGCTCGATTAGCTGATGCCGTAATGGAAATTCCACCATCTAAAAGGTACAAGTAATTTCATGGAGACTTTCTTGAAATGTTTCAACAGGCCCTATATTTCGATTCGGCACCTTAGTATGTCTTAGTCTAATTTTTGAAGCTTCAAGTGCTCCATAATTTAGTCATTAAGAAATTTGTGGTGAATAATACCGTTGACTGGTCAAACTTATTGGAAAGATGTTTGAGTTTTTTTTATATGATTTACAGGCTTTTGAAGTACTTTATGATTCCCAAAAAGGCTTGTGCAAGACAAAGTAGGCTTGACCTCTAGCCTACCTAGTTCAGCTTAGTGTTGTTAGAGGAATGCACACAAGCATTACACAAGATCGCGATCTAGATAAAGCAAAAAGGATCTCAATTATTATTTTTTATTTCTCGAATATGCTTAATAATAAGTTTTATAAATATTTTATTTATGGATAAATATGTAAATAAGTCCATTTTATTTCTCACGAGTTTTAACCAATATGGACATCATCAACCTGCAACTTTACTTAATATCTATGAGAGTGACGTTGATAACTGAATTCAGCCGACGAGGGTTGCCGACGACTCTCGCCTACCAAAGTGAGAAAAATAATGTCTGAAAAAATAGAAAAAAATAATTAAATTTTTTTAAAAAAAAAAAGAAGTAAAAACTTGTTTTCTAGAAAAAAAAATATTCACAAATGTCCACGTCAACACCAGCCGAGCCACGTGAACGCCCAACTTCCACTTTAGCGACTTCCGGCCAAAATTCGCCGGATAGACTGAATTGGTACCAATGCAAAAAGGCAATGCAAAAAGGTTTAGGACTAAATTAGTCCAATTGAAAGGTTTAGGACTGAATTGGTACCAATGCAATAGGTTTAGGGACTTTTTTGGTATTTTTCCCAACAAATCGTACACTGTCCTTTTGTAAATTTATAACTCTTAAAACTTTTAGAATTCTCAAATGTTGATACTTTCCTCTGGCTTCTTCAGCATACAAAGATTTCCAAGGATCTCAACATCCTAGCTGATTCCTCATCTTCACTGATCTCACAAGGATCATTGGTATTGTCACAGTCTTCCCCTTCATCTTTATAAGGCATATGCTCTTTGCTAACAATCTGCTGCTCCGATAACAGTCCGCTACACCCGATCGTTCTTCTGGTCCTTCAAAGTATATTGGCAATTTCGACTCTACCAAGCTGTTCAATTTCATGAAGGTCCATTCTTTGTTCACCCGATCTTTGTACCTTCCAGCCATTACGAACATCCACATTCTTTTCGGCTTGTTCACCTCCTTCCAGATGTTCACCTTATCTGAAGATCCTTCCAGTTTGTAGATATCTTCAACACCCAATATCTTGTTCATTATAAAGATCGACAGCGAACCCTAAACATCGGCATAACACTCCTCATATAAAAACATCTTGTGCATCATCTGCATATTGTCGCAACCTAAAATTAAGTTTTTAATCTTAGGTTAATGGATTACCAAATTAATTAATTAGATTAATTAACTTAGCTCGAACTCTTCCAAGTTCTACCAAATCGTGACTTTATGGTTCAAATGATTATCTTGCAAAAGATTTTTAATTTTTCGGAGTCGCCACTAATCGTTTTTTGGTAGGTCGATTAGAAACCTAAGTAAATTAGTGGGAGAACTAATTACTTCTACGAACAAGAGATTTTAAGTTCGTGACTTGGTTACATTAATTTTTTAAATTAATGCCCTTTCGGTACCGATTCATGAAAAATGTTCAGTTTGGCAATTTTAATGAATTCTCACTTGAGGTTAAAAGGTGCAATTTTAGGGGTTTCCTTTTACGAATTTTTTTTTGTATTTTTGCGTAAGTTTCAATTAATGAAAAATGAGAGTGAATTAGTTCAAGATTGACTTATAATTTTTAGATTTAATTTGCATTAATTTCCAAATTTTTTAATAAAATCTTTTTTACCCTATGTCTACGTCTTTTAAAAAAGTTAAGATGGATTCCAAAAGATTTTTTTCGTTGAATGCTGAAGATGTAAGTGAGGAAATATATTTTTCCTTATATTTTCAATAGGTTACAGGCTCCTTATATGAGTTATGTACAAGGTCAAAAAAGGAAGTATACAACGAAAAAGGAAATGGACAACTATTCCTCCTAATTAGGCTAATCTAATATACTCATAATCGCTGTGAATATAACAGCTAACTAATAGGACTAATTGGACAACTATCAAATACAAGAAATCAATTAAGGACTAATTAGACAGCTAGCTGATTTTGGGAATAAAATCTCAGCCTTTTCAACACTCCCCCTCAAGCTGGCTTGAAAATATCCTCCATCGTCAGCTTACTCATTAATTTGTCAAACTGCTTCTTATGTAGCCCTTTCATAAGTATATCAGCAACCTGCTCATTTGTTGGAATATATGGCATGCAAACCTGTTCATTATCAAGCTTCTCGTTAATAAAATGCTTATCCACCTCCACATGTTTTGTACGATCATGGAGGACCGGATTATGTGCAATTGAAATTGTTGCTTTGTTGTCACAGTAGACCTTCATTGGTGTGGAATCCGAAACCTTCAGTTCTTCCAGAATCTTTTTAATCCACATCACCTCACACATACCAAGAGCTACAGATCGATATTCGGCTTCAACACTACTTCTTGCCACCACATTCTGCTTCTTGCTCCTCCAAGTAACAAGATTATCGCCAACGAAAGTGCAATAACCAGAAATAGACCTCCTATCTGAAATACTCCCGGCCCAATCTGCATCAGTATATACTTCTACTTGTAGATGTCCCCGCTTCCTGAACATCAAACCTTTTCCGGGACATCCCTTCTAGTATCGCAAGATCCTGTAAACAGCTTCAAAATGCTTTGGACCTGGCGAATGCATGAATTGGCTTACCAAGCTCACTGCAAAGGCTATATCTGACCGTGTGTGAGACAAGTAAATTAGCCTCCCAACCAGTCTTTGATACCGTTCTTGATCCACTACTTCTTCATTCTTTGCAGGTTCTAGCTCCAGGTTGGGTTCCATAGGTGTATCTGTAGCTTTACACCCAAGTAAACCTGTCTCCTTTAGCAAATCGAGCACATATGTGCGTTGATTAACAAATATACCCTCCTTAGACCTTGCAATTTCTATACCAAGAAAATACTTCAAAGTAACCAAGTCCTTAATTTCAAACTCAACGGCCAAACTCCTTTTTAGATTTTCTAGTTCACTGATATAATCTCCTGTTAATATTATGTCATCGACATAAACAATCAAGATAGCAATTTTACCATCCTTTGAGTGTTTATAGAACAGGGTGTGATCTCCTTGACTTTAACAGTAGCCGAGTCTCTTTATAACATGCCCAAACTGCTCAAACCATGCTATGGGCATTTGCTTCAGTCCATACAATGCTTTCTTTAGTCTACAGACTCTTTTTCTGCTGTCCTCTTCCTCAAAACCAGGTGGCATATCCATCAAGACTTCTTCTTCCAAGTCACCATTCAAAAAAGCATTCTTGACATCCAACTGATGTAAATCAAAATTAGTAGCCAAGGATAATAAAATTTGAATAGAATTTGCCTTGGCAACTGGAGCAAATGTCCATGGTAATCAATTCCATAAGTCTGTGTGAATCCCTTTGCCACAAGTCTAGCCTTGTACATCTCAACACTTCCATCTGCTTTACACTTCACTGTAAACACCCACTTGCAGCCAACTATCTTCTTCCCTCTCGGTAAACCAACTAACTCCCAAGTGCCATTTTTCTCAAGTGCCCTTATCTCTTCCTCTACCGCAACTTTCCACTTTGGATCATTCAAGGCTTCTTGAATGTTTCTAGGAACAGATATGTGAGATAGATTTGTGATAAATGCTCTATAATTGTGTGACAGCTTTTGGTAGGACACATGATTTGCAATAGAGTGCCGAGTACAAGACCTTACCCCTTTTCCAAGCGCTATAGGAATATCAAGGATAGAACGATTCAAATCAGAAGAAGATACTGAAGGTAAAATGGGATCAGAATTACCGGAAGGATGAGAGGAGTCATCTTTTGGGGCTTCAGACTGATGTGGTTCTAGAGTGGGATGGTCACTTGCCGTTTGAAGTGTCTTTCTTCTAGAATAAACCTGAAACTCAGAATCTAATACTTTTTCTCCCCTTGTCTTTGAAACATCAATACTTTTTGGCAGAGAAGGTGTTTGGGCTGACACAGGAGATAGAATAGATTCGGTTGGAGTCAAAATAGGGACCGGATTAGGAAGAGATCCCAAAAAATTATCTTCACTATCCTGCTCCCCCTGAAGAATTTTTTTTTAGAAAAAAAGGTTGGAGTTCAAGAAATGAGACATCAAGGCTGACGTAGGTTTTTTTTTTGGTTTGAGGATCATAGCACTTGTAGCCTTTTTGAGTTAGAGAGTATCCAATGAAAACACATTTTACAGCTCTAGGATCAAGCTTAGACCGAAAGGGAGCAGGTAAATGAACAAAAACAGTATAGCCAAAGACGTTTAAAGGCAAATCTGAATGAATACGGGCTGTTGAAAATTCCTTTTTGAAACACTCTAAAGGTGTGATGTATCGAAGAACCTGGGTAGGTATCCGATTAATTAAATATGATGCAGTCAACACAGCCTCGCCCCATAAGTACCAAGGAACATTCATAGAAAACATTAGAGTACGAGCTACTTCAAGAAGATGCCTGTTTTTTCTTTCAGCAATACCATTTTGTTGGGGGTGTGTCACAACAAGAGGATTGGCGTTGTACACCTTTTTCCCTAAAAATTCCCCAAACACTGATTGAAAAACTCTGTGCCATTGTCAGTACGTAAAATGCTGATTTGGGTTTGAAAGAGATTTGCAACCATGTGATAAAAATCCTTGAACAATTTTTCAACCTCAGACGTAGCACTCATCATATAGACCCAACTCAAGCGTGTGTGATCATCAATGAAAGTCACAAACCATCTTTTTCTGGTCATTGTAGTAATAGGCGAGGGACCCCAAACATCACTATGAATTAAGTAAAATGGTTTGGATGCATGATAGGGTTTTGTAGTATAAGAGACTCGAGTACTTTTAGAAAGAAGACAACTTTCACAGTGAAGTGATGAAAAAACTACACCCTTAAACAAAGACGGAAATAAATGTCTTAAATATTCAAAACTAGGATGTCCTAGTCTATGATGCCAAAGTAAAATCTATTCTTGGACAGGAGATGAACATGAAGTATTGTACACCTGAGCTTTTTATCGAAGATGGACTCATCAAAGTAGTAGAGACCATCGACCATTCTAGCACTGCCAATCGTCGTCCTTGAAATCTGCTCCTGAAATTCACAATGGGAGTCAAAGAAAATGACATGACAGTTAGAATCTTTAGACAATTTACTAACAGATAAAAGGTTACAAGCAAATTTAGGAACATGTAGGACATTCAGAAGGTCTATAGAATCTAAAATTTTTATAGAGCCTTTCCCTGCAATGGGTGAGAAACTACCATCGGCTATTCAGATTTTTCGATTACCCGAACAAGGAGAATAGGATTTGAAAAAATTGTGAAGACTTGTCCTGTGGTCAGAGGCACTCTAATCAATAATCCAAGGGGCAGAAGTAGAGAAAGTAGAAAGAGCACTTGCGTTACTACCTTTCTGGGCAGTAGATGTTATTGGTTTACCCTGGACTGAGTTAGACTTCAGTAGTTGCAAGAGATGATCAATATGCTCCTTGATGAATGGATTAGTTTCAGCTTCATTAGCCGAAGGATAGGTTCTTCTTCCCGTCTTGCTGCCTCTCACAGACGATGCTGGCTTCCCATGAATTTTCCAGCATGTTTCCCGAGTATGTCGGGGCATATTACAGTGATCACACCACACACGAGGCTTCTCATCTATCCTGCGTGTAGTGGAACTCAACTTGCCAACATTTGCTTCAGAACCAACCAAAGCAGAGGCATCAGAATGCCCTGCAACAAAGGCTTTTGCTTCGGTATTGGGTTTACCAAGCATGACACTCCTCCGACTTTCTTCTCTTCTAACTTCAGAAAAAACCTCACCAATAGGTGGGAAGGGCTGTCCACCAAGTATTCTTCCTCTAACTTCATCAAATTCATTACGAAGGCCTACAAGAAACTTAAAAATACGATCAGCCTCAGTTACCTCCTTACAGTGCTGGAAATCGTCAACGGACCTCCACTCATAATTGTTGAAGAGATCAAGATCCTGCCACAGCCTTCTTAAGATATTGAAATACTTTGTGACCGTATCGTCTCCTTGCCGAATCTCACTAAGCTGCAACTTCAGCTCATAGATTTGGGATTGGTTCCCCAAATCAGAATACATTTGATTTACACTATCCCACAATTCCACGGTAGTAGGAAAGCACATATAATTGGCTCCAATTTCTTCCTCCATAGAATTCACCAACCACGTCATCACCGTTGAATTCTCAGCATCCCAAACAGCCCAAGTCGGGTATGTTTTTGCTGGTTCGATTTTATCCCCGGTCAAATATCCCATCTTCCCTCTCCCTCGGATATACATCCGAACAGATTGTGACCACTGAAGAAAATTATCACCATTCAGCTTGATCGTAGTGATCTGAATTGGGTGAGATTCAGTGTGTGTCAGAGTTTTTTCTGAAGGTTGCGTTTTACTGGGAGTAGGAATACTCTCGGGGGTTTTATCGGACATGGTGAATATAAGGTAGAAACAAAGAGCGCAAGACTAACGAAGGTTTGCCAGAGTTTCTAGCTTTGATACCATAAAGATGTAAGTGAGGAAATATATTTTTCCTTATATTTCCAATAGGTTACAGACTCCTCCTTATAGGAGTTATGTACAAGGTCAAAAAAGGAAGTATACAACGAAAAAGGAAATAGACAACTATTCATCCTAATTAGGCTAATCTAATATACTCACAATCGCCGCGAATATAACAGCTAACTAATAAGACTAATTGGACAACTATCAAATACGAGAAATCAATTAAGGACTAATTAAACAGCTAGCTGATTTTGGGAATAAAATCTCAGCCATTTCAACAAATGCAATCCATTAGATAGGATTTCTTGAAAATCCTATCTTTCTAAAAATGATGGGACGTGAGTTTTAACAAAACCATGTCTTGCTAAATTTTTCTTTTGAATTTTCTAAGATTTTGTGAGATGAAGTTAAAAGATGAATCGCCAAGGGTTTTTTTGAATTTTCAAATTTTTATGGATTTTTTTTATTTTCGATTTTTCTTTATAATTACCGCTATTTTTTTCGAATTAAGTTTCGATCTAAAGCCTGATAGATCGATCCTAAAATTCGAAATACCTGCTATGGAAATAATTCTATCTAAAGCCTAATAGATAGACTTATTTCCATGTGTGCGGTTGCGGATTTGGAAATTTTCCTAATCATTCACATTGTGAAATATTTTGGATATCTTTGAGTATCTTCAGAAAATTTAAATTATCCCAAGATTATACAAAATTCCCAAAATATTCGCATCGAATCACAATCTTTCAAGTTTTAAACACAAGATATATTGCAAGACATTCGGAATTTTCAAGTTCCAAACTTAACAAGCAATTTCTCCAATTAAGGCAATTGAATGATATGCAAATATGTTTAAAACATGTAGAATTTTTCAATCAAGACAAGTGAATATCCAAAATCTAGAGAATATCCAAATTCAATTTTTTTGACGTGCAATCCTTACGATAATGCAATTCAATCAATCAAAAATATGCAATCAAATATTCAGAATATCCAAATTAGGTAATTTACCTAGATTGCAAAATTTCCTTTCCTCTTTTGAATTTGCGCCAAAACTTAGCGACCAAGTTTGTGCTCCACGGACCGGTTTGGTTGGGACTTGCTTGGGCCGGTTCCGCTAGAGCTCACCACGGCTCGACAAGGGGCTTACGCTCGGACCTTCGGACTACTTTGGGTGGAGGTTTGCACGCTATGCAACGCCGGACCAGGGACTGCTCACGGTGGCAGCTTACAAATCTACTTCTATCACTCGTGACTAGCCGAATTGATAACAGGGACTGCTGCTACATGTGAGTAGATGACCAGCAGGTTGCAAAACAGCTTCAGCAGAGGACTGTCGGGCAGAGCAGCAGATGTTTGGGCAGCGGTGGATCGTCGGGCTGCAGTAGAGTCGCGCTTGGTTTAGTGGGTGGACGACTAGCAGCTTGCAGCAACAGCATCAGTGGAAGAGTAGAGGAGCAGCAGGGGACTGTCGAGGGGCTACTTCTCTTGGATGATCAGTAATGATCTTCCAAAAAAAAAAACGGTGCAAGTGCTGCGGCTGACAAGTTTTGGAGATGGAGCAGTAGCACGTGGAGTGAACAGCAGGAGCAGAGGTGGACGAGGCTTGACAGCAGAAGTAACACAGAGGTGATGGCAGGGGCTGTGGGGAAGAGAGAAATTTTTTTCCTTTTCTCTCTTTGCGAAATTCCCTCTTGTATGTTACGCGCTCTCTATTTTTTTTGCTAAGTGTTCTGAATTTTCAAAGCAAGAATGTCCATCCCAAAACCCTAGGCATAAGCTTGTTTATATAGACCAAAAAGTTGCAAGCTTGGGGCCTAAGTTTTGTTACTTTCGCAAAATAGACCTTGGGCTCAAAATATTTGATCAATTAAGTCTCGAAGGGTCCAATTGCATTGGTTTGAATAAAATTTTCGGCAAATAGGGCTTGAACATAGGGCAGCCTAATTTTCCAATGTTACGTGGGCTTATCACGCGTTTTGGGGCTCAATTTAGGCTTCTTCTTTTTTTTTTTCCCGAATAATAGACATTAAATTAAAAGGCTTTATAATTTAAATGATCAAGAACAGGCTGATTTGATCTCGAAATAGTCCCCCTATTACCTTGCAAATTTCGCCATACCTCCTTTTGTCATTGCCGAAAATTCTCACCTGGGCACGAGTTGGTCGCCTGTCACTTTAAGCTTAAATTCCTCCACCGGTCCAAATAAAAATGCACTGCATGATTGTCAAAAAATTAAAAATAAATGATGAATTATTTTTGGTAGGAATTGAAATTTAACTCCTGATTTTATGCAAAACAAATGATTAAGAAAAAAAAAATCAAAATTTAGGTGTTAACAGCTGCCCTTCTTTAAGGGGAAGCTAGCATAGGTTTTGCTCAAAGACTAATTGAACCCTAAATTTTGACGATGCAAAATGATGGTTGACTCTTTTTGTGGGGTTTTAATCCCGTTTTCCATGCAATAAGATGATACATGATATGCAAAAAATGTAGACAATAAGGAACGTGTGTCAAGGCTTCTCACTTCCGAAGGGGTAAAAGAACCTTGCATACGGATCGCATATAAAAGTATCCACGTTTGGAAATGCTTTGTAATGCTGTCAATTCCCTTGATCGCCGAACTTCTAATCCACTCGAAGCAGGGTTCTCAAAGTATTGGGTTGCCTGTCTGTTACCTGTAGTTTCCTACAAATGCGAAACAACGCATGACATGATTTGAAAACAATTAAAAAAAAATGATTGAAGGGGACGCGTTGCCTATACCACTCAGCAATCACAAAAAGGACCATGTCACCTAATCCACTCGGTGAACATGAAATTGGGTTGCGCCACCTAATCCACTTGGTGAACACAAAATGAAAAATCATAACTCCTAATCCACTCGGCGAACACGAAAAGGGTTGTGCCATCTAATCCACTCGGCGAACACGAAAAAGGTTGTGCCACCTAATCCACTCGGTGAACACAAAATGAAAAATCATGCCGCCTAATCCATTCGGCGAACACGAAAAGGGTTGTGCCACCTAATCCACTCGGTGAACATGAAATGGGGTGTGCTGCTTGAGCAAACACAAACGATAAATCCACCGGATGAACACTCAAAAGATACATGCTACCTATTCCACTTGATAGACACGAGGTGAAAAACAATGTTACCTGTTTCATCGGGTGAAGGTAAAGAGATGTGCGCTACCTATTCCACTCGGTAAACACGTAATGCAGAACAATGTCATCGAGACAAGGTTAGAAAAACATATATGCATAGATAAGGAAAACAGAATTCATGAATCTGTCTACAGTACCAATCTTCACTGGGGAATTTATCAATAAGGAAATTTGTCTGATCCTTTTGACAAATTTGATCACTTTGACTGAGGAACCATAAGTAAGAAAGGACTTTCACCCACTCTCTTGAAAAAAGCTTTTTAAACCCAACCATTAATGCGGGTATGAGAATCTCTCGAACTTTCTTCATCACGCTTGACAAGGGTCCGGATATTCTCGCAATCAGTATGACTTGACCAATCTGAGAGGTTTTTATGAGGACTGTAATTCAGGCTTGGTCAAAGGCTTAGCGAAGGGGACTCATGCAAGTCATTTGGCTTTGAAAGAAATGATATTATCAGCTGCATTGGGTTTACAAGTCAGGAACCCTGCAAAATAAGATAGAAAAATCTTGCTCGTACTTCTTCGAGTGACATTCATAAGCATATGAAATCTTACGTTAACTCAAATGCCTTAATCTAAAGAGACTTCGGTATGGGTTGTAACGTAGGTTCGGTAGGCTTGAAATGAATGGCTTGTTCATAGCAAAAGGGTATATCATGAGAAATCGGTGATAGTTTGCTCTTCATGTTTTCACCACTGGTTCTTGCTCGAGCAAACATACTGCAGATCTTTCACAAATGATCTTCCTTTCCGAGGAACATTTCTTTGCCAAGGCTCTCTTTTTTTTTTATAAGAGATTCAACCTTGCTTGATGGATTTTGCGTATTTCCTTAATGGTTTTTCTTTCGAGATTCACTTGCCCCAAGGCACTTCATTCTTCATTCATGATGTTTCGAGATGATTTCATTTTTTTACCATGGGAATGATCACCAATCGGGTTAGGAGAAATGAACCCACCGCTCAAATTGGGTATGCAAAGGATAATGTGTGTAGGGTATAGAAAGAAACACTCTTTGTCATATCAAAAGCACTTGAGCTAACGCAAAATTTGGATGCAATAAATACACTTGAAGATGATGCAAGTGAAAGCAAGAAAATTCTAACCATATGAACTTTCTAATTAATTGCCCCAGTGTGGGGTTGTTCCTGACAGGGGTAAGAAACGAATCTCCGCTCAAAAAGGGTTAATTAAGGGATAACCTATAGTGTATAGGTAGAGGAAACGAACACCTCTCATCACTTTGGTCACATACTTGTCGTGAGATAACCCTTTTACCTTGTCAGCACGGAATTTTCCACTCATCTCACTCGGGATTAATATGCAGGTCGTGTATGGAAATGGCTTGTCTTTCGTCATCCTGACATCTCTTATTCAACATGATCATTCCATAGGATTAAACGAATTGCCTGATTAAAATCTTTCCCAATGAAGATTAGCAATATAGACAAAAATATGAAATCATGAAATTCATTCTCAGACTTGATTATCCATAACATCAAAAGAGTGAGCACAAATCAAGTGTAGTACTTCTTAACAGCATCAGAATTAATAGGATTGGAAAATACACAACCATCCATCTCTTCTAAGATCAAGGAACCTCTTAGGAGTACCTTTTTCACAATGTATGGACCGCTGTAGTTCGGAGCAAATTTTCCTTCCGGAGTATGGACTATGGGCAACATCTTCCGCAAAACAAGGTCATTTACCTGATAATATTTGGGCCTAGCCTTCTTGTTGAATGATTTAACAACTCTCTGATGGTAGTATTGGCCATGACATAGTACCTTGAGGCACTTCTCATCAATCAAGTTCAACTGGTCCAATCTCTGCCGGATCAGTCAGCTTCAGTCAACTGTACCTGAGAAAGAATCCCAACGAAGGAATGTCCACTTCCACGGGCAATACTGCCTCCATGCCGTATACAAGTGAATACGGAGTTACCCCATTCGATGTTCGGATGGATGTCCAATATGCCATGAGTGCAAAAGGCAAAATTTCATGCCAATCTCGATAATTCTCGGCCGTCTTAGCCAATATCTTCTTGATGTTCTTATTGGCTGCTTCGAGTGCTCCATTCATCCACGGGCGATATGGTGACGAGTTCAAATGCTTGATCTTGAATTCCTTGAACAACTCATCAACCAATTTATTGTTCAGGTTCGATCCATTGTCGGTGATTATGGTCTCTGGCGCACCATATCGAACAATGCTATCACGATGAAAGAATTTCACCACACTTCTTGCCGTGACTGCCGTATAAGGCATTGTCTCAATCCACTTAGAAAAATAATCAATGGCCACAAGAATGAAGCGATGTCCATTTGACGCCTTTGGATTAATCGGGCCAATCACAATGATGCCCCACATAGAAAACGGCCATGGTTTAGACATTTGATGTAGTTTGTTCAGGGAAACATTAATCTTGTCTCCATGAATATGACATTTATGACAACTCTGAACATGCTAGATACAGTCACTTTTCAATGTGAGCCAATAATAGCCCAATCTCATTATTTTCCTCGTGAGCATACGGCAGTTCATGTGTGGACCACATATCCCTTCATGAACTTCCAGCATTAAACGCACGACTTCAGTTGAATCAACACATCTTAGTAAGACCGATCCTGAGACCTTTTGTATGGGCTTTCTCCACTCAAGAAGAACTTTGATGCCATCTTCTTTATGTACTTTTGATCTGACACGGTGCTTTTCTATAGAAACTCCTGCTTTTGAATGTAAGTTTGGATGTCGTGATACCTTGGCTTGCCAT
The DNA here is from genome assembly GCA_029784005.1 of Lenwebbia sp. NSW1173648. Lineage (NCBI taxonomy): Eukaryota > Viridiplantae > Streptophyta > Magnoliopsida > Myrtales > Myrtaceae > Lenwebbia > Lenwebbia sp. NSW1173648. The sequence goes on from JARCGZ010000005.1 coordinate 8,214,257, forward strand.
CAGGCTCTTCGGCTGTGGCAATACAATAAGCCAGCTCCCGCAACACTTCTATCTTCAAAGGTTCGACTTCCAATCCATCGGTAACTTGTAACATTGCCGACAACGTGGCTAGAGCATCAGCGAACTGGTTTTGGCTATATAAGAAGCCGGCTCCCACAACACTTCTATCTTCAAGGGTTCGACTTCCAATTTATCGGTAACTTGTAACATTGCCGACAACGTGGCTAGAGTATCAGCGGACTGGTTCTGAGTCCTTGACAAGTATTCGAAAGAAATATCATCAAATTCTTCCACCAATTCTTCTGGATAATCATGATAAGGCCGCAACTTGGCATCCTTGGTTTGCCACTTCTCTACAGTCTGAAGAATGATTAAAGTCAAATCCCCGAACACCTTGAGCCGAGTTACTCCCATTTCAATTGTTGCTTGTAACCCGAGAATGCATGCTTCATATTCAGCAATGTTATTGGTGCATGGGAATATCAATTTCGTAGCCACAGGATAATGTTGTGCGCTTAGGGATATCAAAATCGCTCCAGTACCTGGTCCCGACAAATTCAGAGCTCCGTCAAAGTACATGGTCCACACATATTCTTCAGTTGACATAATACGGTCCTCCAGAGTATTGATATCTTCGTTTGCCCCAAGATTCTCAGCTAGAATATCAGCAATAACTGGTCCCATGACGGATTTTTGTGGTAAGAATTGAACATTGAATTCTGAAATGAGAATTTGCCATTTTGCAAGTTTTCCAACCAAGGCGGGTTGGTTCAACAAGTATTTGATAGGATCACACTCTGTTACAAGGAGTATCTGATAGTGCAAAGTGTATTGCCAGAGCCTGTGTAGCACCCATACTAGCGCTGCGCATGTCTTCTCTGCTTCTGAGTACTTTTGCTCGGAGGCGGTAAAATTTTTGTTCAAGTAGTATATAGCATGCTCTTTTCCATCGTCCGGGATTTTTTGAGCTAACATCACGCCCAGGGATTCACTATGAATGGTGAGATAGAGAATCAAAGGCTCTCCTGGTGTCGGTGGAACAAGCATCGACGGGTTCATCAAATGATGCTTTAACTTCTCAAATGCCTGCTTGCATTTTTCATCCCATTTGACTAGGGCGTTCTTCTTGAGGAGTTTAAGGAATGGTTTTGCCATCTTAGATAGCTGGGAAATGAACTGAGCTATGTAATTTAGTCTGCCATGAGACTTCGAACTTCTTTCACAGACTTAGGAGGCTTGATCTCGCAAATAGCCTTTACTTTAGATGGGTCAATGTCGATGCCTTTGCTACTGACAATAAACCCGAGCAACTTGCCTGAGGCCGCCCCGAATACACACTTGGCCGGATTGAGGCGCAATTGAACTTCCGGAGTCTATCAAATAGCTTCATCAAGGCCTCCACATGGTCTTCTCCCCGCCGAGTCTTTGGGATCATATCGTCAACATAAACCTCGATCTCTTCATGCATCATCTCATGGTATAGAGTTACCATCACCCTTTGGTATGTTGCCTCGGCATTTTTGAGACCGAAAGGCATAACTTTATAATGGAACACTCCCCATGGGGTGGTGAATGCTGTCTTCTCTTTGTCTTCCTCATTCATCAAAATCTGATTATAACCAGAGAAACCGTCCATGAATGAGAATGGCTCGAACCCTGCCGTACTATCCACAAGCACGTTAATGTGAGGGAGTGAAAAGTCATCCTTCGGGCTAGCTTTGTTCAAGTCGCGATAATCCACACAACCACGAACGCGACCATCTTTCTTCATCACCGAGACTATATTAGCGACTCAACCAGGATATTGGGTAACCTCAATGAATCCCACATCAAGAAGTTTCATAACTTCTTCCTCAATCTTCTTCGATAACTCCGGCTTGGCTTTTCAAAGTTTTTGCTTCTTCGGCTTTATCGAAGGATCAGTCGGCAAGCAATGTTTAACGATCGATCGATCAAGACCTGGCATGTCTGCATAGGACCAGGGAAATATATCTTGATAATTCTTCAGAAGTTCAATAAGCCGTTCAGCCATATCCATGGGGAGCCTTGCCCCAATCTTTACCTCTTTGGGATTCTCCGCATCACCAAGATTGATTGATACGGTTTCTTCAATAGTAAGAGGTTTAGATTTCTTGTGATATTCTAGGTTCCGACGTATTTCCTCAGCATCTGAGTCGGAATCGTCCGAGTCATGAATATCGCATACGTTTGGATCCACTGTTTCCCCATCCCCAAGCTTGCCCCTGAAGTATAAAGTAAAGGAATCAGAAAAACAAACAGGGTTTAACACATTGCATGCATTTATTCAGTTCCGAATTTCTCTTTTTGAAAATCTTTTTCTTTTGAAGACCTAGGGACAAGAATTCTTAAGGAAGCCCAACCCTCAGTGCTTACCATGGACGATAATATTATTCGACCGTTGGTTATCGTCATCGGGTTTGTTTGATATACTTCGACAAGATTCCAAAAAGTGATGAAAAACTTACGTAATTTTATTGATAATGAATCAAAAAATTACATCTTATTGAAAAGGAAATCCTAGAATGTGACATGAATTGAAATGAGAAATCCTAGAAATCAATAAAAGTTCCCACACAGGGGAGATACGAAAAACTAAATAAAACAATTACTCATGAGGGCCAGCGCCCATCCCGTCCAGTGGTCCTTTAGTGATTGCATTGATGGAGCATCCCGTGAACCAACCAGAGAGATAAGGTGTGCCATCGTCACAATCAGCGTCCATGACTTTTGGCTTGGGCTTCTGGTAAACACATGGTGGTTGGTCTTATTTAGAATCATTAGATAAACTGACAATAATCGCCTTGTTCCTCTTGCGCTTGGGAGCTTTAGACGGATGACAAACTCCTCCTCCATGGCCAGTTTGGCATTCAGGTGGTTCACGAAACATGAGCCCAAGATCATCATCGGTCAGACTCAGCTTGAGATGTTCAAAACCGCCTACCACTCGAGCTGAACGGAAAGTCTGATAGAGTGGGGGGTGGTAAAGGACTATGATCAACTCTTCCTCGGCCTCGACTCCCTCGTTTAGCTTGACCACGACCTCCTCGTACATGGTGCTCCGACCCATGATATCCCAAACTAGCCGTGTGGGATTGATCGATCACTTCGATCAGGAAATGAATACCTTGACCGTTCTTGCCAAGTTTAGTGCCCGATGTGAAACCATGTCCAACCATGACCTTTGCGACCATGAGCGCCGTGCGCCATGGTAGAAATTTCAGGGACAAGCAAGGGTGCATCCTGGGAAGCGTGGATCGCGAACACCAGCTCAAAAGCATGGTAACTGTCTTCCTCAACATGATCAAGCTCGATATATGGGATGGCCATCTCATTGTAAATACGATGATCCTCTTCCCCGTACATGGTTACCAGCTTTGCCCCAACTACAAACTTAATCTTCTGATGCAAACTGGAGGGTACTGCACCGGCGTTGTCAATCCATGGACGACCAAGTAAGAAATTGAAAGAGGACGGGATATCCAACATCGGAAAAAGGACATCAAACATGGAAGGTCCGATTTGAAGCTCCAGATTAATTTGCCCCATGACTTCCTTCTTCATTCCGTCAAATGCTCGGATAGAGGTTTTTGCTGCTTGCATCTTGGCTAAGTTAATACCTAGGCGTTTCAAAGTGGATAGCGAGCATATGTTTAGGACGGAACCATTATCCACAAGTACACGAGCCAGATGGGTTTGCTTATGTTTGACGGATATGTGGAGCACCTTATTGTGCCTACGCCGTTCCTCTGGGATTTCCTCTTCGGAGAATGCCACCTAGTCCTTAAGCAAAATAGACCCGATAAACCCTTCAAGCTTGTCCTCATCAATGTTTTCCGGTACATGGACCTCGCTCAGGACCTTCATCAAAGGTATGCGGTGCTTCTCGGATGTCTGTAGAAGTTCTAGCAAAGACACTTGGGCGGGCATCTTGCGCAACTAGTCCACAACGTTGTACTCACTGGCCTTGATCACGGCCAAAAAATTCCTCGCTTCTTTGTCCGGGACCTACTTTGCGGGTTGGTCGTTCGAGTAAGTACGGCTTGATCTTGTTACCAAATCTATATCATAGGACTAGGGAACGTCTTTACCACTCTCATAATCAAACGGTTGAGGCGACATAATTACAAAACCATTTTGTTCGTCGGGGATCACAATCCCTAAATCCTCATCATAGGTGTCCTCGAGGGGAGGCATATTGGCTAGTTTAGGGTCCAACTTGATCTGGTTGGTGGTTAGAGCGGCAAACTCTTGATCCCAATCTATGACAACTTGAGACACCGTAGCCACTATTCCAATCTCGTCGACATGCCCAATCATCCCATTCTTGACCAATGCTTCGACTTTCTCCTTTATTTTAGACAATGGTACCACTTCACCAGCTTGAAAATAGCCCGCTCTGACCAGTGCATCAAAGATATTTGTAATATGAACTTTGAAACCCCAAGCTCGACTAGCTTCTAGACTAAAAACTGTGTTTACAGGACCTGCATGGTCAGGGAGTGGATTGTTTTGCACATTAGGCTTACCAGCTAGCTGAAATGCAAATGCCCCGATCTCAAGTAAATCTTGCACTTGATGTTTGAGCACTTGACAATCATCCGTCGAATGCCCCACCTCACCCCTGTGATAGTCGCACTTCTTTGAGGGATTATACTTTGTGAAGCTAGCTGGGTTAGATCTCTGCGGCTTCGAACTCAGCAAGTTCTTCTTCCTTAGCACCGCCAACACTTGAGATAACATACCAAGAAGAGGTGTAGATTGGCGAGCCTTACGTTGATACTGTTGGTGCGGGTTTTGCTGGTTTGGCTACCCATAAGCGGCCGGTTGTTGTGGAGCAAATTGCAACTTAGGAGCTTGAGCTTGGGCTTTGTGAGCATAAGCCATGTTAACTTCCGCGGCCGGCTTCCTATCTTTCTTAACCGCGAATCGTTTCCCAGAAGAAGCAGCCTCACCGTACCATCCTTTCTTTAATCCAGACTCAATCTCCTCTCCATGGAGATGAGCTCACTAAATGTTCAGACCGCCGTCACCAGCATACGTGACCAGATTCCCTACGGGAGAGTGGATACGAACAACTTCATTAAATCTCGCTCGAGTGGCTCAGGCATGATCAGTGCCGCCATATTTCTCCATCGAATGGCGTATTCTTTAAGGGTTTCGCCCTTGTTCACCTTAGTACGCTCTAGGTCTTCACGAGAGACCGTAACATCCAGATTGAACTTAAAATGCTTAACGAAAGTATTAGCCGCATCTTCCCAGGATTCCATGCGGTTAATTTTGTAGTTGGTATATCACTGCATGGCGGTGCCCTTCAGACTGCCTTGGAAAGTTTGAACCATGAGCGGACCGTTGGAGACATATTTGTTCATAAGGCCTTGATACATCTCAACATGCTGAATTGGGTTATATGTACCCTCATACTTCTCGAAGGTCGGCATTTTGAACTTGTCCGGCACTTGGACCCTAGTATACACCGACAAGTCAATCGGGGTTATGCTTTGAGTCCCCTCAACCTCATGTAACCCCTGCTCCATCTTTGCCCAAAGTTTGGCACTTTCATCTTTCGGTGTCAGAGCTACAACACTTGCTTGAGGGATCTTCGTCATGGACGGCACGGCCACACCAGCACTAGTGGCAAGAGCTTCTTCGGAAGGTAAGAAATCATCGACCTCAATCATGGGCGCCTTGCCAGTCCTAAGACCTTGGTGTGTCGGTGGAGTGATTGTCGGTTGGGCACTCGAGCTTGTTTGCTGCTGCTTGAGCATGAAGGCCTCCATCATCTGAGTCATGGTAGCAACCATATGCTGGTTCATTTTCTCCATTTGCTCCTTCATCTTCTGTTCCACGATAGCCGCGATCTTAGCTTTCTTAGCCATCTTTCTAGTTCTAGATCAGGTGTTATAAGGTTCTCTTAGAGGATCCGTAATAAGCTACCTTCAAAAAGAAACAACCAAGATGAGTAGAATGAATGAGAATAGCGGGCAGGTCCATGATGTCTATTGAGACTCAGACGAAGCCTTTTAAGGTCATACTCAGGACCAATCTCGCATCTAATTTGAGCATCAATTTTTACATTCGCCAAAATATCGGAAAAAAATCCCCAATTTGGGCCTGTTTCGGTCAAAAATCGATTTTCGGCGATTCATGAATTACCACTTCATTCCTACACAACTGAGCATGTAGAATCCAAATCCGGTGTCAATTTTGACAAATTCCCTTAATTGCATGGTCAATTTAACCAAACAAGAATGCGGTATCTCACAAAATCATTGAAAATCAAGGCCAATTGGGACAATTCAACTTGGCCCGGTCTTAGATTTTGTCCAATTTGAGAAACGTAGCTTCAATTTGGCAATTCCAAACATGTCAAAATTTGGTGACTTGGCACAATAGGCACATTTGAGGGCAATTGGACCCAATTGAAAGACAATTAAACCATTCATGCATTTCTTGCATAATTCTTATACAATTGGTTCATTACATTTGAATTGGTCCAATAGAGGCACAATGATATCCAATTTGATTCAATTTGGATATAAAACTTCGTAAAAATTTCCAAAATTAAATCAAAATTGGTAAATCTTGACAGAATAGGGCGTATGAATATTCATTGCGACCGTTAGATCGAGCCTATTAAATCCTATTTGAACCATGTAACCCGATCCGACCTTTGGCGATGTTTCGACAAGAAATAGTTAATCGACGCTTGTTTTTCCACCCACCTTGCCCCTCGGCCGAAATATCCCCTTGAAAATGCCCAAAATGCCCTCAAAAATTCAAAATCCCTGAATATGAGCCATTGGACTAAATGGAGGCCAAGATTTGATCTCATACGGGGTATATAACACTTTTCCCTCCAAAATTCAAAGGGGGCCTCATTTGAATAAAAAATTCAGAAAAGTGTGGAGAAACTCTCTCAAATCCCTCTCCTACAATCTCTCTCTCTCTCTCTTGCCAACTCTCCCTCTCGGACGAGCTATTGCAGCCACCTCACCGCCCGATTGGCAGCCACTTCCAATGATCCACCACCTTGGCGACCTCCCTCACGCCATCCTCAGCTCAGTCGCAAGCCTCGTCGCTGCCAGCAAGCTTCGGTGATCACCGATCGAGCCTCCTTTTTCGCGGTGCTCGAATACCGATTTTTACACCGATACATTAACCGAGCCAGTCCGATCATCGATCGGGCCATCTGACGACCTCCGATCACTAGCCTTGACTTGCGACGGTGTTCCTTGACAAGTCCTCGAGCTCGTGCAAGCCAGAGCTTCTTCGAACAATGTCGGATCATCTTTCATTCTTCTCAATTCCTCTTGATAGTCGGATTGCACTTGTGCCGAGACTAACCTTGGCTAGATTTCATTTGATTTTAGTATTGAGCTCGACTTCGGTGCCAGATCGCCATAGCTTGCTCAACTTCAACCATGGAAATCGTCGGCCAAAGGTTAGTCCACTAAATCGTTCAATACTTTGCCTAGGCTAATGGAAGGTTGAGATTACGCCGAAATACGAGGTGAATCAGAGGCGTTGTTGAATTGATTGCTACTAAATGTTTTCCATACTGATATGTGAATGATTTTGCATGCTTTTACATGTTAAATGATGTTTTGGTGCATGATCTTACACTTTGCAATTTTCGGACTGTGAGGTACAAAAACAGTGTAGTCAACTTTCGCATTCATAAACGATGAAATCTCGTGAAACTTTGTTCTAGAGATTCGTAGAGAACTTTCTTGATCTTCGATTTGATATATGTATTGTCCAAAATGAGTCACATATTGAATCTGTAAAATGCCTACTGTTAGCAAATTTACCTATTTAAATGTTTTGATTTTTATGTATTAATCTAGCATGAATCTGAAAAAATGTCCTGCAATAAGCTTTGTAAACAAGATCCATATCTTTCTAGTGATATTTTTTTTGTGACAAGAAAAAATCATTTGATCCGAAAAATTTCAAGTTCAAGAGTTTTTACTTCTATGCTCAATTTTCAACTTCAACCGACCTCTGAGTCTCGTCGATTTTATTTTATTTTTTACAAACTCTTTTGAAAAACTTTCCTTCATGGACATTGTTCATCACATCATGAGGAATGACATATATTTTTTTGCAAAAATATCTGAGAACATCTCGACAGCTCGATCATAGAAAGTTTGAGACATTCTAGATCTCAGTTTCCTGACCTCTGTGAACATTGGCCAAGTTCCGTGCCATGCACATGTCGAATCAAAAACGTTTCTTCATGAAAATTGTTCATAACACGTTCTTACGTATCATATATTTTTCTCAGATTTTTTGGGAGTCATATACACCACTCGATCATAGTGAGTAGTAAATGACATTTCAAAAATCTGATCTCGGTTAGAATGACCTTTCTGCATAAAATGGCACATTGCCTTGCCATAAATGCAGATTTTTAGAAATTTGCTCATCATGGCCTTTGTTAATGACATCCTCAGCTTTAATTCGAAGCATAAATCGTCAAAATTTGAGTTGATTTGATAGTCATTTCGTTTTTTCTTTGGCAAGTTCAGTCTCGGTCAAGCCTGGAATATCAGTTTCACCGAGTTTACTGATTTTTGTTGGTTGTCAGAACGGCCTCTTTTGAAAAAACTCAAAAAGTGAAATTTTTTACAGATGTGCTAATCTAACAGCTGGAATATTTTGCGAATTTTAGCGCGTCACTAACTAATTTTACCACATTTTTTGGTCAAGTCGGTTGAGACTGTTTTTCTGTTGTGCTCGCATGTCTTCTTGGGTGCAATGCATGTTGATAACCCCGAAATCTTAAGAAGCTTCCTAAATAAACTTTGAACTACCATGTCTTGTGGATCTAATGACACCTATTTCAAACTCAAGGGAATGCATTCCCATTACAAACGCAGCGGATTACACGAAAAAACGTGCACCTAGAATCATCTTGAATCACTGATCGGAGAAGTACATCACACATCGAACGTATCTTGTGTTTCCACAGATTAAATATTTCCTTTGCAGCCTCGAGAGAACGTCCCGTTATCACGTTCAACGATATCATGAAGTGCTGGATGGCTGATTATTAGATGAGCTTCAAAACCATTTCAATTCTAGGGACATATTAACTTGTTAGCCTCTCAGACGCTTTATAAGGATAAGATTGTATTAGCATTATCAGAAAGCCTGTCGACCTTATAACTTACAAATTATATACAGAATTTAAGCAAAACACCTTAATCCTCCAATGTTTACATCCAGTAGTAAGATCTTGTAGTGCACATGCTTTACTTATCAGTTGAAAGCTCTAGCATCCAACATTAGAAATCCATAAGTGGTGATGGACAATACGCAATGATAGTCCAGTTCTTATGTAGCCGATCTGGGAACAGCACGAAGATGTAAGCCATTGTCGATGTGAAGGGTGAACATGACCTTGTAGGTTACAGGTCTAGTTTCATGAGCTAGTCTGAATCGGAAGAAGCGAAGGAGAGCTATCGAAACTATTTTCATCTGGCGATATGCAAAATCCTTCCCAAGGCAGATCCTAGGACCGGCCTGCAAATAGGAAAGTAAGATTATCACTTGAAGATGCTTGGAATATGCACACACGCTTCGGATATTTACTTCACTAGGACTTAGGATAGAGAAACCAACATTGAAGGAAACAAATTTGAAAGGTGATTCGTTTTGGAAAATTCCATCCTTCAACCATCTTTCTGGTTTGAAATCTTCGGCATCTTCTCCCCATATGTTATGCATTCTTCCCATTGAGTAAGCCAAGTAATAAACGCCGTCCCCTTTTTTCACGTGGAAGCCGTCTGGGAGAACATCATCTGTTTCAGCACATCTTCCATCCTGTTGTGCAGAAGTATGAAAGATCAGAGTTAAAATTTACTGCTACATAAAGCCGAATCTTGTCAAATGCGTCTTCTCTTTGGCTTGTGCTTGATTTGTAATTCCCAATCTGATGGATTTATAGCATCTGCATTGTTACTGATCATGTTTTCTTCAGAATAATATCGACCCTTTTGGGTGGCATTTTACATTTGAATACGACTTAAGGACTAGTTGCATGATCATAATGCAGTCATAAGGGTAGCACTAGTATTTGTCCTTGAATTTAGAGATGAATGAAAAAGCTAGCATTTGAACCAAAATCTATGATGGAAATATTTGACCTGCGTGGTTGTTTAATGCAAATGTATGGACTCCCGGACATGCACTTGCCTATAATTTTTAGTCTGTCATAAATACACCTCAAGAATGCAGCGTAGCTGTGATGTCTCAGATTTTTGTTGTGCATGGTCAATGGCGGTTTACTCAGACCAACTGAGATTAGCTCACTTCAAGCTTCAACATTCTGCTGATGTATTTATCTGAGTTCATAATATCTCCAGCTCAGTTTGAACTTCTTTATCTTTTTCTGTGATGGGTTAGAGGTTCGAACTTTAATTCTTGCAAGTGAACAGAAGATTACCGCCGGAACTGCAGGATAGAGCCTCAAAGTCTCCGTGAGCGTGGCATGAAGATAGTGCATTCGGTCAAGCACTGGATCAGTTATTCTTTCCACGAAACTATCCGGGTTAGCTTCACTTGCTTGATCTCCCATCACTTCCTTTATTTCTTCGACAATCATTTGCTGCACTAGGGGGTGTTTGCAGAGCATGTAGAGGAACCATGATAAGGTATTTGCACTAGTATCTTTTCCAGCGATCATGAAATTCAGGATTATATCCCTCAAGTACTTCTCGCTCATATTCTCGGGATCTTTCTCGCTCTCGAGCAAAAATCTGGAGAGAATGTCCTCCTTGTCATTCTTGTAGGAAGAAAATAGGGAAAAGGAATAATCAGTCAGAGGAATTGCTTAAGAATAGACCTGGAAAATAGTACAACTTTGTGATGAAAACAAACTTTAGATGGCGCCACAAGTTTTTCTAGCCAGAATTCCTCTGAAACCTAACTGTACTTAAGCTTCTACAGAATTCTTTCAAAGTCATTGTTGTTAAAATCTTCCCCAACATCACATGCCATGACGCCTCTTCCGAATTTACATTGTGAAATCATATAGCTAAATGTACACTAAGTTCTCACACCTTCACTAATAAAAGAAGAAAGTACTCACATGCTCTCGCTGCACTGGGAGTTGATTCCTCTTGGTCCTGATAAGTTGATGCACGAAATTGTCGATGAGTGTAATGCTATTCCTAAGACGAGCTTCCGAACCGATGTTGAGAAGTCTTTTGAGCTTCCAAGAGGGATCGACATATCGCCAGTAGATTAGTGCGTTCGCCTCATCAAAAGCTTCCATGAAGACTCTTCCCTCTTTGCTTGATCCTTCCAAGCAATTCAATTCCACACCAAATCCAACTTTGAAGATGGAATCCAAGGTGCATCTCATCAATATATCCTTCAGACACAATGTAAGACAATACGATAAGCAAACCCATGAACAATGTCCTGTCACCTTCCTTTCTGCTGTAAAGAACTATCATCGAGTTACCATGACGGTTTCGTCTATCCTAGGTTTTCTTCAAGACTAGCTATATCTAACTCTTTAGATTGCATACATATCCAATCATTTTTCAGACATATTTACAATATCTATCAAATCCGGATGACCAACTTTAGCATATTTCGATATTCTATTGTAGATATGCAGTCTTTATGTTCGATTTCCATTCGACTTATCTTTCCTTCACAGTGGTTTTGATCCTCGTGGAGTTCTCACAATTGAAAAATTGAAACTACTCACTTGCATATCGAATCCCTCTGAAGCAGCTGATAACTCCTCCACGACCTTGACCAGCTTTGCAGCATTCTTCCTGAACACGCAACAGCTAAAATCTCTGAGCACCCTCGTCGCAAACTCGAAGCTCGCGACCTTCCTCTGCTTCTTCCACTTCTCTCCATCCACCATGAAGATCCCCTCCCCGAACAAATCCCCCATTATATCTATGTTATACTCTCCCTTCGTGTACCTATCGAAGTTGGTCTTTAATATGTGCTCCACGTTCCTCGGATCGGTCGTGTAAATCTCACTCTGGTCTGGCGCGAGGAGCCGGATCGTCGGAGATCTCCTCATGAGTCCGGTCATGTAGTCATAGAGCTGGTTGAAGTAGACGAGTTGAGCGAAGACCGTCCCGCGGACGGGCGGATACTTAGAGCTTCGGAGGGACTTGCCGGTGAAGGTTTTCAGGAGGAGGAGAGCAAAGGCGATGGAGAGAGCGACGGGAATGAGTGCCGCGGAGTAGAGCATCGCGGACACGATGTTGATCTCCATTTTCTTTGTGAAGAAGATGGGAAGGTAATGAGGATGAAGATGAAGTAGATGATATCCTTGCGTTGATTTATGTCTCAAGACTCTTGACTTTGTCCATTCGTCTTACTTAGCACTAAAGGATTGGAAAAGATTAGATTAATGATTTGTGATTGAGATGTGCTTAGGTGCTAAGCTGAGATTCTTCGTAGGAATTGATGTGCATGTTCTTGTTTTATCTGTTTGTTTTGGGAGAAGTCAAGAACTCAGATGGCCCGCCGCTCTTGGCCGTGCAGCTTCAAGCTTCATTTATCAGAAATCAAGTACATGTATATAAACCCTGAATTTTTTTTGGGGGTTATGGACAATTTACTAGGCAATGATATAAGCATGATAATTACGTTTGGGAATTGGTCTAAGTAGAAACTACCCAACAAGATAGAGTTCCACAAAAATTTCAAGGGTTTCTTTAGCCATGTACTAAGCTACTAAACTAAACCAATTAAACCTCGTAATATGGTTATTTTCCTTGTTTTCTTCTCCCCCTATCAAGCCTAATATAGTCAAGATCATACAAGAATGCGTTCAACTTCTAGGGTTTTATTTCTAACAAGGTGAGACGGTCAAATTTGGAGAGGCTGTCGAAGCTCTGCCCAAATTGGCCGTGGTAGTTTTCTATGTTTTGCTGGTCAATTCACTCTTTTCGGTTCTGATAAGTTGATGCACGAAATTATTGATGAGTGTAATGATATTCCTAAGACGATCTTCTGAACCGATGTTGAGAAGTGTTTTGAGCTTCCAAGAGGGATCGACATATCGCCAGTAGATTAGTGCATTCGCCTCATCAAAAGCTTGCATGAAGACTTTTCCCTCTTTGATTGAGCCTTCCAAGCAATTCAATTCCACACCAAATCCAACTTTGAAGGTGGAATCCAAAGTGCTATCTCATCAATACATCCTTCAGGCACCATGCAAGACAATACGGTAAGCAAACTAAGGTACAATGATCTATTACCTTCTCTTCTGTTTTAAAGATCGAAAGACCTCAACGGTTTTCATCAATCCTAGGTTTCTTTTCAAGACTATCTATTCCTAACTATTTAGATTGCGTACATAGCCAACCATTTTTCAAACGTAGTTACAGTACATATCAAATCCGGATGACCAACTTTAGCATATTTTGATATTCTATTGCTGATATGCAGTCTTTATGTTCGATTACGTTCTACTTATCTTTCTTTTACAATGGTGTTCACACTTGATTTTAGCTTACATGTCATTAATTAGTAAAAGCTTGAGATTTTGATTTCTAATCGCCACATGATTTATTTTTCAAACAAAAAGAGTCATTTAGCATTTGAATTAGCATTGGCCTTACATTTGCAAGCCATTTGCACTTTAGAGACTTTTTGTCAAACTTTGACCGAAAACTCAACCAATGGTCAAAATTTAACTTTTCACATGAAAAGTTTCCAAATGATGTCAATTTCATTATTGCACTTTCAATTTTTTTTTTTATTTATAAAAAAGTCAAGGTCTGATTATTTAATTGAACTTTTCCAAAAAAATCACAAAAAATGGAAAAACTCCAAATCAACCCCTTTTTACCCCAATTTGACTTTGACATTATCAATTTTACAAAATCATTTAGGAATTGACTTTTCTCCAAATCGAAAGTTTCAATTCCTAATTGATAAAAAATCAATTAGTTCGTTCATTGTCATTTTTTAAGATAGTTTCCTTTACGACATTTGATCTAAGGACCATATCTCATCAGATTGACAAGCAAATTTTGAGATTTCTAGCTAAAAAAAAAAGGAACTCCCCAAATTTGAGCTCCGATTAGGCATCCAATCAAGTCTTCAAGATTTGAGTAGGATTGCTTCAACTCATTACAATTGAGTAAACCAAACATGAATTCGAAGTCAATTTTATTAAATTCACACGCATGCCTATCCAATTGAATCAATTTGCAATACAACAGTTTAGAACTTAGAGAGGATTTAGTGCAACTGTCTCAATTTGACTCGACCCATAGTAGACTATCATTTAATTTGAAAAATAGAAGTTCAGTTTGGCCAATTAAGCAAGTTCATTTTTTTTTTGTTCACATCACTCACAAAGCCATAGAAATTAGGGGAATTCTAATGTTAATTGGGAATTTAACCAAACTAGATCAATTCAGGTTATCCCAATTGCATTCAATTTGATCCATTTCATTTAGACAATTTTTAATTTAGCATATTTGGACAAAATAGGACGAAATTACGACCAGAATTGGACCGGGCAAACCTGGGTCAACCCGGTCCGGCCGGGCAAACCCCGTTTGGACCGGCGTTGACCGATCAGGCTTTTCCGACCATCCAGCGACGCCGACCGGCCCTTGGTGCAGAAATTACAAAAATGCCCTTTTGTCACTTGAGAAATGACCAAAATGCAGTCAAGACCATGTCATCAATCCATGTGAAACTCTAATCCTAGCCATCCATTCATACATTGATCCAAGTGAGCTGAAATGGACCAATGGAAAGCTTTCTTTGTGGTTAAGTATTCATTGTAGACCATTGGATCAATCTAAGGGCTAAGATCCAATCTTGCAATGTGATATACTATTATTTTCCCTCCAAAACTTAGAATAGCCATTTTTAGTTCTGAATTTCCCTCTAAAAAAACACACACACACTCTCTCTCTCTCTCTCTCTCTCGGATTCTCTTAGGACCACCCCCTTTCGTCGCCGCTGTGGCCGTTCGCAGATCACTTTTCGGCCATCCACCGCGACGTCGATGTCCCTCACGGAGCTCCCTAGCTGGTGGCAAGGTTGGCCAAAGCAAAGCCTCACTGGACGGCCTCATGGTTAGCCAATTCTCTCTTGGAATCACTATTGGCATACACGATGTTGATTCATCCAGCGCCTTCAGCCGCTGTTCCGGCGATCCAACGGCGAGGCGATCCTTGCAACGTCGATTCTTGATCTTTCCTTGAAGTTGTGGTGACCGGCGCTCGATAACATAGTCACCGGGTTCTCTTGATTTCGCTCATTTTCATTGATTGCTTGTATAAGTTCATTGAAGTTGATTCTAACTTCCATCCTTGCCTCATTTGTTCAGATCTTTGCGAGCTATCTCAAGTCGATTTGTGAAGTTCATTCGGTGATTGAATAACTTAATCATGTGTCGAGATCATCATCAAAAGGTATGTTCATTTTCTGACTTAGTTTTAGGCAAATGATGAATGTAGAGGATGAATACTGAGGCCAATGATGCATGTAAAGTTGTGATGGCCAAAAGCTGCTCAAATGATAAATGTAGAGGATGAATACTGAGCCTTGCAACGTTGATTGATGATCATTTACATATTGTGGAAATTCTTAGTCCAGAGGACAAACTTTCTCGTAAGGCTAATTTGAGTTTGAAAAAGTCAAAATTAGGAAAAGTGATTAATTAATGAAATGTTAAGGACATCCTAAGCTTCGATTT
Organism: Lenwebbia sp. NSW1173648; assembly: GCA_029784005.1. NCBI lineage: Eukaryota > Viridiplantae > Streptophyta > Magnoliopsida > Myrtales > Myrtaceae > Lenwebbia > Lenwebbia sp. NSW1173648. The sequence goes on from JARCGZ010000005.1 coordinate 8,229,984, forward strand.
GATTGGTTGCATGTTGACTTCATTTTCCAGAATAAATTGGCCCCGAAATATGAGGTTAGAATGTGGAAAAAATTAAATCAAGTTTTGAAATCATCTGTTCCGACTGACCTCTTCGTGTTCTCGGATTTTTCATATTTGTCTGTGTTCAAAATTTTGAAAAGTGTTCTTCATGAAAGTTGTTGCCAAGATCCAGATATTTACAAAATTTTGTGAAAATTTGATGATATTTTGTTGGTATGACGTAGGATCCATTAGAACCATCAGATTCTATATCTGGTTCAGTTTCATGGCCCCTGCATATGCCAGTTTTATTTTGCAAATTTGATAAAGTTCTGGACCTTTTTTTTATTATAAAAACCTAAAAATTTAAATTTGTTCATTAGGGTCTTAAATAGGGACTAGAAAATGAGGACCTAATAGCAAATTTTTAGGGGGTCAATTTGGCCAAAATTTCGGACAAGGTTAATCTAGCCTACAAAAATGTTTGCAAATGAGTCCGGGGTAGAAATCGAATTGCTAGGAATAATAATTAGGGGGTTTTTAGCAAAAATTCAAAACACGACAGTTGTTAATGACATGTTTGTCTAACAATATGTAAAGTTTAACTCGTTTTTTACTTTGTTTTCTATTTATCCTGAATTTTCAAATATGTGGGTAAAAAACAAGTCATTTTCTTAGTGCCGATTTTGTTTGCTTGATTTTGGGTCAATCGGGTCAAAACCGGGCAAAATGGTCTAAATGAAATTTTAACTAGACATATTAAGGTTTCAATTGATGCTTAATACACTTTAATTGGACCTCGTTTGATAGGTAACCAAGTCGGAACATAATCAATCCAAATTTGAATTGAAACTGAATAAGTGACTCTTCATGGTTCACTTCATTTCTTGATTGTTCATTGAGAATCAAAGTCAATTGGCCTAAATGTATGTTTAATCAATTATCAATGCATGTGATTGTTAGATGAATGGATAGGTGTGATGCATGATAAATAGGTGGTCTATGGTTGATTAGCTCCAAGCCTAGAGGTTAAATGATATGAACTACCGTTATCCGAATACAAATGGTAGCCGAGTATCACTAACCGTTGATCAATCTTAGCAAATTTGAAAATAGATTTGGGTTATCGAACGCATGTCCAATAGTCGACACTGACGCTATTCCTTGTTTATTGAATGAACGTTACTATTGACGGCATACAATAAATAAATGTGATGAATGATAATCCCAACACGACAGACGGTGGCCAAGCGAGGCAGCCTATGGAGGAGGTGGCCAAAAATCATAAAGACGGTGAAAGGGTCGATGTCCATTCTGACTCTAATTCTTGTAATAGTCTAGCTTAATTAGGTTAGGTTATCTAGCTAATAGACTTAGGCTACGTTTTAAATAAAAATGTCCTAGTTAGAATGACAACAAAAAAAATGATCATACAATGTTGTTTAATCTCCAGGAGTTCAATAAAATGAGCCTTGTGATGCTCTCAATAGCATCACTACTAATGGCCTTGGCCTTGTCAATCCTTAGAAAGTTTTTAGCTTTTACAACTAACTCCACTCCTATCTTGCTTCTGCTGGTATTGATGGTATTGAAGTCGATGTTTAGAATATCCTGGAAACTCTGGGGCAAGCCAGGGTAGAAGAGTAAAACTTGCAAGGTCTGATCCGGTTCTCGGATTGGACCGGGATTGATGCACACACCCCTAGAATGGGTAAAAGGTCACAACTCTCGGCGGTCCTTTGATACTCCCGCAGCTTTCCACTTTTAAACCTCCAAGTTGAGATTTGCTCTGAATTCTTTGTTTGGTGGGAAAAGTGCAGTGCTCCTGGAATTAGCTTATACGTAGAGTTGGATCCCTATCTTCACATGCTCGGTGTCACCAATCATACATGGCGAGCATAATATAACATATAAATTGATTCAACAATTAAGAAGAATATCATAATCAGTTTCCTAATGGTTTCATATTGATGAAACAGACGGATACATCTGAAATGTTTAGATATTATATGTCGATAATAATTGATCAAAAGGAAAGCCTCAGTTCCTTCCTGGCATAGTTTTTCTTAGGTACAAGGAAACCTTTGCGTAAACTTCGCACCCTCTCGATGATAACCTTGGATGTTGTTACTGACTAATTAAGCTCGCTAGCTGTATTAGTAAGTCTCTCCGATTGTCTGGAAGCATATCAAAGTTCATCTGGAAGAACAAGAACAGTCTTAGTACCAACTAGAAACAGGAATCATGAAACTAGCAAGTCATGGGGGAAAAGAAATGGACAGAGAACAGATCTTGCAAACAAAATATTCAGATAATTTGCATTTTGTGCACACTTCATTAAAAATATGCCTTATGTTACGCACAAACTTGAATTGGAGCATGAAGCTCAAATTAAAGTAGGACGGACCAATGCTCGTAGAAGCTTATCTACGAAGGAAGTTCTGTAATTGCTCTCATTCATCACGATATCCTCACAGACTTCGATTGATGTTTGAAGAGCACTCGTGCTTGATGCTCGCTTCTTCCCCAATACGCTAAAAATACTGCCAATAATAGAAAGAAACTCTATGATTAAAGAGCGTCTCTAACAAACTTTGGTTTATTTTATTGTGCTTTATTCTTTCAGGCTTTCCAAGAAAGAGAGAGAATCTCACTTACACAGTTGCAGGTTTCACTTTCCTATGCTTCCTTGGCTTTAATTGAGCTAGGTATGCATGTTACATGTTTTCTTTGATTGAAGTAAAAAGTTCATGAAAATCAGAGGACACTTTCAGGCTTTGCAAGAAACTGACTACCATTTCTTAAAAAATATCTGTCGCGAGCCTCCCAACGGCACCTCAGAGAAGATTTAGAGGTACTTGCACACGAAATGGAATTGGTCCACCAATCAAGAGCAGGGACTCTCTCAAATCCATACATCGCGTGACGTTGGTCTATTTATGATTTTTATAAAATTTAATTAAGCCCAGGGACTCATTTGCAAAAGTTTTAGAGGCCAAACTGACCTTGTTTGAAATTTTACCTCTAAGGCAAACCTAAATTTGCTTTCTGATCCTAAAATTCCGTAGATTACTAATTAACAGCCTAACAAACATTTTTTCAGTTTTGAGTTTTTGCAAAAAAAAGACATTTAAATATGTAATATTGAAAAACTCGGATGAGCAGAGTAGTTTTTAATATTCTTGTCAAACCCTAAATATAAATTTATGCTTGTGTCAAATAGAAATTGATGTTGACAAGATGACCACGTAGTCCCACCCCATTGAGTCAACGAGAGGTCTCAGACATTCAATTGATGTTTGAAGAGCACTCATGGTTGATGCTCACTTCTTCCCCAACATGCTAGAAGTACTGCGAATAACTGAAAGAAATTCTAAATCTCTAATAAACTTTGTATTATTTTCCCTTTATTCTTTTAGGCTTTGCAAGAAAGAAGGAGAATCTCACTTACAAACTCTCAGGTTTTGTTTTCTTTGACTTAAAGTAAAAATATCATGAAAGTCAAGGGGACACTTTTAGGCTTTTCAAGAAAGGGAGTTACGATTTGTTAGACAATATCCTTGTTATCGAAACAGGATGGGAGTGAGTACATGGAGGGGCACTCGCAAAGCTTCGAGACGACCACATAGTCCCACCCCCATTGAGACGAGAGGTCTCAAAATTCGATTGATGTTTGAAGAGCACTTATGCTTGGGGACTCATTTGCCAAATAATTTTAGAGGCCAAACTGACCTTGTTTGGAATTTTGCCTCTAAGGCAAAACTAAATTTGCCATAGGATCCTCAAATTCCGTAGATTACTAATTAAGACCCTAACAAACTATTTTTCATTAATGCCCTTTCGGTACTGTTAAGTTCGTTTGTTTCCTAAGTGATCACACACGATTGATTTATTATTTGTGTCTTAAAAGGTTTTTATAGGCATTTCTAAATGTCCATGCATCTTATTTTTGTATTTTTCGTTCATGCGATTCTGACATGCTATCTTACTCTAGAAAAAGGAAATTAACAAGCAAAGTATCGATCACTTATTCAGTTTAATCCAAATTTCGAGCCTTTTACAAACAGAAATAATTGTCATAATAAATCAAGTCCAATTAGGGTGATCTTTGTGTCATTTGAAATTTTAGGAAATGAGGTTCCCTTGAAGTCAAATTTTGAGCGGGAAAGTTTATTATTGACCAAATATTCCTAGCTGTGTGTAAAACAACCCGGTGTTGACCCGCGTTTTAAAAGTTACGGGAACAATAGTAAATATGGTCAGGTTGATTTTTTTTATAGAAGATTCAATTAAGCCTAGGAACTCATTTGCAAAGTATTTTTCCTATAAGGAAAATCTAAATTTGCTAAAATTCCGTAGATTACTAAGTAAGATCTTAGCAAACAATTTTCCAGTTTTGAGTTTTTGCAAAAAATTTACATTTAAATATGTAATATTTGCAAAACTCGGATGAATAGAGTAGTTTTTCAGATTCCAGATTCAGAAATTTTCGTGATTTTCCAACGGACTTCGTACCTAGTAGGTGCTTAGTTTTCAATGAAAATTTGAGATGTTACAGATCTGAATGTTCATTACAACTTTCAAACGACGTACGATTAAGGCTTATGACCTATCAATCTAAAGCTCGGGATGATAGGTTTAATTCTCTAATTTATGACTCTTCAAGATTTCAATATTTTCCAATTGTCAGGTTAGGTTGACACTCTCAATATCAAGAGAGAAAAAAAATAAAAAATAAAAAGACAAAATCCTTACCCTTCTAGAATATGTTATTTCAAGTAATCCACTTGTCACTAACGAAGGAATTTTCCCCATGCCAGTGTACCACACTCCCTCGCAGCTTATCCACAAGATATCGCTTTTCTTTTTTCTTTTTTCTTTTTTTTTTTGGTCGGAACACAAGATATCGCTTATTTTTCATTTTTTTTTCGGGCAAAGGAATGTCAGATTCTCTAGACAATATCTGCAAAATTTGTGAAGTAATAAAGCAAAAGAATTATTTACGCATAACTTGCTTATTCTTTCTCTAAATCTTGGTTCAAGTCAAGCCTCTAGTTGTGGGCTTGGCCCATGAACCCTGTTTGCCTCGCAAACCAACTTGAAATGGTATTAATGGGCCACTCGTACTGCTCACCAAGCCCGATGTAGACTGAACCATCGGAGAACTATAATTTGGTTTCGATTTTTAGCAAATGATGCTAGGGATTCTAGGTCGGTTCATATAGTGGTTAATCAACTTTATGTACATTTTTAGTCAAATTGTTCATACGTACTCATATCCAAACTCTAAATATTAATCGATCACATCGATTTGTAAATCTAATTTCTAACTTAATCTTTGACATAGCAACGTTGTTTTTTTTTTCTTTTTTCTTTTCCTGCTCCATCTATCGCCCCTCCCATTAAGAAAATAGAGAAAGAAATCATGGACAAAATAAAAGATTGACATAACATTGTCACTAGAAACTTAGCAAAACCAAAAATAATTTTGATTTTATGTTGTCTTGACATTACGTAAATTCCAAACGGATAAAAAGAAAAGAGCAGCAAATGAAAAAAGACGAACAACCGGCAGTATTGGAAAAGTAAACGGGGGAGCTGGGATGACACGCTGTACCTATGCGAAATTTACAATGTGAGCGGGCTTGACATCACGGTGGGAACCGGGCTTGACCAACATACAACTCTAAATTATATACGGAATTTAAGCAAAACACATTAATATCCAAACGTTTACAGGCAACGTACAGTAAGATCTTGCAGTGCGCAAGTTTACTTATTAGTAAGAAACTGCCAGCATCCGACATCGGAAATCCGTTGGTGGCGACGGACCATACTCGACGACAGTCCAGCTCTCATGTCACCAATCTGGGAACAGCACGAAGATGTAAGCCATTGTCGATGTGAAGAGTGAACATGACCTTGTAGGTCACAGGTCTAGTTTCGTCAGCTAATCTGAAACGGAAGAAGCGAAGGAGAGCTATCGAAACTATTTTCATCTGGCGATAAGCGAAATCCTTCCCGAGGCAGATCCTAGGGCCAGCCTGCGAATAGGAAAGTAAGAGGGTCACAGAAGATGCTTGGAATATGTACACAAACTTTGAATAATCGATTCACGAGGACTTAGGATAAAGAAACGAACATGGAACGCAACAAATTTGAAAGGCGATTCTTTTTGGAAAATTCCATCCTTCAACCATCTTTCGGGTTTGAAATCCTCTGCATCTTCTCCCCATATGTTGTGCATTCTTCCCATTGAGTAAGCCATGTAATTAATGTTGTCCCCCTTTTTCACGTGGAAGCCATCTGGGAGAACATCATCTCTCTCAGCACATCTTCCATTCTGTTGTGCAGAAGTGTGAAAGATCAATGTTAGCATGTATCGAAAAAAGTCGAAGCTTGTTAAATGCGTGTTCTCTTTGGCTGGTGCTTGATTTGTAATTGCCAATCTGATGGATTTCTAGCATCTGCTGTGTCGCTGATCATGTTTTCGTTCAGAAGAATATGGACTCTTTTGCAATGGAATTTTACATTTGAATATGATTTAAGGACTAGTTGCATTGTTCCAATGTTCTGCTGATGTATTGATTTGAGTTCATAATGCCTCAAGCTCAGTCTGAACTTTTTTTGTTTTCTCTTTCGATGATCAGTTAGATCAGTTTAATTCTTACAAGGGAACAGAAGATTACCAGCGGGACTGCAGGATACAGCCTCAATGTCTCTGTGAGGGTGGCATGAAGATAGTGCATCTGGTCGAGCACCGGATCCGTTATTCTTTCCACGAAACAATCAGGGTGAGCTTCACTTGCTTCATCTCCGATCACATGCTTTATTTCGTCGACAATCTTTTGCTGCACCAGGGGGTGTTTACAGAGCATGTAGAGGAACCATGATAAGGTATTTGCACTAGTATCTTTTCCGGCGATCATGAAATTCAGAATTACATCTCTCAAGTACTTCTCGTTCATATTCTCGGGATCTTTCTCGCTCTCGAGCAAAAATCTCGAGAGAATGTCCTCCTTGTCATTCTTGTAGGAAAAAACAAAAAGGGAAAATGAAACATCAGCCAGGGGAATTGCCAAAGAAAAGACCTGGAAAATAGTGCTGACTTTGTCATGAAAACTATCTTTAGATGGTGCCACTAGCTTTTCACATGCCATAATGCCTCTTCCAAATTTGAGTTGTGGCTTGACAAAAGAAGGGTGCAAACTTCAAAAATCGAACGGCTAAACGCACACTTAGTACTCGCACGTTCACTAATGAGGATGAAAAGAAGTACTCACATGTTCTCGCTGGGCTGCGAGTTGATTCCTCTTGGTCCTGATAAGTTGATGCACGAAATTGTCGATGAGTTTAATGTTCTTCCTAAGACGAGCTTCTGAACCGACGTTGAGAAATCTTTTGAGCTCCCACGAGGGATCGACGTATCGCCAGTAGGTCAGTGCATTCGCCTCATCAAAAGCTTTCATGAAGGCTCTTCCCTCTTTGCTTGATCCTTCCAAGCAATTCAGTTCCACACCAAATCCAACTTTGAAGATGGAATCCAAAGTGCATCTCATCAACATATCCTTCAGACACGAAGTAAGACAATACGAAACCAATGAACAATGTCCTGTTACAAAATCTAGGATAGATGGAAACCATCGTGGTCACTCGACGACAGAAGTGACCATCGCGTGGTATTTCTAACTCTTTAGATTGCATACATATCCAATCATTTTTCAGGCATAGTAACAAAATCTATTAAATCCGGATCACCAACTTTAGCATATTTCGATATTCTATCTTTCTTTCACAGTGGTTTTGGTCCTCGTGAAGTTGTCACAACTCAAAAATAGAAACTACTCACTTGCATATCGAATCCCTCTGAAGCAGCTGATAACTCCTCCACGACCTTGACCAGCTTCGCAGCATTCTTCCTGAACACGCGACAGCTAAAATCTCTGAGCACCCTCGTCGCAAACTCGAAGCTCGCGACCTTCCTCTGCTTCTTCCACTTCTCTCCATCCACCACGAAAATCCCCTCCCCGAACAAATCCTTCATTATATCTATGTTATACTTTCCCTTCGTGTACTCATCGAAGTTGGTCTTTAATATGTGCTCGACGTTCCTCGGATCGACCGTGTATATCTCGCTCTGGTCCGGCGCGAGGAGCCGGATCGTCGGAGATCTCCTCACAAGTCCTGTCATGTAGTCATAGAGCCGGTTGAAGTAGACGAGTTGAGTGAAGACCGCCCCGCGAACGGGCGGATACTTAGAACTTCGGAGGGACTTGCCGGTGAAGGTTTTCAGGAGGAGGAGAGCAAAGGCGATGGAGAGAGCGAGGGGAATGAGTGCCGCAGAGTAGAGCGTCGCGGACACGATGTTGATGTCCATTTTCTTTGTGAAGAAGATGGGAAGGTAACGAGGATGAAGATGAAGTAGATGATATCCTTGCGTTAATTTATAGCTCAAGACTCTTGACTTTGTCCATTTGTCTTTGCTTAGCAATTAAGGATTTGTTGCGCGGAACAATTCTGATACCAGATATTCGTAGTTCGGTCGTAGACACCTACGTCCACGGGAAGAGCAGTAACGAATTTCATTATAAATCAAGTGATATAAGAAGATTACAAATTACTCGAGTCACTCAAACACTCTCAGTGTTTCTCAGCCTCAATTACATCTAATAAGGCACATAGTATTTAGCCTCAATTCCTCACGAAATAATCTCTCAATCTCGTAAAGGAATTACACAAATCTTAGCACAAGATTTAATCGGTTCCAACACTCGAATTGTTGATGTAATTCAACGAACAAAACCAATGAAGATCAACCCTCTCAAGCACTCGACAATGAGACGGCGCTTCAACACCCTCGCATCAACAACGGCGCTTTTCTCTCTACGTGAAGCCGCACCCCCTGTTGGATATTATCGGTGTATATACTTGTCAACATAATGCCCTTTGCTGTGTCAAATAAGGGTTTTATCTTTCTTTATCTGACCCAATCTAGAACCCAAACTTTCCTTTTCTTTCTTATTTTATTTCCACGGTGAAAATCCAACTTTGGACTCCACCGTGAAAATATCAAACGCCGATTCAATCACTAAAGCAATTCCGAAACTGACTCCTCTTCGTAGAAGGCTGATGCATTCCACTTTGCTCAATATTTCGGACATCCATAAATTATTATCCTATTGGATCAGGTTTCGTTTAATAGGCTCAAGCTCGAGACATACTATAATAGGAGTGGTCATCGCGTATTTGCTTCTGAGATAGTTGAAGTCTAGTATTCAGATGGAGGATTGTGTTGCCTCTGAAGACTTCAGATGGAGGATTGTGTTGCCTCTGAAGACTTCAGATGGAGGATTGTGTTACTTCTGAAGACTTAATCTTGCGAAGACTTATGTGACACGTCAACAAGTACTTTACAGAAGCTCAGAATCACTGTTATAATCTGTTCAGATTCAGAGAGTCCTTCTATTTCAGAAGACTGCTTCTAAATACTGTTCAAATTCTGCAATATCTCACTACTAGATTTTAAAGATCCACGTTTGGCAAGTTTCCGGTTTGGCCGCGACTTGTTATGGAAGTTTGTAAGATTTGATTGACAGAATTATTTTCCAATCAAATCAGGAGAATATCCCTGATTAAATATTATCTTATATCGACAAGATATTTTGGAGATTTTGATGAACTCTACTTATGGAAACTGAAGATTTGGTTGTATGGGCGACTGAATCTGAAGGGTTCAGACTCTACTTCAACTGCTACTAGATCTTCCCATATACAGTCTCGGTCGGTCAATCAAGATTGATGACGTCCAATCAGAGATTAAGGAGCGATCCTTTGGAGGATCTTGGTAACGGCTAGTTTGAGGTCGAATGAGTATAAAAAAAGATTTGACTGTTGTGTAGAGAGAACACAAGAACTTAAAATTCCAAAGTCTTGAGTTATTCAGATTCACATTCTCTTGTTCTTGTGAGCCTTAAAATTCATATCTTTGAGAGGGTCTTTTGTAAGAGTGATTAGAGTGACAACTCTTGTAACCTTGCATCAATTCATAGTGGAATCCAGCCAATCGGTTGTCATCGTGGGAGAGTAGACGTAGGCTTACTAAGTCGAACCACTATAAACATTGCATGCAAATTCTCTTATCCCTAAACTCCTATTGCTGTGTTTAGTTTATACATCATCTTACTGATCTCATTCAGTTTGTGTTTTGAATCTATTATTTTCCGCATTAAGTTTTAAAATAGTTCGGAATCACCTATTCACCCCCTCTTTAGGTGATATTGCTAGATACATCACTTGCCGGTGAAGGTTTTCAGGAGGAGGAGAGCAAAGGCGATGGAGAGAGCGAGAGGAATGAGTGCCGTAGAGTAGAGCGTCGCGGACACGATGTTGATGTCCATTTTCTTTGTGAAGAAGATGGGAAGGTAATGAGGATGAAGATGAAGTAGATGATATCCTTGCGTTGATTTATAGCTCGAGACTCTTGACTTTGTCCATTTGTCTTTGCTTAGCACTAAAGGATTGGAAAAGATTAGATTAATGATTTGTTATTGAGATGTGCTTAGGTGCTAAGCTGACATTCTTCGTAGGAATTGATGTTGGTGTTCTGGTTTCATCTGTTTGTTGTGGGAGAAGTCAAGAAAGAAGGGCTGCCGCTCCTGGCCTTGAACCTTCTCGAGCTTCAATTTATCAGAAATAAAGTGTATAAATATAAACCCTGAAATTCTTTTTTTTTTTTTGTGGTTATGGATTTTTTTTTTTTTTTGGACAAAGTTATGGACAATTTACTAGGCAATAACATATACACATGATAATTACGTTTGGGAATTGGTCTAAGTAGAAACCACTCGACAAGATAGAGTTTTACTCAAATTTCAAGGGATTCTTCAGCACAGGGCTTGTTTGCCCTCACCAGCGTCGGCGAGGGTCGCCGGCCAAAGCCAAAGTGAAAACAAGGAAAAATAATTAAAAATAATAATTTTTAAAAAAAATTATTAAAAAATATTCATGTCAGTGCCGGCAACGTTACGTAGGACGGTCGATGTCTACATCAGCGATTTCAAGCCAAAGTTGGGCGGATGGACTGAATTGATAGTAATGCAAAAGGTTTAGGACAAAATTGGTCCAATTGAAGGTTTAGGACTGAATTGGTACCAATGCGATAGATTTACAACATTTATGGTACTAAAATATACTTCTTTTGTATAAACCCCGAAATTCTTTTTTTTGAATTACTAGGATTCATTTTCCATTAGAATCTTGCGACTATTCCCTATATACATAAGTCGTGATTGGTTTTGTTATGGACAATTTACTAGGCAATAAAATATAAGCATGATTCTGACAAAAACAAAATATACGCATGATAATTGCGTGTGGGAATTGGTCTAAGTGGAAATCACCCAACAAGATAAAGTTCTACTCAAATTTCAAGGGTTTCTTCGGTGGCCGTTGAGGGCCAAAGAGAAAAAAATGAACGAAAAAATGATTAAAAATAATTTTAAAATAATATTACTAAAAAATATCCACATCGGCGCCGATTATTTCACGTAGGACGGCAGGCGTCCACGTCAGCGATTTCAGGAAAAAATTGGGCGGATTGACTGAATTGTTACTAATGTAATAGGTTTAGAACTTTTTTTTATATTAAAATATACTATTTCTGTAAAAACCTTGAAATTCAATTTTTTTTTTTTTTGGTTTTGTTATGGACAATTTACTAGGCAATAAAATATGTGCATGATAATTACGTATGGGAATTGGTCTAAGGAGAAACCACCCAATAAGATAGAGTTCTACTAAAATTTCAAGGGCTTCTTCAGTGGCCGTTGAAGGCTTGCTAAACCTCGCCAGTGGCCGGTGACCCTCGCCGGCCAAATCCAAAGATAAAAAAAATGGAAAAAAAATTAAAAAATATTATTAAAAAATGTCCACGTCCGTGTCGATCAGGCCACGTAGGACGACATGCGTCTACATTAGTGCCGATCACACCACATAGGACGGCAGGCTCCCACGTTAGTGATTTCCAGTCAAAATTGGGCTGATGGACTGAATTGGTACCAATGCAAAATGTTTAGGACAAAATTGGTTCAATTGAAAGGTTTAAAACTGAATTGGTACTAATGCAGTAAGTTTAGGACTTTTTGATACTAAAATATACTTCTTCTTTTTTATAAAACCTGAAATTCTCTTTTCTTTTGTTTTGTTTTGTTATAGACAATTTTTTTGACATTTATAGACAATTTACTAGGCAATTAAATATAAGCATGATAATTACGTTTGGGAATTGGTCTACGTAGAAACCACCCAACAAGATAGAGTCCTACTCAAATCTCAAGGGTTTCTTCAGCGGCTGTTGAGGGCTTGCTGGTTCTTGCCAGTGGCCGGCGAGGGTCGTCGGCTAAAGTCAAAGAGAAAAAAATAAGAAAAAATTAATTAAAAATGTATTTTAAAAAAAACAATGTCTACGTCGGCGCCGATCACACCACGTAGGACGCCAGGCGTCCACGCCAGCGATTTCCTGCCAAAATTGAGCTGATGGACTGAATCGGTACAAATGCAAAAGGTTTAGGACTAAATTGATCCAATTGAAATATTTATGATTGAATTGGTACCAATGCAATAGGCTTATTAATTTTTCAGTACTTTTCCCAGACATTTAACCAAGTGCTTTACTATACATGACGGGAAACTTATTCTCAGATAGGTCCAGCTCAGCCCAAGCCAAATTAGCTGATCATCAGATTGGTATGTCAATGATACCATGACGTGCTGGATGGCTTATTATTAGATGAGCTTGAAAACCATTTTTAGTTCTACTGGCTTTGTGAAAAAAAGTTTTTATTGGCATTGTCACAAAGCCTGACGAACTTATAACATTCATTTCATGTATGGACTTCAAGCAAAACACCTTAATATCCCACCCTTTACAGGCAATAGTAAGATCTTGCAGTGCGAAAGTTTACTTATCTGTAAGAAACTACCAGCATCCGACATCGGAAATCCGTTTGTGGCGACGGACCATACTCGACCACAGTCCAGCTCTCATGTAACCACTCTGGGAACAGCACGAAGATGTAAGCCGTTGTCGATGTGAAGAGTGAACATGACCTTGTAGGTCACAGGTCTAGTTTCGTCAGCTAATCTGAAACGGAAGAAGCGAAGGAGAGCTATCGAAACTATTTTCATCTGGCGATATGCGAAATCCTTCCCGAGGCAGATCCTAGGGCCAGCCTGCGAATAGGAAAGTAAGAGGGTCACAGAAGATGCTTGGAATATGTACACAAACTTTGAATAGTCGATTCACGAGGACTTAGGATAAAGAAACGAACATGGAACGCAACAAATTTGAAAGGCGATTCTTTTTGGAAAATTCCATCCTTCAACCATCTTTCGGGTTTGAAATCCTCTGCATCTTCTCCCCATATGTTGTGCATTCTTCCCATTGAGTAAGCCATGTAATTAATGTAGTCCCCCTTTTTCACGTGGAAGCCATCTGGGAGAACATCATCCCTCTCAGCACATCTTCCATCCTGTTGTGCAGAAGTGTGAAAGATCAATGTTAGCATGTATCGAAAAAAGTCGAAGCTTGTGAAATGCGTGTTCTCTTTGGCTTGTGCTTGATTTGTAATTGCCAATCTGATGGATTTCTAGCATCTGCTGTGTCGCTGATCATGTTTTCGTTCAGAAGAATATCGACTCTTTTGCAATGGCATTTTACATTTGAATATGACTTAAGGACTAGTTGCATTGTTCCAATGTTCTGCTGATGTATTGATTTGAGTTCATAATACCTCAAGCTCAGTTTGAACTTTTTTGGTTTTCTCTTTCGATGATCAGTTAGATCGGTTTAATTCTTACAAGGGAACAGAAGATTACCAGCGGGACCGCAGGATACAGCCTCAAAGTCTCTTTGAGGGTGGCATGAAGATAGAGCATCCGGTCGAGCACCGGATCTGTTATTCTTTCCACGAAGGAATCAGGGTGAGCTTCACTTGCTTCATCTCCGATCACATGCTTTATTTCGTCGACAATCTTTTGCTGCACCAGGGGGTGTTTACAGAGCATGTAGAGTAACCATGATAAGGTATTTGCACTAGTATCTTTTCCGGCGATCATGAAATTCAGAATTACATCCCTCAAGTACTTCTCGTTCATATTCTCGGGATCTTTCTCGCTCTCCATCAAAAATCTCGAGAGAATGTCCTCCTTGTCATTCTTGTAGGAGAAAAAAACAATGGGAAAATGAAACATCAGCCAGGGGAATCGCCAAAGAAAAGACCTGGAAAATAGTACTGACTTTGTCATAAAAACCATCTTTAGTTGGCGCCACTAGCTTTTCTGTTCAGAATTCTTCCTCTGAAAATAGTTCTTGAGCTTCTACAGAATTCTTCCATGGTTCTTAAAATCGAAATCTTCCCCCACGTCACATGCCATAATGCCTCTTCCAAATTTGAGCTGTGGCTTGACAAAAGAAGGGCGCAAACTTCAAAAATCGAACGTTGAAAAGAAGTACTCACATGTTCTCGCTGGGCTGCGAGTTGATTCCTCTTGGTCCTGATAAGTTGATGCACGAAATTGTCGATGAGTTCAATGTTATTCCTAAGACGAGCTTCCGAACCGATGTTGAGATATCTTTTGAGCTCCCAAGAGGGATCGACGTATCGCCAGTAGGTAAGTGCATTCGCCTCATCAAAAGCTTTCATGAAGGCTCTTCCCTCTTTGTTTGATCCTTCCAAGCAATTCAATTCCACACCAAAACCAACTTTGAAGATGGAATCCAAAGTGCATCTCATCAATACATCCTACAGACAGGATTTAAGACAGCACGATGAGCAAACTAAGGTAAAATGATCTGCTACCTTCTCTTACTATATTAAAGACCATTATCCGGACATGTTCTTTCTTCTACTGTTATGCAGTCTTTATGTTCGATTCCATTCAACTTTATCTTTCACAGGGGAATTGACCTTCGGGGAGTTCTCAATCTTCAAAAACCAAAACGACTCACTTGCATATCGAATCCCTCAGACGCCGCCGTTAACTCCTCCACGACCTTCACCAGCTTCGCGGCGTTCTTTCTGAACACGCAACAGCTAAAATCTCTGAGCACCCTCGTCGCAAACTCGAAGCTCGCGACCTTCCTCTGCTTCTTCCACTTGTCTCCATCCACCGCGAAAATCCCCTCCCCGAACAAATCCTTAATTATATCTATGTTGTTCGCTCCCTTCGTGTAGTTATCAAAGTTGGTCCTCAATATGTGCTCGACGTTCCTCGGATCGGTGGTGTAAATCTCGCTCTGGTCCGGCGCGAGGAGCCGGAACGTCGGAGATCTCCTCGCGACTCCGGTCAGGTAGTCGTAGAGCCGGTCGAAGTAGACGAGTTGGACGAAGACCGTCCCGCGAACGGGCGGATACTTAGAGCTCCGGAGGGACTTGCCGGCGAAGGTCTTCAGGAGGAGGAGAGCGAAGGCGATGGCGAGAGCGACGGGAACGAGTGCCGCGGAGCAGAGCATCGTGGACACGATGTTGATGTCCATTTTTTTTAGGGTGAAGAAGATGGGAAGGCAACGAGGATGAAGATGAAGTAGATGATGTCCTTGCGTTGACTTATGTCTCAAGACCCTTGACTTTGTCCATTTGTTCCCCTTAGCACTTTAGAATATGATAATGTAGGAATTGATGTGCATGTTCTGGTTTTATCTGTTTGTTGTGGGGGAAATCAAGAACTTCAAGCTTCATTCATCATAAACAACGTGTATAAAGATAAACCCTGAATTTTATTTTATTTTTACTTTTTTTTTTGTTATGGGAAATTTAGTTGGCATAAAACTATACGCATCATAATTACGTTTGGGTATCTTTATCTTCAATCATGTACTAAGTTACTAAACTAAACCAATTAAACCACATAATATGGTTATTTTCCTTGTTTCTCCCTCCCCTATCACGCCTCCTATTATCTCAATGAACGATAAATATTGTTCTTTACACGTCATTTTGCTCGAGAGATTCAAAATCGGATGAATGGAAACTATGAAGATTATTTTATCCAATAGTATTTTCATCTGACTTTAGCCGAGCATGTCGAGATAATAATATACTAGTAAATTTCGTAGGCATCGGAGACGGAAGTGATGGGGATATTCTTTGGTTAATAGATGATTTATAGGGAAAAAAATCAGTTAAAACAAACCAAGAAATGGTGGGTTCCTACAAGTAGTGGTGGCCACGGGTCGGTTTGGTTCCGGAATCGGCCCGGGTCAAACCCGTAACCGGCCCATTGACCGGGCCCGCCGGTTCTGAACAGAAACCGGCCCGTGCCATAGGGGCCGGTTACGGGCCCCTATTTTTTTGAACCGGCCCGAAAATCGGCGGTTCCGAGCCGGTTCCGAACCATCAAGAACAGGCTGTTCTGGGCTGGTTTCAAACCGGCCAGGAACTGCCGGTTCCGAACAGGCTTGCAACAGTCAAAATTTTGACCGTTGCCCTCCTCCCCCATTATTTTTTTTAAAAATTTATTTATTAAATCTATACTAACTATTATAAATATCCATTTTCATGTTTCATTTTTTTTTCATAATTTCTCTCAAATTCTCTCAATTCGCTCAATTCTGTTTCTGTGACTCTGTCAATTTTCTAAATTCGCTTTCCGCTCAATTCTCTCAAAAAATGGCAAGTAGAAGCAGAGGTAGTGGCAGAGGAAAGAGCCTGATGGGGGAATCCGATTATCCCCATGATCCTCGTGATTTTGCATATTGGGAAGACGATGTTGATGATATCAATATTATTCCCAACGTTTAGCACGTCCCAACGCAAGAAAGTTTGCATCCTCCTCCTACCAATATCGAAGAAATGTCAACAACAAAGAAGTTAGAACGGGAGGGTACATCCGACATATGAGAACACTTCACGAAGGAATATTTAGACGGAAATAAGTATCAGGTAAAATGTAAAAATTGTGGGGCAACATACAAATTTACACGTGGAGGCGGCTATGGAACATTTAAAAGGCATCTGAGGTCGAAACATCCAATGCAAGCCGGGATCGACACCAGCCAACAATAAATTTTCGGGTACGCCAATCCTAACACTCTTTCTTTATTTCGTTACAATGAAAAATTTTATAAAGAAGAATTAGCTAGATTTGCTGCCGTTGAACGTTTATCGTTTAATTTTGGTGAAAAAGTTGATTTTAATCATTTTATACAAACTGCATGTACTCCACAAGCAAAACCTGTTTCGAAAAATACGCTTAAACACCAACTTTTTGATATTTATAAAAGAGAAAAAGAAGATTTGAAAAACTTTTTCATGAATTTCAATGGACGTGTGCATATAGGTAGCAACATTTAGAGTGATCCTTGGCAAACTCATTCTTATATGGGTATTATATGTCATTAGATAGGCGATGATTGCAACATTCAAAAAAGAGTTATTGCATTTTGAGTTTTTGATGATAGGCATACGACAATTAATATTTATAGAATAATTAAACAAGTTTTAGAAGAATATATTTTGGTTAATAAAAATTTTTCAGTTGGTTTTGATAATGCCGCGGCAAATACCGCTTCCATTCCCGAGTTAGAAAAGATTTGTAAACCCGCTTTTGGTGAAAAAAAATGTCACATTAGATGTGCTTGCCATGTTTTAATTTTATGTGTACAAGATGGTTTACAAACTCTTGATATTTTTCTCAACCCAATAAAGACAGCAATTCAATTTTTATGGAGACATCCCTAAATTATGAAAGAATGGGGCAAATTTTGTAAAGCAAATAGAAGAAGGCCAAAAAGATTTTCAAGGGATGTTCCAACTCTTTGGAATTCTACGTACGAGTTGCTTAATCAATCTTTTGCATATAAAGATTTATTATGTACGTTTATTTCGAATAATAATTCTCAAATTAATTTATTCCCACAAGAGTGGGATATTTGTAAAAAAAAATTAGATCTTTTAAAAGTTTTTAATGATGCAACTTATACTTTATCCAGTGTTTATTATCCTACTATGCATTTATTTTAATAGAGTGTGTTAATATTGCTGGTATTTTTGAAGAAAATGAAAAAGATGATCAATTAGGTCAGACTATTATGGCAATGCGAACGAAATGACTGCATTATTATACCGAAATTCCTCTTATTTATTTGGTTGCTTGTGTTTTCGATCCACGTACCAAATTAGATGGTTTATGTGATGATTTGAATACGTATTATGACTGTTTACATTTGATTCAAATGGTAGATATTAGAACTAAACAAACAGTAGTTAAAAACGCAATAGTATAATTGTATAATGAATTTTTTAATAAATATAATCTAGATGATATTGGATCTTCCCAATCTAGTGATGTACAAAGAGGGGACCTAGGTAGAATTAGTAGATGGTACAAAATGCTGATGAATAGGCAAAAAAGATAAAATGGAGCAACATGAAATATTTCCGAAATATAGACCTATTTAACCACCTTTTTTGAGTTTAGTGAATCCGAAGGCGGCACAAATTTCAAAATTCTAGAGTGGTGGAAGAGGCATTCAACCCAATTCCCAATTCTCAATTCTCGCTCTCATTGCAAGACAGGTTTTAGCAACCCCTTGTTCAACAGTTGCGGTTGAACAAGCATTTAGCACTAGATGCAACATTTTGGACGATCGACGTTCAAGATTAACTCCGGATTCGGTGGAGGCTCAAGATTGTGTCTATGATTGGACAAAGGCTCGACATCGACAACAAGAGATGGATAGCAACAATGAAGTCGAATTCTTCGATGATGGAGATACCACTGCCACGGATACCGGTACCGGAACCGGCGAAACGGGTAGCAACGATTGACGATGAGGTAAGTATGGGGTTATCAAAGGTAAAAGAACTACATGGGCTTTGATTCTTCTATCCCTAAGAAGATATGTAGGCGTTTAATGATAATTCATTAAGTTCAAGCCCCTTCCCCCTCCCTTTTCCCCCCCCTAAATTTGATTACAATTTACAATTTGATTGCAATTTGTATTTGATAATTTATTATTTCATAATTTTTTTATTTCATAATTCATTATTTAAAAATTAAATTTGAAAACCGGAACCGGCCTGTTCCATTTCTATTTTGAATCGGAACATGGCCTTGAACCAGCCCGGAACCGCCCCTTAAGGTTCCGGTTCATCTGTGGCCACGAACAGGAACCGCCGGTTCATGAACCGGAACCAGCCGGTTCCGAACCGTGGCCACCACTACCTACGGGGCACATGAATATTATAAAACAAACTTTGTTGCTCCCCATTTTCTTCCCCTAAGGGCCACCAAAACAGAGTGACGGGTGCAATTGAAAGAGATTAGAAAGTACGAGGCTAACTTTAGTAAAAAAAATATGAAACAGTGGGACTGAAACTAGAATTACACGCAAATCACAGGACCAACAATCAATATGCTCTCTCCCCCAAAAACAAATTCTTGTCCTACGTCGCCAATCATCCTCTGCAGCAGAGCAGAGCGGAGAGACAGAGAGAGAGAAGAATTACAGGTGGTTCGCGGTGGAAGCACCGCCCTCCCTTCTCCACCCGATGCCTCCCAGGTCGACCCTTTGCCTTCACTTCCTTTCGATTTTTAAGCTAGTGATGATAGTAGGATACACTCGAGATCGTTGCCGCTACAAGAGATGTCATCTCTTGTAGGGATCTTGGGATTGAATGAAGATGATGATGAACATGATCAAATGTGGCTCGTACCAGCATGGGGTCATTCTGTTTCTTCTGGGGGCGGATATGTGGGAGATCCACTTTAGTGATGTCTGAAGCAATATTGTCATTGGGGAAAATTCATCTTTTTTTGTTGAGTTGAAGGAACAATAAAGTGAGTTCTAGAATGACATAAGGTTCAGCGAAGCAATGTACTGGACTGGCACTAGGACTCGTCATCACACAACACAAACATTTGGAGAAAGAGGTCGTTTCGCATGGCATTGGGGCCATTGGGTAAATAAGAATGGTTTTTGAGAACTGAAAACAGATAAAAGTCTTTTAATGTCCTTAACGCGAGATCCCTAGTCTTGCCCACAATAGCAGTCTCTTTACCGGGAGTTCTGCAGAATCCGCATGCAGTGACAATATATATAAAGCCAAATATGCAAGAGCTAGTAGACTCATATCAGGCTTGCTTCTTTTGCTAGGGAATAGTGGTAGTTCCAAGATGCTTTTCTTTGCATATACTATTCAGACTGTCTTTCTGAGTATGATTTTATATGTCTATTCAGGTATAGAGAATAAAAAGAACCCGCAAGAAGGCCAATGATCAGGATGACATGGACTTTCCTGGACATGAGAAGGTCAGATTTAGAGAGGTTGTTGAAGCTCCGCCCAAATTGGCCATGATCCCTAAAGTAGTATTCCATGTTTTGCTGATCAATTAACTAATACTGCAGATTTGGACAATAGTCTATTCATTCCCGCTTACCCAATTGAATTCTTTTCGTTTTGTCTTGGTGAAGGCATTGAAGACCTGCTAAATGCATCTCAACACATACTTCGTTTACAGGCTATTGAGGCGTACAGAAATCGCAAAGGATGGGCAGCTAGGCCCGCCAGCCTAATTCCTTCAACGAGGCCATTGCCAACAGGTTCTTTTGAACAATATTTTGGCCACATGTTTTGGGGCAATTTATGATGGTATTCTGTACTTTTCATTTGTGATTATTGTAATGTTAGTTTTGAGATATCTAGTTTTTGTAGTAGGACATCTCATTTCTTCTATTGCAGGAGGAGAACCATTCTTCTTTCCCTTATTTTGTGATAGTTTAGACATTTAACCAAGTGCTTTACTATACCTAAGAGGAAAACTTGTTCTCGGTATATAGACTTATGAATAGGTTCTGCTTAGCCAAAGTGAATCAGCTGATTATCAGATTGGTATGTCGATGATAGCATGAAGTGCTGGATCGCTGATTGTTAGATGAGATTGAAAACCAATTCAGTTCTAGGGACATACCAGCACGTTAGCCTCTCAGAGGCTTTATCAGAATAGGATAATAATAGCATTGTCTCAAAGCCTGACGAACTTATAAATTCAAATTTTGTACGGAGTTCAAGCAAAACACTTTACCATTCCAGCGTTTACATGCAACAGTAAGATCTTGCAGTGCACATGCTTACTTATCAGTGAAAACCACTAGCATTCAACATTACAAACTTATATGTCGCGATGGGACCATACCAAATGATAATCCTGCTCTTATGTAGCCAATCTGGGAACAGCACGAAGATGTAAGCCATTGTCGATGTGAAGGGTGAACATGACCTTGTAGGTTACAGGTCTAGTTTCATCAGCTAATCTGAAACGGAAGAAGTGGAGGAGAGCTATTGAAACTATTTTAATCTGGCGATAAGCGAAATCCTTCCCGAGGCAGATTCTAGGACCAGCCTGCAAATAGGAAAGTAAGATTGTCACTTGAAGATGCTTGGAATATGTACACACGCTTCGAATATCAATTCAGGAGGACTTAGGATGGAGAAACGAACATGGAATGCAACAAATTTGAAAGGTGATTCATTTTGGAAAATTCCATCCTTCAACCATCTTTCAGGTTTGAAATCCTCAGCATCTTCTCCCCAGATGTTATGCATTCTTGCCATTGAGTAAGCCAAGTAATACACGCCGTCCCCATTTTTCACGTGGTAGCCATCTGGGAGAACATCATCTGTCTCAGCACATCTTCCATCCTGTAGTGCAACGGAAGGATACCAGATCAAAGTTAGCATGTATTGATACAAAAGCCGAATCTTGTTAAATGCATGTCTCTTTGGTTTGTGCCTGATTTGCAATTGCCAAATCTGATGGATTTATAGCTCCGAATTGTTATCTGATCATGATGCAGTCAGAAGGTAAGCACTAGTATTTGTTAATGAATTCAGTGATGAACGAAAAGCAAGCATTTGATCTGTGATGGAAAAATGTGACTCGTATAGTTGTGTAATGCAAATGAAAGCATTCCTGGACATGCATTTAGCTATAACTTTTAAGTCAGTCAAAAATACACTTTGATGCGAACGAAAGGATTCCAATATGCAGTTTCCATAGAATGTCCAAATTGATCACAATTTAAGCAGATCATAGGCAGATTTTTTTTAGGTAATTTTGATGGGAATGACCTGTTCCTTCTCTCTCAATTTCAGCTTCACCAACATTTCTTCCGGTCGTTTTCTCCGAGCATTGATTTCGCAACATGCTCTGACCGATGTGCATTTAAGTATGACTTGTAGTCTGTCAAAATACACTTCGATAATGCATTGTAGCTTCTAAAAGTCTGGACAATTGTGATGTTTTAGATTTTTACTGTGCAAGGCCAACGGCCATTTACTCAGACCCACTGTGATTAGCTCTCTCAACCTCCAAGTTCTGCTTATTTGTTGATTTGAGTTCATAATATCTCACGCTCAGTTTTGAACTTTTATTTCTCTTTTTGGTGGTAGTTATAGAGGTTTGAACTTTAATTCTTGCAAGTGAACAGAAGATTACCAGAGGGACTGCAGGATACAGCCTCAAAGTCTCTGTGAGTGTGGCATGAAGATAGTGCATTTGGTCGAGCACCGGATCGGTTATTCTTTCCACGAAACAATCAGGGTTAGCTTCACTTGCTTGATCTCCAATCACTTCCTTTATTTCTTCGACAATCTTTTGCTGCACTAGGGGGTGTTTGCAGAGCATGTAGAGGAACCATGATAAGGTACCTGCACTAGTATCTTTCCCGGCGATCATGAAATTCAGAATTATATCCCTCAAGTACTTATCGTTCATATTCTCAGGCTCTTTCTCGCTCTCAAGCAAAAATCTCGAGAGA
Organism: Lenwebbia sp. NSW1173648; assembly: GCA_029784005.1. Classification (NCBI taxonomy): domain Eukaryota; kingdom Viridiplantae; phylum Streptophyta; class Magnoliopsida; order Myrtales; family Myrtaceae; genus Lenwebbia; species Lenwebbia sp. NSW1173648. The sequence goes on from JARCGZ010000005.1 coordinate 8,252,803, forward strand.
ATGTCCTCCTTGTCATTCTTGTAGAAAAAAAGGGAGAAGGAAAAATCAGTCAGACAAATTGCCAAAGAGAAAACCTGCAAAATATTACGGCTCTGTGATGAAAACAATCTTTAGATGGTGCCACAAGTTTTTCTAGCCAGAATTCCTCCTCTGAAAGCTACACTGTACTTGAGCTTCTACAGAATTCTTCCAAAGTTATTGTTATTTAAAATCTTCCCCAACATTACTTGCCATACTGCCTGTTCCAAATTTGAGTGGTGGTTTGACAAAAGAAGAGCGTAAACTTAAAAAATCGGACGGCTACACGTACACTAAGTAAATGTAAATACGCTCAAATGACCAGAAAAGAATGTACTCACACGTTCACGCTGCACTGGGAGTAAATTCCTCTTGGTTCTGATAAGTTGATGCACGAAATTGTCGATGAGTTTAATGTTATTTCTGAGACGAGCTTCTGATCCGATTTTGAGAAGTCTTTTGAGCTTCCAAGCGGGATCGACATATCGTCGGTAGGTAAGTGCATTTGCCTCATCAAAAGCTCTCATGAAGGCTCTTCCCTCTTTGCTTGATCCTTCCAAACAATTCAATTCCACACCAAATCCAACTTTGAAGATGGAATCCAAAGTGCATCTCATGAGTACATCCTACAGAAACGATGTTAAGACAATACAATGAGCGAACTAATGTATAATGTTCTGTTACCCGCACTTTCAATTCTCGTGGAGTTCTCCTTCAAATATTGAAACTACTCACTTGCATATCGAACCGCTCAGAAGCAGCCGATAACTCCTGCACGACCTTGACCAGCTTCGCAGAATTCTTTCTGAACACGCAACAGCTAAAATCTCTGAGCACCCTTGTTGCAAACTCGAAGCTGGCGACCTTCCTCTGCTTCTTCCACTTCTCTCCATCCACCGCGAAAATGCCCTACCCGAACAAATCCTTGGCTACATCTATGTCAGACTTTCCCTTCGTGTACTTCTCGAACTTGGTCTTCAATATGTACTCGACGTTCATTGGATTGGCCGTGTAAATTGCACTATGGCCTGGCGCGAGGAGCCGGTACGTTGTAGTTCTCCTTGCGACTCCGGTTTGGTAGTCGTAGAGCCGGTTGAAGTACGTGAGCTGACCGAAGACCGTCCCATGGACAGGTGGAAACTTCGAGCTTCGGAGGGACTTGCCAGTGAAGATTTGGAGGAGAAGGAGAGCAAAGGCGACAGAGAGAGCGACTGGAACGAGTGCCACGGAGTAGAGCATCACAGACACAATGTTGATGTCCATTTTTTTTTGTGAAGAAGATGGAAGGTAATGAATATGAAGATGAAGTAGATGATATCCTTACCTTGATTTATGTCTTAAGACTCTTGACTTCGTCCATTTGTCTTACTTAGCACTTTAGAATATAATAATGCTAGAGGAAGATTTAAATTAGTGATCTTGATTGAGATGTGCTAGGTGCTGAGCAGAGATTTTGCGCAGGAATTGATGTACATGTTCTGGTTTTATCCGTTTGTTGTGGGGGAAGTCAGAACTCAGATGGCTTGCCACTCTTTTGGTGTTAAGTGCTTGATGGATGCGACTGGAGACAAGGCCATCTTGTTCATGATGAAGGTCGTGACGCTTCATTCGTCATTAATATGGAAAATTACCTAGACATAAAGGTTTCATTTATTTCACGGAAAATGAAAGATTTAGAAGATATTTTCTTAAAAATAATGACTTATTTTGATTGAAATAATTAGCGAATACAAAATATTTTAATAATGAACAACAATTTATGTCTCAATATTTCGTGAACGATGAATTTTTCTTTTATTTATTCATTCATTTTTATGAGCAATATAGGTAATCATTTTTAGGAAAATGTTTTTCAAATCATTTATTTTCCTCGAAACAAACGGAGCTAAAAGCTCCCAACAAGATAGAGCTCTCTACTCGAATTTTTAGGAGTCTCTTGAGTCATGAGTTAAGCTACTAAACTAAACCGATTGAGCCTGACAATTGGCGGTTCATATACGGCATATGAATATTATAAGAACAAGCTTTGTCGCTGATTCTAGTGAAAAGAATGAGAAAGATGGCAGATTTGAGAGTTTACAGTTCACAAACAACTGAGTGGTCAAATCTTCTAATGATGTTTCTTGTTAAGAAAAGGTTTATTATGACAGACATTATAGACACAACCAAAAACAGCACAGTGATATTAATAGGATCAGCTTGCTCCTGATAGACCAAAAACAGCACAGTTCACAAGCTTCACATTCTTCTTTTATGTTTCTCATGCTACCAAAGGTCACCTGTATAGAAATACCAATGTCCGGTTCTCCCAAAATGATGGGATTCGCCAAAAATATTAGGTGGGTTATCCAGTTTTCGATTGTATCAACAGGCGCATAGATTCCACCACGACAAACAGATAAAACCAGAACCGGCGAATAGATTCCTACGCATGATCTCTGCTTAACGCCTAAGTTCTCGACACTACGGACAGAATCCTTGCTTCCTATATAGGCTTGAGCACAAGCCTTGACATTAGTATTTTACGTTGGCCATTGTCATACTACTAAAGGTCGACTTTATCGAATTATGTAATGTCTAGTTCCCTCGAAATGACGGAATTCGTGTAAATACATCTTTTTTGGCAAAAAGAATAGGTATGTTGTCCATTTTTTGATCCTAGCAACAGGGCACAGATGGAGGTCATTGTCAATGGAGTGTGAAAATGCCCTCTGTAAAAGTCAACACCATATTTTTCTTTTTACTGTGAATTTTCCATTGTCTGGCTCTTCAAGCAACAGACAACAAAATTACGTGCTTACGCACGGGCAACAAGATCAGCAACATGTTTATGGCGTGAAACCAGGGAGATGGACTATCCCATTTTCAGTTGAAAGTTTGCTAATCCTCCCATGTTTCGGTCAGTCAGGAAGATCACGGCTCGGAGTTTCGTTTCAATAGCAACACGCGTTGAATTCTAATGTTTTTGCGATTGACGCACTTCATCGTCCTTCTTACGACATACTATACTTAATTGTCGCAGAGATAGCTTTTGTGCTTCAGTTTAGCAGCACAGAGGGTCATTGTACTTGTATTGTGCTTTGGTTGTTACTCACTCATTTCCTCAGCATGTTGAACGAGAATAACTGGAAAAGGATCAAGATGCATACATCACGAAGGAAATCTAAAATCTATATTTGGTGGTCGAAATCAAAAGTCGACAACCCATATCAACCCACATCAAAGCGATATCCTAACAATTTTTTGTGTTAATCAAAAGCCGACTACCCTAAACAGCAGGTGGGATTGTTCATGAGATGTCCATCAGATACCGAGGATTTTAGTATAAACTACAATTCAAAACAGCACATCCATGTCAGAGAAGAGTTTTCATTTCATAATCGGATCGCAGACATATGTATGCTTCTAGATTGCAAATAAAAAATGTGATTTTCCAGAGTCTCTGATATCGCAATACCGAAGCTATCAATACCAGAAAACAGGATGCAATGTCCTCAGCAGACAGATGCCCCTACAGCAACCCTTTGAGGCATTTGGTTGCTTCCAAGCTTGTGCGAGGCGAACGATGGAGCCTTCTCTGTGGGGAATGGAGAAATGATGACTTTTCCTCGAGCCCTTCCGGTTTCTAAGTATCGAAAAGCTTCAGTGACATCTGAAAATGCATAAGGCCCGGTAGGATCGATGATGGCCTTGAGCTTGCCATTCTCTAAATAAGGCCTAAGCATCTCCAGGTTTTCTCCAGAAACCGTCAAGCTTGAATAGACTGCCCTTGGATGTGATGGAGGCCAGGTTATGTCAATGATTGGAGCTTCATCCTTAGCCACTACAAAGGAGTTCTTGCAGTCCCCTGAAGAAGCCAAGAGATAGCGTCGAAATAACATTTAGACGTAACTGAGTGTCGTTTTAGTTTCTGAACTTCCGGGGTCAAAGCAATCTCTAGAACCCACGTAACCTCTTTCTTGTCCATTCTAAAAACTACATGGGATTTATATTTGGTCCACTGTCACTGGAGACATAAGTTGATTGCACAGACATAAGATATAAGTTGTTTAAGGTACTCAAACTTTTTACCAATGGTGCTCGTACAAAAGAATTGCTCCACCACCAGTGAACGTGATAAAATTTCAAATGACATGATAAATTCGAAGAAAAGACAATGCCATCTAGTATGAAGAAATTGCCTGAGCAGTATGAAGTACTAAGGTAGAACTAGCAAATGAGAATTGGTTGTTCAAGGAACTCACCGATGGTATCATAAAGAAAGTCAAATTTCTCCTCGATTTCTTCATACTTGGTATTCGTGTAGTCGATAACTTTGTCGGCACCCAGTTTCTTGACAAACTCCACCTTTGGTGAGCTACATGTTGCCACAACATAGGAAGCATTGTAAAAGTGCTTGGCCAGCTGAATGGCTAAAGTCCCAACACCACCTGCACCTCCAACAATTAAAACTGTCTGTCCCTCTTTAAAATCTGCTGTTACAAACCCTTCGATTGCAGTCTGAACAGCTAATGGCAAACTCGCGGCTTCCTCAAATGACAGGTTCTGGGGCTTCATTGCCACCAGGGTCTCCTCCACAGCAATAAATTCTGCCAGTGTCCCGAGCTGCTTCAGCTTTCCAGGAGCATTGAAATCCTGAATATTCCCATAAACTGCATCGCCTAAATCAAACTTGGTGACACCAGTGCCTTTCGCCACCAACACACCTGCCATGTCACAGCCTGGAACCACCTGCATCCCATATCAAGCAATGAATCTAGATTCACGACAATGATTGTTCTAGGGTAATGATCTGCTCAGGACTTTTATTGATTATCGATATTCGTCACTTGTTTTACTAGTACAATCAGCCTAAGGAGAAATCGTTAACAAGAGCTGCCTGATTTACAATAACTAACATAGAAGAGTCCATGGTTCTCCAAACAACATGCTGCTTTCATTCCACAAGCAAATTTCCCATTCTCTGGTAAAATAATAAATACGAAATTAGTCACAGACATACTACATGCACATAGAACTAGCCAACTTAACAAGAATGCCGCCAACAATGTACTGGAGCAAAGTGCGGCCAGAGCCAGTGAGATAGGAAAACAATAGCACATCAGTAAGTATGAGAGAGAACCACATAAAAATATTATCTCTTTGCTTTACTCCCTTTCTCTAATCATTTTACTCACAGGAAAGTCTGAAGGAAAGATGGGACGCTGGCGTCTTTTAAAATCGATAGGATTTAAAGCAGCAGCTCGAACTTGGACAATTATTTGATTATGGTGGGGCGTAGGAAAAGGGAAGTCCCCCAGCTTGAGAACTTCCTTACTTCCATACTCTTCATAAAACCAAGCTTTCTGCATATTTGCTCTCCTCAAAAATAGAACTGCATCTCTCTGTTATATATAGAGGAACCTATACAACTTAGATACGAGATTGTCCTAAAAATTTTGTGATCTGACATGAGATAGAGTAGGTGGTCATGTCTACGGTGTGGAAAGTGGATAGTGGATAGTAGATAAGATGACGAAGGCAGACTCAATGAGAAATCACTAATATCACGACATTGTTATCTTGTTAGAGATAATTCCAGTAATGGGGCCAAAATCTTCATTTTCTTCTTAATTGAAAGAGACGCTGCTAGTTGGGGCATAAATTTATTGCAGGAGATAGCTGAGTGAAGAGAGCTCTTTCAGTAAAACATCTCCATGATTGACCAGAAACTTGAACCATAGAAAAGCAAAAATGGCCAAACATTTGATTGCATAGCTCAAACTTGTAATTAGAAAGACATGGACTTCATAATATATATTGTCAAATGAGGAAGTTTCTACTGGAGTCTAATCAATTACAGACAGTATGAGATGCCTCTTTACTATCTTCGTTTAAACAGGTAAAGGTGTAAGCTCTCCTTATCAGATAAATCCATAGGCTAAAAGCAATCCACAGACTAAAAACAAGTCTTTCCGTGAAAATGAAAATCAAATGACATATCCAGCAACTACTACATCACAGCAACCCAATTCAACTGTTATCATACATGCAGAAACTGGTTTGGCTCACTTCAGATGGTTCTAATCAGTGACCACTGCTGATCACCACTTGCCATTGTTCTAAAACCACCTCATGAGCAGAGGAATAACCGGAGAGTTAATAGAGAATTCATCAGGCAATTCTAGCTCTGCCGCTGATATTGCTCTTTTCAATTTTGGCCTTCATTCAAATGCAACAAGAAGGGCAGCACGTGTACCTTCATTGCACACTTTTAAAGCAGGGAACCAGTCACCTAAGCACTTCTGATTATCTTATTCGAAGTTTTGGGATTCCTAAACAAGTTGGTTTCACTTCTTACAGTCAATAAAGAGCGACGTGGTGCTATGATGAACGATGAGAGAAATGGCTCCGTAGATAAGGAGAAGAAAAGCTAGTCAGTGTCCTTGCAACTTGCGTGCATGCATCTGTATAATGGAGGCACAAGGGACATTAAAAGACAGTCTTTTTCACACATTCCATGCAATAACCTATCACGATCAATATCAATGGTCATGTAATAACACTGAAGGAGAAGGCTGGGGTTCAAGAGAATATGCACCATAAGTAATGCCGTCCCCGATGGTCACTCGTTGTACCATCCGTCTTTTCTTGGAGAGAACCCGTGATATGATGTGCACCAACCAGTCCTTCCAGCACCAAAACAAGATCTAATTGTTCTAAGTAAAGCTGTGAATGCATCTGATATTACACCTGGAACGGTGAAAACACTAGAACAAGAGCAATTGCCCAGGTCCCAAATACACCAGATAAAGCGGGCAATACATGCTAATGCATCAAGCAGCCAAATCATAGACTCGTACCTCACTCAGTCCTCAAGCAGAAAAGATACAACAAATCCGCCTAATGCTGTCTGAACTTACGTAGAAAGAAGAGTTCTTGAGAACCATCCATGACAATAATCTTGTCCCACAAAAATAAAGATAACACTAATCTGTAAAAAAACTCCACCTTTCTATCTAATGACAGATAAGCTTCCGTTTCAAATCGATTCATGCATTTTTATGGCGAATCACATCACCGCTTCTTCGGCATAAAGCTAGAATCACGTGAGCTCAACCAATCAGCCATGTCCAAGCGCGAGCCATAAAGGGACCACGTTAATATCAATCCGGTATATCCTTCATTGCAAAATCTCATCCATGCCGAAATACAGAGCTTCCCTATCGTTCTCCTTCACGAATTCCTTGTCTGTGGGGACCATTTCAACTTCCAAGGGACAAGACCCACCACTAAAGATGAGATTTTTTGTGCAAGACATACCTCCTGCCGTATAAAACAACGAAAGGTGCGAAGAACCAACTCCTTATATGCAAGAAAACGAAAGGAGGTTTGCCTTAGGCATTACGTCGAACAGGTTAAAGCGCGAAGGTCTGCAGCCCAAATGAAGCATCGGCGAGTTTTGTGGCGAACGGAAGTTTGTGTGTGTGACTTTTTGAGGGGTGGGTAACTTTGTTCAAATAATAAAATGTTTGTAAATTATTGAAACTGGTAAACTTACAAAATCGAAAAATAGTTGATAAATCATTCAAATTTAGATTGGTAATTACATATACGAATTTGTAACCTTTTTAACAAGCTGGTAACATTAATAAATATGTATTGACGAATTATCAAAAGGGTTAATACCACGAAAAATTCAAATTGATACATTTGTGACAAATCTACTCTGAACTATCTTTTTTACCACAAAAAAACCCAAAATGGTACACCTGTAACAAATTTTCGTAAAACTAAACTACTTTTTTCACCACAATAAATCCCAAACTGATAGACATGTAATAAATTTACTCTAAACTTTTTTTTACCACAAAAAAATCCAAACTGGTACATCTATGATAAATTTACCTCAAACTAATTTTTTTACCACCGAAAATCCCAAACTGGTACACATGTGACAAATTTACCTTCTGTTAATTTCCGTTAAATTAAGTTAATACCACGAAAAATTTCAAATTTATACACATGTGACAAATAGGAGGTAAAAACCCTAAATTGATACACCGTTAACTGCCACATGTCGTCCAACTCAGCAATTTTACAATAAAATTTAACGGAAACTAACGGATGATAAATTTGTCACATGTATCAGTTTAGGATTTTTTGTGGTAAAAAAAATAGTTTCGGGTAAATTTGTCACTAATATACCAGTTTGGGATTTTTGGCGGTCAAAAACTAATTTTGAGTAAATTTATCGCATTTGTATCAGTTTGGAATTTATTGTGGTGAACAAAAAATAGTTTAGTTTTGAGTAAATTTGTCACATGTGTATCATTTTGGGGTTTTTTGTGGTAAAAAAATAATTTGGTATAAATTTATCATAAATGTACCAGTTTGGAATTTTTCGTGTTAATAACCCTTATAAAAAATGGTTGGCGATTCAAAACATTGCTAGTGAGTCAGGACTCAAACGGTGGTGGCTAAAGTAAAAATTAGTTTTCGACATCTCCTACAGTTGGAAAGTTGTGAACAGGTTGATAACTTGTAAGCAAAATGTTAGTAAGACATTGGCGCGGTTGCCAACTTCTTCTAAGCAATGAAATTGATGTTGATAGGTCACCCAAATAAGAGTGGGTAAAGTCAAAATTAGATGTAATTCAATTGAATTAAAGTTCATATCACTCAAATTAAGATTGGTAATTTCGTGTAAAAGTCAAAAAATATTGGTAAATAGTTGAAATGATTGGTAACGTAGAAGAAATATAATTAACATTGTTAAGTGACTCGCATAGGAATGGTATAAAGTTAAAACTAGTTGGTAATTGAATTTGAGAAAGGTGGTAAATCACTCAAATTAATGTTGTTGTTTTCTTATAAAAATTATCAAATCCTTAACTAGTTGATAACTTAAGGAATAAATGTTGGCAAGTTATTGCATGGGATGGTAACTTCAAAGCAATTTAATTAATTTTGAGTGACTCAAATTAGAGTTGTTAAGGCTAAAACTGGTCATGAAAAAAGAAAAGTTCAAATTAGTTGGTAATTAAATCGGAAAAAAGTTGGTAAATCACTCAAATGAATAGTACTACTATTATATAAGAGTTGATAACTCTTTAAGAGGTTAATAGCTTTAACAAATAAATGCTGGTAAAGTATTTGAACGGTTTGTAGTTTCAAGACACTCAAATCAAAGTTCTTGAATGACTCAGCTAAGAGTGGATAAAGTTAAAACTATTTGGTTACTAAATAGGAGAAAAAAAAAATTCTGACCAAAAAAAAAAAAATAGGAGAAAATTTGATGAATCAATTCAATTATAGAATTGGCAACTCTTTAAAAGGTTAGAGAGTTCAATAAAAAAAAATATCTAGTAAATTTTTTAATAGGTTTTTTTTTGTCGCATTTTTTTAATAGGTCAATAACTAAACAATCAAATTATCGTTGCTAAGTAACTAAGTTAAAATGGGTAAGGCTAAAATTATTGGTAACTAAATTAGAGGAAAGTCAATAACTTGCTCAAATTAAAGTTAGATAATTTCGTATAAAAGTTGATAAGTGTTTAACATGTTCCTCACTATTGCAAATTAAATGTTAATTGGATCGGGTTGCAACTTTGGAACAATCTAATTGACGTTGCTAGGTGCCTAAAATAGGGAAAATTGTCAAAAAAGTCCTAAACCTATTGCACTGTAGCCAATTCAGTCCTAAACCTTTTAATTTTGCCGATTCAGTCCTAAACATTTTGCATTTGTGCTAATTTAGTCCTAAACCTTTTGTAATTGTGCCAATTCAGTCCTAAACCTTTTGCAATTATGCCATTTTAGTCCTTCCGGCAAATTTTGGCCGACCGGCGCTGACGTGGACGCCGGCCGACCGGCGACGGAATATTTTAATATTTTAATATTTTTTTCTTTATTTTTTTTTCCTTCCCCCCTCCCCTCCCCTCCCCTACCCGGCGACCGGCCAGAGGCGCGGCCGGCGCCGCCTCGCTGGCCGCGCCTCTGGCCGGTCGCCGGGTAGGGGAGGGGAGGGGAGGGGGGAAGGAAAAAAAAATAAAAAAAAATATTAAAATATTCGGTCACCGGCCGGCCAAAATTCGCCGGAAGGACTGAAATGACATAATTGCAAAAGGTTTAGGACTGAATTGGCACAATTGCAAAAAGTTTAGGACTGAATTGACACAAAAAAAAAGGTTTAGGACTGAATTGGCACAAATGCAAAAGGTTTAGGACTGAATTGGCAAAATTAAAAGGTTTAGGACTGAATTGGCGAAAGTGCAATAGGTTTAGGACTTTTTTGACAATTTTCCAGCCTAAAATATGAGTAGGTAAAGCTAAAACTACTTGCCAATAAATCGGAATAAAAGTTGGTAACATTCAAATTAGGGCTGGTAATTTTGCATAACAGTTGGTAACTCTAATTGATGGTGGTTTTACTAAATAAACATTGAAGAAAATTTGGTATGGTTGGTAACTTATGCTAATTGACTCAAATAAGAGTGAGAAAAGCTAAGTTTTAAATAGTTAGTAACTATATTGGAGAAAAACTGATAAATCATTCGAACAAAAGTTAGTAATTTCTTGTGAGTGTTTGTAACTCTTTAACAGATTAATAATTTTAACAAATAAATGTTGCTTTTTTTTTTTTGGTCGAAACAAATAAATGTTGGTTAGTTACTAGAACGGTTTGCAAAGTGACTCATAAAAGAGTAGTTAAAATAAAAACTAGTTAGTAACTCAATTGGTAAAAGTTAATCAATCGCACAAATTAACTTCCGTAATTTCTTGTAAGAACCGGTAACTCTTTAACGTGTTGGGTATTGTAACAAATATACATTGGTAAACCATTAGTATTGTAAGGAGCTTCAAATCAATTAAATTAAATTTGGTACTTGAATCAAATGATAATGGGTACAACTAAAACTACTTGGTAATTAAATTGGAGAAAAACTAGTAAACTATTCAAATCAAGCTTGGTAATTTTGTATAAGAGTCAGTATGTTTCTAACAAGCTGGTAACAATAACAAGTAAAATGTCTGCAAATTATCGGGATGCTTGACGATTTCGAAACAGTCTCATTAACTTTGCTAGGTGATATTTAGAGTGCATGAAAATAAACTAGTTGATAATGAAAATAGGTTACAAATTTGTAAATCACTCAAATTAAGATTTCTAATTTCATATAATAGTTAGCAATTTTTAAAGGGTTGATAATCGTAACAAATAAATATTAATAAATTACTAAAATGCTTTTTAACTTCAAAACTATCATATTCACATATTTAAGCGACTCAAATAAAATAAGGTAAAGCTAAAATTAATTGGTAAATAAATTATATAAAATTCAGTAAATCACTCAAATTAAAGTTGATAATTGCATATAAATGTTGATAACTCTTAAACATGTTGAAAACTTTCACAAATAATTGCTGGCAACTTGTTGGAACGGTTGCTAACTTTGAAACAATTATTAAAGTTGCTAAGTGACTCAATCAACATAAGGTAAAGCTAAAACTAATTGGTAACTTAAATAGATAAAAGTTGTTAAATCGCTCTAATTAAGATTGTTAAATACCTCAAATTCTTTATCTCTCTTTATTATTATTTTTACTATATGGACTGGATTAAAGAAGTCTGTCATCCCAAAATTAGGATTCATTATTTGTCGTAAATATTCACTTGTAGCATACCATACCTCAATGGATTGGCATAATTTTTCTACTGCATGTACATTCCCATAATGATCATGTTTTTCCAAAATCAAACTTTGTTGTGTAGCATCTTGTACTAACCATCCCTCGATAAGGTAAAGTTAAATTAATTGGTAAGCAAATTAAATAAGATTCGGTAAGTCAATCAAATTATGTTTGATAATTTCGTATAAATGTTGATAACTCTTAAACATGTTCGACACTTTAAAAAAATAAAATGCTGGTAACTTGATGGAATCGGTCGCTAACTTCGAAACAATCTTATTAAAGTTGTTAAGTGACTCAAACAACATAAGGTAAAGTTAAAAATAGTTCATAACTAAATAGGATAAAAGTTGTTAAATCCTTTAAATTAAGATTAGTAGTTTTATATAAAAGTTTAACAATTTTAACACATCGTGAAGCTATGCAAATTAATGTTGATAAATCATAAGAATTGTTGGTAATTTTGAATAAATCAAAGAATTTATGATACTTAAAAAAAACCGGCGGTTGGTTCTAATTTGCTACCTGTCAAGCAGGTTTCCATTCAAAATTTTCTTATAAACATGCTTTAAAATTTACAAACACTATCAAACATTACCAGCGCCAAGAACTTTTTCCGATTGTACAGAACAGTGGTGTCTTCCTAAGTTAACAAAAAGCTTCCATCAATGTCTCCGAGAAAGTACATGAGGAAATTGAAGGACAAGCTGAAATAAACTTGAGCTCGTAGAATCACACCAACAATTTGTCACTTGCCGGTGCGCTCATATAAATCGGATGAATAAGTTTTGAAAAATAGTAACTACGATAAATTACAAAACATGTAAGAAGAAATGAACAACACCTACTAATCGTCATTTAGAAGAGATTCCCGAAGGTTTCCGCCCGCAAGCAAATTGAAGAATGGATCTTCGACGTTGCCGCTTTTCACACGAGTTTTGTTTGAATTGAGATCCATGTTACCCGATGACAAAGGTTTCTTTATAGAAACAAAGGCCACCTTTTTGGTTCCAGACTTCATGTTTGAGGGGTCTGAACTCTGTGACGGACAATCAAGAAACCCACCATCCAAGCCGAACTTGTTCTCAGGGGTTCGAGTAGTTGTCACATTATGCCCCTCCTCACTCAAGACATTACCCTGTTTCTCATGGCCACTAGGCACGGAGGCATTGGGAGTAGATCCAGTCCCATCCTCTTCAACCCGAAGCAGACCTTGCTCGACAGCTTTACGCATCTCAGCCTTCTGAGGGACTGAGTTGCATTCATCTGCAAACTAGAGAATGAGTAGGGCAAGATGAGCGAACTTTTTCAATGAGCGAAAGTTAACCAAATTAAGGTTGCAAGTCACAGATTACAGGTCAAACCGCCCCGCAAAACAAAGCAGAAGAGCACAATATCTAAATATGGCAAAATAGGTCGACAAGCATAGCCCTTTGCTCAAAATTACGGATTTCCATGCGATAAGCTGGAGAAGCTAAAGCACAGAGGAAGATGCCTTGGTGTTGAAATGGTAGACACGCGAGACTCAAAATCTCGTAATGGAACTCCTTTTGGTGGCAGAAGAAGGGAGAGAAGCAAGAAGGAAGATGACGGGTGTACTGAGAAAGCTCGTCGATCACATGAGGAAACACCATAAATATCTTAACCTTCAAGAAAACAGTCGATGCTTCTGTAGTGTATTGCCGGTGCCCCTACTGAAGTATTTTCTCTGTCACCAGCCGAATTGCTACCCTCATTCTTGTATGTGCTTTCTAGCAATACGAACTTATCAGTTTTCCATACGCACTCTAGCATTATATAATCTTGATGTGTTGGATAAAACTCCCTAAAAACCTGCATCAATTAAATGGATTTTGATATCATAAGAGAAGTAAGCATTGAAGATTGATTTGCACTTCAGAGAAAAGTTCCCGACTCACCTCAACTCCTTCATGGGTTAATTTTACGGACTGATTTTTCTGTGAAATAGAAGAAACAATGTTGAATACTGAAACAACATCCAGTAATATCTGCAAGTTACAAAAGCATCAATCAATTCAATGTGACAATCCCTATTACCCTCTGTCATGGCCTCTGAAGTACCTAAATTTTGTAAGAAAAACATATGGAGAATGACTGACAGCTAAAAGGAGCAAACTTGAATAGATCTCTTGTTTATTGCCTTCAGCAGATACAACTCTATTAAAAAGTCTTGACTTCACTTTTAGGTAAAATGGCAAGTGAAAGATAATAATTCAATACAATGCACGATAGATGATGAACCGGTCTTTTTTCTTGATATGTAAGCAAGAATTTTTTCTAGTCAGTAAGGGCTAAGAAAGGATATATCTATTAAGCACTAACACATGATATGAAGTCTGCTCCCATCACATTGCATCGAAATATCACCAAAAGATGAATCAGGTATAACATCCAAAAAGTCATCATATATTAGGTGAGAAAGGAGCATATATATAGTGAAGGATTCTCCTGTCTCCTCTCCCTTCTTCCAACATGTTTTACTAAAGCTGAAAACCCAGACCCATCATTTCTTTTTAGGTTTTGAATAAGCATTCAAAGCTCTGGCTTCTGATTCACTTGGAATGGCAACTTTAGTAATGGTTGAAGTCACAGAGTTTGGACTTGGTTAAATGCGGTAGAGATGGTGTTCTCCCGGTCTGACCATATGGTCCAGAGTTAGATCTTTTGGCTGAACTACTTTAGTCAATGCTCCAAAAAAACTCGCGATTGATACAATATCTATCAATTGTCATTGCCACATCAGCACATGTATAAGCAGCATATGTATGTTACCATATTGTTCTCAAAGGCTGAAAGCACAAAGCGGACGAAACTACCTCAACAGCAGAATAAGGAAAGAATACGTACTTGCTGAACCAGTACTCTGAGACGCGCTAGCAATGACAAGATTGTCATAGAAAATCCCATGAAAAATGATCGAGCAAGTAAGATCGATATCTCGCTATTTGAAAGTCAAGAGTACAAATATTAATTTTGAAGCAAAAGATAGGACATAAATTCAATAAATGTCCATCTAGAGTGATTGAAAATGATTTGGTAGCAACTGCAAACTTAAAAGAAAAAAATTGGACATGTATCCATAAAACGAATTTTCTGCTTTTGCAAATTTAAGATGCAAATGAATTTGTTGTATCTTGCTAACAAAAGAAGGATACCATGCTGCCTTCAACATTGGTTCAACCATCTGCACAGAAACATGGCACATTGAAGATATCCAATTATATAGAGAGGAAAGTAAGCAATTGGGAACAAGTAAAATTGACTATTTGAGGTTGAAGGAGAGTCTAATATTTAGCTTAATTTCAGGTTTGCTCAAAATTTGTATTTAACAATAACATTGACCTTCATCGATCACAAACGGGTGGAGCATCTTGTTAAGTCAGGTCAGAAAGATGGAATGGGGTCAAAAAAAGAGAATGGTCAGATAATACCTGTGACAGTAGTCGTGCGACACCATGAAGTTGTTCAATGAAATTAGGTTTCCCAACATCACACTTCCTCCACTTCAGACTGCAGTACAAAATCATGGAGACATTAGAAGTATCAGACAAAATTATCCAATTATGGTTCTATTAAAAAACAATGCATGTAGCAAGCTACCGAAAATTGCTAAAAGATCATATGCAAGTAACATGGGAAACATGACATCAATATATACTAGTGATCCCTGATCACCTCTTAAGGCACACACTAAGAGCTGAAGGTAGATCAAGATTAAAAGCAAAAAACTCCGATGCCCACAATATTATGAGAAAGCCTAATGTACCTTTCTAAAAGATGAACTTTCTGTTTGGGCTTCTTTCCTGTTATCACTTGAAAGCAAGAACTTAATAACTCCTCCAGCTTAGCTGACTGCAAAAGCCTCAGATCCCTTCTTACCTGAAACAAGCATACTCATTATTCAAAATTACACAATAGTTGATCTTTGGCTAGTCGCAAGATAGACTTTGAGTGCATTGGTTTAAACTTTTGAGGCTGCATAAACAAAACCACCAGTAAGTAAGCACTTAAGATCCACAAATCATTCATCGGCTATTCATCTAAACTTTAATCTTTCTCTTTTATTCCTTCAAATAAGACATTTTTCAGATTCCATTGCCTTCCTTGACTAATTAAAAACAAGCTCAAAAATAGGTCATGACACAAGTCAGACGGTGGGGGAAAAAAGGAACCTTCAAAAGATACTGGAAATAGGAGCAACGCCTATGCTGGTTCTTGTTTTTGTACGCCATCCTTTCAAGAATGGCACATTCCGCATGGAGGTGGACCAAGGAAGACTTCAATCTCTCCTCAAGCGTTTCAACCTCCGAACCCATCATGTCCCGTGGATGATAATTACCTCAGTATGCTGTCATGGAGATGTGAGCAAGCTTGGAGAGATAAGCCGACGGGGGAATGTCCTGGCCCAATAACTTAAGCGTCACAATCGCTCAAAAACTGAACGACCCAGTTCACTCGGGCATTGAAGCAAACAAAGAATCTGCACCCAACACGAAAGAAGGGTCATACTCACAGCTCAAAAAGGAAAAGAACAACCCAGCTTGAGAACTCGAACAGGCACATCAATAGTTGAAGTCACGCAAAAATCACGTCGACCCTGATAAGCTATATGTATGCTGCCTAATCGATTAATTTAAGTCAGAATAATCAGTCCAGTTAATGAGGACCTACTGAGGATTTACAGAGAGCCACCGGAGATGGGTGGCGACGCCC
Organism: Lenwebbia sp. NSW1173648; assembly: GCA_029784005.1. Lineage (NCBI taxonomy): Eukaryota > Viridiplantae > Streptophyta > Magnoliopsida > Myrtales > Myrtaceae > Lenwebbia > Lenwebbia sp. NSW1173648. The sequence continues at coordinate 8,269,228 of JARCGZ010000005.1, forward strand.
AAGACGATCAGTGGAATTGACGAGGAAGAGAGCTCACCCAGTAGTCCAGAGATTGACGAGTCGAGCGGAGACTTGGAGGGTGCAGTGCTTGAACGAAACACGAAACACCATGGCTTATTGGGTTTTTGTTTTCTTCTATTGTTACCTGTGGCGGGTGGTTTCCAAGAGGATTCCCGACTCGGGTCACCCGTCAAAATTACTGCTTTCACATGTTACCCGAAAAAAAAATTGCCCGACCCAGGATTTTTTATCCGGTTTGGGTTTTGGTGCAAGACAGGCTTTTCTTTCACAGTCCATCCGTCTGCTGCACAAATAACTAAATGGACCTGATTATTGGGCGGGCCAACCCTAAGTGGTAATAAAGTGATCTGCCCAGGCCCCTAAGGCCCAAATCTCCAGGCCTGTTTTGGTGCCCACACTGGCCCAGAAGATGTACAAGGTGAACCAGGCCGGCCCAGGCCACCCAAATTATTCGTTCGCGAAAATAGTCTTAATTGATGAGTACAAATTAGTGGCGAGCAGTTCCAGGCCGCCAAAACTCATTTCCTAGTTTTTGGAATCCGGAACCTTCCTTGTCAATCGGTTCCAGAGTCGAATCCAGAATCTACCTGGGAACCAACCTAATTTCTTTTACTTATCAGAAGTTCACAGCCGTCTAGTGATTTATGCTCAAAAGTTTGAGGGCAGCACGACTATAAAGGAGGAAACAACAAAATCATAAAGAGATTGACATATTTTCTTGGTTGCGCCATGTTTGTGTGATGCTTGAATTTTGGTGAACTCATTTACTGGAGCAAGCCATCCCTGGATACCCCACATCTGTCGGTCTTTCGATCATTTTTAGTTGGCTGTGCACTGACTGCCCCATGCTCAACTGTGCATATATGGATTTGTTCTGTTATATCTCACGATTTAAGTGAAATCTAGGCAAACTTCTTAGCATCATAGCACATTCTCCGGCTCCCGGTCGTGCACTGACTGCCAAATTCTTCAAAGGTACGGAATCATCATGAGAACCAAACACCGAATCGTCAATCAGACATTCCTTCAAGCACGTTGTCCGCAAAGCATATTTTGGTTTGCAGAGAAGACCTATTTTTAATCTACACACACCCCATACCATGTATAGCGAAGCAGTGCTCAGTTTTCGACAAAAATGCTAAAGCTTACCTCTCGGAGTAAGTCCCTTTTGCCGGAGAGGAGACTTTGCTTGCAGCCCAAGAGAGGAGAGGGAGTGAGTTTCAGGACGAGCGAGAGAGTCGTTGTACCGGAAGATGAGAGGCGGAAGAGTGAAAAGAGAATTTAGGGTTAACAATGCTAGAGCAGCAGCCTAGGAAGCATCGACACTCTCCGGAAACTTTCGTGTCGTGACCGACACTCTTCGACACTCCGACACTTTCTAACACTCTCCCGACACTCTCTGACATGCGATCCACATGTGATCAGCACTCTAGACACGCCAGCGACATGCTATTCCAGCATCCCAACACGCCATTTCGACACGCACATGGTCAATTTTAAACATTTTCAATAAATTAGGAGTCAAAATGTAGATTTATCACAGATACATATACTTAAGTCATATATCCAGTCACCCCAAAATTAATATACCCAGTCAGCAAAAAAAAAACTTAATCATGAATCCGTAACAGAAGAAGAATAAGGAAAAACTCACTGATATTTTTATATAATCATGTATATATAAAAATATACATTTAATATATAACGTGTCCCAACGTGTCGGAATCCTCTATTTTTTTTAGAAATGACGTGTCGACGTGTCGTATCGTGTCGTGTCGCGTGTCACGTGTCGGTGTCGGTGTTACTTAGGCAGCAGCAAATCTCTCAGAACTTCAATTCGCGGCGAAGGATGAAGGTTTTCTTCGGCGTTCTCGTCACTGAACCAGAGAACTTCTAGGGTTTTTTTAGCTCTCATCCGCAATCTCGATCGATGATCGGACATTGTTCCAATTCCGCAACCCCCAGAAAAAATAATTAGTTAACCAAAAATTTCATGGGCACTAAGGTGGTAGGAGACGGCCACAGCGATGAAGCGGTAGAGTGGTGATCCCGACAATTCAATCGATTTTCCCGAAAAAAAATAAAATTAGAATAAGAGTTTTTTTGTTTTGTCGGAAATAAGCAATTCATTTATCAAACATTAAAAGAATAACAGAGGTTATAGGTTTGGTCGGATATGAATCGTTCAAATTGATTTTATGAAAATTGGTCGTTTGGTCCATTAAGGTGGTTGTGAGGTGGCCATAGCGGGGAAGCCGCAACTATAGCAGTGGAGCAGTGATCGCGACAATTCAATCAATGTCCTCAAAATTTGAAAACTGTGAGTTACTTCTACGTATTAGGTTTGGTCAAGTATCAATCATTCAAATTGATTATGGTAACGCTCCAGAAAAAGTGTTTCTATTCCCAAAGTCTCCCCGGAATACTTTGGGAACAAAAACGCGTAATGTAAAAAAGTGTTCCCAAAGTGTTCCGGGAACACTTTTGACAAATAGAAACACTTTTGGAGCAGCAATAAGAAACAAAAAAAAAACTTACTTTTATGTTCCCGGAACACTTTTTAGAAACAGATTTGGAACATTTTTTAGAAACAATTGGGAACACTTTTGTTCTTGAACGAGCAGCTCCTCCCTCCTCTCCCTCTGTGCTTCTCAACCAGCCGACTCCGCCGCTCCTCCGGTGAGTTTCCGCCGGTTCCTCCTCTTCTTCTTCCTCTTCTCGAAAATCGACCGGCACCCGACACCGTGGGCGAGCTCGCGCGAGCCCACTCAGATCTGGTCGAGGCTGGCCTCGCGCGGCGAGCGCGAGCCAAACCCCGCCAATGCAGGCCGAAGGGCCGAGCTTCGACCTCGGACGGCAATGGCAGGGGTCGTCCTCGCGCTCACCGCACGAGGTCGAGCCCTGCTCAGATCTGGGTAGGTCGCCTAGGCGAGCTCGCGCGAGCCCCGCCATCGTCGAGCGCGAGGCCGAGCCCCGCCCAGATCTGGGCAGGGCTCGCGCGAGCCGAACCCCACCATCGTCTACGATGGCGATGCAATTACCAAATGCGTTTCTGTTCTTTTTTTGTACCGAGAACAGAATTTTTTTGCAGTTACCAAACGCGTTTTTGTTCCCAGAAACTGTTGCCGGGAACAGAAACAGAAAAAAGTGTTTCTGTTCTAAAAGTTGTTCCGAGAACAACAACGTTACCATACGCAGCCTAATTGACCTACCCAAACTCGAACTCGTGACATTCATTTGCCACCTCTAAGCATAAACATTATTGGATTCTTTCTTTGTTCAAGGATAATCATATTCGTTTGGGACTTTAAAATATGTAAGATAATGAACTAATTCAATCATCTAAGACTCCATTTGTTTCACAAAAAATGAATGATTTAGATAACATTTTTCCTAAAAACAATCGCTTGTATTCGCTTGAAATAATTAACCAACGAAAAATATTTTTATTATCAATAACAATTTATATTTATATATTTTCGTGGACGATAAAGATATTTCTCGTTCATTCATTTTACAAGCTATCGATTTTAGGAAAATGTTTTTCGATATCATTTATGTTTCATGAAAAAAAAAAAAAAAAAAAGGCCGAAGTGGTAGATCTTAAGCCACGAGATCAATTAAGTGATTTGAGGAGCCGTGTGTATATGTGGATTACGCGCGTGACATCCACTAACAAGTATAAAGAATTTCATTATTATGTTATGTTTGTTTCGTGAAAAATAAGTGATTTAAAAAATATTTTCATAAAAATAATTGCTTATATTGCTTGAAAGAATTAATCAATGGACAATATTTTCATTACCGACAATAATTTATGTTTAAACATTTTCGTGGATGATGATCGTTCATTCATTTTTGTATGCAATACAAACTATCATTTTTAAGAAAATATTTTCTAACTCATTCATTTTCTGTGAAAACAAACGCACCCTTAGAACGCTCACTTAGGTTTTGGCTTGTGATTTACTCTATGTGATTAATAGAGCGCTTCGTTAATTCAGAATTAATGCACTTACGCATGTGAGTTGAATAGCTTACATGTATTTAGCTATGTCAACGGTTCAATTCGAGTTTACATGATACCCGAAATGAATCAAAATGTATTTGATGTGTGCATGCTTTGACCCAAATCGAAAACACGGTTTGGTTCGGGCCAGGTTTCGAGTTTCCTCTTTTATTTTAGGGAAAAAATCACCAAAAATCCTGAACTATGCCCATCGTGATTCATTTACCCCGAACTTTTTTGTGACACAAAAAATTCCAAATTATGCCCATTGTGATAAATTTATCCCGAACTTAGTTTTGTGACACTAAAAACCCCAAAGCTTCTATCAATAAACGCGGTTAAGAATCTGACGTGTCGGCTGACGTGGTATTGTTATATGTTTCCAAACTAAATTAGGCTAATGTGGCACTTCCCACGTAAGAAAAAGATTAAAAAGCAAAAACTAAAAAAGCAAAGGAAAAATAAAACAGAGGAGAGAGAGATTGCAAATGGTCCGAGGAGCCACCGTCGTTCCGACTTCGCCGGCTAGGGCCGTCAACCACCGCAGACCGTCGACCCCCACAGGCAAGCGGAGGTCGGTCCCAGATGGTGCCGAGTTCAGTGTCGTGGCCGAGCTTGCCCAAATTGAGCAAATGACGAGAAGCTTCGAGAACGACCAGAACTTCTCTCCAGCTTAACAACTGGGCTTGCCTTGAATGTGGCCACATGTTAAGAATCTTTGGGTGTGACCTGAGAATGTTTGCTGGAGTTGAGAACTTCATCTTTTTTTTTTCTTCTGTAGTAGTTTATGTCTTCAAGTTCTGGGTTGATTCTTGATTTGCAATTTGTCATATTTTGTGTGCATCGACTACAAGTCGGAACTTTGCTCGTGGTGGTCGGGGGCCTTCACCGGCAAGTCAGAACTTTGGTGGCGACCTCGACCATCTGCAACCCCTCTCTCATCTTTGGTTTGATTCTTTTTTTTTTTTTTTTTGGGTTTCTTAATTTTTTTTAAGGGTTAATACCACGAAAAACCCCAAACTAATACACATGTGACAAATTTACCCCAAACTATTTTTTTGACCAAGAAAAACCCCGAACTGGTACACCTGTGACAAATTTACCCTGAACTATTTTTTTGACCACCAAAAACCCTAAACTGGTACACTTGTGACAAATTTACCCTAAACTAATTTTTTTTTTATCATGAAAAATCATGAACTGATACACTTGTGACAAATTTACCATCCGTTAAATTGGATTAATATCAAGAAAAATCCCAAACTGATATACCTGTGGCAAACAAAGGGTAAAAACGCCAAACTAGTACACCCGTCAACTGCCACGAGTAATCAAACTCAGCAATTTTACGGTTAGATTTAATGAAAACTAACGGATGATAAATTTGTCACAGGTGTACCAGTTTGGGGTAAATTTGTCATAAGTGTACCAGTTTGGGGTTTTTCGTGGTCAAAAAAATAGTTTGGGGTAAATTTGTCACAGGTGTACCAGTTTGGGGTTTTCCATGGTATTAACCCTTTTTTTTAATATAAGCACCACATCAGCCCAATTTATACTTAGAACATAATGATGCCACGTCAGTCGTCACGTCAGATTTTTAACGGCATTTATGTGCGGAAACTTAACGGAGGGTAAATATGTTACATGGATACAAGTTTGAAATTTTTGGTGTTACAAAAAAAAATCGGGTAAATATGTCATAATGGGCATGGTTCACGATTTTTAATGTTACAAAAAAAGTTCACGATAAATGTGTCACAATGGGCATAGTTCAGGATGGATGTCGTCGGGTCCCGATGACTTTAATTTCTGAGCAGGAAGCATGGCATTTCCTTATATTCGTTCACCGAAGATGAAGTTCCTCCAGAATGGGAGATGATGAGGCTCCATGGCCGTCCAGATATCGACGTGCAAAACCGTTGTCACCACACCCAGTGAAGGAACTCATAATCGCTGCCGCCACTATGAAGGCACCTAAGACGGAGAATCCTTGTTTTCCTCTCCCTCCCTCCACCTCTCTCTCTATTTAAGAAGAGTCGGGTCGCGAGTATGATAAATAAGTTTCTCCGTTACTTTTTTTTTTTTGTTGGAACTAATATTTTCATTTCACTTGAAAAAGAGGTGTATAGCTTCAAGATAATAATGAAAATCAAATAGAGCAAGTAAATCTGAAAAATAAATCAACTTGATACGACCTGTAAAGACTCTCTCATTCCACCATAAAGACGGGTTTGTTATAGCATCAAAGTCCAACCGACGGTCGATCAGTGAATCTTGCATCAACGATGAGCACATGCCGAGATATCCTTCTCCACTTAAGGCTTTGCCAAAAGGCGGTGCGTGCCTAGGTTCGACGTCCCCGATACCATCATAAAAAAGAGATAACAACAACACCAATAGGTTGAAAGAGTACAGAAAACACATTGTAAATTTCAGATCTATTTTTAGATTAGAATAAAAGAGCACACAAATCTAAATCTAGCTTTAGATCGGGAAAGAAGACTTGCAAAGGATATATTAGCTGATCACAAAATTACTTTCAGAAAACTCGACTGCTGAAACAGTAGAGGAGCCACGCTCGACTATATAGAACAAGCATCGTAGCCGAAGCGAGCAAGTAGATCCGAAATAGTTGATTCTTTCGAGGCGTTCACACTTCAAACTTATGAGCTCACCGGACATGACTCTCCACGCAAAAGAAGTCGGCAAAATAGTCCGCAAAATCAAGAAAAAAAAATAAGAAGTTGAGAATACGAAGAGATAGGAAAATTTAAAAAAAAAAAAAAGGGAAAGAAAGAGGATGGGGGGTGAGGAAGAGAAAGAGAATGATTTCTCTCTCTCTCTCCCTCAGAAAGTTGCTGCAGGAGGGGCTTGGCGGCAGTTTGGGAAGGGGGAAAACCTAGGGTAGTGAGCGAGCTCCTCTGCTACTTTATATCACTTAAAATGTCCATGTATGGTACCTTAGTAATCCATAACAATTTTGATGGAGAATATCAGCCTCCATGTCAGAACAATGTTCGATCAGTCCTAAATTTGTTGCCACATTGACCACGTCAGCGCTTTCGGAGAAAATTAGCTGGAAGAACTACATTGGAATTTCGCGAAAAATTTCATGACTATTAGCATAAATGAAAAGTTTATGACTGAATTACTATCTGTACAATAGGTTTATGATCGATTGGCTAATTTCCCGCCTTCATGCCATATGACACTTTTATGAAATTTATATATTCCCATTTTTTCATTTTTATGTCGTTGCAAAATAAAATTCTAATGATCAATTAGCCCGTAATTTGTACACTAGATCCCTCATATAAATTTGCCTAATTCTGTGTCTTTTTTTAGAACAAAATTCTTTATTTCGTAATTTCTTTCTCCGTCTTAAAAGCTTGTATCACCAATGTTATCGTATTCATTACGAGGATCAATTGTTTCTATCCTACATTCGCTATTCGGAGTATCTCACGAAGCATGTGCAAACCGTTGGTTCATGTCCATTACCGTAATAGAACGATATAAGCCGATTCTTCATTACGATAACATAGATCTAATCCTATGTGTTGAGAATACAATATTTTTTATTTCATTAATGTACGATAATCATATTTAATGTGAAATTCCTTGCTCTTGTTAGATATATTGTATATATTAGGATTAGGGTTTTTCCTTTAGTGTATGTATTTACGTTTATACCTTACATTGTATGTATATTTATATTGGCATTTTGCCTAGTTGTAATTAAGTATTCCATTCTCTACTTCTCTAAATCTATCATGGTATCAGAGCTAGGGTTTGCTTCTTGTGAATACTGTACACCAATCCCCGATTATCGTCTTCTTCATTGCGCCTTAGTCTCACGCCATCCACCCAACGTTGTCTTCATCGCTTTGACTTCATCTCGCCAGATCTTCTTCGTCTTTCGCCTTGTTCTCGCGATCAACCTCGGGTTCTGTCTTCATCATTCATATATATATTTGCTTCCGCTTTGATTTATTGATCTTAGAATCATGGTAGATGGTAGTGATTGGATTGATTGTTATTCTGATCTAGTCAAGGAACTTCAGGCTGAGGAAACTAGACGAGGAATTCTTGGTGCTCCTCCATCTCTAGATCCCTCTACAATACTGGCCACCCCACAGCCTGGTTTCCCGTCTAGCTCGTCTCAGCGTGGTTTTCAATCTGACTATTCTCAACGTGGTTTCCAGTCTTGCTATTCTCAGCGTGGTTCTCAATGTGGTTCTCAGCGTGGTTCTGTGCGTGGTTCCCAGCGTGCCTCTTCTCGGTGAGGTTCACGTTTTTATTGTAACTACTGTAAGCAAAATGGACATTCTGAAGATTGATGTTTCCACAAGAGGCGTGATTTTCTTGATGCAACCTCGCACTTAGTTGCACCTGTCTTTGCTCCATCCGTGGACCGTGCCACTTCATCCTCGTCTTCGGATGATTGTCTTGCTAATATTGAGGCTCAGCTTTCTTGTTTAGCTCAGCCTCATCTTGGTTCTTCTAGTGCATCTTCCTCTGTTGCTACCGCAGATGCTGCGCAATCCTCAGGTGATAGTTCTTCCTAGATTCTTGACTCTAGGGCCGCTCATCACATGACTGCCTCTGCTCATTATCTCACTTAGTAGACTGCACTAAAAAATTCAGAAGGGTTCTTTACAGGTGATGGATCCTCTCTTATTGCCACTATGCAAGACCATCTCACTGTCCCTAGCAGCTTTAATGTGCCTAATGTGTTGCATATACCAAATTTATCCCTTAATCTTTTATCTGTTGGGCAACTTGCTGATATAGGTTATATAGTGACATTTACTGTTGATTCTTGTGTTGTGCAGGATCGTACGAGTGGCCGGACGATTGGCAAGGGTAGTAGATATGGAGGATTATATTCGATGCAGCATCTCCAGCTTCCCTCACCTCAACCTGTTCTCGCCATCTTCGACCTTGACTATTGGCATCGCTGTCTGAGTCATATATCTGCATCTCGTTTGTCTTTTCTGTGTCAACAGGGTGTGCTTGGGCCTGTTTCATCTACTATTATGCATCCTTGTACTAGTTGTCCTTTAGCTAAACAAGATGCACCTCATTTTCCTGTTAGCTCTTTTATTTCCACTACCTATTTTGATTTTGTACATTCAGATGTTTGGGGTCCTGCCCCCCAACTTTCTAAAAGTGGTTTCAAGTATTATGTATCGTTTATTGATGATTATTCTCGTTATACCTAGGTTTATTTCATGAGTTCTCGTGATGAATTTCTCTCTATCTATAAAAACTTTACAGCCATGATCTCTACTCAATTCTCTAAAACTATTAAAGTTTTTCATTCTGGTTCGGGTAGGGAGTATCTTTCTACAGCTTTTCGTTCTTTCTTAACTTCTCAGGGAACCTTACCTCAGTTGTCCTTTCCCGGTGTTCCTACTCAAAATGGTATTGCTGAGAAAACATCGTCATATTCTAGATACTGCTCGTGCTCTCCTGTTGTCCAATTCCGTTCCCACTGAATTTCGGGCTAAAGCTCTTTCTACTGCTGTCTATCTCATAAATCGACTCCCGTCTCTTGTCCTCTCCAAAGCCACCCCTCACCAACGTCTTTTCTCGAAACCACCTACTTATCACCAACTTCGTGCTTTTGGCTGTATGTGTTATGTGCTTCTTCCACCCCATGAGTTGCCAAGTCAGTTTAGTGTGCTTTTTTAGGCTATAGCACAGAACATAAAGGCTACATGTGCTATGATCCTTCTTCACGGCATATTCGTATCTCTCGTAATGTTCAGTTCTTTAAGCACCTACCGTTCTTTTCCGCCGCTTCTACTTCTTCACAGTCTTCTCTATCTGTTTTTATGGATTTTCCTCTTGATTCATCCATTGGTTCATCTCGTGTTCCTCCTATTATATTTTCTCCGTCTGACCTAGTGTCACCACCTTCTCCTTTTATGCCTCCTCCTTCGTCTACTTTACCTGACACTCTGACGCCTCTTGACGATTCTCGCCCATCGTCCCCTCGGCGGAATCCTCCGTAGGATTGTGGTCCTCCGGCTAGATATGTGGCGGCTACGAGTTATTCTGATGAGTTTGGTTCCTTTATGGCTGCTGTCCACACTTTGCAGGAACCATCACATTATCATTTGGCGATACGACATGGCGAGAGGCGTGATGTTATGTCTGCGGAGTTATCTGCTCTTGAGCGCACTAGTACGTGGGATCTTGTGCCTCTTCCATCAAGGAAGTCCTTGATATCTTGTCGCTGGATCTATAAAATCAAGACTCACTCTAATGGTAGTATTGAGCGCTATAAAGCGTGTCTCGTAGCACGTGATTTTGATCAGGAGTATGGGATTGATTATGAGGAGACCTTTGCTCCTGTTGCCAAAATAACTTTCATTCGCATTCTTCTTATAGTAGCCTCTGCTCGTAATTGACCTCTCTTTCAACTTGATGTGAAGAATGCTTTTCTTCATGGGGCCATTCGTGAGAAACTCTATATGCAGCCACCTCCTGGTCAGGTTTGCCGTCTTCGTCGGGCCCTTTATGGTCTTAAACAAGCTTCTCGAGCTTGGTTTGAGCACTTTGCATATGTTGTTCGGTCAGCTGATTTTGTTCAGAGTGAGAATGATCATGCTATGTTCAGTCACACTTCTCCTCCTGGTTGTACTATTCTGCTACTCTATATTAATGATATGATTATTATTAGGGATGACTCTGCTCATATTGCTTATACTAAGCAACATCTTCACCGTCAGTTTGCTATGAAGGATCTGGGTTTCTTACACTATTTTCTCGGTATTGAGGTTGCTCGCAGTCGACGTGGTATTCTTCTCTCCCAGCAAAAATACATCGCTGACATTCTAGCTTGTGCTGAGTTATCTGATACTTGTACTGCGGTTACTCCTATTTAACTTCATTTACAGCTTCGTCCGGATGATGGTGAGCCTCTATCTGATGTCACTCGCTACCGGGCTCTTGTTGGCAGTCTTGTCTATCTTACAACCACTCGTCATGATATCGCATATGCTATTCAGCTTGTTAGTTAGTTTGTAGCGGCTCCTCATACAGTTCATTATGCTGCTGTGCTTCATATTTCACGATATCTTCGTGGTACTTTGACGCGCTCTATTTTTCTCCCATCGACTTCCTCACTTACTCTTCGTGCTTACTCTGATGCTGACTAGGCAGCCGATGTTACTGACCGCAAGTCCATTACAGGATTTTGTGTCTTTCTGGGTGATTCTCTGATTTTTTGGCTTGCCAAGAAACAGTCTGTCGTGTCTCACTCTTCTACTAAGTCTGAGTATCGTGCTATGGCCGACACTACAGTTGAGATTATTTGGCTTCGTCGTCTCCTTGCTGATCTGGGTATTGACTCCCCTGCTCCCATTCCTCTTCATTGCGACAACAAGAGTGCTATTCACATTGCTACAAATCCGGTCTTTCATGAGCGTACCAAGCACATCGATATTGATTATCACATTACGCGTCATCAGCTCCAAGCATGCATCATTTCTCTTCCCTTTGTGGTCTCTGCAGCCCAGCTTGCCGACTTATTCACCAAATCTCTTACATCACAACGATTTGTTGCTCTTCTTTCCAAACTCTCGTTGGTTGACCCACCTTGAGTTTGAGGGGGGTGTTAGTTATATTGTATATATTAGGATTAGGGTTTTTCCTCTAGTGTATGTATTTACGTTTATACCATACCTTGTATGTATATTTATATTGGCCTTGTGCCTAATTGTAATTAAGCAATTCATTATCTACTTCTCTAAATATATTAGTTCTTAGTTGGAACTCTTCGACTATGGTCTCCATGAATTATGCTCAATCATGGGCAAGCATTTGGTTTTTGTTTATGAAACTTTCATTCTTCACTAGCAACAACAACGACATCACTTTCAATTATCTAGGGTATCCACCGTTGGTTGTTTTGTCTTGCTTTTGTCGTTGTCTTACGCTGCTAAAAAAAACAGCTGTCTTCGTGGTGTATAGGATTGGATGCTTTCACAATGACAATTAATAGCAATTCGATATCAAAATAATATAAGTATACTGTAAATTGAAAAACTTCTCGACTTTTTATTTATTTCCACATTGCATGTAGCAATTACACGAAATACCCATAATTCCGAAGTGTTACGATTGCGAGATTGGCTGATATGGATAAGAATTTTGTTAGGGAGTGTCCCGAGATACTCGTTAAATATATTTTTAACAAGAAAAACGCTTGTGATTTTCAACGTACTTATTACGCATAATACGAGGAAGGCGAAGCATTGAAAATCGCAATCTTTCCTTAAACAGAATGATGTCATTCTCGATAATGTCAATGCTAAATGGCCTACGAAACGAGAAACTCATTTACAGATGGTACACGCAATCGGCTCAGTTGTTTGAGGGGTTTGTAAAACCTTTTCGAAATGTACGAGAGAGAGAGAGAGAGTAGGATAGACATAAAAATAATAATTAGCGTGTCGATAATCACCAATAAGTCAGGACATGGTGACTAATAATGCTGATTATCATTAATAACCTTCTTAGTCTGCGTTTGTTTCGCGAAAAATGAGTGAGTTGAAAAATATTTTCCTAAAAACGATCTTTTGTATCGCTAAAATATTTTTACTATCGATAACAATTTATGTCCAAATATTTTTGTGATCAATGAAAATATTTTTTATTCATTCGTTTTTATCAGCGATACAAACGAACGTTGTTAAAAAAATATTTTTTAAATTACTCATTTCATGGCCTTCATGTCTTGATTACACATCCCTCGAATATTCCCTTAATTAAACTATCTTGTTTCCTTCTTCGACCAAATTATTCCATGATCGCGCATAGGGGCGAGTCCCAATTAATAATTACGTAGCATTTCTTCAACCTATAAATGAAGCCCACAAGCAAAAATTATTAGCTTAAATGGCCGACCACGACAATGATAATGACTTTCTATTCCTCGTAGCCTTTTACCCCACCGCCGACAGCTTCTCATAATGTCAAAATCTTGACCCTTCCGTTCCGTTGACTATCCGTTGAATTCGAACTCGAACCAACGCCGTAAAGCTTTCCCACTCAAGCCGCTCGACCGTTGCAAAAAGAAAACCCAATTGAAAAAACCGTTACGAGGGTGGAAAAAAAAAAAACCCATATTAAAGAGCTCGGCGACACAAGAAAGATCAAAGTAGTTGTAATTGGGAAGGCTTCGTCTATTAATCGAGCGACGTGTGAGTTGCTCGATTTGATAGATTCCCGTGAAAATCCACAAATCACGGTTCAATAAAAACCCACTCAAAAAACGTACGTCATAACAAATGACCGTCGATATGTCCATATACAAAAGGAGAAAGCGGCTTTTTATCGATATGAGATGGACCGGAACTAATTCATTTACGGGTGTCCATATCAACAACGCATTATATGTGGGATGAGAATTTGTGTCCATTCAGAAGAGAAAGGCAGGAAATGCGGAGGTGTTGTGTTCGTACATTTCAATCATGATTGAAGAAGGGCTAAGCTTGATCATCGTAGTCACGGACACCACAATCGCCGACGACACCTCTGCTCCATCTACCTATCTGACCAATTTCTATCTCTCTGCTCTCTCTAAGATTAAACAGTACGCGAATGATTAAGAGGCGTGGCTTCGCAAATGATGACGCTTAACGGTGGTTAAGGAGAGAGAGATGGGAAACTATGCATATGGTGGTAATTAGTTTATCTTAGTGTTAGCTAAATTGATACGTTAAATGCGATTAAGAGCACGCACAAAATGGTTTAAAAATAAAAAGCGCGCACAAATCCCCGTTGGAAAAGAAGTTAACATATGACCCTCGAAAATTAATTCGAAAGTGATGGGACAAGGGGCATGTTTGTCAATTCGACCAGATGGAGGGGGAAAAAGGAAGAAGACAGCATCAGCAAAGCAGCATATGCCACCGTCGCAGAAGCCTTTAGCGTTTTCCAGCTGTGACCAAACCCCACCCAAGTGGACCCCGCTCTTTGAGCCCAATTAACCATGGTTAAACCAACTGACCTACCCTAGTTAGCCTCCCACTCTCTCTCTCTCCCCGCCCTATTAATCGCCTCTCGCTCACTTCACTCACACTCTTCACTCTCCCTTTCTCACTCTGTTTTCACTGCTTGAGCTAATCTTCACCATGTGCGCACTACGCCCCCTCGTCGCCTTCCTCCTCGTCCTCCTGTGCTCCGCCGCCGTCTCCGCCCACAACATCACCGAGATCCTCGAGGGCTTCCCCGAGTACTCGCTCTTCAACTCCTACCTCAGCCAGACCAAGCTGGCCGACGAGATCAACAGCCGCCAGACCATCACCGTCCTCGCCCTCGACAACGGCGCCATGTCCGCCCTCGCCGCCAAGAAGCCCCTCTCCGTCATCAAGAACGAGCTCGCCATCCACGTCGTCCTCGACTACTTCGACCCCCAGAAGCTCCACCAGATCCCCAAGGGCTCCACCCTCTCCACCACTCTGTACCAGACCACCGGGAATGCGCCCGGGAACACCGGGTTCGTCAACATCACCGACCTCCAGGGGGGGAAGGTTGGCTTCGGCGCCGCCGCCCCCGGCTCGAAGCTCGACTCGTCGTACACCAAGTCGGTGAAGCAAATCCCCTACAACATCTCCATCCTCCAGATCAGCGCGCCGATCATGGTCCCGGCGATCCTCGCCGCCCCGTCGCCGTCGGCCTCGGACGCGAACGTGACGGCGCTGCTCGAGAAGGCCGGGTGCAAGACGTTCGCGAGCCTCCTCGTCTCGAGCGGCGTCATCAAGACGTACCAGTCGGCGATGGCGAAGGGCCTGACGGTGTTCGCGCCCGACGACGAATCTTTCAAGGCCAAGGGCGTGCCTGACCTGAACAAGCTCACCAATGCCGAGCTCGTGTCGCTCCTGCTGTACCACGCGGTGGCGGACTACACCCCGATCGGCTCCCTGAAGACGAGCAACGCCCCCATCAGCACCCTCGCCACGAACGGCGCCGGCAAGTACGACTTCACCGTGAAGACCGCCGGCGACTCCGTCACGCTCGACACCGGGGTCGACTCCTCGCGGGTGGCCAGCACGGTGCTCGACTCCACGCCCGTCGCGATCTTCACCGTCGACAGCGTCCTCCTCCCCTCCGAGCTGTTCGGCAACTCCCCGTCCCCCGCGCCGGCGCCGGAGCCAGTGACCGCTCCTTCCCCGGTGCCGGTCAGTCCAGCTCCAGGCCCGGCGGTGGAGGCCCCGTCGCCCCTGGCGGCCTCGCCTCCTGCTCCGCCGTTGGAGACACCGGAGGGGGCTCCGGCGGGGGGCCCGGCGGATGAGTCTGCGAGCAGCAAGTCGGATAACTCGGCCGGCGACTCGAAGGCACCTGCATTGCTGGCGGCGGCGGTCGCCGTCTCTGCGACTGTGGTTGCTTCTCTCCTCATGTCCTGAGCGGTAATTTCACGTTGATTTTTGGTTTCCTCTTTTTCGTTTTCCTTTTTATTTTTATTTTTGCCACTTCTCTCGGTTTCTGCATCATCCATCCGTTGTATCTTGTTCCTTCTTTGCTGAGAGATTCGATTTTATTTATTTATTTTTCGCGATTTCTTTTATTTAGTATCAGAATTTTAATTTTCCGATTTGAGTTTTTCTCGATTTTAGTTAACTGAGCTGAGCAGAGCACCGACGTTCTGGTATTGATGATAGCGATCGGGTGTTACGCGGCGCACCATTACGATTGTGTGGAACTTTGTCGGTAGTCCTGTGAAACGAAGCGCGAGCCGCGCTGGAATTGACAGCGAGGCCACGTGGAGGCGCATGGACGGTGGGGTCCAGGTCAACCTTTTTCCAACCATTTACGTATTTCCTTTTCGGGCCTTTCCATCGGGTCTCTTTCTTTAGGAAAATTCGAGATTGCCCCCCCAACATCATGAAAGATTTGCAATTTAAACCCAATCCGGTCGGAACTCGATAGGCATTTTGTCGGTCAATTTTGCCATCGATTTGGGATTTAATTCGACTTTACTAGAACGGGCTTTCGCAAATCCTATTCGATCAGATTGAAACTGAAAGATGGAATCAACTTCGCGGTGAGAGGGTGAGATGGGGGGCTAAAATGAAATTTGACCATAGAGGGCAAAAGAGAAATTGGCACTTGATGTTAGACCAGTGCACTTGCTAGTAGTAGATGACGGCTGAATGGGAGCCATCCACGTGTCCTTTCGTTTTCGATTTGGTTTCACAGCGGGGGGACGTTGTTGGAGGGTTGAACTGCACGCGCCGGTGCGAGTGGGTCCCCCTGCAATTTAAAGTGCGCAGGTCGGACGGAGGGTAGCGGTGGGCTCAGCTGTGTGTTGTGGTCCTAGCGGTCAATTCGAGCTTCTGCTTGCAACCCGTGCCCACCGATTTTGCGACAAAACAAAGGACCAATTCGAATCGACCAGGCTCTTCGTTGGTGCTTGCGATTCAAGGGTCGCTCGATTGGTGAACATTATTTATGATCGACAACATTTAGCATGAACTGCTGTTTCGAGGATCGGAGACAGATGATTGATTGTTGTAGGACGTGGTCCGAATGTGGTTGCGATAAAGGGTGGTTGCGATAAAGGGTGAGCTAAGCCGAGAGGGGTTTAGGAATAGACATCGCGAAGTGAGTAGAGGAATGAATGCTCGTTATGCTTTCATGTTTTGAGGTCCTCGTGTTTTGAATGCAACAAGAATGGTTAGTACATATTCATTGGAAGCGAAAAGCGACGTATCGATAGGTCAATCGAGGCACAAATTTGTCCTCCCCCTTAACATGGAAAAGCGAGGATAATTTGGTCAATTTGTCCTCCCCCTTAACATGGAAAAGCGAGGATAATTTGGGATGTGCTTGTTTCAAGGAAAGTGATTTTCAGAAATTCGTTTTCCGGAAAGTGATTTCCCGGAAATCATTTTCGCGGAAAACGGTTTGTTTTCCTTTGTTTGGTAATATGTTACTGAAATTATTTTCCGGTGTTTGGTTTTGATTTAGAAAAAGATTTCAATCTCATGAATCTCAAGTTAAAAAAAAAAACGATTTTATTAGCACCAAAGGTTTATACTATTTTTTATTAATTATTAATTATTAATTTTTTATTTTATTTTCCTTTTCTTTTTATCTATTTCTTCTTCCTTTGCCGGTCGCCGGGCCTCGACGATGACCAGCGACCGGACACACGAGGTCAAGCTCGCCGGCCTCGGGCTACCAGCCACAATAGTGGGCCTCTCACTTCCAAATTAAATGGATTTTCTCGATGAGGCTAGCAAATCTAGTATTTGAACTCGCAAAATGAAAAGGAAGCCCAAATCTCTGGGCGTGTTCTCCTGAAATGGAAAATGGACGTGATTTCAAAAACCAAACAGATAAAAAAACATTTCATAGTTGGGTTTAGTACCAATGTCTCTATCTTTCCATGAAACATTAGGATAAAGTGTGCCACAAAAGGCTGCTTGGATAGCTACTACAACAACTAATCAAAGAACAAGTCTATTGTTAATATAGTATGAAGAACCAACATCCAAAGTCTGAGACTTGTCAATATCCATTTCCTCTTCTACCTACGAAATCTTCAAGCCATGACTTCTTTAGCTTAGCACTCTTGATAATGAATGCCTTTGCAACTCTCTCATTGTCCACCAGATAATCAAAGGCATATGCAAGGGTGGCTTCATCAAAACCTTCAACCTCCATCACTTCTTTGTAGAGCTCAGCAACATCCAATTGATTTTTACTCATCTTTTTTAATGCAGAAGCAACCTCTCCAATTTGCTCCGAGAGCATTGCAAACTCATCCTCCTTATTAGTGGCGCGACTTTGCTTTCTATTAACTCTTGATGGATCTTCTATTCCTTTGATAGTATTGTCACTACTATCATCTAAATCAATTGAGCAGTCCACATCCACTGTAGGAAGCAAGTCGATGTCACCAAATTGTTTTGCAAAGCTTCCTGTGGCCATGTCTTTTCCAGCCACCAGAGCGAGTTCATTATACATCTCGATTTTCTTGTTCAAGTACTTCTCATGGGTAGGATGTGTCACACCCCGAACCTTGGCGCGCGACCATCCCTTCCTAATGTTAGGTCAAAGGATGATGTCCCAAGCAGATCATCGACCCATTTCTTTTTATCTTATAATTAAGCACATGCGGAAGCGATAACAACCACGGACAACAAACAACAGGGATAGACAAATAGGAAATACAACAAACAACAACAAACACTTTTTATTTATATGCTTGATTAGTTCACAATACAAACATAATTTACACAAGTCTTTCTCGGACCGATCCCCTTAGACCCACAAAAAGATATCGGGTTGGGTCGGGGTGCACTACAGCCGATACACTACTCATACACTACCAGCTATATACAAGACGGCCACCGAAAACTCCTCCACAGCTGCACAAAACCCCTAGGCCAACAACACCGGGTCAACCCTGATAACCTGGCGGCGAATCTGGGTCCTCCTCCTCAGAACTCTGATCTGGGTCCACGATCTCCCCGTCCGGCATGTCAGCATCTGTCGTGTCCCAAGTCTGGACGATTGGACCCGCACCCAGGGGTACATCAAACCCCCGAATCGGTCCTACGGGAACACCAGCCTGACACAAGAACCAGGCCTTAAAGAGGTGTGCCACATAGTGCGGCAACCCCTCGTCGACCCAGACTGTCGTGACATGCCATTCCCACACGTCCTCAGAATTGGCGACATGACGGTGATGAAGTACCGTCATTTGGTCGACCGGGACGCCAAATCTAACGTGACGCGCGGCCATCTCGAGGACCTGAAAGGTGATCAGCCAAGCGCATGAGATATGAATCTCAGCGGGTCAACGCCTAAGTCCGATTAGGACGTTGATTCATGCAGACAATCTAACAGTTTTAGCGAACTAAACCCACCATCAGCAAGGCAACCACATGCAACGTACCTCGCCTCGAGCCATACGAAAATTATATCATGGTAGGGAATAAACAATGAATTAGGCAATCAACTAGAACATTCAGCCAAAATCATGTACAATGCAACAAGCGCGTTCCGGTCAGCACGGCTAAGAGATACCCCACTCTCGCCACAGTACAGCCTCACTGCTAGTACTCTTCTGGATTAACCGGGCGTCGTCCTACTACGTTACAGCGACGGCATCCGATAGCTCCATCAAATTTCCTAAGGCGAGCACACCGGGAATCATTCCATAAAGGACTACCGACCAACATAAGTTACGACCGGCATCTCATCAGCCGTGTTATCCGGATTATCCGTCGCTGGCAGGGACTAACAGGCAACCAATAAGCCGTGGAATCCCGGGCGGTACGTCGCCGGCACACAGACTTACCAGGCAGCGACCCATGCCAACATGGGTATCGCTTGTGCCCCCAGTTACGTTAGGGTGACACGGTGAAACCATCGCGTGACCTCGCGTTTAACACCGGCTCTCGAGCCAAATCTCATTTTGATGCAATCACACTCACATCATGCTCAAACCTGGCCCACTGTCAATTTCATGCTCAAAATCACATTTGGTCACGCGAATATTCAATTCCCATTTAACATGGCATTTCGACACTAGTGTGATCATTCAATATTTAAGCGCAATCAACAATCAGTCCGATCCACGATCAGACGCCACAAATTATCGACACAATACAACATGCAATTAACCATGGTAACTATTCAACCTAACCACGGTTAATCCAACTAACCACAGCAGTTAATTAATCTACCACAGTAACTATTTAATTTAAATATGGTAACTATCTAATCTAACCACAATTAACTATCTAACCACGGTAACTATCTATTAACTGCGGTAACTAACTAATTAATTACGGTAACTAACTAATTAACCTATTAAGTGTAATTAACTTCCTAATCAAGGATTAGGGATTAACTCACTAATTAACTGGCGGCGACGGTCGGCGGCGATCGGCGAAGGGCGGCGGCGGTGGTGAAATTTTCGGCGGCGGTCCCTACGGACTCGTCTCGTCGATCCGGACGCAACCACGATGTCGGATTTCCAAAACGACACCCGGACGACGATGAACAGCGACTGGACGGCGACTGGATGGCGGCCAAACGACGACAACGGAGCTCAACGAGTGGGCGACAAGCTCGGCGGGGCTTCGGCCAAGGTCCGGCGAGGCTTGGAGAGCGACGGTGAGCCGTGGCGAAGCTCGAACATCGGCTGAACAGGGGCTGGACAGCGGCGGCAAGGACGGCAGGGGGCTTGGCTGGGCGCAGCACGCGGCGGCGGGGGCTAGGCGCGGTGGTGGGAAGGTGGTCGGCGGTCCGGCGGCTCACGGTGGACGGCGGCAAGGTGAAGAAGATGAAGATGAGATGATGAAGATGGTGATGGCACCGTGAGAAGCAAGGGGGAAGGGCTGCTGTGCGTGAGAAAGAAAGAAGAGAGAGAAAGGAGAGAGAAAATTGGTCTTTGGGGGCAATTTGGTCATATCCTTGGTCCAAGGGTATTTTGGTATATAGCCAAAAGTCAAAAAGTAAGATTTGACTAGCATTTATTGAGGTGGGGCCCACGGTCATTCGGTATTAATTATTTCTGGCGTATATGAATAATATCTGAGGGTATTTCGGTAATCTAACGATTTAGGACTGGTTCAGAATATTTGGTTCAGGGTTGGCTCGGGCGCGAAGGAATTCGGCGAAACTAAATTACGGCGCGACTAATCTAATCGAGCTAAAATTAACTACGCTTTAATTGACGACTAACGCCCTTCAGATTGAACGATTCCGCGTCCGACAAATGTCACTAAATTCCAACAGTCCAATATTATTCATTTAATAGGTCTTAAAATTTCGGGATGTCACAGGATGTGCCTGTAAAAAATAACAACCAACACCACAGGTACATGCATCCTTTTCCATGAGTAACAAATGCTAAGAGTATAAGTTACATTGAAATCTGAAAAGCATATTACCATTATTTCTTCATCATAAACTTCCTTCCGAAGAACCGTGATCATCTTCAAGTTATGGTCCCACTGAAATCCACTCTTAACCCGCAATTTTTGGATGGTAGCCCAATTGTTTTCAATAGTTCTAAGATGATTGTCCACATGGTCAGGCTCGCATTCAGTCCCAAATCTATCATTTATAGCTTGAGCAACTCAAACAAAGGAAGATGGTTAAAAGGTGGCTGAAGGTTTGTTCCCCTTTGAAGCCTCATCAGCTAGAATCTCTAAAAACATACGCTCCATTGGACCTGACCATCTGAAATGCTTGGCCTTCCCTTCTCTAGTCTTGCCCATTGCTACATTATCGGATATATCCAACATAAGAAATGGAGTCTATACCTTCAGGAATTTTCATTCCTCCAGGCCTTGAAAGTGCATTTGTTAGAATACGAGAGTCATGTGCTGTGCCTTCCCAACCGGCCAACACATAAATGAATTTTAAATCAAACGTAACAGCTGCAAGAACATTTTGCGTCGTTTTGTCTTTTTTACCACGAAATTTTCCTTGAATTTCTAGGGGAACCGATGCACGAACATGAGTACCATCAAGAGCTCCAACACAATCCTAATGTACTTAAGTAAATTAGTGAATGTAACAACATACTTTCAAGATGAAGTTCGTGAAATTTGTCATATTACATACCTTATAGTAGCGATAAAATCTTCTATTCTTGGATATTGTCAGGGATGTCGTGCCATCTGGTGGTCTTATAACATGCTTGTATAGTTTTAGAATTGCTTGTAAGACAATTCTAAAGTATTGATGAACAGTCTCAATAGACCTATTCAACCTTGACCCTATCACTCTCAACCTCACGTTATGCCCCAAAATATGGCAAAAGACTAGCAATTGCTCTTTGATTGACACATTTACTGTTTCGTGTAACAATTTATTTGACACAAGAACTCTACACAATTCAAAGAAAACTTGTGGTCTCATACATATTTGATTGACACAATTAGTATCTCCAGAATGAAAAATGCGATTCATGAATAACTCTCTCTCAAAATCTCTTTCGCTCCATGGAACTCTAGGTATCTGACTACTTGAAGATTCATCCTCCATAACTAATATACCAACTGCCATTACTGACATTGCTGCACCCATTATTGCTCCATTAACATCATTGTTTTCCATCTACAATCAATAATTTTCATTTCTTAATCTCAGAGCCAGTCAAGACATATGTTTTATCTCAAAGATAAACCCAACAACAAACATTCGAATGAAATAAAAATATCATCAAAAAGTGAAGACAAGTGCTGCTTAACTTGACATATTAGCAAACATCTTGCAAGCTCAAGAGGGCTAGACTTTTCAGGGTTCAAAACTCAATTCCGCTGAGTTTACTAAAGGAACGCTAAAGGTTCAAGAGGATTAAACTCAGTGCAGCAGCAGCACATGTGCACGATGGTAGATTCTACACAAGAAGGCTTATGAATGATTGCAATGAGGTATTGCTATAAATTATAATTGATGGTTTTCTTTCCGTCTTGACAATTTAACAAACATATTTCATGCTTTTAACAATATGATTCGCATAGTTCAAAGAAACAAAAAATGATAACACCGTCTATCTCCTAGGTGAACCAAAGCATAAAATGCAGAATCACGGATACTCTATCAAATTCTTCACAAGAAACTATAAGAAATTTCTTTCAATCAAATTCTAAGCAGCAACTAGCCAAAGAATATTCTCAACGATGCCAAAGAAAGTGTCAATGCTACAAAAGCCCTGTGGAATCTATATCATAAAATGCACAATGATAAAATTGAAATACTCATCAAACCATGAAACACCAACCGAATCGACTCATATTGATAGATTACCTTGTGTTTCATTAGAGCACATATTCGAAAATTTCGAACAAATCAGCGAAAAATCGAGCAAAAAGGTTGAGCGTTAGACATATTACCTTATATCTCTCGCGGTAGGGTAGAATCTCCAATTAGGCTTGACAAATGCAAACTCTAGGATCTACGGAAATTTTGAAACCGATTTCTACGATTTTGCTTGAAGAAGACGAACGGAAACGAGAATCATCAAATCTTCATAGGCTAATTTCAAATCGGAGGGGGAGAGAGAACCTGAAGCTGTTCTGAGTGTCATTGAGGAAGAGCGAGCTTCAATGACGAGCTTCAACGACGAAGATGAAGAGTGTCGGTGAAGAAGAGCCGGACCTTCATCGACGACGATGGTGAGCGTTGAAGAAGAGCTGAATAAAAGAAAAAGAAGCGAGTGAAAAAGAGCGTCGTACCTCAGAGAGAGCGGGAGAGTCAGATTTGCGAAAGTGTTTTCACCTTCTTATTTCGGGGAATTCACTTTCCTATTTTAATGAATAAAACTTTTGTTGACCGAAAAGTACTTTCTGTTGACCAAATCATTTTTCGCGAATCAAACGGACGAAAGTCCGGTAAACATTTTCCCTGAAAACACTTTCCCTTGAACAAACACACCCTTGGTTACGCTTGAAAGGAAGCCGTGGATTAAGGTGGTCATACATAAAGGCAACTGTTTGGTCACTCAATGAGTGAGCATTATTTATTTAAAATGTTAAAAGCGAGATAAATGACATTTTTTTTCTTTTAATAATTTGCTGATTTTATATTTGTGGGAAGGCCAAAATCCCAACCTGTTGGGTATATGACTTAAGTATATATATTTCTGATAAATTTACATTTTGACTCATAATTTATTGAAAATGCTTAAAATTGACCCGTGCATGTCAAAATGACGTATCAGGATGTAGGACTCGTGTGTCGCTGGTATGTCTGAAGCGCTGATCACATGTCGAAGAGTGTCGAACACGATACGGAGGCCATCGAAAAGTGTCGGTGCTTTCTAGCATCGCAACCGCTTATCTAAGGTAAACAACTGAAAAGAAAAGAATTTCAATCACTAAACTATTTCCTCTGTACGCACTATGCTCGTGCCTGATCAATGCGGGTAAAGTCCCATGTCGGGCAACTGAGGAGATACTCCGAGACTTATCATGGGTTGCGTTCCCTTTCTGACAAGCTATCTTTTCGAGATGAGTTCTTCTACCCTTTGTAAAGCATCTTCACCAATTCAAGATTCTAGATATATTTTGATGTTGTTTCGAGATGAGTTCTTCTACCCATTGGGGACTTTTGACCTAGTCAAATACATGGGCTAGGTCGATGGGCCAAGCACAGGCCAATAGGCCTTTGTTCGCCTCGGAATATAATTTTTTTTTTGTGGTCAGAAATAACATTTCATTTCGTTCACTTCCTCGGGATATAAAAGAGAAATATAATAGTTTAATTGCAAATCAAAATACATCTCAGACAACTTCAAAACAAAATAAGCGCCAGACATATTTGACTCAAATTATACAACCAGACATTTGAGATTTTTTCATATTTTGCGGGGTCCAGACTTCACAGGTGAGCGATAACCGGTCAAGTGCACGAGGATTATTATGAGCTGAAAAGGACAAGAAAAAACATCAAATACATAAAAACGATGACAAGATGGCATATGGGCTGAAGACGGAGGTCGAAACTGAGCCGAAGGGGAAAAGGACCACAGAGAGCACTGGCAATCGCTGGACGCTCCACAAGTTATTTTGCGGTTGCCGGAGATAAGCCTTGAAATCACACTTATTATAATATGAGTACTCGCGGTGAAGTTTCGATAAGCCCCGTAAATTGCATAAATAGCTCGGAGGTATCTAGTCGTGGGGTTGGAGGCGAATCCGAAGACCTTCGACGGGAATCGGCGACGGATTATAGATAAATTTCTCGTCCGGTATGGCCTTCTTCAGCTTGAACTTGGTCACCAGATTGTGCATGAAAACGAGTATTTCGAGCCTCGCATACTCTTTTCCGGGGCACATGCGAGGTCCGCCTCCGAAGGGCACGAAGGTGAAAGGTGCGGGCCCGTCTCCTTCGAATCTTGTGGGATCGAACTTCTCCGGATCAGGGAAGTACTTGGGGTTCTTGTGCGTGGAGTGCACCGTCCAAAATGTCTATTACACAGTTAGAATCACAATACATTCGTTACTTGCTGATTATTTATACATTCACGACACAACTTAACATATGGAGAGCACTCGACACAGATTCGAAAATTACCTTCCATCCTTTTGGAATTGTATAACCAGCGAAAGTGAAATCCTTCGTTGCCTCTCTATATGCCCCTTGTGCGGGCGGTAACAGTCTCATCGACTCGCAGGCCACGTTCCACGAATACTTCATCTTCTGAACGTCCTCCCAGTTGAGTAATTCAGCTGGACCCTTAGATTTGGCAATCTCCATTTGTTCTATGAAAATTAGAGAAGTGTATTGTTAAGCAAATAAGTATATCAAAAGCATCTAAGTCGAATTTGAAGGTTATTACCTTGATGAACCCGCTCGTAGATGTGGGGAAATTCAGCCAGATAGTTCACTATGGCTGTCATCGAAGAGCTCGCGGTGTCGTGACTTGCAATGAGCAATCCTATTATCTTGTTGGAAGCATCCATCTCGTAGAAAGTGGGCTCGTCGTCATCTCCTTCTCGAAGCGCACGAGACAAGAGGTCCCTCGAATTCGCGTCTTTGCCCTGGGAAATCTCCACCTTCCTTCGTCTGATTATGTTCAAGAGCTGGCGCCTCATAGCTTTTCCTCCTTCCATTGCTCGGTTGAATGGCGTGCCCGGGATATTGATTGGCAACGCGATGAACCCCGGAGAGACTCGAACAAACGAGTCGGCGAACTTCGACACCATCTCCGGATCTCTGACGTTCATGAACAAGCGACATGCCAAAGCGAAGGCATACCTCTTCGATAGAGGAAAGACCTGCACTTCCTCATTTGGAGACCAATCCGCCGCGAAGTGCTCCCTTGTCATGGAGTCCATGACGGGTATGTAACGTTGGAGCTCTTCGGGCTTCAGGAACTCCGACAAGAAGCTGCGGGTTTTCTTGCCATCCCTAGTTTCGAGCTTTTTCTCCTGGAACTGGGTGATCTTCTTGATGGAATCGGGCCACCAGGAGGTGACGTACTTGCCCTCGCCGGAGAACAGGAACTTGTTGCCGGTGGCACCGCAGAACACGGTCATGTCCTCCCCGTACAAGTTGGTCCGGAAGACATCCGACGAGTGCCTGGCGGTGCGATCGTTCACGAATTTCTCCGGACAGCCCCTCTTTCCGGCGGCCATGAATCGCAGGGTCTCGCCGAGGACGGGCCATCCTTTTCTGCCGGGTGGGAGGTGAGGAGTGAAGCGCTTCTTCCAAAATGCGAAGAAGAGAAGAGAAAGAGAGAAGCCGAGAATGCATGTGGCATAGAAATCCATTCTTATTCTTCTCTCAGAAGGCAGATAGTGTGAGTATGAGAACGGAGGGGAGAATCATCAGGATTTATATAGGAAACAGGGTCATGCGAGGTCCTTCATTTTTGTCCTCATGAGCTAATTCATGGGCATTTCTTTTGTGAAATTTTTTCCACTTTCATTTTTTTTTTCTCACGAGAATGTTCCCAAGTCAAAATGTGACGGCAGTCTAACTATAGAAACCCAATTTTATTCTTCTTTCCAGATTGTCAGCATTGGACTGCTGAGAGAAGAATAAAATAGACAGCCATCACATTTTCTGGGCCAAAACCTTATCTCACTCAAAAGTATGCAGGGAGGGTGCCGGAGCCCGCAAACCTATCCCGGTCGAGAAATTATTGAGTGAGTTTGATATGCCACGGCGTCAAACTCACCCAATATTTTCTAGTCGCGCTCATTTTTGTCAGTAGGGTGGTCTGACCCTATGGTGGTCAAAGCTGGCGGGCTTAAAACTCTTTGGTGGATGAAGAGGAGTTTCATGGAGAGAGAGGCTGCGGGGAATAATGCGCTGAGTTAGTATAAAAACAAAATTCATAGATATCTTATATGCATGTATAGTAATTGTTCACCTTGAAATGCTAGATGCATTTATGAGTGTAAAGATACCAAAAGTGTCAAAAGTTTCGTACGCCGCTCAACTTTAATGTCAAAAGTTTTTTTCAAATCACTTTAGTGTCACTTTTTGAGAAAAATTATCACTTAAGTGTCAATTCTGATTTGGATATCCTGAAATACGATGTGGCAATCTTTTTCTATTAATTTTTCAGCCTTGCCGACCTGCCCAGTAAGGCAGTAAGCATTAATAGTCTCAAATAACGTCGTTTTCATGTTTGGACAACTGTCGCGACCTAAAAATCGATTTTTTCAATTTTAGGTTAATGGATTGCCAAATTAATTAGATTAATTAACTTAGCTCGAACTCTCCCAAGTTCTACCAATTCGTAACTTATGTTCAATATTTAAATGCAAAGTATTTTCAATAGGAGTCGCCACTAATCATTTGTGGTAGGTTGATTAGAAACCTAAATAAAATAGTGGGAGAACTATTCTATTTCTGCGAACCAGAGATTAAATGAGTTCATGGACTTGGTTACATTAATTGTTGATTAATTCCATTTCAGTACCAATTTTATTTCATGAAAAAATGTTTTGTCATGCGACTTGATTAAATTTTAACCTAAGTCACTAACAAAGATTATCATGCGGGTGCACGATCAATTAAATAACAATCAGAAATCAATGGTTGCAAGAAGCATGCGCCAAAGAATTATTTTTTCGATATTTTTTATTTACGAAAAAGATAAAAACTAACCTATATGCAATGCATGAATGAGCGATTCTTTATTTTCGGATTTAATTACAACCCTAAGTGAAACAATGTCAAAATACTTTATATCTCATATATTTTAGGATTTAAATTGCCATAAACCCTAAATTATTAAAGATCGAGTATTTTTAACATTAATTACACTTTTTAAGATGTAATTCTGAATGAAAATGCAATATACTCTAACGGTGGCTGTTGTCGTTGCATGATGAACTGGACCGAGGAAACGGTGGTTGTTGTCGTCGTCGCTTGTAGGATCCGGTCAAAGTAGGAGGGCAGCGTCGTTGGACTGATGATAGGAGACCCCTGCACACGTGCCTTGAATAAGTAGTGCAGCCAGAAGGGACCCACCAATCTTTAGCAAGAGTCCAGAATCCTTATGGCTGTTCCCTGGAGACTGACTGCGCCTCTTTGCTGGTGAAGACCGAGTTTCATGATCGTCAGAGGGGACGATAGACCAGTGCAAGAGGTGGGGTCCCTTGGATGGTGTAAGCAAAACCAGAAGCCAGAGAAAAGTTGCCCTTCTTTCCCCTTTAAGACATGCCTCTTTGCTGGTGAAGACCGAGTTTCATGATCGTCAAAGGGGACGATAGACCAGTGCAAGAGGTGGGGTCCCTTGGATGGTGTAAGCAAAACCAGCAGCCAGAGAAAAGTTGCCCGTCTTTCCCCTTTAAGACATGTGCTCTGGCGGCTCAATCCAATTAAGCTCAAAACCTTGAAATAAGTCTATTTATCGCCGGTCCGATAAATATGCAAATGCAATGCAAGCAGAAAATGAAATTAATGCATATGAAACTACACGAAAATGATTTAAATATTTTTTGTTAGAGACTAAAGTTAGTCTCTAATTTTTATGCAAATTTTTCCTAAATGAATTAGCCAAAATTTAGGTGTCAACAAACCGCATACATCGTACTGTATCAACTCAAGTGGCGTCTTTGCACGATAAATTGCTTCCTTCGGAAAGCTTGTTCTCCGATGTTTTCCAAGTACACACCCTTCATATAATTGATCGGGATGATCAATATGCGGTAAAACATGCACCATCTTCTTGCGGGAAAGTAAATTCAGTCTGCCAAAATTGAGATGCCCGAATCTCATCATCGGCACGTGCCTTCAAGCATCGAGCCATCTCATTTTTTATATTGAGAATGAACATCATGTCCTTCGACATCTTCACACTTGCAATGAGTTTATTATTTCGGTCTCTTAGCACAAGGCTAAGATTTTTCATGTGGACAGTGTAGCCTTTCTCCGGAAGCCGAACCAAACTCAAGATATTGGTTGACATATTTGGTACATAATACACATTAATAATAAACTGACGTGCACCGTTCCTCAAGCGAATTAGAAGTGTACCTTTGCCTTCAACATAAATTTTGGAGTTATCACCGAACGATACTTTCCCTTTGACTGTTTCATCCAATTCGGAAAACATCTCCTTTCGCCCGCACATGTACTTGCTTGCCCCGCTGTCTAGGTACCACGTATCGCTTTGTCCACCTTCATCCTCTTTGAAGGCCAGCATAAGAACTTGGTCGATAACATTCACCAAGTTTGCCTTTTCGTCGGCTCCGCTACTTTCTTTGCTCCAACATTCAAAAGCATAATGGCCAAGTTTATGGCAATGATAATATCGAATTTTAGATTTATCGTACCATGGGCCATTTGTGGTCTTTCCTCTTTCACGAGCACTTCTTTGATTCTGATTTCTGTTTTCGTTGTTGCGAACAACATCTCTTCTGCTTCATCCAGGACCTCTTCCTTGAAAACGATCTCGGCCTCAACCTCGATCACGATCTTGATTTGTCCCTCGAACATGCGCAGCAGGGACTCCACGTTGGTCTGTCTCATCTCGGATAGTCAACCGAGTTTGGAGTACTTCCTCCATAGGTTCATGCATGTTTCTTCTGAGACTTTCTTCATGGGCTTGCAATGAACCCAAAAATTCATCGATCATCATGGCATCGAGATCTTTGGACTCCTCAATGGCAACGACTGTGTGGTCGTACTTTTTGTCCAAGGGCCGAAGTATTTTTTTTACAACTCGAACATCAGGAACATCTTCACCGTTCCTTTTGATCTGGTTGACAATTGCTAGAACTCTTGTAAATAATCAGCAATCAACTCATATTCTTTCTTACGAATTACCTCGAATTCCCCTCTCAAAGTTTGAAGACGAATCTTCTTCACTTTTTCAAGTCCTTGGTGCGTGTTGTGAAGAATCTCCCACGCCTCCTTAGACGTCATGGCATTCGACACCTTCTTGACTATGGAATCATCTAAAGCTTGATAGATGATCGACATGGCAAGTGGATCTTTTGTTCGAACTTTCTCTAGGGCATTCCTCTGATTTTGGTTCAACGTGGCTTCGTCATCTAGGTCATTATAGCGAGTTTTGACCATTTCCCATACACCATGGGCGTCGAGTACGGCTTTCATTTTAGCAAACCAATTACCAAAATTTTCTTTGGTAAGACGAGGATATTGAAGAGGAAGTTGAGTGTTTGTTAAAGCTATGATCACAAATCGTGATACAAACTTAATGGGATAAATCGAAGGTGAGGCTCACACAAATACTCACAAATAAATCACGAAGGAGGAGGAGAACTTTTCTATATTTCTGTTTTCCCAATACATTCACCCATATCAAAATGGTTACAAGACACCCCTATTTATAGGCTTAAAACATGACTCTTGAACTACTCTAGATACATGAACAGACGCGATGTACATACATAACATTGGTATATGAACAACCTCTTGAAAGACTCATCTGATAATGACTCTACAATAAAGACTCTCAAAAGTAAGGCTACAATAAAGACAAGTCTTGGGAGTTGAACAGACATTCGCATGCTGATTGACACCATTCCTGAATCGAGACAACATCCATGAGTTTGATTTAACTTCTAACAAGCCTTACATCATACTTATCATGATCTGAGTACTTGGGGCGAAGTTTCGATAAGCCCTGTAAATCATATAAATAGCTCGAGTATTTCTAGTCATGCGGTAGTAGGCGGATCCAAAGACCTTTGATGGGGACAGGCGACGGATTATAGATAAACTTCTCGTCCGGTATGACCTTCTTCAGCTTGAACTTGGTCACTAGATTGTGCATGAAAACGAGTATTTTGAGCCTCGCTCTCACACCCCGAACCCTGGGCGCGAGACCATCCCTTCCAAACGTCAGGTCAAAGGATGATGTCCCAGGCAGATCATCGACCCATTTCTTTTTATCTTATAATTAAGCACATACGGAAGCGAATACAACCCTAGACAACAAACAACAGGGATAGACAAATAGGAGATACAACAAACAACCTTTTATTTACATCCTGATTAATCCGCAGGAAAAATAACATATTACACAAGTCCTTCTTGGACATATCCCTTAGACCCACAAAAAGATATTGGGTCGGGTCAGGGCGCACTATAGCCGATACACTACTGATACACTACCGACTATAAACAAAACGGCCTTCAAAACTCCTCTAGAGCTCCTCTGCACCCCCGGGCTAATGACACCGGGTCAACCTTGATAACCAGGCGGCGAATCTGGGTCCTCCTCCTCAGAACTCGGATCTGGGTCCTCGACCTCCCCGTCCGGCATGTAAGTATCCACCGTGTCCCAAGTCTGGACGATTGGACCCGCACCTAGGGGTACATCAAACCCCCAAATCGGTCATATGGGAACACCAGCCTGACGCACGAACCAGGCCTTGAAGAGGTGTGCCACATAGTGTGCCAACCCCTCGTCGACCCAGACGGTCGTCACATGCTGTTCCCATACGTCCTCAGAATTGGCGACATGACGGTAATGCAGTACCGTGGTTAGGTCAATAGGAACACCAAATCTAACGTGGCGCGCGGCCATCTCGAGGACTTGAAAGGCGATCAGCCAAAGCACATGAGATATGAATCTCAGCGGGTCAACGCCTAAGTCCGATTAGGAAGTTGATTCACCCAAGTGATCTAACAGAACTAGCAAACTAACCTCAACATCAGAAAGACAGCCACATGCAATGTACCTCTCCTTGAGCCATACGACAGATATTTCATGGTAGGGAATAAACAATGAATCGGTCAATCAACCAGAACATTCAGCCAAAATCATAAACAATGCAACAAACGCGTTCCGGTCAGCACGGCCAAGAGATACTCCACTCTTGCCACAGTACAGCCTCACTGCTAGTACTCTTCCGGATTAACCGAGCGTCGTCCTACTACGTTACAGCGATGGCATCTGATAGCTCCCTCAAATTTCCTAAGGAGAGCACACCAGGAATCATTCCATAAAGGACTACGGACCATCACAAGTTGCGACCGGCATCTCATCAGCCGTGTTATCCGGACTATCCATCACCGACACGGACTGACAGGCAATCAATAAGCCGTGGAATCCCGGACGGTAAGTCGCCGGCACACAGACTTATCAGGCAGCGACCCATGCCAATATGGGTATCGCTTGTGCCCCCAGTTACGTTAGGGTGACACGGTGAAACCATCGCGTGACCTCGCGTTTAACACTGGCTCTCAAGCTAAATCTCATTTTTGATGCAATCACACTCACATCATGCTCAAACTTGGTCCATGGCCATTTCATGTTCAAAATCACAATTTGTCACGCGAATAATCAATTCCCATTTAACATGGCATTTCGACACTAGTGTGATCATTCAGCATTTAAGCGCAGTCAACACTCAGTCCGATTCATGATCAGACGCCACAAATTATCGGCACAGAACAATAGGCAATTAACCATAGTAACTATTCCACCTAACCACAGTTAATCCAACTAACCACAGCAGTTAATTAATCTACCACAGTAACTAGTCACTAACTGTAGTAACTATCTAATTAACCTAATAAGTACAATTAACTCCTAATTAGGGATTAGTGGTTAACTCACTAATTAACTGGCGGTGACCTGCGATGGGCGGCGGCAGCGGTAACAAAATTTCCGGCGGCGGTCCCTATGGACTCGTCTCGTCGATCTGGACGCAACCACCGTGTCGATTTTCCAAGGCGACACCTGGACAACGACGAACGGTGGGTGGACATCGGCCAAACGACGACAACGGAGCTCAACGAGCGGGCGGCGGACTCGGCGAGGCGACGCGGCTGCACCGGCGGCACGGCAGGGGCTCCGGCGACCTGGTTGGATGGCGAAAGCAGCTGGACGGTGGCAAAATAGGAGCTGGACAGGGGCGGCAGCAGCGGCGGCAGGGCTGGGAGCGGCTAGGGTAGCCGACGGCTTGGCTGGGGGCGGTGGACGGCGGCGCGAGCGGCGGGCGGCGGTGGAATGGCGACGACGAAGATGAAGATGGGATGATGAAGATGAAGTTGACGTGAGGTGCAAAGGGGAGGGGTGTGCTGCCATGAGAAGAGGGAGAGAGGAGAGAGAATGGGAAGAGAGAGAAAAGTGATCTTAGGGGCATTTTGGTCGTTTTCATGGTCCAATGGAAATTTGGTAAATAACCAAGGTCAAAAAGTAAGATTTGACTTGCCATTAATGAGGTGGGTCCCACGGTCATTCGGTATTAATTGTTTCTGACGTATGAATAATATCTGAGGGAATTTCGGTAATCTGACGATTTAGGACTGGTTCAGAATATTTGGTTCAGGGTCGGCGCGGGCACGAAGGGATGCGGCGAGAAATATCCACAGCGCGACTAATCTAATCGAACTACAATTAACTACGCTTCAATCGACGATCAAAGTCCTCCAGATTGAACGATTCCGCGTCCGATAAATGTCACTAAATTCCAACAGTCCAATATTATTCATTTAATAGGCCTTGAAATTTCGGGACGTCTTCACATAAGTGGGTCATCGTCATTCATGGCTAAGAAAATCGGTTTTTTTTTTTTTTGCACAACTCCTAAGGCCTAGTCCAAGAAAGTAATTCTTTGTAAACTCTTCAATTTCAGTGTCAATAATTTAGGGAAAATTATCAAAAAAGTCTTTTTTTTTTTTGTGCCAATTCAGTCATAAACTTTTTGCATTTGTGTCAATTTAGTCCTTCCGGCCAATGTTGGCCAACTGGCTCTGACATGGCTTGACCGGCATTGACATGGCCATTTCTTTTTAAAGTAATGTTGAGAGTTACAAGTAAATAGGCATTTCTGTATTCAAATGGGAAAACAAATGGTCATACATCGACAAGGCACAAATCAAGCCGCGTTCTCTTGCATGCACAGTCATAATCGCATAGTTGGTCCTCGTAAATGACATCTCATATTTTTTTTTCACATAAGGACCAAACTTGAGAGACCCGCGGGAAGACTTTTGCCCATCTTTTAGATTGACGAAAATGAAGTTTCCAACGGTACAGGTAGTTCTCGAATCACAAAATTAAAAGATCGTAATTATCGATTAAAGATATTTTCAAATTTTACATATGATCTACGAGTTTTCAATCACAAAATATCCGTGATTATAACAAATTACGAGCGAGCATAATTTCTCTAGAACTTTATTGTTCCACGACGGACGGTGAACACATCGCGGCAGAAACATGGCGCTAAGAGATGGCGTCAAATTAGAATTAGCCAATAATGTTACCCATTCACACGGATTCTTTGGCCCTACTTGCAAACCAACAACATCTGCAATTGGTTATTTATTTTCGGTAAATAGGTATTCATCATTCTTTTATTCCTTTTCTAAACATTCGTTGTCCATTATCACGTCAAAAGTTAATATCGACGTGAGAAAAATTCCGTCCCCGTTCTTCAAAACTTGTTAGCTCATGTCATTTGTATATCAGTTGAGTTTCAATCTACACAATTGGTTTCATCCAACTAATTAATTGATCAAATTTTGTGTTGAAAATAGCTAAGTAATGATGAAAACTTCATACATGAAATATACGCAAATGGTGAATATGAAATGAATGAACGTCTTGAAAATTGTATGTATAAATTTAATTTCCATGGAGTTTATATTCTGTCCAACTGTAATTATAAATATTACAATATGATATTAAAATATTACCATATTACAATAGCTGCGTTACTGATGAAATGATAATTAAATATGGAACATACTGAATATATTTGCTTAAGCCTCCCTGCTTTTTTTATTTTTATTTTAAAGAAATGTTAAGAGTTACAAGCAAATAGGCATTTCTTTTGTCAAAAGGGGAAAAAATGGTCATACATCGACAAGGTACAAATTAGGTCACGTTCTCATGCATGCCCGGACTGATAGTACACGTGTAGTCATAGTCGCATAGTTGGTCGTCGTAAATGACATCTCATAGTTTTTTTTCCACAGAAAGACCAAACTTGTGAGACCCGCGAGAAGACTTTTGCCCATCGTGTGGATTGACGAAGAAGAAGTTTCCTGTTAGGATGCACGTGTGAGTTATGTTAGAGATGTCCCACATCGAAATTTTTTTGACAACGAGAACAGATCTGTGGATTTTTTACCCTCAAGGCGTTCTCTAAGGTTAAACTTCAGACCTACCTTAACCACGTGGGTAACCTCCTTCTCGGGAAGAGTAAACATGCATCAGTTTCTTAATCTTTTAAACCGTGATATCTATTGCACTACGGACTCATTACTGTACTGCTTTGTATTTGCTAACTCAGACAGCGTAACTTCCAATACTGTTTGGTAAAACTGAGCATGGAACTTATTTTCCATGTCCTCCCAATTCTGCACAGCATTCGGTGCCAAACTCGTGTACCAAGTAAAGGCTGCTTTTGAAAAAGACAATAAGAACAACCTCAGCATAAGGCATCGGTCATTGTTTGCCTCACCACATTTTGAACTAAACTTGCTTATATCTTCAACAGTGGATTGATCATCTTCACCGATGAACACCGCAAAATCTGGTATTTTATATCGTCTTGGGTATGGCACATATTCCACCAGTCGGGATATGGCTTCTGGTGTATCGATCTCGGTACCATGCCACCTTCTGTTCTCATGCGTTGCATCACTATGCTTGCGGCATTTTCAGTGATGCGTTGGTCTCGAAAGGGATCTATCGCTTGGACCATGTTTCCTCCTTGCCCCCTAGGTGGGGATGGTGGTCCCACCATGTTATCTACCAGGCACAACAGACGCGAAACAAACTATCTAGTTGAGGAGGCATACCCAAACCGACATTCACCGAGCTCAAAGGGTTAACCACTCCCACTGGTGGGTATCCTGCATTACCGACCGGCCTAACGTTATCAACTGTGTTCGGTAACACGTTGATCCTCGGATTCTCAACCGCTGGTATTGCAACATTCGATACCCGATTTAACCCCGTAGCGTTTCCATCAACAACAATTGGTGGGAATTCACTTACATTTATTGGGTTATTAACACTACCAGCACCGACTCTGCTCTGATTCTGGCGATCAGTGGTATCATTTCTCTAGAGTATCCTAACTCCTGCGGGAAGGGCTACTTGACTTAATTCTCCACTCCCACTCGGGATTACAAGATTTGTCAGTACCCCATCTGCTAGAAGACTCACTCCTTGACCTGAAGGCAGTTGGTTGGACGAACTAGGCTTAGACGTCAAACCTGTCACCATATAAGTAATCATTGGCTTAAGGACATCAGTAAAATGATTTACCACATGATTGGCAAGCTCATTTTGGTTCTCCTCGAGCACCCTCTTTATGGTGGCAACCGTAACAGGATCTGGTACCAACTCTCTTCTTTGGTCGTTGGTTAGTTCCCTGGGTATGTCACCCGAAACTCCACTTGGAACAACAGTAGCATTATCCTGGCCATCATTTGACGACCACTGAGGAGAATGACTCTTGCCAGTGGTGCCAACTTGATTCCTAGTTTTTGCGATAGCACTTCCTCAAATCGAACCACAAATGGTCCCACCTGGCATGCTAACAAGAAGTTCGCCAAAAATGTTCGCGACGAAAGATCTTTCACCGAAAAGCGTGGAGCTTTCGGATTTATTGATTTCTGCGGGTTCTTGTGATGATTTCGGACAAGAAGTAAACTAAATGGAAAACGATAAACGGAACGATAAAGTAAATTACAATAAAGATAAATGCTTGATGATATAAATTGCAGAGCAAACGATAAGTGTTTGATTATTGATTGATTGGTCCCTAACAAAGAGTCGTCTCCGACTATTTATCGCCTAGTACAAGGTATAACCGTCGCCTTCGATTACTTCACGTGCACCTTATCCCTAAACTCTTGGATTGGCTTCGATAACTACTCTCCTTATCCTTTAAGCAGTTTAAAACACGTCCTTAATTGCTCCACATGATTATCGGTGAAATGTACCGACTTCACAGCGTCGCCGACATTTACATCTAACTGAGTGTCGATTTCCGTGCTTTTGGCTACCAACATGACTCCCCGTGGGCTTTACGTTCCTCCTGTGGGCTCTGTAACCATTTAAGGCCCAGGCCGATTTTCGATGTCAACAAATTGAATTAACAGTCAACATGAGAAATTGCGATATTGACCATACTATGTATGTATGTGCTGCCAATTGCCATAGATGATTTGCAATTTCAACATATTGCCTAAGCCTCCCTGTTTTTTTTTTTTTATAGTAATGTTAAGAATTAAGAGCAAACATGTAATTTTTATTTTATTTCATAAGGGTAAAAATTGGTCACACAAGCCCAAGGTACTAAAATGACATCACATATTTTTTTCCACAAAAATGACCATAATTCGGAGGTTGCCCATCTTCCAGATGACGAATCAGAGTCATTCTACCACTCCTAGTTCATGAATAACAAAAGGAAAAGACGGTTATCATCGATTGAAAACATTATCAGATTCTATATATCATCAGCTCGTATGTGAAAATAATAATAAAACATACGTGATCACGATGAATTACGAATGAGCATCGATCACTTAGGAATTATAAAAGCTCCGACAGATAGTGAACAGATCGCGGCGGAAATATAGCGTAAAGACATGACCTCAGATTAGAATTAAACCTCAGACCCGAAAAAGAAGATTAGAATTAAGCCAATAATGTTACCCATTTACATATCTAATGAATGCCATGTTTTATTGATCAGACAATTACAAACACCCATGAGCATATTTCAAGTGTTAACGAATAAATTTCTTATTGCCTTTCATAATTTAACTTCTCGATCTCGACTAGATTCTTCAAACTAGATTTTGGAACGAGTAAATCTCCGTAAATTAGATTATCATGGTCGTCACTAGGTGGAAATGGAGATTGCTGCTCATTGGAGGGTGTGGAGCATAACGAATTTAGCAGTCACGTTGTTGGCCTCGGCCTTAGTAGCATAACTTCTATCGATTTTTAATCTACTGTGGTGTGATGAGAAATCAATTAAAATCCAAGAGTTTTTTTTTTTTTTTGCCACTGCTTCTGACGCCTAAGAAAGTACTTATTTATGAATTCTTCAGTTTCAGTGTCAATGACCTACCTCCAATCAGATCAAAGAGGCAAATTTATTTGACGCGCGAAATCTAACTCAAGATATCACCTAATCGAACAACTGAAAGATCTAAATACTTTGGGTATAAATAAAGGGCACCTTCAATTAGTTTTGCCGCTTGACTCCTTGATGGATCAATATTCCCATAACTTCTTATAAATGAAATAACGGTCAACATGAGAAACCTTATCGATAAAGCAATGATTTAGATGAAGCAAACTATTTGTGCATGTCTTGCCATAGATGTTTTGCGATATCAACATATTATCAAGTGAAGAGTCATAAGCAAGTAGGCATTATTCTTCAGAAGGGAAAAAAAATGGTCACACATCCACAAGGGACAAAGTAGGTCATACTTTTTCCATGAAAAGACCAAAGTCTTTTGCCCATCTTTCACGCTGTCGAACAGGAGTCATTCTCCATTCCTAATCCTCGAATCACAAAAACAAAAGATGGTAATCATCCATTGAGAATATCTTCAGATTTCCTATGTCATTACCTCGTTTTATATAGAATTAATTGTACAATATACGTGATTACGAGAAATTACAAACAGCCATAAATCCATACCCTAGGTGAACACGACATATTAGATTAAAGAGACTAGTGGTACTAGAGAGACAACTTCTCCTCAGGTTTAGGCCAACAACGTGACCGTTGAATTCGTCGCACTCCATACCCTCCCACGAGCACTAATCTCTATTTCTAGCTAGTGACAACCACGGTTCGAGCTTAGGATAAACGCAACGAGAATATGCTCGATTGATTCTCAAATTCCTCTTAAACCATATCTTGGCCGAGCTCTTGTCAACGCGACACATTGGATTAGCAAAACATCATGAAACGAAAATGTGAAAAAAGATCCAAGCATAAAGCATTTAAGGTAAAGACGGTGATATGATACTGTCTTCTTCTTCTTCTTTTTTCAAATTTTTGTGTGTGTTATTAGAGCACGTTTGTCATGGAAGAGCCAGAGGAGATTGTAATGGTATAGCTTTTTATGGATAGCAATTTTGTAGATAGCAACTCTGGGACTTCTTATTAGCCACTCCATAATTTTATATGAAACGACACGAGGGGGTGACCAAAGGATAAATTTTTAAGAGTTATAAGAAAATAAGCATTTTTTCAGAAGGGAAAAAAATGGTCGTACATCGAGAAGGTACAAAATAGGTCGCGTTCTCATGCGTGCCGTGATTGATCGCTCACCTGCAGTCATAATTGCATAGTTGGTCCTCGTAAATGACATCTTACATTTTTTTCCACATGAGGACCGAACTTGAGAGACGTGAGAAGACTTTTACCCATCTTTTAACTTGACTAATAAGAAGTTTCCTGCAGTATACGTAGTCTTGGAATCACAAAAGTAAAAGATTGTACTCTATGGATTGAAAATGCTTTTAGATTTTATACATCATTTCCAAGTTTAGAATGACAAAATATACGTGATTATGACTAATTACGAGCGAGCATTAATCTCTCCAAAAGTATAAAGCTCTAACGAACGGTGAACACATTGCGGCAGAAACATGGCGCGCTAAGAGATGGCCTTAGATTAGAATAAGCCAATAATATTTCCCATTTACAAGGATTCTTTGGCCCATTGTTTTTTATTTCTCTGTTCCAGATGGTATTATAGACAATTTGTATGTAGACTCCGCTAGGAGTACATATACTTGAGACGATGAAACTTGACTTGTTTTGTTTAATGCAGTTCTGTTATTTGCCAGTAAAAAAGGGGGATTAAAGCTTAAGCTTTGGTAAATAGGTATTCCTTTCTAAACCTTCTATGTCCATTACCTCCTGCTTTAATACCATGTGAGATTTTGTCGGACCACTACCAACTATTCTAAAAGCTTAAACCTAGTAGATGAATGTGTGGTTTATTATTTAAATATTCTAACATCAAAAGTTAATATCGATGTGAGAAAAAATTCCATTCTAGTTCTTCACTTCCACTGCATAATGATACTAGTATTTTAGCATCCCTGAAGATCATGAATTTTTTTAGTTTTAGTTTATCTAGTGTAGTCCAATTGGAAATGTTAATTATATTATATGGTGTTTAGTGTGATACGGTAAGAAGAATTCATTGATAGTAAAAAACTTGTTAGCTCAAGTCATTTGTATATTAGTTGATTTTCAGTCTAAACAATTGGTTGCATCCAACTAAATAATTGGTCAATTTTATGCATAAAATAGCCAAGTAATGATGAAAGCTTAATACATGAAATATGGCAAAAGGATACCTCAAGTGTCAATATTTGTGTACGGCGCTCATATTAGTATCAATATATATATTTTTTGGATCACTTAATTGTCAATTTTTTTTAAAAATGGTTATTTCAGTGCCAACTCCGATGAGCTTCACCAGAAATCTTACGTGGCGTCTACATGTCTCACCGGAGGATCCCAGTCAGCAATAAAAAAGCTAAAAGTTAAAAAAAAAAAACGAAACTAAAGGGTTGTAGCGGCAAGGGCTTGCACAGCCCTCATCCCCAACGCCCCACCGTCGCCGGCAATGGCCGGCGATGGGTGGGGATTGGTTGGCAAGGGTCACTGAGCCCCGGCACACCGACCGCTTGCTCGCCCAAATCTGGAGCCTCACCTTCCTCAACCTCCTGCCTTGCTTCCTCCTCTGCTTCACGGCCTCCTCGATAAGCCCAAATCGTTTTTTTTTCTTCATCG
Organism: Lenwebbia sp. NSW1173648; assembly: GCA_029784005.1. Taxonomy (NCBI): domain Eukaryota; kingdom Viridiplantae; phylum Streptophyta; class Magnoliopsida; order Myrtales; family Myrtaceae; genus Lenwebbia; species Lenwebbia sp. NSW1173648. The sequence continues at coordinate 8,309,983 of JARCGZ010000005.1, forward strand.
CAGGTTCAAGAATTCCTAGGAATCCATCGCAAAAGGTATCAACAACCTGGAATCTTGAGTAATTCCCAAATTCATGAGTAATTCCATCCGAATACACAGATCTCACTATTTGAAATCTTGCAGCTTTTACAAGAGATTATCGCAGAGGTTATCTGATGCGTCCATTGTTCTTGATTTATTTGCTTGTTCCCTTGATCAAGTCGGAGCTGCAGAACTAAAAGCTCCTGTTGAGAACTCGGGTGGATTTATGATGCTGGGAGAATCTTTCGAGTCGTATGAATTCACGACAAGGATTTCCACATGTTCAGGCCGATAGCAGAGTGCCCCACAAACATTATCTTCTTCCCCCTCCACCTTCTTAGCAACTCCCCTCCATCAAACCAGAAAAAAAAAAAAAAAAACCTCCAAATTTTTAGATGGCGAACGGTCGGCGGGGTTCACCGGCCACTGGCCGAGGCTTGGCGGCGAGGGCAGCTACAAGCAAGCCCCTTTTTTTTATTCTTGTTTTAACTTTTTTATTTGTTTTTGGCTTATTTTTAAGGTGAAGACGGAATTTTTTAAAGAAATTTTGAAGTGGACTTATTTTTTTTAAAAAAAAAATTGCCAAGTGGAGTCCACGTAAACTTATTTCTTAATTTTAAATGACGTAGCACTAAATTATTTTAAATTTAAATGCCACGTATATTTTTTGGCCAAAATCTCTTGCCGTTGACACTAAAGTGATCGTATTTTCTCCGATTTAGCACTTAAGTGATCCAAAAAAAACTATTGACACAAAAATGAGCGTCGTACATAAATATTGGCACTTGATGTCACGCTCCGAACCCCGGACACGCGAACATCCCTTCCTTGTGTCAGGTCAAAGGAACAAACCATTCAGAGCATTCAACAATTAGGCATTGATCACCACATCAAACAGTCGACAATAAAATCAACATATTGTATTCGAATACTTGAACTGACCACATGCGACTAATCCGTTTACCAACCAACTAGTTAATTAATTCATCGCCCTCTCGGCTCTAACCAAATGCTCGCTCGCGGTCAAACAATTGCAGTTAATCAAACAATCTAATCACTCACCAATTAGCCATAGACAACCTAGCTAACTAGTCTAATTTATTTAATTGGGGTCATTTAACCTAAATCCGATCTCTAACTAAATCGACCACAATTAATCTACTTGAACGCTTAATTATACTAATTAAACTAAACCCGAACGCAATTAGCAACCTAACCGAAAGTTAGGGGCTAACTCACAACTACGGTCCGGCGACGACCACGGGCGGCGATGGCGACGAAACGAGCACACAACGACGACACGGTGATCCGCGGCTCGGCTCGGACGGCTGTTCTCGGCGGTTCGGGGGCGAACGGTGACTGTGAACAGAGGTGGACAGCGGCTGGGGCTCAGGTTGCACGGCGATTCGCGGGTGGTTGAGGACGGCGGCACGGCTGAGGCTGGTCGGCGGCTCACGGGTCCAGCAGTAGCAGGGGCGTCCGGGTTCGTGGCTTCCGGCTAGGGGTGACGCGACGCGGGACGAGGACGACGGAGCTAGTTGCTCGGGCGGTCGGAGGTCTCGGGTGTCGCAGTGGCTGGACGAGCGACGGAGGGGATGGCGGTGGTGGCTGAACAGCAGAGGAGGAAAAGGGGTGCAGGTCGCGATTCAGGGTGGGGGGAAGTGGCGACGGCGGCTCAGCAAGCTCGCGGGGGACAGCGGCCAGCTGCGGACGGCGGCACTGGCGGAGGCGGGTGGCGATGGCGGCTCAGTTGCGACGGGCGAAGGTTGGAGGAGGGTCGCGGAACTCTCGACCTCGTGGAGCTAAGCAGAGGAGGAGGAAGGCCCGGGTCGGCGGGCTCATAGGCTGAGGGGCGACCGGCGGTGGCTGAGGCGAAGCGGCATGGCGCGGCGACGAAGGAGGTGGTGGTGGCTGGTGGTGCTGCAGCTCGGCCCAAGAAGATGGAAGGAAGAAGAAGATGGTGGCATCGGGGGGTGGGGGTCTTGTGTAAGGGGGGAGCAGAGGAGAGAGGAGAGAGGAGAGAGAGAAGGGGAGGAGAGAGAGAGTGATGTGAGAGAGAGAGAGAGGACTTGAGTTGACTTGGGTTGGTGGGGGCATTAATGGTGTGGGACCCAAAATTCAAATCACCATCAATTTTTTTTGTCTTGTATGCATAAAGTGAGGGCAGAAAGGTATTTTTCCGAAGGATCAAGCAGGAAACGAGATTTGGGCGTGAAAGGGGAGTCTCGAGCTCGAAGGGTTTCTGACAAGCGCTTCGGGATTTATCAAATCCCTATCTAGAACAAATTAAAATCGCATCTGATAATTGTCCCTTAGACCATAAAAATTCAATTTTATTTATTTTATAAACCTTAAAATTTCAGGATGTCATAATTTTTTTGTTCCATTTATTTTATTGCTCGACCATTTCTTTTTTCCGCAACAATTGGTATCAGAGCCAGTCATGGCTAAGTTGAAGCAAATGGAAGGTGACAGAAGAAGGAAAGTGAATATTTACCAGATTGATGGGAAGGATTCTTTCTTTTTGAAGAAGTAGATTGATAATCATTGTACTAGAAGAATCTGCACTAATTCCTATCTCGGGAGACATCAGATTCGATGAAGGAAGGTGATTTGTATTTGTTGGAAAAACATGCGTTGTGTGTTATTCGATTAACATTGTCTAGTATTGTTGCATTGGACATCGTGAAAAAGAAGACCACTCCAAGACTGATAAATGCCTTGTTGAACATGTGCAAGAAACCCTCTATGATCAATAAAGTCTACTTGATGCTATATTTGTTCCACTTGAAGATGTGAGAAGGTACATGGATTTAGGAGCATATCAATGAATTCAATGTAGTCAATTGAGTTCGATTGAGATTGACTTTAAAGATAAGGTGCATGCTACTACTGCTAGTAATTTCTCTATGTCAAGAAGCTTGACATTTGATGAAATTTGCATTATTTATGAGTGAAGATAGCTATAGAAAAGGATATGATGGACATGTGCATGCTGCTTTAGTAGGTGAAGGTAGAGGAAGAACTGATATTTGTTGTAGTAGGAAAATTGTGAACTTGAGCAAACGAAGTTAGTCTAGAACTGGTGGGGTTGTTAGAGTTGTGGCAAGAAGAAGCATTTTAGAATGGATTGCCTTAAGCTGAAGAATGAGAATAATAAGGGAATTAGAGTTTTTTTTTTTGACTTTCTTGCTAGAACTAGGTTTAGATGGAAAAAGAGTGTATTGTGTCGGGGGACGTCTGCCAAGGTTTGCCGGGCAATAAGGGCAAGCAAAGCTGCGGGAAGAGTTTCAAAAGCTAGGTGAGAGACTCCGCAAACAGTTGTCGCTTTATCTCATTCATCGCCGTTGATCACCTAGAGCTTTATTAGCTGTGACCTAGGAACAATTGTTAGTTACTCTGCAAACATTGTTATGTGTACTACAATCTGAACATCTCTAGGCCTTTCCCTGAACCTCCACTTGTTTCTGAACACTATTTAGATTTTTCTTGGCAATCAATCCTCCATTCCTTTTGCAAAATGGAGCAAATTCACCAAGGGTAACATCTCTACTGAACATAAATTTGGGTGAATTTTCCTTGGTACATCACAACCTATAACCCTTTGTTGCATGTGTATAGTATAGGAATATGCACTTTTTACCCCGACTATAGCATGACATCACCCACAAGAGCATAAGCGGGGCAACAAAACATGTTCCATTTGGTTTAATAAGTGGGCTTACCTGACCATGTTTAGCTCAAGAGTTTTCGAATCAATTGCAAGCAATGTTGATTTGTTCACTAACCAACCAGCCATGTTCACTGCTTTATCCTAGAAATCTTCAACTTATCCAGCATTGGAGACGAAATAGTGAGTTCTCTCTAATATAATTTTAATAATGAGTTCCACGACTCCGTTCAATTTGTGGTGTGTCGACACAGCGCAAAAGCGGCTAAGCTACTTAGAATAGAATTCCGCCCCTTTATCAGTTCGCAGGTACATGACCTTCCTTCCTACATTCTTTTCCATTATCACCTTCTACAAATTGAACCGATCAAGCACCTCGCTCTTTCTGCCGGCCAAAAAGAAAAGGAAGAACAGTGTGAAATTTATGAGCAATATGAAGTTTGATGAACTTTTCTAGTAAATTTTTTTAAATAGGTACATGGCCAAAAAATGGAGAAAATTACCAGAAAAGTCTTAAATCTATTGCAATTGTGACAATTCAATTCTAAACCCTTTTTTTTTTTGCCAATTGAATTCTAAACCTTTTGCATTTGTACCAATTCAGCCCATCCAGACAATTTTGGCCAGAAATGGTTGATGTAGCGCGGCTGACGCTGACGTGAATAATTTCAAATAACATTTTAAATATTTTTTTTTGAATTTTTTATTTTAGTTCTCTTTTTTTCTTTTCTTTTTCTTTCTCTTTTTTCTTCCCTTCCTTCTTCCTCCTGCTGGTCGCCGAGGTCTATCAACCAACCAAAGGCGAGGGCTGGCGAGGTCGACCTCACCGACCTCTGGCAAAGTTCGCCCCCGCTGGGCATTGGTGAGGACGAGTATTGCCTAGATTGGCGAGGTCGAACTGCACCGCCGTATAGCATCCACTTGATTTAAAGCTCAAATACGTACACTAACGCCCATATGGAATAGGTGTAATCGCCAATTTCTTCCAAATTGCCATTTTTGAGAATTGATTATGTAACAATCTGTGGGTAACTATAAGACTAACGGTCTGTTTTGGGTCACAAAAAAATAAATAGAAATTAATTAAAAATATTGTGGGATCCACTCTTTTAGTAATTTATGGCTCACAGCATACTGTTATTTTCACAATCTCCTAAAGGCTATTATGCTAGCAAAACCCGTGCGAATAGTGGTGGGAGGCAGAGACTAGTCGTTGTGCGTGTTCGGCAACACTAATGGATTGGTGTTGGAACCTAGCAGTAAACTTGTCAAAATGGGTTAAAAATTCATTTAATAACCCAAAAATATTTAAATGGGTCAAAACGGGAATGTGTTGAAACTTTGGGAAACTTATGGCTGAAATTTTGCCCACAACGGGGCGGGGCGCCAAAGCCCCATCCGTTTACTTGTGAGATTTTGAGCCCCGACTTCATTTAATTTCTCCCCGCTTCGTTTCTTGGGTGATGATTTTCCATTCGTGGTTTTTGAAGTTCTAGTGTTTGGTTCTTGGGAATGTTAAAAAAGAAGGCAAAATTCTTCTGGGATTAGCGATTTAATGCCTTTTGATACCATTGATCAACATTTTCTTGTGCATTATAACGAGGTCTTATATTAATTTTTTTTTTGGGTCAAAAGTCTTGCATTAACTTTTCCTGATACGTTTCAGGTTGTTTGCTTTTTTACATTTACTTTTTTTTTTTATGAATTTATTGTTATGACTATTGACTTTATTACTTTATATTTTTGCACTTCTGTATGGTATTAGTACATCATAATCGGTAATTAAAACGGAAAAACGTCCCATCAAATAATGTATGGCGTTAATCGATATATTAAGATTTCATTTATATTTAACTCATTACAAAAACTCGAAATTTGCATTGAGATAAATGGGTCGGGTATGTGCCGGGTCGGATATGGGTCGAGAAATTTGTATTGAGTTAAATGAGTCATAGACAGTTAAATGAGTTAATTTGGGTCGGATCATTTATGACCCAACCCAAACCCGACCCGATCATTTGATAGGTCTACGTAGCGGCGGAGACCATGCTCGTTCTCTTGTGATAGGTAGTCACATGAAAGAGACTAGGACAGGAAGAGAAGATGCGTGCATTTTCTGTTATTCAAATAAGACGAAGTTAACGGAGGGATTTGAGTTCTCCAATTTTGACATGTTTTAAGACTTGATTGCACTTTTTCAAAGTTTAAGGGCTCAATTATACTTTCGCAACAAAACTTAGAATTTCCGATGCACTTATACCCAAACATCATCTACATGTGTCTTTATCTAATCAATTGGTTGGAGGAAAAAGGTTACATAAAAATATTGTCCTCGTATTATCGTATGTGTACACACACTAGGTCTATATATCTTCCCAATCAGAAATAGAATCCCACTCATGTGAAACCCTTTTTCACATGAAAGGAGAGTATACGTACCCGTGTACTTAAAAGCTCCCTATGAACTAGTCAAGGTGCGCGAAAATTGACCCCAACAACCACTTAGCCACTAAAACCAAAAGAAGAAGAGGTAAACAAAAGGATTCCTCATGGACTCTAGTGCATGTTCACCATCAAAATTATCAATTAGCACATGTGAAGTTCACGAAGTGTGTTTGTTTGAAAATGTTAATGATTTTTTTGTACTCTATTGATGAACTCAACTAACCTTATGTAGAGCCCGTTCACGAATAAACCTAATCAGTAATCACTGATAGATTCATATGTTTTCATCAAGAATTACAGCGAGCACGCATTTGCCTATGAAATCTGTTCGAATTTTGTGGTGTTCGCGGGTGAGCAATAAGCGGTCAAAGTGCATGAGAAGTTTTATGAGCTGAAAAGAACAAGTTAACATCACATGCATACAAAGACAATAATCAGATGGCATACGCCGGAAAGACAAACGACTACAGAGGACACATGATACTCGAGAACAAGTTTCGAGAAGCCCTGTCAAATCATAAAATAGCTTGAAGCTATCTAGTTGTGGGGTAGGAGGCGAATAAGGAGACCTTCAACGGGAACCGGAGACGGGTTATAGCTAAATTTCTCATCCGGTATCACCTTCTCGAGCTTGAATTTGGTCACCAGATTGTGCATGAAAATGAGTATTTCTAGCCTCGCGTACTCTTTTCCAGGGCACATGTGAGGTCCGCCTCCAAAGGGAACGTAGGTGAAAGGTGCAGGTCCATTTCCTTCGAATCTTGAGGGATCGAACTTCTCTGGATCAGGGAAATACTTGGGGTTCTTGTGTGTTGAGTACACCGTCCAAAATGTCTATTTCACAATTAGAATCACAGGGCACGCCTCATTAGACCGACTATTCATACACTAATGACGGTACTTAGCATTTGTAGTACACTCAATGCAGTTTCAAAAATTACCTTCCATCCCTTTGGAATTGTATAACCAGCAAAAGTGAAATCCGTCGTCGCCTCTCTAAATGACCCTTGTGCAGGCGGTAACAACCTCATTGACTCACAGGCCACGTTCCATGAATACTTCATCTTCTGAATGTCGTCCCACTTGAGAAATTCATCTGGACCGTTACATTTAGCAATCTCCATTTGTTCTGTTGATATTAGATATGTGTATTGTTACGCATATGCTCAATTTACCTGCCCTTTTCAGTCTACACAAGCAGATCAGGACTGCAAATTAATTGAGCTACATGATTGGACTTACTTAGGTGCGCTTGTCTGTTCTTTCTATTGTTCTTTGATCCTTTCACTACAAACTCAGTAGGCTGGGATTTGATAAACATATCAAAAGCAACAAATGGAATCTGAAATTTATTACCTTGACGAACCTGCTCATAGATGTGGGGAAACTGAGCCAAATAGTTCACTATCACGGTGATCGAAGTGCTGGTGGTGTCATGACTCGCAATGAGTAATCCCATAATCTTGTTGGAAGCATCCATGTCGTAGAAAATGGTCCCGTCATCATCTCCTTCAAGAAGCCATCGAGACAAGAAGTCCCTCGCATTCGCGTCTTTGCCCTCCGAGATCTCCATCTTCCTTCACCTGATTATGTCCAAGAGCTCTCGCCTTATAACTTTTCCTCCTTCCATTGCTCTATTGAATGGCGTGCCTGGGATATTTATTGGCACCGCAGTGAACCCGGGAGCGACCCGAGCAAAAGGGTCGGCGAACTTTGACACATTCTCGGGATCTTTGATGTTCATGAACAAGCGGCACGCCAAAGCGAAGGTATAGTTCTTTGACAGAGGAAAGACCTTCACTTCCGTATGTGGAGACCAATCCGTCGCCAAGTGGTCCCTAGTCATGGAGTCCATGACGAGTACGTAATGTTGGAGGGCATCGGGCTTCAGGAACTCCAACAGGAAGCTGCGCTTCTTCTTGACATCCTTGCTAGTGATCTTCCCTAGGGTTTCGGGGAAATGGATGATCTTCGTCATGGAGTGGAGCCACCAGGGGGTGACGTACTTGTTCTTGCCAGAGAACAGGAACTTGTTGCCGGAGGCGCCGCAGAGCACGGCCACGTCCTCCCCATACAAGTTGGTCCGGAAGACATCCGGCGAGTACCTGGCGGTGCGATCTTTCACGAATTTCTCTGGACAGCCGCTCCTTCCGGCAGCCATGAATTTCAGGGTCTCGCCGAGGACGGGCCATCCTTTTGCGCCGGGCGGTAGGCGAGGAGTGACGCGCTTCTTCCAAAGTACGAAGGAGAACAGAGAAAGAGAGAGGTAGAGGATGCATGTGACGAAGAAATCCATTTGTATTCTTCTCTCGGAAGGCAAATACTGATAATTTGGCAAGGAAAGGATAGACTGAGGATGAACATGGAGAGCCAAATCATCAGGATTTATATATGAAAAAAATTTGGCGTGCTTTGGCCACTTATTTAAATTGTCCTTTTGAGCTAACTCATGTGCATTTCTCTTGTCAAATATGTTTCACGCGTTCATTTCATTTTTTTTTCAAATTTTGTTCTCAAGTCAAAATGTTTGGGCTGTCTAGTATAGAAGTACATTTTAATTATTCTCTCAGAAGGCAGATACTGACAATTTGACAATTTTAAATCTTCTATGAATTTCACGTGTGCTGTAGTAAAATAAGTATGAACCGATCTGATGAGATTCACGTAAAACTTACATAGGATCAACCATTTCTAATGGTCCATATTCAAGTGGGTAGATATACTGCACTAGAACAATAATTTCTACAATTGAAGGGCAAAGGTTTCGTTATTTTTGAATTTTGGATTGGGTCAATCATACTCATAGGGAAATGATTACACATGACCTATCCATTCTTTAGTCTCGTATGTAAGAAATAGATTTGCCAGCTACTACTTGCTTTTGTATTGTGAAACAACGAGGAAGCTAACAAATCTTGTTATTGAAGTCTAACGTGAAAAGAAGAAATTACTAGAGAAATTAACCATGAAAGATAAAGATATAAGAGATTTACGTGGTTCGATTCGAGTATCGATATCTACTTCATAGAAAGAACTAGCACCCAAAAAATCCACTAAGATTGGAAAATGCATAGTTTACGATTGCTCACTTGCTTAAGCGTTTCCAAACCTTAGGTAGTTAGGTTACACCCAAAACAAAAGTCAAAAGTGTTATCTCACAATCAGTCATAAAGAAACTCAGAGAATGAAAATGCTAACACTTCTCTTATTTGCATTAGTGTGTATTAATCAAGTAGAATTCCATCTTTTATATATTATATATAATTTGATTAAGTTTGCTAAAGAGACTTTCCATTTTTTTTTTATAGTTTTTGTATACATAGTATTTGTATAAAAAAGAAGAAATTCTATTTAGGAAACCTATTTTAAGAAACCTACTCGGATTGGATGTTGTTGATACCTAAATTTTGAAGATCTAGTCAGTCATTTATCGCATAAAAATTAGGGATCGACATTAGTCCCTAACAAAAAAAAATCATTTAAATTGCATATAAATATTAGGACCATTTGCATAAAGTTTGAATATTTATTGGACCGGCGGTGAATATTCGATTAAATGTTTTGAATTTAATTAAGTAGACGGAGCCCGCGTGGATTGGAAATGTGGCCTAGCCCATTCTTTTTCTCTCAAGGAAATGTGGCCTAGCCCATTCTTTTTCTCTCATGGCCAAAGCTTATATTACATGATTCATTAAGTCTTCATTAATATTTGATTAAAAGATGTATTGAATCGTATGCAGGGAATAATATATGCTAGAATTAGGAAGGCTTGCGAGATTATGGGCACATAAGAAGGCAAAATCTCGGATAAAAAGCAGTCACATGGCCTGGGCATGGACAAAATCAAGCCAAATGTATTCTAATATCGAGGAAAAGGAAAGAAACGAAGGTAATATACTTGTTTCAAAGAGATCCGTGAACAAAAAGGAAAGTAAAGCAACTGAAAGAGGTAATATATTATATACTCTCAATCGTAGATTCATACATCATCATCGCATATTTTGTATAAAGTACTCGTTAATTAACACATTGCATGATAAGAAATATCTGACGATAATGTGCTTTCAATATCATTCGCTTTCTTTTCTGACAACTCAGTTCACAATTCACGGCCCCATTGAGAGGCAAAAGACAGTTTTTGTGTGGGTGAGAGAGAGAGAGAGAGAGAGTGGTCTTTCACGAGAAAGAGAAAAAGGAAAGAGATTCTTTGTCTTTTCCTACATAGGATCGAAGGACACGCCACCACATCTGCCTCCGTGCCCATTATACACTTAAAGGTGTTGAAGTTTGTATGCAAAACAAACTAAAAGTTATCTTTTTCAATTCCACGTAAGATGAAAAGAAACATGTAAGTCTCTTTATTAGTTAGAAGGCTACTATGATATTTCAAAATAAAGAAATGGGCAAGTGGGCTAGACACCACTATATCCGCGTGCGGGTGAGCAATGATTAGACGCACTTTGCACGCTTGCGCGGTCGCGATCGCGAAATTGGTACTATTTAGCAATTGTTTTTTTTATTTTCGAAATCATAATAATAATTAACTTTGAACCCTACCGAAATAGTGCGACTGTTCACGTAGGAGTTGAAGGTAATTTCTATTTTATTATTATTATTTAATTTCGAATTTTATTTTAATTTCGGACAATGAAGAGTTGCAATTTTTCAGACGAGACAGTTTTCTGACAATGAAAGGTTGCGTCCGTCCGAATTAGCAATTTTGAACATGAAGAGTTGCGTTTGAATTCAAGAGTTTTTCAGATACGAAAAGTTGCAACTTAAAAAAAAAAAAACTGTTTTCGAACAATGAAAAGGTGTGATCGAATAAACTCTCCTGTCTCCCTGCAAGTCCGAGGGACTTGTAATGTGGTTGTAATTTCAGTTGCATCGCTTGATTTATAATAAAACCCTATGCTGTTCTTCTCGTGGAATATGTCTTACTGACCGAATTACGTAAATCTGGTGTCCATTTATTTCCGGGAAAAGTATAAAAAAAGTCATAAACATATTGCATTGGTGTCAATTCTGTCCTAAACTTTATTGGTTCCAATTCAAGCTAAACCTTTTGCATTTGTGCCAATTGAGTCCATTCGGCCAATTTTGGCCAGAAATCGCTGACGTGGATGCCGATTGTCCTACGTGGCACGGTTGGCGCTGACGTGAATATTTTTTTTTGTATTTGTATATATTTTTACTTTATTTTTATTTTTAGTTTTTCTCTTTCTTTTTTGATTTTTTTTATGGAGGGCCACGACACCCTCGCCTAGGGCCGGCAGGGCTCTACCGGACACCCTCACCGGATCTCAATAAAAAAAGTGTATAGAAAAGAAAAAAAGAAAAAAATTATTACAATTATAAAAATAGTATAATTTCCAGCCAAAATTGGCTAGATGGACTCAATTGGTACAAATGTAAAATATTTAGGACTGAATTGACCCCAGTACAATATGTTTAGGACTTTTTTGACACCTTTTTCTTTATTTCCTTATTCTATTTGGCTGCGTTTGGTCGTCCGGATTTCTAGTAAGGATAGGAATGGATAGAATAGGATAAGAAATTCAGGGATTGTGTCATATCCTGTCCACTATTTGGTGAACTGCGGATTTAAAGTCGGATATTCTCATATCCTATCCTATCCACTGTTTGGTAGAAACTATATATATCATTACGCTATTTCTAAGCATTTGGAATTGTTAAGTAGACTCATGGAAAACTCACAAATAACACAATGCAAATTCATTGACAGATTCTAAAACTTGGGTCTCTTTAGCCACAAAAAGAGTTTGAATTTAACTTTTCGCCAGGTATTGTCGTCAAACAATGCAACTCGAAGGTGAAACTGCGCTTTGCAAGTTGTGCAATGTGAAAAGGCAAACCCCTCCTAGTAGATCAACAATAAAAAAAAAACAAATTAAAATCCACGCATCCACAGAGCTCATCATCTGCTTAGAGAGAGCGGTGAGGGAGAAAGAGTTGTTCAGCGTGTCCCTGCTAGAGCCGTCTCCAAAGGTCATCGTCTGCTCAGAGAGAGAGGTGTAGAAGCCATAGAAGTACGCGACTAGGTCGGTGTTGCGCTCGATGAAATCTCCGCAAGGTTTTCTAGCACTAAATTAGAAAACCATGCCAACCCACATCAGGACCTTCCAATCGAAGCTGAAGTCAAGCAGCCTAAGCATAGCTTCTACGCTGTTAATTGAAGACGAGGAGGGATTCGACAGTGAAGTTGCCCGCCGCCGTCACCGGAGAGGCCGCCAGAGAATCAGAGAGGAGGCCCACCGCCGGAGAGGCCGATGGGGCGTGGCGGAGAGGGGGTGGCTTGAGCGATGGACAAGAGAAATCATATCCGGCTCTATCCCACCCCTCCTCCTTAGGATAATTTTATCCCCCCTATATCCTGTCCAAGACAACTACCAAACACGGGATAGGATAAAATATATCTTATCCCGAGTTTTATCCGGACGACCAAACGCAGCCTTTATATTATTGTTCGAATGGCTACACAAGCGGTGTGGGAATAGACTATACATATTGAGATAATGCAAACTATGTTTCGTTTCGGTTGGAGAAATAAATTGTAAGAATATCAACTGCTATATATGGTGTTATATGGGTTATCTTCTAAAGCACAATAGATGTTTTAAACAAGCCATTTTGTTCAATTATTAGACCTTGGGGGGCGGCGGCGGCGGCGGTTGGGAATGTTTAGGAATTATTGAATTTGGATGTCAAATAACTTCTAGAAAGCATTTTGAACTTTTTCTAGGCCAGGTCATCATATGGTGGCAAGAGTGATGATGCCGTCTCCCCCACGTGATTTCCCAAGCAAACCGAGTAACTCCCGTTAAGTGGGATTTCGCTTAGCAAGCGAATGAGAATTTTTTTTTTTTGAAATTAAAAAAGAATAAAAACGTGAAAGATAGATATATCAAAACAATTAAATGGCCAATATTTAGATGATCACGATATAAAAAGATTAGCTCTCGGAAAATATTATCTATGTAACTAGACGGATTTAAAGGATTGAAATGTGCATACTATCTGCTACAATTGACCGAATATTGGACCTAACGATTAGAATTTCATGTGTAAAGATGACGTGCGAGTATAATATCTTATATTTTCAATGGACATGCTAAAAATTAGGTACTTTAAATTCACTTCGATTCATATAGTCCTCAACTTTACCAATGTCAATGTTCCTAGACGTGTCAATCGATGCTAGAAGTTACCATCCCTCGAGTCACTAAATTTTGTTAAACTGCGAGAACTCCCTAACTGTCCATTTTATGTGATTGATACACTCTCATCGAATCTAACTAATTTTTCCCGAAACATCAACATGACTGATATGTTGCTAATTTTCCTAACGTGACGTCCTTATTATGTGGCCGTTGTATCCACATTTCAGTAAAAACCTTTATCAATTAAATGGCGATACGAATTGATTTCATATAGTCGGTTTGTCAAAGAACTGTGAAAGAGAATTAACTGTGCATGACTTTGGGTTCATTGACCAAATATACATTCATATTCCAAATTTAAATGATGCATGCGGTATTAGACCGTTTCTCCAATTGGGGATTCATCATCTGTCGGTTTTTCATCCGTTGAGATCAACAATACACGACAAAAAATAAAATAAAAAAGTACGAACCTAATATCGTCAGTGAATTGAATCTTTCAATTTGTGTTCCTCTCAAATTAGATAGATCGTGCAACGACAGATACTACTATACTAAGCTCAGTCAATATCTGACTCGATTTAATCTCCTAATACTAGGATCCAAACCCTAATTAATTTCATTACGCGCATCCTAAATTGAAATAATTGTTGAGAGTATTCTTTTGGTGGTAATTTAATGCGCGAACAACATAGTAAAAAGACCCCTAAATATGGACCCGTGCGAGGGACCAACAATAGTCACGTTGCTGTCTTATCTTCAAGTCCAAGTTGATGTAAGAAATTTCGAGCATTCAAATCCTTCGTCAAATTTGCCAAAAAAAAAAAAAACCTTTTGTCAAAATTCGGTCATGAAGAAGACTAAGGTGGGTTGTCGCTGACAAGTGGCATTATCTATAGACGTCCAACATTATCTTCGGCAGAAAATCGCCGGCATGACCAAGAATAGGGTGACTTGACAAAAGAAAGTATACATAACGTATCATCGACGTTATTTATTATTATGTATTCGTTGTAATTCATAAAATATGTAAAATCCTGCAACTTGTTGTCCAATAAATCCTGCAGCTAGAAGGTTTGCTACCGCGAGATCAGAAACATCTTATTGTGTCTTATAGGCATTAGCAAGCATAACCATTTGGTTTAAGGAAAAATTCCAAATAAGGGCCTAAAGTGGACATTGTTTCAAATAAGGTTCTGAAATTTTCTCTTTGATTTAATATATCATTTGTATTATTTTCAGAAAAGCCGTTTATATTCCACTCATAAATTGCCTTAGGTGAATACTTATTTTGAATTCGGTGTGAAAAATGAAAAGGTTATAGTAATGGAAACTTACAGAAATAATATATAAAAATACCAAAGGCGATAATCGACACTCTCTTGCACGTATTTGGTTATCAAGTCACTAGTCACTACGTCCCAAAGTGTACTTATTTTTTGTGGTCGCATAAGTTTAGGTAAAAAACTTAGTGAGAGTATTCTCGGATTATTTAAATTATCTCATAGAAAAAGACTATTTGGATTTATTTTATATTTCTGCATTTTCCGAATCTTGTATTGCACGTATTTGACTTCCTTCCTTTAGTACAATTTTTTTTTTTGGTCGAATAGTACAAAATATTTGAAATGTTCCAAAATGTGCTCATCATACTCACATTTAAATTCACGCTTTTAATGATTTTTTTTAGAATTCAAATATGAATTTTGAAGAGCAAGTAAAAAAGTTATTTTTGACTTTTTCCTATAAGCCTTAACAAATAGCCTCGAACTCTTCTCTATCAAGCTTCAATTTAGTTTGGTCGAGTTCCGTACATTTCGAATCCTTGTTTTCCCGTTAAATTGAAAGGGAAAAAAGAAGATGTTACCTTGGGTTTTAAATACTAATACAGAAGAGAAATGATATTCGCTATGATATGTGTGAGGAAGCGAGCCAACCAAGAACAATCGCAATAACAAAATCCAAGTAGTAAGGAGGATTCAAAGAGAGTAATTACATCAAGATTTACGTGGAAAGCCCTTCTAATGTAAAAGGGAAAAATCGACGAGATAATGGAAGTCGCTAATCAACTTCAATAAAGAGTATAAGAACAGAGCCGAAAGATTCGGGAATGGCAAACGGCATCGACCGGCGGCCTCGAAGGTTTTTGGTGATCTCTGTTCTCTGGTGTGTACTCTGTTTCTGATGCGAATGAGCTCGAGTGGCTGGGACAGCTGGCGGCGATCGGAGGCGGTGTACGGTGGATTGGCGGTGATCGGGAGGAAATCCGGAGCAAAAATGGCCTTCGGATATGGCTTCCTGCCGAGAGAGATTTCCGGTTGTTGTCGGTGTTGTTGTTGTTGTTGTTGTTGTTGTTGCTCCATCCCTTTTTCGTTGGGCTCTTTTGTGACCCCTTTCTTGCTCCAGTTGCTCCCGTTCTCCATCATGCGCGCGCCTCAGCATAGAAGTAAAGAAGGAAAGAGGCCTGGCTTGTTCTATTCCGTGGGCTCCTCTGATGGGCCCTACAAAATGGATTGTATACTGCATAGGGCCGAACCTAAGGGCTTTCCTCTTCTCTTTTTCCAATTTTCCATTTTTATTAATTATAATTACTTCTTTTCCTTCTTTTTTACTATTTTTATTTCTTAGCTTTTCTTTTTTGCAAAAAGATAACCTTAATTTTCCCGACAAAAATTCAGGTGCCAACGTTGAGTTCTTTCAAACATGGAAAGGTGAAAGAACATGAGAAAAGACAAGAACTATTCGTTTCTATCATAGAAAATAAGACGATTTTTAAATGCAACTTAACAATAGTACGATAAGAGGGATATTGTTCGCTCCATCTTTTCCTATTTCCAGTACAAACAAAACACATAAAAGGTTACATTACTGATAGTGTCGCACAAGTATCTGATTGCATGGGCAACTCTTTATTGTTCAGCGCCTTCCCGATATGTTCCATCTTTTTGCCATTCTATTGGAGTAGTATAAGAACCACTTAGGGCGCTCATGGTAACCATTCTGTTTCAGAAATAGATTTTCTATTTCTAGTTTCTGGATGAGTTTTTGAGCAAAAAAATGCGTTTGATAACGATATAAATTTTTTTTATCCTGGAATAGAAGATGGTTTGACAACAGTTGAAAATTTCTACTTCTAGAAATTATTATTTACTATTTAAAAATTAAAATTTATTTTTTATTTTTTACTCTGGCGGCCGGCGGTGGTGGGCGGCGGCTGCTGGCGATGGTTGCGGCGACCGGCGAAGGGTGGCGGTGGGCGGTAGAGGTTGACGGTGGTTGGCGGCAGGCAGTGGTTGGCGGGTGGAGGGGTTGGCGGCGGCGGCAGGGGGTGGGTGGCGGCGGGTGGTGGTTGACAGAGGTGAAGTTCGGCGGTGGGTGATGGTTGGTGGCGGCGGTGGTCAGGGCGGTGGGTGGAGGTTGGTGGCGGCCGACGGAGGGTGGCGGTGGACGGAAGAGGTTGGCGGCAAGTGCTGGTCAACGGTGGGTGGCGGCGGTAGGCGGTGGGTGGTGGCTGCCGGGGGTGAGGCGGGGGGTGACGGCGAGCGGCGGTGGGTGGTGGTCGGTAGCGGCGGTGGCCGCCGGTGGGCGATCGAGGTTAGTGGTTGGCGGGGGCGAAGGTCGGAGTTGGGCAGTGGTTGACGGCTGCGGCAGGCGGTGGTCTCGGGGTGGGCGGCGGGCGGAGTTTGGCGGCGGCCGGCGATAGTTGAGGCGGCCGGCGGAGGGTGGTGGTGGGCGGCAGAGGTTGGCGGTGGTCGGCGGCGGCGGAGTCGAGTGTAGTTGGCGGAGGCATGCGGTGGGTGGCGGCGGCAGGCAGTGAGGCGGGGGGTGACGGCGGGTACTTGAGAAAAAGTGAGGAGTTATTATTTCTGATTTCTGTTTCTCGAAGAAGCTATAATTTTTTTTTTTCTGATATCCCTTCCAAATCTATTTTTGAAACAAATTTTTGTTCTAGAAATAGAAAAATAAAATTACGTTACCAAACGAGTTTCTGTTCCAAACCTGTTCTAGAAATAGGTTTGGAACAGAAACAGAGAAGTAGAATAGTTGTCATACACCCCCTTACTCTTCTCGTCAATGATCAAGTTCCCTAGCACAACGCCGATAAAAAAACTCGACTCCAACACCTATTAGCACAAATTTCCAATCCAAGTTGAACGGAGACTCTTCGCCGATTTCTTCCTGGCGAGATGGCAGCAATGGTAAGTTATCCCCAACTGCTGTGCATTTTTTTAGCAAAGGACTTCCGCATAACCCCTCATTCAAGGCAAATGAATCCATCGCGAATGTGTTGAACTGGCTCCCTTGCTGTATTGGTCCTAACAGTTGATTATGAGAGACATTGAGAGATGAAAGAAATGTAAGTTGGGTTAGCTGTTGAGGGATCTCTCCTGAGAGCTTATTTTGAGAAAGATCTAGAGATTCCAGTCTTGTCAGTTTGCTAAGGAATGCGGGATGGAACCGGAGAGAATGTTGTTCGAAAGGTTTAGTAGGAGAAGTGACTTCAAATCTCCAATGACAACAGGTATGCATCCTTCAAATTTATTATTGGAGAGGTCAATTCCCCTAAGGGCATATGGAACCTTCGGGTATTCCCTTTCTATGCCTTTGTCCATCAATTTCATTCCATAATTGATAGTTTGTTCAAATGAATACGAGGACGAAGTGATCTCTGCTAAAGTATTCATATATTCCAATCTATCTTGACCAACTGGTACTTTCATGGCATGGAAACTTTGCAACAACTGGGAAGGAAGTTCACCATTGAAACTATTGTCAGAAAGGTCCATAATATGCAAATTGCTAAAATTAAACTGGCTTCGATATGTTTCTATTGGGCCATGGAACTTATTGGATTTCAAGATAACAGCTTTCAGCTCAGTCAACTCTAATAGCCACAAATGGAACCCGTCAAAAATTTGATTGTAACCAAGGTTCAAATACTCCAGCAATTTACAATTCGCCAAAGATCTTGGGACAGACCCTTGCAATCGATTCTCTGTGAGGTCAATAACATTCAACGCACAACCTTTTGGATAAGCCTGAGGAATGCTGCCCTCAAGTTTATTTTTCCCAAGATCCAAAACTGCCATAGAATGAATGTTTTTGAGACATGAAGGAATTGTGCCATTCAGACTATTGTTGGACAAGTCAAGAACGACGAGGGACTTGGCCTTGCAAATAGACTGAATTTCCCCGAAGACGATGTTGTTGGAGATATTGTAATAAGCCACTGAAGGAGGTGGAGTAGGGAGTTCCGTTTTGAGCGAGTTAGAACTAATGTCAAGATAGGTCAAGTTAGGTAGCAGCAAATTGATGCGGTTGTCCACATAGCCAGTTCGAAAATTGTGAGAAAGATCCACATACCACAAGGATTCTCTGCTACCATTCCACATCCAAGTAGGAATACTCCCACCGATTTGATTGTGTGAAAGATCTATCCACTGTAATCTGCTTAGGTGGCCTCAAAGCTTGGGGAACTCCTGTAAGTTGCACGACTCTAAACTTAAACAGAAAAGTTTTGGAAGCGTGGCATTCATCTCAGTCTTGCTAACAAAAGATATGTCATTGAAGTCCAAATATAATCCTTCCAAGTTCTTGAGTCTGTGCAAATCCACGGTGGCACTCAAATTATTCCCGCCAAGATCCAGAAATTCAAGATCCTTGGGTTCCCATAATGAGTTTGGGATCTCACCTTGTAAATTGTTGGATGAAAGGTCAAGGATAACCAACCGTGTTAGGTTCCCGAATGAAGATGAAATTGGACCACTTAGCTGAGCATCTGTCAAAAGTAAAGAATCATGGACGGTTAGTTTGGCTACTGCTTGATTCTTGACATTTCTTTTTCTTTTTCTTTCTTTTTTTTGGTTAAGGAACCTTGCTACTAGTTGAAATATTACCTGAAAGTTCCAAATCTGTCAGTTTTGCCAAGTTGACAAGCCAATGCCAAATACCACAGCTGAAATTTGTAGAAGAGAGATATAGAGTTGACAACCGGTAAGATTAGCGAAGGAAGCAGGGATTTGGCCCTGAAATTTATTTCCTGATATATCCAGATAAGCGAGCTCAGAAAGATTACCCAGTGAAGTGGGAAGTGAACCCAAGAAATAACAATCCGAAATTGATAACTCATTTAAGAAAATGAGGTTTCTGATCGAAACAGGTATTTTCCCCAAAAAATTCGTTCCCGAAAGAGACAATGATTTCAGGCGATTACCCCAATGTAGTTCGGGAATAAAACCAGAAAGGTTGGGATTATAGTTGATGTCGAGGACTTCTAGGTTTGGTAACTGAAATATGCTCACCGGAAATTCTCCATGCAATAGACAATCTGCAAGTTTAAGCGACTTCAAAGAGGACAAGTTTCCTAGCTCATGAGGGAATGGTGATGGCATGCTTCTATAAGAGAGATTAAGTTCTCTAAGCATAGTTAAGTTCCTAACAAAGTTGTCTACATTAGGCATCTCAAGATCCCACCCCCCAGACAAATCAAGAGAAATTAATCTCGAGAGTCGTGACATATGCGATGGGACTTTCCCTGAAAAGGAGAAACGAGAGAGATTAAGGTAATGTAACCTAGAAAGATTGCCAAAACCGTATGGAATTGAGGAAAAGTTGAAGTCATTGAAAGCGAGATTGAGTGATTCCAAGTGGAGTAGGCGAAAGAGGCTGGTATTGGACTTTATGGTACCAAAGAGGCAGCTGTAACTGAGGTCGAGGCCTGTCACATGACCAGTGGCCTCATTGCACTTTATGCCATTCCATGAGCAGCAATCTCCATGTCCATCTGGCAGCCATGATTCAACCTTCAGATAATCACAATCCGAATTTCTTCTGTTACCGACAGAAGAAAAAAAAAATTTCTTCTGTTAATTCTAGTACTTTGCTTGAATTCCATCAATGCATAGCTCTCATCCGGATGGCATAGGGAATTAGCAAAGGAAGTAGGAAGTACAACAAGGAAGACGATCCAAGCACAAAGCATGAAGAATATGGAGGGAGCCATATTTCTGTGTTGTTTTCCTGGTTTTTGGTAGAGTTCGTTTTCAGCGAAGAACCTTTTATAGGCAGGGATAAGCATTTCGATCGTTGAAATTTCATGCTCATTTGACCATTCATACACTATGCAATACACTGCCACAGTATTCGTTTTCTGACGTGTCTGATAGTGTGTTAATTAACGCGTTTTCAATCCAAATTCCAAGCATTCATAATTAACATTCACCCAAGATAAGCTGTAGAAAATTATTCACACTCGCAAGCTCCCAAAACACATAATGGGAGAGAAAATGAAAGATAATCCAAGCAAAGAAAAAAAATCTTGAACCCAAGATCAGCAAAGATAGGAATGGTGGGGGAGGGGGAGAGGGAAAAAAATGGTCAACATGCACAAGGTACAAACTAGGTCCGATTCTCATGCATGCCGCGATTGATCGGTCATGCGCGATCACAATTGCACAGCTAACATCTCATATATTTTTTCCACAAAAATGATCAAAATTGAGAGGTTGTCCATCTTCCAGATCGACGAATCCGAGTATTCCTAGTCCTCGAATCATAAAAATAAAAGATTAAATTACAAATTGAAATTTTTTTCAGATTCTATATCAGCTCGTATATGAAAATTATGATAAAATATACGTGATCGCAATGAATTATTATATATGGCATGCCTATTATTCAGCCAGACAATTACAGGCACTCATGTACATATTTACTGATGGAACCTTTTTGAGGTAATGGAGGAAAGAAGTCTTCCACTAGTTGAGAATCTAACGTGGCCACTTCAACTTTGACAACATGAAAATTGCATGAGAACCAAATTTGACTATAATCAAAAGCGCGACACTTAATGGTTAATGCACTTAACCAGGCTTTGAACTACGGATGAAAATTCTGTAATATTTGAAAAAAGAGAGCCCGAGGGAACTTGAAGTTGGGCAAACATTCTTCTTCCAGCGACAGAAAATTACGTGATTTTTCAAGCCTTTTGCCCGTGTCTTAGATTGACCTACATGAATCATTCTACGGTTCCGGGAGTATTCCTAGTCCCCGAATCACAAAAAGGAGAAGATCTTAATGATCGATTGAAAATATTTTTAGATTTCATATATCACCACCTCATTTTATATGAAACTAACGACATATTATTCATAGTTAACAAGCATAAATCTCGTGGGAACTATAAAAGCTCCAACGGACGGTAAACACATCATCGAAGGCAGAAATATGCCCTAAGACATGGCCTTACATTAGCATTAGCCTACAATGTTACCCATTTACACATTGAAATGGATACCGTGTCTGTTATTCAAGCAATTAGAGCCCCATTTGGCTGATTGCAGGAACAACATCTAAGAAGTTCTCGTCCACCTTTCATTTGATGTTTGTATAGAATCTCGTCGGGAGTTGGACTCGTGCTTCACGGCGTCGGGCGTTGACGTCTCATGCTTTGGGTTCGAATGGGCAGAGACTCCTCTTCCGCGCTTTTTCCTACTTTAGGATTGGGATGCTTCGTTTCCAACCTCCACATGTGAACTTCGACCGAAAAAAAAAAACAAAATTGAGAGCCAGACTTGTGCCCATCTTTTTGGTTGACGAACCGGAATTATTCTACAATTTTTAGGAGTATTGCTAATCCTCGAATTTCAAAAGAAAAGAAAAGAAAAATTAAATTTATAGTCACCTCGTTTTCATATAAATAATAATAAAACATGAGTCGTTACAATGTATTGCGAATGTGCATCAATCTCTCGAGAATTATAGAAGCACGTCGCGGCAGGAATGCGGCACTACGACTAGAAGTAGCCAATTAGGTTTTACCCATTCACACATTGAAATGGATGTTATCTCTGTCATTCAAGCAAAATTTTAAAGAAACCGAAGCCTCGCCAAAGACATTTCTCATAAACTACAAAATGAAAATTAGAGAGAGAGAGAGACTAGATTTATCGATGGAAATCCAAATTAATACAAATCTTTTAATGTTTCCACTGTCCACTCAACCTAATTACGGCATAAACAATTCACCTACATTTTAACCGAAACTGGTTATGGTTGACAAAGGGGTTATGGTAAACCTCAATTAGTTATCTCCGATTATGCGTGGAAAACCCACGTTATAATAGGTAAAATGGGCGAATTTTTATCAGGAAAAAGTATAAAAAAAGTCCTAAACTTATTACACTTATGCTTAATGCAGTCCTAAAACTTTTAATTGTACACGTTGGCGTTGGCCGTGCCACATAGAACGGCTAGAACCTTCGTCAGTGATTTCCGGCCTGAAGGGAACCAATCCCAATACATACGCAGCGGAATTACACGGAATTAACAAGCCCAAGAACTTACTTGAATCACTGATCGGAGAAGTACATCGCGTAACGGACATACCTCGGGTTTTCACAGATTAGATGTTACCGTTGCAGTCCCTCGAGAGATCGTTCGTCCAGAAAAACACGTTCGGGAGAGAGGCGTCGTTCTTTTGTCACTGTTCTTCTCTCTGAAGAAGATGTGTCGTTTCATTTGAAAGAGCGACTGACATTAACGTAGGAAATAAAACGTGATCTTATATCACGTTCAAGGATAAACTGCCTTTGGCAGTTATTCTTTTGGTCAAGGGGTGGGATACTCTACATGGGCGGACCATGTTACTCACATACACCCTATAAAATCCAACACGGCCGAAATTGGCAAAACGTAAAAAGATTTAAGACTTAATTGGCATAATTGAAAGGTTGAGTATTGAATTAACACAAACACAATAGTGTTGAGCACGCGCGCGAGTGGGGCAGAGGCACGTTGTTATGCCGTCATTGCATTGACCCGCAAAGAGGATCATGCAGATCACGTAGCGCGACGCCTGCTTCCTAGGGTGGGGCCGGACGCACTTTCACGGCGTCGGGCGTTGACGTCTCGTGCTTTGGATTCAAACGGGCAAAGACTCCTCTTTCGCGCTTTTTCCTACTTTAGGATGGGGATGCTTCGTTTGGACAGAGATAAAGTGAAAAAGAAGAAGAAAAAGACACAAAATAGTTATGTCCAAGGCTTGTGAAGTCAAAGATGAGAACGTAAAGCTCCAACTATGGTGTGTCATGAGCAACCGCGCATACGTAACCACATACCGGCAACGCTTGTTTGCTCCGACAGGTTCATTAAATTAAATTCTTGAAGATGGGCCCCATCTCGCAATAGAAGTTCTGACAGAGAGTGAACACAATAGAATAGATTCAGAAGACTAGTGATACTAGAGACACAACTCCTATCGAGGTCTAGGCCAACGACGTAACACGCTGAATTTTTCGTCACGCTCCATACCCTCCCACGAGCACTAAACGCGACGAGAATATGCTCGGTTGATCCCGAGACTCCTCTTTAATCATATCGAGGCCGAGCTCCTGTTAGAGACACATTCGATTAGCAAAGCGGGCACGAAACACCGAGATGAAATATAGTGAGGAAAAATGCACACTGAGGACGTCACATGATATCCAATTTTTGTGGATAGGAATTCTGGGGCTAAAGGCAAAATGTCTCGGTTCTTTGGGCTCATTATTTTTCTTATGGATGACTCATCATCGTCACATAAGTAGGGCCATCGTCATATACCAATGTATTTGCATGAATCATGAGATTCAACCGAGACCTTCAATAAATTCCAGCATGCATTGCTTGCGATTATCATGACAAATGACCTTTATACACATGCTGGTAAGGCTATGAAATTAATGTCAGGAAAATTGTCAAAAAAGTCTTAAACCTATTGTACTTTTGCCAATTCAGTCCTAAACCTTTTGTATTTGTGCCAATTCAATCATAAACTTTTTTTTTGTGTGCCAATTCAGTTTTAAACCTTTTGCATTTGTGTTAATTCAGTCCATCTGGCCAACTTTGGCTGGCCGGCGCTGACATGGACCCGACCAGCGCTGACGGGGAAATTTTATTATTGTTTTAGTACTTTTCAATTTTTCAATTTTTTCCTTTTTTTTCTTTTTTTCTTTTTTGTTCATCTTCTTCCTCTAGCCAGACGCTGATCCGGCAACTGATTGGAGCGCCAGCCCCTGGCGCCACCACCGTTGGGCGAGATCAACCTCGCCCAAATCTGGCGAGACCAAGCCACCCCATGGTTGGGCGAGGCTCGACATTGTAGTTGCTGAGTGAGCACGGCCTCGCCATCGCCTAGCCATGGCACCCAGTTGGGCGTTGGCGAGGCTTTGTCGTTGTCGTCACTGGGCGAGGTCGGCCTTGCCTAGATCTACCGAGGCCGACACGGCCAGCGGCGGAGGCAGCAGCGGTGCCAGTGGTCGGTGCTTCAGTCGGTTGCCAGATTGGCAATCGGCTAGAGGAAGAAATTAAAAACAAAAAAACAAAAAAACAAAAAAAGGAACCGAATAAATAATTTGAAAAAAATATTAAAATATTATTAAAAATTATCCCGTTGGCGCCAATCGGTATCAACGAAAGCACTGGCAGGTCAAAGTTGGCCAGATTGACTAAATTGGCACAAATGCAAAAGGTTTAGAACTGAATTGGCATAAAAAAAAAAGTTTATTTTGCCAAATGGTGGATCAAGAGTCGGTGAACTTTAGTCCAGTTTGACGTTCGCAGTAAGGCCCAATTGAACTTTTATTTTGCCCCTGAGACCTCATCTCTCGGTTCCACCAGCGATTCAGAGGCGTCACCTCCAGTCTACCGGCAGCGTCACCACCGTTAGCTCCAGCTCCTCCCCTCGCCAGCCACCACTTCCCTCACCTTCAACCTCCGGCCTCTACGTCACCGCCCGACCTCCCTCCACTCTTCGGCTACCGTAAGCTCCACCATCTCTGGTTTCCATCTACATCTTTTCCTCCATCCTCCTGCCTATTGTTGTCGTGACTGGTTACAGCACATCAAGCCTCGCCTCTGAAATCATACTCCGTTCGTCTCTGTACTCGGTCACTCCTGTCGCTGCCTTCGACTCTCGTTCACTCTCTCTTCAGCGGTTCCAATTCTCGGCGTCATCACTTCAGAGGCCTCCTCCTTCCGATCCATTCGTCAATCACGTCCAGTCACTGCCTGTTTACTCAAGGTAAACTCTCGTACTCTGTTTCGTGAGGCAGAGACCGAGAGCCTTCGCCTCTGCCGGAGTGAAAATCGGTTGCGTGCAAGGCTGTCTCGATGACCTCGAGTAGGCTTCGTTGCCTTTACTTTGATACGGTCGTGACTCCTTCCCTATTTCTTTTGCATCAAGCCTCTCATTCGAATGCCTTCTGCGTGTCTGATTGTTTTCCTCAACTGTTTTAGCATGCATGTTTGTCGCAATGAATGAACTTCGCAGTCATTTTTTCATCATAACAAGACTCTTATAGAAGTATCCTCAGTTTTGATCTCTGTACACTTCAACTTACATTGCTCGTGCCGATTGCATACATTCGTGTTGATTTCAAACGAACTATAGTACAATAAGAGGAATATTGGATGCCCATCTTTTCTTATTTCGAGTCCAAACGGAACACACAAAGGGTTACATTACTGATAGTGTCACATAAGTATCTGACTGCATGTACAACTCCTCATTGTTCAGTTCCTTCTCGATCTATTCCATCCTTTTGCCATTCTCTTGGAGTAGTGCAAGAACCACCTGCTCTTCTCGTCAATAATCAAGTTCCCCAGCACAATGCCGATCAAAAACCCGACTCCAGCCCCAATTAGGACAAATTTCCAATCCAAGTTGAACGGAGACTCTTCGCTGATTTCTTCCTGGGGAGATGGTGGTAATGGTAAGTTATCCCCAACCGTTGTGCACTTTTTTGGCAAAGGACTTCCACATAACCCCAAATTCATGGCAAATGAATCGACCGCGAATGTGTTGAACTGACTCCCTCGTGGAATTAGTCCCGACAGTTGATTATGAGATACATTGAAATATGAAAGAAATGTAAGTTGGGCTAGCTGTGGAGGGATCTCTCCTGAGAGCTTGTTTCGAGATAGATCTAGAGATTCCAGCTTTGTCAGATTTGCTAAGGAAGGCGGGATGGAACCGGTAAGAACATTGTTCGAAAGGTTAAGCATGAGAAGTGACTTCAAATCTCCAATGAGATCGAGTATGCATCCTTCGAACTTGTTGTTGGAGAGGTCAATTCCCATAAGGGCATATGGAACCTTCGGATATTCCCTTTCTGTGCCTTTATTCGTCAATTTCATTCCATACTCCAAGGATCTTAGAAATCTTGAGAACCGTTCCCAAGTACTCATATATTCCAACCGATCTTGAGCAGCAACTACTTTCATGGCATGGAAGCTCTGCAACAACTTGGAAGGAAGTTCACCATTGAAACTATTGTTGGAAAGGTCCATGACATGCAAGTTGCTAAAATTGAACTGGCTTTGATGTGGTTTTATTGGACCATGTAAGTTATTGGATTTCAAGATAATAATTTTCAGGTTGGTCAACTCTGATAGCCATAAAGGGAAACCATCGAGAATTTGATTGTGACCAAGGTTCAAATACTCCAGCATTTTACAATTTGCCAAAGATCTTGGGACAAGCCCTTGCAATCGATTCTCTGCGAGGTCAATAAGAGTTAACGCGCAACCTTTTGGGTAAGCCTGAGGAATGCTGCCCTCAAGTCTATTTTTCCCAAGATCCAAAACTGACAAAGAATGAATGTTTTGGAGACATGAAGGAATTATGCCGTTCAGACTATTGTTGGACAAGTCAAGAATGACAAGGGACTTGGCTCTACAAATAGATTCAATTTCTCCGAAGAGGATGTTGTTGGAGATATTGTAATAAGCCGCTGATGGAGGTGGAGTGGGGAGTTCCGTTTTGAGTGAGTTAGAACTAATGTCAAGTTAGGTCAAGTTAGGTAGCAGCAGATTGATGCGGTTGTCCACAAAACCAGTTAGAGAATTGTGAGAAAGATCCATATAGAACAAGGATTCTCTGCTACCATTCCCCATCCAATTAGGAATACTCCCTCCGATTTGATTGTGTGAAAGATCTATCCACTGTAATCCGCTTAGGTGGCCTAAAAGCTTGGGGAACTCATGTAAGTTGCACGACTCTAAACTTAAATCGGAAAGTTTTGGAAGCGTGGCATTCATCTCCGTCTTGCTAACAAAAGATATGTTGTTGAAGTCCAAAATTAAATATTCCAAGCTCTTGAGTCTGTGCAAATCCACGGTGCAACTCAAATTATTCCTACTAAGATCTAGAGATTCAAGATCCTTGAGTTCCAATAATGAGTTTGGAATTTCACCTTGCAAATTGTTGGATGAAAGGTCAAGGAAAACCAACCGTGTTAGGTTCCCCATCCAAGTAGGAATACTCCCTTCGATTTTATTGTTTGACAGATGTACCACCTCTAATCCTCTTAGGTGGCCTAAAAGCTTGGGGAACTCATGTAAGTTGCATGATTCTAAACTTAAATAGGAAAGTTTTGGAAGCGTGGCATTCATCTCGGTCTTGCTAACAAAAAATATGTTGTTGAAGTCCAAAATTAAAACTTCCAAGTTCTTGAGTCTGTGCAAATCCACGGTGCCACTCAAATTATTCCTACTAAGATCTAGAGATTCAAGATCCTTGAGTTCCCATAATGAGTTTGGGATTTCACCTTGCAAATTGTTGGATGAAAGGTAGAGCCTAACCAACCGCGTTAGGTTCCCGAATGAAGATGGAATTGGACCGCTTAGCTGGGCATCTGTCAAATGTAAAGAATCATGGACGGTTAGTTTGACTACCCAATTGATTCTCTACATTTCTTTTTCTTTTTTTTTTTTCTTTTTTTTTGGTTAAGGAACCTTGCTACTAGTTGAAATATTACCTGTAAGGTCCAAATCGGTCAGTTTTGCCAAGTTGACAAGCCAATGCCAAATACCACCGCTGAAATTAGTAGAAGAGAGATATAGAGTTGACATCCGGGTAAGATTAGCGAAGGAAGCGGGGATTTGGCCTTGAAATTTATTTTCTGATATATCCAGATAAGCGAGCTCAGAAAGATTACCCAGTGAAGTGGGAAGTGAACCCGAGAAACTACAACCCCAAATTGATAACTCATTTAAGAAAACGAGGTTTCCGATCGAAACAGGTATTTCCCCCAAAAAATTCGTTTCCGAAAGAGACAATGATTTCAGCCGTTTACCCCAATGTAGTTCAGGAATAAAACCAGAAAGGTTGTAATTGCCACTGATGTCGAGGACTTCCAGGTTTGGTAACTGAAAGATGCTCACCGGAAATTCTCCATGCAATAGACATTCTGCAAGTTTAAGCGACTTCAAAGAGGACAAGTTTGCAAGCACATGAGTTAATGGTGATGGTATGCTTGTGTAAGAGAGATCAAGTTCTCTAAGCATAGTTAAGTTCGGAACAAAGTTGCCTAAGTTGGGCATCTCAAGATCCCACACCCTAGACATATCAAGAGAAATTAATCTCGAGAGCCTCGAGATATCCGACGGGACTTTTCCAGAAAAGGCTGAATGAGATAGATTAAGGTAGTGTAACCTGGAAAGATTGCCAAAACCGTATGGGATTGAGGAAGAGTTGAAGTCATTGAAAGCGAGATTGAGCGATTCCAAATGGAGTAGGCGAAAGAGGCTAGTGTTAGAAGTTATGGTACCAAAGAGACAGCTACCGTTGAGGTCAAGGCCTGTCACATGGCCGGTGGCCTCATCGCACTTTACGCCATTCCATGAGCAGCAATCTCCACGTCCATCTAGTGACCATGATTCAACCTTTGGATAATCACAACCCCGCTTTGTTCTGTTGATTCTGAAACTTCGCTTGAATTCCATCAAGGCAGAGCTATCATCCGAACGGCATAGGGAATTAGCAAAGGAAGCAGGAAGCACAATGAGGAAGACGATCGAAGTACAAAACAGGAAGAATATCGAGGGTGCCATATCTCTGTGTTGTTTTTCTGCTTTTAGGTAGAGTTCGGTTTCAGTGAAGAAGCTTTTATAGGCAGCGATAAGCAATTCGATCGTTGAACTTTGATGCTGCTTTGGCCATTCATGCACTATACACATCTGAAAAGACACTTGAGTCCATCTAAGAAATGGAAAAAAGCCAGTAGACTCCCGTTCATGCGTTAACGGTTAAATTGCTTAGGATAAAATTTAGGTGTTGTTTTTTTTTTTTCTTTTTTCTTTTTTGGTCACTTCTTCTGACGCCTAAAAAAGTACTTATTTATGAATTCGTCAATTTTAGTGTCAATGACCTACCTCCAAGTCGAGATATCACCTCCCATTGGTTTTGCCGCTTGACTCCTTTATGGATGAATATTCCCATAGCTTCTTATAAATGAAATGACGGTCCACATGGGAAACCTTACTGATAAAGCGATGATTAAGATGTATAGATGCTTTGCAATATCAACATACTGCTTTAAGTCTCCGTGCCTTTTTTTTTTTTTTTTCAAGTAACAGTAAAAGGCACATTTCCTATTTTCGAGAAGAGGAAAACATTTTTCTTGATCTTTCCTTCATCCACTCATTCACATTTCTTTTTTTTTTTCAATTTCTTTTTTTTTATTCTTGTCTTTATTTTTTATAGTTTTTTTTATTTTTTTTCCTTTTATTGTTTTCTTTCTTCCTCTGCGCATCGCCGACTACAGGAAAATATTTTCCATTTCACTTTCGGGTCTCAGCCAAACATAAAAAATATTGTCATTTTCTTGGAAAACGACTTTTCGAGAAATGTTTTTAAATTATATCACACTTTTCGTGAAATAAATAGAGCCTAAGAATTATAAGCAAATAGGCATTATTTTTCAGAAGGGAAAAAAATGATCACACATCCACAAGGGACAAAGTGGGTCGCATTCTCATGCATGCCGTGATTAATTGTTCATGTGCTATCGTAATTGGATAGTTGGTCCTCTTAAATGGCATCTTATACTTTTTGCCCATGTTTCACGTTTGACGTTTTATAGGTGGAACCTCTTTGAGCTAATGGATGAAAGAAGTCTTTCCAAGTCTTCCACAAGTTGAGAATCTGACATGGCCACTTCCACTTCGACAATATGGGAAATGCATAAGAACCAATTTGACTATAATCAGAAGCTTGACTGTTAACTGTTGGTGCACTTAATCGGGTCCTTGAGTTATGGAAGAAAAATCTGTATCACTTTGAAAAAGAAAGTCTGAGAGACATTGAAGTTGGGCAATGACTTGGCTTCATTGACTAAATATACATTTGTATTCCAAATTTAAATGATGGATGCAGAATTAGACCGTTTCTCCAATTTAAGTATCCATCAATTGTCGATTTTTCATTCGTTGAGATCAAACAATACAGGATGTGTACCGACATGGTAAGATGTATTGACTTAAGATCCTCAGTGAACTGAATCTTCGAATTTGGGTTCCTCTCAAATTAAACACATTGTGCAATGACACATACTACTATACTAAGCTTAGTCAATAGCACATCCGATCGATTTGGTCTCCTAATATTAGGATCCATACCCTAAGCACTTTTATTATACACATCCTGAATTGTAACAAAAATAGCGAGTATTCTCATCTGGTAATTTCATGCGCGAACAACATAGTAAAAAACCCTTAAATATGGACCCACACGAGGGACCAACAATAGTCACGTTGCTGTCTCATCTTCAAGTCAAAGTTGATGTGCGAAATTTCGAGCAATGAAATCCTTTGTCGACATCACAAGCATGACCAAGATGACTTGACCCAATGAAATTTCGAGCAATGAAATCCGTATATTTTGAATCCTTGTTTTCCCGTCCATTTAAGTCCTATGGGCTTCAATCATACCTGGGCTGTGCGGATTGGGCCGCCCAACTGATAGGCAAAATGGACTGCATAGGGCCGAACCTAAGGACTTTCCTCTTCTCTTTTTCCATTTTTTAAATATTAATTATGCTTACTTCTTTTCCTTCTTTTTTAATATGATCTGTTGTGAATAGAAATTAATTAAGGGCGGAAGATGAGAAGTGTTAGGAAAAAAATCGAAAATGTAGGTTTTTTTTTTTTGGCACAACTACTAATGCCTAGCCCTTAAAAAGTAATTTGTTATGTATTCTTATGTTAAAAATTAGGATAATTTGAGTGTAAAATAGGAATATTCAATTGGTGTAGCCACTTAGTTCACCAATGGGTCAATGTTTCCATCACTTCTATTCTTATAATTGAATTAACAGTTGACATGGGAAATTGGGATACTGACCATACTATGTATGTATGTCCTGCCAATTGCCATAGATGATTTGCAATTTCAACATATTGCCTAAGCCTCTCTCTTTTTCTTTTTTTTTTTAATGTAATGTTAAGAGTCACAAGCAAATAGGTAATTTTTTTTTTCTATTTCAAAAGGGTCAAAAATGAGGTCGAATTCTCATGCGTGCCGTGATTGATGGTTCATGGGCAATCATAATTGCATAGTAGGTCCACAAAGATGACATCTCATTTTTTTTTTCCACAAAAATGACCTAAATTGAGAGATTGCCCATCTTCTAGATGACCGACTCGGAGTCATTCTACCGTTCCTAGTTCTCGAATCACAAAAAGAATAGATCGTAATCATCGATTCAAAACATTTTCAGATTCTATACGTCATTTACCTCGTATGTGAAAATAATGATAAAACATACGTGATCACGATGAATTACGAATGAGCATAGATCACTCAGAAATTATAAATGCTCCGACAAACGGTGAGCAAATCACAGCAGAAATATGTCGCAAAGACATGGCCTGAGATTAGAATTAAGAAAAAGAAGAAGAAGAATAGAATTTAGCCATTAATGTTATGTCATGTCTGTGATTCAGACAATTACAGACACTCATGGGCATATTTACCGGTGGAACCTGTTTGAGCTAATGGATGAAAGAAGTCTTTCCAAGTCTTCCACTAGTTGAGAAACTGACATGGAAACTTCCACTTCGACAATATGGAAAATGCATAAGAACTAATTTGACTATAAACGAATGAAAAATCTACATTTAAAGAAGAGAGTCGGAGAGACTTTGAAGTTGGGCAAATATTCTTCTCCCAGTAACAGAAAATTACATGATTTTTTAGATTGACAAACATGATTTATTCTACAGTTCCTAATCTCCGAATCACAGAAAGAGAAGTTCGTAATCATCGATTGAAAATAATCTCAGATTTCATATATCACCACCGCGTTTTGTATATTGCTAATTACAAAATATACATAATTAAATGAATTACAAACAAGCATAAATCTCATAGGAATTGTAAAAGCTCCAACAGAAAGTAAACACATCGAAAGGTAGAAATATGGCCCTAAGGCATGGCCTTAGAATATAATTAGCCAATAATGTTACCCATTTACACATTATTTATGTCTGTTATTCAAGCAATTTATGGAACCTATTTGAGCTAAAGAAGACTTTCAAAGTTTTCCACTAGTTGAGGATATGAGATGGCCACCTCAAACAGCATTGTGTCAGAGAAAACCCCTTATAATGTTTTGAAGATGACAAAATAATCAAATACTACTAATGTGTTTAATTGGTTGAGTAGAACCGGGTGAAAGAGTATAAGCCATTATGTAGATGGTATATTAGCAGAATGTCTAAAGGTTATGAGTTCTGGTGAACAACGCATTGGGCGTAGATGTGTCTATCTTAAACATGCGATTCTATCTAAGGAATATGTAAATCTAATCTATATGCAGCAATTACCTGTATGCAATATGTTTTAGAGATTTTCGGCATGCGTTCAAATATTGCAAAAAGATAGCAATAATTCAGATATGGAAAGCAAATAAATATCTTGAATATTTCGTAATTTCTTTCGAATCAATTATCGATCTAAGGCCTTATAGATCAACCTATCGAATTCCAAATATCCGCTATGCCAATTTGTGTGATTGCGAATTAGGAAAATATTTTCCTAATTAATCACCTGTGACTCAAAAAGATTTCATTAGATAACGATCATATTCCAAATAGGCAATCAAATATTCGAATTAATAAAGATTACTTTTCCAAATTTTTACTGCCGAACCGGGACGGATTGCGGATCACTTATGGATAGGACCAACGGGGACTCGGTGTCGATGGTGGGCCCCGATTGCGAATTAGGAAAAGATTTTCCTAATTGATCTCAAAAAGATTTGTTAGATAACGATAATATTCCAAATAGGCAATCAAATATTCGAATTAATAAAGATAAGGATTCTTACCTATTCCGAAGATTACTTTTTCAAATTTGAATTGCCGGACCGAGATGGTTTGCGGATCACTTATGGATAGGACCTGCGGGGACTCGGTGTTGCCGACAGTCGATGGTGGGCTCCGGCGGTGCTCTCGGTGGAGAGATGAAGACTGACGGTGGGGTAATTCTTGATTGAACTAGCTGGTTGCAGTGAGGGACCGATGAAACCTTGGCAACTCCAAACTAAACTGGACGGATGGAAGGATTGGCTTGCTTTGCCGAAAGGAATCTATAAAAACAAACTTAAAGTGAACGCAAGACTTGTTCAGTTTTGCAATCGGGGGAGATCAATTAGCCGCTAAAACCAAAAGAAGAAGAAGAAAATAAAAGGATTCCTCATGGACTCTACATGTTCACCATCAAAATTATCAATTAGTGTTGTTGGGATACGCGCGTAACATGCACATGCAAAAATTAATCATAAAACGCGGCGAAAATAATATATATATTTCGAGAGGCGTTGTTCGTGCATTTCAATAAAAAATCAATTAATGAATGAGGTTGACGGATTACCTCTCGTAGCATGCTTGAAATGAGTTGGTTCAGATATTCTTAGTTCAAGCCCCACAAATGTCGGACCTTTAGTAAACACACCACCAATCGCAATGTCGAACGGAAGAACGAACTCACGAGAATCACCACTTTAATTGTGCTAGCAATCTTGTGGAATCAATTCTCCGAACTCTCAATATTTTGGTCTTTTCTCTCTTCTGTTCACTTTTCACGCACACCCACGAGAGAAACACACTGTTTTTCACACTCACAAAAATGTTGCTGGTCACCCTTTGAATGGGCGATCTGGGCGATCAGCAACTGCTGATGGCACACGCACACGGTCAGCAACGGTTGCTGACCGTGCGCGTGCACCATTATATATATATATATATATAGTCAGTATTTGTGCAATTCGGACACATCAATATATATCCATTATGAACGGGCGTGTGCATCATATGCACGTACGTCAATGACCAAAAATAAGAATTAAATTAAATTCTATTTAATTTAATTTCAACCCGACTAATTCGATAGCCGTTATTGCAAACATATTTGCAATATCGACTTTCTCATTTAATGTCGTCATGTCTTGGTTAATGTAAATGACATCCCTAGGTTCGTCACTAAGCTGGTAGAAAGACTTGCACTAATATATTAGTACTCCCAAGAGAATTGATTGTCTTGATCAAACTCCAGGTCTTACAAGCCATGAATGACATCTAGCAATATGCCATGGCTACCCAGATAGTATGAATGCTTCAAGAACGTAATGAACCTGTCAGCTGTGGTTACAGTGTAATTCAATCACTCTGTTATACTATGTCTCGATCGAACAAAGACCATAGAATATTTGTCAAGCCACCAATTTGATAATATGCACAAATCTAATCGACATGCATTTATACGAGACATGAACATTTCATTCTCGGTTACAACCCCGGCCGAGGATTTCAATGCAGTGTTATGATTAGATCGCATAAGACATCATTATCATACCTTGCATTTAACAAGGAGACAGATTCCATTTTGCGCACACTTGTAACTTCGTATGTGAATGAACTATGACCATCAAGTACAGAGACTGATTAACGAACCGCCAATATGCGCACCTGTGAATCATAGCCATCCAACACTCAAGTCAACACAGTGCCTCATGTTTAAGGATTATTTACACAAGACTAGAGCATGAACGATTAGACATTGACCACGTTAAAGCTTCATGTTGGATATAGAGAGAGTTTTTTTCGTTTTATGCAATTGTCGCGAGCCGTGCGTTTTAGCGATTTTGTACTCTCTTTGATCATAGTGGAATTTCGTTTCGCCTCGCCCGTGGACGTAGATCGCCTCGATCGAACCATGTAAAATCCTGGTGTTCTGTCTTTGTTTTTCTGCGTTTCGTCATAACATCGTATAAATAGCTCGAGGATTTCTAGTCGTTCGGTAGTAGGTGGATCCGAAGACCTTTGACGGGGACAGGCGACGGATTGTAGATAAACTTCTCATCCGGTATGACCTTCAGGAGTTTGAATTTGGTCACTAGACTGCGCATGAAAACGAGTATTTCGAGCCGCGCATACTCTTTTCCGGGGCACATGCGAGGTCCACCTTCTAAGGGCACGAAGGGGAAAGGTACGGGCCCATTTCCTTCGAATCTTGAGGGATCGAACTTATCCGGATTAGGGAAGTACTTGGGGTTCTTGTGCGTGGAGTTGCACCGTCCTTAATGTCTATTACAAAAGTTAGAATCACAATGCATGGATGCATCACTAGGCTGATTATTTATACATTCGTTACACACCTTAGCATTTGAAGCGCACTCAATACAGATTCGAAAATTACCTTTCATCCCTTTGGGATTGTATAACCAGCAAAAATGAAATCCGTCGTTGCCTCTCTATACGCCCCTTGCGCAGGTGGTAACAATCTCATCGGCTCGCAGGCCACGTTTCATGAGTACTTCATCTTCTGAATGTCGTCCCAGTTCAGAAGTTCATAAGGACACTTAGATTTGGCTTTCTCAATTTGATCTAACGATATAAGAAAAGCGTATTATTGTTAAGCATATACTGAAATTTTGCAGGCCTCAAGTTTCAGCCTTGAAAGGCCGATCGGGAGTGTTGATGAATTAAGCCACATGATTGGACTTGTTTAAGTGCGTTTGTCTGTTCTTTCTATTGTTACTTGATCCTTTCACAACAAACTCAATGGGCTGGCATATTTGATAAATTTATCAAAAGTGACCGAGTCGAATTCGAAATTCATTACCTTGATGAACCCGCTCATAGATGTGGGGAAACTGAACCAAATAGTTAACCACGGCGGTCATTGATGTGCTGGTGGTGTTGTGACTCGCAATGAGCAATCCCAGGATCTTTTTGGAAGCATCCATGTCGTAAAAAATGGTCCCGCCGTCATCTCCCTTGAGAAGCAATCGAGACAAGAAGTCCCTCGCATTCGCGTCTTTGCCCTCTGCAATCTCCATCTTCCTACGCCTGATTATCCACAAGAGCTCTTGCCTTATAACTTTCCCTCCTTCCATTGCTCTGTTGAATGGTGTGCCCGGGATATTTATCGGCGCCGCAATGAAACCAGGAGCGACTAGAGCAAACGGGTGAGCGAAGTTCGACGCAATCTCGGGATCCCTGATGTTCATGAACAAGCGGCACGCCAAAGCGAAGATATAGCTCTTTGATAGAGGAAACACCGTCACTTCCTTCGGTGGAGACCAATCCAATCGGTGGCCAAGTGGTCCCCAGTCATGGAGTCCATGACGTGTATGTAATGATGGAGCGCTTCGGGCTTCAGGAACTCCGACAAGAAGTTGCGCTTTTTCTTGGCATCCTTAGTTTCGAGCTTTTTCTCCGGGAACTGGGTGATCTTCTTGATGGAGTCGGGCCACCAGGAGGTGACGTACTTGCCCTGGCCAGAGAAGAGGAACTTGTTGCCGGAGGCGCCGCAGAACACGGCCATGTCCTCCCCATACAAGTTGGTCCAGAACACGTCCGGCGAGTACCTGGCCGCGCAGTCGTTCACGAACTTCTTGGGGGCAGCCACCGCTTCTGGGGGCCGTGAACTCCAGGGTCTCGCCGAGGACGGGCCGTGACGAGATGAACTGTACAATAAAATTCTTGTTTGGCTTTGGCTCCATACTGTGTTTATCCTGCTGCCTGATGCTGCTACAGCCTGTGTACGGTCTGCTATTGTTTCTACTCCAGTTTTTTTGCGATGTCTCGCTTCTTGAAGCTTGCCGACACTCAAATTCAATCCGATTCTCCAATCATCAACCGCTAGCTTCCTACTAGTGAACTGATCAGTCAACAGAGGGAAGCATAGCAATGGCACACCAGACCAAACGCTTTTCAATATTGAGTTCCACCCGCAATGGGTCAAGAACCCTCCTATTTCTGGGTGGCTCAACACTACATTTCCCCGAGCTGTTGCTTGAATCCAACGCTTGCTTTCCAACGACGTCGTTGTTTTCTGTGACTGAGAAGAAAGAACAGAAGTAGAAACAGACGTTTTCTCCTTTCTCCCGAACGCAAAAACGGTAGACGCACGCTCTCTCTTCAGGCTGCATTCAACATTTAGTGATGTGCTCTTTTTTTATCAGTGATTCAAGAAATTCTAGGCATGTTATTTCGTGTTATCCGCTGTATCTTATTGGAATCCGCTTCTTTCAGTTATCAAGTCATTATGTCCCAAAATGTACTTATGTTTTTGTGCTCGCATAAGTTAAAGTTAAAAAATCAGTGAGAGTATTCTCAGATAATTTAAATTATCTCATAGAAAAAAGGCTATTTGGATTTGTTTTATATTTCTGCATTTATTTTTCAAGTCTTGCATTGCACGTATTCTGACCCTTATTTTTTTATTATATAAAACAATTGAAACATTCCAAAATGTGCTCACATTCACGTTTGAATTCGCGCCTTTTATGATTTCTTAGAATTCAAATAATAAACTGAATTTTGAATTTACTTTTAATCCTGGTTTTCCCGTTAAATGGAAGGGAAAAAAAGAAGAACGTTACCTTGGCATTAAATACTAGTATGGAAGAGGAATGATATTTGCCGTGATATGTGTTAGGAAGCAAGCCAGCCAAGAACAATCGCCATAACAAAATCCAAGTAGCAAGAGAGGATTCAAAGAGAGTAATTACATCAAGATTTACGTGGAAACCCTTTCTATGTAAATTGAAAAAAACCGACGAGACAACGAAAGTCGCTAATCGACTTCAATCAAGAGTATAAGAACATAGCTGAGCGATTCGGGAATGAAAAAAGGCATTGACCGGCGGCCTATAATCAACAAAGGAAACCTATAAGTGAGAGAAATCGATGAGAGGAGCTCGTGTGAAGTTAGTCTCGAAGGTTTTTGATGATCTCTATTCTCTGGTGCGTGCTCTATTTCTGCTACGAATGAGCTCGAGTGGCTGGGATGGCCAACGGCGATCGAAGGCGGTGCACGGTGGATTTGGTTGTGATCGGGAGGAAATCGAGAGCAAAAATGTCCTTCGAGTAAAAAATCCAGCGCGCCTCAGCTTTTGAGAAGAAGAAAAGCAGGAAAGAGGCCGGGCTCCTCTTTTTCCATGGGCTCCTTTGATGGGCCCTCCATTAAGTCCTATGGGCTTCAATCAGACCTGGGCTGAGCAGATTGGGCCGTACAATTGATGGGCAAAATGGATTGTATACTGCATAGGGCCGAACCTAAGGACTTTCCTCCTCTCTTTTTCCATTTTTATTTTTTATTAATTATAATTACTTTTTTTCCATCTTTTTTAGTATTATTATTTCTTTGTTTTTTTTTTTCGCAAGAAGATATGCTTAATTTTCCTGGAAAAAAATTCATGTGTCAACGTTGAGTTCTTTCAAACATATAAAGTTAAAAGAGCGTGAGAAAAGACAAGAACTATTCATTTCTAAACTAGAAAATAAGACAATTTTTAAATTCAACTTAACGATAGTACAATAGGAGGGATACAGGACGCTCCATCTTTTCCTATTTCCAGTACAAACAAAACACATAAAAGCTTACAATACTGATAGTGTCGCATAAGTATCTGACTGCATGGACAACTCTTTAATGTTCAGTGCCTTCTCGATCTATTCCATCTTCTTGCCATTCTCTTGGAGTAGTATAAGAACCACTTACTCTTCTCGTCAATTATCAAGTTTCCTAGCACAACGCCGATCAAAAACCCGACTCCAGTGCCAATTAGCACAAATTTCCAATCCAAGTTGAACGTAGACTCTTCGTTGATTTCTTCTTGGCGAGATGGTGGCAATGGTAAGTTACCCCCAACTGCTGTGCATTTTTTCGGCAAAGGACCTCCGCATAACCCCTCATTCATGGCAAATGAATCGATCGCGAATGTGTTGAACTGGCTCCCTTGTGGTATTGGTCCCGACAATTGGTTATGAGAGACATTGAAAAATGAAAGAAATGTAAGTTGGGCTAGCTGTTGAGGGATCTGTCTTGAGAGCTTATTTCGAGAAAGGTCTAGAGATTCCAGTCTTGTCAGGTTTGCTAAGGAATGCGGGATTGAACCAGTGAGAATGTTGTTCGAAAGGTTAAGCAGGAGAAGTGACTTCAATTCTCCAATGACGTCGGGTACGCATCCTTCAAATTTGTTATTGGAGAGGTCAATTCCCATAAGGGCATATGGAACCTTCGGGTATTCCCTTTCTGTGCCTTTATTCATCAATTTCATCCCATAATCGAAAAATCGTCCAAATGAATTCCGGGATGATCCGATATATGCTAAAGTATTCATATATTCCAATTGATCTTGATCAATTGGTACTTTCATGGCATGGAAACTTTGCAACAACTGGGAAGGAAGTTCACCATTGAAACTATTGTCGGAAAGGTCCATAATATGCAAATTGCTAAAGTTAAACTGGCTTCGATAAGTTTTTATTGGACCATGGAACTTATTGGATTTCAAGATAATAGCTTTCAGCTTGGTCAACTCCGATAGCCATAAAGGGAACCCATCGAGAATTTGATTGTAACCAAGGTTCAAATACTCGAGCATTTTACATTTCGCCAAAGATCTTGGGACAGGCCCTTGCAATCGATTCTCTGTGAGGTCAATAACATTCAACGCACAACCTTTTGGGTAAGCCTGAGGAATGCTGCCCTCAAGTTTATTTTTCCCAAGATCCAAAATTGACAAAGAATGAATGTTCTCGAGACATGTAGGAATTGTGCCATTCAGACTATTGTTGGACAAGTCAAGAATGACAAGGGACTTGGCTCTACAAATAGATTGAATATCTCCGAAGAGGATGTTGTTGGAGATATTGTAATAAGCCGCTGATGGAGGTGGAGTTGGGAGTTCCATTTTGAGCGAGTTAGAACTGATGTCAAGATAGATCAAGTTAGGTAGCAGCAGATTGATGCGGTTGTCCACAAAGCCAGTTAGAGAATTGTGAGAAAGATCCATATAGAACAAGGATTCTCTGCTACCATTCCCCAACCAAGTAGCAATACTCCCTCCAATTTGATTGTGTGAAAGAAATATCTCCTCTAATCCGCCTAGGTGGCCTAAAAGCTTGGGGAACTCCTGTAAGTTGCACGACTCTAAACTTAAATAGGAAAGTTTTGGAAGCATGGCATTCATCTCGGTCCTATTAACAAAGGATATGTTGTTGAAGTCCAAAGATAATTCTTCCAAGTTCTTGAGTTTGTGCAAATCCACGGTGCCACTCAAATTATTCCCCCCCATAGACAGAATTTCAAGATCCTTGAGTTCCCATAATGAGTTTGGGATTTCACCTTGCAAATTGTTGGATGAAAGGTAGAGCCAAACCAACCGCGTTAGGTTCCCGAATGAAGATGGAATTGGACCGCTTAGCTGGGCATCTGTCAAATGTAAAGAATCATGACGGTTAGTTTGACTACCCAATTGATTCTCTACATTTCTTTTTCTTTTTCTTTTTCTTTTTTTGATTAAGGAACCTTGCTACTAGTTGAAATATTACCTGTAAGGTCCAAATCGGTCAGTTTTGCCAAGTTGACAAGCCAATGCCAAATACCACCGCTGAAATTAGTAGAAGAGAGATATAGAGATGACAACCGGGTAAGATTAGCGAAGCAAGCGGGGATTTGGCCTTGAAATTTATTTTCCGATATATCCAGATAAGCGAGCTCAGAAAGATTACCCAGTGAAATGGGAAGTGAACCCGAGAAATGACAATCCGAAATTGATAACTCATTTAAGAAAATGAGGTTTCCGATCGAAACAGGTATTTCCCCCGAAAAATTCGTTCTCGAAAGAGACAATGATTTCAGCCGTTTACCCCGATGTAGTTCAGGAATAAAACCAGAAAGGTAGTAATTATCTTCAACGAGGAGGACTTCCAGGTTTGGTAATTGAAAGATGCTTACCGGAAATTCTCCAGGCAAATCACATGATTCAAGTTTAAGCGACTTCAAAGAGGACAAGTTTGCAAGCACATGAGGTAATGGTGATGGTATGCTTGTGTAAGAGAGATCAAGTTCTCTGAGCATAGTTAAGTTCCGAACAAAGTTGTATACGTTGGGGATCTCTAGATCCCACCACCCCCTAGACAAATCAAGAGAAATTAATCTCGAGAGCCTTGAGATATCCGATGGGACTTTCCCTGAAAATTCGGAACGAGAGAGATTAAGGTAGTGTAACCTGGAAAGATTGCCAAAGCCGTATGGGATTGAGGAAGAGTTGAAGTCATTGAAAGCGAGATTGAGCGATTCCAAATGGAGTAGGCGAAAGAGGCTAGTGTTGGAAGTTATGGTACCAAAGAGACAGCTACCGTTGAGGTCAAGGCCTGTCACATGACCGGTGGCCTCATCGCACTTTACGCCATCCCATGAGCAGCAATCTCCATGTCCATCTAGTGACCATGATTCAACCTTTGGATAATCACAACGCCACTCTGTTCTGTTGATTCTGAAACTTCGCTTGAATTCCATCAAGGCAGAGCTCTCATCCGAATGGCATAGGGAATCAGCAAAGGAAGCAGGAAGCAAAATGAGGACGATGATTGAAGTACAAAACAGGAAGAATATCGAGGGTGCCATATCTTTGTGTTTGTCTTTCTGCTTTTTGGTAGAGTTTGGTTTCAGTGAAGAAGCTTTTATAGGCAGCGATGAGCAATTCGATCGTTGAACTTTGATGCTGCTTTGGCCATTCATGCACTATACACATCTGAAAAGACACTTGAGTCCATCTAAGAAATGGAAAAAGCCGGTAGACTCCCGTGCTATACACGGCCAAAGTCTTAGGAATGAATCTCCGTAAATTAGATCCTCTGCACCAGTCAAGACGTCAAAGTGAGTGCCACTCGGCGTTTATCCTAAGCTTGAATCATGGTCGTCACTAGGTGGAAATGGAGAGTGCTGCTCATGGCAATCACGTTGTTGGCCTCGACCTTAGTAGCATAACTTCTACCCCTTTTTAATCTAATATGGTGCGAAGAGAAATCAATTAAGGTGGAGAAGACGAGAAATGTGAGGATAAAATTTCCAAAATCTAGGTGTTGTTTTTTTTTCTTTTTCTTTTTTGGTCACTTCTTCTGACGCCTTAAAAAGTACTTATTTATGAATTCTTCAATTTTAGTGTCAATGACCAACCTCCAAGTCGAGATATCACCTTCAATTGGTTTTGCCGCTTGACTGCTTGATGGATGAATATTCCCATAACTTCTTATAAATGAAATAACGGTCAACATCGGAAACCTGACAGTGAACACATCGCGGTCCCGGCAGAAACATGGCGCTAAGAGATGGCCTCATATTAGAATTAGCCAATAATGTTACCCATTTACACGGATTCTTTGACCTCTGCAATTTGTTATTTATTTTCGGTAAATGGGTATTCATCATTCTTTTATTCCTTTTCTAAACATTCGTTGTCCATTATCACGTCAAAAGTTAATATCGATGAGAGAAAAATTCCGTTCCCCGGCCCGTTCTTCAAAACTTGTTAGCTCAAGTCATTTGTATATCAGTTGAGTTTCAATCTACACAATTGGTTTCATCCAACTAATTAATTGATCAAATTTTGTGTCGAAAATAGCTAAGTAATGATGAAAACTTAATACATGAAATATACACAAATGGTGAATATGAAATGAATGAACGTCTTGAAAATTGTATGTATAAATTTAATTTCCATGGAGTTTTTATTCTGTCCAACTAATTTATAAATATTACAATATGATATTAAAATATTACCATATTACAATAGCTGAGTTACTGATCAAATGCTAATTAAATATGGAACATACTGAATATATTTGCTTAAGCCTCCCTGCTTTTTTTATTTTTATTTTAAAGAAATGTTAAGAGTTACAAGCAAAAAGGCATTTCTTTTGTCAAATGGGAAAAAAATGGTCATACATCGACAAGGTACAAATTAGGTCGCGTTCTCATGCA
Organism: Lenwebbia sp. NSW1173648; assembly: GCA_029784005.1. Taxonomy (NCBI): domain Eukaryota; kingdom Viridiplantae; phylum Streptophyta; class Magnoliopsida; order Myrtales; family Myrtaceae; genus Lenwebbia; species Lenwebbia sp. NSW1173648. Next base: position 8,353,400 of record JARCGZ010000005.1, read on the forward strand.
TGCCCTGACTGACAGTTCATGCGCAGTCGTAGTCGCATAGTTGGTCGTCATAAATGACATCTCATAGTTTTTTTTTTCCACATAAAGACCAAACTTGTGAGACCCGTGAGAAGATTTTTGCCCACCGTGTAGATTGACGAAGAAGAAGTTTCCTGTTAAGATGCACGTGTGAGTTATGTTAGAGAAGTCTCACGTCAGAAATTTTTTTATAACGAGAACAGATCTGTGAATTTTTTACCCTCAAGGCGTTCTCTAAGGTTAAACTTCAGACCGGTCTTAGCCATGTCGATAACCTCCTTCTCGGGAAGAGTAAACATACAGCGGTTTCTTAATCTTTTAAATCGTGCTATGTATTGCTCTATGTACTCATTACTGTACTGCTTTGTATTTGCTAACTCAGACAGTGTAACTTCCAATACCGTTTGGTAAAACTGAGCATAGAACTTATTTTTCATGTCCTCCTAATTCTTCACAGAATTCGGTGCCAAACTCGTGTACCAAGTAAAGGCTTCTTTTGATCAAGATAATGAGAACAACCTCAACATAAGGCACCAGTCATTGTTTGCCTCACCACATTGCGAACTAAACTTGCTTATATATTCAACGGTGGATTGATCATCTTCACCAGTGAACACCGCAAACTCTAGTATTTTATATCCTCTCGGGTATGGCACATTATCCACCTAGTCGAGATATGGCTTTCGGTATATCGGTCTCGGTACCATATCACCTGCTGTAATCATGCGTTGCATCACTATGCTTGCGGCATTTTCAGCGATACGCTAGTCTCGAAAGGGATCTACCGCTTGGACCTTGTTTCCTCCTTGCCCCCTAGGTGGGGATGGTGGTCGCACCATGTTATCTGCCGGGCACAACAAATGTGGAACAAACTATCCAGGTTGAGGAGGCATACCCAAACCGACATTCACCGGGCTCAAAGGGTTAACATCTCCCACTGGTGGGTATCCTGCGTTACCGACCGGCCTGACGTTATCACCTGTGTTCGGTAACACGTTGATCCTCAGATTCTCATCCACTGGTATTGCAACATTCGATACTCGATTTAACCCTGTAGCGTTTCCATCAACAGCAACCGGTGGGAATCCACTTACATTTATTGGGTTATTAACACTACCAGCATCGACTCCGCTCCGATTCTAGCGATCAACGGTATCATTTCTCTAGAGTATCCTAACTCCTGCAGGAAGGGCTGCTTGACTTAATCCTCCACTCCCACTCGGGATTACAAGATTTGTCAGTACCCCATCTGCTAGAAGACTCACTCCTTGACCTAAAGGTGGTTGGTTGGACGAACTAGACTTAGACATCAAACCCGTCACCATATCAGTAATCATTGGCTTAAGGACATCAGTAAGATGATTTACCACATGATTCGCAAACTCATTTTGGTTCTCCTCGAGCACCCTCTTTATGGTGGCAACCGTAACAGGATCCGGTGCCAACTCTTTTCTTTGGTCGACAGTTAATTCCCTAGGTATGTCACCCGAAACTCCACTCAGAACGACAGTAGCATTATCCTGGCCATCATTTGACGACCACTGAGGAGCATGACTCTCGCCAATGGTGCCAACTTGATTCCTGGTTTTTGCGATAGTACTTCCTCAAATCAAACCACAAATGGTTCCACCGGACGTGTTAAAAAGAAGTTTCGCCGAAAATGTCCGCGACGAAAGATCTTTCACTGAAAAGCATAGAGCTTTCGGATTTATTATTTTCTGTGGGTTCTTGTGACGATTCCGGATAGGAAGTAAAGTGAATGGAAAAAGATAAACAGGACGATAAAGTAAATTGCGATAAAGAGTAAATGCTTGATAGATAAATTGCAGAGCAAAAGATAAGTGTTTGATTGTTGATTGATTGGTCCCTAACAAAGAGTCGTCTCCGACTATTTATAGCCTAGTACAAGGTATAACTATCGCCTTCGGTTACCTCACGTGCACCTTATCCCTAAACTCTCGGATTGGCTTCGGTAACTGCTCTCCTTATCCTTTAAGTGGTTTAAAACATGTACTTAATTGCTCCGCGTGATTATAGGTGAAATGTACCGGCTTCACGGCGTCACCGACATTTACATCTAACTGAGTGTCGATTTTCTGCGCTTCTCGGATTGACTCTGTAACCAAAATGACTCCCCGTCGGTAGTTAAGTACATGTTTTAAACCGCTTAAAGGATAAGTAGAGAAGTTACCGAAGCCAATTCGAGAGTTTAGGGTTCAGGTGCACGTGAAGTAAATGGTAAAAGATAAATAGGACGATAAAGTAAATTGCGATAAAGAGTAAATGCTTGATAGATAAATTGCAAAGCAAAAGATAAGTGTTTGATTGTTGATTGATTGGTCCCTAACAAAGAGTCATCTCCGACTATTTATAGCCTAGTACAAGGTATACCCGTCGCCTTCGGTTACTTCACGTGCACCTTATCCCTAAACTCTCGGATTGGCTTCGGTAACTGTTCTCCTTATCCTTTAAGCTGTTTAAAACACTTACTTAACTGCTCCACGCGATTATCGGTGAAATGTACCGGCTTCACGGCGTCGCCGACATTTATATCTAATTGAGTGTCGATTTTATGTGCTTTCAGCTACCAGCATGACTCCCCGTGGGCTTTATGTTCCTCTTGTGGGCTCTGTAACCATTTAAGGCCCATGCCGATTTTTCATGTCAACAAATTGAATTAACAATCGACATGAGAAATTGCAATATTGACCATACTATGGATGTATGTGCTGCCAATTGCCATAGATGATTTGCAATTTCAACATATTGCCTAAGCCTCCCTGGTTTTTTTTTTTTTGTGAGTAATGTTAAGAGTTAAGAGCAAATAGGTAATTTTTTTTTTCAAAAGGGTAAAAATTGGTCACACATGCCCAAGGTACTAAAATGACATCACATATTTTTTTCCACAAAAATGACAAAAATTGAGAGGTTGCCCATCTTCCAGATGACGAATCGGAGTCATTCTACTGTTCCTAGTTCCCGAATCACAAAAGGAAAATATGGTTATCATCGATTGAAAACATTATCAGATTCTACATATCATCAGCTCGTATGTGAAAATAATGATAAAACATACATGATCACGATGAATTACGAATGAGCATCGATCACTTAGGAATTATAAAAGCTCCGACAGATGATGAACAGATCGCGGCAGAAATATAGTGCAAAGACATGACCTCAGATTAGAATTAAATCTCAGACCTGAAAAAGAAGAATAGAATTAAGCCAATAATGTTACCCATTTACACATCGAATGAATGCCATGTTTTATTGATCAGACAATTACAAACACTCATGAGCATATTTACAGGTGGAACCTGTTTGAGCTAATGGATGAAAGAACTCTTTCCAAGTCTTCCACTAGTTGAGAATCTGGCATGTCCACTTCCACTTCGACAATATGGAAAATGCATAAGAACCAATTTGACTATAATCAGAAGCTTGACTCTTAACTGTTGGTGCACTTAATCGGGTCGTTGAGTTATGGATGAAAAATCTGTATCACTTTGAAAAAGAAAGTCTGAGAGACATTGAAGTTGGGCAATGACTTGGCTTCATTGACCAAATATACATTTGTATTCCAAATTTAAATGATGGATGCAGAATTAGACCGTTTCTCCAATTTAAGTATCCATCAATTGTCAATTTTTCATTCGTTGAGATCAAACAATACAGGATGTGCACCGACATGGTAAAATGTACTGACTTAAGATCCTCAGTGAACTAAATCTTCGAATTTGGGTTCCTCTCAAATTAAACAGATCGTGCAACGACACAGACTACTATACTAAGCTTAGTCAATAGCACATCCGATCGATTTGGTCTCCTAATATTAGGATCCATAACCTATGCACTTTTATTATACGCATCCTGAATTGTAACAAAAATAGAGAGTATTCTCTTCTGGTAATTTCATGCACGAACAACATAGTAAAAACCCCTTAAATATGGACCCACACGAGGGACCAACAATAGTCACGTTGCTGTCTCATCTTCAAGTCAAAGTTGATGTGCGACATTTCGAGCAATGAAATCCTTTGTCGACATCACAAGCATGACCAAGATGACTTGACCCAATGAAATTTCGAGCAATGAAATCCGTACATTTTGAATCCTTGTTTTCCCGTTAGATTGAAGGGGAAAAAAGAATGTTACCTTAATTTTAAATACTAATACAACAGAAATGATATTCGCTCTGAGACAATGATATGTGTTAGGAAGCAAACCAACCAACAACAATCACAATGGAAAAATCAAAGTAGTAAGAGAGGATTCAAAGAGTAACTACATCAAGATTTACGTAAAAAACCATTTCCATGTAAAAGGGAAAAATCGACGAGATGACGGAAGTCACTAATCAACTTCAATAAAGAGTATAAGAACAGAGCCGAACGACTCGGGAATGGCACACAGCATTGACCAGCGGCCTCGAAGGTTTTTCTGGTGATCTCTGTTCTCTGGTGTGTGCTCTGTTTCTGCTGCGAATGAGCCCGAGTGGCTGGGACGGCCGGCGGGCGATCGGAAGCGGTGCACGGTGGATTGGCGGTGATCGGGAGGAAATCCAGAGCAAAGATGGCCTTCGGATATGGCTTCCTGCCGAGAGAGATTTCCGGTTATTCTTTGTGTTGTTGTTGTTGTTGTTGTTGTTCCATCCCTTTCGTTGTGCTCTTTTGTGACCCCTTTCTTGCTCCAGTTGCTTCGCTCCCGTCCTCCATCACTCGCGCGCCTCAGCTTTAGAGAAGAAGAAAAGAAGGAAAGAGGCCGGGCATGTCCTTTTCCATGGGCTCTCCTGATGGGCCGTCCATTAAGTCCTATGGGCTTCAATCATACCTGAGCTGTGCGGATTGGGCCGTACAACTGATAGGCAAAATGGATTGCATAGGGCCGAACCTAAGGACTTTCCTCTTCTCTTTTTTCATTTTTTTAAATTAATTATGCTTACTTCTTTTCCTTCTTTTTTAATATGATCTGTTGTGAATAGAAATTAATTAAGGGCGGAAGATGACAAGTGTTAGGATAAAAATCGAAAATGTATTCTTATGTTAAAAATAGGAATATTCAATTGGTGTAGCCACTTGGTTCACCAATGGGTCATTGCTTCCATCACTTCTTATAATTGAATTAACAGTCGACATGGGAAATTGGGATACTGACCATACTATGTATGTATGTCCTGCCAATTGCCATAGATGAGTTGCAATTTCAACATATTGCCTAAGCCTCTCTGCTTTTTTTTTTTTTAATGTAATGTTAAGAGTCACAAGCAAATAGGTAATTTTTTTTTTCTATTTCAAAAGGAAAAATGAGGTCGAATTCTCATGCGTGCCGTGATTGATGGTTCATGGGCAATCATAATTGCATAGTAGGTCCACTAAGATGACATCTCATTTTTTTTTCCACAAAAATGACCTAAATTGAGAGATTGCCCATCTTCTAGATGACCGAATCGGAGTCATTCTACCGTTCCTAGTTCTCGAATCACAAAAAGAATAGATCGTAATCATCGATTGAAAACATTTTCAGATTCTATATGTCATTTAGCTCATATGTGAAAATAATGATAAAACATACGTGATCATGATGAATTACGAATGAGCATAGATCACTCAGAAATTATAAATGCTCCGACAGACGGTGAACAAATCGCAACAGAAATATGTTGCAAAGACATGGCCTGAGATTAGAATGAAGCCTCAGACCCCCCCAAAAAAAAAAATTAGTAGAAGAAGAAGAATAGAATTTAGCCAATAATGTTATGTCATGTCTGTGATTCAGACAATTACAGACATTCATGGGCATATTTACAGGCGGAACGTCTTTGAGCTAATGGATGAAAGAAGTCTTTCCAAGTCGTCCACTAGTTGAGAAACTGACATGGAAACTTCCACTTTGACAATATGGAAATTGCATAAGAACCAATTTGACTATAAACGAATGAAAAATCTACATTTAAAGAAGAGAGTCGGAGAGACTTTGAAGTTGGGTAAATATTCTTCTCCCAGTAATAGAAAATTACATGATTTTTTAGATTGACAAACATGATTTTTTCTATAGTTCCTAATCTCCGAATCACAGAAAGAGAAGTTCGTAATCATCGATTGAAAATAATCTCAGATTTCATATATCACCACCGCGTTTTGTATATTGCTAATTACAAATTATACATAATTAAATGAATTACAAACAAGCATAAATCTCATAGGAATTGTAAAAGCTCCAACGGAAAGTAAACACATCGAAAGGTAGAAATATGGCCCTAAGGCATGGCCTTAGAATAGAATTAGCCAATAATGTTACCCATTTACACATTATTTATGTCTGTTATTCAAGCAATTTATGGAACCTATTTGAGCTAAAGAAGACTTTCAAAGTTTTCCACTAGTTGAGAATATGAGATGGCCACCTCAAACAGCATTGTGTCAGAGAAAACCCCTTATAACGTTTTGAAGATGACAAAACAATCAAATACTACTAATGTGTTTAATTGGTTGAGTAGAACCAGGTGAAAGAGTATAAGCCGTTATGTAGATGGTATATTAGCAGAATGTCTAAAGGTTATGAGTTTTGGTGAACAACGCATTGGGCGTAGAGGTGTCTATCTTAAACATGCGATTCTATCTAAGGAATATGTAAATCTAATCTATATGCAGCAATTATCTATATGCAATATGTTTTAGAGATTTTCGGCATGCGTTCAAATATTGCAAAAAGATAGCAATAATTCAGATATGGAAAGCAAATAAATATCTTGAATATTTCGTAATTTCTTTCGAATCAATCGATCTAAAGCCTTATAGATCAACCTATCGAATTCGAAATATTTGCTATGTCAATTTGTGCGATTGCAAATTAGGAAAAGATTTTCCTAATTAATCACCTGTGACTCAAAAAGATTTCATTAGATAACGATCATATTCCAAATAGGCAATCAAATATTCGAATTAATAAAGATTACTTTTCCAAATTTTTCTGCCGGAACGGGACGTATTGCGGATCACTTATGGATAGGACCAGCGGGGACTCGGTGTCGATGGTGGGCCCCGGCCGACGGCAGGGTAATTCTTGATTGAACTTGCTGGTTGCAGTGAGGGACCAATGAAACCTTGGCAACTCGAAACTAAACTGGACAGATGGAAGGATTGGCTTGCTTTGCCGAAAGGAATCTATAAAAACAAACTTAAAGTGAACGCAAGACTAGTTGACTTTTGCAATCGGTGGAGAACTAGATCACAATGAGGACAGTAGCCCACTGAGGTGAACATTGGAATTCACAATCTCCCTGCCAAAAAGAAATCTTTGCATGCATTAAGTGAAAATCATAAAAATTCTCCAATGTTATTGTGAAATCAAGACAAAGTCCAAGGACATTATTGTCCTCTTCTCTTCTCTGCGGATCAAGTATTCTCTCACTCTCTCCTCTTGTGACCACCGATTGACTCCTTGCTTTGTCATGGGTAAAGAACTTCTCGTATGAATGTTGGAGTTCACCGAGAGTGAATTGAACTAGCTGCAACGTCAGGGACTGCCTATGCGGTTGGGGCTCGCAGTTTCGCTCGAGACCTCGCAAGGACTCAACCAGCGGTGCTCTGTGATGGCACGGTCACGTTTGGTAGCAGAACTCAATTAAATTCGTCACAGGAGATGCGGCAGCGGAGGACGGGCTAGCGGCATCACCGTGGGGTCGCGACGGACTACTCATTCACAACTCGGCTCGTTCGCAGTTGCGGCCTGCGAGCGGATCAACGAGAATTGTCAGTGTGATCCCAGTGAAGGATTGAAGTCTGCGGGGGAAGTCTTCAAGTTCGGCCTTCATTATCCTGCGATGAAAGAATAAGACAAAAAGGACTTCTTCTTTCTAACAGCGTTGGACTTGCGATGACGCTCTCGGTGGCAGAAAATATATTTGCCCAAACATATCCCCATGCGATATTATCTTTTATTTTTTCAAATCTCCCACCCCAGACCTCCCTTCGTCGTGATGTGCCAGATATATTTACTGATTTTCTTGTCAAATGGATATTCATTGTCACTACCAATTTTCGGCCACTAAAGGATAACGGACTTGTCCGATTTCTCTTTCACCATGGGCTCAGTCCAATTCATTTTAGCTCGTCTGCTGCCGATCCAATTAAATGTGAATATAAATGCAATGCATGCAGAAAATTAAATTAATGCATATGAAACTACATTAAAACGATTTAAATATTTTTGGTTAGAGACCAAAGTTAGTCTCTAATTTTTATGCAAATTTCTCCTAAATGAATTAGCCAAAATTTAGGTATCAACACTTAGAATTTCCGATGCACTTATACTCAAACGTCATCTACATGTGTCTTTATCTAATCAATTGGTTGGAGGAAAAAGGTTAGATGAAACTATTGTCCTCGTATCGTACGTGCACACACACTAGGTCTGTATATCTTCCCAATCAGAAATAGAATCCCACTCGTATGAAACCCTTTTTCACATTAAAGGAGAGTATACGTACCCGTGTACTTAAAAGCTCCCTATGAACTAGTCAAGGTGCGCGAAATTGGCCCCAACAACCACTTAGCCGCTAAAACCAAAAGAAGAAGAAGAAAATAAAAGGATTCCTCATGGACTCTAGTGCATGTTCACCATCAAAATTATCAATTAGTGTTGGGATACACGTAACATGCACATGCAAAAATTAATAATAAAATGCAGCGAAAATAAAATCCATATATGTATATATATATCTCGAGAGGCGTTGTTCGTGCATTTCAATAAAAAAAATCAATTAAATGAAGGGATTGACGGATTACCTCTCGTAGCGTGCTTGAAATGAGTTGGTTCAGATATTCTTCAGTTCGAGCTCCATAAGTGTCGAACCTCTAGTTCAAACACACCACCAATCGCAACGTCGAACGGAAGAACGAACTCGCGAGGATTCCCATTTTAATTGTGCTAGCAATCTTGTGGAATCAATTCTCCGAACTCTCCATATTTTGGTCTTTTCTCTTTTCTGTTCACTTTTCACGCACACCCACGAGAGAAACACACTGTTTTTCACACTCACAAAAATGTTGCTGATCACCCTTTGAATGGGCGATCAGCAGTTGCTGATCGAGGCACGCGCACACGGTCAGCAACCGTTCCTGATCGTGTGTTTTTTTTATATTAATTCTTTAATTTTAATTATATATATACACACACATCGCATATACATATACATATTTAAATAAAAACAGAAGATAATCAGCAATTCGGCATTTGTGCAATTCGGACACATCAATATATATCCATTATGAACGTGCGTGTGCATCATATGCATGTACGTCAATGACCAAAAACAAGAATTAAATTAAATCCTATTTAATTTAATTTCAGTTCGACTAATTCGATAGCTATGGTTGCAAACATATTTGCAATATCGACTTTTCCGCTCAACGTCGTCATGTATTGGTTAAGGTGTATGACATCCCTAGGTTCATCACTAAGCTGGTAGTAAGACTTGCACTAATACATTAGTACTCCCAAGATAATTGATTGTCCTAATCAAACTCCAGGTCTTACAAGCCATGAGTGACATCTAGCAATATGTCATGGCTACCCAGATAGTATGAATGCTTTAATAACATAATGAACATGTCAGCTTTGGTTACAATGTAATTCAATCCCTCTGTTATACTATGTCCCGATCGAACAAAGACCATGGAATATTTGTCAAGCCACCAATTTGATCATATGCACAAATCTAATTGACATGTATTTATACGAGACATGAACATTTCATTTTCGGTTACAACCTCGGCCAAGGATTTCAATGCAGTGTTATAATTAGATCGCATAGGACATCATTATCATACCTTGCATTTAACAAGGAGATAGATTCCATTTTGCGCACACGTGTAACTTCGTATGTGAATGAACTATGAACATCAAGTACAAAGACTGATTAACGAACCGCCAATATGAGCAACCTGTGAATCATAGCTATCCAACACACAAGTCAACACTGTGCCTCAGGTCTAAGGATTATTTACACAAGACTAGAGCATGAACGATTAGACATTGACCACGCTAAAAACTTCTATGTTACTAATCATTCAATGCGTGTCACGTTCAGTGAACTTGTCTAGTACAAGCACCCGTGTTCTAACTCGGATATCACAATACCCAATGACTCGTGACTCGTCATTCCCTCAAGTATCCAATACTTAATAGTAAAACTAAGAACACACCGGTCTCAACAGGATCATTAATATCCACTCAATGATCCATCGACCGAGAGCAGTTTAAAGATTCAGTCTAACTGAGAACCCATCACCCATATTCTTGACGTCTCAAGAATAGGTTCAGTCACAACTAATCTTATGGAATCATTCATATAATAAATAATTGGACAAATGAATGAACACGTCTTTGCCATTAATTAAACAAGAAATTGAAAATACAACTGAAATCCCTAACATTTAACTATTACATGGTTGCTTTAGGGTATATAACTAACAATTAGCACATGTGAATTTCACGAAGTGTGTCTAACTATTTTGTTTGAAAATGTTAATGATTTTCTTTTACTCTATTGATGAACTCAACTAACCTTATATAGAGCCCGTTCACGAATTAACCTAATCAGTGATAGGTTCATATGTTTCCATCAAGAATTACAGCGAGCACCCATTTGCCTATGAAATCTGTTCGAATTTTGTGGTGTCCGTGGGTGAGCAATAAGCGTTCAAATGCATGAAAATTATTATGAGCTGAAAAGAACAAGTTAACATCGCATAAATACAAAGACAATGATCAGATGGCATACGCCGAAAAGGCAAACGACTACAGAGAGGACACATGATACTTGTGAACAAGTTTCGTGAAGCCCTGTCGAATCTTAAAATAGCTTGAAGCTATCTAGTTGCGGGGTAGGAGGCGAACAAGGAGACCTTCAACGGGAACCGGAGACGGGTTATAGATAAATTTCTCGTTCGGTATGACCTTCTCGAGCTTGAATTTGGTCACCAGATTGTGCATGAAAATGAGTATTTCTAACCTGGCGTATTCTTTTCCAGGGCACATGCGAGGTCCGCCTCCGAAGGGAACGTACGTGAAAGGTGCGGGCCCCTTTCCTTCGAATCTTGAGGGATCGAACTTCTCTGGATCGGGGAAATACTTGGGGTTCTTGTGCGATGAGTACACCGTCCAAAATGTCTATTTCACAGTTAGAATCACAATACACATTAGATTGATTATTCAGACACTAATGACGCTACTTAGCATTTATGGTGCACTCAATTCAGTTTAAAAAATTACCTTCCATCCCTTTGGAATTGTATAACCAGCAAAAGTGAAATCCATCGTTGCCTCCCTAAATAACCCTTGTGCTGGTGGTAACAACCTCATTGACTCACAGGCCACGTTCCACGAATACTTCATCTTCTGGATGTCGTCCCAGTTGAGAAGTTCATCTGGACCCTTACATTTAGCAATCTCCATTTGTTCTTTTGATATTAGAAAAGTGTATTGTTACGCATATGCTGAATTTACTGGCCCGATTCAGCCTTCACAAGCAGATCGGAAGTGTTAATAAATTAAGTGCACTTGTTCGTTCTTTCTGTTGTTACTTGATCCTTTCACTACAAACTCAATAGGCTGGGATTTGATAAATATATTAAAAGCGACAAATGGAATATGAAATTTATTACCTTGACGAACCCGCTCATAAATGTGGGGAAATTGAGCCAAATAGTTCACTACGACGGTGATCGAAGTGCTAGTGGTGTCGTGACTCGCAATGAGCAATCCCATGATCTTGTTGGAAGCATCCATGTCGTAGAAAATGGTCCCGTCGTCATCTCCTTCAAGAAGCCATCGAGACAAGAAGTCCCGGACATTTGCGTCTTTGCCCTCCGAGATCTCCATCTTCCTCCGCCTGATTATGTCCAAGAGCTCTTGCCTTATAACTTTTCCTCCTTCCATTGCTCTGTTGAATGGCGTGCCTGGGATATTTATTGGCACCGCAGTGAACCCAGGAACTACTCGAACAAATGGGTCGCCGAAATTCGACACGATCTCCGGATCTTTGATGTTCATGAACAAGCGACACGCCAAAGTGAAGGTATAGTTCTTGGACAGAGGAAAGACCTTCACTTCCTTATGTGGAGACCAATCGGTGGCCAAGTGATCCCTAGTCATGGGGTCCATGATAGGTATGTAATGTTGGAGGGCTTCGGGCTTCAGGAACTCCAATAGGAAGCTGCGCTTCTTCTTGACATCCTTGCTAGTGATGTTCCCTAGGGTTTCGGGGACATGGGTGATCTTCCTCATGGAGTGGAGCCACCAGGGGGTGACATACTTGTTCTCGCCGGAGAACAGGAACGTGTTGCTGGAGGCGCTGCAGAACACGGCCACGTCCTCCCCATACAAGTTGGTCCGGAAGACATCTGGCGAGTACCTGGCGGCCCGATCTTTCACGAATTTCTCTGGACAGCCGCTCCTTCTGGCGGCCATGAATTTCAGGGTCTCGCCGAGGACGGGCCATCCTTTTGTGCCGGGCGGTAGGTGAGGAGTGCAGCGCTTCTTCCAAAGTACGACGGAGAGTAGAGAAAGAGAGAGGTAGAGGATGCATGTGACGAAGAAATCCATTTGTATTCTTCTCTCGGAAGGCAAATACTGATAATTTGGCAAGAAAAGGATAGACTGAGGATGAGAATGGAGAGCCAAATCGTCAGGATTTATATATGGAAAAAATTGGCCTGCTATGGCCACTTATTTTAGTTGTCCTTTTGAGCTAACTCATCAGCATTTCTCTGGTTAAATATGTTTCGCGTGTTCATTTCATTTTTCACAAGGTCTGAGTCAAAATGTTACGGTTGTCTAGTATAGAAGTATATTTTAATTCTTCTCTCACAAGGCAGATACTGACATGGCTGTCCAGTATAGCTGAATTTTTTACATCATGGTCCGAGATGGAGAAATTCAGTCAACTTAGTATATGCATTAAAATAAGTCCGAACCGATCTGATGGGAACCACATAAAACTTAGCGAAAAGTACTAAAAAAAATATAAAAATCCTAAACCTTTTGCAATGATACCAATTCAGTTCATCCAACAGATTTTTGCCGGAAACCACTGACGTGGACGTCTGGCCATCTTACGTGGTGTAATCAGCGCTGACGTGGATATTTTCAAATGATATATATTTTTTTAAAATATTTTTGTATATTGATTTCTATTTTTTTTTTAACTTTGGCTCGCTGGCCATTAGCTAAAGGCCAACCAGCCCTTGCCCACAGCCTGCAGAGCCGCGAAGGAATAGGTTGAGGGCCATCACAGCTTTGAAGGCCCTCCCCTAGGGCCTTTGCTGTGCAGGCGAGGCGGCCCTCACCCAAATCTAGCAAGGGTCGCAACCCTAGCCAAGGCCGGTGAGGGCTAGCCAGTCCTCGTCAGAGGCTGCGCGAGCAATAATTTCTCCAAATCCATAGTGGATTTTTTGGCAGCTGACTATTGCCATGAAGTAGATACCGATACTTGAACCGAACCACTTAAATCTTTTATTTCCTTATCGTTCATTATTAATTTCTCGAGTAATTTCTTCTTCCCAAATAAGACTTCAATTACAAGATCCGTTAACTTCTGCGTTGTTTCACAATACAAAAGCAAGTTGTAGCTGGCAAGGCTATTTCTAACATACGAGACTAAAGAATTGATAGGTCATGTATAATTATTTCCCATTAGCATATTGACGCAATCCAACTTTGAAAGATAAGGAAAACTTTGCCCTTCAATTTCAATTGTAGAAATTATTGCTCTGAGTGTAGTATACCTACTTGCGAACATGGACCATTAGAAATGGTTGATTCTATTTAGGAAATCTATTCAAATTAAAAACCTACTCAGATTGGATGTGTTTCACAGGTTCAAACTCGAGTCACATTCTATCAAATCTCCACATTTGATCCTCAATGCCGGCTCCCCCAACACTCTAATGGGTGCTAAATTATCACTCACGTCTATTAAAGGTACATGAAGTTAGATGAACTTTTCCAATGGCTATTTCTTCTTATTAAGGGTACGGGGGCAAAAAATGCAAAAAAAAAAAAAAAAAAGTCAGAGAGGGAAGATGATCACGTGGGGGTGGTCCAGCGGCCGCCGTGCCTCAGCTCTCAAAAGAAGGCGAGAGCGCCGGACCCTTCGGTGGTTGAAACAGTATCTTCCGGACGAATCTGGGTTAAAACAATCTCGTAAACGCTGAAAAGAAGACGAGAGCAGTGGACCCTTCGGTGGTCGAAGCTGCCGGGCTTGGTGGAACTCCAAGGTGGATGAAGGGGAGTTTCGTAGAGAGAGGCTGCGGGGAAGGAGAGAAAACACTTTGGTTCTCGTTACCCCAAGAAATGAGAGGATCTCCGGTGAAGAAACAGTGTCCTCCGGACGAATTTGGGTTAAAACAATCTCGTAAACGCTGAAGTCAGGAAGACTTTGAAAGCCTTGGGGAACAGACTAAGAGAGCACAAGTTGAGGTCCATAACTTGATTCACTTCTCTCTATTAAGACAATTTTTACATCCCGCCTCTAAAGATTTTTGATAGAATGATTTATTCAGATTTTTATTAGGGTGTGGTTCATACTTCTCATCAACAGGAAAACACGGGTCCCGTTATACATTTTTTCATTGGTAGTTCGGGCTTGGGCCCATGAATAGCTATCACTAGATATATTCTTTCTCGCTTGCAATTGAGTGACGTAACGAGAGGTGCGATGTGCTAATTATAATGGAATCTTCTGCTAGACATGACCCTAGTTTAAGGATGAACCAGGATAAAAACTTGGATCTCGATTTCTCTTTATCATTTTTTACTCTTTACTTCGTTGTGACTGTGCACCGAACCATAACAAGTTTTACCCTAATTTATCTGGGTTTAAGGGGCGACGCTAAGTCAAAATCATCATCTCATTAATTCTATTTAAAGTTAGACTGCTGTTCTTGTACTTGAAAGATGAGCTCAATAGCCCTAATAAATTTGTGAGATGGGAACTAACGGTAAATATAAGTATTGTGATGGATCGATTCCACTTACTTTCTCCGAATTATTATCTGCATAAATTACTCCTCATGTGATGATAAGAGAGCACCGGCGATCGCTGGACCCTCCACTGGGTATTTTGCAACGCGATTGCCGGAGCAGCCTTACATCATACTTATCATGATCTGAGTACTCGGGACCAAGTTTCAATAAGCCCAGTAAATCATATAAATAGCTCGAGGATTTCTAGTCGTTCGGTAGTAGCTGGATCCGAAGACCTTTGACGGGGACAGGCGACGGATTGTAGATAAACTTCTCGTCCGGTATGACCTTCGCGAGTTTGAATTTGGTCACTAGACTGCGCATGAAAACGAGTATTTCGAGCCGCACATACTCTTTTCCGGGGCACATGCAAGGTCCACCTCCGAAGGGCACGAAGGGGGAAGGTGCGGGCCCATTTCCTTCGAATCTCGAGGGATCGAACTTCTCCGGATCAGGGAAGTACTTGGGGTTCTTGTGCGTGGAGTTGCACCGTCCATAATGTCTATTACAAAAGTTAGAATCACAATGCATGCATGCATCACTAGGCTGATTATTTATACATTCGTTGCACACCTTAGCATTTGAAGCGCGCTCAATACAGATTCGAAAATTACCTTTCATCCCTTTGGGATTGTATAACCAGCAAAAATGAAATCCGTCGTTGCCTCTCTATACGCCCCTTGCGCAGGTGGTAACAATCTCATCGGCTGGCAGGCCACGTTACATGAATACTTCATCTTCTGAATGTCATCCCAGTTCAGAAGTTCATAAGGACACTTAAATTTGGCTATCTCAATTTGATCTAACGATATAAGAAAAGCGTATTATTGTTAAGCATATACTGAAATTTTGCAGGCCTCAAGTTTCAGCCTTGAAAGGCCGATCGGGAGTGTTGATTGTGACGTCCCGGAACTTCAAGGCTTATTATATGAATAATATTGGACGGTTGGAATTGAGTGACATTTGTCGGACGCGGAATCATTCGATCTGAAGTTCGTTAGTCGTCGATCGAAGCGTAGATAATTATAGTTCGATTAGATTAGTCGCGCCGTAATTAGTCTTCGCCGTATTCCTTCGCGCTTGCGTCGACCCTGAGCCAAATATTCTGAACCTGTCCTAAATCGTCAGATTACCGAAATGCCCTCAGATATTATTCATATACGCCAGAAACAATTAATACCGAATGACCGCGGGCCCCGCATCATTAATGCCATGTCATATCACCTTTTTGACTTTTGGTTATTCACAAAAATGCCATTTGACCCATGAAATTACCAAAATACCCCTAAAGACCACTTTTCTCTCTCCTCTCTCTCTCTCTTCCCTTTCTCTCTCTTCCTTCTTGCATTTCACGTTGGCTGCCCACCCCCTCCATCTTCACGTTCCACCATCTTCTTCACCGTTCCATCATCTTCATCGTCTTCACCGAGCCACCGCCGCCCGCCGCTCGCGCCGTCGCCGCCCGTCCCGCGCCCGCCGAGTCGCCGGCCTTCCTTCCCGCCGCTCGCCGACCCCAGCCGGGCTGCTGCCGCCTCTGTTTGGCTGCTGCCCGTCGACCGCCGAGCCTCGCCGTCGACCGCCGAGCTTCACCGGAGCCCCCTAGGACCCGCCGGACCTTGGCCGAAGCTCCGCCGAGCTTGCCGGCCGCTCGTTGAGCTCCGTTTCCGCCGTTTGGCCGTTTTCCAGCCGCTGTCCAGCCGCCGTTCGTCGTCGTCCGGTTGTCGTTTTGGAAATCCGACACCGTGGTTGCGTCCGGATCGACGAGGAGAGTCCGTAGGAGCGTCGTCGAAAAATTTGCCGTCGCCGCCGCTGCCGCCGTCGCCGCCGCCGCCGCCGCTGCCGCCGTCGCCGCCGCCGCCGCCGCTCATCGCCGGTCGCCGCCGACCGTCGCCGCCCGTTTAGGAGTGAGTTAACCCCTAATCCCTGATTAGGCCGTTAATTGCACTAATTAGATTAATTAATTAGTTACTGTAATTAGATTAATTAGTTACCGCAGTTAATAGATAGTTACCTGGGTTAGTTAGTTAACTGTGGTTAGATTAATTAGTTACTATAGTTAATTAGATAGTAACTGTGGTAGATTAATTAACTACTATGGTTAGTTGAATTAACCGTGGTTAGGTGGAATAGTTACCATGGTTAATTGCATGTTGTTGTGCCTAGTTCGTGGTGTCCGATCGTGGATCGGATTGAGTGTTGATTGCGCATTAAATTGCTGAATGATCACACTAGGGTCGAAATGCCATATTAAATGGAAATTGATTATTCGCGTGATCGATTGTGAATTTGAGTGTGAAAATGGCCGTGGGCCAGATTTGAGTGTGAAAATGGCCGTGGGCCAGATTTGAGTGTGAAAATGGCCGTGAGCCAGTTTTGAATATAAAATGGCCGTTGGCCGAGTTTGAGCATGAAAATGGCCGTTGGCCAAGTTTGAGCATAAAATTGGCCGTGGGCCAGGTTTGAGCATCAAAAATGAAATTTGGCTTGAGAGCCGGTTTTGAGCGCGAGGTCATGCAGTTGTTTCACCGTGTCACCCTAACGTAACTGGGGGCACAGGCGATACCCTTGTTGGCATGGGTCGCCGCCTGATAAGTCTGTGTGCCGGCGACGTACAGTCCGGGATTCCACGGCTTATTGGATGCCTGTCAGTCCGTGCCCGGCGACGTACGGTCCGGATTTCACGGCTGATGAGATGCCGGTCGCAACAGTGTTGGTCCGTAGTCCCTTCTGGAATATCCCTGGTGTGCTCGCCTTAGGGGTCTTGAGGGAGCCATCGGATGCCGTCGCTGTAACGTAGTAGGACGACGCCCGGTTGATCCGGAAGAGTACTAGCAGCGAGGCTGTGCTTTGGCGAGAGTGGGGTATCTCTTGGCCGGCTGACCGGAACGCGTTTGTTGCATAATGCATGACCATTGCTGAGTGTTCTGGCTGATTGGTTGATGCATTGTCTATTTATTATTATATTGTACCTGTCGCATGGCTCCAGGTGAGGTACGTTGCATGTGGTTGTTGTTCTGAGGTTGAGCTTAGATCGATAGAATGGTTAGGTCGTGATCAACGTCTTAATCGGACTTAGGCGTTGACCCGCTGAGATTCATATCTCATACGCTTTGGCTGATCGCCTTTCAGGTCTTCGTGATGGCCGCGCGGGTTGAGCAGTGGAGGAGTTTTGGAGGCCGTTTGTATATAGCTAGTAGTGTAGTAGTAGTTTATCGGCTAATACACCCTAACCCGACCCGGTATCTTTTTGTGGGTCTAAGGGGATCGGTCCGAGGAGGACTTTGTAAATTATGTGTGTATCGTGAACTAATCAAGCAAATAATGAAAAGGGTTTGTTGTTGTTTGTTGTAGTTCCTATTCTTTCTATCCCTGTGGTTTGTTGTCCGGGGTTGTATTCGCTTCCGCATGTGCTTAATTATAAGATAAAAGAAATGGGTCGATGATCTGCCTGGGACATCATCTTTTGACCAGACGTTTGGCAGGGATGGTCGCGCGCCCGGGGACTCGGGGCGTGACATTGATGAATTAAGCCACATGATTGGACTTGTTTAAGTGCGTTTGTCTATTCTTTCTATTGTTACTTGATCCTTTCACAACGAACTCAATGGGCTGGCATATTTGATAAATTTATCAAAAGCGACCGAGTCGAATTCAAAATTCATTAGCTTGATGAACCCGCTCATAGATGTGGGGAAACTGAACCAAATAGTTAACCACGGCAGTCATTGACGTGCTGGTGGTGTTGTGACTCGCAATGAGCAATCCCAGGATCTTTTTGGAAGCATCCATGACGTAAAAAATGGTCCCGCCGTCATCTCCCTTGAGCAGCAATCGAGACAAGAAGTCCCTCGCATTCGCGTCTTTGCCCTCTGCAATCTCCATCTTCCTACGCCTGATTATCCACAAGAGCTCTTGCCTTATAACTTTCCCTCGTTCCATTGCTCTGTTGAATGGTGTGCCCGGGATATTTATCGGCGCCGCAATGAAACCAGGAGCGACTAGAGCAAACGGGTGAGCGAAGTTCGACGCAATCTCGGGATCCCTGATGTTCATGAACAAGCGGCACGCCAAAACGAAGATATAGCTCTTTGATAGAGGAAAGACCGTCACTTCCTTATGTGGAGAACAATCCAATCGGTGGCCAAGTGGTCCCCAGTCATGGAGTCCATGACGTGTATGTAATGATGGAGCGCTTCGGGCTTCAGGAACTCCGACAAGAAGTTGCGCTTTTTCTTGGCATCCTTAGTTTCGAGCTTTTTCTCCGGGAACTGGGTGATCTTCTTGATGGAGTCGGGCCACCAGGAGGTGACGTACTTGCCCTCGCCGGAGAAGAGGAACTTGTTGCCGGAGGCGCCGCAGAACACGGCCATGTCCTCCCCATACAAGTTGGTCCAGAACACGTCCGGCGAGTACCTGGCCGCGCAGTCGTTCACGAACTTCTTGGGGGCAGCCACCGCTTCTGGGGGCCGTGAACTCCAGGGTCTCGCCGAGGACGGGCCATCCTTTCGTGCCGGGTGGGAGGTGAGGAGTGAAGCGCTTCTTCTAGAACAGGAAGAAGAGTAGAGAAATCGAAGAGGTCGAGGATGCATGTGACGTAGAAATCCATTCTGGGCCTTCTCTCAGGAGGCAAATTCTGGATGTATATGCTCAAGTCAGTGCCATAGATAATAACTCGTGACGTGGATCCCACCACTGGAAGAGGCACCACGGCACCAACCAATCAAAAGCCTTGAAAAATCTTCAAGTTTGACCGAGTGCTAACTTGGACTCGTTCTTATCTCCCTGTGATGCAAAGTCAACGGAATGAACGGCCTAGAGCATTGGAAGGGGACGTTGCTAGCATGACGGTGCTTTGATCGGACGGTTCTCCACTGTGGAAAAGCTCGACATAATTGTGTGCGAAGGGCATGTTTACTGATGCTTGACACTTGCTGTGTTTCGTCGTCCAGATTTCTGGTCAGAATAGTATTGGATAGGATAGGATAAGAAATCCAAGGATTTTGTCATATCCTATCCATTATTTGGTGAACTGTGAATTTAAAGTCTGATATTGTTATATATCATATCCTATCCATTGTTTGGTAGAAACTGTATAAAACATTAAGCTATTTGTAAGCATTTGGAATTGTTAAGTAAGCTCATGGAAAATCCACAAATAACACAATGCGAATCAGATGTTTCTGTTTGATGCTTACTTGCATATTTGGTTCACGTTGTTCTGGCTAGAAAACACTTTATGTATGTGCATCAGTACGTAAAATTTTCCAGTGTAAACAGGACCCGAGCAACACGAGATGAACTGTACAATAAAATTCTTGTTTGGCTTTGGCTCCATACTGTGTTTATCCTGCTGCCTGATGCTGCTACAGCCTGTGTACGGTCTGCTATTGTTTCTACTTCAGTTTCTTCGCGATGTCTCGCTTCTTGAAGCTTGCCGACACTCAAATTCAATCCAATTCTCCATTCATCAACCACTAGCTTCCTACTAGTGAACTGATCAGTCAATAGAGGGAAGCATAGCAATGGCACACCAGACCAAACGCTTTCCAATATTGAGTTCCACCCGCAATGGGTCAAGAACCCTCCTATTGCTGGGTGGCTCAACACTACATTTCCCCGAGCTGTTGCTTGAATCCAACGCTTGCTTTCCAACGACGTCGTTGTTTTCTGTGACTGAGAAGAAAGAACAGAAGTAGAAACAGACGTTTTCTCCTTTCTCCCGAACGCAAAAACGGTAGACGCACGCTCTCTCTCAAGGCTGCATTCAACATTTAATCTGTGAAAATCGAGGTACGTTTCATTGAGTGATGTGCTCTTTTTGTTATCAATGATTCAAGAAATTCTAGGCATGTTATTTTGTGTTATCCGCTGTATCGTATTGGAATCCGTTTCTTTCTGTTATCAAGTCATTATGTCCCAAAATGTACTTATGTTTTTGTGCTCGTATAAGTTAAAGTTAAAAACTCAGTGAGAGTATTCTCAGATAATTGAAATTATCTAATAGAAAAAAGGCTATTTGCATTTGTTTTATATTTCTGCATTTATTTTTCAAGTCTTGTATTGCACGTATTCTGACCCTTACTTTTTTTTTATTATATAAGACAATTGAAACATTCCAAAATGTGCTCACATTCACGTTTGAATTCACGCCTTTTATGATTTCTTAGAATTCAAATAATAAACTGAATTTTGAATTTACTTTTAATCCTGGTTTTCCCGTTAAATTGAAGGGAAAAAAAGAAGAACGTTACCTTGGCTTTAAATACTAGTATGGAAGAGGAATGATATTTGCCGTGATATGTGTTAGGAAGCAAGCCAGCCAAGAACAATCGCCATAACAAAATCCAAGTAGCAAGAGAGGATTCAAAGAGAGTAATTACATCAAGATTTACGTGGAAACCCTTTCTATGTAAATTGAAAAAAACCGACGAGACAGCGAAAGTCGCTAATCGACTTCAATCAAGAGTATAAGAACATAGCTGAGCGATTCGGGAATGGAAAACGGCATTGACCGGCGGCCTGTAATCAACAAAGGAAACCTATAAGTGAGAGAAATCGATGAGAAGAGCTCGTGTGAAGTCAGTCTCGAAGGTTTTTGATGATCTCTATTCTCTGGTGCGTGCTCTATTTCTGCTACGAATGAGCTCGAGTGGCTGGGATGGCCAATGGCGATCGGAGGCGGTGCACGGTGGATTTGGTTGTGATCGGGAGGAAATCGAGAGCAAAAATGTCCTTTGAGCCAAAAATCCAGCGCGCCTCAGCTTTAGAGAAGAAGAAAAGAAGGAAAGAGGCCGGGCTCCTCTGATGGGCTCTCAATTAAGTCCTATGGGCTTCAATCAGACCTGGGCTGAGCGGATTGGGCCATACAATTGATGGGAAAAATGGACTGTATACTGCATAGGGCCGAACCTAAGGACTTTCCTCTTCTCTTTTTCCATTTTTTATTTTTTATTAATTATAATTACTTTTTTTTCCATCTTTTTTAGTATTATTATTTCTTTGTTTTTTTTTTTT
Organism: Lenwebbia sp. NSW1173648; assembly: GCA_029784005.1. Classification (NCBI taxonomy): domain Eukaryota; kingdom Viridiplantae; phylum Streptophyta; class Magnoliopsida; order Myrtales; family Myrtaceae; genus Lenwebbia; species Lenwebbia sp. NSW1173648. Next base: position 8,375,462 of record JARCGZ010000005.1, read on the forward strand.
GCAAGAAGATATGCTTAATTTTCCTGGAAAAAATTCATGTGTCAACATTGAGTTCTTTCAAACATATAAAGGTAAAAGAGCATGAGAAAAGACAAGAACTATTCATTTCTAAAATAGAAATTAAGACAATTTTTAAATTCAACCTAACGATAGTACAATAAGAGGGATACAGGACGCTCCATCTTTTCCTATTTCCAGTACAAACAAAACACATAAAAACTTACAGTACTGATAGTGTCGCATAAGTATCTGACTGCATGGACAACTCTTTATTGTTCAGTGCCTTCCCGATCAATTCCATCTTCTTGCCATTCTCTTGGAGTAGTATAAGAACCACTTACTCTTCTCGTCAATGATCAAGTTTCCTAGCACAACGCCGATCAAAAACCCGACTCCAGTGCCAATTAGCACAAATTTCCAATCCAAGTTGAACGTAGACTCTTCGCTGATTTCTTCTTGGCGAGATGGTGGCAATGGTAAGTTCTCCCCAACTGCTGTGCATTTTTTCGGCAAAGGACCTCCGCATAACCCCTCATTCATGGCAAATGAATCGATCGCGAATGTGTTGAACTGGCTCCCTTGTGGTATTGGTCCCGACAATTGATTATGAGAGACATTGAAAAATGAAAGAAATGTAAGTTGGGCTAGCTGTTGAGGGATCTGTCTTGAGAGCTTATTTCGAGAAAGGTCTAGAGATTCCAGTCTTGTCAGGTTTGCTAAGGAATGCGGGATTGAACCAGTGAGAATGTTGTTCGAAAGGTTAAGCAGGAGAAGTGACTTCAAATCTCCAATGACATCGGGTATGCATCCTTCAAATTTGTTATTGGAGAGGTCAATTCCCATAAGGGCATATGGAACCTTTGGGTATTCCCTTTCTGTGCCTTTATTCATCAATTTCATCCCATAATCGAAAAATCGTCCAAATGAATTCTGGGATGATCCGATATATGCTAAAGTATTCATATATTCCAATTGATCTTGATCAATTGGTACTTTCATGGCATGGAAACTTTGCAACAACTGGGAAGGAAGTTCACCATTGAAACTATTGTCGGAAAGGTCCATAATATGCAAATTGCTAAAGTTAAACTGGCTTTGATATGTTTCTATTGGACCATGGAACTTATTGGATTTCAAGAAAACAGCTTTCAGCTCGGTCAACTCCGATAGCCATAAAGGGAACCCATCGAGAATTTGATTGTAACCAAGGTTCAAATACTTGAGCATTTTACATTTCGCCAAAGATCTTGGGACAGGCCCTTGCAATAGATTCTCTGTGAGGTCAATAACATTCAACACACAACCTTTTGGGTAAGCCTGAGGAATGCTGCCCTCAAGTTTATTTTTCCCAAGATCCAAAATTGACAAAGAATGAATGTTCTCGAGACATGTAGGAATTGTGCCATTCAGACTATTGTTGGAAAAGTCAAGAATGACAAGGGACTTGGCTCTACAAATAGATTGAATATCCCCGAAGAGGATGTTGTTGGAGATATTGTAATAAGCCGCTGATGGAGGTGGAGTTGGGAGTTCCGTTTTGAGCGAGTTAGAACTAATGTCAAGATAGATCAAGTTAGGTAGCAGCAGATTGATGCGGTTGTCCACAAAGCCAGTTAGAAAATTGTGAGAAAGATCCACATACCACAAGGATTCTCTGCTACCATTCCCCATCCAAGTAGGAATACTCCCTCCGATTTTATTGTGTGAAAGATCTATCCACTCTAATCCGCTTAGGTGGCCTAAAAGCTTGGGGAACTCCTGTAAGTTGCATGACTCTACACTTAAATAGGAAAGTTTTGGAAGCGTGGCATTCATCTCGGTCTTGCTAACAAAAGATATGTTGTTGAAGTCCAACAACAAATATTCCAAGCTCTTGAGTTTGTGCAAATCCACGGTGCCACTCAAATTATTCCTACTAAGATCTAGAGATTCAAGATCCTTGAGTTCCAATAATGAGTTTGGAATTTCACCTTGCAAATTGTTGGATGAAAGGTCAATGATAACCAACCGTGTTAGGTTCCCCATCCAAGTAGGAATACTCCCTCCGATTTTATTGTTTGACAGATGTACCTCCTCTAATCCTCTTAGGTGGCCTAAAAGCTTGGGGAACTCATGTAAGTTGCATGATTCTAACCTTAAATAGGAAAGTTTTGGAAGCGTGGCATTCATCTCAGTCCTGCTAACAAAAGATATGTTGTTGAAGTCCACAATTAAATATTCCAAGTTCTTGAGTCTGTGCAAATCCACGGTGCCACTCAAATTATTCCTACTAAGATCTAGAGATTCAAGATCCTTGAGTTCCAATAATGAGTTTGGAATTTCACCTTGCAAATTGTTGGATGAAAGGTCAATGATAAACAACCGTGTTAGGTTCCCCAACCAAGTAGGAATACTCCCTCCGATTTTATTGTTTGACAGATGTACCTCCTCTAATCCTCTTAGGTGGCCTAAAAGCTTGGGGAACTCATGTAAGTTGCACGACTCTAAACTTAAATAGGAAAGTTTTGGAAGCGTGGCATTCATCTCAGTCCTGCTAACAAAAGATATGTTGTTGAAGTCCACATTTAAATATTCCAAGTTCTTGAGTCTGTGCAAATCCACGGTGCCACTCAAATTATTCTCCCTAAGATCTAGAAATTCAAGATCCTTGAGTTCCCATAATGAGTTTGGGATTTCACCTTGCAAATTGTTGGATGAAAGGTAGAGCCTAGCCAACCGCGTTAGGTTCCCGAATGAAGATGGAATTGGACCGCTTAGCTGGGCATCTGTCAAAAGTAAAGAATCATGGACGGTTAGTTTGACTACCCAATTGATTCTCTACATTTCTTTTTCTTTTGATTAAGGAACCTTGCTACTAGTTGAAATATTACCTGTAAGGTCCAAATGGGTCAGTTTTGCCAAGTTGACAAGCCAATGCCAAATACCACCGCTGAAATTAGTAGAAAAGAGATATAGAGTTGACAACCGGGTAAGGTTAGCGAAGGAAGCGGGGATTTGGCCTTGAAATTTATTTTTTGATATATCCAGATAAGCGAGCTCAGAAAGATTACCCAGTGAAGTGGGAAGTGAACCCGAGAAATGACAATTCGAAATCGATAACTCATTTAAGAAAACGAGGTTTCCGATCGAAACAGGTATTTCCCCCGAAAAATTTGTTCCCGAAAGAGACAATGATTTCAAGCGATTAACCCAATGTAGTTCAGGAATAAAGCCAGAAAGGTTGTGATTATAGCTGATGTCGAGGACTTCTAGGTTTGGTAGCTGAAAGATGCTTATCGGGAATTCTCCATGCAATTGGCAATCTCCAAGTTTAAGCGACTTCAAAGAGGACAAGTTTGCAAGCACATGAGTTAATGGTGATGGTATGCTTGTGTAAGAGAGATCAAGTTCTCTAAGCATAGTTAAGTTCTGAACAAAGTTGCCTAAGTTGGGCATCTCAAGATCCCACCCCTCAGACAAATCAAGAGAAATTAATCTCGAGAGCCTCGAGATATCCGATGGGACTTTTCCTGAAAAGGCTGAACGAGATAGATTAAGGTAGTGTAACCTGGAAAGATTGCCAAGGCCGTATGGGATCGAGGAAGAGTTGAAGTCATTGAAAGCGAGATTGAGCGATTCCAAATGGAGTAGGCGAAAGAGGCTAGTGTTGGAAGTTATGGTACCAAAGAGACAGCTGCCGTTGAGGTCAAGGCCTGTCACATGACCGGTGGCCTCATCGCACTTTACGCCATTCCATGAGCAGCAATCTCCATGTCCATCTAGTGACCATGATTCAACCTTTGGATAATCACAACCCCGCTCTATTCTGTTGATTCTGAAACTTCGCTTGAATTCCATCAAGGCAGAGCTCTCATCCGAACGGCATAGGGAATCAGCAAAGGAAGCAGGAAGCACAATGAGGAAGATGATCAAAGTACAAAACAGGAAGAATATCGAGGGTGCCATATCTTTGTGTTTGTCTTTCTGCTTTTTGGTAGAGTTCGGTTTCAGTGAAGAAGCTTTTATAGGCAGCGATGAGCAATTCGATCGTTGAACTTTGATGCTGCTTTGGCCATTCATGCACTATACACATCTGAAAAGACACTTGAGTCCATCTAAGAAATGGAAAAAGCCGGAAGACTCCCGTGCTATACACGGCCAAAGTCTTAGGAATGAATCTCCGTAAATTAGATCCTCTGCACCAGTCAAGACGTCAAAGCGAGTGCCACTCGGCGTTTATCCTAAGCTTGAATCATGGTCGTCACTAGGTGGAAATGGAGAGTGCTGCTCATGGAAATCACGTTGTTGGCCTCGACCTCCCCTTTTTAATCTAATATGGTGCGAAGAGAAATCAATTAAGGTGGAGAAGACGAGAAATGTGAGGATAAAATTTCCAAAATCGAGATATCACCTTCAATTGGTTTTGCCGCTTCTTATAAATGAAATAACGGTCAACATGGGAAACCTTACTGATAAAGCGATGATTAAGATGTATAGATGTTTTGCAATATCAACATACTGCTTTAAGTCTCCGTGCCTTTTTTTTTTTTTTAGTAATATTAAAAGGCTTCGTTCGTTTCGCAGAAAACAACTTTCATAAAAATATTTTCCAGAGGCATTCGGTTCACGGAAAATAAATTAGTTGAGGAAAATATTTTCCATTCATGGAAAAAAAAAAACAGTTTCAAAAGTGGGGAAAATGATTTCCTCTTTTTGAAAAGAGGAAAACATTTTCCACTCCTTCACGTTTCTTTTCTTTTCAATTATTTTTTAATTTTCTTTTCTTGTCTTTTATTTTGGTTTTTTATTTTTTTTTTATAGTTCTTTATTTTTTATTCTTTTTATTATTTTCTTTCTTCCACTGCCAGTCGCCGACCACAGGAAAATATTTTCCATTTCACTTCCGGGGTCTTAGCCAAATACATAAAAATATTTTCCTTTTCTCGGAAAACGACTTTCCGAGAAATATTTTCAAAAAATATCACATTTTTCGTGAAACAAATAGAGCCTAAGAGTTATAAGCAAATAGGCATTATTTTTCTGATGGCAAAAAAATGGTCACACATCCACAAGGGACAAAGTAGGTCGCATTCTCATGCATGCCGTGATTAATTGTTCATGTGCTGTCGTAATTGGATAGTTGGTCCTCTTAAATGGCATCTCATAATTTTTCCACGAAAAGACCAAACTTGAGAGGCTAGCGAAAAGTCCTTTGCCCATCATTCACGTTTGACGTAGAGGTGTCATTCTCCATTCCTAGGAGTATTCCTAGTCGTCGAATCACGAAACAAAAGATGATAATCATCGATGGTAAATATTTTCAGGCTTTATATATCATTATCTCGTTTCATATAGAAGTAATGATACAATACACGTGATTACGATAAATTACAAACAAGAATAAAACCCTTGTGAACTATGGATAACAGAAGATTTTCTGACATAAGGTGAATGCGGAGTGTATCAAAAGGACTAGCGATACTAGAGAGAGACAACTGCTATTAAGGTTTAGGCCAACATCGTGACTGCTGAATTCGTCGCACTTCATACTAATCTCCATTTCCACCTAATGAGGACTGACGAGTGACGAACATGGTTTGAGTTTCGGATAAACACAAGGAGCATATGCTCAGTTGATTATGAGATTTCTCTTAAATCGTATTATGGTCGAGCTGTCGTCAGCGTGACACATTGGATTAGCAAGGCATTTATGAAACACCGATACGAAAAGTGATTGCAAGTATACGGCATTCAAAATAAGGACGGTGACATGATATTGTCTTCTGTTTTTTACTTTTCAAATTTTTGTGTGGATAGCATTTCTGGGACTTCTGATTAGCCGCTCCAATAATTTTAAGTGAAAGGACACGAGGGGGTGACTATAAGGAAAAATGTCAAAGTTTTTTGGGCTCATTCTTTTTCTTTCGATGACTTATCGTCTTCACATAAGTGGGTCATCGTCATTCATGGCTACCAAAATCGGTTTTTTTTTTTTGCACAATTCCTAAGGCCTAGTCCAAGAAAGTAATTCTTTGTAAACTCTTCAATTTCAGTGTCAATAATCTTGGGAAAATTATCAAAAAAGTCTTAATTTTTTTTTTGTGCCAATTTAGTCCTTCCGGCCAATGTTGGCCAACTGGCTCTGACATGGCTTGACCGGCATTGACATGGCCATTTCTTTTTAAAGTAATGTTGAGAGTTACAAGTAAATAGGCATTTCTGTATTCAAATGGTGAAAAAATGGTCATACATCGACAAGGTACACATCAGGCCGCGTTCTCTTGCATGCGCAGTCATAATCGCATGGTTGGTCCTCGTAAACGACATCTCATATTTTTTTCCACATAAGGACCAAACTTGAGAGACCCGCGAGAAGACTTTTGCCCATCTTTTAGATTGACAAATAAGAAGTTTCCAGCGGTACAGGTAGTTCTGGAATCACAAAATTAAAAGATCGTAATTATCGATTAAGGATATTTTCAGATTTTACATAAGATCTACTAGTTTATAAACACAAAAATATCCGTGATTATGACAAATTACGAGTGAGCATAATTTCTCTGGAACTATAAAGTTCCATGACGGACAGTGAACACATCGCGGCAGAAACATGGCGCTAAGAGATGGCCTCATATTAGAATTAGCCAATAATGTTACCCATTTACACGGATTCTTTGGCCCTACTTGCAAACCAACAACATATGCAATTTGTTATTCATGTTCGGTAAATAGGTATTCATCATTCTTTTATTCCTTTTCTAAACATTCGTTGTCCATTATCACGTCAAAAGTTAATATCGACGTGAGAAAAATTCCGTTCCCCGTTCTTCAAAACTTGTTAGCTCAAGTCATTTGTATATCAGTTGAGTTTCAATCTACACAATTGGTTTCATCCAACTAATTAATTGATCAAATTTTGTGTTGAAAATATCTAAGTAATGATGAAAACTTCATACATGAAATATACGCAAATGGTGAATATGAAATGAATGAACGTCTTGAAAATTGTATGTATAAATTTAATTTCCATGGAGTTTATATTCTGTCCAACTGTAATTATAAATATTACAATATGATATTAAAATATTACCATATTACAATAGCTGCGTTACTGATGAAATGATAATTAAATATGGAACATACTGAATATATTTGCTTAAGCCTCCCTGCTTTTTTTATTTTTATTTTAAAGAAATGTTAAGAGTTACAAGCAGATAGGCATTTCTTTTGTCAAAAGGGAAAAGAATGGTCATACATCGACAAGGTACAAATTAGGTCGCGTTCTTATGCATGCCCGGACTGATAGTTCCTGCACAATCATAGTCGCATAGTTGGTCGTCGTAAATGACATCTCATAGTTTTTTTCCACAGAAAGACCAAACTTGTGAGACCCGCGAGAAGACTTTTGCCCATCGTGTAGATTGACGAAGAAGAAGTTTCCTGTTAGGATGCACGTGTGAGTTATGTTAGAGATGTCCCACATCGAAAATTTGTTTACAACGAGAACAGATCTGTGAATTTTTTACCCTCAAGGCGTTCTCTAAGGTTAAACTTTAGACCGGCCTTAGACATGTGGGTAACCTCCTTCTCGGGAAGAGTAAACATGCAGCGGTTTCTTAATCTTTTAAACCGTGCTATCTATTGCACTATGGACTCATTACCGTACTGCTTTGTATTTGCTAACTCAGACAGCGTAACTTCCAGTACTATTTGGTAAAACTGAGCAAGGAACTTATTTTCCATGACATCCCAATTCTGCACAGCATTCGGTGCCAAACTCGTGTACCAAGTAAAGGCTGCTTTTGATAAAGACAATGAGAACAACCTCAGCATAAGGCACCGATCATTGTTTGACTCACCACATTTTGCACTAAACTTGCTTATATCTTCAATAGTGGATTGATCATCTTCACCAATGAACACTGCAAAATCTGGTATTTTATATCCTCTCGAGTATGGCACATATTCCACCCAGTCGAGATATGGCTTATGGTATATCGATCTCGGTACCATGCCACCTTCTGTACTCATGCGTTGCACTATGCTTGCGGCATTTTCAGTGATGCGCTGGTCTCGAAAGGGATCTATCGCTTGGACCATGTTTCCTCCTTGCCCCCTAGGTGGGGATGGTGGCCCCACCATGTTATTTGCTGGGCACAACAGACGCGGAACAAACTATCCAGTTGAGGAGGCATACCCAAACCGACATTCACCGAGCTCAAAGGGTTAACCACTCCCACTGGTGGGTATCTTGCGTTATCGACCAGCCTAACGTTATCAACTGTGTTCGGTAACACGTTGATCCTCGGATTCTCAACCGCTGGTATTGCAACATTCGATACCCGATTTAACCCCGTAGCGTTTCCATCAACAGCAACTGGTAGGAATTCACTTACATTTATTGGGTTATTAACACTACCAGCATCGACTCCGCTCTGATTCTGGCGATCAGTGGTATCATTTCTCTAGAGTATCCTAACTCCTGCTGGAAGGGCTGCTTGACTTAATTCTCTCACTCCTTGACCTGAAGGCAGTTGGTTGGACGAACTAGGCTTAGACGTCAAACCTGTCACCATATCAATAATCATTGGCTTAAGGATATCAGTAAGATGATTTACCACATGATTGGCAAGCTCATTTTGGTTCCCCTCGAGCACCCTCTTTATGGTGGCAACCGTAACAGGATCTGGTACCAACTCTCTTCTTTGGTCGTTGGTTAGTTCCCTGGGTATGTCACTCGAAACTCCACTTGGAACAACAGTAGCATTATCCTGGCCATCATTTGACGACCACTGAGGAGAATGACTCTCGCCAGTGGTGCCAACTTGATTCCTAGTTTTTGCGATAGCACTTCCTCAAATCGAACCACAAATGGTCCCACCTGGTGTGCTAAAAAGAAGTTCGCCGAAAATGTCCGCGACGAAAGATCTTTCACCGAAAAGCGTGGAGCTTTCGGATTTATTGATTTCTGCGGGTTCTTGTGATGATTCCGGACAAGAAGTAAAGTAAATGGAAAAAGATAAACGGGACGATAAAGTAAATTGCAATAAAGATAAATGCTTGATAATATAAATTGCAGAGCAAAAGATAAGTGTTTGATTGTTGATTGATTGGTCCCCGACAAAGAGTCGTCTTCGACTATTTATAGCCTAGTACAAGGTATAACCGTCGCTTTCGGTTACTTCACATGCACCTTATCCCTAAACTCTTGGATTGGCTTCGATAACTGCTCTCCTTATCCTTTAAGCGGTTTAAAACACGTACTTAACTGCTCCACATGATTATCGGTGAAATGTACCGACTTCACGGCGTCGCCGACGTTTACATCTAACTGAGTGTCGATTTCCGTGCTTTTGGCTACGAACATGACTCCCCGTGGGTTTTATGTTCCTCCTGTGGGCTCTGTAACCATTTAAGGCCCAGGCCGATTTTCGATGTCAGCAAATTGAATTAACAGTCGACATGAGAAATTGCGATACTGACCATACTATGTATGTATGTGCTACCAATTACCATAGATGATTTGCAATTTCAACATATTGCCTAAGCCTCCCTGTTTTTTTTTTTTTTTTGAGTAATGTTAAGAGTTAAGAGGAAACATGTAATTTTTATTTTATTTCATAAGGGTAAGAATTGATCACACATGCCCAAGGTACTAAAATGACATCACATAATTTTTTCCACAAAAATGACCAAAATTGGGAGGTTGCCCATCGTCCAGATGACGAATCGGAGTCATTCTACGGCTCCTAGTTCTCGAAAAACAAAAGGAAAAGATGGATATCATCGATTGAAAACATTATCAGATTCTATATATCATCAGCTCGTATGTGAAAATAATGATAAAACATACGTGGTCATGATGAATTACGAATGAGCATCGATCACTTAGGAATTATAAAAGCTCCTACGGATGGTGAACAGATCGCGGCAGAAAATATAGCGTAAAGACATGACCTCAGATTAGAATTAAACCTCAGACCCGAAAAAGAAGATTAGAATTAAGCCAATAATGTTACCCATTTACATATCTAATGAATGCCATGTTTTATTGATCAGACAATTACAAACACCCATGAGCATATTTCAAGTGTTAACGATTAAATTACTTATTGCCTTTCATAATTTAACTTCTCGATCTCGACTAGATTCTTCAAACTAGATTTTGGAACGAGTAAATCTCCGTAAATTAGATTATCATGGTCGTCACTAGGTGGAAATGGAGATTGCTGCTCATTGGAGGGTGTGGAGCATAACGAATTTAGCAGTCACGTTGTTGGCCTCGGCCTTAGTAGCATAACTTCTATCGATTTTTAATCTACTGTGGTGTGATGAGAAATCAATTAAAATCCAGGAGTTTTTTTTTTTTTGCCACTGCTTCTGACGCCTAAGAAAGTACTTATTTATGAATTCTTCAGTTTCAGTGTCAATGACCTACCTCCAATCAGATCAAAGAGGCAATTTTATTTGACGCGCGAAATCTAACTCAAGATATCACCTAATCGAACAACTGAAAGATCTAAATACTTTGGGTATAAATAAAGGGCACCTTCAATTGGTTTTGCCGCTTGACTCCTTGATGGATCAATATTCCCATAACTTCTTATAAATGAAATAACGGTCAACATGAGAAACCTTATCGATAAAGCAATGATTTAGATGAAGCAAACTATTTGTGCATGTCTTGCCATAGATGTTTTGCGATATCAACATATTATCAAGTGAAGAGTCATAAGCAAGTAGGCATTATTTTTCAGAAGGGAAAAAAAATGGTCACACATCCACAAGGGACAAAGTAGGTCATACTTTTTCCATGAAAAGACCACAGTCTTTTGCCCATCTTTCACGCTGTCGAACAGGAGTCATTCTCCATTCCTAATCCTCGAATCACAAAAACAAAAGATGGTAATCATCCATTGAGAATATCTTCAGATTTCCTATGTCATTACCTCGTTTTATATAGAATTAATTGTACAATATACGTGATTACGAGAAATTACAAACAGCCATAAATCCATACCCTAGGTGAACACGACATATTAGATTAAAGAGACTAGTGGTACTAGAGAGACAACTTCTCCTCAGGTTTAGGCCAACAACGTGACCGTTGAATTCGTCGCACTCCATACCCTCCCACGAGCACTAATCTCTATTTCTAGCTAGTGACAACCACGGTTCGAGCTTAGGATAAACGCAACGAGAATATGCTCGATTGATTCTCAAATTCCTCTTAAACCATATCTTGGCCGAGCTCTTGTCAACGCGACACATTGGATTAGCAAAACATCATGAAACGAAAATGTGAAAAAAGATCCAAGCATAAAGCATTTAAGGTAAAGACGGTGATATGATACTGTCTTCTTCTTCTTCTTTTTTCAAATTTTTGTGTGTGTTATTAGAGCACGTTTGTCATGGAAGAGCCAGAGGAGATTGTAATGCCATAGCTCTTTATGGATAGCAATTTTGTAGATAGCAACTCTGGGACTTCTTATTAGCCACTCCATAATTTTATATGAAACGACACGAGGGGGTGACCAAAGGATAAATTTTTAAGAGTTACAAGAAAATAAGCATTTTTTCAGAAGGGAAAAAAATGGTCGTACATCGAGAAGGTACAAAATAGGTCGCGTTCTCATGCGTGCCGTGATTGATCGCTCACCTGCAGTCATAATTGCATAGTTGGTCCTCGTAAATGACATATTATATTTTTTTCCACATGAGGACCGAACTTGAGAGACGTGAGAAGACTTTTACCCATCTTTTAACTTGACTAATAAGAAGTTTCCTGCAGTATACGTAGTCTTGGAATCACAAAAGTAAAAGATTGTACTCTATGGATTGAAAATGCTTTTAGATTTTATACATCATTTCCAAGTTTAGAATGACAAAATATACGTGATTATGACTAATTACGAGCGAGCATTAATCTCTCCAAAACTATAAAGCTCTAACGAACGGTGAACACATTGCGGCAGAAACAATGTGTCAATATTTGTGTACGACGCTCATTTTAGTACTAATATTTTTTTTTTGGATCACTTAATTGTCAATTTTTTTAAAAAATGGTTATTTCAGTGTCAACTCCGATGAGCTTCACCGGAAATCTTACATGGCGTCTACATGGCTCACCGGAGGATCCAGTCAGCAATAAAAAGGCTAAAAGTTAAAAAAAAATTTAAAAACTAAAATTAAGCTAAAAACTTAAATAAAAAAAAAAGGAAACTAAAGGGTTGTAGCGGCGAGGGCTTGCAGAGCCCTCATCGCCAACGCCCCCACCGTCGCCGACAATGGCCGGTGATGGGTGGGGGCTGGTTGGCAGGGGTCGCTGAGCCCCGGCACACTGACCGCTTGCTCGCCCAAATCTAGAGCCTCACCTTCCTCAGCCTCCTTCCTTGCTTCCTCCTCTGCTTCACGGCCTCCTCGATTAGCCCCAAATCGTTTTTTTTTCTTCATCGCAGGTTCAAGAATTCCTAGGAATACATCTCAAAAGGTATCAACAACCTGGAATCTTGAGCAATTCCCAAATTCATGAGTAATCCCATCCGAACACACAGATCTCACTATTTGAAATCTTGCAGCCTTTACAAGAGATTATCGCAGAGGTTATCTGATGCGTCCATTGTTCTAGATTTATTTGCTTGTTCCCTTGATCAAGTTGGAGCTGCAGAACTAAAAGCTCCTGTTGAGAACTCGGGTGGATTTATGATGCTGGGAGAATCTTTCGAGTCGTATGAATTCACGACAAGGATTTCCACATGTTCAGGCTGATAGCAGAGTGCCCCACAAATAGTATCTTCTTCCCCCTCCACCTTCTTAGCAACTCCCCTCCATCAAACCTGCAAAAAAACAAAAAAAAAACCTCCAAATTTTAAGATGGCGAACGGTTGGCCGGGTTCACCGGCCACTGGCTGGGGCTCGGCGGCAAGGGCAGCTGCAAGCAAGCCCTTTTTTTTTATTCTTGTTTTAACTTTTTTATTTGTTTTTGGCTTATTTTGAAGGTGAAGACTGAATTTTTTAAAGAAATTTTCAAGTGGACTTATTTAAAAAAAAAACAAATTGCCAAGTGGAGTCCACGTGGACTTATTTCTTAATTTTAAATGACGTGGCACTAAATTGTTTTAAATTTAAATGCCACGTATATTTTTTGGCTAAAATCTCTCGTCGTTGACACTAAAGTGATCGTATTTTCTCCGATATAGCACTTAAGTGATCCAGAAAAACTATTGGCACCAAAGTGAGCGCCGAATACAAATATTGACACTTTAGGTGTCCTTCTGCCCATGAAATACACGCACACGGTGAATATGAAATGCATGAACATCTAGAAAATTATATGTATATATTTATTTTCCATGGAAGTTATATACTGTTCTACTGTAATTATAAATAAAACCATATGGTATTTAAGGGGTATACTCTTTTACTAATGTCCACTATACATAGACCTATACAAATATATATTGATCATTAATTGCTTATTTGTTCTAAAATAAGATATAGATCAAATTGTGGGTGAATAAATTATTTATATTTGCAACATATAGATAATAATCTAATAGGTATTAGAATATATTAATAAGTGGCCTCTTTAATAAGGAGTAAATATTTTATATTAGTAAAAAAATCATTAATCACAATATAGATATTATAATTAATTGGAACTCATATGCATGGTCAAAATCAAGAAAAGGTTTCTATAGGAGGCCTCTAAGAATTTCTTGTCGCTTTTCATTGACGTTGTATAGTATAATGTAACAGACTAATAGTTTAAGAAGGTGACAGATGGTAAAACCGTAAAATTGAAATTAATTATAGTTATTCATGTTTACATCACTAGATCAGATTAATATATGTATGTATTTTTATTTTGGATTTTTTTTTGTATTATCTTTAGTGGGCTAATGAGGAGGATCATCCAAGTTCATATAACTAAAGTATTAAAATGTTATTTTTACCTTAAATCCTTCATACTAAATAGGCTAATTAATGAGCAGGAGACAAACACTGTTTAAGATTATCGTTCGAGTGTAAAGCGAAATTCAAATCTCATTATGCCAAAAAAAAAAAAAAACTGGAAAAGCAAAAGAAAAGAGAAAAGTTAAAAAAATTTAAATTTAAATTTAAATTTTATTTTAAAAATAAAAAATAAAAATAAAAAGGAATATGGAGGGGTGAATGAAGGAAAGATGAGGGAAAATATTTTCCTCTTCTCAAAAAAGAAAATTATTTTCCTCACTGTTAAAGGTATTTTTTTTCCATGAGTGGAAAATATTTTCTTTGACTCATTTATTTTCCGTGAACCAAATGCCGGAAAATTAGGAAAACATTATTCTGGAAGTTTTTTTCTGCAAAATGAACGGAGTCTAATACTTCTCAAAACCTTGATAAATTAAGGTCTGTATACGTACATCGAGAAGATTGTGTACCTACAATCTAAGTAGCATCGACACCAACACTGACACGCGACACGTCACGCCGACACGTCACGACACTACACACCGACACGTCATATCTCAAAAAATCGAAAATTCCGACACGTTGGGACACGTTGTATATTAAACATATATTTGTATACATATGATAAATTATCATGTATATATAAAAATATCAGCGGTGGGTTTCTTCTTCTTTTTCTTCTATTAGGGATTCACAATTAGGTTTTTTTGGGGCTAGGTGGGTTTATTAATTTTGAGGTGGCTGGGTATATGACTTACGTATAAATACTTTTGATAAATTTACATTTTGACCCATAATTTATTGAAAATGCTTAAAATTGACCCCATGCATGTCGAAATGGCGTGTTGCGATGCTGAACTCGCGTGTCACTAGTGAGTCTGGAGCGCTGATCACCTGTTGATCACACGTCAAAGAGTGTCTAACTATCTGAACTTTTAATTTATTCAATGTAATCCCTAAACTTTAGCCAAATTTGCAATGTCGTCCCTAAGATTTTAATTTGTTCAATGTGGTCCCTGAAGTTTAGTCTAGTGATTAATTTGAACATGTATGAAAATTTAGGAATCACATTGAACAAATCGAAAGTTCATGGATGACATTGCACATTGAACTAAAGTTGAGGGACCATATTAGATAAATTAAAAGTTCAGGGACGATATTGCATATTGGAACAAAGTTTAAATTTATGGACCATTTGTGTCATTCTTCCAAAGTCGCAATTAACAATGGAAAAGGACAGAAAAAAAAATATAGAAAAAGAAAGAAGAACCATTTTAAACTTTTATTAGAAATCAAAAGAAAATAATGTCCGGCAACGAGAAAAAGAAAGGACCATTCTTCTTGCTCTTGCACTCCACAATTTCCTGAACACACAAGCTTGGTTTGGCCTTCTTCCCTGTTTATTCACGACCAAGCTGTTCAACGTATAGCTCAACGCTCACCATTGACGTCCATCCTGCACCTTAAGCAACTAACCACGTGAGCATTTCGCCTGAGAATGACATTCACGGGCTTCATCCAGAGGGCTAAGCATGTCTTTACTCCACCAATGATCAACTCCAGTCACCACGAGATCCGTAAGCACATCCACCGGTCACCATACATACACACAACCAGAATACTCAGGGGGACGCAACGCAGTCATTTAAGTCTCGGCCGTGACTAAAGATCGAAGGAACCAGAAGCAAGACTAGCGAATCATACGCATTCAATTTCAGAGAGAAGCCTCTCAAATAAATATGTGATGCCACTTGGTCATTTTCACGAACACTTGGTGATAAACACAGAGCACAGAAGCATCATCGAACTACTAATTCTGATCCAGACAATTTCAGTGACATTAAAGTAGGGTCTGACTACTGTTTCATCCCTAATCAGTGCTGGATTTTCACTCAAGCTTCAATTACAACTTTGGGACGCAGCTACTAAAACAGAGCAATGATGTACATATGCACTCTCTGGCCACGAATGGCATAGAACAGATAACCGAGGTCGTCATGGGTGGTTGGCGCCGGCGAAGAAGCTTCCAAGGAAAATTTGGACTCCTCGGATTTCTCGGCCTCAAAACGGACTAGAACAGAACCGGACGATTGGAGAATGGCAACCGGCGTCCACTGGCGGCCTGAAACCAGTGAAGCAACCCTATAAGTGAGAGAAATCGATGAGAGGAGTTCGTTAGAGCTAAATTTCTGGAAGGGATCGTGCGCGTCCCGAGGCGGATTCATGGTGAGCGGATATTGCTTTGCTTTCACGCGTACTGATTGCAAAAATTCGTGTCGATTTTAGGAAGGTCATTTAAGCGTGCGATTTCGCTGGTAAATTGAATCTGCGATTTGAGGTGCTCGCTGCTTATCACGTTAACATGAAGGTCAGAATCAGTTCTGCTCCGAATGAGGGTTGTTTCGCCTCGCTCTTGTGTCTTCACGTCTATTACAGTTTACCTCGGGGGATCGTTCTTCCAGTTAAATTCAAATGAACGATATTACAATAAGAGGAATATTGTATGCTCTATCTTTTCCTATTTCCAGTACAAACTAAGCACATAAAAGCTTACAATACCGATCAGTGTCGCATAAGTATCTAACTCCAACAGCACTTTCACCTAGCCATTTCCTAAATATCCTCCCTAATCTTGCTTTAACTGCACACAACCCAATTTCAGTTCGATGAGTAAGTAAAGATACAATGGCGACATGTTCGGGTTTGCGATTACAGTATGAAGTGTAAGCACGTCTTTAAAGAGCTACGTGCACTTCACAAATACTTATATTTGCATATATAACAACAGCAATTTCGGCAATTTTCGATTGTAGCCTACATGTAATGACCACATAAGCATCATAAGCAATGCTCATTCTTCCCAAAATACAGAAAAGAAAATAAGGTCACTGGGAAAATTCGGCTGCCTGATACGTAACTGCCTGGGAATTTCTGAGCAAGGTCATTTGTATAAACTACCTCAAAAGCAACCATCGTTTATCAACAATCATCATCCCAGACGCTAAGCTACCTGCAATCGTACTTGGGTATGCCACTGCAAGAGATGGATATTGAAAGAGATTATCCTGCAGTTGCCTTTTCTAGTTACAGATTTATTATGAACCTGCCTGTCCATGCAATGCAGGTACCTAGACACGTTAAAAGATACACACAACTAAGTTGAAGCAGATGCACACAAAAAGCCATATTAACAAGCACTCCTTCATAATTCCAGGAGGTCCATCATTGGAATATCAAATCCAAATGGCGCCGTCACATCTGACCTATTAACCGCCGTGTACATAAGCATGGAAGCGGTCCAACTTCTCATTATGCTCACTGACAACTGCATGAACCACATCTCCAATGGAAATCATTCCTATCATTCCAGCTTCATTAAACATTGGAATGTGCCTGATGCAGTGCAGTTATCCGTCGACCATCGTCCATCTCAACTTATATTTCAGAGTAATCCATAATATAACTAGGTCAATCCAATTTTCTGACAATCAAGTATGGAAGAGCCTTGATAAACTGTAGGCCATCAAATAAATCTAGGCGTCTTCTGCCATCATTTTTTACAAGCAGCAACAAACCCATGTACGTTGCCACCATAACCAACAGTACTAGTCATAAGCTGCTTTGCCTTCAGAACCTTTGTGTCCGGTGTAACCGTGATCTGTCTATAGCTTTGCATTCAGCAGTAGTAATCTTAACCTGCAGCATGAGCTCTTACGAGAGAGGCTCTTACGAGAGAGGCTGTAATTACCTCCTCAGTCATGATGTCTCCGACCTTGGTCCGAATTTGACGATCTTCCCTTTACAATGATTTTCCTGAGGTAATCTGGAAATAGACGAGTGAGAGAACAAAAAAGCCGTACAGGTATGGAGCCCTGAATTGATTGGAATATAAGGATGCCATGCTTTACCACCAAGGCGCAGTACAGATGACAACACATGAAACAGCATCGCAAGAAGTTGCTCATGTAAAAGCTTTCTCAGCAAAATGGCGGAACAACACCCAGCTATTTCGTTTAAATCACATAATTATACTAAACTAAACAACTTCAGAACGTATCACACAATGACCTAACCTACCACTCTCAAATTGGAAAGAATAACAGCCACTTTATTTAGGAAAGTCAACAACTGACCAATATGTTAAGGACAGATTTATGGGGTAATGGGCGCGTAAATTGCTATCAGATTGCAGAAAAGCAATTAAACTCATCGTACAACTCCTTGTCGTTCAGTGCCTTCCCGATCTGTTCCATCTTTTTGCCATTCTCTTGGAGTAGTATAAGAACCATTCACTCTTCTCGTCAATGATCAAGTTCCCTAGCACAACGCCGACCAAAAACCCGACTCTAGCGCCGATTAGCACAAATTTCCAATCCAAGAAGTGAGACTCTTCGCCAATTTCTTCCTTGAGGGATGGTGGTAACGGTACTTTATCCCCTTCGGTTGGGCATTTATTTGGCAAAGGACTTCCACATAACTCCTCATTCACGGTAAATGAATCGATCGCCAAGGTGTCGAACTGACTCCCTTGTGGAATTGATCCCGACAGTTGATTATGAGACACATTGAAAGATGAAAGAAACGTAAGTTGCGCTAGCTGTTGAGGGATCTTTTCTGAGAGATTGTTTCGAGAAAGATCTAGGGATTCCAGCCTTGTCAGAGATTGCCCCGATGGTCTCGGTAAAAGTTGCGGATTTTTTATAAGACACAAAAAAGTTTCGGATATAATCGGGACAGATATTGAAGTTGGGCATTTTTTGGGCATCAAGCAGGTAGAATTAGGACAAAAGTAAAAGTTGAAGGTTTTTTATGAGATAAAAAAAGTTTTGGATATAATTGGGACATATGCTAAAGTTGGAGTTTTTTTTGGTATTCGGCCCTCAAAAGACTACACTCTGCTTGGATGGAGTTGTTAGTACGGAAAAATTATATAATTATGAGAAAAAAAAAAGGATTCGAAGGGATTTTGCTATAATGTTATTTGGATGCTTCCGAGAGAAAATAAAGGAAAATGATGCATTATGGCACAAACACTTTTTTTGTTTACCTATAAATAGATGTAAAATAATGGTTTAAGTGAGATTAAAAAAACTGTATTTATTAACACATAAATTCCTTCTGGATCCCCACGAATCCCTCCATTGTAATTTTTTAGTTAAATTTTATGTTTAATATAATTCATCAGTAACATTTTTATATTTTTACAAGTATGTTCTTGTAAAGATCAATATATATATTCTTGTGAAAGAAGAGTCCTCCATCAATATCTTGTCTCTTTGCTTTTTTTATCTATGTTTCTCTTGATTCGTGGGAGTTAATTTTGTTATAAACTTCCACAAACCATTATCCAATTCATTCGTGGGAGTCTTTATGTTTATGCGAAATAGCCAGCTTTTCTGATCCAATTTAATTTCTGACCTTGATCTTGTTATCTTATCCAAATACTATTTTCGGAAAATGATAGAAGGGACACGAGAAATAAATTGAACCCATTCACCTTTAAAATAGAGAAAGCAGGTAGTACGTCAATCACGTGTCGTTCAAAGTTTAGGTCAAGATGCATTAATGCATATGGAACCATCGAGTATTCCCTTTCCGTGCCTTTGTTAGGTCAATTTCATATCATAAAATAAAAATATAGGAACTCCATTTATGGACGAACGGATCACTTCAAAAGTGTTCATATATTCCAATTGAACTTGACTAACAACCACTTCCATGGCATGGAAACTCTCCAACAACTGGGAAGGAAGTTCACCATCGAAACTATTGTTGGAAAGGTCCACGATATGCAAATTTGCTGAAGTTAAACTGGCTTCCACATGTTTCTATTGGACCGTGGAACTTATGGGATTTCAAGATAATAGCTTTCAGCTTGGTCAACTCTGATAGCCATAAAGGGAACCCATCGAGAATTTGATTGTAACCAAGGTTCAAATACTCTAGCATTGTACAATTCGCCAAAGATCTTGGGATAGGCCCTTGCAATCGATTCTCTGTGAGGTCAATCACCTTCAACGCACAGCCTTTTGGGTAAGCATGAGGAATAATGCCCTCAAGTTTATTTGTCCCAAGATCCAAAATTGACAAAGTATCCATATTTCCCAGACAATAAGGAATTGTGCCAGTCAAACTATTGTTGGACAAATCAAGAACGATGAGGGATCTTGCTCTACAAACAGATTGAATTTCTCCGTAGAGGATGCTGTTGGAGATGTTGTAGTAAGTCGCTGTTGGAGATGGAGTAGGGAATTCCATTTTGAGCTAGTTAGAACTCATGTCAAGATAGGCCAATTTTTTTTTTGGTCTAGAAGATAGGTCAATTTGGGTAGTGGCAGATTGATCTGGTTGTTCCCGAAGCCAGTTAGAAAATTGTGAGAAAGATCCATATACCACAAGGATTCTCTGCTACCATTGCCTATCCAAGCTGGAATACTCCCTTTGATTTTATTGTTTGATAGATCTACCCGCTCTAATCCACTTAGGTAGCCTAAAAACTTGGGGAACTCATGTATGTTGGGCGAACCTAAACTTAAATCGTAAAGTTTTGGAAGAGTGGCATTCATGTTGGTCTTGCTGACCAAAGATAGGTTGTTGGAGTTCAAACTTAAATATCCCAAGTTCTTGAGTCTGTGCAAATCCATAGTGCCACTCAAATTATTCCCACTAAGATCTAGAGATTCAAGATCCTTGAGTTTCCATAATAAGTTTGGAATTTCACCTTGCAAATTGTTGGATGAAAGGTCAAGGATAACCAACCGCGTCTGGTTCTCAAATGAAGATGGAATTGGACCTCTCAGTTGAACATTTGCCAAATATAAAGAAACATGGACGATTAGTTGGGCTAACAGTTCTAGGGAAAGATTAAGTTTGCCGAGGAACAAGATAAGAAGATGGAAACAGAAGGAGACCCTTTTCCGCAGATGACCGGTATGGTGTCGGCAACGTTCAAAAGAGGACCACCGCCACCGATGCTGTTATGCCAAAGATGTCATCAAGAGGTGAATTATGACTATTCGCCCAGGTACGGTAGAAGGAAGCCAAGGTATAAATGGCAGCCGACGCCATGGGAATCAGGGTATGAGGATCCACATGGGGAAGCATACCTGGGCTATTCGAATCAATATGCACCA
Organism: Lenwebbia sp. NSW1173648; assembly: GCA_029784005.1. NCBI lineage: Eukaryota > Viridiplantae > Streptophyta > Magnoliopsida > Myrtales > Myrtaceae > Lenwebbia > Lenwebbia sp. NSW1173648. Next base: position 8,396,530 of record JARCGZ010000005.1, read on the forward strand.
ACATATCGTGGCCGGAATGCTAGGATGTTGGGTCCTAGGAATGATTCGCAGGCGATGCGACCTACCGTCAAGAGAACTCCGTATCAAGCCAGTCATCCAAGTGGCAATGAAAGTCATGGAGTGAGATTCGAAAGGGTAGACAAGAGGTTGTTTCGATAACACTACCTGGATGGTGACCCAAAGATTGGTACTTTGGGCGAGACAAGTGGGAAGCATGATTTTGGTGAACCCGACGTGAACAAAGTACACGTCATACAAGAAGACAAAGAGTCTATTAGGAGAAGGCGCCAAGAGAATTCATACAAATTTTGAAAAGACGGCCTCGCTGATGGATTCAAACGAATTAATATACTAAAAAAATTGGAAAAAATCCCAAGAAATTCCAAAAATTCAAAAAACACTCAAAAATTAGGAAATGGGTCCAATCAACTGGCCAATCCTATTTTTGATATTTTTCCCTCTCTTTCATCCAAAATGACGATTTTGCCTCCTTATAGGCAAATCGTCTCGAAAAATTCTGAAATTTTTCCAAAAATTATAGAAAATGGAAAATTGTCAAACTTGACTGTCCAAGCCCATATTTCATGATTTTGGCTCCCGATATTTCTCAAAATAACGATTTTGCCTCTCATGGGCAAATCGTTTCAAAAAATTTGATTGTATTATTTTCAACTCGAATTCGTTGCTATTGTAATCCGTTTCTTCCATTTACTTGTATTTGTATTTATGGAGAACATAACGTGGAAACAAAATTTTGGAACTATAAATTGTATGCTGTTATCAAACGAATTTCTGTTTCAGGAATAGAAAATTTTGTGTCGTTATCAAACACGTATCTCGGCTCAGAAACTCGTCCAGGGAATAGAAATAGAAAAATCTATTTCTGGCCAGAAATAAGGCCAAGAAAGAGAACTGTTGTCATGCGCGTCCTTAGTAATTATGTTTTTCCCTGCACGCGTAGGAGAAGGTTCAACGTCATCCAAATAGTGCCATTTCGATACCTAATCTCAATTAACCTTCTTAACTAGGTGCCTCACGCGATTTTTTTCAAGTTATGAGTCCTAAGGTTCATTCTCATTACATGCCCATAAGAGGTTGTTCATTTTTTCCCCCTAAAGTGTGATTTAACGAAACCAGAATATGGAAACGACATAAGAAAATCAAAACAAGCACATTAAAATGGAGATAGAAAACAAGCAAGAATAAAGTGCGGAAAGTAACCGGATAAAAATCAGCCAAAAAGTATACATCGCTTGATTATTGAGCCCCGAGACATGATCCCTGTGAAATCTAAACTGAATTCTTAGTTTGGCTAAGAGAATTACTTACTACTAACAAGTTGAAAACACGCAAGCTTGGTTTCACGACCAAGCTGTTCAAACTATAGCTCAAAACTCACCATTGACGTCCATCTGCATCCTTCACCTTAAGCAACAAAATCACGTGAACATTTCGCCGGAGAATGGCATTTAGGAGCTTCATACAGAGGGCTAAGCATGTCTTACTCCACCATTCATCAGCTCCCACCATGTGATCCATACAAACACTTGCTGATCGGGCATTTTCACGAATAAATGTGCGATCTCATTCGGGCATTTTCACGAACACTTGCTAATCGGTACAAACACAGAGCACAGAAGCATCATTGAACCCATAGGACTTCATAGAGGGCCCATCAGCGGAGCCCATCGAAATACGCAAGTCCGGCCTGTTTCTTCCTTCTTCTTCTGTTTTTTTTTTTCCCGTTATTTGTACTTTGTTTATTTGTTTATTATTAGTTATTACGTGTTTTGGCAAAACATATGCTTAATTTTTATGGCATAAATTTAGGTGTCAACACTAAGTTCTTTCAAATATATAAAGGTAAAAGAGCATGGGAAAAGACTAGATCTATTCATTTCTAAAATAGAAAAGAAAACAATTTTTAAATACAACTGAACGACATAAGAGGAACATTGTATGCCCTATCTTTTCCTATTTCCAGTACAAACTAAACACATAAAGGCTAACCTTATTGATAGTGTCACATAAGTATCTGACTGCATGTACGGCTCCTTATTGTTCACCGCCTTTCCGATCTTTTCCATCTTTTTTCCGTTCTCTTGGAGTAGTGTAAGAACCACCTACTCTTCTCATCGACGATCAAGTTCCCTAGCACCAAGCCAATCAAAAACCCGACTCCAGCGCCAATTAGTACGAATTTCCAATCCAAGTTGAATAGAGACTCTTCGTCGATTTCTTCCTCACGAGATGGTGGTAATGGTAAGTTATCCCCAACCGTTGTACATTTTTTTGGCAAAGGACTTCCGCATAACCCCTCATTCATGGAAAATGAATCGATCACGAATGTGTTGAGCTGGCTCCCTTGTGGAATTGGTCCCGACAGTTGATTATGAGAGGCATTGAAAGATGAAAGAAATGTAAGTTGGGCTAGCAGTTGAGGGATCTCTCCTGAGAGCTTGTTTTGAGAAAGATCTAGAGATTCCAACATTGTCATGTTTGCTAAGGAACGCAGGATGGAACCGATGAGAATGTTGTTCGAAAGGTTCAGGACGAGAAGTGACTTCAAATCTCCAATGACATTGGGTATGCATCCTTCGAATTTGTTATTGGAGAGGTCAATACCCATAAGGGCATATGGAACCTTCGGGTATTCTCTCTTTGTGCCTTTATTCATCAATTTCATTCCATACTCGAAATCTAGCCCAAATGAATACGAGGAAGAAGTGATCTCTGCAAAAGTAATCATATATTCCAATCTATCTTGACCAACTGGTACTTTCATGGCATAGAGACTTTGCGACAACTGGGAAGGAAGTTCACCATCGAAACTATTGTCGGAAAGGTCCGTAATATGCAAATTGCTAAAGTTAAACTGGCTTCGATACGTTTTTATTGGACCATGGAACTTATTGGATTTCAAGATAATAGCTTTTAGCTCGGTCAACTCTGATAGCCATAAAGGGAACCCATCGAGAATTTGATGTAACCGAGGTTCAAATACTCCAATATTTTACAATTCGCCAAAGATCTTGGGACAAGCCCTTGCAATCGACTCTCTATGAGGTCAATAAGAGTTAACGCACAACCTTTTGGGTAAGCCTGAGGAATGCTGCCCTCAAGTTTATTTTTCCCAAGATCCAAAACTGACAAAGAATGAATGTTCTTGAGACATGTAGGAATTGTGCCATTCAGACTATTGTTGGACAAGTCAAGAATGACAAGGGACTTGGCTCTACAAATAGATTGAATTTCTCCGAAGAGGATGTTGTTGGAGATATTGTAATAAGCCAATGATGGAGGTGGAGTAGGGAGTTCCGTTTTGAGCGAGTTAGAACTAATGTCAAGATAGGTCAAGTTAGGTAGCAGTAGATTGATGCGGTTGTCCACAAAGCCAGTTAGAAAATTGTGAGAAAGATCCAGATACCACAAGGATTCTCTGCTACCATTCCACATCCAAGTAGGAATACTCCCACCGATTTGATTGTGTGAAAGATCTATCCACTGTAATCCGCTTAGGTGGCCTAACAGCTTGGGGAACTCTTGTAAGTTGCACGACTCTAAACTTAAACGGGAAAGTTTTGGAAGCATGGCATTCATCTCGGTCTTGCTAACACAAGATATGTCATTGAAGTCCAAATATAATCCTTCCAAGTTCTTGAGTCTGTGCAAATCCACGGTGCCACTCAAATTATTCCCACTAAGATCCAGAAATTCAAGATCCTTGAGTTCCCATAATGAGTTTGGGATTTCACCTTGTAAATTGTTGGATGAAAGGTCAAGGATAACCAACCGCCTTAGGTTCTCGAATGAAGATGAAATTGGACCACTTAGCTGAGCATCTATTAAAAGGAAAGAATCATGGATGGTTAGTTTGGCTACTGATTGATTCTCGACAATTTTTTTTTTGGTTAAGGAACCTTGCTACTAGTTGAAATATTACCTAAAAGGCCCAAATGTGCCAGTTTTGCCGAGTTGACAAGCCAATGCCAAAGACCACCGCTGAAATTAGTAGAAGAGAGATATGGAGATGACAACCAGGTAAGATTAGCGAAGCAAGCGGTGATTTGACCCTGGAATTCATTTCCTGATATATCCAGATAAGCGAGCTTAGAAAGATTACCCAGTGAAGTGGGAAGTGAACTCGAGAAATGACAATCCGAAATTTATAATTCATTTAAGAAAATGAGGTTTCCGATCGAAATAGGTATTTCCCCCCAAAAATTCGTTCCCGAAAGAGAATGATTTCAGGCGATTACCCCATTGTAGTTCAGGAATAAAACCAGAAAGGTTGTAATTATATTTGATGTCAAGGACATACAGGTTTGGTAACTGAAATATGCTCACCGGAAATTCTCCATGCATTAAACAATCTGCAAGTTTAAACGACTTCAAGGAGGACAAGTTTCTTACCTCATGAGGGAATGGTGATGGCATGCTTCTATAAGAGAGATCAAGTTCTCTACGCATAGTTAAGTTCCTAACAAAGTTGTCTACGTTGGGCATCTCAAGATCCCCCCCCCCCCCCCAGCAGACAAATCAAGAGAAATTAATCTCGAGAGTCTGTGAGATATCCGATGGGACTTTCCTTGAAAAGGATGAACAAGAGAGATTAAGGTAATGTAACCTGGAAAGATTGCCAAAACCGTATGAAATTGAGGAAAAGTTGAAGTCATTGAAAGCGAGATTGAGCAATTTCAAGTGGAGTAGGCGAAAGAGGCTGGTGTTGGATGTTATGGTACCAAAGAGGCAGCTGTAACTAAGGTCGAGGCCTGTTACCTGACCAGTGGCCTCATCGCACTTTATGCCATTCCATGAGCAGCAATCTCCATGTCCATCTGGCGGCCATGATTCAACCTTCAGATAATCACAATCCGAATTTCTTTTATTTACCGACCGAAGAAAAAAAAATAATTTCTTCTATTGATTCTAATACTTTGCTTGAATTCCATCAATGCATAGCTCTCATCCGGATGGCATAGGGAATTAGCAAAGGAAGTAGGAAGCACAACGAGGAAGACGATCCAAACACAAAGCATGAAGAATATGGAGGGAGCCATATTTGTGTTGTTTTCCTGGTTTTTGGTAGAGTTTGTTTTCAGCGAAGAACCTATTATAGGCAGGGATAAGCATTTCGATCGTTGAAATTTCATGCTGATTTGGCCATTCATACACTATGCAACACACTGCCAAAGTCTTCTTTTCTGACGTGTCTGATAGTGTGTTAATTAACGCGTTTTCAATCCAAATTCCAAGCATTCATAATTAACATTCACCCAAGATAAGCTGCAGAAAATTATTCACACTTGCAAGCTCTCAAAACACATAATGGGAGAGAAAATGAAAGATAATCCAAGCAAAGAAAAAAATCTTGAACCCAAGATCAGCAAAGATAGGAATGGTGGGGGAGGGGGAGAGGGAGGGAGAGAGAAAAAAGGGAAAGACTTGAGGAGGCGAACTAGGTCAACATGCACAAGGTACAAACTAGGTCCGATTCTCATGCATGCCGCGATTGATCGGTCATGCGCAATCACAATTGCACAGCTAACATCTCATATATTTTTCCACATAAATGACCAAAATTGAGAGGTTGTCCATCTTCCAGTTTGACGAATCGGAGTATTCCTAGTCCTCGAATCATAAAAATAAAAGATTAAATTACAAATTGAAAATATTTTCAGATTCTATATCAACTCGTATATGAAAATTATGATAAAATATACGTGATCGCAATGAATTATTATATATGGCATGCCTATTATTCAGCCAGACAATTACAGGCACTCATGGACATATTTACTGATGGAGGAAAGAAGTCTTCCACTAGTTGAGAATCTAACGTGGCCACTTCAACTTTGACAACATGAAAAATGCATGAGAACCAAATTTGACTATAATCAAAAGCGCGACACTTAATGGTTAATGCACTTAACCAGGCTTTGAACTACGGATTAAAATTCTGTAATATTTGAAAAAAGAGAGCCCGAGGGAACTTGAAGTTGGGCAAACATTCTTCTTCCAGCGACAGAAAATTACGTGATTTTTCAAGCCTTTTGCCCATGTCTTAGATTGACCTACATGAATCATTCTACAGTTCCCGGGAGTATTCCTAGTCCCCGAATCACAAAAAAGAGAAGATCTTAATGATCGATTGAAAATATTTTTAGATTTCATATATCACCACCTCGTTTTATATGAAACTAACGACAGATTATACATAGTTAACAAGCATAAATCTCGTGGGAACTATAAAAGCTCCAACGGACGGTAAACACATCATCAAAGGCAGAAATATGCCCTAAGACATGGCCTTACATTAGCATTAGCCTACAATGTTACCCATTTACACATTGAAATGGATGCCGTGTCTGTTATTCAAGCAATTAGAGCCCCATTTGGCTGATTGCAGGAACAACATCTAAGAAGTTCTCGTCCACCTTTCATTTGATGTTTGTATAGAATCTCGTCGGGAGTTGGACTCGTGCTTCACGGCGTCGGGCGTTGACGTCTCGTGCTTTGGGTTCGAATGGGCAGAGACTCCTCTTCCGCGCTCTTTCCTACTTTAGGATTGGGATGCTTTGTTTCCAACCTCGACATGTGAACTTCGACCGAAAAAAAAAAATATTTTGAGAGCCAGGCTTTTGCCCATCTTTTTGGTTGGCGAACCGGAATTATTCTACAATTTTTAGGAGTATTGCTAATCCTCGAATCACAAAAGAAAAGAAAAGAAAAATCAAACCTATAGTCACCTCGTTTTCATATAAATAATAATAAAACATGAGTCGTTACAATGTATTGCGAATGTGCATCAATCTCTCGAGAATTATAGAAGCACGTCGCGGCAGGAATGCGGCACTACGACTAGAAGTAGCCAATTAGGTTTTATCCATTCACACATTGAAATGGATGTTATCTCTGTCATTCAAGCAAAATTTTAGAGAAACTGAAGACCCGCCAAAGACATTTCTCATAAACTCTCATGATTTTTATCAAGAAAAAGTATCAAAAAAGTCATAAACTTATTACACTTGTGCCTAATGCAGTCCTAAAAATTTCAATTGTACACGTTGGCGTTGGCTGTGCCACATACAACGGCTAGAGCCTACGCCAGTGATTTCCGGCCGAAATTGGCAAAACGTAAAAAGGTTTAGGACTTAATTGGCATAATTGAAAGGTTCAATACTGAATTAACACATTTGTTTTTTTTTTTTTTCCGTTTTTTCCTATTTTATGCGATGTCACCTGTAGGACCAGCATTCAATTTGAACAAGAGTTGGGTTGCTTAGGGTTTTGTACCGGCATTCTTACTTGGCGATTTTTTTTTTATTTTTGGTCGAATTACTTGGCGATTCGCCATGGGACAAAAAGAAGAGACCAGCGAGCACACGTGATGCACGCGCGCGAGTGGGCGGAGGCACGTTGTTATGCCGTCATTGCGTTGACCCGCAAAGAGGGTCATGCAGATCACGTAGCGCGACGCCTGCTTCCTAGGGTGGGGCCGGACGCGCTTTCACGTCGTCGGGCGTTGACGTCTCGTGCTTTGGATTCAAATGGGCAAAGACTCCTCTTTCGCGCTTTTTCCTACTTTAGGATGGGGTGCTTTGTTTGGACAGAGATAAAGAGAAAAAGGAAAGAAAAAGACACAAAATAGTTATGTCCAAGGCATGTGAGTTCAAAGATGAGAACGTAAAGCTCCAACTATGGTGTTTCATGAGCAACCGCGCATACGTAACCACGTAGCGGCACGCTTGTTTGCTCTGACAGATTCATTAAATTAATGGAAAATTTCAAATAAAGACAAGAAATAGAGCCGTTTTCTCAAAAGAAGACTAAAATTTTTTGTCTCAAATATTAGTATAAATTGGCCACCTTTTTTATGTTGGGATTCACGTAACATGCATAGGCAAATAATACATATAAACGCAGCGGAAATAAAAACCCATACATGTATCTCCAGAGGCGTTGTTCGTGCATTTCAATCAAAAACAAATTAAACGAAGAGGGTTAAAAGAATTACCTCTTGAAGCGTGCTTGAAACAAGTTGGTTCAGACGTTCTTCAATTCGAGTCCCACAAGTGTCGGACCTCTAGTTCAGACACACCACCAATCGTACGACGAACGGAAGAATGAACTTGCGAGAATCACCACTTGAATTGTGCTAGCAATATTGTGGAATCAATTCTCGGAACTCTCAAATTTTTGGTCTACCGTAAGAACAAAAGTGAGAGTTTTTGTCTTACGTTCACTCTCAAAAACTGCACACAACGAATGAAAATCACCTCTACAACTTTTGCGGATTGAATATATATTTAGTGGTGGAATGCACCACACACACGATCAGCAAAACAGTTGCTGATCGTGCAGTGTGCTGTGCACGATCAGCAACCGTTTGCTGATCGTGCAAATGTGCTGTGCACGATCAGCAACCGTTTGCTGATCGTGCAAATGTGCTTTGCACGATCAGCAACCGTTTGCTGATCGTGCAAGTGTGCTGCACGGTCCACAAACCGTGCAGCACACGCACATAATAATGCACACGGTTTGACCGTGTGCATTAACCTTTTAATTTTTTTTATAATTAATAATAACAATTATTATTATCATAAAATAAAAGGTACACCACCAGCATGTGTGCAAATTGGGCACATCAATATGTGTCCGTACAAGACTTGTATGTGCATCATATGCACGCACGTCAATGACCAAAAAGAAGAAGAATTAAATTAAATCCCATTTAATCTAATTTCAGTCCGACTATTCGACAGCCGTGATTGCAAACATATTTGCAATATCGTCTTTCCGTTTAACGTCATCATGTATTGGTTAAGGTGTGTGACATCCTTAGGTTCATCACTGAGCCGGTAGTAAGACATGCACTAACACATTAGTACTTCCAAAAAAATTGATTGTCCCGATCAACCACTAGGTCCTACAAGCCATGAGTGACATCTAGCAATATGTCATGGCTACCCAGACAGTGTGAATGCTTTAAGAACACAATGAACCTGTCAGCTCTGGTTACAGTGTAATTCAATCCCTCTGTCTTACTATGTCCCGATCGAACAAAGACCATGGAATATTTGTCAAGCCACCAATTCGATCATATGCACAAATCTAATCGACGTGCATTTATACGAGACATGAACATTTCATTCTCGGCTACAACCCCGGCCGAGGATTTCAATGCATTGTCGTAATTAGATCGCATAGGACATCATACCTTGCTTGTAATAAGGAGACAGATTCCATTTTGCGCACACGTGTGACTCCGTATGTGCATGAACTATAACCATCAAGTACAGAGACGGATCGACGAACCGCCAATACGCGCACTTGTGAACCATAGCCATCCAACACACAAGTCAACACTGTGCCTCAAGTCTAAGGATTATTTACACAAGACCAGAGCATGAACAATTAGACATTGACCACGCTAAAAGCTTCCATGTTGCTAATCGTTCAATGCGTGTCACGTTCAGTGAACTTGTCTGGTACAAGCACCTGTGTTCTAACTCGGGCATCGCAATAACCAATGACTTGTGACTCGTCATTCCCTTAAGTATCCAATACTTAATGGTGAAGTTAAGAACACACCGATCTCAACAGGATCATTAATATCCATTCAATGATCCATCGACCGGGAACAGTTTAAAGATTCAGTCTAACTGTGAACCCGTCACACATATTCTCAACGTCTCAAGAATAAGTTCAGTCACAACTAATCTTATGGAATTTATTCATATAAATAATTGGACAAATGAATAAACACGTATTTGCCATTAATTTAATAAGAAATTGAAAATACAATAGAAATCCCTAACATGTAACTATTACATGGTAGCTTTAGGGCATACATTTAACATTTTATCCTTGTCTCGTAAAAAAGAGTCCATAGTGAACCCCGTCTCAAGATAACGTCCATTCTTGACCCTTTTTTGAGAAGATGGCCCCCATCTCACAATAGAAGCTCTGACAGGGAGTGAACATAACAGAATAGATTCAAAAGACTAGTGATACTAGAGACACAACTCCTATCGAGGTCTAGGCCAACAATGTAACACGCTGAATTTTTCGTCACGCTCCATACCCTCCCACGAGCACTAAACGCGACGAGAATATGCTCGGTTGATCCCGAGACTCCTCTTTAATCATATCGAGGCCGAGCTCTTGTTAGAGACACATTCGATTAGTAAAGCGTGCACGAAACACCGAGATAAAATATAGTGAGGAAAAATGCACAGTAAGGACGTCACATGATATCCAATTTTTGTGGATAGGAATTCTGTGGCTAAAGGCAAAATGTCTCGGTTCTTTGGGCTCATTATTTTTCTTATGGATGACTCATCATCTTCACATAAGTAGGGCCATCGTCATATACCAATGTTTTTGCATGAATCATGAGATTCAACCGAGACCTTCAATAAATTCCAGCATGCATTGCTTGCGATTATCATGACAAATGACCTTTATACACATGCTGGTAAGGCTATGAAATTAATGTCAGGAAAATTGTCAAAAAAGTCTTAAACCTATTGTATTTTTGCCAATTCAGTCCTAAACCTTTTGTATTTGTGCCAATTCAATCATAAACTTTTTTTTTGTGCCAATTCAGTTTTAAACCTTTTGCATTTGTGTTAATTCAGTCCATCTGGCCAACTTTGGCCGGCCGGTGCTGACATGGACCCGACCAGCGCTAACGGGGAAATTTTATTATTGTTTTAGTATTTTTCAATTTTTCAAATTTTTCCTTTTTTTTTCTTTTTTTCTTTTTTGTTCATCTTCTTCCTCTAGCCAGACGCTGATCCGGCAACTGATTGGAGCGCCAGCCCCTGGCGCCACCACCTTTGGGCGAGATCAACCTCGCCCAAATCTGGCGAGACCAAGCCACCCCATGGTTGGGCGAGGCTCGACATTGTAGTTGCTGAGTGAGCACGGCCTCGCCATCGCCTAGCCATGGCACCCAGTTGGGCGTTGGCGAGGCTTTGTCGTTGTCGTCACTGGGCGAGGTCGGCCTTGCCTAGATCTACCGAGGCCGACACGGCCAGCGGCGGAGGCAGCAGCGGTGCCAGTGGTCGGTGCTTCAGTCGGTTGCCAGATTGGCAATCGGCTGGAGGAAGAAATTAAAAACAAAAAAACAAAAAAAGGAACCGAATAAATAATTTGAAAAAAATATTAAAATATTATTAAAAATTATCCCGTTGGCGCCAATTGGCATCAACGACAGCACTGGCAGGTCAAAGTTGGCCAGATTGACTAAATTGGCACAAATGCAAAAGGTTTAGAACTGAATTGGCATAAAAAAAAGTTTATTTTGCCAAATGGTGGATCAAGAGTCGGTGAACTTTAGTCCAGTTTGACGTTCGCAGTGAGGCCCAATTGAACTTTTATTTTGCCCCAGACACCTCATCTCTCGGTTCCACCAGCGATTCAGAGGCGTCACCTCCAGTCTACCGGCAGCGTCACCACCGTTAGCTCCAGCTCCTCCCCTCGCCAGCCACCACTTCCCTCACCTTCAACCTCCGGCCTCTACGTCACCGCCCGACCTCCCTCCACTCTTCGGCTACCGTAAGCTCCACCATCTCTGGTTTCCATCTACATCTTTTCCTCCATCCTCCTGCCTATTGTTGTCGTGACTGGTTACAGCACATCAAGCCTCGCCTCTGCAATCATACTCCGTTCGTCTCTGTACTCGGTCACTCCTGTCGCTGCCTTCGACTCTCGTTCACTCTCTCTTCAGCGGTTCCAATTCTCGGCGTCATCACTTCAGAGGCCTCCTCCTTCCGATCCATTCGTCTATCACGTCCAGTCACTGCCTGTTTACTCAAGGTAAACTCTCGTACTCTGTTTCATGAGGCAGAGACCGAGAGCCTTCGCCTCTGCCGGAGTGAAAATCGGTTGCGTGCGAGGCTGTCTCGATGACCTCAAGTAGGCTTCGTTGCCTTTACTTCGATACGGTCGTGACTCCTTCCCTATTTCTTTTGCATCAAGCCTCTCATTCGAATGCCTTCTGCGTGTCTGATTGTTTTCCTCAACTGTTTTAGCATGCATGTTTGTCGCAATGAATGAACTTCGCAGTCATTTTTTCATCATAACAAGGCTCTTATAGAAGTATCCTCAGTTTTGATCTCTGTACACTTCAACTTACATTGCTCGTGCCGATTGCATACATTCGTGTTGATTTCAAACGAACTATAGTACAATAAGAGGAATATTGGATGCCCATCTTTTCTTATTTCGAGTACAAACGGAACACACAAAGGGTTACATTACTGATAGTGTCACATAAGTATCTGACTGCATGTACAACTCCTCATTGTTCAGTGCCTTCTCGATCTATTCCATCCTTTTGCCATTCTCTTGGAGTAGTGCAAGAACCACCTGCTCTTCTCGTCAATAATCAAGTTCCCCAGCACAACACCGATCAAAAACCCGACTCCAGCCCCAATTACCACAAATTTCCAATCCAAGTTGAACGGAGACTCTTCGCTGATTTCTTCCTGGGGAGATGGTGGTAATGGTAAGTTATCCCCAACCGTTGTGCACTTTTTTGGCAAAGGACTTCCACATAACCCCAAATTCATGGCAAATGAATCGACCGCGAATGTGTTGAACTGACTCCCTCGTGGAATTGGTCCCGACAGTTGATTATGAGATACATTGAAATATGAAAGAAATGTAAGTTGGGCTAGTTGTAGAGGGATCTCTCCTGAGAGCTTGTTTCGAGATAGATTTAGAGATTCCAGCTTTGTCAGATTTGCTAAGGAAGGCGGGATGGAACCGGTAAGAACATTGTTCGAAAGGTTAAGCATGAGAAGTGACTTCAAATCTCCAATGCGATCGAGTATGCATCCTTCGAACTTGTTGTTGGAGAGGTCAATTCCCATAAGGGCATATGGAACCTTCGGATATTCCCTTTCTGTGCCTTTATTCGTCAATTTCATTCCATACTCCAAGGATCTTAGAAATCTTGAGAACCGTTCCCAAGTACTCATATATTCCAACCGATCTTGAGCAGCAACTACTTTCATGGCATGGAAACTCTGCAACAACTTGGAAGGAAGTTCACCATTGAAACTATTGTTGGAAAGGTCCATGACATGCAAGTTGCTAAAATTGAACTGGCTTTGATGTGGTTTTATTGGACCATGTAAGTTATTGGATTTCAAGATAATAATTTTCAGGTTGGTCAACTCTGATAGCCATAAAGGGAAACCATCGAGAATTTGATTGTGACCAAGGTTCAAATACTCCAGCATTTTACAATTTGCCAAAGATCTTGGGACAAGCCCTTGCAATCGATTCTCTGTGAGGTCAATAAGAGTTAACGCGCAACCTTTTGGGTAAGCCTGAGGAATGCTACCCTCAAGTCTATTTTTCCCAAGATCCAAAACTGACAAAGAATGAAGGTTTTGGAGACATGAAGGAATTGTGCCATTCAGACTATTGTTGGACAAGTCAAGAATGACAAGGGACTTGGCTCTACAAATAGATTGAATATCTCCGAAGAGGATGTTGTTGGAGATATTGTAATAAGTCACTGATGGAGGTAGAGTAGGGAGTTCCGTTTTGAGCGAGTTAGAACTAATGTCAAGATAGGTCAAGTTAGGTAGCAGCAGATTGATGCGGTTGTCCACAAAACCAGTTAGAGAATTGTGAGAAAGATCCATATAGAACAAGGATTCTCTGCTACCATTCCCCATCCAATTAGGAATACTCCCTCCGATTTGATTGTGTGAAAGATCTATCCACTGTAATCCGCTTAGGTGGCCTAAAAGCTTGGGGAACTCATGTAAGTTGCACGACTCTAAACTTAAATCGGAAAGTATTGGAAGCGTGGCATTCATCTCTGTCTTGCTAACAAAAGATATGTTGTTGAAGTCCAAAATTAAATATTCCAAGCTCTTGAGTCTGTGCAAATCCACGGTGCCACTCAAATTATTCCTACTAAGATCTAGAGATTCAAGATCCTTGAGTTCCCATAATGAGTTTGGAATTTCACCTTGCAAATTGTTGGATGAAAGGTCAAGGGTAACCAACCGTGTTAGGTTCCCCATCCAAGTAGGAATACTCCCTCCGATTTTATTGTTTGACAGATGTACCTCCTCTAATCCTCTTAGGTGGCCTAAAAGCTTGGGGAACTCATGTAAGTTGCACGACTCTAAACTTAAATAGGAAAGTTTTGGAAGCGTGGCATTCATCTCAATCCTGCTAACAAAAGATATGTTGTTGAAGTCCAAAAATAAATATTCCAAGTTCTTGAGTCTGTGCAAATCCACGGTGCCACTCAAATTATTCCTACTAAGATCTAGAGATTCAAGATCCTTGAGTTCCCATAATGAGTTTGGAATTTCACCTTGCAAATTGTTGGATGAAAGGTCAAGGGTAACCAACCGTGTTAGGTTCCCCATCCAAGTAGGAATACTCCCTCCGATTTTATTGTTTGACAGATGTACCTCCTCTAATCCTCTTAGGTGGCCTAAAAGCTTGGGGAACTCATGTAAGTTGCATGATTCTAAACTTAAATAGGAAAGTTTTGGAAGCGTGGCATTCATCTCAGTCCGGCTAACAAAAGATATGTTGTTGAAGTCCAAATATAAATATTCCAAGTTCTTGAAGTCCAAATATAAATATTCCAAGTTCTTGATCATAGTGGAATTTCGTTTCGCCTCGATCGAACCACGTAAAATCCTGGTGTTCTGTTTTTGTTTTTCTGCGTTTCGTCATAACATCATATAAATAGCTCGAGGATTTCTAGTCGTTCGGTAGTAGGTGGATCCGAAGACCTTTGACGGGGACAGGCGACGGATTGTAGATAAACTTCTCATCCGGTATGACCTTCACGAGTTTGAATTTGGTCACTAGACTGCGCATGAAAACGAGTATTTCGAGCCGCGCATACTCTTTTCCGGGGCACATGCGAGGTCCACCTCCTAAGGGCACGAAGGGGAAAGGTACGGCCCCATTTCCTTCGAATCTTGAGGGATCGAACTTCTCCGGATTAGGGAAGTACTTGGGGTTCTTGTGCGTGGAGTTGCACCGTCCTTAATGTCTATTACAAAAGTTAGAATCACAATGCATGGATGCATCACTAGGCTGATTATTTATACATTCGTCACACACCTTAGCATTTGAAGCGCACTCAATACAGATTCGAAAATTACCTTTCATCCCTTTGGGATTGTATAACCAGCAAAAATGAAATCCGTCGTTGCCTCTCTATACGCCCCTTGCGTAGGTGGTAACAATCTCATCGGCTGACAGGCCACGTTACATGAGTACTTCATCTTCTGAATGTCGTCCCAGTTCAGAAGTTCATAAGGACACTTAGATTTGGCTATCTCAATTTGATCTAACGATATAAGAAAAGCGTATTATTGTTAAGCATGTACTGAAATTTTGCAGGCCTCAAGTTTCAGCCTTGAAAGGCCGATCGGGAGTGTAGATGAATTAAGCCACATGATTGGACTTGTTTAAGTGCGTTTGTCTGTTCTTTCTATTGTTACTTGATCCTTTCACAACAAACTCAATGGGCTGGCATATTTGATAAATTTATCAAAAGCGACCGAGTCGAATTCGAAATTCATTAGCTTGATGAACCAGCTCATAGATGTGGGGAAACTGAACCAAATAGTTAACCACGACGGTCGTTGATGTGCTGGTGGTGTTGTGACTCGCAATGAGCAATCCCAGGATCTTTTTGGAAGCATCCATGTCGTAAAAAATGGTCCCGCCGTCATCTCCCTTGAGAAGCAATCGAGACAAGAAGTCCCTCGCATTCGCGTCTTTGCCCTCTGCAATCTCCATCTTCCTACGCCTGATTATCCACAAGAGCTCTTGCCTTATAACTTTCGCTCCTTCCATTGCTCTGTTGGATGGTGTGCCTGGGATATTTATCGGCGCCGCAATGAAACCAGGAGCGACTAGAGCAAACGGGTGAGCGAACTTCGACGCAATCTCGGGATCCCTGATGTTCATGAACAAGCGGCACTCCAAAACGAAGATATAGCTCTTTGATAGAGGAAAGACCGTCACTTCCTTATGTGGAGACCAATCCAATCGGTGGCCAAGTGGTCCCCAGGATCTGAGAAACTCTTCTGGTAGATAAGAGTCTTGCAGATCACTGTGTTCTTCCCTGTGGAGTGACGATTGGGAAGGAAAGTGAGTTGGGTGGGAATGGAGTCAAAATAGGAGTGATGGGTCTATTCGATTCCAAAGTTGCCGAGGAAAGAGAGAAGGGACGCGTGTTCTTGGGTTGGTAATAAAAATGAGAGCTTTCGTTGGATCTGCAATAGAGCGAAACATGTGGCGACGGAAACGGAATGAAAACGACCGTCTTGCTGCTTCACTATCCATTTCGAAATTAATGTTAGAATTTAGTGCTTGTGTCAAAAAGCATGATCCTTCCATAGATATTATAGTCATAATCCTCCGATTCATATCCTTAAATATTCACTCCATCGAAAAAATTAAAGGTAAATAGTAAACTAAAATTGAATGAGGAATGAAGAAATTTAATTCGATGCCAAAAAAATTGCACATTCTCACTACGACAACACGTTCGCCTTGATTTTTTTTGCCGCTTACCTTTCGAGTTCTGTCAATCAATATGCGAAAATACTAGGAAACTGAAAAACCTGTGCAACTTCATGAAAGCACGATAGAAATGATCAATCTCGCCTATTTTTTTTTTTTTTATAGGTCTACAATTCGTTAGCACGTCGTGATTTATTCAACTAGTTAATCATGCTTTTAAGTAGGCATTTTTGAGTGAAGAAATATATTTTCATAATCTTTGATTTTACAAAATGGATTTTAAGTTGTCACGCCAAAAATATATATCTATATATATATAGAAAAAAGAAGAAGAAGAAAAGGTAAGGTATAGTATATATCTCAATTAACTCAAGAGTGCTAAATTGTTGAATTGAATATATATAACCGTGGCCATCCCAAAATGTACTTATGTTTTTGTGATCGTATAAGTTAAAGTTAAAAACTCAGTGAGAGTATTCTCAGATCATTTAAATTATCTCATAAAAAAAAGGCTATTTGGATTTGTTTTATATTTCTGCATTTATTTTTCAAGTCTTGTATTGCACGTATTCTGACCCTTATTTTTTTATTATATAAAACAATTGAAACATTCCAAAATGTGCTCACATTCACGTTTGAATTCACGCTTTTTTTTATTTCTTGGAATTCAAATAATAAACTGAATTTTGAATTTACTTTTTAATCCTGGTTTTCCTATTAAATGGAAGGGAAAAAAAGAAGAACGTTACCTTGGCTTTAAATACTAGTATGGAAGAGGAATGATATTTGCCGTGATATGTGTTAGGAAGCAAGCCAGCCAAGAACAATCGCCATAACAAAATCCAAGTAGCAAGAGAGGATTCAAAGAGAGTAATTACATCAAGATTTACGTGGAAACCCTTTTTATGTAAATTGAAAAAAACCGACGAGACAACGAAAGTCGCTAATCGACTTCAATCAAGAGTATAAGAACATAGCTGAGCGATTCGGGAATGAAAAACGGCATTGATCGGCGGCCTGTAATCAACAAAGGAAACCTATAAGTGAGAGAAATCGATGAGAGGAGCTCGTGTGAAGTTAGTCTCGAAAGTTTTTGATGATCTCTATTCTCTGGTGCGTGCTCTATTTCTGCTACGAATGAGCTCGAGTGGCTGGGATGGCCAACGGCGATCGGAGGCGGTGCACGGTGGATTTGGTTGTGATCGGGAGGAAATCGAGAGCAAAAATGTCCTTCGAGTAAAAAATCCAGCGCGCCTCAGCTTTTGAGAAGAAGAAAAGCAGGAAAGAGGCCGGGCTCCTCTTTTTCCATGGGCTCCTTTGATGGGCCCTCCATTAAGTCCTACGGGCTTCAATCAGACCTGGGCTGAGCGGATTGGGCCGTACAATTGATGGGCAAAATGGACTGTATACTGCATTGGGCCGAACCTAAGGACTTTCCTCTTCTCTTTTTCCATTTTTATTTTTTATTAATTATAATTACTTTTTTTCCATATTTTTTAGTATTATTATTTCTTTTCTTTTCTTTTTCCAAGAAGATATGCTTAATTTTCTTGGCAAAAATTCATGTGTCAACAGTGAGTTCTTTCAAACATATAAAGTTAAAAGAGCGTGAGAAAAGACAAGAACTATTCATTTCTAAAATAGAAAATAAGACAATTTTTAAATTCAACTTAACGATAGTACAATAAGAGGGATACAGGACGCTCCATCTTTTCCTATTTCCAGTACAAACAAAACACATAAAAGCTTACAATACTGATAGTGTCGCATAAGTATCTGACTGCATGGACAACTCTTTATTGTTCAGTGCCTTCTCGATCTATTCCATCTTCTTGCCATTCTCTTGGAGTAGTATAAGAACCACTTACTCTTCTCGTCAATGATCAAGTTTCCTAGCACAACGCCGATCAAAAACCCGACTCCAGTGCCAATTAGCACAAATTTCCAATCCAGGTTGAACGTAGACTCTTCGCTGATTTCTTCTTGGCGAGATGGTGGCAATGGTAAGTTATCCCCAACTGCT
This sequence comes from Lenwebbia sp. NSW1173648, assembly GCA_029784005.1. NCBI lineage: Eukaryota > Viridiplantae > Streptophyta > Magnoliopsida > Myrtales > Myrtaceae > Lenwebbia > Lenwebbia sp. NSW1173648. The sequence goes on from JARCGZ010000005.1 coordinate 8,415,086, forward strand.
GTGCATTTTTTCGGCAAAGGACCTCCGCATAACCCCTCATTCATGGCAAATGAATCGATCGCGAATGTGTTGAACTGGCTCCCTTGTGGTATTGGTCCCGACAATTGGTTATGAGAGACATTGAAAAATGAAAGAAATGTAAGTTGGGCTAGCTGTTGAGGGATCTGTCTTGAGAGCTTATTTCGAGAAAGGTCTAGAGATTCCAGTCTTGTCAGGTTTGCTAAGGAATGCGGGATTGAACCAGTGAGAATGTTGCTAGAAAGGTTAAGCAGGAGAAGTGACTTCAAATCTCCAATGACATCGGGTATGCATCCTTCAAATTTGTTATTGGAGAGGTCAATTCCCATAAGGGCATATGGAACCTTCGGGTATTCCCTTTCTGTGCCTTTATTCATCAATTTCATCCCAAAATCGAAAATTTGTCCAGATGAATTCCAGGATGATTCAATATTTGCTAAAGTATTCATATATTCCAATTGATCTTGATCAATTGGTACTTTCATGGCATGGAAACTTTGCAACAACTGGGAAGGAAGTTCACCATTGAAACTATTGTCGGAAAGGTCCATAATATGCAAATTGCTAAAGTTAAAATGGCTTTGATATGTTTCTATTGGACCATGGAACTTATTGGATTTCAAGATAACAGCTTTCAGCTCGGTCAACTCCGATAGCCATAAAGGGAACCCATCGAGAATTTGATTGTGACCAAGGTTCAAATACTCCAGCATTTTACATTTCGCCAAAGATCTTGGGACAGGCCCTTGCAATCGATTCTCTGTGAGGTCAATAAGAGTTAACGCGCAACCTTTTGGGTAAGCCTGAGGAATGCTGCCCTCAAGTCTATTTTTCCCAAGATCCAAAATTGACAAAGAATGAATGTTCTCGAGACATGTAGGAATTGTGCCATTCAGACTATTGTTGGACAAGTCAAGAATGACAAGGGACTTGGCTCTACAAATAGATTGAATATCTCCAAAGAGGATGTTGTTGGAGATATTGTAATAAGTCGCTGATGGAGGTGGAGTTGGGAGTTCCGTTTTGAGCGAGTTAGAACTAATGTCAAGATAGATCAAGTTAGGTAGCAGCAGATTGATGCGGTTGTCCACAAAGCCAGTTAGAGAATTGTGAGAAAGATCCACATGCCACAAGGATTCTCTGCTACCATTCCCCAACCAAGTAGGAATACTCCCTCCGATTTGATTGTGTGAAAGATATATCGACTCTAATCCGCTTAGGTGGCCTAAAAGCTTGGGGAACTCCTGTAAGTTGCACGACTCTAAACTTAAAAGGGAAAGTTTTGGAAGCGTGGCATTCATCTCGGTCTTGCTAACAAAAGATATGTTGTTGAAGTTCAAATATAATACTTCCAAGTTCTTGAGTCTGTGCAAATCCACGGTGCCACTCAAATTATTCCTACTAAGATATAGAAATTGAAGATCCTTGAGTTCCAATAATGAGTTTGGAATTTCACCTTGCAAATTGTTGGATGAAAGGTCAAGGAAAACCAACCGTGTTAGGTTCCCCATCCAAGTAGGAATACTCCCTCCGATTTTATTGTTTGACAGTTGTACCACCTCTAATCCTCTTAGGTGGCCTAAAAGCTTGGGGAACTCTTGTAAGTTGCACGACTTTAAACTTAAATAGGAAAGTTTTGGAAGCGTGGCATTCATCTCGGTCATGCTAACAAAAGATATGTTGTTGAAGTCCAAAAATAATCGTTCCAAGTTCTTGAGTCTGTGCAAATCCACGGTGCCACTCAAATTATTCCCGGGAAGACCCAGAATTTCAAGATCCTTGAGTTCCCATAATGAGTTTGGGATTTCACCTTGCAAATTGTTGGATGAAAGGAGGAGCCAAACCAACCGCGTTAGGTTCCCGAATGAAGATGGAATTGGACCGCTTAGCTGGGCATCTGTCAAATGTAAAGAATCATGGACGGTCAGTTTGACTACCCAATTGATTCTCTACATTTCTTTTTCTTTTTCTTTTTCTTTTTTTTTTTGGTTATGGAACCTTGCTACTAGTTGAAATATTACCTGTAAGGTCCAAATGGGTCAGTTTTGCCAAGTTGACAAGCCAATGCCAAAAACCACCGCTGAAATTAGTAGAATAGAGATATAGAGATGACAACCGGGTAAGATTAGCGAAGGAAGCGGGGATTTGGCCTTGAAATTTATTTTCTGATATATCTAGATAAGCGAGCTCAGAAAGATTACCCAGTGAAATGGGAAGTGAACCCGAGAAATGACAATCCGAAATTGATAACTCATTTAAGAAAACGAGGTTTCCGATCGAAACAGGTATTTCCCCCGAAAAATTCGTTCTCGAAAGAGACAACGATTTCAGCCGTTTACCCCAATGTAGTTCAGGAATAAAACCAGAAAGGTAGTAATTATCTTCAACGAGGAGGACTTCCAGGTTTGGTAATTGAAAGATGCTTACCGGAAATTCTCCAGGCAAATCACATGATTCAAGTTTAAGCGACTTCAAAGAGGACAAGTTTGCAAGCACATGAGGTAATGGTGATGGTATGCTTGTGTAAGAGAGATCAAGTTCTCTGAGCATAGTTAAGTTCCGAACAAAGTTGTCTACGTTGGGGATCTCAAGATGCCACCACCCCCTAGACAAATCAAGAGAAATTAATCTCGAGAGCCTTGAGATATCCGATGGGACTTTCCCTGAAAATTCGGAACGAGAGAGATTAAGGTAGTGTAACCTGGAAAGATTGCCAAAGCCGTATGGGATTGAGGAAGAGTTGAAGTCATTGAAAGCGAGATTGAGCGATTCCAAATGGAGTAGGCGAAAGAGGCTAGTGTTGGAAGTTATGGTACCAAAGAGACAGCTACCGTTGAGGTCAAGGCCTATCACATGACCGGTGGCCTCATCGCACTTTACGCCATTCCATGAGCAGCAATCTCCATGTCCATCTAGTGACCATGATTCAACCTTTGGATAATCACAACGCCACTCTATTTTGTTGATTCTGAAACTTCGCTTGAATTCCATCAAGGCAGAGCTCTCATCCGAACGGCATAGGGAATCAGCAAAGGAAGCAGGAAGCAAAATGAGGAAGACGATTGAAGTACAAAACAGGAAGAATATCGAGGGTGCCATATCTTTGTGTTTGTCTTTCTGCTTTTTGGTAGAGTTCGGTTTCAGTGAAGAAGCTTTTATAGGCAGCGATGAGCAATTCGATCGTTGAACTTTGATGCTGCTTTGTCCATTCATGCACTATACACATCTGAAAAGACACTTGAGTCCATCTAAGAAATGGAAAAAGCCAGTAGACTCCCGTGCTATACACGGCCAAAGTCTTAGGATGTGGATTGTTGGATAACAAGCGATCCCCTCGTTCATGCGTTAACGGTTAAATTGCTTATTGCCTTTCATAATTTTAGAATGAATCTCCGTAAATTAGATCCTCTGCACCAGTCAAGACGTCAAAGTGAGTGCCACTCGGCGTTTATCCTAAGCTTGAATCATGGTCGTCACTAGGTGGAAATGGAGAGTGCTGCTCATGGAAGGGTGTGGAGTACGAATTTAGCAATCACGTTGTTGGCCTCGACCGTAGTAGCATAACTTCTACCCCTTTTTAATCCATTTTTTTTTCTTTTTCTTTTTTGGTCACTTCTTCTTCCACTCCAGTCGCCGACCATAGGAAAATATTTTCCATTTCACTTTTGGGGTCTTAGCCAAATACCGAAAAATATTGTCATTTTCTTGGAAGACGACTTTCCGAGAAATATTTTCAAAAAATATCACATTTTTCGTGAAACAAATAGAGCCTAAGAGTTATAAGCAAATAGGCATTATTTTTCTGATGGGAAAAAAAATGGTCACACATCCACAAGGGACAAAGTAGGTCGCATTCTCGTGCATGCCGTGATTAATTGTTCATGTGCTGTCGTAATTGGATAGTTGGTCCTCTTAAATGGCATCTCATAATTTTTCCACGAAAAGACCAAACTTGAGAGGCTAGCGAAAAGTCCTTTGCCCATCTTTCACGTTTGACGTAGAGGTGTCATTCTCCATTCCTAGGAGTATTCCTAGTCGTCGAATCACGAAACAAAAGATGATAATCATCGATGGTAAATATTTTCAGACTTTATATATCATTATCTCGTTTCATATAAAAGTAATGATACAATATACGTGATTACGATAAATTACAAACAAGCATAAAACCCTTGTGAACTATGGATAACAGAAGAATTTCTGACATAAGGTGAACGCGGAGTATCAAAAGGACTAGCGATACTAGAGAGAGACAACTGCTATTAAGGTTTAGGCCAACATCGCGACTGCTGAATTCGTCGCACTTCATACTAATCTCCATTTCCACCTAATGAGGACTGACGAGTGACGAACATGGTTTGAGTTTCGGATAAACACAAGGAGCATATGCTCGGTTGATTATGAGATTTCTCTTAAATCGTATTATGGTCGAGCTGTCGTCAGCGTGATACATTGGATTAGCAAAGCATTTATGGAACACCGATACGAAAAATGATTTGCAAGTATACAGCATTCAAAATAAGGACGGCGACAAGATATTGTCCTCTGTTTTTTACTTTTCAAATTTTTGTGTGGATAGCATTTCTGGGACTTCTGATTAGCCGCTCCAATAATTTTATGTGAAAGGACACGAGGGGGTGACTATAAAGCAAAAATGTCAAAGTCTTTTGGGCTCATTATTTTCCTTTGGATGACTTATCGTCTGTACATAAGTGGGTCATCGTCATTCATGGCTACCAAAATCTAAGTTTTTTTTTTCCACAACTTCTAAGGCCTAGTCTAAGAAAGTAATTCCTTCGTAAACTCTTCAATTTCAGTGTCAATAATCTAGGGAAAATTATCAGAAAAGTCTTAATTCTTTTTTGTGCCTGCCAATTCAGTCCTAAACCTTTTGCATTTGTGCCAATTTAGTCCTTCCTGTTGAGGTTGATGTCTTGCATTCTGTTATCCAAGAGATTATGAGGCGGTTCCGAAAGGCTCCCTGACGACTGGACAGAACGGGGGTTCCAGAGGCTTTTTATGTTCAGTCATAGCAGGACTTATATGGGAAAGTTAAATATTTTAGGCTATATGGGCAATTTTGTAATTTGTGCCATGTAGGGTTTCGCTATATATATTTAGGGCGAAACAGGTCTCTAAAGAAGAGAGAGAGGGTGAAAAAGAGTGGCTGTACACTTTTCTACGTTATTAGTGAAACAGATCTTATCTCCCCGTGGACGTAGGTAGGCGGACCATCTCCCCTGCTGAACCACGTAAATTCTTGTGTTGTGCGAATTTCCATTACTTTCTTGCATCGTTGATAGGATTGAATTTAGATATTCGACACTTCCGGCCAATGTTGGCCAACTGGCTCTGACATGGCTTGACCGGCATTGACATGGCCATTTCTTTTTAAAGTAATGTTGAGAGTTACAAGTAAATAGGCATTTCTGTATTCAAATGGGAAAAAAATGGTCATACATCGACAAGGTACACATCAGGCCGCGTTCTCTTGCATGCGCAGTCATAATCGCATAGTTGGTCCACGTAAATGACATCTCATATTTTTTTCCACATAAGGACCAAACTTGAGAGACCCGCGAGAAGACTTTTGCCCATCTTTTAGATTGACAAATAAGAAGTTTCTGGAATCACAAAATTAAAAGATCGTAATTATCGATTAAGGATATTTTCAGATTTTACATATGATCTACGAGTTTATAATCACAAAAATATCCATGATTATGACAAATTACGAGCGAGCATAATTTCTCTAGAACTATAAAGTTCCACGACGGACGGTGAACACATCGCAGCAAAAACATGGCGCTAAGAGATGGCCTCATATTAGAATTAGCCAATAATGTTACCCATTTACACAGATTCTTTGGCCCTACTTGCAAACCAACAACATATGCAATTTGTTATTCATGTTCGGTAAATAGGTATTCATCATTCTTTTATTCGTTTTCTAAACATTCGTTGTCCATTATCACGTCAAAAGTTAATATCGATGAGAGAAAAATTCCATTGCCCGGCCCGTTCTTCAAAACTTGTTAGCTCAAGTCATTTGTATATCAGTTGAGTTTCAATCCACAAAATTGGTTTCATCCAACTAATTAATTGATCAAATTTTGTAATGATGAAAACTTAATACATGAAATAAACGCAAATGGTGAATATGAAATGAATGAACGTCTTGAAAATTGTATGTATAAATTTAATATCCATGGAGTTTATATTCTGTCCAACTAATTTATAAATACTACAATATGATATTAAAATATTACCATATTACAATAGCTGAGTTACTGATAAAATGATAATTAAATATGGAACATACTGAATATATTTGCTTAAGCCACCCTACTTTTTTTATTTTTATTTTAAAGAAATGTTAAGAGTTACAAGCAAATAGGCATTTCTTTTGTCAAAAGGAAAAAAAATGGTCATACATCGACAAGGTACAAATTAGGTCGCGTTCTCATGCATGCCCTGACTGATAGTTCATGTGTAGTCATAGTCGCATAGTTGGTCGTCGTAAATGACATCTCATAGTTTTTTTCCACAGAAAGACCAAACTTGTGAGACCCGCGAGAAGACTTTTGCCCATCGTGTAGATTGACGAAGAAGAAGTTTCCTGTTAGAATGCACGTGTGAATTATGTTAGAGATGTCCCATATCGGAAATTTTTTTACAACGAGAACAGATCTGTGAATTTTTTACCCTCAAGGCATTCTCTAAGGTTAAACTTCAGACCGGCCTTAGACATGTGGGACCTCCTTCTCGGGAAGAGTATACATGCAGCGGTTTCTTAATCTTTTAAACCATGCTATCTATTGCACTATGGACTCATTACCGTACTGCTTTGTATTTGCTAACTCGGACAACGTAACTTCCAGTACTGTTTGGTAAAACTGAGCATGGAACTTATTTTTCATGTCCTCCCAATTCTGCACAGCATTCGGTGCCAAACTCGTGTACCAAGTAAAGGCTGCTTTTGATAAAGACAATGAGAACAACCTCAGCATAAGGCACCAGTCATTGTTTGCCTCACCACATTTTGAACTAAACTTGCTTATATCTTCAATAGTGGATTGATCATCTTCACCAGTGAACACCGCAAAATCTGGTATTTTATATCCTCTCGGGTATGGCACATATTCCACCCAGTCGGGATATGGCTTATGGTATATTGATCTCGGTACCATGCCACCTTCTGTACTCATGCGTTGCATCACTATGCTTGCGGCATTTTCAGCGATGCGCTAGTCTCGAAAGGGATCTATCGCTTGGACCATGTTTCCTCCTTGCCCCCTAGGTGGGGATGGTGGTCCCACCATGTTATTTGCCGGGCACAACAAACGCGGAACAAACTATCCAATTGAGGAGGCATACCCAAACCGACATTCACCGAGCTCAAACGGTTAACCACTCCCACTGGTGGGTATCCTGCGTTACCGACCGGCCTAACGTTATCAACTGTGTTCGGTAACACGTTGATCCTCGGATTCTCAACCGCTGGTATTGCAACATTCGATACCCGATTTAACCCCGTAGCGTTTCCATCAACAGTAACTGGTGGGAATTCACTTACATTTATTGGGTTATTAACATTACCAGCATTGACTCCGCTCTGATTCTGGTGATCGGTGGTATCATTTCTCTAGAGTATCCTAACTCTTGCGGGAAGGGCTGCTTGACTTGATTCTCCACTCCCACTCGGGATTACAAGATTTGTCAGTACCCCATCTGCTAGAAGACTCACTCCTTGACCTGAAGGCGGTTGGTTGGACGAACTAGGCTTAGACGTCAAACCTGTCACTATATCAGTAATCATTGGCTTAAGGACATCAGTAAGATGATTTACCACATGATTGGCAAGCTCATTTTGGTTCTCCTCGAGCACCCTCTTTATGGTGGCAACCGTAACAGGATCTGGTACCAACTCTCTTCTTTGGTCGTTGGTTAGTTCCCTGGGTATGTCACCCGAAACTCTGTTGACACCTAAATTCTGACTAACATTTCTAGTCATTTTTCCATAAAAATTAGAACTAATTTTAGTTCTTGCAAAAAATAATCATGTAATTTTTCATATTTATTCATGCATTGCATTCAGACTAACGGCGGAAGATTCGAGTTTTAAAACGATGGGCGATTGGACTAGGCACGAATTTCGGCGAAGGATTTATCTTTTGAAGGCTCGGACTTAATCAGAAGAAGAAATATTTCCTCAGGGACTGAATTGCAAATACGTAAAACCTCAAGGACTAAAGTGCAAATTTTCAAAACTTGAGGGACTACTTTGCAAATAACCAAAAGATGGAGTTAGTGGAGAAATTAGAAGGGGAGATGGAGAAAGGAAGATGGAGAAGGGGAGATAGAGAAAGGAAGATGGAGAATGGGAGATAGAGAAAGGAAGATGAAGAAGGGGAGATTGAGAAAGGAAGATGAAGAAGGGGAGATTGAGAAAGGAAGATGGAGAAAGAGGGATGGAGAAAGGAAGATGGAGAAAGAGGGATGGAGAAAGGAAGATGGAGTTAGTGGAAAAATTAGAAAGGTAGATAGAATGAGGGAGTTATAAAAGGAGAAGAGGAGGAGAGTTTTTTAGAGAGAGTTGAGGAAGAGCTTTGGGAGAAGAATTTTTGGAGAAAATAATTTTTGGAGAAGAAGTTCTTGAGAGCTTGGAGAGAGAAAAAAAAATCATCAAAGTGAGGTGAGAAAATACTTGTATGCGAAAGAAGAAAGAGTTCGGTTGAGAGATTTCCCGACCGAGTCCTCCTTGCCAATCCCTTCATCAACACAAAGCCACAAGTCCATCCCCGTCGTTCGAGCCGTGGTCGAAGGTCCTCATCCACAAGACAATTCAAGGTTCGAACTCGGTAGTCGAATCCGCCAAATTAGGTAACGATTCTAATCTTTTTTTAGAATATTCAAAAACTTTGTTACCTAATTGATTGGAATCCCGATTAAATCTTCTCGGACATATCATTCCACCATGCTTAAAAATTGCATCTTCCAAAATTAGCATCATGTAGATAATTGCACGTGCAATCCATCTTGTAAATATTTCGATTAGATTGCATTTTTTATTAAACTTTCACGGCATACATTGCATGTAGTTTAATTCTTACATTTTCATAAAAAAGAAAACCCAAAAAATTGCACCTCTGGACTTCAAGTGAGAATGTATCAAAATTGCCAAATTGAACTTTTTTCGTGAAGTTGGTACCGAAAGGGCATTAATTAAAAATTAATGTAATCAAGTTCCCGGACCCTTAATCTCTGGTTCGTAGAAGTAATTTAGTTCTCTCGCTAATTTACTTAAGTTTCTAATCGGCCTACCAAGAAACGATTAGTGGCGACTCCAAGATAAATCTTTGCATGAAATTGAACCTAAGTTGCGATTTGGTAGAGCTTGGGAGGGTTCGAGCTATGTTAATTAATCTAATTAATTAATTTGGCAATCCATTAACCTAAAATTGGAAAAGCCGTTTCTTAGGTCGCGGCAGCTTGGCGACTCCGCTGGGGACGTTTTTTTTTAAGGAGGACTTAGGCCAGAAAATTTTCGCGATAATTGTCCCTTTGCTTGGCAAATTTTGATTGAATTCTCATCCTTAGGTGTTAAATGGTCTTGCAGAATGGGAGTTATAAGGGGAGGAGTGTTTGGCTAATCCCTTGTTTTGTAGATTGTGATGTTTGAAAATTCCTTATTTAATTCGTGCACCTTTTGAAGCGGTGTTTGAATTTAACTGTTATGCATGATTAATTGCTTTAGCACTACACCACACACTACCCGTGGCCGGACCCGGGCCACTAGTTTTAAGATGGTATCGAGATTGGATCCTAGCGTTCTCCGTGTGATCACGGCTGAAAGTTAGTCCGAATTCGATCCCGACTCTCTTTTCAAAAATGAGTTTTAAAAGTTAGAACTCGTGCTCGGTAAGATTACCGAAGCGGGGGTTATAATTTTTAACTCGAGAAACCGAAGCTGAAAGACCCGGCTAATCCTGGTTACGTCAAGGGATCACGACTAACTTTGATTATGTGCGCGAGATTGTCGCCTTGCCGCAAGTCTTTCACTTCAATTTGCGAGCCTTTAGGATAGTTAGAATAAGGATAACTCACGAATCATGTGCATGTCTATGTGATTGTTTACTTTCTTATCCTACGGTAAAGTATGACCCCCAACTTCATCTTGTCTTATATCAATTTTTTTTTCTTTCGAGTCGGTCCATGACATTTGTTAGGTGAGTCAAGTGTCTTAAGCTAAATAGGGTCATGTTTAGTTTGCGTTCTGCATTCCTGTTGTTCATAAATACCTTACTGCTTTGTATGATTTGTTCGATTTCCTTCGGGGCATTTTTGGGTTTCAACCATTGAATGAAAAGTGTTTGGAGGATCTTGACCTGTTATTTGTAAAATTTTCAGATCAATCCATCATGTTTTCCATTTTCTACTGAATTGATAATGAAGGCAAAGTAATCTGAGTTTTCGGGAAATTTCAGACACTAGTTTTGTTTCACCATTTTCCACTAGTAAAAGTGCCTTTTTGAATGAAGTCAAAACTTGAAAGTGGTAGAATGGGCCCTGAACTAGGAAGCTGCAAATTTTCGGACATCAATTCCCAATTTTGATGACCCATTTATCCTCAAAACAGAAACCGGACAAATCAGTTTTTTGAACAGAATTTTTGGAAAGGACTATTAAACTGTATCGATTCAGGGGCAACATCCCGACCACCAATCCAGCACGGTCCCATCGGATGATACTAGATAGACGAACCAAGAGGTAAGTTTTCTTTTTCCGAACTTGACTGACTCAAATGACATTTCCTCCTCTTTGCCTTGCAGGTAACAAAACTAGGGGCATGTCGGCTGTTGATGACATTAGCAAATCAACTAACTCAATTGAGTTATGGTGAAACCTTGATCGGAGTTCACTGGCGATATGGCTATAACCATGCTCATTCGCGGCTTACCATCTCTACTGTGCCCCTAGCGATGCTCCTACTCACGACCACCAATCATGCCATTCCTGGTGATCATGAATCATTGACCGTTAGCCATCCGTACATGGCCGAAAACTAAGAGGCTGGCCCGGTTGATCCTGAGACAGTCCATGCATGAGTAGTGAGCCTTATCGAGCTAGAGACCCTGGTCGATCCCATACCGGCCCATACATCAAGCTATTAGTCAGTCAAAGCAAATCTATGCTTCAGCTGAAGGAGAACGGGGCAAATCCGAGGCCTTCCGATTTCAAAAGGAAACATCTCTACTTAAGTTTGATCGGTCTTGAAAACGACATTTTGTTTTCCTTCTTGCAGGTGCCAAGATAGGAAGCATGACCCTAATTTGCTATCGCCAAAGCAAATGAATGATCAGGATATCGTGGGTCTTCGCCTGCTTTTTAGAACTCCATTCACGCACCCTTTTCTCGTGCAGGATCAAGCACAGGAATGATATGCCTATCAAAGCTGGAAATCAAGCTTCCAACTCGGGGCATACCTAGAGGCAATCTCGGATTATGCTACCCGACATAGCCTATTCTGAAAGACAGAAAGCGAGACAAATCCAAGACGGCCTAACCTCAAGAGAGAGTATATCGTGCATGGCCTGATCATTTTTTGAAATAATGACCCTCTATTCTTCCTCCTTGCAGGGTCAAGTGGTGAAACAAGTCATTTGCTAAGCTCGGAATCAAATTCTAAACATCGGTCATATCTGGGGGGAATTGCAGATTTTTGCAAAGCTACAATCATCTGACATGATCCATTCTGACGAAAATGGGGCAAATCGATAGCGAACCTCACTTGGATAAAGGGAGTTGTGTTTTCTCTGTCTCATGATATTTTCAAGATAACCCTCATACTTTCCTTCTTGCAGGAGCACACAACCGACATGATGGTCAACACCAATGAATAACCAGAGCATCTCGGGTCTTTACTCGACTTATTATTCATTCATGTGTCTCTTTGTGCAGGGAAAAGTCAGGGGTAATTCATTCCTCGACACGAGGACTAAGCTCCCCAACTTGTTTGGTCCATTCACGCGTTCTGGGGCAACTCAATTTCTCTCGTTCCCAAGAATTCTTTTTCATACTTGCACGGTCTGATCCTTAAGCAGAAGCATAAGATTTTCATGAAATATGATTGATGCTCGAAATGGCTCACACATTGCATGATTTATTCATGACTATTCTTCATGTTTAATTTACCAACTCTGAATAGGGAGCATGAATTGCATATGATGCATCGAATGTACAAAATGGGGCATGACGGGATGACGAAAGGCAAGCCATTTCCACACACGTCCTGCATTTTTAATCCCTAGTGAGTTGAGAGGTGGCTAGATTCTGCATTCTCAAGGTAAAGGGTTTTCTCGCGAAAGGTACGATAGCCGAAGTGACGGAGGCATTCAGTTCTCTATCCAAACACTACAGGTTATCCATTGCAAACCCCTTGAGCGGCGGTTTCATTTCTTTACCCCTGTCAAGAACCACCCTACATCGGGGTCCAGACGAGGCAATTCCGGCAGAACATGAGGTAAATGGTTAGAAATTCTCTTGCTCAAACTAACATCAATCTTTCGAGTTTTGCTTTGCATTATACTCAAACTTTAATTCAAGTGTCTTAAGATGATGAAGAGCATTCATTTCTCTATCCTATACACTCTACCCTTTGCATAGCCCACTTGAGCCTATAAATTCATTTCTTAAACCCTTGTTGGTTATCATTGCTCATTCCAACGTGAAGACGGTGCCATCCCCAAGGGGCAGAATTGAAGAGAATCGGGTCAACAGAGAATTCCCGAATGAACTCATCTCATGTGCTAGGTTTTTTCATGTAATGTCTGGCATAATTTTTGTAAATTGTCTTATTGTTGTAATTCCTTAAAGAAAAAAAAAGGGGAATTCAAATCACGGGATTGTCAAAAAAGAAGAAGACGCAAGTGTAGCCTAAAAGAAAAGGGCCCGCTCCTGAAAAAAAATAATCGAGACGTCAAAAAAAAAAAGACAAAAATTCAAGACGTCGAGACAAAAAGAAAAAACGGGAGCCGGGAGTAAGAAAAGCGAAGGCTGATCTCACAGAAAATCTCGGGCATTAAAAAGCAAAGTGCCTATCAAAAGCAAGGCCAATGTCCATTCAAACCCTTGTTCCCTTGTAAAGCACTTCCAAATTTTCAATGTACATGTTTGCATTTTTGTAAATCCCCAATGGGTCGACTCGTAAAGAAAAATCCTAGAGGATCCAAATTGTAAAATGTAATCCTCGACTGAATTTATGCCATCTTCAAGCAATGATGGAATCAGCGGAATCAAATATGGAAGGCCAAGATTGGTGATAAGGCAACAATGATCATCAACATCAAGCCCTTCTCATATACTTTCTGAGCTAAAACGAGCCTTTTCGTTTCTCAGTCCCAAATCCCAACATACGTTCCAACCTTGGAAGTCTCTTTTGATTAGGGCATTTGAGTTAACGTAGAGTTGAATGATTTTAAGCATCGCTCGAAGAAATTCGAGCAAGATTATTTCTCTCTTATTTTTGCAGGGTTCTTGACTTGTAAACTCGGAGCAGATGATGAAGATTCTCTTTCAAAAAGCCTTGACTCCACGGAGAGTCCCCTTTTGTGAACCTTTGACCTAGCCCTCATTACGGTCCTAATCAAGACCTTCAGATCGGCTCGGTCGTACCAATTGCGAGATTACTCAGACCCTTGTCGAATACGATGATGGTAAGATTGAGTGATTCTCTTGAATCCTACAGCCAGGGTAAACAACTTTTCTCGAGAGTGAGAAAGCCCTTTTGGACTAAAGTTCCCCATTCAGGTTACATTCGAGGCATTCATAATGAAATGACATTCCTAGGTAGAATTGGTAATGCAAACTTGACAAAATAGTTTTGCATGAACCAATTGAATTCTAGAATGTACGCTTGTACGTGTTACCTCTAACACTATCTGATAGGTAGTGCATTCCCAATGTTCGAGTTACCTTCTGAGGTCTCGAAATTCATCCAAGGATTATTGAATGAACAAACCCTGCTGGTAAGTGCCCACCAGGCAATCTTCCAAGCTCTCAAGTAACTATATCTTCAACCTGAACCTTTCAAAAGAGTGAATTCTGATGATTGTCAAGGTGCTCGAATCCATTGCGGCACATATGATCACTCAAGTACCCACTTTCTTCAGTGAAGCGTGATTTTTATGAAATACATGTCGCATTAGCATTGGTTTGTCTATGCGCATGATTATACTTCGAGTGAAAAGACAGGTATGACCCAGTCAACTTGTCCTTCCCTTAGCCGTTTGCTCAAAGAATCCAGGTAAGTTTTCTAAATCCTTTTCAAATTGACAGCTCTGCTAACTTTAGTTGTCATTTTGATCCTTTCAGTTCACGATCGACCTGCTCTCGTGTTCTTGATCTTTATCTTTACCCAATTCACGATTGACCTGCTCTCGTGTTCTTGATTTTTACTCGGTTCACGATCAAACTGCTCTCGTGATACCTTTACCCAAATCACAATCGACATGCTCTTGTGATCTTGGCACTACATTTCCAGCTCATGGCGACCCGCTAAACGATGGTGGTCCCAAGAGAAATTTTACCGACTCACGAAGACCCGCTAAAACGATGGTGGTCTCAAGAGACATTTCTGACTCACGGCGTCCCGCTAAAACGATGGTGGTCTCGAGAGACATTTCTGACTCACGGCGTCCCGCTAAAACGATGGTGGTCCCGAGAGACATCTTACTAACTCACGGTGACCTGCTAAAACGATGGTGGTCCCAAGAGAAATTTTACCGACTCACGAAGACCCGCTAAAACGATGGTGGTCTCGAGAGACATTTCCAGCTCATGGCAACCCATTAAAACGATGGTGGTCCCAAGAGACAAAATGGTGCAGCTTGAACCATAACTCAAGCACATTTCATAATCAACATATCTTGTGCTGTCTCGCATCAGAAAGAAATCTCTGATAATGGGTAAGGCCCCAGTACCTTAAGATCCTTATATCCCCAAGAAGGAGCTTGGAAATTAAGGGAATCATCAGCATCACGAAGTGTCTGGTAAAATAGATATTTTATATGCGATCCATGTGCAGGTTTCCCTATTCTATTCCGTGGAAGAGAGAAGCCTGGGCATGTTTTTAATTACAGTCTTGCATTTCATGCATCATCTTTATCTGCATAAAAAATGGGATTAAAACCCCACCCAAAAAAAATAATCATTCATCAATTGCATTGTCAAAATTTAGGTTCAATCTTGTCTTTGAGCGAAACCTCTGCGAGTCTCCACTCAAAGAGGGGCAGCTGTTGACACATAAATTCTGACTAACATTTCTAGTCATTTTTCCATAAAAATTAGAACTAATTTTAGTTCTTGCAAAAAATAATCATGTAATTTTTCATATTTATTCATGCATTGCATTCAGACTAACGGCGGAAGATTCGAGTTTTAAAACGATGGGCGATTGGACTAGGTACGAATTTCGGCGAAGGATTTATCTTTTGAAGGCTCGGACTTAATCAGAAGAAGAAATATTTCCTTAGGG
The DNA here is from genome assembly GCA_029784005.1 of Lenwebbia sp. NSW1173648. Taxonomy (NCBI): domain Eukaryota; kingdom Viridiplantae; phylum Streptophyta; class Magnoliopsida; order Myrtales; family Myrtaceae; genus Lenwebbia; species Lenwebbia sp. NSW1173648. The sequence goes on from JARCGZ010000005.1 coordinate 8,430,639, forward strand.
ACTGAATTGCAAATACGTAAAACCTCAAGGACTAAAGTGCAAATTTTCAAAACTTGAGGGACTACTTTGCAAATAACCAAAAGATGGAGTTAGTGGAGAAATTAGAAGGGGAGATGGAGAAAGGAAGATGGAGAAGGGGAGATAGAGAAAGGAAGATGGAGAATGGGAGATAGAGAAAGGAAGATGAAGAAGGGGAGATTGAGAAAGGAAGATGGAGAAAGAGGGATGGAGAAATGAAGATGGAGTTAGTGGAAAAATTAGAAAGGTAGATAGAATGAGGGAGTTATAAAAGGAGAAGAGGAGAAGAGTTTTTTAGAGAGAGTTGAGGAAGAGCTTTGGGAGAAGAATTTTTGGAGAAAATAATCTTTGGAGAAGAAGTTCTTGAGAGCTTGGAGAGAGAAAAAAAAATCATCAAAGTGAGGTGAGAAAATACTTGTGTGCGAAAGAAGAAAGAGTTCGGTTGAGAGATTTCCCGACCGAGTCCTCCTTGCCAATCCCTTCATCAACACAAAGCCGCAAGTCCATCCCCGTCGTTCGAGCCGTGGTCCAAGGTCCTCATCCACAAGACAATTCAAGGTTCGAACTCGGTAGTCGAATCTGCCAAATTAGGTAACGATTCTAATCTTTTTTTAGAATATTCAAAAACTTTGTTACCTAATTGATTGGAATCCCGATTAAATCTTCTCGGACATATCATTCCACCATGCTTAAAAATTGCATCTTCCAAAATTAGCATCATGTAGATAATTGCACGTGCAATCCATCTTGTAAATATTTCGATTAGATTGCATTTTTTATTAAACTTTCACGGCATACATTGCATGTAGTTTAATTCTTACATTTTCATAAAAAAGAAAACCCAAAAAATTGCACCTCTGGACTTCAAGTGAGAATGTATCAAAATTGCCAAATTGAACTTTTTTCGTGAAGTTGGTACCGAAAGGGCATTAATTAAAAATTAATGTAATCAAGTTCCCGGACCCTTAATCTCTGGTTCGTAAAAGTAATTTAGTTCTCTCGCTAATTTACTTAGGTTTCTAATCGGCCTACCAAGAAACGATTAGTGGCGACTCCAAGATAAATCTTTGCATGAAATTGAACCTAAGTTGCGATTTGGTAGAGCTTGGGAGGGTTCGAGCTATGTTAATTAATCTAGTTAATTAATTTGGCAATCCATTAACCTAAAATTGGAAAAGCCGATTCTTAGGTCGCGACAAACTCCACTTGGAACGACAGTAGCATTATCCTGGTCATCATTTGACGACCGCTAAGGAGAATGACTCTCGCCAGTGGTGCCAACTTGATTCCTAGTTTTTGCGATAGCACTTCCTCAAATCGAACCACAAATGGTCCCACCTGGCGTGCTAAAAAGAAGTTCGCTGAAAATGTCCGCAACGAAAGATCTTTCACCGAAAAGCGTGGAGCTTTAGGATTTGTTGTTTTCTGCGGGTTCTTGTGATGATTCCGGACAAGAAGTAAAGTAAATGGAAAAAGATAAACGGGATGATAAAGTAAATTGTAATAAAGATAAATGCTTGATAATATAAATTGCAGAGCAAAAGATAAGTGTTTGATTGTTGATTGATTGGTCCCTAACAAAGAGTCGTCTCCGACTGTTTATAGCCTAGTACAAGGTATAACCGTCGCCTTCGGTTACTTCACGTGCACCTTATCCCTAAACTCTTGGATTGGCTTCGATAACTGCTCTCCTTATCCTTTAAGCGGTTTAAAACACGTACTTAACTGCTCCACATGATTATCGGTGAAATGTACCGACTTCACGGCGTCACCGACATTTACATCTAACTGAGTGTCGATTTTCGTGCTTTTGGCTACCAACATGACTCCTCGTGGGTTTTACGTTCCTCCTGTGGGCTTTGTAACCATTTAAGGCCCAGGCCGATTTTCGATGTCAGTAAATTGAATTAACATTCAACATGAGAAATTGCGATACTGACCATACTATGTATGTATGTGCTACCAATTGCCATAGTTGATTTGCAATTTCAACATATTGCCTAAGCGTCCCTGTTTTTTTTTTTTTTTTTTTTTTTGAGTAATGTTAAGAGTTAAGAGCAAACATGTAATTTTTATTTTATTTCATAATGGTAAAAATTGGTCACACATGCCCAAGGTACTAAAATGACATCACATATTTTTTTCCACAAAAATGACCAAAATTGGGAGGTTGCCCATCTTCCAGATGATGAATCGGAGTCATTCTACTGCTCCTAGTTCCCGAATAACAAAAGGAAAAGATGGTTATCATCGATTGAAAACATTATCAGATTCTATATATCATCAGCTCATATGTGAAAATAATGATAAAACATACGTGATCATGATGAATTACGAATGAGCATCGATCACTTAGGAATTATAAAAGCTCTTATAGATGGTGAATAGATCGCGGCAGAAATATAGCGTAAAGACATGACCTCAGATTAGAATTAAACCTCAGACCCGAAAAAGAAGATTAGAATTAAGCCAATAATGTTACCCATTTACACATCGAATGAATGCCATGTTTATTGATCAGACAATTACAGACACTCATGAGCATATTTCAAGTGTTAACGATTAAATTACTTATTGCCTTTCATAATTTATCTTCTCGATCTCGACTAGATTCTTCAAACTAGATTTTGGAACGTAAATCTCCATAAATTAGATTATCATGGTCATCACTAGGTGGAAATGGAGATTGCTGCTCATCGGAGGGTGTGGAGCGTAACGAATTTAGCAGTCACGTTGTTGGCCTCGGCCTTAGTAGCATAACTTCTATCGATTTTTAATCTACTGTGGTGTGATAAGAAATCAATTAAAATCCAGGTGTTTTTTTGTTTTTTGCCACCGCTTCTGACGCTTAAGAAAGTACTTATTTATGAATTCTTCAGTTTTAGTGTCAATGACCTACCTCCAATCAGATCAAAGAGGCAAATTTATTCCACGCGCGAAATCTAACTCAAGATATCACCTAATCGAACAACTGAAAGATCTAAATACTTTGGGTATAAATAAAAGGCACCTGCATAGTTGAACTGAACTACTCCAGCATGGGTGACTCTGCATGCCGTGATTAATGGCTCATGTGCTGTCATAATTGCATAGTTGATCCTCTTAAATGGCATGTCATACTTTTTCCACGAAAAGACCAAAGTCTTTTGCCCATCTTTCACGCTGTCGAACAGGAGTCATTCTCTATTCCTAATCCTCGAATCACAAAAACAAAAGACGGTAATCATCCATTGAGAATATCTTCAGATTTCCTATGTCATTACCTCGTTTTATATAAAATTAATTGTACAATATACGTGATTACGAGAAATTACAAACAGCCATAAATCCATACCCTAGGTGAACACGACATATTAGATTAAAGAGACTAGTGGTACTAGAGAGACAACTTCTCCTCAGGTTTAGGCCAACAACGTGACCGTTGAATTCGTCACACTCCATACCCTCCCACGAGCACTAATCTCTATTTCTAGCTAGTTACAACCATGGTTCAAGCTTAGGATAAACGCAATGAGAATATGCTCGATTGATTCTCAAATTCCTCTTAAACCATATCTTGGCCGAGCTCTTGTCAACGCGACACATTGGATTAGCAAAACATCATGAAATGAAAATGTGAAAAAAGATCCCAGCATAAAGCATTTAAGGTAAAGACGGTGATATGATATTGTCTTCCTCTTCTTCTTTTTTCAAATTTTTGTGTGTTATTAGAGCACGTTTGTCATGGAAGAGCCAGAGGAGATTGTACTGGTATAGCTTTTTATGGATAGCAATTTTGTAGATAGCAACTCTGGGACTTCTTATTAGCCACTCCATAATTTTATATGAAAGGACACGAGGGGGTGACCAAAGGATAAATTTTTAAGAGTTATAAGAAAATAAGCATTTTTTCAGAAGGGACAAAATGGTCGTACATCGACAAGGTACAAAATAGGTCGCGTTCTCATGCGTGCCGTGATTGATCGCTCACCTCCAGTCATAATTGCATAGTTGGTCCTCGTAAATGACATCTTATATTTTTTTCCACATGATGACCGAACTTGAGAGACACGCGAGAAGACTTTTGCCTATCTTTTAACTTGACTAATAAGAAGTTTCCTGCAGTATACGTAGTCTTGGAATCACAAAAGTAAAAGATTGTACTCTATGGATTGAAAATGCTTTTAGATTTTATACATCATTTCCAAGTTTAGAATGACAAAATATACGTGATTATGACTAATTACGAGCGAGCATTAATCTCTCCAGAACTATAAAGCTCTAACGAACGGTGAACACATTGCGGCAGAAACATGGCGCGCTAAGAGATGGCCTTAGATTAGAATTAGCCAATAATATTTCCCATTTACAAGGATTCTTTGGCCCATTGTTTTCTATTTCTCTGTTCCAGATGGTATTATAGACAATTTGTATGTAGACTCCGCTAGGAGTACATATACTTGAGACGATGAAACTTGACTTGTTTTGTTTAATGCAGTTTTGCCAGTAAAAAAGGGGGATTAAAGCTTTAGCTTTGGTAAATAGGTATTCCTTTCTAAACCTTCTATGTCCATTACCTCCTGCTTTAATACCATGTGAGATTTTGTCGGACCACTGCCAACTGTTCTAAAAGCTTAAACCTAGTAGATGAATGTGTGGTTTATTATTTAAATATTCTAACATCAAAAGTTAATATCGATGTGAGAAAAAATTCCATTCTAGTTCTTCACTTCCACTGCATAATGATACTAGCATTTTAGCATCCCTGAAGATCATGAATTTTTTTAGTTTAAGTTTATCTAGTGCAGTCCAATTGGAAATGTTAATTATATTATATGGTGTTTAGTGTGATACGGTAAGAAGAATTCATTGATTGTAAAAAACTTGTTAGCTCAAGTCATTTGTATATCAGTTGAGTTTCAGTTTAAACAATTGGTTGCATCCAACTAAATAATTGGTCAATTTTATGCATAAAATAGCCAACTAATGATGAAAGCTTAATACATGAAATATGGCAAAAGGACACCTCAAGTGTCAATATTTGTGTACGGCACTCATATTAGTATCAATATTTTTTTTTTGATCACTTAATTATCAATTTTTTTTAAAAAAATGGTTATTTCAGTGCCAACTCCGATGAGCTTCACCAGAAATCTTACGTGGCATCTACATGGCTCACCGAAGGATCCCAGTCAGCAATAAAAAGGCTAAAATTTTAAAAAAAGTTAAAAAAACTAAAATTAAGCTAAAAACTAAAAAAAAAAAAAAAGGAAACTAAAGGGTTGTAGCGGCGAGGGCTTGCACAGCCCTCATCGCCAATGCCCCACCGTCGTCGGCAATGGCCGGCGATGGGTGGGGATTGGTTGGCAGGGGTCGCTGAGCCCCGGCACACCGTCCGCTTGCTCGCCCAAATCGGGAGCCTCACCTTCCTCAACCTCCTGCCTTGCTTCCTCCTCTGCTTCACGGCCTCCTCGATTAGCCCCAAATCCTTTTTTTTTTTTCTTCATCGCAGGTTCAAGAATTCCTAGGAATCCATCGCAAAAGGTATCAACAACCTGGAATCTTGAGTAATTCCCAAATTCATGAGTAATTCCATCCGAACACACAGATCTCACTATTTGAAATCTTGCAGCTTTTACAAGAGATTATCGTAGAGGTTATTTGATGCGTCCATTGTTCTTGATTTATTTGCTTGTTCCCTTGATCAAGTCGGAGCTGCAGAACTAAAAGCTCCTGTTGAGAACTCAGGTGGATTTATGATGCTGGGAGAATCTTTTGAGTCGTATGAATTCACGACAAGGATTTCCACATGTTCAGGCTGATAGCAGAGTGCCCCACAAACATTATCTTCTTCCCCCTCCACCTTCTTAGCAACTCCCCCCCCCATCAAACCTGCAAAAAAAAGAACCTCCAAATTTTTAGATGGCGAATGGTCGGCGGGGTTCACCGGCCACTGGCCGGGGCTCAGCGGCGAGGGCAGCTGCAAGCAAGCCATTTTTTTTTTCTTGTTTTAACTTTTTTTTATTTGTTTTTGGCTTATTTTTAAGGTGAAGACTGAATTTTTTAAAGAAATTTTCAAGTGGACTTTTTAAAAAAAAAAAATTTGACAAGTGGAGTCCACGTGGACTTATTTCTTAATTTTAAATGACGTGGCACTAAATTATTTTAAATTTAAATGCCACGTATATTTTTTGGCCAAAATCTCTCGCCGTTGACACTAAAGTGATCGTATTTTCTCCGATTTAGCACTTAAGTAATCCCAAAAAACTATTGGCACCAAAGTGAGCGCCGTACACAAATATTGACACTTGAGGTGTCCTTCTACCCATGAAATACACGCACACGGTGAATATGAAATGCATGAACATCTAGAAAATTATATGTATATATTTATTTTCCATGGAAGTTATATACTGTTCTACTGTAATTATAAATAAAACCATATGGTATTTAAGGGGTATACTCTTTTACTAATGTCCACTATACATAGACCTATACAAATATATATTGATCATTAATTGCTTATTTGTTCTAAAATAAGATATAGATCAAATTGTGGGTGAATAAATTATTTATATTTGCAACATATAGATAATAATCTAATAGGTATTAGAATATATTAATAAGTGGCCTCTTTAATAAGGAGTAAATATTTTATATTAGTAAAAAAATCATTAATCACAATATAGATATTATAATTAATTGGAACTCATATGCATGGTCAAAATCAAGAAAAGGTTTCTATAGGAGGCCTCTAAGAATTTCTTGTCGCTTTTCATTGACGTTGTATAGTATAATGTAACAGACTAATAGTTTAAGAAGGTGACAGATGGTAAAACCGTAAAATTGAAATTAATTATAGTTATTCATGTTTACATCACTAGATCAGATTAATATATGTATGTATTTTTATTTTGGATTTTTTTTTGTATTATCTTTAGTGGGCTAATGAGGAGGATCATCCAAGTTCATATAACTAAAGTATTAAAATGTTATTTTTACCTTAAATCCTTCATACTAAATAGGCTAATTAATGAGCAGGAGACAAACACTGTTTAAGATTATCGTTCGAGTGTAAAGCGAAATTCAAATCTCATTATGCCAAAAAAAAAAAAAAACTGGAAAAGCAAAAGAAAAGAGAAAAGTTAAAAAAATTTAAATTTAAATTTAAATTTTATTTTAAAAATAAAAAATAAAAATAAAAAGGAATATGGAGGGGTGAATGAAGGAAAGATGAGGGAAAATATTTTCCTCTTCTCAAAAAAGAAAATTATTTTCCTCACTGTTAAAGGTATTTTTTTTCCATGAGTGGAAAATATTTTCTTTGACTCATTTATTTTCCGTGAACCAAATGCCGGAAAATCAGGAAAACATTATTCTGGAAGTTTTTTTCTGCAAAATGAACGGAGTCTAATACTTCTCAAAACCTTGATAAATTAAGGTCTGTATACGTACATCGAGAAGATTGTGTACCTACAATCTAAGTAGCATCGACACCAACACTGACACGCGACACGTCACGCCGACACGTCACGACACTACACACCGACACGTCATATCTCAAAAAATCGAAAATTCCGACACGTTGGGACACGTTGTATATTAAACATATATTTGTATACATATGATAAATTATCATGTATATATAAAAATATCAGCGGTGGGTTTCTTCTTCTTTTTCTTCTATTAGGGATTCACAATTAGGTTTTTTTGGGGCTAGGTGGGTTTATTAATTTTGAGGTGGCTGGGTATATGACTTACGTATAAATACTTTTGATAAATTTACATTTTGACCCATAATTTATTGAAAATGCTTAAAATTGACCCCATGCATGTCGAAATGGCGTGTTGCGATGCTGAACTCGCGTGTCACTAGTGAGTCTGGAGCGCTGATCACCTGTTGATCACACGTCAAAGAGTGTCTAACTATCTGAACTTTTAATTTATTCAATGTAATCCCTAAACTTTAGCCAAATTTGCAATGTCGTCCCTAAGATTTTAATTTGTTCAATGTGGTCCCTGAAGTTTAGTCTAGTGATTAATTTGAACATGTATGAAAATTTAGGAATCACATTGAACAAATCGAAAGTTCATGGATGACATTGCACATTGAACTAAAGTTGAGGGACCATATTAGATAAATTAAAAGTTCAGGGACGATATTGCATATTGGAACAAAGTTTAAATTTATGGACCATTTGTGTCATTCTTCCAAAGTCGCAATTAACAATGGAAAAGGACAGAAAAAAAAATATAGAAAAAGAAAGAAGAACCATTTTAAACTTTTATTAGAAATCAAAAGAAAATAATGTCCGGCAACGAGAAAAAGAAAGGACCATTCTTCTTGCTCTTGCACTCCACAATTTCCTGAACACACAAGCTTGGTTTGGCCTTCTTCCCTGTTTATTCACGACCAAGCTGTTCAACGTATAGCTCAACGCTCACCATTGACGTCCATCCTGCACCTTAAGCAACTAACCACGTGAGCATTTCGCCTGAGAATGACATTCACGGGCTTCATCCAGAGGGCTAAGCATGTCTTTACTCCACCAATGATCAACTCCAGTCACCACGAGATCCGTAAGCACATCCACCGGTCACCATACATACACACAACCAGAATACTCAGGGGGACGCAACGCAGTCATTTAAGTCTCGGCCGTGACTAAAGATCGAAGGAACCAGAAGCAAGACTAGCGAATCATACGCATTCAATTTCAGAGAGAAGCCTCTCAAATAAATATGTGATGCCACTTGGTCATTTTCACGAACACTTGGTGATAAACACAGAGCACAGAAGCATCATCGAACTACTAATTCTGATCCAGACAATTTCAGTGACATTAAAGTAGGGTCTGACTACTGTTTCATCCCTAATCAGTGCTGGATTTTCACTCAAGCTTCAATTACAACTTTGGGACGCAGCTACTAAAACAGAGCAATGATGTACATATGCACTCTCTGGCCACGAATGGCATAGAACAGATAACCGAGGTCGTCATGGGTGGTTGGCGCCGGCGAAGAAGCTTCCAAGGAAAATTTGGACTCCTCGGATTTCTCGGCCTCAAAACGGACTAGAACAGAACCGGACGATTGGAGAATGGCAACCGGCGTCCACTGGCGGCCTGAAACCAGTGAAGCAACCCTATAAGTGAGAGAAATCGATGAGAGGAGTTCGTTAGAGCTAAATTTCTGGAAGGGATCGTGCGCGTCCCGAGGCGGATTCATGGTGAGCGGATATTGCTTTGCTTTCACGCGTACTGATTGCAAAAATTCGTGTCGATTTTAGGAAGGTCATTTAAGCGTGCGATTTCGCTGGTAAATTGAATCTGCGATTTGAGGTGCTCGCTGCTTATCACGTTAACATGAAGGTCAGAATCAGTTCTGCTCCGAATGAGGGTTGTTTCGCCTCGCTCTTGTGTCTTCACGTCTATTACAGTTTACCTCGGGGGATCGTTCTTCCAGTTAAATTCAAATGAACGATATTACAATAAGAGGAATATTGTATGCTCTATCTTTTCCTATTTCCAGTACAAACTAAGCACATAAAAGCTTACAATACCGATCAGTGTCGCATAAGTATCTAACTCCAACAGCACTTTCACCTAGCCATTTCCTAAATATCCTCCCTAATCTTGCTTTAACTGCACACAACCCAATTTCAGTTCGATGAGTAAGTAAAGATACAATGGCGACATGTTCGGGTTTGCGATTACAGTATGAAGTGTAAGCACGTCTTTAAAGAGCTACGTGCACTTCACAAATACTTATATTTGCATATATAACAACAGCAATTTCGGCAATTTTCGATTGTAGCCTACATGTAATGACCACATAAGCATCATAAGCAATGCTCATTCTTCCCAAAATACAGAAAAGAAAATAAGGTCACTGGGAAAATTCGGCTGCCTGATACGTAACTGCCTGGGAATTTCTGAGCAAGGTCATTTGTATAAACTACCTCAAAAGCAACCATCGTTTATCAACAATCATCATCCCAGACGCTAAGCTACCTGCAATCGTACTTGGGTATGCCACTGCAAGAGATGGATATTGAAAGAGATTATCCTGCAGTTGCCTTTTCTAGTTACAGATTTATTATGAACCTGCCTGTCCATGCAATGCAGGTACCTAGACACGTTAAAAGATACACACAACTAAGTTGAAGCAGATGCACACAAAAAGCCATATTAACAAGCACTCCTTCATAATTCCAGGAGGTCCATCATTGGAATATCAAATCCAAATGGCGCCGTCACATCTGACCTATTAACCGCCGTGTACATAAGCATGGAAGCGGTCCAACTTCTCATTATGCTCACTGACAACTGCATGAACCACATCTCCAATGGAAATCATTCCTATCATTCCAGCTTCATTAAACATTGGAATGTGCCTGATGCAGTGCAGTTATCCGTCGACCATCGTCCATCTCAACTTATATTTCAGAGTAATCCATAATATAACTAGGTCAATCCAATTTTCTGACAATCAAGTATGGAAGAGCCTTGATAAACTGTAGGCCATCAAATAAATCTAGGCGTCTTCTGCCATCATTTTTTACAAGCAGCAACAAACCCATGTACGTTGCCACCATAACCAACAGTACTAGTCATAAGCTGCTTTGCCTTCAGAACCTTTGTGTCCGGTGTAACCGTGATCTGTCTATAGCTTTGCATTCAGCAGTAGTAATCTTAACCTGCAGCATGAGCTCTTACGAGAGAGGCTCTTACGAGAGAGGCTGTAATTACCTCCTCAGTCATGATGTCTCCGACCTTGGTCCGAATTTGACGATCTTCCCTTTACAATGATTTTCCTGAGGTAATCTGGAAATAGACGAGTGAGAGAACAAAAAAGCCGTACAGGTATGGAGCCCTGAATTGATTGGAATATAAGGATGCCATGCTTTACCACCAAGGCGCAGTACAGATGACAACACATGAAACAGCATCGCAAGAAGTTGCTCATGTAAAAGCTTTCTCAGCAAAATGGCGGAACAACACCCAGCTATTTCGTTTAAATCACATAATTATACTAAACTAAACAACTTCAGAACGTATCACACAATGACCTAACCTACCACTCTCAAATTGGAAAGAATAACAGCCACTTTATTTAGGAAAGTCAACAACTGACCAATATGTTAAGGACAGATTTATGGGGTAATGGGCGCGTAAATTGCTATCAGATTGCAGAAAAGCAATTAAACTCATCGTACAACTCCTTGTCGTTCAGTGCCTTCCCGATCTGTTCCATCTTTTTGCCATTCTCTTGGAGTAGTATAAGAACCATTCACTCTTCTCGTCAATGATCAAGTTCCCTAGCACAACGCCGACCAAAAACCCGACTCTAGCGCCGATTAGCACAAATTTCCAATCCAAGAAGTGAGACTCTTCGCCAATTTCTTCCTTGAGGGATGGTGGTAACGGTACTTTATCCCCTTCGGTTGGGCATTTATTTGGCAAAGGACTTCCACATAACTCCTCATTCACGGTAAATGAATCGATCGCCAAGGTGTCGAACTGACTCCCTTGTGGAATTGATCCCGACAGTTGATTATGAGACACATTGAAAGATGAAAGAAACGTAAGTTGCGCTAGCTGTTGAGGGATCTTTTCTGAGAGATTGTTTCGAGAAAGATCTAGGGATTCCAGCCTTGTCAGAGATTGCCCCGATGGTCTCGGTAAAAGTTGCGGATTTTTTATAAGACACAAAAAAGTTTCGGATATAATCGGGACAGATATTGAAGTTGGGCATTTTTTGGGCATCAAGCAGGTAGAATTAGGACAAAAGTAAAAGTTGAAGGTTTTTTATGAGATAAAAAAAGTTTTGGATATAATTGGGACATATGCTAAAGTTGGAGTTTTTTTTGGTATTCGGCCCTCAAAAGACTACACTCTGCTTGGATGGAGTTGTTAGTACGGAAAAATTATATAATTATGAGAAAAAAAAAAGGATTCGAAGGGATTTTGCTATAATGTTATTTGGATGCTTCCGAGAGAAAATAAAGGAAAATGATGCATTATGGCACAAACACTTTTTTTGTTTACCTATAAATAGATGTAAAATAATGGTTTAAGTGAGATTAAAAAAACTGTATTTATTAACACATAAATTCCTTCTGGATCCCCACGAATCCCTCCATTGTAATTTTTTAGTTAAATTTTATGTTTAATATAATTCATCAGTAACATTTTTATATTTTTACAAGTATGTTCTTGTAAAGATCAATATATATATTCTTGTGAAAGAAGAGTCCTCCATCAATATCTTGTCTCTTTGCTTTTTTTATCTATGTTTCTCTTGATTCGTGGGAGTTAATTTTGTTATAAACTTCCACAAACCATTATCCAATTCATTCGTGGGAGTCTTTATGTTTATGCGAAATAGCCAGCTTTTCTGATCCAATTTAATTTCTGACCTTGATCTTGTTATCTTATCCAAATACTATTTTCGGAAAATGATAGAAGGGACACGAGAAATAAATTGAACCCATTCACCTTTAAAATAGAGAAAGCAGGTAGTACGTCAATCACGTGTCGTTCAAAGTTTAGGTCAAGATGCATTAATGCATATGGAACCATCGAGTATTCCCTTTCCGTGCCTTTGTTAGGTCAATTTCATATCATAAAATAAAAATATAGGAACTCCATTTATGGACGAACGGATCACTTCAAAAGTGTTCATATATTCCAATTGAACTTGACTAACAACCACTTCCATGGCATGGAAACTCTCCAACAACTGGGAAGGAAGTTCACCATCGAAACTATTGTTGGAAAGGTCCACGATATGCAAATTTGCTGAAGTTAAACTGGCTTCCACATGTTTCTATTGGACCGTGGAACTTATGGGATTTCAAGATAATAGCTTTCAGCTTGGTCAACTCTGATAGCCATAAAGGGAACCCATCGAGAATTTGATTGTAACCAAGGTTCAAATACTCTAGCATTGTACAATTCGCCAAAGATCTTGGGATAGGCCCTTGCAATCGATTCTCTGTGAGGTCAATCACCTTCAACGCACAGCCTTTTGGGTAAGCATGAGGAATAATGCCCTCAAGTTTATTTGTCCCAAGATCCAAAATTGACAAAGTATCCATATTTCCCAGACAATAAGGAATTGTGCCAGTCAAACTATTGTTGGACAAATCAAGAACGATGAGGGATCTTGCTCTACAAACAGATTGAATTTCTCCGTAGAGGATGCTGTTGGAGATGTTGTAGTAAGTCGCTGTTGGAGATGGAGTAGGGAATTCCATTTTGAGCTAGTTAGAACTCATGTCAAGATAGGCCAATTTTTTTTTTGGTCTAGAAGATAGGTCAATTTGGGTAGTGGCAGATTGATCTGGTTGTTCCCGAAGCCAGTTAGAAAATTGTGAGAAAGATCCATATACCACAAGGATTCTCTGCTACCATTGCCTATCCAAGCTGGAATACTCCCTTTGATTTTATTGTTTGATAGATCTACCCGCTCTAATCCACTTAGGTAGCCTAAAAACTTGGGGAACTCATGTATGTTGGGCGAACCTAAACTTAAATCGTAAAGTTTTGGAAGAGTGGCATTCATGTTGGTCTTGCTGACCAAAGATAGGTTGTTGGAGTTCAAACTTAAATATCCCAAGTTCTTGAGTCTGTGCAAATCCACAGTGCCACTCAAATTATTCCCACTAAGATCTAGAGATTCAAGATCCTTGAGTTTCCATAATAAGTTTGGAATTTCACCTTGCAAATTGTTGGATGAAAGGTCAAGGATAACCAACCGCGTCTGGTTCTCAAATGAAGATGGAATTGGACCTCTCAGTTGAACATTTGCCAAATATAAAGAAACATGGACGATTAGTTGGGCTAACAGTTCTAGGGAAAGATTAAGTTTGCCGAGGAACAAGATAAGAAGATGGAAACAGAAGGAGACCCTTTTCCGCAGATGACCGGTATGGTGTCGGCAACGTTCAAAAGAGGACCACCGCCACCGATGCTGTTATGCCAAAGATGTCATCAAGAGGTGAATTATGACTATTCGCCCAGGTACGGTAGAAGGAAGCCAAGGTATAAATGGCAGCCGACGCCATGGGAATCAGGGTATGAGGATCCACATGGGGAAGCATACCTGGGCTATTCGAATCAATATGCACCAACATATCGTGGCCGGAATGCTAGGATGTTGGGTCCTAGGAATGATTCGCAGGCGATGCGACCTACCGTCAAGAGAACTCCGTATCAAGCCAGTCATCCAAGTGGCAATGAAAGTCATGGAGTGAGATTCGAAAGGGTAGACAAGAGGTTGTTTCGATAACACTACCTGGATGGTGACCCAAAGATTGGTACTTTGGGCGAGACAAGTGGGAAGCATGATTTTGGTGAACCCGACGTGAACAAAGTACACGTCATACAAGAAGACAAAGAGTCTATTAGGAGAAGGCGCCAAGAGAATTCATACAAATTTTGAAAAGACGGCCTCGCTGATGGATTCAAACGAATTAATATACTAAAAAAATTGGAAAAAATCCCAAGAAATTCCAAAAATTCAAAAAACACTCAAAAATTAGGAAATGGGTCCAATCAACTGGCCAATCCTATTTTTGATATTTTTCCCTCTCTTTCATCCAAAATGACGATTTTGCCTCCTTATAGGCAAATCGTCTCGAAAAATTCTGAAATTTTTCCAAAAATTATAGAAAATGGAAAATTGTCAAACTTGACTGTCCAAGCCCATATTTCATGATTTTGGCTCCCGATATTTCTCAAAATAACGATTTTGCCTCTCATGGGCAAATCGTTTCAAAAAATTTGATTGTATTATTTTCAACTCGAATTCGTTGCTATTGTAATCCGTTTCTTCCATTTACTTGTATTTGTATTTATGGAGAACATAACGTGGAAACAAAATTTTGGAACTATAAATTGTATGCTGTTATCAAACGAATTTCTGTTTCAGGAATAGAAAATTTTGTGTCGTTATCAAACACGTATCTCGGCTCAGAAACTCGTCCAGGGAATAGAAATAGAAAAATCTATTTCTGGCCAGAAATAAGGCCAAGAAAGAGAACTGTTGTCATGCGCGTCCTTAGTAATTATGTTTTTCCCTGCACGCGTAGGAGAAGGTTCAACGTCATCCAAATAGTGCCATTTCGATACCTAATCTCAATTAACCTTCTTAACTAGGTGCCTCACGCGATTTTTTTCAAGTTATGAGTCCTAAGGTTCATTCTCATTACATGCCCATAAGAGGTTGTTCATTTTTTCCCCCTAAAGTGTGATTTAACGAAACCAGAATATGGAAACGACATAAGAAAATCAAAACAAGCACATTAAAATGGAGATAGAAAACAAGCAAGAATAAAGTGCGGAAAGTAACCGGATAAAAATCAGCCAAAAAGTATACATCGCTTGATTATTGAGCCCCGAGACATGATCCCTGTGAAATCTAAACTGAATTCTTAGTTTGGCTAAGAGAATTACTTACTACTAACAAGTTGAAAACACGCAAGCTTGGTTTCACGACCAAGCTGTTCAAACTATAGCTCAAAACTCACCATTGACGTCCATCTGCATCCTTCACCTTAAGCAACAAAATCACGTGAACATTTCGCCGGAGAATGGCATTTAGGAGCTTCATACAGAGGGCTAAGCATGTCTTACTCCACCATTCATCAGCTCCCACCATGTGATCCATACAAACACTTGCTGATCGGGCATTTTCACGAATAAATGTGCGATCTCATTCGGGCATTTTCACGAACACTTGCTAATCGGTACAAACACAGAGCACAGAAGCATCATTGAACCCATAGGACTTCATAGAGGGCCCATCAGCGGAGCCCATCGAAATACGCAAGTCCGGCCTGTTTCTTCCTTCTTCTTCTGTTTTTTTTTTTCCCGTTATTTGTACTTTGTTTATTTGTTTATTATTAGTTATTACGTGTTTTGGCAAAACATATGCTTAATTTTTATGGCATAAATTTAGGTGTCAACACTAAGTTCTTTCAAATATATAAAGGTAAAAGAGCATGGGAAAAGACTAGATCTATTCATTTCTAAAATAGAAAAGAAAACAATTTTTAAATACAACTGAACGACATAAGAGGAACATTGTATGCCCTATCTTTTCCTATTTCCAGTACAAACTAAACACATAAAGGCTAACCTTATTGATAGTGTCACATAAGTATCTGACTGCATGTACGGCTCCTTATTGTTCACCGCCTTTCCGATCTTTTCCATCTTTTTTCCGTTCTCTTGGAGTAGTGTAAGAACCACCTACTCTTCTCATCGACGATCAAGTTCCCTAGCACCAAGCCAATCAAAAACCCGACTCCAGCGCCAATTAGTACGAATTTCCAATCCAAGTTGAATAGAGACTCTTCGTCGATTTCTTCCTCACGAGATGGTGGTAATGGTAAGTTATCCCCAACCGTTGTACATTTTTTTGGCAAAGGACTTCCGCATAACCCCTCATTCATGGAAAATGAATCGATCACGAATGTGTTGAGCTGGCTCCCTTGTGGAATTGGTCCCGACAGTTGATTATGAGAGGCATTGAAAGATGAAAGAAATGTAAGTTGGGCTAGCAGTTGAGGGATCTCTCCTGAGAGCTTGTTTTGAGAAAGATCTAGAGATTCCAACATTGTCATGTTTGCTAAGGAACGCAGGATGGAACCGATGAGAATGTTGTTCGAAAGGTTCAGGACGAGAAGTGACTTCAAATCTCCAATGACATTGGGTATGCATCCTTCGAATTTGTTATTGGAGAGGTCAATACCCATAAGGGCATATGGAACCTTCGGGTATTCTCTCTTTGTGCCTTTATTCATCAATTTCATTCCATACTCGAAATCTAGCCCAAATGAATACGAGGAAGAAGTGATCTCTGCAAAAGTAATCATATATTCCAATCTATCTTGACCAACTGGTACTTTCATGGCATAGAGACTTTGCGACAACTGGGAAGGAAGTTCACCATCGAAACTATTGTCGGAAAGGTCCGTAATATGCAAATTGCTAAAGTTAAACTGGCTTCGATACGTTTTTATTGGACCATGGAACTTATTGGATTTCAAGATAATAGCTTTTAGCTCGGTCAACTCTGATAGCCATAAAGGGAACCCATCGAGAATTTGATGTAACCGAGGTTCAAATACTCCAATATTTTACAATTCGCCAAAGATCTTGGGACAAGCCCTTGCAATCGACTCTCTATGAGGTCAATAAGAGTTAACGCACAACCTTTTGGGTAAGCCTGAGGAATGCTGCCCTCAAGTTTATTTTTCCCAAGATCCAAAACTGACAAAGAATGAATGTTCTTGAGACATGTAGGAATTGTGCCATTCAGACTATTGTTGGACAAGTCAAGAATGACAAGGGACTTGGCTCTACAAATAGATTGAATTTCTCCGAAGAGGATGTTGTTGGAGATATTGTAATAAGCCAATGATGGAGGTGGAGTAGGGAGTTCCGTTTTGAGCGAGTTAGAACTAATGTCAAGATAGGTCAAGTTAGGTAGCAGCAGATTGATGCGGTTGTCCACAAAGCCAGTTAGAAAATTGTGAGAAAGATCCAGATACCACAAGGATTCTCTGCTACCATTCCACATCCAAGTAGGAATACTCCCACCGATTTGATTGTGTGAAAGATCTATCCACTGTAATCCGCTTAGGTGGCCTAACAGCTTGGGGAACTCTTGTAAGTTGCACGACTCTAAACTTAAACGGGAAAGTTTTGGAAGCATGGCATTCATCTCGGTCTTGCTAACACAAGATATGTCATTGAAGTCCAAATATAATCCTTCCAAGTTCTTGAGTCTGTGCAAATCCACGGTGCCACTCAAATTATTCCCACTAAGATCCAGAAATTCAAGATCCTTGAGTTCCCATAATGAGTTTGGGATTTCACCTTGTAAATTGTTGGATGAAAGGTCAAGGATAACCAACCGCCTTAGGTTCTCGAATGAAGATGAAATTGGACCACTTAGCTGAGCATCTATTAAAAGGAAAGAATCATGGATGGTTAGTTTGGCTACTGATTGATTCTCGACAATTTTTTTTTTGGTTAAGGAACCTTGCTACTAGTTGAAATATTACCTAAAAGGCCCAAATGTGCCAGTTTTGCCGAGTTGACAAGCCAATGCCAAAGACCACCGCTGAAATTAGTAGAAGAGAGATATGGAGATGACAACCAGGTAAGATTAGCGAAGCAAGCGGTGATTTGACCCTGGAATTCATTTCCTGATATATCCAGATAAGCGAGCTTAGAAAGATTACCCAGTGAAGTGGGAAGTGAACTCGAGAAATGACAATCCGAAATTTATAATTCATTTAAGAAAATGAGGTTTCCGATCGAAATAGGTATTTCCCCCCAAAAATTCGTTCCCGAAAGAGAATGATTTCAGGCGATTACCCCATTGTAGTTCAGGAATAAAACCAGAAAGGTTGTAATTATATTTGATGTCAAGGACATACAGGTTTGGTAACTGAAATATGCTCACCGGAAATTCTCCATGCATTAAACAATCTGCAAGTTTAAACGACTTCAAGGAGGACAAGTTTCTTACCTCATGAGGGAATGGTGATGGCATGCTTCTATAAGAGAGATCAAGTTCTCTACGCATAGTTAAGTTCCTAACAAAGTTGTCTACGTTGGGCATCTCAAGATCCCCCCCCCCCCCCCAGCAGACAAATCAAGAGAAATTAATCTCGAGAGTCTGTGAGATATCCGATGGGACTTTCCTTGAAAAGGATGAACAAGAGAGATTAAGGTAATGTAACCTGGAAAGATTGCCAAAACCGTATGAAATTGAGGAAAAGTTGAAGTCATTGAAAGCGAGATTGAGCAATTTCAAGTGGAGTAGGCGAAAGAGGCTGGTGTTGGATGTTATGGTACCAAAGAGGCAGCTGTAACTAAGGTCGAGGCCTGTTACCTGACCAGTGGCCTCATCGCACTTTATGCCATTCCATGAGCAGCAATCTCCATGTCCATCTGGCGGCCATGATTCAACCTTCAGATAATCACAATCCGAATTTCTTTTATTTACCGACCGAAGAAAAAAAAATAATTTCTTCTATTGATTCTAATACTTTGCTTGAATTCCATCAATGCATAGCTCTCATCCGGATGGCATAGGGAATTAGCAAAGGAAGTAGGAAGCACAACGAGGAAGACGATCCAAACACAAAGCATGAAGAATATGGAGGGAGCCATATTTGTGTTGTTTTCCTGGTTTTTGGTAGAGTTTGTTTTCAGCGAAGAACCTATTATAGGCAGGGATAAGCATTTCGATCGTTGAAATTTCATGCTGATTTGGCCATTCATACACTATGCAACACACTGCCAAAGTCTTCTTTTCTGACGTGTCTGATAGTGTGTTAATTAACGCGTTTTCAATCCAAATTCCAAGCATTCATAATTAACATTCACCCAAGATAAGCTGCAGAAAATTATTCACACTTGCAAGCTCTCAAAACACATAATGGGAGAGAAAATGAAAGATAATCCAAGCAAAGAAAAAAATCTTGAACCCAAGATCAGCAAAGATAGGAATGGTGGGGGAGGGGGAGAGGGAGGGAGAGAGAAAAAAGGGAAAGACTTGAGGAGGCGAACTAGGTCAACATGCACAAGGTACAAACTAGGTCCGATTCTCATGCATGCCGCGATTGATCGGTCATGCGCAATCACAATTGCACAGCTAACATCTCATATATTTTTCCACATAAATGACCAAAATTGAGAGGTTGTCCATCTTCCAGTTTGACGAATCGGAGTATTCCTAGTCCTCGAATCATAAAAATAAAAGATTAAATTACAAATTGAAAATATTTTCAGATTCTATATCAACTCGTATATGAAAATTATGATAAAATATACGTGATCGCAATGAATTATTATATATGGCATGCCTATTATTCAGCCAGACAATTACAGGCACTCATGGACATATTTACTGATGGAGGAAAGAAGTCTTCCACTAGTTGAGAATCTAACGTGGCCACTTCAACTTTGACAACATGAAAAATGCATGAGAACCAAATTTGACTATAATCAAAAGCGCGACACTTAATGGTTAATGCACTTAACCAGGCTTTGAACTACGGATTAAAATTCTGTAATATTTGAAAAAAGAGAGCCCGAGGGAACTTGAAGTTGGGCAAACATTCTTCTTCCAGCGACAGAAAATTACGTGATTTTTCAAGCCTTTTGCCCATGTCTTAGATTGACCTACATGAATCATTCTACAGTTCCCGGGAGTATTCCTAGTCCCCGAATCACAAAAAAGAGAAGATCTTAATGATCGATTGAAAATATTTTTAGATTTCATATATCACCACCTCGTTTTATATGAAACTAACGACACATTATACATAGTTAACAAGCATAAATCTCGTGGGAACTATAAAAGCTCCAACGGACGGTAAACACATCATCAAAGGCAGAAATATGCCCTAAGACATGGCCTTACATTAGCATTAGCCTACAATGTTACCCATTTACACATTGAAATGGATGCCGTGTCTGTTATTCAAGCAATTAGAGCCCCATTTGGCTGATTGCAGGAACAACATCTAAGAAGTTCTCGTCCACCTTTCATTTGATGTTTGTATAGAATCTCGTCGGGAGTTGGACTCGTGCTTCACGGCGTCGGGCGTTGACGTCTCGTGCTTTGGGTTCGAATGGGCAGAGACTCCTCTTCCGCGCTCTTTCCTACTTTAGGATTGGGATGCTTTGTTTCCAACCTCGACATGTGAACTTCGACCGAAAAAAAAAAATATTTTGAGAGCCAGGCTTTTGCCCATCTTTTTGGTTGGCGAACCGGAATTATTCTACAATTTTTAGGAGTATTGCTAATCCTCGAATCACAAAAGAAAAGAAAAGAAAAATCAAACCTATAGTCACCTCGTTTTCATATAAATAATAATAAAACATGAGTCGTTACAATGTATTGCGAATGTGCATCAATCTCTCGAGAATTATAGAAGCACGTCGCGGCAGGAATGCGGCACTACGACTAGAAGTAGCCAATTAGGTTTTATCCATTCACACATTGAAATGGATGTTATCTCTGTCATTCAAGCAAAATTTTAGAGAAACTGAAGACCCGCCAAAGACATTTCTCATAAACTCTCATGATTTTTATCAAGAAAAAGTATCAAAAAAGTCATAAACTTATTACACTTGTGCCTAATGCAGTCCTAAAAATTTCAATTGTACACGTTGGCGTTGGCTGTGCCACATACAACGGCTAGAGCCTACGCCAGTGATTTCCGGCCGAAATTGGCAAAACGTAAAAAGGTTTAGGACTTAATTGGCATAATTGAAAGGTTCAATACTGAATTAACACATTTGTTTTTTTTTTTTTTCCGTTTTTTCCTATTTTATGCGATGTCACCTGTAGGACCAGCATTCAATTTGAACAAGAGTTGGGTTGCTTAGGGTTTTGTACCGGCATTCTTACTTGGCGATTTTTTTTTTATTTTTGGTCGAATTACTTGGCGATTCGCCATGGGACAAAAAGAAGAGACCAGCGAGCACACGTGATGCACGCGCGCGAGTGGGCGGAGGCACGTTGTTATGCCGTCATTGCGTTGACCCGCAAAGAGGGTCATGCAGATCACGTAGCGCGACGCCTGCTTCCTAGGGTGGGGCCGGACGCGCTTTCACGTCGTCGGGCGTTGACGTCTCGTGCTTTGGATTCAAATGGGCAAAGACTCCTCTTTCGCGCTTTTTCCTACTTTAGGATGGGGTGCTTTGTTTGGACAGAGATAAAGAGAAAAAGGAAAGAAAAAGACACAAAATAGTTATGTCCAAGGCATGTGAGTTCAAAGATGAGAACGTAAAGCTCCAACTATGGTGTTTCATGAGCAACCGCGCATACGTAACCACGTAGCGGCACGCTTGTTTGCTCTGACAGATTCATTAAATTAATGGAAAATTTCAAATAAAGACAAGAAATAGAGCCGTTTTCTCAAAAGAAGACTAAAATTTTTTGTCTCAAATATTAGTATAAATTGGCCACCTTTTTTATGTTGGGATTCACGTAACATGCATAGGCAAATAATACATATAAACGCAGCGGAAATAAAAACCCATACATGTATCTCCAGAGGCGTTGTTCGTGCATTTCAATCAAAAACAAATTAAACGAAGAGGGTTAAAAGAATTACCTCTTGAAGCGTGCTTGAAACAAGTTGGTTCAGACGTTCTTCAATTCGAGTCCCACAAGTGTCGGACCTCTAGTTCAGACACACCACCAATCGTACGACGAACGGAAGAATGAACTTGCGAGAATCACCACTTGAATTGTGCTAGCAATATTGTGGAATCAATTCTCGGAACTCTCAAATTTTTGGTCTACCGTAAGAACAAAAGTGAGAGTTTTTGTCTTACGTTCACTCTCAAAAACTGCACACAACGAATGAAAATCACCTCTACAACTTTTGCGGATTGAATATATATTTAGTGGTGGAATGCACCACACACACGATCAGCAAAACAGTTGCTGATCGTGCAGTGTGCTGTGCACGATCAGCAACCGTTTGCTGATCGTGCAAATGTGCTGTGCACGATCAGCAACCGTTTGCTGATCGTGCAAATGTGCTTTGCACGATCAGCAACCGTTTGCTGATCGTGCAAGTGTGCTGCACGGTCCACAAACCGTGCAGCACACGCACATAATAATGCACACGGTTTGACCGTGTGCATTAACCTTTTAATTTTTTTTATAATTAATAATAACAATTATTATTATCATAAAATAAAAGGTACACCACCAGCATGTGTGCAAATTGGGCACATCAATATGTGTCCGTACAAGACTTGTATGTGCATCATATGCACGCACGTCAATGACCAAAAAGAAGAAGAATTAAATTAAATCCCATTTAATCTAATTTCAGTCCGACTATTCGACAGCCGTGATTGCAAACATATTTGCAATATCGTCTTTCCGTTTAACGTCATCATGTATTGGTTAAGGTGTGTGACATCCTTAGGTTCATCACTGAGCCGGTAGTAAGACATGCACTAACACATTAGTACTTCCAAAAAAATTGATTGTCCCGATCAACCACTAGGTCCTACAAGCCATGAGTGACATCTAGCAATATGTCATGGCTACCCAGACAGTGTGAATGCTTTAAGAACACAATGAACCTGTCAGCTCTGGTTACAGTGTAATTCAATCCCTCTGTCTTACTATGTCCCGATCGAACAAAGACCATGGAATATTTGTCAAGCCACCAATTCGATCATATGCACAAATCTAATCGACGTGCATTTATACGAGACATGAACATTTCATTCTCGGCTACAACCCCGGCCGAGGATTTCAATGCATTGTCGTAATTAGATCGCATAGGACATCATACCTTGCTTGTAATAAGGAGACAGATTCCATTTTGCGCACACGTGTGACTCCGTATGTGCATGAACTATAACCATCAAGTACAGAGACGGATCGACGAACCGCCAATACGCGCACTTGTGAACCATAGCCATCCAACACACAAGTCAACACTGTGCCTCAAGTCTAAGGATTATTTACACAAGACCAGAGCATGAACAATTAGACATTGACCACGCTAAAAGCTTCCATGTTGCTAATCGTTCAATGCGTGTCACGTTCAGTGAACTTGTCTGGTACAAGCACCTGTGTTCTAACTCGGGCATCGCAATAACCAATGACTTGTGACTCGTCATTCCCTTAAGTATCCAATACTTAATGGTGAAGTTAAGAACACACCGATCTCAACAGGATCATTAATATCCATTCAATGATCCATCGACCGGGAACAGTTTAAAGATTCAGTCTAACTGTGAACCCGTCACACATATTCTCAACGTCTCAAGAATAAGTTCAGTCACAACTAATCTTATGGAATTTATTCATATAAATAATTGGACAAATGAATAAACACGTATTTGCCATTAATTTAATAAGAAATTGAAAATACAATAGAAATCCCTAACATGTAACTATTACATGGTAGCTTTAGGGCATACATTTAACATTTTATCCTTGTCTCGTAAAAAAGAGTCCATAGTGAACCCCGTCTCAAGATAACGTCCATTCTTGACCCTTTTTTGAGAAGATGGCCCCCATCTCACAATAGAAGCTCTGACAGGGAGTGAACATAACAGAATAGATTCAAAAGACTAGTGATACTAGAGACACAACTCCTATCGAGGTCTAGGCCAACAATGTAACACGCTGAATTTTTCGTCACGCTCCATACCCTCCCACGAGCACTAAACGCGACGAGAATATGCTCGGTTGATCCCGAGACTCCTCTTTAATCATATCGAGGCCGAGCTCTTGTTAGAGACACATTCGATTAGTAAAGCGTGCACGAAACACCGAGATAAAATATAGTGAGGAAAAATGCACAGTAAGGACGTCACATGATATCCAATTTTTGTGGATAGGAATTCTGTGGCTAAAGGCAAAATGTCTCGGTTCTTTGGGCTCATTATTTTTCTTATGGATGACTCATCATCTTCACATAAGTAGGGCCATCGTCATATACCAATGTTTTTGCATGAATCATGAGATTCAACCGAGACCTTCAATAAATTCCAGCATGCATTGCTTGCGATTATCATGACAAATGACCTTTATACACATGCTGGTAAGGCTATGAAATTAATGTCAGGAAAATTGTCAAAAAAGTCTTAAACCTATTGTATTTTTGCCAATTCAGTCCTAAACCTTTTGTATTTGTGCCAATTCAATCATAAACTTTTTTTTTGTGCCAATTCAGTTTTAAACCTTTTGCATTTGTGTTAATTCAGTCCATCTGGCCAACTTTGGCCGGCCGGTGCTGACATGGACCCGACCAGCGCTAACGGGGAAATTTTATTATTGTTTTAGTATTTTTCAATTTTTCAAATTTTTCCTTTTTTTTTCTTTTTTTCTTTTTTGTTCATCTTCTTCCTCTAGCCAGACGCTGATCCGGCAACTGATTGGAGCGCCAGCCCCTGGCGCCACCACCTTTGGGCGAGATCAACCTCGCCCAAATCTGGCGAGACCAAGCCACCCCATGGTTGGGCGAGGCTCGACATTGTAGTTGCTGAGTGAGCACGGCCTCGCCATCGCCTAGCCATGGCACCCAGTTGGGCGTTGGCGAGGCTTTGTCGTTGTCGTCACTGGGCGAGGTCGGCCTTGCCTAGATCTACCGAGGCCGACACGGCCAGCGGCGGAGGCAGCAGCGGTGCCAGTGGTCGGTGCTTCAGTCGGTTGCCAGATTGGCAATCGGCTGGAGGAAGAAATTAAAAACAAAAAAACAAAAAAAGGAACCGAATAAATAATTTGAAAAAAATATTAAAATATTATTAAAAATTATCCCGTTGGCGCCAATTGGCATCAACGACAGCACTGGCAGGTCAAAGTTGGCCAGATTGACTAAATTGGCACAAATGCAAAAGGTTTAGAACTGAATTGGCATAAAAAAAAGTTTATTTTGCCAAATGGTGGATCAAGAGTCGGTGAACTTTAGTCCAGTTTGACGTTCGCAGTGAGGCCCAATTGAACTTTTATTTTGCCCCAGACACCTCATCTCTCGGTTCCACCAGCGATTCAGAGGCGTCACCTCCAGTCTACCGGCAGCGTCACCACCGTTAGCTCCAGCTCCTCCCCTCGCCAGCCACCACTTCCCTCACCTTCAACCTCCGGCCTCTACGTCACCGCCCGACCTCCCTCCACTCTTCGGCTACCGTAAGCTCCACCATCTCTGGTTTCCATCTACATCTTTTCCTCCATCCTCCTGCCTATTGTTGTCGTGACTGGTTACAGCACATCAAGCCTCGCCTCTGCAATCATACTCCGTTCGTCTCTGTACTCGGTCACTCCTGTCGCTGCCTTCGACTCTCGTTCACTCTCTCTTCAGCGGTTCCAATTCTCGGCGTCATCACTTCAGAGGCCTCCTCCTTCCGATCCATTCGTCTATCACGTCCAGTCACTGCCTGTTTACTCAAGGTAAACTCTCGTACTCTGTTTCATGAGGCAGAGACCGAGAGCCTTCGCCTCTGCCGGAGTGAAAATCGGTTGCGTGCGAGGCTGTCTCGATGACCTCAAGTAGGCTTCGTTGCCTTTACTTCGATACGGTCGTGACTCCTTCCCTATTTCTTTTGCATCAAGCCTCTCATTCGAATGCCTTCTGCGTGTCTGATTGTTTTCCTCAACTGTTTTAGCATGCATGTTTGTCGCAATGAATGAACTTCGCAGTCATTTTTTCATCATAACAAGGCTCTTATAGAAGTATCCTCAGTTTTGATCTCTGTACACTTCAACTTACATTGCTCGTGCCGATTGCATACATTCGTGTTGATTTCAAACGAACTATAGTACAATAAGAGGAATATTGGATGCCCATCTTTTCTTATTTCGAGTACAAACGGAACACACAAAGGGTTACATTACTGATAGTGTCACATAAGTATCTGACTGCATGTACAACTCCTCATTGTTCAGTGCCTTCTCGATCTATTCCATCCTTTTGCCATTCTCTTGGAGTAGTGCAAGAACCACCTGCTCTTCTCGTCAATAATCAAGTTCCCCAGCACAACACCGATCAAAAACCCGACTCCAGCCCCAATTACCACAAATTTCCAATCCAAGTTGAACGGAGACTCTTCGCTGATTTCTTCCTGGGGAGATGGTGGTAATGGTAAGTTATCCCCAACCGTTGTGCACTTTTTTGGCAAAGGACTTCCACATAACCCCAAATTCATGGCAAATGAATCGACCGCGAATGTGTTGAACTGACTCCCTCGTGGAATTGGTCCCGACAGTTGATTATGAGATACATTGAAATATGAAAGAAATGTAAGTTGGGCTAGTTGTAGAGGGATCTCTCCTGAGAGCTTGTTTCGAGATAGATTTAGAGATTCCAGCTTTGTCAGATTTGCTAAGGAAGGCGGGATGGAACCGGTAAGAACATTGTTCGAAAGGTTAAGCATGAGAAGTGACTTCAAATCTCCAATGCGATCGAGTATGCATCCTTCGAACTTGTTGTTGGAGAGGTCAATTCCCATAAGGGCATATGGAACCTTCGGATATTCCCTTTCTGTGCCTTTATTCGTCAATTTCATTCCATACTCCAAGGATCTTAGAAATCTTGAGAACCGTTCCCAAGTACTCATATATTCCAACCGATCTTGAGCAGCAACTACTTTCATGGCATGGAAACTCTGCAACAACTTGGAAGGAAGTTCACCATTGAAACTATTGTTGGAAAGGTCCATGACATGCAAGTTGCTAAAATTGAACTGGCTTTGATG
Organism: Lenwebbia sp. NSW1173648; assembly: GCA_029784005.1. Lineage (NCBI taxonomy): Eukaryota > Viridiplantae > Streptophyta > Magnoliopsida > Myrtales > Myrtaceae > Lenwebbia > Lenwebbia sp. NSW1173648. The sequence continues at coordinate 8,457,902 of JARCGZ010000005.1, forward strand.
TGGTTTTATTGGACCATGTAAGTTATTGGATTTCAAGATAATAATTTTCAGGTTGGTCAACTCTGATAGCCATAAAGGGAAACCATCGAGAATTTGATTGTGACCAAGGTTCAAATACTCCAGCATTTTACAATTTGCCAAAGATCTTGGGACAAGCCCTTGCAATCGATTCTCTGTGAGGTCAATAAGAGTTAACGCGCAACCTTTTGGGTAAGCCTGAGGAATGCTACCCTCAAGTCTATTTTTCCCAAGATCCAAAACTGACAAAGAATGAAGGTTTTGGAGACATGAAGGAATTGTGCCATTCAGACTATTGTTGGACAAGTCAAGAATGACAAGGGACTTGGCTCTACAAATAGATTGAATATCTCCGAAGAGGATGTTGTTGGAGATATTGTAATAAGTCACTGATGGAGGTAGAGTAGGGAGTTCCGTTTTGAGCGAGTTAGAACTAATGTCAAGATAGGTCAAGTTAGGTAGCAGCAGATTGATGCGGTTGTCCACAAAACCAGTTAGAGAATTGTGAGAAAGATCCATATAGAACAAGGATTCTCTGCTACCATTCCCCATCCAATTAGGAATACTCCCTCCGATTTGATTGTGTGAAAGATCTATCCACTGTAATCCGCTTAGGTGGCCTAAAAGCTTGGGGAACTCATGTAAGTTGCACGACTCTAAACTTAAATCGGAAAGTATTGGAAGCGTGGCATTCATCTCTGTCTTGCTAACAAAAGATATGTTGTTGAAGTCCAAAATTAAATATTCCAAGCTCTTGAGTCTGTGCAAATCCACGGTGCCACTCAAATTATTCCTACTAAGATCTAGAGATTCAAGATCCTTGAGTTCCCATAATGAGTTTGGAATTTCACCTTGCAAATTGTTGGATGAAAGGTCAAGGGTAACCAACCGTGTTAGGTTCCCCATCCAAGTAGGAATACTCCCTCCGATTTTATTGTTTGACAGATGTACCTCCTCTAATCCTCTTAGGTGGCCTAAAAGCTTGGGGAACTCATGTAAGTTGCACGACTCTAAACTTAAATAGGAAAGTTTTGGAAGCGTGGCATTCATCTCAATCCTGCTAACAAAAGATATGTTGTTGAAGTCCAAAAATAAATATTCCAAGTTCTTGAGTCTGTGCAAATCCACGGTGCCACTCAAATTATTCCTACTAAGATCTAGAGATTCAAGATCCTTGAGTTCCCATAATGAGTTTGGAATTTCACCTTGCAAATTGTTGGATGAAAGGTCAAGGGTAACCAACCGTGTTAGGTTCCCCATCCAAGTAGGAATACTCCCTCCGATTTTATTGTTTGACAGATGTACCTCCTCTAATCCTCTTAGGTGGCCTAAAAGCTTGGGGAACTCATGTAAGTTGCATGATTCTAAACTTAAATAGGAAAGTTTTGGAAGCGTGGCATTCATCTCAGTCCGGCTAACAAAAGATATGTTGTTGAAGTCCAAATATAAATATTCCAAGTTCTTGAAGTCCAAATATAAATATTCCAAGTTCTTGATCATAGTGGAATTTCGTTTCGCCTCGATCGAACCACGTAAAATCCTGGTGTTCTGTTTTTGTTTTTCTGCGTTTCGTCATAACATCATATAAATAGCTCGAGGATTTCTAGTCGTTCGGTAGTAGGTGGATCCGAAGACCTTTGACGGGGACAGGCGACGGATTGTAGATAAACTTCTCATCCGGTATGACCTTCACGAGTTTGAATTTGGTCACTAGACTGCGCATGAAAACGAGTATTTCGAGCCGCGCATACTCTTTTCCGGGGCACATGCGAGGTCCACCTCCTAAGGGCACGAAGGGGAAAGGTACGGCCCCATTTCCTTCGAATCTTGAGGGATCGAACTTCTCCGGATTAGGGAAGTACTTGGGGTTCTTGTGCGTGGAGTTGCACCGTCCTTAATGTCTATTACAAAAGTTAGAATCACAATGCATGGATGCATCACTAGGCTGATTATTTATACATTCGTCACACACCTTAGCATTTGAAGCGCACTCAATACAGATTCGAAAATTACCTTTCATCCCTTTGGGATTGTATAACCAGCAAAAATGAAATCCGTCGTTGCCTCTCTATACGCCCCTTGCGTAGGTGGTAACAATCTCATCGGCTGACAGGCCACGTTACATGAGTACTTCATCTTCTGAATGTCGTCCCAGTTCAGAAGTTCATAAGGACACTTAGATTTGGCTATCTCAATTTGATCTAACGATATAAGAAAAGCGTATTATTGTTAAGCATGTACTGAAATTTTGCAGGCCTCAAGTTTCAGCCTTGAAAGGCCGATCGGGAGTGTAGATGAATTAAGCCACATGATTGGACTTGTTTAAGTGCGTTTGTCTGTTCTTTCTATTGTTACTTGATCCTTTCACAACAAACTCAATGGGCTGGCATATTTGATAAATTTATCAAAAGCGACCGAGTCGAATTCGAAATTCATTAGCTTGATGAACCAGCTCATAGATGTGGGGAAACTGAACCAAATAGTTAACCACGACGGTCGTTGATGTGCTGGTGGTGTTGTGACTCGCAATGAGCAATCCCAGGATCTTTTTGGAAGCATCCATGTCGTAAAAAATGGTCCCGCCGTCATCTCCCTTGAGAAGCAATCGAGACAAGAAGTCCCTCGCATTCGCGTCTTTGCCCTCTGCAATCTCCATCTTCCTACGCCTGATTATCCACAAGAGCTCTTGCCTTATAACTTTCGCTCCTTCCATTGCTCTGTTGGATGGTGTGCCTGGGATATTTATCGGCGCCGCAATGAAACCAGGAGCGACTAGAGCAAACGGGTGAGCGAACTTCGACGCAATCTCGGGATCCCTGATGTTCATGAACAAGCGGCACTCCAAAACGAAGATATAGCTCTTTGATAGAGGAAAGACCGTCACTTCCTTATGTGGAGACCAATCCAATCGGTGGCCAAGTGGTCCCCAGGATCTGAGAAACTCTTCTGGTAGATAAGAGTCTTGCAGATCACTGTGTTCTTCCCTGTGGAGTGACGATTGGGAAGGAAAGTGAGTTGGGTGGGAATGGAGTCAAAATAGGAGTGATGGGTCTATTCGATTCCAAAGTTGCCGAGGAAAGAGAGAAGGGACGCGTGTTCTTGGGTTGGTAATAAAAATGAGAGCTTTCGTTGGATCTGCAATAGAGCGAAACATGTGGCGACGGAAACGGAATGAAAACGACCGTCTTGCTGCTTCACTATCCATTTCGAAATTAATGTTAGAATTTAGTGCTTGTGTCAAAAAGCATGATCCTTCCATAGATATTATAGTCATAATCCTCCGATTCATATCCTTAAATATTCACTCCATCGAAAAAATTAAAGGTAAATAGTAAACTAAAATTGAATGAGGAATGAAGAAATTTAATTCGATGCCAAAAAAATTGCACATTCTCACTACGACAACACGTTCGCCTTGATTTTTTTTGCCGCTTACCTTTCGAGTTCTGTCAATCAATATGCGAAAATACTAGGAAACTGAAAAACCTGTGCAACTTCATGAAAGCACGATAGAAATGATCAATCTCGCCTATTTTTTTTTTTTTTATAGGTCTACAATTCGTTAGCACGTCGTGATTTATTCAACTAGTTAATCATGCTTTTAAGTAGGCATTTTTGAGTGAAGAAATATATTTTCATAATCTTTGATTTTACAAAATGGATTTTAAGTTGTCACGCCAAAAATATATATCTATATATATATAGAAAAAAGAAGAAGAAGAAAAGGTAAGGTATAGTATATATCTCAATTAACTCAAGAGTGCTAAATTGTTGAATTGAATATATATAACCGTGGCCATCCCAAAATGTACTTATGTTTTTGTGATCGTATAAGTTAAAGTTAAAAACTCAGTGAGAGTATTCTCAGATCATTTAAATTATCTCATAAAAAAAAGGCTATTTGGATTTGTTTTATATTTCTGCATTTATTTTTCAAGTCTTGTATTGCACGTATTCTGACCCTTATTTTTTTATTATATAAAACAATTGAAACATTCCAAAATGTGCTCACATTCACGTTTGAATTCACGCTTTTTTTTATTTCTTGGAATTCAAATAATAAACTGAATTTTGAATTTACTTTTTAATCCTGGTTTTCCTATTAAATGGAAGGGAAAAAAAGAAGAACGTTACCTTGGCTTTAAATACTAGTATGGAAGAGGAATGATATTTGCCGTGATATGTGTTAGGAAGCAAGCCAGCCAAGAACAATCGCCATAACAAAATCCAAGTAGCAAGAGAGGATTCAAAGAGAGTAATTACATCAAGATTTACGTGGAAACCCTTTTTATGTAAATTGAAAAAAACCGACGAGACAACGAAAGTCGCTAATCGACTTCAATCAAGAGTATAAGAACATAGCTGAGCGATTCGGGAATGAAAAACGGCATTGATCGGCGGCCTGTAATCAACAAAGGAAACCTATAAGTGAGAGAAATCGATGAGAGGAGCTCGTGTGAAGTTAGTCTCGAAAGTTTTTGATGATCTCTATTCTCTGGTGCGTGCTCTATTTCTGCTACGAATGAGCTCGAGTGGCTGGGATGGCCAACGGCGATCGGAGGCGGTGCACGGTGGATTTGGTTGTGATCGGGAGGAAATCGAGAGCAAAAATGTCCTTCGAGTAAAAAATCCAGCGCGCCTCAGCTTTTGAGAAGAAGAAAAGCAGGAAAGAGGCCGGGCTCCTCTTTTTCCATGGGCTCCTTTGATGGGCCCTCCATTAAGTCCTACGGGCTTCAATCAGACCTGGGCTGAGCGGATTGGGCCGTACAATTGATGGGCAAAATGGACTGTATACTGCATTGGGCCGAACCTAAGGACTTTCCTCTTCTCTTTTTCCATTTTTATTTTTTATTAATTATAATTACTTTTTTTCCATATTTTTTAGTATTATTATTTCTTTTCTTTTCTTTTTCCAAGAAGATATGCTTAATTTTCTTGGCAAAAATTCATGTGTCAACAGTGAGTTCTTTCAAACATATAAAGTTAAAAGAGCGTGAGAAAAGACAAGAACTATTCATTTCTAAAATAGAAAATAAGACAATTTTTAAATTCAACTTAACGATAGTACAATAAGAGGGATACAGGACGCTCCATCTTTTCCTATTTCCAGTACAAACAAAACACATAAAAGCTTACAATACTGATAGTGTCGCATAAGTATCTGACTGCATGGACAACTCTTTATTGTTCAGTGCCTTCTCGATCTATTCCATCTTCTTGCCATTCTCTTGGAGTAGTATAAGAACCACTTACTCTTCTCGTCAATGATCAAGTTTCCTAGCACAACGCCGATCAAAAACCCGACTCCAGTGCCAATTAGCACAAATTTCCAATCCAGGTTGAACGTAGACTCTTCGCTGATTTCTTCTTGGCGAGATGGTGGCAATGGTAAGTTATCCCCAACTGCTGTGCATTTTTTCGGCAAAGGACCTCCGCATAACCCCTCATTCATGGCAAATGAATCGATCGCGAATGTGTTGAACTGGCTCCCTTGTGGTATTGGTCCCGACAATTGGTTATGAGAGACATTGAAAAATGAAAGAAATGTAAGTTGGGCTAGCTGTTGAGGGATCTGTCTTGAGAGCTTATTTCGAGAAAGGTCTAGAGATTCCAGTCTTGTCAGGTTTGCTAAGGAATGCGGGATTGAACCAGTGAGAATGTTGCTAGAAAGGTTAAGCAGGAGAAGTGACTTCAAATCTCCAATGACATCGGGTATGCATCCTTCAAATTTGTTATTGGAGAGGTCAATTCCCATAAGGGCATATGGAACCTTCGGGTATTCCCTTTCTGTGCCTTTATTCATCAATTTCATCCCAAAATCGAAAATTTGTCCAGATGAATTCCAGGATGATTCAATATTTGCTAAAGTATTCATATATTCCAATTGATCTTGATCAATTGGTACTTTCATGGCATGGAAACTTTGCAACAACTGGGAAGGAAGTTCACCATTGAAACTATTGTCGGAAAGGTCCATAATATGCAAATTGCTAAAGTTAAAATGGCTTTGATATGTTTCTATTGGACCATGGAACTTATTGGATTTCAAGATAACAGCTTTCAGCTCGGTCAACTCCGATAGCCATAAAGGGAACCCATCGAGAATTTGATTGTGACCAAGGTTCAAATACTCCAGCATTTTACATTTCGCCAAAGATCTTGGGACAGGCCCTTGCAATCGATTCTCTGTGAGGTCAATAAGAGTTAACGCGCAACCTTTTGGGTAAGCCTGAGGAATGCTGCCCTCAAGTCTATTTTTCCCAAGATCCAAAATTGACAAAGAATGAATGTTCTCGAGACATGTAGGAATTGTGCCATTCAGACTATTGTTGGACAAGTCAAGAATGACAAGGGACTTGGCTCTACAAATAGATTGAATATCTCCAAAGAGGATGTTGTTGGAGATATTGTAATAAGTCGCTGATGGAGGTGGAGTTGGGAGTTCCGTTTTGAGCGAGTTAGAACTAATGTCAAGATAGATCAAGTTAGGTAGCAGCAGATTGATGCGGTTGTCCACAAAGCCAGTTAGAGAATTGTGAGAAAGATCCACATGCCACAAGGATTCTCTGCTACCATTCCCCAACCAAGTAGGAATACTCCCTCCGATTTGATTGTGTGAAAGATATATCGACTCTAATCCGCTTAGGTGGCCTAAAAGCTTGGGGAACTCCTGTAAGTTGCACGACTCTAAACTTAAAAGGGAAAGTTTTGGAAGCGTGGCATTCATCTCGGTCTTGCTAACAAAAGATATGTTGTTGAAGTTCAAATATAATACTTCCAAGTTCTTGAGTCTGTGCAAATCCACGGTGCCACTCAAATTATTCCTACTAAGATATAGAAATTGAAGATCCTTGAGTTCCAATAATGAGTTTGGAATTTCACCTTGCAAATTGTTGGATGAAAGGTCAAGGAAAACCAACCGTGTTAGGTTCCCCATCCAAGTAGGAATACTCCCTCCGATTTTATTGTTTGACAGTTGTACCACCTCTAATCCTCTTAGGTGGCCTAAAAGCTTGGGGAACTCTTGTAAGTTGCACGACTTTAAACTTAAATAGGAAAGTTTTGGAAGCGTGGCATTCATCTCGGTCATGCTAACAAAAGATATGTTGTTGAAGTCCAAAAATAATCGTTCCAAGTTCTTGAGTCTGTGCAAATCCACGGTGCCACTCAAATTATTCCCGGGAAGACCCAGAATTTCAAGATCCTTGAGTTCCCATAATGAGTTTGGGATTTCACCTTGCAAATTGTTGGATGAAAGGAGGAGCCAAACCAACCGCGTTAGGTTCCCGAATGAAGATGGAATTGGACCGCTTAGCTGGGCATCTGTCAAATGTAAAGAATCATGGACGGTCAGTTTGACTACCCAATTGATTCTCTACATTTCTTTTTCTTTTTCTTTTTCTTTTTTTTTTTGGTTATGGAACCTTGCTACTAGTTGAAATATTACCTGTAAGGTCCAAATGGGTCAGTTTTGCCAAGTTGACAAGCCAATGCCAAAAACCACCGCTGAAATTAGTAGAATAGAGATATAGAGATGACAACCGGGTAAGATTAGCGAAGGAAGCGGGGATTTGGCCTTGAAATTTATTTTCTGATATATCTAGATAAGCGAGCTCAGAAAGATTACCCAGTGAAATGGGAAGTGAACCCGAGAAATGACAATCCGAAATTGATAACTCATTTAAGAAAACGAGGTTTCCGATCGAAACAGGTATTTCCCCCGAAAAATTCGTTCTCGAAAGAGACAACGATTTCAGCCGTTTACCCCAATGTAGTTCAGGAATAAAACCAGAAAGGTAGTAATTATCTTCAACGAGGAGGACTTCCAGGTTTGGTAATTGAAAGATGCTTACCGGAAATTCTCCAGGCAAATCACATGATTCAAGTTTAAGCGACTTCAAAGAGGACAAGTTTGCAAGCACATGAGGTAATGGTGATGGTATGCTTGTGTAAGAGAGATCAAGTTCTCTGAGCATAGTTAAGTTCCGAACAAAGTTGTCTACGTTGGGGATCTCAAGATGCCACCACCCCCTAGACAAATCAAGAGAAATTAATCTCGAGAGCCTTGAGATATCCGATGGGACTTTCCCTGAAAATTCGGAACGAGAGAGATTAAGGTAGTGTAACCTGGAAAGATTGCCAAAGCCGTATGGGATTGAGGAAGAGTTGAAGTCATTGAAAGCGAGATTGAGCGATTCCAAATGGAGTAGGCGAAAGAGGCTAGTGTTGGAAGTTATGGTACCAAAGAGACAGCTACCGTTGAGGTCAAGGCCTATCACATGACCGGTGGCCTCATCGCACTTTACGCCATTCCATGAGCAGCAATCTCCATGTCCATCTAGTGACCATGATTCAACCTTTGGATAATCACAACGCCACTCTATTTTGTTGATTCTGAAACTTCGCTTGAATTCCATCAAGGCAGAGCTCTCATCCGAACGGCATAGGGAATCAGCAAAGGAAGCAGGAAGCAAAATGAGGAAGACGATTGAAGTACAAAACAGGAAGAATATCGAGGGTGCCATATCTTTGTGTTTGTCTTTCTGCTTTTTGGTAGAGTTCGGTTTCAGTGAAGAAGCTTTTATAGGCAGCGATGAGCAATTCGATCGTTGAACTTTGATGCTGCTTTGTCCATTCATGCACTATACACATCTGAAAAGACACTTGAGTCCATCTAAGAAATGGAAAAAGCCAGTAGACTCCCGTGCTATACACGGCCAAAGTCTTAGGATGTGGATTGTTGGATAACAAGCGATCCCCTCGTTCATGCGTTAACGGTTAAATTGCTTATTGCCTTTCATAATTTTAGAATGAATCTCCGTAAATTAGATCCTCTGCACCAGTCAAGACGTCAAAGTGAGTGCCACTCGGCGTTTATCCTAAGCTTGAATCATGGTCGTCACTAGGTGGAAATGGAGAGTGCTGCTCATGGAAGGGTGTGGAGTACGAATTTAGCAATCACGTTGTTGGCCTCGACCGTAGTAGCATAACTTCTACCCCTTTTTAATCCATTTTTTTTTCTTTTTCTTTTTTGGTCACTTCTTCTTCCACTCCAGTCGCCGACCATAGGAAAATATTTTCCATTTCACTTTTGGGGTCTTAGCCAAATACCGAAAAATATTGTCATTTTCTTGGAAGACGACTTTCCGAGAAATATTTTCAAAAAATATCACATTTTTCGTGAAACAAATAGAGCCTAAGAGTTATAAGCAAATAGGCATTATTTTTCTGATGGGAAAAAAAATGGTCACACATCCACAAGGGACAAAGTAGGTCGCATTCTCGTGCATGCCGTGATTAATTGTTCATGTGCTGTCGTAATTGGATAGTTGGTCCTCTTAAATGGCATCTCATAATTTTTCCACGAAAAGACCAAACTTGAGAGGCTAGCGAAAAGTCCTTTGCCCATCTTTCACGTTTGACGTAGAGGTGTCATTCTCCATTCCTAGGAGTATTCCTAGTCGTCGAATCACGAAACAAAAGATGATAATCATCGATGGTAAATATTTTCAGACTTTATATATCATTATCTCGTTTCATATAAAAGTAATGATACAATATACGTGATTACGATAAATTACAAACAAGCATAAAACCCTTGTGAACTATGGATAACAGAAGAATTTCTGACATAAGGTGAACGCGGAGTATCAAAAGGACTAGCGATACTAGAGAGAGACAACTGCTATTAAGGTTTAGGCCAACATCGCGACTGCTGAATTCGTCGCACTTCATACTAATCTCCATTTCCACCTAATGAGGACTGACGAGTGACGAACATGGTTTGAGTTTCGGATAAACACAAGGAGCATATGCTCGGTTGATTATGAGATTTCTCTTAAATCGTATTATGGTCGAGCTGTCGTCAGCGTGATACATTGGATTAGCAAAGCATTTATGGAACACCGATACGAAAAATGATTTGCAAGTATACAGCATTCAAAATAAGGACGGCGACAAGATATTGTCCTCTGTTTTTTACTTTTCAAATTTTTGTGTGGATAGCATTTCTGGGACTTCTGATTAGCCGCTCCAATAATTTTATGTGAAAGGACACGAGGGGGTGACTATAAAGCAAAAATGTCAAAGTCTTTTGGGCTCATTATTTTCCTTTGGATGACTTATCGTCTGTACATAAGTGGGTCATCGTCATTCATGGCTACCAAAATCTAAGTTTTTTTTTTCCACAACTTCTAAGGCCTAGTCTAAGAAAGTAATTCCTTCGTAAACTCTTCAATTTCAGTGTCAATAATCTAGGGAAAATTATCAGAAAAGTCTTAATTCTTTTTTGTGCCTGCCAATTCAGTCCTAAACCTTTTGCATTTGTGCCAATTTAGTCCTTCCTGTTGAGGTTGATGTCTTGCATTCTGTTATCCAAGAGATTATGAGGCGGTTCCGAAAGGCTCCCTGACGACTGGACAGAACGGGGGTTCCAGAGGCTTTTTATGTTCAGTCATAGCAGGACTTATATGGGAAAGTTAAATATTTTAGGCTATATGGGCAATTTTGTAATTTGTGCCATGTAGGGTTTCGCTATATATATTTAGGGCGAAACAGGTCTCTAAAGAAGAGAGAGAGGGTGAAAAAGAGTGGCTGTACACTTTTCTACGTTATTAGTGAAACAGATCTTATCTCCCCGTGGACGTAGGTAGGCGGACCATCTCCCCTGCTGAACCACGTAAATTCTTGTGTTGTGCGAATTTCCATTACTTTCTTGCATCGTTGATAGGATTGAATTTAGATATTCGACACTTCCGGCCAATGTTGGCCAACTGGCTCTGACATGGCTTGACCGGCATTGACATGGCCATTTCTTTTTAAAGTAATGTTGAGAGTTACAAGTAAATAGGCATTTCTGTATTCAAATGGGAAAAAAATGGTCATACATCGACAAGGTACACATCAGGCCGCGTTCTCTTGCATGCGCAGTCATAATCGCATAGTTGGTCCACGTAAATGACATCTCATATTTTTTTCCACATAAGGACCAAACTTGAGAGACCCGCGAGAAGACTTTTGCCCATCTTTTAGATTGACAAATAAGAAGTTTCTGGAATCACAAAATTAAAAGATCGTAATTATCGATTAAGGATATTTTCAGATTTTACATATGATCTACGAGTTTATAATCACAAAAATATCCATGATTATGACAAATTACGAGCGAGCATAATTTCTCTAGAACTATAAAGTTCCACGACGGACGGTGAACACATCGCAGCAAAAACATGGCGCTAAGAGATGGCCTCATATTAGAATTAGCCAATAATGTTACCCATTTACACAGATTCTTTGGCCCTACTTGCAAACCAACAACATATGCAATTTGTTATTCATGTTCGGTAAATAGGTATTCATCATTCTTTTATTCGTTTTCTAAACATTCGTTGTCCATTATCACGTCAAAAGTTAATATCGATGAGAGAAAAATTCCATTGCCCGGCCCGTTCTTCAAAACTTGTTAGCTCAAGTCATTTGTATATCAGTTGAGTTTCAATCCACAAAATTGGTTTCATCCAACTAATTAATTGATCAAATTTTGTAATGATGAAAACTTAATACATGAAATAAACGCAAATGGTGAATATGAAATGAATGAACGTCTTGAAAATTGTATGTATAAATTTAATATCCATGGAGTTTATATTCTGTCCAACTAATTTATAAATACTACAATATGATATTAAAATATTACCATATTACAATAGCTGAGTTACTGATAAAATGATAATTAAATATGGAACATACTGAATATATTTGCTTAAGCCACCCTACTTTTTTTATTTTTATTTTAAAGAAATGTTAAGAGTTACAAGCAAATAGGCATTTCTTTTGTCAAAAGGAAAAAAAATGGTCATACATCGACAAGGTACAAATTAGGTCGCGTTCTCATGCATGCCCTGACTGATAGTTCATGTGTAGTCATAGTCGCATAGTTGGTCGTCGTAAATGACATCTCATAGTTTTTTTCCACAGAAAGACCAAACTTGTGAGACCCGCGAGAAGACTTTTGCCCATCGTGTAGATTGACGAAGAAGAAGTTTCCTGTTAGAATGCACGTGTGAATTATGTTAGAGATGTCCCATATCGGAAATTTTTTTACAACGAGAACAGATCTGTGAATTTTTTACCCTCAAGGCATTCTCTAAGGTTAAACTTCAGACCGGCCTTAGACATGTGGGACCTCCTTCTCGGGAAGAGTATACATGCAGCGGTTTCTTAATCTTTTAAACCATGCTATCTATTGCACTATGGACTCATTACCGTACTGCTTTGTATTTGCTAACTCGGACAACGTAACTTCCAGTACTGTTTGGTAAAACTGAGCATGGAACTTATTTTTCATGTCCTCCCAATTCTGCACAGCATTCGGTGCCAAACTCGTGTACCAAGTAAAGGCTGCTTTTGATAAAGACAATGAGAACAACCTCAGCATAAGGCACCAGTCATTGTTTGCCTCACCACATTTTGAACTAAACTTGCTTATATCTTCAATAGTGGATTGATCATCTTCACCAGTGAACACCGCAAAATCTGGTATTTTATATCCTCTCGGGTATGGCACATATTCCACCCAGTCGGGATATGGCTTATGGTATATTGATCTCGGTACCATGCCACCTTCTGTACTCATGCGTTGCATCACTATGCTTGCGGCATTTTCAGCGATGCGCTAGTCTCGAAAGGGATCTATCGCTTGGACCATGTTTCCTCCTTGCCCCCTAGGTGGGGATGGTGGTCCCACCATGTTATTTGCCGGGCACAACAAACGCGGAACAAACTATCCAATTGAGGAGGCATACCCAAACCGACATTCACCGAGCTCAAACGGTTAACCACTCCCACTGGTGGGTATCCTGCGTTACCGACCGGCCTAACGTTATCAACTGTGTTCGGTAACACGTTGATCCTCGGATTCTCAACCGCTGGTATTGCAACATTCGATACCCGATTTAACCCCGTAGCGTTTCCATCAACAGTAACTGGTGGGAATTCACTTACATTTATTGGGTTATTAACATTACCAGCATTGACTCCGCTCTGATTCTGGTGATCGGTGGTATCATTTCTCTAGAGTATCCTAACTCTTGCGGGAAGGGCTGCTTGACTTGATTCTCCACTCCCACTCGGGATTACAAGATTTGTCAGTACCCCATCTGCTAGAAGACTCACTCCTTGACCTGAAGGCGGTTGGTTGGACGAACTAGGCTTAGACGTCAAACCTGTCACTATATCAGTAATCATTGGCTTAAGGACATCAGTAAGATGATTTACCACATGATTGGCAAGCTCATTTTGGTTCTCCTCGAGCACCCTCTTTATGGTGGCAACCGTAACAGGATCTGGTACCAACTCTCTTCTTTGGTCGTTGGTTAGTTCCCTGGGTATGTCACCCGAAACTCTGTTGACACCTAAATTCTGACTAACATTTCTAGTCATTTTTCCATAAAAATTAGAACTAATTTTAGTTCTTGCAAAAAATAATCATGTAATTTTTCATATTTATTCATGCATTGCATTCAGACTAACGGCGGAAGATTCGAGTTTTAAAACGATGGGCGATTGGACTAGGCACGAATTTCGGCGAAGGATTTATCTTTTGAAGGCTCGGACTTAATCAGAAGAAGAAATATTTCCTCAGGGACTGAATTGCAAATACGTAAAACCTCAAGGACTAAAGTGCAAATTTTCAAAACTTGAGGGACTACTTTGCAAATAACCAAAAGATGGAGTTAGTGGAGAAATTAGAAGGGGAGATGGAGAAAGGAAGATGGAGAAGGGGAGATAGAGAAAGGAAGATGGAGAATGGGAGATAGAGAAAGGAAGATGAAGAAGGGGAGATTGAGAAAGCAAGATGAAGAAGGGGAGATTGAGAAAGGAAGATGGAGAAAGAGGGATGGAGAAAGGAAGATGGAGAAAGAGGGATGGAGAAAGGAAGATGGAGTTAGTGGAAAAATTAGAAAGGTAGATAGAATGAGGGAGTTATAAAAGGAGAAGAGGAGGAGAGTTTTTTAGAGAGAGTTGAGGAAGAGCTTTGGGAGAAGAATTTTTGGAGAAAATAATTTTTGGAGAAGAAGTTCTTGAGAGCTTGGAGAGAGAAAAAAAAATCATCAAAGTGAGGTGAGAAAATACTTGTATGCGAAAGAAGAAAGAGTTCGGTTGAGAGATTTCCCGACCGAGTCCTCCTTGCCAATCCCTTCATCAACACAAAGCCACAAGTCCATCCCCGTCGTTCGAGCCGTGGTCGAAGGTCCTCATCCACAAGACAATTCAAGGTTCGAACTCGGTAGTCGAATCCGCCAAATTAGGTAACGATTCTAATCTTTTTTTAGAATATTCAAAAACTTTGTTACCTAATTGATTGGAATCCCGATTAAATCTTCTCGGACATATCATTCCACCATGCTTAAAAATTGCATCTTCCAAAATTAGCATCATGTAGATAATTGCACGTGCAATCCATCTTGTAAATATTTCGATTAGATTGCATTTTTTATTAAACTTTCACGGCATACATTGCATGTAGTTTAATTCTTACATTTTCATAAAAAAGAAAACCCAAAAAATTGCACCTCTGGACTTCAAGTGAGAATGTATCAAAATTGCCAAATTGAACTTTTTTCGTGAAGTTGGTACCGAAAGGGCATTAATTAAAAATTAATGTAATCAAGTTCCCGGACCCTTAATCTCTGGTTCGTAGAAGTAATTTAGTTCTCTCGCTAATTTACTTAAGTTTCTAATCGGCCTACCAAGAAACGATTAGTGGCGACTCCAAGATAAATCTTTGCATGAAATTGAACCTAAGTTGCGATTTGGTAGAGCTTGGGAGGGTTCGAGCTATGTTAATTAATCTAATTAATTAATTTGGCAATCCATTAACCTAAAATTGGAAAAGCCGTTTCTTAGGTCGCGGCAGCTTGGCGACTCCGCTGGGGACGTTTTTTTTTAAGGAGGACTTAGGCCAGAAAATTTTCGCGATAATTGTCCCTTTGCTTGGCAAATTTTGATTGAATTCTCATCCTTAGGTGTTAAATGGTCTTGCAGAATGGGAGTTATAAGGGGAGGAGTGTTTGGCTAATCCCTTGTTTTGTAGATTGTGATGTTTGAAAATTCCTTATTTAATTCGTGCACCTTTTGAAGCGGTGTTTGAATTTAACTGTTATGCATGATTAATTGCTTTAGCACTACACCACACACTACCCGTGGCCGGACCCGGGCCACTAGTTTTAAGATGGTATCGAGATTGGATCCTAGCGTTCTCCGTGTGATCACGGCTGAAAGTTAGTCCGAATTCGATCCCGACTCTCTTTTCAAAAATGAGTTTTAAAAGTTAGAACTCGTGCTCGGTAAGATTACCGAAGCGGGGGTTATAATTTTTAACTCGAGAAACCGAAGCTGAAAGACCCGGCTAATCCTGGTTACGTCAAGGGATCACGACTAACTTTGATTATGTGCGCGAGATTGTCGCCTTGCCGCAAGTCTTTCACTTCAATTTGCGAGCCTTTAGGATAGTTAGAATAAGGATAACTCACGAATCATGTGCATGTCTATGTGATTGTTTACTTTCTTATCCTACGGTAAAGTATGACCCCCAACTTCATCTTGTCTTATATCAATTTTTTTTTCTTTCGAGTCGGTCCATGACATTTGTTAGGTGAGTCAAGTGTCTTAAGCTAAATAGGGTCATGTTTAGTTTGCGTTCTGCATTCCTGTTGTTCATAAATACCTTACTGCTTTGTATGATTTGTTCGATTTCCTTCGGGGCATTTTTGGGTTTCAACCATTGAATGAAAAGTGTTTGGAGGATCTTGACCTGTTATTTGTAAAATTTTCAGATCAATCCATCATGTTTTCCATTTTCTACTGAATTGATAATGAAGGCAAAGTAATCTGAGTTTTCGGGAAATTTCAGACACTAGTTTTGTTTCACCATTTTCCACTAGTAAAAGTGCCTTTTTGAATGAAGTCAAAACTTGAAAGTGGTAGAATGGGCCCTGAACTAGGAAGCTGCAAATTTTCGGACATCAATTCCCAATTTTGATGACCCATTTATCCTCAAAACAGAAACCGGACAAATCAGTTTTTTGAACAGAATTTTTGGAAAGGACTATTAAACTGTATCGATTCAGGGGCAACATCCCGACCACCAATCCAGCACGGTCCCATCGGATGATACTAGATAGACGAACCAAGAGGTAAGTTTTCTTTTTCCGAACTTGACTGACTCAAATGACATTTCCTCCTCTTTGCCTTGCAGGTAACAAAACTAGGGGCATGTCGGCTGTTGATGACATTAGCAAATCAACTAACTCAATTGAGTTATGGTGAAACCTTGATCGGAGTTCACTGGCGATATGGCTATAACCATGCTCATTCGCGGCTTACCATCTCTACTGTGCCCCTAGCGATGCTCCTACTCACGACCACCAATCATGCCATTCCTGGTGATCATGAATCATTGACCGTTAGCCATCCGTACATGGCCGAAAACTAAGAGGCTGGCCCGGTTGATCCTGAGACAGTCCATGCATGAGTAGTGAGCCTTATCGAGCTAGAGACCCTGGTCGATCCCATACCGGCCCATACATCAAGCTATTAGTCAGTCAAAGCAAATCTATGCTTCAGCTGAAGGAGAACGGGGCAAATCCGAGGCCTTCCGATTTCAAAAGGAAACATCTCTACTTAAGTTTGATCGGTCTTGAAAACGACATTTTGTTTTCCTTCTTGCAGGTGCCAAGATAGGAAGCATGACCCTAATTTGCTATCGCCAAAGCAAATGAATGATCAGGATATCGTGGGTCTTCGCCTGCTTTTTAGAACTCCATTCACGCACCCTTTTCTCGTGCAGGATCAAGCACAGGAATGATATGCCTATCAAAGCTGGAAATCAAGCTTCCAACTCGGGGCATACCTAGAGGCAATCTCGGATTATGCTACCCGACATAGCCTATTCTGAAAGACAGAAAGCGAGACAAATCCAAGACGGCCTAACCTCAAGAGAGAGTATATCGTGCATGGCCTGATCATTTTTTGAAATAATGACCCTCTATTCTTCCTCCTTGCAGGGTCAAGTGGTGAAACAAGTCATTTGCTAAGCTCGGAATCAAATTCTAAACATCGGTCATATCTGGGGGGAATTGCAGATTTTTGCAAAGCTACAATCATCTGACATGATCCATTCTGACGAAAATGGGGCAAATCGATAGCGAACCTCACTTGGATAAAGGGAGTTGTGTTTTCTCTGTCTCATGATATTTTCAAGATAACCCTCATACTTTCCTTCTTGCAGGAGCACACAACCGACATGATGGTCAACACCAATGAATAACCAGAGCATCTCGGGTCTTTACTCGACTTATTATTCATTCATGTGTCTCTTTGTGCAGGGAAAAGTCAGGGGTAATTCATTCCTCGACACGAGGACTAAGCTCCCCAACTTGTTTGGTCCATTCACGCGTTCTGGGGCAACTCAATTTCTCTCGTTCCCAAGAATTCTTTTTCATACTTGCACGGTCTGATCCTTAAGCAGAAGCATAAGATTTTCATGAAATATGATTGATGCTCGAAATGGCTCACACATTGCATGATTTATTCATGACTATTCTTCATGTTTAATTTACCAACTCTGAATAGGGAGCATGAATTGCATATGATGCATCGAATGTACAAAATGGGGCATGACGGGATGACGAAAGGCAAGCCATTTCCACACACGTCCTGCATTTTTAATCCCTAGTGAGTTGAGAGGTGGCTAGATTCTGCATTCTCAAGGTAAAGGGTTTTCTCGCGAAAGGTACGATAGCCGAAGTGACGGAGGCATTCAGTTCTCTATCCAAACACTACAGGTTATCCATTGCAAACCCCTTGAGCGGCGGTTTCATTTCTTTACCCCTGTCAAGAACCACCCTACATCGGGGTCCAGACGAGGCAATTCCGGCAGAACATGAGGTAAATGGTTAGAAATTCTCTTGCTCAAACTAACATCAATCTTTCGAGTTTTGCTTTGCATTATACTCAAACTTTAATTCAAGTGTCTTAAGATGATGAAGAGCATTCATTTCTCTATCCTATACACTCTACCCTTTGCATAGCCCACTTGAGCCTATAAATTCATTTCTTAAACCCTTGTTGGTTATCATTGCTCATTCCAACGTGAAGACGGTGCCATCCCCAAGGGGCAGAATTGAAGAGAATCGGGTCAACAGAGAATTCCCGAATGAACTCATCTCATGTGCTAGGTTTTTTCATGTAATGTCTGGCATAATTTTTGTAAATTGTCTTATTGTTGTAATTCCTTAAAGAAAAAAAAAGGGGAATTCAAATCACGGGATTGTCAAAAAAGAAGAAGACGCAAGTGTAGCCTAAAAGAAAAGGGCCCGCTCCTGAAAAAAAATAATCGAGACGTCAAAAAAAAAAAGACAAAAATTCAAGACGTCGAGACAAAAAGAAAAAACGGGAGCCGGGAGTAAGAAAAGCGAAGGCTGATCTCACAGAAAATCTCGGGCATTAAAAAGCAAAGTGCCTATCAAAAGCAAGGCCAATGTCCATTCAAACCCTTGTTCCCTTGTAAAGCACTTCCAAATTTTCAATGTACATGTTTGCATTTTTGTAAATCCCCAATGGGTCGACTCGTAAAGAAAAATCCTAGAGGATCCAAATTGTAAAATGTAATCCTCGACTGAATTTATGCCATCTTCAAGCAATGATGGAATCAGCGGAATCAAATATGGAAGGCCAAGATTGGTGATAAGGCAACAATGATCATCAACATCAAGCCCTTCTCATATACTTTCTGAGCTAAAACGAGCCTTTTCGTTTCTCAGTCCCAAATCCCAACATACGTTCCAACCTTGGAAGTCTCTTTTGATTAGGGCATTTGAGTTAACGTAGAGTTGAATGATTTTAAGCATCGCTCGAAGAAATTCGAGCAAGATTATTTCTCTCTTATTTTTGCAGGGTTCTTGACTTGTAAACTCGGAGCAGATGATGAAGATTCTCTTTCAAAAAGCCTTGACTCCACGGAGAGTCCCCTTTTGTGAACCTTTGACCTAGCCCTCATTACGGTCCTAATCAAGACCTTCAGATCGGCTCGGTCGTACCAATTGCGAGATTACTCAGACCCTTGTCGAATACGATGATGGTAAGATTGAGTGATTCTCTTGAATCCTACAGCCAGGGTAAACAACTTTTCTCGAGAGTGAGAAAGCCCTTTTGGACTAAAGTTCCCCATTCAGGTTACATTCGAGGCATTCATAATGAAATGACATTCCTAGGTAGAATTGGTAATGCAAACTTGACAAAATAGTTTTGCATGAACCAATTGAATTCTAGAATGTACGCTTGTACGTGTTACCTCTAACACTATCTGATAGGTAGTGCATTCCCAATGTTCGAGTTACCTTCTGAGGTCTCGAAATTCATCCACGGATTATTGAATGAACAAACCCTGCTGGTAAGTGCCCACCAGGCAATCTTCCAAGCTCTCAAGTAACTATATCTTCAACCTGAACCTTTCAAAAGAGTGAATTCTGATGATTGTCAAGGTGCTCGAATCCATTGCGGCACATATGATCACTCAAGTACCCACTTTCTTCAGTGAAGCGTGATTTTTATGAAATACATGTCGCATTAGCATTGGTTTGTCTATGCGCATGATTATACTTCGAGTGAAAAGACAGGTATGACCCAGTCAACTTGTCCTTCCCTTAGCCGTTTGCTCAAAGAATCCAGGTAAGTTTTCTAAATCCTTTTCAAATTGACAGCTCTGCTAACTTTAGTTGTCATTTTGATCCTTTCAGTTCACGATCGACCTGCTCTCGTGTTCTTGATCTTTATCTTTACCCAATTCACGATTGACCTGCTCTCGTGTTCTTGATTTTTACTCGGTTCACGATCAAACTGCTCTCGTGATACCTTTACCCAAATCACAATCGACATGCTCTTGTGATCTTGGCACTACATTTCCAGCTCATGGCGACCCGCTAAACGATGGTGGTCCCAAGAGAAATTTTACCGACTCACGAAGACCCGCTAAAACGATGGTGGTCTCAAGAGACATTTCTGACTCACGGCGTCCCGCTAAAACGATGGTGGTCTCGAGAGACATTTCTGACTCACGGCGTCCCGCTAAAACGATGGTGGTCCCGAGAGACATCTTACTAACTCACGGTGACCTGCTAAAACGATGGTGGTCCCAAGAGAAATTTTACCGACTCACGAAGACCCGCTAAAACGATGGTGGTCTCGAGAGACATTTCCAGCTCATGGCAACCCATTAAAACGATGGTGGTCCCAAGAGACAAAATGGTGCAGCTTGAACCATAACTCAAGCACATTTCATAATCAACATATCTTGTGCTGTCTCGCATCAGAAAGAAATCTCTGATAATGGGTAAGGCCCCAGTACCTTAAGATCCTTATATCCCCAAGAAGGAGCTTGGAAATTAAGGGAATCATCAGCATCACGAAGTGTCTGGTAAAATAGATATTTTATATGCGATCCATGTGCAGGTTTCCCTATTCTATTCCGTGGAAGAGAGAAGCCTGGGCATGTTTTTAATTACAGTCTTGCATTTCATGCATCATCTTTATCTGCATAAAAAATGGGATTAAAACCCCACCCAAAAAAAATAATCATTCATCAATTGCATTGTCAAAATTTAGGTTCAATCTTGTCTTTGAGCGAAACCTCTGCGAGTCTCCACTCAAAGAGGGGCAGCTGTTGACACATAAATTCTGACTAACATTTCTAGTCATTTTTCCATAAAAATTAGAACTAATTTTAGTTCTTGCAAAAAATAATCATGTAATTTTTCATATTTATTCATGCATTGCATTCAGACTAACGGCGGAAGATTCGAGTTTTAAAACGATGGGCGATTGGACTAGGTACGAATTTCGGCGAAGGATTTATCTTTTGAAGGCTCGGACTTAATCAGAAGAAGAAATATTTCCTTAGGGACTGAATTGCAAATACGTAAAACCTCAAGGACTAAAGTGCAAATTTTCAAAACTTGAGGGACTACTTTGCAAATAACCAAAAGATGGAGTTAGTGGAGAAATTAGAAGGGGAGATGGAGAAAGGAAGATGGAGAAGGGGAGATAGAGAAAGGAAGATGGAGAATGGGAGATAGAGAAAGGAAGATGAAGAAGGGGAGATTGAGAAAGGAAGATGGAGAAAGAGGGATGGAGAAATGAAGATGGAGTTAGTGGAAAAATTAGAAAGGTAGATAGAATGAGGGAGTTATAAAAGGAGAAGAGGAGAAGAGTTTTTTAGAGAGAGTTGAGGAAGAGCTTTGGGAGAAGAATTTTTGGAGAAAATAATCTTTGGAGAAGAAGTTCTTGAGAGCTTGGAGAGAGAAAAAAAAATCATCAAAGTGAGGTGAGAAAATACTTGTGTGCGAAAGAAGAAAGAGTTCGGTTGAGAGATTTCCCGACCGAGTCCTCCTTGCCAATCCCTTCATCAACACAAAGCCGCAAGTCCATCCCCGTCGTTCGAGCCGTGGTCCAAGGTCCTCATCCACAAGACAATTCAAGGTTCGAACTCGGTAGTCGAATCTGCCAAATTAGGTAACGATTCTAATCTTTTTTTAGAATATTCAAAAACTTTGTTACCTAATTGATTGGAATCCCGATTAAATCTTCTCGGACATATCATTCCACCATGCTTAAAAATTGCATCTTCCAAAATTAGCATCATGTAGATAATTGCACGTGCAATCCATCTTGTAAATATTTCGATTAGATTGCATTTTTTATTAAACTTTCACGGCATACATTGCATGTAGTTTAATTCTTACATTTTCATAAAAAAGAAAACCCAAAAAATTGCACCTCTGGACTTCAAGTGAGAATGTATCAAAATTGCCAAATTGAACTTTTTTCGTGAAGTTGGTACCGAAAGGGCATTAATTAAAAATTAATGTAATCAAGTTCCCGGACCCTTAATCTCTGGTTCATAAAAGTAATTTAGTTCTCTCGCTAATTTACTTAGGTTTCTAATCGGCCTACCAAGAAACGATTAGTGGCGACTCCAAGATAAATCTTTGCATGAAATTGAACCTAAGTTGCGATTTGGTAGAGCTTGGGAGGGTTCGAGCTATGTTAATTAATCTAGTTAATTAATTTGGCAATCCATTAACCTAAAATTGGAAAAGCCGATTCTTAGGTCGCGACAAACTCCACTTGGAACGACAGTAGCATTATCCTGGTCATCATTTGACGACCGCTAAGGAGAATGACTCTCGCCAGTGGTGCCAACTTGATTCCTAGTTTTTGCGATAGCACTTCCTCAAATCGAACCACAAATGGTCCCACCTGGCGTGCTAAAAAGAAGTTCGCTGAAAATGTCCGCAACGAAAGATCTTTCACCGAAAAGCGTGGAGCTTTAGGATTTGTTGTTTTCTGCGGGTTCTTGTGATGATTCCGGACAAGAAGTAAAGTAAATGGAAAAAGATAAACGGGATGATAAAGTAAATTGTAATAAAGATAAATGCTTGATAATATAAATTGCAGAGCAAAAGATAAGTGTTTGATTGTTGATTGATTGGTCCCTAACAAAGAGTCGTCTCCGACTGTTTATAGCCTAGTACAAGGTATAACCGTCGCCTTCGGTTACTTCACGTGCACCTTATCCCTAAACTCTTGGATTGGCTTCGATAACTGCTCTCCTTATCCTTTAAGCGGTTTAAAACACGTACTTAACTGCTCCACATGATTATCGGTGAAATGTACCGACTTCACGGCGTCACCGACATTTACATCTAACTGAGTGTCGATTTTCGTGCTTTTGGCTACCAACATGACTCCTCGTGGGTTTTACGTTCCTCCTGTGGGCTTTGTAACCATTTAAGGCCCAGGCCGATTTTCGATGTCAGTAAATTGAATTAACATTCAACATGAGAAATTGCGATACTGACCATACTATGTATGTATGTGCTACCAATTGCCATAGTTGATTTGCAATTTCAACATATTGCCTAAGCGTCCCTGTTTTTTTTTTTTTTTTTTTTTTTGAGTAATGTTAAGAGTTAAGAGCAAACATGTAATTTTTATTTTATTTCATAATGGTAAAAATTGGTCACACATGCCCAAGGTACTAAAATGACATCACATATTTTTTTCCACAAAAATGACCAAAATTGGGAGGTTGCCCATCTTCCAGATGATGAATCGGAGTCATTCTACTGCTCCTAGTTCCCGAATAACAAAAGGAAAAGATGGTTATCATCGATTGAAAACATTATCAGATTCTATATATCATCAGCTCATATGTGAAAATAATGATAAAACATACGTGATCATGATGAATTACGAATGAGCATCGATCACTTAGGAATTATAAAAGCTCTTATAGATGGTGAATAGATCGCGGCAGAAATATAGCGTAAAGACATGACCTCAGATTAGAATTAAACCTCAGACCCGAAAAAGAAGATTAGAATTAAGCCAATAATGTTACCCATTTACACATCGAATGAATGCCATGTTTATTGATCAGACAATTACAGACACTCATGAGCATATTTCAAGTGTTAACGATTAAATTACTTATTGCCTTTCATAATTTATCTTCTCGATCTCGACTAGATTCTTCAAACTAGATTTTGGAACGTAAATCTCCATAAATTAGATTATCATGGTCATCACTAGGTGGAAATGGAGATTGCTGCTCATCGGAGGGTGTGGAGCGTAACGAATTTAGCAGTCACGTTGTTGGCCTCGGCCTTAGTAGCATAACTTCTATCGATTTTTAATCTACTGTGGTGTGATAAGAAATCAATTAAAATCCAGGTGTTTTTTTGTTTTTTGCCACCGCTTCTGACGCTTAAGAAAGTACTTATTTATGAATTCTTCAGTTTTAGTGTCAATGACCTACCTCCAATCAGATCAAAGAGGCAAATTTATTCCACGCGCGAAATCTAACTCAAGATATCACCTAATCGAACAACTGAAAGATCTAAATACTTTGGGTATAAATAAAAGGCACCTGCATAGTTGAACTGAACTACTCCAGCATGGGTGACTCTGCATGCCGTGATTAATGGCTCATGTGCTGTCATAATTGCATAGTTGATCCTCTTAAATGGCATGTCATACTTTTTCCACGAAAAGACCAAAGTCTTTTGCCCATCTTTCACGCTGTCGAACAGGAGTCATTCTCTATTCCTAATCCTCGAATCACAAAAACAAAAGACGGTAATCATCCATTGAGAATATCTTCAGATTTCCTATGTCATTACCTCGTTTTATATAAAATTAATTGTACAATATACGTGATTACGAGAAATTACAAACAGCCATAAATCCATACCCTAGGTGAACACGACATATTAGATTAAAGAGACTAGTGGTACTAGAGAGACAACTTCTCCTCAGGTTTAGGCCAACAACGTGACCGTTGAATTCGTCACACTCCATACCCTCCCACGAGCACTAATCTCTATTTCTAGCTAGTTACAACCATGGTTCAAGCTTAGGATAAACGCAATGAGAATATGCTCGATTGATTCTCAAATTCCTCTTAAACCATATCTTGGCCGAGCTCTTGTCAACGCGACACATTGGATTAGCAAAACATCATGAAATGAAAATGTGAAAAAAGATCCCAGCATAAAGCATTTAAGGTAAAGACGGTGATATGATATTGTCTTCCTCTTCTTCTTTTTTCAAATTTTTGTGTGTTATTAGAGCACGTTTGTCATGGAAGAGCCAGAGGAGATTGTACTGGTATAGCTTTTTATGGATAGCAATTTTGTAGATAGCAACTCTGGGACTTCTTATTAGCCACTCCATAATTTTATATGAAAGGACACGAGGGGGTGACCAAAGGATAAATTTTTAAGAGTTATAAGAAAATAAGCATTTTTTCAGAAGGGACAAAATGGTCGTACATCGACAAGGTACAAAATAGGTCGCGTTCTCATGCGTGCCGTGATTGATCGCTCACCTCCAGTCATAATTGCATAGTTGGTCCTCGTAAATGACATCTTATATTTTTTTCCACATGATGACCGAACTTGAGAGACACGCGAGAAGACTTTTGCCTATCTTTTAACTTGACTAATAAGAAGTTTCCTGCAGTATACGTAGTCTTGGAATCACAAAAGTAAAAGATTGTACTCTATGGATTGAAAATGCTTTTAGATTTTATACATCATTTCCAAGTTTAGAATGACAAAATATACGTGATTATGACTAATTACGAGCGAGCATTAATCTCTCCAGAACTATAAAGCTCTAACGAACGGTGAACACATTGCGGCAGAAACATGGCGCGCTAAGAGATGGCCTTAGATTAGAATTAGCCAATAATATTTCCCATTTACAAGGATTCTTTGGCCCATTGTTTTCTATTTCTCTGTTCCAGATGGTATTATAGACAATTTGTATGTAGACTCCGCTAGGAGTACATATACTTGAGACGATGAAACTTGACTTGTTTTGTTTAATGCAGTTTTGCCAGTAAAAAAGGGGGATTAAAGCTTTAGCTTTGGTAAATAGGTATTCCTTTCTAAACCTTCTATGTCCATTACCTCCTGCTTTAATACCATGTGAGATTTTGTCGGACCACTGCCAACTGTTCTAAAAGCTTAAACCTAGTAGATGAATGTGTGGTTTATTATTTAAATATTCTAACATCAAAAGTTAATATCGATGTGAGAAAAAATTCCATTCTAGTTCTTCACTTCCACTGCATAATGATACTAGCATTTTAGCATCCCTGAAGATCATGAATTTTTTTAGTTTAAGTTTATCTAGTGCAGTCCAATTGGAAATGTTAATTATATTATATGGTGTTTAGTGTGATACGGTAAGAAGAATTCATTGATTGTAAAAAACTTGTTAGCTCAAGTCATTTGTATATCAGTTGAGTTTCAGTTTAAACAATTGGTTGCATCCAACTAAATAATTGGTCAATTTTATGCATAAAATAGCCAACTAATGATGAAAGCTTAATACATGAAATATGGCAAAAGGACACCTCAAGTGTCAATATTTGTGTACGGCACTCATATTAGTATCAATATTTTTTTTTTGATCACTTAATTATCAATTTTTTTTAAAAAAATGGTTATTTCAGTGCCAACTCCGATGAGCTTCACCAGAAATCTTACGTGGCATCTACATGGCTCACCGAAGGATCCCAGTCAGCAATAAAAAGGCTAAAATTTTAAAAAAAGTTAAAAAAACTAAAATTAAGCTAAAAACTAAAAAAAAAAAAAAAGGAAACTAAAGGGTTGTAGCGGCGAGGGCTTGCACAGCCCTCATCGCCAATGCCCCACCGTCGTCGGCAATGGCCGGCGATGGGTGGGGATTGGTTGGCAGGGGTCGCTGAGCCCCGGCACACCGTCCGCTTGCTCGCCCAAATCGGGAGCCTCACCTTCCTCAACCTCCTGCCTTGCTTCCTCCTCTGCTTCACGGCCTCCTCGATTAGCCCCAAATCCTTTTTTTTTTTTCTTCATCGCAGGTTCAAGAATTCCTAGGAATCCATCGCAAAAGGTATCAACAACCTGGAATCTTGAGTAATTCCCAAATTCATGAGTAATTCCATCCGAACACACAGATCTCACTATTTGAAATCTTGCAGCTTTTACAAGAGATTATCGTAGAGGTTATTTGATGCGTCCATTGTTCTTGATTTATTTGCTTGTTCCCTTGATCAAGTCGGAGCTGCAGAACTAAAAGCTCCTGTTGAGAACTCAGGTGGATTTATGATGCTGGGAGAATCTTTTGAGTCGTATGAATTCACGACAAGGATTTCCACATGTTCAGGCTGATAGCAGAGTGCCCCACAAACATTATCTTCTTCCCCCTCCACCTTCTTAGCAACTCCCCCCCCATCAAACCTGCAAAAAAAAGAACCTCCAAATTTTTAGATGGCGAATGGTCGGCGGGGTTCACCGGCCACTGGCCGGGGCTCAGCGGCGAGGGCAGCTGCAAGCAAGCCATTTTTTTTTTCTTGTTTTAACTTTTTTTTATTTGTTTTTGGCTTATTTTTAAGGTGAAGACTGAATTTTTTAAAGAAATTTTCAAGTGGACTTTTTAAAAAAAAAAAATTTGACAAGTGGAGTCCACGTGGACTTATTTCTTAATTTTAAATGACGTGGCACTAAATTATTTTAAATTTAAATGCCACGTATATTTTTTGGCCAAAATCTCTCGCCGTTGACACTAAAGTGATCGTATTTTCTCCGATTTAGCACTTAAGTAATCCCAAAAAACTATTGGCACCAAAGTGAGCGCCGTACACAAATATTGACACTTGAGGTGTCCTTCTACCCATGAAATACACGCACACGGTGAATATGAAATGCATGAACATCTAGAAAATTATATGTATATATTTATTTTCCATGGAAGTTATATACTGTTCTACTGTAATTATAAATAAAACCATATGGTATTTAAGGGGTATACTCTTTTACTAATGTCCACTATACATAGACCTATACAAATATATATTGATCATTAATTGCTTATTTGTTCTAAAATAAGATATAGATCAAATTGTGGGTGAATAAATTATTTATATTTGCAACATATAGATAATAATCTAATAGGTATTAGAATATATTAATAAGTGGCCTCTTTAATAAGGAGTAAATATTTTATATTAGTAAAAAAATCATTAATCACAATATAGATATTATAATTAATTGGAACTCATATGCATGGTCAAAATCAAGAAAAGGTTTCTATAGGAGGCCTCTAAGAATTTCTTGTCGCTTTTCATTGACGTTGTATAGTATAATGTAACAGACTAATAGTTTAAGAAGGTGACAGATGGTAAAACCGTAAAATTGAAATTAATTATAGTTATTCATGTTTACATCACTAGATCAGATTAATATATGTATGTATTTTTATTTTGGATTTTTTTTTGTATTATCTTTAGTGGGCTAATGAGGAGGATCATCCAAGTTCATATAACTAAAGTATTAAAATGTTATTTTTACCTTAAATCCTTCATACTAAATAGGCTAATTAATGAGCAGGAGACAAACACTGTTTAAGATTATCGTTCGAGTGTAAAGCGAAATTCAAATCTCATTATGCCAAAAAAAAAAAAAAAACTGGAAAAGCAAAAGAAAAGAGAAAAGTTAAAAAAATTTAAATTTAAATTTAAATTTTATTTTAAAAATAAAAAATAAAAATAAAAAGGAATATGGAGGGGTGAATGAAGGAAAGATGAGGGAAAATATTTTCCTCTTCTCAAAAAAGAAAATTATTTTCCTCACTGTTAAAGGTATTTTTTTTCCATGAGTGGAAAATATTTTCTTTGACTCATTTATTTTCCGTGAACCAAATGCCGGAAAATCAGGAAAACATTATTCTGGAAGTTTTTTTCTGCAAAATGAACGGAGTCTAATACTTCTCAAAACCTTGATAAATTAAGGTCTGTATACGTACATCGAGAAGATTGTGTACCTACAATCTAAGTAGCATCGACACCAACACTGACACGCGACACGTCACGCCGACACGTCACGACACTACACACCGACACGTCATATCTCAAAAAATCGAAAATTCCGACACGTTGGGACACGTTGTATATTAAACATATATTTGTATACATATGATAAATTATCATGTATATATAAAAATATCAGCGGTGGGTTTCTTCTTCTTTTTCTTCTATTAGGGATTCACAATTAGGTTTTTTTGGGGCTAGGTGGGTTTATTAATTTTGAGGTGGCTGGGTATATGACTTACGTATAAATACTTTTGATAAATTTACATTTTGACCCATAATTTATTGAAAATGCTTAAAATTGACCCCATGCATGTCGAAATGGCGTGTTGCGATGCTGAACTCGCGTGTCACTAGTGAGTCTGGAGCGCTGATCACCTGTTGATCACACGTCAAAGAGTGTCTAACTATCTGAACTTTTAATTTATTCAATGTAATCCCTAAACTTTAGCCAAATTTGCAATGTCGTCCCTAAGATTTTAATTTGTTCAATGTGGTCCCTGAAGTTTAGTCTAGTGATTAATTTGAACATGTATGAAAATTTAGGAATCACATTGAACAAATCGAAAGTTCATGGATGACATTGCACATTGAACTAAAGTTGAGGGACCATATTAGATAAATTAAAAGTTCAGGGACGATATTGCATATTGGAACAAAGTTTAAATTTATGGACCATTTGTGTCATTCTTCCAAAGTCGCAATTAACAATGGAAAAGGACAGAAAAAAAAATATAGAAAAAGAAAGAAGAACCATTTTAAACTTTTATTAGAAATCAAAAGAAAATAATGTCCGGCAACGAGAAAAAGAAAGGACCATTCTTCTTGCTCTTGCACTCCACAATTTCCTGAACACACAAGCTTGGTTTGGCCTTCTTCCCTGTTTATTCACGACCAAGCTGTTCAACGTATAGCTCAACGCTCACCATTGACGTCCATCCTGCACCTTAAGCAACTAACCACGTGAGCATTTCGCCTGAGAATGACATTCACGGGCTTCATCCAGAGGGCTAAGCATGTCTTTACTCCACCAATGATCAACTCCAGTCACCACGAGATCCGTAAGCACATCCACCGGTCACCATACATACACACAACCAGAATACTCAGGGGGACGCAACGCAGTCATTTAAGTCTCGGCCGTGACTAAAGATCGAAGGAACCAGAAGCAAGACTAGCGAATCATACGCATTCAATTTCAGAGAGAAGCCTCTCAAATAAATATGTGATGCCACTTGGTCATTTTCACGAACACTTGGTGATAAACACAGAGCACAGAAGCATCATCGAACTACTAATTCTGATCCAGACAATTTCAGTGACATTAAAGTAGGGTCTGACTACTGTTTCATCCCTAATCAGTGCTGGATTTTCACTCAAGCTTCAATTACAACTTTGGGACGCAGCTACTAAAACAGAGCAATGATGTACATATGCACTCTCTGGCCACGAATGGCATAGAACAGATAACCGAGGTCGTCATGGGTGGTTGGCGCCGGCGAAGAAGCTTCCAAGGAAAATTTGGACTCCTCGGATTTCTCGGCCTCAAAACGGACTAGAACAGAACCGGACGATTGGAGAATGGCAACCGGCGTCCACTGGCGGCCTGAAACCAGTGAAGCAACCCTATAAGTGAGAGAAATCGATGAGAGGAGTTCGTTAGAGCTAAATTTCTGGAAGGGATCGTGCGCGTCCCGAGGCGGATTCATGGTGAGCGGATATTGCTTTGCTTTCACGCGTACTGATTGCAAAAATTCGTGTCGATTTTAGGAAGGTCATTTAAGCGTGCGATTTCGCTGGTAAATTGAATCTGCGATTTGAGGTGCTCGCTGCTTATCACGTTAACATGAAGGTCAGAATCAGTTCTGCTCCGAATGAGGGTTGTTTCGCCTCGCTCTTGTGTCTTCACGTCTATTACAGTTTACCTCGGGGGATCGTTCTTCCAGTTAAATTCAAATGAACGATATTACAATAAGAGGAATATTGTATGCTCTATCTTTTCCTATTTCCAGTACAAACTAAGCACATAAAAGCTTACAATACCGATCAGTGTCGCATAAGTATCTAACTCCAACAGCACTTTCACCTAGCCATTTCCTAAATATCCTCCCTAATCTTGCTTTAACTGCACACAACCCAATTTCAGTTCGATGAGTAAGTAAAGATACAATGGCGACATGTTCGGGTTTGCGATTACAGTATGAAGTGTAAGCACGTCTTTAAAGAGCTACGTGCACTTCACAAATACTTATATTTGCATATATAACAACAGCAATTTCGGCAATTTTCGATTGTAGCCTACATGTAATGACCACATAAGCATCATAAGCAATGCTCATTCTTCCCAAAATACAGAAAAGAAAATAAGGTCACTGGGAAAATTCGGCTGCCTGATACGTAACTGCCTGGGAATTTCTGAGCAAGGTCATTTGTATAAACTACCTCAAAAGCAACCATCGTTTATCAACAATCATCATCCCAGACGCTAAGCTACCTGCAATCGTACTTGGGTATGCCACTGCAAGAGATGGATATTGAAAGAGATTATCCTGCAGTTGCCTTTTCTAGTTACAGATTTATTATGAACCTGCCTGTCCATGCAATGCAGGTACCTAGACACGTTAAAAGATACACACAACTAAGTTGAAGCAGATGCACACAAAAAGCCATATTAACAAGCACTCCTTCATAATTCCAGGAGGTCCATCATTGGAATATCAAATCCAAATGGCGCCGTCACATCTGACCTATTAACCGCCGTGTACATAAGCATGGAAGCGGTCCAACTTCTCATTATGCTCACTGACAACTGCATGAACCACATCTCCAATGGAAATCATTCCTATCATTCCAGCTTCATTAAACATTGGAATGTGCCTGATGCAGTGCAGTTATCCGTCGACCATCGTCCATCTCAACTTATATTTCAGAGTAATCCATAATATAACTAGGTCAATCCAATTTTCTGACAATCAAGTATGGAAGAGCCTTGATAAACTGTAGGCCATCAAATAAATCTAGGCGTCTTCTGCCATCATTTTTTACAAGCAGCAACAAACCCATGTACGTTGCCACCATAACCAACAGTACTAGTCATAAGCTGCTTTGCCTTCAGAACCTTTGTGTCCGGTGTAACCGTGATCTGTCTATAGCTTTGCATTCAGCAGTAGTAATCTTAACCTGCAGCATGAGCTCTTACGAGAGAGGCTGTAATTACCTCCTCAGTCATGATGTCTCCGACCTTGGTCCGAATTTGACGATCTTCCCTTTACAATGATTTTCCTGAGGTAATCTGGAAATAGACGAGTGAGAGAACAAAAAAGCCGTACAGGTATGGAGCCCTGAATTGATTGGAATATAAGGATGCCATGCTTTACCACCAAGGCGCAGTACAGATGACAACACATGAAACAGCATCGCAAGAAGTTGCTCATGTAAAAGCTTTCTCAGCAAAATGGCGGAACTACACCCAGCTATTTCGTTTAAATCACATAATTATACTAAACTAAACAACTTCAGAACGTATCACACAATGACCTAACCTACCACTCTCAAATTGGAAAGAATAACAGCCACTTTATCTAGGAAAGTCAACAAATGACCAATATGTTAAGGACGGATTTGCGGGGTAATGGGCGCATAAATTGCTATCAGATTGCAGAAAAGCAATTAAACTCATCGCACAACTCCTTGTCGTTCAGTGCCTTCCCGATCTGTTCCATCTTTTTGCCATTCTCTTGGAGTAGTATAAGAACCACTTACTCTTCTCGTCAATGATCAAGTTCCCTAGCACAACACCGACCAAAAACCCGACTCCAGCGCCGATTAGCAAAAATTTCCAATCCAAGAAGTGAGACTCTGCGCCAATTTCTTCCTTGGGGGATGGTGGTAACGGTACGGTATCCCCTTCCGTTGTGCATTTATTTGGCAAAGGGCTTCCACATAACCCCTCATTCATGGTAAATGAATCGATCGCCAAGGTGTCGAACTGACTCCCTTGTGAAATTGATCCCGACAGTTGATTATGAGACACATTGAAGATGAAAGAAACGTACGTTGCTGTAGCCGTTGAGGGATCTTTTCTGAGAGATTGTTTCGAGAAAGATCTAGGGATTCCAGCCTTGTCAGAGATTGCCCTGTTGCTCTCGCATCAGTAAAAGTTGCGGATTTTTTATGAGACAAAAAAAGTTTCGGATATAATCGGGACAAATACTGAAGTTGGGTGTTTTTTGGATATCAGGCAGGTAGAATTGGGATAAAAATAAAAGTTGAAGGTTTTTTATGAGATAAAAAAAGTTTTGGATATAATTGGAACATATGCTAAATTTGGAGTTTTTTGTTGGTATTCGGCCCTCAAAAGGCTACACTATGCTTGGATGGAGTTGTTAGTATGGAAAAATTATATAATTATGAGAAGAAAAAAAGGATTCGAAGGGATTTTGCTATAATGTTATTTGGATGCTTCCGAGAGAAAATAAAGGAAAATGATGCATTATGGCACAAACACTTTTTTTGTTTACCTATAAATAGATGTAAAATAATGGTTTAAGTGAGATTAAAAAAACTGTATTTATTAACACATAAATTCCTTCTGGATCCCCACGAATCCCTCCATTGTAATTTTTTAGTTAAATTTTATGTTTAATATAATTCATCAGTAACATTTTTATATTTTTACAAGTATGTTCTTGTAAAGATCAATATATATATTCTTGTGAAAGAAGAGTCCTCCATCAATATCTTGTCTCTTTGCTTTTTTTATCTATGTTTCTCTTGATTCGTGGGAGTTAATTTTGTTATAAACTTCCACAAACCATTATCCAATTCATTCGTGGGAGTCTTTATGTTTATGCGAAATAGCCAGCTTTTCTGATCCAATTTAATTTCTGACCTTGATCTTGTTATCTTATCCAAATACTATTTTCGGAAAATGATAGAAGGGACACGAGAAATAAATTGAACCCATTCACCTTTAAAATAGAGAAAGCAGGTAGTACGTCAATCACGTGTCGTTCAAAGTTTAGGTCAAGATGCATAAATGCATATGGAACCATCGAGTATTCCCTTTCCGTGCCTTTGTTAGGTCAATTTCATATCATAAAATAAAAATATAGGAACTCCATTTATGGACGAACGGATCACTTCAAAAGTGTTCATATATTCCAATTGAACTTGACTAACAACCACTTCCATGGCATGGAAACTCTCCAACAACTGGGAAGGAAGTTCACCATCGAAACTATTGTTGGAAAGGTCCACGATATGCAAATTCGCTGAAGTTAAACTGGCTTCCACATGTTTCTATTGGACCGTGGAACTTATGGGATTTCAAGATAATAGCTTTCAGCTTGGTCAACTCTGATAGCCATAAAGGGAACCCATCGAGAATTTGATTGTAACCAAGGTTCAAATACTCTAGCATTGTACAATTCGCCAAAGATCTTGGGATAGGCCCTTGCAATCGATTCTCTGTGAGGTCAATCACCTTCAACGCACAGCCTTTTGGGTAAGCATGAGGAATAATGCCCTCAAGTTTATTTGTCCCAAGATCCAAAATTGACAAAGTATCCATATTTCCCAGACAAGGAATAATGCCCTTCCGCAAACTAGATTTTGGAATGAGTAAATCTCCTTAATTGGATTCTCTATACCAGCCGAGACGTCAAAGAAAAGAAATTTAGTTGATATGAAGTAAACATAGATAAGAATTTTAATTCATTTCTAACCATTCTCAATCCGAACTAGACCCACAACATTACTTAACTAATAAGTGTCACATAAACAAGTAAAGAAATTTAGATGATTTGAGTGTCAAACTTCAGCATTCCCGGACAAATCACTTCGTTGATACGCTCACGTGTATCAAATTTTATGGGTGAATAGATTGTTTATATTCCCAACATATAAATAATAGTCTATCGAATTTTACAATTGATAACTAATTGGCCTCTTTAATAAGGACTCAATATTCCGACCCAAAAAAAAAAAGGAGTCAATATTGTGTATTATGCAATCACAATTGCATAGTAGGTCGACTATGTTGGTGCTAGCATTATCACCTAGAGGGGGGTGAATAGGTGATTTCAAAGAACTATAGAAATCAATGCGGAATTTAAACAGATAAGCTCAAAGCTTATTTCAGATGATCAAAGCTAACAAGACCTGAGGTGTCCTCAAATTCAGCGGTGTGCACAATTCAACTATCACAATATAATAACAAAGAGTTTAAGGGATAGAGAATTTGAAGAGAGAGTTTATAGTGGTTCGGCTTTGTTCAAGCCGACGTCCACTTTTTCACGCTGGCAGCCAATCGGCTAGATTCAACTAGTGAATTTCTCAAAGATTACAACTCAGTGACAACTCTTGAGTCGAAAAACTTTCCGCCTAACACTCACACACTTGAATGAACTCCTCTAAGTATTATAGTGTTTGGATCTAGAGTGTATGAAGGATGTGAAGCTCTCTTGATCTTGAAATTTAAGATTCTGCTCTCTCGTGTGTGCGCTCTTCAACCTTGAGGTCTCCTTTTATACTTCTTCATCTCCAACTCCCGTTGCAATATCTCTAGAGAATCAATCCCCAAACTTCCCATTTGGATTAGATTATATACAAAGGATCTCGTAGCCGTTGAGGTTAACCAAAGAAAGAATCTTCTGTTAGATCAAATCGCCCATACAATCGTGATCTTGGGTTTCCAAAGATAGAGTTCTTCATTAGGTGAGTCACCCTCGTCTCCCTTAATCCACGTCCTTAATTGATCTTCATGATTGAGAATCTCCAAGAACGAATCCAGCTTGATTTGCTAGCCATTGTGATGATATATAATCTCAATTAAATCATCTCTAAGATATCTCATAATAATCTGGTTGTTGCACATGAAACACTCCCTCGGAGCTTGAGCTACGTAACAACGTCTAAACTTCCCGCTCAATGTTTGAGCTCTTCAAATAGCGTGTGAGCCTTTCCTGCCAGATTCCATACTGTGTGACTATTCTTTAACGCTTGAATATACATTAGGACAATATGCAAAATAAGTATTCATTACATTATCTCAGATATTAGAGAATATGGATTGTTTTGTCAACTTCAAAATCAATCATGGCAAGGACGAAGGAAGTCCAACGATATTCGTTTGATGTGATGAAGTTGGACGAAATATTTGATCTACTTTTACAGGATGGCTTGATTAAGTTAACCAAAGGTCAGAAGATACCGAGCAAATGGCACCATTCTTGGATCCACAATACTGCTAATTGCATTATCTTCAGGCGAATCGTTCAAGAGGCCATCCACCAGGGAAAGATTAAGTTTGCCGAGGAACAAGATAAGAAGATGGAAACAGAAGGAGACCCTCTTCCGCAGATGACCGGTATGGTGTCGGCAACGTTCAAAAGAGGACCACCGCCACCGATGCTGTTATGCCAAAGATGTCATCAAGAGGTGAATTATGACTATTCGCCCAAGTACGGTAGAAGGAAGCCAAGGTATAAATGGCAGCCGACGCCATGGGAATCAGGGTATGAGGATCCACATGGGGAAGCATACCTGTGCTATTCGAATCAATATGCACCAACATATCGTGGCCGGAATGCTAGGATGTTGGGTCCTAGGAATGATTCGCAGGCGATGCGACCTACCGTCAAGAGAACTCCGTATCAAGCCAGTCATCCAAGTGGCTATGAAAGTCATGGAGTGAGATCCGAAAGGGTAGACAAGAGGTTGTTTCGATAACACTACCTGGATGGTGACCCAAAGATTGGTACTTTGGGTGAGACAAGTGGGAAGCATGATTTTGGTGAACCCGACGTGAACAAAGTACACGTCATACAAGAAGACAAAGAGTCTATTAGGAGAAGGCGCCAAGAGAATTCATACAAATTTTGAAAAGACGGCCTCGCTGATGGATTCAAACGAATTAATATACTTAAATTTTTTTTTTTGAAATGGGGCATATGTTGACATCAAAAATTGGCCTGGGCTACAAATAGCCAAAAGCCCATGGGAACAATAAGCCAAACTAAAGGGTCGGCATGAGACGCATGTCGGTAGCCAGGGGTATGGCCAACCTACGCTTGATTAGCGAGATGTCGGCAACGCCGCAAAGCCGGTAAGTAATGCCGATAGATAAACGGAGTAGATAAGTTCTTACCATAAATTGCCCAAAGGATAAGCAAATAAATTACCGAAGCCAATCCAAAAGTTTAGGGATAGAGTGTGCGAAAGTAACCGCAACGGACGGTTATGCTTTGCACTAGGCTATATATGGTCGGAGATGACTCTTTGTAAAGGACCGATCAATCGTCAATCAATAAACACTTATCTTTCGCTCTACAATTTACTTACTTGCCTTTACCTTTTATCGCACTTTACTTTACCGCATGATTTACCTTTTAGCCATTTACTTTACTTCCCGTTTGGAATCGCCACAAGAACCCATTTAAACATCAAATCCGAAGGCTCTATGCTTTTTGGTGAAAGATATTTCAGACATTTCCGGTAAAACACGGCCGCAACATGAGTTTTTCAGCTATGGCGTTCAAAAACAAGAGCAAACAGAGGTCGGCTCGGCATGACTATTGGCGTGACGGAAAGTGATGTTGGTTCTCTAACGACTCGAGGACAATGAAGAAGACCCAACATGAATCACTATCTCGAACAAAAACTCCTCGAAATAGAGTTAAGCTTCATCATTCCATCGAACACCTTCCTTGCATACTCAATTTCCCCCTCCATAGCGCAACCAATGTCAACGGAATTTGACAGACAACAAGAGAATGTAAAAAAAAAAACGAAACAAAAAGTAGAAGATATATCAGGAAGGAAA
Source organism: Lenwebbia sp. NSW1173648 (assembly GCA_029784005.1). Taxonomy (NCBI): domain Eukaryota; kingdom Viridiplantae; phylum Streptophyta; class Magnoliopsida; order Myrtales; family Myrtaceae; genus Lenwebbia; species Lenwebbia sp. NSW1173648. Next base: position 8,495,221 of record JARCGZ010000005.1, read on the forward strand.
CAACTCAGGGGTTAAATCGACTGCTCGTTGACCAGCCAACCACAGCGGGAAGACTCATTGATACTGTCGTGCCAAAGGCCACTCGAAGAAAAAGTGCCAAGTCTTCGCCCGTTTTCTCCACGAGAGCCACTCGTCCAAATTTGGTTGGCTTCGTTGCCATGGCTCTAGATTTTGTCGGCCAGATCCGACTGCCACAATGAAGGCAGAGGGAGAACGACCTGCCTTCTTAGTCATGGAGCAGCTATGGCGGCCATGGACGATGGCTCGCCTAGTGCCTTAGACAACGATGATGGTGTGTTTCCATTGTCTCCTTAGACTTGATTGACCAAGATGTAGACGGCATGTGCTTTCTTTTTCTTATAAAAAAGTCACGTAGGATTTTGGCCAGAATTTATCACCGGAGGCACTTAAGTGATCGGGTGAAAACTTTTGGCACTAAAGTGAGCGCTGTATAAAACTTTTGACTCTTCTAGTATCCTCATGCCTGCATTTTATGATTGATTTAAAAGTAAAAGTCATGTAACAAGCCTTACAATAAATTCACAAGACAAAAAAAGGAAACAAAAAAAGAAAAAAGGCTTATTCGTCTCATTCTCTTGATTAGAGTTGATTTGTTTTGAATTGTGAGTGTTTCGCCTTCAAATTATTCTATAAAATTGGCATAAGATCATACAGTTTGTGGTCATGACCTCAGTGAGTGTGATATAAGTATTTTTCTTAAATGACACTTTTTTTTGTTAAGTTGGGACATAAGAACAATAGATGATGTGAAGTGCTCTCCAAGGATAAATTATGTATTTAATGTTCTCATAATTCTACATAAATTCTCATGATTATGTTTTGTCATTTTATAAATTCCCTTTTTTTAATTGGTATAATAGTACACATGGTTCATGAACTCTGATTCAATGTATAATGCGGTCCCTGAATTTTTAATTTGTTCAATATGCTGAACTTTAGCTTAATGTTCAATGTCGTTCCTAGACTTTTAATTTGTTCAATATGATCCCTAAATTTTGATCTAATATTTGACGTGGTCCTTAAACTTTTAAATATTTTTATATAGTCTAGGGACTATCATGAACATTTATCAATAGTTCGAGGTTCATATTGATTTAATTAAAAGTTAAAGGACAACATTGCACGTTGGACTAAAGTTAAGAGAGCATAAAGATGTTGGGGACCAATTTTTGTCCTCTTCTTTTTTTCCAACTACAGTTTCCTTCTTACGCTGAGTCCAACACCGACGATCTCTCTCCGCCTGCGACGGTGCTGCCGCGCTTCGCGACATTCGTGGTTGTTTCTCCGAGACCCGCTGGTTGCTTCTTAAGGCAGATGATGATGGTAGTGTTTACCACGAGATGGTAGTGTTTTTTACGACTTTAGGGTCCTTAATGTTCATGAACAAGCCGCATGCCAAGGCGAGGCGTAACTCAGCTTTATCAAAGAAAACACCTTCACTTCCTTGTCTGGCGACGAGTCATTCTCCAAGTGATCCCTGGTCATGGAGGCCATAATGGGTATGCAATATGGAGAGCTTCAGGTTTCAGAAACTCCGGCAAGAAGCTCGGCATTTTTCTTGGCATCATCCAAGTCGAATTTTTCTAGGGTTTCGGAAAAGATGTGACTTCTTCATGGAGGTGTGGGCCACCAAGTGGTGATGCACTTTGTTTTTGCTGGAGAACAAGAACTTGTTGCCGGAGGCATCGCAGAACATGGCCATGTCTTCTCCGAGCAGCGAGGTGCGAAAGACCTCCAACGAGTACTTGGCGGGGCGGTCATCTACAAATTACTCAGGACAACCGTTCCTCGCAGCGCGGATGAAATCTAGGGCCTCGCCAATCATGGGCCGCCTCTTTTGTGCCAGGTTGAAAGGTACAAAAAGAATTTCCGGGCAGAATGCAAATGCTGAAACTGAGAAGAGAAAAGATGGCTAATGATGAGGATCTAATATTATTTCTTGAGAACAAATTACTTTCTTTGAACTCTTCTTTATGATGATCAGTTAGAGTTCCATATACGCCCCAAGCCAATTTGGCCTTTGTAGTTATGTTTTCAATAACCAACCAACTAGTAACTGTAATAGAGAAGTAACTTGTGCAAAACAATACCACCGAGGTGGTTGGCTAAGTTGGTTAAAGCTTAGTCTTAAGTGATTTGGAGCCCCAATATATTGGTAAACCTGTCAAATAGGTCATAGACCCATTTCTTAGTTCATAATTGATGGGCTGAGTTGTTATATGATTAGTTTTATTTAGTAAAGGAGTCATAAATGAGTTTAGGATGGTAAAACTCAAAATAAAATGAGCGTTGAATGAGTTTACAATTTACTTAGACCTAACCCATAGCTATGACTCTCTCTTCACTCTCTCTCGCCCTCACTCGATCTTGTGCTCGCTCATTCGCGCTCACATCTCAATTTAGGCATGAGTTATCTTAGAATGGGTTAAATATGAAAGTATATTAGTAATATGGGTTGGGTTGGATATGAGTTGGGTACTGATCGGGTATGAGTCACTAAATTTGTATTGTATGGAAATGGGTCAAAACGGTTAATCTGGGTTGGACCATTTTCGACCCGACCCAACCCACCTGTTTGACGTGTCTCTGCACAGGTATGGATTCTATAGTTGTTCTTCAATCTCAAGAAATCCTGGTTCATCTGTGGTGTAAGTTCCGCTTGTGGACCAGGCTTAAATTTGATATAAATAAAAAATACGATTAGAGGAATAGGTTAGATGAATATGGTGCTCTTATTTATATACACACACGTACTAGGTCAATATTTCTTCCTTATTTGATCCACTCCTGTGAAATCCTTTTTCATGTGCAAGGAGAGTCCATATACCATTGTAGTTAAAAGCTCATCAGGGACGAGCTGAGGGCAACAATAAAAAAAAAAAAGAGACTCCTCATGGACTCTAGTGCATGTTCACCATCAAATTATAAACTAGCCCATCTGAATTTCGCTTTGTCTAACTATTTTGTTTAGACTTTTCAATGATTTTTGCACTCTAACGATAAACTCAACATAAATTATGTAGAGCCCATTTGCGAATAAACCTCATGGATGATAGGTTCATATGTTTTCATCATGATTTCAAATGCTGTGCATATTGCTTATGCTTCTTCTATTTGACAAATTCAAACTCTCCTGTCTCCCTGCAAGTCCGAGGGACTTGTAATGTGGTTGTAATTTCAGTTGCATCGCTTGATTTATAATAAAACCCAATGCTATTCTTCTCGTGGAATACGTCCTACTGATCGAATTACGTAAATCTAGTGTCCATTTATTTCCGAGAAAAGTATCAAAAAAGTCCTAAACATATTGCATTGGTGTCAATTCAGTCCTAAACTTTATTGGTTCCAATTCAGGCTAAACCTTTTGCATTTGTGCCAATTGAGTCCATCCGGCCAATTTTGGCTAGAAATCGCTGACGTGGATGCCAATTTTCCTACATGGCACGACTGGCGCTGACGTGAATATTTTTTTGTATTTGTATATATTTTTACTATTTTTTTATTTTTATTTTTTCTCTTTCTTTTTTGATTTTTTTTATGGAGGGCCGCAACACCCTTGCCTAGGGCCGACAGGGCTCTGCCGGACACCCTCGCCGGATCTCAATAAAAAAAAGTGTATAGAAAAGAAAAAAAGAAAAAATTATTACAATTATAAAAATAGTATAATTTCCTGCCAAAATTGGCTAGATGGACTCAATTGGTACAAATGTAAAATGTTTAGGATTGAATTGATCCTAGTACAATATGTTTAGTACTTTTTTGACACCTTTTTCTTTATTTCCTTATTCTATTTGTCTGCGTTTGGTCGTCCGAATTTCTAGTCAGGATAGGACTGGATAGGATGGGATAAGAAATTCAGGGATTGAGTCATTTCCTGTCCACTATTTGGTGAATTGCGGATTTAAAGTCGGATCCTATCCTATCCACTGTTTGGTAGAAACTATATATATCATTATGCTATTTCTAAGCATTTGGAATTGTTAAGTAGACTCATGAAAAACCCACAAATAACACAATGCAAATTCATTGACAGATTCTAAAACTTGGGCCTCTCTAGCCACAAAAAGAGTTTGAATTTAACTTTTCGCCAGGTATTGTCGTCAAACAATGCAACTCGAAGGTGAAATTGCGCTTTGCAAGTCGTGCAATGTGAAAAGGTAAACCCCTCCTAGTAGATCAACAATAAAAAAACAAATTAAAATTTACGCATCCACAGAGCTCATCGTCTGCTTAGAGAGAGCGGTGAGGAAGAAAGAGTTGTCCAGCGTGTCCCTGCTAGAGCCGTCTCCAAAGGTCATCGTCTGCCCAGAGAGAGAGGTGTAGAAGCCATAGCAGTACGTGACTAGGTCGGTGTTGCGCTCGATGACATCTCCGCAAGGTTTTCTAGCACTAAATTAGAAAACCATGCCAACCCACATCAAGACCTTCCAATCGAAGCTGAAGTCAAGCAGCCTAAGCCTAGCTTCTATGCTGTTAATTGAAGACGAGGAGGGATTCGACAGTCAAGTCGCCAGCCGCCGTCGCCGGAGAGGCCGCCCGCCACCGCCGGAGAGGCGGCCCGCCATAATCAGAGAGGTGGCCCACCGCCGGAGAGGCCGATGGGGCGTTGTTGACACCTAAATTCTGACTAACATTTCTAGTCATTTTTCCATAAAATTAGAACTAATTTTAGTTCTTGCAAAAAATAATCATGTAATTTTTCATATTTATTCATGCATTGCATTCAGACTAACGGCGGAAGATTCGAGTTTTAAAACGATGGGCGATTGGACTAGGCACGAATCTTTTGAAAGCTCGGACTTAATCAGAAGAAGAAATATTTCCTCAGGGACTGAATTGCAAATACGTAAAACCTCAAGGACTAAAGTGGAAATATTCAAAACTTGAGGGACTACTTTGCAAATAACCAAAAGATGGAGTTAGTGGAGAAATTAGAAGGGGAGATGGAGAAAGGAAGATGGAGAATGGGAGATAGAGAAAGGAAGATGGAGAATGGGAGATAGAGAAAGGAAGATGGAGAAGGGGAGATTGAGAAAGGAAGATGGAGAAAGAGGGATGGAGAAAGGAAGATGGAGTTAGTGGAAAAATTAGAAAGGTAGATAGAATGAGGGAGTTATAAAAGGAGAAGAGGAGGAGAGTTTTTGAGAGAGTTTAGGAAGAGCTTTGGGAGAAGAATTTTTGGAGAAAAAAATCTTTAGAAGAGAGTTTTTTTGAGAGCTTTGGGAGAAGAATTTTTGGAGAAAATAATCTTTGGAAAAGAAGTTCTTGAGAGCTTGGAGTGAGATATAAAAAAAATCATCAAAGTGAGGTGAGAAAACACTCGTGTGAGAAAGAAGAAAGAGTTTGGTTGAGAGATTTCCCGACCGAGTCCCCCTTGCCAATCCCTTCATCAACACAAAGCCGCAAGTCCATCCCCGTCGTTCGAGCCGTGGTCCAAGGTCCCGATCCACAAGACAATTCAAGGTTCGAACTCGGTAGTCGAATCCGCCAAATTAGGTAACGATTCTAATCTTTTTTAGAATATTCAAAAACTTTGTTACCTAATTGATTGGAATCCCGATTAAATCTTCTCAGACATATCATTCCACCATGCTTAAAAATTGCATCTTCCAAAATTAGCATTATGTAGATAATTGCACGTGTAATCCATCTTGTAAATATTTCGATTAGATTGCATTTTTTTATTAAACTTTCATGGCATACATTGCATGTAGTTTAATTCTTACATTTTCATAAAAAAGAAAATCCCAAAAAAATTGCACTTTTGGACTTTAAGTGAGAATGTATCAAAATTGCCAAATTGAACTTTTTTCGTGAAGTTGGTACCGAAAGGGCATTAATTAAAAATTAATGTAATCAAGTTCCCGGACCCTTAATCTCTGGTTCGTAGAGGTAATTTAGTTCTCCCGCTAATTTACTTAGGTTTCTAATCGGCCTACCAAGAGACGATTAGCGGCGACTCCAAGATAAATCTTTGCATGAAATTGAACCTAAGTTGCGATTTGGTAGAGCTTGGGAGGGTTCTAGCTATGTTAATTAATCTAATTAACTAATTTGGCAATCCATTAACCTAAAATTGGAAAAGCCGATTCTTAGGTCGCGACAGCTTGGCGACTCCGTTGGGGACGTTTTTTTTTTAAGGAGGACTTAGGCCAGAAAATTTTCGCGATAATTGTCCCTTTGCTTGGCAAATTTTGATTGAATTCTCATCCTTAGGTGTTAAATGGTCTTGCAGAATGGGAGTTATAAGGGGAGGAGTGTTTGGCTAACCCCTTTGTTTTGTAGATTGTGGTGTTTGGGAATTCCTTATTTAATTTGTGCACCTTTTGAAGCGGTGTTTGGATTTAACGGTTATGCATGATTAATTTTTTTAGCACTACACCACACACTACCCGTGGCCGAACCCGGGCCACTAGTTTTAAGATGGTATCGAGATTGGATCCTAGCGTTCTCCGTGTGATCACGGTTGAAAGTTAGTCCGAATTCGATCCCGACTCTCTTTTCAAAAATGAGTTTCAAAAGTTAGAACTCGTGCTCGGTAGGATTACCGAAGCGGAGGTTATAATTTTTAACTCGAGAAGCTGAAATTGAAAGACCCGGCTAATCCTGGTTATGTCAAGGGATCACGACTAACTTTGATTATGTGCGCGAGATTGTCGCCTTGTCGCAAGTCTTTCACTTCAATTTGCGAGCCTTTAGGATAGTTAGAATAAGGATAACTCACGAATCATGTGCATGTCTATGTGATTGTTTACTTTCTTATCCTACGGTAAAGTATGACCCCCAACTTCATCTTGTCTTATATCAATTTTTTTTTTTCGAGTCGGTCCATGACATTTGTTAGGTGAGTCAAGTGTCTTAAGCTAAATAGGGTCATGTTTAGTTTGCGTTCTGCATTCCTGTTGTTCAGATATACCTTACTGCTTTGTATGATTTGTTTGATTTCCTTCGGGGCATTTCTGGATTTCAACCATTGAATGAAAAGTGTTTGGAGGATCTTGACCTATCATTTGTAAAATTTTCAGATCAATCCATCATGTTTTCCATTTTCTACTGAATTGATAATGAAGGCAAAGCAATCTGAGTTTTCGGGAAATTTCAGACACTAGTTTTGTTTCACCATTTTCCACTAGTAAAAGTGCCTTTTTGAATGAAGTCAAAACTTGAAAGTGGTATAATGGGCCCTGAACTAGGAAGCTGCAAATTTTCGGACATCAATTCCCAATTTTGATGACCCATTTATCCTCAAAACAGAAACCGGACAAATCTATTTTCTGAACAGAATTTTTGGAAAGGACTATTAAACTGTATCGATTCAGGGGAAATCTGCCCGACCTTTAAACATAAAAGTCATTTATCTGCCTCCTGACCATGTCCTCGTAAAATGTTGCACCATCTCGATCACTCTGTGAATAAATCTGATTTTTGTCGTAAATGTCGACAGAACTGGAATCTGCTGAACAAACCTACTGATTATGGTTGTTTTTGTTTCTGAGTCTAGGGGAAAGTCATGGGCTGGCTCACCATTTTCCACCATCATACTGATCAGGTTAACGAACTTTTGTAGGTGATTCATCAAGGGTACCTCAAACCCTCATATTACTCGGTCAGTAGCAAAGAAAATGGCCGACAGAGCTGAGATTAACGCAATAGTTCAGGAGGCCCTCAAGGAGCACGCGAGTGAAATGACTAGGCAATTCGAAGGGATGGTATCCCAAGCTATGGAAAGAGTGATAGCGAGATTCGCCGCCATGCAGCAGCAGTCCAGTTCTGCCCTGTCACCCACGGCGCCTCCACCGCCTCCTCCGGTGGACGATCCTAACAAAGGCACGGGTCGTGTCCCCATACACACTTTGCCGCTGGAGGACGTTATTCTATTTGGTGTTAGCCCGGGAACATCACCTGTTATCTCAATACCCCAAGCCAGCCCTATGGCCAGGGGAATGAGCGAAGAAACCTTGAAAGCCATAGCCCACATGGAGAAGAGGATACGAGAGGTGGAAGGCACACACAACATACCCCAGGTTGACCTATCCGTCTTCTCAAAGGTCAATGTACCAGAAAAATTCAAGATGCCTGACTTCGAGAAGTACGATGGCACTTCCAATCCGGTTCAGCATGTCCAAATGTATCAGGCGAGGATGAACAAGTACGTGGTAAACGGCCCTCTAATGATTCAGACTTTTCAGGCCAGTCTGAAGGATGCAGCCATGAGGTGGTACACAGACTATGAGGTCTATCGCATGGAGGATTGGGAAAAAATGGCCAATGCGTTTGTCAAGCACTTCAGTTTCAATCTAGATGTCCTCACTACCAGGGAGGACCTCGAACAAGCAGAGTTGAAGAAGGGTGAGACAGTTAAGCAGTATGCTACCAGGTGGAGGAATGTCGCCTCCCAACTGAAGCCGGTCCCGCCTGAAAGGGAACTCATGAGACTGTTTGTCTCCACCCTCCCTCAAACAATGCGGTCGCGTATCCTGGGAACCGCAGCAACGTCGTTCAGTCACCTCATCGCAATGTCAGAAGAGGTGGAAATTGGCATGAAAAAAGGATGGTACAGAGAAACTGGCTCACGCACAAAGCGATTCCCAGCCAAGAAGGACAGAGAGCCAGACTCGCAGGTGAACATGACTTATGTCCAGAAACCTCCAGTTCAGACACCTAAAGTACAAGTCTCTAATCGGCAGGCGGCCAACTTCGGTTCGCATGATCAGGGACGATATCAGCGAAGGAACCGTCAATTTTCGCCTGTTCCTGGAACTCCATCCCATGTATTGACTGTGTTACGCAAGAAGGAGCTCCTAACTACTGAGCCGTTGCGGCCTGGTTATGCGACTTTTCCAAAATATGACCCATCGAAGAAATGTGATTATCATCGGGGGGAGCCTAGGCATGACACAGATGATTGTTCAGTACTCAAGAATTGTATTCAAGACTTGCTCGAATCTGGGGCATTTTCCTTCCAGACGAATAGCCAACCGAATGTGCAGAGTAACCCGCTCCCGAATCATTCGGGAAATGCTTGAAGAATCATCGGTGTGGATGGGCGCAGGCCCACATGAGTAACATTCTTATGTTCTTGAATTTCCCTACGCGGGAACCTTTATTTCTTTCTAGGACTTCTCATTCCAATCATGTTAGGATTTCCCTTTCAATAAGATGTAACCTTTTGATTCATAATCAATAAAATTACAGAAGTTTTTTTTCATCATTTTTTGGAATCTTATTGAGGCATACCAAACCAACCCGATGACGATAACCAACAATTGAAAAATTTGTCATCTATGGTAAGCACTGAGGGTTGGGCTTCTCAAGATTTCTCGTCCCAAAGTTTTTGAAAATAAAAAGCTTTTCAAAGAAATTTTTTTATAAAAAAAAAAAAACGCATGCAGTTTAACCTGTTTGTCTTACTGACTCATCTACCATATGTCTTGGCATTAATCCGAGGGCAAGGAACAGATTCATAACTCGAACAGTGAGCTAGTCCGACCGATCCTTAGACAATCCTGCGCAATCCCTACATATGTTTCGAGCCTCGTAGCTCACGGTCAAGCCAGAAGTCCCTGACCGATCCCAGTACATCGACTAGTTAAGGCAGATCCAGGCTTCACCAATGATCATTTCCCGTGCTAGGCGATTGAGCTATTGGTCAACCTGAGTCTGATTGGCATTAGGCCTGATCAAGTCGAAATGCGAGAAATGAACGGATGTAGTCATCCTTGGCTGGAGGAGATCTCAAGAATGGGCCAAGAAGAGATTGCCTTGTGACTTTGCCGCATCAACCACTATGACACTGCAATCTTAACTAACAGCGAACCATCTAGAGAATTCAGGATTGAGGCAAGCTTAAGTATTGCAAGAGATCACGTCGGTCTTATCAGTCAAGTTATTCAGGGGCAACATCCCGACCGCCAATCCAACACGGTCCCATCGAATGATGCTAGACAGACGAACCAAGAGGTAAGTTTTCTTTTTCCGAACTTGATTGACTCAAATGACATTTTCTCCTCTTTGCCTTGCAGATAACAAAACTAGGGGCATGTCAGCTGTTGATGACATTAGCAAATCAACTAACTCAATTGAGTTATGGTGAAACCTTGATCGGAGTTCACTGGCGATATGGCTATAACCATGTTCATTCGCGGCTTACCATCTCTACTGTGCCCCTAGCGACGCTCTTACTCACGACCACCAATCATGCCATTCCTGGTGATCATGAATCATTGACCGTTAGCCATCCGTACATGGCCGAAAACTAAGAGGCTGGCCCGGTTGATCCTGAGACAGTCCATGCATGAGTGCCAAGATAGGAAGCATGACCCTAATTTTCTATCGCCAAAGCAAATGAATGATCAGGATATCATGGGTCTTCGCCTGCTTTTTAGAACTCCATTCACGCACCCTTTTCTCGTGCAGGATCAAGCACAGGAATGATATGCCTATCAAAGCTGGAAATCAAACTTCCAACTCAGGGCATACCTAGAGGCAATCTCGGATTATGCTACCCGACATAGTCTATTCTGAAAGACAGAAAGCGAGACAAATCCAAGACGGTCTAACCTCAAGAGAGAGTATATCTTGCATGGCCTGATCATTTTTTGAAATAATGACCCTCTATTTTTCCTCCTTGCAGGGTCAAGTGGTGAAACGCGTCATTTGCCAAGCCCGGAATCAAATTCTAAACATCGGTCATATCTGGGGGGAATTGCAGATTTTTGCAAAGCTACAATCATCCGACATGATCCATTCTGACGAAAATGGGGCAAATCGATAGCGAACCCTCACTTGGATAAAGGGAGTTGTGTTTTCTCTGTCTCATGATATTTTCAAGATAACACTCATACTTTCCTTCTTACAGGAGCACACGACCGACATGATGGTCAGCACCAATGAACAACCAGAGCATCTCGGGTCTTTACTCGACTTATTATTCGTTCATGTGTCTCCTTGTGCAGGGAAAAGTCAGGGGTAATTCATTCCTCGACACGAGGACTAAGCTCCCTAACTTGTTTGGTCCATTCACGCGTTCTGGGGCAACTCAATTTCTCTCGTTCCCAAGAATTCTTTTTCATACTTGCACGGTCTGATCCTTAAGCAGAAGCATAAGATTTTCATGAAATATGATTGATGCTCGAAATGGCTCACACATTGCATGATTTATTCATGACTATTCTTCATGTTCAATTTACCAACTCTGAATAGGGAGCATGAATTGCATATGATGCATCGAATGTACAAATGGGGCATGACAGGATGACGAAAGGCAAGTCATTTCCACACACGTCCTGCGTTTTTAATCCCCAGTGAGTTGAGAGGTAGCTAGATTTCTGCATTCTCAAGGTAAAGGGTTTTCTCGCGAAAGGTACGATAGCCGAAGTGACGGAGGCATTCAGTTCTCTATCCAAACACTACAGGTTATCCATTGCAAACCCCTTGAGCGGCGGTTTCATTTCTTTACCCCTATCAAGAACCACCCTACATCGGGGTCTAGACGAGGCAATTCCTGCAGAACATGAGGTAAATGGTTAGAAATTGTCTTGCTCAGACTAACATCAATCTTTCGAGTTTTGCTTTGCATTATACTCAAACTTTAACTCAAGTGTCTTAAGATGATGAAGAGCATTCATTTCTCTATCCTATACACTCTACCCTTTGCATAGCCCACTTGAGCCTACAAATTCATTTCTTAAACCCTTGTTGGTGATCATTGCTCATTCCAACGTGAAGACGGTGCCATCCCCAAGGGGCAGAATTGAAGAGAATCGGGTCAACAGAGAATTCCCGAATGAACTCATCTCATGTGCTAGATTTTTCATGTAATGTCTGGCATAATTTTTGTAAATTGTCTTATTGTTGTAATTCCTTTAAAAAAAAGGGGAATTCAAATCACGGGATTGTCAAAAAAGAAGAAGACGCAAGTGTAGCCTAAAAGAAAAGGGCCCGCTCCTGAAAAAAAATAATCAAGACGTCAAAAAAAAAAGGATAAAAATTCAAGACGTCGAGACAAAAAGAAAAAACGGGAGCCGGGAGTAAGAAAAGCGAAAGCTGATCTCACAGAAAATCTCGGGCATTAAAAAGCAAAGTGCCTATCAAAAGCAAGGCCAATGTCCATTCAAACTCTTGTTCCCTTGTAAAGTACTTCCAAATTTTCAATATACATATTTGCATTTTTGTAAATCCCCAATGGGTCGACTCGTAAATAAAAATCCTAGAGGATCCAAATTGTAAAATGTAATCCTCGACTGAATTTATGCCATCTTCAAGCAATGATGGAATCAGCGGAATCAAATCTGGAAGGCCAAGATTGGTGATAAGGCAACAATGATCATCAACATCAAGCCATTCTCATATACTTTCTGAGCTAAAACGAGCCTTTTCGTTTCTCAGTCCCAAATCCCAACATACGTTACAACCCTTGGAAGTCTCTTTTGATTAGGGCATTTGAGTTAACGTAGAGTTGAATGATTTTAAGTATCGCTCGAAGAAATTCGAGCAAGATTATTTCTCTCTCATTTTTGCAGGGTTCTTGACTTGTAAACTCAGAGCAGATGATGAAGATTCTCTTTCAAAAAGCCTTGACTCCATGGAGAGTCCCCTTTTGTGAACCTTTGACCTAGCCCTCATTACGGTCCTAATCAAGACCTCCAAATCGGCTCGGTCGTACCAATTGCGAGATTACTCAGACCCTTGTCGAATACGATGATGGTAAGATTGAGTGATTCTCTTGAAACCTACAGCCAGGGTAAACAACTTTTCTCGAGAGTGAGAAAGCCCTTTTGGACTAAAGTTCCCCATTCAGGTTACATTCGAGGCATTCATAATGTAATGACCTCCCTAGGTAGAATTGGTAATGCAAACTTGACAAAATAGTTTTGCATGAACTGCATTATAAATTATATACATTTTGTTCTAATCATTGCAAACTTAGCCGAATAGTTTTGAATGAACCAATTGAATTCTAGAATGTACGCTTGTACGTGTTACCTCTAACACTATCTGATAGGTAGTGCATTCCCAATGTTCGAGTTACCTTCTGAGGTCTCGAAATTCATCCAAGGATTATTGAATGAACAAACCCTGCTGGTAAGTGCCCACCAGGCGATCTTCCAAGCTCTCAGGTAACTATATCTTCAACCTGCACCTTTCAAAAGAGTGAATTCTGATGATTGTCAAGGTGCTCGAATCCATTGCGGCACATATGATCACTCAAGTACCCACTTTCTTCAGTGAAGCGTGATTTTTATGAAATACATGTCGCATTAGCATTGGTTTGTCTATGCGCATGATTATACTTCGAGTGAAAAGACAGGTATGACCCAGTCAGCTTGTCCTTCCCTTAGCCGTTTGCTCAAAGAATCCAGGTAAGTTTTCTAAATCCTTTTCAAATTGACAGCTCTGCTAACTTTAGTTGTCATTTTGATCCTTTCAGTTCACGATCGACCTACTCTCGTGTTCTTGATCTTTATCTTTACCCAATTCACGATCGACCTGCTCTCGTGTTCTTGATCTTTACCCAGTTCACGGTCGACCTGCTCTCGTGATACCTTTACCCAAGTCACAATCGACATGCTCTTGTGGTCTTGGTCTTATCTTTATCCAACTCATGATCGACCTGCTCTCATGAGGTTTTTACCCGGTTCACGATCGACCTGCTCTCGTGATACCTTTACCCAAATCACAATCGACATGCTCTTGTGATCTTGGCACTACATTTCCAACTCACGGTGACCCGCTAAAACGATGGTGGTCCCAAGAGAAATTTTACCGACTCACGAAGACCCGCTAAAACGATGGTGGTCTCGAGAGACATTTCTGACTCACGGCGTCCCGCTAAGACGATGGTGGTCCCGAGAGACATCTTACTAACTCACGGTGACCCGCTAAAACGATGGTGGTCCCAAGAGAAATTTTACCGACTCACGAAGACCCGCTAAAACGATGGTGGTCTCGAGAGACATTTCTGACTCACGGCGTCTCGCTAAGACGATGGTGGTCCCGAGAGACATCTTACTAACTCACGGTGACTCGCTAAAATGATGGTGGTTCCAAGAGAAATTTTACCGACTCACGAAGACCCGCTAAAACGATGGTGGTCTCGAGAGACATTTCTGCCTCACGGCGTCCCGCTAAGACGATGGTGGTCTCGAGAGACATCTTACTAACTCACGGTGACCCGCTAAAACGATGGTGGTCCCAAGAGAAATTTTATCGACTCACAAAGACCCACTAAAACGATGGTGGTCTCGAGAGACATCTTACTAACTCACGGTGACCCGCTAAAACGATGGTGGTCCCAAGAGAAATTTTACCGACTCACGAAGATCCGCTAAAACGACGGTGGTCTCGAGAGACATTTCCAGCTCATGGCAACCCATTAAAACGATGGTGGTCCCAAGAGACAAAATGGTGCAGCTTGAACCATAACTCAAGCACATTTCATAATCAACATATCTTGCGCTGTCTCGCATCAGAAAGAAATCTCTGATAACAGGTAAGGCCCCAGTACCTTAAGATCCTTGTATCCCCAAGAAGGAGCTTGGAAATTAAGGGAATCATCAGCATCACGAAGTGTCTGGTAAGACAGATTTTTTATATGCGATCCATGTGCAGGTTTCCCTATTCTATTCCGTGGAAGAGAGAAGCCTGGGCATGTTTTTTAATTACAGTCTTGCATTTCATGCATCATCTTTATCTGCATAAAAAATGGGATTAAAACCCCACCCAAAAAATAATCATTCATCAATTGCATTGTCAAAATTTAGGTTCAATCTTGTCTTTGAGCGAAACCTCTGCGAGCCTCCACTCAAAGAGGGGCAGCTGTTGACACCTAAATTCTGACTAACATTTTTAGTCATTTTTCCATAAAATTAGAACTAATTTTAGTTCTTGCAAAAAATAATCATGTAATTTTTCATATTTATTCATGCATTGCATTCAGACTAACGGCGGAAGATTCGAGTTTTAAAACGATGGGTGATTGGACTAGGCACGAATCTTTTGAAGGCTCGGACTTAATCAGAAGAAGAAATATTTCCTCAGGGACTGAATTGCAAATACGTAAAACCTCAAGGACTAAAGTGCAAATATTCAAAACTTGAGGGACTACTTTGCAAATAACCAAAAGATGGAGTTAGTGGAGAAATTAGAAGGGGAGATGGAGAAAGGAAGATGGAGAATGGGAGATAGAGAAAGGAAGATGAAGAAGGGGAGATTGAGAAAGGAAGATGGAGAAAGAGGGATGGAGAAAGGAAGATGGAGTTAGTGGAAAAATTAGAAAGGTAGATAGAATGAGGGAGTTATAAAAGGAGAAGAGGAGGAGAGTTTTTTGAGAGAGTTTAGGAAGAGCTTTGGGAGAAGAATTTTTGGAGAAAATAATCTTTGGAAAAGAAGTTCTTGAGAGCTTGGAGTGAGATATAAAAAAAATCATCAAAGTGAGGTGAGAAAACACTTGTGTGCGAAAGAAGAAAGAGTTCGGTTGAGAGATTTCCCGACCGAGTCCCCCTTGCCAATCCCTTCATCAACACAAAGCCGCAAGTCCATCCCCGTCGTTCGAGCCGTGGTCCAAGGTCCCGATCCACAAGACAATTCAAGGTTCGAACTCGGTAGTCGAATCCGCCAAATTAGGTAACGATTCTAATCTTTTTTAGAATATTCAAAAACTTTGTTACCTAATTGATTGGAATCCCGATTAAATCTTCTCGGACATATCATTCCACCATGCTTAAAAATTGCATCTTCCAAAATTAGCATCATGTAGATAATTGCACGTGTAATCCATCTTGTAAATATTTCGATTAGATTGCATTTTTTTATTAAACTTTCATGGCATACATTGCATGTAGTTTAATTCTTACATTTTCAAAAAAAGAAAAACCCAAAAAAATTGCACTTTTGGACTTCAAGTGAGAATGTATCAAAATTGCCAAATTGAACTTTTTTCGTGAAGTTGGTACCGAAAGGGCATTAATTAAAAATTAATGTAATCAAGTTCTCAAACCCTTAATCTCTGGTTCGTAGGGGTAATTTAGTTCTCCCGCTAATTTACTTAGGTTTCTAATCGGCCTACCAAGAAACGATTAGCGGCGACTCCAAGATAAATTTTTGCATGAAATTGAACCTAAGTTGCGATTTGGTAGAGCTTGGGAGGATTCTAGCTATGTTAATTAATCTAATTAATTAATTTGGCAATCCATTAACCTAAAATTGGAAAAGCCGATTCTTAGGTCGCGACAGGCGTAGCGAAGAGGGGGTGGCTTGAGCGATGGACAAGAGAAATCCTATCCGGCTCTATCCCACCCCTCCTCCCTAGGACAATTTTATCCTCCCTATATCCCCCTATATCCTGTTCAAGACAACTACCAAACATGGGATATGATACAATATATCCTATCCTGAGTTTTATCCGGACGACCAAACGCAGCCTTTATGTTATTGTTCGAATGCTTACACAAGCGGTGTGGGAATAGACTATACATATTGAGATAATGCAAACTATGTTTCGTTTCAGTTGGAGAAATAAATTGTAAGAATATCAATTGCTATATATGGTGTTATATGGGTTATCTTCTAAAGCACGATAGATGTTTTAAACAAGCCATTTTGTTCAATTATTAGACCTTGGGGGCGGCGGCGGCGGTTGGGGATGTTTAGGAATTATTGAATTTGGATGTCAAATAACTTCTGGAAAGCATTTTGAACTTTTTCTAGGCAAGGTCATCATATGGTGGCAAGAGTGATGATGCCGTCTCCCCCACGTGATTTCCCAAGCAAACCGAGTAACTCCCGTTAAGTGGGATTTGGCTTAGCAAGCGAATGAGATTTTTATTTTTTTTGAAATTAAAAAAGAATAAAAACATGAAAGATAGATTTATCAAAACAATTAAATGGCCAATATTTAGATGATCACGATATAAAAAGATTAGCTCTCAGAAAATATTATCTATGTAACTAGACGGATTTAAAGAATTGAAATGTGCATACTATCTGCTACAATTGACCGAATATTGGACCTAACGATTAGAATTTCATGTGTAAAGATGACGTGCGAGTATAATATCTTATATTTTCAATGGACATGCTAAAAATTATGTACTTTAAATTCACTTCGATTCATATCGTCCTCGACTTTACCAATGTCAATGTTCCTAGACGTGTCAATCAATGCTAGAAGTTACCATCCCTCATGTCACCAAGTTTTGTTAAACCACGTGAACTCGCTAACTGTCCATTTTATGAAATTGATACACTCTCATCAAATCTAACTAATTTTTCCAGGAACATCAGCATGACTGATATGTTGCTAATTTTCCTAACGTGACGTCATTATTATGTGGCCGTTGTATCCACATTTCAGTAAAAACCTTTATCAATTAAATGGCGATACGAATTGATTGCATATAGTCGGTTTGTCAAAGAACTGTGAAAGAGAATTAACTGTGCATGACTTTGGGTTCATTGACCAAATATACATTCATATTCCAAATTTAAATGATGCGTGCGGTATTAGACCGTTTCTCCAATTAGGGAGTCATCATCTGTCGGTTTTTCATCCGTTGAGATCAACAATACACGATAAAAAATAAAATAAAAAAGTACGAACCTAATATCGTCAATGAATTGAATCTTTCAATTTGTGTTCCTCTCAAATTAGATAGATCGTGCAACGACAGATACTACTATACTAAGCTCAGTCAATATCTGACTCGATTTAATCTCCTAATACTAGGATCCAAACCCTAATTAATTTCATTACGCGCATCCTAAATTGAAATAATTGTTGAGAGTATTCTTTTGGTGGTAATTTAATGCGCGAACAACATAGTAAAAAGACCCCTAAATATGGACCCGTGCGAGGGACCAACAATAGTCACGTTGCTGTCTTATCTTCAAGTCCAAGTTGATGTAAGAAATTTCGAGCATTCAAATCCTTCGTCAAATTTGCCAAAAAAAAAAAAAAAACCTTTTGTCAAAATTCGGTCATGAAGAAGACTAAGGTGGGTTGTCGCTGACAAGTGGCATTATCTATAGACGTCCAACATTATCTTCGGCAGAAAATCGCCGGCATGACCAAGAATAGGGTGACTTGACAAAAGAAAGTATACATAACGTATCATCGACGTTATTTATTATTATGTATTCGTTGTAATTCATAAAATATGTAAAATCCTGCAACTTGTTGTCCAATAAATCCTGCAGCTAGAAGGTTTGCTACCGCGAGATCAGAAACATCTTATTGTGTCTTATAGGCATTAGCAAGCATAACCATTCGGTTTAAGAAAAAATTCCAAATAAGGGCCTGAAGTGGACATTGTTTCAAATAAGGTTCTGAAATGCTCTCATTCTCATTGTTTCAAAGGACCTGACCAAGGACATTTTTGTTATTTATTTTTTTGATTTTTTTTCCTTTTATCCTTTTCTCTTTTTCCTTTTTTTTCTTTCTTTCCTCTTTTTTTTCCCCTTTCTCGTCGTTGGTGGCCGGCCATCAGGTGATGGCCGGCCACTGTCGAGGGCCTCGTCCAGGCGAGCCGAGGGCTGCCCTCGTCGGCCTCGCTTGAAAAGCTTGAGCCTTTTGTGTCTGTGTGAGTTCGACAAGAGCCATTCCTTTTCAGCGATGGGTGAAGAACAGAGAGAAAATCCTAATTTGGGTCATGGGGAGGTCTTCAAGAAAACGCGAATGCTGAAGCTTTGATTTGGGTTGCGCTTCATTCTTCTTCTTCGTTGTTGCTGTTGTTCTTCTTCTTCCTCGTCTTCACTTCTTTTTCGCCGGATCTGGGCGAGGGTAGCCCTTGGCTTGCCGGTCTCGAGGTGGCCTTGCCCAGCCCTCACCTGGCCAGGGCGAGGACTGCCCTTGGCTCACCGGCCTCAAGGCAGCCTTGCCCAGCCCTCGCCACCGGTGAGAAAGAAGGAAAAAAGAAAAAAAAAACAAAGAAAAAAGAAATGGGAATGAAGAAAACCAAAAAGAAAAAGTAAAAAACTCAAAATAAAAAGGTACATGACGAAAATGCCATTTGTCAGGCCCTTTTTTAAAACAATAAAGGCACTTCAGGCTATTCTTTTAAATAAGATCCACTTCATGTCCTTATTAGAGAAAATGAGTGCATCTCAAGCCTTTATTTGAAATTTTCTCTTTGATTTAATATATCATTTGTATTATTTTCAGAAAAGCCATTTATATTCCACTCATAAATTGCGTTAGGTGAATACTTATTTTGAATTCGGTGTGAAAAATGAAAAGGTTATAGTAATGGAAACTTACAGAAATAATATATAAAAATACCAAAGGCGATAATCGACACTCTCTTGCATGTATTTGGTTATCAAGTCACTAGTCACTACGTCCCAAAGTGTACTTATTTTTTGTGGTCGCATAAGTTTAGGTTAAAAAACTTAGTGAGAGTATTCTCGGATTATTTAAATTATCTCATAGAAAAAGACTATTTGGATTTATTTTATATTTCTGCATTTTCCGAATCTTGTATTGCACGTATTTGACTTCCTTCCTTTAGTACAAAATATTTGAAACGTTCCAAAATGTGCTCATCATACTCACATTTAAATTCACGCTTTTTATGATTTTTTTTAGAATTCAAATATGAATTTTGAAGAGCAAGTAAAAAAGTTATTTTTGACTTTTTCCTATAAGCCTTAACAAACAGCCTCGAGCTCTTCTCTATCAAGCTTCAATTTAGTTTGGTCAAGTTCCGTACATTTTGAATCCTTGTTTTCCCGTTAAATTGAAGGGAAAAAAAAAAAAGATGTTACCTTGGGTTTTAAATACTAATACAGAAGAGAAATGATATTCGCTATGATATGTGTGAGGAAGTGAGCCAACCAAGAACAATCGCAATAACAAAATCCAAGTAGTAAGGAGGATTCAAAGAGAGTAATTACATCAAGATTTACGTGGAAAATCCTTCTAATGTAAAAGGGAAAAATCAACGAGATAATGGAAGTTGCTAATCAACTTCAATAAAGAGTATAAGAACAGAGCCGAAAGATTCGGGAATGGCAAACGGCATCGACCGGCGGCCTCGAAGGTTTTTGGTGATCTATGTTCTCTGGTGTGTACTCTGTTTCTGATGCGAATGAGCTCGAGTGGCTGGGACGGCTGGCGGCGATCGGAGGCGGTGTACGGTGGATTGGCGGTGATCGGGAGGAAATCCGGAGCAAAAATGGCCTTCGGATATGGCTTCCTGCCGAGAGAGATTTCCGGTTGTTGTCTGTGTTGTTGTTGTTGCTCCATCCCTTTTTCGTTGGGCTCTTTTGTGACTCCTTTCTTGCTCCAGTTGCTCCCGTTCTCCATCATGCGCGCGCCTCAGCATAGAAGTAAAGATGGAAAGAGGCCTGGCTTGTTCTATTCCGTGGGCTCCTCTGATGGGCCCTACAAAATGGACTGTATACTGCATAGGGCCGAACCTAAGGGCTTTCCTCTTCTCTTTTTCCATTTTTTTTAATTTTTATTAATTATAATTACTTCTTTTCCTTCTTTTTTACTATTTTTATTTCTTAGCTTTTCTTTTTTGCAAAAAGATAACCTTAATTTTCCCGACAAAAATTCAGGTGCCAACGTTGAGTTCTTTCAAACATGGAAAGGTGAAAGAACATGAGAAAAGACAAGAACTATTCGTTTCTATCATAGAAAATAAGACGATTTTTAAATGCAACTTAACAATAGTACGATAAGAGGGATATTGTTCGCTCCATCTTTTCCTATTTCCAGTACAAACAAAACACATAAAAGGTTAC
This sequence comes from Lenwebbia sp. NSW1173648, assembly GCA_029784005.1. Classification (NCBI taxonomy): domain Eukaryota; kingdom Viridiplantae; phylum Streptophyta; class Magnoliopsida; order Myrtales; family Myrtaceae; genus Lenwebbia; species Lenwebbia sp. NSW1173648. Next base: position 8,515,987 of record JARCGZ010000005.1, read on the forward strand.
ATTACTGATAGTGTCGCACAAGTATCTGATTGCATGGGCAACTCTTTATTGTTCAGCGCCTTCCCGATATGTTCCATCTTTTTGCCATTCTATTGGAGTAGTATAAGAACCACTTAGGGCGCTCATGGTAACCATTCTGTTCCAGAAATAGATTTTCTATTTCTAGTTTCTGGATGAGTTTTTGAGCAAAAAAATGCGTTTGATAACGATATAAATTTTTTTTTATCTTGGAATAGAAGATGGTTTGACAACAGTTGAAAATTTCTACTTCTAGAAATTATTATTTACTATTTAAAAATTAAAATTTATTTTTTATTTTTTACTCTGGCGGTGGGCGGTGGTGGGCAGCGGCTGCTGGCGATGGTTGCGGCGACCGGCGAAGGGTGGCGGTGGGCGGTAGAGGTTGACGGTGGTTGGCGGCAGGCAGTGGTTGGCGGGTGGAGGGGTTGGCGGCGGCGGCAGGGGGTGGGTGGCGGCGGGTGGTGGTTGACAGAGGTGAAGTTCGGCGGTGGGCGATGGTTGGTGGCGGCGGTGGTCAGGGCGGTGGGTGGAGGTTGGCGGCGGCCGACGGAGGGTGGCGGTGGACGGAAGAGGTTGGCGGCAAGTACTGGTCAACGGTGGGTGGCGGCGGTAGGCGGTGGGTGGTGGCTGCCGGGGGTGAGGCGGGGGGTGACGGCGAGCGGCGGTGGGTGGTGGTCGGTAGCGGCGGTGGCCGCCGGTGGGCGATCGAGGTTAGTGGTTGGCGGGGGCGAAGGTCGGAGTTGGGCAGTGGTTGACGGCTGCGGCCGGCAGTGGTCTCGGGGTGGGCGGCGGGCGGAGTTTGGCGGCGGCCGGCGGAGGGTGGTGGTGGGCGGCAGAGGTTGGCGGTGGTCGGCGGCGGCGGAGTCGACTGTAGTTGGCGGAGGCATGCGGTGGGTGGCGGCGGCAGGCAGTGAGGCGGGGGGCGACGGCGGGTACTTGAGAAAAAGTGAGGAGTTATTATTTCTGAGTTCTGTTTCTCGAAGAAGCTATAATTTTTTTTTCTGATATCCCTTCCAAATCTATTTTTGAAACAAATTTTTGTTCTAGAAATAGAAAAATAAAATTACGTTACCAAACGAGTTTCTGTTCCAAACCTGTTCTAGAAATAGGTTTGGAACAGAAACAGAGAAGTAGAATAGTTGTCATACACCCCCTTACTCTTCTCGTCAATGATCAAGTTCCCTAGCACAACGCCGATAAAAAAACTCGACTCCAACACCTATTAGCACAAATTTCCAATCCAAGTTGAACGGAGACTCTTCGCCGATTTCTTCCTGGCGAGATGGCAGCAATGGTAAGTTATCCCCAACTGCTGTGCATTTTTTTAGCAAAGGACTTCCGCATAACCCCTCATTCAAGGCAAATGAATCCATCGCGAATGTGTTGAACTGGCTCCCTTGCTGTATTGGTCCTACCAGTTGATTATGAGAGACATTGAGAGATGAAAGAAATGTAAGTTGGGTTAGCTGTTGAGGGATCTCTCCTGAGAGCTTATTTTGAGAAAGATCTAGAGATTCCAGTCTTGTCAGATTGCTAAGGAATGCGGGATTGAACCGGAGAGAATGTTGTTCGAAAGGTTTAGTAGGAGAAGTGACTTCAAATCTCCAATGACAACAGGTATGCATCCTTCAAATTTATTATTGGAGAGGTCAATTCCCCTAAGGGCATATGGAACCTTCGGGTATTCCCTTTCTATGCCTTTGTCCATCAATTTCATTCCATAATCGACAGTTTGTTCAAATGAATACGAGGACGAAGTGATCTCTGCTAAAGTATTCATATATTCCAATCTATCTTGACCAACTGGTACTTTCATGTCATGGAAACTTTGCAACAACTGGGAAGGAAGTTCACCATTGAAACTATTGTCAGAAAGGTCCATAATATGCAAATTGCTAAAATTAAACTGGCTTCGATATGTTTCTATTGGGCCATGGAACTTATTGGATTTCAAGATAACAGCTTTCAGCTCAGTCAACTCTAATAGCCACAAATGGAACCCGTCAAAAATTTGATTGTAACCAAGGTTCAAATACTCCAGCAATTTACAATTCGCCAAAGATCTTGGGACAGACCCTTGCAATCGATTCTCTGTGAGGTCAATAACATTCAACGCACAACCTTTTGGATAAGCCTGAGGAATGCTGCCCTCAAGTTTATTTTTCCTAAGATCCAAAACTGCCATAGAATGAATGTTTTTGAGACATGAAGGAATTGTGCCATTCAGACTATTGTTGGACAAGTCAAGAACGACGAGGGACTTGGCCTTGCAAATAGATTGAATTTCCCCGAAGAGGATGTTGTTGGAGATATTGTAATAAGCCACTGAAGGAGGTGGAGTAGGGAGTTCCGTTTTGAGCGAGTTAGAACTAATGTCAAGATAGGTCAAGTTAGGTAGTAGCAAATTGATGCGGTTGTCCACATAGCCAGTTCGAAAATTGTGAGAAAGATCCACATACCACAAGGATTCACTGCTACCATTCCACATCCAAGTAGGAATACTCCCACCGATTTGATTGTGTGAAAGATCTATCCACTGTAATCTGCTTAGGTGGCCTCAAAGCTTGGGGAACTCCTGTAAGTTGCACGACTCTAAACTTAAACGGAAAAGTTTTGGAAGCGTGGCATTCATCTCAGTCTTGCTAACAAAAGATATGTCATTGAAGTCCAAATATAATCCTTCCAAGTTCTTGAGTCTGTGCAAATCCACGGTGGCACTCAAATTATTCCCGCCAAGATCCAGAAATTCAAGATCCTTGGGTTCCCATAATGAGTTTGGGATCTCACCTTGTTAATTGTTGGATGAAAGGTCAAGGATAACCAACCGTGTTAGGTTCCCGAACGAAGATGAAATTGGACCACTTAGCTGAGCATCTGTCAAAAGTAATGAATCATGGACGGTTAGTTTGGCTACTGATTGATTCTTGACATTTCTATTTCTTTTTCTTTCTTTTTTTTGGTTAAGGAACCTTGCTACTAGTTGAAATATTACCTGAAAGTTCCAAATCTGTCAGTTTTGCCACGTTGACAAGCCAATGCCAAATACCACAGCTGAAATTAGTAGAAGAGAGATATAGAGTTGACAACCGGTAAGATTAGCAAAGGAAGTAGGGATTTGGCCCTGAAATTTATTTCCTGATATATCCAGATAAGCGAGCTCAGAAAGATTACCCAGTGAAGTGGGAAGTGAACCCAAGAAATAACAATCCGAAATTGATAACTCATTTAAGAAAATGAGGTTTCCGATCGAAACAGGTATTTCCCCCAAAAAATTCGTTCCCGAAAGAGACAATGATTTCAGGCGATTACCCCAATGTAGTTCGGGAATAAAACCAGAAAGGTTGGGATTATAGTTGATGTCGAGGACTTCTAGGTTTGGTAACTGAAATATGCTCACCGGAAATTCTCCATGCAATAGACAATCTGCAAGTTTAAGCGACTTCAAAGAGGACAAGTTTCCTAGCTCATGAGGGAATGGTGATGGCATGCTTCTATAAGAGAGATTAAGTTCTCTAAGCATAGTTAAGTTCCTAACAAAGCTGTCTACATTAGGCATCTCAAGATCCCACCCCCCAGACAAATCAAGAGAAATTAATCTTGAGAGTCGTGACATATCCGATGGGACTTTCCCTGAAAAGGATGAACAAGAGAGATTAAGGTAATGTAACCTAGAAAGATTGCCAAAACCGTATGGAATTGAGGAAAAGTTGAAGTCATTGAAAGCGAGATTGAGCGATTCCAAGTGGAGTAGGCGAAAGAGGCTGGTATTGGACTTTATGGTACCAAAGAGGCAGCTGTAACTGAGGTCGAGGCCTGTCACATGACCAGTGGCCTCATCGCACTTTATGCCATTCCATGAGCAGCAATCTCCATGTCCATCTGGCAGCCATGATTCAACCTTCAGATAATCACAATCCGAATTTCTTCTGTTTACTGACAGAAGAAAAAAAAAAATTTCTTCTGTTGATTCTAATACTTTGCTTGAAGTCCATCAATGCATAGCTCTCATCCGGATGGCATAGGGAATTAGCAAAGGAAGTAGGAAGCACAACAAGGAAGACGATCCAAGCACAAAGCATGAAGAATATGGAGGGAGCCATATTTCTGTGTTGTTTTCCTGGTTTTTGGTAGAGTTTGTTTTCAGCGAAGAACCTATTATAGGCAGGGATAAGCATTTCGATCGTTGAAATTTCATGCTGATTTGGCTATTCATACACTATGCAATACACTACCAAAGTTTTCGTTTTCAGACGTGTCTGATAGTGTGTTAATTAACGCGTTTTCAATCCAAATTCCAAGCATTCATAATTAACATTCACCCAAGATAAGCTGCAGAAAATTATTCATACTCGCAAGCTCCCAAAACATAATGGAAGAGGAAATGAAAGATAATCCAAGCAAAGAGAAAAATCTTGAACCTAAGATCAGCAAAGATAGGAATGGTGGGGGAGGGGGAGAGGGAGGGAGAGAGAAAAAAGGGAAAGACTTGAGGAGGCGAACTAGGTCAACATGCACAAGGTACAAACTAGGTCCGATTCTCATGCATGCCGCGATTGATCGGTCATGCGCAATCACAATTGCACAGCTAACATCTCATATTTTTTTCCACATAAATGACCAAAATTGAGAGGTTGTCCATCTTCCAATTTGACGAATCAGAGTATTCCTAGTCCTCGAATCATAAAAATAAAAGATTAAATTACAAATTGAAAATATTTTCAGATTCTATATCTACTCGTATATGAAAATTATGATAAAATATACGTGATCGCAATGAAGTATTATATATGGCATGCCTATTATTCAGCCAGACAATTACAGGCACTCATGGACATATTTACTGATGGAGGAAAGAAGTCTTCCACTAGTTGAGAATCTAACGTGGCCACTTCTGTCACGCCCCGAGTCCCCGGGCGCGCAACCATCCCTGCCAAACGTCTGGTCAAAGGATGATGTCCCAGGCAGATCATCGACCCATTTCTTTTATCTTATAATTAAGCACATGCGGAAGCGAATACAACCCCGGACAACAAAGACAGGGATAGAAAGAATAGGAACTACAACAAACAACAACAAACCCCTTTCATTACTTGCTTCATTAGTTCACGATACACACATAATTTACAAAAGTCCTCCTCGGACCGATCCCCCTTAGACCCACAAAAAGATACCGGGTCGGGTCGGGGCGCACTAGCCGATACGCTACACACATACTACCAGCTATACACAACAACCTCCAGAACTCCTCCCAGCCTCTCCAAAACCCCCGGGCCAACAACACCGGGTCAACCCTGGTAACCAGGCGGCGAATCTGGATCCTCCTCCTCCGAACTTAGATCTGGGTCCACAATCTCCCCATCCGGCATCTCAGCCTCCGTCGCGTCCCAAGTCTGGACTATCGGACCCGCACCCAGGGGTACATCAAACCCCCGAATCGGTCCTATGGGAACACCAGTCCGACACATGAACCAGGCCTTAAAGAGGTGGGCCACATAGTGTGGCAACCCCTCGTCAACCCAGACTGTCGTGACATGTTGTTCCCATATGTCCTCAGAGTTAGCGACGTGACGGCGATGAAGTACCGTCGTGAGTTCGATCGGGACACCAAACCTAACGTGGCGCGCGGCCATTACGAGGACCTGAAAGGCGATCAGCCAAAGCGCATGAGATATGAATCTCAGCGGGTCAACGCCTAAGTCCGATTAGGACGTTGATCACGACCTAACCATTCTATCGATCTAAGCTCAACCTCAGAACAACAACCACATGCAACGTACCTCGCCTGGAGCCATGCGACAGGTACAATATAATAATAAATAGACAATGCATCAACCAATCAGCCAGCACACTCAGCAATGGTCATGCATTATGCAACAAACGCGTTCCGGTCAGCCGGCCAAGAGATACCCCACTCTCGCCAAAGTACAGCCTCGCTGCTAGTACTCTTCCGGATCAACCGGGCGTCGTCCTACTACGTTACAGCGACGGCATCCGATGGCTCCCTCAAGACCCCTAAGGCGAGCACACCAGGGATATTCCAGAAGGGACTACGGACCAACACTGTTGCGACCGGCATCTCATCAGCCGTGAAATCCGGACGGTCCGTCGCCGGGCACGGACTGACAGGCAACCAATAAGCCGTGGAATCCCGGACTGTACGTCGCCGGCACACAGACTTATCAGGCGGCGACCCATGCCAACAAGGGTATCGCCTGTGCCCCCAGTTACGTTAGGGCGACACGGTGAAACAACTGCATGACCTCGCGCTCAAAACCGGCTCTCAAGCCAAATCTCATTTTTGATGCTCAAACCTGGCCCACGGCCAATTTTATGCTCAAACTTGGCCAACGGCCATTTTCATGCTCAAACTCGGCCAACGGCCATTTTTACGTTCAAAACTGGCCCACGGCCATTTTCACACTCAAATCTGGCCTACGGCCATTTTCACACTCAAATCTGGCCCACGGCCATTTTCACACTCGAATTCACAATCGATCACGCGAATAATCAATTTCCATTTAATATGGTATTTCGACCCTAGTATGATCATTCAGCAATTTAATGCGCAATCAACACTCAATCCGATCCACGATCGGACGCCACAAACTAGGCACAACAACATGCAATTAACCATGGTAACTATTCCACCTAACCACGGTTAATTCAACTAACCACAGCAGTTAACTAATCTACCACGGTTACTATTTAATTAACTATAATAACTAATTAAACTAACCACAGTTAACTAACTAACCCAAGTAACTAACTATTAACTGCGGTAACTAATTAATCTAATTACGGTAACTAATTAATTAATCTAAATAGTGCAATTAACGGCCTAATCAGGGATTAGGGGTTAACTCACTCCTAAACGGGCGGCGACGGTCGGCGGCGACCGGCGGTGAGCGGCGGCGGCGGCGGCGGCGGCGGCGGCGGCGGCGGCGGCGGCGGCGGCGGCGGCAAATTTTCCGGCGACGCTCCTACGGACTCCCCTCGTCGATCCGGACGCAACCACGGTGTCGGATTTCCAAAACGACAACCGGACGACGACGAACGGCGGCTGGACAGCGGCTGGAAAACGGCCAAACGGCGGAAACGGAGCTCAACGAGCGGCCGGCAAGCTCGGCGGAGCTTCGACCAAGGTCTGGCGGGTCCTAGGTTGCTCCGGTGAAGCTTGGCGGTCGACGGCGAGGCTCGGCGGCGCTTGGACAGCAGCCAAACAGAGGCGGCAGCGGCTGAACAGGGGCGGCACGGCGACGGCGAGGGCTAGGCGGGGTGCGGGACGGGCGGCCGGCGGCTCGGCGGTTCAAGCCAAGAAGATGAAGATGATGAAGATGGGATGAAGATGGTATGAAGATGGCGATGGAAGTGGCTGCCGTGCGTGAGAAACCAAGAGGGAAGAGAGAGAGAGAGGAGAGAGAAAAGTGCTCTTGAAGGGCAAAATGGACTTTTCCATGGTCCAATGGCATTTTTGTGAATAACCAAAAGTCAAAAAGCATGATAAGACTTGGCATTAATGATGCGGGGCCCGCGGTCATTCGGTATTAATTGTTTCTGGCGTATATGAATAATATCTGAGGGCATTTCGGTAATCTGAAGATTTTAGGACCGGTTCAGAATATTTGGCTCAGGGTCGACGCAAGCGCGAAGGAATACGGCGAAGACTAATTACGGCGCGACTAATCTAATCGAACTATAATTATCTACGCTTCGATCGACGACTAACGATCCTCAGATCGAATGATTCCGCGTCCGACAAATGTCACTCAATTCCAATCGTCCAATATTATTCATATAATATGCCTTGAAATTCCGGGACGTCACAACTCTTCCCCCCTTAGGGAAATTTCGTCCCCGAAATTAAAACATTACATCACCTCAAAAAGAAAAGGAAACCTACTCCTCATCGATTCTTCACTTTCCCACGTCGCTCCCTCGGTTCCATGGTGTTGCCAAACAACCTTCACCAATGGAATTGTCTTGTTTCTCAGAACCTGCTCCTTCCGATCTTCGATCCTCACCGGACGTTCTACATACGATACTCTTTCATCCACTTCAATCTCTTCAAAACTCAAGACGTGAGCTGGATCCGGCTCGTACTTCCTTAACATGGATACATGGAATACGTCATGTACCTGAGCAAGTCTCGGTGGCAACGCGAGACGATAAGCCAGATTTCCAATCCGCTCCAAGATCTCGAACGGCCCAACATACCTCGGGCTTAACTTTCCTTTCTTGCCGAAACGAGATGTCCCTCTCATAGGCGACACCTTTAGAAAGACATGATCACCGACTTGAAACTCCAATGGTCTGCGTCTTTTGTCGGCATAACTCTTCTGACGGCTCTGAGCTGTTCTCAGTCTTTCTCTGATGATTTTCACTGTGTCCAATGACTGCTGTACTAACTCAGGACCGGTGATTTTCCTTTCACCAATCTCGTCCCAACAAACTGGCGTCCTACAAGGCCTACCATATAATGCTTCGAAAGGCGCCATCTTAATACTTTGCTGAAAGCTGTTGTTGTAGGCGAATTCAACCAAATGAAGCTGTCCTTCCCAGTTACCCTTGAAATCCAATACACATGCCCGCAACATGTCCTCAAGCGTCTGAATTGTCCTTTCAGACTGGCCATCCGTCTGCGGATGATAAGCCGTACTGAATTGCAGCTTCGTTCCCAACGCAGTCTGCAAGCTTTTCCAAAAGGTAGACGTGAACCTAGGATCACGGTCCGACGTGATCGTCACTGGCACACCATGCAAACGTACAATCAGACGTACATACAAACCTGCCAACCTATCCAAAGCGAAGTCTTTTCTCACTGGGATGAAATGTGCTGACTTCGTCAATCTGTCCACTACGACCCAAATTGAATCATTGCCCCTTTGGCTCCTCGGCAAGCTCGTCACGAAGTCCATCGTGATGTGTTCCCACTTCCATTCCGGAATCTCAAGCGGCTGTAACAATCCTCCAGGCTTACAATGCTGAGCTTTGACTTGCTGGCATGTCAGACATCTCGCCACATGCTTGGCTATGTCCATCTTCATGCCACTCCACCAATAAAACTGCCTTAGATTCTGGTACATCTTCGTACTACCCGGATGAACACTGTAGCTGCTACGATGTGCCTCCGACAAGATTTCTTCCCTAAGACTCTCATCAGCCGGCACACACAAACGTCCTCTGAACTTTAATATCCCATCCTCAGCCACTTGAAAATCTTCTTTCCTCTTTTCTGAGCCCTCTTGAAGGACTTTCTGAATGGCAGGATCCGTCGATTGCAATATCTTAATCCTCGCTTGCACCTCCGGCTCGATCCTCAACGTAGCCATCAAACTCGACAGACGGCCTACCTCCAACTTAAACTCTGAATCTCGCACCTCCTCCAGAAGACGCCACTCCCGGACCATCAACTGGGCAATCGCTGATTTCCGACTCAGCGCATCAGCAACCTTATTAGCCTTTCCCGGATGGTACAAGATCTCGCAGTCGTAATCCTTAAGAAGTTCCATCCAACGGCGCTGCCTCATGTTCAACTCCTTCTGAGAGAACAGATACTTCAAACTCTGATGATCAGTGTAGACTTGGAATCTTTCTCCTACCAGGTAGTGTCTCCAGATCTTGAGGGCAAACACGATCGCTGCTAACTCCAGATCGTGTGTCGGGTAATTCAACTCGTGCGGTCTCAACTGACGAGAAGCATACGCAACTACTTTCCCGTGTTGCATAAGCACACAGCCTAGTCCCTTGAAGGAAGCATCGCTGTAAATCTCATATCCTCCAGGACCAGACGGTATTGTCAAAACAGGAGCCGTAGTTAGCTTTTGCTTAAGCTCTTGGAAACTACGCTCACACTTGTCTGTCCACTCGAATCTTTCGTCCTTCTTCAGCAGACGTGTCAATGGCAAAGCTATCGCGGAGAACCTTTCCACGAAACGTCTGTAGTAGCCTGCTAATCCCAAGAAGCTCCGAACTTCTGTCACTGACGTCGGCCTCGGCCAATCCATGACCGCTTCAATCTTGGTTGGATCTACTGATATCCCTTCTCCAGAAATGATGTGACCAAGGAAGGCTACGCGAGCTAGCCAAAACTCGCACTTGCTAAACTTAGCAAACAACTGGTGTTTCCGAAGCGTCTCTAACACTGTCCTTAAGTGTTGCTCATGTTCCTCAGGGCTCTTAGAGTACACCAAGATATCGTCAATGAACACTATGACGAATTTGTCCAAATACTCACTGAATACCCTATTCATTAAGTCCATGAAAGCAGCTGGAGCATTTGTTAGACCAAACGGCATCACTGTGAACTCATAGTGACCATAGCGCGTCCTAAACGCTGTCTTCGGTACATCCTCCCTCTTGATCCTTAGCTGATGGTATCCCGTCCGTAGATCGATCTTGGAGAACACCGAAGCTCCTTGAAGTTGGTCAAACAAATCATCAATCCTTGGCAACGGGTACTTGTTCTTGACTGTCACCTAGTTGAGCTGACGGTAGTCGATGCACAGACGAAGCGATCCATCCTTCTTCCTCACAAACAAAACTGGCGCTCCCCATGGAGATGCACTTGGACGAATATATCCTTTATCCAACAACTCCTGCATCTGTACCTTCAGTTCCTTGAGTTCCGACAACGCCATCCGATACGGTGCTTTTGAGATTGGCTCCGTACCAGGGGCTAACTCAACCACAAACTCTATCTCCCTTTCCGGTGGCAATCCAGGCAACTCCTTCGGAAAAACATCGGGGAATTCTCTCACAACAGCAATATCCTCCAGCCTTAACTCCTCAGCCAACACATCTACAACAGACGCCAAATAACCTTGGCAACCTCCATCCAACAACCGAGTCGCTTCCAGCGACGAAACTAAGGGGATCGAGGTTCCCCCTCGGTTTCCAACAAACTTGAAACTAACCCCATTCAATGGGTTAAACAGGATAGTCTTACTATGACAATCCAAAACAGCTCTTTGCTCAGTGAGCCAGTCCATACCAACAATCAAATTGAAATCAAACAAAGCTAGCACAATCAGATTTATCCTTCCCTCATGACCATCTACAACCAGTCTACAATCAGGACATCCTACTGCAGCCACAACATTATCCTTAAGCGGTGTAGATATCCTAACAGTTGATCTCAACAGTTCTGTACTCATGCCAGCTAGCTTAACAAACTGAGCAGCAACAAAGGAGTGGGAAGCTCCTGAATCAAACAATGCATAAGCTACTTGGTTATGCAATAAGACCGTACCTGAAACGGTCGGCGAGTCCTTCGCCTCTTCCCGGGTGACAGCATACACCCTTCCTTGCACTGGCGGTCGATTCTGAAAGTTCTGCGGAATGTTCCCTCGCATCTGACCTCCTTGTTGCATCTGTCCTCCCATCTGTCTCTGAGGACAATCCTTAACTTGGTGGCCATACTTTCCACAACCAAAGCAGGTACCCGACCTCCTTGGGCATGGACCAGGCCCATGCTTCTGACGGCAAAACGAGCACACGACGTCGGGACGGAACGTCGACTTCCCAACAAAGTTCCTCTTGTTAGGCGGGATGGGGTTCCTATTACCCATCATCGGTCCTTTACCGAACCTTCGGTTATCTCTTACCACAGGAGCGAACCGCGATCCAGATGCGGTTGCCCTTTCAGCAATGTCCCTTTCCACCAGCTGAGCTTTCTCATATAGCTCATTGTAGTTCTTCAGGCTGAACGGCACCAACACACTTTTGATCTCCGGCTTCAACCCGTTTCTGAACCTCCTCGCCCTATCCTCAGGGTTCTCTACCATCCTTGGCGCATACTTGGACAGCTCGGCAAACTTTGCCTCATATTGGTCCACTGACGACTGATATTGACGAAGATGCAGAAACTCGTCCATCTTCTGCTCTCGCGCGCAATCCGAGAAGTACTTTCCGTTGAAGGCTTCCGCGAAGGCACCCCACTCCGGGATCGCACCCTCGGGAAACACACTTCCTTGCGTGGCCTTCCACCACGAGCTAGCATTACCCTGCAGTTGGTAAACAGCCAGCGTTACCTTTTCTTCCTCAGAACATCCTAACAAGGCAAAGGCCTTCTCCAAATCCTCCATCCACGAGGTGGCAGCTTCCGGGTCACCAGTTCCCGAAAACCTCGGCGGCTGAAGCTTCATGAACTGCTCCACCAATCTGTGAGTCTGCGGCCTGCGGATCCCTTCTTCAGCTAACGGACCCTCCTGTGGAACGGCAGCTGCAGCTTGGTTCCTCATCTGCTGCCCCATCAGGTTACCCATGGTTTCCAACGCTTGCAGGATCCCGTCCACTCTAGGATCTGCATGCACTGCCCCTTCTCTAGGCACTTCCGGTTCAACCACTCCACCCACTCTGGGTCTTGCTCGGGCGGCCCTTCCTCTACCTCTACGAGCAACAGGAACGCGGTTCACAACCGCTTCCGGAACAAATGGAGCTACCCTTTCCGTGGGTACTCCCGGAACACGATCCCTCTCCATATCGGGATCCACCTGAGTTGCCCTACCTCGGGGCACTCTCCGGCTACGGTTGCTCATCTGCAGGACCGTAAGGACTCCTGCTCGCCCAAAGCAACACGTAATGAGAACTCAGGTCTACTACCAAACAACAATCAAACAGCACAAACAAGCACAGGGTTTAATTCCTACTAACTATCCCAAACCCAGCGCACCTTGTTACTCCACAAACCATGCTCTGATACCAAAACGGGGATGTCACGCCCCGAGTCCCCGGGCGCGCAACCATCCCTGCCAAACGTCTGGTCAAAGGATGATGTCCCAGGCAGATCATCGACCCATTTCTTTTATCTTATAATTAAGCACATGCGGAAGCGAATACAACCCCGGACAACAAAGACAGGGATAGAAAGAATAGGAACTACAACAAACAACAACAAACCCCTTTCATTACTTGCTTGATTAGTTCACGATACACACATAATTTACAAAAGTCCTCCTCGGACCGATCCCCCTTAGACCCACAAAAAGATACCGGGTCGGGTCTGGGCGCACTAGCCGATACGCTACACACATACTACCAGCTATACACAACAACCTCCAGAACTCCTCCGCAGCCTCTCCAAAACCCCCGGGCCAACAACACCGGGTCAACCCTGGTAACCAGGCGGCGAATCTGGATCCTCCTCCTCCGAACTTAGATCTGGGTCCACAATCTCCCCATCCGGCATCTCAGCCTCCGTCGCGTCCCAAGTCTGGACTATCGGACCCGCACCCAGGGGTACATCAAACCCCCGAATCGGTCCTATGGGAACACCAGTCCGACACATGAACCAGGCCTTAAAGAGGTGGGCCACATAGTGTGGCAACCCCTCGTCAACCCAGACTGTCGTGACATGTTGTTCCCATATGTCCTCAGAGTTAGCGACGTGACGGCGATGAAGTACCGTCGTGAGTTCGATCGGGACACCAAACCTAACGTGGCGCGCGGCCATTACGAGGACCTGAAAGGCGATCAGCCAAAGCGCATGAGATATGAATCTCAGCGGGTCAACGCCTAAGTCCGATTAGGACGTTGATCATGACCTAACCATTCTATCGATCTAAGCTCAACCTCAGAACAACAACCACATGCAACGTACCTCGCCTGGAGCCATGCGACAGGTACAATATAATAATAAATAGACAATGCATCAACCAATCAGCCAGCACACTCAGCAATGGTCATGCATTATGCAACAAACGCGTTCCGGTCAGCCGGCCAAGAGATACCCCACTCTCGCCAAAGTACAGCCTCGCTGCTAGTACTCTTCCGGATCAACCGGGCGTCGTCCTACTACGTTACAGCGACGGCATCCGATGGCTCCCTCAAGACCCCTAAGGCGAGCACACCAGGGATATTCCAAAAGGGACTACGGACCAACACTGTTGCGACCGGCATCTCATCAGCCGTGAAATCCGGACGGTCCGTCGCCGGGCACGGACTGACAGGCAACCAATAAGCCGTGGAATCCCGGACTGTACGTCGCCGGCACACAGACTTATCAGGCGGCGACCCATGCCAACAAGGGTATCGCCTGTGCCCCCAGTTACGTTAGGGCGACACGGTGAAACAACTGCATGACCTCGCGCTCAAAACCGGCTCTCAAGCCAAATCTCATTTTTGATGCTCAAACCTGGCCCACGGCCAATTTTATGCTCAAACTTGGCCAACGGCCATTTTCATGCTCAAACTCGGCCAACGGCCATTTTTACGTTCAAAACTGGCCCACGGCCATTTTCACACTCAAATCTGGCCTACGGCCATTTTCACACTCAAATCTGGCCCACGGCCATTTTCACACTCGAATTCACAATCGATCACGCGAATAATCAATTTCCATTTAATATGGTATTTCGACCCTAGTGTGATCATTCAGCAATTTAATGCGCAATCAACACTCAATCCGATCCACGATCGGACGCCACAAACTAGGCACAACAACATGCAATTAACCATGGTAACTATTCCACCTAACCACGGTTAATTCAACTAACCACAGCAGTTAACTAATCTACCACGGTTACTATTTAATTAACTATAATAACTAATTAAACTAACCACAGTTAACTAACTAACCCAGGTAACTAACTATTAACTGCGGTAACTAATTAATCTAATTACGGTAACTAATTAATTAATCTAAATAGTGCAATTAACGGCCTAATCAGGGATTAGGGGTTAACTCACTCCTAAACGGGCGGCGACGGTCGGCGGCGAGCGGCGGCGGCGGCGGCGGCGGCGGCGGCGGCAAATTTTCCGGCGACGCTCCTACGGACTCCCCTCGTCGATCCGGACGCAACCACGGTGTCGGATTTCCAAAACGACAACCGGACGACGACGAACGGCGGCTGGACAGCGGCTGGAAAACGGCCAAACGGCGGAAACGGAGCTCAACGAGCGGCCGGCAAGCTCGGCGGAGCTTCGGCCAAGGTCCGGCGGGTCCTAGGTTGCTCCGGTGAAGCTTGGCGGTCGACGGCGAGGCTCGGCGGCGCTTGGACAGCAGCCAAACAGAGGCGGCAGCGGCTGAACAGGGGCGGCACGGCGACGGCGAGGGCTAGGCGGGGTGCGGGACGGGCGGCCGGCGGCTCGGCGGTTCAAGCCAAGAAGATGAAGATGATGAAGATGGGATGAAGATGGTATGAAGATGGCGATGGAAGTGGCTGCCGTGCGTGAGAAACCAAGAGGGAAGAGAGAGAGAGAGGAGAGAGAAAAGTGCTCTTGAAGGGCAAAATGGACTTTTCCATGGTCCAATGGCATTTTTGTGAATAACCAAAAGTCAAAAAGCATGATAAGACTTGGCATTAATGATGCGGGGCCCGCGGTCATTCGGTATTAATTGTTTCTGGCGTATATGAATAATATCTGAGGGCATTTCGGTAATCTGAAGATTTTAGGACCGGTTCAGAATATTTGGCTCAGGGTCGACGCAAGCGCGAAGGAATACGGCGAAGACTAATTACGGCGCGACTAATCTAATCGAACTATAATTATCTACGCTTCGATCGACGACTAACGATCCTCAGATCGAATGATTCCGCGTCCGACAAATGTCACTCAATTCCAATCGTCCAATATTATTCATATAATATGCCTTGAAATTCCGGGACGTCACAACTTCAACTTTGACAACATGAAAAATGCATGAGGACCAAATTTGACTATAATCAAAAGCGCGACACTTAATGGTTAATGCACTTAACCAGGCTTTGAACTACGGATGAAAATTCTGTATTATTTGAAAAAAGAGAGCCCGAGGGAACTTGAAGTTGGGCAAACATTCTACTTCCAGCGACAGAAAATTACGTGATTTTTCAAGCCTTTTTGCCCATGTCTTAGATTGACCTACATGAATCATTCTACGGTTCCCGGGAGTATTCCTAGTCCCTGAATCACAAAAAAGAGAAGATCTTAATGATCGATTGAAAATATTTTTAGATTTCATATATCACCACCTCGTTTTATATGAAACTAACGACAGATTATACATAGTTAACAAGCATAAATCTCGTGGGAACTATAAAAGCTCCAACGGACGGTAAACACATCATCGAAGGCAGAAATATGCCCTAAGACATGGCCTTACATTAGCATTAGCCTACAATGTTACCCATTTACACATTGAAATGGATGCCGTGTCTGTTATTCAAGCAATTAGAGCCCCATTTGGCTGATTGCAGGAACAACATCTAAGAAGTTCTCGTCCACCTTTCATTTGATGTTTGTATAGAATCTTGGAAGTTGGACTCGTGCTTCACGGGATCGGGCGTTGACGTCTCGTGCTTTGGGTTCAAATGGGCAGAGACTCCTCTTCCGCGCTCTTTCCTACTTTAGGATTGGGATGCTTCGTTTCCAACCTCCACATGTGGACTTCGACCAAAAAAATAAAATAAAATAAAATAAAATTGAGAGCCCCTGAAAAGACTTTTGCCCATCTTTTTGATTGACGAACCGGAATTATTCTACAATTTTTAGGAGTATTGCTAATCCTCGAATCACAAAAGAAAAGAAAAGAAAAGAAAAGAAAAATCAAATCTATAGTCACCTCATTTTCATATAAATAATAATAAAACATGAGTCGTTACAATGTATTACGAATGTGCATCAATCTCTCGAGAATTATAGAAGCATGTCGCGGCACGAATGCGGCACTACAACTAGAAGTAGCCAATTAGGTTTTACCCATTCACACATTGAAATGGATGTTATTTCTATCATTCAAGCAAAATTTTAGAGAAACTGAAGACCCGCCAAAGACATTTCTCATAAACTCTCATGATTTTTATCAAGAAAAAGTATCAAAAAAGTCATAAACTTATTACACTTGTGCCTAATGCAGTCCTAAAAATTTCAATTGTACACGTTGGCATTGGCTGTGCCACATAGAACGGCTAGAGCCTACGCCAGTGATTTCCTGTCGAAATTGGCAAAATGTAAAAAGGTTTAGGACTTAATTGGCATAATTGAAAGGTTCAATACTGAATTAACACATTTGTTTTTTTTTTTTTCGTTTTTTCCTACTTTATGCGATGTCACCTGTAGGACCAGCATTCAATTTGAACAAGAGTTGGGTTGCTTAGGGTTTTGTACCGGCATTCTTACTTGGCGATTTTTTTTATTTTTGGTCGAATTACTTGGCGATTCGCCATGGGACAAAAAGAAGAGACCAGCGAGCACACGTGATGCACGCGCGCGAGTGGGCGGAGGCACGTTGTTATGCCGTCATTGCGTTGACCGGCAAAGAGGGTCATGCAGATCACGTAGCGCGACGCCTGCTTCCTAGGGGGCCGGACGCGCTTTCACGGCGTCGGGCGTTGACGTCTCGTGCTTTGGATTCAAATGGGCAAAGACTCCTCTTTCGCGCTTTTTCCTACTTTAGGATGGGGTTTGGACAGAGATAAAGAGAAAAAGGAAAAAAACAAGACACAAAATAGTTATGTCCAAGGCATGTGAGTTCAAAGATGAGAACGTAAAGCTCCAACTATGGTGTTTCATGAGCAACCGCGCATACGTAACCACGTAGCGACGACGCTTGTTTGCTCTGACAGATTCATTAAATTAATGGAAAATTTCAAATAAAGACAAAAAATAGAGCCGTTTTCTCAAAAGAAGACTAAAATTTTTTGTCTCAAATATTAGTATAAATTGGCCAACTTTTTTATCCTTGTCTCGTAAAAAAGAGTCCATAGTGAACCCCGTCTCAAGATAACGTCCATTCTTGACCCTTTTTTGAGAAGATGGCCCCCATCTCACAATAGAAGCTCTGACAGGGAGTGAACATAACAGAATAGATTCAAAAGACTAGTGATACTAGAGACACAACTCCTATCGAGGTCTAGGCCAACAATGTAACACGCTGAATTTTTCGTCACGCTCCATACCCTCCCACGAGCACTAAACGCGACGAGAATATGCTCGGTTGATCCCGAGACTCCTCTTTAATCATATCGAGGCCGAGCTCTTGTTAGAGACACATTCGATTAGTAAAGCGTGCACGAAACACTGAGATAAAATATAGTGAGGAAAAATGCACAGTAAGGACGTCACATGATATCCAATTTTTGTGGATAGGAATTCTGTGGCTAAAGGCAAAATGTCTCGGTTCTTTGGGCTCATTATTTTTCTTATGGATGACTCATCATCTTCACATAAGTAGGGCCATCGTCATATACCAATGTTTTTGCATGAATCATGAGATTCAACCGAGACCTTCAATAAATTCCAGCATGCATTGCTTGCGATTATCATGACAAATGACCTTTATACACATGCTGGTAAGGCTATGAAATTAATGTCAGGAAAATTGTCAAAAAAGTCTTAAACCTATTGTACATTTGCCAATTCAGTCCTAAACCTTTTGTATTTGTGCCAATTCAATCATAAACTTTTTTTTGTGTGCCAATTCAGTTTTAAACCTTTTGCATTTGTGTTAATTCAGTCCATCTGGCCAACTTTGGCTGGCCGGCGCTGACATGGACCCGACCAACGCTGACATGGACCCGACCAGCGCTAACGGGGAAATTTTATTATTGTTTTAGTATTTTTCAATTTTTCAATTTTTTCCTTTTTTTTCTTTTTTTCTTTTTTGTTCATCTTCTTCCTCTAGCCAGACGCTGATCCGGCAACTGATTGGAGCGCCAGCCCCTGGCGCCACCACCGTTGGGCGAGATCAACCTCGCCCAAATCTGGCGAGACCAAGCCACCCCATGGTTGGGCGAGGCTCGACATTGTAGTTGCTGAGTGAGCACGGCCTCGCCATCGCCTAGCCATGGCACCCAGTTGGGCGTTGGCGAGGCTTTGTCGTTGTCGTCACTGGGCGAGGTCGGCCTTGCCTAGATCTACCGAGGCCGACACGGCCAGCGGCGGAGGCAGCAGCGATGCCAGTGGTCGGTGCTTCAGTCGGTTGCCAGATTGGCAATCGGCTAGAGGAAGAAATTAAAAACAAAAAAACAAAAAAAAGGAACCGAATAAATAATTTGAAAAAAATATTAAAATATTTTTAAAAAATTATCCTGTTGGCGCCAATCGGCATCAACGAAAGCACTGGCAGGTCAAAGTTGGCCAGATTTACTAAATTGGCACAAATGCAAAAGGTTTAGAACTGAATTTGCATAAAAAAAAGTTTATTTTGCCAAATGGTGGATCAAGAGTCGGTGAACTTTAGTCCAGTTTGACGTTCGCAGTAAGGCCCAATTGAACTTTTATTTTGCCCCAGACACCTCATCTCTCGGTTCCACCAGCGATTCAGAGGCGTCACCTCCAGTCTACCGGCAGCGTCACCACCGTTAGCTCCAGCTCCTCCCCTCGCCAGCCACCACTTCCCTCACCTTCAACCTCCGGCCTCTACGTCACCGCCCGACCTCTCTCCACTCTTCGGCTACCGTAAGCTCCACCATCTCTGGTTTCCATCTACATCTTTTCCTCCATCCTCCTGCCTATTGTTGTCGTGACTGGTTACAGCACATCAAGCCTCGCCTCTGCAATCATACTCCGTTCGTCTCTGTACTCGGTCACTCCTGTCGCTGCCTTCGACTCTCGTTCACTCTCTCTTCAGCGGTTCCAATTCTCGGC
Organism: Lenwebbia sp. NSW1173648; assembly: GCA_029784005.1. Lineage (NCBI taxonomy): Eukaryota > Viridiplantae > Streptophyta > Magnoliopsida > Myrtales > Myrtaceae > Lenwebbia > Lenwebbia sp. NSW1173648. The sequence goes on from JARCGZ010000005.1 coordinate 8,535,574, forward strand.
GTCATCACTTCAGACGCCTCCTCCTTCCGATCCATTCGTCAATCACGTCCAGTCACTGCCTGTTTACTCAAGGTAAACTCTCGTACTCTGTTTCGTGAGGCAGAGACCGAGAGCCTTCGCCTCTGCCGGAGTGAAAATCGGTTGCGTGCAAGGCTGTCTCGATGACCTCGAGTAGGCTTCGTTGCCTTTACTTTGATACGGTCGTGACTCCTTCCCTATTTCTTTTGCATCAAGCCTCTCATTCGAATGCCTTCTGCGTGTCTGATTGTTTTCCTCAACTGTTTTAGCATGCATGTTTGTAGCAATGAATGAACTTCGCAGTCATTTTTTCATCATAACAAGACTCTTATAGAAGTATCCTCAGTTTTGATCTCTGTACACTTCAACTTACATTGCTCGTGCCGATTGCATACATTCGTGTTGATTTCAAACGAACTATAGTACAATAAGAGGAATATTGGATGCCCATCTTTTCTTATTTCGAGTACAAACGGAACACACAAAGGGTTACATTACTGATAGTGTCACATAAGTATCTGACTGCATGTACAACTCCTCATTGTTCAGTTCCTTCTCGATCTATTCCATCCTTTTGCCATTCTCTTGGAGTAGTGCAAGAACCACCTGCTCTTCTCGTCAATAATCAAGTTCCCCAGCACAATGCCGATCAAAAACCCGACTCCAGCCCCAATTAGGACAAATTTCCAATCCAAGTTGAACGGAGACTCTTCGCTGATTTCTTCCTGGGGAGATGGTGGTAATGGTAAGTTATCCCCAACCGTTGTGCACTTTTTTGGCAAAGGGCTTCCACATAACCCCAAATTCATGGCAAATGAATCGACCGCGAATGTGTTGAACTGACTCCCTCGTGGAATTAGTCCCGACAGTTGATTATGAGATACATTGAAATATGAAAGAAATGTAAGTTGGGCTAGCTGTGGAGCGATCTCTCCTGAGAGCTTGTTTCGAGATAGATCTAGAGATTCCAGCTTTGTCAGATTTGCTAAGGAAGGCGGGATGGAACCGGTAAGAACATTGTTCGAAAGGTTAAGCATGAGAAGTGACTTCAAATCTCCAATGAGATCGAGTATGCATCCTTCGAACTTGTTGTTGGAGAGGTTAATTCCCATAAGGGCATATGGAACCTTCGGATATTCCCTTTCTGTGCCTTTATTCGTCAATTTCATTCCATACTCCAAGGATCTTAGAAATCTTGAGAACCGTTCCCAAGTAGTCATATATTCCAACCGATCTTGAGCAGCAACTACTTTCATGGCATGGAAACTCTGCAACAACTTGGAAGGAAGTTCACCATTGAAACTATTGTTGGAAAGGTCCATGACATGCAAGTTGCTAAAATTGAACTGGCTTTGATGTGGTTTTATTGGACCATGTAAGTTATTGGATTTCAAGATAATAATTTTCAGGTTGGTCAACTCTGATAGCCATAAAGGGAAACCATCGAGAATTTGATTGTGACCAAGGTTCAAATACTCCAGCATTTTACAATTTGCCAAAGATCTTGGGACAAGCCCTTGCAATCGATTCTCTGAGAGGTCAATAAGAGTTAACGCGCAACCTTTTGGGTAAGCCTGAGGAATGCTACCCTCAAGTCTATTTTTCCCAAGATCCAAAACTGACAAAGAATGAATGTTTTGGAGACATGAAGGAATTGTGCCATTCAGACTATTGTTGGACAAGTTAGGCAGCAGCAGATTGATGCGGTTGTCCACAAAGCCAGTTAGAAAATTGTGAGAAAGATCCACATACCACAAGGATTCTATGCTACCATTCCCCAACCAAGTAGGAATACTCCCTTCGATTTTATTGTTTGACAGTTGTACCACCTCTAATCCTCTTAGGTGGCCTAAAAGCTTGGGGAACTCTTGTAAGTTGCACGACTTTAAACTTAAATCGGAAAGTTTTGGAAGTGTGGCATTCATCTCGGTCTTGCTAACAAAAGATATGTTGTTGAAGTCCAAATATAATCCTTCCAAGTTCTTGAGTCTGTGCAAATCCACGGTGCCACTCAAATTATTCCCCCACATAGACAGAATTTCAAGATCCTTGAGTTCCCATAATGAGTTTGGGATTTCACCTTGCAAATTGTTGGATGAAAGGTAGAGCCAAACCAACCGCGTTAGGTTCCCGAATGAAGATGGAATTGGACCGCTTAGCTGGGCATCTGTCAAATGTAAAGAATCATGGACGGTTAGTTTGACTACCCAATTGATTCTCTACATTTCTTTTTCTTTTGATTAAGGAACCTTGCTACTAGTTGAAATATTACCTGTAAGGTCCAAATGGGTCAGTTTTGCCAAGTTGACAAGCCAATGCCAAATACCACCGCTGAAATTAGTAGAAGAGAGATATAGAGTTGACATCCGGGTAAGATTAGCGAAGGAAGCGGGGATTTGGCCTTGAAATTTATTTTCTGATATATCCAGATAAGCGAGCTCAGAAAGATTACCCAGTGAAGTGGGAAGTGAACCCGAGAAACTACAACCCGAAATTGATAACTCATTTAAGAAAACGAGGTTTCCGATCGAAACATGTATTTCCCCCGAAAAATCCGTTCTCGAAAGAGACAATGATTTCAGCCGTTTACCCCAATGTAGTTCAGGAATAAAACCAGAAAGGTAGTAATTATCTTCAACGAGGAGGACTTCCAGGTTTGGTAATTGAAAGATGCTTACCGGAAATTCTCCAGGCAAATCACATGATTCAAGTTTAAGCGACTTCAAAGAGGACAAGTTTGCAAGCACATGAGGTAATGGTGATGGTATGATTGTGTAAGAGAGATCAAGTTCTCTGAGCATAGTTAAGTTCCGAACAAAGTTGTCTACGTTGGGGATCTCAAGATCCCACCACCCCCTAGACAAATCAAGAGAAATTAATCTCGAGAGCCTCGAGATATCCGATGGGACTTTCCCTGAAAATTCGGAACGAGAGAGATTAAGGTAGTGTAACCTGGAAAGATTGCCAAAACCGTATGGGATTGAGGAAGAGTTGAAGTCATTGAAAGCGAGATTGAGCGATTCCAAATGGAGTAGGCGAAAGAGGCTAGTGTTGGAAGTTATGGTACCAAAGAGACAGCTACCGTTGAGGTTGAGGCCTGTCACATGACTGGTGCGTCATCGCACTTTACGCCATCCCATGAGCAGCAATCTCCATGTCCATCTAGTGACCATGATTCAACCTTTGGATAATCACAACGCCACTCTGTTCTGTTGATTCTGAAACTTCGCTTGAATTCCATCAAGGCAGAGCTCTCATCCGAACGGCATAGGGAATCAGCAAAGGAAGCAGGAAGCACAATGAGGAAGATGATCGAAGTACAAAACAGGAAGAATATCGAGGGTGCCATATCTTTGTGTTTGTCTTTCTGCTTTTTGGTAGAGTTCGGTTTCAGTGAAGAAGCTTTTATAGGCAGCGATGAGCAATTCGATCGTTGAACTTTGATGCTGCTTTGGCCATTCATGCACTATACACATCTGGAAAGACACTTGAGTCCATCTAAGAAATGGAAAAAGCCAGTAGACTCCCGTGCTATACACGGCCAAAGTCTTAGGATGTGGATTGTTGGATAACAAGCGATCCCCTTGTTCATGCATTAACGGTTAAATTGCTTATTGCCTTTTCATAATTTTAGAATGAATCTCCGTAAATTAGATCCTCTGCACCAGTCAAGACGTCAAAGTGAGTGCCACTCGGCGTTTATCCTAAGCTTGAATCATGGTCGTCACTGGGTGGAAATGGAGAGTGCTGCTCATAGCAATCACGTTGTTGGCCTCGACCTTAGTAGCATAACTTCTACCCTTTTTTTTTTCAAGTAACAGTAAAAGGCACATTTCCTATTTTCGAGAAGAGGAAAACATTTTTCTTGATCTTTCCTTCATCCACTCATTCACATTTCTTTTTTTTTTTTCAATTTTTTTTATTCTTGTCTTTATTTTTTATAGTTTTTTTTATTTTTTTTCGTTTTATTCTTTTCTTTCTTCCTCTGCGCATCGCCGACTACTGGAAAATATTTTCCATTTCACTTTCGGGTCTCGGCCAAACATAAAAAATATTGTCATTTTCTTAGAAAACGACTTTTCGAGAAATGTTTTTAAATTATATCACACTTTTTGTGAAATAAATAGAGCCTAAAAATTATAAGCAAATAGGCATTATTTTTCAGAAGGGAAAAAAATGATCACACATCCACAAGGGACAAAGTGGGTCGCATTCTCATGCATGCCGTGATTAATTGTTCATGTGCTATCGTAATTGGATAGTTGGTCCTCTTAAATGGCATCTTATACTTTTTGCCCATGTTTCACGTTTGACGTTTTATAGGTGGAACCTCTTTGAGCTAATGGATGAAAGAAGTCTTTCCAAGTCTTCCACAAGTTGAGAATCTGACATGGCCACTTCCACTTCGACAATATGGAAAATGCATAAGAACCAATTTGACTATAATCAGAAGCTTGACTCTTAACTGTTGGTGCACTTAATCGGGTCGTTGAGTTATGGATGAAAAATCTGTATCACTTTGAAAAAGAAAGTCTGAGAGACATTGAAGTTGGGCAATGACTTGGCTTCATTGACCAAATATACATTTGTATTCCAAATTTAAATGATGGATGCAGAATTAGACCGTTTCTCCAATTTAAGTATCCATCAATTGTCAATTTTTCATTCGTTGAGATCAAACAATACAGGATGTGCACCGACATGGTAAAATGTACTGACTTAAGATCCTCAGTGAACTAAATCTTCGAATTTGGGTTCCTCTCAAATTAAACAGATCGTGCAACGACACAGACTACTATACTAAGCTTAGTCAATAGCACATCCGATCGATTTGGTCTCCTAATATTAGGATCCATAACCTATGCACTTTTATTATACGCATCCTGAATTGTAACAAAAATAGAGAGTATTCTCTTCTGGTAATTTCATGCACGAACAACATAGTAAAAACCCCTTAAATATGGACCCACACGAGGGACCAACAATAGTCACGTTGCTGTCTCATCTTCAAGTCAAAGTTGATGTGCGACATTTCGAGCAATGAAATCCGTACATTTTGAATCCTTGTTTTCCCGTTAGATTGAAGGGGAAAAAAGAATGTTACCTTAATTTTAAATACTAATACAACAGAAATGATATTCGCTCTGAGACAATGATATGTGTTAGGAAGCAAACCAACCAACAACAATCACAATGGAAAAATCAAAGTAGTAAGAGAGGATTCAAAGAGTAACTACATCAAGATTTACGTAAAAAACCATTTCCATGTAAAAGGAAAAAATCGACGAGATGACGGAAGTCGCTAATCAACTTCAATAAAGAGTATAAGAACAGAGCCGAACGATTCGGGTAATGGCAAACAGCATCGACCGGCGGCCTCGAAGGTTTTTTTGGTGATCTTTGTTCTTTGGTGTGTGCTCTGTTTCTGCTGCGAATGAGCCCGAGTGGCTGAGACGGCCGGTGAGCGATCGGAGGCGGTGCACGATGGATTGGCGGTGATCGGGAGGAAATCCAGAGCAAAGATGGCCTTCGGATATGGCTTCCTGCCAAGAGAGATTTCCGGTTATTCTTTGTGTTGTTGTTGTTGTTCCATCCCTTTCGTTGTGCTCTTTTGTGACCCCTTTCTTGCTCCAGTTGCTTCGCTCCCGTCCTCCATCACTCGCGCGCCTCAGCTTTAGAGAAGAAGAAAAGAAGGAAAGAGGCCGGGCTTGTCCTTTTCCATGGGCTCCTCTGATGGGCCGTCCATTAAGTCCTATGGGCTTCAATCATACCTGGGCTGTGCGGATTGGGCCGCCCAACTGATAGGCAAAATGGACTGCATAGGGCCGAACCTAAGGACTTTCCTCTTCTCTTTTTCCATTTTTATTTTTTTTATTAATTATGCGTACTTCTTTTCCTTCTTTTTTAATCTGATCTGTTGTGAATAGAAATTAATTAAGGGTGGAAGATGAGAAGTGTTAGGATAAAAATCGAAAATGTAGGTTTTTTTTTTTTTGGCACAACTACTCATGCCTAGCCCTTAAGAAGTAATTTGTTATGTATTCTTATGTTAAAAATTAGGATAATTTGAGTGTAAAATAGGAATATTCAATTGGTGTAGCCACTTGGTTCACCAATGGGTCAATGTTTCCATCACTTCTTATAATTGAATTAACAGTCGACATGGGAAATTGGGATACTGACCATACTATGTATGTATGTCCTGCCAATTGCCATAGATGATTTGCAATTTCAGCATATTGCCTAAGCCTCTCTGCTTTTTTTTTTTTATAATGTAATGTTAAGAGTCACAAGCAAATAGGTAATTTTTTTTTTCTATTTCAAAAGGGTAAAAAATGAGGTCGAATTCTCATGCGTGCCGTGACTGATGGTTCATGGGCAATCATAATTGCATAGTGGGTCCACTAAGATGACATCTCATATTTTTGTTTCCACAAAAATGAACTAAATTGAGAGGTTGCCCATCTTCCAGATGACCGAATCGGAGTCATTCTACCGTTTCTAGTTCTCGAATCACAAAAAGAATAGATCGTAATCATCGATTGAAAACATTTTCAGATTCTATATATCATTAGCTCGTATGTGAAAATAATGATAAAACATACGTGATCACGATGAATTACGAATGAGCATAGATCACTCAGAAATTATAAATGCTCCGACAAACGGTGAGCAAATCGCAGCAGAAATATGTCGCAAAGACATGGCCTGAGATTAGAATTAAGAAAAAGAAGAAGAAGAATAGAATTTAGCCATTAATGTTATGTCATGTCTGTGATTCAGACAATTACAGACACTCATGGGTATATTTACCGGTGGAACCTGTTTGAGCTAATGGATGAAAGAAGTCTTTCCAAGTCTTCCACTAGTTGAGAAACTGACATGGAAACTTCCACTTCGACAATATGGAAAATGCATAAGAACTGATTTGACTATAAACGAATGAAAAATCTACATTTAAAGAAGAGAGTCGGAGAGACTTTGAAGTTGGGCAAATATTCTTCTCCCAGTAACAGAAAATTACATGATTTTTTAGATTGACAAACATGATTTATTCTACAGTTCCTAATCTCCGAATCACAGAAAGAGAAGTTCGTAATCATCGATTGAAAATAATCTCAGATTTCATATATCACCACCGCGTTTTGTATATTGCTAATTACAAAATATACATAATTAAATGAATTACAAACAAGCATAAATCTCATAGGAATTGTAAAAGCTCCAACGGAAAGTAAACACATCGAAAGGTAGAAATATGGCCCTAAGGCATGGCCTTAGAATAGAATTAGCCAATAATGTTACCCATTTACACATTATTTATGTCTGTTATTCAAGCAATTTATGGAACCTATTTGAGCTAAAGAAGACTTTCAAAGTTTTCCACTAGTTGAGAATATGAGATGGCCACCTCAAACAGCATTGTGTCAGAGAAAACCCCTTATAATGTTTTGAAGATGACAAAATAATCAAATACTACTAATGTGTTTAATTGGTTGAGTAGAACCGGGTGAAAGAGTATAAGCCATTATGTAGATGGTATATTAGCAGAATGTATGAGTTCTGGTGAACAACGCATTGGGCGTAGATGTGTCTATCTTAAACATGCGATTCTATCTAAGGAATATGTAAATCTAATCTATATGCAGCAATTACCTGTATGCAATATGTTTTAGAGATTTTCGGCATGCGTTCAAATATTGCAAAAAGATAGCAATAATTCAAATATGGAAAGCAAATAAATATCTTGAATATTTCGTAATTTCTTTCGAATCAATTATTGATCTAAGGCCTTATAGATCAACCTATCGAATTCGAAATATCCGCTATGTCAATTTGTGCGATTGCAAATTAGGAAAAGATTTTCCTAATTAATCACCTGTGACTCAAAAAGATTTCATTAGATAACGATCATATTCCAAATAGGCAATCAAATATTCGAATTAATAAAGATTACTTTTCCAAATTTTTCTGCCGGACCGGGACGGATTGCGGATCACTTATGGATAGGACCAGCGGGGACTCGGTGTCGATGGTGGGCCCCGGCCGACGGCAGGGTAATTCTTGATTGAACTTGCTGGTTGCAGTGAGGGACCAATGAAACCTTGGCAACTCGAAACTAAACTGGACAGATGGAAGGATTGGCTTGCTTTGCCGAAAGGAATCTATAAAAACAAACTTAAAGTGAACGCAAGACTTGTTCAGTTTTGCAATCGGGGGAGATCAATTAGCCGCTAAAACCAAAAGAAGAAGAAGAAAATAAAAGGATTCCTCATGGACTCTACATGTTCACCATCAAAATTATCAATTAGTGTTGTTGGGATACGCGCGTAACATGCACATGCAAAAATTAATCATAAAACGCGGCGAAAATAATATATATATATATATTTCGAGAGGCGTTGTTCGTGCATTTCAATAAAAAATCAATTAATGAATGAGGTTGACGGATTACCTCTCGTAGCATGCTTGAAATGAGTTGGTTCAGATATTCTTAGTTCAAGCCCCACAAATGTCGGACCTCTAGTAAACACACCACCAATCGCAATGTCGAACGGAAGAACGAACTCACGAGAATCACCACTTTAATTGTGCTAGCAATCTCGTGAAATCAATTCTCCGAACTCTCAATATTTTGGTCTTTTCTCTCTTATGTTCACTTTTCACGCACACCCACGAGAGAAACACACTGTTTTTCACACTCACAAAAATGTTGCTGGTCACCCTTTGAATGGGCGATCTGGGCGATCAGCAACTGCTGATGGCACACGCACACGGTCAGCAACGGTTGCTGACCGTGCGCGTGCACCATTATATATATATATATATATAATAGTCAGTATTTGTGCAATTCGGACACATCAATATATATCCATTATGAACGTGCGTGTGCATCATATGCACGTACGTCAATGACCAAAAATAAGAATTAAATTAAATTCTATTTAATTTAATTTAATTTCAACCCGACTAATTCGATAGCCGTTATTGCAAACATATTTGCAATATCGACTTTCTCGTTTAATATCGTCATGTCTTGGTTAATGTAAATGACATCCCTAGGTTCGTCACTAAGCTGGTAGAAAGACTTGCACTAATATATTAGTACTCCCAAGAAAATTGATTGTCTTGATCAAACTCCAGGTCTTACAAGCCATGAATGACATCTAGCAATATGCCATGGCTACCCAGATAGTATGAATGCTTCAAGAACGTAATGAACCTGTCAGCTGTGGTTACAGTGTAATTCAATCACTCTGTTATACTATGTCTCGATCGAACAAAGACCATAGAATATTTGTCAAGCCACCAATTTGATAATATGCACAAATCTAATCGACATGCATTTATACGAGACATGAACATTTCATTCTCGGTTACAACCCCGGCCGAGGATTTCAATGCAGTGTTATGATTAGATCGCATAAGACATCATTATCATACCTTGCATTTAACAAGGAGACAGATTCCATTTTGCGCACACGTGTAACTTCGTATGTGAATGAACTATGACCATCAAGTACAGAGACTGATTAACGAACCGCCAATATGCGCACCTGTGAATCATAGCCATCCAACACTCAAGTCAACACTGTGCCTCAGGTTTAAGGATTATTTACACAAGACTAGAGCATGAACGATTAGACATTGACCACGTTAAAGCTTCATGTTGGATATAGAGAGAGTTTTTTTCGTTTTATGCAATTGTCGCGAGCCGTGCGTTTTAGCGATTTTGTACTCTCTTTGATCATAGTGGAATTTCGTTTCGCCTCGCCCGTGGACGTAGATCGCCTCGATCGAACCATGTAAAATCCTGGTGTTCTGTCTTTGTTTTTCTGCGTTTCGTCATAACATCGTATAAATAGCTCGAGGATTTCTAGTCGTTCGGTAGTAGGTGGATCCGAAGACCTTTGACGGGGACAGGCGACGGATTGTAGATAAACTTCTCATCCGGTATGACCTTCAGGAGTTTGAATTTGGTCACTAGACTGCGCATGAAAACGAGTATTTCGAGCCGCGCATACTCTTTTCCGGGGCACATGCGAGGTCCACCTTCTAAGGGCACGAAGGGGAAAGGTACGGGCCCATTTCCTTCGAATCTTGAGGGATCGAACTTATCCGGATTAGGGAAGTACTTGGGGTTCTTGTGCGTGGAGTTGCACCGTCCTTAATGTCTATTACAAAAGTTAGAATCACAATGCATGGATGCATCACTAGGCTGATTATTTATACATTCGTTACACACCTTAGCATTTGAAGCGCACTCAATACAGATTCGAAAATTACCTTTCATCCCTTTGGGATTGTATAACCAGCAAAAATGAAATCCGTCGTTGCCTCTCTATACGCCCCTTGCGCAGGTGGTAACAATCTCATCGGCTCGCAGGCCACGTTTCATGAGTACTTCATCTTCTGAATGTCGTCCCAGTTCAGAAGTTCATAAGGACACTTAGATTTGGCTTTCTCAATTTGATCTAACGATATAAGAAAAGCGTATTATTGTTAAGCATATACTGAAATTTTGCAGGCCTCAAGTTTCAGCCTTGAAAGGCCGATCGGGAGTGTTGATGAATTAAGCCACATGATTGGACTTGTTTAAGTGCGTTTGTCTGTTCTTTCTATTGTTACTTGATCCTTTCACAACAAACTCAATGGGCTGGCATATTTGATAAATTTATCAAAAGTGACCGAGTTGAATTCGAAATTCATTACCTTGATGAACCCGCTCATAGATGTGGGGAAACTGAACCAAATAGTTAACCACGGCGGTCATTGACGTGCTGGTGGTGTTGTGACTCGCAATGAGCAATCCCAGGATCTTTTTGGAAGCATCCATGTCGTAAAAAATGGTCCCGCCGTCATCTCCCTTGAGAAGCAATCGAGACAAGAAGTCCCTCGCATTCGCGTCTTTGCCCTCTGCAATCTCCATCTTCCTACGCCTGATTATCCACAAGAGCTCTTGCCTTATAACTTTCCCTCCTTCCATTGCTCTGTTGAATGGTGTGCCCGGGATATTTATCGGCGCCGCAATGAAACCAGGAGCGACTAGAGCAAACGGGTGAGCGAACTTCGACGCAATCTCGGGATCCCTGATGTTCATGAACAAGCGGCACGCCAAAGCGAAGATATAGCTCTTTGATAGAGGAAACACCGTCACTTCCTTATGTGGAGACCAATCCAATCGGTGGCCAAGTGGTCCTCAGTCATGGAGTCCATGACGTGTATGTAATGATGGAGCGCTTCGGGCTTCAGGAACTCCGACAAGAAGTTGCGCTTTTTCTTGGCATCCTTAGTTTCGAGCTTTTTCTCCGGGAACTGGGTGATCTTCTTGATGGAGTCGGGCCACCAGGAGGTGACGTACTTGCCCTGGCCGGAGAAGAGGAACTTGTTGCCGGAGGCGCCGCAGAACACGGCCATGTCCTCCCCATACAAGTTGGTCCAGAACACGTCCGGCGAGTACCTGGCCGCGCAGTCGTTCACGAACTTCTTGGGGGCAGCCACCGCTTCTGGGGGCCGTGAACTCCAGGGTCTCGCCGAGGACGGGCCGTGACGAGATGAACTGTACAATAAAATTCTTGTTTGGCTTTGGCTCCATACTGTGTTTATCCTGCTGCCTGATGCTGCTACAGCCTGTGTACGGTCTGCTATTGTTTCTACTCCAGTTTTTTTGCGATGTCTCGCTTCTTGAAGCTTGCCGACACTCAAATTCAATCCGATTCTCCAATCATCAACCGCTAGCTTCCTACTAGTGAACTGATCAGTCAACAGAGGGAAGCATAGCAATGGCACACCAGACCAAACGCTTTCCAATATTGAGTTCCACCCGCAATGGGTCAAGAATCCTCCTATTGCTGGGTGGCTCAACACTACATTTCCCCGAGCTGTTGCTTGAATCCAACGCTTGCTTTCCAACGACGTCGTTGTTTTCTGTGACTGAGAAGAAAGAACAGAAGTAGAAACAGACGTTTTCTCCTTTCTCTCGAACGCAAAAACGGTAGACGCACGCTCTCTCTTCAGGCTGCGTGTTATTTCGTGTTATCCGCTGTATCTTATTGGCATCCGTTTCTTTCAGTTATCAAGTCATTATGTCCCAAAATGTACTTATGTTTTTGTGCTCGCATAAGTTAAAGTTAAAAAATCAGTGAGAGTATTCTCAGATAATTTAAATTATCTCATAGAAAAAAGGCTATTTGGATTTGTTTTATATTTCTGCATTTATTTTTCAAGTCTTGCATTGCACGTATTCTGACCCTTATTTTTTTATTATATAAAACAATTGAAACATTCCAAAATGTGCTCACATTCACGTTTGAATTCGCGCCTTTTATGATTTCTTAGAATTCAAATAATAAACTGAATTTTGAATTTACTTTTAATCCTGGTTTTCCCGTTAAATGGAAGGGAAAAAAAGAAGAACGTTACCTTGGCATTAAATACTAGTATGGAAGAGGAATGATATTTGCCGTGATATGTGTTAGGAAGCAAGCCAGCCAAGAACAATCGCCATAACAAAATCCAAGTAGCAAGAGAGGATTCAAAGAGAGTAATTACATCAAGATTTACGTGGAAACCCTTTCTATGTAAATTGAAAAAAACCGACGAGACAACGAAAGTCGCTAATCGACTTCAATCAAGAGTATAAGAACATAGCTGAGCGATTCGGGAATGAAAAAAGGCATTGACCGGCGGCCTATAATCAACAAAGGAAACCTATAAGTGAGAGAAATCGATGAGAGGAGCTCGTGTGAAGTTAGTCTCGAAGGTTTTTGATGATCTCTATTCTCTGGTGCGTGCTCTATTTCTGCTACGAATGAGCTCGAGTGGCTGGGATGGCCAACGGCGATCGAAGGCGGTGCACGGTGGATTTGGTTGTGATCGGGAGGAAATCGAGAGCAAAAATGTCCTTCGAGTAAAAAATCCAGCGCGCCTCAGCTTTTGAGAAGAAGAAAAGCAGGAAAGAGGCCGGGCTCCTCTTTTTCCATGGGCTCCTTTGATGGGCCCTCCATTAAGTCCTATGGGCTTCAATCAGACCTGGGCTGAGCAGATTGGGCCGTACAATTGATGGGCAAAATGGATTGTATACTGCATAGGGCCGAACCTAAGGACTTTCCTCCTCTCTTTTTCCATTTTTATTTTTTATTAATTATAATTACTTTTTTTCCATCTTTTTTAGTATTATTATTTCTTTGTTTTTTTTTTTCGCAAGAAGATATGCTTAATTTTCCTGGAAAAAAATTCATGTGTCAACGTTGAGTTCTTTCAAACATATAAAGTTAAAAGAGCGTGAGAAAAGACAAGAACTATTCATTTCTAAACTAGAAAATAAGACAATTTTTAAATTCAACTTAACGATAGTACAATAGGAGGGATACAGGACGCTCCATCTTTTCCTATTTCCAGTACAAACAAAACACATAAAAGCTTACAATACTGATAGTGTCGCATAAGTATCTGACTGCATGGACAACTCTTTATTGTTCAGTGCCTTCTCGATCTATTCCATCTTCTTGCCATTCTCTTGGAGTAGTATAAGAACCACTTACTCTTCTCGTCAATTATCAAGTTTCCTAGCACAACGCCGATCAAAAACCCGACTCCAGTGCCAATTAGCACAAATTTCCAATCCAAGTTGAACGTAGACTCTTCGTTGATTTCTTCTTGGCGAGATGGTGGCAATGGTAAGTTATCCCCAACTGCTGTGCATTTTTTCGGCAAAGGACCTCCGCATAACCCCTCATTCATGGCAAATGAATCGATCGCGAATGTGTTGAACTGGCTCCCTTGTGGTATTGGTCCCGACAATTGGTTATGAGAGACATTGAAAAATGAAAGAAATGTAAGTTGGGCTAGCTGTTGAGGGATCTGTCTTGAGAGCTTATTTCGAGAAAGGTCTAGAGATTCCAGTCTTGTCAGGTTTGCTAAGGAATGCGGGATTGAACCAGTGAGAATGTTGTTCGAAAGGTTAAGCAGGAGAAGTGACTTCAATTCTCCAATGACGTCGGGTACGCATCCTTCAAATTTGTTATTGGAGAGGTCAATTCCCATAAGGGCATATGGAACCTTCGGGTATTCCCTTTCTGTGCCTTTATTCATCAATTTCATCCCATAATCGAAAAATCGTCCAAATGAATTCCGGGATGATCCGATATATGCTAAAGTATTCATATATTCCAATTGATCTTGATCAATTGGTACTTTCATGGCATGGAAACTTTGCAACAACTGGGAAGGAAGTTCACCATTGAAACTATTGTCGGAAAGGTCCATAATATGCAAATTGCTAAAGTTAAACTGGCTTCGATAAGTTTTTATTGGACCATGGAACTTATTGGATTTCAAGATAATAGCTTTCAGCTTGGTCAACTCCGATAGCCATAAAGGGAACCCATCGAGAATTTGATTGTAACCAAGGTTCAAATACTCGAGCATTTTACATTTCGCCAAAGATCTTGGGACAGGCCCTTGCAATCGATTCTCTGTGAGGTCAATAACATTCAACGCACAACCTTTTGGGTAAGCCTGAGGAATGCTGCCCTCAAGTTTATTTTTCCCAAGATCCAAAATTGACAAAGAATGAATGTTCTCGAGACATGTAGGAATTGTGCCATTCAGACTATTGTTGGACAAGTCAAGAATGACAAGGGACTTGGCTCTACAAATAGATTGAATATCTCCGAAGAGGATGTTGTTGGAGATATTGTAATAAGCCGCTGATGGAGGTGGAGTTGGGAGTTCCATTTTGAGCGAGTTAGAACTGATGTCAAGATAGATCAAGTTAGGTAGCAGCAGATTGATGCGGTTGTCCACAAAGCCAGTTAGAGAATTGTGAGAAAGATCCATATAGAACAAGGATTCTCTGCTACCATTCCCCAACCAAGTAGCAATACTCCCTCCAATTTGATTGTGTGAAAGAAATATCTCCTCTAATCCGCCTAGGAGGCCTAAAAGCTTGGGGAACTCCTGTAAGTTGCACGACTCTAAACTTAAATAGGAAAGTTTTGGAAGCATGGCATTCATCTCGGTCCTATTAACAAAGGATATGTTGTTGAAGTCCAAAGATAATTCTTCCAAGTTCTTGAGTTTGTGCAAATCCACGGTGCCACTCAAATTATTCCCCCCCATAGACAGAATTTCAAGATCCTTGAGTTCCCATAATGAGTTTGGGATTTCACCTTGCAAATTGTTGGATGAAAGGTAGAGCCAAACCAACCGCGTTAGGTTCCCGAATGAAGATGGAATTGGACCGCTTAGCTGGGCATCTGTCAAATGTAAAGAATCATGACGGTTAGTTTGACTACCCAATTGATTCTCTACATTTCTTTTTCTTTTTCTTTTTCTTTTTTTGATTAAGGAACCTTGCTACTAGTTGAAATATTACCTGTAAGGTCCAAATCGGTCAGTTTTGCCAAGTTGACAAGCCAATGCCAAATACCACCGCTGAAATTAGTAGAAGAGAGATATAGAGATGACAACCGGGTAAGATTAGCGAAGCAAGCGGGGATTTGGCCTTGAAATTTATTTTCCGATATATCCAGATAAGCGAGCTCAGAAAGATTACCCAGTGAAATGGGAAGTGAACCCGAGAAATGACAATCCGAAATTGATAACTCATTTAAGAAAATGAGGTTTCCGATCGAAACATGTATTTCCCCCGAAAAATTCGTTCTCGAAAGAGACAATGATTTCAGCCGTTTACCCCGATGTAGTTCAGGAATAAAACCAGAAAGGTAGTAATTATCTTCAACGAGGAGGACTTCCAGGTTTGGTAATTGAAAGATGCTTACCGGAAATTCTCCAGGCAAATCACATGATTCAAGTTTAAGCGACTTCAAAGAGGACAAGTTTGCAAGCACATGAGGTAATGGTGATGGTATGCTTGTGTAAGAGAGATCAAGTTCTCTGAGCATAGTTAAGTTCCGAACAAAGTTGTATACGTTGGGGATCTCTAGATCCCACCACCCCCTAGACAAATCAAGAGAAATTAATCTCGAGAGCCTTGAGATATCCGATGGGACTTTCCCTGAAAATTCGGAACGAGAGAGATTAAGGTAGTGTAACCTGGAAAGATTGCCAAAGCCGTATGGGATTGAGGAAGAGTTGAAGTCATTGAAAGCGAGATTGAGCGATTCCAAATGGAGTAGGCGAAAGAGGCTAGTGTTGGAAGTTATGGTACCAAAGAGACAGCTACCGTTGAGGTCAAGGCCTGTCACATGACCGGTGGCCTCATCGCACTTTACGCCATCCCATGAGCAGCAATCTCCATGTCCATCTAGTGACCATGATTCAACCTTTGGATAATCACAACGCCACTCTGTTCTGTTGATTCTGAAACTTCGCTTGAATTCCATCAAGGCAGAGCTCTCATCCGAATGGCATAGGGAATCAGCAAAGGAAGCAGGAAGCAAAATGAGGACGATGATTGAAGTACAAAACAGGAAGAATATCGAGGGTGCCATATCTTTGTGTTTGTCTTTCTGCTTTTTGGTAGAGTTTGGTTTCAGTGAAGAAGCTTTTATAGGCAGCGATGAGCAATTCGATCGTTGAACTTTGATGCTGCTTTGGCCATTCATGCACTATACACATCTGAAAAGACACTTGAGTCCATCTAAGAAATGGAAAAAGCCGGTAGACTCCCGTGCTATACACGGCCAAAGTCTTAGGAATGAATCTCCGTAAATTAGATCCTCTGCACCAGTCAAGACGTCAAAGTGAGTGCCACTCGGCGTTTATCCTAAGCTTGAATCATGGTCGTCACTAGGTGGAAATGGAGAGTGCTGCTCATGGCAATCACGTTGTTGGCCTCGACCTTAGTAGCATAACTTCTACCCCTTTTTAATCTAATATGGTGCGAAGAGAAATCAATTAAGGTGGAGAAGACGAGAAATGTGAGGATAAAATTTCCAAAATCTAGGTGTTGTTTTTTTTTCTTTTTCTTTTTTGGTCACTTCTTCTGACGCCTTAAAAAGTACTTATTTATGAATTCTTCAATTTTAGTGTCAATGACCAACCTCCAAGTCGAGATATCACCTTCAATTGGTTTTGCCGCTTGACTGCTTGATGGATGAATATTCCCATAACTTCTTATAAATGAAATAACGGTCAACATCGGAAACCTGACAGTGAACACATCGCGGTCCCGGCAGAAACATGGCGCTAAGAGATGGCCTCATATTAGAATTAGCCAATAATGTTACCCATTTACACGGATTCTTTGACCTCTGCAATTTGTTATTTATTTCGGTAAATGGGTATTCATCATTCTTTTATTCCTTTTCTAAACATTCGTTGTCCATTATCACGTCAAAAGTTAATATCGATGAGAGAAAAATTCCGTTCCCCGGCCCGTTCTTCAAAACTTGTTAGCTCAAGTCATTTGTATATCAGTTGAGTTTCAATCTACACAATTGGTTTCATCCAACTAATTAATTGATCAAATTTTGTGTCGAAAATAGCTAAGTAATGATGAAAACTTAATACATGAAATATACACAAATGGTGAATATGAAATGAATGAACGTCTTGAAAATTGTATGTATAAATTTAATTTCCATGGAGTTTTTATTCTGTCCAACTAATTTATAAATATTACAATATGATATTAAAATATTACCATATTACAATAGCTGAGTTACTGATCAAATGCTAATTAAATATGGAACATACTGAATATATTTGCTTAAGCCTCCCTGCTTTTTTTATTTTTATTTTAAAGAAATGTTAAGAGTTACAAGCAAAAAGGCATTTCTTTTGTCAAATGGGAAAAAAATGGTCATACATCGACAAGGTACAAATTAGGTCGCGTTCTCATGCATGCCCTGACTGACAGTTCATGCGCAGTCGTAGTCGCATAGTTGGTCGTCATAAATGACATCTCATAGTTTTTTTTTTCCACATAAAGACCAAACTTGTGAGACCCGTGAGAAGATTTTTGCCCACCGTGTAGATTGACGAAGAAGAAGTTTCCTGTTAAGATGCACGTGTGAGTTATGTTAGAGAAGTCCCACGTCAGAAATTTTTTTATAACGAGAACAGATCTGTGAATTTTTTACCCTCAAGGCGTTCTCTAAGGTTAAACTTCAGACCGGTCTTAGCCATGTCGATAACCTCCTTCTCGGGAAGAGTAAACATACAGCGGTTTCTTAATCTTTTAAATCGTGCTATGTATTGCTCTATGTACTCATTACTGTACTGCTTTGTATTTGCTAACTCAGACAGTGTAACTTCCAATACCGTTTGGTAAAACTGA
The DNA here is from genome assembly GCA_029784005.1 of Lenwebbia sp. NSW1173648. Taxonomy (NCBI): domain Eukaryota; kingdom Viridiplantae; phylum Streptophyta; class Magnoliopsida; order Myrtales; family Myrtaceae; genus Lenwebbia; species Lenwebbia sp. NSW1173648. The sequence goes on from JARCGZ010000005.1 coordinate 8,553,839, forward strand.
GCATAGAACTTATTTTTCATGTCCTCCTAATTCTTCACAGAATTCGGTGCCAAACTCGTGTACCAAGTAAAGGCTTCTTTTGATCAAGATAATGAGAACAACCTCAACATAAGGCACCAGTCATTGTTTGCCTCACCACATTGCGAACTAAACTTGCTTATATATTCAACGGTGGATTGATCATCTTCACCAGTGAACACCGCAAACTCTAGTATTTTATATCCTCTCGGGTATGGCACATTATCCACCTAGTCGAGATATGGCTTTCGGTATATCGGTCTCGGTACCATATCACCTGCTGTAATCATGCGTTGCATCACTATGCTTGCGGCATTTTCAGCGATACGCTAGTCTCGAAAGGGATCTACCGCTTGGACCTTGTTTCCTCCTTGCCCCCTAGGTGGGGATGGTGGTCGCACCATGTTATCTGCCGGGCACAACAAATGTGGAACAAACTATCCAGGTTGAGGAGGCATACCCAAACCGACATTCACCGGGCTCAAAGGGTTAACATCTCCCACTGGTGGGTATCCTGCGTTACCGACCGGCCTGACGTTATCACCTGTGTTCGGTAACACGTTGATCCTCAGATTCTCATCCACTGGTATTGCAACATTCGATACTCGATTTAACCCTGTAGCGTTTCCATCAACAGCAACCGGTGGGAATCCACTTACATTTATTGGGTTATTAACACTACCAGCATCGACTCCGCTCCGATTCTAGCGATCAACGGTATCATTTCTCTAGAGTATCCTAACTCCTGCAGGAAGGGCTGCTTGACTTAATCCTCCACTCCCACTCGGGATTACAAGATTTGTCAGTACCCCATCTGCTAGAAGACTCACTCCTTGACCTAAAGGTGGTTGGTTGGACGAACTAGACTTAGACATCAAACCCGTCACCATATCAGTAATCATTGGCTTAAGGACATCAGTAAGATGATTTACCACATGATTCGCAAACTCATTTTGGTTCTCCTCGAGCACCCTCTTTATGGTGGCAACCGTAACAGGATCCGGTGCCAACTCTTTTCTTTGGTCGACAGTTAATTCCCTAGGTATGTCACCCGAAACTCCACTCAGAACGACAGTAGCATTATCCTGGCCATCATTTGACGACCACTGAGGAGCATGACTCTCGCCAATGGTGCCAACTTGATTCCTGGTTTTTGCGATAGTACTTCCTCAAATCAAACCACAAATGGTTCCACCGGACGTGTTAAAAAGAAGTTTCGCCGAAAATGTCCGCGACGAAAGATCTTTCACTGAAAAGCATAGAGCTTTCGGATTTATTATTTTCTGTGGGTTCTTGTGACGATTCCGGATAGGAAGTAAAGTGAATGGAAAAAGATAAACAGGACGATAAAGTAAATTGCGATAAAGAGTAAATGCTTGATAGATAAATTGCAGAGCAAAAGATAAGTGTTTGATTGTTGATTGATTGGTCCCTAACAAAGAGTCGTCTCCGACTATTTATAGCCTAGTACAAGGTATAACTATCGCCTTCGGTTACCTCACGTGCACCTTATCCCTAAACTCTCGGATTGGCTTCGGTAACTGCTCTCCTTATCCTTTAAGTGGTTTAAAACATGTACTTAATTGCTCCGCGTGATTATAGGTGAAATGTACCGGCTTCACGGCGTCACCGACATTTACATCTAACTGAGTGTCGATTTTCTGCGCTTCTCGGATTGACTCTGTAACCAAAATGACTCCCCGTCGGTAGTTAAGTACATGTTTTAAACCGCTTAAAGGATAAGTAGAGAAGTTACCGAAGCCAATTCGAGAGTTTAGGGTTCAGGTGCACGTGAAGTAAATGGTAAAAGATAAATAGGACGATAAAGTAAATTGCGATAAAGAGTAAATGCTTGATAGATAAATTGCAAAGCAAAAGATAAGTGTTTGATTGTTGATTGATTGGTCCCTAACAAAGAGTCATCTCCGACTATTTATAGCCTAGTACAAGGTATACCCGTCGCCTTCGGTTACTTCACGTGCACCTTATCCCTAAACTCTCGGATTGGCTTCGGTAACTGTTCTCCTTATCCTTTAAGCTGTTTAAAACACTTACTTAACTGCTCCACGCGATTATCGGTGAAATGTACCGGCTTCACGGCGTCGCCGACATTTATATCTAATTGAGTGTCGATTTTATGTGCTTTCAGCTACCAGCATGACTCCCCGTGGGCTTTATGTTCCTCTTGTGGGCTCTGTAACCATTTAAGGCCCATGCCGATTTTTCATGTCAACAAATTGAATTAACAATCGACATGAGAAATTGCAATATTGACCATACTATGGATGTATGTGCTGCCAATTGCCATAGATGATTTGCAATTTCAACATATTGCCTAAGCCTCCCTGGTTTTTTTTTTTTTGTGAGTAATGTTAAGAGTTAAGAGCAAATAGGTAATTTTTTTTTTCAAAAGGGTAAAAATTGGTCACACATGCCCAAGGTACTAAAATGACATCACATATTTTTTTCCACAAAAATGACAAAAATTGAGAGGTTGCCCATCTTCCAGATGACGAATCGGAGTCATTCTACTGTTCCTAGTTCCCGAATCACAAAAGGAAAATATGGTTATCATCGATTGAAAACATTATCAGATTCTACATATCATCAGCTCGTATGTGAAAATAATGATAAAACATACATGATCACGATGAATTACGAATGAGCATCGATCACTTAGGAATTATAAAAGCTCCGACAGATGATGAACAGATCGCGGCAGAAATATAGTGCAAAGACATGACCTCAGATTAGAATTAAATCTCAGACCTGAAAAAGAAGAATAGAATTAAGCCAATAATGTTACCCATTTACACATCGAATGAATGCCATGTTTTATTGATCAGACAATTACAAACACTCATGAGCATATTTACAGGTGGAACCTGTTTGAGCTAATGGATGAAAGAACTCTTTCCAAGTCTTCCACTAGTTGAGAATCTGGCATGTCCACTTCCACTTCGACAATATGGAAAATGCATAAGAACCAATTTGACTATAATCAGAAGCTTGACTCTTAACTGTTGGTGCACTTAATCGGGTCGTTGAGTTATGGATGAAAAATCTGTATCACTTTGAAAAAGAAAGTCTGAGAGACATTGAAGTTGGGCAATGACTTGGCTTCATTGACCAAATATACATTTGTATTCCAAATTTAAATGATGGATGCAGAATTAGACCGTTTCTCCAATTTAAGTATCCATCAATTGTCAATTTTTCATTCGTTGAGATCAAACAATACAGGATGTGCACCGACATGGTAAAATGTACTGACTTAAGATCCTCAGTGAACTAAATCTTCGAATTTGGGTTCCTCTCAAATTAAACAGATCGTGCAACGACACAGACTACTATACTAAGCTTAGTCAATAGCACATCCGATCGATTTGGTCTCCTAATATTAGGATCCATAACCTATGCACTTTTATTATACGCATCCTGAATTGTAACAAAAATAGAGAGTATTCTCTTCTGGTAATTTCATGCACGAACAACATAGTAAAAACCCCTTAAATATGGACCCACACGAGGGACCAACAATAGTCACGTTGCTGTCTCATCTTCAAGTCAAAGTTGATGTGCGACATTTCGAGCAATGAAATCCTTTGTCGACATCACAAGCATGACCAAGATGACTTGACCCAATGAAATTTCGAGCAATGAAATCCGTACATTTTGAATCCTTGTTTTCCCGTTAGATTGAAGGGGAAAAAAGAATGTTACCTTAATTTTAAATACTAATACAACAGAAATGATATTCGCTCTGAGACAATGATATGTGTTAGGAAGCAAACCAACCAACAACAATCACAATGGAAAAATCAAAGTAGTAAGAGAGGATTCAAAGAGTAACTACATCAAGATTTACGTAAAAAACCATTTCCATGTAAAAGGGAAAAATCGACGAGATGACGGAAGTCACTAATCAACTTCAATAAAGAGTATAAGAACAGAGCCGAACGACTCGGGAATGGCACACAGCATTGACCAGCGGCCTCGAAGGTTTTTCTGGTGATCTCTGTTCTCTGGTGTGTGCTCTGTTTCTGCTGCGAATGAGCCCGAGTGGCTGGGACGGCCGGCGGGCGATCGGAAGCGGTGCACGGTGGATTGGCGGTGATCGGGAGGAAATCCAGAGCAAAGATGGCCTTCGGATATGGCTTCCTGCCGAGAGAGATTTCCGGTTATTCTTTGTGTTGTTGTTGTTGTTGTTGTTGTTCCATCCCTTTCGTTGTGCTCTTTTGTGACCCCTTTCTTGCTCCAGTTGCTTCGCTCCCGTCCTCCATCACTCGCGCGCCTCAGCTTTAGAGAAGAAGAAAAGAAGGAAAGAGGCCGGGCATGTCCTTTTCCATGGGCTCTCCTGATGGGCCGTCCATTAAGTCCTATGGGCTTCAATCATACCTGAGCTGTGCGGATTGGGCCGTACAACTGATAGGCAAAATGGATTGCATAGGGCCGAACCTAAGGACTTTCCTCTTCTCTTTTTTCATTTTTTTAAATTAATTATGCTTACTTCTTTTCCTTCTTTTTTAATATGATCTGTTGTGAATAGAAATTAATTAAGGGCGGAAGATGACAAGTGTTAGGATAAAAATCGAAAATGTATTCTTATGTTAAAAATAGGAATATTCAATTGGTGTAGCCACTTGGTTCACCAATGGGTCATTGCTTCCATCACTTCTTATAATTGAATTAACAGTCGACATGGGAAATTGGGATACTGACCATACTATGTATGTATGTCCTGCCAATTGCCATAGATGAGTTGCAATTTCAACATATTGCCTAAGCCTCTCTGCTTTTTTTTTTTTTAATGTAATGTTAAGAGTCACAAGCAAATAGGTAATTTTTTTTTTCTATTTCAAAAGGAAAAATGAGGTCGAATTCTCATGCGTGCCGTGATTGATGGTTCATGGGCAATCATAATTGCATAGTAGGTCCACTAAGATGACATCTCATTTTTTTTTCCACAAAAATGACCTAAATTGAGAGATTGCCCATCTTCTAGATGACCGAATCGGAGTCATTCTACCGTTCCTAGTTCTCGAATCACAAAAAGAATAGATCGTAATCATCGATTGAAAACATTTTCAGATTCTATATGTCATTTAGCTCATATGTGAAAATAATGATAAAACATACGTGATCATGATGAATTACGAATGAGCATAGATCACTCAGAAATTATAAATGCTCCGACAGACGGTGAACAAATCGCAACAGAAATATGTTGCAAAGACATGGCCTGAGATTAGAATGAAGCCTCAGACCCCCCCAAAAAAAAAAATTAGTAGAAGAAGAAGAATAGAATTTAGCCAATAATGTTATGTCATGTCTGTGATTCAGACAATTACAGACATTCATGGGCATATTTACAGGCGGAACGTCTTTGAGCTAATGGATGAAAGAAGTCTTTCCAAGTCGTCCACTAGTTGAGAAACTGACATGGAAACTTCCACTTTGACAATATGGAAATTGCATAAGAACCAATTTGACTATAAACGAATGAAAAATCTACATTTAAAGAAGAGAGTCGGAGAGACTTTGAAGTTGGGTAAATATTCTTCTCCCAGTAATAGAAAATTACATGATTTTTTAGATTGACAAACATGATTTTTTCTATAGTTCCTAATCTCCGAATCACAGAAAGAGAAGTTCGTAATCATCGATTGAAAATAATCTCAGATTTCATATATCACCACCGCGTTTTGTATATTGCTAATTACAAATTATACATAATTAAATGAATTACAAACAAGCATAAATCTCATAGGAATTGTAAAAGCTCCAACGGAAAGTAAACACATCGAAAGGTAGAAATATGGCCCTAAGGCATGGCCTTAGAATAGAATTAGCCAATAATGTTACCCATTTACACATTATTTATGTCTGTTATTCAAGCAATTTATGGAACCTATTTGAGCTAAAGAAGACTTTCAAAGTTTTCCACTAGTTGAGAATATGAGATGGCCACCTCAAACAGCATTGTGTCAGAGAAAACCCCTTATAACGTTTTGAAGATGACAAAACAATCAAATACTACTAATGTGTTTAATTGGTTGAGTAGAACCAGGTGAAAGAGTATAAGCCGTTATGTAGATGGTATATTAGCAGAATGTCTAAAGGTTATGAGTTTTGGTGAACAACGCATTGGGCGTAGAGGTGTCTATCTTAAACATGCGATTCTATCTAAGGAATATGTAAATCTAATCTATATGCAGCAATTATCTATATGCAATATGTTTTAGAGATTTTCGGCATGCGTTCAAATATTGCAAAAAGATAGCAATAATTCAGATATGGAAAGCAAATAAATATCTTGAATATTTCGTAATTTCTTTCGAATCAATCGATCTAAAGCCTTATAGATCAACCTATCGAATTCGAAATATTTGCTATGTCAATTTGTGCGATTGCAAATTAGGAAAAGATTTTCCTAATTAATCACCTGTGACTCAAAAATATTTCATTAGATAACGATCATATTCCAAATAGGCAATCAAATATTCGAATTAATAAAGATTACTTTTCCAAATTTTTCTGCCGGAACGGGACGTATTGCGGATCACTTATGGATAGGACCAGCGGGGACTCGGTGTCGATGGTGGGCCCCGGCCGACGGCAGGGTAATTCTTGATTGAACTTGCTGGTTGCAGTGAGGGACCAATGAAACCTTGGCAACTCGAAACTAAACTGGACAGATGGAAGGATTGGCTTGCTTTGCCGAAAGGAATCTATAAAAACAAACTTAAAGTGAACGCAAGACTAGTTGACTTTTGCAATCGGTGGAGAACTAGATCACAATGAGGACAGTAGCCCACTGAGGTGAACATTGGAATTCACAATCTCCCTGCCAAAAAGAAATCTTTGCATGCATTAAGTGAAAATCATAAAAATTCTCCAATGTTATTGTGAAATCAAGACAAAGTCCAAGGACTTATTGTCCTCTTCTCTTCTCTGCGGATCAAGTATTCTCTCACTCTCTCCTCTTGTGACCACCGATTGACTCCTTGCTTTGTCATGGGTAAAGAACTTCTCGTATGAATGTTGGAGTTCACCGAGAGTGAATTGAACTAGCTGCAACGTCAGGGACTGCCTATGCGGTTGGGGCTCGCAGTTTCGCTCGAGACCTCGCAAGGACTCAACCAGCGGTGCTCTGTGATGGCACGGTCACGTTTGGTAGCAGAACTCAATTAAATTCGTCACAGGAGATGCGGCAGCGGAGGACGGGCTAGCGGCATCACCGTGGGGTCGCGACGGACTACTCATTCACAACTCGGCTCGTTCGCAGTTGCGGCCTGCGAGCGGATCAACGAGAATTGTCAGTGTGATCCCAGTGAAGGATTGAAGTCTGCGGGGGAAGTCTTCAAGTTCGGCCTTCATTATCCTGCGATGAAAGAATAAGACAAAAAGGACTTCTTCTTTCTAACAGCGTTGGACTTGCGATGACGCTCTCGGTGGCAGAAAATATATTTGCCCAAACATATCCCCATGCGATATTATCTTTTATTTTTTCAAATCTCCCACCCCAGACCTCCCTTCGTCGTGATGTGCCAGATATATTTACTGATTTTCTTGTCAAATGGATATTCATTGTCACTACCAATTTTCGGCCACTAAAGGATAACGGACTTGTCCGATTTCTCTTTCACCATGGGCTCAGTCCAATTCATTTTAGCTCGTCTGCTGCCGATCCAATTAAATGTGAATATAAATGCAATGCATGCAGAAAATTAAATTAATGCATATGAAACTACATTAAAACGATTTAAATATTTTTGGTTAGAGACCAAAGTTAGTCTCTAATTTTTATGCAAATTTCTCCTAAATGAATTAGCCAAAATTTAGGTATCAACACTTAGAATTTCCGATGCACTTATACTCAAACGTCATCTACATGTGTCTTTATCTAATCAATTGGTTGGAGGAAAAAGGTTAGATGAAACTATTGTCCTCATATCGTACGTGCACACACACTAGGTCTGTATATCTTCCCAATCAGAAATAGAATCCCACTCGTGTGAAACCCTTTTTCACATTAAAGGAGAGTATACGTACCCGTGTACTTAAAAGCTCCCTATGAACTAGTCAAGGTGCGCGAAATTGGCCCCAACAACCACTTAGCCGCTAAAACCAAAAGAAGAAGAAGAAAATAAAAGGATTCCTCATGGACTCTAGTGCATGTTCACCATCAAAATTATCAATTAGTGTTGGGATACACGTAACATGCACATGCAAAAATTAATAATAAAATGCAGCGAAAATAAAATCCATATATGTATATATATATCTCGAGAGGCGTTGTTCGTGCATTTCAATAAAAAAAATCAATTAAATGAAGGGATTGACGGATTACCTCTCGTAGCGTGCTTGAAATGAGTTGGTTCAGATATTCTTCAGTTCGAGCTCCATAAGTGTCGAACCTCTAGTTCAAACACACCACCAATCGCAACGTCGAACGGAAGAACGAACTCGAGAGGATTCCCATTTTAATTGTGCTAGCAATCTTGTGGAATCAATTCTCCGAACTCTCCATATTTTGGTCTTTTCTCTTTTCTGTTCACTTTTCACGCACACCCACGAGAGAAACACACTGTTTTTCACACTCACAAAAATGTTGCTGATCACCCTTTGAATGGGCGATCAGCAGTTGCTGATCGAGGCACGCGCACACGGTCAGCAACCGTTCCTGATCGTGTGTTTTTTTTATATTAATTCTTTAATTTTAATTATATATATACACACACATCGCATATACATATACATATTTAAATAAAAACAGAAGATAATCAGCAATTCGGCATTTGTGCAATTCGGACACATCAATATATATCCATTATGAACGTGCGTGTGCATCATATGCATGTACGTCAATGACCAAAAACAAGAATTAAATTAAATCCTATTTAATTTAATTTCAGTTCGACTAATTCGATAGCTATGGTTGCAAACATATTTGCAATATCGACTTTTCCGCTCAACGTCGTCATGTATTGGTTAAGGTGTATGACATCCCTAGGTTCATCACTAAGCTGGTAGTAAGACTTGCACTAATACATTAGTACTCCCAAGATAATTGATTGTCCTAATCAAACTCCAGGTCTTACAAGCCATGAGTGACATCTAGCAATATGTCATGGCTACCCAGATAGTATGAATGCTTTAATAACATAATGAACATGTCAGCTTTGGTTACAATGTAATTCAATCCCTCTGTTATACTATGTCCCGATCGAACAAAGACCATGGAATATTTGTCAAGCCACCAATTTGATCATATGCACAAATCTAATTGACATGTATTTATACGAGACATGAACATTTCATTTTCGGTTACAACCTCGGCCAAGGATTTCAATGCAGTGTTATAATTAGATCGCATAGGACATCATTATCATACCTTGCATTTAACAAGGAGATAGATTCCATTTTGCGCACACGTGTAACTTCGTATGTGAATGAACTATGAACATCAAGTACAAAGACTGATTAACGAACCGCCAATATGAGCAACCTGTGAATCATAGCTATCCAACACACAAGTCAACACTGTGCCTCAGGTCTAAGGATTATTTACACAAGACTAGAGCATGAACGATTAGACATTGACCACGCTAAAAACTTCTATGTTACTAATCATTCAATGCGTGTCACGTTCAGTGAACTTGTCTAGTACAAGCACCCGTGTTCTAACTCGGATATCACAATACCCAATGACTCGTGACTCGTCATTCCCTCAAGTATCCAATACTTAATAGTAAAACTAAGAACACACCGGTCTCAACAGGATCATTAATATCCACTCAATGATCCATCGACCGAGAGCAGTTTAAAGATTCAGTCTAACTGAGAACCCATCACCCATATTCTTGACGTCTCAAGAATAGGTTCAGTCACAACTAATCTTATGGAATCATTCATATAATAAATAATTGGACAAATGAATGAACACGTCTTTGCCATTAATTAAACAAGAAATTGAAAATACAACTGAAATCCCTAACATTTAACTATTACATGGTTGCTTTAGGGTATATAACTAACAATTAGCACATGTGAATTTCACGAAGTGTGTCTAACTATTTTGTTTGAAAATGTTAATGATTTTCTTTTACTCTATTGATGAACTCAACTAACCTTATATAGAGCCCGTTCACGAATTAACCTAATCAGTGATAGGTTCATATGTTTCCATCAAGAATTACAGCGAGCACCCATTTGCCTATGAAATCTGTTCGAATTTTGTGGTGTCCGTGGGTGAGCAATAAGCGTTCAAATGCATGAAAATTATTATGAGCTGAAAAGAACAAGTTAACATCGCATAAATACAAAGACAATGATCAGATGGCATACGCCGAAAAGGCAAACGACTACAGAGAGGACACATGATACTTGTGAACAAGTTTCGTGAAGCCCTGTCGAATCTTAAAATAGCTTGAAGCTATCTAGTTGCGGGGTAGGAGGCGAACAAGGAGACCTTCAACGGGAACCGGAGACGGGTTATAGATAAATTTCTCTTTCGGTATGACCTTCTCGAGCTTGAATTTGGTCACCAGATTGTGCATGAAAACGAGTATTTCTAGCCTGGCGTATTCTTTTCCAGGCACATGCGAGGTCCGCCTCCGAAGGGAATGTACGTGAAAGGTGCGGGCCCCTTTCCTTCGAATCTTGAGGGATCGAACTTCTCTGGATCGGGGAAATACTTGGGCTTCTTGTGCGTCGAGTACACCGTCCAAAATGTCTATTTCACAGTTAGAATCACAATGCACATTAGATTGATTATTCAAACACTAATGACGCTACTTAGCATTTATGGTGCACTCAATGCAGTCTAAAAAATTACCTTCCATCCCTTTGGAATTGTATAACCAGCAAAAGGGAAATCCATCGTTGCCTCCCTAAATGACCCTTGTGTTGGTGGTAACAACCTCATTGACTCACAGGCCACGTTCCACGAATACTTCATCTTCTGGATGTCGTCCCAGTTGAGAAGTTCATCTGGACCCTTACATTTAGCAATCTCCATTTGTTCTGTTGATATTAGAAAAGTGTATTGTGACGCATATGCTGAATTTACTGGCCCGATTCAGCCTTCACAAGCAGATCGGAAGTGTTAATAAATTAAGTGCACTTGTTCGTTCTTTCTGTTGTTACTTGATCCTTTCACTACAAACTCAATAGGCTGGGATTTGATAAATATATTAAAAGCGACAAATGGAATATGAAATTTATTACCTTGACGAACCCGCTCATAGATGTGGGGAAACTGAGCCAAATAGTTCACTACGACCGTGATCGAAGTGCTAGTGGTGTCGTGACTCGCAATGAGTAATCCCATGATCTTGTTGGAAGCATCCATGTTGTAGAAAATGGTCCCGTCGTCATCTCCTTCAAGAAGCCATCGAGACAAGAAGTCCCGGGCATTTGCGTCTTTGCCCTCCGAGATCTCCATCTTCCTCCGCCTGATTATGTCCAAGAGCTCTTGCCTTATAACTTTTCCTCCTTCCATTGCTCTGTTGAATGGCGTGCCTGGGATATTTATTGGCACCGCAGTGAACCCGGGAGCTACTCGAGCAAACGGGTCGGCAAACTTCGACACGATCTCCGGATCTTTGATGTTCATGAACAAGCGACACGCCAAAGTGAAGGTATAGTTCTTGGACAGAGGAAAGACCTTCACTTCCTTATGTGGAGACCAATCGGTGGCCAAGTGATCCCTAGTCATGGAGTCCATGATAGGTATGTAATGTTGGAGGGCTTTGGCCTTCAGGAACTCCAACAGGAGGGCAAATTTCCAAATCAGGTGAAAAAAAAAAAAATTTACCGGATCAGGTTGAAATAAAAGAAATTTACCGGATCAGGTGCCGCTCGGCAGTCATACCACCGAGCGGGCTACTGGGCTGGCTGCAGCAGCTTGCTCGGCAGTCACACTGCCGAGCGGGCGGCTGTCGGCCGGCTCCGGCGGCCCGCTCGGCTGTTTGGCTGCCGAGCGGGTCGCCGCCGCCGGCCCACCGACCCGCTCGGCAGCCACACTGCCGAGCCGGGCCCGAGGCCCCAACTAGTTTTTTTTTTTTTGAAAATTTCATAAGAAAAACTATTTTTTTATAATATTTATTTTATTTATAATTTTATTCTTTTTAAGCTGATTTTTATAATATAATTATCAATATTTAATTACTTAAGATATATAATTATAACATTACAATAAATTCACATATGTAATGTCGACATCGAACAGAAGAACTGAATAAATATCGCGTAATTGGGATATTGTAATATTACAAAAAATTCACACATCTAATATAAAAACCACGAAAAAATGAAATTAATAAATATGTTTCTTGAACGATATTATAACATTACAAAAATTTCATCAAACTAATTTACATAATTGACACAACTGTGATCTATTCCTGGGCCGATCTGCGTGCGCACGTTTGAATGTTGTGCCCTAATTCCCCACAGATGGTGCAATGGTTACGCGAATCGCTACCGCTCGGCGTTCTCCAGTCCATCTCATTACGTATCCGGGATGCACGAGGTCTTCCTTTCTTCCTAATACGGCTCGGGTCGGGCATTAATGGCAGCTCATTAGGTTCATCCCAATAACCATGATGCCATAACGGATGAAACATATACCAATATGACTGAAGGGTTTTGTCCAATGTATAGCATTCATCTACGAGCGCACGGTAATCAATTGCATGTACTTGACATGCTGCAATTACGTGGAAACAAGGAATTTTCAGCTGTTCAAATTTCCCACATGTGCACGTTCGCACGTCTAGTTGCACTTTTTGTCTGTTGCCCCCAGATCCTCTGGTTCTATCACATCTAGTTGTCACTTCAAAACCTTGTGTTACATTTGGGTATCTAAACATCAGGCTATGAATATACTGGTTTCCTGTAATATTCAACGCGCTCTCAATCGTAGCACGTAACGCATCAAATGTGCATACGTTTACAAACTCGAACCAGGTAGATTGTCCACCTTCGTAATCATGTCCATATTCTTTTTGCACTATTCTCCCTTCCCAATGCACAATAGCAAAAGATGTAGCTGACATTCTGCTAAAGAAATTATACATTATTTCGCACCTACATTTTACTAAACATTACAACAATCAATATATCAAATGAAGTGCAGCATTTATTATCAGAAAAATTCCAATAATCCGACATTAAACGACAAACGTAAAAGGAAATTAACATTCCACCCTAAAAATGAAATGCAAAAAGCCCATAAATTAAATGAAAATTGGATCAAATAAAAGTATAATATTTGATTTAGACTATAGTATACAACATGAAGGAATGACTTTTGGAGGGGCCCCGCGCTGCACACATTTATGCATGCTTGGGGACCCCCAAGTGCTGCAATTTTGCAGCTCATGGGGGGTCCCAAAGCGCTGCAACCATGAAGGGCGCAGGATCTGGGGATGCTAGTGAGAGAGAAAGGAAACAACTTATAGAAAATTTTAATACACCTAAAGAGTTGGAGGATGAGTTAATTGATTTAGAAATTAAGGAAATCTTTTTCTTTTAAATTGTTCTCTTCTAGATCGGGAATATGTGTGAAGCAAGATGAAGAAATAACTTAAAAGTTCTGCAAGATTCATTAAACAGAAATACAAGATCCTTATACTTATGAAAAATATGTAAAGAAGGGAGACAATCATAAACGTCTTCTTTTGTTAAAGTAAGACGAGAATAGCTCTATTACTGGAATATCAAGAATCCAATCAAAATATTCAATGAACTCACAAACAAGTTCGATTATATAAAGTAGAAAATCGACGCTTAGAAACAACAAAGGAAATAGTAGCTGGATACGCATAAAAATGAAATGTAAACCACCGACAGGAGGCTCGGCCTTTCGATTGCGGGGTATCAGAAATAAATTGCGTATGAAAGTGTTGTGTGTGAGGCCAAGCGGGAGAGGAGATCCAGGTTTGGGTAGAAAGGTTTGGGACAGAAAGGTTTCTGGGCTTAGAAACTTACTGGAGTCTTACGATCCAGGAAGGTTGCTTCAGAATCTTCAGAAAGGGTTCAGGTGTATGGGTCTTAGAAAGGGATGATGGATCTCCGAGGGTGAGTGTGTGGTAGAAAGAGAGATGTGGAAGATGATGAATAGGAGAGAGCCTTGTGAGGAGAGAGGATGATCTTGTCTGAAATTGAACCCCCCCTTCGACTGAAGTGTGAGGGTCTTTTTAAAGAAATAGTAACTTCCTGTAGCAACAGTAGAAATTCAGAAAAGCCGCTACAGTGAATAGTGAATAGTAAAAATTCGGAATAGTGTACAGTGTACAGTGATTTCTAACGCGTGCAATGTACATTCCTCTTAGAAAATCTCGTATGAAGTCCTAACTACAAACTGGTAGTAGGATGTCTTCAGGGGCATGAATCTCCCTAGTCAATACGGTAGCAGTCATCTTCATTTGAATTCTCGCTATGTTGTGACTGAGAGGAACTTTTTGAATCTTCATAATCAGCAACAGCTTGCTTCATTAGTTCATAGAACTGTTCTTCATTTTGAGTTGAAGCCAGCTTTGAAATAGCAATGGATCTATTATGTAGAAAAGGGGTAGCACTTGTTTCGTCTTGTTCTTTTAACCAGGCAGAGACGGATTATCAAAATAAGTGTAACTGGTTCTGAAAGGGAGAGACTGGGTTAGTCTCATTTTGAAATTTTTTGGGGTTATGGGTTTTGATTCCCATTCAGAAGGATGGATGATCCTTTTAATTCTAGCGGTAGAGTAATTGATATTATCATCGCCATTAGTAAAATGTTTAAATTCTACGGAACCTGTTTCAACCAGAATAGATTCGTAGAAATCGAGAGGTTTTCCCAGATCATGTGGGGTATAAAACCAATTTTCCCCAAACATGTTCCTAGCGAAAACATTCGGATTATCATTATAAAAACCTTTTTCAACTGTGATAATATTTTGAAAATTTGTCGGACGAGGAGGATGACCCCCCCTGAGACTGTTCAGCCGACCCGGAGGACTCCTCGAGCTCATCCACATGATGATGTCGTCCCCTATTCCATGGAATATCATACGACGGATTTCGCTCTCGAGTTCACTCCGGGGTTCAGTCAGCATTTCGATGCAGGGTTCACCCAGTTTGTCGGAACATTTGACGATCCACATCCGCAGACTCAAGCTAGTTCTCCTTCAGAATATGGATCCGATTTTCCTCATTTTTATCCAGTTCCTCCTACAGTAGGATATGGCATATCTTCACAAGATATGCCTTCGTCATCGACATATCCTACTCAGCCGAATCCTCATTCTCGTCGGTACAACACTAGACCTTTCGATCAACGTAGACAACCCCATTGCGGAACAGGAGGTCATGTAGGAAGACGGCGTCATTAGTACATGTAACTGCAGTTAATTTGTTATCTATTATGAAAATCTCATGTTTTTTACAATATCTCAATTGGACGATATTTATTCAGTTCTTCTGTTCGATGTCGACATTACATATGTGAATTTATTGTAATGTTATAATTATATATCTTAAGTAATTAAATATTGATAATTATATTATAAAAATCAGCTTAAAAAGAATAAAATTATATAAAAAAAATAAAAATTATAAAAAAACTAATTTTTCTTATGAAATTTTCAAAAAAAAAAAAATTGTTGGGGCCTCGGGCCCGGCTCGGCAGTGTGGCTGCCGAGCGGGTCACCGCCGCCGGCCCACCGACCCGCTCGGCAGCCAAACTGCCGAGCGGGCAGCCGGAGCCGGCCGCCCAGCCGCCTGCTCGGTAGTGTGACTGCCGAGCGGCACCTGATCCGGTAAAATTTTTTTTTTTCACTTGATTTGGAAATTTGCTCCCAACAGGAAGCTGCGCTTCTTCTTGACATCCTTGCTAGTGATGTTCCCTAGGGTTTCAGGGAAATGGGTGATCTTCCTCATGGAGTGGAGCCACCAGGGGGTGACATACTTGTTCTCGCCGGAGAACAGGAACTTGTTGCTGGAGGCGCCGCAGAACACGGCCACGTCCTCCCCATACAAGTTGGTCTGGAAGACATCTGGAGAGTACCTGGCGGCCTGATCTTTCACGAATTTCTCTAGACAGCCGCTCCTTCCGGCGGCCATGAATTTCAGGGTCTCGTCGAGGACGGGCCATCCTTTTGTGCCGGGCGGTAGGTGAGGAGTGAAGCACTTCTTCCAAAGTACGACGGAGAGTACAGAAAGAGAGAGGTAGAGGATGCATGTGACGAAGAAATCCATTTGTATTCTTCTCTCGGAAGGCAAATACTGATAATTTGGCAAGAAAAGGATAGACTGAGGATGAGAATGGAGAGCCAAATCGTCAGGATTTATATATGGAAAAAATTGGCGTGCTATGGCCACTTATTTTAGTTGTCCTTTTGAGGTAACTCATGAGCATTTCTCTTGTTAAATATGTTTCGCGTGTTCATTTCATTTTTCACAAGGTCTGAGTCAAAATGTTACGGCTGTCTAGTATAGAAGTATATATTAATTCTTCTCTCACAAGGCAGATACTGACATGGCTGTCCAGTATAGCTGAATTTTTTACATCATGGTCCGAGATGGAGAAATTCAGTCAACTTAGTATATGCATTAAAATAAGTTCGAACCGATCTGATGGGATCCACATAAACCTTAGAGAAAAGTACTAAAAAAAAAAATATCCTAAACCTTTTGCAATGATACCAATTCAGTTCATCCAACAGATTTTTGCAGGAAACCACTGACGTGGACGTCTGGCCATCTTACGTGGCATAGCCAGCGCTGACGTGGATATTTTCAAATAATATATTTTTTTAAAAAATATTTGTGTATATTGATTTCTTTTTTTTTTTTTTAACTTTGGCTCGCCGGCCATTGGCTAAAGGCCAGCCAGCCCTTGCCCACAGCCTGCAGAGCCGCGAAGGAATAGGTTGAGGGCCATCGCGGCTTTGAAGGCCCTCCCCTAGGGCCTTTGCGGTGCGGGAGAGGCGGCCCTCACCCAAATCTAGCAAGGGTCGCAACCCTAGCCAAGGCCGGTGAGGGCCGGCCAGTCCTCGTCAGAGGCTGCGCAAGCAATAATTTCTCCAAATCCATAGTGGATTTTTTGGCAGCTGGCTATTGCCATGAAGTAGATACCGATACTTGAACCGAACCACTTAAATCTTTTATTTCCTTATCGTTCATTATTAATTTCTCGAGTAATTTCTTCTTCTCAAATAAGATTTCAATTACAAGATCCGTTAACTTCTGCGTTGTTTCACAATACAAAAGCAAGTTGTAGCTGGCATGGCTGTTTCTAACATACGAGACCAAAGAATTGATAGGTCATGTATAATTATTTCCCATTAGCGTATTGACCCAATCCAACTTTGAAAGATAAGGAAAACTTTGCCCTTCAATTTCAATTGTAGAAATTATTGCTCTGAGTGTAGTATACCTACTTGTGAACATGGACCATTAGAAATGGTTGATTCTATTTAGGAAATCTATTCAAATTAAAAACCTACCCAGATTGGATGTGTTTCACAGGTTCAAACTCGAGTCACATTCTATCAAATCTCCACATTTGATCCTCAATGCCGGCTCCCCCAACACTTTAATGGGTGCTAAATTATCACACACGTCTATTAAAGGTACATGAAGTTAGATGAACTTTTCCAATGGCTATTTCTTCTTATTAAAGGTACGGGGGCAAAAAATGCAAAAATAAAAAATAAAAAATCAGAGAGGGAAGATGATCACGTGGGGTGGTCCAGCGGCCGCCGTGCCTCAGCTCTCAAAAGAAGGCGATAGCGCTGGACCCTTTGGTGGTCGAAACAGTATCTTCCGGACGAATCTGGGTTAAAACAATTTCATAAACGCTGAAAAGAAAACGAGAGCGGTGGACCCTTCGGTGGTCGAAGCTGCCGGGCTTGGTGGAACTCCAAGGTGGATGAAGGGGAGTTTCGTGGAGAGAGGCTGCGGGGAAGGAGAGATAACACTTTGGTTCTCGTTACCCCAAGAAATGAGAGGATCTCCGGTGAAGAAACAGTGTCCTCCGGACGAATCTGGGTTAAAACAATCTCGTAAACGCTGAAGTCAGGAAGACTTTGAAAGCCCTGGGGAACAGACTAAGAGAGCACAAGTTGAGGTCCATAACTTGATTCACTTCTCTCTATTAAGACAATTTTTACATCCCGCCTCTAAAGATTTTTGATAGAATGATTTATTCAGATTTTTATTAGGGTGTGGTTCATACTTCTCATCAACAGGAAAACACGGGTCCCGTTATACATTTTTTCTTTCATTGGTAGTTCAGGCTTGGGCCCATGAATAGCTATCGCTAGATATATTCTTTCTCGCTTGCAATTGAGTGATGTAACCAGAGGTGCGAGGTGCTAATTATAGTGGAATCTTCTGCTAGACGTGACCCTAGTTTAAGGGTGAACCAGGATAAAACCTTGGATCTCGATTTCTCTTTATCATTTTTTACTCTTTACTTCGTTGTGACTGTGCGCGGAACCATAACAAGTTTTACCCTAATTTATCCGGGTTTAAGGGGCGACGCTAAGTCAAAATCATCATCTGATTAATTTTATTTAAAGTTAGACTGCTTTTCTTGTACTTGAAAGATGAGCTCAATAGCCCTAATAAATTTGTGAGATGGGAACTAACGGTAAATATAAGTATTGTGATGGATCGATTCCACTTACTTTCTCCGAATTATTATCTGCATAAATTACTCCTCATGTGATGATAAGAGAGCACCGGCGATCGCTGGACGCTCCACTTGGTATTTTGCAACGCGATTGCCGGAGTAGCCTTACATCATACTTATCATGATCTGAGTACTTGGGACCAAGTTTCGATAAGCCCAGTAAATCATATAAATAGCTCGAGGATTTCTAGTCGTTCGGTAGTAGGTGGATCCGAAGACCTTTGACGGGGACAGGCGACGGATTGTAGATAAACTTCTCGTCCGGTATGACCTTCACGAGTTTAAATTTGGTCACTAGACTGCGCATGAAAACGAGAGCCGCGCATACTCTTTTCCGGGGCACATGCGAGGTCCACCTCCGAAGGGCACAAAGGGGGAAGGTGCGGGCCCATTTCCTTCGAATCTCGAGGGATCGAACTTCTCCGGATTAGGGAAGTACTTGCGGTTCTTGTGCGTGGAGTTGCACCGTCCATAATGTCTATTACAAAAGTTAGAATCATAATGCATGCATGCATCACTAGGCTGATTATTTATACATTCGTTACACACCTTAGCATTTGAAGCGCGCTCAATATAGATTCGAAAATTACCTTTCATCCCTTTGGGATTGTATAACCAGCAAAAATGAAATCCGTCGTTGCCTCTCTATACGCCCCTTGCGCAGGTGGTAACAATCTCATCGGCTGACAGGCCACGTTACATGAGTACTTCATCTTCTGAATGTCGTCCCAGTTCAGAAGTTCATAAGGACACTTAGATTTGGCTATCTCAATTTGATCTAACGATATAAGAAAAGCGTATTATTGTTAAGCATATACTGAAATTTTGCAGGCCTCAAGTTTCAGCCTTGAAAGGCCGATCGGGAGTGTTGATGAATTAAGCCACATTATTGGACTTGTTTAAGTGCGTTTGTCTGTTCTTTCTATTGTTACTTGATCCTTTCACAACAAACTCAATGGGCTGGCATATTTGATAAATTTATCAAAAGCGACCGAGTCGAATTCGAAATTCATTAGCTTGATGAACCCGCTCATGGATGTGGGGAAACTGAACCAAATAGTTAACCACGACGGTCATTGATGTGCTGGTGGTGTTGTGACTCGCAATGAGCAATCCCAGGATCTTTTTGGAAGCATCCATGTCGTAAAAAATGGTCCCGCCGTCATCTCCCTTGAGAAGCAATCGAGACAAGAAGTCCCTCGCATTCGCGTCTTTGCCCTCTGCAATCTCCATCTTCCTACGCCTGATTATCCACAAGAGCTCTTGCCTTATAACTTTCGCTCCTTCCATTGCTCTGTTGAATGGTGTGCCTGGGATATTTATCGGCGCCGCAATGAAACCAGGAGCGACTAGAGCAAACGGGTGAGCGAACTTCGACGCAATCTCGGGATCCCTGATGTTCATGAACAAGCGGCACTCCAAAACGAAGATATAGCTCTTTGATAGAGGAAAGACCGTCACTTCCTTATGTGGAGACCAATCCAATCGGTGGCCAAGTGGTCCCCAGTCATGGAGTCCATGACGTGTATGTAATGATGGAGCGCTTCGGGCTTCAGGAACTCCGACAAGAAGTTGCGCTTTTTCTTGGCATCCTTAGTTTCGAGCTTTTTCTCCGGGAACTGGGTGATCTTCTAGATGGAGTCGGGCCACCAGGAGGTGACGTACTTGCCCTGGCCGGAGAAGAGGAACTTGTTGCCGGAGGCGCCGCAGAACACGGCCATGTCCTCCCCATACAAGTTGGTCCAGAACACGTCCGGCGAGTACCTGGCCGCGCAGTTGTTCACGAACTTCTTGGGGACAGCCACTGCTTCTGGCGGCCGTGAACTCCAGGGTCTCGCCGAGGATGGGCCATCCTTTCTTGCCGGGTGGGAGGTGAGGAGTGAAGCGCTTCTTCCAGAACAGGAAGAAGAGTAGAGAAATCGAAGAGGTCGAGGATGCATGTGACGTAGAAATCCATTCTGGCCCTTCTCTCAGGAGGCAAATTCTGGATGTATATGCTCAAGTCAGTGCCATAGATAATAACTCGTGACGTGGATCCCACCACCGGAAGAGGTGTTGGAGTTGGCGAATATTTCGGGGACCCTTGTTTCTCACATCGGGTACGCCCATGTGAGCTTAGGGAAACTGAAGTGTTATCCAACGACATGTGACCCCTGCGCACGGAATGCGGGGGTTCGGGGGCAGCGCCCCCGAAACCTCAACGGGTTTGGGCTTTTATTTAAGCTGGCCCGTATGGTATGGAATTAAGGGGTTTCATATAGGTTTAGGTTTTGGGCCCGTTTGGGGCATATATATATTTTCTCGTTTTGATCATTGTAACGAGTTGAGAGGCTATAAACCGAAACTATAGTGAAATCTCTTTGCAGGACGTAGCCCTATTCTGGGGTGAACCTGGGTAATCTCGTGTGTCGTCCAATTTTCTCTTTGATTTCTGTGTGATCATTCTGAATCGGTGTGCGATAAAACCTCTCAATTGGTATCAGAGGTTAGGGCATATCGGTGAAAAGGGACTGTCTACCTTAGCTTCGAGTCAAATGGTAGAAGGAATTCCAAAATGCTCTATAGGTTTCGGGTTCTGTGAACACTGTCTCCATGGAAAACAGAACCGAGTTAGCTTCCATCACACCGGTACGAGAGCAACTGAGGTTCTCGAGCTTATTCACAGCGATGTCTTTGGACCTACTCCGACTCCATCTATTGGAGGATCCAGGTACTATGTATCATTCATAGATGATTTTTCGAGATATAGTTGGATTTATTTTATTAAAAGTAAATCAGATGTATTCGAGAAATTTCGAGAATTTAAGGTTTTGGTTGAAAACCAATTGGGCAGGAAAATCAAGGTCCTTCGTACAGATAACGGAGGTGAATTCTGTTCGGATAAGTTCGAGCAATTTTGTGTGGATAATGGTATTGCAAGGCAGAAGACGACTCCATATACGCCTCAACAGAATGGGGTGGCCGAAAGGTTAAATCGGTCACTCATAGAAAAGGCGAGATGCATGCTGAGTTGGGCAGGTTTGGGGCCAGAATTTTGGGCAGAAGCTGTAGCCACAGCCAGTTATTTGAAGAACCGGTCACCGACCTCATCAGTGAAGGATCGTACACCATATGAGGCAGTGTTTGAGAAGAAGCCGAATCTGTCCCATGTTCGGGTGTTCGGGTGTAACGCATATGTTCATGTACCCAAGGAGAAACGGGGTAAGCTTGACAACAAGTCTGAGAAGAACGTATTTGTCGGATACAAGGAAGGGGTCAAGGGCTATAAACTGTGGAATCCAGAATCAAAGACCATTGTATACAGCAGGGATGTTGTCTTTCGGGAATCACAACCCCAGGTTGGCACACAGAAAGGTGATGAGCCCAAGAAGGTGGTAGTGCTTGAAGAAAGTCCTAAAGCTGAAACTGTGAAGATGCTTCCACAAGGCACGCCAGTAGAGTCTGATTCTGAATCGGAGCAAGGGGACTCAGTTAATGAAGTCGAGGATGCAGATTCGGATGAAGACTCGGATACTGATAGCATGCTGGCTCTCAGGAGATCGACGTGGGAAAGAAAGGTACCACTTCGATACTCACTTAGTGCTTTGAGTACATTTCATGCTTTGAGCATTATCGGAGATGATCCTAGTTCTGTAAAAGAGGCGAGATCCATGGATGATACGAATCAGTGGGAGCTTGCAATGATAGATGAGATGCAGTCGCTTGATAAAAATGAAACATGGAGCTTGTGTAAATTGCCTAAGGATAGAAAGGCAATTGGGTGTAAATGGGTGTTCAAGCGAAAGCTGAAATCGGATGGGACTGTAGAGAAGTACAGGGCTAGGCTTGTAGCCAAGGGGTACTCTCAGATCGAGGGAGTTGACTATGACGAGATTTTCTCTCCCGTGGCTAAGTTAACTTCGATACGGTTTGTTCTGTCTGAAGCAGCTGCATATGATCTTGAGGTAGAACAGATGGATGTAAAGACGGCATTCCTTCATGGGGACTTGGAGGAAGAGATATATATGAGGCAACCAGAAGGCTTTGAAGTAAAAGGAAAGGAGAATCTGGTGTGCAAGTTGAAAAAGTCCTTATATGGGCTTAAGCAGTCACCGAGGATGTGGTACCAGAAGTTTGACACGTACATGCTCCAACTTGATTTTGTGCGTTCAAATTCTGACCATTGTGTTTATGTGAAGAGGACGGGCGATCAGTTTGTCATTCTCACGCTCTATGTGGATGATATGTTGTTGATCGGGAATAACGTGAAGATGGTGAAATCCGTGAAGAGTTTGTTGGCTAAAAAGTTTGAAATGAAAGACTTGGGGCCTGTAAATTTTATTTTGGGCATGCAGATCAGGAGGGACCGTGAGAAACGGAAGCTGTGGCTAGGGCAGGAGAAATACATCAAAGAAATACTGAAGAAATTCAATATGATTGACTGCAAGCCTGTTGGCACCCCTATACCTTTAGGGACCAAGCTATCTGCGGAACAATGTCCAAAAACGGATGAAGAAGCTGAAGAGATGGCCCGAGTTCCATACGCGAGTGCAGTGGGTAGCTTGATGTATGCTATGGTGTGCACACGTCCGGATATAGCACAAGCAGTGGGAGTTTTGAGTCGATACATGTCTAACCCAGGTAGAGAGCACTGGAATGCGATCAAAAGAGTTTTCAGGTATCTTCGTGGAACTTTGAATTTTCCTTTATGTTTTGAAGGTACAGGGACTAGAAACATGCTTGATATCGTAGGCCATGTAGATTCTGATTGGGGTGGAGACATTGATAGTAGACGGTCCACTAGTGGATATGTTTTCACATTGTTTGGTGCTGCGTTGAGTTGGATGAGTAGGAGGCAAAGCGTGGTAGCGCTTTCTGTTGGATCTAGCAATATCACCTAGAAGGGGGTGAATATGTGATTTAAAATAATTTTGACTAGAAAATGCGAAATTAAAAGAATCAAGTCAAAATAGAATCTGAATCTGAATATGTGCAGTTTATGATTCTGAACATGAGTATGCAAATTCTGAATATAAACACCAGCATGCAATATTCTATCAAACACAATGATAAGAGTTTAGAGATAGAGAATATTGCACACGACGATTATAGTGGTTCGGCTTAGATCAAGCCTACGTCCACTCTCCCACGCTGACAGCCGATAGGCTGGATTCCACTAGATGAATCAATGGAGGTTTACAACAAGTGATGATACTCTCTTTGATAGATCACACTATCCTCTCTCAATCACTCTTACAAAGCCTCTCAAAGATTATAACGTTAAGCTCACGGAGACAAGTATGAATCTGAATAACTGTAGCACTTTGGAATTGATGATTCTGATCTTACACCGTAGTAGCACCATGGATCTCCTTTTATACTCCTTCACCCCCAAACTAGCCGTTAGACAGGTCTTCAAAGGATCGCTCTTCAATCGCTGATTGGACGCCATCAATCTTGATTGAACGAGACTGTATCTAGGGAGATTTGGTGACCGTTGGTGCTGAATCTGAACCCCTCAGATTCAGTCGCCCATACAACTCAATCTTCGGTTTCCATAAGTGGAGTTCTTCAAATATGGAAGTTTTCTTGTCCCATGGAAGGTAATTTCCAATCAAGGATATTCTATCAATCATGTTATAGAATAATCCTGTCAATCAAAGATTACAAACTTTCATAAATACCTCAGCAACATATGTCAGGCGTGGGTCTTCAGAATCTGGAATTAATATATCTCGCAGCTTCTGAACAGTCTTCAGAACCAAACTTCAGAAGCAGTCTCTTGAATCTGAATATATCGCTGCTTCTGAATAAGTCGCAGTTTCTGAATTCTTCATATATCACTGCTTCTAAATAAGTCGCAGCTTCTGAACAGAGATACACTGAGTTTGATGTTGATAGAAACCTTGTTGATGCTCGCATATAAGTCTTCACGAGATTAAGTCTTCAGAGGCAACACAATCCTCCATCTGAAGTCTTCAGAGGCAACACGAACCTCCTTCTGAATACTAGACTTCAACTTTCTCAGAAGCAAATACGCGACGACTACTCCCTGAGTCTGAACATCCAACTATGGTCAATATAAACTTTTCTTCTCAGATGCAATATCCAGAACTTCAGATGCATAATTCAGATGCAGTATCTTGAGCTCCATCTTCTGGTTCCTCTAAGCATATTGGCAATTGTGGTTCTACCTCACTGTTCACCTCTCCAAGGTTCTTCCAAGCTTTACCGAACTTCCCGTTCTAGGCTTATTTACCTATCCAAGATCCTTCCAAGCTTTACCGAACTTCTCGTTCTAGGCTTGTTCATCTTCTACTTAGGTACCTCCAGCTTGTAGACACATCTACGCCCAATGCCTTGGTCACCATTGATAGATAACTCATAACCTTCAGATAATCTGTTAATACACCATCTGCATAACAGCTTGTGATTCTTTCATCTGGTTCTACTCAACCAATAAACACATTAGTAGCCTTTGATTATTTTGTCATCTTCAAAACATCATGGGGAATTTTCCCTAACACTTTCTTCTACGGAGGCTGAATATATGGCTCTTACTCTTGCTGGAAAGGAGGCCGTATGGTTACGGCGGTTGTGCTTGGAGCTCGGTTTTGAGCAAGGTGCCATAGAGGTGAGATGTGATAATCAAGGGGCTATTTATTTAGCTAAGAATCCAGCGTTTCACTCACGCACAAAGCACATTGATATACAATATCATTTCATCCGAGAAAAGGTAGAGAAGAAAGAGGTTCGGCTTGTAAAGGTCGACACGGTTGAAAATAGTTCAGACTTCCTTACTAAAGCCGTTACAGGTGCGAAGTTTGAATGGTGCTCTACTGCGATGGGATTGAAGAAGAATGATATTGGAAAGTCTCTCATTTGCGCGAAGTATCCACCAAGTGGGAGAATGTTGGAGTTGGCGAATACTTCGAGGACCCTTGTTTCTCACATCGGGTACGCCCACATGAGCTTAGGGAAACTGAAGTGTTATCCAACGACATGTGACCCCTGCGCGCGGAATGCGGGGGTTCGAGGGTAGCACCCCCGAAACCTCAACGGGTTTGGGCTTTTATTTAAGCTGGCCCGTATGGTATGGAATTAAGGGGTTTCATATAGGTTTAGGTTTTGGGCCCGTTTGGGGCATATATATATTTTCTCGTTTTTGATCATTGTAACGAGTTGAGAGGCTGTAAACCGAAACTATAGTGAAATCTCTTTGCAGGACGTAGCCCTATTCTGGGGTGAACCTGGGTAATCTCGTGTGTCGTCCAATTTTCTCTTTGATTTCTATGTGATCATTCTAAATCGGTGTGCGATAAAACCCTTCAAGAGGCACCACGGTACCAACCAATCAAAAGCCTTGAAAAATCTTCAAGTTTGACCGAGTGCTAACTTGGACTCGTTCTTATCTCCCTGTGATACAAAGTCAACGGAATCAACGGCCTAGAGCATTGGAAGGGGACGATGCTAGCATGACGGTGCTTTGATCGGACGGTTCTCCACCGTGGAAAAGCTTGACATAATTGTGTGTGAAGGGCATGTTTACTGATGCTTGACACTTGCTGCGTTTCGTCGTCTAGATTTTTGATCAGGATAGCATTGGATAAGATAGGATAAGAAATCTAAGGATTTTGTCATATCCAATCCATTATTTGGTGAACTATGAATTTAAAGTCTGATATTGTTATATATCCTATCCTATTCATTGTTTGGTAGAAACTGTATACAACATTAAACTATTTGTAAGCATTTGGAATTGTTAAGTAAGCTAATGGAAAATCCACAAATAACACAATGCGAATCAGATGTTTTTGTTTGATGCTTACTTACATATTTGGTTCACGTTGTTCTGGCTAGAAAACGCTTCATATATGTGCATCAGTACGTAAAATTTTCCAGTGTAAACAGGACCCGAGCAACACGAGATGAACTGTACAATAAAATTCTTGTTTGGCTTTGGCTCCATACTGTGTTTATCCTGCTCCCTGATGCTGCTACAGCCTGTGTACGTTCTGCTATTGTTTCTACTCCAGTTTCTTCGAGATGTCTCGCTTCTTGAAGCTTGCCGACACTCAAATTCAATCCGATTCTCCAATCATCAACCGCTAGCTTCCTACTAGTGAACTGATCAGTCAACAGAGGGAAGCATAGCAATGGCACACCAGACCAAACGCTTTCCAATATTGAGTTCCACCCGCAATGGGTCAAGAACCCACCTATTGCTGGGTGGCTCAACACTACATTTTAGGGGTGATCGGTTCACGGGATGGATGGTTCCACCCTTGAACCGAGAACCACCCGTTAGGGACCGGTTCCGCAAAATATGAACCGTGAACCACCCACTCGTTCTATGGATCCACCCGAGATCCGAACCACCGGTCCAGTTCGGTTCTAGGTTGGATCCTGGTTACGGTCCTAATGTCACCTACTCGTTCAATAAAAAAATGAAGTTGAATACTAAGAAACTCGTTCAAGTATTGACATATCATGCCTTATGTTTCCCAATTCACCTTACTTGAGAAATAGACAAAAAGAAAAATGTTCAAATGAACTTATTACATCTCGCAACTACTTTTGCGAGTTCTTGAAGGGCACGAGGTGGAACAAGGCTCCCCTCTCCATTGTCATTAGCCTTGCCCTTGCATTGCAGCAAGTCTAGTTAAACAAATGAAGAATATTGACATGAAATCTGTAATGGAGAACTTTCAAAAACCTTATGCCCCCAGAATTTCACATGCTGCTCGAGGAACTTACCATTCATATTATATAAAAACCGGTTCGGTTGGACCGGTTGGATGGTTCCCACCCGAAACCGGGAACAGAACCGGTACCCGCCGGTTCTAGAAAATTGGAACCGAAAACCGAACCGTACCTGTCGGTTTGGATCCAAAATCAGCTGGTTGGGTACGGTCCGGACCGGTTTGGTTGGATCGTGGTTTTTTTGCTCACCCCTACTACATTTCCCCGAGCTGTTGCTTGAATCCAACGCTTGCTTTCCAACGACGTCGTTGTTTTCTGTGGCTGAGAAGAAAGAACAGAAGTAGAACACAGACGTTTTCTCCTTTCTCCCAAACGCAAAAACGGTAGACACACGCTCTCTCTCTCAAGGCTGCATTCAACATTTAATCTGTGGAAATTGAGGTACGTTTCATTGAGTGATGTGCTCTTTTTTTATCAGTGATTCAAGAAATTATGGGCATGTTATTTCCTGTTATCCGCTGTATCGTATTGGAATCCATTTCTTTCAGTTATCAAGTCACTATATCCCAAAATGTACTTATGTTTTTGTGATCGTATAAGTTAAAGTTAAAAACTCAGTGAGAGTTTTCTCAGATCATTTAAATTATCTCATAAAAAAAAGGCTATTTGGATTTGTTTTATATTTCTGCATTTATTTTTCAAGTCTTGTATTGCACGTATTCTGACCCTTATTTTTTTATTATATAAAACAATTGAAACATTCCAAAATGTGCTCACATTCACGTTTGAATTCACGCCTTTTATGATTTCTTGGAATTCAAATAATAAACTGAATTTTGAATTTACTTTTAATCCTGGTTTTCCTGTTAAATGGAAGGGAAAAAAAGAAGAACGTTACCTTGGCTTTAAATACTAGTATGGAAGAGGAATGATATTTGCCGTGATATGTGTTAGGAAGTGAGCCAACCAAGAACAATCACCATAACAAAATCCAAGTAGCAAGAGAGGATTCAAAGAGAGTAATTGCATCAAGATTTACGTGGAAACCCTTTTTATGTAAATTGGAAAAACCGACGAGACAACGAAAGTCGCTAATCGACTTCAATCAAGAGTATAAGAACATAGCTGAACGATTCGGGAATGGCAAACGGCATTGACCGGCGGCCTGTAATCAACGAAGGAAACCTATAAGTGAGAGAAATTGATGAGAGGAGCTCGTGTGAAGTCAGTCTCGAAGGTTTTTGATGATCTCTATTCTCTGGTGCGTGATCTATTTCTGCTACGAATGAGCTCAAGTGGCTGGGATGGCCGACGGCGATCGGAGGCGGTGCACGGTAGATTTGGTAGTGATCGGGAGGAAATCGAGAGTAAAAATGTCCTTCGAGCCAAAAATCCAGCGCGCCTCAGCTTTAGAGAAGAAGAAAAGAAGGAAAGAGGCCGGGCTCCTCTTTTTCCATGGGCTCCTTTGATGGGCCCTCCATTAAGTCCTATGGGCTTCAATCAGACCTGGGCTGAGCGGATTGGGCCGTACAATTGATGGGCAAAATGGACTGTGTACTGCATTGGGCCGAACCTAAGGACTTTCCGCTTCTCTTTTTCATTGTTATTTTTTATTAATTATAATTACTTTTTTTCCATCCTTTTTTAGTATTATTATTTCTTTTCTTTTTTTGCAAGAAGATATGCTTAATTTTCCTGGCAAAAATTCATGTGTCAACATTCAGTTCTTTCAAACATAGAAAGGTAAAAGAGCATGAGAAAAGACAAGAACTATTCATTTCTAAAAAATAGAAAATAAGACAAAGTTTAAATTCAACTTAACGATAGTACAATAGGAGAGATATTATACGCTCCGTCTTTTCCTATTTCCAATACAAACTAAACACATAAAGGCTAACCTTATTGATAGTGTCTCATAAGTATCTGACTGCATGGACAACTCTTTATTGTTCAGTGCCTTCCCGATTTTTTCCATCTTCTTGCCATTCTCTTGGAGTAGTATAAGAACCACTTACTTTTCTCGTCAATGATCAAGTTTCCTAACACAACGCCGATCAAAAGCCCGACTCCAGCGCCAATTAGCACAAATTTCCAATCCAAGTTGAACGTAGACTCTTCGCTGATTTCTTCTTGGCGAGATGGTGGCAATGGTAAGTTATCCCCAACTGCTGTGCATTTTTTCGGCAAAGGACCTCCGCATAACCCCTCATTCATGGCAAATGAATCGATCGCGAATGTGTTGAACTGGCTCCCTTGTGGTATTGGTCCCGACAATTGATTATGAGAGACATTGAAAGATGAAAGAAATGTAAGTTGGGCTAGCTGTTGAGGGATCTCTCCTGAGAGCTTATTTCGAGAAAGATCTAGAGATTCCAGTCTTGTCAAGTATGCTAAGGAAAGCGGGATGGAACCGGTGAGAATGTTGTCCGAAAGGTTAAGCAGGAGAAGTGACTTCAAATCTCCAATGACGTCGGGTATGCACCCTTCAAAGTTGTTATTGGAGAGGTCAATTCCCATAAGGGCATATGGAACCTTCGGGTATTCCCTTTCTATGCCTTTGTTCATCAATTTCATTCCATAATCGAAAGATTGTTCAAGTGTATACGAGGACGAAGCGATATCTGCTAAAGTATTCATATATTCCAATTGATCTTGACCAACTGGTACTTTCATGGCATGGAAACTTTGCACCAACTGGGAAGGAAGTTCACCATTGAAACTATTGTCAGAAAGGTCCATAATATGCAAATTGCTAAAGTTAAACTGGCTTCGATATGTTTCTATTGGCCCATGGAAATTATTGGATTTCAAGATAACAGCTTTCAGCTCGGTCAACTCCGATAGCCATAAAGGGAACCCATCGAGAATTTGATTGTAACCAAGGTTCAAATACTCGAGCATTTTACATTTCGCCAAAGATCTTGGGACAGGCCCTTGCAATCGATTCTCTGTGAGGTCAATAACATTCAATGCACAACCTTTTGGGTAAGCCTGAGGAATGCTGCCCTCAAGTTTATTTTTCCCAAGATCCAAAATTGACAAAGAATGAATGTTCTCGAGACATGAAGGAATTGTGCCATTCAGACTATTGTTGGACAAGTCAAGAATGACAAGGGACTTGGCTCTACAAATAGATTGACTATCTCCAAAGAGGATGTTGTTGGAGATATTGTAATAAGCCGCTGATGGAGGTGGAGTTGGGAGTTCCGTTTTGAGCGAGTTAGAACTGATGTCAAGATAGATCAAGTTAGGTAGCAGCAGATTGATGCGGTTGTCCACAAAGCCAGTTAGAAAATTGTGAGAAAGATCCACATACAACAAGGATTCTCTGCTACCATTCCCCAACCAAGTAGGAATACTCCCTCCAATTTTATTGTGTGAAAGATCTATCAACTCTAATCCGCTTTGGTGGCCTAAAAGCTTGGGGAACTCCTGTAAGTTGCACGACTCTAAACTTAAATGGAAAAGTTTTGGAAGCATGGCATTCATCTCGGTCTTGCTAACAAAAGATATGTTGTTGAAGTCCAAAATTAAATATTCCAAGCTCTTGAGTCTGTGCAAATCCACGGTGCCACTCAAATTATTCCTACTAAGATCTAGAGATTCAAGATCCTTGAGTTCCAATAATGAGTTTGGAATTTCACCTTGCAAATTGTTGGATGAAAGGTCAAGGAAAACCAACCGTGTTAGGTTCCCCATCCAAGTAGGAATACTCCCTTCGATTTTATTGTTTGACAGTTGTACCACCTCTAATCCTCTTAGGTGGCCTAAAAGCTTGGGGAACTCATGTAAGTTGCATGATTCTAAACTTAAATAGGAAAGTTTTGGAAGCGTGGCATTCATCTCAGTCCTGCTAACAAAAGATATGTTGTTGAAGTCCAAAATTAAATATTCCAAGTTCTTGAGTCTGCGCAAATCCACGGTGCCACTCAAATTATTCCTACTAAGATCTAGAGATTCAAGATCCTTGAGTTCCCATAATGAGTTTGGGATTTCACCTTGCAAATTGTTGGATGAAAGGTAGAGCCAAACCAACCGCGTTAGGTTCCCAAATGAAGATGGAATTGGACCGCTTAGCTGGGCATCTGTCAAAAGTAAAGAATCATGGACGGTTAGTTTGACTACCCAATTGATTCTCTACATTTCTTTTTCTTTTGATTAAGGAACCTTGCTACTAGTTGAAATATTACCTGTAAGGTCCAAATGGGTCAGTTTTGCCAAGTTGACAAGCCAATGCCAAATACCACCGCTGAAATTAGTAGAAGGGAGATATAGAAATGACATCCGGGTAAGATTAGCGAAGGAAGCGGGGATTTGGCCTTGAAATTTATTTTCTGATATATCCAGATAAGCGAGCTCAGAAAGATTACCCAGTGAAGTGGGAAGTGAACCCGAGAAATGACAATTCGAAATCGATAACTCATTTAAGAAAACGAGGTTTCCGATCGAAACAGGTATTTCCCCCGAAAAATTTGTTCCCGAAAGAGACAATGATTTCAAGCGATTAACCCAATGTAGTTCAGGAATAAAGCCAGAAAGGTTGTGATTATAGCTGATGTCGAGGACTTCTAGGTTTGGTAGCTGAAAGATGCTTATCGGGAATTCTCCATGCAATTGGCAATCTACAAGTTTAAGCGACTTCAAAGAGGACAAGTTTGCAAGCACATGGAGGAATGGTGATGGTATGCTTGTGTAAGAGAGATCAAGTTCTCTGAGCATAGTTAAGTTCCGAACAAAGTTGTCTACGTTGGGGATCTCAAGATCCCGCCCCTCAGACAAATCAAGAGAAATTAATCTTGAGAGCCTCGAGATATCCGATGGGACTTTCCCTGAAAATTCGGAATAAGAGAGATTAAGGTAGTGTAACCTGGAAAGATTGCCAAAGCCGTATGGAATTGAGGAAGAGTTGAAGTCATTGAAAGCGAGATTGAGCGATTCCAAATGGAGTAGGCGAAAGAGGCTAGTGTTGGAAGTCATGGTACCAAAGAGACAGCTACCGTTGAGGTCAAGGCCTGTCACATGACCGGTGGCCTCATCGCACTTTACGCCATTCCATGAGCAGCAATCTCCATGTCCATCTAGTGACCATGATTCAACCTTTGGATAATCACAACCCCACTCTATTCTGTTGATTCTGAAACTTCGCTTGAATTCCATCAAGGCAGAGCTCTCATCCGAACGGCATAGGGAATCAGCAAAGGAAGCAGGAAGCAAAATGAGGAAGATGATCGAAGTACAAAACAGGAAGAATATCGAGGGTGCCATATCTCTGTGTTGTTTTTCTGCTTTTAGGTAGAGTTCGGTTTCAGTGAAGAAGCTTTTATAGGCAGCGATGAGCAATTCGATCGTTGAACTTTGATGCTGCTTTGGCCATTCATGCACTATACACATCTGAAAAGACACTGGAGTCCATCTAAGAAATGGAAAAAGCCAGTAGACTCCCGTGCTATACACGGCCAAAGTCTTAGGATGTGGATTGTTGGATAACAAGCGATCCCCTTGTTCATGCGTTAACGGTTAAATTGCTTATTGCCTTTTCATAATTTTAGAATGAATCTCCGTAAATTAGATCCTATGCACCAGTCAAGACGTCAAAGCGAGTGCCACTCGGCGTTTATCCTAAGCTTGAATCATGGTCGTCACTAGGTGGAAATGGAGAGTGCTGCTCATGGCAATCACGTTGTTGGCCTCGACCTTAGTAGCATAACTTCTACCCCTTTTTAATCTAATATGGTGCGAAGAGAAATCAATTAAGGTGGAGAAGACGAGAAATGTGAGGATAAAATTTCCAAAATCTAGGTGTTGGTTGGTTTTTTTATTTTTAATTTTTGTCATTACTTCTGACGCCTAAGAAAGTACTTATTTATGAAGAGAAATCAATTAAAGTCCAGGTGGTTTTTTTTGCCACTGCTTCTGACGCCTAAGAAAGTACTTATTTATGAAATCTTCAGTTTCAGTGTCAATGACCTACCCCTCCAATCAGATCAAAGAGGTAAACATTTTCCACCCCGGGAAACATTTTTCCTGATCTATCCTCCATCCACTCCTTCATATTTCTTTTCTTTTCAATTATTTTTTATTTTTATTTTCTTGTCTTTTATTTTCATTTTGTATTCTTTTTATTCTTTTCTTTCTTCCCCTGCCAATCGCCGACCACAGGAAAGTATTTTCCAGTTCACTTTCGGATCACAGTCAAACACTAAAAAATATTGTCATTTTCTTGAAAAATGACTTTTCGAGAAATATTTTCAAAAAATATCGCCTTTTTTTGTGGAACAAATAGAGCCTAAGAGATATAAGCAAATAGGCATTATTTTTCGGAAGGGAAAAAAATGGTGACACATCCACAAGGGAAAAAGTTGGTCGCATTCTCATGCATGCCGTGATTAATCGTTCATGTGCTGTCGTAATTGGATAGTTGGTCCTCTTAAATGGCATCTCATAATTTTTCCACGAAAAGACCAAACTTGAGAGGCTGGCGAAAAGTCTTCTGCCCATCTTTCACGTTTGACGTAGAGGTGTCATTCTCCATTCCTAGGAGTATTCCTAGTCCTCGAATCACCAAACAAAAGATGATAATCATCGATTGTAAAATATTTGCAGACTTGATATATCATAATCTTGTTCTATATTGAAATAATGATACAATATACGTGATTATGACAAATTACAAACAGGCATAAAACCCTTGGGAACTATGGATAACAGAAGAATTTCTGTCAGAAGGTGAATGCGGAGTGCATCAAAAGGACTAGCGATACTAGAGAGAGACAACTGCTATTAAGGTTTAGGCCAACATCGTGACTGCTGAATTCGTTGCACTTCTTACTAATCTCCATTTCCACCTAGTGCGGACTGACGAGTGACGAACATGATTTGAGTTTCGGATAAACACAATGAGCATATGCTCGGTTGATTCTGAGATTCCTCTTAAATCATATTATGGTCGAACTATCGTCAGCGTGACACATTGGATTAGCAAGGCATTTATGAAACACCGATACGAAAAATGATGCAAGTATACAACATTCAAAATAAGGACGGTGACATGATATTGTCTTCTGTTTTTTTCTTTTCAAATTTTTGTGTGGATAGCATTTCTGGGACTTCTGATTAGCCACTCCAATAATTTTATGTGAAAGGACACGAGGGGGTGACTGTAAAGGAAAAATGTCAAAGTCTTTTGGGCTCATTTTTTTTCTTTGGATGACTTATCGTCTTCACATAAGTGGGTCATCGTCATTCATGGGTTTTTGTTTTTGTTTTTTTTGCACAACTTCTAAGGCATAGTCCAATAAAGTAATTCTTTGTGAACTCTTCCATTTCAGTGTCAATAATCTAGGGAAAATTATCAAAAAAGTCTTAATTTTTTTTTGTGCCAATTTAGTCCTTCGGGCCAATGTTGGCCAACTGGCTCTAACATGGCTTGACCGGCATTGACATGGCCATTTCTTTTTAAAGTAATGTTGAGAGTTACAAGTAAATCGGCATTCTGTATTCAAATGGGAAAAAAATGGTCATACATCGACAAGGTACAAATCAGGCCGCGTTCTCTTACATGCGCAGTCATAATCGCGTGGTTGGTCCTCGTAAATGACATCTCATATTTTTTTTCCACATAAGGACCAAACTTGAGAGACCCGCGAGAAGACTTTTGCCCATCTTTTAGATTGACAAATAAGAAGTTTCCAGTGGTACAGGTAGTTCTGGAATCACAAAATTAAAAGATTGTAATTATCGATTAAAGATATTTTCAGATTTTTCATATGATCTACGAGTTTATAATCACAAAAATATCCGTGATTATGACAAATTACGAGCGAGCATAATTTCTCTGGAACTTTAAAGTTCCATGACGGACGGAGAACACATCGCGGCAGAAACATGGCGCTAAGAGATGGCCTTAGATTAGAATTAGCCAATAATGTTACCCATTTACACGGATTCTTTGACCTCTGCAATTTGTTATTTATTTTCGATAAATGGGTATTCATCATTCTTTTATTCCTTTTCTAAACATTCGTTGTCCATTATCACGTCAAAAGTTAATATCGATGTGAGAAAAATTACATGTTAGGATGCACGTGTGAGTTATGTTAGAGAAGTTCCACATCGGAAATTTTTTTACAACGAGAATAGATCTGTGAATTTTTTACCCTCAAGGCGTTCTCTAAGGTTAAACTTCAGACCGGCCTTAGCCATGCCGGTAACCTCCTTCTCGGGAAGAGTAAACATGCAGCGGTTTCTTAATCTTTAAAACCGTGCTATGTATTGCTCTATGGTCTCATTACTGTCCTCTCTGTATTTGCTAACTCAGACAACGTAACTTCTAGTACCGTTTGGTAAAACTGAGCATGGAACTTATTTTCCATGTCCTCCCAATTCTACACAGAATTCAGTGCCAAACTCGTGTACCAAGTAAAGGCTGCTTTTGATAAAGACAATGAGAACAACCTCAGCATAAGGCACTAGTCATTGTTTGCCTCACCACATTGCAAACTAAACTTGCTTATATGTTCAACGGTGGATTGATCATCTTCACCAGTGAACACCGCAAAATCCAATATTTTATATCCTCTTGGGTGTGGCACATTATCCACCCAGTCGGGATATGGCTTCCGGTATATCAGTCTCGGTACTGTACCACCTTCTATAATCATGCGTTCCATCACTATGCTTGCGGCATTTTTAGCGGTGCGCTGGTTTCGAAAGGGATCTACCGCTTGGACAATGTTTCCTCCTTGCCCCCTAGGTTGGGATGGTGGTCGCACCATGTTATCTGCCGGACACAACGGACGCGGAACAAACTATCCAAGTTGAGAAGGCATACCCAAACCGACATTCACCGGGCTCAAAGGGTTAACCACTCCCACTGGTGGATATCCTGCGCTACCGACCGGCCTAATGTTATCACCTGTGTTCGGTAACATGTTGATCCTCGGATTCTCAACCGCTGGTATTGCAACATTCGATACCCGATTTAACCCCGTAGCGTTTCCATCAACAACAATTGGTGGGAATCCACTTACATTTATTGGGTTGTTAACACTACCAGCACCGACTCCGCTTTGATTCTGGCGATCAGCTGTATCATTTCTCTAGAGTATCCTAACTCCTGCAAGAAGGGCTGCTTGACTTAATCCTCCACTCCCACTCGGGATTACAAGATTTGTCAGTTCCCCATCTGCCAGAAGACTCGCTCCTTGACCTGAAGGCGGTTGGTTGGACGAACTAGGCTTAGACGTCAAACCCGTCACCATATCGGTCATCATTGGCTTAAGGACATCAGTAAGATGATTTACCACATGATTCGCAAACTCATTTTGGTTCTCCTCGAGTACCCTCTTTATGGTGGCAATTGTAACAGGATCCGGTACCAACTCTCTTCTTCGGTCGTCAGTTAGTTCCCTGCTTATGTCACTCGGAACCACAGTAGCATTTTCCTGGCCATCATTTGATGACCGCTGAGGAGAGTGACTCTCGCCAGTGGTGCCAACTTGATTCTTGGTTATTGCGATAGCACTTCCTCAAAATCGAACCATAAATGGTCCCATCGGGCGTGCTAAAAAGTTTCCCCAAAAATGTCTGCGACGAAAGATCTTTCACCGAAAAGTGTGGAGCTTTCGGATTTATTATTTTGTGCGGGTTCTTGTCATGATTCCGGACAAGAAGTAAAGTAAATGGAAAAAGATAAACATGTTGATAAAGTAAATTGCGTGAAGAGTAATTGCTTGATAAGATAAATTGCAGAGCAAAAGATAAGTGTTTGATTGTTGATTGATTGGTCCCTAAAAAGAGTCGTCTCCGACTATTTATAGCCTAGTATAAGGTATAACCGTTGCCTTCGGTTACTTTCCGTGCACCTTATCCCTAAACTCTCGGATTGGCTTCGGTAACTTCTCTCTTTATCCTTTAAGCGGTTTAAAACACGTACTTAACTGCTCCGCATGATTATCGGTGAAATGTACCGGCTTCACGGCGTTGCTGACATTTACATCTAATTGAGTGTCGATTTTCTGTACTTTCGGCTACCAACATGACTCCCCGTGGGCTCTGTAATCATTTAAGGCCCATGCCGATTTTCAATGTCATCAAATTGAATTAACAATCGACATGAGAAATTGCGATACTGACCATACTATGTATGTATGTGCTGCCAATTGCCATAGAAGATTTGCAATTTCAACATATTGCCTAAGCCTCCCTGGTTTTTTTTTTTTATAGTAATGTTAAGAGTTAAGAGCAAACAGGTAATTTTTTTTTATTTCAAAAGGGTAAAAATTGGTCACACATGCCCAAGGTACTAAAATGACATCACATAATTTTTCCACAAAAATGACCAAAATTGAGAGGTTACTCATCTTCCATATGACGAATCGGAGTCATTCTACTGTTCCTAGTTCCCGAATCACAAAAGGAAAAGATGGTTATCATCGATTGAAAACATTATCAGATTCTATATATCATCAGCTCGTATGTGAAAATAATGATAAAACATAAGTGATCACGATGAATTACAAATGAGCATCGAACACTCAGGAATTATAAATGCTCCGACAGATGGTGAACAGATCACGGCAGAAATATAGCGCAAAGACATGACCTCAGATTAGAATTAAACCTCAGACCCGAAAAAGAAGATTAGAATTAAGCCAATAATGTTACCCATTTACACATCGAATGAATGCCATGTTTTATTGATCAAACAATTACAGACACTTATGAGCATATTTACAGGTGGAACCTCTTTGAGCTAATGGATGAAAGAAGTCTTTCCAAGTCTTCCACTAGTTGAGAATCTGGCATGGCCACTTCCACTTCGACAATATGGAAAACGCATAAGAACCAATTTGACTATAATCAGAAGCTTGACTCTTAACTGTTGGTCCACTTCAATAAAGAGTATAAGAACAGAGCCGAACGATTCGGGAATGGCACACGGCATCGACCGGCGGCCACAAAGGTTTTTCTGGTGATCTCTGTTCTCTGGTGTGTGCTCTGTTTCTGCTGCGAATGAGCCCGAGTGGCTGGGACGGCCAGCGGGCGATCGGAGGTGGTGCACGGTGGATTGGCAGTGATCGGGAGGAAATCCAGAGCAAAGATGGCCTTCGGATATGGCTTCCTGCCGAGAGAGATTTCCGGTTATTCTTTGTGTTGTTGTTGTTGTTCCATCCCTTTCGTTGTGCTCTTTTGTGACCCCTTTCTTGCTCCAGTTGCTTCGCTCCCGTCCTCTACCACTCGCGCGCCTCAGCTTTAGAGAAGAAGAAAAGAAGGAAAGAGGCCGGGCTTGTCCTTTTCCATGGGCTCCTCTGATGGGCCGTCCATTAAGTCCTATGGGCTTCAATCATACCTGGGCTGTGCGGATTGGGCCGCCCAACTGATAGGCAAAATGGACTGCATAGGGCCGAACCTAAGGACTTTCCTCTTCTCTTTTTCCATTTTTATTTTTTTAATTAATTATGCTTACTTCTTTTCCTTCTTTTTTAATCTGATCTGTTGTGAATAGAAATTAATTAAGGGTGGAAGATGAGAAGTGTTAGGATAAAAATCGAAAATGTAGGTTTTTTTTTTGGCACAACTACTAATGCCTAGCCCTTAAGAAGTAATTTGTTATGTATTCTTATGTTAAAAATTAGGATAATTTGAGTGTAAAATAGGAATATTCAATTGGTGTGGCCACTTGGTTCACCAATGGGTCAATGTTTCCATCACTTCTTATAATTGAATTAATAGTCGACATGGGAAATTGCGATACTGACCATACTATGTATGTATGTCCTGCCAATTGCCATAGATTATTTGCAATTTCAACATATTGCCTAAGCCTCTCTCTTTTTCTTTTTTTTAATGTAATGTTAAGAGTCACAAGCAAATAGGTAATTTTTTTTTTCTATTTCAAAAGGGTAAAAAATGAGCTCGAATTCTCATGCGTGCCGTGATTGATGGTTCATGGGCAATCATAATTGCATAGTAGGTCCACAAAGATGACATCTCATTTTTTTTTTCCACAAAAATGACCTAAATTGAGAGATTGCCCATCTTCTAGATGACCGACTCGGAGTCATTCTACCGTTCCTAGTTCTCGAATCACAAAAAGAATACATCGTAATCATCGATTCAAAACATTTTCAGATTCTATACGTCATTTAGCTCGTATGTGAAAATAATGATAAAACATACATGATCACGATGAATTACGAATGAGCATAGATCACTCAGAAATTATAAATGCCCCGACAGACGATGAACAGATCGCAGCAGAAATATGTTGTAAAAACATGGCCTGAGATTAGAATTAAGAAAAAGAAGAAGAAGAATAGAATTTAGCCAATAATGTTATGTCATGTCTGTGATTCAGACAATTACAGACACTCATGGGCATACTTACAGGTGGAACGTCTTTGAGCTAATGGATGAAAGAAGTCTTTCCAAGTCTTCCACTAGTTGAGAAACTGACATGGAAACTTCCACTTCGACAATATGGAAAATGCGTAAGAACCAATTTGACTATAAACGAATGCAAAATCTACATTTAAAGAAGAGAGACGTAGAGACTTTGAAGTTGGGCAAATATTCTTCTCCCGGTAACAGAAAATGACATGATTTTTTAGATTGACAAACATGATTTATTCTACAGTTCCTAATCTCTGAATCACAGAAAGAGAAGTTCATAATTATCGATTAAAAATAATCTCATATTTCATATATCACCACAGCGTTTTGTATATTGCTAATTACAAATTATACATAATTAAATGAATTACAAACAAGCATAAATCTCATAGGAATTGTAAAAGCTCCAATGGAAAGTAAACACATCGAAAGGCAGAAATATGGCCCTAAGGCATGGCCTTAGAATAGAATTAGCCAATAATGTTACCCATTTACACATTATTTATGTCTGTTATTCAAGCAATTATAGGCACTCATAGGCATATTTACTATGGAACCTATTTGAGCTAAAGAAGACTTTCCAAGTTTTCCACTAGTTGAGAATATGAGATGGCCACCTCAACTCTGACAGCATTGTGTCAGGGAAAACCGCTTATGATGTTTTTGAAGATGAAAAAATAATCAAAGGCTACTAACGTGTTTAATTGGTTGAGTAGAACCAGGTGAAATAGTACAAGCTATTATGCAGATGGTATATTAGCAGAATGTCTGAAGGTTATGAGTTCTCTATCAATGGTGAACAAGGCATTGGGCGTAGAGGTGTCTACAAGCTGGAAGTAACTGAGTAGAAGGTGAGCATGTCTAGAACAGGAAGTTCGATAAAACTTGAAAGGACTTGAACAGGTGAACAGTGAGGTAGAGCATATGAAGTTCTGAATATTGCATATGAAGCTCTGGATATTGCATATGAAGCTTGTATGTGCTCAGACTCTAGGAGAAGTCTTCTCAGACGTTGACAAGCTCAGACTCTCATTTTTGCAACGGCTAGTGATCTGGCTTGGATTTCTTTCATGTGATAGACAAGTTGTCTTCCATAAATGAAGAGCTCTACTTCTGGAAACATAGATTTAGATTGTATGGGCGACTGAATCCATGGAGATTCTGATTTCAATCTCACCGACTAATAAATCTTCTTTATATAATCCTGTCAAACGGATTGATTGGAGAGTGATCCTCTAAAGATTGTCCAACGGCTAGATTGGAAATGGAGAAGTATAAAAGGAGACCATGGAACCAAAGAGCAGAGAGAGATCAAGAGTCAAAAATTTCAAAGTTCAAAGAGTGCTTCTATTCTATACACTTGCCTCCCGTGAGCGTTCAATTATATATCCTTGAGAGGTGTTGACAGTATTAAGCTTGTGTTTAGGTGCGAGATAGAGAGTCCTATCTGCTTGAGTATTAGCAGCATCTACTTCGAGAAGAAGTGCTTTGGTATAAGCAACACTTACTACTATAACCTCTAATTGATTGATTAGTGAAATCAAGGCTGTAGATTGTTAGCATAGAGAGTGGACGTAGGCTTGACCAAAGCCGAACCACTACATACTTTGTGCGAAAATCTCTCTATCCCTTAAACTCCTTTATTATTATTCTTGATAATGGAATTGTGTACAGTCAAACTTTCAAGTCACCTCAGATCTTATTTATGAGCAGACTCTAATCTAAGCTCTGAACTCGTTTGTTTAAATTCCGTATTGTTTTAACGAGTTCTTTGAAATCACCTATTCGCTCCCTATAGGTGATAATGCTAGCACTAACACATTGAAAATGCATAAGAACCAATTTGACTATGATCAGAAGCTTGACTCTTAATTGTTGATGCACTTAAGCAGGTCTTTGAGCTATGAATGAAAAATCTGTACTATTCAGAAATGATAGTCGGAGAAACTCTGAAGTTGGGCAAATATTCTTCTCTCAACAATAGGAAAATAACATGATTTCTCAAGGCTTTTGCCCATTTTTTAGATTGACGTACAAGAGTCATTCTACAGTTCCTAGTCATCGAATCACAAAAAGAAAAGCTTGTAACCATCGAGTGGAAATACTTTCAGAATTTCTTATATCATCACCTCGTTTTGTATAAAGCTTACGAAAAATTGCACATGACTAGATAAATTACGAACAAGCGTGAATCTCACAGGTGTTGGTGCTAGTGTTATCACCTAGAGGGGGGTGAATAGGTGATTTCAATGAACTTTAGAAATCAATGCGCAATTTAAACGGATAAACTTAGAGCTTAGTTCAGAATATGATCACTAACAAGATTTGATGTATCCTTAGATGTAGCGGCGTGCACAATTCAACTATCAAATTAAAAAGACAATGAGATCAAGGGATAGAGAATTTGCATAGAGATTTTATAGTGATTCGGCTTTGTTCTAGCCTACGTCCATTTCTTCACGCTAGCAGCCAATCGGCTAGATTTCACTAGTGAATAGCTTATAGGTTACAGCTCAGTGATGAATCTTGAGTCAATAGACTTCCCGTCTAATACTCACACACTTGAATGAACTCCTCTAAGTATTACAGTGCTTGGATCAAGAATATATGAATGATGTGAAATTCTCTTGATCTTGAAATTTTGGATTCTCAACTCTTGTGTATCTCTTCAGCCTTGAGATCTCCTTTTATACACCTTCATCTCCAACTGCGCGTTGCAAAATCTCCAGAGGATCACTCTCTAAATTCCCGTTTGGACGAGATTGTATACAAATGATTTCGTAGCCGTTGAGGTTGACCAAAGAAAGAATCTCTCGTTAGATCAAATCGCCCGTACAATTACGATCTGGGTTTCCAAAGATAGAGTTTTTCATAAGGTAAGTCATCCTCATCTCCCTTAATCCACATCCTTGAATGATTTTCGTGATTGATAATATCCAAGAACGAATCCAGCTTAATTTGCTAACCATTGAGACAATATAATATCTCAATTATATTATCTCGTAGATATCTCTTGATAATCTGATCATTGCACATGAAATATTCTATCAGAGCTTGAGCTGTACGACATCGTCTGAGCTCCTCTAAATATCATTTGAGCCTTGCTTACCAGATTTAATCCTGAGTAACTTATTCCATACACATTAGGACAATATGTAAAACAAGTATTTCATTGCATTAACTCAGATATAAGAGAATATGGATTGTTTTGTCAACTTCAAAATCAATTATGGATTTTTCTCAACAAC
The DNA here is from genome assembly GCA_029784005.1 of Lenwebbia sp. NSW1173648. Lineage (NCBI taxonomy): Eukaryota > Viridiplantae > Streptophyta > Magnoliopsida > Myrtales > Myrtaceae > Lenwebbia > Lenwebbia sp. NSW1173648. The sequence continues at coordinate 8,596,865 of JARCGZ010000005.1, forward strand.
ATGAACTTTAAAAGCTCCAATAGACAACAAACGCATCGAAGGCGGAAATATGGCCCTAAGACATGGCCTTACATTAGAATTAGCCGATAATATCACCCATTTCACACATTGAAATGGATGTCATGTCTGTTATTCAAGCTATTACAGGAACTTATAGGCATAATCTGCTGAAGGAAACTCTTTTGGCTGAATGCAGGAACTTGCTCGTGGAGCTGCAGGAATACAAAACTGAGCACATATTCAGGTCAGAGAAGGAGATGGTTGCACGGATGCTTTTAGCCCACTTGCAAAGGAAGAACATCTGCAGTTTATTATTTATTCCTCTGCTCTAAGATGTTATCAAAGACCTTTTCTTTATATATTGGACAATGTAACTTGACTTGTTTTGTTTAAAGTACTTTTGTTGTTCTGCGATTAAATAAAACGAGAGAAAAAAAATCTTTATCTCTTATGTATAGATATCTGTTGATCATTATCACGCCAAATGAGGGTTGCCGGTACCCTCACCGGGACAATGGAAAAACAAAAATCAAAGAGGAAATAAGATTTTTTTTAAAATGACAAGATAGTTTTTTTTTTTTTAAATAAACAAATTGTCCACGTCAACGCTACGTTAATTTACGATCTATTTATATTGGCCCATTCTTGACAAATCTAAGAAAAGATGAACTATATTAACGTCTTTCGTAATGCTTAACAGGTCGGATCCTTCAAAATCCAAAGAAGACGAATTTGACCTGGAACAACATATAACTACATGTATTTCTCACTTTGTGTGAAGCTTCAGTATGGAAGTACCACTAGCTTAAATACATTAAAATTCACTTATTGCTCTAAAGACGCGCTCAATTTGGATAGAGTTGTTAGGATTGAATAGATCTAATATAGTTACGAGGGAAAGGAAGAGAAAGAATTTGAAGGGACTGAGTTATAATGTCATTAGAAGGGCAGAGAATATCAAAAGTATTATAACTTTCCTATTTCCACTGATCATTTAGTGCCATCGTTTAAGTACTGATTATTTAGAAGCTTATGTCGGCAATTCGTCGTATGTGACTTTTTAAATTAAATTATGACCTATAACGTGGCTTTTCTAAGAAAAGCTCAACTTCAATGTGGACAATCTTCGCCTAACCAATTTGTTTTCCCAAATAGATTAGAAAATGCAACCCTAATTCTCGATTTTGTTTTTAGAAGATTGACTGGAGAAGAAGAGAGATTGAAGAAGATGTGGTTCCACCACATCTCCTCTTGGTTTGTGGTGGAACCACCATCTTCTTCTTCTTTTTCTGGGTCTGAAACGCTTGAGAAGGAGATAAAAAGCAAGAAGCAACAAAACAATTCACGGAGCAATTCCACATCATTCTCTGCACCTATCTCTTCTTTAGCAGGACCAATCGTCCAGCTAACCTGAGCTTCTCGAACTCGGGCTCTGCACATTGCTTCCGCCATTTCTTCCATCTCCCCCTTTCTATTGCAAGTTTCATCTACTAAGTTTGCCCCAAATGCCTCAGTTTTGAAGTTAGGGCAACTTCGTTACGTTTAAGGCAAACATGTGTTAGACAATGTCGTTTAGGGCAATTCATGTTGACTCACTATGCCGGCGAGCCATGACAGTGGGAAAACTATTAGAATATTGCTACGTCAGATTTTCCAACAACGCAAATCTGTGATGGCACTAAAATGGTCGTTTTTTTTACTAAAGTGGTACTGAAATGATCGTATAAAAAGTTTTGGCACTCAAATGAGTACCGTACAAAAGTTATATGACACTTCTAATATCGTTTCCTCTTATTTGGATGCTAGCAAAGGAAAATAAAGGAAAAAAAATGTATTATAACTATTAGAAAAATCCAACCGAAAAGCTTATATAAAGAGCATATAAGAGCAACCCTCACACGTTCAAGCCGGTTTAGAAGTAGCATGTGGAATTTGATTAACGGGAATAAAAGAACACATGAAACTGATAGTATCTGGCTCTAATGCCATATTAGAAAATCCAACCCAAAAACTTAAACTATAAAATAAAGAGAGATCACATGTATATAAAGAGCATATAAAACCCATTATCAAGTAATACGATACTTTAACAATAAAATAAGCAACTGTTTATGTATTGATAAACCTATGTAATATAAGGATTTCAATGAGAAAGAAATATGAATCTATTCATTAGTACATAAATCTCTTCGAATCCCTCCGAACCTTTCATATTTTGAGAGCATCGAATAGATTTAAGGCTCTGTTTGTTTCGCGGAAAATATGTCAGTTCTGAAAAATGTTTTCTCGGAAGTTATTTTTCGAAAAAATACTGGAACACGAAAATGAGTAGAAAAACATTTTCCACTGTTTGGAAAGGAAAATATAATATTTTCCCTTAACCATGTCATCAAATGTAGAGTGTTTTCATCACATTTCCTCTCTCTCTCTCTCTCTCTCTCTCTCTCTCTCTCTCTTCTCTCTCTCTCTCTCTCTCTCTCTCTCTCTCTCAGACGAAACCCTACCACCTCTATATGGATTCACAAGCTCATCTGGATCTAGAGGTGGTCATTCGATTGGATATGTCAGCTAATCTGGCGGACGTAGCAAGGGACGACGGCAAAGAAACTGGATCCCATGGATAAGAGCCGATTCAAACACAAAATAGCTTCGCCGCAGAAATTCAAGCTCAAATCCTTCCTCGACAACATAATACATCGGAAATCAGAATAAAAAACCAAGTCTGGAAGGAAACGAAGGTCGATGCGCTGAGCACCAGCGAAAGGAGCTAATCGTTTCACCCAATTTGAGACCAGAAATGACAAATCTCAACCATAAAACAAGCTCGTCAAAATCCAACGAGGGAAAGGATGAAATCGGACGACACAGCTCGTTCAGTAGGAGACAAACAACACACAGAAGACGAAATCAATATCTCGAGTAGTTCTGTCCTGCGAAGCGAATCCACCGCACAGAGAGAGAGAGAGATTGCGACTCAGATAGAGTGAGAGGAAGAAGCGAGAAAGATGGGGAAAATGATTTCCGGTTTTTCAAAATGGAATTCATTTTCCACAGTTTTAGAAGGACATTTTCCGTTGACCGGAAAACATTTTCTTTAATCACATATTTTCCGCCCCCAAACGCTGGAAATTGGGAAAAATGTTTTCCAAGAAAACTTTTACCTTGAAACAAACGGAGCCTAAAATATAAATAGAATTAACCAAACCAATTCTTCCTAATTTCTCATAATCTTTTATGACACATTCTCTCTGTTTGTTTCCCTCCATCCAAATAGATTAAGCACACGTTTCAATGTTTTGAAATATTTGTTACGAAAAACTGAAAACACGAATGAATATGAAGAGGAAACAGATCTAGCAAAAGTGCATGGAAAGCAAACCAACTTGAATATAATGTACGTGCGATTATTATGGAGCAATGAGAAAAAAGAAACTATTTAGCAAATGTTTAATGAAAAATTGCAAAGAAATCAAAGGACTCTTCTTTTTGTTATCAAGACATTTCTCATTATGCAAGCATTAAGTTATCATGAAGACATAAGTAACCTCTAATACATTAAGTGAAAGGTGGCAATAATTGATCAAAAAATCATAAACTATAGTATGGCGGTCGATTCAGTCCTAATTTTTTTTAGTTTGGCCAGTTCAGTTATAAACCTTTTGACGATTTAACAGTAAAGCCCTCTCGGCCAATTTTGACCTGAAAATGTTTACATGGATACCCAATCAACACCAGCCGTTCTCTTACGTGGCAAGGTTGGCATTGATGTAGACGGATTTTGCAATTTTTTTAATTGTCCGATTTTTTTTTCCTTTTTTCTTTTTTACTTCATTGGTCGCCAACTGGAAATATAATAGATCGGGATTAGGCCATCATTCAACTATCGACTCTCATACCATTTATTGTGAGTGCGTGCAGCAAAAGGTCAATACTTCCGCTTGGAGATATTGCCAATAGCGAACCCACGTCCGAGCTCATCAACATATAGAGTTTGATCCACACCACATAAATTTTTCGATATGGGATTTTCACAACATAATTCTCACGTGCATCTCAACAAAATGGGCCCTTGTCTTCTGGTGGAAATGTGAATATGCTTTGGGTCATTTAATTGGGTTTTACGTTTACGATGGCCTTGCGTTACTTTTCTCTATGTTTTATGGGCCTATTGTGAATTATGTTCACGGCTGGCTAGTGGTCGCTGAGATTTGGGCCATAGGCAAGGTGATCACGAGCGGAGCCAATGGGGCTGAGAGTGGCCACAAAACCTCTTTTTTCCTTCCTTTTTTTGATTTTTGATGTAATATTACTATCCAATCCAAAGTGCATTCCACTCGTAAAGATTATGGATTTGATGACTTATTCAGAATTTTACCCAGTCGTATCCGAGTTTAAAGTGCAGCTCTGAGTCAAAGTTATCTAATATAATCTATCTAAAATTACTGCGTGTTTATTTGTGATATTGGAACTACATTTCTCAAATTCACTATATGTATAAATTACTCCTCCTATAGTCTCCTGAATGGATGTGGATTCTCTATCATGTCGAGTGCTTCCATAGACATCTCAACCTTCTTTAATCGTTCATGTATGCCTCATTTACATGGATGACTGCGGATTGATTGAGACACAAATGCGAGGACTGTGCGCTGCATCGCTTTAGAATATAATTAAATGCAACAGATTTTCAAAAACTGGGGGTTGTTCTAACGGCCATTCTTCCCACTTGGGAAGGGAGAGGTGGAGAGTTCAATTTCCCACATTCTCAAAGGTTGGGGATGGGAAGCGTGAGTGAGGGGGCTGCTCATAAAGTGGCTTTCATCCTTCTTCTCTTCCTTCTCGCCCTTATTCTACAACTTTTTTGCCTTCGTCTATTACCAGCATGCGCATAACGCACAAAGTGTGGCTTGTAAAATAGAATATGATGGGATAGAACCAGACCCAAAAAAAAATGCAACATATTTTCCTCACATTATCCAACCGAATCGAGCGGCGGGAGGAACTTCCTTTCAAACTTGATATGAAGAAAAATGGATCTTTTTTTATATGATAAATGGAAATTAGTTAAAACTAAATCTAGGTGAGAATTTTGTACGTACAGTACCGCGATTAAATTATCGGATTGGAGCAAAGGTTAGATGACAATATTGTGCATATATATAGATACGTACAATTTTCATGTGAAGTGAGAGTCTATGAACCGTGTATTTAGAAGCTCCTCGTGGACGACCGATGTGCACGAATTTTTTATTTTGTTCAAAAAATAAAAGAAAAAACCCTCTTGGACTCTAGTGCTAGCGCAAGTTCTAACTATTTTGTTTAAACTTTTTAATGACTTTTTCGTACTCTATTGATGAACTCAACAGACCTTATGTAGAGCCCCATTCACGATAAACCTAATTAATTATAGGTTCGTGTCTTTTCATCAAGATTTGCATCGAGCATGCATTTGCATCTGAAATATGAGCTGAATAGAACAAGTTAACATCATAAACATACAAAGACAATGATCAGATATTATTTGGCGCGGCTACTGCTGGAGTTAAACCTTGCCATTACACTTATTATGATATGAGTACTGGCAACCAAGTTTTGAGAAGCCCCGTGAAATGATATAAATAGCTCGAAGCTATCTAGTTGTGGGGTAGGAGGCGAATAAGAAGACCTTCGATGGGAACCGGCGATGGAGCATAGATAAACTTCTCGTCCGGTATGGCCTTCTCGAGCTTGAATTTGGTCACCAGATTGTGCATGAAGACGAGTATTTCTAGCCTCGCGTACTCTTTTCCGGGGCACATGCGAGGTCCGCCTCCAAAGGGGACGTAGGTGAAAGGTGCAGGTCCATTTCCTTCGAATCTTGAGGGATTGAATTTCTCAGGATCGGGGAAATACTTGGGGTTCTTGTGCGTTGAGTACACCGTCCAAAATGTCTGTTACACGGTTAGAATCACAATACATGCTTCATTAGACTGATTATCTATACAATCATGACACAACTGAGCATTTGGAGAGCACTCACTATAGATACCAAAATTACCTTCCATCCCTTTGGAATTGTATATCCAGCAAAAGTGAAATCCATCGTTGCCTCTCTATATGACCCTTGTGCAGGTGGTAACAACCTCATCGACTCACACGCCACATTCCAAGAATACTTCATCTTCTTAACGTCGTCCCAGTTAAGAAATTCATCTGGACCCTTAGATTTGGCAATCTCCATTTGTTCTACAAATATTAGAAAAGTGTAATGTTAAGCATATACTGGATTTACGAGCCTCAAGATTCAGCTTTCACAGGCAGATTGTGAGGTTAATTGTGATTTCGAAACAATTCTTTTACTTTGTGAGTTTCTATTTTTAATATGGCATAATTCGGGTGACTGAACCAAAAGATTTTTATGCGCCTTTCGCAACAAACTCAATGGGCTGGCATTTGATAAGTATATCAAAAGCGACCAAGTTGAATTTGAAACTTATTACCTCGATGAACCTGCTCATAGATGTGAGGAAATTGAGCCAAATAGTTCACTACGACGGTGATCGAAGTGCTAGTGGTGTCATGGCTCGCAATGAGCAATCCCATGATCTTGTTGGAAGCATCCATGTCATAGAAAATGGTCCCGTCGTCATCTCCATCAAGAAGCCATCGAGACAAGAAGTCCCTCGCATTGGCATCTTTGCCCTCCGAAATCTCCATCTTCCTTTGCCTAATAACGTTCAAGAGCTCTTGCCTTATAACTTTTCCTCCTTCCATTGCTCTGTTGAATGGCGTGCCCGGGATATTTATTGGCACCGCAGTGAACCCGGGAGCGACCCAAGCAAACGGGTCGGCAATCTTCGACACAATCTCGGGATCTTTGATGTTCATGAAAAAGCGGCACGCCAAAGCAAAGGTATATCTCTTCGATAGAGGAAAGACCTTCACTTCCTTATGTGGAGACCAATCGGTGGCCAAGTGGTCCCTAGTCATGGAGTCCATGACGGGTATGTAATGTTGGAGGGCTTCGGGCTTCAGGAACTCCAACAGGAAGCTGCGCTTCTTCTTGACATCCTTGCTATTGATGTTCCCTAGGGTTTCCGGGAAGTGGGTGATCTTCCTCATGGACTCGAGCCACCAGGGAGTGACGTACTTATTCTCGCCGGAGAACAGGAACTTGTTGCCGGAGGGGCCGCAGAACACGGCCATGTCCTTCCCATACAAGTTGGTCCGGAAGACATCCGGCGAGTACCTAGTGGCACGATCGTTCATGAATTTCTCAGGACAGCCGCTCCTTCCGTCGGCCATGAATTCCAGGGTCTCGCCGAGGACGGGCCATCCTTTTTTGCCAGGTGGCAGGCGAGGAGTGACGCGCTTCTTCCGAAACACGAAGAAGAGTAGAGAAAGAGAGAGGCAGAGGACGCAAGTGGCATAGAAATCCATTCTTATTCTTCTCTCAGAAGACAATTACTGATAATTTGGCAAGAAAAGGATTGACTAAGGATGAGAATGAAGAGGAAAAATCATCAGGATTTATATAGGAAAAAATGTGGCCGGCTCAAAATATTCTCTTTTGTTCTCCTCTAACATGTTCCTTCTTTTGGGTTATATCACTGAGGACATAAACGTTCCTTTCCCGTATAAATGCTTCCTTTTGTTCTATATGATCAAGTTAACTATGGGCAATTTAAATTCAAATTAACGTCTCACTGATCTTACGGCTAATACAACTTTAAAGCCAAATCAAGCGATAAAATCATGGCAAATGAGCACTAATTATATTGGTAAAAAGCGTTTTGCCTTTCTTTCTTTTCTTTTGTGTTAGTCTCATTAAAATATCCTTTTTTGATGGAAGTAATGTGACCTATTTGTACCATCTCAAAAGTCAAAACCAAGAATTATTTTGCTGATAACTCGAAGATGTCTAGTGGTACTCATCGCTCGGAAAATATGCACTATTGTCGTCTGGCGGTGGGCTTGGAAGCTTCAAGTCTACGGGGATCGGCTTAGGGTAATGCCCACAGGGTAACAAGCAGATTGCGTTGACTCCTCCGTAACGAAGGGGGGGAGAGTGGCAACGGTGGCTGCTATCCTCAATGTTTGTCATTGTTGTGGAGGTGCCACCGTGGGTGAGGGGAAGGAGACCCCGTTGCTCTCCAGGGGGGGGGGGGGGGGGGGGGGGGGGGTGAGGAACGCGGCGGCGGAGGCATTCGCTGTGGTCGCCAACTCTGATGTGATGCGGTCGCCAACTCTGATGTGAGGCGCGTTTGTCATATGTCAATATTTTCGAAAGGCCTGCTAAAGTTTGATAGATTCAGATCTATTCGGCTCATTTTTAGATTTGAAAGAAGACAAGCTATATATGAGTGTCTCATTATCCATATGATGGGTTTACCTCCAAATATGTGGGGAAAATTTCAAATGAGGGCCTGAAGTGTATTAATTTTCTCAAATAAGAGCCTGAAGAGAAACTTGTTTCAAATAAGAGTCTGAAGTGCCCTATTTGTTTAAAAGAAGGGCCTGACCAATGATATTTTAGTCATTTACATTTTCTGATTTTTTTCCTTTTTTCCTTTTCTTTTTTGTTCTTTCGTAATTCTTTTTTTCCTTCGTTTTCGCCGGTGTCCGGTCACCGGCGAGGGATGGGCAGCCTCGCCTGGGCAAGGGCCGCCAACTGCTATACTCGAAGACGAAAAGCAGAACAAAATTACCAATTGGGTGGACAGTGAGAGCCGGACGATTGGAGACAGCAGTGTGCTTGCTGAAGAAGAGGAGCTCGTCCACCACCTCGCTGGTGGCTTCTTCCAAACGTACGTCGAGATGATCTTCTTCCACGATGCCTTCGTCCAATTGCAGCAGCCTCACTCGTTGATTGGCGAAAAATTTTATACCCTTGAAACCCCAAATTACAGAACATCGCCCAAAAAAAAAAAAAAAAAACCCACTCAAATCAAACACTGTTCAAGACAATGCCAGTTGTAGAAGAGATGCTAAAAAACAAAAACTGATTTTGATGTTCAATTGAGGCGTGGATGACCTGAAGGGAGGGACCAGGGGTCCAACCGGGCATGGCCAAGACGGCATTGGCGGGATCGATGGACGGAGGGTCGGTGGCTGTGGCCACCAAAAGAATCACCATTTCTCGCTCTTTCGCTCTTCTTTCTTCTTCTTTATTGCTTGCGCTGTTCTATACGAAATCGATCTCTACAGATGCAACTAAAATCAATAAAGCATGGAAATTTGGTCAAGCAAGTGATCCGCCAAACGTTGGGGGCAGCTTCATTCCCGGTTGGCGACCGCAGCTTTGGCGTCTCCTTCATTTCTTGAGCCGCCACTTCGGCCTCACCTCACCCGATCTGGTGAGGCTGCCCTCAACTGCCGCCTGAGCGAGGCGAGCCCTCGCCGGTGGCCGTTCGCACAAGAAGGGAAGAAGAAAAAAGGGAAAAAAGAAAAACGAAGAAAAGGAAAAAAATATCCATAAAAGGTAAATCACTAAAATATCTTTGGTCAAGAGCCCTTCTTTGAAACAAAGAGAGCACTTCATGCCCTTATTTGGAATTTTTTTCAAATATATATGTCACTCATCCAACGGTGAATGTGTACAATGGACTTACTATTAATTCTTAAAAAAGACTGCAATATAGGTGACAATATTATAGAGGTAGAAGAATTTATGGCGGACTATGATGACCTAAGTGGTTCTAGATACTCGGGCCTGGTCTTCGTTCGAGTGAAAATTACCAAAGAAGTCCTTTATTGTACAAATACCAATTTGGTCACAAACCTTTTAATTTAGCCAATTTAGTCCTAAATCCTTTCACAATTTACCAATTCAGTGGTTCCAGCAAATTTTGGCCTGAAATTGCTAACGTGGACACTTGCCGTGCTATGTAGAAATGTCGACGTTATCGTATTGCAATTTTTTAAAAAAAATGGAATTTTCATTTTTTTTCCTTTTTCTTTTTTTTTCCATTGGGGCCGGCTAGGGTCACTGGGCCTTACGGCCCCCACCGGGATCGCTAACCACCATGAAAAAAGAAAAAGAAAAAAAGTTTAGAAAAAGAAAAAAAATCATACAAAAAGCGTCGGTCGTGCAATGTAGGACGACCGACGTCCATGTTAGCGGTTTCTAGCAAAAATTGATCGGAAGGACTAAATTAGCAAATAGTCAAAAGATTCATGACTAAATTGGTGAAATTAAAAAGCGTATGACTGAATCGACATTCGTACAATGTGTTTATGACTTATTTTGCAATTTTCTCCTTCCTTTCGTTTGATTAACTTCTACCATTTTATGTTAAGAATCAACCGTCTCCCCACTCCATTATGCATGAAGGTCACTATCCTTTGAATTGGCCCATTAACGCTACTAAATCTTAATTGTTACATCATTAGCAAACAAACCATCATTGAATATTTCACCTGTCGGGTCCTTTATGATCGAAGAGAAAACAACGAACATTCGATCGGCAATAACAATTTCACAAATATCTTGTAAACTGTCTTTTAGGTTCAGTATCGAAACGGAAGTACTTCGTGTATGTCCAAACCGTCACTGCCCGAGGAACAATTACAACTTCAAAATAGACAGAAAGTCTTGATGTTACTTTGAAAATTGATTGTTCGATAAACACATTGTAACAGTGTAATTCATGCAGGTAAAGTCTTGGCCATAAATTCAAAAAGAGGAGCATATTTCCGCCCATTTTTCTTCAATGAACTGACCGAAATACCCTTCTCTCTCTATACTACAATAGACTTACTATTAATACTTAAAAAAGACTATAAAAGCGGGGCTAAAATATAAGTGGCAATACATGATAGAGGTAGAATAATTTATGGTGGACTATGATGACCTAAGTGGTTCTAGATACTCAGCCTTGGTCTTCGTTTGAGGTAAAATACCAAAAAGTCTTTAACATATTGTACAAATATCAATTCAGTCCTAAACCTTTCAATTTAGCCAATTTAGTCCTAAATCTTTTCACAATTTGCTAATTTAGTACTTCCAGCAATTTTTGGCCTGAAATCACTGACGTGGACACCGGCTGTGCCATGTAGAACGATCCATGCTATCGTATTGTAATTAAAAAAAGCATTTTCATAATTTTTTCTTCATTCTTTTTTTTTTTTAACTGTGGTTAGCAAGGGTAGCCCCACCGGGTTCGCCAACTACCAAGACAAAAAACAAAAGAAATAAAAAATCAGAAGATAATAAAAATTTCAAACAAAAATAAAATTATTCACGTCAGTGTCAGTCGTGCCATGTAGATCGCCCAACGTTCATGTCAGTAATTTCCAGTCAAAAGTGGCCGGAATGACTAAATTGGTAAATAGTCAAAAGGTTTCTGATTAAATTGGTCAAATTGAAAGGCATAAGACTGAATCGGCATCCGTACAATATGTTCATGACTTATTTTGTAATTTTCCCCTTCGTTCGTTTGAATAACGTCAATCATTTTATATTAAGAATCAACCGTATAGCCACTCCATTACGCATGAAGGTCATTATCCTTTGAATTGGCCCATTAAGTGTACTAAATCTTAACTAGTACATCATTAGGAAACAAACCATCATTGAATATTTCACCTGCCGGGTCCTTTATGATCGAAGAGACAACGACGAACATTCGATCGGCAATAACAATTTCACAAATATCTTGTATAGTGTATTTTAGTTTCAGTATCGAAACGGAAGTACTTCGTGTACGTCCAAACTGTCGCTGCCCGAGGAACAAATTACAACTTCAAAATAGACAGTATAGCCAAAAACTTGACGTTTCTTTGAAAATTGATTGTTCGATAAACATATAGGTTCTGTTTGGTTCGCCGAAAATAAATTAGTCAAGGAAAACATTTTCCGGCGATTGGTTCTTCGGCCTCGAGAGTGGCAAGGCTTCATCGGCCTCAAGCAAGGCCAAGCCTCGCCAGATCTGGCGAGGCGAGGCTTCACCGATCTCGATCTAGGCTAGGTGTAGCCGGCTTGTGGCAAGGCTCGAACTCGCATGCGGCCGGCGACCAGCAGAGGGTGGGGAAAAGGAAAAAAAAAACATAAAAACATAAAATAATAAAAATTCAAAATTAAAAAAAAAAAGATAAAAATAGAAAGATAAAAAAAATTTAAAAATTATTGAAATGAGTGCTCGGAGGAAAATCAAATTGAATTTTCCATACTAAAAGGCGAAAAATATTTTCTAGTGCATTTTCAGATTTTAGCCAAATGCCGGAAAATTTCGTCATTTTTTCGAAAAATGACTTGCTGGAAAATATCTCCAGAAATGTAATATTTTCCGCGAAACAAGCGGAGCCATAGTAACAATGCAATTCATGCAGGTAAAGTCTTGGCCATAAATTCAAAAGGGGGAGCATATTTTCTCCCCATTTTGATTAACACTCTTTTTTTTTAATGAACTGACCGAAATACCCTTCTCTCTACACTAGAATGGACTTACTATTAATAATTGAAAAAGACTACAAAAGCAGGGCTAAAATATAAGTGACAATACACGATAGAGGTAAAAGAATTTATGGCTTATTATGATGACCTAAGTTGTTCTAGATACTCAGGCCCGGTCTTCGATCATGGAAAAATTACCAAAAAAAATCTTAAACTTATTGTACAAATACCAATTCAGTTCTAAACCTTTTAATTTAGCCAATTTAGTCATTTGAGCAAATTTTGGCTTGAAATCACTAACGTGGACACCGGCTGTGCCATGTAGAAGGGTCAATGCTATTGTATTGCAATTTGATATTTTTTTTGTTTTATTTTCCATCGTGGCCGGCTAGGGTTGCTGGGGCTTGCGGGCCCCCATCGAGTTTGCCAACTACCATGACAAAAAAGAAAGAAATAAAAAATTTAAATAAAAAATAACAATTATTCACGTCAGCACCGGTCGTGTCAAGTAGGACGACCGACGTCCAATCAGCGATTTGCTGTCAAAATTAGCCGAAACGACTAAATTGGTCAAATTGAAAGGCTTAGGACTAAATCAGCATCGGTACAATACATTTAAGGCTTATTTTGTAGTTTTCCCCTTCGTTCAATGAACTTCAATCATTTTATATTAGGAATCAATCGTATAGCCACTCCATTCGCATGAAGGCCACTATCCTTTGAATTGGCCCATTAAGGCTAGCAAATCTTAATTATTACCTCATTAGTAAACGTCATCATTGAATATTTCACCTGTCGGGTCCCGTATGATCGAAGAGAAAAACGACGAACATTCGGTCGGCAATAACAATTTCACAAATATCTTGTAAATTGTCTTTTAGTTTCAGTAACGAAACGGAAGTACTTCGTGTATGTCCAAACCGTCACTGCCCGAGGAACAAATTACAACTTCAAAATAGACAGAAAGTCTTGATGTTACTTTGAAAATTGATTGTTCGATTCATGCAGGTAAAGTCTTGGTCATATGTTGACACCTAATTTTATCGGTCCCGTTTGAATTTAATTTGTTTTTCCTTTAAGACTTAAAATAGGAAAAGGCCATAAATGAATTTGCCCTTGTTCTTATTTTATTGTAAATTAGGAAAATTGAAATTATTTTATTTATTTTTTATTTTTATTTTTATTTTTATTGAGAAGAAAAAAAATGAAGTCGGATTGGGCCGGGTCAGCCCAGGCCCGCACGGGCGCTCCCTCGCCCCCCCACTATTCCCTTTTATTTCCCTGGGCCCGAGCCTTTCCCCCAGCAAGACTGGCCCGGGAGCAGGCCCGAACCGGCCCAGGTCGTCTTCTTCTTCCCCATTCGCGCGCAAGGGAGGCAACCGCCATTGGACCACAAGCACCGCCTGGGACAGAGTTTGAGGGCAGTTTGCAGAGGAATTTGCAGACCAAACGGGCACGCGATTGGTTCCAGGAGACGGCGAGGTGACCAGCTACAGGAATTGACCAACGATAGGCTCGGAGGGGCGGTCGTTCAAGGCCAAAAGGAGGACAAAAAGGTGGGGGTGCACTGGTTTTAGAGGTCCAGAAATGGGTTGGTGAGGAACGAACTTTGAGCGAGTTTTTCACCTCTCCCGACCAACTACGACTTGCATATAGGCTGCTTTGCGATGCTTTTGTGAGGTGTGTGTTCAACCAATTCTCGTGATATTTGATGCATTTGAAACCCCATGTTACACAATTTCATTTGGATAAAATAACTTCTCCTGAATCGCATCCGTGTGGAAGACTTTCGGGTTTGAATCCGGGCGTGTAACCTGTTTACACGACCTGGATTCAAATTCCCCCAAAGCAAGTCGAACCCGCGACTTTGAGGTAAGATTTCGTCGTGTTTTTGTGCATTTTAATTGTTGTTATTTAGTTAACACAATTCCCTGCATGTAGTAGTACATATATATGTGTGAACTTGCCGTTCTTTTTGTGCTCGAGGTCCTAGATTCAGGGCCATGAAAATGCTTCCGAGGACTGGTTTTAAACGCTTGGTGCACCGAAGGTGCTCGATGAAATGCCTAAAAGAAGAGCCTCTTTGCGAGCGACGCCACGTCGTTTTGGAGATCTGGGTCGGGTGTCACCCATGGGCATCAAGGAACGACGCCGTTCCGGCTCCCTCGCGCATGCCATAGAACGACGTGGTTGTGGGCTTGTGCGAGCGCACTCGGAACGACGTCGTTTCTGATGGCGTGCTCCCGAGTGCCAAACAACGTCGTTTGGATTTTTAAATAAAATTTAAAAAATTGATTAAAACCAGAAAATGCTTAAAACAAAATCAGAAAAATTCTGAAAAAATTTCAAAAAATCAGAAAAATTTGGAAAATATTTTTATTGCATTTTTAGCCTAATTAATATTTTTTAGGCTCTTGTTTCGCGATGGAGGATGACCGATGTCCATTCCGGTCCAATTTGTTGTACATCCGATCATGTCTCGGGTTCGATATTTGGAATTGTAACCTATATTGATTGGCATATATGTTTACTTTACAATCAATAGGTAGATGCTTTAAATATTTGAGTGCTTAATTACAACTCTTTATTTCGATAAAATTGCCTATTAATTATTTCCCTAGGTACTAGGATAAGAATTAAGTAGGTAATTGCACGAAAATAACAGAAAACCATTATGCATGATCATCTAGCACCGGTTAGATACCTTATAGGCTTTGATGATAAGCAGAATGTGTGATCACCTTAAGATATATCGACTGGTTAGGTACCGAAAGGGCACTGATTATTTAATTAACGTAAACAAGTCCCCGTACCTAGATTCTCTGGTTGGGCATGATTCGAGATAACACTCCCATGTCTCGATTGGTTTTTAGCCGACCGCAAAAGGCTAGTGGCGACTCCTAGTAACTTTTTAGGTCGCTAATATCGAAAATGAAATCCAACGTCACGCGAGGTAGGACTTGAGAAAGTTCGCACCTAGATTGATAGGCAATACCTCTAAACCCGCTAGACCCTCAGGAGAGGGAAAAGCAGGTCGACATCATAAATTCAAAAATGGGAGCATATTTCCACCCCATTTTGATTAAGACACCCTTTTTTTTTCCAGTGAACTAACTGAAATACCCCCCTCTCCCTCTCTATGTTTCATTTTTTTTTGTCTTATCGAAGAAAGAAAACTAACTTTGTTTTTACCGTCTCTTTCATCATTTTCACAATACAAATGCTCCATCACTCCCAACAAGATATTATCTTATCCACCATCCTCTTTATCAATTTGTCTATAGATGGTCATCAATTTTAATTCTCAGTTTCATCTTTTGAATCACAAAAGTTTATATTGAAGTTTAGCAAAATATTTTCATGACATAATTAATTGCCTATTAGTTTTTCAAATAGTTTGAGCAAAACTATATTTTACAAAAAGAGAATTAAATTTCGATTTAATTATCTAATCTATATTGACCTTGTGGGCATTTTGCTGGAATAAGTTTATAGGTTTCTACGGGTAAAGATCACTTATTTAGTGTTTTCTTTTGAGTTTTTCACATTCTAATCCGAATTGTTAAATGGGGGTTGAAACTCTAATTACACATCCTTCAACTTTCAAACTCACGTCATATTATTTTAGAGGAAAATTTTAAGAACTTTTAAATTTTTGATCCATTTGCGATGAGATTGATTTTACAATTAAGATTAATTATTTTTTTCATGGTAGAAGTAGAACAACAAGAAATGCCCTTTTTTTTTTCCTTTCTGTACTTTTTCTTGTTAATATTCAGTTATGAATAAAGAAGTTGGGCATTTCACCACGCTTCTAAAAGATTAACATTTTCGATATTTTGATCAAATTTTTTTTTTCCATTTTGGAGGAAAAAAACCAGTTTACTTCTTCCCATACAAAAAAGGATAAAAAGGAAACATCATGAAATGATTTAGAATAGGAATTACCCAAAAAATAGGAATGAGAGGAAAAAAGTGTTACTAATAAATATAGAGATATGTTTATTGAAAGTTCTAAAACTTATCTCGAAAATACAACTGAGTCCTAAAACATGCAAAAAAGTGTAATCAAGTCCTAAAACTTGTCAAATTGGTGTAATCGAGTCTTTCCATTAACTCCGTCCAACTTGGCTAACAGAAAATGCCGACGTCATTTTTTCTCTCTCTTACGTGGCGACGACGTGGCAAAAATGATGTTATTTTGGTTAAAACAATGATTTTTAATATAACTTTTATATAAATTAAATTTAAAAAAATTATGCTAAAAAACGGTTAGGGCTGGCGATGGTGGGGGAATGGTTGGCGGGGGTCACCAGGCTCCGGCCAACGGCAGGCGGCCTAGGCAAGGGTTGCGGCCCTCCTCCAGATCGGGCAAGTAGAACTGGTTAAGGGTCAACAGGCCCCTGACCCGGGCCCGGCGACCCCCGCCGACCATTTACCCACCATTGACAGCCCTTCCCAGCGGTGCGGTGGTTGGGGGAAGCGACCTTAAATTTCATGTTTTAGCCACGTCATTCACACGTAGGAGAGAGAAAATATTAAAAAAAGCCAGGTCAGTATTTCGGGCTAGCCAAGTTGGATGGAATTAACGAAAAGACTCGATTGCACTAATTTGACAAGTTTTAGGACTTGATTGTACTTTTTGTAAGTTTTAGGACTCAATTGCACTTTCTTAACAAGTTTTACGATTTCCAGTGCAGATATCCCATAAATATGTAACCGAACTTTGCTATCACGAGGGTGTATTAGTTTGTTACCTCTAAAATGTGTTTTTGCAGTAAAAAAGGTTGAGGAAATAGCGCCGCCCAATCAAAGAACTTAATTTCTTAATACAGATAAAGTCTCGGTCATACAATGTACTAGGATTCAAATAATCATTTCTTTTTATCATATTCAGGGTCACGAGCAAGAGGCTCAACTATCTAGTGGTTCATGGAACAATTTTTTTTGGGTCTGGATGGAACAATTTGCGTGTGCACGTAGTTAGTAGATTTTGAACTGGTGATCTTTAAATTTTTTTTTTTGTGTGTGTGAAAATCTCTTAATACCTCAACCAACTACGTCAATCTCAGAGGATCCAATAATTTAATACAATGCAATTACTTTTTGAATAGCATAATTGTGAATACTCACATGAGAACTGAGATTAGGTTTCGAAAATATTAACTAAAGTAAACTTAAAATCAAATATAAGGCCATTCTCAAAACGAAAAAATTACCAAAAAAGCCCTAAACCTATTGCAATTGTATCAATTCAGTTCTAAACTTTTTTTTTTTTTTGGTCAATTCAAACCTAAACATTTTGCATATGTGCTAATTCAGTCCTAAACCTTTTGCATTGGTGCCAATTCAGTTCATCCGGCCATTTTTGACTGAAAATCGCTAACGTGCAAATTTTACATAGTATTTTAATATTTTTTTCGAACTTTTTTTATTATTTTATTTGCTTATTTTTTTTATTTTTTATTTTTCTTTCCTGTCTTCTTCTTCTTCCTCTTCTTCTTCCAACAGCTCTATCGGCCAGAGACGAGGGTACCTACAATAACAACAGGAAACTATACGAAGCATTTATATTATGGGGTTTTTTCTATTAAGAATAATTAGTGAGCTTAGGTTACGTGCTTCGACGTCTTCTGCATTATGAATTTTCTTGACTTGATGCAACAGACAGTGATCGGTCCCCAAAGTTGAAGCAGCCAGAGAAACATGACCACCCTTTTTCTGGACCAGATAAAAGAAACATTAATAATCCAAGAAATCCAAAAACTACTACGGCCATCGTCGATAATAACTCGGAGGTGGACCTGGTGAAGGGAGATCTTACATAGGATTGCCCCGCGGTTTGTGCTGGTCATATTAGTATTATTTAGTCGATATTTGTAAGCCTCGAAATCGCAACAGCTAAAAAAATGAATAGTCCTAAACATATTATATTAGTGGCAATTAAGTCATAAACCTTTCAATTAGACAAATTTAGTTCTAAATTTTTTTGCATTGATATCAATTTAGTCCGTCCGGTCAATTTTGGCCCTAAATGGCTGATGTGGCGTGATTGACGCTGACGTGGATATTTTTAAATATTTTTTTAAAATATAGATTTCTATCTTTTAAAAATGTATTCTTCAATATTTTATTATTATTATTATTTATTTATTTTCATTTCACATTGGCCGGCGAGGGAGCTCTTACTCTAGTATTAGCTGTGATAAAAATAGAATTTGGTGGGTGATATGAACGACTTAAATGCTTAAGGATATTTTATTTATGTGCTTGCAGATAATAGTATATAAAGTCTTTTTTTTTAATCTGATCCACTAGAGTACGTCCTTCTCAGAAGATCAAAGTTCTGTGTCCCTGAGTGGGCAGTGACAGGTGAAGTATTAAATGGATATTTGTTTGGAGGTTATTTAATAATTAAAATATAGTTGGAACCTTCGTGCGTAATGTAGTTGGGATGAACTTAGTCCAATTTATTGATGAGGGATATGGTTGGTTCTATATTTAGTTGATTGAAGTTAATCGAAGGCAGACCAGGCCTGAGTATCTAGGATCGCTCAGGGTTCGTTTGTTTCGCGAAAATGAATTATTTAAAAAATATTTTTCTAAAATAGAACGCTTGTATCGTTTAAAATAATTAATCCTTGAAATTTCTTTATTATCATCTATAATTTACGTCTTAACATTTTCGTGAACAATGAAAATTTATTCCATTCATTCATTTATGTAAGTGATACAAACGATTTTTTTAGGAAATTATTTTCTGAATCATTCATTTTCTGCAAAAACAAACGGAGCCTTAGGACATCATAGTCCACCATAAATTCTTCTGCCTCTGTCTCTAAGGATTAAAACGAAGCGTTTAGATGGGAAAGGAACGTTGAAGGGAGAAAGATGGAGACCACCAATTTGGAATTATTCCATCAATTTGGGACGTGTATTCATTTCAATATCCACACGTGGAGAGCTAAAACCATGGAATTAACTTCTGTTCCAAAATAATAATAAAAATTTCTGCTCCAAATGGTGATCAAATCTATTGTGTGATATTTTTGAACTTGAAGAAAATGGAGGTGAAAATAATTTGGTTGGAAAGCTTTGAAAAATCTAAATTTTTGTGAGCATGATTCGAAGAGAAGTCAAATTCAACATGTTTAGGATTGTTCCAGTTTCTTTTATTTAATTTTATTTTTGAGAAAATTCGTTAGAGATATATCTGAGAGATTCTTCATATCTCCCTTGATTTCATATATCTCGATCAATTGTGCTTGTCACTGATTGATAATCTACGATTTTATTATATTAGATAGTTATCTCATATCGTCTATAAAATAGGCCATGTGCTATTTTAAATGAAATACACATAAATATACATGAATTAACTTAAGAATAATGCGGAAAAAGAGAATTTGGGAATTTTCTGTATAATTCAAAGTATCATAATGAAGATCATATCAATCTATTTATAGGCTTTATGAGGTCACTAACTAAAGTAATATATCAATCAAGATAGGCACAATCTTGAGAGATATAGAGAATCAACAGAAATATCTTTAAATAAGAAATTATCTTAGAGTATCCCTAATTATCTTTAACATTCCCCCTCAAACTCAAGGTTGAAATCAGTGTAACAATGCCACGAAAACTTGTTTCTCCGTGAAATCAGCACTCAACGACGGGCTTGGTGGATCCGCAACAAGGCGGCAAGTCGTACTCGGTGCACTAGGGTTGCCTCAAGAAAGGAGGCTCTATACCAACTTAAGAATAATGAGGAAAAGGAGAATTTGGGGATTTTCTGTATAATTTGATATATCATCACATCAACCTATTTATAGGCTTTAGGAGGTCACTATCTAAAGTAATATTGTCCCAGAAGTTGACTCAGGAAGAGCTCTATTAATCAAGATACGCACAATCTTGAAAGAAAGATACAGAGAATCAACATAAATACCTCTAAATAAGAAATTATCCTAGAGAATTCCTGATTATGTCTAACAAATTACACCATTCTTTCTTCCACATATATGTACTTTTATGCAGGAATGCTTCCTCAAGCGTTCTAAATCAAAAAATATCCTATACATTCACCTTTCGCAAAATGTTGAAAGAGATATCATCTCATAAAATATGACGCACCAACTATAGGCCATCCAAAATTTTCTTTATATTCAAGCTGACCTTGACTTCAAGAGTTACAGTTAGTCTTAGCAATAATAATAATAACAATAATAATAATAATAATAATAATAACCCATACAAAAAATTGTTAAGCGTGCTCTTAAAGTTCCAAATTCGTTAGCTTAGCTCAGCAAACCTAACGATGTCCTTTTTTCTTTGGTAAAAAAACCTAACGATGTTAAAAAAATAGTTTTCTTGGTCATTCTCGGTGACCGGCGGAGGATGACGTTTGGACATTTAAGTTCATATCTGATGAAATTATTTATGCTCGTCATCTTTGACTTATGGTCTAGAGACTCGTGGTGTTCCTTTCTAGAATGGTTTTCTAAGTTATTTGAGCTTAATTATAACTAGCAAAAAATCAATTCGTGAACAAAACCAGGAAATCGCATATGACTAGACTACGATGGAGATGGGTGATTGAGAAATAAGTAATTGCGGATAGTTTTATTATAAGCCTCATGTGATTTTTGGATAATTCGCAACGTAGGCCATCGAGAAATGAAACCCTAAAGAATAACGTGATTAGTTAACCACGTTATATTATTGTATACAACTAAAATTTTGCAAAAATAATACGACTTCATCAAAGTGAATAATTTTTCTTTAATATTGACTATCGGACACGAAAAAAGTTGATACATTAAAATCAAGGGAAAATTGCACAATCAGTCCTAAACCTATTGTACAAAGTCCAACTGAGTTAACTGACCACTGTCAACTGTTCTAAAAGCTTAACTTTGAACTCAGGACCTCTTGCTCTGATACCATATGAGAGTTTGTGGGACACTGCCAACCGTTCTAAAAGCTTAAGCTATTAGATAAAGGCACGGTTTATTATTTAATTACTTTAATAATGACTAATACAACATCATTTAAGCGAAACATTCTTTAATTTTGCACAATCAAGTTACGATATTATAAGTGGCCCGAGTATCCTTCTGTGGCGCTAGTTATGACTTATGATGCGGTTCAAACCCAAGGTTTTGGATCAAGACATGATCAATGCGAAATCACTCGCTATCGACTATTATCTGAAATAGATTATGCAAAAGGGCATCTGCACTCATGCCCTTAAATTATAAAAGAGAAAAAACAAATTATGCAAAACAGATGAGGGAAGATAAAGATATTCTGGGGGAGCTGAGTGAAAATTTGATTTTGATCGGTAGAACATTATTACATTGGGGAAAATGAAATAAAAAGACTCCACTATAAGATAATGAAAAGATCTTGGGTTTACAACGTGAGTATGCGTATATGAGCTCCAAAAGCTTTAAGATCATATCAGTAAGCTAGGCTATTAGGTAAGTGGTTGGAGGCGAATAAGAAGACCGTTGACCGGGACCGGGGAAGGATTGTAGATGATCTTCTCATCCGGAATGACCTTCTCGAGCTTGAATTTGGTCACGAGATTGTGAATGAAAATGAGTATTTCGAGCCGAGCATACTCTTTTCCCGGGCACATGCGAGGTCCGCCTCCGAAGGGAACGTAGGTAAATGGTGCTGGTCCATTTCCTTCGAACCTTGAGGGCTCAAATTTCTCAGGATCAGGGAAGTACTTAGGATTCTTATGAGTTGTATACACAGTCCAAAATGTCTGCGAGAAAAGTTGAAGAAGATCAATACATATAAGCATTACTTGAGGATTCTCTGTGTTAATTCATTGGGTAGTCATGCCAAGAAAAATGGTCATAAGTAAACATTTACCTTCCATCCCTTTGGAATTGTGTAACCAGCGAAAGTGAAGTCAGTAATCGCCTCCCTGAATGACCCTTGTGCAGGTGGTGTTAGCCTCATTGACTCACAAGCCACGTTCCATGAATACTTCATCTTCTGGATATCATCCCAGTTTAGTAATTCACCCGGGGCTTTAGACTTTGCAATCTCCATTTGCTCTGTTGACATTGAAGTAAGTGAGTTAAATATATGCAGATTATATGGATTTTTCTTTGAAAGAACACAATAATGTGGCGATGAAGCTAGAATATTTACCTTTGTAAACTTTCTCGTAGATGTGGGGCAACGAAGCTAGATAGTTCACTATTACAGTGATAGATGTACTGGTGGTGTCATGACTTGCAATGAGCAATCCAATGATTTTGTTGGATGTATCCATTTCGTAATAAACACTACCGTCATCATCTGCTTCGATAAGCAATCGAGTCAACAAGTCCCTTGCGTTTGCGTCTTTTCCCTCCGAAATCTCCTGCTTCCTTTGTCTGATAATGTTGAGAAGCTCTTGCCTTATTACTTTTCCTCCTTCAACGGCTTTGTTGAATGGCGTGCCAGGAACATTGATGGGCACCGAAGTGAATCCCGGAGCAATACGAGCAAATGGGTCGGCGAATTTCGACACGACCTTAGGGTCCTTAATGTTCATGAACAAACGGCATGCCAAAGCAAAGGTGTAGTTCTTTGTCAGAGGAAACACCTTCACTTCCTTATAAGGAGACCAGTCACTCTCCAAGTGATCCCTAGTCATGGAGTCCATGATAGGTATGTAACATTGGAGAGCCTCTGGTTTCAAAAACTCCGGCAAGAAGCTACGCATTTTCTTGGGGTCATCCTTGTTGAACTTCTCCATGGTTTCGGGGAAGATGACGACCTTCTTCGTGGAGGTTGGCCACCATGTGGTGATGTACTTGTTCTGACCAGAGAACAAGAACTTGTTGCCGGCGGCCCCGCAGAAGACGGCCATATCCTCCCCGAGCAACGAGGTACGGAATACATCCGGTGAATACTTGGTGGTACGGTCGTTTATAAATTTCTCGGGACAACCGCTCTTGGCCGCACCAACAAAATCTAACGACTCGCCGATAATCGGCCATCCCCTTTTCCCTGGCGGCAGGTTAGGAGTGGAGGTTTTCTTTGAAGACGAGGAAGAGAAGGTAGAGAGAAATGTAGAGGACGGCGAGGTAAAGAAACAGTTGGGAATAGAACTCCATCTTCTTCACAGTCAAGCAGACACAAGGCTAATACTGAGAGGAAAGATGGCTGAGGATGACGATGGAGCGAGAACACCAAGGATTGTCCCTTTATATAGAGGAAGATGGCATTGCCATGCCGTGACTTCATGCGGGTTTTTTTTTTTACCTTTTCAGCATTACGAATTTTCAGTTGAGCAACAGACAGTGACTGGTCTCCAAAGTCGAAACTTCCTGAAATTCCTTTTCTGGACCTGGTAAGAGAAACATTAATAATCCAAAAAGTTCACGAATTGCTACGGCCATCGGCGATACTTGCCTAGGGTTTGTGCTGGTCATGTTAATGTTATTTGGTCAATATTCGTAAGCCTTAAGCTCGTAACAGCTAAGAAATAAACATGACAATAGTGACAGGAATACGTACTTACGAATTTTCCGCAGAGATTTGCAGATTGTGTGCCAGCATTTTAACGTCATAGAAACGAGATTATATGTTTATAGTTTGTGTGCCGGCATTTTAACATGATAGAAACGATGTTAATGTCGGCATGATATTTATATCACCCACGCATTTAATTAATTGCCATATAAGATAAAAGGGGCTCGTCACTTGGATTCAGAGGGCTACGGTGGCTTTCCGTACTTCACATTTGATCAGCGATCAAACTTTCGATATATTGTTTGGTTGAGTCTTATTATGAAAATATATTTTCTAAATAATTCCAAAAATATATATTCTATAACAATTCTTGCGATGCTAGATCATATTATATGACATAATTCTCTTTGTTCTATTAACATTTTAATCAACCTTGATCTTCAATAAATTCTTTCTATCATTTGATCATGCTCATAGGTTACTTTCTTGTTAATTGTATTAGTCATTTATATTTGTCTATCTGTAGATTTGTTATGATATTCCTCTAATTTTGTTATCGTTTCATTTGGAATTTAAAAAATGTCCTAATTCTCTGATTTTTTAAAATGGAAAAGTTCTTGCCTGTTGTCATACTATTTTGACCCTTCTATATTTGAAATAACTCAAAAGGGTCGAAGTGAGGGTACATAATATCAACTGCCTGCAAATAAATCTTTTGGGTTATCAACATCTTCTAATCTTTTATTACTACCTATGTAGATGTCCTAATTCTGAGGCACAACATTTGAACTTAATTTACGCTTTTTCGCTGAAAACACCAGTTGTATTTTCCCAATGCATCCGACCTGTTCCTACGGAACCAAGGTTGGAAAGATTGCGAAAGAAATCAACCGTGATCATAACTTATCGGTATATTCCGAAACTCTTACGAACTACTTCAATTTCCATAATGAAGGCTGAAGCCAAAGACAAGTTGCTATAGAGATGTAGGAAGTAATTATTGCGAGTCAAATGTTACGTCGTTTGTGGAAGGACCCGACAGGTGAGGCCATTAAATTCATTTCGTTTTCAATCAATGAATGCTTAGCAGCCATAATAGTCTCCAACGATGGTTCGCGAGTGTTGACCGGGCCTCCAATCTGGAATCAATCAGCTCATCTCAGCGCGCCATAATTTCAAAGAGGTCCCCTTTTTTTCAATGTTAATTGCGACTCACATTCCAGTGAGACCCGCTTGGTTATTGACCCATAGTTCCCTTTTTATTTTTCAATCCGGATTGACTAATAATGAGAATATTATGCTTGATTTTTTATTTTTACTTTGTGTCTTTAAAAATGGAAAAAAGATTGGGTAGACTTCCAACTTTGCATAGGTTCTCTGTTAAAATGTCGACACATGATATATGCGTAAACACTCGCAACAGTTAAATGATTATGGGTAATCTTGTCTTTCGGGTGAAAATTGAGGGGATTAGTTATATATGGATGGAAATAGTGCCGCCAAAAAAAAGAAGAAACAACCTTACAAAAGACAATAATCTTCTTGGTAAAAAAAATTCTTTCTTGGTCATTCTTTAAAACCTGCCGACGATTACGTTAGACTTTCTCGGACGACGTAGCTTTGAAACATGAAATGACATTCTTCTCCTTGATAAAAAGAATGTTAATAATGAGATCATAGCAGAAAATTATCTTGTGCAAGTCAACTTTGACATGCAGATTAAAGAGCATGTATGGTGGCTCTTTTTTTGGTTCCTTGGTGTTCATGTCTACTAAGTACTAAGGCTCTCTTTGTTTCATGAAAAATAACTTTTAGGAAATTATTTTTGGATTTTTTCGGTATTTGATTCGCGAAAAATACACAATCAAGGAAAATATTTTCCACCCACGGAAAAACACATTCAAAAGCGAGCAAACATCTTTCCTCCCTTCATTCTTTTACATCCATTTTCTTTTTAATCATTTCAAAAAATTGTTCATAATTTTTTAAATATTATTTATTTTTATTTTAAAATAATTTTAGTTTTTTCTATTTCTTTCCTTGCTTTTTTCTTTCTTTCTTCCTCTGCCGATCGCCGGCGACTAGCTACAGGTAAGAATGAGCCTCACCGGCCTAGGGCGAGGCTCCACCTCGCAAGATCCAACAAGGTCGAGCGAGCCAAGCCTCACCAAAGAATGGCAACCCCTGAGGCCTCGCCTTCGGCCAATCCCCGGCCTTCGCCATGGTGGGCAACTGACCGAAAAAGAGGAAAATGAAAAAATAAAAAATAAAAAATAAAAATAAATAAAAATGAAAAAGTAATTATAAATTTGATTAAAATATAAAATTAAAAATTTATTACAATGAGTGTAAGGAGGAAAATCAAATCAAATTTTCCATACCAAACGGCGAAAAAAATTTCTAGTTCATTTTCAGATTTTAGCCAAGCACCAAGAAATATATTTGCTGGAAAATATTTTTCAGAAATGCGACAATTTTCACGAAACAAACGGAGCCTAAGGTTCATTTAGTCATAAAATAACTCGGGTATAAACAAAGAAAACATGGAATTTGGAATTTTTTTCTTAATTTAGGGGGATTAAATCAACTTAATTCACCTCTTGACAGAATAATATAGGACTACAACGGAGATCTTGCTCTAGTATTAGCTATTATAAGAGTAGGATTTGGTGGGTGATATAAACAAATATCTAAGCACAAAATCTTTTTTTTTTTTTAAATCTGATCCAATCGATTACGTCTTTATCAGAAAGAGCTCTGTGTAATCTTAGTGGGCAATGAGTGACAGTTTCGTCTTTTCTTCTGTCCCATCATAGAAGATCCGACATGATAAGAATTAACTGATATTTTGGTCGGCAATTATTTGATATTTAAAAGCTAGTAGCCGTAGTGGGCCGATTCAAAGGATAGTGACCTTCGTGCGTGCTGTAGTTGAGACTTGACAGTGGAATTTTTAATTCATTTAGAATGAATTTAGTCTAGTCTAATGACTAGGGAAATGGTTGGTTCTACATTTAGAAATATGTTTGGCAACGATTCTAATTCTTTGATTCTGTTTCTCGGTACAAAAAGGATGAGAAACATATTTAGTAACGTAAATAATTCTGATTCTGATTCTGATAATGTTCCCGAGAACGGTTTTGGAGCAAAAACAAGAATAAAAAAAAAGTTGATTATGAAAAAAAGAATCAATTTGAGAATCACAAAAAAGAACAAAGTCTTAGTTCTTTTAAAAAGATTTAGTCCACGTGGACTTCTGAACTTTAAAAAAAATTTAAAATTGAAAATTTACTAACAACTAATTTTCTAAATTCATTTTTTAAAATTAAATTTAGAATTAAGCTTTAAAATTTAACAAAAAAAATTAAAAAGGGGGGAAATTAAAATTTTAAAAATGAAAAAAAATTAAAACAATTAAAAATGAGGGAAATTAAAAAAATTAAAAAAAAAACTTTACAAAAGTTAAAAATTAAAAAAAAAATTAAAAGTAAAAAAAACATTTTAAAAATTTAAAAAAAAAGATGCAAAATTCTAAAAAAAGAATTCTCACCACCTAGTTGTTTCTGGAAACAGAAATTTTGTGCAGATACCAAACGCATTTCTATTCGGATACAGAAATTTTGTACAGTTACTAAACGCGTTCTGATTCTCGAAAAATCATCCAAGGAATAGAATCGGAAAATAAGATTCTAATCAGAATCACTTTTTTGGATCAGAATCATTAGTCTTCAACGATTGATTGAAAGTAATAGAAAAAAAACTAGGCCCTGAGCATCTAGAATTACTGAGTACATCGCGATCCGCAATAAATCGCCGACGTAGCGTTGTGCCATATAGGATGACCAAGGATGATTGGACCGCCACGTTAACGATATTCGAGGAAAACATACAAGAATGGCTATATTAGAATTTCGTGCAAAGGTTTACAACTAATTTAGCACTCGTATAATAAATTTATGACTGATTTGGTAATTTTCTCATATCGATTGATTTGGCTTTAAACTTGCATTAGCTATAAGATCAATGAGACGTTAACTCGTGATTAACTTGATCATATAGAACATAGGGAAGCGTTTAAACGGGGTAAGGAACATGGAAGGTGAAAGATGGAGACCGCCAACTTAGACTTAAGCCGTCGATTTCGGACGTGCATTCATTTCAAAATCCACAGTTGGTGGGTTAAAACCATTGCATGCTATATAAAATGCGTTCTTAGCCATTCAAGACGACCTTGACTCGAAGAATTACGGTTAATCTAGGGAATAATTACGATAATGATTATTGCCCACAAAAAATAATTAAGCACACTCCTAAAGTTCCAAATTCGTTAGCTTAGCTCAGCAAATCTAATTATGGTCGAAAAATAGTTTTTTTTTTTTTGTTGAATTCCATTTGGTTTACTGCTATACGTTGCAAAGTGATATTCACTTCTTCGGGTGTTCCATGTCGACACGTAGCTTTAAAACAGGGAAAATTATCAAAAAAAAGTCCTAAACTTATTGCAATTGTGTCAGTTCAGTCTTAAACCTTTTTTTTTTTTGCCAATTGAGTCATAAACCATTTGTATTTATGCCAATTGAGCCCATTTAGTCAATTTTGCCCGAAAATTGCCGAAGTTACAATTTTTATAATATTTTAATATTTTTTGAATTTTTATCTATTTGTTTTCATTCCTTTTTCCCTTTCTTTCTCTTTCTTTTATTTTCTACCCTTCCTTCTTCCTCCAGCCGGTCGCCAAGGTCCAGCGATCGGCTAGAGGCGACTGACGAAGCTCATTCCTGCTGGCCACTAGCGACGGCGAGCCTTGCCAGGTTTGGGCCTTCACCTCCTTATTATCGATCTCCAAAACCTGTGTCTGGAACTCGACCTCGATCGTGCCCTTGGTGTTGATATCTAACTCATCGAACGCGAACCACGAGAGGAGGTTGGACTTCTTGACGGCGTAGTCGCTGATCAACACGATTTTTAAGAGGTACTCCTCGTCTTAAGCGTCCTCCTCCATCCGGTCGAGAAATGCCAGAGCCATGGTGGAGATTAGATCTGCTTCGATAGGGTTTTTGTAGTGAAGGAGGAGGTCATGGAGATCAACGGCAAGGAGATGAAGGCCCAGATCTAGGATATCGCCGGTCACCCATGAGGGCGACCTCGCTTGCCCCTGGCGAGGCTTGACCTCACCGTCGTTGGGTGGGACTCGTTTTCGCGAGTGGTCAACGAGGGTGAGCTTCGCCAAGAGGCCAACAAGGTTGACCTCACTAGCCCTCGGCTCTAGCCGGTCGCCAAGGTCCGACGACGATTTGGAGAAAGAAGGAAGAAAAAAAAAGGAAAGAAAGAAAAAAGAAAAGAAAAAATAACTAAAAAATTGAAAAAATATATATATTATTAATATTGTCCACATTAGCGCCGACTGAGCCATGTCAGCAATTTCTTGTCAAGATTGGCCGGATGAACTGAACTGACACAAATACAAAATGTTTAGGACTCA
This sequence comes from Lenwebbia sp. NSW1173648, assembly GCA_029784005.1. Classification (NCBI taxonomy): domain Eukaryota; kingdom Viridiplantae; phylum Streptophyta; class Magnoliopsida; order Myrtales; family Myrtaceae; genus Lenwebbia; species Lenwebbia sp. NSW1173648. Next base: position 8,626,201 of record JARCGZ010000005.1, read on the forward strand.
ATTGACCAAAAAAAAAAAAATAGAACTGAATTGGCACAATTGCAATAGGTTTATGATATTTTTGGTAACTTTCCCCTTTAAAATATTACATGAAATTTTTGTCCTCGAAGATAATGTTGAGTATGAGCTCACATCTTATGATATTAGTTATACTCGTTGCTGACACCTAAATTTTAGCTATTATATATGTGTGTGTGTGTGTGTGTGTTGTATATATATTTCTTTATTGCATATAAAAATTAGAGATCGTCCCCAACCCCTAAACGAGAATACCAGTTTGCATAGTTCACATTTGTATTTATTTAAGTGACACATCACATGCGAGTCATATGGCTCTCAAATGAAGTTATCGTGGATGGTCGTGTGCCCAAACAAAGCACTACGGAGAAAATTACCAAAAAAGTCATAAACCTATTATGATTGTGCCAATTCAGTTCTGAATCTTTTTTTTTTTCCAATTGAGTTCTAAATCGTTTGTATTTGTGTCAATTCAATCCATCCGGCCAATTTTGGCCAAAAATTGCTAACATGGACCCCGGCTATCCTACATGGCGCGGCCGGCGCAGACGTAGATAAGTTTTAATAATATTTTAATTTTTTCGATTTTTATTTTTATTTTTTCCTTTTTTATTTTCTTTTTATTCTTCTTCCATTCCTTTCTTCCACCAATCCGGTCGCCGGACCTCCGCGACCGGCCAGAGGCGAGGGCCGATAGTGGCCGGCAGGGGTGAGCTTCGCCAGAGGAAAATAAAATTTTCCACGTTTTTTCTGTCATGTGGAAATGCTGTAGACAATGTGCATTTTGTGGAAAATTTATGAGTACTAATCCAGTCAGCAATTGTCATACTGGATGAACACACAAAAGCACGTGGTTCAGATCGTTGAACAGACTGTGATCTTCTCATTTACGATAGCCGTGCAATTAATGAGCGTATTATTATCTATTACAGGGATAATAATTTCATCTAAAAAGGTGAAAATAAAATGCTATTTTGCAGTATCAAGTCACGCTGGAATACCTTTCTTTCCTGCTATCGCCTCAGGCATATGCCAAAATAAATTTGCGCTAGTACGTGCATGTCACTAGGAATAACTAGACATATTGCACGTTATACTATTGTATATAATTAAAATTTTCCAAAACTAATACGATTTCATTAAAGTGGATATTTTTCTTATTATGGACTCTCAGACACAAAAATGAAAATACATCCAAACCAAACGAAAATCGCATAATCAAGCCTAACTCTGGTGTACATGGTTGAATCGAATGCAGTCTATGACTAATACAATTTCATTTCGGGGAAACTTTTCTTTAATACTAATTCTCGGACATAAGGGAGAAAATACAACCTAAAACAAATATTAATTCTGAAATTACCATTTTATCAGACCGATTTCCCCTAGAACATCGATGAAACAAGGTATTAGTATCAAATTTGTCCATTCCTTTTTATTATTATTTATAAATATCAATATTCGCATAAGGCGACCATGCCATAATGTCACTTTCCAACGTCCCTTCCCCGACCAATCCCGCTCTTCTTTTCTGCGACAGGTGTGCGATGAGGTCTCTAGAATCTGGTCGCCAGATTCGGACGCATTGATCGCCGGCGACCAGCTGAGGGAGATGAAGTACATGGAGGCGGTGGCACGGGAGGTCATACGGTAATGGGCCCTGGCAACGATGGTCCCCCATGTCGCCGGCAAGGAGTTCCGGCTGACCGATTCGTACACGGTCCCGAAGGGCACCATCGTCTTTCTCTCGGTATTTGAGTCCTCCTTTTAGGTAAGATTATAAATACCGGTCCTGTTCGTCGTACTCATATTAGGTTTCGTTTGTTTAGCGAAAATAAGTGATTTGAAAAATAATTTAATAAAAATTATATTTTGTATCGTTTAGAATAATTAGTCAATGAAAAATATTTGCATTATCAATAACAATTTATGTCTAATTATTTTCATGGACGATGAACATGTTTTCGTTCATTCATTTTTGTAAGCGATCGTTTTTAAGAAAATGCTTTTCAAATCATTCATTTTTCGCGAAATAAACAAAGCCTTATAATCATGTGAAAAAGTGTGCCAAAATACATATTAAGCATATTTAAACGGTAGTTAAATAAAGATCCATGAATTACATGACCGTCGGACTTTACTATATATCCAGGGCAATCAACCTACAAAAGATAACAGTATTTGAAAAGTCGTAATAAATCGTGAATATTATGAAATTTTAAAGGGAAAATTTCGTTTAAGGGCCCGAAGTGCCCTCGATTTCTCAAATAAGGGCCCAAAGTGGACTTTGATTCAAATAAGGGCCTGAAGTGTCCTTTTTGTTTCAAAGAAGGGCCTGAGTAAGGGTATTTTAGTCATTTCCTTTTTTTTTGAATTTTTTTTCCTTTTCTCTTTTTTTTTCTTTGTTTCTTTTCTTTTTTTCTTTTTATTTCTGCTCTACCTCACCGGCCACCGGGGGCTGGCCACCGGTGAGGGCGGTAGCGGCCACGCCCGGGCCAGCCGAGAACGGCCCTCGTCGGGGCGAGCAGAGGGTGGCCCTCGCCAGGGTGAGGCGACGGCTGCCCTCCCCAGATCCGGCGAGGGCAGTCCCAGCCTCGACCGGGCGAGGCCGGCGAGGGCAGCCCTCTGCTCGCCCCGACGAGAGCCGCCCTCCCTCTGCAGATCCGGCGAGGGTGGCCCTCGACTCGCGAGGCCAGCCCTTGGCTCGCCCAGGCGAGGCCCTCGCCGGCCTCGCCCGGGAGAGTTGAGGGCGGCTCTTGTCGGGGCGAACAGAGGGCTGCCCTCGCCGGATCTTGCGAGGGCAGCCGTCGCCTCGCCCTGGCGAGGCCAGCGAGGGCCGCCCTCTGCTCGCCCTGACGAGGGCCGCCCTCGGCTGGCCCGGGCATGGCCGCTGCCGCCCTCGTCGGTGGCCGGTGAGGTAGCGCAGAAATAAAAAGAAAAAAAGAAAAGAAAAAAAGGAAAAAGAAAGAGAAAAGGAAAAAAATTTTAAAAAAAGGAAATGACTAAAATACCCTTACTCAGGCCCTTCTTTGAAACAAAAAGGACACTTCAGGCCCTTATTTGAATGAAGGTCCACTTTGGGCCCTTATTTGAGAAATCGAGGGTACTTCGGGCCCTTAAACGAAATTTTCCCAATTTTAAAAGGTGTATATATGACGCAAGATATTGTATTATCACAATCCCGAGTATCCCTCTGTAGTTATGACTTGTGACGTGGTTCAAATTCAAGATTTTGGATTGAGAGATGATAAATGAAGATGTGAATGTTCTTCTGGATTTCACTGTCATCTGAAACGAATTATGCGAAAGGGCATCTGTGCTCGAATTATTGAAAAACTAGTTATGCAAAAGAAATGAGGGAAGATGTAGTTATTCTGGAGGAACTAAGTAAAACTTTTATTTTTAAGCAATAGAACGTTATTACACCGGGGAAAAAATAAAGATTCCAGCAGAAAATAAAGAAGATGTCGGGTGTACAACGTGAGTATCGGTATATGAGCTAATTTAAGATCATCTGAGCAAGCTCAGCTATTAGTTAAGTGGTTGGAGGCGAATAAGAAGACCGTTGGAAGGGACCGGCGAGGGATTGTAGATGATCTTTTCATTCTGATCGACCTTCTCGAGCTTGAATTTCGTCACGAGATTGTGCATGAAAATGAGTATTTCGAGACGAGCATACTCTTTTCCAGGGCACATGCGAGGTCCACCTCCGAAGGGAACATAGGTGAAAGGCGCGGGTCCATTTCCTTCGAATCTTGAGGGGTCGAATTTTTCAGGATCGGGGAAGTACCTGGGGTTCTTGTGAGTTGTATACACCGTCCAAAATGTCTGCAAAGAACAAAAGGATTAAGAAAATCAATACATATTATCACTAGTTGACCCTATGAATTGGTTCATTGAATAACCCTACGAAGAAAAGGGCCGTAAGTAGACATTTACCTTCCATCCCTTTGGAATTGTGTAACCAACGAAAGTGAAATCGGTGATGGCCTCCCTGAATGACCCCTGTGCAGGTGGAGTTAGCCTCATTGACTCACAAGCCACGTTCCATGAGTACTTCATCTTCCGAATATCATCCCAGTTCAGTAATTCACCCGGGGCTTTAGACTTTGCAATCTCCATTTGCTCTGTTGACATTGAAGTAAGTGAGTTAAATATATGCAAATTATATGGATTTTGCTTTGAAAGAACATAATAATGTGGCAATGAAGCTAGAATATTTACCTTTGTAAACTTTCTCATAGATGTGGGGCAACGAAGCTAGATAGTTCACTATTACGGTGATAGAAGTACTGGTGGTGTCATGACTTGCAATGAGCAATCCAATGATTTTGTTGGATGTATCCATTTCGTAATAAACACTACCGTCATCATCTGCTTCGGTAAGCAATCGAGTCAACAAGTCCCTTGCGTTCGCGTCTTTTCCCTCCGAAATCTCCTGCTTCCTGTGTCTGATAATGTTGAGAAGCTCTTGCCTTATTACTTTTCCTCCTTCAACTGCTTTGTTGAATGGCGTGCCAGGAACATTGATGGGCACCGAAGTGAATCCAGGAGCAATACGAGCAAATGGGTCGGCGAATTTCGACACGACCTTAGGGTCCTTAATATTCATGAACAAACGGCATGCCAAAGCAAAGGTGTAGTTCTTTGTCAAAGGAAACACCTTCACTTCCTGATAAGGAGACCAGTCACTCTCCATGTGATCCCTAGTCATGGAGTCCATGATAGGTATGTAACATTGGAGAGCCTCTGGTTTCAAAAATTCCGGCAAAAAGCTGCGCATTTTCTTGGGGTCATCCTTGTTGAACTTCTCCATGGTTTCTGGGAAGACGGTGACCTTCTTCATGGAGGTGGGCAACCAGGTGGTGACGTACTTGTTCTGGCCAGAGAACAAGAACTTGTTGCCGGCAGCTCCGCAGAAGACAGCCATGTCCTCCCCGAGCAACGAGGTACGGAAGACATCCGGCGAGTACTTGGCGGTACGGTCGTTTATAAATTTCTCGGGGCAACCGCTCTTCGCCGTACCAACAAAATCTAGGGACTCGCCGATAATCGGCCATCCTTTTTTGCCAGGCGGCAGGTTTGGAGCGGAAGATTTCTTTCGGAAGACGAGGAAGGTAAGGTGCAGAGAAATGTAGAGGACAGCGAGGTAAAGAAACAGCTGGGAATAGAACTCCATCTTCTTCTCAGGCAAGAAGACACAAAACTAACACTGAGAGGAAAGATGGCTGAGGATGCGATGGAGAGAGATCACCAAGGATTGCCCTTATATATAGATATGTAGGAAGATTACTGAGCTTAGATTACGTGCATTGACCTCTACAGTGATCGGTCACGATAGTTGAACCTGCCTGAGAACATGACCACCCTTTTTCTAGACCTGGTAAAAGAAACATTATTAATATCGTTGATAATAAGTCGGCGGTGTACCTGGTGAAGGGAGATCTTATTGAGGGCTGCCCTAGGGTTTGTGCTGGTCATATTAGTACTATTTGGTCAATATTTGTTAGCCTTAAGGTCGTAACAGCTAAAGAAATAAACACGACAACATTGACCGGCATACTTATGATTTTCCACAGAAGCTGCGGTTTGTGTGCCAGCATTTCAACGTGACTGAAACGTGGTCATACTTTATGGTTTGAATTAGGTTTCTTAAGACGTATATTAGTCAAATAACACATATCAAAACGATGTAAGCATTCATTTTTTTTAGAGTGATTACCCATAAATTGGGAGGATCCATATCTTATGAGTTTTTCTTATTTTACACACCAGTTACGCTTTGATAGATATATTATATACGAATAACTTAAAGAAACGTGACAAGATATTCTCTCTCTTTTCTGCCGGTCAAAGTCGACGTGCATATAAAATCTAATGCTACACGAAGTCGCTGTTTGAGCATCAAGTTATTCTAAGCAATTGCCATGGACAAGAACGTCATTTCGCGATCTTAGAGGTGCCTCGTCAACATCGAACACCTGAAGAAGCCAGGTCATCCAACGTTAAAAAACCAGCTTCTTCCTCGGCGGGTTAGAATAATGTAGACCGGCGTTGTGGCGGGCGCTGAGGGCAGGTGAAAAGTTGGATTGTTTTTGCAGAGACCAAAATAGACTGTCATTAGTGATGTGACGTAGAGAAAACTTTGCGTATGAAGTCGGATAACAAAATGTTCCCGAATAATCGAGTGGTTATTGCCAAATTCTCAATCTTTTCTCACACATCACTTCTAAACCGTCGTAATTCTCTAAAATTGTTCATCAATCGCGTTCTAAGTATGAGAATTCAGAACAAACAACAATGGTGTCTGATGATAGGAATACTTATGATTTTCCACGGAAATCGCAGTTTGTGTGCCAGTGTTTCCACACCATAGCAACATGGTCTTATGTATATTGTGAATTAGGTTTCTTAACATGTATATCAGCCGAATGAGACACCCTATAACGATGTGAGAATTTAATGTTTTCCATATATAACTCTGTTTTCATCTTAATTGAAAAGGATGTTTCGCCGGAATCGACGATGAAATACCTTTTGAATATATATAGATCAATTATTGAATCCACAAAGGTTGCGAAGGGTTATTTGTTGTTTTTGGACAAGAAAGTAAGTGGCAAAAACATTAACGATACGAAAAATGAAACCAATCACGGTCAGCTATTTAAATTGTGAAAAATAAAGATAAAGATAATTTGCGAAGAAAGCTTAGTTCTATGATTGATTGGGAGATCTTTAAAAAAGTACAATGTTGCTATTTAAAGCTTGCAATCGATGGTTACAATCTGTTATTGATTTAAATGATAACTTTCGAATCCTATCTCCAGAAGAAATAAATTTCTAATCATATTAGAAATTACTCAAAGTTATAAGAATAAGTATCCACAAGAAGTTACAAAATCCTAAAATAGTGGTCATAAACGAAACCACCCGGCAATTAAATATTCTATAGTAACACCAATCTGAAAAATGCACGTATCTGAGAATATCGCTACTCGATAGTTACAAGTCGATGTCAGTAACTTCATCCTCTTAGGTTTTCATGATAAACTGATATTTGTTATCAGTAATCTTGGAGACTGTTCTTTTCATTGATGACCGTTGTTGATCACTTGTCGATTATAATTAAAAGTTGATTTTTTTGGATATCGGCAAACTCATATCCGTCAATCACTAGTATTTTGGAGTGATATTTTATTAAATTCATAAAGTATCATTACTTTTTTGTCCTTGGAATATTTATAGTTTGTAAGTCAGTGAACAATGATGCAAGTTTAGTAGCTATAATGGGCCAATTTAACAGACATTGACCTTAGTGCGTGTGATGTCGATAGGAGTTAATTAATTGGACAAAACCAGGCCTCTAATCTAGAATCACTCCCCATGAACTTTTGCACCCCTTTCAAATACTATTTCAAAGATAAAAAGCCAGTTCGTGCTTAAGCTGGACAAGACTACCCAGAAGCTCAATAACTGAAATCAAGATATAAGCTAAAAAGATCAGTTGCAGGCGGCGGACAGGGCATAGGTAGCGCAAAGCCCCGCTTGATTATTGACTTTATCTAATAGTTCCTTTTTTATTTTTCAATCCGAAATGATAGATAATGAGAATATTATATTTTCTTTTGTCTCTGATCATGAAAAGAGTTAGGTAAATCTAGACCTATTTAACTTTGCAAAGGTAATATCAATGTGACTGGTATCGAAAAATATCTCTACTACCCATCTCTCTCATACCCTATCCCCTCTCTCTCCCCCAAAAAGAATACAAATTTATAGTGACGCTCCACCATGGCAAATGCCGACTCCGCTGCGACCATCGCCTGAATCGTGACGGCGTCTCCTTCCCCTCTCTTGCAGATCTTGACGCACATGAATCTGGATGCACAATTTGGAGTCTAGACCCCCATTGGCCTGTCCTTTCCCCCCGCCAAAGGCGGTGACATAGTTAAAACAGATAGATGCGAATCGCTGCTCGCAACACGAGTAAACACTCCCGACATGCACACAAAGGAAAAACGCTCAATTCTTTTCTTTTTTTTTTGGAAAAATATAAAGGGTTCTTCCCACAATGACTATATAATGAATCTACGAACTGCAAACCAAACAAATTTGAGGAAAATCAAAGATCATCTATGTCATATGTGATTTAAACTCAAAAAATATAAAAAAGAGGACAATATTCTAGGTAAACACGTTTATCTTTCTTGGTCCCGGCAGAGAATAACGTTGCCCTTTCAAGGTTGATTGCCATCTAGGGTTATCAAGTCTTTCACGACTTCAGGTATTCCATGGTGACGACGTAGCTCTGAAATATGAAATGACATTCTTCTCCTTGATAGAAGAATGTTAAGAATGAGATCAAAGCAGGAAATTATCTTATGCACACCAACTTTGACATAGAGAATAGAGAGCATGTATAGTTTACTCTCTTTTTTTTTGTTCCTTGGTGTTCCTGTCTAGTGTCTACTAAGGTTCTCTAAGTCATTCTCATTTAATTTATACTTTAAAATAATTCGATTATAAACAAAAACAGAAAATATAATGTGGAATATTTTCTTAAAGGGAGTAAATTTACTTAACTCACTTCTTGAGACAAACCTATAGGACTCCGGTGGAGATCTATTACCTCTATCAAAAATTGTCACTTATATTTTATCCCCGCTCTGATAGTATCTTTTAAGGATTAATTTTGGACCTACCATTAATGTAGAATATCAATACACATGAGATAATTATGTTTGTTTTCATTTGTAACAGAGGAGACGTGGCAATCTGCTTGGCACCCTATGAGTAAAATCTTACTTAATTTTTTTTGTTCAAAAAAAAATCTTACTTAATTCACATGGATGAATTTTTATTTTTTGTTGTTTTTGTGTTATGTGAATTAATTGAATCAAAAGGTTGGAATATTTTGAGCTATAAAATAAAATAAAAGAAAAGAAAAATCTGCTAACCCTGTTATGATTCATGTAGACGGGTTCAGTGTAATGGACTCAAGACATTGTTTGCTTGACTTTGACTTCACACCCTCATGATGATAATTGATGGCCTTACCGAAGATAGCTAACCGAGAATTTGACCAGCATATGTACAATAAGGCAAAGCACAGGGCAATATACACATTAAAGACAAATGTTTTTCTTAGAGAAAAATACATATGCAATTTTGTATTTGTCTCTCAAATGTAAACCAGTCGTTCCAGTTTTCCTTAGATTTACAAAAGTTCAGGAAAATTTGTTCAACTAATCCTAAAGTTATCTCTTACCGTGACGAATTCAGTCATAAACTATCCAATTTGGCTAATTTTGTCTAAACATTTTGACGATTTACCAATATAGTCATTCCAACTAATTTTAGTCAGAAATCATTGACATGACGGTCCAATCAATGTTGGTCATCCTACGTAGCACAAATAGCACTAACTTGGATGAATTTTATAATTTCTTTAAAACTTAATGAAATATATTTATTTTATCCTTTTTTTTCCCTTTCTTTCAATTTCTTTTCTTTTAGTTTCTTTTTCTTATTTTCTTATTTTCCTCCGCCGGTCGCCAAGGCCTTGGCAATGGTTGGGGAGGCCCATGATGCCAGATTTGGGTGAGGACCTACGAGCTCTCGCTGTGGCCGGTTACGGCGTCCCAGCCCTCACCTATGACTGGCGACGACTGATGGAACTGAGAAAAAAAAAAAAAGAAAACGGAAAGAAAATGAAAGGAAAATTTTAAAAAAGAAATTGAAAAATTGAAAAAACTACCACCTCAGTGCCGGTCGTGACGTGTAGGATGGTAAACATCCATGTCAACGGTTGCCAAACGAAATTGGCTAAAAAGATTAAATTGACAAATCATAAAAAAGTTTTGAACTAATTTGGCTAAATTGGTAAGTGTATTATTAATTCGCCGTCGTGCAATAGGTTTTTGACTCCTTGGACACTTATCCCCAAGAATTTAAATTACCCAAGCGCATCCATATTGAATTGAAACATTCAAGTGCACCACCAGGCGAGGATAGTCCATATTTTCCCAGTGATGAGTAGCACGCAACATTTTTGAGATATCATCATGATAATTCTTGGTTTTAAGATGGTACAAAGAGGTGACATTTATTCGATTAAAAAAGGCTATTTTACAGCGAGATTGTTAGATTATTTGAATGTTAAACCACGAATTCATCTAACAGTTTAAGCTTTTAGAACAATTGGCTATGGCCCACTAAATCCACATGGTATCGGAGCAAGACGTCTTGAGTTTAAATCTTTCAAGCTCCTATTTGTATCTCCAATTACATATTTATACCTTTTAGGTTTAGGCCAAAGTCCAGTCAACGCATAAGAGTATCAGAGCCGTTGGCAGTAGTTCCACAAATCTAACATGGTATGAGAGCAGAAGGTTTAGGTTTAAGCCAAAGTCCAGCCTCCACGCTTAAATTTTTAGCGTATTATGCAATGTCGTCCTTGAAATTTTAATTTGTTCAATATGGTCCCTCGACTTTTGGTACATATTCAATTTAGTCCCCGAATCAAATGAAGATGTTCAATGTTATTCCTAAACTTGAATTAATGGAAGGAAAATATTGAACATTTTCATCTAGTTTAGGAACTACATTGAACATATACCAAAAGTCTAGGGATCACATTGCATATTGAGCTAAAGTTCAGGACCACATTAAACAAATTAAAAGTTCAGAGACCACTTTGCCCATTGAGCCAAAGTGTAAGGATCATTTGTGTCATTATCCCTTAAATGATAAATTAAGTTTAATATAGTATTTTTTCTTGCCGGACGACTACATTTTATGTATTTTATTATAGGACTGTCCACAGGTTGTACTTTGTTTTAATGCATATTAGATAGATTGATTTGATGTCTACAATTCAAAGATATTAGATAGTAATTTGTAGAAAGTGTTTTGAATTCTTATAGAACTTAGATTCAAGGCAGTTTGGTAAAAGCAACGGTCAATATCCGAGTAAAGCATACTATATTTTGTTGTTGTCATCTTTCGTGATGAATCGTGATCTTACAATCTCGGATTGTAAGTTTCCATTCCATTTCTCGCATTCAAATTAAATATTAATTAAACGGAAAATGTCAGTTTTATTTCTTTGGAGAAATCTCAGTGAGGATCCTCGTAAATGGGAATAGCCAGATTGACTTTTTTTTATTTTATTTTCAAGAGGAGATTGTACAAAAAAATGTCCCCAATTCTGATTAATTTTCATCTTGGGCACAGATTTTTTATTATGATTTCAGAACTGTACATAATGGAGTCAATATAAAGGTTTTTACACACGATATACCTAAACTGGTTCTAGTTATACTTGATACAAATCACATCTAGGGTAATTACCAAGATTACACAATCATCTTTAACATCATAGCTCCAACTCAAGATGGTTATGTAGTCGTCAATTTGAGTTCGAGCAAATATGTTCCGGTGAACGAGCCTTGGGGAAGATGTCTCTCGTTTGATCTATGACATCCCAAAGTGGCAAATTAGATGGAAGAGACAACATAGAGTGACTCATTAATAAACACCTACCGCTAAATGGTCAATATCTTGTGTGGTTACTTATAATACTCCATCTAGGGACTTGACCCACGTGGAATGTGTAAGGTTTTTACATGATCAGAAAGCAACAATCTTCATAAAAAATGATTATGCCTACATTGTTACAATATTTCATTGCGCGATCATTTTCCAAGTAAGTGAGAGGATCTCAAATCCAAGAAAAAAGAGATTGTGCGTAAGAGAACACCACTGAATCATGATTCATGAATACGCAACATTATCCCATGGTAGAGATTCCTACACGAATAGGGAAGAATTACCAAAGAAGTCCTAAACTTATTACAATTGTACCAATTCAATCGTAAATGTTTTTTGTTGTTGTTGCTAATTTAGTCTTAAACCTTTTGCATGTGCCAATTTAGTCCATCAGGCCAATTTTAGCTGGAAATCACTGACGTGGGATTGACGTGGCAATTTTTAATATTTTTTATTTTTTATTTATATTTTCTTTTCTTTTTCTTCCTTTTTCTTCCCTATCTTCTTCCTCCAACCGGCCATCGAGGTTCGGCGAAAGGCCAGAGGCAAGGGCCAACGATGAGGGCGGCCTCACCCAGCCATGGCGAGGCGCGACCTCGCCCAACAACGGCGAGGTCTTGCCTCGCCAGGGGTAGGCGAGCTTCGCCTGAGGCTGATAAATCGTCGGCCCTTGCCTTTGGCTAGTCGCTGGACCACGGCGACGGGCTGGAGTAAAAAGAAGATAGGGAAGGAAAAAAGAGGAAAAAGAAAAGAATAAATAAATACAAAATAAAAAATTAAGAAAAAATATTATAATATTATTAAAATTTGTTCTGGCAAAAATTGATTGAATGGACCGAATTGGCACAAATGCAAAAGATTAAAGACTGAATTGGCAACAACAAAAAAAGGTTTAAGACTGAATTGGCACAATTGCAATAAGCTTAGGACTTTTTTGGTAATTCTCTCACACGAATAGCTTAGAATAGTTCTGTTGCAGCAATTTCATGCACGAGAATCTAATGAACGCACATAAGGGACCAGTTCGAAGAGTCACTATGCTGTCTTAATGTTCAATTCAAAGTTGATGTCCAGACTTTCCTGCAATGATTGTCAACGAGACTTACCAAAAATTTGTCATTTTTCTAGATTCATCACGCCGTCAACGTAGAAGTCCTGAGCAGACAAATGGTTCGTAGCTAACAAGTGGCCTTCGATCTCTCGACCCTTATCTTCGGCCGCAGCTCAAATTCATGACCAAGAAAAATGGGACTTGACCAATAAGACTTGCTTTTTTTTATATGTCATTAGATTCTTTTGGCTGGGTAAAGAATGCCTTTTTTTTTTTTAATTAAATAAAATCATACCTAAGGTGAAATTGAGTTTCTTATTTAAATTTTAAAAAATTATCCTCACTTTTTCCAAGGATACGTTGTTGAAGTAATACATACTTTCTCTAATCTGGATGTAAATCTGTTCAATTCATGCCTCATGTGCGTTCATTATTTGAGAAAGCGGGACATGTTTCTGTCATGCTATGCGTCATCGGTTGACATGATGCGATGTTAAACCTCAAATTGTATCCCCATGAAGGGAATGCTGAAGTTGAAAAAAAAATCGAAACAGAAAAGAAAAAAAAGGGAGGTTTGTGATGTTCAAAATCATGGAACAAAAGTGAGACGAGTGAGGATGCAGGTCACTATAGTCTATATCCTTTGAATCGATGGTGTCATATGTTGCTTTTCATCTAATACTTCATTGTCTTTGATGTTGCAAGTTTCGCATCTCGTGGTAAATGCCAAATTTATGTCTAATTGAGTCGATATTATCTCGATTAGCATCTTGATCTAGGTTTTCTTGCTTATCTATGGTCGATTTGAGGTTGTCCGACCCGAATGGCCTCAATCTGATGTCGCCGGGGCGTGCCCAAGGACCTGGAAGCATCGAGGAGTGGGCGGTGATAGTCGAGGGTGAAAGTGACAATGCCGACGGATGAATAGAAGAGAAAGGAAGTCTTTTTCAAGGTTGAATGCAATCTTTGGTTATGAAGTCTTTTTCGACTGCAGCTGTTCAATGTGGACGACACGACGTAGTTTTGAAACATGAAACGACATTCTTGTCCTTGATAAAACAATGTTAATAATGAGATCATAGCAGAAAATTATCTTATGCGCGTCAACTTTCACATGCAGATTAGAGAGCATGTATAGTAACTCTTTTTTTTTTTTATACCTTGGTGTTCCTGTGTACTAAGGTTCTCTAAGTCATAAATTATTCGGGTATAAACAAAGGAAACGTGGAATTTTGAATTTTTTTTTTAATTTAGGGGGATTAAATAAACTCAATTAACCTCTTGAGACAATAATATAGGCCTACAACAGAGATCTTGCTCTAGTATTAGCTATAGTAAGAGTAGGATTTGGTGGGTGATATAAACAACTACTATGCTTAAATAGATTTAATTTATGTGTTTGCAGATATTAGTAATTTAAAATCTTTTTTTTAAATCTGATCCAGAAGGTCAAAGCTCTGTGTAGTCTTAGGCCGCGTTTGGTAGTCCGGATAAAACTCAGGATATGATATATTTTATGCTATCCTGTGTTTGGTAGATGTCCATGACAGGATAAAGTCGGATATATATGGGATATAGACCGGATAAAATTATGCTGAGGGAGAGGATGGGATTGACTCGGATAGGATTTCTTTTATCCACAAGAGCAAAAATTGCACGCTCAAGAGAGCAACACACGATGAGAACCGGATTTTTCCCACGACTACCGCCTCTCCTCTATGTCCAGCCATCTCTCCGCTGTGCCCAGCCGCTTTTCCGGCCGCGACGACCGTCAAATGTGGCTGAGACTTGGGGAAGCTGCTAGACGTCGGGCTAGGTGTGAGGACTGTTGGGATTTGATGAATAATCCCATGGGAAGTGAATGAGAAATGAAGGGACACGATTTGAATAGACATGTCCAGAAATTTTGGACATTCCTTTTCATCCGAACAGATATGATTGTTCGGTGTTGAGCGAATAGACATGTTAGACCGACGAACAAACATGTTCGTTCGGGACGAACATGCATGTTCATTCGGAATAAAATGAACGTGTCTGTTCGAACAGAATAAGAACAGTTTTCTTTTGTTCGTTCGGAAAAAGCGAACGAACGTGTCTGTTCGAACAGAACAAGAACAGTTTTTTGGTTCGCATCCCTTCATCAATAGACATGTTCTGCTTCGTGACTCTTCACTTCATTGTCTATAAATACAAAGAGCGTTCGTCACTTTCAAAACTACTGACATTCTTTCACAAGACATTACTCATCTTCATTTTGTGCGATTGTTCTACAAAATTGCGTTCGAAGGAGTCCTTTGAAGACGTACCGCTTCAAAGGAACGCGATCCGTTCTATCCTGGGAGACAATTGTCCGACGTCCTCGGGTACAGATTGAGGAGGCAAATTCGTCTTAAGGACACAACGACTTTCGTTGGGCTCGGATCAATATTCTGATTTCTACTTCGCGTTGGCTGCAGGTTAGTCATTTTGTTCACATGTCTTTCTGTACGAACTTAGCCAAAGAGTATCGACAACAATCTTAAGACGAATTTCGTTATACTTCTTGTTTTTGCGCTTAGTTCGTATTTTATGTTGTTGTGAACATTCTGCCCTTCGTTCGTTCAACGATCTTTTTCGAACTTATATCGTATCGTTTATAAGAGTTGTTTTTCCGAGATAAATTTTTTTTTTCTCGTGAATATTGTGAGTATTCTGTGTAGTTGTTCATTTCGTATACTGTTTACGATTTGAAGAAAGTGTTCGGTTGGGCTTTTGTGTTAATCTTCGTCGTTTTCATTATTAAATTTTATTTTCCATAGAAATGGCTTCGACTTCGACTCCGATCACCCCTATTCCGAATCATGGAGAAAAGCCAGAAAAGTTCAATGGTACGGATTTTAAGAGATGGCAACAAAAGATGTTGTTCTATCTCACGACCTTGAACTTGGCTAGATTCCTCAATGAGGATGGTCCTAAATTGGACGATGGAGAGACTAATAAGGAAAAGGTTGCTGCTGTGGATGCATGGAAGCATTCTGACTTCCTGTGTCGCAACTATGTCCTCAATGGTCTGGACAATACTCTTTATAACGTCTATAGTCCACTGAAAACGGCTAAGGAGTTATGGGAGAGTCTGGACAAGAAATATAAAACTGAAGATGCCGGACTGAAGAAATTCATTGTTGGTAAATTTCTGGACTTCAAGATGGTTGATTCAAAGACCGTCTTAAGTCAAATTCAAGAGCTTCAAGTGATTATGCATGATATTCATGCTGAAGGAATGACTCTAAGTGAGTCATTTCAAGTGGCTGCATTCATTGAAAAACTGCCACCGTCTTGGAGAGATTTCAAAAATTATCTCAAACACAAGAGAAAGGAGTTGTCACTTGAAGACTTGATTGTTCGGTTGAGGATTGAGGAAGACAATAGGCTCTCTGAGAAGAAAGTTGGCAAGAACCTAGAGGTTTCAAGGGCCAATGTTGTTGAAGAAGGATCAAAACCCAACAAGAAGAGGAAAATGCCTAATAAGTCTGGAGAGGGATTCACCCAAGGCCTGAAGAAGTTCGTCGGCAAATGCTTTAACTGTGGAAAGTCTGGACATCGAGCCAAAGACTGCAGAGTGAAGAAAAGACAGAAAACTGGGGCAAATATGGTGGAAGAGATTTCCAATGGTGTTGATGATATCAATCTGTCTGCTATGATATCCGAGTGCAACATGGTGGGAAACCCCAAGGAGTGGTGGATTGATACTGGAGCAACTCGTCACATCTGTGCAAACAGATCGATGTTCTCGTCCTACACAACTGTGGGGGGTGATGAAAAACTCTATATGGGTAATTCATCGACCTCTAAAGTTAAAGGCGTTGGGAAGATTGCTCTAAAGATGACATCTGGGAAAATCGTGACACTGAACAATGTTCTTCATGTGCCAGACGTTCGCAAGAATTTGGTGTCCGGATCTCTCCTTAGCAAGAATGGCTTCAAGTTGGTTTTTGTATCTGATAAGTTTGTACTCTCCAAAAATGAGATGTATGTAGGAAAGGGTTATCTGAGTGATGGTTTATTCAAGCTGAATGTAATGACTGTTGTAACCAAGGATGATATGAATAAAGTTGCATCTTCTTATGTGCTTGAGTCTCCTAATATTTGGCATGCTAGACTAGGACATGTTAATTATAAGTCAATAAAGAAATTAATTAGTATGGGACTATTACCAAAGTTTGACTGTCCAAGTGAAAAGTGCCAAGTGTGTGTTGAATCTAAGTTTTCTAAGCCTCATTTTAACTCAGTAGTTAATAATGTCTCAGAGCCTTTAGATTTAATACATACAGACATTTGTGATATGAAAACAGTACCTTCCAGAGGTGGTAAGAAGTATTTTATCACATTTATAGATGACTGTTCGAGGTACTGTTATATTTATTTACTTAGCAGTAAAGATGAAGCTGTGAATGCTTTTAGAACTTATAAGTCTGAAGTTGAAAATCAGTTAAATAAGAAAATAAAAGTAATAAGAAGTGATAGAGGAGGTGAATATGAATTTCCTTTTGAGGAAATTTGTACCGAGTTCGGTATTGTTCACCAATTTACCGCTCCTTATACACCGCAATCGAATGGTGTTGCGGAAAGGAAAAATCGATCCCTAAAGGAAACAATGAATGCATTGTTGAACAGTTCTGGTTTACCGCAGAATTTGTGGGGGGAAGCTGTCTTGACAGCAAATTTTATTTTAAATAGAGTACCCCACAAAAAGACACAACAAACTCCCTATGAGAAATGGAAAGGCAGAATGCCTAACCTGAATTATCTCAAAGTGTGGGGGTGTTTGGCTAAGGTTGCAGTTCCTAAACCTAAAAAGGTTAAGATAGGACCGAAAACTGTTGACTGTGTTTTTATTGGATATGCTCAGAATAGCAATGCATATCGATTTCTTGTTCACAAATCAGAGATCCCAGATATACATGTTAATACGATAATTGAATCAAGGGACGCTTCGTTCTTTGAAAATATATTTCCGTATAACATAGTATATGAACCAATTGATAATAATAAGAGGCCTCGAGATACTACATCTAGAAGTGATCCAATGGAGGATGAACCTAGACGTAGTAAAAGGCAAAGGACTTCTACGTCTTTTGGACCTGAGTTTCTGACATATTTGTTAGAGAACGAACCTCGGACATATAAGGAAGCCGTGACATCCCCAGAAGCCCCGCTCTGGAAAGAAGCTATCAATAGTGAAGTTGAATCCATCTTGTCAAACCATACTTGGGAATTGGCTGACCTTCCTCCTGGTAATAAGCCATTACAATGTAAGTGGATATTTAAGAGGAAAATGAAAGCAGATGGTTCTATTGATAAGTATAAGGCTAGGCTTGTCGTAAAAGGCTATAGACAACATGAAGGTCTGGATTATTTTGATACGTATTCACCTGTCACGAGAATTACATCTATACGGATGTTAATTGCTATAACAGCCTTGTATAGACTTGAAATTCATCAAATGGATGTCAAAACAGCTTTTCTAAATGGGGATCTAGAAGAAGAAATATATTTAGAGCAACCTGAAGGGTTCATTGTTCCAGGACAAGAGAATAAAGTATGTCGGCTTATCAAGTCACTATATGGCTTGAAACAAGCACCAAAACAATGGCATGCTAAATTTGACAAAGTTATGTTGTCGAATGGTTTCAAGATTAATGAGTGCGATAAATGTGTTTACGTTAAGAACACTCATAATAGCTTTGCCATTATATGTCTATATGTAGACGACATGCTCATAATGGGTAGTGATAGTGAGATTATCAAGAAGATCAAATGCTTACTCGCAAGTAAATTTGATATGAAAGATATGGGAATCGCAGATGTCATTTTAGGAATTAAAATCCGTAAAACGTCTGAAGGACTATCTCTATCTCAATCTCATTACATTGAGCAGATTCTTGAAAAAAGCAAGAATCTAGGCATATCACCAGTAAGTACACCGATAAATGTTAATTTACATCTTTCGAAAAATACTGGTGAAAGTAAGGCTCAAAATGAGTATGCCAGTATACTAGGCAGTTTAATGTATGTCATGAACTGTACTAGGCCGGACATAGCTTGTGCGGTTAGCAAGCTAAGTCGATTTACAGTTAGTCCAAATGAAAATCATTGGAAAGCTATGAAACATGTATTGGGCTACTTAAAGCATACTCAAGATTATGCTTTGCATTACACAGAATATCCAGCGGTACTTGAAGGATACTGTGATGCAAATTGGATAACCGGCACTAAAGATACAAAATCGACAAGTGGATATGTATTCACACTTGGTGGGGCAGCAGTATCATGGAAATCATCCAAACAAACTTGTATTGCTAGATCCACTATGGAATCAGAATTTATAGCTTTGGATAAAGCCGGTGAAGAAGCAGAGTGGCTTCGAAATTTCTTGGAAGATATTCCTAATTGGCCTAAACCAGTGCCGGCTGTATGCATTCATTGTGACAGTCAAGCGGCAATAGGAAGGGCGAGAAATGTCATGTATAACGGTAAGTCTCGACACATACGTCGAAGACATGACACCGTAAGACAACTTCTTTCTAGTGGAATTATCACGATTGACTATGTGAAGTCAAAAGATAATGTTGCGGATCCATTAACAAAAGGCTTACCTAGAGAGATGGTTGTGAAAACATCGAAAGGAATGGGTTTAAGGCCTATAAATAAGTCGTCATAGCGGATACCCTACCTAGTTGACTGGAGATCCCAAGATCTAGGTTCCAAGGGACAACTAAGTTATGAAGACTGTGGAGAGTACTGTAATTTATTACCCATTCCTAGATAAAGACAGTACGAATATGTGAAGGTTAAGCGAAATCTTTTAATGATTCTGAATTGAGTATGTGAAATACTATATATTCAGAAATCACCTATGTGAGTGTGAAGTGAGGGCCGCTTCTATGAGAATTGAAAAGGCCGAATTCTCTAAAACACTCATGAGACCAGGCGGTGTTCATGGCCAAAACGAACACAACAGTGAGAACCAACTTTGTTCGAGAGACAGTTGTGTGATTTCTATTGTCTAGGCTTACACCAAAGATCGACAGTTCAAAGACATCAAATCTACTGATTGACCGAGTAATCCCGATAGGTTTCACTAGGGAAAGTTCAAAGTCTCAGACTACTTATCCTGATGCAACGTTCTCTCATGGAATAATCGCACATTGCATTTCATGCATACACGAAGAGTCGTGATATCTGAACATCTCATTCATGTGGGGGATTGTTGGGATTTGATGAATAATCCCATGGGAAGTGAATGAGAAATGAAGGGACACGATTTGAATAGACATGTCCAGAAATTTTGGACATTCCTTTTCATCCGAACAGATATGATTGTTCGGTGTTGAGCGAATAGACATGTTAGACCGACGAACAAACATGTTCGTTCGGGACGAACATGCATGTTCATTCGGAATAAAACGAACGTGTCTGTTCGAACAGAATAAGAACAGTTTTCTTTTGTTCGTTCGGAAAAAGCGAACGAACGTGTCGGTTCGAACAGAACAAGAACAGTTTTTTGGTTCGCATCCCTTCATCAATAGACATGTTCTGCTTCGTGACTCTTCACTTCATTGTCTATAAATACAAAGAGCGTTCGTCACTTTCAAAACTACTGACATTCTTTCACAAGACATTACTCATCTTCATTTTGTGCGATTGTTCTACAAAATTGCGTTCGAAGGAGTCCTTTGAAGACGTACCGCTTCAAAGGAACGCGATCCGTTCTATCCTGGGAGACAATTGTCCGACGTCCTCGGGTACAGATTGAGGAGGCAAATTCGTCTTAAGGACACAACGACTTTCGTTGGGCTCGGATCAATATTCTGATTTCTACTTCGCGTTGGCTGCAGGTTAGTCATTTTGTTCACATGTCTTTCTGTACGAACTTAGCCAAAGAGTATCGACAACAAGGACGTGCTTAGAGACCACCGAGAAGGTCGCCAGTGTCCATACTTGGTGGAAACTGAGATCTCGAACTGTGGAGGCAGGCGAGGAATGTCTACGACAAGAGAATGTGGAGCGTCTAGAAACCTGCAAAACAAGAAAATCTTGTCGGTTACTTGCTATAAAACCTGCAGAAAATCGTCTGTTGTCGTGGAGAAGCAAATCAAGCCGAACTACACGGACTCGCTGTTGAAGACACACAGCAACGCCACTGTTTCTGGGGCGTCTGCGAAGCAGGGGATGAGTGATTGGATCGAGTCGTTGAAGAAGTGCGATTTCTTCGACAGACAGTGGGTGAAGGACGATTCGTACCCACATTACAAGCCGGGCTCGTGCTCGCTGATCGATGAGCAATGCAATTGCATACTCAATGGGAGGCCTGATAAGGATTGTCAGAAGTTCAAATGGAGGCCTAAGGTTGCAATCTGCCAAGGTATAAATGCGCTTGAGATCGATTTGATTTTTACCATGATTCTTCATGTGAATTTTATTGTGCTCTTGCTTTAGTTAGAGACCAAACAATTAATCGTGGATCTGCTCTTTGAGTGTGGGTACTGTTTTTTATCAGTTATGTGTGTGCTTCTAGGGAGTGTCCAGGTAACTCTATTTCTTCTTCTTTTTTGTTGTTGTTGTTGTTGTTGTATGGGTGTGGGGGCTGCAAGATTGCGCTTGAGGTGGCTAGTGAGAAGCCATCGTGGATTGGGTCACCACAGCAAGCTTGCTGAAGGTGCGACAAAATGTTGAGCAACCTGTGACTTCGTTGGGGTGCTGCAGTGAGAACTTGAAGCACGGGTCTGGCGATAGGAACGTGGGCGAAGGCAAGTTGTGGCCGAGATTGCAAGCTTGAGAAACTCGTCTTCTTTATTTTTATTTCCTTTATATTGATATCTAGTTTCTCCCAAACAATGAATATAATGAGATATAAAAATATCCAACTTTAAATTCGCGGTTCACCAAACAACAAATAAGATATAATAAAATCCGGATATTTCTTATCATATTCTATCCAGTCTTAATCTGAATAGAAATCTGGACGACCAAATGCATTTTTAGTGGGCAATGAGTGACACTTTCGCCTTTTCTTCTTTCCATCATTGAGGATCCGATCCGACACGACACGGCAATTATTTGATATTTAAGAGCTAGTAGCTGTAATGGGCCGATTCAAAGGATAGTGACCTTCGTGCGTGATGATTTTTTTTTTTTTTTTGGTCGAGAGCGTGATGAAGTTGACAGTGGAATTTTTAATTCATTAGAACGAACAGAGTCATAGTCCCCAATAAATCACTAACGTAAGGTTGTGCTACGGCTCGAATGAATGGAAGACCGCGTTAACGATTTCCGGAGAAAATTGGCTAGAAGAATAATTGTGAAAGCTTTACAACCAATTCCACACCTGTACAGTAAATTGACTGATTTGGTAACTTTTCCTATCGATTGATTTGGCTTTAAATTTGCATTAGTTGCAAGATCAATGAGACGTTAATTAAAATTTTACAATGCACGTAATTAACTTGATCATATAGAACAAAAGGAAGCGTTTAGACGGGAAAGGAACGTCGAAGGGAAAATATGGAGACCGCCAGTTTGGACTTAAGCCGTCGATTTCGGACGTGCATTCATTTCAAAATCCACAGTTGGAGGGCTAAAGCCATTGGATTCAATATTAAAATGCGTTCTTAGCCATTCAAGACGACCCCGACTCCATGAATTACAGTTAATCATAATACTAATCATTACCACAAAAAATAATTAACCACACTCCTAAAGTTCCAAAATCATTACCTTAGCTCAGCAAATCTAATTATGGTCGAAAGATAGCTTTAATTTTTTTGGTGAATTCCATTTGGTTTCCCGCTATACGTTACAACTCATGTTGACACATAGCTTTAGAACAGGGAAAAACACCAAAATAAATAAATAAGTAAATAAAATTATTGCACTTGTATCAATTCAGTTTTAAACCGTTTTTTTTTTCCAATTGAGTCATAAATCTTTTGCATTTGTGCAAATTGAGTCCATTCGGCCAATTTTGGCCGAAAATCGCTGACGTGGCGTGGTCGGTACCGACATGGTAATTTTTTAATGACATTTTAATATGTTAAACTTCTTATTTGTTTACTTATTTCTTCTTTTCTTTTTCCTTTTTCCTTTTTTTTCTTTTTTTTTTCTCTTTTTTTTCTTTTCTTTCTCTTTCTTTTATTTTCTTCCCTTCCTTCTTCCTCCAGCCGGTCGCCAAGGTCCGCAACTGCCCAAATGGGAGGGCCTCGCCTGTCTCTGGCAAAGCTCATCCCTGCCGGCCACTAGCCTTCACCTCCTTGTTGTCGATCTCCACATCTTGCATTCGAAACTCGACCCCGATCGTGGCCTTGGTGTTGTTCTCGAACTCGTTGAGCGCAAACCGTGAGAAGAGGTTGGACTTCTCGATGGCCTAGTTGCCGATCAGCACGATTTTGAAAAGGTACTCCTCGCCTTGAGCATTGTCCTCCATCCGATCAGGAAATGCCGAAACCGTGGTGGAGATTAGAGCTGCTTTGATTAGGGTTTTCATGGTGAATGAGGAGGTCGCGAAGATCAACAATAAGGAGGTCAAGGCCCAGATCAGGGATACGCCGGCCACCAGCGAGGGCTATACCTATTATAATTGTGGTAATTCAATTGGGAATCCTTTTTTTTTTTGTTTTTTGGCCAATTGAATTCTAAACCTTTTGCATTTGTGTCAATGAAATCCATCTGGCCAATTTTAGCTCAAAATTGCTGACATGGACGCCGGCTATCCTATGTGGTACGGCCGGCATAGACGTGAATACTTTTTAATAATATTTCAATTTTTTTTCTCATTTTTTTCCTTTTTTTTGTCTCTCTTTTTTTTTGTCCATTCCTTCTTCCTCCAGCCGGTCATCAAACCTCAGGAACCGGCCAGAGGCGAGGGCCGGCAGTGGCCGGAGGGGGTGAGCTTCGCCAGAGGAAAATTGAATTTTCACGTTTTTTCTGTCATGTGGAAATGCTGTACACAATCTGCATTTCGTGGAAAATTAAAGAGTATAATCCAGTCAGCATTGTCATACTGGATGAACACACAAAAGCACGTGGTTCAGATCGTTGAACAGACTCTGATCTTCTCATTTACGATAGCCGTGCAATTAATGGGCATATTATTATCTATTACAGAGATAATAATTTCATCTAAAAATGTGAAAATAAAATGCTATTTTGTCGTATCAAGTCACGCTGGAATACCTTTCTCTGCCACTATTGCCTCAGGCATATGCCAAAATTAATTGCGCCAGTACATGCATGTCACGAGGATATTTTTCTTATTATCGACTCTTAGACACAAGAAAGGAAATACATCCAAACCAATCGAAAATCGCATAATCAATCCTAAATCTGGTGTCCATGACTAATATAACATCATTTCAGCGAAACTTTTCTTTAATGCTAGTTCACGGACATAAGGGGAAAAATACAACCTAAAACCAATATTAATTCTGAAGTTACCTAAGTGGCGCTAGTTATGACTTATGACGTGGTTCAAATTCAAGGTTCGGGATTAAGAGATGATAAATGAAGATGAAAATGCTCTTCTGGATTTCACTATCATCTGAAACGAATAATGCCAAAGGGAATCCGCACTCGTATTATTGAAAAACTAGTTATGCAAAAGAAATGAGGGAAGATGTAGTTATTCTGGAGGAACTAAGTAAAACTTTTATTTTAAGCAATAGAACGTTATTACACCGGGGGAAAAATAAAGATTCCAGCAGAAAATATAAAGAAAACGGTGGGTGTACAACATGAGTATCGGTATATGAGCTAATTTAAGATCATCTGAGCAAAGCTCAGCTATTAGTTAAGGGGTTGGAGGCGAATAAGAAGACCGTTGGAAGGGACCGGCGAGGGATTGTAGATGATCTTTTCATCCTGATCGACCTTCTCGAGCTTGAATTTCGTCACGAGATTGTGCATGAAAATGAGTATTTCAAGCCGAGCATACTCTTTTCCAGGGCACATGCGAGGTCCACCTCCAAAGGGAACATAGGTGAAAGGCGCGGGTCCATTTCCTTCGAATCTTGAGGGGTCGAATTTTTCAGGATCGGGGAAGTACTTGGGGTTCTTGTGAGTTGTATACACCGTCCAAAATGTCTGCAAAGAACAAAAGGATTAAGAAAATCAATACATATTATCACTAGTTGACCCTATGAATTGGTTCATTGAATAACCCTACGAAGAAAAGGACCGTAAGTAGACATTTACCTTCCATCCCTTTGGAATTGTGTAACCAGCGAAAGTGAAATCGGTGATGGCCTCCCTGAATGACCCCTGTGCAGGTGGAGTTAGCCTCATTGACTCACAAGCCACGTTCCATGAGTACTTCATTTTCCGGATATCATCCCAGTTCAGTAATTCACCCGGGGCTTTAGACTTTGCAATCTCCATTTGCTCTGTTGACATTGAAGTAAGTGAGTTAAATATATGCAAATTATATGGATTTTGCTTTGAAAGAACATAATAATGTGGCAATGAAGCTAGAATATTTACCTTTGTAAACTTTCTCATAGATGTGGGGCAACGAAGCTAGATAGTTCACTATTACGGTGATAGAAGTACTGGTGGTGTCATGACTTGCAATGAGCAATCCAATGATTTTGTTGGATGTATCCATTTCGTAATAAACACTACCGTCATCATCTGCTTCGGTAAGCAATCGAGTCAACAAGTCCCTTGCGTTCGCGTCTTTTCCCTCCGAAATCTCCTGCTTCCTTTGTCTGATAATGTTGAGAAGCTCTTGCCTTATTACTTTTCCTCCTTCAACTGCTTTGTTGAATGGCGTGCCAGGAACATTGATGGGTACCGAAGTGAATCCAGGAGCAATACGAGCAAATGGGTCGGCGAATTTCGACACGACCTTAGGGTCCTTAATATTCATGAACAAACGGCATGCCAAAGCAAAGGTGTAGTTCTTTGTCAAAGGAAACACCTTCACTTCCTGATAAGGAGACCAGTCACTCTCCATGTGATCCCTAGTCATGGAGTCCATGATAGGTATGTAACATTGGAGAGCCTCTGGTTTCAAAAATTCCGGCAAAAAGCTGCGCATTTTCTTGGGGTCATCCTTGTTGAACTTCTCCATGGTTTCTGGGAAGACGGTGACCTTCTTCATGGAGGTGGGCAACCAGGTGGTGACGTACTTGTTCTGGCCAGAGAACAAGAACTTGTTGCCGGCAGCTCCGCAGAAGACAGCCATGTCCTCCCCGAGCAACGAGGTACGGAAGACATCCGGCGAGTACTTGGCGGTACGGTCGTTTATAAATTTCTCAGGGCAACCGCTCTTCGCCGTACCAACAAAATCTAGGGACTCGCCGATAATCGGCCATCCTTTTTTGCCAGGCGGCAGGTTAGGAGCGGAAGATTTCTTTCGGAAGACAAGGAAGGTAAGGTGCAGAGAAATGTAGAGGACGGCGAGGTAGAGAAACAGCTGGGAATAGAACTCCATCTTCTTCTCAGGCAAGAACTCACAAAACTAACACCGAGAGGAAAGATGGCTGAGGATGCGATGGAGAGAGATCACCAAGGATTGCCCTTATTTATAGATATGTAGGAAGATTACTGAGCTTAGATTACGTGCATTGACCTCTTCTGCATTATCAATTTTCTTGACTTGACGCAACAGACAATGATCGGTCACCATAGTTGAAGCTGCCTGAGAACATGACCACCTTTTTCTAGACCTGGTAAAAGAAACATTATTAATATCGTCGATAGTAAGTCGGAGGTGTACCTGGTGAAGGGAGATCTTATTTAGGGCTGCCCTAGGGTTTGCACTGGTCATATTAGTATTATTTGGTCAATATTTGTTAGCCTTAAGGTCGTAACAGCTAAAGAAATAAACACGACAACATTGACCGGCGTACTTTATGGTTTGAAATAAGGTTTCTTGACACGCATATTAGCCGAATAACACATCCCAAAACGATGTAAGTATTCATTTCTTATGAGGTTTTTTCTTATTTTACACACGAATTACACTGTGATGGATATATTATATACATACAACTTAAAGAAACGTGACAATATATTCTCTCTTTTTTCTGCCGGTCAAAGTCGACCTGCATATAAAATCTGATGCTACACGAAGTCGCTGTTTCAGCATCAAGTTATTCTAAGCATTTGCCATGGACATAAACGTCATTTCGCGATCTTAGACGTACCTAGTCAACCTCGAACACCTGAAGAAGCGAGGTCATCCAACGTTCAAAAACCAGCTTCATCCTCGGCGGGTTGGAGTAATGTAGACCGGTGTTGTGGCGGGCGCTGAGGGAAGATGAAAAGTTGGTTTGTTTTTCCAGAGACCGAAATAGATTGTCATTAGTGATATGACTTGACGTAGAGAAAACTTTGCATATGAGTCGGATAACAAAATATTCCCGAATAATCGAGTGGCTATTCCCAAATTCTCAATCTTTACTCACATATCACTTCTAAACCTAGTGTCCGATGATAGGAGCACTTATGATTTTCCATGGAAACCGCAGCTTGTGGGCTGGGAAAAGTGTCAAAAAAGTCTCATACATATTGCATTGATGTCAATTCAGTCCTAAACCTTTTATTGGTGCCAATTCAGTTCTAAAAATTTTGTATTTTGTCAATTGAGTCCTTTTTGCATTTGTGTCAATTGAGTTAATCCGGCTAATTTTCCCCGGAAATCGCTGACGTGGACTTCGGTGATCCTACATAGCACAGCTGGCACTGACATGGATATTTTACATATTATTTTAATATTTTTCATATTTTTAAATATTTTAAATATTTTTTTGGCTTTTCTATTTTTTCTTTTTTCTTGCACTTTCTTTGTTTTTTTTTTTTGGGGGCCAGCAAGGGTCGTCGGCCGACCCCTGCCGACCCTAGGCTGGTGAGGGCGTCGTGGCCCTCGCCAGCCATAGAGAGGGTCAGCGAGGGCTGGCGACCCTCGCCTAGGACCGGTAGGGGTCGGCCGACGGCCCTGGTCGGCCCAAAAAAAAAAAATGCAAGAAAAAAGAAGGAAAAAAAAAAGAAAAAATCAAACAAATTATTAAAATAATATTAAAAATATCCACGTCAGCGCCAGCCGTGCCACGTAGGACCACTGACTTCCGATGATCGGATTGACTCAATTAGCACGAATGCAAAAGGTTTACGACTGAATTGGCACCAATGCAATAGGTTTAGCACTTTTTTTGACACTTTTCCCTTTGTGTGCTAGTAATTCAACACGATAGCAACGTGGTCAGATGTATATTGTGAATTAGCTTTCTTAACATGTATATCAGCCGAACGAGACACCCCATAACGATGTGAGAATTAAATGATTTCCATATATAACTTTATTTCAGCATAATTGAATCGACAACGAAATCCTTTTCAATATTGAAAAGGATGTTTCGACGGAATCCACGATGAAATACCTTTTGAATATGTATGGATCAACGAATGAATCCACAAAGGTTACGTAGGGTTACTTGTTGGTTTTGGACAAGAAAATAATGACAAAAACATTAACGATACGAAAACTAAAACCAATCACGGTCAGCCATTTAAATTGCGAAAAATAAAGATAAAGATAATTTGCGAAGAAAGTTTAGTTCTATGATTGATTGGGAGATCTTTAAAAGAGTATAATGTGGCTATTTAACGCCTACAATCGATGGTTACATTCTGTTATTGATTTAAAATGATAACTTTCGAATCCTATCTCCAGAAGAAATAAATTCCTAATTATATTAGAGATTACTCAAAGTTACAATAACACTTATCCACAAGAAGTTACAAAATCCTAAGATAGTGGTCATAAACAAAACCACCCGGCAATTACCTATTCTCTAGTAACACCAATCTAAAAAATGCACGTACATGAGAATATCACTACTCGATTGTTACAAGTCGATGTCAGTAATAGGGGTGAGTGGTTCCTGGTCCGGTCCAGTTCCCCTCAAGAATCGGGGAATAGACCGGTGGTCCTGGTTCCCAATTTCTTGAACCGGGGATCGGACAGACCGTTCTGGTTTCCGGGCGGTCCAATAGAACCGATAAATTATTCAATATCTCTTGATATCCAAAAACAAAACAACAAAGAATCGATCATATATGAAAGCACAACAACCGAAAAGTAAAACTGTCCAAGACTGGGAAAGTCCCCTGGTAGGTTGCCAACGTAAATAGTGCGGCTCAATCGGCTGCCCATTTTTTCAGGGAAAGAAAACCCTAATAACTTCACTGATAAAATCCACACATCCACAGAATCTGAAGGAATAGCTGAAATGGAGCCCATCTAATTGCAGATTACATCTCCGCTCAACCGATCAAATGCAAAAGGAAAGCCCTCACCGATCACGATTGAGAACACAAATGCAGCAACACCCCATAAAAAAAAGAAAAATTAGCCTTTTTCTTATAAAAAGATCATAGAAAAGAAAAAAAAGAACCGGATCACAGGAGGAGATTAACAAGAACACACTCGAACGTACATTGCCATCGCTATAGTAGAACCAGCTAATGAATCAATCCAACGTATGAGAGTCCGAGAGAGGTCAGGGAAAGAAGAGGACTAAGAAAAAAAGAAAGGGAAAATTATGGTTACGTTTAAGAAATTATAAAAAAAAATAATATCGACCGGTCTGGTCCTTTCCTGAACCACTAGAATCAGGAACCGGACCGCCCGGCCACCGGTTTCAATTTTAAGGACCGGGAACTGGACCACCGGTCCAGTCCAAGCAGTTCCTGGTTCGGTCGGTCCGACTTGCTCACTCCTAATCCGTAACTTCATTCCCTTAGGTTTTCATGATAATTGATATTTCTATCTATAATTTCGTCGATTGTTCTTTTCGTCGATGACTGTTGTTGATCACTTGTCGATTTTAATTAAAATTTGAATTTTTTTGGATATCGGCAAACTTATATCTGTCAATCACTAGTCTTTTGGAGTGATTTTTTATTTAATTCGCAAAGTATCATTACTTTTTTGTCCTTTGAATAATTATAGTTTGTAAGCCAGTGAACAATGATGCAAGTTTAGTTGCCATAATGGGCCAAATCAACAGAAAGTGACCTTAGTGCGTGTGATGTAGATAGGGGTTAATTGGACGAAGACCAGGCCTCTAATCTAGAATCATATGAACTTTTGACACCCCTTTCAAATAGCATTTCAAAGATGTCAGTCTTTTTAATGTTAATTGTGACTTATATTTCATCGAGTCCCGCTTGATTATTGACTCGATCTAATAGTTCCCTTTTTATTTTTCAATTCGAAATGATAGATAATGAGATTTTTTTTTTGTCTTTAAAAATGGAAAAAAGCTGAGTAAATCTAGACCTATTTGACTTTGCAGAGGCAATATCGATACATGCTAAATGTGACTAGTATCGGAAAATATCCCTACCACCCATTTCTCTCATGCCCTATGCCCTCTCCCTCCCCCAGAAGAATAAAAATTCATAGTGACGCTCCATGATGGCAAATGCCGACTCCGCTGTGGCAATCGCCTGCATCGTGATAGCGTCTCCTTTCCCTCTCTCTCTCTGGCAGATCTTGACCCAAACAAATCAGGATCCACATTTGAGAAAATTCCAAATAAGAGGCTTAAGTATCATCATTTTCTCAAATAAGAGTCTGGAGTAGACCTTGTTTCAAATAAAGACTTGAAATACCCTCATTATTTTAAAGAAATGTCTCACCAAGTGCATTTTCATCATTTACTTTTTTTATTTTTTATTTTTATTTTTTATTTTCATTTTTCCCTTCTTCTTTTTTTTGCAGCTCGCCGGCTGTAGGCGAGGCAACCCTTGCCCAGATTTGGCGAGGACAGGCCTCGCCCGTGGCCGGCAAGGGCATTGCCTGAGACTGGCCATTGGCAAAAAGGAAGTGAAAAAAAAAGGAAAAAAATTCAGAAAATGTAAATGATAAAAATATCCTTGTCCAGACCCTTTTTTGAAATAATGAGAGCACTTCATGTCTTTATTTAAATTTTTCCTGCACAATTTGGAGTCTAGACCCCATTGGCCTGTCCCTTCCCCCACCAAAGGCGGTGACATAATTAAAACAGATAGATGCGAATCGCTACTCGCAATACGAGTAAACACTCCCGACATGCATAGGGAGGAAAACCGCTCCATTTTTTTTTTTTTTGTTAAATATAAAGGGTTCTTCCCATAATGATTATATAACAAATATACCAACTGCAAACCAAACAATTTTGAAGAAAATTACAGATCAACATGGGAAAACTAAGTACACATGTAGAGTCCGACAAAATAAAAAGCACAATGTACTTCTTGTTAGGAACGGCGCATAATAACACGATGTAAAGCGTAAAAGTAGCGAGAAATAGAAATCGAGACACGAGATTTTATCCTAGTCACGTTTAAACTAAGGCTACATCCAGCAAAGGATTCTATTATAATTAGCACCTCGCACTTTTCGTTACATTTCTCAATTACAAGAGAAAAAGAGTATATATAGTAGCAGCTATTCATGAGCCCGAGCCCAAACAACTAATGGAAAAATATGGGCTTAAATCATAAAAGTCCTCTGGTGTCCAGGGGGCACTGCCCCCTTAAGACCCCAGCCGGGTCGGCTCTCCAGAACTCCCGCCCGCTCAGCGTGGAGCGGGACCCACGTGTTTCTCTGTCGTAGGGAGTATGAACCACACCCCAACACTTCTAAGTAATTGCCCCATAGATCTTATATCTTATGGAGAAATCCTTTACGACGGAGATACATTAGTTACATTTATATACGAAAAATCGAGATCCGGTGATATAACCCAGGGTCTTCCACTTATATTCTTGGTAAACAAGTTTATCTTTCTTGGTCCCGGCAGAGAATAACGTTGGACTTGCAAGGTTCAATGCCGTCTAGGGTTATCAAGTCTTTCACGACTTCAGGTATTCCATGGTGACGACGTAGCTCTGAAATATGAAATGACATTCTTTCTTCTCCTTGAGAGAAGATTGTAAAGAATGAGTTCAAAGCAGGAAATTATCTTATGCACGCCAACTTTGACATGCAGATTAGAGAGCATGTATAGTTAAACTCTTTTTTTCGTTCCTTGGTGTTCCTGTCTACTAAGGTTCTCTGAGCCATTCTCATTTAATTTATACTTTAAAATAATTCGTTTATGAACCAAAACTGAAAATAGAATGTGGAATATTTTTTTAATCTGGGGGGGGGGGGGGGGGGGGGCGGGGCGGCGGTGGTGGTTAAATTAACTTACTTCACTTCTTGAGACGATCATATTGGACTCCGGGGAAGATCTTGCTACAATAAGAATAGAACTTAGTGGCTGATATAAACAATTTATGCTCCATTTGTTTCACGTAAAATGAATGCTTCGGAAAATATGCTCAAAAAATGATCGCTTATATTGTTTGAGATAATTAGCCAATAAAAAATATTTTTATTATCAGTAACAATTTATTTCTAAATAATTTCGTGGACGTTAAATATATCTTTCGTTCATTTTATTTATATAAGTCATTCAAGCTATCATTTTTTTAAAGTATTTTTTAGATTATTCATTTTTTTAAAATAAATGCATCCTTAAATGCTTAACGATATTTAATTTGGGGGCTTGCAAATGATAGCATATAAAATTTTGTATCTGTCACATCCAATCGAGCACGACCTTATGAGAAGGTCAAAGTTCTGTGTCCTCATAGTGGACAGTGACAGGTGAAATGATAATTTGTTTGGTAATTATTTTTACTACTAAGATTTAGTAGTCATAATGGGCCGATTCAAAGGTGCGTAATGTAGTTGGGAGTGGAATTTTGAAACATTTGGAAGGAAATTAGTCTCTTTAATAATGAGGGATATGGTTTGTTCTATACTTTAGTCTCCAACGTTGAACCGTAAGTATTGAATAAAAACGATACATAAAGATTGAAGTTGCTCGAACAAAGACCCGGCCTGAGTATCTAATATCACCTAGTACATCATATCGTCATAAATTCTATTACCTCTATCGAATATCGTCGATTATATTTTAACCCCGATCTGATGGTATCTTTTAAGGATTAATTTTGGACCTACCATTAATGTGGAGTATCCATACACATTTATCGTTGGATGGATGATGTGTATGTTTGGAGTTAAATCCATCCCGATTGAGAATGAGATAATTATATAACGTTATCATTTGTAACAGAGGAGACGAGGCAATCTGCTTGGCACCCTGTGAGTAAAATCTTACTAAATTCACATGAATTAAATCAGGATTTTGTGTGTGTGTGTGTGTGTTATGTGAATTAATTGAATCAAAAGGTTGGAATACTTTGTGCTATCAAATAAAACAAATCTGTTAACCTTGTTATGATTAGAGGTGGCAAAATGGGTCAAGAACCCATATTCTAACCCATATTTAAGAGTGTGGGTCATAAATAGGTTGCTTAACAAAGTTAAGTGGATCATAAATGGGTCACTTAATAACTTAGTGGGTCTTAAATGGGTCATAAATGGGTTAGCTAACTATCTTAAGTGAGTCATAACAATGCTTTTTTATTTTTATTTTTTTTATTATAAAATTGTCCACAATGTTTTAGTAATATAATTTTTTAATAATTCATGAAATATGTAAGTGTTTTAGTAATATGGGTAGGGTCGGGTATGGGTCGAGTATGGATCGTTAGATTTGTATTACATGAAAATTGATCAAAACGGGTGAAATGGATCAATATGGGTCGGACCATATTCGATCCAACCCATCCGATTGACACCTCTAGTTATGATTTATGTAGACGGGGTTCAATCTGATAGACTCAAGACATTGTTTGCTTGACTTTGGTTCACACCCTCATGATGATAATTGATGGCCTTACCGAAGATAGCAAACCGAGAATTTGACTAACATTTGTACAATAGGCAAAGCTCAGGGCAATATACACATTAAAGAAAAATGTTTTTCTTAGAGAAAAATACATATGTAATTTTGTATTTGTCTCTCACATGTAGACCAGCCGTTCTACTTTTCCTTAGAATTACAAAAATTCAGGAAAAATTGTTCAAAAAATCCTAAAGTTATCTTACGGTGACGAATTCAGTACTATCCAATTTGGCCAATTTAGTCTAACCATTTTGACGATTTACCAATATAGTCGTTCCACTTAATTTTGATCAGAAATCGCTGACATGACGGTCCAATCAACGTCGGTCATCCTATGTAGCGCAGATATATATATTTATCCTTTTATCTCTTTCTTTTCTTTTCTTTCTTTTCTTTTTCTTGTTTTCCTATTTTTCTCCGCGGGTCACCGGGGCCTCGCGATGGTTGGGGAGGCCCATGATGCCAAATTTGGGTGAGGACCTATGATCCCTTGTTGTGGTAGGTTACGGCGTCCCAGCCCTCACCTATGAATGGCGACGGTAGATGGAAATGAGAAAATGAGAAAAAAAAGGAAAAAAGAAAACGGAAAGCAAATGAAAGGGATTTTTTATAAATAAAAAAATTGAAAATTTGCAAAAACTACCACCTCAGTGCCGATCGTGACATGTAGGATGGTTGGTATCCATGTTAGCGGTTGCCGACCAAAATTGCCTAAAAAATGACTACATTGGCAAATCGTCAAAAGGTTGAGAACTAATTTGGCTAAATTGGTAAGCATATTATTAATTCACCGCCGTGCAATAGATTTTTGACTTCCTGGATAATTATCCTCCAGAATTTAAATTACCCTAGCCCATCCATATTGAATTGAAAATTTCAAGTGCACCACCAGGCGAGGATAGTCCATATTTTCCTAGTGATGAGTAGCACGCGACATTTTCGAGTTACCATCATAATAATTCTTGGTTTTAAGATGGTACAAATAAGTGACATTTATTCTATTAAAAAAGGGAATTTTACAGCGAGATTGTTAGAATATTTGAATGTTAAACCACGTCTTCCTCTAGTTTAAGCCTTTAGGACAATTGGCTATGGTCCACTAAATCCACATGGTATCAAAACAAGACATCTTAAGTTTAAATCTTTCAAGCTCCTATTTGTCTCTCCAATTACATATTTCTACCTTTTAGGTTTAGGCCAAAGTCCAGCCATCGCATGAGAGTATGAGAGCCATTGGCAGTGGTTCCACAAATCTAACGTGGTATGAGAGCAGGAAGTTTAGCTTTAAGCCAAAGTCCAGCCTCCACGCTAAAACTTTTAGGGTATTGTGCAATGTCATCTTTGAACTTTTAATTTGTTCAATGTGGTCCCTGGGCTTTTCGTACATATTCAATTTAGTCCCTGAATTATATGAAAATGTCCAATGTTGTCTCTGAATTTGAATTAATGGAAGAAAATATTAAATATTTTCATATAGTTTAGGAACTACATTAAACATGTATCAAAAGTCTAGGGGTCACATTGAACAAATTAAAAGTTTAGGGATCACATTGCACATTGAGCTAAAGTTCAATACTACAAATTAAAATTTCAGAGACCACATTATATATTTGGTCAAAGTTTAAGGATCATTTGTGCAATTATCCCTTAAATAATTTATTAAGTTTCTTCTTGTCGGATGCTACATTTTAGGTATTTTATTATAGGACTGTCCACAAGTTGCACTTTGTTTTAATGTATATCAGATAGATTGATTTGATGTCTAGAATTCAAAGATATTATAGATAGTGATTGGTACAAAGTGTTTTGAATTCTTATAGAACTTAGATTCAAGGCAGTTTGGTAAAAGCAACGGTCCATATGCTGCTGCTAATAGCCACAAAATCACATATCTACATACGTGGGTACATGGCAGGATTCAAGCATCTCTCAATCTCATATTCGAGTAAAGTATACTCTCTCTCCTGTTAGCGTGAGCCATCTATTAGAGCCAAAATAGGAAGAGTTCTTCTTGTTTTATACTCTTTCTATGTTCATCCCTTATTTCTATGTATATCCCTTGCTTTGTAGGTCAATGAGGGTTGGTTCTCTTCTCTGTATATATGTGTGCTTATAGCCTTGTAAATGTAAGTGAGAAGAAAAATAGAAAAGAGACAATATACAGAGTTGATTTCTCTACATGGTATCAGAGCTTAAGGTTTGATTCCTGTGAGTACTGTACACTAATCCCCGATTATGGCGGTCCCGCTACGACTCCGATCCAGACCGTTGCAGCACCGACCCGCTGCGACTCCGATCTAGACCATTGCAGCACGGACCCGCCGCGACTCCAATCCAGACCGTCACAGCACCAACCTGACGCAACTCCGATCCAGGATGTCGCAGCACCGACCCGCCGCGACTCCGATCCAGACAGTCGCAGCACGGACCCGCCGCGACTCCAATCCAGACCGTCCCAGCATCGACCCAACGTGACTCCGACCTGACTCCTTGAAGATTGCCGCAACCATGCTGCATCAGTACGGGCACTGCAATGGTAAATTCCATCTACATCATTGTAGATTGTTGTATCCGCGCGCCAATAGCGTGCGGTTGCTACACCGCTTTATCCCACCTGCACTTCCCAACACCACTTTCGCTCCTTGCAATTATATAGCCCTATGGCAAACACAAACCCGACTGGCGATGGTCTTCACCTGGTAGCACAAGGGGAAACTTCGAATACCGATGCTCTTATTGAGCATTTGACCCAAGTCCTATCCCAACATCATGCCCCACAATCTCATGTTGAGACTCCGACTCGCCCAATTGCTGTCGAGTTAGATGGAAGCAACTATGGTCTTTGGTCCCAAGTTGTCGAGATGTATATCTCTGGCAAAGACAAGTTGGGATATATTACTAGCCTTTTTCCCCAACCCCCTCCGAATGATCCTAGCTTCCGGAAGTGGAAGACTGAGGATTCAACTGTGAAGGGCTGGCTTATCAATTCCATGAATCCGACACTAATAGGTAACTTCATCCGATACCCCACTGCAAAAGCTATTTGGGATGCGGTGGCTACGACATTCTTTGATGGCGCCGACGTCTCCCAATTGTATGATTTAAAGCGACGCCTAACTCAATTGAAGCAGGCGGGCAGACCCATTGAAAAGTGTTATAATGACCTTCAAGGACTTTGAAGAGAAATTGATTTTCGCCGGCCTAATCCCACGACCTGCGCTCATGATATTGACAGATACAACACTTTGGTTCATGAAGATCGTGTTTACTTATTCTTGGATGGCCTTGATGATCGACTCGACAAGGTTCGGGCTAATGTATTGCAGATGCAACCATTTCCTACTATCGAACAAGCTTATGCATGAGTAAGAAGAGAAGATGTGCGCCAGGCCATTATGATGGCACATCCACAGACTCCCACCGCTGCTATGATGATGCGTGGCAGCAAAACAGGCTCGCAATTTCCAGAATTCGGCCCCAGACATGCTACTTTACGAATGGTTCCTAGTTCTACTCCGCTTGGGAGAGGGCGCTCTAGCATTGGTCCGAGAGCTAACTCACAACCGCTAGCAGCAGGGGGTTGCACTCACTGTGGGAATTCTGGACATATGAAGGAGACCTGTTTTAAGTTGCATGGCTATCCTGAGTGGTGGAAAGAATTGCAGGCTAAAAGGAAGGCTGACAATCTGACGGGTAGGGGACAGGCGTCCTTGGCCATAGGTGATTCGTCCTTATCTTTGGTGCCGCGGGTAGACTCCACCGCTGCACCTGATTCCAATCCTACAGGTAACAATGGGTTTGTGCTTGTTAGTACTTCTCAGGCTAGAGGTAAAGATGGGTGGATTGTTGATTCAGGTGCTACTGATCACATGACACCCCATTCTGATGATCTCCGGCATAACACCGCTTCGAGGAGACGACATATATATAATGCCAATGGTCATAGTTTTCCTGTGTTGGAGGCTGGCAGTGTTGAACTTTCCCATTCGTTATCATTATCTCACACTTTACTAGTGCCGTCATTATCTAACCGATTGCTCTTTGTTGGACAAATCACTGATGAATTGAATTGCAGCATACTCATGTATCCCACTTTTTGTTTATTTCAGGATATCCTCATGAAGGAGATTATTGGACATGGTACTAAGAGGGAGGGACTATACTTTGTTGATGACTTCACTGAAAACCGAGCATACCACACCCGCAGTCAGTCTACTACTAAGGAGAAAGAAATTTGGTTATGGCATCGTCGCTTAGGACACCCTTCTTTTGGGTATTTAAAGAAATTATTTCCAAACTTGTTCAATAGTTTATCGAATTCTGAATTTCACTGTGAGACCTGCATCTTGGCAAAGAGCCATCGTGCTTCTTTTCCTCTGAGTTTTTATAAGAGCCCAACTCCTTTTTCATTAATACATTCTGATGTGTGGGGTGCTTCACCAATTGTTACTATGTCTGGTGTTCGGTGGTTTGTCACTTTTGTGGATGACTGTACCAGGATGACCTGGCTTTATTTAATGAAACATAAAGATGAAATAGGGACAATTTTTCGTGTATTTTACCCCATGGTCATGGTTCAATTTGGAGCTCCAATTCGTGTCCTTCGCAGTGACAATGGCGGCGAATATATTAACCAACACCCCACAAGTTATTTTCAAGACCATGGGTTAATCCACGAGACCTCTTGCACTCAGACACCCCAACAAAATGGTGTTGCCGAACTGAAAAATCGTTATATCTTGGAGACAGCAAGGGCACTCCTGGTGGGTGGACAGGTTCCGAATCGGTTTTGGGATGCGGCTGTGGTTACTGTCGAGCATCTGATGAATCGCATGCCCTCCCGTGTGTTGGCATTCCAGACCCTCTCCAGGCTCTTTCGACGCATGTCTCACTTCTCTCAATCTTGACTTTACCTCCCAAGGTGTTTGGGTGTGTGGCCTACGTCCACCTACATAAGAATCATCGAACAAAGTTTGACCCATGTGCTGTCAAGTGTGTTTTTCTTGGCTATGGAACCCACCAGAAGGGATATCGTTGCTACAATCCGGACACAAAGAAAACTCATGTGACCATGGACGTCACATTTGTTGAATCTGAAATCTTCTTACTTGTCACCAATTGTACCTTTCAGGGGGAGATCCATGATGAAAGGGTAAATTGGTGGGAATGTGGCATGATGGCAGGGGCTAGCAGTACTTCTGACTCACGGCAACATAGTCCAGCAGCACCGATGGCCTGCAATTTGGTGGAACAGACAGCAAATCCGGCTGTAGATCAGGGCAGTGGACAAGGAAACCGACAACAACTTCTTAATGAAGATGACCAGTAGAGTATTTTGCTACAAAAGGCACAAGAACAACCTCAAGTACAGTCCTCCCTTCCTCAAAATATCCCCTCTTTAGTACTCGACCATTCTCTTAAGGATACTCCTGAGGTATGCTCTCCTATCACACATGAGTCTCTTGTTGATACCGATGAAGTTGTTGGTTATAAATTGCCTGACAGACACAATCGAGGCAAGGCTCCTAATAGGTACTCCCCAGATGTGGAGGAACGAAGGTCGAAGTACCCGATTACTAATTATGTCTCGATAAAAAAATTGTCGAAACACTTGAAGGCGTTTGTGGCTAATATTTTCGCAATTCAAATTCCTAGTGGAGTACAATAAGCCTTAAGGGATCCCAAATGGGTTCGGGCAATGAAAGAGGAGATGGAAGCCTTGTAGAAAAATAAGACTTGGAGACTGGTAGAGCTACCGAAGGGGAAGAAGGCAGTAGGGTGCAAGTGGGTCTTCACCATCAAATACAAAGCAGATGGATTGGTTGAGAGATATAAGGCACGGTTGGTAGCAAAGGGATATACCCAAACCAATGGTGTGGACTACCAAGAAACGTTCTCTCCAGTTGCGAAGCTGAATACCGTAAGGGTTTTGATGTCACTTGCAGCGAACCTAGACTGGCCTTTACACCTGTTTGATGTGAAGAATGCGTTTCTTCATGGAGACCTAGAGGAAGAAATCTACATGGAAGTCCCACCTGGGTATGCGTGTGCTGATCAGTCAAATGTGGTGTGCAACCTTCAGCGGTCATTATATGGGTTAAAGTAATCACCCCGCACGTGCTTTGGTTAATTTAGCTCGACGATGAAGAGGTATGGATACACTCAAAGTAATTCTAATCATACATTATTCTTGAAGCGTAGACAGGACAAAGTGACAGCATTAATCATATACGTGGATGATATGATCATCACAAGGGATGATCTTGAAGAAATTGCAGACCTTTAAGGGCGACTAGCTAATGAGTTTGAGATGAAAAATTTGGGAGGCTTGAAATATTTCTTGGGGATTGAAGTAGTCAGGTCGAAGGAAGATATTTTCTTGTCTCAGCGAAAGTATGTGTTAGAGTGTAAGAATGTTAGAGTGTAAGCCTGCTGACACTCCTATAGTTCAAAATCATAAACTCGGAGAGTTTCCTGATCAAGTACCTACCAATAAAGACAGATACCAAAGGCTGGTAGGAAGACTAATTTATTTGTCACACACTCGTCCTGATATTGCATACGTTGTAGGAGTTGTGAACCAATTTATGTACGCTCCGAGTGAACAACATATGAATGATATAGTTCGAATTCTGCGCTACTTGCAATCAGCTCCAGGAAAAGGGCTGTTCTTTACAAAGAACGGTCACCTTGAGGTAGAGGGATTTACGGATGCGGATTGGGCAGGTAGTATCTCTAATAGAAGGTTGACATTAGGCTATTTCACATTCATGGGAGGAAACTTGGTAACATGGAGGAGCAAGAACCAAAAGGTTGTATCCTTGTCAAGTACTGAAGCAGAATTCCGAGGGGTAGCTAAGGGTCTATGCGAGCTATTATGGCTAAAAAGGTTGATGACAGAACTTGGTTTCCCACCTGAGTCCGAGATGAGATTATTTTGCAATAATAAAGCTGCGATTGAAATTTCTCACAATCCAGTTCAACATGACCGTACTAGGCATGTTGAGGTGGATAGGCATTTTGTCAAGCATAACTTGGATACTAAGGTGATAAAGTTTCCATTTGTCAGATCTGAAGATCAGTTGGAAGATGTTCTTACGAAGGTCTTGTCGAGTCAAGCTTTTCACAGCTCACTTGTCAAGCTGGGTATCAAAGACATCTTCTCACCCGCTTGAGGGGGAGTGTTAGTATGAGCTGTCTATTAGAGCCAAAATAGGAAGAGTTCTTCTTGTTTTATACTCTTTCTATGTATATCCCTTGTTTCTATGTATATCCTCTGCTTTGTAGGTCAATGAGGGTTGGTTCTCTTCTCTGTATATATGTGTGCTTATAGCCTTGTAAATGTAAGTGAGAAGAAAAATAGAAAAGAGACAATATACAGAGTTGATTTCTCTACATCTTCTTCTTTTTTGTTGTTGTTGTTGTCATCTTTCGGGATGAATCGTGATCTTACAATCTCTGATTGTAAGTTTCCATTCCATTTCTCGCATTCAAATTGAGCCAAAATTTCTAGATGGATGTGATAGGCCATTAGTACAGAAAATGTTCTTTTTATTTTTTTTGGAATATAGGAGTAGGAGAAATCTCAGTGAGGATACTCGTAAATGGGAATAGGCAAAATGACTTTCTCTAAAAAAAAAAATTATCTTCAAGAGGAGATTGTACAAAAAAATGTCCCCAATTCTGATTAATTTTCATCTTGGGCACTGGTTTTTTATAATGATTTCAGAACTGTACATAATGGAGTTAATATAAAGGTTTATACACATGATATACCTAAACTAGTTCTAGTTATACTTGATTAAGTACAAATCACATCAGTAATTACCAAGATTACACAATCATCTTTAACATCCTAGCTCCAACTCAAGGTGATTATGTGGTCGTCAATTTGAGTTCGAGCAAATATGTTCCGGTGAACGAGGCTTGGGGATGATGTCTCTCTTTTGATCTTTGACATCCGAAAGTCGCAAATTAGATTGAAGAGACAACATAGAGTGATTCATTAATAAATGCCTATCGCTAAATGGTTACTGTATTGTGTGGCTACTTATAATACTCCGTCTAGGGACTTGACCCACGTGGAATTTGTCAGGTCCTTTACATGATCAGAAAGTAACAATCTTCATAAAAATGATTATCCCTACATTGTTACAATATTTCGTCGCGCTATCATTATCCAAGTAATTGAGAGGATCTCAAATCCAAGAAAAAAGAGATTGTGCGTAAGAGAACACCACCGAATCATGATTCATGAATACGCAACATTATTCCACGGTACAGATTCCTACACAAATAGGGGAGAATCATAAAAAAAAAATCGTAAACTTATTGCAATTGTACCAATTTAGTCATAACTTCTTTTTTTTAATTTAGTCCATCCGGTCAATTTTAGCTGAAAATCACTAAAGTAAACCTAACGTGGCAATTTTTAATAATAATTTTTTATTTTTATTTATATATTCTTTTTTTTCTTTTTTTTTTCTTCCTAATCTTCTTCTTCCTCCGGCCGGTCATCGAGGTTCGGCAACCAGCCAGAGGCAAAGGTCGACGACTCGCTGGCCACGACGAGGGCGGCCTCACTTAGCCATGGCGAGGCGTGACCTCGCCTAGTGACGGCGAGGTCTTGCCTCGCTAGAGGCAAGCGAGCTTCACGTGAGGTCGATGAATCGCCAGCCCTTGCCTCTGGCCAATCGCTGGACCACGACCACCGGCTAGAGTAAAAAGAAGATAGGGAAGGAAAAAAGAAGAAAAAGAAAAGAATAAATAAATACAAAATAAAAAAAAAACTCAAAAAAAAATTAAAATATTATTAAAAATTTCAACGTCAGCGATTTCTGACAAAAAAATGACTGAATGGACTGAATTGGTACAAATGCAAAACGTTTAAGACTGAATTGGCCAAAAAAAAAAGATTTATGATTTAATTGACACAATTGCAATATGTTTAGGACTTTTTTAGTAATTGTCCCACTCAAATAGCTTAGAATAGTTCTGTTGTAGAAATTTCATGCACGAGAATCTAATGAACACATATGAGGGACCAATTCGTAGAGTCACTATGCTGTCTTAATCTTCAATTCAAAGTTGATGTCCAGACTTTCCTGTAATGACTGTGTTTGAGGCTTCCCAAAAATTTGTCATTTTGGCTAGATTAATCACGCCGTCAACGTAGATGTCCTGAGATCGTATTGAAGTCAAAAGTAAAAGATGAAGGCTGAAAAAGCAATAGCCTGGCTCGTAGCTAACAAGTGGCCTTCGATCTCTCGACCCTTATCTTCGGCCGCAGCTCAAATTCATGACCAAGAAAAATGGGACTTGACCAATAAGACTTGCTTTTTTTTATATGTCAATGGATTCTTTTGGCTGGGTAAAGAAGGCCTTTTTTTTTAATTAAATAAAATCATACCTAAGGTGAAATTGAGTTTCTTATTTAAATTTTAAAAAATTATCCTCACTTTTTCCAAGGACACGTTATTGAAGTAATACATACTTTCTCTAATCTGGATGTAAATCTGTTCAATTCATGCCTCATGTGCGTTCATTATTTGAGAAAGCGGGACATGTTTCTGTCATGCTATGCGTCATCGGTTGACATGATGCGCGACTATGAAAGGATCATAAAGCTTATGTTCAAAACCATGGAACAAAGTGAGGGGAGTGAGCATGCCAGTCACTATAGTCTGTATTCTTTGAATCGATGGTGTCGTATGTTGCTTTTCATCTAATACTTCATTGTCTTTGATGTCGCAAGTCTCGCATCTTTTGGTGAATGCCAAATTTATGTTTAATCGAGTCGATATTATCTCGATTAACATCTTGATCTAGGTTTGGCAAGAACAATCCCATCGAAAAAAATTTATGGGGCAATTTTCTTATTAATGATTGTCAAAATATGTCTCGAGTTTGAGTTCGAAACGAAAATCTAAATATTTAAAATTGAATATTTCTTGTTTTGCTAGACATCAAAATTGGTACTCTAGATTGTCGACGAAGAAAAGAAAATAAAAACAGGAAGCTTGGACTTTGTTGGATATATACGGAATCGATTTTCTTATTGAATTCGGCGAGGAAAGAGAATAAAGGGGCACACAAAAAGTATTTTCTGTTGGTCCATGTGTGCAGTGGAGTCGGCCAAAGAAGATTCAAAAGAGGGAAGCCAATATACTCTTTTTTTTGTTGACCGAATTATTCTGGAGTTTTCTTTTCTTGATCACGTCGTCCAAGAAGTCACAATTATATGTATAGAATATGGGCAGTGGACGTTCCTCTCAAGTTTTGGGTGAAGTGCGGCCGTGAATAATATTATTTTGGTGCGCAATCCAAGGCAGAGCTTCTTCGACAAATTACATTCAAGAGACAAGCATTGAAGCCAATTAAATCTTGTGAATTTAAGATTTGTGTAATTCATTTGTGAGATTGAGAGATTATTTCGTGAGGAATTAGGGGCTAAATACTGTGTGCGTTATTGATTGTAATTGGGGCTAAAAAACACTGAGAGTGTTTGAGTTATTTGAGTGTGGTTTGTAATCTCCGTCGGATTGCTTGTTCAATAGTGGAATTCGTTGCTGCTCTCCCCGTGAACGTAGGTCTCTAGAACGAACCACGTACATCTGGTGTTCGATTTATTTTCTTGTTTTGTCTATTTATTGTTCGATCGCTTGCTTTCGCGCAACAATTGGTATCAGAGCTAGGCGTGCTTGAGTTGAAGCGAATCGATGGCGACAGAAGAAGTTAAAGTGAAAATCGACAGATTTGATGGGAAGGATTTTGGTTTC
Organism: Lenwebbia sp. NSW1173648; assembly: GCA_029784005.1. Classification (NCBI taxonomy): domain Eukaryota; kingdom Viridiplantae; phylum Streptophyta; class Magnoliopsida; order Myrtales; family Myrtaceae; genus Lenwebbia; species Lenwebbia sp. NSW1173648. The sequence continues at coordinate 8,670,426 of JARCGZ010000005.1, forward strand.
TGGAAGATACAGATTGAGGATTTTCTGTATTAAATGAAATTACATTTACCCTTGTCTGGGGAGAAGCCAGATACGATGAAGCAAGCTGACTGGGAATTGTTGGATAGACGAGCGATGGGTGCTATTCGGCTAGCTTTGGCTCGTTACGTCGTGTTTAATATCGTCAAAGAGAAGACCACTGCGGGTATGATGAAAGCTCTATCGGACATATACGAGAAGCCCTCTGCGATCAACAAGGTCTATTTGATGCGACGTCTGTTTAATTTGAAGATGATCGAAGGTGCGTCAGTTGCTAATCATATCAATGAATTCAATGTGATCGTTAGTCAATTGAGTTCAGTTGATATTGACTTTGAAGATGAGGTATGTGCATTGATTCTATTATCCTCATTGCTCAATAGTTGGAATATTACTGTTACTTTTGTTAGTAATTCCTTTGGATCAACAAGTTTAACGTTTGATGTGATTCGAGATTTAATTCTTAGTGAAGACATCCATAGAAGAGGATCTAGTGAATCTGTATCTACTGCTTTAGTAGGTAAGAATAAAGGAAGAGCTAGTAATCGTGTTAGTAGAAGTAGTATAAACATGAACAGACATAGTCACTCTAGGACTGGTGGTGCTGTTTGTTGGAATTATGGCAAGAGGGGGCATCTTAGAAGAGATTGCTTTAAGCTGAAAAACAAGAAGGGTAAGGGAACTAGAGTTGAATCTGCGGATGATGTTGCTGCTATAGCTGACAATAATTCGGATAATGCTGATTATGTCTTGTCTGTCACTGATGATTCGTCGTTTGGCTGATGGATTATGGATTTTGGTTGTTCTTTTCATGCTACACCATATAGGAATTGGTTTACTACTTATCAATGCATGGATAGTAGTAAAGTGCAGTTGGAGAATATTGACTGGAGTTAAGCATATTTCAGAGTTGAAGAAAAATCTGATTTTCTTGAGTGCCCTAAATTCAGCTGGGTGTCGGTATTCTTCAGAGTGTGGAATTTTGAAGGTTATTCGAGGTGCCTTAGTAATAATGAGAGCAATCAAGCACAATGGCCTGTATGAGCTTCAAAATAAAATAGTGATAGATTTCGCTACAGAAACGTTGGATGCATCTGTTCGAGAGTCTGAATTGTGGCATATGCATTTAGGGCATATTAGCGAGAGAAGCCTGAAGGTTTTAAGTGAAAGGAATTTATTATGTGGTTATATTGCCGACAAACTGAATGTATGCATGTGCTGTGATTTAGATCAACGGCGGAAAGTGCAATTTAGTGCGATTGTTAGAGAAACCACAAAAATTACAGAATTACTTCACTTAGATGTTCGCAGGTTGTCGCGGTTTCCTTCAAAGAAGAGTGCCAGATTTATGTTCGTAGTTGTAGATGACTACTCGATGAAGACTTGGGTGTTTGTACTAAGGCACAAGTTTGATGCTATTGTGAGGATCAAGCAGTTGAGAGCTTTGATCGAAAAGGACACTGGTAAAAAGATTAAGCAGGTGCGGACTAACAAAAGCATGGAGTTTTACTTGGAGCTGTTAAATGAATTGTGCATGAAGGAAGACATAGTGAGACACGCATTAGTGCCAATGAACCACAACATGTTGCGGAATTGATGAGCAGAACATTACTAGAGACAGCCCATAAAATGCTCTCTAGTGTCGGTATGGCTAGGAGATTCCTGGCGGATGCGCTTAGTATGGCGAGCTACTTGGTGAATAGATCCTCATTGACTGTGATTGGATGTCGGACTCCCGAAGAAGTGTGGTTAGGTAATGTTGTTGATTATTCTGTTCTTAGAATATTTGGTTGCCCATGTTATGTTCGAGTTAGTGATGGTAAGCTCGATGAGTGGGCAAGAAAGTGCATGTTCCTAGGCTATGCACAAGGTGAACGTGGTTATCGGTTGTGGTGCCCAAAATTAAATTCACATGTTGTCTGCAGAGAAGTTACATTTGACGAGTCTCCAGAACTTCTGGCTAAGAGTGATCATAGCAGTGTTCATACGGATCTGGACAGTGTTCAGCTTGAGGTGAAGCTTCAACCAAAAACTCCTAAGGTAGCAAGTATCAGCGAAGTAATCGACACAAACAATTCTTATAGCGACTTGCCAAGGTACGTATTCAGTCACTTGACAAATATGGATGCAGCGGTGGCTTTGCTTTATCTGTGGTTAAGGAGTTTGTGTCAGAAGTTCTTGTGAAGCAGTTAAAGGTGCATGTGCAGTTGGTATTCTGATGAGATCCACGGTTATAGCGAAGTTCAAACGTAGCTTAGACTTGGAAGACGTCTGTGGCCGTTGAGCCCATTGAGACTGTGGGAGAGCAGTAGCGAAGTAGGAATTATTAGCGAAGTGATTGTGACTTGGCTCAAACGTCGAGTCAAGATGGCGATTGTTAAAATATGTCTCAAGTTTGAGGCTGAAGTGAAAATCTAAATATTTCGAATAGAATATTTCTTGCTTTGCTCGACATCAAAATTGGTACTCTAGATTGTCGACGAAAAAAAGAAAATAAAAACGGGAAGCTTGGACTTTGTTGGATATATACAGAATCGATTTCCTTATTGAATTCGGCGAGGCAAGAGAATAAAGGGGCACATAAAATATATTTTCTGTTGGTCCAAGCGTGCAGTGGGGTCGGCCAAAGAAGATTCAAAAGAGGGAAGTCAATATGCTCTCTTTTTTTGTTGACCGAATCATTCTGGTGTTTTCTTTTCTTGATCACGTCGTCCAAGAAGTCACAATTGTATGTATAGAATATGGGCAGTGGACGTTCCTCTCAAGTTTTGGGTGAAGTGCGGCCGTGAATAATATTATTTTGGTGCAAAATCCAAGGCAGAGCTTCTTCGACAAATTACATTCAAGAGTCAAGCGTCGAAGCCAATTAAATCTCGTGAGTTTAAGATTTGTGTAATTTCTTCGTGAGATTAGAAGATTATTTCGTGAGGAATTGAGGGATAAACACTGTGTGCGTTATTAATTATACTTGGGGCTGAGAAACACTGAGAGTGTTTGAGTGACTTGAGTGCGGTTTGTAATCTCCGTCGGATCGCTTGTTCTATAGTGAAATTCGTTGATGCTCTTCCCATGGACATAGGTCTCTAGACCGAACCACGTGCATCTGGTGTTCGATTTATTTTCTTGTTCTGTCTATTTATTGTTCGATTGCTTGCTTCCGCGCAACAAAAGATATAATTGGAACAAGACACGAGAAAAAATCTCGCTAAAATCGAAAGATAATAAGAAATTGGAGCCTCCTTCCGGTTAAAGTTAAAACTTTTTTTGTGTGTGTGTCAAAGTTAGAACTTGAAGCCCAATATAATGATCAAGTTAAAAATTGGAAAGTATATGCTACTAATTTTGATGTTCCTTCTCCATGAAATTTAGGTATTGGACCAATAAGCCTTTAAATTGGTCTCCAATTCAAACACCTTAACAACATACTTTCTTGTTTCAATAATACAACCATTTTTTATTTTATTTTTGGGCGAAGAGCATATAACAGCCATGAACACCTAAGGTGCAATTAGGTTCAACGTACATTGGAAAACCTAAAGTAGAGTTAAATACAAACATTGGAGCTCTCAACAATTTTAACATAAAAAATTAAATAGTTATTAGATAATTTTTAGACTGTACCTTATGGCATTGCAATGAAACAAAGTCAGGCGAAAAAAAGGTAAGGTGAGGGAAGAGCAAACTCCCATGAGTAAATTAAGGACCGCTTGTATTTTAGAAATACACATCCCTTCCGACTGAGCATTTCCCAAAAAAAAAAAAAAAAAAAAATTCCTTTTTTGAATAATTTTTTACGATGAGTTTCGTATTCATGTGGATGAAATACATTTGCTCATACTGGCCGCTCATTTGATTACTTCTAGGTCAAACGGAGAGGAGAAGATATATGTGCTCGACGAAAGTTACCAAATAAAGTCTCAACTGATTTCATATAATCGAGGATTACATATCGACACTGTTCATCACGTACAACAACTTTTATTAGATCGACCAAACATTTATTAGTCTAGGGGTGAAGAAGAGAAAAACTCAACTGGAATAACGATGGTGTACTTGCAGCGTAGATAAGACTATGCGTAAACAAGTTCTTCCATAGTATGGAGATTACATAAGTAAGCCAGGCTATTAGTTACGGGGTTGGAGGCGAATAAGAAGACCATTGGCAGGGACAGGCGAGGGATTGTGGATGATATTTTCATCCGGAATGACCTTCTCGAGTTTGAATTTGCTCACGAGATTGTGGATGAAAATGAGTACTTCGAGCTGGGCATACTCTTTTCCAGGGCACATGCGAGGTCCTCCTCCAAAGGGCATGTAGGTGAAAGGTGCAGGTCCATTTCCTTCAAATCTCGAGGGATCAAATTTCTCGGGATCGGGGAATTACTTGGGGTTCTTGTGAGTTGTATAAACCGTCCAAAATGTCTGCAAGAAAAATGCATATCACCATTGCTTGAGGATCCTATCTATTGACTCATTAAAAAACCATGCCGAAAAGAGGGTCATAGGTAAACAGTTACCTTCCATCCCTTTGGAATTGTGTAACCGGCAAAAGTAAAGTCAGTGATTGCCTCTCTGAATGACCCTTGTGTAGGTGGAGTTAGCCTCATTGACTCACAATCCCCCCAAAAATGAGATGAGTAGCAGTTAAGACACAATCCCCCCAAAAATGAAGAGACATGCCAGAATGAAAATGCAATGCACGAGCAACATTGAGCAACTGACGATGCTTACGCTCAACGACTCCATTTTGTTGAGTATGAGGGCAACTACGCTAGTGGTGGACACTGTGGGCACAAAAAAAATCTTGTAAGCAAGAGGAAAGGAATTCAATCCCGTTATCAGATTGAACATTTTGGACTTTGGTTTGAAATTGAGTTTCAACAAAAGAAAAAAAGGAAATCAGAGAATCAATTGCATCAGACTTAAAAGTAAGCAGAAAAAATCCAAGTATAGCGCGAATAGTCATCAATAATAGATAAAAAACAATAACGACATGTTTTATGTGTAAAATGAGAATAAGGTCCCCAAATGTCACCATGAATAAGCTCAAAATGACGTAAAGTAGTAATAGTGCTAGACGCAAAAGACAGACGCGTTTGCTTAGATAAATGACAAGTATCACATGGACTTAATTGTTTTGCTGGACTAAAACATAAAGTTTATTGCAAAGTAGATAAAACTGACTCAGATGGATGTCCTAAGCGGGCATGCCAAAGATGAGGTGAAAAGGTTGCAGAAGAAAGAACAGCAGATTTGGTAGGAATCTCCAGGTAATAGAGATGTAGTTACTAAACGCGTTTCTGATCTTTTTTTTTTTGTTCCGAGAACAGAATTTTTTTTACAGTTACCAAATGCGTTTTTGTTCCCAGAAATCATTGCCGGGAACAGAAACAGAAAAAAGTGATTCTGTTCCAAAATTTATTCCGGGAACAGAAACGTTATCATACGCAGCCTAAGAGTACATGGACAATTTTTGCAATTTCCTCGAACAAGATTTATTCATTTCATCTTTTTTTGGTCGGAAAAACAGACTTTCATTACTTAGAAATACCAAATGAACCAAAGTTTTCGACATCAAGACATAAAATAAGCAAAAAGGGATTCAGGGATAGAATAAAGCCATGTGGAGGGGAGGGAGTCAGATAAGTGGGCTTTTTGCAACCCAATATGCACTAGTTCAATCGCTATAAAAATAAAAATAAAAACATATTTGGGGGCCGGCCACACGCCTAAGATTTATTTTTCTACAACGCATACGGGGACTCTAGACCGTGAGTGTGGAATTACCTGTATTATCCTTGGCCTTGGCTACAACAGCCCAACTTCTTGCTGAAGTTAAACAAAATTAATCCTCCGTTTGTTTCACGGAAAATTAGTAATTTGAAAAATATCTTCCAAAAAATGATCGCTTATATCACTGACAAAAATAAATGAACGAAAATTATTTTCATCGTCTACGCAAATGTATAGACACAAATTGTTGTCAGTAATAAAAATATTTTACAATGACTAATTATTTCAAGCGATGCACATGATCATTTTTAGGCAAATATTTTTTAAATCGCTCATTTTTCGGAAAACGCACGGAGTCTAAAGTTCGAAAAATTCGAGTTCACTAGTACCTTATTATGGCTTTCTAAACCTTTTCCCTCTCTTCTTCAAAGTCTATTGGTATTAGGAAACCTATAATGATATTGTTAGCATAACGAAATGAGCCAACTTCAAAATATGCTCTCCACTTGCCGCAATGAGAATCATATGGATCGGAAATTTTAAAGCTTGAGAACTAATGAGAAGTCTCTTTTGAAAGGCCAAGGAGGGCTGTGATTGTATCGGATAATGATGCAGGGAATCTAATATAATTTTTCTTATTGTAGGATGACTACACATTATGTGCATTTTATGACAGGACTGTCCACAGATCGCACTTTGTTTTAATATATATTAGGTGTACAGATTTGATGTCTAGAATTCAATGAAATTAGATAGTCATTTGTAGAAAGTATTTTGAATTCTTTTAGAATTTAGAGTTAAGGTAATTTGCTAAAAACGACCGCAAATATGCTGATGGTAATCGCAACAAAATTATATGTCAACATATGTGATTTCGTGGCTGGACTCCAGCATCTCTCAATCTCATATTCGAGTACAGTATACTCTTTTTTTGTCATCTTTCAGGATCATGTTCTTACAAATTTTGATTGTAACTTTCCATGAATTTTCCATTACTTCAATTCAATTCGAGTATAAGTTTTTTTTTTGTTGCTAAAAACGACACTTCTATTCCATCAAAGCAGTGCAAATACTACAAAGAGGAAAAAGAGTCTACATTAAGATAATTGATTAAAGAACATTCTACTAACACTATATTTTTTACTCTAGATGAGAGATCATTAAAGAGAAAAGAAGATGTAGTTCCTATCTGTATGAAAAGCCCAATTTGCAAGCTCATGAGCAACTGCACTATTGGTTCTACTGGTCCACTTCAAACTCCATCCTGGATTGTTGCTTAGGAGGAGATGAGAGTCCAAGACGAAAGGATGAATGCACCAAGGGCAAGGCCCCTTTGTTGAATTGTATCAGTTAACATCTTGCGGTCACTTTCAAAGATTGCTCTGTGGATGCTGAGAGATTGAGCAGCATTGCAAGCGAGAAGGACTGTAGCTTCCACTTCCATTGGCGAGTTCCATCTTCCTCGTCTTGTCCACGCTTGAACAACTGAGCCAATAATGTCATTTAATTTTACTGGAATATAGGAGCAGGAGAGAGAGAAGGGGGCCGTGCTTTTTTGTGGGTCAAGAGGACTGGGCTTGTCTTTCTTTGGGGCTTAAGTGAACCAATTTTAGATCTTGATTAAATGGGCTTGAGGTCCGGGCCGCGATTGGAACAAATAAACATTCACATCTTTTTTTGTTGTTCTTTTTACTAATTTTTTTTTTTCACAAAAATGTATGCTTGGCTTGTCGGAAAATAAGAAAGTAGTAATCTTCTTAAGAGTGATTAAGCCCACGTCGTACAACAAACATCTCGTCATGCGATCATCATCAAAGTATCAAGAGGATCTCAAATCCAAGAAAGGAAAGATTCTTCGTAAGAGAGACGCCACTTAATCATGAATACCCAATATTATCCCATGGTAGAGATCCATGAACGAATAGCTTAGAATAGTTCTGTGCTAGCAAATTTCATACACGAATCTACTGAACGCACCTAAGGGACCAATTCGAATAGTCGCTATGCTGTCTTTATCTTCAATTATCAATTCAAAGTTGATGTCCCAACTTTCCTGCAATTATCGTGGACAAGATTTACCAAATTTGTCAGTCTTTTTTTTATTTTTCTAGATTAACTACGCGGTCAACGTAGAACTCTTGAACACAAGTGTTCCGTATCGAAGTCAAAAGTAACAGACGATGTCCGAAAAGAATCATGGCCTGGCTCGTAGCTAACAAGTGGCCTTCAATCTCTCGAGCCCTATCTTCGGCAGCAGACGACCAAGAAAAATAGACTTGACCAAGAAGAATATAGATAATATTATAGTATATTCTCTAATTTCCAACATTATATATACATCATTTGATTATTTTGGCTGGGTAAAAGAAGACTAGATTCTTTAATACTTTTACTTCGTAAGATTTCTCATTGGTCTCACTATATTCCAAAATTCAATAGATTTGTTGTGCCATATGAATATTCATTGAATTATTCGGCCGATTGGCTGTCAGGGTGAAGAAGTGGACGTAGGCTTGAACAAAGCAGAACCACTATAAACTCTCTGTGCAAATTCTCTATCCCTTAAACTCTTTGTTATTGTATTGTGATAGTTGAATTGTGCACAACGCTGCATTTGAGGACACCTCGGATCCTGTTAGCAATTATCATCTGAACTAAGCTCTGAGCTTATCCGTTTAAATTCCGCATTGATTTCTTAAGTTCATTGAAATCACATATTCACCCCTCTCTAGGTAATAAGGCTAGCCCCAACAGCAGCCACGGCGGCTTTTGCCATCGCCGAGTGTCACTGTCAGTTTAGTTCTTTTCTTTTGGGGGAAGGGCGGGGATCGAGCATGAGAGAAAGAGATGAGTGAAAGTATTTTCTGATGTTAGTCACATTTATCATGTGTCCGTATTTTGATGGAGGGTCCATGTCAAATTGGATAGGTCCAGATCTATCCGAATTTTCCCATTTCTAAATTCACAAAAAATGAAGTATAATATTCTCCTTGTTAATCATTTCCGATTGAAAATAAAAATGAACTATTTTCGAATCAAGGATCAAGTGGGACTCGCTGAAAGGGTTTCATGTATCACTTGTCGGATTTCGTGACCGGGAAGAAAAACAACGCACAGTTTATCAGCAATAATTACTTCGTACGTATCTAGAAACCTTGTCTTTAAATTCAGTATTTATACTGAACTACTTCGTGTGCAACCTCAATATTTAACTACTTCGTTTATTTGACCCCCCCCCCCCCCCCCCCCCCAAATACATTAAAATTGTACTGCATTCAATCCGATAGGAAAATTTATCATGTTCTATAATATACTAGTACATGGTCACGTATATTGCACAATATGAGACGATTCATTATCTTCAAAATGCATAGGATAAATGACACTTATAGTACCTAAGTTTGGGCCCATTGTCCAATGACATCCTCCAACTTCATAAATTTTATGTGTGTGTGTGTGTGTGTGAGGAAAGATATAGATATCATCTGCTTGAAGATCACGCTGGACATTTAAGTTGAATTGACGAATGGCTGCAAGAAGCCACCTTATGAATTTTTAGGCACTCATTGATTTATTCATCGTATATAACGCTAATGACTAATTAAATAAATTTCACTATAAAAAATGTCTCACGCGTGCAAAGCGTTTAGAAGCATCCCACGTAAATGTTACTCTTCGCTACCTTTGGAAAATAGGACTTGATGTGGGACAGAATATGGTTAATTAGGTCTTTATTTCTAAAACTTAGTAGCAAAATGGCCATGTGATAAGGTCCAAAAAGAGCCGCCGATAGGAATAAGTTATTCAGTTTTCAGTCTTGATTTGCGGGACTAATCTTCGTTTCTTGTGCTCACATGGGTTTGAAGATCATTTCAGAATCGGCCCTTGTTTTAAGAAAGAGCAAATTATTTCTTTGTGATTATTATGTTGGTGGGAGTATATGTCAATTATCAGTCTGTTGGGTGATTCGTTTAGGGTTTTAGCCAACAAAAAAACGTGACTTTAGAGTCCTTCCCACTGCGTCGTTGCCTAGACCACCTGTAATTCTTCAGGTCAAGGTCTGCAGGAATCTTTGAATTGAATATATATGATTACAATTTTGACCCAAAAAATAATAATAAAACAATTTTGTAATTGCTGTTTTATGGTTAATTCGTCTATTGACAAGACCAACTTAACTAATGAGTTATCCCTTATATCTCTCAAGGTTCTCTCAGTAAATAAAAATATATTTCATCCATTATTCATGTAGTTTCTATCATTTAAACAAGCTAAATTCTCATATATCCCATCTATGTGAATTAATTTATATCTCTTCTTTTTTCTTTCTCGTGCGTGCATGGCAACACTTCTGCTTTAAAAATCAACTTCTGCTTCTGGAGAGAAGTAATTTTTTTTTTACTTCTTCAAGTGGCTCCAAAACTATTTCTAGAGCAAAAAAATACTTTAGAAGTAGAAAAATGAAGTTGCGTAACTAAATAGATTTCTGCTCCAGAAGTTATATTATCAAACAAATTTTTGCTCCAGAAATATTGTCATGCGCACCCAAAATTGCTTTGCTCGCCATTCGTGATTTCTGCAAGTCTATACAATATTTTTTCTTCCATTATGGAGTTTTTTGGTAAGGAAAAAAGAAGAAGAAGAAACAAACCGTTCCTATCAGAAGTACCTTCATTTCATGGTTCTGGCTCAAACTGTGGAGTGTGGATGCAGTCAATCAACGAGTCCGAAAATGCCCGGCTCGAGTCGTCCTACTTGGTGGTCCATGTCTATTCAGTACCTTCTTTTTTGTTTTATATGATTAAATTATCTAGAAAAATTCAAATTTATAATATCTCAACCATCTTGAAATTATGACTACTAGAGCCAAATCAAGTGATAATTAATACATATCACATCATCCTATACAGTGTCTAAAATCTCCTGATGAACGTATATTTTACTTTATTGTATCTAGCAATATCACCTAGAGGGGGGTTTAGGTGATTCTGAACAGTTTTGAAACTTAATGCGGAATTTAACAGTTCCAAAACACAGACTGAATAAGATCAATAAAATGATGTGCAGATAAACTAAACACAACAAGAGAAGTTTGGGGTAAGAGAGAATTGCACGCAATGTTTATAGTGGTTCGGCTTAGCAAGCCTACGTCCACTCTCCCACGATGACAGCCGATTGGCTGAATTCCACGATATGAATCAATGGAGGTTACAATAGATATCACTCTTAATCACTCTTACAAGAACCTCTCAAACTTAGTTATCCTAAGAAATAGATTGTTTTCAAGTTCTAGTAGATAAGCATCATTTATACTTCTTTCTAGTATGTGAACTCAATAATGATTGGTACAAGGGAATTGTTCAATCAGTCCTAAATTTATTTACGGATGTCAATTGAATCATAATATTTTTTAGTTTTGGTCAATTAAGCCCTAAACTTTTACGCGCAATTTCAATGTAGTCCTTCCAACCTATTTTCATCGAAAATCGTCCACATGGCCATGTGCCACATAGGATGGCCGGCCAGCAATTTGCAACAAAGATCGGCCAAAATGATTACATTGAAATTTCATACAAAGATTTACGATTCAATTAGCAAAATTAAAAAATTTAGAATTAAATTGGCATGTGTACGATAAGTTTAAACTTATTAGGTATATTTGGCGGATTGGTACTATTAAAATGAGTTATAATCTTCTTTTGTTCTATCATCGATAGTTTCTAAACTAACATGACCAACTTAACAAATGAGTTATCCCTTAATATCTCAAAAATTCTCATTAAATGAAAAATTTTCTCGTCCAATATTTATTTATTTCTATCTCGAAATAATCTAATATTCTCATTTATTATTGTAAATATCATCGTTAATTACAGTTTCTTTCTTTAATTAAAAGGGTAAAGCGAACATCATTAACATTGCATTGACCCTTTTCATGGAATAAGTGGGTAGTCTTATTCTTTAATTTCCAAAGCAGACTAGCTCTTCAATTTGAGAAATCGAGGTAAGTATGGACGTTTGAACTCCGTTCACTCTATTGTACAACTTGTATTCATTTGCAAGGGAGAGGAAAAAGCTAGTACGGTTTTGTGGCCTACTTGTGCCACTCACATCAATACCTTGAGAGGGAGGAATAAAAAAAGAGGACGAGACAATTAATTTGGTTCATTTGTATTGGAAAATTATATTTGGAACAATCTTTTAATATAGATAGTTTAATGGTCATTTCGTCTTTGCGAGGAAATTTCCAGGCATTCCCATCGATGGACTTGGAATAAATGAGGAAAAAACAAACCGTTCCTATCAGAAATTCCTTCCTTCCACGGTTTTAGGTCAAACTGTGGGTGCGATGAATGAACGAGTGGAAATGCCCTGCTCAAGTCGTCCTACTTGGTGGGTCTATGTCTCTTTAATAATATGTCAATTATTGGAGCCAAATCAAGAATGATATCCCTGATATCCCCGCGTAGGAGCATTTATAGAGTAGTCTTCTCCTGTCTCCTAATTTTGCTCTTTTAGATTAGCTTCTAGTCTATCCATGTCGTAGAAAAAAAAAAATTGCATCCACTTGCGGTGTTAATTGAGTCGTAGTTATAACTAATACTGTGTTATTACTGTAACACGCAGCTGGTGATCATAATAGTGTAGTGTCTAACTCTCTTGCTGAACTATCATTCATCGAGATATGTAAATCGTCCTACATTCAAAATAAGACTACTCAACTCACGAAAAGCTTGCACTGGCGAAAAGTTTCTACTGGGTTTGCAAACGGTTTCGTGGATATTCAGATAACCGAACTTCTGTACTAACTCAGACTCCTGATTTATAATGACAAAGAAGAGAAAAAGGGATTAACATGATTTAGGTCTTGATCACAAGTACTGTAAATGGATAAATATATGTAAGGACAATTTCTATTTCTTACAACAACTTTGTACGTGTCTTCAACTTTGTTAGAATATCCAACCCAAAAGCTTAAGCTATTAGGTGGAGGGAGACCGCATGAATATAAAGAGCATATAAGACTCGTTCTCAAGCGATGTGGGACAACAACAACTTCAACACCCCCTCTCACGTGCAAGCCGGATTATGAGCGGCGTGTGGAATTTGACTAATGGGGGGTTGGCCTACATACGCAGACAACACTAGCTCTGATACCATGTTAGAATATCCAACCCAAAGCTTAAGCTATTAGATAGAGGGAGACCACATGAATATAAAGAGCATATAAGCTTATTCTCAAGCGATGTGGGACAACAACAACAACTTCAACAAACTTCACATGTTATTTCGACCCAAAAGAAAAAAAAAATTCACCTATTAATGTCAACTTCGGTTTTGCAGTTAGCCATCTTTTACTCAAAACCATCTAGTAGGACCATAATAAGTCAAAGGCAAGCCAACAACAATTCTCCGGCCTAAATGGGTGAACCGTGGCTTGTGTAATCTATATGCTAAAGCCTCCTCAGATTGTGGGATCCTGAAGACAAATGTTCCTACGAGAATAACTAAGTGTTATATAAACCGCTATAGTTATTTGTTACACACATTAGTGGTATGTACGAGCTATGATCATATCATGTTTTGTCGTATCATGTGACTAGAATTATCTTGTGCATCGTGAATTTACGATACCACAGAAAAACACAAATTCTACTTTTTTGGGCAAGCTCAACATTAGATTTTTAAAATGGCGCAGCAAAAACAGTGATAAGCAAGTGTAAACTCGCTAAACACACACTCAAGTACGAAAAGTCCTTACGAGTGAAAATTCAAAGAAATCCCTTGGCCATACCATTGAAATAGTGATCAAAGTTGTCTGAAACATACAAAAAAAAGTATTATTAAAACTCTGCAAACAACTCCCATAACGATTTTAATCCCTCAGTTTGGCATGGTTAGTTAGGGCGTCGAGATATTTCTAGCTTATGAATTGGGTATCACTGGTTTGAATTCCATCAAATGCATGCAAACTACTTTGAGTAAGGGTCACATGCACATGCTAAAGGTCTAGAGTTAATTGGTTCATAAGGCTAGCAAGTATGTTGTGTCCCTGCATTATGGAAAAAACACTAAGAAAACGCTAAATGATAGAAGAATACCTGAAAATACGCGTAAGCAGTAAAGAAGTTCAGAAAAATAAACAAAAATCTAAACATAATAGACATAAGAAATCGAAAAGTGCCCCCGTTTTGCCATAGCATAGAGCTCAAAATGAATTTTTCGTATATTATTGTGGGCCTCATAACTCTTCTTGGATCAAAAGTTACCGTTGTTTTACTGCTTATTTTGCGGAGTTTCCGCTTGTTGGATTTTTGGCTATACAAATGCTCTAGAAAGTCGGGGCAACAAGTTTTTCAAACTAGTAACATGGCCTTCCTAACTCTTCTTAGATCAAAAGTTAAAAGGGGTTTTCACTTTTAAATTCTCGAATTACAATTCATTCCCGGTAATTGTCGCGACCCTTATCGATGCTATCTGGGAAACATGCTTAGAGGGAATGCCCAAAAAGGCAGGCCGACGGCCCTTCGTTAGGTACGGGCTCTCCCAAGCTCTTACCTCGCGCGACGTTAGGTTTCATTTTAAGTTCGATTTAGCCAATGAATATTCTATGTGAAATGGGAGTCGCCACTAGCTTATTAAGATCGGCTATGAGTAAATTTTTTTAATTTTGATCTTATTACATCTAATCCGAGAGCAAGATCTCCGTCGGAGTCCTATATTACTGTCTCAAGATGGTGAATTAATTGAATTAACTCCCCCTAAATTAAGAAAAAAAATTCCACATTCTATATGAACTCATTCCTAACCTTCTTTTTTCCAAGGAGAAGAATGTCATTTCGTATTTTAGAGCTACCCATTTCTAAGTCGTGAAAGACTTCGCGACCAAACACGGCGTTCAACCTTGAAAGCCCGACGTTATTCTCGACCGGTTCCGGAGGATGACCGAGAAAGATAATGTTGTTTACCAATAAGATTATTCTCTTTTTAATATATTTTGAGGATATGTCGCCTATGAAATAGATGAAGAAAAAATAAGTCATATATATATGAGGGAAGATATAGATATTATCCAAAAATATTATGCAAAATGGCATCGTATCCTTAATTATAAAAGAAAATTAATGCAAATTTAATGAGGGAAGATAAAGATATTATGGAGGGACTAAGCGAAAATTCTAATTTTGATCGACGTAACATTATTACATTGGCTAAAAAAAAAAAAGACTGGAATAGTAAATATTATAAAATGTTGAGTGTACAACCAGAGTATCCATGTATGAGCTCTTAAAGATTTTAAGATCGTATGAGCAAGCTAGGCTATTAATATTAGCTAAGAGGGTGGAGGCGAATAAGAAGACCATTGGCAGGGACAGGCGAGGGATTATAGATGATCTTCTCATTCGGTATGGCCTTCTCGAGTTTGAATTTGGTCACGAGATTGTGGATGAAAACGAGTATTTCAAGCCGAGCATACTCTTTTCCAGGGCACATTCGAGGTCCGCCTCCAAAGGGCACGTAGGTGAAAGGCGCAGGTCCATGTCCTTCGAATCTCGAGGGATCAAATTTTTCAGGCTCAGGGAAGTACTTGGGGTTCTTGTGAGTCGTATAAACCGTCCAAAATGTCTACAAGAAAAATGGATATCATCATTGCTCGAGGATTCTATCTATTGACTCAATAAAAAACCATGTCGAAAAGAGGGTAAAAAATAAATAGTTACCTTCCATCCCTTTGGAATTGTGTAACCGGCAAAAGTAAAGTCAGTAATTGCCTCTCTGAATGACCCTTGTGCAGGTGGAGTTAGCCTCATCGACTCACAAGCCACGTTCCAAGAATACTTCATTTTCTGAATATCATCCCAGTTCAATAATTCACCCGGGCCTTTAGACTTTGCAATCTCCATTTGCTCTGTTCACATGAAGCAAGTGACTTAAATATATGTAAACTACATCCAAAAAGGCATATTGATGTTGCCATCTTTTGTCTATGGAAATATGAATAGGATAGTTACCTTTGTAAACTTTCTCGTAGATGTGGGGCAACGAAGCTAGATAGTTCACTATTACAGTGATAGACGTACTGGTGGTGTCGTGACTTGCAATGAGCAATCCAATGATCTTGTTGGACACATCCATTTCGTAATAAACACTACCGTCGTCATCTGCTTCGGTTAGCAACCGAGACAACAAGTCCCTCGTGTTCGCATCTTTTCCCTCCGAAATCTCCTGCTTCCTTTGTCTAATAATGTTGAGAAGCTCTTGCCTTATTACTTTTCCTCCTTCAACTGCTCTGTTGAATGGCGTGCCGGGAATATTGATAGGCACCGAAGTGAATCCCGGAGCAATACGAGCAAATGGGTCGGCGAATTTGGACACGACGTTAGGGTCCTTGATGTTCATGAACAAGCGACACGCCAAAGCGAAGGTGTAATTCTTTGTCAAAGGAAACACCTTCACTTCCTTATAAGGAGACCAGTCACTCTCCATGTGATCCCTAGTCATGGAGTCCATGATAGGTATGTAACATTGGAGAGCCTCTGGTTTCAAAAACTCCGGCAAGAAGCTGCGCATTTTCTTGGGGTCATCCTTGTTGAACTTCTCCATGGTTTCGGGGAAGACGGTGACCTTCTTCATGGAGGTGGGCAACCAGGTGGTGATGTACTTGTTCTGGCCAGAGAACAAGAACTTGTTGCCAGCGGCGCCGCAGAAGACAGCCATGTCTTCCCCTAGCAGCGAGGTACGGAAAACCTCCGGGGAGTACTTGGCCGTGCGGTCGTTTATGAACTTCTCGGGGCAGCCGCTCTTAGCTGCGCCGACGAAAGCCAGGGACTCGCCGAGGATGGGCCATCCCTTTTTGCCAGGCGGCAGGTTAGGAACGGAGGATTTCTTTCGGAAGACGAGGAACAGAAGGTAAAGAGAGATGTAGAGGATGGAGAGGTAAAGAAACAGCTGGGAATAGAAATCCATCTTCTTCTTCTTCTCCTTCTCAGAATGCGAACACTGATACTGAGAAGAGAGAAGATGGCTAAGGTCTAGGATGGAGAAAACCCACTAGGATTGGGATCATATATATAGGAGAGAATGGGATTGAGGTCACCACGCATTTGGTCTAATTTGACGGTTTTTTTAAGGATAAAATATTTTTATGGTGGGAATGGGAAGCAACCATAATACAAAGTTGAAAGAAGAGGTGTTGCAGTCATCAGACTTGACTTTTGATTCTACGACCTTAATGACATAAGCATTTCTCTAGTGGTACTCAGTAATTGACTATTACAAATAGAGGGGAAACCTACCACGCAAAAAAAAAAAAAAAAAGCCATAAATCTATTGCACGTATGCCAATTCAGTCCTAAATATTTTAATTTGGCCAATTTAATTCTAAACCTTTTGATAATTAGCCAATATATCCATCTTGACGATTTTAACCGAAAGCCGCTGACGTGGACGCTGGCCATCCTACGTGGCACCGCCAGCAATGGCATTAACAACTTTTGCAATTTTCAAATTTAATTTTTGAATTTATTCATTTCTTTGATTTTCTTTTCTTTTTAATTTATTTTATGGCGGCCAGCCACGGGCGAGGCGACCAGCCACCGGCGAAAAGAAAAAAAGAAAAAAGTGACGTGCATAGCATATGTAATTTTCTTTTTGGTCAGACATAGCATATGTAATTATTTTTTTGGTCGAGACATAGCATATATAATTCAGTTGATAGTTTATTACAAATTCCTACACTAATGACTTAGGAAATTTTAAGCATATATGAGCATCAATGCCCCGAGAGCCTTCTTTTGTTGTTTTGAATTCCAAGTCAAAAGTGACGTGCGTGTATAATTTAAGAAGGTGGTTAGATGCGGTCCTCTTTTGGCTCATTATTTGTGGAGAGGAACGTCATTTCATATTGCTTGGACATCTGGCGTCGGCGTCGAAAATCTGAAGACAATTTTTGACCTAAAATGTGGAAAATTCAAGAAACTCCCTTAACTGCGGCAATTTTGTCAAAGTAGCCCAAAATCGTATTTGTCTCGAAAAATCCCTGAAGTTGGTGACTTCGTCTCAATTAACCTTCCATCACACTAGACAAAAATCTTCGCCCAGCTACGACCACATGACTGTCACATGCCATATTTCGCGCCATCGCCATGGACAAAAGTATTTTTGTTCCAAAATGCCTTATTTGAGACATGCACCTCACGTGCGTAGGGATTTGATGTAAAATCTTCAAATTTTCCAATTAATTAATCCCTGATCTCCGAATCGCTCGATAACAATCTTGAAAGAGAAAAAATGAAGTTCCAATTTTTTGGTGAAGCAACATGGAGACTGAGATTGCTATGGGATTGACACGATGGTCTCTATCGTTGAATGTGACACTGATGAAACTATGGTGCGCGAAAATAGTTTCTTTGGTGTTGCTTTTGCTTGTTTGGGATGATTTATCTCTGCATTGTCTCTTCTTTTGTGCGAATCAATGCATCTAAGTTGCATTTTGTAATTGCAAATTTTATGCTTGTGTCCGTTTTGTAATTAAAAACCGTGCAACCCTAGAAAATTAAAGAAGAAAAAGCATCTTCTCAGTAATATTATTTTTATTATCTAATCTTTTTGGTCTAGTCCAGTCTACAATTAGCTTGAAGATCACGTTGGACATTAAGGTTGTATTGACACATGGCTGCTAGAAGCCACCTTAGGAATTTTTAGGGATTTTTTTCTTTATTTATGTATATATTTATGAAAATAATATTCGTAAATTGATTTTTCGGTCAAAAGTACTTTAAATAAACTTCCCTATAAAAATGTCTTAAACAAGCAAAGCATTTAGAAGCATCCGAGGTAGTTCTTACTCATCACTTCTCTTGGAAAATGTAATGGATTTGATGTGTGACAGAGTATTTTTAATTAGGTCCTTATTTCTAAAACTTTGTAGGAAATGGTCATGTGATAAATAGGATGGTCAAAAAATAGCTGCCCAAAATTAATCAAATCTCTCTCTCTCTCTCTCTCTCTCTCTCTCTCTCTCTCTCTCTCTCTCTCTCTCTCTCTCTCTCTCTCTCATGAAGATTTTCATATATTTTCTAATTCTTTGGTCAACGTCTGCATCAATAGTTGAATTGAACCTAGTAATCACATGGCATATAAGTGTAGAGATTCTGGCAAATGAAGGGCAGAGGAACTAATAGTTTACTGGCATGTTGAAAGCGTGAGAATAAAGAGCATCTAGTTCAATGTATTATGTATATAGTTTAATGGCATGTTGAAGGCGAAACTAACCCATTTGATCAAGAAAAAGAAAACAAAGAAAGCGGAACTAACCTTAGTTATCCTAGGAAAGAGATTCTTTTCGAGTTCTAATAGTTAAGCAGCATTTATAGTTCTTTCTAGTACGTGAACTCAATAATAATTGGTACAAGGGAAATGTTCAATTAGTACTAAATTTATTTACGGATATCAATTCAGTTTTAAACTTTTCAATTTTGTCGATTAAGTCTCAAAACTTTGCACGAAATTCCAAGTAGTCCTTCCGAAGTTAAAAATCGTCCACGTGGCCGTGTGCCACATAGGACAGCTGGCGATTACTAAGGGTGCTCATGGTAACACTTATGGAAGTGGATTTCTGCTCCAGAAGTGCTTCTGGAATAGAAATCTATTTGGTAATGCAACTTCTGAAGCAGAAATTCGTTTGGTAAAAAATTTTACTTATAAAAGAAATATCTACTTCTTAAGTGAATTTTCACTTATGAAGTTATTTTTCCCCCAATTTGAGAAGTTAAAAAAAAAATTGATTCCCAACTCAAGAAATACTTCTTGCCTCACCCTCTTTTCATCATGCCCTTACCCACTTTTCGACCACGCGCGCTTTTGCCGACCTCCGCCGCCACCCGCGACCACCACCACCCCTCACCCCTCAACGCCAACCCACAGCCGCCACCTATCGCCGACCTGCACCGACCGCCCGCGACCACCACCGACCATCGCCCGCCGCAGCCCACCGTAGACCTGTACCAGCCGCCGCCCACCGACGCCCGCGACCGCCGCCACCCGTCAACCTCCCCTTTGCCGCCAACCACAACCCACCATCGACCTCCGCCCATCGCCGTCCGCGACCACCGCCACCCGCCGCCAACCGCCGCCGCCGCTGCCGCTGATGTCACGCCCCGAATTCCAAGCATGCGACAACCCTACCAAACGCCTCAGGTCATTAAGGACAACATCCCAGGCACATCATCAACCAATTCATTTTATCTTGCAATTAAGCGCACGCGGAACGTTCTACTACCCCAGACAAAAATAAACAACAGGGACAGTCAGCAGGAAGACAACAACCAACAGCAGCAAGAGATATATATATATATAGTTAACCCAGGGAAGCAAAGACATCTACAAGCCCACTCTTTAGAGCTGCTTCCTAAGACCACCAAAAAGATACCGGATCAAGACTAGGGGTTAACTACAGCCTCTAAAGCTCCATCCAAAAAAGGGAGTCTCCACCTCCACGCTCGCTCAGAGGTAGCGGTAACCAGGAGAAGTCTTAGGGTCCTCCACTATAGGGTCGGGCTCAAGGTCTACCACTTCCCCATCCGGGGTGTCAACGTCCATCGGATCCCACGTTCCAATCGTTGGGGTCGCAGTCAGAGGTCCCTCAAACCCCCAAATGGGATCGTAGAGAGCATCACCATGGTGGAAAAACCAGGCCTTGAAGCGATGAGGCATCAGGTGCTCCATCCCCTCTTCGATCCAGAGAGTCGTCACATGATGTTCCCATACCCGATCCGAATCCGGGATTGGATGGTACATGATATCGAACGACTGGTCGAGTGGCACCCCGAACCTTACCTAAAGAACCTTCATACTAAGGACCTGAAAAATATTTAACAATGACGAATGAGATATAAAATCTCCGTGAGTCAACGCCTAAGTCCAAGCAGGGCATTAATTCACTCAGGCGGCTTACACATGCATCATAAAGAGATGACAGATCAATAGCGTACGATTCATGCCACGCTCTAGCTACCAAACCGTTAGGCATAACTCAACAGCCAATCATGAATCACACGTAAGCTTACCCCGCATTGGCCCACACAGCAGTAACCACATGGCATTCAATCATATACAGACTAAGGCACACAACCAAAACACTCATCAATAACTCATGCACAATGCAACACGCGTGTTTCAGTTATTAATGCGAGAGATACAACACTCTCGATCACAGCAAAGCCCAACCACTAGTGCTCTTCCGACAGGACCGGGCATCGTCCTGCTCCATCCAGCGACGGCAACCGATAGCCCCTCAGGACCCCCAAGGAGGACATACCAGGATTTCCGGTAAGGAACTTCGATCCGCCACAAGCTGCGACCAGCATCCGATCAATCGTGTTATTTCGAAGACCATCGGCACGGACTGTCAGGCAACCGATAAGCCGTGTGATTCTGACCCAGCCGACACGGACATATCAGGCGACGAACCCAAGCCATCAAAGGTATCACCAACGTCCCCAATTACATTAGGATGACGCTCAACTATCATGTGACCACACAAACACGCCAAGCAACCAAGCTAGTTTATATGTTCACGTTTAATCCAATGCAATCACATTCATAATCATGCTCAAAACCCGGCTAGCAGCCGTTTTCATGCTCAAAGGACACAGTTGATCACACGAATACTCGATTCCAATTAAGCATGATATACCGACATAGGTGATCACTTAGCAGATCCACGCAATTAAACACCCAAAACACTCAGCAATTATTCAATCAGCACCCAATAACATTTAATTAATAACAGATAAATATCCCGACTTTGACTATTTATCACCACAACAGTTAATTAACCAGACGATAATTAACTAACCTGATCTCAGCTAATTAACGGATCACGATCACCCAAAGCAACTACAGTTAACTAAAGTCACCAAAGTTAATCTAATCTAATCACAGTTAAACTAACTAACCATAATCATACTAATCTAATCTAACACTAAGTGTAATTAACGACCTAATCAAATATTAGGGTTAACTCGCAAACTATGGTCTGGCGACGACGATGGCGGCGGCGAGCATCAGCGAAGGGCAGCGGCGAGCGATGGCGAAGGGCGATGGCGAGCGACGGCGATGGGCGGCGGTGACTGACTACGGCGCGGCTACAAGTCGGCTCGGGGTCGTGGATGTAGCTACGACGACGACGAAAGAACAACGACTCGAGGGCAGCCCGGGACGACGGGTGAACAGCAGCGGCGGCGAGCGAACATCGATGAGGACGGCACGGGGGTGATGGCGAGCGGCGACGAAGGAGGCTCGCGGATAGCTCGACGGGGCGGCGAGGAGAGGTGGCTCGCGGGGTCGACGGGGGGCCCGGGATCACGGGTTGGCGGGGCTAAGGGACCATGTCACCCCCCGACCCTCAGGCACGTGACAACCCTTCCAAATGTCAGGTCAAAGGATAACATCACAGGCATGTCATCGACCCATTTATTTTATCTTTCGATTATACGCAAGTGGAAGTAATATAAAACCCCAGACAATAATACAACAGGGATAGACAAGTAAGAGAGACCATAACCAAATAGCACAACTTTTTATTTATATACCAGTTAGCCAAGGAAACAACCGATCTACAAGCCCATCTCCAAGGCCATTTCCTAAGACCCACAAAAAGATACCTAGGGCTAACTACCACCAAAACTAACTCCAAAAAGGACCTCCACAGCAGCGCCAGCTCACTGGTCTCCATCACCAAACCTCACGTGGCGCTCCACCATACTCAAGGACCTGTAAAAACGGTTAACTATAACGAATGAGATATAAATCTCAATGAGTCAACGCCTAAGTCCGATTAGGACGTCGATTCACCCAGGCGGCCTAATACATGCGACAACAAGCGATGGCAGATCAATAGTGTGCGATGCACGCCACGCTCTAACTACTAAATAGAGGTACGGCCCAACGGCCAATAAATAACCACATACAACTCACATTGCCTTAAGCCACACAATAAATATCTCATGGCAATAAATCACAACAGGTCACGATACACAACCAGAACACACGTCAATCATTTAGGCACTCAAGCACTATGTAACATACGTGTTCCGATTATTAAAACAAGAGATACTCCACTCTTGCAACAGTACAGCCCAGCTGCTAGTACTCTTCCGGCAGAACCGGGCATCGTCCCACACCATTTCGGCAACGGCAACTGCTAGCCCCTGAAGACCTTCCCCAAGGCGGACATATCAAGATTTCCTATAAGGAACTTCGGCCCATCACAAGCTGCGACCTACATCCGATCATTCGTGGCGTTCTGGACAGTACCTCACCGGCACGAACTGTCGCGCAATCGATATGCCGTGTGAATCCGGCCTCACCGGCACGGACATACCAGGGGACGAACCCCCCAGGAGTACCGCCCCATGCTCCCAATTACATTAGGGAATAAATAACCGTCATGTGACCACACAAACACGTCAGGCAAACAAGCCGATTCTTACTTCGCATTAGCCCAATGCAGTCACACTCACGAGTATGCTCGAAACTCGGCTAACAGCCATTTTCATGCTCAAAATACATAATTGCTCACTCGAATATTCATTTCCAATTAAACATAGCATTTCGACACGAGTGTGATCATTCAGCGAACTCGCGCAATCAACACTCAATTCCAATCAACAATCAATTCAATCAGCAATTAGATATCGATTATTTGATACCAGATAAATATCTAGGCACAGACTATTTATCGCCACAACAGTTACCACACAAGTCTGATTTAAATAAAGTAAATCAAATAATTAACCATGGTAACTATTCCACCTAACCATAGTAATCCAACTAACCACAGTAATTAGTTATTTTACCACGGTAACTATCTACTAGCCATAGTAAATAATTAACCTAACCATAGTAACTATTCTAACCACGATAACTATCTAATTTTACTGTGGTAACTATCTAATTAACTACTGTAACTAATTAAACTAATCCTAAGTGTAATTAACAGCCTAATCAGAGATTATGGGTTAACTCACTCAGCGACTGGCAACGACGATCAGCAGCAATAGGTGGTGAGCGGCGGCGGCGGCGAACGGCTCAACGGACTCGGTTTGACCCCACGAATGTGGCTACGGCGACGACTCACCGACGGCGACGAATGGCGGTTGGACAGCGGCGGTCCGAGGCGAACGACGGCAACGACAAGGTTGGTCGCCGCGAGCGGCGGCAAGGTGACAGCGCGGCTCGGCGGCGCGACGGCAGTAGCTGGGCGGCTCAGTGAGGTCACGGCAGGGGCAGCTAAGGTCTCGCGGGGGCACGGCTGTCGCGGCGCAAGGCCGGTAGGGCGAACCTAGCGACGACAGGAGCTCGGTGGCGGCCTTGCGGGAAGCGGCAACGACAACGGCTCCGGCGGCGGTGGATGAAGGTGGTAGCAATGGGAGCTTGAAGATGAAGATGATGGTGAGCTCTCCAAGATGGAAGAAAATGAGAGAGTGAGTGGATGGAGGGGGTAGTGGCCGGTCGAAAATGGAAGAAGGGGGAGGAGAGAGAGAGTGAGGGCAAAATGGTAAAAAGCCAAAAGTCAAAAGGTGAATAGTAAAATTAGATATTTTGACTTTGTATTAGTGGTGTAGGTCCCGCGGTCAAATCCGCATTTATGACGTCTGGCTTATATGAATAATATCTGAGGTAAAATGATAATTCGATAAATCTGGACTGGTTGGACATTTGGTTCAGGGTACAGAAGATATTTCGTTCAGGATTGGGCTCGGGCGTGAAGGAAAACGTTACTAAACTCTATAGACTCTATTAATCTACGCTTCAGGGGCTACTCGTAGCCTTTCAGAACAACCAATTTCGCGTCCGATAATTGTTACTCAATTTCCAAAAATCCAATATTATTCATATTTACAAGCCTTGGAATTTCAGGACATCACAGGACGCGACTGAAGAGCGGTGGGGGTCGGCTGGGGCTGGGCGGCGCGGCGCGAGGACGACGGCGCGCGACTAGGGGTGGTCGACGGTGGCTGAGGAGAGGCTGCGATGAGGAGGAGAGGAGTGGGTTGCGAGGGCCGAGACTAGCGGGGGTTGGGCGAACGGAACAAGGGGCACAGCGCGGCGGAGGAGGAGACGGCGCAGCGGTGGAGCTGTGGGCGACTGGCAACGAACGGCGACGGGCAGAGGTGGCGAAGGGGGGGCTCGTCGCGCGCAAGAGGGGGAGTGGAGGAGAGGTTTGGCTGGCCAAGGAGAGAGGAGGGGAAAGGAGAGAGAGAGAGAGAGAGAGAGAGAGAGAGAGAGAGAGAGAGAGAGAGAGGGGGGGAAAAGGAAGAGAGAGAAAGGAGGAGTTAACTTGAGGTGATGGGGAGTTAACAAATCAAGTCAACATTAATGGTTTTGTCTTTTATGCATAATATCTAAGGGTAAAAAGGTAATTTGCTAATGTTGGATAGATTGGTTATTTGGCACAAACGACTGAAGGCATTTTCGGTAAGGGTTTAGCTCGGGCGCGAAGGGCCTCGACGCAAGGTTCAACGGCACAACTAAACCGGCTAGATTCTACTGACCAACGCTTCAGGGTCTTCCAAATCCCTTTCCAGATCAAACAAAATCGCGTCCGATAATTGTCCCTTAAATCTCAAAAATCCAATATTATTTATCTTACAGACCTCCGAATTTCGGGACGTCACAGCCAACCCCCGGCCACAGCCGACCACCGTGCCAACTGCTGCAGCAGTCTACCGCCGACCTTCGCCGAGTCGCCGTTTCCGGCCTCCAGAGTAAAAAATAAATAATAATTTTTTATTTTTAAAATGCAAATAATATTTTTTTAATAATAAAAATTATTTTTTAAAGAAATTTAAAAATTTTAAAAATGAAGTGGAAATTTTTTGGCTGCCGACAATAATTTTTCATATAAGATTTTGTGTTAATAATATTTCAGAAGTAGAAATTTTCAACAATTACCAAACGAATTTCTCTGATCAGAAATTAACTTCTTGTGCAGAAGTAGAAAAATCAACTTCTGTTTCTGAGTAGAAGTAGAAAAATTAACTTCTGGCCAGAAGTTGATTTCTGAAGCAGAAGTGTTGCCATGCGAGCCCTAAACCGTCATGTTAGCAATATTCGACGAAAATTGGACGGAAAGTTTAAATTGGTATTTCGCGCAAAGGTTTAGAACTCAAATAGCAAAATATGAAAAGTTGAGAAAAAAAAATTGACATCTGTACAATAGGTTTAGAACTAATTGGGCAACTTTCCTGGATTGGTAAAATTAAAATGAATAATAATCTTCTTTGGTCACGTTATCGATAGTTCCTAAACTAACTAGACCAACTTATCACATGAGTTATCCCTTAAACTCTCAAACATTCGCATTAAATGAAAACTTTTCTCATCCAGTACTTATTTAAATTCTATCTCGAAATAATCTAAATTTTCATGTATCTTGTTTATAAGTGCGGATTTATCACTTTCGTCTTTTTCGTTTCACATGCAGTAAAATTGCTTCCTTGGTCATTCATTAATTGAGCAAGTCCATACAATATTTTTCTTCCTTAACATAAAGAATTAAAACCACTAATATATATATATATATATGTTAATGGGCAAGGAGTGATCGGCAACGCAGTAAGGAATCTCCATAAATACAACTATCAATAAGGATTGTTATGGTCACAAAAGCATAAAACAGACGCGATTCTAACCGAGAACATAGATGATTTAATGGTCGTTTCGTCTTTGCGAGGAAATTTCCAGACATTCCATCGATGGACTTGGAATAAATAAGAAAAAGACAAGCCATTCCTGTCAGAAGTTCGTTCGTTCCACGGTTTTAGGTAAAACCGTGGATTCAATGAACGGACGAGTTCGACATGCCCTGCTCAAGTCGTCCTACTTGGTGTTCTATGTCTATTTAAGACTTCGACTTTGCCGTTGCTGTCAGGTTTGATTGAAAGAACCCCAGCGATTGGCGATGAAAAGGCGAAATTAAACAGATCATGTCCCTTCTTCACTTGCAGATGTGAAATTGATAACTATAATATGTCAATTATCTTGAAATGATAACTTAATTGAGTCGCAGTTATTTCCGTAACACGTAACACATGATCTTAATAATACAGTATCTAAATCTTTTGCCGTATTTCGGCCACACACAAAAAAAAAAAATCTTTTGCCGCATTATGTGACTAGAATTATCTTGTACATCGTGAATTTACGGTAGCACAAAGAAGACACAAATTCTACATTTTTAGGTAGGCTCAACAATTAGATTTTTAAAATGGTGCAGCAAAAACAGTGATAAGCAAGTGAAAATTCGCTAAACACGCACTCAGGCACAAAAAGTCCTTACAAGGGAAAATTTAGAGAAATCCCTTGGCCATATCATTGAAATAGTGATCAAAGTTGTCCAAAACATAAAAAAGTATATATATATATATATATATATATATACTCTGCAAACAACTCGCATAACGATTTCAATTCCTCGGTTTGGCACGGTTAGTTGGGGCGTCGAGATATTTCTAGCTTAGGAATTGGATATCACTAGTTTGAATTCTATCAAATGCATGTAAACTGCTCTGAGTAAGGATCACATGCACAGGCTAAAGGACTAGACTTAATTGGTTCATGAGGCACGCAAGTATGTTGTGTCCATGGATTATGGGGGAAAATAAATATGAAAATGCTAATTGATAGAAAGATATCCAAAAATAAGCGTAAGCAGTAAAAAGTTCAGAAAAATAAACAAAAATCTAAAATAAAAATAATAGGCATAAAAAATCGAAAAGTGCCCCCCTTTGGCCCTAGCATGGTGCTCAAAATGAATTTTCCGTATAGTATTATGGGCTTGTAACTCTTCTTGGATAAAAAATTATCGTTGTTTTTACCGCTTATTTTGCGGATTTTCTAATTGTTGGATATTTTGGCGGCAAAAGGACACCTCACGTGACTATATTTGTGCACCACACTTACTTTGATGCCAAATTTTTTTCCCGGATCATTTAAGTGTCAATTTTTTTGAAAAACGGTTATTTCAGTGTCAACTCCGATGAGCCTGGCCGAAAATCATATGTGGTAATTTTTTATTAATTAACTAATCCTACATGGCTCGCCGGAGATCCTAGTCATCTTCCAAAGCACAAACGACGTCGTTTAGCCAATTTTGCGGAGTGACTTTCAGTGCTATAAGTCGTAAATTATGATCGTTTGAGTGCCAAGTTTTTCTGAAAGTGATTACTTAAGTGACATAAGTTGTAAAATGTGATCACTTAAGTGCTATAAGTTTAAGACATCTCAGCTACATCGAGCGAGCAACGTCATTCTCTTTGAACACGTGAAATTGATTTCTTATTTTAAAAAGCCATGTCACTAAATTGTTTGCATTAAAAATTCCTTGTCACTAAATTATTTTAAATAAAAATGCCACGTATTTATTTTAGCAGGAATCTCTCGCTGTTGCTATTTAAGTGATCGTTTTTTTTTTCGATTTGGCACATAAGTGAGCTGCCGAACAATTTTGGCACCAAAGTGAGCGCCGTACACAAATATTTTCACTTGAGTTGTCCTTCTGCCGATTTTTGGCTATACATATGCTCTAAAAAGTCAGAGCAATGGGTTTTTCAAACTGGTAATATGGCCCTCGTAACTTTTCTTGGATCAAAAGTTAAAATGTGTGACGTCCCGGAATTTCAAGGCCTATTATATGAATAATATCGGACTGTTGGAATTTAGTGACATTTGTCGGACGCAGGAATCGTTCTATCTGGAGGACGCTGATCGTCGATTGAAGCGTAGTTAATTGTAGTTCGATTAGATTAGTCGCGCCGTAATTTAGTCTCGCCGAATTCCTTCACGCCCGAGCCAACCTGAACCAAATATTCTGAACCATTCCTTGTCACGACCCGAAAGAAGATCCCCCTAAGGATCGAATTGAGGCTAATGGATTGCCGGGTCCTCCTTTCTGATGGGGACTTCGGCGCGGGCCCTCCCAGGCCCATACCAAATCGCGGCGGGAGTTTATCGGCTTCGACCTTGGTGTGGTCGAGTGATATGTGCTATGTGTGCATGCAATTAGAGTCGCCACCGGTCTTTCTTGGAAGGTAGACCGGATACCTCTCCGAGCGATTGGGAGAGATCGCTCGGTCCTACACAACTAGAGATTCTAGGGCCGGGGATTTGGTTACCCTAGCTTAAGCTAGAGTCCTTTCGGTTACCGTCCGGAATTGATTGTTATCTAACTTGTGAGCACGCGAGGTTTTATCAATTTGACTCCTAATTATGTTCTTGTCAGTCGCTAAGTGTTCATGCAAAATGGTCTTGCGGGGTTCATTTCATGGCATTCTAACTTTTTTGATTTTTATCAAAACGAATTAAAATCAACCAAAGAATTCAAAAGGGATAATAGAGGAAGCATAAGAAAAGCTACGCTAAGGCGGTAAATAAAAACCTGCGACCCTCGGGTATTTAGGTACAAGGCCGGAATACGAAATCCGAGACAGGATCAGGTATACAATAATAAGACCGGATTGGACATCGGTCTCCCTTCAATGCGGGATAAATGCATATCAGTGTTCATCATGCCAAACGATCCAATAAAAGATCAATTTCGGAGTTTTCGTGGTTTTTTTATTTTTTGGGATTTTCTCAGTTTTTCTGATTTTTTTTTTTTTTGCCGACCGGGCGGAACAAGCCCGAAGATACTGAAAAAAAATTGCGCGAAATTTCAGCAAAAGTCTCACTCAAAATCTGGGGTTTTGCTCATTTTCCAAAAAAAAAAAAGAAATTGATTTGGGAAAGTTGACTATTGGGATGTTTTCAAGAGTGGTTATCTTAGAACTCTAATCAAATAGAGGGAAACCGATCATACCACAAGAAATTAGGTATGATCAGGTTTCCAAAAAAAGAAACGGCTCGGGAAATGGTCAACCGAGCACGTCGCAATGGCATCGGGAAAATGGCTCGTTGCAAAGCAACACTTAGCGGAAATCCCAGGCCCTCACTATGCAATTCACCGAGCCAAATTCGAGAGTGATTATCTCGATACAAAAAACTAATCAGGGGAAATCGATCATACCACGTGAAACTAGGTATAATCTAGTTTTCAAAATGATCAACGGCTCGGGAATTGACTAAACGAGCGCGCCGTAATGGTGTCGTGAAGGTGCCCAGTGCACAACCAACACTTAGAAAAATTCCAAGCCTCACTTTGCAGCTCACTAAGGCAAATTCGAGAGAGATTATCTCGATGTTTAAAAATAATCAAGGGAAACCGATCATACCACATGAAACTAGGTATGATCTAGTTTCCAAAAAGATCAATGGCTCGAGAATTGACTAAAGGAACCCACCGTAATGACATTAGGAAAACGGCTACTCGCGAGCCAACACCTAGAACGAAAAAACAACCTCTAGCATAGTAGCTCACTGAGGTGTTTTCAAGTGCAAATATCTTGATGATCCGACACGACTAGAAAACAAGCCACATACCAATGCAAATAACTACATGCCAAGAACGTAACGGGGCCAAAGACACCGGAGAATAATCACGGGAAGGCCATGAAAATCGAGTGCACAGTGGGTGATTCGAACCATTTCCAGCACTTAAGCAAAAATATGCATAACAGATCAGACTATCAGAGCTACTTCCCAACCCCATAGCTTTTTCCACATGCAGAACCGAGAGCCAAAACTCATACCTATGTGTTCTACTACGTACACAGAGCGTGATGAGACCAAGAACAGCCACAAAACATCACGGAAATGCAATGAAAAACGAGCGCAAACTAGAGGGTTTGAACTGTTTTCCACACTTTGTCAAAATTTTCAGATTCGGATCAGACCGACAAGGCAACTTTGGAAGGGCATATCTCACACCTCGTTCATAACTAGGGGCCACACAACATATCAAAACGAAGAACTACATACGTAGAATTCATTTACAAAAATAAATACCATAATATCATGCAAAAAGAGCACGAAAAGTATGCTCAAAGTCGGGAGTTTGAACCAGCCGAGGCATTTTATCGAACACGTTATGTGCATCGTTGAAAAAGTGCACCCGGGGTATTATGAACGAAACTAAAGCATAGGAACACTATAAGGAGGCCACATAAGCTTGAAACAACGATATGGGGTGGTCGGTTTGGCTCCGTTCGACCCGAAAGTCGAACGGAGCCAAACCGGCGAAAACCGAGCACCAAAAACAGGGGTCTCGGGTTCAAACCTGTTCAGTGTGTAAGACGGCGATGGCGGCGGTCGGGAAGGCTCGAAGGTGGTCCGAGGACCTCAGTGGACAGTGGTAGTGTCTCGCCGGGGCTATGGACCCCTCAAGTTCTCTCCTCTCGCTCTCAAACTCTCTCTCGGTTTCTCTCCCTTTCTCCCTTTTTCTCTCTGTTTTTTTTTCTTCTGCCCCCCCCCCCCCTCGAACCCTCTGTTGCCCGAGCTCACCTTCTTCTTATTCCCGAAAACCAAGCCTCCTCGGGACCTTGCACCTCGGAACTCTCTCTTGACTGCTCATAAACGAAAAAAAAAATTCCACCCATGGCTTTCGGCTCCCCTCTCTTCCATGGCATTTGGGGTATCGTTTTGAGCTTCCAAGCTCTCTAGGGGGTAACCGGTAGTTGGGAGCGGCGTCTGGGGAAGAGGAGGAAGCTTGTTTTGGTGTTCTGAGGACTTCGGGCGTGGCGTTGGTTAGAAAGGAAGAGGCGCGTCTTCCCGCTTTGGCCTGCGCTTCTGCTGCGTGTCTTGCTATGACTGTGCAGCTGCTGGTGCTGGGCTGGGTCGACCCGGGTCAATCGGGCCGGGCTTGACCCACCCGATTGATCCGATTCGGCTAAAAACCTCAAATTGGACCCCAAAATGATTAAATTTTTTCGATTAAGCACCAAAATTAGATTCTACATCATGGATTCCATCTAAAAATGACAAGATTGGGCAGAATTTGTTTGAAATTGCGCAAAAACCCCCAAATTCAAAGTTTGACCCGAAAATGAATTTTCAGTAATCCAAAGCCTAAATGACCAAATCAAGCCAAACCACCCCCACCAATGGATTCAAAATGATAAAAAAGCATAGGGTAGGGGTCTTTCCGGGGACTAAATTGAAAATAAAAAATGCAAATAAGTCCTTTTGGCCAAAATTGAACAAATTCTCGAGGAAATGGACCTAATTGCAATTCAAGGCATCAGAGGCAAATGTCATAGCTTAGAAAAAGTAAAAATTGGAATTAAAAAGACTCAAGACATAATTTTTGGCTCAATTTGGGTTTATGTTTGTGAAGGAACATGGTGACCCAGACTGAATTTTTGAGATTTAAAGTGTCCAACGTGAAAAGGGAATTACAATAAAAATATTGGATATTTTTTCATATTGTTTTGGACACTGATGCTATTTTTCGCAATTTTTGGTTATCTTTAAATGAAAAGAAATTCCAAAAATTCAGTAAAAATTCGAAAAAAAAATTTTGCTCAAAATTGGTTCCTTATGCTTGGAAAAGGCTTCCAAAGTTGATTTTACAATTTTATAAAATTTTATGAATTTTCTATTAATTTTCTAAGAAAGAAATGATTAAAATTCAGGTGTCAACAGTCCTAAATCGTCAGATTACCGAAATACCCTCAGATATTATTCATATACGCCAAAAACAATTAATACCGAATGACCGTGGGCCCCCCCTCATAAATGCCAAGTCATATCAACCTTTTTGAATTTTGGCTATTTACAAGTTTGACATTGGACCATTGAAATGACCAAATTTCCCTTAAGACCACTTTCTCTCTCTTCCCTTTTCTCTCTCTTCTCTCTCTCTCTCTTCCTTCCCTCTCTTTCCACGCACGGCAGCCCACCCTCACGTCCATTCCACCATCTTCACTTCATCTTCTTCATCTTCATCTTCACCGTTTCATCATCCCATCTTCATCTTTCACGTCGCCGTGGACCGCCGGCGCCCCTCCGCTCGCGCCGCTGCCGTCCACCGCGCCCCGCCAAGCCGCGTCGTCGCCGTGCCGCGCCTTGCCGAGCCTCCCGTCGTCCAAGCCGCCGTTGTTCGACTGCTGTCCACCGCCCGCCGAGCCTCGCCGTCGTCCGCCGAGCTTCACCGGAGCCACCGAGACCCCGCCTGACCTTGGCCGAAGCTCCGCCGAGCTTGCCGCTCGCTCGTTGAGCTCCGTTGTCGTCATTTGGTCGTCGTCCAGCCGCCGTTCGTCGTCGTCCGGGTGTCGTTTTGGAAATCCAACACCATGGTTGCGTCCGAATCGACGAGGAGAGTCCATAGGGACCGCCGCCGGAATTTTTGCCGCCGCCGACCGTCGCCACAAGTTAATTAATTGCATGTTGTTGTGCCTAGTTTGTGGAGTCTGATTGTGGATCGGACTGAGTGTTGATTGCGCATTAAATGCTGAATGATCACACTAGTGTCGAAATGCCATGTTAAATGGGAATTGAATATTCGCGTGACCAATTGTGATTTTGAGCATGAAAATGGCCGTGGGCTAGGTTTGAGCATTAAATTGACCGTGGGCCAGGTTTGAGTATGAAATTGGCCGTGGGCCAGGTTTGAGCATGAAAATGGCCGTGGGCTAGTTTGAGCATGATGTAAGTGTGATTGCATCAAAATGAAATTTGGCTTGAGAACCGGTTTTAAGTGCGAGGTCACGCAGTGGTTTCACCGTATCACCCTAACGTAACTGGGGGCACAAGCGATACCCTTGTTGGCATGAGTCGCTGCCTAATAAGTCTGTGTGCCGGCGACGTACCGTCCGGGATTCCACGGCTTATTGGTTGCCTGTCAGTCCGTGCCGGCGACGGACCGTCCGGATAACACGGCTGATGAGATGCCGGTCGCAACTTGTGTTGGTCCGTAGTCCCTCCTGGAATTATTCCCGGTGTGCACGCCTTAGGGAATTTGAGGGAGCCATCGGATGCTGTCGCCGTTAACGTTGTGGGACGACGCCCGGTTAATCCGGAAGAGTACTAGCAGCGAGGCTGTGCTTTGGCGAGAGTGGGGTATCTCTTGGCCGGCTGACTGGAACGCGTTTGCTGCATTGTTTATGACGTTGGATGAATGTTCTGGTTGATTGGCTGATTCTTTATTTATTCCCTGCCATGAAATAATTGTCGTATGGCTCCAGGCGAGGTACGTTGCATGTGGTTGTTGTTCTGGATGCTGAGATTAGTTCGCTAGAACTGTTAGATCGTCTGCGTGAATCAACGTCCCAATCGGACTTAGGCGTTGACCCGCTGAGATTCATATCTCATGCGCTTGGCTGATCGCCTTTCAGGTCTTCGAGATGGCCGCGCGGGTTGAGCTGTGGAGGAGTTTTTGGAGGCCGTTTGTTTATAGCTGGTAATGTATGAGTAGTGTATCGGCTGTAGTGCCCCCGACTCGACCCGATATATTTCTGTGGGTCTAAGGGGATCGGTCCAGGAGGGACTTGTGTAAATTATGTTTGTATTGTAAACTAATCAAGCATATAAATAAAAAGGGTTTGGTTTTGTTTGTTGTCTTTCCTATTTATCTATCCCTGTTGCTTGTTGTCCGGGGTTGTTTTCGCTTCCGCATGTGCTTAATCATAAGATAAAAGAAATGGGTCGATGATTTGCCTGGGACATCATCGTTTGACCTGACGATAGGAAGGGGTGTCGCGTGCCCGAGGTTCGGGGCGTGACATCCCTGTTTTGGTATCAGAGCATGGTTTGTGGAGTTATAAGGTGCGTTGGGTTTGGGATAGTCAATAGGATTGAAAATTTATGCTTGTGTTTGCTGTTTGATTGTTGATTGGTAGTAAACCTGAGTTCTCATTACATGTTGCTTTGGACGACCAGGAGTCCTTACGGTCCTGCAGGATGAGCAGCCGTAGTCGGAGAGTGCCCCGAGGTAGGGCAACTCAGGTGGATCCCGAGATGCAGAGGGATCGTGTTCCGGGAGTACCTCCGGAAAGGGTAGCTCCAGTTGTTTCTGAAGCGGTTGAGAACCGTGTTCCTGCAGCTCGCAGAGGCAGAGGAAGGGCCGCCCGAGGACAACCCAGAGTGGGTAGGGTGGATGAACCAGAAGTGCCCGGAGAAGCAGCAGTTCATGTAGATCCTAGAGTGGACGGGATCCTGCAAGCCTTGGAAGCCATGGGTAACCTGATGGGGCAGCAAATGAGGAACCAAGCTGCAGCTGCCATTCCACAGGAGGGTCCGTTAGCTGAAGACGGGATCCGCAGGCCGCAGGCTCATAGATTGGTGGAGCAGTTTATGAAGCTTAAACCGCCGAGGTTTTCGGGAACTGGTGATCCGGAAGCTGCAACCTCATGGATGGTGGATTTGGAGAAGGCCTTTGCCTTGTTAGGATGTTCAGAGGAAGAGAAGGTAACGCTGGCTGTCTACCAACTGCAGGGTAACGCTAGCTCGTGGTGGAAGGCCACGCAAGGGAGTGTGTTTCCCGGAGTGGGGTGCCTTCGTGGAAGCCTTCAACGGAAAGTACTTCTCGGATTGCGCGCAAGAGCAGAAGATGGATGAGTTTCTGCATCTTCGTCCGAATCAGTCATCGGTGGACCAATATGAGGCAAAGTTTGCCGAGCTGTCCAAGTATGCACCGAGGATGGTGGAGAACCCTGAAGATAGGGCAAGGAGGTTCAGAGACGGGTTGAAGCCCGAGATCAAGAGTGTGTTGATGACGTTCAACCTGAGAAACTACAATGAGCAGTATGAGAAAGCTCAGCTGGTGGAAAGGGACATTACTGAAAGGGCGCATCTGGACCGTGGTTCGCTCCGGTTGTGAGGGATAACCGAAGGTTCGGTAAAGGACCAATGATGGGTCATAGGAATCCCATCCCGCCTAACAGGAGGAACTTTGTTGGGAAGTCGACGTTCTGCCCCGGCATTGTGTGCCCGATTTATCGGCAGAAGCATGGGCCTGGCCCGTGCCCAAGGAGGTCAGGTGCATGTTTTGGTTGTGGCAAGTTTGGCCACTGAGTCAAAGATTGTCCTCAGAGACAGATGGGAGGACAGTTGTAGCAGGGAGGTCAGATGCGAGGGAATATTCCGCAGGACTTCCAGAATAGGCCGCCAGTGCAAGGAAGGGTGTATGCTGTCACCCAGGAAGAGGCGAAGGACTCACCGACCGTCTCAGGTACGGTCTTATTGCATAACCAAGTAGCTTATGCATTGTTTGATTCAGGAGCTTCCCACTCCTTTGTTGCTGCTCAATTTGTTAAGATAGCTGGCATGAGTACAGAACTGTTGAGATCAACTGTTACGATATCTACACCGCTTAAGGATAATGTTGTGGCTGCAGTAGGATGTCCTGATTGTAGGCTGGTTGTAGATGGTCATGAGGGAAGAATAAATCTGATTGTGCTAGCTATGTTTGATTTCGATTTGATTGTTGGTATGGACTGGCTCACCGAGCAAAAAGCTGTTTTGGATTGTCATAGTAAGACTATCCTGTTTAACCCATTGAATGGGGTTAGTTTCAAGTTTGTTGGAAATCGAGGGGGAACCTCGATCCCCTTAGTTTCGTCGCTGGAAGCGACTTGGTTGTTGGATGGAGGTTGCCAAGGTTATTTGGTGTCTGTTGTAGATGTGTTGGCTGAGGAGTTAAGGTCGGAGGATATTGTTATAGTGAGGGAGTTCCCTGATGTTTTTCCGAAGTAATTACCTGGATTGCCGCCGAAAAGGGAGATAGAGTTCGTGGTTGAGTTAGCCCCTGGTATGGAGCCAATCTCAAAGGCACCGTATTAGATGGCGTTGTCGGAACTCAAGAAACTGAAGGTACAGATGCAGGAGTTGTTGGATAAAGGATATATCCGTCCAAGTGCATCTCCATGGGGAGCGCCCGTTTTGTTTGTGAGGACGAAGGATGGATCACTTCGTCTGTGCATCGACTACCGTCAGCTCAACCAGGTGACAGTCAAGAACAAGTATCCATTGCCAAGGATTGATGATTTGTTTGACCAACTTCAAGGAGCTTCGGTATTCTCCAAGATCGACCTAAGGACAGGATACCACCAGCTAAGGATCAAAAGGGAGGATGTACCGAAGGCAGCTTTTAGGACGCGTTATGGTCACTATGAATTCACAGTGATGCCGGTTGGTCTAACAAATGCTCCAGCTGCTTTCATGGACTTGATGAATAGGGTATTCAGTGAGTATTTGGACAAATTCGTCATAGTGTTTATTGACGATATCTTAGTGTACTCTAAGAGCCCTGAGGAACATGAGCAACACTTGAGGATAGTGTTAGAGACTCTTCGGAAACACCAGTTGTTTGCTAAGTTTAGCAAGTGCGAATTTTGGCTAGCTCGCGTAGCCTTCCTTGGTCATATAATTTCTGGAGAAGGAATATCAATAGACCCAACTAAGATCGAAGCGGTTATGGATTGGCCGAGACCGACGTCAGTGACAGAAGTTCGGAGCTTCTTGGGTTTAGCAGGCTACTATAGACGCTTCGTGGAAAGATTCTCCGCGATAGCTTTGCCGTTGACGCGTCTGCTGAAGAAGGACGAGAGATTTGAGTGGATAGACAAGTGCGGGCGTAGTTTCCAAGAGCTTAAGCAGAAGCTAACTACGGCTCCTGTTTTGACAATACCGTCTGGTCCTGGAGGATATGAGATTTACAACGATGCTTCCTTCAAGGGCTAGGCTGTGTGCTTATGCAACATGGGAGGGTAGTTGCATACGCTTCTCGTCAGTTGAGACCGCACAAGTTGAATTATCCGACGCACGATCTGGAGTTAGCAGCGATCGTGTTTGCCCTTAAGATCTGGAGACACTACCTGGTAGGAGAAAGGTTCCAAGTCTATACCGACCACCAGAGTTTGAAGTATCTGTTCTCTCAAAAGGAGTTGAACATGAGGCAGCGCCGTTGGATGGAAATCCTTAAAGATTATGACTGCGAGATCTTGTACCATCCGGGAAAGGCCAATAAAGTTGCAGATGCGCTGAGTCGGAAGTCAGCGATTGCCCAGTTGATGGTCCGAGAGTGGCGTCTTCTGGAGGAAGTGCGAGACTCCGAGTTTAAGTTGGAGGTAGGCCGTCTATCGAGATTGATGGCTATATTGAGGATCGAGCCGGAGGTGCAAACGAGGATTAAGATATTGCAATCGACGGATCCTGCCATTCAGAAAATCCTTCAAGAGGGCTCAGAGAAGAGGAACGAAGATTTTCGGGTAGCTGAAGATGGAATATTGAAGTTCAGAGGACGTTTGTGTGTGCCGGCTGATGAGAGCTTTAGAGAAGAAATCTTGTTGGAGGCACATCGTAGCAGCTACAGTGTCCATCCGGGTAGTACGAAGATGTACCAAAATCTAAGGCAATATTTCTGGTGGAGTGGCGTGAAGACGGACATAGCCAAGCATGTGGCGAGATGTCTGACGTGCCAGCAGGTCAAAGCTCAGCATTGTAAGCCCAGAGGGTTGTTACAGCCGCTTGAGATTCCGGAATGGAAGTGGGAGCACATCACGATGGATTTCGTGACAAGTTTGCCGAGGAGCCAAAGAGGCAATGATTCAATTTGGGTTATAGTGGACAGATTGACGAAGTCAGCACATTTCATCCTAGTGAGAAAGGACTTCGCTTTGGACAGGTTGGTAGATTTGTATGTACGTCTGATTGTACGTCTGCATGGTGTACCAGTAACAATCACATCGGACCGTGATCCCAGATTCACATCTACCTTTTGGAAAAGCTTGCAGGCTGCGTTGGGAACCAAGCTACAATTTAGTACGGCTTATCATCCGCAGATGGATGGCCAGTCTGAAAGGACAATTCAGACGCTTAAGGATATATTGCGGGCATGTGTATTGAATTTCAAAGGCAACTGGGAAGGACAGCTTCATTTAGTTGAATTCGCCTACAACAACAGCTATCAACAGAGTATCAAGATGGCGCCTTTCTAAGCGTTGTATGGCAGGCCTTGTAGAACGCCAGTCTATTGGGATGAAGTGGGTGAAAGGAAAATCACCGGTCCTGAGTTAGTACAGCAGTCGTTGGATACAGTGAAAATCATCAAAGAAAGACTGAGAACAGCTTAGAGCCGTCAGAAAAGTTATGCTGACAAACGACGCAGACCGTTGGAATTCTAAGTCGGTGATCATGTCTTTCTGAAGGTGTCGCCTATGAGAGGGACATCTCGTTTCGGCAAGAAAGGAAAGTTAAGCCCGAGGTATGTTGGGCCGTTCGAGATCTTGGAGCGGATTGGAAATCTGGCTTATCGTCTCGCGTTGCCACCGAGACTTGCTCAGGTGCATGACGTATTCCATGTATCTATGTTAAGGAAGTACGAACCGGATCCAGCTCACGTTTTGAGCTTTGAGGAGATCGAAGTGGATGAGAGTGTATCGTACGTGGAACGTCCAATGAGAATCAAAGACCGGAAGGAGCAGGTTCTGCGAAACAAGATAATTCCATTGGTGAAGGTTGTTTGGCAACACCATGGAACCGAGGGAGCGACGTGGGAAAGTGAAGAGTCAATGAAGAGTAGATATCCTTTTCTTTTTGAGGTGGTGTAATATTTTAATTTTGGGGGACGAAATTTCCCAAGGGAAGAAGAGTTGTGACGTCCCGGAATTTCAAGGCCTATTATATGAATAATATCGGACTGTTGGAATTTAGTGACATTTGTCGGATGCAGGAATCGTTCAATCTGGAGGACGTTGATCGCCGATTGAAGCGTAGTTAATTGTAGTTCAATTAGATTAGTCGCGCCGTAATTTAGTCTCGCCGAATTCCTTGGCGCCCGAGCCAACCTGAACCAAATATTCTGAACCAGTCCTAAATCGTCAGATTATCGAAATACCCTTAGATATTATTCATATACGCCAGAAACAATTAATACCGAATGACCGTGGGCCCCGCCTCATAAATGCCAAGTCATATCAACCTTTTCGACTTTTGGCTATTTACAAGTTTGCCATTGGACCATTGAAATGACCAAATTGCCCTTAAGACCACTTTCTCTCTCTTTCCTTTTCTCTCTCTTCCCTTTTCTCTCTCCTCTCTCTCTCTCTTCCTTCCCTCTCTTTCCACGCACGGCAGTCCACCCTCACATCCATTCCACCATCTTCACTTCATCTTCTTCATCTTCATCTTCACCGTTTCATCATCCCATCTTCATCTTTGACGTCGCCGTGGACCGCCGGCGCCCGCCGCTCGCGCCGCCGCCGTCCACCGCCCCCCGCCAAGCCGCGTCGTCGCCGTGCCGCGCCTTGCCGAGCCTCCCGCCGTCCAAGCCGCCGCTATTCGACTGCTGTCCACCGCCCGTCGTCCGCCGAGCTTCACCGGAGCCACCGAGACCCCGCCGGACCTTGGCCAAAGCTCCGCCGAGCTTGCCGCCCGCTCGTTGAGCTCCGTTGTCGCCATTTGGTCACCGTCCAACCGCCGTTCGTCGTCGTCCGGGTGTCGTTTTGGAAATCCGACACCGTGGTTGCGTTCGGATCGACGAGGAGAGTCCGTAGGGACCGCCGTCGGAATTTTTGTCGCCGCCGCCGACCGTCGCCGCCAGTTAATTAGTGAGTCAACCCCTAATCCCTGATTAGGCCGTTAATTGCACTTATTAGGTTAATTAGTTAGTTACCATAATTAATTAGATAGTTACCGCAGTTAATAGATAGTTACCGTGGTTAGATAGTTAACTGTGGTTAGATTAATTAGTTACCATAGTTAAATTAAATAGTTACAATGGTAGATTAATAACTGTTGTGGTTAGTTGAATTAATCGTGGTTATGTGAAATAGTTATCATGATTAATTGCATGTTGTTGTGCCTAGTTTGTGGCGTCTGATTGTGGATCGGACTGAGTGTTGATTGCGCATTAAATGCTGAATGATCACACTAGTGTCGAAATGCCATGTTAAATGGGAATTGAATATTCGCGTGACCAATTGTGATTTTGAGCATGAAAATGGCCGTGGGCTAGGTTTGAGCATTAAATTGGCCGTGGGCCAGGTTTGAGTATGAAATTGGCCGTGGGCCAGGTTTGAGCATGAAAATGGCCGTGGGCTAGTTTGAGCATGATGTAAGTGTGATTGCATCAAAATGAAATTTAGCTTGAGAACCGGTTTTAAGCGCGAGGTCACACAGTGGTTTCACCGTGTCACCCTAACATAACTGGGGGCACAAGCGATACCCTTGTTGGCATGGGTCGCTGCCTAATAAGTCTGTGTGCCGGCGACGTACCGTCCGGGATTCCACGGCTTATTGGTTGCCTGTCAGTCCGTGTCGGCGACGGACCGTCCGGATAACACGGCTGATGAGATGCCGGTCGCAACTTGTGTTGGTTCGTAGTCCCTCCTGGAATTATTCCTGGTGTGCACGCCTTAGGGAATTTGAGGGAGCCATCGGATGCTGTCGCCGTTAACGTTGTGGGACGACGCCCGGTTAATCCGAAAGAGTACTAGCAGCGAGGCTGTGCTTTGGCGAGAGTGGGGTATCTCTTGGCCGGCTGACCGGAACGTGTTTGTTGCATTGTTTATGACGTTGGCTGAATGTTCTGGTTGATTGGCTGATTCTTTATTTATTCCCTGCCATGAAATAATTGTCGTATGGCTCCAGGCGAGGTACGTTGCATGTGGTTGTTGTTCTGGATGCTGAGATTAGTTCGCTAGAACTGTTAGATCATCTGCGTGAATCAACGTCCTAATCAGACTTAGGCGTTGACCCGTTGAGATTCATATCTCATGCGCTTGGCTGATCGCCTTTCAGATCTTCGAGATGGCCGCGCGGGTTGAGCTGTGGAGGAGTTTTTGGAGGCCGTTTGTTTATAGCTGGTAATGTAGGAGTAGTGTATCGGCTGTAGTGCGCCCTGACCCAACCCGATATCTTTTTTGTGGGTCTAAGGGGATCGGTCCAAGAGGGACTTGTGTAAATTATGTTTGTATTGTAAACTAATCAAGCATATAAATAAAAAGGGTTTGTTGTTGTTTGTTGTCTTTCCTATTTGTCTATCCTTGTTGCTTGTTGTCCGGGGTTGTTTTCGCTTCCGCATGTGCTTAATCATAAGATAAAAGAAATGGGTCGATGATCTGCCTGGGACATCATCCTTTGACCTAACGATAGGAAGGGGTGTCGCGTGCCCGGGGTTCGGGGCGTGACAAAATGGGTTTCCGCTTTCAAAATTCTCGAATTACAATTCATTTCCTATAATTGTCACAATCCTTCTCAATGCGATCGGGGAAACAGGTTAGAGGTAATGCCCAAAAAGGCTGCAAATGGCCCTTCATTAGGCACAAGTTCTCCCAAGCCCTTACTTCGTGCGACGTTGGATTTCATTTTAAGTTCGATTTAGCCTATGAATATTTTATGTGAAATAGGAGTCGCCACTAGCTTATTGGGGTCGGCTATGAATATTATACTTAATTTTATTCTTATTATATCTAAGGCTAGAGCAAGATCTCCATTGGAGTCCTATATTACCGTCTCAAGAGGGTGAATTAATTTAATTAACTCCCCCGCAATTAAGAAAAAAAAATTCCACATTCTATATGAACTCATTTCATGGTATGAACTCATTCCTAACTTTATTTTTTTCCAAGGAGAAGAATGTCATTTCGTATTTTGAAGCTACACATTTCTAAGTCGTGAAAGACTTCGTGACCTTGAAAGTCCAACGTTATTGTCGGCCGGTTCCGGAGGATGACCGGGAAAGAAAATTTTGTTTACCAAGAAGATCTTCTCTTTTTATATATTTTGATGTTATGTCACATATGACATAGATGAAGGAAACCACGTTAAGATTCCGTTTATTTCGGGAAAAATGTGGCATTTTTGGAAAATGTTTTTCAGGAAGCTATTTTTCAGGAAAATGACGAGGAAGGAAAGGTATCTTAATGGAGGGTCCATATAAAATTGGATAGGCCCAGCTCTACCTGAATTTTCCCATTCTAAATACACAAAAATTGAAGTATAATATTCTCATTGTTAATCATTTCGAATTGAAAATAAGAATGAACTATGTTCGGACCAAGTATCAAGTGGGACTCGCCGAAAGAGTTTAATGGATCACCTGTCGGATCCTTCGTGATCGGAAAGAAAAGCGATGCTCATTTTATCAGCAATAATTACTTCGTACATATCTAAAAACTTGTCTTTAACTTCAGAATTTGTATTGAACTATTTCTTGTGCGTTAAAACTTCAATATTGAAATACTTCGTGTACATTAAAATTGCACTGCATTCGATCAGATAGGAAGATTTAGTAGGTTCTATAGTACACTAGTGCATGGTCACGATATTGCACAATATGAAACGATACATTAGTACTTTTAAAGATAAGTGACACTAATAGTACATAAATTTTGGCCTAATGTCCCATGACATCCCTGAACTTGATCAATGATATGTATGTATATGAGGGAAGATATAGATATTATCTAAAAATTATTATGCAAAATGGTATCGTATCCCTAACTTATAGAAGAAAAATAATGCAAATTTAATGAGCGAAGATATAGATATTATGGAGGGACTAAGCGAAAATTTTAATAATGATCGACGTAACATTATTACACTGGCAAAACAAAATAAAAAGACTGCAATAGAAATTGTTGAGTGTACAACCAGAGTATCTATGTATGAGCTCTAAAAGATTTTAAGATCGTGTTAGTTGAGGGGTTGGAGGCGAATAAGAAGACCATTGGCAGGGACAGGTGAGGGATTGTAGATGATCTTTTCATCTGGAATGGCCTTCTCGAGTTTGAATTTGGTCACGAGATTATGGATGAAAACGAGTATTTCAAGCCGAGCATACTCTTTTCCAGGGCACATGCGAGGTCCGCCTCCAAAGGGCACATAGGTGAAAGGTGCAGGTCCATTGCCTTCGAATCTCGAGGGATCAAATTTCTCAGGATCGGGGAAGTACTTGGGATTCTTGTGAGTCGTATAAACCGTCCAAAATGTCTGTAAGAAAATGCATATCATCATTGCTTGAGGATTGTCTATTGACTCATTAAAAAACCATGTCGAAAAGAGGGTCGTAAGTAAACAATTACCTTCCATCCTTTTGGAATTGTGTAGCCGGCAAAAGTAAAGTCAGTAATTGCCTCTCTGAATGACCCTTGTGCAGGTGGAGTTAGCCTCATCGACTCACAAG
Source organism: Lenwebbia sp. NSW1173648 (assembly GCA_029784005.1). Classification (NCBI taxonomy): domain Eukaryota; kingdom Viridiplantae; phylum Streptophyta; class Magnoliopsida; order Myrtales; family Myrtaceae; genus Lenwebbia; species Lenwebbia sp. NSW1173648. The sequence continues at coordinate 8,714,242 of JARCGZ010000005.1, forward strand.
CCACGTTCCAAGAGTACTTCATCTTCTGAATATCATCCCAGTTTAGTAATTCACCCGGGGCTTTAGACTTTGCAATCTCCATTTGCTCTGTTCACGTGAAGCAAGTGAGTTAAATATATGCAAACTACATTCAAAAAGGCATATTCATGTTGTCATCTTTTGTCTATGGAAATATGAATAGGACAGTTACCTTTGAAAACTTTCTCATAGATGTGGGGCAATGAAGCTAGATAGTTCACTATTACTGTGATAGACGTACTGGTGGTGTCGTGACTTGCAATGAGCAGTCCAATGATCTTGTTGGACACATCCATTTCGTAATAAACACTACCGTCGTCATCTGCTTCGGTTAGCAATCGAGACAACAAGTCCCTCGCGTTCGTATCTTTTCCCTCCGAAATCTCCTGCTTCCTTTGTCTAATAATGTTGAGAAGCTCTTGCCTTATTACTTTTCCTCCTTCAACTGCTCTGTTGAATGGCGTGCCAGGAACATTGATAGGCACCGAAGTGAATCCCGGAGCAATACGAGCAAATGGGTCGGCGAATTTCGACACGACGTTAGGGTCCTTGATGTTCATGAACAAGCGACACGCCAAAGCGAAGGTGTAGTTCTTTGTCAAAGGAAACACCTTCACTTCCTTATAAGGAGACCAGTCACTCTCCATGTGATCCCTAGTCATGGAGTCCATGATAGGTATGTAACATTGGAGAGCCTCTGGTTTCAAAAACTCCGGCAAGAAGCTGCGCATTTTCTTGGGGTCATCCTTGTTGAACTTCTCCATGGTTTCGGGGAAGATGGTGACCTTCTTCATGGAAGTGGGCCACCAGGTGGTGATGTACTTGTTCTGGCCAGAGAACAAGAACTTGTTGCCCGCAGCGCCGCAGAAGACAGCCATGTCTTCCCCGAGCAGCGAGGTACGGAAGACCTCCGGGGAGTACTTGGCCGTGCGGTCATTTATGAACTTCTCGGGGCAGCCGCTCTTCGCTGCGCCGACGAAAGCCATGGACTCGCCGAGGATGGGCCATCCCTTTTTGCCAGGCGGCAGGTTAGGGACGGAGGATTTCTTTCGGAAGACGAGGAAGAGAAGGTAAAGAGAGATGTAGATGATGGAAAGGTAAAGAAACAGCTGGGAATAGAAATCCATCTTCTTCTTCTTCTCCTTCTTCTTCTCAGAATGCAAACACTGATAGTGAGAAGAGAGAAGATGGGTAAGGTCGAGAGGATGGAGAAAAACCACCAGATTGGGGTCATATATATAGGATAGGATGGGAATTGAGGTCACCACGCATTTGGTCTATTTTGACGGATTTTTCCAATACAAAATATATCTCTAGAGTAGAGGGGAAGGTGCGTGCTTTGACCGCTTGTGCATTTAATGTGAGTTCCGTAGTTGCCCATATCAAAGTTCTAGAATAGGGGTTCCGGTCATCGACGTGCTATATCTATATCAAAGTTGGAAGAAGAGGGGTTCCGGTCACCAATCTTGACTTTGATTCTACAATGTACATCCTTAAAAGTGTGGCAATGTCCGAAGACACGATTCGATATTTATCAACTAAGGTGACATTGCCTAGACCAACTGTAATTCTTCAGGTCAAGGTCTGCAGGAATCTTTGAATTGAATATATATGATTACAATTTTGACCCAAAAAATAAAAAAAAAATTAATTGCTATTTTATGGTTAATTCGTCTATTGACTAGACCAACTTAACTAATGAGTTACCCCTTAAATCTCTCCAAGGATCTCTCGGTAAATAAAAATATATTTCATCCATTATTTATGTAATTTCTATCATTTAAACAATCTAAATTCTCATATATCCTGTCTCTGTGAATTAATTTATATCTCTTCCGTCTTTTTTCTTCCACATGCATGGGCGCCCATGGTAACACTTCTGCTCTAGAAATTAACTTTTGTCTAGAAGTTGATTTTTCTACTTTTTGAGAGAAGTAATTTTTTTTTACTTTTTCAAGTTGCTCCAAAAATATTTCTGGAGCAAAAATATGCTTTAGAAGTAGAAAATTGAAGTTGCGTAGCTAAATGGATTTCTGCTCCAGAAATTACGTTATCAAACGGATTTCTGCTCCATAAGAATTGTCATGCGCGCCCAAAATTGCTTTGCTCGCCATTCGTGATTTCTGCAAGTCTATACAATTTGTTTTCTTCCGTTATGGGCTTGGAATAATTAAAAAGAAGAAACAAACCATTCCCATCAGAAGTTCCTTCATCCATGGTTCTGGCTCAAACTGTGGAGTGTGGATGCAGTCAATCAACGAGTCCGAAATGCCCGGCTCGAGTCGTCTTACTTGGTGGTCCATGTCTATTCAGTACTTTCTTTTTTGTTTTATATGATTAAGTTAAAAATTATAATATCTCAACCATCTCGAAATAATAACTATTGGAGCCAAATCCAAGTGAAAAGTAATACGTATCACATCATCCTAATACAGTATCTAAAATCTCCCAATGGACGTATATTTTACTTGAATTTTTCATCGACAGCATTGTAGCTGCATTAGCTCAATAGGTAAATATGGAGTTTGCTGTATCGCTTGTGGGACGTGGAAATCTTCGAGTGCTTCGATTCAATGCAAATCGGTCCAGTACGATTCCGCTTCTTGCCCTTTTCCCCTCTTAAATCGAAAAGAAATTAGGAAAATATTAAGTCCTCCAGTGTTGCCATAGTAGGTTGGACATCGGAGGGTTTTTAACTCAAGAACCGGAAGTCACTTGTCCACCGACAAGTAGGAACATGTGAAATAATAATAATAATAATAATTTGGACGAGTCCTTTTAACTTGACCTAGAAACGTCAATTTACATGGACCACCAAGTAGGACGACTCGTGCCGATGACTAACGACTAATAACTTATTATTTATAAGAACATGACGTAGTTGACTAACTGATGCCCCTCCTGTCGTCAGCCGATGACTAAAGTTGCAGTATCTCGAACACGGCACACATGTTTCAGATCCATGTAAATTGAGTTCGAAGTTGTTGTTGGCTTGACCTTGACTTTGTCATGGTCCTACTAGGTGGCTCTAGGTAAATATTTCTAACTGCGGAACTTATTATGAAATGAAAAGAATAGAAAAGGATTAACAGAAAGAAAAGCAACGACTGGAGTGAGAGAGTCCGAGTCGAAAAGAGGATTCCTCACTTCTTTCTCTCATTCAAAATCGTGCATGAGACTTTCATCTCGCACGGTTCCTAAGTGATAAAAGAAAGAAGAACTCATCTTCTTTCTTTTTTGATTACCTTCCTCGCATATGTATAAGACCGAATCCATTCGATTTCTAAAAAGGATTACTAATCCTTAACTTTTCGAGGAATCCTTCATCGGTGGTTGTGAATGACTGATTTTTTTTCAATCTTTTCGACCTTGGTTCCGTAGGAGCCAGTCAGAAAGATTGAGAAATAGAACCATCTGATTTGATTCGTTCTCAATAGCCATGAGATGATCATCTTAGGGTGATCCTTTTGTCGACGGATGCTCCTATTACACTCGTAGTCTCTGAAGGATGAGAACCAACTATGTAGCATCTGTTGTCGTTATTCTTAGGCTAAGTTCGTACAGAAAGACATGTGAACAAATGACTAACCTGCAGCCAATGCGAAATAGAAATCAGAATATTGATCCGAGCCCAACGAAAGTCGTTGTGTCCTTAAGACGAATTTGCCCCATCAATCTGTACCCGAGGACGTCGGACAATTGTCTCCCAGGATAGAACGGATCGCGTTCCTTTGAAGCGGTACGTCTTCAAAGGACTCCTTCGAACGCAAATTTGCAGAACAATCACACAAATGAAGATGAGCAATGATGTGTGAAAAATGTCAATAGTTTTGAAAGTGACGGTCGCTCTTTGTATTTATAGACAATGAAGTGAAGAGTCGCGAAGCAGAACATGTCTATTGATGAAGGGATGCGAACCAAAGAAAACTGTTCTTGTTCTGTTCGAACAGACACGTTCGTTCGCTTTATTCCGAATGAACATGCATGTTCGTCGGTCTAACATGTCTATTCGCTCAACACCGAACAATCATATCTGTTCGGATGAAAAGAATGTCCAACATGTCTATTCAAATCGTGTCCCTTCAATTTAAAAAGAATAGAATAAAAAAAATTGATTGAATTAAATAAACGCGCGGACCCGGGCCCGGCCCGGCCCGGCCGGCCGGCGGCGGCGGCGCGCGCGCGCGCGGACCGATCCACCTTTGCGTAGGTCCTCCCCCGTCCACAAAAGTGCGGTGCCCCTTGGGGCCCAAACCCATTTGTGAAGTTCCAATATTTAAACCCATCCACCATCTACTCTTTTTCCTATGTGGGACTCTCCCTCTTTCATTTCTCATTCACTTCCCATGGGATTATTCATCAAATCCCAACAATCCCCCACATGAATGAGATGTTCAGATATCACGACTCTTCGTGTATGCTTGAAATGCAATGTGCGATTATTCCATGAGAGAACGTTGCATCAGGATAAGTAGTCTGAGACTTTGAACTTTCCCTAGTGAAACCTATCGGGATTACTCGGTCAATCAGTAGACTTGATGTCTTTGAACTGTCGATCTTTGGTGTAAGCCTAGACAATAGAAATCACACAACTGTCTCTCGAACAAAGTTGGTTCTCACTGTTGTGTTCGTTTTGGCCATGAACACCGCCTGGTCTCATGAGTGTTTTAGAGAATTCGGCCTTTTCAATTCTCATAGAAGCGGCCCTCACTTCACACTCACATAGGTGATTTCTGAATATATAGTATATCACATACTCAATTCAGAATCATTAAAAGATTTCGCTTAACCTTCACATATTCGTACTGTCTTCATCTAGGAATGAGTAATAAATTACAGTATTCTTCACAGTCTTCATAACTTAGTTGTCCCTTGGAACCTAGATCTTGGGATCTCCAGTCAACTAGGTAGGGTATCCGCTATGACGGCTTATTTATAGGCCTTAAACCCATTCCTTTCGATGTTTTCACAACCATCTCTCTAGGTAAGCCTTTTGTTAATGGATCCGCAACATTATCTTTTGACTTCACATAGTCAATCGTGATAATTCCACTAGAAAGAAGTTGTCTTACAGTGTCATGTCTTCGACGTATGTGTCGAGACTTACCGTTATACATGACATTCCTCGCCCTTCCTATTGCCGCTTGGCTATCACAATGAATGCATATAGCCGGCACTGGTTTAGGCCAATTAGGAATATCTTCCAAGAAATTTCGAAGCCACTCTGCTTCTTCACCGGTTTTATCCAAAGCTATAAATTCTGATTCCATAGTAGATCTAGCAATACAAGTTTGTTTGGATGATTTCCATGACACTGCTGCCCCACCAAGTGTGAATACATATCCACTTGTCGATTTTGTCTCTTTAGTGCCGGTTATCCAATTTGCATCACAGTATCCTTCAAGTACCGCTGGATATTCTGTGTAATGCAAAGCATAATCTTGAGTATGCTTTAAGTAGCCCAATACATGTTTCATAGCTTTCCAATGATTTTCATTTGGACTAACTGTAAATCGACTTAGCTTCCTGACCGCACAAGCTATGTCCAGCCTAGTACAGTTCATGACATACATTAAACTGCCTAGTATACTGGCATACTCATTTTGAGCCTTACTTTCACCAGTATTCTTTGAAAGATGTAAATTAACATTTATCGGTGTACTTACTGGTGATATGCCTAGATTCTTTCTTTTTCCAAGAATCTGCTCAATGTAATGGGATTGAGATAGAGATAGTCCTTCAGACGTTTTACGGATTTTAATTCCTAAAATGACATCTGCGATCCCCATATCTTTCATATCAAATTTACTTGCGAGCAAGCATTTGATCTTCTTGATAATCTCACTATCACTGCCCATTATAAGCATGTCGTCTACATATAGACATAAAATGGCAAAGCTATTATGAGTGTTCTTAACGTAAACACATTTATCGCACTCATTAATCTTAAAACCATTTGACAACATAACTTTGTCGAATTTAGCATGCCATTGTTTTGGTGCTTGTTTCAAGCCATATAGTGACTTGATAGCCGACATACTTTATTCTCTTGTCCTGGAACAATGAACCCTTCAGGTTGCTCTAAATATATTTCTTCTTCTAGATCTCCATTTAGAAAAGCTATTTTGACATCCATTTGATGAATTTCAAGTCTATACAAGGCTGCTATAGCAATTAACATTCGTATAGATGTAATTCTCGTGACAGGTGAATAAGTATCAAAATAATCCAGACCTTCACGTTGTCTATAGCCTTTTACGACAAGCCTAGCCTTATACTTATCAATAGAACCATCTGCTTTCATTTTCCTCTTAAATATCCACTTACATTGTAATGGTTTATTACCAGGAGGAAGGTCAACCAATTCCCAAGTATGGTTTGACAAGATGGATTCAACTTCACTATTGATAGCTTCTTTCCAGAGCGGGGCTTCTGGGGATGTCACGGCTTCCTTATATGTCCGAGGTTCGTTCTCTAACAAATATGTCAGAAACTCAGGTCCAAAAAACGTAGAAGTCTTTTGCCTTTTACTACGTCTAGGTTCATCCTCCATTGGATCACTTCTAGATGTAGTATCTCGAGGCCTCTTATTATTATCAATTGGTTCATATACTATGTTATACGGAAATATATTTTCAAAGAACGAAGCGTCCCTTGATTCAATTACCGTATTAACATGTATATCTGGGATCTCTGATTTGTGAACAAGAAATCGATATGCATTGCTATTCTGAGCATATCCAATAAAAACACAGTCAACAGTTTTCGGTCCTATCTTAACCTTTTTAGGTTTAGGAATTGCAACCTTAGCCAAACACCCCCACACTTTGAGATAATTCAGGTTAGGCATTCTGCCTTTCCATTTCTCATAGGGAGTTTGTTGTGTCTTTTTGTGGGGTACTCTATTTAAAATAAAATTTGCTGTCAAGACAGCTTCCTCCCACAAATTCTGCGGTAAACCAGAACTGTTCAACAATGCATTCATTGTTTCCTTTAGGGATCGATTTTTCCTTTCCGCCACACCATTCGATTGCGGTGTATAAGGAGCGGTAAATTGGTGAACAATACCGAACTCGGTACAAATTTCCCCAAAAGGAAATTCATATTCATTTCCTCTATCACTTCTTATTACTTTTATTTTCTTATTTAACTGATTTTCAACTTCAGACTTATAAGTTCTAAAGGCATTCACAGCTTCATCTTTACTGCTAAGTAAATAAATATAACAGTACCTCGAACAGTCATCTATAAACGTGATAAAATACTTCTTACCACCTTTGGAAGGTACTGTTTTCATATCACAAATGTCTATATGTATTAAATCTAAAGGTTCTGAGACTCTATTAACTACTGAGTTAAAATGAGGCTTAGAAAACTTAGATTCAACACACACTTGGCACTTTTCACTTGGACAGTCAAACTTTGGTAATAGTCCCATACTAATTAATTTCTTTATTGACTTATAATTAACATGTCCTAGTCTAGCATGCCAAATATTAGGAGACTCAAGCACATAAGTAGAGGCAACTTTATTCATATCATCCTTGGTTACAACAGTCATTACATTCAGCTTGAACAAACCATCACTCAGATAACCCTTTCCTACATACATCTCATTTTTGGAGAGTACAAACTTATCAAATACAAAAATCAACTTGAAGCTATTCTTGCTAAGGAGAGATCCGGACACCAAATTCTTGCGAACGTCTGGCACATGAAGAACATTGTTCAGTGTCACGATTTTTCCAGATGTCATCTTTAGAGCAATTTTCCCAACACCTTCAACTTTAGAGGTCGATGAATTACCCATATAGAGTTTTTCATCACCCCCCACAGTTGTGTAGGACAAGAACATCGATCTGTTTGCACAGATATGACGAGTTGCTCCAGTATCAATCCACCACTCCTTGGGGTTTCCCACCATGTTGCACTCGGATATCATAGCAGACAGATTGATATCATCAACACCATTGGAAATCTCTTCCACCATATTTGCCTGAGTTTTCTGTCTTTTCTTCGCTCTGCAGTCTTTGGCTCGATGTCCAGACTTTCCACAATTAAAGCATTTGCCGACGAACTTCTTCAGGCCTTGGGTGAATCCCTCTCCAGACTTATTAGGCATTTTCCTTTTCTTGTTGGGTTTTGATCCTTCTTCAACAACGTTGGCCCTTGAAACCTCTAGGTTCTTGCCAACTTTCTTCTCAGAGAGCCTATTGTCTTCCTCAATCCTCAACCGAACAATCAAGTCTTCAAGTGACAACTCCTTTCTCTTGTGTTTGAGATAATTTTTGAAATCTCTCCAGGACGGTGGCAGTTTTTCAATGAATGCAGCCACTTGAAATGCTCACTTAGAGTCATTCCTTCAGCATGAATATCATGCATAATCACTTGAAGCTCTTGAATCTGACTTAAGACGGTCTTTGAATCAACCATCTTGAAGTCCAGAAATTTACCGACAATGAATTTCTTCAGTCCGGCATCTTCAGTTTTATATTTCTTGTCCAGACTCTCCCATAACTCCTTAGCCGTTTTCAGCGGACTATAGACGTTATAGAGAGTATTGTCCAGACCATTGAGGACATAGTTGCGACATAGGAAGTCAGAATGCTTCCATGCATCCACAGCAGCAACCTTTTCCTTATTAGTCTCTCCATTGTCCAATTTAGGACCATCCTCATTGAGGAATCTAGCCAAGTTCAAGGTCGTGAGATAGAACAACATCTTTTGTTGCCATCTCATAAAATCCGTACCATTGAACTTTTCTGGCTTTTCTCAATGATTCGGAATAGGGGTGATCGGAGTCGAAGTCGAAGCCATTTCTATGGAAAATAAAGTTTAATAATGAAAACGACGAAGATTAGCACAAAAGCCTAACCGAACACTTTCTTCAAATCGTAAACAGTATACGAAATGAACAACTACACAGAATACTCACAATATTCACGAGAAAAAAAAAATACGTTTATCTCGGAAAAACAACTCTTATAAACGATACGATAGAAGTTCGAAAAAGATCATTGAACGAACGAAGGACAGATTGTTCACAACAACATAAAATACGAACTAAGCGCAAAAACAAGAAGTATAACGAACTTCGTCTTAAGATTGTTGTCGTTATTCTTAGGCTAAGTTCATACAGAAAGACATGTGAACAAATGACTAACCTGCAGCCAACGCGAAATAGAAATCAGAATATTGATCCGAGCCCAACGAAAGTCGTTGTGTCCTTAAGACGAATTTGCCCCCTCAATCTGTACCCGAGGACGTCGGACAATTGTCTCCCAGGATAGAACGGATCGCGTTCCTTTGAAGCGGTACGTCTTCAAAGGACTCTTTCGAATGCAAATTTGCAGAACAATCGCACAAATGAAGATGAGCAATGATGTGTGAAAAATGTCAGTAGTTTTGAAAGTGACGGTCGCTCTTTGTATTTATAGACAATGAAGTGAAGAGTCGCGAAGCAGAACATGTCTATTGATGAAGGGATGCGAACCAAAGAAAACTGTTCTTGTTCTGTTCGAACAGACACGTTCGTTCGCTTTATTCCGAATGAACATGCATGTTCGTCGGTCTAACATGTCTATTCGCTCAACACCGAACAATCATATCTGTTCGGATGAAAAGAATGTCCAACATGTCTATTCAAATCGTGTCCCTTCAATTTAAAAAGAATAGAATAAAAAAAATTGATTGAATTAAATAAACGCGCGGACCCGGGCCCGGCCCGGCCCGGCCGGCCGGCGGCGGCGGCGCGCGCGCGCGCGGACCGATCCACCTTTGCGTAGGTCCTCCCCCGTCCACAAAAGTGCGGTGCCCCTTGGGGCCCAAACCCATTTGTGAAGTTCCAATATTTAAACCCATCCACCATCTACTCTTTTTCCTATGTGGGACTCTCCCTCTTTCATTTCTCATTCACTTCCCATGGGATTATTCATCAAATCCCAACAGTTAGTCCGATCCTTTATAGGAACTACCCGTAATAACGAACTTGCAAAATGGATCTGTTTATCATAAAGAGATTCATTGTTCCTGACCTTGCTTTACCTTAATTGTTATTTGAACAAGTAAAAGTTATGTCTTGGTCCGAGTGGGGATAGCATTTCTCTTCTGCATGTCCATGGAGTTTTGAAAATTCCAAACATATTGCAAAATGAATCAATGAACGATTGACTAAAGCCACGTGATGTAAATATTGTGACTAGGGAACGGATTAAACCACTATAGCCAATGATCATAATGTGATTGGCCCCTATTATGGTTGCATCACGTGACTAGAATTATTTTTCCATTGACACTCAAAATAATCTATCTGTCGACACACGTGAGAGGAAGATACCGAAGCACAGTGCCCAGATAAAAAGAGGCCATGCGTAGAGCACGTGAGGACTTCTATAAAGATCAAGAAGGAAATATTGAACAGGCTATCGACACCAATGTAGGTTGATGATGTTAGTATTCGGCGCACAATCAAGTCGAAGTAAAACGTAAAGTGAGAAAGAGAAATCGAGACACGAGATTTTATCCTGGTTCACCCTTAAACTAGGACTACGTCCAGCAGAGGATTTCACTATAATTAGCACCTCGCACCTCTCGTTACATCACTCAATTACAAGTGAAAAAGAGTATATATATACCAGTAGCTATTCATGAGCCCAAACCCAAATTACTAATGAAAATTTACGGGCTTAAATTGTAAAAGCCCTCTGGTGTCAAGGGAGCACTGCCCCCTTGAGACCCCCGCCGGGGCGACTCCTCCGGACCCCCGCCCGCTCAGTGTGGAGCAGGACCTACGTGCTTTCCTATCGTAGGGGAGTATGAACTACACCCCAACAGATGTCACGTGTCCAAGTTAATGATATATATATTAAAGATGGACAAAACAACTATAAAATTGGAGCCAATGAGAAATGACCCCGCCAAGCATCCAAATGTTTTCCAAGGGCGCACCAGAGAAGATGAATATTTGCCTATGAATACTTGGCGGGAGAACGGTTATCGATAGTTATCTGAGCGTTAAAATAGCCTCCTGAAGATACGGAGACCGTGAGTATAGCTCACATGAACAAAGGAAGAAGGGAGTTGAACCAATACAAGCAATCCTGAGGTAATCGACTGACTCGAGTATTGGAACAATCTCCTAAAGGCTCGGCTCAAAAGGGATTAAAAAGAGGAAAACGTGGGCACGATTTATCCAAACAATAAGAGAAGAGGACCGGACCGATATAAAGCTAGTCGGCAGTTATATAGAGCTGCACGCGAGACTAAGCAATTACCCAAAGACTTGGTCAAATGAGTTCGTGGGAAATGGTGAACATGGAAGCTATCGACGCGCCAAAAGCTATAACCATCAAAGGCCAGTTACCTACTCAACTATTATAAATACCATCAAGCATCTACAGAAGAGCCCCCCGAACAAATCAACAAAATTTGTCATATCTTTTCTTATTGCACTACACTTTTTTTTTTAGTTATAGCTTTCAGATTCTCGTCGTCGAGTCAAACTCCGGCGTTTGTCTTTATCTTAGATTCTGCTCCATCGAGTCAAACTCCAATGTAACGTCGAAGCATATTCAAGGCTCTGTCGTCGAGTCAAACTCCGACATAGTTTTGGGTGCGTTTGGCTCTTTATTTTGGTAGGAGTTCTGCATGTTCAACCATTCTGTTGAGTTAAACTCTGGTTTGGTCTAAGCCTGTATAATTCCTTTCAAGTTTGTGTATCGATTTCTCTTAAGTTGTACCTACTAAGCCTATCTGTTGAGTCAAACTCTGGTTGGGTTTATGTTTGTGCGATTATATTGGAATCTTTGCATAATTCACGTGCTGATTTTCTGACTATCTGGATCTCTCCTGTCCGGAATCACCACATGGACCTTTATCACATTTAAAAGCCGAAGAACTAATTTCGGTGAAAGATATTTTGTCGCAAAAAAATTCCAGCGAAACACTTGTACATCATGAATTCGCGGAAATACAAAGGTACATAAATTTATATCTTTAGGCAGGCTTAGCTATTACCTTTAAAAATGGCAAAATAGGATTAAACTCACAAAACAGGTATTCTGACGCAAATAATCTCTCACCGACGAGAATTTAGAGAAATCTCTTTCTGTATTATCGAGATAGTAATCAAACCTGTATGAAAAGTCGAAAAGAACAAATAAGTGCTCTACGAACAACTAACAAACGATTTTAACCGCTCATGTCAGCGCAGTTGGCTTGGCCATTGGGGTATTTCAAGCTCAGGAATTGAATGCCACTCCTTCAAATACTACCATGCATGCATACCGCTCTGAATAAGAGTTACCTGCACGGGCCAATTGCATGGACTCAGCTATGGGGCTCACAGGGTGTGCGCGTACTCCTGAACAATCATAAAGCAATCTCCAAATCTTGGGTGGCATGAGAAAACCCAAAAATAATCCTAAGCAATAGAGAAGTTTCGAAAAATTAACATAAGTCTAAAATAACAGGGAAAAATAGACAATGTAGAAAATCACCGCTTGTTGCCAACAGTATAGAGCTTGGAATGAGTTTTCTGAATTGGTATTTTATGTTGGGTGATATTGGGCCTCTCTCACCCCCAAAAGTTAACTCAAAGGATGAGACTTTTCAACTGACCATCGGACCACTTGCATGGACTTTAATCAATTATGGGACTCACAGGGTGTGCGCGTACTCCTGAACAATCATAGGGTGTTTTCCAAATCTTGGGTGGCATGAAAAAACCCAAAAATAATCCTAAACAATAGAGAAGTTTGGAAAAGCGTTTGAAAAGTAGGGGGTGAGGGCTAGTTAGGGCAAATCAAGGATAAATGGATGCTTTTAGCTGTGAAATGTGAGTAACGATTGGTGTCTTTGGCTTCTTTTTGTGTATTTGTTATTTTTTTTTATTAATTTCTATTTTGGAGGGAAATGGAATTTGTCATTGCGATAGAAATGATGGATCGTTGTTTTTACTGTAAATTCATGCTAAGCTTTTTTTATTATTTATTTATTTATGAAATTATAAAAATAATAATTTATCAAGTACATATAAAAATATATATTTAATACACAACGTGTCCCAACGTGTCGAAATTCTCTATTTTTTCAGAAATCACGTGTCGGCGTGTCGTGTCGTGTCGTGTCGTGTCAGTGCAACATAGCCTGATAGTAGTTTACAATCAATAACACCTTCACCAATGGATGTTAATCGGCATCATTTCACATCAAGATGCACAAGATGAAAGGGTCATTCGAGAGACTTGGTAGATGACAACAGTCCTAACTTTTTTACGGTGACTCGCAGTTTCTTTTTCACAATGACTCGCATGTTTCTTCTTTGCACAAGATGCACGTTGCCTCAGAGTAGAAATTCCCCATAAATATCAATATTCAAAGCAAAAAGAAATGAGAAATGAGGACCTTGTAAAACATTCTAGACGCCGCCCCCCCCCCCCCCCCCCCCCCCCCAAAGCATAGAAGATGGCCCGCTACGTGGCAAGAGCCGACTAATTCCCCACAAATTTGGAGCCAAGTCTTCTCGGACTTCTAACTTCAGTCATCTTTGGCAATCAACAAGACAACTAGAATCGACCGTTTTTTCGAAATCGACAGGAGAAAGAACGAACCAACCCCTATTCAATGAACTTGAAAAGAAAGAACAAAATTAGCAGCTATATTGGATCAAAGTCAAAGGGGTGGTGGCCCTAGTTTGGGAAAGCAGTTGGGAAGATGACATCATTCTCAGGGGGAAGGGGCCACGGCGCAACGACCAGGGATTCGTGTGGAGGAGTTTTGAGCGGGATCTCCCATCGAGTCGAGGTAGGAACATGCCGAGAAGCTGTGGTAGAGCGAAGACATTAATGCCGCGAAAAGGGGTGAAGGAAGGCTTGGCCGGATTGTTCATGGACCCCGTGTCGGAGCCGCACAGCACCAGGGTCGTTGGTTGCACGGCTTCTCGATCGAGTAACTTACTTGATTGAAAACCCTATTCTGATGGGAAAGATTTAAAGATGAATAAACCGACGCATGTTGCGAGATTATAGGGGTGAATGGGTACGAAATGAACTTCATGGGGACGAAGCATGAGAAATAAATTTAAGGATAATTTTTCTATGTGAAAATTAATTATTAGTTTTTGCATATGATGTCTATCTGGGGCAAAAAAACAAACTCATTATTTTCTGCTGATTGAAGATGGGATGATCATGATAGGTATATGCAAAGATCTTTTAGTATTGAGTTGAAAATACGTTGCTAGTAAGGACTGGGGGTTGGGATTCTAATTACAAAATCCTGTAGGGTTGGGACGAATTGGAGATTTGTCTTGCAGGTAACCTAAGATTTGAATACGATGTGGGCCATTTTACTGAAATACGTTTACTCTTTGTGAAGTATATAAAGTCACTAACATAAAGTCACTCGTGTAATTTTGTATACCCAAAATTAGATGTCGCTTGTGCTTTTTTACATTCTCCTACGACATCTTTTTCCACTATGCATGATTGCTAGAATTTTGTACGAAAATTTGGAACCAACCTAGTCATATAGTCTCGATTTTCATGACTATGGATGTGTGATTGAGATCACTCGGACATTGTTTATTTGATTTTCAAATGAATTGAATAATAAACTTCAGGGTACGTAACGACTAGAATGCTACGGGGTATCAGATTATTTAAATGAAACCCATTAACTATACATTTACAAAGTCATGTAGGGTGGGCTAGACGGTAAATGCTCAGAATTGCAACTTAGTGATCAAGTGGGTGGTTGGTTTAGAACGCCAGATTATATCGAGATCACGACGTTTCTAACCCAACATGTTCCTCGGAGGCGACAGTCAACAACCTTATGGGTGGACTACTTGATGCGACTTTTTAGACCGGTCACGCAAGAAAGAAAAAAGAACACAAAAAACATTAGAGGGCATGCGTGGAAAATGGGGTCAACGATGGACGAAACCGTCTTGTGGGTGGGGCGTTGGCTTGGATCGAGATCGTGGAATAAGAAGTCAAAACCTTTGTTCGGGAACGGACCAGAAACAATGCATTTTTGACGTCACAAGCCACATGCAAGTTGTCGGTAAACGTTTTCAACCGTAAGTGATGGGCATGATATGATGTTGATGTCCGCATAGAAAAATGACTCGGAAAATAATTAAAAAATGTTCTCAATAATTCATATCGTCTTCTTTTATTCAATATGATTGGCCATTATGAAGCAAAATGATAGAGTTAAGTAAAATTTGTCAAAAAGAATTTGTTTTATATGATTCGGTATATACAATAAGGAATACGAAAAGGGTAAAATTATGCACTTATATTTTCCATGGTTTGTGAGGTGTTTAAGATGCGTTTGGCAACGATTCTGATCCAAAAATAATTCTGTTTAGAATTGATTTTTCTGATTTTGTTTTATGGGCGAGTTTTAGAGAATCAGAACATGTTTAGTAACTGCACTAATTTTTTGCTCTCGGAACATAAATGCATTTGGTAATTGCACAAAATTTATGTTCCTGGAACAATTTCTCTTCTCAATTTTTTTTCATTTAATTCAAATAATTACGGCTTGTCACTATAAAATCAACATATATAGCATTACTAATTAAATGAATAATAGATCATGCATAATTCATGATTAGTCTATTTATTTCGTGCTGCTGTAATCATCTATTTATTTCATAGAATATTTATTTCTTATAATTTGTTAAGAAAACTGATATTGTTAAAAAAACTTTCATGCAACTAGTGAAATTTTTTTTATTTTTTTATTTTTAAAGATACATATTTTTATTTTTTTTAAACGTATTTTTTTATTTTAATTTTCTTTTCTATTTTGTTTTCCTTTTTCTCCGACAATGGCGGTGGGTGGCAATGGATGGCGACGGCGACAGACAATGGCGAACGGCGATGGTTAGCCGTGGTCGGCTGCGGACGGTGGCGAGCGGCAGTGGTCAGCGGCGTGCGGCGATCGGCGGTGGAGCTGGCTAATGGAGCCATGGGAGCTATGGACGAGCGAGGGGCGCTGGCTAGTCGAGCGTTCTTCCCTAAGGCTTTTTTAATTTTTTTTTTTTTTGGTCAAGGAAACAAAGTAAGAACCTTCCCTAAGCATTCTCACTTTATCGGTCTTGTTTCTCAAAAGTGATTATGGAACAAAGAATGAACTTTTTTTTATTCTTGTTTCTGCTCCAAATCTGTTCTCGAAAACAGAATCAGAGAATTTAAGAATCAAAATCATTTACGTTATCAAACAGGTTTATCATCTTTTTCTGTTTCGAGAAACAGAATCAAAGAATCAGAATCATTACCAAACATGCCCTTAGTAACTTTAATTTTTGTGGAATTAATGATCTTATAATTTTCAACGTAGGGCAACGGTTAGATATACGTCCACGGGACAAATGGAAAGTCAAATAATGTTGTTTTTCCCAATGACTCGATAAAATGAGTAAAATGCAATGTGACATCTCTAGACTGACTCACTCGAGGTTTTGTTCAATTTGTCTCATGTTCTTTTGTTCTTTAATGGATAGGTGGGCACTTTCCGTGGAGGTTACCCATCCTGGTATGTCACCATTACGTCAAAAGGCGTATCTTTGTAAGTTAATTTAGGTTTCACATATATACGTAATCCATGAACGCTTTTATCATGTTCGGTGCGCAACTTGGATCATTCCTGACCATTAGCCATCCTAGAAGCCTGTTGGAAGCTGCTACTCCTCTGGTCCCTGGTCCCAGCGAGCACTCCATGCCCTCAATGGAACGGGTCATTACATGCAACAACAATTACATATATAGTCTTTCGAATTTCTTTGAACGCGCATAGTCGTCCCATCGACAATTAGAATTTTGTCACGAAGACGAAGACGAAGACATATGAAAGTCTATACTCAACAACCATAAATAATTGGCATCATTTGAAAAAATCAGATGGAATGTTGGGGGTGAAAATGACTTATCCACGTGTCCAAAAAAGCCATGAACTAATCTTGTTAGCTCGTACCTCGCGGGAATGTTATCATCAACCAGCAAAAATTAATAACAAAAAATATTGTAATCGTCCACGAATATATTTACACATGAAATGCGGTCGATTGTGAAAATATTTCTCATTGACTAATTATATCAAGCGATACAAGTAATCAATTTTAGGAAAACATTTTTCAAATCATTCATTTTTCGCGTAACAAACGCACCCTCAAAGTATATTGATACTTCCCCAATAACCGAATATTTTTGTTTGTAAACACTGCATGTTCGAAGGAATCAAGATAAGGGGAAATTCCCGTATGTCACCGGTCTTTCTTTAATAGAATAAGCTGGGATGTAACTGATCTTCCATTTTCCACCGCAAGAGGCGCGGATGGTCCCGACGACTTTCGAGGGCATGCGTGAAAAATGAACAAACCCGTTTTTGTAGCTGCGGCGTTCCCTTGGGATTGAGATCATTGAATAGAAAGTCAAGACTTGTGTTCGTAAATCAACCAGAACAACCCAATTCTGACGTCACGTTAAAAGTTTTTTGTGAACATCTTGAACCGCACGTCGTGGGCATGATACCCCTCTCCGCATAGAAAAATCCTTCGGAAGATAATCAAATATGCTTCATTGTCGATGTGTCCATTCTTAGTAACTTCAATTTTGTGAAACTAATAATCTTTTAGTATTCATCGTAGGGGCGATGGTTAGGTTCACATCACGAGACAGATCGAAAGTCTTGGACTCCAGTTATCTGTTGTTGGAGTTGGCGAATACTTTAGGGACCCTTGTTTCTCATACCGGGCACGTTCACGTGAGCTTAGGGAAACTGAAGTATGAACCGACGACATGTGATCCTTGCGCACGGAATACGGGGGTTCGGGGGCAACGCCCCCCAAACAATATTAGGTTTAGATTTGTGTTTAAGTTGGCCCGTTTGTTGTGGGATGGTTTCGGATAGGCTTGGGTTTTGGGCCCATTTTTTTTTTAGTCCTATATATTATACTCGTATGAGAGATCATTGTAACGAGTGGTTGTGGTGAAAACCTAAAATATAGTGAAATCCCTTTGCAGGACGTAGCTCTATTTCTGGGGTGAACCTGGGTAAACTCGTGCGTCATTCTTTTCTATTCTTTGTGATTGTTCTGATTCGGTTTAGGATAAAATCCCATCATCTGTCTCGATGAACTGTGATCGACCACCGTGAAATCGAAGCGATGTTAATAGGCAAAATTCGTAATCTTGTAAGCAACTGCTACACCAATGACGAATTATCACGGAAAGGGCAGGAACTATACTGCTCTATTAGAAGCTAAATGATGTTGTCTTCTGTGACTCGATCTGATGAAAGGATGTCCTTTTTTGTCACTCGACAGGATGAGTAAAGCAAAGAGAGCACGATATACTGATTTTCAACATCTGGGTATTCATATTAAGTCTTCAAACTTGGTGTCATGGCGATTACAAGTTGTCGATTCAAATGTTTCGACTACACACGTTCGTCCGAACAGCTATTTGAAAGTCCATGCTTACCAGCTATTTACCTAATGGAACTCTCTCGATCTAGAATGGTCGTGTTTATTACCGAACAATCAAACCTTTTTCGTTGCTATTAATTATCATTGTTACCATTTACAATAGTAGTAGTAGTATCAATATTATCTTTTTTTCGTAATGCTGAAGATAACTAATACCATAAATTTAGATGTGAATGGCGGGGTTTCGATCGGATCGGGAGGTCGATCTTTAGCTATGAAACACGACCCTAATCACCGTATAAAATTAGTCAAAGAAATCATCCTCCGATGAGTTGTTGCCCGAACGCAAAGTGTAAGAAACTTCAAGGATTTCTCGTCTTTTTTTTTCAATGCATTTTTAAAGTCATTTTCCGATGGTATGTTTCTTCAGAAGCCCAGGTTTAGCACACGCTCGTGGACTGAGGAAATGCATAATTGAGTGGAATTTGGGGGGGAACTTGTGAGATAAGCAGAAGCCTCCCCCGTCAAAAACGTCGATGGACACGAGAGAAACACGTATCCCATGTCTAAAATGACTTTGGAAAAATTAGTCATTCGTAGATTTATAGAAGATTTAATATATGATAAAAATTCAAGCTCGAGATTGAGATCATGCACTAATCTGAATCGATCACTTCGAGCTTAGGTTTAAATGAGTTTATTCATTGATAACCGATTCCGGTCAAGCTCGAACCTGGAAAAAGTCAAACGGGATTCACCTCGATCAAGTATCGGTCCTCGCACAACAATCCATCGTAGTTAGGCCCGATTGGTCATATATATATTCAAAGACATTAAAGTCGAAGTTTCAAGCTTGAGGTCGAGATCATGCGCCATTTGAATTGGTCAGTTCCAAGCTTAGGTTGAAATTGAATTTACTCGTTGATAACCGATTTGCGTCGAGCTCGGATTTATCGATAGTGCTGAGAAAGCTTGAACCTGGAAAAGAGTCGAGCGGGATTAAGCTCGATCAAGTATCGATCCTTGCACAATCAGCCATAGTTAGGCCCGACCCGGTTAGTAAAGTAGAGGGCCTAGAGGCTATGACCCTTTGGGCCAAACTCGTACCATGACATTAAACTCTTGACAATAGAATTTGGAGCGTTCGGTATATGTTGGGCTCTCTTAAGAGTTAGCTTTATACAATTATATGGACAAAGTCTCTGAGATTCATCATGGGCCTAGCTCATGCATTTTCTTTTACCTTGCCCTTTTTTTAATATATACCTCAATTATTTAGCTCTCCATTTATTTTAGTTTCTTTCTTTTAAAAATGGGCCCCACAATTCACTGTTATCGGAGATTCCACGTCTCCGATGCGTGCTCGACGCGGGGCATATTTTATGTATAACATGTTATGAAAGTGCAATTGAGTCATATAACCTTAAAAAAAAGTACAATCGATTCTTAAAACTTTTAAAAAATGCAATTAAGTTCTAAAATTTAAAGTGCAAATGAGTTTTAAGACTTTCAAAAAGTGCAATCAATGTCTAGTTAAATAGAGTTGACGGAAAGATTTTATTGCACTAAGGCTGCGTTTGGTCGTTCAGATAAAACTCAGGATATGATATGTTATATCCTATCTTGCATTTGGTAGTTCCCTAAGATAGGATAAAGGGGATGTAGAGAGGATATAAGGGGGATAAAATAACCCTAGGAGGAGGGATGGGATAAAGTCAAATAGAATTTCTCTTATCCATCGCTCAAGCCACCCTCTCTCCGTCACGCCCCATCCGCCTCTCCGCCACGCCCAGCAGCGTCTCCGGTGGCGGGCCGCCTCTTCGGTTGCGGTGGGCAGCCTCTCCGGCGGCTGGCCGCCTCTCTATCAGCGGTGGACAGCTTCTCCGGCAAGTATTTCAAGTCATAGACAAAGGCATTGATTATTCATTGGGTTCAATCCTAAATTTGTTCTCCATATTTTGATGATCATCTCAATCTGTGAGGCAGGCTCTACACGAATAAGGACAGTACCAGTGGGAACCGTAAGACTTCAACTTTTTGTTGTCAAGCACCTCCTGTGATAATACTTACTGGAACAAAAAGGATACTCGCACATCCTGAACTTATGCCCGTTTTCAATCTTGTTCCCGCATCTTTTGCAGGTACTCAAGATTTTGGTCTCTTCAAATGGATTAATCCCCAAATCTGAGCTACAATTTGCATCTTCCAACATAGACAGAGCCTCTTCATCAGCAAACCCATTGACGGCACTCTTGGAAGCATTCAATCTCTCGCAGACAACACAGTTCTCGTGGGGAGACGTGATTCCACTTTCTGTGCAACTAGCACCGTACCAACTTCTAGGTGGAATCTGTTTCGCTGTAGGCTCAATGCAAGAGACATGGTATATTTCCTAGCATGAATCACAAACCAAACATTCCATTTCATCTGCCTTCAATTCACAATGGCATCAGTTGTGGTCCATTTGTATAATTGAAGAGACAAGGACTATGTGGTTGACAAATCGACATAGTTCGATTAATGAATGTGGTATTATCATAACAGATCAGCGCAAAAGAACTTCAGTTGTTCATCATATTAATTTTTTCAGCTTATTCAGATTAGTCTACGAGGATAATCAAGAGGTGAAGCTATCTGTGCGACTTTCACACGCAACTAATAATGCACATACTCGCACTTGCAAAGGAAGGTATCATTCACTCCAGCGATCTTGTATCATTTCCATCAATTGCTTTAGGACGTCTTATTAATATCCTATTTCAAGCCATAGACAAAAGCGTTGATCATTCATTGGTCCCCATCGCGGTAGCTCCTGGCAATCGTCCCCTTGAGCTCCGACCCGACGGCCCCAGCAAGCGGCTGGAGATTCGTTGCATCGACTTCAGAGAAGAGCCTCTGGATGGTACAAGTCGAGAATAATTATATTGATATCCAGCTTCTACCAAATAATGAATAGGATAGGATATGAAGATATCCGACTTTAAATCCGCAGTTTACCAAATGGGAGATAGGATATGATCAAATCCCTAGATTTCTTATCCTATCCTATCTAATCTTATCCTAACTAGAAATCCGAACGACCAAACGCAGCCTAACTTGATAAGTTTTAAGATTTGATTGCACTTTTTGCAAATTTTAGGACCCAACAGCACTTTCGAATAAGTTTTAGAACTCAATTGTACTTACATCACAAAATTCGAAAGTACAACCGTCACGAGGCGAGGTGCGTTGGTGAGGCGACACCCCCTCTTATTGCAATGTACACTTAGACCTCAATATCTCTAGTTACATCATGCAAACCCATGGACAAGTAGCTTTTAACCGGGTACGCTCAAGAATGTTGGACCTTGATAGGACTGAAGAGTCAACGCATGTTCATTTTATATTTCTTTTTTCTTTCCATTTGTGTAACTAATTGCAATTTTCCAAACAACAAACCGTCCGCGACACAAGATGATGGGTGGATTTGATTCGGCTTTGAAAATATATGCTTTGAGAAAATGCAAATACGTTTAGCATAAGGGGTTTTGGAAAAATACAATATCAAAATTTGATCCCAACATCCAAATTACTTGGACCGAATTATGTTGATGTTGCTCGGGCATATAAGAAAATGTATTTTTTATGTTTGCAAATGTACATTGTATTAGGAAAATTTCAAATAAAAACTTGAAGTGCCTTTATTTGAGAAAATAAAGACAAGAAGTGACAATGTCTCAAATAAAAGCTTAAAGTGACTATCGCAATTTCAAATAAGAGCCTCCTTCACTGGCCGATTAAATATTCCAACCGATCAAGGGCATTTTCGTCCAAAGACAATTTTAATTTTAATTTTTTTATTTATTTTTTCTTTTATTTCTTTTTCTGCTGCGGTCGGCGACCCTCGCCAGCCGCGCTTCGGAGAAGCGATCCTCACCCAGATTTGGCGAGGGCCGGCCCTCTTTGGGCATCACCGGTAGTAGGCCATCTCTGGAGACCGGGCACTGGCGAAAAAAGAAAGAAAAAACGAAAGAAAAGGAAGAAAAAACAATGAAAAGGAAAAAAAATTCAAAAGGAAAAGGAATAAAATGTCCTTTCCAACCGAAAGGTGAGATTCTTATTTGAGACTGCCATGACAACTTCAGGCTCTTATTTGAAATAATGTCTACCTCAAGATTATTTATTTGAGAAAATGATGACACTTCAAGTATTTATTTGAAATAATATATACTTCAAACCTTTATTTAGAAATTTTCCTCTATTACATGAGTACACATGCAATTTCTGTCGACTAGATTTACCAAAGTGATAAAAGGAATTGATATTCATGTTCGATCAGTATTAACCTAAAATTGATGAGTGCACAGTCTCAAACGACCGTCACGAGACGGTCGATGTGATGCCTACTTGCCAACACATAAGCCATATCATATACGTCGAAAATCGAATAGCACTTTGAATAAGAAAAATGTGGTCATTTCGAATAAAAAGAATTGTGGTGGGGCGATTTGAATTTCCCTCAAATTGGACAAAGCACGGATATTTCTTTCTAGGAATAAGTGTATTTGGAGTTCTAAAACTTGTCATGACAGTGCGATTGAGTCATAAAACTTACAAAATATGCAATCAAGTTCTAAAATTTATCACGAATGTGTAATCGAGTGCTAAAACTTTCAAAATATGCAATCAAATTCTAAAACTTATCACGAAAGTGCAATCAAGTCATAAAACTTTAAAAAAGTGCAATCAACGAAAGGACTTAATTTCATCAATTTGATAAATTTTGAGACTTGATTACAAAATTTTATAGCACTCAATCGTCATTTCTGGCAATTTTCGAGACTTAATTGCACTTATGTATTTTTTTCTGCTTTTGTAAGGGGTCTCCAGAAAACTCCCCCCCCCGCGAGGCAAAACGCTGTACATTTGCTGTCAGCCCCTCACCGGTGAAGCTCAGTTCATTTAAACGAGCAAATCTCCTCGTCCTCCTCCTCCTAAGCAGTCGTCGCCGCCGCAGTCGAGATGGTGAGTTTTTCTCTGGGTAATTTTATCGAACACTTGCCTTGTGTTCATTCCTTCCTCCCCTCTTGTACCTATCTTTGTTTCCTCGCAGTCTGTCACTCTGCACACGAATCTCGGTGACATCAAGTGCGAGATCTTCTGCGACGAGGTCCCCAAAGCCGCCGAGGTCAGTAACTTTCATTCCCTGTTGTCAGTCTCCGTGTTTCTTTTCGTTATGCAAAGGAGTAGATGGTTCCCGGTGAAAACTTCGAATGAAGTTAAATGGTGGTTTATGTGCTCTTTTTGGAGTTTATCAGGTGCTGTGTGTGTGGATGTTTCGAATTTTCGGTCACCCGTACCGGTCGAGCATGCAAGTTTTAGGCTTGCTGGGAAATATATGATGATGGTTTGGATATAAGCAAGTACAGTTTGACTTTAAGATTAAAATTTGCTATGTTTTATTGGAGATATTGAGACGTGAGCTGAGGTTATTGTGTCCAAGGAAGCTTGGATGATAATCTGGGTTAGGGGAGTTTGATTGGGTTTATGGTGATTTTTCGTGATTGCTGACATTCTCATGATTTTCCAGCATTTTTAAAGAATAAATGGATTGGACTTCAGTCGGTTGTTGCATAGACAAAAGGTGGTCTCAGTTCTTCCGCTTTGTTTGTTGCATTTACCGATATCGAGTTATATAAGTGTGCAACAAACATCTATTGAAATCTATAGATACATTGCTCAAACTAGTACATTAGATTAGAAGGGCGGATCAACATGTATAGTCATGTCTTTTGGAATTTACACAATCAGTTGGTAAGCAGGCTAACAATTGAGGTGGTGTGTATCTTGATGGGTATGTGCAATAAAAAAAGTTCAGCTACACTGAACCATGTTCCTTTGTCGTTTCATCTTTTACATATTTTATTTGGCTCCAGACTCTGATCTTAAAAAGTAGTTTATATTTGAAACATGGACTGTGGTTCTGCTAATTGAGTACTGGTTGTACATATTGGACATAACGAGGGTTACAACCTTACGATATTCACATAAATGATGTATTTATGATGTCTACTTCACAAATCTAAAAGCTTCATCCTGAAGGTGCACGTCTTTTTTTCCCCATCTATAAGTCTGTTCCCACCAAATTTTGGATACCCAGTTGATTAGTGTTGCAATGTGAATTTCTTGTTAATGTCTATCTTCTTAACTCTCCCTATCTGGCTAAAGCTGAGAGAATAATATTGATCTAAAGAGAAAAATGGCAAGCATACCCAATAATTGTAGTTTTTGCCTCTTAACTCTTGGCTGTAATAATACTAACTGAGATTGACACATTCTGTAGCCATTACATTATCTCGAGCAAACTAGTTCAGCTAATTATATACCAGAGTTGAGGAAACAAATAATCGAGATGAAGTTTACATGTTCAAGATGATAGGTTGAATCAGGGTATCTGGGGGCAGAAAAGTTAAGTTCGAATCTACTGTATTGGCTATGGGGTAGTATTATTACATAAGTACTCTGTGGCTTTAGTTTCTTTGTCTCAGTTTGTGCTTTCAATATTCTGTTAAGAAAAAGAAAGTGCTTGCTTGCAGAACTTTTTGGCACTGTGTGCCAGCAGTTATTATGACGGCACCATATTTCACCGAAATATCAAGGGCTTTATGATTCAAGGTGGCGACCCAACTGGAACAGGCAAAGGCGGAACAAGCATCTGGGGCAAAAAATTTAATGATGAAATAAGAGAGTCTCTCAAGGTATTTATGTACCGTGTAATCTTTTACTGGAAGCATTCATATGACAGCCTTTGCATTGCCTCTTGTCTTTTGTTACCATTCATTTTGAGGAATTATGGTCTGCCGATCTGGAGATTAAGTTGCCTCTCTTTCATCTTGGAATAAGTTATTCCTCCCGTTAGAGAGTGAATGGACTGTTTTGTTCAATTTGAAATGTACCAGTAGTGCGTTGGATCTTGATGACCAAACTTTTTTGTTTGGATTGGTCTTAGGTAACCACCTATTGTCTAGTGGGAACTATCCTCTGTAGCGAAATCATGCTCCCTCCCCTCTACATTGCTAGTCGAGAAACATCTTGAGTATGAACAATCATCACATAATGTCTAATGTGAAAGTAAAGCCAATTTCTAAAGTTTCCTCATGAGTTTGACACTATGTATGAAGAAACACTGATCAAGGCCTTTTATCCCTGTATGATTAACCGACAAATGTTTGTTTTGTCTTAGGTTTATCTACTTATCCCTCATCATTCTAATTCAATGAAAGTCTCTCTCTTTTCCAGCACAATGCAAGGGGAATACTCTCAATGGCCAATAGCGGCCCTAACACCAATGG
The DNA here is from genome assembly GCA_029784005.1 of Lenwebbia sp. NSW1173648. NCBI lineage: Eukaryota > Viridiplantae > Streptophyta > Magnoliopsida > Myrtales > Myrtaceae > Lenwebbia > Lenwebbia sp. NSW1173648. Next base: position 8,740,030 of record JARCGZ010000005.1, read on the forward strand.
AAGTCAATTTTTCATCACTTATGCAAAACAGCCACATCTAAATGGACTATACACCATCTTTGGCAGAGTGATTCACGGGTTTGAGGTCCTAGATATCATGGAAAAGGTATGTGGGCCGCTTGACTGTATTATTTATTATTGAATCCCTGGAAGATGATTCAATGCAAGTACTAAACACGGTTTTGCAAATAGGGAATTCTATGGCGCCCCGGCTATGGTATGTCGGGCTAGTAAACTCTTGTAAAACGTTTTCATCTCAACTATTTAGTAAAAAGTCATGCTGCTTTCGTCCTAAAAGAATTTTCCCGGACTGTTTTTATCCATGTTTCCTCCGGCACGGGACACTGAAGTGTGCTTCATTTATTTTGGTTTGGCAGACTCAAACAGGGCCTGGGGACAGACCTCTTGCTGAGATCAGACTCAATCGGGTCACAATTCATGCAAATCCTCTTGCTGGATAGGTTTTTTTGATGGGTTCTTTTCCTTGTCTTCTATTTTTGTTTACTAGGACTATAACAGTTTTGCTTTACCCTAGGGATCTCTGTATGGTGATGATGAATATTGAAGATGGTACTTGTAAAATTCAAGTACATTGATCTACTTCAAAACCATGTATTGGAGGATTCCAAATACAAAAGATCTAAAGATGCTTGTTGATATGCACCGGCGGCTCATCTGTTGTGCTGGTCGCATGGTGGTTTTTGTTTGCGGGTGTATTCGCGTTCATCTCGGCGATCGGTCATCGAGTCATCGAGTCGTTGCCAAGTAATTTGGAATCTTTTATCTGCCATAATCAAAATTTGATATCACAAGGCTTTTGGAGAAATCAAATGGGATAATCGTTGGCACATTTGAAATTCACTTAATGCGACGATGAATGTGAGCTGGGCTTAACATATGCAAGACATGCTCGTGTTCGTGATGCACACGGATTTGTAATTGGTGAACTGAGATTGCTAAAACTCATGTCACGCGAGACTTGAAATTTTAAAAACAAACACCGTGAGAAAAGAGTCTACATAGAGTTGAAAATTTCTCTTTTTGCAATATATATCAAATATAAGAAGATATTACTCGATCAAATTCAATATGATTGCTCGTGAATACCAAAGCTTACTTTGTAAGTACCTCGACTTTTTTCATATCGATTCACAAAGTGACGTGTAGGACAATGTCTTATCAAACTTAGAACATGTCAGATATGTTACAATGTTTATTTATATTATGTTGCATTAGCTTTGTTTGTTTCGCCGTAAATTTGGAAAACGTTTCGCTAGAAACGACCAATTATATCGTTGGAGATAATTAGTTAGCATAAAATGTATTTATTATCAACGATAATTTATGTTTGAATGTTTTCTTTTGCGATAAAAAATATTTTTTGTTAATTTATTTTTTTGAAAACATATTTTCGAAATTCAATTTATTTTTCTCCGATTACCAAGCATTTGCTGTCAAAATTTCTCGGCGCCCCGTTACTTCTGTTGGTGCGTCACCCGCGCTCTTTCCACTTCCTTCGCTTCCTCAGTCGAACTCCCTGTCTAGCGGGGCTAATCAATTAGGGTTTCTCCGCGCCACCTCGATTCCAATGGCGATTGAAGAAGAGAAGCAACCGGAGGCGTCGCCATTGGCTGTGAAGACGACGGCGAGCCCTGGGGAGAATGTGTCGCAGAGCAACTCCTGCGATCCTCCTCCTCCTCCGAAGCGCGACAAAGAGGAGCCGAGCAAGCCGCAGAGCCCGTCGGAGTTCATGATGGAAGTCGCTGCCAAATTGGCCTCGCAGCCTCTGAACAACAACGACCCTCAAGTCTGGGGCGTGCTTACTGCCATTTCAAATAACGCGCGCAAAAGACACCAGGTATGTTGTTTCCTTTTATCCCGTTCTGGATAATTGTGAGGACGATCGACTGAATTCTGTCCGTGGGTAGTTAAAAGGTAGTACATTGCTTTCAGATATGGGGAATCATTATGGCTTTTGCCCGTAATTCGAGTTTGAGGTGGAAGTGAGCCCTTGTTTCTGTTCAAGTTTTGAATTTGATCAACCCAATGCTTGAGTTGCCAGGAAGTGAATTGCTTTTTCCGTTCCTTAGTAGTGGAAATAACTGAAACTGACCAAGAAATATCGTAGAAGTAACTTCGCAGACTGTTCATCGTCTAGTTTTCTGGTTGTTTAGGAGTAAAGTATATCAATTTATTAATGTGACTGTAGTGAGAGGTTTTGTCTAGATGTACCTGCATTTCGCTTCCTGGGGCCTTTGAGCTTTCTTGTTGCAGTTATTTGTGTTGGCACGTCCCATAATTGAATGTTCTGAAGCAAGAAGATGGTTTTGAGTTGTTTTATTGCTTGGCTGCGATGTTGTTTGACATAGAGAAGCAGATAGACTTTATGAGAAAAATATTAGTGCCATTGATCCTATTGAGGCAATGTCTACATCCAAATATCTTCATGATCACTGAGGATATTTTAGCTGATGTTCAAGGCAACATTTTTTTTCTCTTTTGATACATTGGCATCCATTAATTTTTTATACCCTGTACAAAGAAAGAATTTGAGCTTGTAGTGATATTTTTTATAGATATCATTTTACCTTGTTCCTTTCATAATAAAGTTAACCTAGGTTGTACTCTTTGAAGTTTCGTTCCAAAAAATGGTAGTTCCCTAGCTGCAAATTTGTTGTCCAGTGTCAACTTTGAGATGATGATGAACAAACACAGCTCTTAAGGTAAAGTGGTTCAAAAGATTGTCATGGGAAGAACGTATGAGGAAAAACATCTGGAAGAGAACTGTTTGAATTTGCTGCTCTAAACTGTACCCTGTAGTATAGATCAAGAGCCATTCCTTTCAACTGTTGAAGCGAAAACTATTTATCTGACTTGTCTGCCGATATAATAACATCATTGATTCTTAAGTAATATGGAAAAATTTCCATGTATTTGAAATGGCCTTAAGTGTGCATGTGATATATGTTTAAAGATTTGAGGTATTCCGTGTGTGCATTAAATAAAAGTCAAATCTCGAATGCTAAAAACAATAGTATAAAAGTAAAATTCATTGCATACAGACCTTTAATGCTTGTTTAAAGTCGAATTTTGATAGTTATTTGACAGGGGGGGTGTGAACAGATCCTTTTTACTACGGTTTTTGCAGTTTTAGGAGTTAATTGAGTTACCTCAAGAATGGTGCAACTCAAACTTTGGGCTTGGGAAGGTGCCATTGATTTGCGTGTTGGGAGCATGCAAGTGTATTGGGTTTTCTTGTATGTCTTGGTTAAGAGCGTGTAAGGGGATAAGGTTTTCTGATGCAAAGACAAGAAGTATGAAAAAGCCTTTTTGGCTGCTAAACTAAACAGGGCCGTAATGTCATATCACTGATCAACTTAGGGCTGGAAGTAAGAGTTGTGTATTTATTAGAGCTCCTCCCGGAGATGTGAAGATAATCAAAATAAGATGACATGAGAAACTTTCTGACTTAAAGTTAGACAGTCGGACCAAAAAGAAAAATTTGGATTGTATGACGAAGACCATTTTAAGCTGCCTGAACTTCTCATTATACATTTTGTCCTGTATTCAAACTTGAGCATGAGAACCAGTTGAAGCAGTCATTTGAACTCCTACCATATCCACATGCTCCATTTACATGGTATTGCTTTGTCATTCGGTTTTGTTGTGTATTGTATCTGGTAGTATTTGTCTGTTGATTATTAAAATTTTAATGTTGTTGCCTCGTGGTCTAAATATTTCAGTTAGATATTTGTCCGACCGATGAACCTCAGCACAGCACTTTTTTTAAGTGATATTTCTTGATGCTAGTGAGCCTAACATGGTAGAGATTTGAATTTAGGGCTCAAATATGCTTCTTACGGCAGATGTGCACAAAATCGGTAGAATGGTGGTGGATTCACAATTTCGGATTGACTCCTTAGCAGTTAGTGGGAATCATTGCATTATGTACAAGAAGACAATCGCTACTGACGCTTTGGAAACTTCTAAGGGCCAGACATCAGTTTTCTTGAAAGATACTAGGTATTGCCTATCTCATCACTTTTGTATTTCTTGTCTTGCACTTTTTCCTCCTTTTGTATTTCACCTTCCTTCCTTACTGATGGATGCATTGAGCCTTGTTCAGCACTAATGGGACATACGTGAACTGGACAAAGTTGAAGAAAAGTGGTCCGGAAGTCAACATCAGTCATGGAGACATCATATCATTTGCTGCTCCTCCTCATCTAGGTATTACATGTGATGCATGCTCAAGTGTTGCTTCCACCATTGCCTGCCTAGTGAGCAATTGTTGTTTTTAGTTGGGAGATTTGATTTTAATGGTAAAACTTAGAAGGGTGCCCGACCTGAACATCTTGCTTCAAAATGGGGCTTGCATAAATGTGGTTTTAGTTGGAACATATACTATTTTGAAGGGAGAGGAATGTGAGGGCTTTTAACAGTTATGAGTCTAATCTCTTCAATGTATAGAATAGATGGTTACAGGTTTTTGAGATACTGAAAAATCACTTTTCGGTATGGATAGGTTGTTAGACTTTGAAGACTCTTTGTAATTTTGTGAATGGGGGCCTAGGGGCATTACCCCCATGGTACTTTTAAAAAAGAATGTGGGTTTAACCATAAAGAATTGGCTTCTTTTTTGTCCTTTTTCCATTAATTCTTTGAAAATAAGAACTCAAGCAAAGAGTTGCTCAATAAATGAACAGCCATCTAAGTTACCGAGTGTTTTCGCTACCAAGTTAGATCATTGTTGGATATCTTATCAATCTATCCTTATTGCAGAAGCTGCGTATGCATTTGTATTTCGAGAAGTCACCAGGGGCACTTCAATCATGGTTGGGGGATCTGCTAAAAGGAAAGGAGGTATATCATGACATTGGGTATACTATAAACGTTATATGGGCCCTTCTTCTCTTCTTATGGGCAAGCATAATTAGATTTATTTAAGCGGGGATGCCCTAATACAATGAACAAATTATAAGGATATCCTTGTTTTCATGGTTGTGTCTTCTACTGGTTGATTTATCTGTGGATTTTCTTCATCACTGCCAGTCGTTTAGGGCCTGCATGGCAATGATTCTGATTCTCTGATTCTGTTTCCCGGAACAAAAAAGGAAAAGGATGAGAAACATGTTCGGTAACGTAAATGATTCTGATTCTGATTCTGTTCTCGGGAACAGTTTTGGAGCAAAAACAAGAATAAAAAAAAAAGTTGATTTTGAAAAAAGGAATCACTTTTCAGAAACACAAAACAGTATGAAGCTCCACATCTCTCACTTTTCCCTTTTAGTTCTCTCATCATTTTTCCTCGACCTAAAATAGAAATTTTGTGCAGTTACCAAACACGTTCCGATTCTCTAAAACTCATCCAAGGAACAAAATCAGAAAAAATCAATTCTAATCAGAATCACTTTTTTGAATCAGAATTGTTGCCATGCAGGCCTTATTCCCCCCTTTGTTGCATGAAACTTTACTCAGATCATGGAAATTATTATCTGCTGGATGATGCCAGTGGAGCTTGCTAAGCATAAAATCCGAAGAGTGGTAGCAAGGACAGGGTTCAAATATTGGCTAATAGTAGGCAATAGAAAAGTACTGTGGTTCTAGATCGGAGACCTTTGTGTGTGATTATGCCTTTTGTGCTTCCACAACAAAAAATTGTGCTGTCTTGCATGTTGAGCATGATTTAAGTGGCAAAAGAACTATCAATATTGATAGCGTTTCAATCTTGAAACGTTGTGGCACAATAAATTTTGTTGGGCTCTGAACTTTGCAGAGGAAATTGGTCCTGAAATCAAGAGACTTAAAGGCATTGGCATTGGTTCTCTAGAAGGTCCAATATCTCTTGATGATTTTCGAAGCCTGCAGCGGTCGAATGCAGTATGTTCATGTGCTTGCATAATTGTAATGTCTGAAATGGCTAATATTTGATATGCATTTGTCTCTTAAAACTCCTGAAGATAATTGATCTACCTTGGAATTGGCTATCCATAGGAATTAAGGAGGCAACTGGAAGATCAGGTCCGTCGAATTGATGCATTGCAGGATGAGAATCGTGCATCTGTGGAGCGTCATGAAAATGTATGCTCGTCCTTTAAGTTGACCTCTTTTCGGCTTTTTTACTGCAGTTGAGTTTTCATTGGCTCGTAGGTGGTGACATGAAAATTTTCAAATTCCTTGATCTAGATTTGACAAGTTCCTTAAGTACAGGTGGCTTTTTTGTCTACTTGTTGCTATCCTTTACTTCTCTGCTTTAATCGGCATGATAACTACAATTTGATGATGTAGGAAATAAAGGATGTGAAAGTATCAATTTCAAGGTCCTACCTCGAACAGGTTAAAGAGTTGCAAGATAAGGTTGACACGAAGCAGAAGGAGCTTCTGGAAATGCACAAGTCATCGGTTGAACAAAAACATGTGATTGAAGATCTTAATGAAAGGCTGAGTGCTTCTATGCAATCATGTGCTGAAGCAAATGAGATTATGGATAGGTAAGTCACTAATGCGCAAATTTCTTGTCCTTCACTAACTTGCCAGAATTATTATCCCGTACTAACCTGAATCAGTCTTCCTTTGATGCTTTTCACTGGAATAGATGTGGTAAGAGGATTACGTGTATACTTTGGATTTATAGCTGTCCAATCAGTGGGAAGTGCGTTTGATTTATGTCTTCCTTTTTTTTGTATGCACGTGTTTGGGCGGTGTTTCATGGTGTAGTTTCTAATTTCTTTCTTGCTTTCTCCTCCTCCTCTTATAAGCCTTTTTAAAGAGGTTCCATTACTCCCTTGGTATGGGTGGCATGGGTGGCTTTTCTTATCGCCTAACTTCTGCAAATCGATGATAATGTGTAACCATGCACAATAATTTTTTGTGTGGTGTGGCATGGAATTGTTTATGTTGTTTGATCTGCATAAGTAGGCCTAGAGAAGGTGATAGTGGCTTGAATACTTGCTTTCAGTCAAAAGGCGTCCATAGCTAAACTTAAAGAACAGTTGGTGGAAGAGCGCGATCAAAGAAGAGAAGAACGTGAAAAGGCTGCAGCAGATCTGAAAGCTGCTGTGCAAAGAGCTCATGCAGAGGCTCAGGAGGAGCTAAGGCGGTTTTCAGATGCTGCCTCAAAACGAGAGCAAGAGCAGCGAGAATTAATAAATAAGCTCCAGGTTTGAAAGACTAAGTTATGCACTTTAAGTTTGTGATTTTTATCTGGGAAAAATATGAGAGAGACTATAAGCATCTGATTGAAAATCTGGTATTCGTTCCTCAGGAATCAGAGAGAGAAAGGTGCTCATTACTGGATACTTTGAGGATCAAATTGGTACTTCTGCATTAGCTTTTTCCTAGGTTCACTTGATTCATTATTTTGCGGTGTTGGATGGGAATTTAGATGATTGATCAGAAGAAGTGCTAATGAAGATTTGCCACAGGAGGATACGAGGCAAAACTTGGTCATCTCTGGCAATAAAGTACGGCAGTTAGAAGCTCAACTTTGTGAAGAACAGGAAGCCTGTGCGGATAAAAGAAAAGTAATATCTTTTAGCATATACCACAGATGACCTTCTACTTCTAATTTGTTGGTGCGCACTTATGCAAGTTTCAATGCATCTAATTTTTCTTGTCTTACTGCCACATGTTGGGACAGAGAGTAGAAGAACTTGAACTTGAGCTCAGAACGTTGAGAAAAGAGCTTGAAAGTGAGAAGGTATGAAGTTTCACTCTTTAATATTCCCTCGTTATTATCTTGCCAATGAGTGGGAATGGCCAATTTCTCTCATAACATAGTCCATTACCTCTTGGGCTGTGCCTTTACGAACACGCTTGTACGACAGTTTGGAAGGCTTTAATTGAGGGCCAGGTAGAACATAAGAAAACAATAGCCATACGAGTTTTCTTGCAAGCATAGTTATGCATATTTTCTCATTTTATCAATATCTGAAGACAACTAGTAGTTCGGAAATAAAACTCTTCTTTGACGATGGCTGCATTTATTGTAAGCCCTATCCTTTCATTGGGGAGTTGGACTGCTCTTTCAGTGTGGATTGTAACTGCTGGCTCCCCTGAATAGGCACTAAAAGAGTTGCAACTAAGTTCGTGCTTCTAATATCTGATCTAGGGGAGATCTATTAGGGAACAAGCTTTTTCCTTGAAGTGTTAGAATTAGTCAACCGGCAGCAAAAGGATTCACTCACGTTTGTTTTTGTAGCTGCCGGCATGCTTGCTTTCAAGTGATCTTTGGATGAGAATAGATGGCACCTACTATATCTTGCCAGATTTGTTAATCTGAAAAGAAGCCAATATGTCTAAATGTGGACTGGTGTCTTTTGTTTATTTGAGTTTTCTCGTTAAGTTGTTGGGACATTGACTACATCCTCCTCATGTACGTGGTTTGAGGGAATACTAGTAGTCACGTAATTTTCTACTCCATCTTGTTTATTTGCTTTCTTGTTCTTATCAAAATGTTCATGTTGAATTGGTAATTTGTGAATTAATCGCCTTTAAGTGCATCTGAGCTGAGGCATTCCTTGGTCTTGGTAGCAGGCTGCTCGAGAAGAAGCATGGGCAAAGGTTTCAAAACTTGAGCTTGAGATTAGTGCTGCAATCCGTGATCTTGATTTTGAGAGGAGACGGCTGAAAGGCGCCCGGGAAAGAGTGATGCTGCGGTGAGATGTTCAAATTCATTGACATTCTGCAGTAGTTGACATTTGCCACTGTAATCTGTGCGTATTGCATTTAAGCTTACTCTGCTGCTTCATGATTTTTTGGGGGGTCATTGGTCATGCAGGGAGACTCAGTTACGGGCATTTTATTCCAAGACTGAAGAAGTTATGGTGTTATTCTCGAAGCAGCAGGAAGAATTGAAATCGATGCAGAGGACCCTGGAGGATGAGGAGAATTACGAAAACACTTCACTTGATATTGACCTCAATGTAGCTTATGGGAACATTGATTGTATCATGGACAGAAGGAAAGAGGAGAATAGCAATCGTGGTAATAACAATGCCAAGGAAAATTCAGCTACCTCAGAGCAGAGATGCAACAGTGTTCATGTTGTGGCATCTACAGACGAAGCCAGTGTCACCGAGAAACATGAATGTGATATCAGAAGCCAAGAAGATGCTCAAAATACACAAGAGGCTGATTTCACCAGTGCTGGTCAGAACGTTAAAGGTGGATTTGGTTCTGAGATCGATGGTGTTGGAACGGAACCAGTTATGGAGGGAGATCCTGTTGACACTGAGCGAGTTCTCGAGACTGAGAGTCCTGGAATTGATGGTGGGCAAAATATTGATCTGAATAAAGTTAGTACTTTCGCTGGGGACACAATGCAACTTGATGATGGATCAAATGTGCAAGAAACTGCTGATCAAGCTCAAACCCTTTCTCAGGAAGAGGAAACTCTACAGCAGTTCAAATCGAACAATGCTCCACAAACCTTAAAAGCTACGCAAGATACTGAAGCAGAAACTCTGGGCACGATCAAGACGGCAGACCTCTTAGCTTCCGAAGTTGCTGGGAGTTGGGCTTGCAGCACTGCTCCTTCTGTCTATGGAGAGAATGAATCTCCTAGAAGTAGAGGTGAGAATGAGGTTGGTGCGGCACCTTTACCCGATTCCGATGGCTTTGTTGCCGAGAGTCAAAGTACTCCATCATCCGATGCAGCTGCGGCTAGACTGAATCAAGAACGACATGCTTTGACAGAGATGATTGGGATTGTTGCGCCTGATCTGAAGGAGAAGTTTGCTGGTGCAATGAATAGTGATCGCTGTGAAGGGAGAGAAGACCGGGGATCTGTTTCAGACTCTGATACCGAGGATTACACTGAGAGTGATCATGCTAATGGCAGTACCCGAGTCCAGTCGAGTTCAGATACAGAGATTGAAGAGAGCAATCGAGCTGACCAGGGTCGAAATTTGGGTGATCCGATGGATGAAGATGATGAAGATACCCAAGAAGACTCGGTTGGCTAGAAATTATGTGTGGTATCTGAATCAGGTCTTTTAGATATTTGACACTGAAAGGATCTTCTTCCCTCTCTTCTCCTTTTCCTCCGGAATCACATTCTCATCCGTTTGTAAATGACTAAATTGTATATATAGATTATAATTTGCTCGTCATTTGCTGTGGGATCCTTCTATTCATAGTGTTTGTGTCACGAAGTTGGAAGATCATATATGAAAAGAAGGGTGCGATCATTTCGAACGAAGGGTTTGCAGTTCATTGCAGGAGCTTCGCTTTTCGATTGAGATGTTCTGATTTCCTCGCGAATCAAGAAAACCAAAGCTTGTGGTCTCCTCAGGTTATCCAAGTGAAACTCACATTCATGCGATAAAAAAATGCTTATGTCGATTGGCATGGGAACAACTTGATGTAGCCTTTCTAGTTATACTTGGTTTTTCGTCGGATCGCCTATTTAGTCGCTAACATGTTCGAGTAATCTCTCATGGTTCTCCATTAGTTGCGCGTCTCAGCACTTCAGCGATTTTTCGTTGGATCGCCTATTTAGCCTTTCTATAGAATGTTCTTCGCCGGAGGAGAGAACACCAATCATGTAAATATCTATGCTTATAATGCTTCTTAATTTCAAAGTATACACCTTGATTCTTGTTCCAGCTAATTTCGTTACTGAACATGGTAAATCTGAGGAAGCAAAATGAAACAGGAAGGATGTCTTTTTGGGATGAAGATGACCAATGTCAATACCTTCCCACCAAGATGAAGTCATCATCGTCAAGTACCTGAACTTCTCTTTCTCCCACGAAATGCTCTCTTCCAATGTCCTCCACCAACCCCACAAACTCTTGCCTCTTCGATAGAGAGAGCGGCACATAAGGAAGCCTGAAAACCGGCCGGACCACCCCAAGTTGAGCCAGAGCAGTGTTCATTCCAATCGGGGCCGGTTCGTGGAGGAGCCATTCGATCAAAGGCATGAGCTTCCTGTTCAGCGAAGGACTCTTCTTCCCGGCGACCAATTCCCGCATCAAGCCAGGAATCAAATTGCTAGCGACCGACATCGCTCCCGTAGCCCCCAAATCCCACCTAGCATCATGACATTCATGATCCATCCCGCACCAAACCGTCTTCCCCTCCTCTGCATACTGCCTAACGCGATCATTTCCGACACATTCCTTAACGCCGACAAAGTTCGGACTTGCAGCCAAGGTTTGGATGACACTGGGCAGAATGTCCTGACCCGTCCTGGACGGCATGTTGTATATTATCATCGGACCCATAGGCAAAACACTATTGAAGTGAGCAAGCAAGCCAGGCATCGATGTTTTGCCATAGTAAGGATTGATGTGAAGGGAAGCATGCATTCCCACAGCAAAGCCCTGCTCAGTGGCCTGCATTGCTTCACCGGTGGAGTTACTTCCGGTGTTGCCGATCACCTTGAGCGAAGCCCCAAAGCGAGCGACGGTGTGTCCAATGAGCGTGATGTGCTCGTCCCAGCTCATTAAATGGCCTTCCCCGGCTGTGCCCCCGACGATGACTCCTTCCACACCCTGCGCAATCTGCATATCGATCAAGCTGTCGTAGGCTTCGAGGTCCAGTCTGCCATCATGTAGGTACGGGGTTTTGATGCCTGTGATCAGCTGGAGCGATCTGATATCCTCGACCGGAGTCCTGGATAAGCAAAGTGACGAATCATTGCAAGGCCAGCTGCTTAATGAGTGCATTTTCACCTCGTGCAGCGGCGGAGCATTCCATAGAAACAAAATCGAAAACCATCTCAGCTTGTCATGATAGAATTTGAATGATCAAATAGAACACGATGTCGACAAGCGCATTCGCTACGGTAACGGGCATTCACAACGAGTTGAGTCTGAAACATCTATTAGGTAGGATTTTGCAATCTGGGTCTGGCCGTGCACAGAATTTAACTATGGATCACCTGCTTTGGATTTCGTGGCTTCTCATGGCGAGGCAGCGATTAGGGACTATAGTCGCCGCCTTTCGAGGCCTCCAATTCGTGTTCCTTCTGTTCCAGAATCATAGTGAGCAAACAAAGGAAATGGAAAAACAAAAAATGTCTTGCATGTTTATGTAAGTAGTTGAAACAGATAGAAGAGAAAGTAGCAAGAACATTTTGACAAACTCTAGCTTTCTTAACAAGCTACACAGACCAGATCTTGCTTCCGATGCAGGTGAAGGTCGAAAAAAAAATCATCCCGAACACGCCGGATCCAAAAGAGGATTGCTGAGCCAACAATCAATATAGACAATTCGATCTTTTCACGAGCACTCGATGCAAGTACTTCACTCGAGGCCAAAAGAGTGTGTCTGCATTTCTTTGTGATTTGCCAATGAATCGTTCATCTGACTTACTACTACACTTCATCCCTAGCACCGGAGACAATTCACGTCCTTACGTGCGCCTCGCACGCACGCGTCCATAACACGTACAAGCATACGGACATACTTGTCGAAACTTGACAGTAATTATACATCGGACAAGATAATTGATTGAAATTGGTCTAGGGAAAGCACAGGGTGAAGAACCTCTCGCGACCATTGCTCGGTAACCGGAGCTCCGACGATCCTCCTCTCACGCACATGCCGTGGCACTTCAGCTGAGCCATCTTTAGAAGCCAAAGGCAGGAGAGAATGTTGTAATCTGTACGTGATGTGTGTCTTTATGTCTGTAGAAATCCATTACCAACCAAGCTGCAGCTGCATTTTATGGCTTTGACGAATAGCTATGGAGTTGAGGTCAATATAAATCATGTAAAGTTCGATGTGACATTTGCCTAACCTCACTTAAAGCATAAGATTGTTAAAAAAAAGGAGTGCTCCTAATAATTTGACGTACCAACTTCCGCTCTCTAGTTCTCTCATACATGGATTTCTTTTGAAGGCTTAGGATGTGTCTAATAACCACATTAAGTACAGAAAATTAAAGTTTGAGCGCTTAAGATCATTAAGTACATTTGATAACCTCCAACTATTCATAGATTTATTGATTGTTTTAACTACACATGACTAATTTAATTGGTTAGATGATCAAAGAAGAAATTAAAATGTTTAACAAGTATATAGTGTCAAAACCTTTCGATGCTTCTCCTTATTCCATGTTTGCTAAGAAGATAATAATATTCTTATTTAAGCTCTATGAATCATCAAACAACTTTTCATTTCCATTTTCATTAATTGAAGCCTTAGGCGCTTTGATATCTACCACTTAAATTTTAAGTATCTATCCATTTTGGGGAAAATTGTCCAAAAAGTCTTAATTCTGTTGAGCTTTTGTCAATTCATGCCTAAACATTTTCACGTTTTGTCAATTCAGTCCGTCCAACCAACTTTGGCCGGAAATCGTTAACGTAGACGCCGGCCGTCTTACGTGGCACGGCCGACGCTGACATTGATAATTTTTAATAATAATTCGATATTTTTTCGTACTATTTATTATTTTTTTTTCTTTCTCTTTCTCTTTCTTTTTTTTTCCCTTCTTCCTCTAGCCAGTCTCTAGCCTCGGGGACTGGCCAGAGGGGAGGGCCGGTGAGGTCAACCGTGTCGGCCTCGGGCGAGCCTCGCCGACCCTCGCCTCTGGTCAGTTGTCGGCCATTGCTGAGGCCCGACGACTAGGGGTGATCAGTTCCTGATCAAGTTTCACTCAGGAACCGAAACGAATGGTCCTAGGACCGGACCGACTGATCCCGTCCAGTCCCAGGCGATCAAATGGAGCCAGTGGATTATTAGTAGAGGTGAGTAACACGGACTTTAATTTTAATGTATTAACTAAAATTAGGTTTATATTTAAGAAATCAAAAAAAATAAACGGTGGATTATTAGTTTTACAATTAAGAAATTAAAAAAAAATCGATCTGGTCCGGGCAGTCTGGGCGATTCGGTTCCCGATTCGATCGGTCCTTCTTGCTCACCCTTACCGGCAACCGACTGGAGGAAGAAGGGAAGAAAAAAGAAAGAAAGGAAAAAAAAAAAGTATAAAAAATTATTATAAATTTCGAGTAAATATTAAATTTTATTTAAAATTATCCACGTCGGCATCGGCTATGCCTCATAGGACGGCCGTCGCCAACATCAGCTATTTCTGGCAAAAATTGGCCAAATGGACTGAACTAGCAAAACGTAAAAAGGTTTAGAACTCAATTAGCACAATTAAAAAGTTTAGGATTGAATTGGGAAAAGTATAATACGTTTAAGACTTTTTGGACAATCTTCCCATCCATACTATATATAAAGCCAACTTTCAAACTCGGCGTCTAATTCGAAAAATGACCATAGTGAGCCTTGAAATATTAAAATCAAGCAAGATAGCAATGGCAGAATGGTAAATACATTGCAACTGTTCCCCACTCAAGATTGCAGAAGTAAATGTTTCCCTCTCCATTGATGACCCACTTCTCTCTTCACTCCTAAAAAGAACCAATTTTCATTGCTCAAGCTCATATAAGTTTCGTTACTCAAGTAACTTCCTTTCCAAGATAAAAATAGAATGATCACTTAAACAAGCGTTCATCAAATTCTGTGTGAATACGGGGAGGATTCTACCAGAAAATTATCCAAAAAGCCCTAAATCTATTGTACGACAGCCAATTCAGCTCTAAACCTTTTAGTTGTGCCAATTTAGTCCTAAACATTTGGACGATTTATCAATTGTGTCATAGACCTTTCAATTGTGTCAATCTAGTCCTAAACCTTTTGACGATTTGTCAATTAAAATATAAACCTTTTGATAATTAGTTAATGTAGTCCTTCCCGCAAATTTATCCAAATAATAGGTTTAGAACCGAAGTAACAAATTTTCAAAAGATTTAGGACTAAAATGGCTCAATTGGAAGGTTTAGGATAAAATTGACAAATAGCCAAAATGTTTAATACTAAATTAGCACAATTAAAATATTTAGAACTGAATTGACCATGGTACATTAGGTTTTAGGACATTTTGGACAATTATCCTAAGATTCTACGAAAGAAAACAGCCAATAAGGCAAAAACATCTCAATATCTTCATATTCTATCATTTCTATTTCCGGAGAAGTAGAAAATTATTACAGAAAAGGAGGTGCGGAATTACATGAGCTAAACTATCATACACATCAAACAGGATGTTCGTTTTTTTTTTTATTGCAGGAACTTTGCTTTGCAAATGAGATGGTCTGTGCTTCATGCCGTCTTCTGATTTCCTAAGCGAATCAGGAAATCCGAAGCTTGTGGTTCTCCAGGTGACATTGCGTTTAGATCGGTGGCCATGTTTTTCTGCGGTCTTTATCCGAGTGCGACTCGCATCCATGAGCTTAAAATGCTTCTGTCAATTGTCATCGGAACAACTCGATGAAGCACGACGCCCTTCGAGTTTGAAAATCGCATATTCATCGACATGAAGATAAAGTCATTCAGGCACTCCTGGCGTGATTAGAAATTTCGTTTCCCCAGTTCGAATTTGCTGATAAAAGAAGTCGGTCGCAGAGCGATCGCTCCTCCTAGACGTTACTTGTTAGCCAAGTAGAATTAAGGAGTATGGCGGACAAGAGAAAGAACAGAAACCATGGTAACAGTTGTCTGTCTAATGCTTCTTAATTTCGAAGTGATGCACCTTAATTCTTGTTCCAGCTAATTTCGTCACTGAACAACATAGTAGAATCTGAGGAAGCAAACTGAAACATGAAGGATGTCTGTTCGGAATGAAGATGACCGGTATCAATACCTTCCCACCGAGATGAAGTCGTCGTCATCGAGTGCCTGAACTTCTCCATCTCCAACAAAATGCTCTCTTCCAATGTCCTTCACCAAGCCCGCGAACTCTAGCCTCTTCGATAGAGGAAGGGGCACGTAAGGGAGCCTGAAAACCGGCCGGACCACCCCGAGTTGAGCCAGAGCAGTGTTCAATCCGATCGGATTTGGCTCGCGGAAGAGCCATTCGACCAAAGGCATGACCTTTTCGTTCAACGAAGGACTCTTCTTCCCCGCGACCAATTCCCGCATCAAGCCGGGAATCAAATTGCTCGCGACCGACATCGCTACCGTAGCCCGAAATCCCACCTACCACCATGGCATTGACCGTCCATCCCGCACCAAACCGCGATCCCCTCCTCTGCATACTGCCTTACACGATCATATCCAACACATTCCTTGATGCCGACAAAGTTCGGGCTTGTAGCCAAGGTTTGGATGACACTAGGAGGTATGTCCTGACCCATCCTCGCCGGCACGTTGTATACTATCATCGGACCCATAGGCAGAACACTATTGAAGTGAGCAAGCAAGCCGAGTATCGATGTTTTGCCATAGTAAGGATTGATGTGAAGGGAAGCATGCATTCCCACAGCAAAGCCCCGCTCAGTGGCCTGCATTGCTTGCGCAGTGGAATTACTTCCTGTGTTGCCAATCACCTTGAGCGAAGCGCCAAAGCGATCGACGGTGTGTCCAATGAGCGTGATGTGCTCGTCCATGCTCATCAAATGGCCTTCCCCGGCTGTGCCACCAACGATGACTCCTTCCACACCCTGCGCGATCTGCATATCAATCAAGCCGTCATAGGCTTCAAGGTCCAATCTGCCATCGGGTAGGTACGGGGTCTTGATAGCTGTGATCAGCCGGAGCAATCTGATATCCTCGACCAGTGTCCTGGATTAGCAGAGGAACGAATCATTGCAAGGTCAACTGCTTAATGAGTGCATTTTCACCGCTGCAGCAGCGGCGAAGCATAGAAGAAAAATCGACAACCGCCCGACTTTGTCATGATAGAATTTGTAGGATAGAACAGAACTTTATTGGAACACAACTGCTACAAGCACATTCGCCACCGTAACAGGCATTCACAAAGAATTATGTGACACCTATAAGTAGGATTTCCCAAGATGTCTGGTCATGCACACGCATTATATAGATCACCTGTTTCTGATTTCATTGCTTCGCTCTTGGAGGCAGAGATTAGGGACTATGGTTGCCTTTCGAGGCCACCAATTCGCATTCCTTCTGTTCCAGAATCGGTAGCAAGCACACAAAAACAGAAACGGAAAACAAGAAACATATAAAGAAGTTGAAACAGATGGAAGAGAAGTTGCAAGAACAGTTGACAACTCTTAGCTTTCTTGACAAGCAACATAACCCAGATCTTATTTCCGATGCAAGTAAAGGTCGAAAAAGTTCTTTTCTTTAGAACTGCTGAGGGAACAATCATTATGAACAATTCGACCTTTTCACGAGCACTCGATCGCGAGTACTTAACTCGATGCCAAAAGGGTGTTTCGTGTTTCTTTGTGATTTGCCCATGAACCGTTCATCGGACCGACTTACTACTACACTTCATCCCTAGAACCGGAAACAATTCACGTTCATATGTGCGCTCGCACGCGGCTTGAGAACACCTGGAAACGCACATATATACACACACACACTTGTTTAGCGAAAGCATAGAATGAAGAACCTCTTGAGATCGTTGCTCGGTAACCGGAGCTCCGGTGATGACCCTCTCATGCACATGCCCGGACACTTGAGCTGAGCCATCTTTAGAAGCAAAAGGAAGGAGAGATTATAGTAATTTGTAGGTAATGTGTGTACTTGTGTCTGTATTTTTCAGGAATCTATTGCCAACAGCAGCTGCTTTTATGGCTTGATGAATAGCTATGGAGTTGTAGTCAAAGTGAAGCACCTCAGATGATGCCATTGCCATGGAAGAGAGAGAGACGTGTGGTAAAGACAATTTTGGGGAAACATACCCGAAAGGTCCTAAGCCTTATTGGTGAATTATGATCCGGTCTAAACATTTTGATTGGCCAAATTAAGTCGTAATCCTTAGTCAAAAGAGCGATGAAACTTGAGCAATTAAGCCACTAACTTCACTTGAAAGTATAATTCAAGTCATGTATAGTGGGGTGTGGTTTATACTCCCCGTCGACAGGAAAGCACGAGATCCCGCTCTTATAGTTTGAACCCATATTTTTCATTGGTAGTTTGGGCTTGGGCCCATAAATAACTACTGCTATATATATTATTTTTCTCTTGTAATAGAGGGATGTAACAGAAAGGTGCGAGGTGCTAATTATAGTGGAATCCCCTGCTGCACGTGGCCCTAATTTAAGGGTGAACCAGGATAAAACCTTGTGTCTTGATTTCCTTTTCTCATTTTACGCTTTACTTCGTTGTGATTGTGCGCCGAATCCTAACACTATATACGTGTATTGAAAAAGGCAATTCGAAGTTGTCGCGTACGCGAAATTCCAAGTACTACCGAATAGATAATTGTGTGGGCATTATTTATCCAAAAGACTTGATTGCACTTTTATTAAAAAGGCTTGGGACTTGATTATATAAATTAAAATATTTCAATTATATTGCGATATGTGTATAAACTTATGGATCTGCTAAAAGGGGTCATCACGCGTCAATATCTTTAACCCACTCCATCCGAGTCATTAGATCCTACCAAATCATTTGTTTGATGTCTAACTAGACAGGAGAAAATATAGAAATTTTGCTTTGGTGCAAGAAAAAAATTGGACAGAAAGAGGAATTGAGTCCGAGTCAATGCAGTGCTAGATATATTACGACTTCGAATCTACTAAATGGGCTTAAAAATTACGCCTAAATTCTTATTATCACCTTTCATTTTTAACTTAGAGCGTGTCTGGTTAGATCTTTACTTTCTACTTAATGTAAATCTTGCGCCGCACGTACTTTGACTATTTTTATCCTAAACACTTGAAACCTTCGAAATATACAAATATTGAAATAGACATTTATTCATTTTTATAATTTTAAAAATTTGGATGATATTAAAAAATTTCGACACCAAAGCAAAAGAGTACTTTTGACATCAAGAAAGTATCAATATTAATATCGGTAGAATTAATCCCAACGTGAAAAAAGAAATGATTATCAACGTCTAAAACTCTTGAAACATATTAAAGTAGTTTTACTCTATCGTGACATGGCGGCTGTGCAGGTCAAGGTGGCTAAGGTCAAAGTTTTAGTGCGGACCAATCACCTTTTTTTTTTTTTTAAATTTATCTTATGTCTAAGTTGGTTTAGGCAGAACGCGACACCGGACTTTAAAATGATTGATTGCTTCAATCTATTAAGATTATATTCCTCATGGTAACAACTATTTGAAGGCTTACAATGTGTTTAATAATCACATAAAGTACAGAAAACTAAATAACCTTTAACATAAGTCAAAATCTTTACAATTATACGTAGTCGGAACCTTTCGATAATACTCGCCAATCGCTATTCCATGTTTGTTACAAAGTTAATAGAACAAGAAAAGTATCGATGGCCAAATGGTAAAATAATGACCCACGTCTCTCTTCCCTCCTAGAAAGTAGCAAGTTTCATTACTCTAAATAATTTCCTTTCTAAATTACAAATAAGACTAAACACTCAGAATAATCGTTCATCGCATTCTCTCGATAAATCTTATCGAGAGAACGAACATGGCGGTGCACGCGCGTTATATCTAGTACTACATATAAAATGTTCAAACTTTGGTGTCCTATATACCGTCTTTAATCCAATCTAGTACCATATTACAACCTCGTGTCCGCTATAGAGTTCAGGAGCTATAGAGTTCAGGAGCTATAGAGTTCACATAGTTGGGAATATCCTCGGACCTTAGTAAGCAAAGTATAGTTAATCAATCATATTAACGCGATTCGTCGAAGGAATTATTTTATACCTTAAAAGGCAGAGAACTCTTAAAAATAAGATTAGTACAAAATATTTCATGATAATTTCTGTCCGTACTTTAAAATATGCTTAAACCCTGTAAAAATTGAGTAAATTTGAGGAATGAAAGAGGAGAGATGGACTGTGCCATTTGTCATTTCCCAATGAAATCCACACATCATGCAAAAGATTTGCAGGACCTTCAGACTGAGAAACCAACTAAATTGCTTCTCAAATCCAAATCCAAGCATTCATACAATGTACTTTCTGATCATTCTGGAAGAATAGATGATTACTGGGGGGGGAAGATCTTGGCAACTTGTGTCAATACTGGGAGGATTCTACTGGAGAAAACTTAAAAGCCACTGCTAAAGGCAAAAACATCTCTATCTCTTCATATTCTATCACTTCTAATTCCGAAAAAAAGAATAACTATTACAGAAAGAGAGGTGAGAAATTACATGAGCAAAACTATCGTACATATCAAACAAGTTCATTTTACCGGAGATCAGCAGGATCTAAGCAAAACAGGGCCTACTGATGAGCTCAGCGCTTCACTCAGAGCTACCTGGACTTCATTCGAGCCGTGTTCACAGCATATCAAGCTTGAAAGTAACGGGAAAAAACAAGCCAAGTTGTTCTCGAACGAAGATTCCCCCAAACTGCATATGGCCTGTAATGTTGCCACGATAAGAGGAGCGCGAGCAGCTAATTCTCTTCGCTTCCCAGAGCCTAAAGGAATTTGCCAACGTGGCTGCTCTCCTGAAGAAGACTTGATTACGGGTTCAGAGGAGGAAGCCGAGATATAAAACTGTAAAACCTCTTGACAAAGGTAAACCAAGTGCTTCTCCACCACAACCTCATCGTAATCTGAAGGCTTGTCCAGTATCAGATTCTGTAAGAACGTCAGGCAAATTTGGTAGGACTCATTCTCGAGACGTAACAATGGAGGGTCCTGCATTTGGGTCATTGAGCCAAATTCTTGCAACTTTGAGCGTAGAGCAGCATCAGTGTTGATCTTGTGTGCATGTGATGCCACATCACGCAGGGCATCAAAGAGGACCAATATATTCTTGGCAGAAAGGTGAGGGCGGTACATGCTGTAGATCTCCATCACCGCCTGTCAGTCAATGAAGAAAACTCAGTATATCTCCCAAAACCGAAAATTTTGTGGAGAAGTGAATGAAGACTTTAAACCCCTAAGAAGAAAACAAGGAGGAGCAAATACCAAATGCTAGGAAAATTGGAGAACTTCCATTTGTACCGTAATCATTGGGTGTAAACCATACTAAAAGTTGACTGAAAATGGAACTAAGGCGATCATGTACTTCTACAGGATGACTCCCTTTTTTTGAAAGACGCAGTGCATATGTCATGGAATCCAACCGAAGGGAACAAGAGTCGTACTTTTTATTTTCTTTTTTTTAAGTTAACTTTTGTGTCTCAGTTCTAGACATTGGTGGTTTTCCAAAAGAGACATGGCCCTAAAATCTAAGGGCTAGTCAACTAAGCTTCCCTAAGAAGGATTTGTTCCTGGTCAGTTTTACAAGCATGGAAAACACAAATGCAGATGCAAATTTGGTTTTACTATCTGCCCTACTTACAGACCTCACATCTTTTCGATAAGTTTATTATCATCCTTAGTTGAGAACCGTGAAATGAGGAAACTACCTGGATAAGTAGAAGTTGGACAGCAGCTCTGCACTTCGCATCAGAAATAGAAGCAAAAAGATGCCCAGCCCTTGCATTTTCTGGATCATCATCAGGAGTTCCAGACTCAGCCGACTCATCAGTACTTTGTCTATTGATTGTGTGTTCATAGCTCCCAACTGTAGTTTCCCCACTGAGAATATAAGAGAAATCGGGGAGTGTGGCATTAGCTGCATCTTTGAATGACAGAACCACTTCCCACCACTTCTCATCGGAGAAGAGATCCCCACAGTTGCTCATCAAACGGACAAAGGCAGCAATACCAATGCCAGCAAGGCTTTGGTGAGGACGCTTAATGAAACTTACAAGAAGTGTTAGAACTTTTCTTAGTAGGGGATTCACTGTACCATAAAACTTGACGAAAAGATCCACAACTAGTTGGAGGGCCAGAGTGCACGTCTCATAGAGCCATGAATCTTGATCAAGCTCACCCATCTCACTGTCTGGCTCTTGCCCAGGTGAGTTTCCTCCAGAAGGATCAATAGCATGTCGCACATAGTCAAAAATGGGGAAGAGAACTGATTCAAATACTCTCTCCCATAGAGGCAGCGAAAAATGGTGTCCATGGTTGCGTAAAGTCTCAAACAGTACTTGCAAGGCGCTCTTCCTGATTTCAGGCCTAGGATCGAAGCTCAGTTCTGATAAACCTGTAGAAGTCATATGCAAATAGCTAAAAGTCCAAGCCAATTGCTCTATAAAGGGATGAATAGAAATCTCTCGTGAAAAAGCCATCCATATTGTATTGCAACAAATCTATCCTCATAAAGCTCATCAGTTAATCACTCTGACAATTCATGACTGAGGAAGAAAGTTCCTTATAAAAGCCAGGGCACCAAGAACCAACATCACATGGTGCATCAGATCCTAAAATCAGACGGTTAAAGCTGGGTTCCAGGATGAGGAGAGGGATTGTCTGGAGACAGTGAATGCTTTTCCTTAGCTAATACCAGAGAAGGAAAGAATCTATTTCCCATGATAAGTTTTACTATAATTAGGCCAATTGTGAACTTTTATATCTCTTTTGCATGGCTAGTAGTAAGAGCAACCATTTCCTGATAAACAGCATCGAGAAGATTTGCATCGAGAGGTAGATGGCAGGTGATGCGGGAGATAATAACAAGGTAATATGATGTGCGATGGATTTTATATCAGAATAGCACCCCTAGTATCAATGGACATGGCTCTGTTCTGTGTTTTAGACGCTTCAATCATGGTCAGGTTTGCTGGTTTAAATAGTTTGTTTTAACGCCTCGAACCAATTTTTTATAGTATGGAGAGAGACGGAAAATCTGAGAATAAAGGAAGCACCCCCACTACAACCCACATGTTCATGTTGTAAAGGACAAATGGCTCTCCAGTATTTTGTTGGTCTTATAGTGGCAAGTCATTTGACACGCTTTCTTCTCTATAGATCTTGGAGATTCTCCTCGTAATAAATTGCAACCCCCTTGGTACTCTTTATCTAAGCCTTAATTATATACCAAATAAGAAAGAAGGAAAGTAAGATATTGAGGGAGCTTTTCATTCCCTTCTACATTAAACAGTACTATTTCCCCTAAATACCTACTGTTTCTATAAAGGATCTATAGGAATGCAAACTGGTCAACTTTTCCTAGTTTTTATTCCTCACATTTTTCAGTTAGTTTGGAAGGAGAATTTGAAGGCCCTATTTTGGCTGTCAAACTGTGGAGACCTTTGGAAACAAAGAAAATCCTATAAAAATAGCTCTCTTATTTCCATAAGGCATTAGGCAACAAATTTTGATTGAGAAGCCTTCCGAGGGTTTATGCAACTATTCTATCCTAATTAGTTTTCCAGACACAGCAATCCCATGGTGCCCTAAGTGAATCTTTACCGGTCAATTGGAAAATAAGTACAGCAAAAGGAAGTTGTGTTGCATCCTTACCAGCCAACAGTGGGAACCAGAAGTACAGGTGATCATCCTTCTCCATGATTTCTCCGTTCTCCACCTTTCCATCTTTACCCCTTCGAGGAGATGGAGAGACCATTCCCGAAGCTTCCTTTTCTTTACTCCGTGATGAAGACCCAAGATCCCCTTCAGCAAGTTTTGTTGCACAGAATCGGAGAAAAGCAATAGCATTCAGGCTAATTTCCTTGTTGAATCTACTATTGGTGAATGCAATGAGGCAGTTAACACAGTCTGTAAAAGTGGTGGTTTCAGTCTCCGTGATGTATGGGAAATAGTCTCGTATAATCTTCTCAATTATTTCAAAAGCCAAGAGTACAATGTTTTTGTGATCATCATACGCTGCTGTTGTGAAAACCTGGAAAAGGTTCAAGAACAGTGATAATAATCAGCATCATATCGAGCAAAACTAACTGAGCTTCTTTTGTAATTTACAAAACAGACATAAAAGTAGTATGTGTACCATGAACATGCTCTTCCATCCTGATTTAACATTAGTCACTCGAGACAAAACCATTTGTGAGACACATCTGATAATTAGCTCTCTGATTTCAACAGCACTGCTCTTACGCATTACAATGACAAAAGGTTTCATGAATTCATTCTGGAAGTTATAATTTGCCAGCTCCTCTCGATCTAAAAATTTCATTGACAACTGCCGTAAAGAATCCATGGCAAAAATTGCAATTGATAGATTTTCAGAGCAACCGATGGTCACGAAGAACTCAGACAGCACGTGCCAGATGCTTGACCACACGAGTCTGATGCGGTTCATGTTATAGTGCCTGTCACGAGATAAACATTACATATATAGTCAAGAATTCCACGTTAAGAACAAGTTTCCAATATCAAACGGGGAAAGGCAAAAAGTGCAAGGAAAGTGCATACGCAATCTCTACAATCTTTGTTAGGCTGAAAACACGGGGATCAGAAGCAGATCTCAATTCATCCATAGAGACCTTGCAGAGAGCCTTCACAAAGTCTATAATAGCCTCACTGTTCAATTTTTGACTCCGTGTGAAAATTCGATTCATTTCTGAGCTTCCAACTTGCTCCAACATGTTCAAGTTGGAGACTAAACTGTTCATCTGATCAGATGTGACTGCCCCGGAAGCATTGCCACCATCATATGAACCCCTTAACACAGAAGCAGCTGCATGTTGAATTCTTCCGGGTCCTTTCTTTTTAAGAACAGGAAGGATATTTGATTTAGCTTGTTTTGATTTTTCAGATTCATTTTGAGGAAAGGAAAAGAACGTGGCGTCTGGAGGAGCACCCTCTCCCAAAAGGTGTAGATGCTCAAACCGAGAAACACATGTCAGGACATGCTCCCAAGCTTCCTGAAGGTAATTTCCATCCTCATCCGCAATGGTTACAATTGCCTACCGTACATGAAACATCAGATCCACAGTAAGATATTATTAAACTGGATTTTAAATCGCGAAATGTACTTTTACAGTAGTTGCATGCATCAATTGAGCATCTATGCAGAGCACACCTAGAGAGACCAGCAAATCAGAACATACGACGCTGATTTATAGTGCTAGCAATATGAAGATTTCACTTGAGAACAATTAACTGAAAACATGAATTGACATATCAAAATTAAGAGTGACAGAATTGAGGGCCAGATAGCGACCTTAATTGCCTCAATGTTCTTCTGTTTAATATCAGCAGGTGAATGCAGGGAGGTAAACTTGGCTAATGAAGTCACAAAAGCATCTCTATGAGTCTTCATGGACATGACTGCAGTGACATGGATGGCATAGCGGAAGCCTTCAAGGCAAAGAGCTAAAACTACATCGTCATCACTTTGGTCAAGTGGGACGCTGAAGGCTGCCAACATCGGAGCCCAGCATGCCTCAATCATGAATCTAAGAATCACCACATCTGTAGCTGCGTAGTAGACTGACCTACAATTTCCAACAAAAATATATCAAAACGAATTGCCTCCATTTTCTTTCTATCATGACACTAAAACGGAAACCTCGCATGACCAGATTAGAAAATTACGAAGTACTGTCAAATTCTATAGCTTTAGATGGGGCATAAGATGGTCAAATTCATTGATTTCCTTTGCAATTGACACGGGCATAGCAGAAATATTACGTAGAAATTGTAGAAATTCCAAGCCACTCAAAATGTCGATTGCCAAGTTAATTTAATTAATTTCTCTAGGATACTGTGATGCAAAATTTATTGGGCATATCTATGCACGGCTAATGCAACATCCATTCAGGAAAATTAACTGTTTGACAAGAGAATATGCTGGGTTGGTAAATGGAAAAAGAAAAAAGAAAAATTATGAATTCAGAATTGCAAATTACTCGAAACAAAGGAAAAACAGTTATTCTTACTCAGACTTGCGAGCCTTTTCTTTAAATTGTTCTTGCATGTGTCTAATTAGATCATCACTGGTCTCCATATGATTTTCTTCTCCTCGCTTGCGAATCACAATGTTTAAGATACCATCCAAACCCAGAATCCTGTTAGTGTTCAAAGACTGCTTCTGCTGAGGGGCCAGATCATCTTCTTTCATTTTGATTTCATTTCTTGATATCCGTTCAAATAGTGATCTCAGATACTCCTCAGGTAGATCCTTCCCGTCATCAATCCCACGATTATTCCTTATGAAGTCGTCAGCTGACATCTGCACAGTTAAAAAGGACACAGGAAGAGAAAAATATGAAGACCTTTCAATGATATAACACCAAATCAACTAAATGATGTGATCGTACCTTGGTTTTCACCATAGGATTATGAGCATCAGTGTTCAGCAATATAACAGAGTAAGCAAGAACATAGGCTGTGTCGGCACTGGTAAATACTTTTGGGTTACACTTGCAATAACATTCGGCAAACTTCTCCATGATCCGGTCAATCTTTTGTGCTTCTCCAGGCAATCTAAATCCTCGTAGGAACACCCTTATAGCTTCATCAAATTCCATTCCTTGGAATTCAAAAGAATCAACATATGCATGCATCACTTTCAGCGATAATTCTTCCCTTTCACCTAAATAATCTCCAATCAAAGTCTTGTTCAAGCCTGATGCATTTTTAAGAAACTCTGCTATCTCCTCCGGTGAATTCCCCACCTTATTCGCATTCATGAGAAATGCAATTCCTTTCTTAGGTTTTCTGTTGAAAAGAGATATACCTTCCTGGCAGAAATTTTTCACAGGGTATTCCACCAAAAAAGAATTAGCAAATAATGGAGACAAATTATTTCTGCCTGCATTAAGGAAATTGGACTATCACACACCTGAAGTTCAAGTTTGTAAGCCCGACGTTGCTCAATTGTCAAAACTTCAGAGGCTTCGCTTGAAGCTTCTGAATTAGCGTCAGATCCTTCAACAGGCTCATCTCCATTCCCATTTGCCATAGGAGGAGTTGCCACTCCAGAATTGTTCTCCACTGGTTCAAGCTTATTAGAATGGCGATCTGGAATACGCAACTGCTTGTTCATCCAGTCTCCCATTGATTTTAGAATACCCACTAAGCACTTCATAGCTTCAAGTTTCATGGTTGCCTCTTGCGGCGGCAACAGCGAAGTAGCAGTACCAGGAGGGATACCTTGAGCAGTTTTAAGAAGTCCATTGACCATTCTGGAACAATGAGTAGAATGGATTGGAACAAATTGAATTTGATGATAAATATGCTGCATCATTTGCTGCACTACAGTATCAAAAGGGGTCAATTTCACCGAACAAAAAAGACGTACCTCTCAAATATGTTAGATGAATTGACATCACAATCGTAATTGATAAAGATGTCTACCAAGATCTGTGAATCATAACAGAGCTTATCTAAAAACCGAAGCACTATCATCTTCTGTTGAAAATTAGGTTGAGCAACATTCTCCAAAACTCTCAGTACAATCATAGGAAAGAATACTCCAATCTCAGCTTTCAATCCAGCTCTGAATCTGGCCACCAGACTGATGAAAATGGAGCAAGAAAGCTGGAAAACAATCATAAGCGTGGAAGCACTGTTCTTCAACAATGACAGACATAGATATTGCTTGATAGCACCTAGAAACCTGTTACAACAAAAGCAGTCAAACAGAAAATTAATTTGAGAGCTTCATTTATAGCAGATGTTATCACATCAATGAAAGAACATGACTTTGTACAAGGCAACAAAGAGAAACCTAAACAATGAGAGCTTTTATGTTTTAAGTATATTGTTACAACATCAAAGCAAGGATATGCCACAAATTTAAGAGCCCGAATGGCAAAGAAAGCGCAGCAAGCAGATTCCACAGAAGAGTAGAAGTCAACAAAAAATGAGAAAGATTTTGATCACCAATTAAATCTTACAGGCCAAAGCAGTATCCAGAAAAGAATTAAAAACAAAAAAACAAAACGCAGTTCAAATAAGGGAAGAAGAAATGCTTGAACAAAGACATGAAACTTCGACTTAATAGTGTTAAACAAGCAAAAAGCATAAAGAACAAATGCCTGAACAGAGGCAAAGGAAGGAATTAGCTTGAGAAAGCTTGGACTTTATAATGTTCAAGACTATTTCGCCTAGCATCATCAAGAAACTTTGGTACAATAATCAATCAACTGAGAATCTAAGACAACAAACATCTGGCAAGTGTAATGGCAATGGAACCTCTAAACTAGGAGTGAGTGGTTCCAGGGTCGGTCCTAGTTCTAGGTGGAATCTAGATCCTACCGTCAGAACTGATTCCTCAAATCTTGAAACCTGGAACCTACCATGCATACCCTGGAACCTACCCTGTATACCCTGGAACCTAGGACCTACCCTATCACAAGTTCCACGTATATTCGTAATTGAACGATTGCAGTGAATTATCACCTCTAATAGCCACTATTTGCTGCTACAATCAACTAACCACAACTCATATTTAGACACGTAAAGAATATGAAATATTAACAAATTAAAACTTTTGGTCATAGATATAGCCGGAGACAGAAACTCAGACTAGTGGTTTCAGATTACACACTCATTGTAGGACGCCATGGAATGCCGCAGAAATCCATGAAGACATAGAACAAGAAAACCCCAAAGACTTTCCAGGTTCCAAGTTCTAGGTTTCAAGTCCCACGTTTCAGGTCCCAGGTTTCAGGTTCCAGGTTCCAGGTTTCAGGTCTGTTCGTCAAAACCGGTTCCCCAATTTTTGGAACCTAAATATTACCCTGCTTACCCTAGAATTGGACCGGTCCCCACCGGTCCCATTCTTCGCTTCTCGGTTCTACTCTGGAACCATGTTCATCCCTACTTCAAACCAGAAGTTAACAACTAAAGAAAGTTTCTACTAGCATGGTGGGCTCTTCCAATGAATAAATGCTTTAGACACCAAAGAGCAAGCAGATATCCTTATCCATAATTCGGTAGTTAAACTGCACATGCATCCCAAAGTGAGGATGGGTATCTCCAACAAAATACAGAGAAACATGTTATACCCCCTGTGTGAGCTCATCTAGACGCTATTCTCATCATCCATATCAGTAAAATCTCGATATACCTCTTTCTCAACTCTTGTTGTCACACTTCAGGGTTGCTTGTATCAAACATGTACTTAGTAGTAAAACATGCTCTGATTCCAATTTCGATATTTTCCGTCGCCATGATATTCTAGCATGCTGTTTATACACAGATATATCACAGAACAAGTTCCTGTATAGAAGCTATCATGCAGTCATGGCATAACCAGTAAATTAAGAAATCCAACTTAAATGAACTACCACACAGTAAGTTGATAGTCATCATAAAACTCCTCCAGTAATAGGTGAGTGCAGATTGAAGCACTCAGATTCTTATTCGTTCTAGTTTTGGATTAGTTACCTGTCACTTGTCCTAAAAACAGCTCCTGCGTTCTCCAACAAAATTTTCAACAACTCCAAAGCCACAATCTTTCCCTTCATCAACTGCGGGTCTGCCACAGCCTCCTTTGGAGGTGTTTTCATAGATAACTTGCAAAGTGCTCTGAACACCAAAAATGCATCTCTCCTCAACTTATTTCCAATCTGAACCTCTAAATCATCATCTCTCTCCAATTCTCCATCTGCTAACTCCCCTTTCCTACCCTCTAATGCCGTCTTATACATACTAATCTCCCAATATTTTGCATCCAACATATCCTTATCGGTTGAATCCAATAAGTCTGCCGGATTAGTTGTCTCAACTGTGGTAGTCTCAAACGCCCCATCATGTCCGCCGAGTGGATTCTTACCGGGCGTCACTGGATTCAAAACTACATCAATGTCCTGCATGATTTTGGTTATGAACCCTTGAACAAACTGGGTCATTGACCCATCCACATCCGATTTCTCAACTGGCTCCATCAACTCCGCAACCACAATCGGCTGTACCGGGACAGTCGAGCTATCTGCCTCCATTCTCCTAAACACAATCACGAGCATCTGCACTAATGAGGCCTTCGCGGTCGTCTGATTAACCACATTCTTACTATCCAGGTATATATCATAACAAGTCCTCACAATCAGTAGCAAGCAATCCCCGTGAATCCTCAGAGACATGGAAGTAACCGCAGACAGCAGGGTCTTCAAAACCAACAATTCGACGGCATCGTCACCCAACTCGTGGCACCTGCACACGGATTCGATCACCCTCGCCAGCAGCTTCGCCTCGGCCCCGCCCCCGGCGGGATCAGCCTCCCCGCGGAGGTATCCGTGCGCGATCAGCTTCTGCAGGCAGTCGACGGCGGGATCGGCGATCTTGACATTGCCGGACAGGCAGGCGTTGATCAAGGGGACGAGGACGGAATCGGAGTCGGCGAGGGAGAACTGGGTGGGGCCGTCGAAGAGCGGCCCCGGGAGGGACGACTCGGGCTCGGAGGAGTCGGGCTCGGGGGAGGGGAGCGATGGCTGCGGTGGGGAGAGCTTCTCGAGGAGGGACTTGCACTCGTGGGCGAGCTTGGAGTGCTTGCGCCAGGAGGCGTTCTTTACAATCCTCTCGAGAGCCGGGGCGACCGCCAGAGTCAAGCGGGAAAGGGAATCGGCTTCCGGAGAAGCCATTCCCCGAGCTGACCCGGCGAGTTCACAGATCCGGAATCGGCTCGGACGGTGGAGGCGACGGTAGGGTTGCCGGGAGATGCGAGGTTGTGATCCGTCTAGAGAGAGAGAGAGAGAGAGAGTCGTGGAAATGTCGTTCGATGGAGACGAAGAAGAAGAAGAAGAGGAGAGTGAGCTGGGGGTCACGCGCAGAGGGGGCGTTCCGAGATTTACATCGGGCTTTTTTTTCACAGCGAAGGTCCAAAGATCAGAGGCGATTTGACGAAAGCACCCCTCTGTCCGTAGCTTCGATCTTGGCGGCTGGAGGGGGTAGTTCGGGGTGGCAAAGTCGTGATTATTGTCGGACTGGAGGGCATTCCGGGGAAAAAGCCGCCGACGAGCCGATAAAAGAAATGGGGGAATATCTTATTATCGGTGCTCTCTGGTTTGAAGGCAGGAAGAGTCAAAGAGACCCCGTGGACTCCAGCGAGGGAGCGATGGATTTGGCTTCCGCCGTTCCTCCGCCGTCACTTGGGATCGCACCAAATCTGACCCCTCTTGCGAGGGAGCGATGGTTTGAAATCGGGTCGGTTCGGGATCGCACCAAATCTGACCCCTCCTCAGTCCAAATCCAAATTTCGGACCGATTTCAGACGAGAATCTGAACAAATTAGAAAATTCATCAATGCCTTAACTATTATGTTACAAATTGATCACATGTGTGTTTTATTAAAATAATACTTATATTACGTATAATGTCTGTAATCAAAAGAAGAAGAAGAAGAAGAAGAAGAAAGAAGCCCGATTTCCAAGTTTATCTTGGAATCAAGCCGGTTCCGCATCAAGCAGTTCTTAATGGATTCCGTTCGATTCCGCGTCTCAAAAATTGATGATCAATTCTGATAGGATAATTGAATACCCTCAATTTTTTTTCACAAAGAATGAAAGAAATCTGGATTTTAATAGGTGTTACAAAATTTAATTTAGTGTTGCCATTATAATTTTAACCTCTGTTTAATCAAACTAACGTGCGCACCTAGTAATGGGACGTTTCGTGAAATTAATTGCCCAAAAAGGATTGCACTTTTTTCACTTCTTATTTGGCTAAACCACTCCCCAACAAAGTGTTGTGACCATTTTAGCCATTATAGGTCCCACCTTTTAGCACCTTTGCATTCTCTTAATATACTTTTTTTGGTTTCTTCTTTTGTGGGTCTCACTTTCCTTCATCTTCATCCTTCTCTCTTTCTCTCTTCTTTTGCTTTCTTTTCTTCGATGTTTAAGATGATTTTTACATCGTTTTTCATGATGGGTGCCGGATAAATTGATTAAATTGGGAGTATTGGTTATTATTGAGTAATGTGGTAATTTTTCTTGTTGGGTTTGGGTCAATGAAGTCTGGAGGTGTTTTTTCTTCTTTTTCTTCTTTTATCTCGTTTTTTATGTTCGGGAAAAGTAGGTATTGATTCATTGCTTATTTACTTTTGAATCTAATTAAAGTTGATGATTTTGAGGATCTTGAGTGAGGCTTTTTGGCATTGCTGAGTTTCTCTCCTTCTGGGGATTCTATTAATTGAAGTTTTCAAACCTTTGTGAGGAAGAGTGGAAAGAAGAAAAGCGGGTCTTGTCCGATTCTAAAGAGTTTTGCTTTCACCAAGTGAAAAAAGGTTTATCATCCCATTAACTTCTACCAATTGAACTTACTGATTTCTTTGACCCCGTTGGAGATAGAGCATGCATTTGATTTTTTTAGTGGATTTTGTGTATTCTTTTCATTAAAAATTTCCCCAAACCGGTTCGTTTACTTCTTTCTTTTCTGCGATATGTTTGGCAGAATGATTTTACGACGCACATTTTGATATCTCCCCATAATATTGTCTAATTATGATTCGGGCTTAGTAAAGGATGAAGGGTTATTTTTTCAAGAAATCTCAGTTTTCTTCTCATTTCAGTAGATTAATTGAATATTTTTACCATTTTGTTTTCGCTTATTGAGAAAGTTGAAAACCAGTGGACACGCCAAATGCATTTTTTCTTATTAGTTTGTAAAGTTTATTGGTGGCAATGCAAATTATGGTTGGATCCCTCCTCTGTATTATATTGGGTGGTTTTGAATAGAGAAGGGCTTCCATATGTTGCTAGCCACCAATTAGACCGTGAAAACATCATTTGACTAAGTTGTGTGCTTTTTACCAAGGTGATTATGGTGGTATTTTCTCTACAAGAGAGAGAAAGATGCTGAAAGTGGGACCCACAAAAGAAGGGAAAAAAAGAGACACAAAGGGAAAGTTTAAGATGCTGAAACATGGGACCCACGGTGGGTGAAATGGTCATAACACTTTTGTTGGGGAGTGTTTTCCCACAACCCCCCCCCCCCCCCCCCCCCCCCCGAAAATTGAGATTGCATTCATCTTTTGGATTTGTTTTACCATATGTAGAGATTAATCGTGGTACTTGTTATAGTGTAAATTGATATATCAAGTAACGAGGTAGAGAGTAAATAAAGCATATTCGATTTCCAATCAAATTAACATACCAAGTTCCGTGAGCCAACCTCCATGCACATCAGATTATTCTTTGCATGTTACCACTGGGAGAATTACCAAAAATGTCTTAAATATATTGCAATTATGTCAATTACGTCCTACATTTTAATTTATTTTTGCCAATTGAGTCCTAAACTTTTTCACATTTTTTCATTTGAGTCCATCCAACTAATTTTGACTGAAAATTGATAATATGGACTCCGGACATCCTATGTGGCTCTGTCGGAGCTGACATGAAATTTTTTTATTTAATTTTTAATTTTTCTTAATTTATTTGTGTTTTTTTTAATTATTAAGGCCTGCAGGAGGCCGCCGGCCATCGGTGGTTGGCCGAGGCCTGGGGAGGGCTCATTGCTCTCACACTCGGTAGGCAAGGGCTCGCGGCCCTTGCTCGCAGCTAGGCAAAGGCTGCGACCTTGGCCGCGCTAGCAAGGACTCGCAGCCCTCGCCCAATGGCCAGCGAAGGACGCTAGGCCTCAGTCGGCTTTAACAATAAAATGCCAACAGTGCCATGTATGGCGGCCGACATCCATGTTATCAATTTTCAGCAAAAATTGATCAGATTGACTCAACTGGCAAAATATAAAAAGATTTATGATTCAATTGGCAAAAAAAAAAAGGTTTAGGACTCAATTGGCACAATTATAATAGGTTTATGGCCTGTTTGGCAATGATTCTGATTCTCTGATTCTGTTCCTCTGAATAAAAAAGGATGAGAAACATGTTTGGTAACGTAAATGATTCTGATTCTGTTCTCATGAACAATTTTGGAGAAAAACAAGAAAAAAAATTTGATTCTGGCAAAAAGAATCACTTTTGAGAATCACAAAAAAGAACAAGACCAAAGGTTCTCTCACTTTTCCCTCGACACCTTCGTTCTCTCACTTTTCCCTCTGACCTAAAAAAGAACGAAGTTTGTCTCTTGTCTGTCGCTCCCGTGACACCCCCGCTCCGCCGCCGCTGTCGTCGTCGTACGACTCTGGTGAGTTTCATTTCGTCGTTCACTTTCCTCGGACGGGACTCCAATATAAGCAGGGTGGAATACTATACAGGCTCAATTCAATACTCAGACAGGATTCCAATATAAGCAATTACAGCTTAAGAACAAGATGAACAAATTGAGAAGATAGTTTGGTAGTTTTAAGAAGCTTCTTTCACAATCTGGATTTGGCTGGGATAGTGTAAATAAAACAGTTATTGTCGATGATTCAAGTATATCGAAAAGTCACATCATGGCATCATTTAACTTTTGGTTACTTTGAGATCATTATATATGTGTGTTTCAAGAAGTTTGCTTATTTTGCTTAAGTATGTCATTATTGTGAAAATTGCAGGATAATATTGAGTGGGTAAAATTCAAGACGGATGGGTTTCCTCAGTATTTTGAGATGTCTATTGTATTTGGTGATATATATGCTACTGGGGAGCAAGCAGCAGGAAATACCGAAGATTTGATTGAGTCAGAGGAAGGTGACAATGGTTGTGGTCATGCAGACAGTGATCCAAAGGACTTCGGTAAACACCCCCATTCATGAGGGAGTTTTACAAGTAGACAACACAACTTGAATAGGACTCCAAATACCAAGAAGAGAAGAAAGAGTAGCGCATTTGATGTTGCCAACACTTGCAAAGTCTTACAAGAGATGAAGAAATCTAGGGCAAGTCAATATAGTGACTCTGCCACCACCTCACAGGTCACATCACCACCTGTAGACTCCTTCTCCATATTTGTTGCGATTAATGTCTTACTTAGCATGCTTGAGTTAGAGGAGGATCTTTACCACAAAGCATTGGAACGAGCAATGGATAGTGCCATATGGAGGAAGGCTTTCATCCAAACTCCAACTGAGATGAGAAATGGATTTCTCCAACGTCCTTAGTAGAGGTTGGAAAATGTATTGAGGATTGCGTGGGATTTTTATGTTTGGTTTCGTTTTACTCTATGCCTTATGTTATGATGTTATTTGATTTTTAAAGATATTCATGTTGAGAATTTTTTATTTTGTGGTGGCATGAGTACGATGGATTGTGTGAGATTTTTTTATTTGGTTTGCTTTCACTGTACGACTTATGTTATTGGTTGTTATTGGGTTTTTTTTTTTTTTTCAGATATCTATACTAATGTTCTTGTATTTGTGTGATAGCATAGGTACTAAGGAAGGGGGACAAAATAGTGTGTCTAGTGGCTAGGTAGCACTAGTTGGACATTATTTGGATGAGTTTGATATTGACATAATAATAACATGGTTGTGCATTGTTATGATGGACATGTCCATGCATACGAAAGAACATATTTGGGACAGTCAATTGTCCGGACCCGAATGGGTAATGGAGATTCTTTGTGGACATTCGGATATAGTATATAAAGCATTTAGGTTGGAGAGACATGTTTTTTCTAAACCTATGTGATTTAATGAGGGCAAGAGGTTGGTTGAAAGATAGTCGGTATGTTAGAGTGGATGAACAAGTTAGGATCTTCTTATCTTTGGTTAGTCATGGTAACTCTAGTAGAGATTTATGTTAGAGATTCCAACGTTCAGGACAAATAATCCGCAAGTATTTCACTATTGTGTTGAAAGCATTTCTCAAACTGTCAAAAGAGATTATCAAACCATCTTCCTTTGATGATGTCCTAGAGGAGATTCTTATGGATCCTAACCATAAACGCTAGGTATGATTTTCATAATGTTGTTACACCATCAAATACATGTAGTTGATTATCTTGTATTACACTAAACTTTCATGAAATCACAAGGTTGCATATGTGCTATTGATGGCACCTACATTAATGCTTATGTCCATGTGTCGAGGCAAATCCCATGTGCCAACGATTGTCGAGTCCTCTCGGCAGCACTGGAGACTCCTCGACTGTAATTTCCTCGACCACCACTAGGTATTTGCTTTGTCTATAAGAAGTAATTTCCTTTATGATTGTATTACAGTTGCATATCATAACAAATGTACATATACCTTGTTATGGGCAAATACTACATGGTAGATTCTGGTTATACAGCACTTTTAGGATTTTTAACTCCATTTAAAGGTGAACGGTATCATCTGAACGATTACAGGGTAGAGGGAGGCGACCTAGAATAGCTAGAGAAATGTTCAACCATAGGCATTCTTCACTACGGAATGTCACGGAGAGGTCATTTAGGGCATTAAAAAATCATTTTTCCATTTTGAGACACATAACTCCATTTATAGTTCAAAAGCAAGCATTTATTGTAATTGCATGTCGTGCTCTCCATAATTACATTCATGACCAAGACAGGATGGACAAAAACATTTCCTGATATAGAGATCCGGAGTGCCCATGTGGACCTATACAAGAAGAGTTACAGATGATATATTGCATGAGGAGGTCGCCGAGATAAACATGCTTAGGAAAAATATTGCAAATCAAATGGCAATGGATAACAATATGCCTGAAATTCCATCATTTTATCTTT
This sequence comes from Lenwebbia sp. NSW1173648, assembly GCA_029784005.1. NCBI lineage: Eukaryota > Viridiplantae > Streptophyta > Magnoliopsida > Myrtales > Myrtaceae > Lenwebbia > Lenwebbia sp. NSW1173648. The sequence continues at coordinate 8,776,274 of JARCGZ010000005.1, forward strand.
TCGACTTTTGTAATCTTATTTTTTAAGTACTTTGCAAGATCTATGTTCATTGTAGCAAGCAAAACATTAATGTATTCAGTTGTTTTGGGCATCATAGAGTTGAATGGTCTGATGATCAGTTCAAGATTAACTTGTGGAGACTCATATACAAGATACATTCTAATGATTATTGTTGCTTCTTGACTATTCACTGAGAGAAACAAGGACGCTCCATCACTTTCCTGAAGTCTTTGTCATAATAATCGTCTCGTGATGCCCAGAAAGGGTGAAAAGTGATTAGTGATTAGTGTATATGCAAATTGTAAAGACGAGAACAATATCTTTCGAAAACCAGGTTGTCTCTCTATTGGCATCAAAATAAATCACCAGCCGAGACACGTGCTGCACACGTGAGAAATCGATACATGTGAGGACCACGTGAGAAACCAACACATGTGCAAAGCACATGAGGAGATGACACTTGGGCAGGACACATGAAGGATCGACACACGCGATAAACACATGAAGAGAAGATGTTTCGATAGAGAATAAAGAAGGCCCGATAGGCGTCATTTGAAGAAGTCATTAAACCAGTTAGTAAAACTGAGCGCCAACAAGAAGCAATCCCGCAGGACTCAAAGTTTTTCAAAGAGTGCCAAAGACGACGAAATTATCTTCTTGAATTTCATGGCTGGAGGATAAATTCGAGGTGGTTAAGGTTCAAATAGTCTCTAAGAACAGGTTGAGGTGTCTATAGAATGCAGAGGGCGTGAGCATACCCCCCACGATCGAGAGAAAAATGGTAAGTGTCCTGTCGACAGTTACTGGAATGACAAACTTTAAAGCCCCAAGATGCGAAGAACGTGGGCACAACTGACACCAATGGAAAATGAAGAAAGGCACCAACATCATTAGCTATCTGGAGTCAAATAACTACTCAAAGACCTGGTCAAAAAAGGATTCGAAAAGGCCAAGGAAAACGGCAATTGTTGGCGCGCTAGGATTGCAACAGCTGAGGAGCAGTTACCACTCCAACCATTCTAAATACCACCAGGCATCCACAGACGAGAGCCCCCCCCGAACAAATCAACAAATTTATCTTATCTTTACTTATCGTATTGCATTTACTTTTCTTATCTGTAGCTTTCAGATTCTCGTCGTTGAGTCAAACTCCGGCGTTTATCTTTATCCCAGATATTGTGCCATCGAGTCAAACTCTGATGCATTATCGAAGCGTATTCAAGGCATTGTCATCGAGTCAAACTCTGACACTGTTTTGGGTGCGTTGGTTCGTTATCATTGAAGGGAATTGTGTTTGCAAAGCCATACCATCGAGTCAAACTTTGATTTGGCTTACGTTTGTGCACTTTCTTTCGATTTCAAATGTATCGATTCCTTTAGATTTGTACTTGTAGACTCTCACCATCGAGTTAAACTCTAGTTGCGACAATATTTGTGTAATTCTATTGGATTCTATACTAACTTAGCGCTTTGATTCTTCTGACTATCTGGAACTCTCTTGTCCAAAATCGTCATGAAACCCCTCATCATATTTAAAAACTGAAAAATAAATTTCGGTGAAAGATATTTTGTCGCAAAGCAATTCTGACGAAATGCTCTTTTGTTGAGTTTCAGGTCCTAAGGACATTTTCTGCTAAAATTTGGGTCAATGGAAGGTTATACTTTGATAGGCTCACAAAGACCCCGCTCGGAGGCTCACTTGATCTCTCCTTTTTTAAGCTTAAAATGACTCGTTATGACACGACAATTAGAAGGAATAGCACGAAAAAATGTTATATGCAATATGCTATATAAGAGAATCAATATGAATTAATCTTCAATTAATTCAAAATACAGGATGAAATTTTACAAAGTAACTACGTAATTATTTGAATTAAATGACAAAATTTGGGAAGAGAAATTGTTCCCATGAACAGATTTTTTGTGCAGTTACCAAATACGTTTTGATTCTCTAAAACTCATCCAGGGAATAGAATCAGAAAAAATCAATTCTAATCAGAATCACTTTTTCGGATCAGAATCGTTGTCATGCAGGCCACATTAGCTTCTCAACCCCAATTACCAATGCCAACTCCTCTAAGGCAAGACTCAAGCTTTAGGATGACATTGATCCTTAGCCATACCTGTTCAAATAATATATAATTTGTTAAGACTTCGTCTGTTTCGTTGAAAATAAATGATTTGAAAAATATTTTTGTTAAAAGATTGCTTGTATCGCTTGAAAATATTTGTCAATGGAAAATGTTTTCATTATCGATAAGAAATAATTATAAAAGGAAATGATGTCCTTTAACTGGAAATGATTAATCCAAATATAACATATATATATATATTAAGTGTTATATATACAAAATATATTTTGCATAATTAGGCATTTAAAGATGCATAATGAGTATCCGAATTCTGTTTACTTGACATCCTTGATATCGAGGCCTTTTACTTTACTTAATTGTGCTTCTTTTTTCTTAAATATCTGATTAGTTCTATTAATATTTCCACCAGTTATAACAAATTTTCTTTTTCAATGTTATTATTGATATTCATATTTTTTGGATATTTTTATTTTAGTCAACTAACTTTTCTCCTTTTTCTTTATATTTCTATTTTTCTACCGAAATCAAGTGTAAGACAGAGAATTATATAAAAATCAAGATGAAAATATACATTTATCCTATGCTAATTGAAAATATAAAAGGAGGGACAACGATTGTAATGAAATGAAAGCTCATGTAATAATATATAACCCTTGAAAGTTTATGTGCAAAAATGTGAACTACCCTCAAGATCTAAAGGAAATTTGTGTAATTTTCCCGACGGTATCAAAAAAGACATAAGTGAAGAAAAAGATTACACATCGCATGCACCATATAAAAATCCAGTTGAAATTATAATATAGCTTTGTTCTTAACATAATGAGAAGTTAGGTGATTGCTCAAGCTCCGTTTGTTTCGCAAAAAACGAGTAATTTAGAAAGTATTTTCCTATAAATAGTCATTTGTATTGCTTGAAATAATTAGTTACTGAAAAATATTTTTATTACTTATTTTCACGAAAGATGGAAATATTATTAGTTCATTTTTTTTGTAAGCGAGGTAAGCGATTATTTTTAGAAAATAGTTTTCAAATTACTCATTTTCCCACAAACAAACGGAGCCTTAAGGACTAACCGACTATTCCTTCCCAAGAAAACGGGTAATTTTCTATGTTGGTAGATTTAATTAGTAAGTGTTAAAAAACTGTTGGTCCATAAAGTGACGGATCATGTGACTTTCCAGTAACCTTGTAGGTAACTCAACCACACGTTTACGATATTGATATCTTTTTGGACTATTTACAAACGATCAAATCTTTGAATTTTTTTTTATTTTTTCACTAACGCCTTAGACTTACCAAACCTCCTATACATATTTACCCGTTACTAGTTGGAAATTTAATCCGGCAAAAGTTGGTGAATCACACTAACTTGGGTTGGTAATATTTCATATAAGAGCTAGTAAGCTCGATCCGTAATTAAGTAATGCAAATAAAAATTGGTAAGATAGTGAGTTGGCATGAATTTGTTGATCTTGATTAACTTGTACAAGTGTACACCGTTCCTTGCTTATGCATCAAGGCTTTGGTTCTCGTCTTATTTAGTCACGAGGAAAGTGGAGCATCTCGAGCTTGAAATTTACCTAAATAATAAGGCTTCCCCGTCGTTAAAGAAGAAGAATATTCTACCGGTAAGGCTTTGGAAAATATTCTCCTAAAACGATCGTTTGTATTGTTTATAGAAATAAATGAACAAAAAATATTTTCATCGCCCATAAAAATATTTAGACATATATTATTTCCAATAATTGAAATATATCATAAGTGCCACAATGATGTCATTTTCTATGCACGTTACTTTTTGTTGGGCCAAACCATGTAACTACATGTTAAGAAAAGAAAATCAAGCTATGCAAAGGCGGACTACTTTGGGCCCAAAGATTGAATCTGGGCCTAGCTCTCCCCAAAGAGATGCCCAATTTGTTTACCCAGTCAAATCAAGACTCCCATCTTCAATTCCTCTTGGGCTTACAGAGACGAATCTCTCCTATTCAGAAATCACAATCATCCGCTAATTCTCCGAACGCACGAAAACCGTCCCGTTCAACATAGAGTGGCGGCCGAGGCCCTCTGGGCTACTTTGGTCTCCGATTTATGGTAGATTACGTATTTTTTTTTGTCTGTCCTATTTCTAACTCTATGCTCCCTAACTTTTGCTCTGTCTCTTTGCAGAGCGCGAAAATCGAACCCCGGATCTATGATATTAGCATCTCCACCAGTAAAAACGTTTTAAACCCCGACCCATAAATTCACCCGCGATTTTCTCCGTTGTTGTTCATAATTTTTTTTTTTTTTTAAATAAGTCCTCAAATTGCCCATTAATGATGACAAATAAATCTATATGGATTTGGCTAGCGAGTGTCCCGTGAGCATTGGTTGAGCAACGAATGGAGAAAGTTTGCAGTATCTTACTCGTGTCACATGTAATCAATTGAGAAATTATTAAGTGACGGCTTTTAATCTACCGTGAGAATAACAGTCTATTTTGGATCACAAAAAAATAAATAATAAATAATTATAAATTATTATGGGGTCCGTTGTTTCAAGAATTTGTGGCACACAACATACTGTTACTCTCATAGTTGCTCAAAGACTGTTATGCTGGCAAAACCCAACCCGATTAATATTTCGATTTTTCTGATATAATGCAATCTGATACAAGGAACATAAGCCCTTTTAATTTGCAGTAGGGTTTGTTCTCAATTATTAAGTGTAATGCTATGGGTTTCTCTATACAATCAAATTTACTGTAAGGTCTCTCTTAAGGGATTGCTATTAATCACAATCTCCAAATAGGTGAGCTACTAATTAAATAAAGGCACGCCTATAGTGAGAAATCGGGAAAATGACACTTTTGGTGTCAAAAGTTGTGTGCGGAGATCACTTTGGTGCCAAAAGTTTCAATCGAATCACTTTAGTGCCAAGTCAGAGACAAAAGGATTACTTTGGTGCCTCCGGCGAAAAATTCAGGCCATTCTTAATACGTGGCATTTTTAATTAATTTTTGAATTTTAAGTGGTATTTTTTTAAAAAAAAAATGAAGTCCACGTGGGTTCCACACGGACTTCAAAATTTAGAAAAATTAAAATTAAAAAAATTATATTTAAAAAATAAAAATTAACAGAAAATTTTTAAAATAAAAACTTTATTTAAAATAAATTGACATAAGCTAAAACAATTAGCAAAAAAAGCTGGAAAAAAAAAGATATGCAGAGACGGCGATGGTGGGGCAGCGGCGGTGAGGGTTACAGCAAGCCCTCGCCGCCTGATGAGATCCCCCTTTTTTTTAAATTTTAGCTTTTAAAAAAAATCATGTTATTTTTCAAATTATTTTAAATACAAAATTAAAATTAAAAAAATGCCACGATGGACCTTCGACGAGCCACGTCAGCGTCATATATCAATAAAATAAGGCCACGTCGAATTTCCAGATGACCAAATTGGACTTGGCACTAAAACGATCGTTTTTTTTCAAAAAATTGGCACTAAAATGATCCCATTAGAACTTTTAGCACCAAAGTGATCTCCATACGCAACTTTTAGCACCAAAAATGTCCTTTTCCAATGAGAAATCAACACTATACTTTAATTTAACATTTTTCTTAAATTTCACCACCATTTTGCTCGAAAAATGGCACATTCATGAGTCTTGAATAATTTCTTCTTTAATTCAAGTAATATGTGTTTTTCGTTATGACTTAGTACTTCATCTATACGGATTTAAATATATCCTTTATTAACTTTAGGGTGAATTTTGTAAACCTTGAAACTTTGCATAGCCAAAAAAACAAGGTGCAAAGTTTGAGCATCTGCACACGAGTACATGTCATTTTTCCCCACTGCTTTCCTTTTTTTTTCATGGTTTTGCTAGGTATGCAATTGGGAAAATGACCCTACAAGTGCCGCAACTTTCGTACGGTGTTCACTTGGTCGATTGAGAAGTTATGACGCTTAAAAGAGTGTCGTACGAAAGTTGTATCACTTATGGTGTACTTATCCTGTACCCAATTTATGATTCTTGTTAGATGTACTTATATTGTGTGCCATGATATATTTACATATGTTAAAGCCAAAAATAGAGTCAAAGCAGGTAGATCTCTACACATTGATTGCTTGACTCCCTAGTTTGGCTTTATAAGTGATTAGATGGGTCTAAATTCTTTCTTTTTGACTACTCTATAGCAAATGTCACAAAAGTTTAGTACATTTCCTAAAGCCGTTCTTGTCAATGTTTCTTAAGCCGAATTAATCAACCTCCAAAACCTCATTTTTGCCCCCATGTTAGGGTGACATCCTCCATTATAAAAACCCATAGTTTTTAAATTACGATAAATTGACAGCTAAAACAAATTATATGTTGCAAAAGAAAATTAATCATTGAATAATCTCTAGGTGTTGACCGCACGGGTGTGGGAAAAAAACTAGTGGATCCTATGTACACACTTGAGTAACTTAGGTACGAAAAGATGAGCCCATGTTTCAGTTTGGAAAAGTTAGGGCAAGAAGCCGCAAGTGCATTAAAAAATGAAAGATGAAATAGAAAACTAAGTAAAAATATGATTTAATCTATGAAAAGTGCTAGAATAATTAAATATTAAATCACGTTTTCATCTAACAGCTTAAGTTTTTATAATAGTCGGCAGCGATTCCACAAAATCTCACATGGTATCAGAGCAGGAAGTTCGAATTTCAATCATTCCGGGCTCTAGTTGCTTAATTTTTTAGAATGATCGGAAGAATTATTGGGACGAAATTAAAAAAAAAAATTATGCGCATGCGTTGGCGTACGATAAGTGGGGCCTCCAAAATGTTTTTAGGGGAGCTTTGTCACTTGAACTTCCAGCATGATAAACGAATTAAATAATAAATTGGGATTTTTATATACCAAGGTGTTTTGTTGTTTTGCTGAAAACTAAGGTCGGAATTTCTCTTTTCTTTTCTTTTTTGTTCATTGACGTCTCTAGTTCTATCCGAGGCGAATAACGACAAGAAACCATTCAAACGAAGATGTGAGACTGACGCTTCTGGATTGGACTTTTTGTGTGCAATCTCACTTTAAAAAACCAGAAATATGTAGTAAAAATATCTTATTCCATTTTTATTTTATTTTATCACTTTCCACCCTTCGATCCCGATTTTTTTTTTTCAAAATTATGATTTGTGATTTGACTTATTTAAGAAAATTAATTTAAATTACTAAGGATATTTATGTGATTATGTAATTGTTATGTCGGCTCTTTTGAATTATCACCATGGAAAATTTCGTCCCGAGATGGATCTTGTTGCAAATAAGAGCATAAAGTGCCCTATTTATTTTAAAGAAGGGTATGATCAGTGGCATTTTCGTCATTTCCTTTTTCTTTTCTTTTTTTTACTTTTTACTTTTTTCCCTTTTTGTTTTTGCCCTAGCTCCTCTTCGATGACCGGTCTCGATAGCCAACCACCGGTGGGGGCTAGGCTAGGCCGCCGGCGAAGGCAGCGACCTCACCCAGAAGAGCAGAGGGCGGCCCTCACCTGGGCAAGCAATCAACAACCGGTTTCCTCTTCTTCGTTCGCTCAAGTACAGAGCAAAAATTTAACTTGTTTGGGAGTGAATTACTTCGTGGGTTGCGTCGAACCGCTTTTGATTTGTGAAGATCTGATTTGCTGGGGGTAATTATACAAAGAGAAAGAGCAAAATGGAGCCGTCGTCCATGGTGGAAAGAGCGCTCGAGTCCGGCTTCCGCAGCAAGGCGGAGGGCCAACACGTGGCGGTGGTTGAGGACTCTTTGCTAGGCCTCGGCAGAGCGTCCTTGGTCGCCTGCAACGACTATTTAATGACTTCCCAATTTCTTTGTAGAATTATTAATCTCGTAATACAGATATTTTGCTAACCCTGAATCGGCACGCTCGAGTTAAATCAATAGTAATACAGGTTTGAACGGATAAATAAAAAATCAGTCCCCAATTCCTGTCCCCGACTGTTCTACCTCGAAACGCTGCCGAGCAGTGGTGGCCACGGGCCGGTTCGGGTCCGGTTCCAGTTCTCCCAAATCACGAACCGACTGCGAACAGTGAAAAAAAGGGCATAAAAAAAAAACCGAACCAGTCCGAACCACCGATTCTGAACCGGCTGTTTCGAAACCGTGGCCATCACTACTGCAAAGCACAAGCTATCGTTCTAACTTTTCGAGGGCATATATTGAGCCGCAACCACAAGGTCTTACATCAATGAATTGAAATACAAAATGAGGCTTTATTAAGGAACTCAATAGCGAGATTTTTACAATATAATTTCAACCTTAATTTATTTCGCGAAAATTAAATGATTTTTAAAATCTTTTTTTTAATAATTACTTGTATTACTTGATATAATTAGCTAATTTCGACAATAATTTATGTCTAAACATTATCGTTGATTATGAAAATTTGTTTCGTTTGTTTATTTTTGTAAGCAATGCAAGCGATCATTTTTAGGAAAATGTTTTCCAAATCGTTTGTTTTTCGCGGAAATGAGTGTATTTCGCCATAAATGTCCACGACGAAAGATCTTTTACAAAAGGTTTTGATCATCGGCTCTGATGTTTAATCAGGTTCTTGTGGTGATTCCGGATAGGAAGTAACTATGCGGAGTAAAGATAAAGTGAACGGTAAAGATAAATGCAATGAGATAATAAAAATAGATAATATAAATTGCAGAGTAAATTGATAAGTATTATTAATAGTAGATATTTTAGAATGATTCGTTTCCGACTATTTATAGCCAAGCACGAAGGATAACCGTCTGTAATGGTTACTTTCGTTGATTCTATGCTTAGATTATCGGGCAGGCTTCGGGAACTACTCATCTTATCGCGATTGGTCCTCTAACTTATCAATTCTATTTGTACTTCGGTGTCACATACCAATTTAACGGTGTCACGGACCTTCCTTTATTCGCGTATCGGTGACGACGTATCTTTGGTTGCCGACACATTGTGATGGCTTTGGGTCCTCAAGTCTACGATGCTCCTTGGACTTTCTGGGTTTCTTGAGCTCGGGCCTATTTTTGGTGTCAACAGAGTGATTTGGAAAATGTTTCTAAAAAGATAATCGTTTATTTAGGTTTAGTGCAATTGCGACAACACTTTGTGATCTTTCGATAAAAATTATGTGAACAACAGTTGAAATTGGAGGTACGAAGGACGTAAGCGCCTAGCCATAGAAGTCGTAGGCTGTCGCTTTTATCGAAGTACACGTGTCGGGTGAATAGAGGGGTTGAAGCTACTGTCGTTGCTTCCTCTTCACTCCGCACTGACCGGACAAGAATCGGACGGCGCGGAAAAGCGCCGTTATCCACTGTTTCCGATTTCTATTCATTTCGAGACGTGTATAATGTATATCTCCACGTATATTAAAAATATCCAGAATTCATAAATAGATGACAACTAATTTTCTAATAAACAGAGAGCTGCTAGTAGCATAAGTATATTACCAATCTTTTATAACCTCTTAGTTTGTGTATTTTGGAATCTGAAAGACAGTTACTAAATTATATGATTGAACGTATGAATTACATTTTCTACCGGTGATATCGGTTATTGTTTTGGTTTTTACCCTTTTAAAAAAAAATATTTATCCATCACAAGTTTAGTTTCTACCACCAACAAATATTAAAAAAATTTATGCTGTAATAATCTAGCAGAAGTCTGATACTTTTAGACGATGAGATTAGCAATAGGGAGCTCAAGTCCGAGCCCATCAACATATTCAGTTGGGCCCACCTTCACTTAAAAGCTTAAGTCAATAAGATATGTGCCAACTAGGATATATTAACTGCTCCACACCACATCAATTATCCGATGTGGGACTTCTCTAACACAACTCACACGTGCATCCTAACAATCTCCCCCTCACGTGTGAGCTCATCCTAACAGTTTTACCCTCACGTGTGAGCTCTAGTGTTAGGTATGATCCCTCTTAATTCAAGTATCATTCTGCACCACCATATCTCAAAAGCCCACCGACCCAGAAATCGCATTGGTCACCAGATTCCTTCATTGAGATATTCACCAAACACCGATACATATTAGGAGCGGGCCACCAATCAACCATTGGCTCTGATACCATTTGTTTGGACCGCGCAGCAGAAATTCGATACCTTCACCCGGAGAGATCACCAAGAGGGAGCTCAAGTCCGAGCTCGTCAACATATCAAGTTGGACCCACCTTCACTCAAAAGCTAAAGCCAATGAGTTATGGGCCAACTATGATATATTAACTACTCTACATCATATCAATTATCCGACATGGGATTTCTCTAATACAACTCACACGTGCATCCTAACAAGTTTGGTAGTCCGAATTTGAGGCCGAATAGGATAACAAACTATCATATCGGGTGTTTGGCAATGCTTTTCGAATCGGATAAACCCGAATAAAATGTCGGATAAGAAATCCATGACAGAGGGCGGGATAAACCCGAATTTGATATAACTCCTTTTTTTAATATGCTTAAAAGCTTCACCTCTGTCAACATCATGCGCGACCCCTCCACCAACTGCCGTCTCCGTCCGCTCCCCCGTCACTCCCCCTCCAAATAGCCACCCTCCTTGAGCCCATCAATACCGTCCATCACAGCCTCTCCATCTTCATCGTCAATTCCCTCCTTGTCCCTTACGACTTCGACCTCATGGCCTTTGAGGCCGGTCCTCCTCTAGGCGCCGCCTCCAGCGCTATCCAGGAATTCGAGGTCGAACAGCGCCGAGATCACCCTCTTCGTCCCCACCGACACTGACTTTATCGAATTGGCTACAAGCGAGAGCTTGCAGTTCCCGCCGGTGGAGAAGTAGGCCATGGTGCTGATGTTTCATGTCTTGCATTCTTATTACACTCTCGGCTCTTTGGAATTTATTGTGAATCCCCGAGGCAAGAAAATGAACTAAAACTTATCGCGAAGTTTCTGAGGGGCTAGCTTCAGCTTTCTCCCACGGAAGGACCATCACAAGTTGCCTTCAAACAACTTTGTAACAATTCTACACCCTTGCTGATCTCCTCAAGAGACCTGCCTCTTATTGTTGGATCATTTTTCACAGACCAACTCAGTTCTTCCATGTCGATATTTGGCTTTTTGCCTCACCGTATCATAATTTGCACCAAAGTTATGAGTGGATTTTACAACCGGCATGATATTAAGAAAATTTATAATCTCGCCTTATCCTATGCTATCCCAATCCGAATTGGGACGATCAAACATGGCCCAAGAGTTAGCGCGGTCGATTGGGTTGTTGAAGCATTTCCAGCAGTAAAACTAAAAGTCATTTGTTCAAACCACACAAACAAGGTACGAATCACTCTTGCATCAGGCCACGTGCAGATGCTAAAGGCCTGGATTTTGCCGATTTATCGAATTCGCAAGAAGTTTTTCTATGAGTTCATAAGGAGTCGGGTCTCCATGTCTGTGTCCCTTGATTAAATTCTTTTTTTTACCCGTGTATTATTCCACTCACTAAATTAATCGTGGGGTTTTCATATATGAATAAAAAGGAAATACAACAAAAAGACGTTGATATAGAAATGGAAAATGGGAAAACCGAGGGAAGCGGGACGTTACGTTCTCTTGGAGCGAACGCCGTGCGGTCCCCGGTTTTGTGTGGGGCTGTGGTCGAGTTCCACCGAGCCGTTACGGTTCGTACTAACCGGCTCCGACGTGGCGGGTGATGATTGGAGGAGGCCGTCACTGTTGCTTTGAAGTTTGAACTCCGAACCTCGGCCTTTTGACCTCTTGATTGGTTCGGGATTTTGCTAGCAAGTTGGGTACTTTTGGCACGGAAACTGATGACTCCACACTCTTTTTCCGAATGGAAGTATTTTTTTTTTCTTTTTTCAGATTTTGATTTTGATGTATTTTTAATTATGGCTCGCACGACTTTTTATTTCAGTCATAGATATTTTTCGAAACTTGATTTGGGCCCATATTTAACTAAAAATCTTCCGATAGTGACAATAAAAATTATACGTATTCTTTTCGTAATCTCTCGAAATTTTAAATTAACTCAGAAGATAACTTGTAAGTGCAGACAAACCGATTTTCTTTTTGGAACTATGGCATTCTCGTTTGGATTTTAAGAAAGGTGTCCGTAATTAGGACATGACACTTATTAAATAACCTCAAATAAAAAAAAAATGTCATAATTCTTAAATGAACTGATTTTCTCCGTGATGTCACATGTAAATGATGTTTTGAAAATGAAACAAAATACAATAAAGTATTCTTAACAAACGTCGCAAGTTACTTGTTAACGTGACTCTTCTAATTTTAAAGTTATTAACAGTTCTAAAAGTTTGATGAAATTTATAATCCACGAGGTTGGCCCAATATTCGAGAAATGAACTCCCGTCCATGAATTGTGAGGGTTTCGTCTCTTTTTTTCGAAAAGGTTAGTCATCTTAATCTTCCACTTCACCTAATCTAACTAATGATGAAAATCTTGATTTGTTTGCAACGTAAGACATAAGTTCGATTCCCCACGCTACGTAACATGCATAAACTCATACTCGAAGAACTCGTTTGGGTTTCGAGGGATAATTATCCAAAAAGTCATAAACCTATCGTACGGTTGCCAATTGAGTCTTAAACTTTTCAGTTGTGCTAATTTTGCTCTAAACCTTTTGAATATTTGTCAATTTATTCCTAAAAGTTTCAATTGTGTCAATGTAGTCTTGAACCTTTTGACGACTTGTCAGTTTAGTCCTGAACCTTTTTAAGATTTTTCAATGTAGTCTTTTAGCGATTTTCGACCAAAATTACCCGGGATGACTACATTGGCAACTCATTAAAAGGCTTAGAACTAAATTGACAAACCGTCAAAAGGATTAGGATTAAATTAGTACAATTGAAATACTTGAGACTAAACTGGCAACTCGTCAAAAAACTTAGACCTAAACTGGCATAATTTTTTTTTGGTCAAACTAAATTGGCATAATTGAACGGTTTAAGACTGAATTGACCGCCGTACAAATTTAGGACTTTTTGGTCATTTTTCCTAGGTTTTGACTCATGTTTTCTCGGTCTCTGTGGTTAGTGAGTATGTATTTCGCGGATCAGGATTCGCGCAATTAAGACAAAATCCCTTAATATGAGAAAAAAGAAAAAGAGATTTACATCTACAAGCAACACTTATTAAGAAAGTGACAATGCATTAATGACATGACAAATCTTCTTCTTAAATATAGAGTTTATTTACCCTAAAGAAGTCAAGGCGGACCAATTCGGTTCCAAGCAGAATTATGCAGAGGAAAAGCACTAGAAACTATTGCCCGACTATATTCAACTTTATTTTTATACATATAACTGAGTATGTATATATAAATATACACATAAATCAACACATCTTCTCAAAAGTCGGAATATTATCCAATCAATCCTAAACATATTGCGCGGATGACAATTCAGTTTTAAACTTTTCAATTTTGTCAATTTAGTCCTAAATCTTTGTACGAAATTCTAATGTAGTCCTTTCAGCAAATTTCGTTAGAAATCCCTAACACGGCGGTGTGCCACGTAGAATGTTTGGCGATGACTGGACCGCCATTTCCGACAAAAAATTAGCTAGAAAGACTACATTGGAATTTGATACAAAAGTTTCGGACAAAATTGACGAAATTGAAAGTTCAAAATTGAATTGTCAAATCCACAATAAGTTTATGACTGATATGGTAATTTTCTCTCCAAAATGTTTTTCCGGGTGGTGTAGTGTTCATTGTTATGACCACAAGTCAAGTTATTTCGACTTTCGAGTAAGATAATCAGTAAATTTTAATTACTTTTCACTAAGTTGTACAGCTAAACCGTATGAGTCAATTATATTGTTGAGTTAGGTCTTCTTTTTCAAAGTAACTTTTTGTTTGACTCTTGACTCGCAAGTCCCACCAATGATAGATATGAGACCGACTATCTCAACATACTTGAAAATGATCTTCCGATTCCCTCTTGGGAATTACACAATTATTATGGTCTTTTGGGGACCAAAAGCTGTGATTTATAGTAAAGAGAATTGATTATGGGGCGTTCTTTGGGTGACTATAAAATTAACAGCATCGCTTGGGCCAAAAAAACACAAATAACAATTAATTAAAAATTATTGAGAGGTTCACTCTTATAAGAATTTGTGGCTCACAACATACTGTCATTCTCACAGTCACCAAAAATTGTTATGATAGCAAAAGCCCCAAGCCAAAGGGCTAACCAAAGCTGGTCGGCTTCTACTACCAATGACTCGGTTTAACTAGGAAAGAAGACGAAATCACGTGTAGAAGTAGCTCCAAACACGCTGTTTATGCGACCGTTATCTTTGCCGAAGTTATCTTAAACTAAAACTTCTCTTGTTACGACGCAATTAAACTCCTCGAACCAACTCGATTTCCCGACCCTATCCATTGCCCGAAAATGTATTATATATACCTCTCTTTTTCCCTTTACCAGTCTATTCATTCAATACCCCTCTCCACCATGGAAAATGATGGGTAACTACATAACTTCGGGTTGGGTTTAGCTTCGATTTAGCTGGTGTAGGAAACTATCGCCATTAAGTGATACAAAACCACTAATTTGATAAAAACAACAACCTAGCTTTTCAAAAAGGTTTGTGCCTAGCTCCATGACTTCTACTATATATTCCCAGATAATTGTCCAAAAAGTCCTAAATCTATTGTACGGATGCCAATTCAGTCTTAAACCTTTCAATCGTGTTAATTTAGTCATATTTTTTTGACGATTTATCAATTTAGTCCTAAACCTTTGTTTTGTGTCAATTTAGTACTAAACATTTTGACCATTTGCCATTTTAGTCCTAAACATGTTCTTTGGATATTTGGTCGAAAAGGACTACAAGGGAAATTCGTCAAACGGTTCAGGACTAAATTGACACAATTGAAAGGATCAGGACTAAATTTACAAATCGTCAAAAGGTTTAGGACTAAATTAGCACAATCGAAAGGTTTAAGACTAAATCGGCCTCCGCACAATATGTTTAGGACTTTTTGGACAATTTCCCCATATATTCCCCAAAGCAAACTTTATGAAATGCATCGAACATTATCCTCTCTCTCCAACTCGAGAGGCACTAACGATTATGTACGTATAAGCACCAGCGTACGTACAAAGCTACGAACCTACCACACATTTGGATTACGAACATCTAACTACGACGTGTGCGGATTTTGCCTGTTCATATATGGATTGTATAATTCGAAGTGAACACTTATTCTCTCAAACTAGGAAATGGAAATCCAACGAGGGCTACGTAAGGGCCGGACGGATATGACAAATTACTAAGGGGGACGCCAACTTTAGACGACGTTGATTTGGGCTTTTTCCATTTGTGGGTTAACCTAAGGAAGGTTGACAAAGACATTATAGTTTTTGTATCAGCGCAAGATAGACCAATCTCTTCATACCCTTTTTAGGACACCAAATAATGGGTCTCGTTTTCTTTTATATCTATTCCACAACACGGCCTTAACAAGGACCGCCTTTTTAGTCTCCGGATGCCATGAATCTATGCCATAAGACTCTTGGATTTAGAGAGTTTTCCCGATCCACAGGATCCACGGAGCGGCGAGTGGAGAGCGTACTCATCTATGGAATCTCCACGTCGGCTTGTTTCTTCTTTATCTTCTTTTTTGTTTGTTTGTTGGGTTTTGGAGGAAATTAATAGTGCGATGAGTAGGGTAATTCGAGTCTTTTTCAGCACCCAATATTGGCGTTGTGTTCTGTGGAAAGCCGAGTCATTTTCAACGTCGCCAAGAAGAGAGAGAGAGAGAGAGAGAGATGGCGTCTTTTGCTCTGTACGCAGCTTAAACCACGCAGTGGCAAAAAAAAAAATGGAGACACCCTTCGGACACGTTTCGGGATCGCTAGTACAAAACCCCATCCGGTCCTTTGGATTTCCTCGACTTTTTCTTCCTTGAAAAGCCATAATTTCGCAAGAAACAATGAGCTAGAGAGATTAATTAGATTCAGATGACAATCCAACCAAAAAGGGAAAAAAAAGAAGAAGGAAAAAAAGGTGAAATAAATTGAGCATCACAACACCCAAATACACATCAAGAAAGAGATAGATAGAGAGAGATGGTTATGGCTAAGGCATGATGAGTTTTTTAGAGCTATTTTGGCTAATAAATAAAGAGTTAATATCACGAAAAAAAACTTAAATTTGTACACGACAAATTTACCCCAAGCTAATTTTTTGACCACCAAAAACTCCAAACTGGTATATCTGTGACAAATTTACCCTCCTCCGTCGATTTTCGTTAAATTTTACTGTCAAATTGCTGAGTTAGATGACACGTTGCAGTTGACGGATGTACCGGTTTGGAGTTTTTACTCTCCGCTTGTCACGAGTGTACCGTCTTGGGGGTGAGTTTTCCGTGGTATTAACCCAAATCAACGGAGGATAAAATTTATCACAAATATGCTTGTTTGGGATTTTTGGTGGTCAAAAAATTAATTTGGGGGTATATTTGCCACAAACGTACTAATATGAGATTTTTTGTGGTCAGAAAATTAATTTTGAATAAATTTGTCACGGGAGTACATATTTTTCGTGTTATTAACCCATAAATATACGATGGAGAGAGAGAGAGAGAGTTGATTCACGAGAAGATGAATCAACACACACACACAAAACAAAACAAAAAATAAGAAAAGGGCAGTTGAGGATAGCTAAGACTAGTCGCATGTTTGCTTCACGCAAGCAGCTTAAAACATGAGAGAGAGGTTGTGTTTTTTTGCTCTCTCGCGTGGCTTTAAAGGCTTCCCCCTTCCCCTTAAATAACACACCACACACCCTTCACTCTCTCTCTTCACCCTTTCCTCCTCCTCCTCCTCTTCCTTAGTGAGAGAAACCCCAAAAAAACATCCTCTCAAAATCCCTCACAAACCCAACCAAGAAACACACCCCAAACCCTAAAATTCAAAACAATCCTCATGGACCCTCAAACCCTAGCCATGGAAACCATTCTTGGTTATGATCATTAGCTAGCACCATGAGTTCGAACCCTAGCTCTAGCGGCGGAGGCAGCGGGGGGAGCAGCGGAGGCGGCGGGAGCGGGAGCGGGGCCGGCGGCGGGCCGTGCGGCGCGTGCAAGTTCCTCCGGAGGAAGTGCGTGCTCGGGTGCATATTCGCGCCCTACTTCGACTCGGACCAAGGGGCCGCGCACTTCGCGGCGGTGCACAAGGTGTTCGGCGCGAGCAACGTATCGAAGCTCCTCCACCACGTCCCTGTCCACAAGCGGCTCGACGCGGTGGTCACGGTGTGCTACGAGGCGCAGGCCCGCCTCCGGGACCCCGTCTACGGCTGCGTGGCCCACATCTTCGCCCTCCAGCAGCAGGTACGCGCCCCCTCGTCCGTCGCCATCGTCGGGAAGTTTCGCAAGATCGATCATCGCCGATCCCGTCGAAAATTCTAACGATTTTTTGTTTAATTATAAGAGTCTCGCTATTTTACTCTCTCTCTCTCTCCCCCAAGTTAATTCTGGTTCCATTCTTGGTAAAAAAAAATTCCATCCCGAGAAAGGATTCCCTTCTTGTTTTGTGTATTCTACAAGCTTCGACGGTATCTGATGACTCATCATCTTCCTGCTCGAAAGTGACGAAAATTAACAAAACGAAGTGATAAAAATGTCCGATCGACTTCATACTTGGCAACGTTTTCCATTGTTTTTGTTTTTTTTTGGTCAAAATGTTTTTTATAGTTCAATCCCGTTGAGAAGATTAATATGAATAATCATTCTTCTTCATCTTCTGTTCTGTTTGTGGTAGGTGGATGCACCCCTAAAAATACACAAGAAGTCTCTTTTTTATTGTCTGAAAAGTTTATAATCTTCACCGTCTACTCGCTCTCAATGAAAAACCCCCCCCCCCCCCAAAAAAAAAAAGAACTTTATTTCAGCAAAATTGAAAAAATGGTGAAAAATATAGGCCTTAAAGGCAGTGGATATGCATTGCAGGGTATGACGTGAGTGCTCTTTAGGGCTTTTTATTTTTTATTTTGTGAGCTTTACTGAATTCCAGAAAAAACTTTTCTTCGGTATCATATGACGATGATGGGGTGGGCGTAAATCGTGTTTTTAGCAGTTATTAAGGAAATGGTCGGTTTGCTTCCCCTTCTCTAATAGTACCCCCCAAAAAATTAAGAAAATTATAATGTGACTTTTTCTTCAATTAAGGGCAAGGTCAGAAAAATGAAAAAAAAAATATGTTTTTCCTCTTCAAATCACGAGTGACTCGGCATGGGGAAGTGGGGGCAGTTTTGTCATTTTAATTTAGAGATAGAATTTTGTCGGGTATGTCTTAGGGACTTTGCACTTAAGCTCCTCTTAATCTTTGATTAAAATTTAAGTTTTGTCGATGTTTAGATGCTAACATTCCGTATGTTGCGAAGGAGCAAGTGACACAAATGATCCAACATCTAACATTCGGATTAGCCTTATAATATGACTTGCTTGTGCACTCAATTATTTGGTGACAAAGCTAATATTATATAGTTTTCTTTGGACATTTTAGGAATTAAGAAGTTGGACCCACCATAGGATTCATTCACCAGCTTCAATGTACGCTCATCCCAAGGGCAATTATGCAAGTGAAATTTCTTAATCCTAATTAATTAATCCTCCTGCCCCCCTAGGCTTATTCCTAAGTCTCTCAAGAAACCTTACATTATTGGCAACTCCCCCACGTTCCCATGCACGTTGTTCAAGCCAACGCAAAATGTTTCACGCTCGAGATCATCGTAAGTTAATCATTTCCTCGAGCTGCTTGATCGAGGTGAGAGACTAACCTTTCTAGAAAAACTAATCGACCTTGCGTCCTGGGTTGGCAATGCATTGATTGCTGCGAGGAATGAGGGTGTGTGGAGAAGGGTTTTGTTGGTTTTCTTCAGCAATGTCTAATGCGTCCGATCTTTACCAAACTGAGGAGGATACTTAGGGTTTGAGGGCAAGCAAGCTTCTTGCGTCGTGAAGTTTCCTTCTTGTCTACTTAAATGGTGTATACGACACGGGATACGTACGTTACGAATCGGTCGCTGGTCGGGATTGTTGGTCTGGGGAAGGGGACGTTTCGATCCCGTTTTGGTGCCGGTCGTGACGGACGAGCTGACACGAAGCGCTTCATGCAATGGGTCGATGATACTTTCTTTATGATCATCTTTTTTCCTTGTTTGTCGAAACGGGATTTTGTTTCCTTAATAGATTTTTTTTTCGAAGTTTTGAAACGATCGATCCCGATTTTGGTGCCGGTCGCGACGGACGAGTCTGACACGAAGCGCTTCATGCAATGGGTTGATGAAACTTTCTTTGAACCATCTTTTCTTGTCTGTCAAAACGGGATTTTGTTTCCTTAATAATTATGTTGAGTAGATTGTCTTTTCTTAAAGTTTTAGAACGAGACATTAGGGTTACTTGTTTTGCAATGGGTTGATATTTTCGTCTTTCGATCTTTCCTCATCGTAGACAAGGTTTGTTTCGAGTATTAATTATGTATCTAGACGGTTATCCAGCCTTGTTTAAACGTACTTTTGAGGACTCTCACTTTAAACCATATGTGCGAAAATGAGTAGGACGCCTCAGCTATTAGGGCAATTTTTTTGGCAAATTATGAAGTGTCTTGGGCTAACTGAGTTGTTGGGTTCATTGGGGAATTGATGGTGCAGGTGCTTAGCCTCCAAGCCGAGCTCTCTTACTTGCATACCCACCTGACGACATTGGAGCTCCCAACGCCTCTACCGCCTCCGCCAGCGCCGCCCCAGGTCATGGTGCCGCCGCCTCTGTCGATAGCCGATCTCCCGTCGGCCTCATCGATCCCCGCGACTTATGATCTGTCCTCGCTTTTTGATCCGATGGCGCAAGCAGCATGGATGGTGTCGCAACGGCAGATTGATCCCCGCCAATTCGAAGGTGGCGGCGGCTCCTTATCGGCTGCCGGCAGTGGCGATCTTAATGCGCTGGCCCGGGAATTGCTACGACGGCAAGGATCTCCGCCTCCCGGCTGCATGGATGTGAAGCCATCGCCGTCATCCCTCTCGAAATGAGACTGACAACCCTAATCTATGCTAGTACTTGCCCCGGGATACAGTTCGACAATACATTTTCTTGTTATACTTAGAGGCAAGTGATAGTAACTAATTAATCTTTGTAGCCTGGTTCTATTTTGCTTATCCTCTTCTAAAGTGAAAAAACTAGTGCAATTGAACGCTAGATTATACCTGTATTGAGCTTCAATTTGAAAATGTCTAGCAATTAAACTTGTAATTTTCGAAATATTTTGATCATGAGCTCATTGACATGATGTCGTGAATAGTCCCATTAGAGAAATGCTTGAACTCATTATATCTCTTCCTCCTTTAATTTCTGTAAATAATATTTGCGATTATGAAATTGGTGTACAGGGAAATCAACTATTTATACTGCGCACACTATCCTTTTTTTCGTGCCAAGAAGTTTCAATAAGAGTTGATAGTTGCCATAAAATTATTGGTAAAGCAAGCACACTCGTGACCTTTTTCTATGTAACTTATCGATAACTTACCAATACTTTCATGAAATTGTCACTTTTATTTTTTATTTTTTACAGATTCCAAATTAGTAATTTTTGTTCTGACTTACCAACTGTTACTTGTGTGACTGATTAACACTTCGAATTTATTAATTTCCAACTTAAATCATAGCGATTTATCAAGTTTTGTTATATTAGTTATCAATCAGTTTTTGGTTACCAAATCTCATTTGAGTTACATTTAATCGTTCTTTCTAATTCCAATATTTCTTTTCAGTCGTCACATTTTGATTGCATCAATCCCCAACGCTAGAATCTTCTCGCTCTTTTTAGAGACTATCAACTTAAATTAGTGTGACATGCCACCCTTTCTCCCATTTAATTATAACCTAGTATTGTACCACCAACTCGCAATTGAGTCATTTGCTGACATTTATTTGGTTTTTGTTAATTTGCCAAGGTTTCTTATCGTGTTTAAATTTGCATATACATCTCTTAGTAACACCTTAAATTCGCCATTTTTAAAGTGACTTACCAATTTTTCCCTATCATTTGATTTATCTATCAAGTATATTTTCCTTTAAACTATCAATTCGCTTTGCGATACGTTATTATGAATGACGAGATATCAGTAATTCTTGCCAAAACAAAATAAATAGTTACCAAAAGCAAAACGGAGGATTTTCATCGAAAGGAAAGCGAAGTATATGGAAAAGCTCTAATTCCTTCTGTAAATAGAGAGGAGCAAACATGGAGTAGAGGAAAGAAATCATTTTTATTTTACTCTCAAGAACACAGATAGCTTGCTCACCATTTTCGGACCACATTGAGGTCACAGAAAAGCGAAGATTCTGAGAACAGAGCGGAGCCATCGACAATGAGGAATTTATAGTTTTACTTTACGGTTTCATGTTATTATGTCTCTTATTTTCTGTTAATTGGATGAGCCGCCGTCGTGATTCGATGAGATTAGTCGGGCGTTCTAGTGGAAACTCGAACGTCGAGGAAAATCGCAAAACAGAAAGAACACGAAGAACTATTGGAGTCGCTCATGTAGACGCCGATGCCCTAAGACGATGCTACGGCCAGAGGACAGTCTTTCAGCGGGCAAGAAAGAGAATGAAACAGTAACAATCCGTGGTCAATCGCTTTACTTGTTTTCCTAGGTTGCTTCAACTTCCCGGACGCCCCAGACACGACGGCGAACGGCGCGGCCACTTCTCTCTCTATAACTGTTCTTTCTCTCTCTCTGCCGTTCATTGCTAATTCTTTCTGAGTCTATCGAATGACCAGAGAATGACACGAAGCAAAGGGTGAAGTGAAGATCTTGAGTATCAGAACAGAAGTCTGTAAATAGTCGAGTACGTTCATGCGTCACCTCGTGAAAGAGGTGGGTTGCTCTCTAGATACTGCAGAGTAAAGACTGAAGTGAATAACGAGTTAAAACTTCGTATACAGGTTGGTTAAGCGTACGGCAAGTGGGAATAAAGAAGTGTTAATACCACGAAAAACTTTAAACTAGTACACTTGTGACAAATTTATCTGAAATTAATTTTTTGATCACCAAAAACTCCGAACTGGTACACCTTGACAAATTTATCCTCCGATAGTTTCCGTTGAAATTGCTGAGTTGGATGACACGTGGCAGTTAACCGGTGTATCAGTCTGTGATTTTTACCCTCTATTTGTCACGTGTGCTAATTTGAAATTTTTCGTGATGTTAACCACATTTAATGGCAACTAATGGAGGGTAATTTGTCAAGGATGTAGCAGTTTGGAATTTTTTATGGTTAAAAAATTAGTTTGCGATAAATCTGTCACCAGTGTAGTAGTTTTGGATTTTTAGTGATCAAAAAATTAGTTTGGAATCGATTTGTCACAAGCATACCTCTTTGTGGTTTTCCGAGGTATTAATCCAAGAACAAATGAACTTTTCTGAATTCAAGTACATGCCTTCAAGAAAAACACTACAGTGGGACAAAATTTTGTCTGTCTTAATATTGGGATGAAGCCTTAGGATCGATCAAAGCGAGAACGTTTATGTTCATTTCCAGATTTTCAGTTCATTTTCAGATTTTACCCAAAGACGTAAAAATATTGTCACTTTCTTGAAAAATAAATTTTTCAAAAATCATTATGAGTAATGTCAAATTCTTTCGCGAAATAAATGAAACCTCATTGTTCACAAATTTGTATCATTTGATTGGCAAATGTCTGTAAGATAGTGGAAATACCATAAATATAAGCAAAATATCACAATTGCTGAACCATAGCACCACAAAAACTTCAAATGAATTTCTCAAATCCGTGCAACGCTACGCGGTTTCAACTAGTACTATAACAAAAGGCTTCTGTATGCATTGCTCTTCAATGAATATATGGCCCCACAATTTTTTGTATTCTTGCTCAAACGGATACATCAGAAGTACGTAGACTTAATAAAAAAACGAATCGAAGTGGCGCAAGACCCAGAATACTGCAATTCAAATCCAATTCAAGAAAACAAAGAGAATCAGCAGAGCACCAGTAGACTTAAGCGTATGCTCCTTCCACGATAATGGATCTGTCAAGCAAAATAATCGGCGACCGATCATTAAATCTCTTATTTTCATCAGCGATGAACACACGCCAGAAATTCTTCCTTCATTAATTACAGCATTGCCAATTGGTAGTGCACGTCTAAATTCGACTTCCTATGCACCATCGCTATACGAAGACAATCAAAATAGGTTAACGAACACAAATCTAACATTGGGGAGAGCAAATCTTCGTGGTTCAGTGAGACACCAAACTCCTCTCATCACCATTGAAGCTGGAGGCAGATGACTTGTACACGGACAGAGCACAATGACATTGAATCCTTGAAAGCATATTTTTTGTACTCCTAGATCTAAATTGAGAGAGTTCAAACTCTCGGATCTAGAACTAGATTAGGAGAAGAGAGCTCCCAAATTTAGATTGGAAGAAGAGAATAAACAAAAAAAAAAAAACACAGATAAAATTAATAAGAGGGAGAGGGGAGGATGAGACTAGCTCAAACCATCCCCGCTAGATTGAAGGTTGAAGAAGACGATTATGGGCCCACAAATTTGAATTTGGCAAATTTCTGTGAATTTGGTGGTTTCTAAATTGTAGCAATTTTTTAGTCAGGTCACCAACTTTGATTTTGATTATTCGATGCATCGAAGTAGGGGTGAGCAAACTGGACCGAACCGGGATCGGACAGAACTGGTCCCCGGTCCCGAAAATTTGGGGATTGAGACTATCTGTCCGGTCCCCAATTCTATACTAGGACCGGACTGACCCGGACCATGCACACCCTTACTCGAAGTACTTTCCTTTGTTTGCACTTGATGTACTTCGATTGGAATTTAGCCAATTTTTAGCAGGTTGACGTGATGCCGACGTGGCAATGACGTGATACCATAAATACGCATCAATTGCAAGATATTAAAGGTGTAGTCATAATTCAAAACAAAGTCAAGTAACTCGATCGCGAAATCTACGGGATTTCACTTATTATGAATGGAACCTATCTGATTAGTGTAACTAGACCAGAGGGAACTTTTTGGCCGAAATCTCCCCTAGCATTTATGATAGCAGGGTAATCGAGAGAGCAAAAATTAGGAAAGCTTGACCATTAAAGAGGTGATCAACGAACAAGGACGATCATATCCCAAAAGTCCGCAAGGCAATGGGCAGGCTTGAGCAATGTAAGCCTGGCCCGCCCAACTTTGGCCGGCTCGAACGACATGTCTATGCAAATTATTTATATCACGGGCAAACTTGGACAACACATTATGACATGATCTTGCTCGAACCACGCTTGATGATCTCCTTTATCGTCCATTTAAATTGAGCTAAAAAATGGTAGCTCCTGCCGAACTACATAGGTTTTTACACAAAACCAAGAATGAATAAGTAAATACATAGTTTGGAGAATTACCTAACTCTTCCATGGGCAGAAAACGGCAAAAACCCTAATTTTTATCTTCTGGTTTTTAGTCATGTCTTCTTTGGAGAGAAGAGAGAGAGAGAGAGAAGGAGAGATTGAGTGATGTGTGGGAGATGACAATGGAAAAGATTGAGAAGATTAGACAGGTTGAAAGCCCCACTTGCGGCTCGCACGATCTGTGAAAATGAAAACATTGATGGAAAGAAAAATTAATAAAAAAAATTTGAAAAAAAAAATGAGAATTGTGGTCCTCTTTATTATGCTTGCTTCACGCAAGCTGCTTCTGCTAGCTATTCTGCGACTTCCCCACACGCTTTGCCGTGACTTCAAAGCTTTAGATTAAGCAGATTCAATTTGCAAATCTACCACTCCATCTTTTTTATTCATTCGTTTGCTATAAGATAAAACAAGTAAGCTCTTTGAATAAACCCCAAAAGTGAATTTAATAAATGGATCAAACATTCATTTGTTAAGTGACCCGCTATCAAAAGATCTTTCTCCCAAGATTTGAAATGGAAATCGAGTCATTCCGTGGATGATTTGACCTGTAATCACCCCATTCATTCATCGCGTGCTTATGCGTGCCATGGTTTGGCATTAAGCCAACACCTATCGAATCGTGAAAATCATTAGGAATTACGTCAAAAATTTAGCGAGGACAGAGATTTAGTGGAAAATATGTTCAGATTACCCTAAATAGCTATCCACGTTAGCTTGCCTTGAAGTAGTTCTTAAGCTGAAAGCATGTTGATGGCGATAGCTTAAACATCATATTCATATGAAATATAGGGTTATTAACATTCGATGTACAAATTCGGTGTCCATTTTCAAACGCGCCAACCGCATATAAATGTTTAAAGGCTTAATACCCTAAAAAAACCTCCAACTTTAGCTATTGTCTCATAAAAAAATCTCAAACTTTAGATGCAGTCCCAATTCTACCTTACATTTTTTTTTTCGTCCCAACCCTAACTTTAGGTTCAGTCCAAATTTCACTTAATTTTTTTTTGTCTCGTAAAAAACTTTCAACCTTAGGTCCAGTACCAATCTACCATAAGCTTTTTTTTGTCTCATAAAAAAAATCTCAACTTTAGGTCTAGTTTTAATTTTACTCTAAATTTTTTTTTGTCTTATATAAGATTGCCAACTTTTACTTGAGTCCTAAATCTGCCTCCGTTAACCCTCCGTCAAAATCGCCCTTAGTGTAACAACCCTAGGTCCCACTTGCACGATATTGTCCGCTTTGGACACACAATCCTCACGGCTTTGTTTTCTCCGGGACACCCCCGGAAAAAGGCTTTATAAACTAGCCCAGGACTCCCCCTAAGCGATGTGGGACGGGGATGTCACATAATCCCCCCTCAACCCGATGTGGGACGGGGATGTCACATAATCCCCCCTCAACGGCACAGCTTCCCCGCTGTGCACTGCGGCCCCACACGCTGTCGGGAGTCGGCTCTGATATCAACTGTAACGACCCTGGGTCCCACTTGCACGGTATTATCCGCTTTAGACACACAGTTCTCACGATTTTATTTTCTCCGGGACACCCCCGGAAAAAAGGCCTCATGCAAGTTAAGGAGAACCCAATCCTTTATAAAATAGTCCAGGACTCCCCCTTAAACGATGTGGGACGGGGATGTCACACTTAGTGATTTTGCGCTCGGTCTTCGATTTCTCGTGCTTAAGAATGTTCCATCTCTTGCGGTTGGGGAGCTTGTGCTCGGGACGCTTGAATAGCTCGTGCTTGGGAGCTTTTCTTTTCTTGGTTGTCAACGAGAAATTTTGGACGGAGGATTAATGAGGGTTAGATTTGTGAGTCAAGTAAAAGTTTGTGTTTTTTCTGAGACGGTAAAAATTTTAGGGTTAAAATTAGGACTGGATAGTAAAATGGGGACAAGGCCTAAAGTTTGGAGTTTTTCGTAGGACAAAAAAAATTTAGGATAGAATTGAGAGATGACCTAAAATTGAGGGTTTTTATGGGAAAAAAATTAGGATAGAATTATTACTGGGCTTTTTTTTTTTGTCATCGCCGTTAGACTTAAAGTCGAAGGTTTTTTTACGAGACAAAAGCTAAAGTTAGAGGTTTTTTAGGGTATTAGGTCAATGTTGAAATAATTATAGATCAATTTTAACAGATTTTTAGAATGATTTATCAAAAATAAAAATAAAAACAATATAATTTGAGACGGACGACCCACCACCTAATATAAAAATGGTGACCCACCACCAGATATCGCTCAGTCTCCCGACGCGGAACTTCATAGCACAAACTCACCCGCAGATAGAGACGAGGAAGACAATCTCTCTCTCTCTCTCTCTCTCCCGAGGGGGGGCCAAGAGAAAACCCTCGAAGATGAGCAATGGAAACGACAATAAGGCGGCCACCACCACCAACAGCGAGCCCAACGGATCATCATCGTCAAGCACCGCGAGCGGCGGCGGCGGCGGCCCGTGCGGCGCGTGCAAGTTCCTGCGGCGGAAGTGCGTGAAGGGTTGCGTGTTCGCGCCCTACTTCGACGCCGACCAGGGCCCCGCCCACTTCGCCGCCGTGCACCGGGTGTTCGGGGCAAGCAACGCCTCCAAGCTCCTCGCCCGCGTCCCCGCCCACCGCCGCCTCGAAGCCGTCGTCACCCTCTGCTACGAGGCCCTCGCCCGGTCCCGCGACCCCGTCTACGGCTGCGTCGGCCAAATCTTCGCCCTCCAACAACAGGTAAGCGCACTGCACTGTGTGGGCCGGACATTTCTAGAATTACGCGTGAACTAGGCATGGACGTCGACGGTTCTTGCTTACAAAAGCTTTATGAATTTTTGGTTCTTTTTTTTTTTTTTTCAATTTGTGTGTTCTTGTTCTCGTTTTAACTAGGGCTGGCTTCATTTCTATTTTTCATTTGTTAAACATCATACCACTTTTCGAAACAAAACCCGGAGTTGAAATTTAACTCTGTAAAACCTAATTGTAGATGCTCCTCCTGTCGCCACTTCAAACTCGCGATTCTTGTTCATTGTAGTAAATACGGCAAGTGTGAAATTTCAAGAACTAGACTTAAATCAATTTATTTATTAAACCCTAAAGTTACTGGGTTGTAGAATTATCTATTAACTCGAGAATAAAAATTCTCCATCCTAGGGTCCGGCATATCTATGCCTTGTGTGTACTTTTGATTTCTACTATTACTACCGAAAATAATATTTTTAGTACAGATTGATCATTATGTGTGAAATGTCAAGAGCCATACTTTTGATTTTTATTTATTTACTATTGTAATTATATATAAAAAAAGATATTATTTTGGGCCAGAAATAAGAGAGACTGTTACTGTGACAGTTATGTGCGTACCTGGTCAAATTCCTACCGATCAAAAGAAGACAAGCTGCAGGTTCCTGGTCTTTAGGGTTTTTCGTTTTTCTTCTTCGGGTGCGTTTAATATGACCTACGCACATGTAGATCCATAGGTTTAGGCCGGTGAAAGTCTCCCTCTACCATCCTTTCAAGGGTCCGAAGTTGATGGTTACGCCGCCGCCGCCGTCCTCCTCCTCCTCCTCCTCCTCCGTCAGCTTCAGCTCCCGAAGACTGGACGCGCTGGCCGTTCTTCTGCTTCTGATAGAGCTTCCCCATGATTTCATGCGTCGATATTCGTTGACCCTTTCTTCTTCTTCTTCGTGTCGCCGCATGGTCTCATCTCATTTTCCCCTTTTCTTTCAGTTTTGGGTTCATGGATCGTTGCGTTTTTCTTCTTTTCTTTCCTGCAGTGAAAGCAAACCGTCTTTACCCTGTTCATTATTAGATTAGATTAGGGTTTTTGCTCCTGCAACTTAGTAAATGCGGTCTGGTCTTCCAAAAAATCCGCGGAAAAGTCGTACTGACTTCTTGTTCTGGCCACTCACTTCACTCACTGACTGAGAGAGAGAGAGAGGAGTGAATGAGCAGAGCAGCTACCAAGTCAAAGTTTTGTTTCCCGGATTTCCAAGCAAACTTTACAGCAGCTCGAGATATATACATGCAAATTTTGAGAAATTAATTCAATATTTTATATTGACTCTTACCAAATAATGTTAACGGGCGTTTTAGCGTTTTAGGATATCTGTTAAGCAAACTGATTGAGAAAATACTACGATTTTTTGACGTATCGATTGTTTTCGTGTTATGTATGTAATACGGCGAAAATCGGATTATTTCGAATCAAATTTGGTTTAGTGTCACGACTGGCTAACATTAAATTATGGTCCGACAATGTCACTTGCTGCTTCTTGTTTTGCCTCGGAATGTTGCTCTTCTACTGTCTGAATCTGACACTACCTACCTGAGAAAAACATCTTCGTGTCAGGGATTAATCTCGATCAACTTACACTATTTCTAAAATCCGGAAATTGGCTAATCACTTCACCTTTTTTTTTTTTATTACCAATTTCGTAAGGGGGGTTTTCAAATTCAATCGACGTGGTCAAAATTTCCATGGTCTCCCTGTAAGGTCAAAAGCAAACAGAAAGGGTCCTTTTCCATAGGTTTCTGTGAGTTAAGATCAATCTGATAGCTAGCTGCAGGAGGTCCCCATCACATCTCCTCTGGACATATAATAGACGCCAATTCATTAATTTGGGTTATTATATAAGAAAGTTATTAATTTAGTATTAGCGCACCAATAATTAGTTTTGATTAGGTTTAAACTATGTGGGTCTCAATTATTAGCTCGTTGGCCTTGTTAAATTACTCTCAATAAGCATCCTTCTTGGGAGTATTTGACAAGGAGGGGAGGCACTTTCTAATTTGCTGAAACGAGACTATCATAATGTACAAGCAGTTAATAAGCCTAATTCTCTTTAAAAACTCCTCATTTTAGGACAATCTCAATTTCTGCTCTGATTTTTAGTTTTTATTGTTTTTGTCTAAAGACATTTCATATTTTAACTCTAGTCTCAAATATGCCTATACTTTCAAAAATCTCTACTAATTTCTTCAAAATTATTAGCATTAGGGCCAGTTAGAGGTTTATTATGAGAACTCGAGTCTTCATCAACACCTCACCTTAATTAATTTGAGATTAGAGTGAAAGTTGAGAATTTTTTTTAGACATAAAAATTTTTGGTGCAGAATTATGTTTGGACCTAAACATGAGGTTTTTTTTTTTTTAACTGAATTAGCCTTAGCTAATATGTATTTATGTTGGAATTTATAATTAGAAGAGACGTGATCGAAAATATTTATACGAGATCCAATTTGAATTATGTTTGTCCTCTTTCTTGACCTATTGAAATGAAATGACTTAGAACTTACACGACGTTCTTGTCCTATGTTCTAGCCCTCTTGTTTTTGTCAAATATAACGTGTGTGTGTGTGTTAGGATAGAGAGATGAATCAAGCATCTTTTGTGCAAAATGTTTAATTGATTTAATCGTGATATAGATCGATAATAATAACACTATTATGTAATGGGTATTAAGCATGTTTCTTTTCAATTCCGAATTGATAGTGTACAAAATGATTTATGCAGTAATAAAGTCACATTTTAAATGGTCGTCCATTTTTCTTCTCCATTCCGAATAGCTATTAACGAAAACTACGTATGTTCTATCCGTTCATTATAGGTGATGAATTTGCAAGCCGAGCTAGCCTACGTTCAAGCCCGTCTCGCAGCGCTGCAGCACTTCCCTATACAGCCGCTTCCTCCACGAAGCCCGCCACCGTCTGATCTCCAGTCCTCCTCCGACACGGCATTGCTCTCGGAAATGGCACCCAACCCGACTTTGCCAAACTTGTACTTCGACTCCTTTCAGCTTCACACTGGTGCATCGGCCGGCCTGCAAAGCTTTCGCATGAATCCAGCCGAAGAACGGGAGCTCGACGACGCCCAACTGCATTCCCTGGCTAGGGTTTTCATCTCTTCGTCCCGACACTTGCCTCCTCCGGGGGCGAGACTTGACGGCTCTAGTCCGCGCAAGAATTTATAGGATGTTTAGCATAGTGGATTGGTGCAATCTCAACGTTTCCTGTACCACCGGCTTTTGCCAGATTGAAAGGTGCAATCTGTGTGTCAATCATGACAGGTTCACGCTCCCTGGTGCAGCAACAACCGCTCCTTTTGCGTTTCAGATTCGCGGTGAACCATAAGAAATTCAAGTAGAATCAAAGTGAACTCTTGTCAAGAAAACCAAAGAACAATGAGATTCTTGCTGGTCTTATGTAAGATTGTTTGCTTCTCCCTGGTTCTTTGATTTCAGTTTGTGCCTTTTTGGCGAGGGTTAGCCGGTCACTTACCTCTTTCCTCTTTAATATACTTCTCGGATCTTGGTCAATCGCAGAATTCTGCTTTGTGGAATATTAATAGTGGAAAATTACTAAAAAAGTCATAAATTTAGTGTAATTGTGTCAATTCAGCCTCGAACCTTGTTTTTTTGCCAATTCAGTCCATCTAACTAACTTTGGCCGGCCGGCGCTGACGTAGCAATTTTAATAATGTTTTGATATGTTATTCGTTATTATTATTATTATTGTCCTTCCTCTAGCCGATCGCTGGATCGGCAACAAGCTAGAGGCCAAGGGGAGCGCACCCGAAAGAAATAAAAAGTAAAAAATAATTCGAAAAAATGTTAAAATATTATTGAAAATTGTCTAGGTCAACGCCTGTTGGCCAAATTTGGTCGGATAGACTGAATTGGCACAAATACAAAAGATTTAGGACTTAATTGGCAAAAAAAATATTTAAGACTGAATTGACACAATTTCAATAGGTTTAAGATTTTTTTTAGTAATTTTCCTAGCAATATGACATTTGGTATATGCAATTCTGATTAACCAAGCATTTAATAAGTCGATTTGCTTATGAAGAATTATTTTACTCATCCATAGCTCGTTGTGTGATGCCAAACTAATTTGACTTTGGACGAGGTTGGGGCATTTATGATTCGAAATTCTTTCACCATGTAGAATGAACTTTGCTTTGTCGTTGCCCCAATCAAAAGGAAAAAAAAAAAAATCTGACTTGCCATGCCAACGTGGCTATTGAAGACAATCTAAGATGGGAAAGAAATTGGAGGAAGACTTAAGTTACATAATAATTTCTTACAAAGAAAAAGAATCTGTTTTGGGCAAAAACTCTCTAAGCCGGCCGGACTTTTCAATTTCTCTAAACTTTTAACGTTGTGGACCCAAAATAACATGGATATGTGACTACTCATTTACCTTTTCTTGTCAGTAGTACTAAAGCAATCAACTCTAATTTTAAATGGCGAAAGTTCTATTCCTAGCTAGATAATTCCCTGTGCATTTATTATATGTCTCACCAGTTCTAGTTTTGGAGTCTAATCTGCTCTAACTAGCGCTTTAAAAGGTACAATAACATGATCTACTTCGGTAACAATTCTTCTAGAGTTTTACATAGGGAAACTTGTTCGAAAATTCTTAAATCTATTACACCGGTGGTCAATTAAAGTCCTAAATTTTCAATTTCGAAAATTTAATCCTAAACCTTTTAACGATTTGCCATTAAAGTCGTTCCAGAGAATTTTGGTTGGCAATCACCAACGTAGACGCCGGCCATCCCAAAATTAGCCGGAAGGACTATATTGACTAATCGTCAAAAGGTTTAGAAAATTGGCCAAATTGTTCAACCAAAAGGGAAAAAAATTAGCAAAATTAAAAAACATGCAACGACCAAGTCGTTTATAAATTTAGAATTATTTGGACAATTTTCCCGTGCTACCCGGCGTCGTGCAAAAGCTAAGTGGGTCAACTATTTATAATCTCAGGTCAAGAGACTCTCTATTGGCCCCAAAAAAAGAGGGGAAAAAAAAAAGTCTTAAGGGACTCCTGAACTAACCCTTTGTATTTGGAATTTTCATCTCTCTCTCTCTCTCTCTCTCTCAACGCGTTTCTTCTTACATCCTAACAATGAAGTCTTTTTAACATATGTCCATAAATTCTCCCAAGTCCAATAATGTCTCACGAGGAACCGGTCTTCCCAAGTGTACTTTCTGGGTTCTTCACCAAGCCTAATAAAACAGGCAACTAATCAAGTCATTTACTTTCTGGGTTCATGCAGCGACGTTGTTACTTGCCCTAGAACAAAGTGTTTCTTAAACCAGCAATTTATTTAAATTCCTACGCGTCCAGAACGTCTGACTTTCGTGAACTTCCCTGGGAATTTCCAGGAACTGAACTTGATCTTGCGTGCTTTTGAATATAATAAGACCAGGAGTTTTATCGGACGCTATAACAACCAACATCACAGATTCTTTCCGTACTCATAAAAAACAAAGAAGGGTTGCAGGCTTCTGCGGAAGATCGTTTCGATCGCACAGCGGAATGGGAATTGGCATGAAGAGGTTGACACTTCCTTCTTGCTTTCTCTTGCTCGTTCTCTTATTCGTGAGCGTTGCCGCGTCGATATCGCTGTTCGAAATCGGCGTCGCCCTTCGCGGCGTTTTCGTTTCCACCTTCGGGCTCGCGGCGAGGGCGAACCGGGCTGTTGCCTACGTCATGTTCAACTTCATCAGCATCGTGATCTTTCTCGGGTTCCTCAGGAGCTCGAAGCAGATGAGCGGTGGAGATGTCGATGGGACGTTCTTCGTGCCGCCTCCACCGGAACATATCTACCACGAAACCATGTTAGTGGTAGAAGAGAATAAGGAAGGTGGCGACAGTGACGACGAAGAAGACGACGAATACCACGGTTATGATGGCTACGAGGAAGATAACGACGATGACATGGAAGCAGAAGAGGATGAGGACAGCACAGCCGAAGAAGGAGATAGCGATTTGGAGAGGAGGAGCGAGGAGTTTATCGCGAAGATGAACAGCAAATGGAGAGAGGAGCTTCTGCATGAAAGGTTTCTTTGCATGGTGTATGCATCAGCTCCTAAACTGGAGCTCCTGTAGATACCATACCACGCAGTTACTTCAGGAATTTGAGTCGATTAAGGTTTCAATTGCTTCTTCCATGGTTTTGAAGGAAGGAAGCATGCACTGTGTTTGTTTGGTTAAAGAAGTTACTTTTGTTTTCTGTTAATAGTTTGTGCGATGATACAATAAAGGCCATTGATGTTATCATCTATAAACAACTGGGCCGTCCCACTTGGGTTGATTGAATCTTTTAAATTACCCGAGTGTATAGAGCTTAACCGGTTAATTGCGCATCCATCTAGCTAATGTAGCTCCCATCTAAATGAATCTGTGAGGTTAGTAGTGTGTTTTCTGAGTGTGAATATACAATTTAGATGGGCTTCCTCGTCTTTAAAAATAAAGAGTGATGGCATACATGACATGTTAATTAATGACTTTACTCCTGTGGGTGAGCATGGTTCCATGGTAGAACTTGAAACCTGAAAATGGACTAGTAAACTAGTCCGGTTCCAAGGTATGGAGAGTAGGTTCCACGCTCCAAAAATTAGGGAACCTGTTCCAACAAGTAGGTTTCGGGTAGGTGGAACTTTGAACCTGAAATCTGTAACAAATCTTTGTGTTTTTCTTGGTATATGTTTTCTAGCAGTCCTGCGCTATTCTATGGCGTCCGATGATGAGGGTGTTATCTGGAACCCCTAGTCTAAGCTTCAATTTCTGACTATATTTATAAATAAATTTTTTACTTTGTTGATGTTTCATATTTATTCGCGTATCTAAATATGAGTTGTACGTAGTCAGTAGATTGTAGAAGCAAATGGTGGTTATTAAATGTGATGATTCACTGCAATCGTTCAATTGAAAATACGTGTGGAACTTGGATAGACCCTTGAACCGACCCCCAAACCTGTAACATGATAGGTTTCGGGTTCCAAGGTATGCAAAGTACGTTCCAGGTTCCGAAAAATGAGAAACCTATTCCAGCGAATAGGTTTCAGGTTTCAAGTGGAATCTGTATGGAACCTGAAACCGCTCACCCCTACTTACTCCTCCTATTCAATGTGGCTTAACATGTGTTTTAACTATCTCAACGTTCTTTTGTCTGTCTTTTGTGTGAGAGGAAGGTGTTAGGAATCTTACATTGAGTTAATTAATACGACTTCAAGGTAAGACAAGAAAATTATGGTAAGGCCACTAAACAAAACTTTGAAGCGATGGATTATTGGATACGAAAACTTCAAAGAAATCATATCATAAGACTAGAAAATCTCTGGCCGGCTAAATTCAAATCATATGCCGAAATGGGGGGTCAATGGCCTATCGAATTGATGGCCAAAAATAATAATTTATTGGATTGTTTTAAAAAATATTTAGTGGGAATTCCACGCAATTTAACAATTGAATAATGTTTTTTTTTTTTTGGGGGGGGGGGGGGGGGGGGGTGTTAATAGAATATAGATGCTCGAAGTTTAGGGACATAACAAGCCCGATAACAACCGGTCGAGTGCCCACATGACTGAACTTTGACTAATTCTATGATTTATTAAACAACTTTTCTAACTATATATTACATATTATATATGTGTGTATAGATATGAAGGCGACATAATCTTTTTTCTAATTACATATTCACTATTCTAATCCTACTTGGTGAAAATTATATTTCTCGAGAGCATTAATAATACGAAATCGAAGCCCTAAATTCTCCGGCTCAAAGTATATAAAACCCGTCAATTTCAAAAGAGTTCTAACCCATAAAAGAAAAAAATTCGAAAGAGTATGCAACATTTTAGGAATCGCTTTATACTACTTCATTTGAAAAAGAACGAATTCCTAAAGTCAATACATGGGGCCGAAGATTGCTAGCCAATAATTATGATGTCATAAATGACGTGCTCCTCATTACGTAACTAGAGAATATAAATCCGACGGCATGTAGGGGACACGTATTATTCTCTGGATTTAACATTTAGATGTTGATTTGGAGCTGATCGGTCAACGTTATCGGCCACGTAGCTTAGCCGAAAGCTGATATCTTCATATAGAAGTCAACTATTTCTGCTCAAGCAACTTCCGTTGAAGAAGCGTTGCTTTCTAGGGGAAATTACAAAAATCGTCCCCGTACAGTTAACCAAATTGAGTTTTGGACCATGTACTATATTTCGTTATGATTTAATTTTCTGAACTTATCTTCGGCGAACATTTAAGGATGAATAATTTTCCGTCCATAAGTTGACAGAAAAAGGCTTATTCAACACGGGCAAATCAATATGTGGCGCCTACTTGTACAAGTTTCTAAAAAAAAGTTGCACGTTTGGTCCTCTCGCATTTAGGAATCTCCCATTTTAGTACTTGTACTTTGTTTTAGGGCTTGTTTGGTTCAGCATTTGGCCAAGGGACTTTGGAAAAATGCAAATAC
Source organism: Lenwebbia sp. NSW1173648 (assembly GCA_029784005.1). Classification (NCBI taxonomy): domain Eukaryota; kingdom Viridiplantae; phylum Streptophyta; class Magnoliopsida; order Myrtales; family Myrtaceae; genus Lenwebbia; species Lenwebbia sp. NSW1173648. The sequence goes on from JARCGZ010000005.1 coordinate 8,812,089, forward strand.
CTTTGAGTTAAAGGGGTTTGGCGAAATGCAAGTACTGTTTGGTAAACTGTAATTGAAAAGTGCATTTGGATGCAACTTTGGGGAAAATGCTATTTTGTAAACTTTTAATATTTGGTGTCCCCAATTAAAATTTTTTTAACTTTAATTTGTTTAAAATTAGGAAGAAAAAAAAACAATCGTCGGCCGGCGATCGGCGGCGGCTGGTGGAGGAAGGAGAAGAAAAAATAAAAAAGAAAATAAAAAATTGTAGTTGCATTTCTAAAATGCAACTTTCCAAAGTACCTCCGAAGGTACTTTGGGCTAAAGGCCTTTGGAGAGCATTTAACATGCAATTGCATCTCCTCAAAGTGAGTAAAAAAAGTAGCCAAACAACATTTGCATTTGTTCAAGAGGCTTTAGAGCCCCAAAGTTCATTTGAAATGCTGAACCAAACAGGGCCTTACTTGCAAGTTTCAGTACAAATCTATAATAGAAGTATCTAGAGCTCCTTTTAAATATCACCGGAGATAACTTGAAGGACCAAATTGTAACAAAATATAATAGAGGGACCATAATTTAATCCGGGCAAAAGTACGATGACTATGTTTGTAATTTCCCCTAGTTTTTAATTGAATTATAAGGAAATTTCCGACTCGCCGAAACAATTCTTTGGGTTCATGAACCAATCCGTTGGCCTATTAATGGATGACACAAGTTCAGAAATTATCGGGGAAATTACACTTACGTGCCAAAAGACGAAAGGGAAGTTCTGTTGATTGACTCGACCAATTTGAGATTGAATCTTGTCGGGGGCTGAACTCGATTGCTGCGGAACCGTTCATGAGCTGAATCAAATTCGATCACGACATCGATCATTCGCACCGGGGTTCAACGGCTTGGCCGTTACGTATGTCTAGCGTATTTTTCCTTACAATTCCCCCTGATTTACTAGTCGTGATGTATCAAACATCACGAGAACACGATACCGGGAGCGTGAAAGCGGCAAATCCAATAGACCGAACGAGAAAATGTCGAAATCGACATTTCATGCGTTATTGCCGATTGGCGACAAGCCTAAATCGTCGAGCAACATATGTGTGATCCTTGATAATAACTCTAACGGGACTTGGGCCTTTCCTAATCGTGGTCGGGAACCTCGACGCAAAAGCTAGTTTCGTGTCGTGATTCTGGTATGCATGATGGAGGCTGTGAACCCACTCTAACTTGTGTGACCGTCCAAGCCCATTTGCATATCCTAAGTGACTTAAGCAAGGGTATGGGCGATTAGTTTCATGGTGGGTCGGTTCCTACCATGAAAGTTGGAGCCAGGCCGGACATGGATAGTTCCCAATCTATGGACCAGACCGGCCGGTCTCGATTTGGTCGCCTTGGGAACCAGTGGTGTTATTTTTTTTTAAAAAAAATTATTCTCTTTCTCAAAAGTTTCTATATACACAGAAAATTATTTTAGCGTAAAATGAAACTACTAATTACACGAAAGTTGCTAGTAAAAGAAGATATCACTTTCATATTATATAAGCACTTTTTGCCCTTGCTAAACAAATCAAAATAGTATGCACTGGGCCGGTTCTATCGATTCGGTACGGTCGGTCCGATTTTTTCACATTAACTGGACCGATTTTCGCGAGAACAATCCAGAACCAACCGGTTACCGAATTGGACCGAGACAGATGCACACCACTTATCTCTTATCCTATACCCTAGTGAAGCTCGAATACGTAGCTCGTGTCCCCGGGAGAAAGCACTAGCAGTGACTCTCGTGGGGCATAGATGCCCCTAGACAGTAACTGGACAAAGCATGTTGGCTAAGATTTCATCCCTTGAATTGGCATAAAAAGACCCCTGCGAAGAGGAGAAAAAACGTGTAGTTAAGACTTAGAGGGATGATGGTTTCCTCTCTTCCCTTTAAAGCCGCCGCCCAACTCTCCTGTTGTAGCGACATCTGTGAGAGAGAAGGAGGTCCCCTGTGAAAAGCGTAATTTTTCGCTTATATTGCTCAACGTAGAATACAGATACATATACAACATATTGCTAAACAGAAAAGGGAAAGAGAAGATCTACCAAATATCTCTAACTAATTACAAAAGATATACTAGATAATATGCTAACAAAAACAAAAAGTAAATCCTAGAGATACACTAAATATTAGAAAAACAGAACGTAATCTTCAGTAAATCTTCCGTAATACTCCCCCTCAAGTTGGCGCATGGAGGTTACGAATGCCCAACTTGCTGACAAGAAATTCAAATTGATTTCGACCCAGTGCCTTCGTAAAAATGTCTGCCAATTGAAGTCCAGTGGGTACGTACTCGGTTCTAATACCGCCTGACTGTACATGTTCGCGAACAAAGTAACAGTCAATCTTGATGTGCTTTGTTTTTTCGTGAAACACCGGGTTTGCCGCGATGTGTAAAGCTGCTTGGTTGTCACAATAAAGATTCATCGGTTTGTCGTGCAATACTCCAAGAGAGACAAGTAAAGTACGTAACCAAATCAGTTCGCTGGTCGCAATTGCCATAGAGCGATATTCAGCTTCAGCAAAGGACTGAGAAACCATGGTCTGCTTCTTAGTTCTCCAAGATAAGGGACAACCACCGAGCATGACAAAGTAACCGCTAACTGATCGCCGAGTGATCAGGCAAGTCGAATCACAAAAGGCGGTCAAGTGAAGTGAATTTGGGACTGATAATAGAATCCCTTGTCCCGAGTTTTACTTAAGATATCGAAGAACTCGTATAGCTGCTTCCCAGTGCTGCTCCTTCGGTTCCTGCATGAACTGTGAAAGTACGTGGACAGAATAACATAATTCGGGCCGAGTGATAGTGAGATAAAGTAGACGTCCCACTAATCGTCGATAGCGACTTGGATCTATCAAGGCAAGTCCAGTAACTGTAACTAACTGGTGTTGTTGCTCCATCGGGGTAGTCGCTGGTTTAGCTGCTAGCATGCCGCATTCTGATAGAATGCCAAGTACATACTTCCTATGGCACAAAAATAACCCTGAAGTCATCCGCGTTACTTCATTTCCCAAAAAATACTTTAATTGGCCTAGGTCCTTGATATGAAAACACTCATCAAGGTACCGTTTGAGCATCGTACATTGCATTGAATTATTTCCTACCAAGATAAGATCATCAACATATACTAGCACAGCGAGAAAAGTATCGCCACGAGAATATGTGAACAGCGAATAATCTGCTAATGATTGAGTAAAACCATACTCCTTCAATGCATTAGAGAATTTTGAAAACCAATTTCGAGATGCCTGTCGAAGACCATACAAGGACTTTTGTAATCGACATGCACAATTTGGGCCCCTTGTCGTGAAACCTGGTGGAAGCTTCATATAAACTTCCTCATCCAAGTTGCCATGGAGAAATGCATTGTTGACGTCCATCTGATGCAACTCCCAATTGCGAGCCAATGCAACTGCAAGAAGACAACGTACAGTGACTAGTTTAGCCACTAGCGCGAAGGTTTCATGGAAGTCCACGCCCTCTATCTGGGTGAATCCCTTTGCAACAAGATGAGCTTTATATCGCTCAATACTGCCATCAGCTCGACGCTTGATTTTGTAAACCCACTTGCACCCTATGGGTTACTTACCTTCCGGTAAAGTTGCTAAACTCCAAGTCTTATTATCTTCTAACGCTTTAATTTCTGCAGCCATCGCTTCTCTCCACAAAGGATTTTTAATTGCTTCAGTATAATTCCTAGGCTCAATATTAGAATCAACAACAGCTAAAAAAAGCGATGTGAGGCTTAGCAAACTTTTCATAAGAAATAAACTTCTCGATGGGGTAGACCGTACTTGAAGATATCGACGGAGTGGGCTGAGGAGTTGGGGTCTTCGTTTGGACAGTATGGCACGCATAATATCGCAGATGAGCTGGCTGTCTGTTCTGTCGTGCGGGGCAAATTGGGACCTGGATTTGGTCATCTAGCAACTCGCTGGGTTGCTCTTCAACTTAGACTGTATTATCACAATCTTGCATCACTATCTGTCCAGTTTCTTCACAAACTTGGCTTGGAACCCTTTCTTCCTCCCCCTGAGGTTGATTCCACCCCTCATCAATAGGACCCAGCGCACGAGATGGTGTCAAAAGAGGAAGAGAGTCTTGATCCTCATTTGCAGGTTTATGAGCAAATGAGAAATTCTCTTCATAGAAAACAACATCTCAAGATACTAACAATTCTTCTGTTTCCAAATAAAAAACCTTCCAACCCTTCGTGCCGTATGGATATCCCAAAAATACACATTTTCTTGCCCTTTCTTCAAATTTATCTATGCCCTTTGACGGCTTGTGAGCATAGCACAATGCATCGAAAACTCGCAGATGACTATAATCCGGGGATTTCCCAAACAAAAGTTCAAAAGGAGTTTTTCCAGTGAATAACGTAGTTGGAGTGTAATTGATTAAATAAGCAACGGTTAATATGCATTCATCCCAAAAACGAATTGGTAAATTTGCTTGAAAACGTAGTGCCCGTGCTACATTGAGGATGTGTCAGTGTTTTCTTTTAACTCTCCCATTCTGTTGTGGCGTGTAGGGACATGATGTCTAATGCATAACTCCACTTTTGAAAAAAAAAAAATTCATGGAATTAGAAAGAAATTCACGGCCGTTGTCACCCCGCACCATTTTAACTACCCGAACAAATTGAATTTTTACCATATGATAAAAATTAACAAAGACTCTGTACGTCTCTGATTTTTCCTTCATCAAATATGCCCATATTGCCCGACTATAATCATCGACGATGGTTAAAAATAATGTGCATCGGAGAGAGATCCTGTTTGATATGGCCCCCAAATATCACAATGCAACAAATCAAAACATCCATCGGCTTTATTATTACTTAAAGGAAGTGAGGAACGAGTTTGTTTTGCACGACAACATACATCACACAAATCAGCCCCTTCTTTATTTATTTCAATACTGGTGATCAAATTCAAAGCTTGCCGTGATGGGTGCCCCAATCTTTGATGCCAGATGTCAATATTCTGTCCCTTGACAGCTGGAAAAGCCGAATGAGTGCCCATACGTCCAAGATAATAAACCCCTTCTCGAAGATTAGCCACTCCAATCGATCTCTTCGAGGGTAGGTCATGTATGTCACATCGAGAAGAGAAGAACGTTACCGAGCAATTCATATCTGAACTCAATTTTCCAACAGAAATAAGATTGCACTTAAAGTTTGGGACATATAGAACATCGTGCAAAATAAAATTAGGGCTTAAATAAACATCGCCTCTCTTGATGGCGTGAGTAACTTTTCCGTCAGGAGTTCGTATAGGATATCCATCCGTGATATTTCTCGATCGATTTAGAAGGAAAAGATGCCCTGTCATATGTTCAGAGGCGCCACTATCGATAATCCAATTTGTGGAAACATCATTGGGCCAATAGACCTTACCAGTAAGTTGATTATTCGAAGTGGGCAGTTTCATCGCCGCGAGCAGACTAACCAAATGCTGATATTGATCGTTGCTAATTGTTGTTGTTGTCTGAGTCCCCTTTGGACCTCCTCGACAAGTATCTACAATAGTGTCAGAACCGCTAGCCTATGCAGGATTTCCTCAGCGTCCCTTTCCACCTCGCCTTGGCTCCCAATTCGGAGGATATCCAATCAACTCCCAGCAATAACTCTTCTCATGCACAACCTTCCCACAGTGGTCACATTTTAGTTTTCCCAACGATACTTTCCTTGGGCCTACTCTTCCAACCAAGAAAGCAGCACCTTCGATCTTCTCTTCCCTCCCCCGGACAATTGATCGTTGACGCTCCTCCTGCGTGATCATAGAATAAACCTTACCAAGGGATGGGAATGGCTCGAGATTGAGAATTTGAGAGCGAACATTCCCCTAGGTCTCAGCATTAAGACCCATAAGAAACTGGTGGATCTTCTCCACCTCCTTCTTCTTTGCGTACATTGTGGCTGCAGCATAGGTACATTCTGGGACATCATCATAGTCATCGTGTTCATCCCATAAGACCTTCAGTTTGGTGTAATATTCCACCACCGAGAGTCCTCCTTGCTGTAGGAGCCCAATCTCAGTTTTGATTTCGTGTATGCGAGGTCCATTACCTTGAGCGAATCTCTCCTTCAACTCGTCCCACATTACCTTTGCTTCTTCTGCATATGCCACGCTTCCTTGTAGATTCTTGTCGAGGGAATTGAAAATCCATGAAATTATCATGGAATTACAAATGTCCCAGGCATTAAATTCGGGTGCCGATGAATTCGGCTTCTCTAGCAATCCATTAATAAACTCGAGTTTATTTTTTTGCCCGCAATGCGTGTCTTGTCGCCTTCGACCATGTTGCATAGTTATCGTGTGTCAGCACGAATGAAACAAGTATGCTTCCAGGATTGTCGAAGGTGTTGAGATAATATGGTGAGGAAGGGTCAATCACCTTCTTGTAGACGTTTCCGGAGCCATATCGTAAGGAATGAGAGTCTGGTGTGTTTAAATTCTCTGGCTCTGATACCATGTGAAAAGCATAATTTTTCGCTTGTATTGCTCAACGTAGAATACAGATACATATACAACATATCGCTAAACAGAAAAGAGAAAGAGAAGATCTACCAAATATCTCTAACTAATTACAAAAGATATACTAGATAATATTCTAACAAAAATAAAAAGTAAATCCTAGAGATACACTAAATATTAGAAAAACAGAATGTAATCTTCAGTAAATCTTCCGTAATATCCCCTTCTCCCTCTCCATCTCTATCTCTCCATCTCCTCATTTTGAAGATTTCTTTGTTGATTTCGCGGACGACGTTGTCGACTTCCTCAAAGGAAGTGGAGAGTTTTGTCCTGAGAGCTTAGAAGTTCGAAGCGTGAGCACCTCGGAAAAATTTGCTTGCTTGCTTGCTCGGGCTCAAATGCTTGCTATATGTAGTTGAGTGCTCCGCAAGTTCACAAGGCTCCTCTATTGCTGCCTTCAACAGTTGGCTTATTTGGAAGTGATTTTATGATCAACTGGTATCTAGGTCTTTTATCTTGATCTTGAGCTAGATCTAGATTTGAGTGTTCTTCTATTTTGATCTAGAAATAGATCTGGGATTTAGAGACATTTTCTGTGCTCTTTCAACATGTTGGTATTGTTATTGTCTCTATATGGCGATGATGTTGGGGATGCCAAACCTAGGCGCGCACAACCTTTTTGTAAAGCTGTAGGTACTGCAGAGGAAAGTCTCGGCGTGTGCTCATCAATGATGTTGATACGAATCTATTAATGCGAGATTCGTTGATCGACCGCCAATTGTGCTTTGATGTTATGACAGACCCAACTTTGTTCGATGGGCGAGTCTCGTAGGCTATACCAAGTTGATTTATCTTTCAAATTTATTTATTTAATTAGATTTACATCTTAGTTAGGTATTTCTATTTCATGTGAAATGAAAATTTACTTTCGACAAAAAAATAAATAGCATAAAAAGAAATATGTTTTCCACGGCTTCAATCGCGGCAAGTCTTATTTATGCAACGGCTCCACTCGTTAGTGCTTTGGGTGTTTTATTATTTTGACTTTTGGACTTTTTACCATCTTATTTTAAATTAAGGAAGAAAAAAAAAACAGAAATATGTTTCCCACGACCTCAATCGCGGTAAGCCTTGCTTACGCTGGACAGCATAAAAGCAACGGCTCCACGTGGGGTAAAAAGGAAAAGGCCGAAATCCTGATCGTTCAATTAAATCACAAAATTCGACCAAAAAAAAAATCATAAATTTCTTCGACAAAAAAAAAATCATAAGTCATAAATTTCTCTCAAAGCCCGCAATCCTATAGATGAAACTCAAAATTTGTCTAAGCGTCGCTTAAAATTGCTTATGTAGACCCATCCATGGGTGACTCAGTTGGTTAGGGCGCACTTGAAATTGTGTGGGTACGCATACTGGTCCCAGATTCGATTCCCCAGCTAAGCACCTGTGATTTAAGTGAGGGGCCATGGTGGTGGGTCCCCCGAGAAATAGTCGAGATGTGCGCAAGCTGGCCCGGACACTTCGGTTACAAAAAAAAACAAAAATAAAAATTGCTTATGTGGCATCCTTAGGTGGCACTTTTGAACATAACTTTAATGACTTAATTTCGTTATTTCGCAAATTTACTGGACTTAATTGAACCGATTCAAATGTTTAGAACTCTATTGCGTTTTTTTGGTAAAGATTTGGGACCTGATTGAATCAATTGAAAAGTCTAGGACTTTATTACATGTAGGACATAAGCAATTCTCCCCGAAACGTTCTCTCTAAACATAAATATTCTTGTCGTTTTAGAAGCCCCCTGCAATTTCTTTTTCTATTTTTTCTGAAGCGGAATAGTTGGTTAGGCTAAGGTTGTTCGGCCCTTGTCTGTTGGGCTTCGGCCCAGGATCTTCTTAAAAGCCCAGGATGTTTTAAAGGCTAATGGAACTAGAGTGTATTACAAAATAAAAATTATCTACTTCAAATTTCACCCCTGGTATATCATAAGCAAGTATGCGTTTCCAATTAAATAGTTCACAGTCAAAATACTTAAATAAGCCGGGTTGGGCGTGAAATTGTAAACTCGTATCGAATTACTAGATGTGATCCGTCAGAAACAGTGCGGTCGAAACGTCTGGCGCACGCCTAGAATTAATTAATTATTTTTATGTTCAAGAAGAACTTCAGAAAAGAGACTTCGAAAAAAAAAATGCGATCGTCAAAAATTAAAATACTGTGTGAATTGCCAGAAGATATTATAAAAGTTCTATATCCGTGTACATCTTTGTTATGAAATTCTCAAATGTCTTGGAGTAGAGAAAAATATCAAAGTAAAAGGATCTACAAATTCTGGCGATTTTTTTTTTAAGGAAAAATCAATATCAGAAACTAATGGTGGCAAATACGTAAAAAAGGGAGTGAGCGAGGGGCAATTGGTTACTTGCCCCGAAGTTCACTGGCCGCTCGCCCAAGAAAGGGGTTCTACTACTTCTCCGTTCAGCGCGATCGATTCCTTTCCAAGTTCCAACCCTGTCGAGCCTGAAATCCGACGAATCGAGCGCAAACTCTCTCTCTCTGCAGATTTTGGTCTTCTCCCACCTTCGACAATGACGAAGCAACAAGCGAATTGGTCTCCATACGACAACAATGGAGGGTACTCTCTCTCTATCTCTGTCTCTCTTTCTATCTGTTCGCGTGTCGAGCAGTGCGCTTGTGTCCGATGGGGGATTCGATGTTCTTCAGCTGTTTGAATCTTCCGCGATTGTTTCGTTTTTTGTTTTGGGCGCAGATCTTGTGTGGCGATAGCCGGTAGGGATTACTGCGTGGTCGCTGCGGACACTCGGATGTCGACCGGCTACAGCATCCTCACTCGCGATTACTCCAAAATCTCCAAATTGTACGCGCCTTGATGAATTTCTGATGCTTTTTGAGCTGAATATCGGTGTTTGATGCTCTTACTCATGATACGCTGAGCTTAGTATTTGGTGACTCGGCCCTTCGTGTTTTAAGATTTGTATCGGTGCATAGTCGGAGATCGAAATAGTTTTTTTTCCCGCTAGAAGTGTTGGATGTTGCCGAGAATCCTTGGGAGGGAATTTTATGCAATAGCTTGATAGGCTCTGAAGTAGCTGCTGCTTTCTTTATCTTGTTGTCTCTTTCTCTGTTGCCTTTCAAGGTTGAAATTGTATGTCAGTGGATCGATTCTGCGTATCTCGTCGGATTTGCTAGATAATTTTAACAGCGCATCGCCTATACCTGGAAGGGGGGATAATAGAATAGGTTATCCTGTTTGAAAGGATCGTGAAATTGATTTCGTGTTTATGAGAAATCGGAAGTAAGCTTGAGTCTATGGCCATATGAGTCATTCCAGCACTTAAAAATTATTAATTGAGTCATTTGGCAAATTTTTGGTCTTCATTGATGATATAAGAGGATTTCATTCTCTGTGGCAGAATGAGTTCAAATCTGTGTAGCTTTACATTACTTCTGTTATTTCTGGGTTTTGTGTGTAGGGCTTAATTAGTTGACGTTCCCTTTTCATTGTTGTTTGTTTTTGTCGGTACAATATTCCAGGGCAGACAAAGCTGTGTTGGCCTCTTCTGGATTTCAAGCTGATATCAAAGCCTTGCAAAAGCACTTAGCTGCTAGGCATTTGGTGAGTTCTCTGGAGACTTTTAGTTGGACTTCATATACATTTCTAACTCCTCAAGAAAGAAAAACCGTATCTAGACTTGCATAGATATCCTTATTTTAGTGTATGGTGATATTTTTCCCTCGTCTAAACTTGCTTGGCCATTAATGTGGAGTTCCATGTTTGATATCTCCCTGGTGCAAGTAGTCTACTTTTGCTGCATGTTTCATTTCAATTATTTTTGCATGTTCTAAGCAAATATCAGTTGTGTGATGGGCATGAGTAGCTGAAACTGATCTGTGGTTCAGTTTCTACGGATGAATGGTCATGTTGATGCTGTAAGCTAGTTAGCATACATTAATGCAATTAGCTTTGGAAGGTGTTCTGTGAAAAGATAACTATCTCTACCTATCCAGAAAAATCTCTCCTTGTTTGAGTCCTGATTAAAGAGTAAGGGAAAAATCATTATTGTTCTTTTTTACCTTTTGGTGGGAAGGGGCGCCCTGGGGTGGTGGGCGGTTGTTTGTTTAACCCGTCCTATTGCGTCATTTTCCTCAGACGCTTGGGTCTTCTGGTGGATATGGAAGCTAAGTCCTTTTATTTCTGGTGGTCATGGCAGTTTCTTTGGTCAGTGGTTATTCATGTTCTAAAGGATCTAATGTATTTTGGTTCCAATATTTTGTTTTAGATTTGTTTTGATGTGCTTTGGTCAAGGAACTTGCATGGGTTGAAAGAAAATAAGGAGGGAAATATTCATGCTGAGCTTTTTTTTTCTTCCCAAGGAGGTCTAGAACATTAGGTTCTAATAGCTGAAGCGAAAGTTGGAAATATTTATTGGACAATGAGCAAAGTATACTAGTAGCTGTACAAGTTATTTGTTGTTTTAGGTTAAGACTTTGGATTTTCTTGGTTATAGAAGAGAAAGGCTCATTGACTGCTGTTTTCTCACGCCACCCAAAGGTCCAATGTTCGAACCCTTGACCTCCCGTTCTCAAAGATGGGAGGTGTTGCTAAGACAACAACCTCTTCAGTTTTTACGATTGGTATGATGAACATGGATTCTACGAAAGGTGGATTAGAAAGAAGTTTCAGTCAATTTCACTTCGTCATTACTCTTTGAGACAATTGAAATGCACATTATGATATCTGGTTGCATAACTTTTGAGGTTATTAATCTGCCTCTTCTGGTTGGTAGAATAACATTACCGGATATAGTTCGAGTATGAAGCTAATTCTCATAGCGGGAAACATAAATAAGTTGATGTTTTCGGCCATTTGCTACGAATACTATTGGAAATGAGAGATTAGGGTGCATGTCATTTGTTAGTGAACCTTTAATTAGTCTATGATCATGTTTTTCATTAGGCTCCAGTTTTCTCATTAAGCTATCTTTCAGTGTCTCTCGACTTGTTGATTGATGCCTTCTTTATGGAATTTGTTCTGTTCTGTATCAAGAAATGTTAGGATTTTGATGGATATTTCATGTGTTCCTGGTTTATTTGGTTGATGTTCTATTTACCTATCAAATTCTCTTTTCTTTTTGACCAGATATTGACCTATAAATTGAAAGCATGAATTTGTCAGTGGTACCAATTTGAATTGTTTTTAGTGGATGGTCCTTTTTTAATTGGATTTGAAGAATCAATGCTATTGTGTCCTTGAAAGTTCAAAAGAGACATGCTATGAAGATGCTCTGTTAAATATTTCAATGTCTTCCGAATGTTTGATGCAGATCTATCAGCATCAGCACAACAAGCAAATGAGCTGTCCTGCTATGGCTCAACTGCTTTCTAATACCCTCTACTATAAGCGCTTCTTCCCCTACTATGCTTTTAATGTTCTAGGTGGCCTTGATAACGAAGGTATGCAAATACAACCTTCCAGTTGTCAGCTGAGTTATGTTATGACTTTTTTAACGATCTTGACTTTTACTGAAAATCTCAGGAAAGGGTTGTGTCTTTACATATGATGCCGTGGGTTCCTATGAGAGGGTTGGCTACAGTGCACAGGGATCTGGTTCGACTCTAATAATGCCTTTTCTAGATAACCAACTGAAGTCTCCTAGCCCGCTCTTATTGCCTGCACAGGCAAGAACTATTTACTTATATCTTCCGAAGTTTGGCTTTTCTCTGCATTTTTATGTTATTCATTTTCTTTTTCTTTCAGGATGCTGTTACTCCACTATCAGAATTAGAAGCTGTTGATTTGGTCAAGACTGTTTTTGTATCTGCAACTGAAAGGGATATATATACTGTAAGTTCTCCTGTTTTCTTCTGATCTTTCTTTAAAATCTTTACGTTTGGTTAATTGTAGAATCTGAAGATTGTTATTGTATATAGAGTATGAAATTTGTTAGCATAACAAGGGAGTTGACAATGGTGCCCAATCTCATAAAAAAGTACAGGATAGCTTACCTCTAATCTTGAGAGACACAAAGAGAGATGTGTACTTATTGGCGGACTTTTATTTACTTTGCTGCACCCTTCTTTTGCCCGGATTCAACCTCAGGAAAAGCCAAAAGAAAATGGAAAATACTTTAGGGTCTGATACACATGAAAAAGCATTTGTCAGATTGTTGAATCTTCCAAAATACTGCTATAGAATTACTTGTAGGCTACTCACGGTGTAGTTTAGTTGGTTTCCCTTGGGAGTTCGGTTTGCCTGCGGGGGAAGTGGAAAAGTATAGATGGTCAAACAGATATTAAGATATTGTTCAGACAGTCGTTTGCGGGTGTATAGCAGTAGCTGGGTCATATATCTTTGCTTACGTTATTGATGTTCTGCAGGGAGACAAGGTGGAAATTGTCATCTTGAATGCCGAGGGTGAACGTCGGGAATTTATGGATCTGAGGAAGGATTGAAACTTTGGTCCTTGTAACTGGTTTGTTGAAGAAAGAGGGCTTCCGATGCAAGCATCGGTCAGTAACGTCCTTGGTGGTTGTCTTGGGCTTCTTTTGGCACACTCGAGTAAATCTGGCCTGCCGGTGGCTGTAATTGATGTTTTAGCCTGTTTATGGGAAATTGTTGCGATTATCATGGCTGTGCGAGAGATGAATATCATCGTTAGACTCTGCTTTATTTGCGGTAAACAAACTTCATAGCAGTTTTATGGAAAGGATACAAGTTTCGTTCTGTGTTGAACATCCTATGGTGGTTTTCTTTTGATTGCCAACGATACCTGTCGTTAATTTCTCTCGTTTGTTGTCGACAAACTCATTAATGAGCTGTAAATTAGTAGGCTCTAAATCAACCCCCTTTTCACAAATGACCTCTTGAATAGTCAGGCCAAGCTTTTTGCTTGTCGATGATAAAGGTTGGTCAGCGTTTGGTGTAAACACATGCTTAGCTAATCCATTGTGTCATATAGATGAGAGCTCGGCCTTGATACGGTTGTAGAGGAGCCGTGGAATCAACCAAGCAAGACTCTTGTTGCATTTGCCTTTATCCGAAGCTCGAATCATAGCCTGTCGCTAGATGGAAATACAGATTGCTCATCATGGGAGGCTGTGGAGTGCGACGAATTCAGCGGTCACATTGTCGGTAGCAGAGACCATACAACCTCGGTCTTTTTTAAATGTAATTTGTTGTGATACAACACGCATATTAATAGATTTTGCAATTCAAATTTAACGCCAGAAGAAAATTACTCGATTCGAGTCTGAATCACTCCCAATTACCAAATCTTTGACTGCTCATCTTTTTTTTCTTAAACATGATCAATTTTCTCTCTCTCTCGCCTGTACAAATAAAGGAATAATCGTAGCTGCACCACCTCATCCAGATGCAACGATTCGAGTGTCCCTAAAGATACTGGAAAAAAAAAAAGTCTCCACACCGAGTCTCATTGGGCCTTGGGCTTTTGGTCTGCGACGCGGGTCGAAAAGCAACTGAAAAGAATCGGGTCAGGCCCAAAACCCGTTTTGTTCGGATACAATATGTAAAACCTACGTACCAAATCGATGTTAAAGCTCCTCTCACTCGAACGACGATCGCGCACCGCTTGGTTCTCGGCTCAGAAGCAGGGTTTTACTTAGGCTCTGCCGATAAGAGCTACCAGGGCCCGAGTAAGGAGGAGCTTTCGCTTGTCGAGCGAAAGATGGAGGGTGGACCTTCCGGTGCCGGCGAAGGGTACATGCCTCCGCCAGAATTCGTGGAAGATGCGAAAGAAGCTCTGGTCGATCTCGATACTTCAGACTCCACTGAACTTTGGCTCATTCAGTGGCCTAATGATATGGTACAATGACCATTCGCTGTCCTTGGCCTCTGTTTTTTCTGTGAAGAAGCTAAACAATCATACCAAATAGTACATGGCTTGTCTAGTCTCTTTGTGTTGAATTGGATTTCTATCTTCTGGGAATTTTTTTTTCTGTTGTGGGTTATGAGGTTTGAAGAGATACCATCTAGTTTAATTTTCAGCTAGATGGTGTGGGTCTGCACTTTTTCACAGTTTATTGACTGATAGTGATCATTGTTCTTGCATAAAGATGGTATCTTGAATGTTTTGGATTGGCATCTTGGCATGATTGTGATTTTGGCGATACCCTTTTTCTGGTCATTGCAGCCTGTGGATTTTGACGGCCAAGAACTCACGCTCAAGCTTCATCGTGACGGAAAATTGGGGACTTTTGCGGGTTCATCTGGTAATCGTTAATTGCTCCATAGACGAACCATTTCCTTATGCTAAGTAGGATTCTATTAATGGCTTAACTTGCTTAGCTTTCTTAATGTGTTGCTCTTTGTTGAAGGCAAGGAATATGATGTGGTTAGTTATGCTGCTCAAAAGCCCGATGCAACCGTTTTCATGTCCTCTTCCTCAGGTTCAAGAATCGGTATGCATTACTACTCATTTTGATGCACTTTTTCTTAAAAAAAAGCCTGTGTATAGGTTATTACTTCTTTAAATTTTTTCGGCTGTGCCTCGAGTGTAGTTGAGGGCTTTATCTCTATCTCTATGTGTTGTGCGAATTATACTGTACTGGGCAAATATACTTCTGTTCTCGTGTTCATCTGTTTATGCATATTGCGCCATGTCATGCTTGATATGTCCTAAGGTGAAATATGCGAAAGTAGTTACCGTGGATAATTGCACTTCGGGAATTTGCCGATGTGAGTTTCCAATCAACTTCCAGAAACATTAAGGCATAAAATTCAAGAGAAACAACTTGATGGAGCTGAACTCCAGTGAGTGGAAATAATTTACTATCTATTGCAAGAATTTTATCGGCCGAGTTGTAGAGCTAGAAATCAAGCCACAAAAATCTATCTGAAGTTCTTGATTAGTCGCAGTCTAGCTGCAAGTGGCCTTTTACCTTAGACATTGATGACCAATTAATGACAGAGTAGGCACTCTTTCGTTGTAGTATCAATTGCTTTGATATTGTTCTTGTGTTTTCTTTTTGGACACACAGATTTTGCATTACTCAGCTATGTTTGATTTGATAGGCGTCCCTTAGTGCCTCTGCTTTATGCGCACAGTATCAATTGGCATTATTTGGTTGGAACTGGATTGCATGAGAATTTTCCTTGTCACGCTTCTTTTGCCAACTTAGCCATTCACTTGACTTGAATACTTTCTTAAATATCATATTGTCTCTGCATTCTTTGATTCTATGACCTCCTGTGCCTGCATTTACTGGTTTCGTTATGCGTTTGTGTGTTATGCTACCTCCAGGCAGGGATTTCGTTATTCGATATCATAAATTTGAACAGTTGTTTTTCCAAGTTCAGTACTCAGATTGGCTGAGTGTTCTCTCAACCAACATTATTGAGTTTAGCTGGTCTACAATCAGTTGCAGTTGACTTTGCTTAAAGATAAAGCTTCTAATTTTGACAGTTGGGAAGGTTTCAAGAAGAGTCTCCCTGGTCCACTACCCGGATCCTAATGAGCTCGAGAAACTCGCTTCCGATAACTCAAAACCGTTGTATCAGAAACCATTTGGAACGTCAGTTACAAGTACCTCCCATCCATTTTCTTCTGTGACATCAAATAGTAAGCTGAGAAGTTCGCGTGCATCCAGAGGTAACGCAGCCTCGACTCGTAGCAGTCGGCAGAAAAGCGGAATATCTTATGCTGGAGAGAAATCAAAGCCCTACAAGAGGAGACATCATCATGAATCCATTGACTCCTTGGGTTTGCGGAATAGTGCTCAAGACTCTGGGCGAGGTCGTAGCTGTGCAACAACTGCAGAGTTCTCAGAGCATTCGTGAGATCACAGTGCAGCTGCTTTATCTCAGTCGATGGAACATTCTCACAGGAAATCAAAGAGCAGGATGAAAATTGATGAGTGAAAGTACTCGGACTTTGCTCTGTTTCCTCCTTGTGAATTGTTTGTGTTTTCTTACCGAGCATAGCATCTGAATTCCCGTGGGGTTATGTTCATTAACATATGTTGCTTTCTTTTCGCTGCTTCACGAGTTCAGTAGATCTTTTCATCATGAGTCTTCTTTGAGCCAGGTTCATGGGAAGGATTGAAATTTTGGTCCTTGTTACTGGTTTGTTGAAGAAAGAAGGCTTCCAATGCAAGCATCGGTCATTACGGTGTTTGTCTAAGGGCCTGTTTGGTTCAACATTTGAAATGAGCATTGGGGCTCTAAAGTCTCTTGGCCAAATACAAATGCTGTTTGGTTATTTTTTTTACTCGCATTGGGGAGATGCAGTTGCATCTCAAATGCCCTCTAAAGTCCCTTTGCCCAAAGTACCTCGAGAGGTACTTTGGAAAGTATCATTTCCGAAATGCAACTTCATTTTTTATTTTATTTTATTTTATTCTTTTCTCCTTCCTCCTTCCTTCGGCCGGCCGCCGCCACCCGCCGCCGTCCCCAATCGCCGCCCCCCACCACCGGCCCCTACCCCCGCCGCCGCCCCCCACCGCCACCCTCCTCGTCGGCCGTCGTCGCCGCCATCCCCCACCGCCGGCCACTGCCATCGTCGCTCGCCACCAACGCAGGCCGCCGCCATTGTCGCTCGCCACCAACGCCGGCCGTCGCCCCTTGCCGCCTGCCAGCAGCCGTCGCCACCATCCCCCACCGCTCGCCGCCGCCGTGCCCCACTGCTGGCCACTGCCGTCGCCACCACCACCGCCCATCGCTGTCGCCGCCCCCTCTCGCCGCCCTCCAGTAGCCGCCGCCGGCCCGCCGGCCACCGTCGTCGTCGTCGCCCCCACCGTCGCCCCTCGCCCCACATCGCCCCTCACCGGTCTCTAGTGATTTTTTTTTTCTAATTTTAAACAAATTAAAGTTAAAAAAATATTAAATTGGGATACCAAAGAACTTTTCAGATTTAAAGTTTACCAAACAGCATTTTTTTTAAAGTTGCATTCAAATGCACTTTTTAATTACAGTTTACCAAATAGTATTTGTATTTCACCAAATCCCTTTAGCTCAAACGTATTTGTATTTTCCCAAAGTCCCTTGGTCAAATGTTGAACCAAACAGGGCCTAAGGTTCTCTTGGCACACTACTGGTCTTCCGGTGGCTTTAATTGATGTTAAGCGTGTTCATGAAAATTAATGCGATTATGATGCTTGCGCGGGAGATGAATATCATTGTTAGATGGTGCTTTATTTGCGGTGAACTAACTTCATGGTGGTTTTATGGATAGGATGGAAGTTTCATTCTGTAGTAAACATTCTATGGTGGTTTTCTTTGTTTCTTTGAAGCAAATTTAGACGTGTGTTCCTCAAGTGAGGTTTATTAGCACATGGGAGAGAGACTAGAGACTAGAATTACAAGGAAATAGATCATCAATAACTTGTACATGCGGTTTCCAAAGCCGAAAGGAGTCACTGATACAATGTGGTTTTGAAGCCGAAGCAAAAGATTAGGCTATAGGGTCGGTAATCTTGAAACCCCTTGAAGAATCGGAGATATTTATTCAAATTAGCTTCCAATTCTCGATCGGAAGCGGTGACCGAGAATGGCGGCCGCCAACTTTTCTTGGGTATGTTAGTTGAAAGGTTGATGCAAGAGACGAATGTCCTTCTCAGAAGCTGTCTTGCGATGCCCATCCCTTCTTCTCCAGCTCCAAACGTAAAGTCTGAGACACGAGTGAGTGGTCCGTCATACAGGTGGTTTCGCACTTGTTAAAGAAATATCATCCCAGGTAACAATGGATAAAGAGCATTCACCTTAATTCTCTTTCTATTGATATCAAAGTCAAAGTTTCCCAGTCTTGATGCCGATCGGTATTCTACAATCGAGTTCTTCCCCGGTGGGAACCAAAACTCGACATCATCTACAAACTGTTAACAACAGAATGTCAGTTCTTTTCAGTCAATCGATGGAGAGAACTCGCTCTCCAGAAAATGCTTCCATTTTGAGAGACTTACCCCCAATATTGGGCTTTCGTATTCTACTCGAAGGTAGTCGTCCTTGTTTTCGACTATCCGAGGCGTAAACTTATCTGGCTTCAATGATTTTACCTGTGAGGCACGCGATGAATTCCGGGTTCAGTTGAATGAGCAAGAAAACTATGCAAATGGTGCGTGGGAAGGGGTTTATGCAAAGAGCTTTTAAAGTAATGTACAATTCGAGTCCGTCCAAGATTTTTACCACTTCTATAAGCTCCTCTTTGGCCACTTCTCTGCTCACAGGGTTCTTCCTGCCGCGACCTCCTTCGGGGTTGTAGTTCCTGCCATCCACAAGGGGGATTCGCGCAGAGATTAGTGGACCAGATAGTGTGCACCTTAAAACTAAATGCACCTTTTGCATGCCTTGTCTGCCATAGAGTGTGATATGCCAGTGCGTGATAATGCCAGTACCAGAGTGATGTTACAGTGTCAAAGCATTCAAAACCACTAAGGTTCCTGTCTTCTGTGATGTCAAAGTCTAGGAATGTGATAACTGTCCACAAGAGTTAAAATATATTGGGACTTGAATGTTAGGTCCCTTTCCGCCTTCCGGATAGGAGCCATAGAACATGACTCTACAATACCGGCAATCGTGTTTTTGACTGATCGAGTGTTTCGCTTTCGAACTGCTTTTGTGAAGTCGGTTTTGCTTTCGAAGATATGAACTATGAGGTCGAAGCTTACACACTCCACCCTATCGTGCAAATTCGCCACGAGAAATAAGAATTGAATTTAACCTTTCTGCAACTTTAGTAGAGATATCATTATTGAGGAATTAGGCCACGTTCTTCCGGTCTCCCACCAATGTAAATCTTCCATCACATATGCAACTCGAAATTCCCAATT
Organism: Lenwebbia sp. NSW1173648; assembly: GCA_029784005.1. NCBI lineage: Eukaryota > Viridiplantae > Streptophyta > Magnoliopsida > Myrtales > Myrtaceae > Lenwebbia > Lenwebbia sp. NSW1173648. Next base: position 8,831,395 of record JARCGZ010000005.1, read on the forward strand.
TCTAAGTCACATATCCAGGATAGGAAGCGGAGGAACCGAAGAAGATCACTTTCTTTCCCCATTTCCTTCTCCTCTGTTTTAAGTTTCAACATCCGAAGAAGGAAGTGCCCTTTCGAACTAATCAATCGCAAGCTACTTGACCGTGTCTCTAGATATCTTCACTAGTTATCACGAAACTACACTATTATGTACACAAAGCTAGTCTCATATCTCGGTTGTCGACCCGATTAACATAAAAGGAAAACAAGAAAGATACCGGAAGCTTACCAAGGAGGAGCGTAGTGGTTGAGATCCGTGATGTTCTCGGAAGTGGAAACACAGTTCTTGGTGGCTGGACACAGAGCCAGAGCAGGCGTGTTCTTCTGCACTCCCAGATACTCCGGCTTCTTCCCACTACATTGAATTGAGCAAGCACATTCATCCCAAGTTTCAACACAATCCCCAGCATCTACCAGTTCATACAAAGCCAATTCTACCAGCTAGAGCATCCAAATCACCGTGAATAATGTTCCTTAACGAGGAATCAAACACTCATTGGTTGAATAACGTTAACAGGAGACGCGTGATACTCAACAAGCAACGATCTTCATGCCCATCTTAGCAGGCAAAACCAGCACGCAACTAAGTATTTTTTGTCCTTTTCGTTTCAAAGAATGATTCAGACGCTTGTCCTAAACCTCACAATTTAACGATTGAGGAGAGGATGAGCGAGGCACCTGAACTGGAAAACGGCTCCGACGACGGCCAATTCGCTGCTCCTCAGTATGATTTCCCTAGAAGAAAAAAGAAAAAGGCTAGAATCACCTCGCAAGTTCCAAATTCCCAATTAATCGGGAGCAATTGCGCAGAGAGATAGAGAAAGAGAGAACCTGCGAGGGAGGGGTTGTGGCGTGGGTTCGTCGTCCTGGTCGAGAGAGAGAGTGATGCGGGGAAGAGACGCTCTGCCGCTGCGCTTGATTCGGGCGAGACGGCTCTTGCGCCGGTAGCGACAGTAGGTGGTCGGCGGCGCCATGGAAGCCATTGTTGAACTCCAATGTGCTCTCTCTCTCTCTCTCTTATTGAGAGAATCAGATGAGGGAGGTTCCACCGTTCCGCACCATCGAACCATCGAAGAAGATGCGAAATCGGGCTCGGCGGGTCAACGCGCCTCCTCAATCCCACCCGCAAAAAATAAAAACTCCATCCATATTCAACACGTGCTCGCATCAGCAACACCAAGTGCGGTCCGGTCCGGTTCGGTCCAGTCGGGTCGAGTTCGTGACGCCGATTTCTGAGTCTTCATTTCAGGCTTCTCAATTTTTTCTTTAGCCGGGCCCGGAACTTGATTCCCGCAACATGTTGGATGAGCTCAAACTCGACTCGAACGGCACGGTTCCTAAAAATCGAAACGATCGAATTCGATGGCTTACGAGGTTGTAATGGATTTAGCCCCGTCAAGTTCGTGCCGATTGATGATGCTCGCGAGAATGGCATTGGTGTGATCGTTCCTTGGGATGTGATGGTTGGAAAAAAAAAAATTATATGGCACCTAATATATGATTTGTTTTATTTTCTCTCATGTTCTCAACCCTCTTTCATCACCGTTAATTAGATAATTATAATTTGAAAATTTGCCAGATACAATAGTATTAAGCGCGCATATGGCAACACTTCTGTTTCAAAAATCAACTTATGACCAGAAATTGATTTTTTTACTTTTACTCCAGAAGTTAATTTCTGATCAAAGAAAATCGTTTGATAATAAGATAAATTTCTGCTTTTGGAACGGAAATTCGTTTGGTAACGATTGAAAATTTCTACTTTTGAAACATTATTAACATAAAATATTTTACGAAAAATTATTAATCATAACCTAAAATGCATGTTATTCGAGAAAAGTGAAATGCAAATACTGACGGATTTACGTATAGTTTGTTATTTAATTAATTTATGCAAATGAGGACCAATTTTGGGGAAAATTCCATTAATGAATATGATGACTGAGCTGATATATCCACGCTAAAAGCACGTGTAGTTTCGATGCTTCCTCGCCTGTGCCTCTAACGTGATTTATGTTGCAATGGGTATAGTATATAAACCTTTTACGTGCCTAAACCGTCTCTATTTCAAAGGTGCATCACGATACATTCAATAAACCATATCATTGGACGAGTTGATTTATGACAAGCAACAATTCTTTCCAACAATTTGGTTTGGTACTTGTTGAGAACCTAAGGAGAAATTCCTAGTGATTGGATTTGAAAATAACATTCACAAACCCTACGTAGTGCTTTGGAGGGCGTAAAGAAAATCGACAAACAGAAACATACATGCATTTTGCCTTCTTAATATCAAATTTCCTTGCTTTCAAGAATATAAGAAACAAGACAGATGACTTGAGAAGTTCAAATACGACAACAACAATAGTGTAATCGTGTCTTTGTGGAATTGCTCGGTCCACTTTAAAGTATTTGTGGGATGCCATTTAACCAACTTGGTTCAATTGCTCGATCTACTTTGCCATGATTGTGTCTTTGTGGGATGCCATTTAACCAAATCATGGAACATTTATTTCTTATAATTCGTTAAAAAAATGATATTGCTAAAATACTTTCATGCAATACTAATTTAGTAAAAATTATTATAATTTTTTATTTTATTTTATTTAAAGGCTGGAGGAGACCGACGGCAGCAGACGACGGTCACCAGCGGTGGTGTCTATTTCTGATTTTAACTTCTGGAAAGAAGTAACTTTTTTTTACTTTTGAAAGCAAAAAATTGCTTCAGAAAGTAGAAAAATGAAGTTGCGTAACCAAACAGATTTCTGCTTCGGAAGTTAGGTTACCAAACGGATTTCTACTTCAGAAGCACATCTGGAGCAAAAATTCTGCTTCAAAAGTGTTACCATGCGCGCTCTAAGTTGCTACATACTTGGAATTTTTACTTTAAAAAATAAGTTTTCTGAAAATTTCCCTCGTTCACCGCTTAACCAAGTTTGATGAGGTTTTAATATGGAAGGGGATTAGCAAAATGAATTGTTGACGACTATCTTAGCATGTTTAGACTCGTTTGCTTTGAATTTATTTTACATTTCTTCGTCAATCTAAGCTAGAATCATCATATCGTATATACTCGTATGTTTTGACACTGAAAAAAATGAAAAAGGCTAGGCGTAGGTCTCCCCTTCTCCGATACAAAGCAAGAAATCGGCCAGTTTTGGAACTTCGAAGGACCTAAATTTTATCTTTCGAGAAGACCCAATATCGGTCATTAATCAGGGTCGATAATTCTTAACATAATCCGTTTGCACGACGCAGAAGAATTTTGACGGATTTACATATGGCATAAACGGGTTTGTGTCGTGAACTATGTAGCACCGGCACGATAAGTGACACGCGATACGGCATGACACGTCAGGAAATTTCGACACGTTGGGCACATTGTATATTAAATATGATTAAAATTGACACTGTGCCTATCGAAATGGGGTGTCGGGATGCTGAACTCGCGTGTCTGGAGCACGAACCATATGTTGGTCGCATGTCGAACAGTGTCGGAGAGTATCGGACACTACACCAGGACCCCCAAAGAATGTCGGTGCTACATAGGTTGGAAAAATGTGTCTAACACGAATCAATCCGCTTAGCCATCCACGATTCGATACAATTAGTTTCAAAATACTCTTGTACCCTAAAATTTATGCAATTAACGTGTGGTTTTTCACTTGATTTTTTTTTTTTTGAACAAACAAAGAAGCGCTAAAAAGTGAACAAGTCTCTCGGCCTTTCTTCTCCAAAGGACTCGAGCTTCCCTGACAAGCTGATACATTTTCTCTCTCTCTCTCTCTCTCTCTCTTCCAATGGCTCGGAACAAGGTACTTTCACCCTCTTGCTCAACTTCCATCAATCTTGGACCGTGTTTGTTCTTGCTTTGTGTGAATGTTGCTTATCTAGTCGTTTTGGTTAGGTTGCTTCACTTTCTTTGTGTTTTAGGTTTCAAATTCGGTGATACCCACATCATACGCCGATGAAAGTCGATCGCTTTTTGTTTTTACTGTTGTTCTGTTCCTGAGGTTTATGGTTTGGGGTTTTTACGTTTGTCATATATCTATCGTGTCTTAAGCAAAAGAAAAGACGTCCTCGTATGGACATGTGCAGAGCGTGCTGTTAATTGAACAAGACAGCTTCTTTGATGCTTGGTGTGGATATTACTTTTCCATTTGACCCTCCTCGCACGAAGCCTCCAAATGAGTAGTTCTATCCGCAAGTGGTGAATTTTACCCATTTCTGTGTTCCGTTGTACTGGTGTTTTGGTCGTTGAATCATAACAGACTAATGCAATTTGATTGGAATGTCATCGCCAAAGAGGACATAATTCAGCCCCACCAAGTATATTGGCATGCAATTGGTGTTGCATAAGTATCTGGTTTCGACATTCAAGGGCATAAGTTAACGCCAAGAACTTGATACTTTTTGCCCACCAATTGCTTGCCAAAAGTATCCAGTTCTTTTCCGTTACTTGTCCAGCCAACTTTTGCATTTGGATTTTGAAACTCTCCCTTCTCATTGGCCAGATTCTCCATGTGTCATCGCCACATGGCACGAGTGTCACACGATATACTTTCATGGCTAGCTGAGATGCTTCCTCTTGTTTCTTGATGTCATCATCCTACAGTGAGACTTTCTTAATCTGTTTAATGGGACAAGCTGCTTCTTCTAATAGAGTACAATCTGTGGATATATCACTTGCCTTTATCACATTCCGGTTATGAAAGGGCATTCTGCACAAGCAGCACACACCCTGCAGTCAGCTACTCCTAGGCTCACTAGTTTTTTAAGGAAAAAAGCTCTCTCTGGAAAATGAATCCCGCAATTCCTTAATCCTAATATTCAGACAGGTGGGTTATGCATTCTATTCTAACAAGAGGAGTAAAGTAGGTGCTTCGAAGCAAAAGTACATGCAATGAATGGTGTTCAACTTGGGCGAAATTATAGTTGGTTTAATCACCTTAACTTGTTCTGCATGAAGTTAATAATGCGATTGACCTTAGATAGTATGGTCCATGAACTCAATGGAGACAAAAATTTGGCGGGATTCAAAGTTCTTATCAATTGTATGCTACGTAGGGGGAAAAACCTGTTTAGTTTTTCCAGGTTCATTGTTAATCATTCAAGTTTTACTTGGACTTACTGTATGTTGAAATTTGGTTTTACCAAAGGAAATGGCAAATGTTGGACGACTTATTTTCTATATGATCTTTGTTGTCTTATCATGTGGTCACAATGAATAAAGTTTATTTGCAGCTTGAATAATATAATGATCATGTTTTGTGTTGTAGTTTTTAGAATATTTGGTTCGTATATAAGAGTTCTAATGGTGTAAAAGGAAGTCTTCTGTTCGCATAAAGAAAACTATCTCAGTGATCCATGTACGTAGTCTCAAGTAGCGTCACACTTTGGTAACTCCAAAGTTAGCCTCTACAACTAAGAACTTGTTTGGTACAGCTTTCTCCCAACAGTTTTAGCTATGAAAAGGATGTCATAGCTTTTATAAGGTGTTTGGAGAACTCCTAATTATTATAAGACCCTCATAGATGTTATAGCTTGTAGCATCATTTTAAAGCTGCCTCATCCAACTTCAAGGTGCTGCAACTTCAAAAAACATGTTATTGAAAACACACGTTACAAGATTTCATAGCACTGCTACAGTATAACACAACGCAACTATAGCGCAGCTACAGCTATGCCGATGTTCAGTCAGCCAGTTAGTTTCCTTGGTATTTTTAGTTGTCCCTGCACACATGTATGATGATATTGAATCTTTGGTGTCAGGAAGCTTTGGTGTTGTTGCTTGATGTAGGACCGTCAATGCACCATCTTCTCCCTGAGGTTGAAAAAATCTGCTCAATGATAGTACAGAAGAAGGTACAGGCACATCAGTTTGTAAACTTCAGTCTGTGTGCTTGTCTGTCTATCCAATTCTGTAAAGACAGAGAATGTTCTTGCACCTCGGCAGACGAGGAAGGAAGCCATTGAAAGTCTGAAATTTTGTGACTCGTTTCATTGGTCCTAAATACTAACAAACTGGTCTTCCTCCTGCAATGTGTTCAGTCTATCTGTACGGCACCGACTTTCTTCAATATTAGGATTATAAAAGAATATGGTGATTTGTTTTCTCTCCGAAGGAGCTAATATTCCTCCAAATAACTGTGCAGTTAGTTTACAGCAAGTATGATGAAGTTGGAGTTGTCTTGTTTGGAACTGAAGGTATTATACCTATTTCTGTGCTGTCTGATTCATTCTTTAGTACGTAGACAGACAGAGATGACATTGTTTCAAATCATATCTTTTATCGTGCGGTTCTTGAAGTGGCTATTTCCACCCTTGATTTCTGCTTAGTGCATACTTCACTCTGGAAAGGTTCATATCTTTTTGCTTGAAGAGATATATGAACTGAATATCTTAATACTTTCAAAATGTAGGTTCTCTAGTCATAAGATTGAGAATTACTAACATCGAACTCGTATTTGCTCAGAGACTGAAAATGAGTTGACAATGGAAGTGGGTGGCTATGAACATGTCGCTGTTCTGCAAAATATTAAAGTTGTGGATGGAGATCTTGTTGAAACTTTGAGGCAAATTCCTCGAGGGACTCTTCCTGGTGATTGTATCCAAACTTTTATTAGTATTTATTCTTGAACGCTATTTTAGTTTTTCTGTTTACTTCGAGAATTCACTATCCTAGTTCTTTGGCTTGATGACTTAATATTCTGGATTATTACCTGTCACAGCTTTTGTGGTCATACTTTCTTCATTTTGAGAAGACACATGTTCAAAACAAATTATAGCCAGACTATTTTGCTATAAATAATCTGTAATATATCAAAAGAAGCTTATCTCTGCACGGATCAATATTTTTCTCAGGATACATACCCAGTAACAGTGATATGTCTTTTACAGCAATCGTAAGAACCTCCTAGTATCATTTGCAATATGAAATATACCAGGACCTGGATAATGTACTTATTTACTGTGTTTGAAGTTGGTAGTTACCCTGCATCCTTGGTGCCTTGACTGCTCCGTAGTTCTTGATGCAATTGTGGTTGGCATGGATATGCTGATAAAGAAATATAGTTCGACAAACAAGGGGAAGAAACGACTGTGTCTAATAACTAATGGTTTATCTCCAATCAAGGACCCATATGAGGGAAGTAAAGAAGACCAGGTCAATGCCATTGCTGAGCAAATGACTTCACATGGCATGAAATTGGAATGCGTAGTTGTGAGGGAAAGTGTAGTCGTTGGTGACAATATATCCGTGATGGAGGAAAATGATCGGATATTGAATCTGTTTCCAAAGAGAACCTGTGCAAAGGCGGTCTTCGTTGAGAGCTCTACCTCTTTACTGGGTGCACTTAAAACTCGAAGTATATCCCCTGTTACAATATTTAGAGGGGATCTTGAAATCAGCCCCAAACTCAAGATTAAGGTGAGCATTTTCTGATCTTTATGGAAAGAGTACTTTTATATGACAGGTGAAAATTGTGTACATTTTCTACTTTTGGAATCTGCACTACTGCTGGCTGCTTATTTCCAGTTGGAAGATCACAAGTTTACGACATTTGAGGAGGCACATTGGGGATGATTTATCCTTAATCTTCCTACTTGGGCCTATTTACAAGATGACAGCTAGATTTTGACACTGTGACTTAGATTTAATGTTCTGATTGCTGCTATTTAATTGCTAGTCTTTTGTCGTTGAAGGGGCAATTTGTGCCACAGCTTGTTGACACCTGTTGACACCACTCTTAATTGTAATCATTCGTCTTCTGTGTTTGGTTTTGTTAAGCTATTACAAGTTCCTCTACTCCTTAGGAAATAAGAGAATTTACCACAGGGTTATGAACTTGAAATGTAATCAGGTATGGGTATACAAGAAAACATCGGAGGAGAAGTTTCCAACTTTGAAGAAATATTCTGATAAAGCACCTTCAACTGATAAATTTGCCTCTCATGAAGTCAAGGTAGATTTTGAGTACAAGAGTGTTGAAGATGCTAATAAAGTTGTCCCCCCAGAACAAAGGATCAAAGGTTATCGATATGGACCTCAAGTAGTTCCAATATCTGCTGATGAATGGGATGCTGTGAAATTCAAGCCTGAAAAGAGTGTAAAGGTTTTGGGATTTACAGATTCTTCAAATATCATGAGGTATAATTTAGTTGCCTTTCTTATGTGTTTATTTTGGTTTTAAATGATGATAAGTCACAAGTCTCATATTTGTTCCTTTTCAATTGATTACTCTGTAAATGTATTAGGCACCATTACATGAAGGATGTGAACATTTTCATCGCTGATCCTGGTGACCAGAATGCCATTCTTGCAGTTTCTGCTTTAGCTAGAGCAATGAAGGAAATGCATAAAGTAGCCATTCTACGCTGTGTGTGGAGACAAGGGCAAGGGAATGTTGTCGTGGGGGCTTTGACACCAAATGTTTCTGACAAGGATCACGTGGTATGTTCTAATATAGAGTAGTTCATGAATAGTTCTTTTATCTTCTCCCCCTTTTTGGTTTGTGGGAGGCTTCATCTAATGCCCGCATACTTTTTTATGCGCAGCCCGATTCATTTTATTTCAATGTACTTCCTTTTGCTGAGGATGTTCGGGAATTTCAATTCCCCTCTTTCAGCAATCTCCCAGCCTCATTACTGCCAGATGAAGAGCAACAGGAGGCTGCAGATAACTTCGTGAAAATGCTGGATCTCACACCTTCTGATAAAGAGGAAATGTTGCAGCCTGATTTTACACCAAATCCTGTTTTGGAGGTGAGAATATTACTCGTCTAGTTTTTTGTACAGTACTTTAAATGGGTAAAACCTTTTAGCGAAACTACAGGTTGCTTACCTCCTCCAAATAGGCTCAATTTCCGACAAAAAAAAAGTAGGCTCACTTTTGTTAGAGTAATTAAATAGTAAACCACGCCTTCATCTAACAGCTTAAGCTTTTAAAACAGTTGGCAGTGGTCCTACAAAATCTCACATGGTATCAGAGCAGGAGGTCCTGAGTTCAAATCTTTCAGGCCCTATTTGCCCCCCCTCCCAATGAAATATTTCTACGTTTAGTACTAGGCAAAAAGACCAGACTAGTCCTAAGCGTAAGGGGAAGTGTTAGAGTAATTAAATATTAAACCACGTATTCATCTAACAGCTTGAGCTTTTAGAACAATTGGCAGTGGTCCTACTAAATCTAATAACTTTCATACCATATATCTTGCTTTCAAATGAATTGATTAACTGCTTGTAATTTACAAACATCAGTTTGACTTACATTAATTTGCAGTGTGGTATTTGTGGGTTTCCATGAGCCTACTTAACAATTCCAAATTTTTCCAAATAGCTTAATATGTTTCTAGATTGACTACAAACTTGTCAATTAGAAGTACGTGTTAATGTGAATAGTCACCGGTAGTTTTCTATAAGAGTTGTATTCAAGGGGTAGGAAGATTTTGCTTTTCCCACTTTTGTGATAAACCTTTCAGTAGCTTACTTTAAACCTGATCGACTACTTACGAATCCACATGGCCTTCAGTGGTGGTTAGATTGGTTAATTTTCTCAAGCAAAAGTAAGAATGTGAAGTCATTTGTTTCTTCAGATTTGGCTTTCCGAACAAGTGTTTACTTGCATCTCTCGAAGACTGGGTCTAGATGTAATCTCCAGCAGTACAGTGTAATAGTGTCTTAATGCCTGACCTTGTCTTGTAAAATGGAGGTTAAGTGGTTACGATTCGCGTGTAGATTTGATTATATTGCCAGAGTGAATCGTGAATGCTGGAGTGAGAAATTATTTTCACTATGATCTCAGAGCACCCAATGGGTGCTCCATTTTCAATTCACTAGCTGTCGCTAACTTATCTTGAACTCCACAGAGAAAAATGATTTCAGTTTGATGCTGGGTCAAATTGTGAGAAAAGTACCTAGTCTTGTAGGAATGTGTAGAAAATTGTGGTTTTCCTGGATTAAACTTGAACATTCTTTGTTGGGTTTCTGGGTTATATCTTCTTTCTTTTAAGCTATTTCCCCTGTCTACATGTTGTCAGCGTTTCTACAATTATCTTGAGTTGAAGTCTAAGCACCCGGATGCAGCTGTTCCGCCACTTGATAAAACTCTCAAGAGAATAACTGAACCTGATCCAGAACTTCTTGCCAAAAAAAAATCTGCCATCGATTCACTTGTTAGACATTTTGAAGTGAAGGAAAACCCCAAGGTTTGTTTTTATAAATCTCCACTGAAACAGAAATTTCTAATTTCGCTTATATATGTTTTTGTGATATCTATCCTGGTTTGCAGCTGAAGAAATCGACAAGGCGAATGCGAGCGAAACCGTCTGGTTCTGATGAAGAAGACAACTACAGACGTATTTCCAGCAAAAATAAAGTAGATCTCATTGAAAATGGTGTCAAAGTTGAGAAAATTGGAGATTTGACACCAGTCCAAGATTTTGAATTAATGATGTCACGCAGAGACAACCCTGAATGGATCAATAGGGCTATAACGGAAATGAAAAACAAAATACATGACCTGATCGAGGACTCCATTGAAGGAGATAATTATCCTAAAGCACTGGATTTGCTGGTTGCGCTTCGCAAGGGTTGCATCCTTGAGCAAGTACTAACTCTCTCTCTCTCTCTCTCTCTCTCTCTCTCTCTCTCTCTCCCGTAGTTTTTAACATGCAACTGTTTTGCATTCTAATTCCTTTGGTTTTGATTTTGAGGAAGATAAGGTAGACTACGTTCTTGGTAATTTGCGACCCTTTCACATACAGAGACAGTTTGACCTTTCTTTTTCTCAATATTATACAAAAGATCTCGTGCATGTGCTTCTGCGTCCCAGACTTCTATCCAACAATTGTGCACTTCACAATCTCAGAAATTGCTTGTGGGACCCCAAGAAGCGCATTTTTGTGTGTCCCTTGCTCTTTCAGTTCATAGTTTCAGAATTTAACCATTCTCTTGAACGACGTGCCGGCCGGTTTTTCTGCATATTTACGGGGAAATCTTCAGGTGCTAACTGAAATAGGCCTCGTGTCAATCTGGGCTTGTTACGCTCGCTCACACTCGAGCCCACAAGACTCCCTGTGCATGCCATAATACATCATAGACGATCGTGTCATCTTTGTTACGCATGTATGGTCCGAAGAATTTGAACCATCATTGGCTATCTGGTTGGTTATGGCATCGATCACTGATAATTGCTGCTTGACTTATAACGTGTCTTGTGCAGGAACCGAAACAGTTCAATGATTTCTTGCACCAGCTCTGCAAATTTTGCTTGGAACATGATCTTCGGAGTTTCTGCGACCTTCTTGCCTCCAAAGGAATCACGTTGATCTCCAAGACCGAAGCCGTAGACAGGTACCGAATCTCCCCAAGCCCTCCTCCTCTTGATATTGTTAAGACGAACTCTTTTTTCCCTCCTTTTCATTTGGCTTGTGCGGAATGCTCACATATCCTTCTTTTTACTCGAGCAGCGACGTGACAGAGGAAGAGGCTAGAAATTATTTGGTGAAACGAGAAGCGAAGCCCGAATGAGAATTTTGGTTCGTCTCTTAGATGGTCGTGATGAGTTTCAATCTCGTGATTATGTTGATCATTTTGTCCGTCGGGCGAGACTATTGTAAATAGACAGCGACAAGGTATATTTAGTTCACCTGTTTGTACAATTTGTTTCCCTGCCCTCCTCCTCGCTTGTGGGTATTGGTTAACTTAGGCTCCACTTATTTCGCGGAATGCAAGCGATTTGGAAAACATTTTCCTAAGAAATGATCGCTTGAATCGCTTGACATAATTAGTCAATAAAGAATGTTTTCATTATCGATAACAATACATGGCTAAACATTTTCGAGGACAATGAAAGTATTTTTCGTTCGTTCGTTCATTTATTGTTGGAAGCGATACAAGCGATCATTTTTAGAGAAATGCTTTTCAAATCACTCATTTTTTGCGAAACAAACGGAGCTTAAGTGCAATCGAGCGCTCTTGGATAATGGAATGCTTCGTTTGTTTTGTGAAAAATGAACTATTTGAGAAGTATTTCATGAAAAACGATGGCATGTATCGCTTATAATAATAACTGAACAAAAATGTTTTCATCATCTAGAAAAATCTTTAAACATACGTTGTTGTCAATGATGAAAACTTATCAATTGACAAATTATTTTACGTGATGTAAGCAAATATTTTTAGAAAAATATTTTTTGAATGACTTTTTTTATTTTTTTTTTTGCGACAAAGAGCGCGAAAGCAATTGAGCATGGATCGTGAAATGAAGCATCGTGATGGTAGTACTAGATTATGTAAACCTTGAATTGTGGCACGGCAATGAAAAGAAAATTAAACTCTGACAGAAAGATTAAATTGAAAATAAGTAAGCTGTCTAGGTAGATTTTTTTATTAACACTCAGATTATTTGAATTAGATTTGTCGCATGAGCACACGAACTAATTTTGTAAACAGCTCCTTATGGGGACAACAAATTTTGCTCGAAATTTAATTTTGGCCCTATTCTTTCCTTTTCTTTTTTCTGCCTAGTGACGCCGTTAAAGACCTGATGTGTCGTTTATGCATACAGCACTTCCATGATATCTACTGACGTGGAACTAAGGCGCCCGAAGCAATGCCGTTCCGTTTAAAATGCAAACGCTGGCTCGAAAGTTTGGGGCAGAATTGAATCTCGAGAAAAAAGTTGGTGGTATTTTGGTGATGGTATATTTATTTGCATTCAATTTGTCGTAATACGAAAAAATATCATTGGCTTATCAAATTATCTATCGAGCCATTAAAAAGAAAAAGAGATTATTGCTAGTTAATAATCTATTTCGACCAAATAAAAGAAAGTTCATAATTTACAATCCTCTATGCGAAAAAGGACATAACAGTGTCAAAAATTATATACGGATATCACTTTGGTGTCAAAAGTTTTCGCCAGATCACTTCAGTGCCTCCGGCGAAATATTTCCACCAAAACTGCCACGTGTCATTAATAATTAATTTTTTTAATGTAAAATGACATTTAAAAAAAAAGTTCACGTGGGCTGCCATGTGGACTTCTACACTTTAAAATAAATCAAATTCAAATTTAAAAATTAGCTAAAAATTAAATTCGTTTAAAATACAAATTTTATTTAAAATAAAATTAAAAATAAGCTTAGAAATTTAACAAAAAACCTTAAAATTAACAAAAAAGGAAAAAAATGTTGCTAGTGAAAGCCCTCGTCGCGGCCTCCCCCACCATCACCGACTGGGGCTCGACGAACCCCGCCGGCTGTAGCCGAGGGCTTGCAAGCCCTCGCCTAGGTCTAGCCGAGGTCCGTCACTGGCGAGGGTCGGCGACCCCCGCTGGCCATGCCCCACCCTCGCCTGTTCTATGAACGATGTTTTTTTTTTGTTAATTTTTTAACCTAATTTTTTAGTTTATTATAAATAATTTTTTTACTTTTTAATATTTTTTTCCCAATTTTGAGATTTTTATTTTTATTTTTGTAAACTAATTAAGTTGGTATTTTTATTTTTAATATTTTTATTTTCAATTTTTACCTTTTTTAAATTGCTGATTGGACCTCGTCAAAGCTATGTCAGTTTTAAATATTAATAAAATAATACCACGTCAAATTTCGAAGGGAGCAAATCGGAGTTAGCACTCAAACTATCATTTTTCGAAAAAATTATCGTTTAAGCCATTCGAACGAAATTTTTGACACCAGAGTGATTTTCGCAAGTAAACTTTGATATTGTCGTTTTACCATCATCTAAGAATTGTAGACATATATAATGAAGGAGAGAGGGGGGATCGAGCTGAGATCAAGAATGGTGGTGCAATCTCTTCTTCCACGGCTCCTTCACCTCGCCATCCTCACCAAACCCACCAACACTCTCTTCTTCCTCAACCCCTCAAACCCCAAACCCGCCTTAAACCCTTCTTCGCGGCCCTTCGCTACCCTTCTCAGGTCCACCCTCGTGGCTCCTCCATCTCTCGAAGACGCCGACGACCCCCTCGCCGCGGCCGCCGTCCCTCACATCCCCGCCGACCGCCTCTTCGTCCCGCCGGAGACCGACTTCCCCGCCGGCGGAGGCGACGCCGCGTCCCTGAGCGCCAGGGTCTTGAAGGGCTCGAACATCGTGCTGAGCAAGTACGCGAGGGACGCGCAGGTGGTGCAGGCCGAGTTCGTCAAGAGCAGCGTGAGGACGGAGGACTGCCCCTCCGATGGGTTGCCCGAGTTCGCGCTTGTCGGGAGGTCCAATGTTGGGAAGTCGTCGTTGCTCAACTCGCTCGTCCGGAGGAAGCGGCTGGCTCTCATTTCGAAGAAGCCCGGTAAGTGCGGCTGACTTGTTTGTGTTAATTCCTATGTGAGGGAAGAAGAGGAATTTTGGTACTTTTGCAAGAGATTCGCCTGGCTTGTTGAATTTGTGCGCGAGTTTATCCATTTCTTGGATTTGTTTGGCGGAGTAGGACCTTTGCTTGTGAGACGGAGAAAATTCTCATGCTTTATCAATTCCTTTTCTTATATGAAGATATTGGAGTTGCTGAAGATGAGTGAGAAATTGCAGCTCCGTGTAGTTCATGTTGTTTGAGGTTCATTTAGAAGATATTGTGTTGACTTTTTGAGTGTTCTGTTGTTATGTTAATGTAGGGAAGACACAGTGCATTAACCATTTCCGGATCAATGATAGCTGGTATTTGGTGGATTTGCCTGGATATGGGTATGGCTTAGAAGCTTCTCTTACTTGTTCTCGTCATTTTCAATTTCATTAAGAGATCATTATTTATGATATATAACTCGTCACAAATTGAGCATGGTCGGGATAATTTGCTGATGCTCATTGTAAATCTGAGGTTTTGGGACCTCAAATTTCAGATCTTCTGGTTGTAGCTAGTTCTAGGTTTCATACTCAGTGTCACATCCTTGTTTCCTCAATTTCCAATGAGAGATGTCTGTCTGGCTAAATCCTCTTTCAGTATTGTCTATCGAAGTTTTCGTTGACTGATTCTACTCCTATAGTTAGTTTCTAGTGTATCCAATCTGAGGTGGAATGCTCTTGCAACCTCTTTGCTAAAGTAAAAATGGCATTTTTCTCTCTATTTTCTTTCTTAAAATATTCTCTTGACTGAACTATCTAAAACATCAATGGCGTTTAATTGAACTTGCTGGTAATGCATGCTTTATGTGAATGTCCGTGTTGTACTTGTATGCAGTCACCCTCACATTGTTGAGTCTCATTCCTTCTTTTTCGGTGGCTTTTCTTCCGTTTAATTTCACATGGACCTTCAACTTGAAATGCATGTACATATGCCAAATTCAGGCGGCAAAATGAAAAATATGTAGTGAATTACTTTTATGCTCAACAATATTCTTCAGAAGCTGTGTGGGGGAATCTCTATGTTTATTTTAACTTGGACATTCCCTCTTAATTTGAAACTCGATGGTCGAAGCTATATTTTTTAAGGTTCCTTCTTTAGCTAGATTGTGAACCTTGTGATAATTATGCGAGGTTGTTTTCTTTAGTGCTTTATTTTGTCTGTTGTGAAATTTATGTTACTCTGGTAATGTGTTTACCTATGATTTGTTTGAGTTATTCTCTAATCCATGGGATTTTAGGTTTCTGTGATTGTGTATTCTAAACAGGTATGCTTCTGCACCTCAAGAACTGAGAACAGATTGGGACAAATTTACCAAAAACTATTTCCTAAATCGCTCCACTTTAGTCGGAGTTTTCCTTCTCATAGATGCCAGCATTCCTGTGAAGAAAATAGACCTTGAATATGCTAGCTGGTTGGGTCAAAATCAGGTAATAATCATTTCACCGATGGTGAAGAAGGTGCATCTTGTAAAAGTATGTCAAGCAGCTTCATTTTGGATGCAGAGTATATATACACGTTGGTTTGCTTCTTCTTTAGGTACCTATGACGTTAGTCTTCACGAAATGCGATAAGAGGAAGAAGAAAAAGAATGGAGGAAAGAGATCTCAAGAAAATGTTCAGGATTTCCAGGAATTGATACGAGGTTTCTTTGAAACAGCTCCTCCATGGATTATGACCAGCAGCGTTACAAATCTGGGTCGAGATGAGGTATTGCTGCACATGGCACAGCTGCGGAACTACTGGCTAAAGCACTAATCAAGTAAATCCAATGATCCCAAGTTCGAATGTCTCTGCATTGCAGCCTGGTGGAGAGTGAAATCCAGATCCTGAGATATTTTAAACGCTGCAAGTTGACTTTGCTTAGAAAGGCCTTGTTGGACGTGAATCTCTGTTAACTTCTATAATAATCTGTAAAATGGTCAGATTGATATGTATAACTCTTGTATATAGTTCAAAGCTATTGTTCTGTGCAGACTGCAACATAAGGAAGCAAGGCAAAGGACCGATGGTTATATTAGTGTATCATGCTTATGATCTGCCTATACTGGACTTAAGCATAAAACATGAGAAGCTTTCGATGATTGGGAAATGCTAATATTGTTTGGCACTGAATGATTGTTAAGTTGATGAAGCGAACTAATCGGTTAGTTTTTGTGGCCGTGTTCGACGATGCTCGGAAGAAAGAGCAGGATTATAACTAGCCGACGTCACGTACATCCTGATGTTGCTAGTTCCAAACATATTGGTTGGTCTAATGGGTTTCTTTTCTGACTCTGGTGGCCGCGATGTGCTCTTATATTCATGTTGTTTACTTGTGAACGATAACAAAACACTTCGAAAGATGAGTAAATTCTAATCTGCAGGTCAACTGATAGACCTTCATTGGAAAGAGTTATTCTCTTCCAACATGTTACCCGTTATTTCAGGCTTCTCTCGGCTTTTAAACGAATAAGAAAAATGAAATTTTCCCGAAATATAAAAATTTGCCGCAAAATTGGAAAAAAAGAAACTAGGAGAAGGTAAAATAAAAAGTGGTGGTTCAATTGAAGGCAAGCCGGCTTGGGCCACATTGGGCCTTCACAGCTCTGGCCTGTTATCCTCCCACTGCCGGGAGGGGGAGGTAGTCGCTGCTCTGTGAAGCCAGCCTAGCGCAGTCCCCTCCACTCTAAGGCCCGCGAAGCCCCAACCTTCGTCCGAGTCCCACGGGCCAACTCCTGGCTTGGAACGGACAGTCCAGTGGATAGCTGAATCGAGCCCAGCCCAGTTAACTAGCCCAACGTTCCACCACCTTATAATGCCCCCACTTGGGTCACAAGCTCTCGTGAGTTAGCTCGGCAGTAGCTTAGCTGTTTTCCCTGTGATATAAAGTGAATATTGTACTCGGAAGGAAGCAATGTGGGACATTAATGTGAGGGGTGCTACTGTTGCAGTTGCTTTCGAGGTAGTTCACATATGGCTTTTCAGGGCGAGGGCACAAATGACGTGCTGGGGTATCGCGTTGATCTTTGGCAGGCTAATCTGAATCATGTGAAGCCGATCCTCGTGGCCATAGAACTCGTGTTTCCAAAACTTCCAAGCATCTGCTCAGTGTAGGCATGGCATGGATGAGAACAGTTAAAACTGAATGCAATCCGTTCCTCGACTCGGTCACATTTCCTTTGCCGGACGGAAAAAGAACCCAAAGCCGGTGTCCCCTTGATGAAGCTGAAAACGCTGATTACATCTTTGACTAAACTTCATGGCCATCAGTTGGCCTCTTGTAACTTTTACTACACAAGTTGCTATACTTGGTAAGATTATCGACAGAACGCTGCACTTGCCTAGCATTCCGACAACATCGAGAATTGAAAGAAAAACTGAATTCATCGTATAAATTACATAGGTTCATTCAAGTGTTGAACTTCTAATTTGCATGCAAGAAAATACAGTATTTTTGAACTTTGACTGTGATAGAAGCCGTCGCGACATAAACACAAAATGCACAATGGCACTGTAACGTGATCCTGTCTTCAACAGTTGTGCACACCATTGTAAAACGATGCTCTTCTATAAAAACTATCGGTGGTATACTCTCGGCAGATACTTGCCACAAAATTCCTGTAACAGGATATCATACAACCAGCAAGCATCGACCACTCCGGCGCAAAGGAATGAGTGTCTAAATACACGTTGCCAAATTTCCAGGACAAAAACGGCTCCTCTAGCGGACGCGAACCACTTCAATGTCATAGACCAACCATGAATCAGGAGGAACTGTATGACTGGTTCCTCTATTCGCATAGCTGCATCCAATCAGACGGTTACATCGAGGCAATGAAAACGGTAGACTGGAAAACATATTAACTATTAAGTACCTCAGAGAGGGTGGAATAGTAAGCCTTCTTTTGCCACCAATTCGCATGCCTGAAAAACAAAAATCATCCACGCATATGATATAAACTATCAAAGGATAACATTACCAATGAGAAATCAACAAAAAGATTTATGACTAAGTAATACCATCAAGGCCATCATCCCAACCCTTCATAACTTCTCCAGAACCTGAACGATGCAACAAACCCGCAAACAAGATTGGAAATTTGAAAAGTTGCACTTATAATTTTAAGACCATCCTCAAAATAAGTTTAAGGTCAATTAATCAAGAAAATATTGCCATCCCATCAAAGACATACCTAGGCGGAGTTTTAAGGGTTTTCCACCGATAGTTGAATCAAATACCCGCCCATTATCCATAAACTTGCCAACATAGTGAACGCTAATCTGAAACCAAAAAAATATTGATCTAACCGTTATTGTGCACAAAACGATTAAAAAAACCAAATTCCTGTCAGATGAACTCCAGTAAATGGTTCACAGCTTACTTTTTTACCAGGAGCAACGACTTTACCATCAGGATTTCCAATTTCAAGCTCCTCAATTGTTAGTCCATTTGGCAGCTTCCTAACTTGGCAGTCATCATCAGCATCCCTGTCTTTCATCTTAGTGTCCAACCTGACCTTTCTGTCTGCTGGTAAAATATTCTCTTGGTTTATTATGGCTGCCTCGCTATGCTGGGCTCTATCCTTCTTTTTCTTCTTCTTCTTTATGTCTTTCTTCTCAGAATCTTCTCCATCAGTTACTTGCTGAGCATCAAGAGCCAAATTCCTATACATCATGCACATAACCTATTGATTTATGCTTGTCAAAATAGTTATAAACATGACTTTTCATTCCTACTACAAAAGAACTGTCCATATACAAATATAAGATATCCCATTAGGGGAAAAACAGGGGGTTTAAACAGAAAACTACATAGATCAAAATGTTTTGCAGATGGAAAACTGAGAAATAATCGTTCATTATAGATTCGTTCTTAGAGTTAGTAATTCATTATCATGTGCCACGATAGTTCTGATTCCATTGCACGTGGCATGACATTTCGGACACCTGGCAAAGATTATACTATTGCTGAATGAGATTATACTATTGCTGCATGTTCATGAATTCAGCGGGTTTGAATAATCAAAGGCCTAAAGAACGAAGAAGTACTCACTCTGGGACAACTGGGTTCACATTGTTCTCAACGATGCCCTCTTCTTGTTGAGACTTCTCATTCGCGCGTTTTTTCTTTTTCTTTTTCTTTTTCAAAGCATTTTGAATGGTGGCCTCATCAGATGTCAGGAAGAAACCATTGACTTGACCAGCTTCGCTGCTTCAAAAATAGATTACCACAACCAGTTCAGCCCCCCGCCCAAAAAGTGCAACGAGAATCATGCAGGATTCAAAGTGAACATGGCACAATAAAGCATTCTTGGAGGCTTGAATAGTGTACATTCATATACTACACAAAGCATAAAAAATACATACTTATCAGCACCCACGATCCCCTGACCTTGCCGGGCTTGATTTTCCTTGAGCTTATCATGAGGATTAGCCTTATCAACTGCAATAGGGGACTCTATAAATTCTTCATTTCTCTTCCTCTTCATCTTTGTGCCAACTTCAGGGATTCCACTGGAGAAGGTACCAAGTTGTCAAATGCACAAAAGATAACCATTTTCATAGTATAGAGGCATTTTGCATTCCAGAAATGACAAAAGGAAAGACATCCGTCTATCTAGGAGACAAGATAGAAAGTCATTATGATATATGAGGACTGCTGAATAATGGACAAAGAGCCTCCTCTTTCAAAAGACAAATTAGGATCTATTCAATATGCTTGAAAACGTAGGATGACACTTCACTAATTCTCCACACTAGTCACCTTTGAGGTTTCTCTTCTGGGCCATCTATCTTGGAATCTTTCGCCGCATGCTTTTTCTTAGGCAAGGAGGATGTAAAGAATGAATCTTCGTCTTCACTTTCTGATGCCTGTGCCTTGGCCTTGTCATCAACAATGTTATGCTGTTCAAGACTACCTTCCTTACCAGATTCACTGGGATGATATTTCTTTCTAAGTCTTCTTTGTCTGCCTTTCCTCTCCCTAGGTTTTCCATTATCTGATTCCTCATGTACTGCAATTATAATATCATAAGACAAACACCTCAAAACGAATGTACCATGAATGGAAGATGCTGTACATCTTGCATAAAGTACAAAAGAGGATGAGACAGCGATTAAAAGACAAAACAATAAGGATGAGGTAACCATTAAACTTCACCACATGAATAAGTAAACCTTATCTTCAATTATAAGATTTAAGTCCCTCGTCAGATCTAACGACTCAGTATGTTTAACGTAGTTTTGATAACATAAAGAACAGAGTTTCAGATTACAATGAAGAGCAAGGCAGGAGAAAAGTTTATGTTTCATCTACACTTTCTAAACATCGTTGCAAAACTCAGTCAACTAAGTTCATATGCAGAACGAAAATCAAATCAAGCTCAGAGAACTTGGAAACAGCTATTGACAAACAGATCTTCCAATTGCCCCAGATAATTGGCAGCTTTGCATGTAGTACAAACCTGTTTATCATCCAGCTTTTTATCACTCAGTTCTTGAGGGTAAACAATGACAAAGTTCCGAACTTCTTTTTCCTTTTTTTTCTAAATATTTAACATTATACTAACAAGATGAGCTCTTCTCAATCAACCAAAACCAATAATTGGGAGGCGATTAATTAATAATAGCATCCAAGTGTTTAAAAATCCCAGTTGAGTGGTCTCTGTGTATCTAACCCTGCAAATAAGCTACAACTAGGCATGCGACCAAGCAAAATAATATCAAGGAGAAGCAAACCATATTTCTCATGTCATACGAGATGCTAAAAACTACAAATAGACAATCCACCAATCGATAAAAATTAGCTGGATACAATTTGATACATTTAAGTAGTCTTTTCTCTTACAGTATCTTCAATTGGTACTAAGATATAGGATCATAATGAAGGAGATAACTACCAAACCATCATTAGAAATAGACCATCAGGTGAACTCACCAAACGTTACGGAATGTGCTTTGCACTGAAATACATAATGTGTATCATTTTGATTGAGAAACTAGTAAGTCCCTCAAAGTTGAGTGTAAATAAAAAAGAAACAGGTAAATGGTGAAGTACCGGCATCATTTAGCGAAGGAGAAGGAGAAGGTGAAAATACTTCTGGATCATCATCGTCAATGAAACTACCCTCATACTCATCTTCATCATTGGATCTCTCTGTATCAGTCCCTGCTATGTCTTCACCACACGATTCTCTAACGATCATTGTAAAGGAGGAAGACCTCAAGAGTAATGCATGGGATGACACAGCATTTTAACTCTTTCTATGAGGTCAACTAAGAACAATTCCACATGAAAAAGGTATCACCTTTATCAACTAAAACAACTCATCTGAACCCAATGACATTTCGTCCGTGTTCATTCTCAAGTAAGGTTTTCATTTTAGGTATCAACGCATATCTTGGAATATGGTTCAAGAAGAATACATTAAGACAGGGAATGAAACCTAAAAGGCTTAAAAAAAGGATACGACTCATCATCTGCAGCGTAATGTCGACCACTTCCCAGGTAGAAACCGGAGAGGTGCACACTCCGAGGGCCAACAATTGAAAAGATGACTTCCTCAGCTTCCTCAAATTCCAAATTTAGTTGAGACGATTCAGCCCGGTCAGGAAACAAAGAGCACAGAAAAACAGGACTCTTGTTCCCCACATTACACTGAACTACGCTTTTGTTCGTGGCAGAACCAATCCCCAGTGTCGCCTATCCAAATGATGTCACTTTATCAACTAAACCGAGCAAAAAGAAAAACAACTACGGTTCTTTCCTCAGCTATCGACTCCATGTACGAAACCGGTTCGAGAAAGCGCACAGTAAAGCATCAAAAGACACACAGCAAAGACACTTGATCCTAATAAACAAAAAAAAGCAAAAAAAAAAAAAAAAACAGAGCAAAGAACAAAGATTCTCAGCCATTCATTACCTGTGAGATATGGAGCCTTTGTCTCCCCCCGTTTGACGGATGAACGAAGGGTTTACCGGGTTTCACCTCGACACCTGAATAGCCAAAGATGTCACGCTCATCCCGGTCAGGAGTTGGAGACGGCATAGGCTGATAAATAGCTTCACTTGCGAATTATGAGCTCAACTAAACTATCGATTGAAATCCTCAGTTCAGCCGAAGATTCCACTCTTAAGAAGAACCCATTTGGAAAAAAGTAAATTCCCGTTCTATTCGCGCGCTTTCTCTCACGCACAGAAGCAATGAAATCTAGAGAAAGGCAACAAAAAAAAAAAAAAAAAGAGAGAGAGGGAAGAAGAAAGCGGCAGAGAAAAAGCTACAAACCCCAGAAAGCCATTGTCGTGCGAGATGGAAGCACCGATGGGCGCAGTCGCGGGACCCTAGAGGAGAAGAAACGGGCGGAAGCGAAGCTAACTGGTGATTGCAGCGTATCCTCTCCTTCAACCCTTTCGAACACAGGGCGGAAGCGGATTTTCAATTAGGGCTTGAGGTTTGGCGGGACAAAAGGAAACGGGGGGTGGGGGGAAGAGAGAAAGGGACGCTGACGTCATCTGATTAAGGCGCGCAAAGACTCAATATTTTTATTTTTTTATTTTTTTGACGAAAAAAAATTTCCTTTTTCCTTTTTCCTTTTGTTGTTGTTGTTGCTCTAACTCCTCTTTTCCTCTTTTTTCAGAAAATGGCTATAAAAACATTTTCTTTTTATAATGTTACCTAACTAACCGCCTTCAAATTTTTGCTTTCTAACGGTAAAGAATTTTCGATGCATGGTAAAAAGATCCGCAATAATCTATAAATTAGTTAAGCGAACTGTCTAGCCACTTCAATCTCGAGCATTTATAGAAAATTCCATGGCAAACTCATGGATACATTTAAATTATCATGCGAGCACACCAAAATTATTAATGAACAAAGATCCTAATTTACAATAATCAAGACGGTTATTGTCAAGTATTCCTCAAATCGCCCAGCTTTTAGTTTGGTATTTTTGTTAATTCTCTTCAAACGGGAGGCTTGTGCTCTTTTTTTAAATCGTAGAAATACTAAATCGTATTTGACATAAAAAAAAGAAATACTAAATCGTAGTATCACCCGTTATGCCTTTTCTAGTGCGATACATGCTATGAAGTGGTCAAAGATGGGTTTGACCATAGCAACGTGACAAATCTTTTGCTAGTTTTTTTTTTTTTTTTAAAGAATTATTGGTAAACAAATGTAGTTTGTGATAAAAGTCATTCATGGTTAAAAAAAGAAAAGCCCAATTAGGGTAGCCGTTGTCACTCTTTAGCAACATGTCATTTGTTTTCCGTAAATAACTAATAAAAGCGTCTGCATGCGGTCGCAGACCAAAATATATAATCTATAAAATGTCGACGTTCCTTTGGAATTTGCTTATTTTAGTTACGGAGGTCAAGAAATTTAGCGGAAGGAATAGCTTGTACTTTTGATTCTGTTACTTCTTTCTAAACCTTGGCAACCAAACCCGACGCACCAAGTTTCCCGGCTCTCTCTGTGTCCTCCAAACAATGCCGGAGCTGGAGCCTAGCACGGGGGCCGTGCTCTTATAAAGACATCCTGTGGTTGAATAGATGCGAATTCGACAGAGATAATCGCCCGGCAACTCCACGATTCATGGTTGAGAAAAGGATCGGATCGCGGTATCGCTTTTCTGTCCCTAATAAGCATATTCACAACAATAAATTGCTTGAAATTTTGAAGCACACTTTCAAGCTATCATGTGTCAAAGGAGGACCACTAAGGCATGATCAAGTATTGGCTACTGCCAAAGAACCTGCAATAGCAATTATACATGCAAATCCTATGTTAAATGGCCAGAATAACGTTATTAGATTTAGTGAATCCGGTACATACATGCTCATACACTTCAGGTGAGGGAACAGTTTCGGAGAAGAATGGTCGGCTTGTGGGAGACTCATAAACAAAATGGTAGAGGCAACATTCTCGACACTAGTGATAAACTTCTGCCGATTGATTTCGGCTTAAATCCTAAGTGAGTTTGGTAAGCAGCATCTGATGGACCAAAATATAACCCACAACAAGATGCATCTATGAGCTAAAAAAGGTCGACGACCAGATCGTACGTGCTCTTCAATGCGTACGATGAGTCGATCAACTCTCAGTTGGTGAAACCAACTTCACCAGATCCATTGAGGAAAGGGTTATTTTCCACTCAGAAAGGATGGCATGATGGTCATACTTGCATCCAACCATATTCACTCACATTCCAGATGAAGCCTAGCTGCATCGATCCCCGAGTTGATTCCTTGCGAAATGTACCTAATGTCTTTTAAAGGCTGGACAGAAAAAAAAATGTAGCACGTAATTCATGAGACCTCATTTTCAAAACACTAACACATACTAGTCTGAAAACGTGAAGCAAATCATTAGGAATTACCAACCTGCTCGCATGAACAAAGATAGAATTAATGTCGGGATTCAAGATGTCTACATGATTCTGACACCTTCTAATGAGAGATCACTTTCAGATAGTAGCTTCAGTTTCTGTAACACCAATAATCAGTGAGAAGCATCATAGGCTTTTCAGACTGGTCAATAACTAAACAATTTTGCACTTGATAATCATCTGAAACTTCACATCAGGATCTGCTAAAACGACCATCATGCACAAGCCGCTGTCTTCAAAACAATAGTTGTCTTCATCATCCTTAATCTTTCAAAGTTCTTTTGGTGGATCAATCAAATTATAAGTACTACTTATCAGATGATAACTTAGAGAGAATTTATAATGAGCTTAAGAAGTCTTCATCTGATTCCACACTAGCCAGGAAGATTTAGAAATTTGCAGTGCATTTTAAGATTTTACTGTATGTATTCTCTACAAGAAAAGCATGAAGGGAATTGCCATGTCACAAAATCCACTATTACTTTGTCTGAAATGATTCGATAATAAAAAGAGAAGCAGATAATATTACCGTCAGATACTGCGGGGGATCATCAAGACTAGTAGAACCTAAGACGACTTCCCTCCTTAATTTTGTTGTTAGCTTATGACAAGCTCTTAGCTGAAAATTTGACCATCAAAAGCACATAAGATAATAAACCACTCACTGGCAGACCATTCCCCCAGCAAAGATTTGCATTGGAAACCCCAAGTGAGAATCATGTCGGGATGAAAGTTTACCTCAGATCGAGTTGCCCCACCTATGATAAACACAAAAATGCGTTGCCCCATCTTCCTGAAATCTGAAGAAGCATGCCTCAAGACTGAGTCACTGCAGAGAAGTAGAAGAGATGATTACAATACTAATATACATTAAACTCAAAATCCTAAAAAAGTTGCTTTGTATTAGTCTATGTGTAGGAGTTTAAATGAACTACGAGGTTTCATTTGTATTTCAACATGTCTCAGACAATACCTGGAGACTGGAGTGAAGATATAGCTACAACTGGTTTAACATAATAATGTGCAGGTGTAGCTTATATACTTTGTATTGTCTCATGCTCGTCAAATGAGTGCTTGACTGAACAGAAGAAAACCCTTTCGATATGCAAATAAAGAGGTGAGACTACCTTGAATATCCATCATCGGAATGTTGAGATCGTGCCCATGTGGCAGTGCGTCTGGATCTCATTGACTGAGCAGGAGCCTTCTTTTCTGCCTGAGGAACAGGAGCTTGACTTTTTCGAACTGATTTAGTGTTAGTACTAGCGACCTCTTGATTTGCTTGCGGATCATGCATACAAGCATACTCACTCTTTGGCAATTCACCTTTGCTTAGGTTCTCAACAAGCTCCTAAAACATAGATAATACCAAATGAAGCAATTGTTCTTAGTCCTTTTCTGGAGATTCTGTAGTAAATAAAATAATAATGAAAGAAATGTATAATCTAAGAATTTGATGTTGGAAAAAGACACCCTTGCCATTCTATATCTTCACCTAATGGCCTCTTTTCGCCCTGTTCATGTTTGGAAGGAAAAAGTACGGGTGAAACGGGCATTAGCACAAACCAAATGATCTTTGAAACATCTCATTTTACCTACCATCTCAAAAATTTCTGCGATTTGGACTGCACACAGACGCATGTACATGCGCGTGCAAGAGAGAGAGAGAGAGACAGAGAGAGAGCGGAGAAATGCATCCTGTGTTTTTTACCTCAATGCCTGTTCTCTTCAAAAGTTTGGTCGATGCTGTCCTTTAGCGATCTATGTTACTATTTCCCTTACCCAGAGATTATATAGTAAAATTAGCGTGCTGTGTGAACACATACGTAATTTTTGTACAATAGTTTCTCAATTTTTTGATGTTGCAAATATTTGTTTCCGAATTTTATGCTGCCATCTGGGATTGGTCCTTTAGTACTCATGTTATAGAAACAGCAATTCCTGTCAACAGCACCAAATGTAAACGAGACATCTGCCCTAAAAGTGCTCATACATAATCTAATGTAATCTCCACAGCTGTTAGGTTCATCTTGCGCTTCAGATAATTAAAGACTGGGCACTTAATGTCTAAATTGAGATCAAGATTAAGCTTCAAGTCATGTAGATTCACGAGAAGGGCGTTCCTATCCTCCCATAAAAAAGTGCTGTGTAATGTTCCAATACTAGGTATCAAGCAGAATAAATTATACCGGAACCAATCTCAACCAGGAATACTATATCAGCAATTTAATGTGCCTTAGAGAGCTAGCTGAACTACTCAACCAAGATAAAGCGTTCAAGGAACAGTACTCCACCGGAGTTGAACAGGAAGCCGGTGACTTACTCTGGTATTATTTATAACAATAGATAATGTCAATCTCAAGCAGTAGAAGATAATCTATGATCCTAACAACACAAGACTTCTTGATATTCTGGCCATACCTCTATCATGGGATAAAATCGAGAGAGTTGCCATGTCTCCTCCTCACCAGTTCGGTCCTTTCTTGCTGCATTTTTTGTCTATTTATCAAAAGATGGTCATCAAAACTTGGAACTTGTTAGTTGCTCTCCTGTGATAGAGTAAAGCTCTAGATAATTTTAATCAAAAGTGTCTCAAAATTTTAAGTGATTACCTTTTGGCCATCAAATTTGAGTGAAAAACTGCCGCTCGAGCTTTTAGTTTCGGAAGACCCAACAAGCAATTTCATGTTACTAATGACCTTCATGTCCACGGGTGATAATTTAGCCAACTGATTTATGAACAAAGTAATTTTTGATTAGTTACTGCAGAACAATTTGTTTGAGCCATTTTGATTTTCTGCAGTTCTTAAAGATACATAGAGGTGAAGACTACAAAAACACTACACCAATCATTCCATTCAAATAATGGTAAAGATAAAGTTGAGGCAGAAGAATAATTAAGAGTATCACCTAAAGCAAGGGAAAACAGAAGATGATGACACGGGAGTTTCAGAAATTCTGTGTAATAAAAAAGTTTTTGAATGCCAAAAATGTTGTATAGAGCTTTCTGTACAAATGATCATAATCACCTAATCAAATACTTCTATGGTCATACACAGTTGCTGACACGGTGGAAATAATCAACCACAGTTTAGGGTGTATGCCTTACTTCATAAGATGTAATGTAGTCTAGGTATCATTTGTGAAATGTCATTGATCCAGTTGACGACGTTACAAGTAGACTAATACTGTTCAAGTTACTAGGCACCTAACATCTGCATTATTTATTTTGTCTTATCCTCATCATCTCACGTTTATGATATGAAAATTCATGCATCAAGGATGATATTTTTCCCTATTAAAGTGAAGCTAACAAATCTGATTGTACATTTCCCCCAACCAGCAAGGGATAAAGAGCACTGCTTATCACCAAACAATCAAGATCCTACCTGTAAAAAGGATAATTATTCCTACGTCGTTCCCATAGGTTTGGCTTTCAAGAAAACCTATTTAAATTAGGTAAACTACAGGATTGAAGATGAGTAGGAAAATATGAAATAAAAAGGAAAATTGCAAATTGTTTTCAAAATTACCAGAACCAATTGCCAAAAATGTTCAGTGAGTCAATGACATTATTTTACAATATGTTCTTGAAATTGCGATGCTTTGCACAACCTCAGAAAGTCCTTACACAATCTCGGCAGAAAATGAGCTCTGGGATGACTAAATGAAGCCCATCCTTTTCCGTAGTAAACAAGGTAGATCAAGAATTAACTAAAAGGATCTGGGATCGTACAACCAGTCATAAGTATCTACATGGAATTAAGCTGCTTGTGAATAACTTCTCTCTCCACAATCAGGACCTATTCAGAAAGACTACTCTTGCAAAATTGGATCATCAAACAACTCCATAAAGCTAAACACCAGTGTCTGAAGACATCCTTCTCACATTGGTATTCCCCTATCCAAATCTGCATAATAACTTTTCTCTTGTCTATGTGAAGTCATCATCCAAGGCTGGGAAGACAAATCTAGAGGATGCTATGCATCGATCACATATATCTAGATTCTCTTTTATACTTCCCTTCTAAGGTAATGCCTTACTAGAAACGATGTTGCTATTTGTCTTTTTATCTTGTTTCTTGATTAAGCATTTAAGAAAAGCAGTCGTTGAGCGTGGTAGAAGGTTTCCATTCTTTGGATTTCCTGCAAAGATTGAGCTAATTAAATGTTAAATAGAACTTTGGATTCCAATCACCTGCATTAGCTTTGAAGCTTTATCACCCTCAAACCTCTCAGGATATACAGTTGCATATATCATCAACAAGCGCAGTTTATTTTCTGGAGTTGCATCCTGCATAGTTAAAAAAGCTTCTCAAAGCAAGAAAATACACAAATGACATGTTACACATAAGCACTAAGCCTCAGAAAATCCATCTAATTAAGGTTAGAATGAAAAAACCTGCTTTGTCCTCAGAAAACTGATAACATCCTTAGCACCAGCATCTCCAAATACAAGATCCTGCTCCAATTGCCCAAGTTCCCTTAAACCTATTTCCCTGATCATTTTGTTGATTTTCCCAGCAATCTATATAATGACAGTTACAAACACTATCAGTACAAAATCAAAACCACAAATGGTCTGTGTAAAGCCTGCCCCACCCAAAATGCAAGAGCATACAAGCTATATTAAGAAAATCATGACATAAGAGAGATCTATTCAGAACAAAAGGGTAAAAGACTGAGATTAATGGCTGTATAATTGCAAAAAAGAAAAGAAAAGAAAAGGTCAACGCACTCTCCCAAAAAACTAAACTGCAATGCTTCTATTATTTCTCTTAAAGTGAATATAAACAAACCTCTACATGGAGGGAAAGCTTGTCAACTTGTTCGCCGTATTGAGGAAGTGCTTGAACAATTTTCTGTAGATCTCGTGTAGACAACTCGCTCCCATCTCTGCTTAAAGATAAGTTTTAATATAAGAAGTCCATGCAGCTGGATTCCTTACGGCACTTCTCATACTTCTATATCTATCACAATTTCTAGTGATAAAACAAGTAAAGCTACACAAGTTATTTGGCCACATTGAAACTGAATTAAGCCATGGTAATATTGAAATGTACTTTTTTTCCCCTCATCAAAGAAGGTTATAACTCAGCAGCAATATCACCATGAAAACTCAAGAGCACCACTGTGATATGATTTGTAAATAAAGAAATTGGTTGCATTCTTGTTACTTCTATGTTTCTAAGACCAAATGCTGATGCTGTGTTAGTGCCGCATTGGTGATTATACAATAATATATACCAGGTAACAGCAATTGAAGACTTTTCCACTAACACAGTTATCATCATCCCTCGGAAAATGTTCCTTACAAGCAATAGGAGCTAATCATAATACTACGCTGGAAGAACCATGAACAATAAATAAAAGAATTAAGGAAAAACTTGATACCTACCTGAGAATGCAATTAAAGAAGGTGCTTAAGCTAAAAAAGGATATGGAAACCAACCTCGAGCTCCTTTGGGCTTGTGCAGCTTTATTCTTGTTTACAAAGTTTGTCATCTTCTCATGTAATCTTTCACTAGCCTGATAAGTCACATAGTTGGATTTGCATTCGTGATTAGAAATGGATTCGATGAAGCGAAACATATGCCCAGGAAAGAAAAGTATAGGCATACATCTGCTATGTGTGAATGGCGGAGCTCTAGCCAGATTGGATCTTGATTCTCAAGAAGGGCCTCCTTCTTTTCAGGTTGACCTCCACTTTGGCTAGGAACCTGAAGCATATGTTATGTTTTCCAAATGTAAAATTAGTTGGAAGAGACATCAGATAAAACAATTTGTCAAGATGAGTAATTAGTACCTCATACACATATTTGTTCCCATCCAGATCTAGTAAATCGTGGATCATAGCATCATAAGTCCATTCATGTATGACAGGAGCAATCTGAAATTGGCTCATATCTGATTAAAGAAAAAGAAGAAAGAAAAGAGTAGCCAACCAAATGTAGAGAAAATACCAGATCAACAGATCTATCCAGGATGAGCAAGTCACATGTTTCCTTCTGTGGAAAATTGGGAATGGATTTGTATTTCATGAGACAGCTTGAAATGGCAGCAGCAAGCTTTGAAGAAACTAAATCACGAGCTTGCGGTGAGTGTTTTGCTTTACCAGCACGATACCAAACATTTGGTAGCTCCTGAACAAACAAATGAAGCAGAATTTGAAAGAATATGTAAATTCCTCTTCGAACAATTGGTTGTCACACTTCAGAAATGTAGTTTGAAACAGGACTAGCTATTCCTGCTCTTTTAGCACGATGACCATTGTGTCTCTTAACAGCCGTTCATGAATTATATGACTCAAAATTGACATCTCCATCTTTAAGCATCTTAGTTGACTCCATTAACTATGGTGTAAGTCTGTTTAACTAACTACTGAGAAGGCAAGCACAACCTAAATTAGGCAAAAAAAAAACCAAAAAAAAACCAAAGAAAATTCATTTTGATTAAAAGGGAGTTTCTAGCATTATGCAAATTCTGTTTGACACAGACGAGCCCATGATTGATCGCATTAGGATCATTTGGTTTTGGATAACCAGAAACACCAGAACAAACTTGTGATCTCTGTGAGAAAAAATCTAGATTTAAAACTTTATCTTTTGCTAAAGAACCATAGAGAATTTTTGTTCATCAAACATTAGAAACCAAGAGAACAATAATAAGTTGTCAAAATCCTGAGCAGAACTTTAGATGCCAACGTTTTTGTCGTTCTAGAAGCAGAGTATTTGGGAAT
Organism: Lenwebbia sp. NSW1173648; assembly: GCA_029784005.1. NCBI lineage: Eukaryota > Viridiplantae > Streptophyta > Magnoliopsida > Myrtales > Myrtaceae > Lenwebbia > Lenwebbia sp. NSW1173648. Next base: position 8,862,890 of record JARCGZ010000005.1, read on the forward strand.
TGCTTAATTTCCGTGACAGGTGGTAATGATAAATGGAGGCCCTATCTTGATTCTTCTGCTTGTCCTCATTGTTTTCTCTGTAATATTACTTTCTTACATGCTGAAGAGCAGAAATCCGAAATGAAAATAGAAGCCAATGCCGTGATCACACCACAGTTGCTAGACAATAACTGTCAGGACATAACATAGTTTATATCTTACATTCAAAGAAGCAAAAACTGTAGATATTCGAGTCGCCATTGTGTTTAAACAAGCACCAAATGTCCGTGAATTCTCAACATTGTTCCCAAACAATTCTTCTAGTGCTCTCTCATGATCAGTGACAAAACCCTGTTCATTTCACATATGAGGAGAAAAAAATGTCAACACTCCAGTAGATGGACAAAGGACTGCAATATATGTAGCAGCCTGGGGAATAGTATGATGACGTCAATTTTCGAAAATGACGACGACACTGTGCAAGAGAAAGACTAGACGATTTATATGGAATATCCATTGTGTTCAAGTAAATAAAAAGCAATAGAAGAGAGCATCAAAATCTTGCATAATGAAAGAGAAAAACATGGAGAGGATAATGCAACCAGAACTTACTCTAAATGTAGTTCAAACAAAATCAAAATTCACAGAAAATTTCTTAGCATCATCAATCAACAAAAAAGGACAAGGGATATAATAATAATCAAGCCAGATCTGGAAGATGGACTGGCATTGTTGATACTCAAAGCAGATCCATGACAAAACTTTCTGGTGAAAAGAAAAAATGTATAGGATCGAAGAAAACAACCTACATTTGAAAAGTGATTGATATACCTAAGATATCCCCAATATAAAATATGGAAAATGACACAGATATGCCCTCTGGCTAATGAAACAAGGACGTGCACAAACCTTTCTGGACGATGGCCGAATATAAGCGCATCATTGATTATAATTACGCTAAAAGGGCATGAAAATCTTTCAACTTAATACATACAAGAATGTCTTGCAAATAGGACTGGATGCATCTCCAGCAGATCCATTCCCCCTAGAAAAGAAACAAATGATGTAAGACATTAAGTACCTGACTGTCCATGGGAAAGTACTCCAAGTTCACCTGCAGATTCATAACCAAACAAATAAACCCACATAAGACGTTATCGACGCATTATATACAGCAGGTGTCCTGTGTAGTGGTAATATAAAATACCTCTCTCAATGCACCTATTCTTGGAAGCACACTAGTATCACACTTTATGTGATTAATCAACTCCTTAGGGACAGGTGAACTGAAAAACAGGAATGCCCTGAAAGAAAGGGAAAGGCATTAAGGAATAGTAGAATATGGGTAGGCTGAGTTTCCAGCTTGAGCGTTAAAATGAGGATAATATTCTAGTATGGCAGTATTTAACATGGAAAGGAAATGGTCATGTACTTCTTATATAGGGGCACCCTTCCAGACATGTCTGACAAGAACATAATTACACTGCAGCTAGCAAAAGATAACGTTAAAAAAGGTCCTCAACCTGATCAGCAGTATAACAAATGAATGGGAAAGGGAAAGATAAGAAAAACAAAGGGCTCTACCAGATAGAAGGGGTAAAGTTACAAATTACACGGTTGAAGTCACCATTAATTGAATCACCACAAAAGCTTAAAAGGTCTCAATGACAATGCTAAATTAGAAATTTTATGTTAGAGATTTGCTACAATATCCTACATTGCTTCTTTATAGGGTTTGTCTGGACCGCTTAACATGTAGTTCCCCTCTACAAATTACAAGGCTTGTGCCACTTGTCTAGGCTGTAAATATATGCAGTCTCCCTCAAGCTTTTGGATTGGACTAAGTTGGAAATAATGGAAAAGGGACACTTGATTCCTCATGTGTTAGAAATAAACTCTAGGAACAAACCTAAAAGCTGATAGTGATGACCTTCAAAATTTTTATGACAATATGTTACGATGATATATAGAGAATAATTTTTAGGTTCACCGTACCGAAGGTACACGAAAGATTTCAAGTTGCATAGGGTGGATAATCTTCTGGCCTTAAGGAACATAACTAATGCTAAAGACTCCAGTGAATAGTGATCAAATCGCGATTATTTCACTCACTGGTTAGTAAACATCAATGCACAAACAAGATCCCATAGTGTTAAAAATATACAAAACAGCACATTGACACTTGAGACAGTAATTGCAAGAGTTTCAGAATATAACTAGGTCAGCTGCGACCAGCTTCAAGATTTCAGATTACAACAGGTTAAGAGCCAGATGAGAAGAGTCGTGTTTTAGCTGAAACAATTTGAACCACATGTCTCCAGTTCCTTTGAAGGAGCAGATAATTTCCTGGATGTTAAGTGAAATACTAAGCTCTTTTAAGAGTGGGGCATCAGTTCATCCTTATCTGTCTCATACTTTTCATTAACTTCTCATCAAGTAGAGATCAATAGTGGAAATTCACTAAGGCACAATCCTAAGAGAAGATAATTGAAAATGTAGTTATTACAGCACATTCGTTGGCACTTCAAGCAATGCATCTGCATGTTATGATGGATGGGCGAAACTTATGAGCCAAAAAAGGAGAAAATACTTCTCTTTTGATGGCTGGACGAAGTAAATAGCATCCATGGATGGCAACGGTTGTCTTCTGCGGAAGAGATCTTCCACCACTGGAGGAAGCCAGAATATGAACATTTTAATGAATTGTGATGGAGGTACTAATAATTGTTGACAGGAGCAAATACATGTACTTTAAACAGCCATTGACTTGATCTTTAGCATTCTGGTCATAATTAATTACAGTTGTGAAGAGAAGTTGATGTCTTGGACTCTCTTTTATCTAATTCAGGCTAATGTGCACTATCCAGAAAAAAAGAGAGGTGTAACTGGAGAGTAAAGCACTGAGAAAGTAAAGCAAGCATATTTTGCTTTATGCTTACAAGAAACGCCTTGATCTGTGATATCCGCCATTTTACATGAAGCTGACATCACTTTAAGTGTAACTTTATCCATGATGAGTACCTGAAAAAGGTCGCTCAAAGTTGACAAGAATAATCCACAAATGGAAGAACTTTGGAACAACAAGCAGTTCTATAACAAAAAAACAGAAAAAGCGTGAGGCACATTGATCAAGGTCGAGAGAAGGAAGAAAATTTTCGGCTAGGTGAATTAGACATGTAATTGGCAGCGTAACGACCAATCCAAAACAATAATTTCTCTGAAAATGATCAGTAACACACTTCGCTCCTGCGATCTAAATCCCAAAAAACCAATTGCTAAGTCTCTACACGCAAAGATGCTGGCAGACTATTCTCGCATCTGGTAAGATAATAACTTACCAAAATGAGCATATGCCACTGGTAAAAATAACTTTAACTAAAGTCATGGGATTTTTCCAAGTGCTGCCACTTTTAGATGGTCCGGGAGCATAGAGGAAATCTCAGCAAGCTTGCACTCTATGGTAATTAAGGCATCAATTTGTTTTCGATCTTACTTTCCTAGTTCATTTACTTCCAACACATGCCTCTTTGTTAGCGAAAATGAGTCTCCACATGCTGCATTGAGTTTCTTGCTTGAATGGGTCAACAATAAACCTATATAATGTTTTTTGCCAAGCAACTCAGGTGAGTAGCAATATAAAGTGCAAGGGCAAAACTGCACAAATCATCTAGAAGGAAAGCAACTTGGAAGCCTCAAGGAAACTGCTCCTGTATTATGAGGCTCTTCGTCACTTGTTCCTTTTCTGGGCAAATAGCATCGCCTTTTCTGGTCACGAGAAAAGCATCAGAACAATTGAAAAATGATCTCAGTCACCATTTCCACTGCGGGCAACTTTTTCTTCAGCAAATTCAACACACAGAGGGGAGACCTTTTTGATTCTTTCTGGATAAATTGTAGAAAACAATGCCCACTGAATTTACATTCTTGGTAAATTCAATACAATAAACGTAAATGTGGGTGGCCCTTCTTGATCCAAATCGATGATTGCAAAAATTTAGACGGACTGATACTGGGGAAATGGCATTTCCTACTTTTCATTAATTTGGAGCCTATGAAAGTTCTGGTCGGGGAACTCTTTTCCCCTTGATAGCTTTCTCTCTCCCTTTGATTTCGCAGGATCTGTCATGCTTATGCATTTCAGGCATTTTCTTCCTACTAAAGCAAGGACTATAGTCACCAAAGCTATACAAAGAGCACTTGATCAACCTGATTTACATGGCAATGGTTCGCATAGATATATATAACAAACCTCTACATTAACGTACCTTCCAAGTCGATTTTGAATCCCCTGTTTTCGCAGATCCAAGCATTTCATTGAGCAGACCTAAATGCATGCAAACCAAACGCGTTACGTAAAACTCACCGAAACGCAAATAAGCCGCTAAATTTGGCAACATTGACCAGAATACAGCTTGAACTTAAAGAGGTGATTGAAAAATCTTCAGAGTTCTTTCGCTCGATTTCGTCTCTCCTAACCGATCAGAGAGAGAGAGAGAGAGAGAGAGAGAGAGCTCACGGTCACGGCTGATTTGGCCGAAGGTTTTGTACTCTCCGCCGTGAGAGGACAGTTCCGAATCGGAGAAAGACATTGCCGACGCGCGCCGCGAGCTCGGAGCCCGCACATCCAACAGCGATAATGGATGGAGAGAGAGAGAGAGAGAGAGAGAGCGAGCGAGCTCGCAGACGAGAACGATGGAGAAGGAAATGAAGCAGAGGGTATGGCCGTTACGGCCCGCGACGCGAATTTCGCTCGCTTTTTGAACGAGGAGGAACAAAATAGATCGGCAATTCGGCCTTAAAATAACAAGTTCAAATAAAGATGAGAAAAAAATAAAAGCGCCCGTGTCCACGTAATAAAGGAAAGGGATAATGACACAAATGATTTTCGAACTTTAACTTAATTTGTAATATGATCCATGAATTTTTAATTTGATCAATATGGTCCATGAAATTTAGCCCAATGTGCAACGTGATTCCTGAATTTTTAATTTGACCTATACGGTCTCTGACCTTTTGAGCATGTTCAACTTATTCCCTAAACTATAAGAAAATGTTCAATATAGTCTTTCCATTAATTCAAGTTTAGGGACGGCATTAGACATTTTCTTATAGTTCAAGGACTAAGTTGAACACGTTTCAAAAGTTCGGGAACCACATTGAATAAATTGAAAGTTCAGGGACCACATTACACATTGAGCTAAAGTTCAGAGAACATACACTACAAAAAAACAAGGTTTTAGCCACGGAATTTGCCATGAAAATTTTGGCAAAATTCGTCGCTAATTGATGTTGCGACGAAAATTGCAACAAAAAAAATTCGTCGCTAATTCGGCGTCGCAAAATTTAGCGACGAAAAATTTGGAATTTCGTCGCTAATTTGCCATGAACATTATTCGTTGCAATACTCGTCGCTAATTTGCCACGAACGTTATTCGTTGCAATATTCGTCGCTAATTTGCCACGAACTCTATCCGTTGCAATATTCGTCGCTAAATTTGCCACGAACATTATTAGTTGCAAAAGTCATCGCCGATTAGCGACAAATATTTTCGCAGCCAATTTCATCGCTAATTAGCGACGAATTTGCCACGAAATCTTTCGTGGCTAAATCCGGATGCGACGAAAATAGCAACGAAAAGGGCTTCGTCGCCAACTCTGCGTCAAAAAATTTTGCGACGAAAATTTAAAATTCGTCGCTAATTTGCCACGAAGAGTGTCGTGGAAAAGATCGTCACCAAATCCTCGTCACAAAATTTAGCGACGAATAGGTGTAACTTTCGTCGCTGATTTGCGACGAAAACTTTCGTTGCTAAAATATGTTGCGACAAAAATAGCACCAATTCAACATGAGAAGATTTAGCGACGAATTTTTTTTTTTGCCACGAACATTTTTAAGGGATAAATTTAACGACGAACTTTTATTAATTTTTTAGCGACGAATATTGTTCAGCGATGAAATTTGCAACGACCAGGCGTGGGCCGAATTTTGCAGCGAACTTTTATAATTTGTTATCGTGTGATAAAATAATTTCTTTTAATTTTCAATTTTAAATCTAATTAAAAGCAAAATTAATTTCTAGAATTTGTATTTAACATTGATAAAGCAAGATCTAAATATTATAATAATATGCAAACAAAATACATTCATCTACCATTCTCTTTTTTTCCCACAGATTTAGCAAACGATCAGAGAATGTCCTGAACTAGACCCATTTCAAAATCTTTCTAAAAGTCGCATCTTTGAAACAGGGTTATTGTGGAACACATGAGAAATCGTCTCAAAATTGTCCCCACTCGCTACACATGGTGTCGTCAAAACTGCAAAAACAAGCCAACTATCTTATTAAAAATTAACCAAGATAACCTTCGAACATCAAAGGAAGTTACTGAAAAGAAAGACTTAGTAGTCCACTTGAAGTATAAAAATAAAACACAATCAGGCTTTTAACAACCATGCAGCAGTCCACATTATTATTCCATCCTATCAAGTCATTACAACTGACCAGAAAATGACACGAACACTATCTGCAGGAGAGGAAAATTGATAGCTTGGAGGGTTGAAAGATTCTTATATACGGCAACAACGCCATCTCTAGCAGACAACACCAGAATTTCTGAAGAAACAACTCCGGGGCCATGACATCATCTTCACTGGAAGAGAGAACTTCATGTGCCCAGTCAATAAATCTGAAGGTGAACATGGAAAGAAAATAAGCAGGGGGCATATAAACTGACAGACACAAATAATACAAAACAGAAAAACGAGATATCTTTGAGCCAAATCACACTTAAAAATTGAAGTTTGACATATCAATGGACATTGAGACAATTTTGAACGGAAGCACCTGGGAAGAGACTTCCTCAAGCAATTCCACTTCCAAAAATACTTTGCAAAAGAAAAATAGGGAAAAAAACGAAAAGGAAATTCCATTTAGGAAGTAGAGGAATTACCACAAAGAGAGTAACCTGATAAATGCTTTTGGCATGTCTGAACGCGTCAGAAGTCTTGATAGCAGCAATCCAGATATGGTTCGCATTGGACCAGCACTTGAAAGGTAGTCCTTACAGAAAAGATCAGACAGCATTAAATATTGGGTTGCCATTTAACAAATGAATAAGTCTCCAAAGGACAAAACAAGTTAAGATCAGCCATCAGACCATGATTTCCAGAAACAAAGAGCACATGCAGATTTGTCGAGAACTAATATGTTTAAGCTTCATCAAGGACTGGGCATGAATCCTTATTTTTGCCCCTTATTTTTCTTTGAATAATAGAATAATTCCTTAATTAGTAAGAGACTATCTGAGAGCATCTCAGCCACTGTAGATTACGGTGTAGCTTAAGACCATCTCCAATCACAAAACATGAAAATAATGCCCTGATTTCTTCCCTGCCACCCTAAAAAGATGTTTCAAAAGATAAATTTCAGAGTGCTACTTGGGAAATATAACGTGCGAACCTCAATTAAGCATGTCGCTCCTTCTCCATCCCATGCTATTGATTTAGCAAGACCTTGCATCACCTGAAAATAATGTGTAAATCATCAGTAACAAATTCACAATAAAAAAATTAACGAATAAAGACTATCATGAGCATCTAAACAATGCAAATTGCATCATACAGAACATCTTTTCATTATGCTTGCTGTGTTTGCTTTTAAGCCTTTTATAATGCCATATTTTGTTAATATTTCTGAAAAATTGTGGCATTCAGGTCTAGTATTTAATCAATCTGGACATGTATCCCCATACTTCATGGAATTTTACAAACTAAAGTGCATTTCAAATAAGCATACACCTTTATAGACTATGGAGTTTGAGAATCTGAGCAAATGAGAGGAGATGATGCATATTAAATAGCGTGCTATTAATAGTCAAAATCCTCGAGAAGTGCACTAGAAATAAGCCACAGAAAAAGTTGCCCCGATCTTACCCCATCAAGGCATGCTTGAAGTTGCATTGCCTCGTCGCTATCCAAAGAAGATATCCTGTTTGATCCAGATAAGCCACTAGCCAAAGCAATGACAGTATCATTGGTACTGGTAGCTCCATCTACCTGCAGGAGATCAACTGCAGGTGCTTTAACTGTTTAATTAGCTCAAAAACTTCATTGTACAATGATGGATACCTTTAACTAACTTGAACTAGCGGATGGCATATGAAGGCAACGATTGATGTTAACATGACAATAAAGGTTCTAGTCTCTCAAACTTGTTATGAGAACAGCCGAAGGTCAATATTGATGTCCATCAGCATGTAGTTGTTGAGGGTTTAGGGAAGGGGAAGGGGAAGAGGAAACGGACGGGGACGGGGGAAGGGGAAGGGGCTGGCCTTCTTTGTGAAACTGCACCATGCATGTGACCTCCACGTTTATACTGACAAGTAGGAAGGTTAGACAAATATCTTAAAAAATATGAACATGTATTAAGGACACATAATGACGTACATCATGAAGCTTACCAGTTTGTTTCAAGCGAAGTTCCCTGCTAGCTCTAGCACTCGTGTATCTGCGGAAAACATCTGGATCCCAAGGGGCTAGGCCTCTGCAAAATGGTAAACAGTAAACGAAACAACGATTCTAAAGCAACTGGACGCAATCACATTTGTAGCTTATCACAAAAACTTAGGCACACTGTCAGAAAAAATCAAGGTACTTAAATTTATTTAGCAAAATGTATTAGCTATACAATGTAAAACTGCATAGCAGTCATGACAGCAGAAATTTCTTCATGCATGGTAGTTTATTTTATAAAATTCTGCACTTTGGTGCTGATCAACAAATCACAGAAGATGTTAGTGCATAGATGAGCATACATGACATATGTTCTGTCATCTCAAAAGATGAATTAAGTTCTGCAGATTTGACTGTAGTTCTTCTAGTTTATTAACCTAAGTGATATGAGATTCAAGCCATCTGGCAGATACTATTGCACCGAAAGTTTTCATGACAATCATCCCAGTTATTCATTTGCAGGAAACTCTATAATGAGGGACATGTGTCACAGTTGACCTAGGAAGCAATTGAAGGAGCTTCAAATGCTCATTGAAGTAATTTTGGACAGTGAAGCACAAAAAGACATCTCTCTTCGAGTTAATGAAATGCGCTGTCTGTCAGTTTTTTCAGGCAATTTTAATTACAATAAGATATTTATCCTTCTTTTGGAGAACAATTAAAAATTAGCTGACAGAAGGATCTTGAAGCTGGTTTCTGTGCTAGGAAAATCTAGGAGATACCATGTACGAGACCATACAAGGGGAGTCATGTGCTAGGAAACAGCAGTTTGTGTTACAACACTGTCCACCGTGTTCGGATTCAATGGACTATCAGCTAATTATATGAAAGCAAAATCGAAGTCAAGTTCCGATCTTTCTCACAAACACGCCGAACCCACAAAAAAATTTCTACAAGAAATTCTTCCCATTCAAATACAAGCCTAGATACTGCAAAAGAAAACGAAACAAAGAGGAAAGTTTCAAAATTTAACAGTCGTTACATGCCCCCGACAAGCCAAAAATTACCAGTTAAACTGAAGCACCAGGTTGAAGTACTGAATCGCATTGACCGACCATGACAAACTTATCAGAAACTAACAAAGACTCACTTCCAGAATTCCATAAGAGAAGCCAAAAAATCAAGAATCATTCCACCGAAAACTTTGTGACAATCGACCAAAAGAACAAGAACCCCCAAAAAACATGAAACTATTACCATGAACTGATCGAGCTCCTTAAGGGATATCGAAATATAGTGTACAAGTTTTACCACAGAAGCCGAGCCGAGCTGAGGCAAGGTGAGCGAGAGGGCAAGCTGAGGCGAGGCTAGCGAGAGGGCAAAATGAGTGGAGAGCCGCGATGCGCCGAGGAGAGGAGACGGACGATGCGAGCGAGGCGAGGCGAGCTGAGACGAAGTAAGAAGAGGCCGACAGTCGCGAGGCAGCGAGCGGAGGAGACAGATGACGCGTCGAGCGGACGAGACAGACGGTGACAGAGTGCAAAGACGCGAACAGAGAGGTGGAGGAGAAAAATAGAGAGCAGAGGCAATTAGGTTGTGTATTTCTTTCTTTCGGCCCTAACAGCAGCGGATCAAAATTTGCGACGTACATCTGTTGTCGCTGCCAATTAGCGACGAAGGAACTAAATTCGTCGCTAATTTTGCAACGAATTTATTTTGTCGCTATTTAGCGATGAATTTAGCGACGAAAGACTATTTGTCGCTAATTAGCGACGAAATTGGCGATGAAAAATTTAGCGACGAACATTTTTTGTCGCTAATTAGCGACGAATCATTTAGCGACGAACAGTCTCCATCGCCAATTTGCGACGAAGGAATTAAATTCGTCGCTAATTTTGCAACGAATTTATTTTGTCGCTATTTAGCGACTAATTTAGCGACGAAAGACGATTTGTTGCTAATTAGCGACGAATAATTTTACGACGAACGGTTTTTGTCGCTAATTAGCGACGACTTTAGCGACGAATAATTTTGCGACGAACGGTCTCTGTCGCCAATTTGCGACGAAGGAACTAAATTCGTCGCTAATTTGAATTAGCGATGAAAAATTTCATGCATTGCTAATTTTGCGACGAAGACGGTTTGTCGCTAAGTAGCGACGAAATTGGCGACGAACAAATTTAGTGACGAACGGTTTTTGTCACTAATTAGCGACGAATAATTTTGCGACGAATGGTCTCCATCGCCAATTTGCGACGAAGGAACTAAATTCGTCGCTAATTTGAATTACGGACGAATTTAGCGATGAAAAATTTCATGCATTGCTAATTTTGCGACGAAGACGCTTTGTCGCTAAGTAGCGACGAAATTGGCGATGAACAAATTTAGCGACGAACGGCTTTTGTCACTAATTAGCGACGAATAATTTTGTGACCAACGATCTCCATCGCCAATTAGCGACAACGGAAGTTTTTGTCGCTAATTTTACGACGAACATTTGTTGTCGCTAATTAGCGACGAATTTAGCGACGACAGATTTAACGCATTGCTAATTTTGCGACGAAGTTGTTTGGTCGCTAATTAGCGACGAACTATTAGCCTAAAAATTCCGCGGGTGAAAATTAATGTTGCGATAAACTGCTTTTATCGCTAATTACCGACGAATAATTTTGCGAGTCGCTAATTTTGCGACGAACCGTATTTGTCGCTAATTAGCGACAAATTTAGCGACAACCGCGTCACTAATTTTGCGACGAAGTTTCTTTGTCACTAATTAGCGACGAACTATTAGCATAACAATTCGTGGATGATATTTTGCTACGAATATAGTTTGTCGCCAATTAGTGATGACATTAGCGACGACCTACTATATTTACAATTTAGCGAATAAAAATCATCTTGCATCCAAGGTACTCTATCTCTATGATTTCATTCAACAAGCCATAAAAATCATCTTTTGCATTTCAACCATCGACAAACAACCCGTCTCTACTCCTTGTCCAATGTATAAACTGCTTTTGGTTTAGGTCCCCTGCTGCTTGCATCCACATCTAGTGTTGGCCAATCACAAATATCTGTCATATCTTTTCTTGCATTCAAGTTGTCTTTTATTTTTCCAGTGACATCCATCACAGTATTTATGACATTGTCGAAAATATTCTTTTCTATGTGCATGACGTCAAGATTATGATGAATAAGATGGGTCTTCCAATATGGTATATCCCAAAATATGCTGCGTTTAGTCCGCTTATGTGTACTTCTGTACGCAATAGTTGTGCCATGAGGTTTTCAATAACAGTTGGAAAGTTCACTTATGTGTACTTCCGTACCCAAGTATTTGACTGAAATCTTTGTAGTAGAAAGTGGACAATTTGATGAGAATTGCAACGTTCACTTGGATTGCGAGACCTTCAAATGGATACGTACCTAAAAAAGAAAAAGAAAAATTACTTAAGATTCATGAAGCTTATGGGAATTGATAGAAGAAAATGATGAAATAAACAACAAGTTATTCTATGATTACCATAAGACACAAATAAGAATAGAGAATAGAGAAGACCAAAGAAAGAAGAGAGCGGGCTAAAGAGAAGAGTGCGGAGAGAGAGAATGCAATGGGATTTTAAAGGGCGAAATTTTACTCAACCACGAAATTAGCGACGAAAAAGTGACATTAGCGACGAACGTGGTAATCCGCGGCGAAATTAGCAACGAATATAGTTTGTCTCTAATTAGCGACGACAAATTTAGCACATTGCTAATTTTGCAATGAAGATGGTTTGTCGTTAATTAGCGACGAATAATTTGCGACGACGGTAATTGTCGTCGCTAATTTTGCGACGATTTTTTTTTGTCGCTAATTAGCGACGATAAGTTTAACGCATTGCTAATTAGCGACGAACAATTACCTTAACAATACAGCGGATGAAAATAAATTTTGCGACGAACTTAGCGACGAATAATTTTGCGATGTGACCGTCTCCAATTAGCGACGAATAATTTTGCGATGTGACCGTCTCCAATTAGCGACGAATTTAGCAACGAACAGATTTGCGATGCACACTTTTCGTCACCAATTAGCCACGAAAGAATTTGTCGTCGCTAATTTTGCGACGCATATGTTTTTGTGGCTAATGAGCGACGAACTTAGCGACGACAAGAGTTTGTTGCTAATTAGCGACGAAATTAGCGACGAGCAATTAGTTTATGGACATTAATTTTGCGACGCATTTGTTTTCACCGCTAATTTTGCGACGACTGTTTTTATCGCTAATTAGCGACGAATTTTTTTGCGACGAATTTTTTTCGTCGCCAATTAGCGACAACGGTAATTGTTGTCGCTAATTTTGCGACGAATTATTTTTTGTCGCTAATTAGCGATGAATTTAGCGACGATTAACTTTGCGACGAACAGTTTTCGTCACAAATTAGCGACGCACTATTCTTCATCGCTATTTTCATCGCAAATGAGAGACGATTTCTGTTTCATCATTATTTTCGTCGCAAATTAGCCACTAATTCTTTTTCATCGTTATTTTCGTCGGAAATTGGCGACGAATTACTTTTCATCACTATTTTCGTCGCAAATTAGCGACGAATTATTTGTCATCGCTATTTTCGTCGCAAATTAGCGACGAATTATTTTTTGTGGCTATTTTCGTCGCAAATTAGCGACGAATTAATTTTCGTGGCTATTTTCGTCGCAAATTAGCGACGAATTAATTTTCGTGGCTATTTTCGTCGCAAATTAGCGACGAATTATTTGTCGTGGCTATTTTCGTCGCAAATTAGCGACGACTTAATTTTCGTGGCTATTTTCGTCGCAAATTAGCGACGACTTAATTTTCGTGGCTATTTTCGTCGCAAATTAGCGACGAACTTGTTTTCATCGCTAATTTTCCGTGGCTAAAACCTTGTTTTTTTGTAGTGATATTGGTCAAATTAAAAGTTCAGACATCACATTGTATATTGGACCAAAGTTTAGGTACCATCTGTGTCCCTCAAATCCCCGCCTGAACATCTCACAAAATGCCCATGCTAGCTAAAAAAAAATCCTAATTATAAATCGCTCTATCAGATAAATAGTAATAAAACAAAATGTAAACAAAATTATCATGCCACACATTGTAGATTCTAATTTCAAGTAACCTTTTTTACCGTACAATAATTTAGTATATTTCCTAAAATAAATCAAATCGCACTGTATCTTTCCTCTATTATAATCATCTTTGTAGTTTCGGACAAAACTTGATTATAGAGGTGACGGGGATATTTTCGTTAAGTGCTCGGATATGGTCTATTTTTTACAGTTTATTCGCTTTCCTTAATTTTGTCCGGTCACTTTTGGAAATTAATTTCGTAAACCAATCTTTGGAAAAAGAAAAAGAAAAAAGAATCTTCTAGTAGACTATGATGAAAGCTTGGAGAAAGTGAAGAATCAGAGAACTCAAATGTTTGTGTTATGTTCGAAGTTGGCCAGTGTCAAGGATGCTTAAAAGAAGTTTAGCGTTGAGCACTTCCATCAACTCCCTCAGCAACTCCAATGTTTCCTCTTTCTTCTTCTTCTTCTCGCATCTTCCCGCACCGACATGCAACCGTCGCGCCACCACTGCCGCTGAGGACTCCGGCCGCCATTCGTCGAGTAATACTCGACATTGACTTTTGCCGAAATTGAGAGGCTAAATTAGTTTGGCAACGTATTATCGGATGTTGAGGGTTATTGAGTATTTAAAATAATCCGATTGCATTATGTTATCTCACTAGGTAATCCAATCTTAGAGTACCCGGCAACGTAGATGGTGCATTGTGCTTCAGAAAAGGAAATTGTCAACGATATTCACGAGGAACCTATTGTGCAAATAACGCCGTCCAAATCTTTCTTTAAAATTGATCTCTTACTCCTCTTTTGAAATAGAGCAGATTCGTCAAAGGCAACCTCTGTGCTGAAACATAAAACTGGGTGACTTTTCCTTAGAGTAATAGAGCTTGCGCAACTTCACTCCATTTGCATAGCCTAGGAATATGTATCTTCTTGCCCCCGGTTCTAGTGCGCAATGACTCATACGAGCATGTGTAGGGAAAAGCAAATAGTCTCAGCCCGGTAGAATTAGCAGGCTTACCTGACCATGTTTCCTCAAGAGCTTTCCAATCAATTATTGGTGATAGTGATGCAATCACTAACCAACAAGTAGTATTTACTGCTTTAGCCTAGAAATTTTCGTTTAATCCAACATTTGAGAGTAAAGAGCTCTCTCTCTCTCTCTCTAATAGAGGTGAGCGGTTCTCGGTCCGATCCGATTCCTCTCAAGAATCGGGAACCGGACTGGTGGTTCCGGTTCCTAATTTCGAAACCGGGAACCGGACCGATCGGTCCTATCCGATTCCCGGGCGGTCCAATGGAACCGGTAAATTGGAGCTAAAGTTGCACATATAGCTTGGACTATGAGTAATTTTTTAAAGCATATCCAATTACATCCTTTGTCTTGGATTTTTTTTTTTTGGGAGGAATTTTCTCCGTTTTGTTGATTACTCTATCTTTCCTTGCAAGATTTTCATCTGCGTTTTGGTGCTTGGTGCGTTCTGCTTTGCAAGATCAATGAGAATGATTTGTTCAAGTATGATTGGAGGACAGGGGAAGAAAGGCCAGAGAAACATTATTAGATTTAGGGTTACGTTTAATTGTTTTTAAAAAAAATTACAATTGACCAGTCCGGTCTGATCCCCCTGGAACTGGGAACAGGACCGCTCGGCCACCGGTTCCAATTTTAAGGATCGGGAAACGGACCACTGCCCTTTGAAGCCGGGAACCGGACCACCGGTTCGATCCGGTCCGAGCGGTTCCCGATTCGGTCGGTCTAACTTGCTCACCCCTACTCTCTAATATAATTCTGTTCATCAGTTCTGTAACTCCCTTTAGCTGTAGTGTGTCGGAAATAGTGTGGTGTTTCATGATGCCTTCCTCTATGCACAATTGACCAAGTTCATCAGAATACAATTCCAACCCTTTCTCAGTTCTTAGGCATATGATCTTTCTTCTTATCTTCTTTTCAATCATCACCTTCTATGACTTGAATCGACCAAGTACCTCACTCTTGTGCTTAGAAGACAAATCCAGACTTTCTTTAAAATGTTATCAATAAAGGACAACATATACCTATCACCTCTCTTGAACGGAACTTGAGAGGTCCCCATAAGTCTGAGTGTGAGGTCCATTGACTGCCGCACTGAACTTTACTTTCCTCCAACTACTCTTGTCGCAATGTTCACAAAAGTTCATCTTCTCAAATTGGTGACCTCTTAGTAGACACCTCTGACTTAGAATAATCATCTCCTCTCATGTGCCATAACTGTGTCGTGTCCTGACTTGAGGATATACAATTGGCAGTCTACCTTCCCCTGCATCATAATAAGCACACCTCGAGATACCTTCAAAACTCGACCTTCAACGAAGATTTGATCCAAACCCGTCAAGAGCACTTGGCGAGATAAGGTTCTTTCTTAATTCTGGTACATGCCATACGTTGGTCGACATTCTCACCACTCTATCATGCATCTTCAGCATCTTAACACTCTTCGTGTATTGATAGGTAGTAAAGAAATCATCATGAGGAGTCACAGGATATGACCATCTAGAGTTAAGCACTCAATCATCACCTGATGAACTCATGGTGACTGTAACATATTATCGACATTTTTGGAATTGTTATCTGTTGTGATTAGCATTGCCTACAGACTCCATCTTAATTTATTTATCCTTGCACCTTGGACAATCTCTCATGAAGTGTCCTCGCTCATTGTAACAATAACATCGACGAAACATAGGACCTTGATTTACAACGGTTCTTCAATCTACAATGTCTAGACTCTTTGCAATCGCCTCTACCTCGAATAAAAAAACCTTATGCCATATCTTGTGCTAAGTTATCTTCTCGTAACTTCTGTTGCCACTCTTTAGAAAAAAAAAACCGGCAAATTTTACCTCTTCAAAGGTAATCGTAGTGCGCATCTATAGCAGCGAATCAGTGAAGTGCTCAAAAGAATAATGTAGAGATGCCAACAACATCATGCATTGTTTCTCATCGAGCAAGGCCTCATTGAGGTTCTCATCAAATCCACAATGAGTTTGTTAAATCTATCTAAATGGGCTCCAACGGATGCACCTTAAACCATCCGGAATTGAAACATCCTTTTCAGCAACACAAGCGATTGTTCAAACCCTTCATTGGATAAAGTGATCGAAGTTTTGCCCACATCGCTCCAAAATTCTTTTCTTCGGTCATTTCAGTCAATACCTTATTTAATAGATTCAACATGATTATGCTTTTCGCCTTCTCCATCAACTCTACTTTATTGGCTCCTTTCATCATTTTTGGCAATTTATTTTTGCCATCCAATGCGTTCGCCAAGCCTAAAGTTGTTAACAACATAATTTTTAGACAGTGATCAGATTAGCAAAAGCCCCAAATCAACTCTAGAAATCATAACCTTAGCTCTGACATCAATTGTTGTGAAGATAATGCCGTCCAGATATATAATATTCATATCCAATATAGGAAATTTCTTTTAGGAAACCTATTCAAACTAGAAAATCTATTCAAACTCGACTCATGATCTCAATAGAACCAAACGTGCACACAATCTCAGTACTACCGTATAAAATACAAAAGAACAGAAACGTACAGTACCAAAATTGTTCACGCCGGCTCAGAAATATCAGTTTTCACGAGCCATGTTAGATACATGACTATTCTTTCTGCATTTTGATTAGAGGACTAAATGAATATGACCCCTGCTCAGATCATAACAAAAGTAGGTCACACTCCACGGCCTGATGCCAGTTTTGATATTTTGAACGTCTACTGTATTCGGCTTGCGTGGAACTGCTTCGATTGATCTAGAGATACCCCTTTTCCTTGCAGCATTGGATGGCCCCGTCGAACATGTCCTCGATCCCGTACTTATACTCGAAACCAGCATCCAACAGCTTCCTGGACGAAAGGCCGGCGAACCTACGGCCTTTCACTTCCTTCAAGGGCCTGCAATGAATTCGAAAACTTCGCTCTCAGTCCCAGAACAGCAACAGTGCATCTGTTAGATGATGAAATGGGATATGACAAGACTTACTCTGGTGAGGGTATCTGAAACTCCGGGTATCTTTCGGAGAGAAACTTGGACATCTCTTCGATGGACATCGTGGCCGCGGAACATATGTACCGCCCCTTGGCGTCGGGGTGCTCGAAGAGGAAGATGTGTGCTCTCACCACATCGTCAACATGCACGAGAGATACTCTGAGAAGAAATGAGTACTCATTCTCGTTCCCTGTTAATTTCGAGCCCTCGTCAAATTGAAATTCTAGATTGTTTGTATCATCAAAATGAAGATAAACATATGAATGAACAGATTATACTCTTGTCCTCCTCTGTCATATACTTGACATTGAACAGACAAACGTTGTGAAATTATGGAATTTATGTATCATTTTGTTGACCACAACAATCAAATTGGTGATGAGTTTGACTATAGTAAGGAAGGTGTATCACAAAAAGTAATTGTAAGATCTGTAGATCATTGGATTAACACTTTATGAACCTCTATTTATGTGAGTCTCTCGATGGATCTCACGTGATCAATGATTCAGAAAGACTTGGCTTACACGATTTATATGGATCGTGTGATATTTTCTCGTGTATCACATACCTAATACCAAAGCTAGCGAAGTCCGGACAGATGCGGCAAACTTGGGACAAATGAAGGGTCCGTGGATGCATGCAGGAGCCACTGTCACCACTTCCAGTCCGTGCCTCTCTCCGAACTTGAAAACTGCCTTCTCAGTCAAGGTCTTCGAGATTGCGTATGAAGCTCCGAGCGCTGCGATTTCTCTGATGGAGTCAACATCGCTCCAGGAGTCCTCATCCAATATATCGGCGCTGGAGTTGTTGAGTTGAACAGCGGACCCACTCGAGGTGTACACGACCCGCTTCACTGTCTTGGAGTTCAGGCAGGCCCTCAGGATGCCCAGCGCTCCGTCGATGGATCTCTTGGTGACAACTGGCTCCTGCTCTCTGTCCTCAAAGTCCACCGGGGTGGCGACGTGGAAGACTCCTACACAGCCTTCGATGGCCAGGCCGAAACTCTGGGGGTCGCCGAGGTCGGCGGCGAAGATTCGGAGCCTTTCTGATGCTCCTGGTAGATTTGTCAAGAAGCTGATGTATCTGCTGCCATCTGATCGGAACGAATCTGTCAATTGTGTTTTGAATAAAAGCTCAAACATTTAATTGGACATCAATGTCTCATTCATGAACTACTCTGAATTACACCATATGCCTTAACAATATGGACCGCAAGAAAAGCTGTATCAAGGGAGAGTCAGTTAACTTATATTTAGAGCAAGAGCATGAGATTATAGTTTATCCACCTCGGCATATGGTAAATGTGCACATAAATTATATAAGAGAAATCAGATCAATTATTAACCGAGTCTATTGCCATTGTTTAATTCATCTTATGCTTCTCATGCTTGAAAAGGCAGCAAAAAGGTTTCCTTGTCTTATAGTTTTATGTCTAATGACAATTCCGATCAGAATCGATCCTCAGACGCCTGAATTTGGTCGGCGAAGGGTCGACGAAAGACCGGCGAGAGGTCGGTGAGGTTGTGCCACCCAGGCGGCCTGCGGCTTGCCGGCGGCTTGAGCCCTTCGCCGAAGCTAGCGAAGAGTTTGATTTTTATCAATAAAAAAAAGAAAAATTGCAGCCAAAGCCATTTGATTTTTTTTTTTAAGTTTACCCAAAGTTGCTTTTCAAATGTATGTTTTACCAAATGTCATTTGCATTTTCCCAAAATCTCTTAGGCTAAAAGGCCTTTGCATTTCCCCATGGCTCGTTTCCAAAGCCGAACGAAACACAGCATTTAATCTTACGAAATGGACATGTATCCTCGATCAAGAAAGCTAACCCTAGTACAGCACAAAAACATTAATGTAAAACTACACTTGATCACAACTTGTGGCAAGAATGAATCTCCCATGTTCAATGAGGAAACAAGGGAAAAGACTTACACAGGTCGGGTATGACAGTGGTCCGGACCGAATAACCGTGTTCAAGGAGCCTCATGATCATCCATGAAGCTACGAAGCCATCGCCACCGGTTACGCACACCGCGCCTTTACTGCTCTCCATCGATCTCTCTCTCTCTCTCTTTCTGCAGAACTGGTTTGTGATGGAAATGATGCTTCTGTATACTATAAGAGAGAGGTGGCTGTGGAACCTGTACGCATATAATAGTCGTTGTCGACAGCCAGGGAAGGGAGAAAAGAATAGATAAACGGGTCGTGCATGGTGGGTCTTCTTTTATTGATTTAAGCTTCTTGTTTTCACCCATCACCAATGGCGTCCACGTGCTGATACATCGTGCCTCGTGCGATCTTGAAACTTTGGAAAATAATTTTCATAATGCATGCATCCCGACATTTTGCACCCACGTGAATCTGCATCCTCACTTTCAATAACGATTTGCGTCATAAGTTCTTGTCCTAAGACTAGAGTTGGCAAAATGGGTATAGAATCCATATTTGACCCATATTTGATGGTGATGGGTCATAAATGAATTCCTTAAGTTTTAAAAGTGGGTTATAAATGGGTTACTTATAAACTTAATGGGTCCTAAATTGATTTTAAATAGGTTAGCTAAGAAAACCATAAAAAAATTTAGCAATATATATCTTTAAAAATGTATAAGAAACAATTTTTTCTAAACAGGATTTTAATATTGAAGTATTTTAACAATATAGATCGGGTCGGGTATGGGTCACTAGATTTGTATAGCATGAAAATGAATCAAAACGGGTTAAATGGGTCAATATGGGTCGGACCAAACCCAACTCGACTCACCCGTTTGACATCTCTACCTAAGACTTCGAATTTCATCTGTCGTCCATTACTTCTGTCATTTCCTTTTTCCAAAATGTCACGCAAGACAGGCCAGAAGCTTGAACAAATGCGAAGAAACGAGTGAGAATGAATTGTGGAAAATGGAACTCACAGATAGAATCTGTGGTTCGACCGGGCGTACCTACTCTACGGGAGAGAGATGGACGAGATGTTCGATTAAAGTAAAGATTACAATCGCTCGAAACACGCTGCTCTCGAGTGTTTGTCGGTGTCAGGATAATCTCACAACTTCTAATGAAAAAGATGCGTAGTGTTTACTTCCCGCAACCTCACTCTTTGACGTTCCTGAGATCTCTCTTGGGCTTTGTTCTGTTTGATATAAGCAGTCCTTCCCCGTCGATTGACGTAGCTTTATAAGTACATGCCTATGTGCTATAGCACCAGAAAAGCTAATTCAAACGAGTTGGGCGCCTTCAGATGTACCCATCTTCTTTGCATCTCCAAATTGAACATGGCCTCAAGTCCGTGCTCGAACTCGAAACTAGGGTGATCAGTTCCCGTGGATCAGTTTCCACCCTAGAATCGGGAACCGAATCTGATAGGACCATTTCACAATTTGTGGTATTGAGAACCGTCCCCGTCCACTCGAGAACCAGACTAGACCGAATCAACCGGTCCCAATACAATTCTCAGGTTGTCCCGAGATCCGGCAGGGCTTTTTTTATTTCTTTGAAGCTATAATTATTTTTAAATTAGAGTATGCTAGTTCTTTTTGTAGACAATCAGATTTCTTATGTTGGAATTCGATAATCTAAGACTTGTCTTTTTGCTAAGTATAAATGGATTTCCTACTTAATGTGAAAACTTAACATGAGTTCCTCATCCCGTCGTGAAAAAAAAAAACAAAGGATTAGTTTTTTTTGGAGTTTTGATATTCGTGTTAAATATATCGAAGTCTAAAAAAGAGAGAATAGGTAAAATTTTCACTTATCGAATAATAAAATAATTTTTTAACAGGAAGAGATAAAGAAGCCATTGTGATTGCCGAAAATACTAGGCCCGCTACAGGCACAAATGCTAAGTTATTCAGAGTTATCATAGAAGGGTACCTCGATTTAATATTGATACCTATTATTGTTAGAAGGGAAATGCTTTCCTGACAGTATTGTCAGGGACGATATAATCTCAACCGTAAATCCACATACCATCACCGAGTGTTTTGCATAAAGCACTCATTGATTGAGAGATCGTGTGCTCAGAAACAACTGACAGTACTATCACTTCAGGTTAGCAGCTTCCTTATAGTTGAATAATTAAATAAATGAGATTTATTCTTCTTTATCTTATTTCGATTTCGCGCTAAAACAGATCATTACACCGATGGCGAAAATGGTAAATTTTTTTGTTTTCATGAAAAGTACTGACACCGGGAGAGAGTGTAGAGAGATATGAGGTAACACAAGTGACAATTTAAAAAGGATAGGATACTTGCCGCCGGTAGGAATCCATCTAAGGGATAAGAGTAAAATAAGAACAACTCCTTGTTCTCAAGCCAGAGGCAATAGGTTATCAAATAATCAAGTCCGCCTTTACATTCATCCTAGTATGCTTATATAGACGAGTATGGAACAACCCTCCAAGCATAGGTGACTCTTCATAAGAAAGAGACTAAGACATAGTAACTTGAAAAGTAATGAAGTTCTAGAAACTAGAAAATGACATTAGATACTTAGAGACTCGAACTTGGATTCTCTGAGAACTTAAATGATATTTACTAGACTTTGAAAAAAACATGAAAGATAAGATAGTTGGTTGAAGATCTTCATTCTTTGAATATTCCCAAGTTGCCGCATTAATGACCTTCAATGAATGTGAACTTTCCTCAATCACAAAGTGACCGACTACCGATAGATGCTCGTGAATTTGGTAACGACGAGGATCGTTGGTTACGAAGAAGTTGGTAGCTCCATTATCGGCATCTTCTAGGAATGCTCCGGCATCAGATGCTTCTGTTGCGTGTAAACTCGTCTCTGAGTTTCCCTTGTCTTCATCATCATGGTAAGGTGAAAGATCGGCTACATTGAACGTTGCCGAAACAGCGTAGTCCCCTGGAAGCTCAATCTTGTAGGCATTATTACCAATTCGTTGTAGCACTTTGAAAGGTCCGTCAACCCTAGGCTTCAGTTTTCCGTGACGACCCCGAGGAAATCTTTCCTTCCTAAGATGAAGCCAAACCAATTCTCCTTCTTTAAAAGTTGCAAGCTTTCGATGCTTGTTTGCTCTTTCTTGGTACTTTGCATTGTGCTTGATAATTCTTTCTCGATCCTGCTCATGAAGCTTCTTTAGATAGTCGACATGTTCCTCAGCACTTTCGCTAAAACGTTGAGTGATGGGGAGAGGAGCTAAGTCCAAAGGACTAATAGGATTGTTCCCATACATAACCTCAAAAGGACTTTTTCCGGTTGTTTGGCTAGAAGATTGGTTGTAAGCAAATTCGGCTTGGGCCAAAGTGAGATCCCATTGACACAAATTACTTCCAATTAAGCTCCTTAAAAGATTTCCCAAACTTCGATTGACAACTTCGGTTTGTCCATCGGTTTGAGGATGATGGGAAGAGCTAAATTGAAGTGTTGTGCCCAACTTCTTCCAAAGTGTGGGAAAAAAATGACTGATAAATTTGGAGTCTCGATCAGATGTCATCGTTTTTGGAATGCCATGAAGTTTCACGATCTCTTGAAAGTAGAGATTTGCCACATGAGTGTTAGGGAAAATCCCCCATGATGTTTTGAAGATGACAAAATAATCAAAGGCTACTAATGTGTTTATTGGTTGAGTAGAACCAGGTGAAAGAATCACAAGCCATTATGCAGATGGTGTATTAACAGAATATTTGAAGGTTATGAGTTATCTATCAATGGTGACCAAGGCATTGGGCGTAGAGGTGTCTACAAGCTTAAGGTACCTAAGTAGAGGTGAACAAGCCTAGAACGGGAAGTTTGGTAAAGCTTGGAAGGACCTTGGATAGGTGAACAGTGAGGTAGAACCACAATTGCCAATATGCTTGGAGGAACCAGAAGATGGAGCTCAAGTTACTGCATCTGAATTATGCATCTGAAGTTCTGGATATTGCATCTGAGAAGAAAAGTTTATATTGACCTTAGTTGGATGTTCAGACTCAAGGAGTAGTCGTCGCGTATGTGCTTCTGAGAAAGTTGAAGTCTTGTATTCAGAAGGAGGTTCGTGAAGACTTCAGAAGGAGGTTCGTGTTGCCTCTGAAGACTTCAGAAGGAGGTTCGTGTTGCCTCTGAAGACTTCAGATGGAGGTTCGTGTTGCCTCTGAAGACTTAATCTCGTGAAGACTTATATGCGAGCATCAACAAGGTTTCTATCAACATCAAACTCAGTGTATCTCTGTTCAGAAGCTGTGACTTATTCAGAAGCAGTGATTCAGAAACTGTGACTTATTCAGAAGCAGCGATATATTCAGATTCAAGAGACTGCTTCTGAAGTCTGGTTCTGAAGACTGTTCAGAAGCTGCGAGATATATTAATTCCAGATTCTGAAGACCCACGCCTGACATATGTTGCTGAGGTATTTATGGAAGTTTGTAATCTTTGATTGACAGGATTTTTCTATAACATGATTGATAGAATATCCTTGATTGGAAATTACCTTCCATGGGACAAGAAAGCTTCCATATTTGAACAACTCCACTTATGGAAATCGAAGATTGAGTTGTATGGGCGACTGAATCTGAGGGGTTCAGATTCAACACCAACGGTCACCAAATCTCCCTAGATACAGTCTCGTTCAATCAAGATTGATGGCGTCCAATCAGCGATTGAAGAGCGATCCTTTGAAGACCTGTCCAACGGCTAGTTTGGGGGTGAAGGAGTATAAAAGGAGATCCATGGTGCTACTACGGTGTGAGATAAGAATCATCAATTCCAAAGTGCTAGAGTTATTCAGATTCATACTTGTCTCCATGAGCTTAACGTTATAATCTTTGAGAGGCTTTGTAAGAGTGATTGAGAGAGGATAGTGTGATCTATCAAAGAGAGTATCATCACTTGTTGTAAACCTCCATTGATTCATCTAGTGGAATCCAGCCTATCGGCTGTCAGCGTGGGAGAGTGGACGTAGGCTTGATCTAAGCCGAACCACTATAATCGTCGTGTGCAATATTCTCTATCTCTAAACTCTTATCATTGTGTTTGATAGAATATTGCATGCTGGTGTTTATATTCAGAATTTGCATACTCATGTTCAGAATCATAAACTGCACATATTCAGATTCAGATTCTATTTTAACTTGATTCTTTTAATTCCGCATTTTCTAGTCAAAATTATTTTTTAAATCACCTATTCACCCCCTCTAGGTGATATTGCTAGATCCAACAATGAGTAGCATCCAAAGTCTTATTACATGGTACAAAGTGTGCCATTTTCAAGAACCGATCAACAACCACCATAATTGAATCTTTACCCCGTTGACTTCGAGGTAAACCAAGCACAAAATCAAGACTCACATCTTCCCAAGGAGTTGTCGGTATTGGTAATGGAGTGTACAAGCCAGTATTTTGAACATGGATTTTGGCAATGTGACAAGTCCGACACCGCTCCACATGCCTCATGACATCCTTCTCCATTCGAGGCCAATAAAATTTTTCTTTGACAAGAGAGAGTGTCTTGTCTCTTCCAAAGTGACTGGCTAGCCCTCCACCATGGGCTTCATTAATAATGGCTTCCCTTAGAGAACTCCTTGGTATGCACAAGCAATTATTCTTGAAAAGAAATCTATCTTGCAATAAGAATTGCTGAGTTGGACCCTTGGAGCAATCTTTCCAAATATCCCCAAAATCTGGATCATCTTCATAAAGCTCCTTGATCATATCAAAACCTAAGACCTTCACTTACATTGTAGACAGCAAGGAATACCTACGGCTTTATGCATCAGCCACGTGATTTAAAGCTCCAGCTTTATTTTTTTATAACAAAAGTGAAAGCTTGAAGAAACTCTGCCCACTGCATGCCGATTGTTGAGCTTATGTTGAGTATTAATGTACTTCAAAGCTTCATGATCCGAATAGAAAAAAAACTCCTTGAACAATAGATAATGTTGCCAATGATCCCAAGCACGAACAATAACATAGAATTCCTTATCATAAGTAGAGTAATTCTTGCTGGAATTATTCAACTTCTCACTAAAGAATGCAATCGGCTTTCCTTCTTGGCTAAGGACCGCACCGATTCCCACGTTAGAAGCATCACAATCAACTTTGAAGACTTTATTAAAATTTAGAAGTATGAGAATAGGAGCCTCAATTACCTTCTTTTTAAGGAGTTTTGTTGCGCCTTTTTAGTCCACTTGAAATTTCCCCCTTCAAGCATTCCGTGATAGGAGAAATAATGGTGCTGAAATGCTTGACAAATCGACAATAGAATGATGCCAAGCCATGGAAACTCCGGATATTGTGTATAGAGGTTGGTGTCGGCCAGCTCATGATCGCCTCCACCTTGCTAGGATCCGTCTTGATGCCTTCTTCGGAGACAACATAGCCTATAAAGACAAGGCTATTTGTAAAGAAGTGACACTTCTTTAAGTTGGCATATAACTTTTGCCCCCCAAGAACCTTAAAAACTTGCCGAAGATGCTCCAAGTGCTATTTTGAGTGGTACTATACACAAGAATGTCATCAAAATAGACAACAACGAAACTGCCAATAAATGGTTTGAAGGCGCATAAAAGTACTAGGAGCATTAGAGAGGCCGAAAGGCATAATCATCCATTCATAGAGGTCATCTCTAGTTTTGAAGATAGTTTTCCACTCATCTCTGGCTCTCATCCAAATTTGATGATATCTACTTTGAAGATCAATCTTGGAAAAGATAGTAGCGCCATGGAGTTGGTCAAGAAGATCTTCAAGTCGAGGGATGGGAAATCGATACTTGATGGTGATGTTGTTTACTGCTCTACTATCGATGCACATACGCCACGATCCATCCTTCTTCGGTACAAGAAGAGCAAGGATAACACATGGACTCATGCTTTCTCTCACCATTCCTTTAGACATGAGTTCATTCACTTGCCATTGTAACTCTTCATGCTCTTTAGGACTCATTCGATAGGCTGCCTTGTTCGAAATGACGGCTCCCAAAACAAAGTTGATGCAATGCTGAATATCTCGTATGGGTGGAAGACATGGAGGAATCTCTTCTGGAACAACATCTTTAAACTCATGGAGAAAAGATTCCACTTGAGAAGGGACAACATATTGTTCTTCATTCTCTTCCAACACCACAAGTTCATATGCCTCCATGGATTCTTCCAAGGCCTTGTCAACTTCAGATTTAGAGAGTAGATTATTTTCCTCCCCATTAGATGGTTTAGGAGTACTCCCTATTTTGGACGGACCCAAGATGATCTTGGTTCCATCTTTCTTGAAAGCGTATGTATTTTTAAACCCATAATGCTTAGTATTTCTATCAAATTGCCAAGGCCTCCCAAGAAGCAAATGGCAAGCATCCATGGGAATAACTGTTCTCTCTAGCAATATCACCTAAGGGGGGGAGGGTGAATAGGTGATTCTGAACAATTCAAAATCTAATTGCGAAATTTAAACGAATTCAAAATATGAACAGAATACATTTAGTAGCAGGACGTGCAGAATTCTAAATACAAGAAAGAGAGTTTAGAATAAGAGAGAATTGCACGCCAGGTTTATAGTGGTTCGGCTTTAGCAAGCCTAAGTCCACTCTTCCACGATGACAGTCGATTGACTAAATTCCACTATATTAATCGTTGAAAGGTTACAAGAGAAGTCACACTTAATTACTCTTACAAAAAACCCTTTCAAAGATAAAATTTTGAGCACTTGAGAACAAGAGAATGTGAATCTGAACAACTCAGCACTTTGAAATTGTTGATTCTGATCTCTCTCGACAAGAGTCACCATTGATCTCCTTTATACTCCTTCGACCTTGAACTAGCCATTACCAATGTCCTTCAAAGGATCACTCCTCAATCGCTGATTGGACGCCATCAATCTTGATTGAATGAGTCCGTATATGGGAAGGTTTAGTAGCTGTTGGAGAAGAGTCTGAACCCTTCAGATTCAGTCGCCCATACAACTAAATCCTTAGTTTCCATAAGTAGAGCTTATCCAAATATCCAAGATATCTTGTTCATAGAAGGAAATATCTAATCAGAGGACATTCTCCTGATTTGATTGAAAAATAATCCTGTCAATCAAATCTTATAGACTTTCATAAAAAACGCAGCCAAACCGAAAACCTACAAAACGTGGGTCTTTAGAATCTAAACATAATTCAGAAATAGTCTTCAAAAGTAAAAAAAAGCTCTCTGAATTTGAACAGATTAGAATAATGATTCTGAGCTTCAGTAAAGTCATTGCTGACGTGTCACATAGGTCTTCTCGAGATTTAGTCTTCAGAGGCAATATCTTCCTCCGTCTGAATAAGAGGCTTCAAATATAAAAGAAGCAAATACGTGATAACTACACCTTGAGTTTGAATGCCAGATTTGGAACAATACAAGCTTCTATTCACGTGTTCATTCCTGCAATAAAAGTTTATTGGCATTAACCAGATTCTTTCTAAAGAGGGATAATTTTGTCAGAATCAAAATATTCAGAAGGAATGTTTTCTCAACAATCTCCCCCTTTTTGATGATGACAAAACTTCCTCAATAAAAATAGATTGTGAAAAGATATTTGTATAGATGTTAAGTTCAGAAAAGATTTCACAAACATATATGCCATGTGAATCTTTTTCAGAAGATGTGCATCTGAAAAGTATGTCCATGAAATATATGCACTTAAAGAGTGGAAGAATATCACGGTATGTCTTAATAGCATGATACTTCATTTCGGCATAAATATTTTCTTCCATGATAAAGATGAGTTTCTTCCACGAGATAACTTGCGTTGTTCATTTGCATGTGATTTCTTATATCTGTAATCCTGCAATTAAAATGAAGTAACTTCTCCCCATTTTTGTCATCAGCAATTAGAATAAAATGATAGCAAACCAGACAAATTTTATTTAACCAGCAACGCCGTCAGGCCGTAATAAGGCCGTGACAGAATAAGTCCATAGAAGTAAGTCAATCATCCACTGGGAACATCCACTGACAAATATCCGACAGAAACAAAGTAAGTCAAACACAAGCGATTTTGAAAACATTTTCAAAAAGACGGTGGTGGAGTTTGTTTTGTTGAGGAGGAGGGAACATCAACTGGCTCTTTGTCACCCTCCTGAGCATCTCCTTCAGGCCTGCTTTGATTTGCTCCGCTCGATCCAGCAACAAGAGTGGCGAAATCCTTAAGAGCATCCAAATTGCTTAGTCTCTTTCCTATGAAGAGTCACCCATGATTGGAGGGTTATAATAAAGTCCTAGGAAAGTAATAAATTATTGCCTAGGAACAAAGATGATAGGAACAATACTTCTTTCATTACCCGTGGGGAACGTTCTACTACAAGGTGATGCCTTTCGATCTGAAGAATGCTGGAGCGATGAACCAGAGAGCCATGGTTGCCTTGTTTCATGATATGAAGCACAAGGAAATTGAAGTGTATGTGGATGATATGATCGCGAAGTTGAGACTTGGTGAGGACCATATTCGGGGCGAGATCTTGAAAGTTGCTAGGTTTTATGGTCAGCAACAGGGGCATCGAAATTGACCAGTCAAAGGTTAAAGCCATATGTGAATTGTGATCCCCTACCACTATGAAAGAAGTTCGCAGTCTGTTAGGGAGATTGTATTATGTAGCGAGGTTCATATCCCAGTTATTGGAAATAGCAAAGCCATTCTTCAAGCTTCTCAAGAAAAATGCGAAGATCGAATGTGATGTTGAATACCAAGCTGCCTTTGAGAAGATTCAGCATTATCTTACTCATTTCCCTGTTTTAGTTCCTCCGGTTCCCAGCGTCCCCCTGATTCTTTATCTCACCATCCATAAGGAATCATTGGTAGCGATGGGAGTTTTGCTCACAACGCTCCAAAATCCTTTTCTTCGGCCATTTCAATACATACCTTATTTAATATATTCAACATGATTATGCTTTTCGTCTTCTCCATCTACTCTACTTTATTGTGCTCTTTCACCGTATCTGGCATTTTATTTTTGCCAACCAACTCGTTCGCCGACCATAAGGTTGTTACCATGGTAGATATCTTAATTATTCACGGCCCCAAAGTTGTTCCTCCCGTCAAACTACTTAATTTCTACTTTCGCTTCGGACAACAACAGAGTTTTCATATAGTGATCAGACAAGCAAAAGTCCCAAATCAACTCTAGAGACTTTAACTTTAGCTCTGATACCAATTGTTGTGAAGATAACGCCGTCCAGATATATAATATTCATATCCAAAATAGAAAATTTCTTTTAGAAAACCTATTCAAATTAGAAAATCTACTCAAACTCGAGTCATGATCTCAACAGAACCAAACGTGCACATAATCTCAGTACTACCATATGAAATACAAAAGAAATAGAAACATACGACACCAAAATTATTCCCGGCCAGCTCGGAAATATCAGTTTTCACGAGCCATGATACACGATATGATTTGTCTCGACATGTTTCTCTATTCTTTCTGCATTTTGATTAGAGGACTACCTGAATATGACCCCTGCTCAGATCATAACAAAAATAGGTCACACTCTACTGTATTTGGCCTGCATGGAACTGCTTCGATTGATCTAGAGATACCCCTTTTCCTTGCAGCATTGGATGGCTCCGTCGAACATGTCCTTGATCCCGTACTTATACTCAAAACTAGCATCCAACAGCTTCCTCGACGAAAGGCCAGCGAACCTACGGCCTTTCACTTCCTTCAAGGACCTACAAAGAATTAAAAAACTTTGCTCTCAGTCCAAGAACAGCAACAGTAAATCTGTTAGATCATGAAATGGGACATAACAGGACTTACTCTGGTGAGGGTATCTGAAATTCCGGGTATCTTTCGGAGAGAAACTTGGACATCTCTTCGATGGTCATCGTGGCCGCAGAACATATGTACCGTCCCTTGGCGTTGGGGTGCTCGAAGAGGAAGATGTGTGCTCTCGCCACGTCATCCACATGCACGAGAGATGTGTTGAGAAGAAAAAAGTACTCATTACCCCAGTCAAATTAAGATTTTAGAATGTTTGTATTATCGAAATGAAGATAAACTTATGAATAAACAGATTATAGTCTTCTCCTCCTTTGTCATATACTTGACGTTGAACAGAGAAACGTTGTCAAATAATGGAATTTATGTATCATTTTGTTGACCAAAACAATCAAATTGGTGATGAGTTTGACTATAGTATGGAAGGTGTATCACAAAAAGTTATAGTAAGATCTATAAATCATTCTATTAATACTTTGTGAACCACTATTTATGTGAGTCTCTGTGTTGATCATGTGAGATCCATGGTCTAGATAGACTTGGCTTACATGATTTATATGAATCATATGATATTCACTCGTGTATCACATACCTAATACCAAAGCCAGCGAAGTCCGGACGGATGCGGCGAACTTGGGACAAATGAAGGGTCCGTGGACGAATGCGGGAGCCACTGTCACCACTTCCAGTCCGTGCCTCTCTCCGAACTCCAAAACTGCCTTCTCAGTCAACGTCTTCGAGATTGCGTAAGGAGCTCCGAACTCCGTGCTTTTTCTGAGGGAGTCAACATCGCTCCAGGAGTCCTCATCCAGTATATCATCGGCGCTGGAGTTGTTGACTTGAACGGCGGACGCACTCGAAGTGTACACGACCCGCTTCACGGTCTTGGAGTTCAGGCAGGCCCTCAGGATGCCTAACGCTCCGTTGATGGATATTGCAGTGACGACTGGCTCTGGCTCTCTGCCCTCGAAGTCCACTACAGTGGCGATGTGGAAGACTCCAACACAACCTTTGATGGCTGGGCCAAAACTCTCGGGATCGCCAAGGTCAGCTGTGAAGATTCGGAGCCTTTCTGATGCACCCGGTAAATTTTTCAAGAAGTTGCTGTCCTCGCTGCCATCTGATCGGAACAAAGGTGTCAATTGTCTTGTGAATAAAAGCTCAAACATTTAATGTAGAGCAGGACAAGAGATTCTATTTTAGCCACCTTGACATATGGTGAATGTACACATAAATCATATAAGAGAAATCAGATCAATGATTAAGTGAGTGTATTGCCATTATTTAATTCATCTTATGCTTCTCATGCTTGAAAAGGCATAAAAAAAAGGAGTTCCTTTTCTTATAGTTTCATGTGTAATGACAATTCCGATCAGAATCGATCCTCAGACGCCCGAATCGGACAGAATATGTAAAGATTTCTCCATTGGTCAACACCCCAACTACCTGCATTTAGTGCTCCACACACTCAGACCATTTGAAACACTCGCATAGTCAAATACACTTGGGGTGCGTTTGGTTCAGTATTTTGAAAGCTCCTGACGAGAAATTGAGGTGTTTGACAACCATTCCCAAGAAGCTTTAGGCCAAAAGCTAGTCTTGGGAAGACTGAAAGTCCAAGGCAGGTCTGTATCTGACTTGGGCTTTCACCATTTGCGGAATGCTAAAACTAGGTTTAATAAAAAAAAATTCTTCCAAAACTAGCCTCACCAATTTTTTTAGTTTACCGGTTTTGCCCCTCGTTGTTAATGTTCATCTTCTTTGGCCGAGGGCGTTCGGCGAGGGCCGACGAGGCCGGTTCTGGTCGGTGAAAGGCTGATGAAAGACCGACGAGGTCGCGCGACCCTCGCCGGCGCCAAATCTGGCTTGCCGGAGGCCTAAGCCCTTCGCGGGAGCTAGCGAAGGGTTTGAACATTTTAATAAAAAGGAAAAAAAAGAAAAATTGCAGCCAAAGCTTTTTGCAAAATTTCTTTTAACAAACATTACTTAATCCAAAATTGCTTTTCAATGGATTTTTTTACCAATGGCCATTGCATTTTCTCAAAATCCCTTAGGCTAAAGGCCTTTGAATTTTTCGAAGGCCAATTTCTAAAGCTGAACCAAATGCATCCTTAATCTTACGAAATGAACATGTATCCTTGATCAAGAATGCTAACCCTAGTATGGGCTATAAAAGTGCATGCACAAACAGATCAGAGCATGTTGGACTGTCTCCAACGTGCACAGCACAAAACACCAATCTAAGACTACACTTAATCAGCAACTTATGGCAAAAACGAATCTCCATGTTCAGGCAGGAAAGAAGGGAAAGCCTTACACAGGTCGGGTATGACAGTGGTCCGGACCGAGTAACCGTGTTCAAGGAGCCTCATGATCGTCCATGAAGCTATGAAGCCATCACCACCGGTTACGCACACCGCGCCTTTATCGCTCTCCATCACTCTCTCTCTCTCTCTTTCTGCAGAACTGGTTTGTGATGGAAATGATGCTTCTGTATACTATTAGAGAGAGGTGGCTGTGCAACCTGTATGGATTTAATAACTGTTCTCGACAGCCAGGGAAGGGAGAAAAGAATAGATAAACGGATCGTGCATCGTGGGTCTTCTTTTATTGATTTAAGCTTCTTCTTGTCTTGCCCATTAGCCATTACCAATACAATGGCGTCCATGTGCTGATACATCGTACCTCGTGCGCGGTCTCAAAATATTGGAAAATGATTTTTATGATCCATGCAAACAGATATTTTACACCCACGTGAATTTCATCCTCACGCAACCTCCCAACCCCTCCCCCCCCCCCCAAAAAAAAAAACTAGCCGCCAGCCTCCATTTCTCCCCCTCTCAGCCTCCCTTCTTCCATCTCTATGGATCAGAGGGTTTGAGCTAGATCTCTCCCTCCGCTCTTCGTTAACTGATTTAATTTTCCGTTCCTTTTTTCTTGCTTTCTTCCCCGTTAGTGAATTTCTTTCTCCCGTTTTAGGGAGTTTTCTTAGTGTATGTTTTCGGAATTTCGCTTCCCTCAGATTTCGTTAGCGTAGAAGTACAGTTTCAAAAGAAATCGGAGGAGTTTCGTGAAGGTTTTACTCTGACTATCAAATCTGTGATCGTTCAACCTTTTTATTCTACATGGCGATAGTGTTGGGGTCACCGAACAAACACCATCGAAAGGCAAAGACATAGCAAAGACGAACATCTTGATATGTGCTCCATACAAAATACGGATTCGGTGATCGGCCGCCGAGTTTGGTTTGAAGAAGTGATAGATTTTCTTTTGGAGTGTCTGATCCTTATGTTCGTTACGATGATTTATCTTGTTATCTGCAGCTTATTTTGTTTTAAAGTTGTAGCAGTGTTGTTTTATTATTTTATTATTTTTTTATTTTTTGCAAATACGAATGAAATGTTATATATATATATATATATGCTCATTTTAGTGACGATTTACGTCATTGTTGCGACCTAAACAAAAATTGATGCATTACGCATCAGAAATTGTCAACAATAGCGACCAAGAACGAGACGTGATATATGGCGTTCGATGCAATCAGTGCACATATTCTCAGTACTACAACATAAAATACAAAAAGAACAGAAGCATACGGTACCAAGATTATTCATGCGGTTTAATACCTCGCGCATAGCCCTCTGAAGAATCAGTTTTCACGAGCAGTGCTAGATACAAGCTCTGCGTTTTCTCGACATGTTTCTCTGTAGTTTTTCTGCATTTTTCTTAGAAATTTTTCAGTACTTTCAACAGTACTACATCCGGCCTGCTGTACCGAATTCTGTTTCCTCCATGGAACGGCGATTGAGCTAGAGATACCCCTTTTCTTTGCAGCACTGGATGGCTCCGTCGAACATGTCCTCGATCCCGTACTTATACCTGAAACCGGCGTCCAACAGCTTCCTTGTGGAAAGGCCGGCGAGCATCGGGCCTTTCACTTCCTTCAAGGACCTACAAAGGTTTCGAAAAACTTTGCTCTCAGTCCAAGAACAGCAACAATAGATCTGTCAGATCATGAAACGGGATATAAAAGGGCTTACTCTGGCGAGGGTATCTGAAACTCCGGGAATCTTTCGGAGAGAAACTTGGACATCTCTTCGATGGTCATCGTGGCCGAGGAACATATGTACCGCCCCTTGGCGTCGGGGTGCTCGAAGAGGAAGATGTGTGCCCTCGCCACATCGTCCACATGCACGGGAGACACTTTGAGGAGAGCACCGTACTCGTTCTCGTTCCCTATTAATGAAATTATGGTAAGTGTAGACAGACAATAGTTTTGTCTTCCTTTGTCAACATTTGAACAGAAAAAAATGTTGTGAAGTTATGGATTGTGTATCTTTTTGGTGACCAAGACGATCAAATTGGTAATGAATTCGACTATGATATGGAAGGTGCATTACCATAAATTACTGCAAAGTTAGATAGACTTGGTTTACAGATTATGTAATATTCTTTTCCTGTATCACAAACCTAATACCAAAGCCAGCAAAGTCTGGACGGATGCGGCTAACTTGGGACAAATGAAGGGTCCGTGGACGAACGAGGGAACCACTGTCACCACTTGCAGTCCATGCCTCTCCCCGAACTCTAGAACGGCCTTCTCAGTCAATGTCTTGGAGATTGCGTACGAAGCAACTGGCGTCGCCATTCTTCTGAGGGACTCGACGTTGCTCCAGGAATCCTCATCCAGTATATCATCAGCGCTGGAGCTGTTGAATTGAACCGCGGACACACTCGAAGTGTACACGACCCGCTTCACGGTCTTGGAGTTCAGGCAGGCCCTCAGGATGCCTAACGCTCCGTTGATGGATCTTCTAGTGACGACTCGCTCTGGCTCTCTGCCCTCGAAGTCCACTACGGTGGCAACGTGGAAGACTCCAACACAACCTTCGATGGCCGGGCCGAAACTCTCGGGGTCGCCAAGGTCAGCTGTGATGATTCGGAGCCTTTCTGATGCGCCCGGTAAATTTTTCAAGAAGTTGCTGTCTTCGCAGCCATCTGATCAGAACAAATCCAACCACGACGCCGCAAATAAAAATTCAAAACGCTTAATTGGACATTGAGGTGTCAGGTTAACCGGAGAAACCGGTCCAGGGAACATCGAACACTAAGACAGCACGACTCATTCAGGAAATAATCTGAAGCACACCATAAAACTTAGCAATACGACAGCAAAAAAAGCTGATTCAAGAGAGATACAGTGAGTTCATGTGCAGAACAAGAGCAAGAGATTTTATTTTAGCCACCTCGGCATATGGAAAACATACATCTCAATCATATAAGAGAAACCAGATCATCATTAACCGATTCGAGTGCCATTAATTCAACTCATATTCAGTTCATCTTATGCTTTATCAGGCTTGGAAAGGCAGCAAAAAGGAGTTGCTTTCCTCAAAGTTCTATGCCTAATGACAACTCCGATCAGGATCGGTCCTCAGACGCCTGAATCTGACGATACATCTAAAAATTTCCGCATCGGTCAACACCCCAACTTTCCGCATCTAGTTCTCCACACTCACAGACCATTTGAAGCACTTGCATAGTCCCATACACTCAAATCTATGCAAGATGTGCATGTATCCTCTGATCAAGAAAGCTGACCCTAGTACAGCACAAAAACATCAATGTAAGACTACACTAGATCAGAACTTGCGGCAAGAATGAATCTCCCATGTTCAAGCAGGAAAAATGGGAAGAGACTTACACAGGTCGGGTATGACGGTGGTCCGGACCGAGTAACCGTGTTCGAGGAGCCTCATGATCATCCATGATGCTACGAAGCCATCGCCGCCGGTCACGCACACCGCGCCTTTATTGCTCGCCATCAATCTCTCTCTCTCTCTCTCTCTCTCTCTCTCTCTGCAGAACTGGTTTGTGATGGAAATGATGCTTCTGTGAACTATTAGAGAGAGGTGACTGCGGAACCTGTATGCAATATAATAGTTGTTGTTGGTAGCCCGGGAAGGAAGAAAGGAATAGATTACTGGATCGTAGGACATGGTGGGTCTTCTTTTGTTGATTTAAGCTTCTTCTGCCGTCCCATTACTTATTGGAGAAAAATTATGAAAAAAATCATAAGTTTATTGTAGTTTTGGCAATTCAGTCTTAAACCGTTTAATTGTGTCAATTGGGTCCTAAACCTTTACACATTTTGCCAATTAAGTTCATCCGACCTATTTTGGTCAGAAATCGCTGACTTAGACGTTAGCCGTCTCATGTGGTATGGCCGGTGCTAACGTAGATAATTCTATTTTTTTTTCAATTTTTTCTTTTTTCTCTTTTCCTTCTTTTATTTATTTTACTATAGCCGGTGAGGGTCGCCGGGCCCTCCCCAGCCACTGGGCGAGGGCAGCGAAGCCCTTGCCGATTGCCCGAGAGGATGGCGTCCCTCGCTTGGCCTTTCCCAGATTTGGGCAAAGCTGCCTTGCTCGCAACTAGCGAGGCCGGCCTCGCCCAAACCATCGCGACCGACGACCCTCGTGGACCACAGGGAAAAAAAGAAAGAAAGAAAAGAAGGAAAAGAGAAGAAAATAAAATTAAAAAAGTTAAAATATTATTAAAAATCTTCACGTCTGCGTCAGCCATGTCACGTAGGACGGTCGGCCGGCGTTCACGTCAGCGATTTCCTATCAAAATTAGCTGGATAGGCTCAATTGGCAAAACATGAAAAAGGTTAGATTCAGTTGGCACAATTGAAATTTTAGGACTAAAGCGGCACAAACACTACACAATAGATTTAGGATTTTTTTTTTGGTAATTTCCCTTACTTATTCCGCCCTGGTATTTACGAAACGGTCATTTTCTTTTCAAAAAAATGTTACGCAAGACGGCGGAAGCCTGGACAAACGCAAATAAACGAGTGAGAAACAAGTGCGGAAAACGAACCTCACGCCTAGAATTTGTGATTCAACGGGGTATATTTACTCTCCGGATAGAGATGGACGAGATGTTTAACTATAAACAAAGATTACTTGTGACCATATAACTAGAAAAGCTGATCCAAACAACTTTTTTTTTTTAATCCAAACAACTTGGGTAATCATTTTCTTTGCAGCTCCTAATTGCTCCATCGGACATGTTCTCGAGGCACGCCTGAACTCGAAACTGATGTCGAAGATCTTCTTTGATGAAAAGCCTGATACCTTGTGACCTCTAATTTCCTTTAGAGCAATTCTCTTTTTTTTTTTTTTTTTAAATCTTTAAAGAAATATGGCCATCTTGATTAGTTCGTAAGCAATAGCTTCAAAGATGAGTCTTTGCTCGGCCCACCGTGGTCGACGTAAAAGCACAAATTTCGAAGACCGAGCGCTAATGCATCATTCACGCCGATCATATCGTTACACCGGTCGCGAAAAATGATTAGTTTCTCCTGTTTTCATGAAAAGTGCATCATTGTTTGAGTTAAAAGATTGTTCGGCAAGTATGTTTGGTACTCACTTGAATGAAGGTCAAGTCTATTTTTCAACCTCCACTTTTGTGATGGCTCTAATTTTATTCATAAGAGATGCAGAAGAGAGATGCTCATCGAATCTACGGAATGCAGCATGGAAAGTGATTGAAAATGGACCAAAAGTTGCACCAAGCAAAGAAGAAGATAATATTGACGAGAAGAAGCTACCGCAAACTTGAAAGCCATGCATAAGCTCTAGTTGAGATCTACGACCAACAGAAGTCAATAGAGTATCAATGCAAAACGGCAAAGGAGATTTGGGCTAAATTGG
Source organism: Lenwebbia sp. NSW1173648 (assembly GCA_029784005.1). NCBI lineage: Eukaryota > Viridiplantae > Streptophyta > Magnoliopsida > Myrtales > Myrtaceae > Lenwebbia > Lenwebbia sp. NSW1173648. The sequence continues at coordinate 8,900,847 of JARCGZ010000005.1, forward strand.
TGAAGACCAGCTCCCCGGTTAGCGGGCCAGGGTCCGGGGGCGCCTCTGGACACGGCCTTTACGGTTTGTTCCCGAATTTATCGAAAGTTTGAGTTTTGACCCATGAATAGCTACTGCTATATGTATATTTTTTTCACTTGTAATTAAGTGATGTAACAGAAAGGTGCGAGATACTAATTATAGTGAAATCATCTGCTGGATGTAACCTTAATTTAAGAGTGAATCGGGATAAATCTTGTGTCTCGATTTCTTTTCTTTTTTTCATTCTTACGTTCTTTTTCATTGTGGTTGTGTGCCGATTCCTGACAGAGACCCATATGGAAACCCATATGGAAACAAATAAACTGAAGAACGGCAAACTTACATCTCTCATAACTAGTTATGAGAGGTTCAAGATGGATGAGAACGAGACTATTTGTGAAATGTTCACTTATTTTACTAATATTGCAAATGAACTAGCATCTCTTGGCAAAATTCTTTTAAAATGTAGGACGGGGACGAAGGAAATCATCACAGAAGAGAAAACAACAATGAGAGCGATGGGGACGAAAAGGACGTAATTTGCTTTGATTGCAAGAAAGTAAGACATAACAAGTTCGGAGTATCCAGCTATCAAGAGAATGGCCGACGCCAATGCTATAGAAGAGGTAAATGATTCTCTTGATTGGGATGCTTTTCTATGGTGATTTTGATTCTCTTGATTGGGATGCATATTATTTCCGGATGCTAAGAATTGTTGTTGAGTATTGAAACCCACCTGCAGTTGTTTATCTCATTCTGTAAACTAGTCGTCGTGTTCACGTCAACATAAATGGTGCAGCATTAAGCTTCAGAAACTGCCAATACCCCGAAAACCCCCCAACTTTAGCATATGTCCCAATTATATCCAAAACTTTTTTTGTCTCATAAAAAATCCCAAACTTTTACTTTTGTCCCAATTCTACCGGCCTAATACCCAAAAAACCCCCAACTTTAGCATTAACTCAATTATATCCATTTTTTTTTATCTTATAAATAACCCCCAACTTTTACTTTTGTCCCAATTCTATCACCGTCAGCATCCCGTCCATAATCACCGTTAGTTAATCCTAGATAGCCCGAATTTTCTCGCCGAACTTACCAATGAATCTTCGAAAATTCGGAGACAGCATGTTTCACCGACGAGATTTGAGATCGTTCGTCCAAATAATCAAATCTTCACGTCTAGCCGTTCTTTGAGTTGTTGAGTGCCGGAGAGAATCCGAAACGCGCCGTCTTGAGTGGTTCTGTATTTCCAGGCAATGTGTAGGGGAAGCTAACAACAAAAGAGAAGTTGGGAGTTTTTTTTCATATCAGCTTTGTTGAGGTGCAATTCATTAACGATGTGGAAATGCCACGTAGGATTAATCAACGGTGATTATGGATGGAAGGCTGACAGTGTAGAATTGGGACAAAAGTAAAAGTTTGAGGTTTTTTATGAGACCAAAAAAAAGTTTTGGATATAATTAGGACATATGCTATAGTTGGGGGTTTTTTGGGTATTAGACCGGTAGAATTGGGACAAAAATGAAAATTGTGGATTTTTTATGAGACAAAAATTGTTTCGGATATAATTGGGACATATGCTAAAGTTGGAGGTTTTTTTTTTGGTATCGAGCCCTTCAGAAACAGAAATTGTCAACGATGTTCTCGAAGAGCAAAAGGTGCATGTATGGCGATGGATGATACAAGTGCTTATATTCTCAGCACTGCAATATCAAACACAAAAGGACAGAAACAAGCAGTACCAAGATTATTCACGCAGTTTGATATCTCGCACCAAGCCCTCGGACGAATCAGTTTTCACGAGCCGTTCTAGATACACGACACGTTTTTTCTCGACATGTTCCTCTATTTTTGTCTGCAATTTTCTCACAGGACTACATGAACATGAACCCAGGTCAGATCAGAATAGAAATAGGTCACACAGTTGTATGGCATGATGCCAGTTTATTACATTGAAAATTACTATGTTCGGCCTGATGTACCGAATCCTGTCATATGCATGGAACGGCTTCAATTCATCTAGAGATAGCCCTTTTCTTTGCAGCACTTAATGGCTCCGTCGAACATGTCCTCGACACTGTACTTGTACTCGAAGCCGGCGTCTTGCAGCTTCCTTGACGAAAGGCTGGCGAACCTGGGACCTTTTACTTCCTTCAAGGACCTACAAAGATTTGGAAGACTTTGCTCTCAGTTCACCAACAACAGTAGATCTGTTAGATCATGAAGTGGGATATAACAGGACTTACTCTGGAGAGGGTATCTGAAATTCCGGGTATCGTTTGGAGAGAAACTTGGACATCTCTTCGATGGTCATCGTGGCTGCGGAACATATGTACCAGCCCTTGGCGTCCGGGTGCTCGAAGAGGAAGATGTGCGCTCTCACAACGTCGTCCACATGCACGAGAGACATTCTGAGGAGAATGGAGTACTGGTTCTCGTTCCCTGTTGATTTCGAACGGGAATTTGCGCAGTCAAATTAGGACTTCAAGAAAGCGTGTATCATTGGAATGGACATGAACATATGAGCGGACGGCTTATAGTCTGGTCTTCCTTTGTCATATGTTTGACATTGAACGGAGGAACAATGTCAAAATTATGGAAATTATGCATCTTTTGGGTGACCAAATCAACCAAACTGGTCAGGAATTTGACTATAGTATGTAAGGTGTATCACGGCAAGTTATTGCAAAGTCTATATTTGATCGATCAATGTCATTCGAACCATTAATTATTTGAGTCTCATATGATCAACGGTTCAGATATATTTGATTTTTACAGATCATGTTATGTTTTTTTCGTGCATCACTTACCTAATACCAAAGCCAGAGAATTCTGGACGGATGTGGCGAAATTGGGACAAAGGAACGGTCCGTGGACGAACGAGGGAAGAACTGTCACCACTTCCAGTCCGTGACTCTCTCCGAACTCGAGAGCCGCCTTCTCGGTCAACGTCTTCGAGATTGCGTACGAAGCTCCAAGCATCTTCATTCCCCTGAGGGAATTGACGTCGGTCCAGGATTCCTCGTCCAGTATATCGGCGTTGGAGTTGAGTTGAATCGCGGACGCACTCGAGGTGTACACGACCCGCTTCACGGTCTTGGAGTTCAGGCAGGCCCTCAGGATGCCTAACGTTCCATCCATGGATCTTTTGGTGACGACCGGCTCTGGCTCTCTATCCTCGAAGTCCACCGGGGTGGCCACGTGGAAGACTCCGACACAGCCAGCAATGGCTGGGCCGAAACTCTCCGGGTCGCCGAGGTCAGCGGTGAGGATTCAGAGCCTTTCTGATGCTCCCGGTAGATTTTTCAAGAAGCTGATGTCCCTGCTGCCACCTGATCACAACAAATCCATCCATAATCGCGTCCCGAATAAAAGCTCAAACATTTAACTGGACATGGATGTGTCATGTTAGTCAGACAAACCGGTCCAGATAAAATCTAACTGATACAGCATAACTCATTCAGGAAATAATCTGAACACACAAGACATGTTCAGTCTTAGACTTTTACACTTGATCAGAACTCATAGCAAGCATGAATGAATCTCCACGTTCAAGCTGGAAACAAGAGAGAGACTTACCCGGGTCGGGTCTGACCGTGGTCCGGACCGAGTAACCGTGTTCGAGGAGCCTCATGATGAGCCATGAAGCTATGAAGCCGGTACCACCTGTCACACACACCGTGCCTTTGTTACTCTCCATGGCTGGGACTGGGAGAAGCGAAAAGCTTCAAAGTTTCAGAACGCAGCAAACTGTATTTGGGTGGACCTTTGATGTTTTGGCCAGCCGTGTGCGCGCGCGTCTCCCTTAAAACGGGTAACCAATTCAGCTTTTGCTACGTTCGATTTGAATCATAATTATTTCGACTACTTTTCTTTGATCCATCGCCGCAACCGTACACGAAGGCGTCAGATGAAAAGAAATCTTTCAACAAGAGGTAGATAATGCCTAAGACACTAACTGGCCAGAGATTCAATCACATAACTCGAATTTATGATATTGTTAAAGACAAGGCAACCCCTTTACCACTAGGTTACCACACTTGGTGGTACAATGCCATGCTTCATATTCAAATCTAATATATTCTACATTTTTAGGGGGCTCAACCTAATATGCGCAATACTTCTTCATTTAAATCATAGAAATAACCAAGTCCAAGACATTAATTATGAATTTATATGGCGATAATTGTCCAAAAATTCCTAAACCTATTGTACAGTGCCAATTCAATATTTAATTTTTCAATTTTAGTAATTTAGTTCTAAACTTTTTGACGATTTGTCAATGCAGTTATTCTAGCTAAATTTGGCAGGAAATAGCTGACGTGGATGACGGCCATCCTACATTGCACAACCGGTGCTGTTGGGCTATCGGAGCTGACGTGGACAATTTTTGCAATTTTTTTAAGATTTTTTAATTTTTTTTGTATTCATTTTGATTCTATTAGTACTTGAGAATATTTAGAGCAGAAGTTGTAAGCTCTAACTAATTCTAAAGGAAGATCTTCTCATTTTAAGAAAGTTTTGGCACTTTTTGGGTCTAATACTTTTTTTGTCCTATCTCTAACTCCCCTCTTTCTGACTTCTGCTCTGCCTCTTTGCAGAGCGCGGGAGCCGAACCCTACACCTATGATACTAGCGTCCCCACCCCCAATCCATTTACCAGCAGAGTCACATGTCTATTGGCTTGCGTCTAATGCTTGATTTTATTGTTTTTGGAGCTTGACAATCATCCTTTTCTTTTATTTCCTTTTTTTTTTTCCTATTCTCCTCTACCAGTCTGGGGCCTCTGCAATTCGCGAGCCTTCATCCAAATTTGGGGGAGGCAAGGGCCAATGTGCGAAACTGCAGTTCCTTGTGGTCGACCTCTCCCCGTTTGGATTAGCTCGAACCCTCACTCGATACCTTCCGCTGGCCATCGAGAAGGCGCCAAAACCGGCAAAGGAAAATAGAAAAGAGAAAAGAGAAAAGAGAAAAGAGAAAAGAGAAAAGAAAATGAAAAAAGACAAAAATCCAGAAAATTTTACAAAAAAAGGTCCATGCATGTAGGAAATTTGGCATCTACGTATTTCGAGCCAAATTTGACCGAAAGAACTATATTAGTAAATCGTCAAAAAACTTAAGATTAAATTGATCAAATTAAAAAATTTAGAAGTGAATTAATCAACGTATAACAAGTTAAAGGCATTTTGGATATTTTTTTCAATGTGAGGGAAGGAAATATCTCTTTCATTGTCCTGCTCAAATATTAGTGGGATTGGTGCCCGGTATCAATCCAACACACGAGGGGACACACGTAGGGAAGACCCTATTTGTCAACTTTTTTTAACTTTCTAATTTGGAGTTTTGCTAAACAAGTTGTAGTTATCATTGTTGTCCGACAGGTGTCAAATCATTTACACGAGGGGACCCACACAAGGACCGTAGTTGCGGATCTATCTAACACCGGCCGCTGTCGATGAAGCTGATGAGGCCAGACTGGATCTGGATCTGTCCTCGACGGGACTTGGCGTCGGGTCCGTTTAGAGCCGCTAGCTCACGGGTCCGAGAGAAGAGAGTTTCTAAAAAGGAAAAATTGTCCCAAAATTCTTAAATTTATTATACTTTTATCAATTCAGTCGTAAAATATGTAATTTTATCAATTGAATCTATCTAGCTAATTTTGATTGGAGATCTCTGACGTGGACGGCAACCGTCCACAGCTACCGCTGAAGTGAAAAATTTTAAATGACATCTTAATCTTTTTTGAAAAATGTATTCTTTTCTTTTCTTTTCTTTATTTTTTTTCCTTTATTGTGGCTAGCGAAGGTTGCCGAAAAAAAGCAAAGAAAAGAAAAAAACAAAATAAAAAATAAAATTTTGAAAATATATTAAAATATTATTAAAATTATCTACATCAGTGTCGGTCGTGCCATGTAAGATGACCGATGTCCACATCAACAAGACAACAATTGCAGACCAAAATTGACCAGATTTTTTTTTGTCGATAAATTAGCTAGATTGCCTCGATTAGCAAAACACGAAAAGGTTGCGATTGCCAAAGGTTTAGTACTGAATTGGTAAAAGTGTAATATATTTAGGACTTTTTGAACAATTTTACCCTCTAAAAAGTACCTAATTGTCTTTATCGTGCTCGATACCATATGAGAAACGGACGGCGTGAGTTCATTATACAATCATTTAGAACACTTCATGCACATCATAACGTACGTACTGTATATAAGTACGTATATAAATATCATTAATTTTTTTTTTCGAAAGAAAGATGCCATTCATATATCATAATAATACTCGAGAGTTACATTTTCTAAGTCTAGCAAATTTCAAATAACCGCTGAGCAAAGTAAAAGTCAAAAAGTAAATAACAAAGCACAGTTTGCATCTAGCAGCACACTCTCATCTCTCTAGAACAAATCTGCCACTGTAAAACTTCGGTAGCCGATCACCAGATTTAGTGATGAGCACACACCGAAATCTCCCACTCCATTTGCAACGGCTTACGATGCACATCTAGATTCAACGTCTTTAGCACCATCGTCGTGCAAAAACACCAACATCAATATGATTGAAAGACCACATATCAAATACATATAGGGAACTTCCATATTTATATCTAGATTTAGTTCGGGGGAGTAAAACCCTTAAATTTTGACCTAAATCTAAATCGAGAGAGGAGAGCGACCTAATTCTGAAGAGGTTGTGAAGTCACGTCACAAACATCCTCCTCGACGGCTGTCAACTAGACGGATGGCCGAACTGATCTCTACGTTCACCCGAGATCACCTGCAGAAATTTATTTACGCACACAAAAAGAAAGCTTCAGGGAAGATGGAAACGGGAAAATAGGAAAAAGAAAAGAGAAAAGTAAATGGAAAAAGTCAAAAATCCCGAAATTTTACAAAAAAGGGTCTATGTATGTCGGAAAGTTGGCGTCTACCTATTTCGAGCTAAATTTGATCGAAAGAACTATATTAGTAAATCGTCAAAATATTTAAAATTAAATTAATCAAATTGAAAAAATTTAGAACTGAATTAATAACGAGTTTAAGACATTTTGGATATTCTTTTAAATGTGAGGGGAGGAAATATCTCTTTCATTGTCCTGCTCAAATATTAGTGGGGTTGGTGCCCGGTATCAATCCAACACACGAGGGGACACACGTAGGGAAGACCCTATTTGTCAACTTTTTTTAACTTTCTAATTTGGAGTTTTGCTAAACAAGTTGTAGTTACCATTGGTGTCCGACAGGTGTCAAATCATTTACACGAGGGGACCCACACAAGGACCGTGGTTAAGGATCTATCTAACACCGGCCGCTGTCGATGAAGCTGATGTGGCCAGACTGGATCTGGCTCTGTTCCTCGACGGACTTGGCGTCGGGTCCGTTTGGAGCCGCTAGCTCACGGGTCCGAGAGAACAGGATTTTGAAGTAAGGAAAAATTGTCCAATTTTTTTTTAAATCTGTTATATTTTTATTAATTCAGTTGTAAACTTTTTAATTTTTTCAATTGAGTCAATCTGACTAATTTTGACCGGAAATCTCTGACGTGGACGTTGGCCATCGTATGTGACAATGTTGACGTGAAATTTTTTAAATAACATTGCAATATATTTTCGATTTTTATTTTTTATTCTTCTCTTTTCTTTGTTTTTTTCCTTTATTGTGGCCGGCGAAGGTTGCAAAAAAAGAAAAGAAAAAAAAGAAAAGAAAAGAAAAGAAATAAGAAAAATTTAAAAATATATTAAAATATTATTAAAAATTATTTACATCAGCGATGGTCATACCACATAGGATGGTTAGCGTCGGCGTCAACAATTCTAACAAAATTATCGAATGGACTCAATTGGCAAAACATGAAAAGATTAGGACTCAATTGGCAAAATTAAAAAGTTTAGTATTGAATTGGTAAAAATGTAATATATTTAAGACTGTTTTGACAATTTTCCCATCTAAAAAGTACCTAATTGTCTTTATCGTAATCGATACCATATAGGAAACTGATAGAATACGTATGTTCATTATACAATCATTTAGAACTCTTCGTGCACATCACAACGTACGAACTGTATGTAACTGCATATATATATATATATATATATATATATCATTGGATTTTTTTTGTCGAAAGAAAGTTGCCATTTGTTTATCATTAATAATACTCGAGTTATATCTTTCAAATCTAGCAAATATCAAATAACTCCTAAACAAAGTAAAAGTTAGAAAGCAAAAAACAAAGCACAATTTGCATCTAGCAACACACTCATTCCTCAAGAACAAATCCGCTACCGCAAAACTTTGGCGGCCGATGGTGATGAACACACACCAAGATCTTTCACTATATTTGCAACGGTTTGCGATACACATCTAGATTCATTGTCCTCATCACCATCGTCGTGTAAAGACACAAACATCAATATGATTGAAAGACCACAGATCAACTACATATAGAGAACTCCCATATCTATATATAGATCTAGTTCGGGGAAGTGAAACCCTCAAATCTTGACTTAAATCTAAATCAAGAGAGGAGAGCGGCCTAATCTCGAAGAGGTTGTGGAGCGACGTCATGAACATCCTCCTCGACGACAGTCGATTGGACGAATGGCCGAACTGATCTTCACGTTAAGATCAACTGCAGAAATTTATTCACGCACACCAAAAGAAAGCTTCAATGAGGAAAGAGGGAAATTGGAAGGGAGAGGGGGGAGGAAGAGTCCCCCTCAAGGACACTTGGGCGGCGGCTTTCTCAGGGAAAGGGGGAAGGGGAGGAAACCCTAGGAGAAAGGGGGAAAAAGGAGGAAAGCTGCAATTTAAGTTTTTTTTTTTGGTCTGGAAAAGCTGCAATTTAAGTTGGGCACCTTCAAATGAGACCATTTTCTTTGCAGCTTCGAATAGCTCCATCGAACATGTTCTCGAGGCCATGCTTGAACTCGAAACCAATGTCCGAGAGCTTCTTCAAAGAAAGGCGCGGCATTGTATAACCTCTAATTTCCTTTAGAGCATTGAAAAATAAGAAGCCCTTTGGTTAGTGCCAAAGCAATAGTAACGAAAATATGAGTTTTTACTTGGTTCGCTGCCAATATAATAGTAAAATTGAAGTGGATTTTTCAATCTTGCTTTTTGATTTTTTGAATTTTATTTCCAATCTTGCAAGTCGAATCTTAAGTACCTGAAATTTTCACAACACATAAATATTACCGATGGGTAGATCCGCATACATTCTTTTTTATTGACGATGACTTTAAAATAAAGAAAACATAAATTTAAGAGTTATTGAAGAGAAAATGAAAATTGTAAACGTCACCTTGACGATGGCAACGGAAGTTCCGGGAACCGTTGAGAGAAAAGCTCGGCCGTCTCTTTGAGGGTGATCACGTCGAAGGAACACATGAACCTGCCTTTGGCTTGAGGGTGTTCAAAGAGGTAGATATGTGCCCTTGCCACGTCATCCGGATGCACCATCGATGTCTTGGACAAGCACACATTCTTATATGGGTTTGTGTCTCCTGCAATGGTAAGGTAAATCAAACCCTAATCCCTAATTTCGCAATCTTTAACTAGATGGAACGATTGAAATTGGGTCATGCTCAACACCCCGCTAGTGATCGGATCGGATTCCATCGATCCGTTTTCGAGGAGTGGTCCGAAGAGAATGCGCGAGTATGATGCAATCCGCTGATCGAATCGATTTCATCGGTCGATTTTTGTTCTCTTGATTAGCAACGCAAGTAATAAAGTGATGAGTAAAAGTATCGTTCCCACAGACATTGTTGACAAATCAATCAAATTACTTACTAAAGGTGAACAAGTCTCAAATTTAGCTAACCAATTAAAGATTCAATAAAGCAATCAAAATTCTAAAGAAAAATAAATTAACCAAGGCAACAAACCAAAATCGAAAATAGAAATTCATAAACTAAACCTAGAAATTTCGAATTTAAAGAAGCAAAGAACAAAGGATTTTTATCAAGAATGAAAGACATTAGAGTATCCGATTTCACTTAACCAATCAAGATTAATTAACCAATCTTGTCATGCAATCAAATTGAAACCATAGTGTGATGGTAAAACTTCCTAATTTAAATCACTATCCTTGGTCCGGTATAGTAACCCTCTTTGGATTTAGCAACCCACACTTGGTCTAAGTAAACCCAAACGTATTAAGATTTATGAACGTTCCCGAATTCAATAAACCACCCTCAATTTACCTACTACCGAAACCACACAAACCGCCTAAGATATCTCTATCTATGTTGAATTCATGGCTATATATCATAAAGCACTCGCATTGAATCTCCTTTCGGTCTCAAACATGCAACAAAAATCATTCAAGTGGTGATCAAGCACTTAAAAGTATTAAGAACATGATATATAACTCACACATATGAATTCTAGAATTGCATAAATGAATCTGAAAAATTAATCAATCATAGTTAAGCTACATCATAGCTCTAACACCATGTAGTCTAGAACATAATGAAAATAATATAAAAACAATGACTAAACTAAACATGATGAAGAACTAAAACGAGTTCACCAAGAATAATCAAGGATTGACTTTGAATTCGCCTTCTTCTTCTTCACTTGGCATACGGCATTGAAAAGAAGAGTAGAAGCGAAACCCTGAACGTCATATGGAAAAAAGGTCTCCTCTCTCTCTCTCTTCAAAATCATGTTTCTTTTCTTCTTCTTCTTTTGCCTTCATATGGATATCTTCTTGTTTTCAAAAAAAGAAATCTGAATCGCACCAGAATAGGATTGCAATCAAAGATTCTTCCCAAATATGATTTCTCCCAACAATAAAACTCCTAATTTAGCTTGGATTTTGAATTTCTCCCCAAGATAGGCTTGATTCTCCTTGATTTCAAATTTGCATGGCTGAAGATCGTATTACCTACAAAATCAATTAAAAATAAATAAAGTAGACATCAAATTCAATTAAAACTAAGCAAATATTAAGTCTAAAATAGTAAATAAACTCTATATAAAATAGAGTTATCAATTTTTGCGACCCGGACATTATTCCTATGCAAACAAACTCAAAGGACACTAGGACTCTTCTTTTTGTCACACCAATCAAGGGATTTTAGGAACATACCCAAGACCAAAGCCAGTGATATGCCAATTGAAGCCGGGAGCTTGGGGCAAAGGAATGGCCCGATCATGAAGGAAGGAACCACCACCACCACATCCCTCCCCGTCCTCCCCCCGAAATCGAGAACCGCCTTCTCGGCCAGTGTCTTGGAGACCATGTACGGCCCTTCGGCTGTCTTCAGTCCCCTCATCATCTCGGCGTCGGTCCAGAAGCCCTCGTCCATGGTCTCCGCGTCGGTGGTGTTCCCGTGCATGGCGGCGGAGCTCGACGTGTACACCACCCGCCTCACCGTTCCCGCGCTCGAGCACGCCCTCAGGATGCCGACCGCCCCGCAGACGGCTCACTCCGTGAGGACGCCCTCCGGCTCCCGGCCGTGGAAGTCGATGGTGGCAGCCATGTGGAAGACGCCGACGTAGCCCTCGATGGTGGGGGTGAAGCTCTCCGGGTCGCCGAGATCGGCGCGGAAGATTTGGAGGCTCTGCGGCGCCTCCGCGAGGTTCGTGAGGAAGCTAATGTCCCTCTTGCCATCTATACGCCAAGGAAAACCCACAATTCATATCAAAGAAGTAAGCAAGCAAAACGATCTCGAACACATCCATGTACTTAACCCGGATCGAATCGCGATCCCGTGTACTCACCCAGGTCGGGACGGACGGTGGCCCGGACCGAGTAACCCTGCTCGAGGAGCCTCATGATCGTCCATGTAGCCAAGTAGCCAGTCCCACCGGTTACGCACACCGTGCCTTTACTGCTCTCCATCAACGTCTCCCTCTCCCTCTCTCCCCAAAACTAGTTTGTGATGGAAATGATGCTTCTTTATGCTAGTAGACAGTGGTGGCTTGGAATCTGTATGCATGTGATGGTGGTCGTTGATAGATTCCCAGCCACTACCATTTACTGTTTTGGAGCATCTTTTGGAGACAACCATGGCGGATCTAAACTCAACGTCAGCGATTCCCCATTGTCCCATTCGTTACTTCTTGTCTTGCCCATTATCAATATGAGGACGTCCACATGCTGATGCATAATGGAAATTTTTATTTTTTATTTTTTGAAACTTGGACAGACGCAAATGAACAAGTGAGAAACAAATGTAGAATCTGAACCTCGCACGAGAGATTCACATGGTTCGGATCGGGTACACCTGCTTCACGGGGAGAGATGGACGAGATGTTAGACTATAATCAGCTGGAGGAGATTACAATCACTCAAAATTTGTTGGATGACTGAAGTTGAAAAGGGACAATTCAAGTGGAAACGCCAAGGAGAGGAAAATCAATTGCTCGTAAGGCTGATGCTCTTGACTTGGGATGTACATGGTCCGGGTCGGTCTAGTCTCGGTATGGAACCGGGGACCGGACCGATAGTCCCGGTCCTGTCCCAGTGGGACCGCTAACACCAGTTACTTATAGAAATCTAACCCTTGGATCTAAACTAACAATTTCCAATCTCAACCATCCAACCTAATAAAACATACACATGGCCATCATACAACCATCACATGAGTACTTATAATCCTAAAATAATGAGAAAAGACTAAATTAAGATGGAGAGGAAGCGGCGAGAGGAGCGACGAGTCGACGACGCCAGTGGCCGCGATAGGTCTCGCCAGTGGCTGCGAGACGCGAGAAGAGCGATGACGCCGACGAGCGAGAGGCGGAACCGCGAGAGGAGGAATGGAGAGGCGAAGGCGAGAAGAGCGAGCGCCGAGCAGAGCTGCGTTGCGAAGGTGAGACGCGAGCATCGAGCGAGAGGAGAGGAGTGAGTGTCGAGCAGAAGATGGGGAATTAGGTTAACTAGTTCTTAAAAAAATTCTAATTTTTTTTCTCTCTATATATATATATTCTGGGCAGTCCTATCTCGGCGGTCCGGTCCAGTCCCTTCCACCATGGAACCAGGGACTGGACCTCCCGATCACCAGTCCCGTTTATTGGGACCGAGGACCGAACCGCCTCTTAAGGACCAGACCAACCTGGCCGGTCCGGTCCGGTTTCGATCCGGTCCAGTTTGCTCACCCCTACTCTTGACTCGAACGAGCAGGTAATGGATATGCTAACAGGAAAAGTTGAGCGTTTTCCTTAGAACTTTAGAGTTAAAAGAGATTATCACAGAACGAAAATGAAAGCGACGCAGACAAACTGTACATAATTTGCTTCGATTGTCGGGACAATGGCACAAATGGTCCATAAACTCTGGCCCAATATGCAATTTGGCACCTGAACTTTTGATTTGTCAAATGTGATCCCTGAACTTTAGGCCAATGTGCAATGTGGTCTCTGCACTTTTGATTTGTTCAATGTGGTTCTCTGAATATTTGGAATATGTTCAATGTGGTCCATCAAACATTTACATATAGTTCATGGACCACATTGAACATATTCCAAATATTCAGAGAACCACATTGAACAAATCAAAAGAGCGGAGACCACATTGCACATTGGCATAAAGTTCAGGGATCACATTTGACAAATCAAAAGTTCAGGTACCAAATTAATTGTTCTGGAACCACATTGTACATTGGGTTAAAGTTCGGGATCACATTGAACAAATTAAAAATTTAAGAACCACATTACACATTGGATCAAAGTTCACGGTATCTTATTTGTATTCCCTTGATTGTAAGAAGTTGGGACGTGTCAAATTCTGAGAATCCTACTTGCAAGAGGAGGAGGACGAAATAAAAGAAATACAAGGCAATGAAATCAACTTGGAGGCATCTCCGTATGTCCAGTGAAGAGGAAAGAAAGAAGAGCCAAACTAGTGTTTAATAGCGGGTACCAAGGCTAAGGAAGAAATGGAGATAATTGCCAAAAAAAAGAACTAAATCTATTGCAATTGTGTCAGTTCAGTCATAAACCTTTTTTTTCCCAATTCAGTCGTAAATATTTTATATTTAAGTCAATTCAGTCTTTCCGGCTAATTTTGACCGAAAATCACTGATGTGGCAATTTTTAATACCATTTTAATATTTTTCATTTTTTATTTTTTTATTTTTTTATTTTTTTATTTTTTTTATTTTCTTTCTCTTTCTTTTTTTTTCTTCTCTTCTTCCTCCGGCCAGTTGGCGAGCAGCCAGAGGTGTGGGCTGGCGAGGTCTAGCTTGCCCAACGATGGCAAGGTCGGACTCGCCAGGGCCAACGAGGTGGGGCCTTGTTGTCGCTTGGGAGAACTCGCCCAGGCGATGGTGAGGCCAGACCTCGCCGCCCCTCGCGAGACCGAGCTCGCGTCGCTAGTGACTGGCGAGGTTGATCTCGCCGGCCCACACCTCTAGTCGGCCGTAGATCGGCAAACGGCTGGGGGAAGAAGAGAAGAAAAAAAAGAGAAATAAAAAATCAAATAATATTAAAAATTGTCACGTCAGCGCCAACAGCACCACGTCAGCGATTTCTAATCGGAATGACTGAATTGGTACAAATACAAAAGGTTTAAGATTAAATTGGCAAAAAAAAAATTATGTCTAAATTGACACAATTGTAATAGGTTTAAGACTTTTTTGGTAATTATACCGGAAGAAATGTTTGATGGGTGGAAAAGGGTTTCGACAAAGAACGCCGTAATGAATAACGAAAATGATTCTTTAAAGGAACAAAATACTGTCTTGAAGAAAGAAACTCAGTTTTCTGCAATGTTCCCACTAAGAAAGGCAGACTTGCTTGATATAGCATGGATTAAAAAAGACAGGGGAGATGTTATTATTTGTGGTATTATACCAAAGTTCAATACCAGATTTTGAATATTACTAACATCAGAAACGATTTGGCAAATCGTTTCGGGATATTAATTGTTATTGACTAATAAAAACAACGGAGAATGCTTCTCTGACAGTACTGTCTAAAACGGTACAATCTCAATCGTAAATTCACACACCGTTACCGCGTGTTTTGCATAAAGCACTAATTGATTGGGAGATTGTGTGGTCAGAGCAGCTTCCTAAAAACGACCAGATTGCAGCTTGTTAATCCCATTCTGTAATCCAATCTTAGAGTACATGGCAACATAGATGGCCAATTAAGCTTCAGAAACAGAAATTGTCAACAATATTTACCAAGAACAGAACGTGCATATTAGGCGATCTATGCTATAAGTGCTTATGTTGTCTGTGCTACAATATCAGATACAAAAGAACAGAAACTAACAAAACCAAGATTATTCAACGCGGTTTATTATCTCGTACATGGTTCTGAATACGACCACAGCTCAGGTCGGAAAAGCAATAGGTCGCACAATCATGCGGCGTGATGCCAGCTCTTTAGTACTTCGAACATTACTATGTTCGGCCTGATGTACCGTATTCCGTCGTATGCATTGAACGGCTTCAGTTGATCTAGAGATAGCCCTTTTCTTTGCAGCATTGGATGGCTCCATCGAACATGTCCTCGATCCCGTACTTATACGCGAAACCAGTGTCCAACAGCTTCCTCGACGAAAGGCCGGTGAATCTGGGGCCTTTGAGTTCCTTCAAGGACCTACAAAGATTTGAAAAACTTTGCTCTCAGTCCAAGAACAGCAACAATAGATCTGTTGGGTCATGAAATGGTATATAACAGGACTTACTCTGGTGAGCGTGTCTGAAATTCCGGGTATCTTTCGGAGAGAAACGTGGACATCTCTTTGATGGCCATCATGGCCGAGGAACATATGTGATGTCCCGAAATTTCGAGGTTTGTAAAATAAATAATATTAGATTTTTGAGATTTAAGGGACAATTATCGGATGTGAATTTGTTTGATCTGAAAAGATCTAGTAGACCCTGAAGCGTAGGTTAGTAGGGTTTAGTTAATTTAGTCACGTCGTAGACTTTAGCGTCGAATCCCTTCGCGCCCAAGCCCAACCCTGACCGAAATGCCTTCAATCGTCTATGCCAAATGACCAATCAAACCTGAATTACCCAATGACCAAAATGCCATCGCATATTATTCATATAAGCTGAAAACCATTAATGGGACTTGACCCATGGTGGGCCCCACCCCTCAAATCATCCAACCACCCATCACTATTACCCTCTCTCTCCTTCTTCCCCCCCCCTTTTCTCTCTCTTCTCTCTCTCTCTCTTCCCTCTCTCTCTCCCTCACCCGCTCGGCTCCATCTCTCTCTCCCTCCCCCTCGGCGATGCCACCGTCGCCTCCATCGTCCACCTCCGCCGTCGCCGTTGCCGCCAGCCACTCGTCGCCGGTTGTCCGCGGCCTCGCCGCCTCACCCATCCGCCGCTTTGCCGCCACCCCACCTACCCGAGCTCCTCCACCTCTCCCTCTCGGTCCCCCGCGTCGCGCCACCACCACCCTCCACCCATTGCCACGAGTTGCTGCCTCCGAGACCGCCACCCCAGTCGCGTCGCTCGTCTGCCGTCCACCTCCGTCGTCGCCAACCATCGCCGCCATCGAGCTTCGCCGAGCTCACCGAGGCCTGCAGCTCCCCTTCGCCGCCGTTGGTCGCCGTCCCGTCGTTCCCGAGCCCCGTCGTCCCACGAGCCGCCTTGCCGTCGCCGCCGTGCCGCGACCCGAGCCCTTCGCCCTGTCGCCGTCGTGCCGCGACCCGAACCCTTTGCCCTGTCGTCGCCTCCGCTGTCCTTCGCCGTTTCGAGCTGTCCACGAGTCGCCGTTGTCCGTCATCGTCGTAGCCTTGTCCGTGACCCCGAACCGAAGCCACGCCGCCGCCTGTCGTCGCCGATCGTCGTTGTGAGTTAACCTATAATCTATGATTAGATCGTTAATTGCACTTAGTATTAGATTAATTAGTTATCGTGGTTAGATTAATTAGTTACCTTGGTTAGAGTAGATTAATTGTAGTTGTTCTAATTAACTGTAGCTGTTTGGGTGATTGTGATCGGTTAATTAGCTGAAGCCGGGTTAATTAGTTATCGTCTACCTAATTAACTGTTGTGGAGATAAATAGTCAAATTTGAGATATTTATCTGTTATTTATCAATAATTTATTGGATGCTGATTGGTTAATTGTTGTTTGACTTGAGTGTTTAATTACGTGGATCTACTGAGTGATCACCTAAGTCAGAATATCATGCTTAATTGAAATTGAATATCTGTGTGGTCAACTGAATCCTTGAGCATGAAAACGGTTGCTAGTCGAGTTTTGAGTATAATTGTGAATGTGACTGCATTGGACTAAATCTGAAGATATGAACTGGCTTGGTTGCCTAGTGTGTTTGTGTGGTCACACGATGGTTGAGCGTCACCCTAACGTAATTGGGGACGTGGCGGCACCCTTGATGGCTTGGGTTCGTCGCTTGATATGTCCGTGCCGGCTGGGTCGGATTCACACGGCTTATTGGATGCACGACAGTCCGTGCCGGCGGGGCCAGAATCACACGACTGATCGGATGTCGGTCGCAGCTTGTGACGGACCGAAGTTCCTACCGGAAAGTCTGGTATGTCCGCCTTGGGGGTCCTGAGGGGCTACCGGTTGCCATCGCTGGATGGAGCGAGACGACGCCCGGTCCTGCCGGAAGAGCACTATCGGTCGGGCTGTGTTGTGGCGAGAGTGGAGTATCTCTTGCGTTAATAATTGGAACACGCGTGTTGCACTGTGCATGATCTATTGATTGGTGTTCTGGTTGTATGCTTTGGCCGGACTTGATTGAATGCCATGTGATTACTGATGTGTGGGCCAAGGCGGGGTAAGTTTGCATGTGTTTGGTTATTGGCAATCGAGTGGTGCCTATCCGTTTGGTAGCTAGAGCGTGGCGTGCATCGCACGCTATTGATTTGCCATCATTTTGCGTTGCATGTTTAGGCCGCCTGGGTGAATCGACGTCCTACTTGGACTTAGGCGTTGACTCACGGAGATTTTATATCTCATTTGTCGTTGTTAACTGTTTTTAGGTCTGTAATATGGAAGTCTGTCAAGTTCAGTTCGGGGTGCCTCTCGACCAATCTTTTGATATCACACACCATCCGATCCCAAATTTTGATCGCGTGTGGGAACACCATGTGAGAACCCTCTGGGTTGAAGAAGGGATAGGACACCTGGTGCCTCATCGCTTTAAGACCTGGTTCGTCCGTCTTAGGGACGATCTCTTCGGGCCCATTCGGGAGTTCGATGGACCCCCAACTACGACCCCTGTGATTCGAACGTGGGATCCGATGGATCTAAATACCCCGAATGGGGAGGTGGTGGACCCTGAACCTGACTCGGACGAGAAGGACCTTGAGACTCCACCTGGTCACCACGGCCTTTGAGTGAGCGTGGAAGCGGAGGCCCCCTTTTTGGTGGTAGTTTTTGATTGACGTAGTTAGTCCTTAGCCCTGACCCGGTATTTTTTTGTTGATCTTAGGAAGCAGCCCTGAAGAGTGGGCTTGTAGATGCGTTTGCTTCCCTTGGGTTAACAGTACATAAATAAAATGGTCTTTTGCTGTGGTTGGTTGTCGTGTTTCATGCTGACTGTCCCTGCTTTTAATTCTGTCTGGGTTGTTGTTTGTTCCGCGTGCGCTTAGCTACAAGATAAAATGAATGGGTCGATGGCATACCTGGGATGTCGTCCCTTGACCTGAGGCGTTTGGTAGGGTTGTCGCGTGCCCGAGGGTCGGGGCTTGACAACATATGTACTGCCCCTTGGCGTCGGGGTGCTCGAAGAGGAAGATGTGTGCTCTCGCTGCATCGTCCACATGAACGAGAGGTGTTTCAAGAAGAATAGGGTACTCGTTCTCATTGCTTGATAATTTCGAATCCCAGTTAAATTGAGATGTTAGATTGTTTGTACCATCGAAATGAAGATAAAACATATGAATGAACAGATTATAGTCTTGTCTTCCTTTGTCATATACATGACATTGAACAGAGAAATGTTGTCAAATTATGGAATATATGTATCATTCTGGTGACCAGAACAATCAAATTGGTCATGAATTTGATTATAGTATGAAGGTGTATCATAAATTGTAAGATCTATAGATCTTTGGATTAAAACTTTATGAACCAGTACTTATGCGAGTCTCTCTGTGAATCTCACGTGATCAGCGATCCAGATAGACTTGGCGTACATGATTTATATGAATCATGTGATATTTTTCTTTTTGGGGTATCACATGCCTAATACCAAAGCCAGCAACGTCCGGACAGATCCGGGGAACTTGGGGCAAATGAAGGGCCCGTGAACAAACGAGGGAACCACCGTCACCACTTCCAGTCCATGCCTCTCTCCGAACTCGAGAACGGCCTTCTCAGTCAATGTCTTGGAGATTGCGTACGAAGCAACAGGCGTCGTCATTCTTCTGAGGGACTCGACTTCCCTGCAGGAGTCCTCATCCAGTATATCTTCAACGCTGGAGCTATTGAATTGAACCGCGGACGCACTCAAAGTGTACACGACTTGCTTCACGGTCTTGGAGTTCAGGCAGGCCCTCAGGATGCCTAACGCTCGATGGATCTTTTGGTGACTACCGGCTCCGGCTCTCTATCCTCGAAGTCCACCGGGGTGGCGACGTGGAAGACCCCGACACAGTCTTGGATGGCTGGGCCGAAACTCTCAGGGTTGCCGAGGTCGGCGGTGAGGATTTGGAGCCTTTCTGATGCTCCCGGTAGATTTTTCAAGAAGCTGATGTCTCTTCTGCCATCTGTCCGATTCCCCATTTTTCATCGTCAACCATGGCGGTTGCGAAAAATGATTAGTTTCTCCTGTTTTCATGAAAAGTGCATCATTGTTCGAGTTAAAAGTACTCACTTGAATGAAGGTCGGTCTATTTTTCGACCTCCACCTTTGTGATGGCTCAAATTTTTATTCATAACAGATGCAGACGAGAGATGCTTATCGAATCTACGGAATGCAGCATGGAAAGTGATTGAAAATGGACCAAAAGTTGCACCAAGCAAAGAAAAAGATACTATTGACGAAACCACAAACTTCAAAGCTATGCATAAGCTCTACTGAGATCTAAGACCAACAGAAGTCAATAGAGTATCAATGCAAAACGGCAAAGGAGATTTGGGCTAAATTGGTGAAGACCCGCCCCGCCCCAGTTAGCGGGCGGGAGTCCGGGGGAGCCGCCTCGATTGGGGTCTCAAGGGGGCAACGCCCCCTAGACATGGCCTTTATGATTTGAGCCCAAAATTTAGTAATAGTTTGAGTTTTGGCCCATGAATAGCTACTGCTATATGTAAATATATTTTTTCGCTTGTAATTAAGTGATGTAACAGAGAAGTGCGAGATAGTAATTATAGTGAAATCATCTGCTAGATGCAGCTCTAATTTAAGGGTGAACTGAGATAAACCTTGTGTCTCGATTTCTTTTTCTTTTTTCGTTCTTACGCTCTATTTCGCTGTTGTTTTGTGTCGATTCCTGACAAAGACCCGTATGGAAACCAATAAACTGAAGAACGGCAAACTTATCTCTCTCACAACTAGTTTCGAGAGGTTCAAGCTGGATGAGAACGAGACTATTTGTGAAATGTTCACTCATTGTACTAATATTGCAAATGAACTAGCATCTCTTGGCAGATTTTTTTTTTTTAAATGTAGGACGGGGACGAAAGAAATCATCATGGAAGTGAAAACAGCTAGTCCTTGTTCGGGAAATAGCATAAGAATCACTAGGAGTCGTCAAAAGTCTCAGAGAAGGTCTAGCTGCTTAAGACTCGCTGGCAATGAGAGCAACGGGGACGAAAAGGACGTAATTTGCTTTGATTGCAAGAAAGTAAGACATAATAAGTTCGAGTTTCCAGCTAACTAGAGAATGGCCAACGCCAATGCTATAGAAGAGGTAAATGATTCTCTTGATTGGGATGCTCATCTATGGCAATTTTGATTCTACGTTTAAGGAAACGTATTGTTGAGTGCAAAAAGCTTTCCAACGTTATATTGACTAAAGAAAAATGGTTCTTGAAAGGAACAAGACAGTGTTTTGAAGAAAGAAAGTGTGTTTTATGCAACATTCTCATCAATAAGATAGGGGGAGGCAATAGAGATGTATGGCATGATGCCTGCTTATTACATTGAACATTACTATGCTCGGCCTGATGTACCGAATTTCTGTCATATGCATGGAACGGCTTCGATTCATCTAGAGATAGCCCTTTTCTTTGCAGCACTTAATGGCTCCGTCGAACATGTCCTCGACACCGTACTTGTACTCGAAACCGGTGTCTTGCAGCTTCCGTGACGAAACGCTGGCGAACCTAGGACCTTTCACTTCCTTCAAGTACCTACAAAGATTTGGAAAACTTTGCTCTCAGTTCACCAACAACAGTAGATTTGTTAGATCATGAAGTGGGATTTAACAGCACTTACTCCGGTGAGGGTATCTGAAATTCCGGGTATCTTTCGGAGAGAAACTTGGACATCTCTTCGATGGTTATCGTGGCCGAGGAACATATGTACCGCCCCTTGGCGTCGGAGTGCTCGAAGAGGAAGATGTGCGCTCTCGCCACGTCGTCCACATGCACGAGAGATATTCTGAGGAGAATAGAGTACTGGTTCTCATTCCCTGTTAACTTCGAACGGGAATTTCCGTAGTCAATTTAAGACTTAAGAAAGTGTGTATGAACATGAACATATGAGCGGACGGCTTAGTCTGGTCTTCCTTTGTCATATGTTTGACATTGAACGGAGGAACAATGTCAAAATTATGGAAATTATGCATCTTTTGGGTGACCAAATCAACCAAACTGGTCATGAATTTGACTCTAGTATGTAAGGTGTATCACAGCGAGTTATTGCAAAGTCTATATTAGATCAATCAATATTATGCGAACCATTAATTATTTGAGTCTCATATGATCAATGGTTCAGATATATTTGATTTATATTGATCATGTTATGTTGTTTTGTGCATCACTTACCAAATACCAAAGCCAGAGAATTCTGGACGGATGTGGCGAAATTGGGACAAAGGAATGGTCCATGGACTAACGAGGGAAGAATTGTCACCACTTCCAGTCCGTGGCTCTCTCCGAACTCGAGAGCCGCCTTCTCGGTCAACGTCTTCGAGATTGTGTACGAAGCTCCAAATATCTTCATTCCCCTGAGGGCCTCGACGTCGCTCCAGGAGTCCTCATCCAGGATATCGGCGTTGGAGTTGTTGAGTTGAATCGCGGACACACTCGAGGTGTACACGACCCGCTTCACGGTCTTGGAGTTCAGGCAGGCCCTCAGGATGCCTAATGTTCCATCCATGGATCTTTTGGTGACGACCGGCTCTGGCTCTCTATCCTCGAAGTCCACCGGGGTGGCCACGTGGAAGACCCCGACACAGCCAGCGATGGCTGGGCCGAAACTCTCGGGGTCGCCGAGGTCGGCAGTGAGGATTCGGAGTCTTTCTGATGCTCCCGGTAGATTTCTCAAGAAGCTGATGTCTCTGCTGCCATCTGATCACAACAAATCCGTCAATCGCGTCCCGCGTAAAAGCTCAAACATTTAACTGGACATGAATGTGTCATGTTGATCGGCCAAACCGATTCGGAGAAAATCTAACTGATACAGCATGACTCAATTCAGGAAATAATCTGAACACACAAAACATGTTCAGTTGAAGACTTTTACACTTGATCAGAACTCATGGCAAGAACGAATGAATCTCCATGTTCAAGCTGGAAAGAAGAGAGAGACTTACCCGGGTCTGGTCTGACTGTGGTCCGGACCGAGTAACCGTGTTCGAGGAGCCTCATGATGAGCCATGAAGCTATGAAGCCGGTACCACCTGTCACACACACCGTGCCTTTGTTGCCCTCCATGGCTGAGAGAAGTGAAAAGCTTCAAGTTTCAGAGGGCAGCAAACTATATCTGTGTATTTGCTTACTTTGAATTTAATTTTGGTCGTGAGAGAAGAAAATAACTTCTGCCACTACAAGACGAAAAAGAGGGGCACACTTATTTTATTATGTCTCTATATGAACGGTCAATTTGGAGCAGATTGTGCGGATCTCTTTTTGTGTAAAAAGAAAGTTTGTGGGCCCATGAAGAAATTATAGGAAAGAAAATAAAGAAGGCGTTTTTGCTCTGCTTTTCTTCCGACACACAAAAGAAAAGAGCCGCATTGTTGACTCCGCGCAAGAAGGGACTAACGACGAAGGAAGCGAGCCACGCAGGGACGGTCTCTCTTCGATTGATCTAGAGATGCCCCTTTTCCTTGCAGCATTGGATGGCCCCGTCGAACATGTCCTCGATCCCGTACTTATACTCGAAATCAGCATCCAACAGCTTCCACAACCTACGTGGGATAGCCCCAATAATCTCCCACTCACACATCAAGCCCTGGGTCGGAGCCGCAACAATCAGTATCTTTCTCGTATGACTGTTGAATCCAGACTTATTGGTAACTTGGCTCTGAGATGCAATAATATTTAGCGCAGAGATGCAACAGAATATTAAGCGCATATATTTACTGTAGAGATGCAATAATATTTAGTGCAGCGAGGCAACAAAATATTTACTTCAGAGAAGCCGTAATATTTAGCGTGAAGATGCAGCAGATTTAGCTTAGAATAGAGAGAAAAGAAAAAGAGAGATAGCGACGGCATATTGAGTGTTCTCAATTTCTTTGTGCCTCGATCTTGTGAAAAGATCATTAATTGTATCCCTACTTTCTCGAAAACTAGTGGATTTGCAGAGTACCTCTGCGCGGAGACGTGTCCCAAGTTTGGGTGAACCTCGATAACAAATTCTTTGGTGTGTTCTTCTGATTATGTTCTTTTATTATTATATTCTGCCAACATAGATTGTTTGTTTTGGATTATTTTCCCAGAATTGGTGGGTGATTCCTAGCAAATTCATCATTCACGCCGATCATATCGTTACACTGGTTGCAAAAAATGATTAGTTTCTCCTGCTTTCATGAAAAGTGCATCATTGTTTGAGTTAAAAGATTGTTCGGCAACTATGTTTGGTATTTACTTGAATGAAGGTCGGTCTATTTTTCAACCTCCACTTTTGTGATGGCTCTACTTTTTATTCATAATAGATGCAGACGAGAGATGCTTATAGAATCTACGGACTGCAGCATGGAAAGTGATTGAAAATGGACCAAAAGTTGCACCAAGCAAAGAAAAAGATACTATTGACGAAACCACAAACTTCAAAGCTATGCATAAGCTCTAATGAGATCTAAGACCAACAGAAGTCAATAGAGTATCAATGCAAAACGGCAAAGGAGATTTGGGCTAAATTGGTGAAGACCTGCCCCCGGTTAGCGGGCGAGAGTCCGAGGGAGCCGTCCCGAAGGGGGTCTCAAGGGGACAACGCCCCCTGGACATGGCATTTATGATTTGAGCCCGAAATTCATTAATAGTTTGAGTTTTGGCCCATGAATAGCTACTGGTATAGGTATATATTTGTTTTTCCGCTTGTAATTGAGTGATGTAATAGAGAGGTGCGAGATACTAATTATAGTGAATTAATCTGCTGGATGTAGTCCTAATTTAAAGGTGAACCAGGATATACCCTACGTCTCGATTTCTCTTTCTTTTTTACGCTCTATTTTGTTGTGATTTTGTGCCGATTCCTGATAGAGACCTGTATGGAAACCAATAAACTGAAGAACGGCAAACTTATCTCTCTCACAACTTGTTACGAGAGGTTCAAGATGGATGAGAACGAGACTATTTGTGAAATGTTCATTCATTGTACTAATATTGCAAATGAACTAGCATCTCTTGGCAGAATTTTGTTTTAAAATGTAGGAAAAGGGACGGAAGAAATAATCACGGAAGTGAAACAGCTAGTCCTTGTTCGAGAAATAGCATAAGAATCACTGGGAGTCATCAAAAGTCTCAGAGAAGGTCTAGCTGCTTAAGACATGCTGGCAATGAGAGAGATGGGGACGAAAAGGACGTAATTTGCTTTGATTGCAAGAAAGTAATGTTGACACCTAAATTTTGATTATCATTTTTATTCATTTATTTATTACATAGAAAATTAGGGATCGACCTCGGCACGTAGCAAAAACATTTAATTTTCATATTAGCATTCACCATTTCATAATTTTATTGAGTTGGACTCACGGTGGATGAAGCTAAATAAAAAGCGTTGGATTTAATCTAGATTAAGCTCCCAAGAATGTGAAAATAATCGAGCCAATGATCTTCTCCGTATAGCTGAATATTGTGAAAGATTGCAATCGCGCGAGGATCAGTTAAAAAAAGATATCACAGATTTCCTCAACCCTACTATAAAAAGGGGATTCATGCACAGGGGGGCGACGTTGAGAGGGACGGCCATAGAGAAGGGAGCTCTGTCACGTATAAAAGAGAGGAAAAGCATAGAGTGAGAGGGAGAGACACAAGGAGGGTTCTCGGCAATCCCATTCAGAAGAGTCCAATGTTGCCGTTGCTTCTAGTGGTCCTTGTTGGTGATTTCTAGCGGACCTTGCTGCTGTTCGGCCGTCTCTGCTCCCCCTGGCGCTCGGTTGTTTTTGCTATTGTGAACAGTGCTGCTGCTGTTCCTATTTGGTGCTGCCTTGTTTTCAACCGAGAAACAGCAGAAACGACGAATGGGTCCAGTCGAGCCCGTTCCGCTGTGCTGCTGCTCCCACCGATTCCCCTGTTGGTCCTGTTTGCTGCTGTTCACGTCCGGATGCAAGTCCTTGTCTTTCACTGTTGCCGAGAAGACCAACCAGCCGAAGACCACAGATTCATCCACAAGCTGTGGCAGTTACCACCCAAGCCAGGCGTGTGAGAATCATTCCTCGAATTAGTTGCAAATCCAAAGTTCATCTGCAAGTTTGGCGCTAAAGCAAATTTGGAAAGCGAATTTTCGAATTTAGGTATATCTCTTTATTTGAAATTTCGAATATTGTTGCCCATTTTTTTTTTGTTTTTTTGCTTGATTTAGTGTCTCGATTGCGTATTCTGATTGCCTATATTTGGATATGTAATATTTGTTTGCCATATTTTACACGTTTTAGTATATTGCATATATGATTAGAGTGTCTAAAAACTGGCGGCATATCTTTGATTCGGAAACCGTGTCCTTGAAAATGTAAGGATTGCATATCTCGAAGATTGTTTTGCAAGATTGAATATTCGGTTGCCTTGATTGGAAGATTTGCACGAATTTGAAAATTTTGATTTGATTGAGATATTTTTGGAGTCTTGGTGATAATCTAGTTAATTCGAAAAACTTTTGAATATATCCAAGATACTCAAGATATCAAAATCTTTTCAAAATGTGATCGATTAGAAAAATTTCCTAATCCGCAACCGCACATATGGAAATAAGTCTATCTATCAGGTTTAGATAGAATTATTTTCATAGCGAGTATTTCGAATTTTTAGGGTCGATTTGTCAGGCTTCACAATTGCGATAATCACCTTTAAACTAAAAGATTTGCAATTTGAATTTAAGTTCATCCATAAAAACAAAAAATCACCAAAAAAATCCAAAAAATTCAAAATTATTATAATAAAAAAAATCCTCATGGCTCATTTTTAATTCATCTCACAAAATCTCAGGGGAAAAAAAAGATATAGCAAGATATAGTTTCTTAAAAACCACATCTAATCATCTTTAGAAAGATAGGACTTTCTAGAAATCCTATCTAATGGATTGCATCTTTTGAATAAAAATCTTTTCAAATCCATCTCAATCTTTAAAAGATATAGACTTAGGGTTAAGAGATTTTCTTAAAATTTTTGGGGATTAATTCAAAATTAAAATCCAAAATTTTTTAAGATAATCACAAACCAATTCATTTTTTAAAACTTCGACAATAAAAAAAAATCACGAAAAGAAAATGTTGACACTTGATTTTTAATCAGTTAATTTAAAAAATTAATTAAAAATAAAAAAAATTCATAAAAAACCAGGAATCCTTTGAAATCCTTGGCCAAGGAACCAATTTGGAGCAAAAAATATTTTTCGAATTTTTACGGAATTTTTGGAATTTCTTTTCATTTAAAAATAGCCGAAAATTATAAAAAAAAATAGTAAATGAGGTACAAAAAATCTGAGAAAATAATAAAAAATTTTCTCTTAATTTCCTCTTCACCCGGGCCATTTTATATTTTGAAAATTTGATTCGGATCCTCGAAAGCCCCCTTTCGCATACCCGAACCGAACCCAAAAAAAATCATTTTGTTGCAAAATTTCGGCCCGATTGGGCAAGGCGCACCGCGATAGGATCCTATATTCAATCTCAATCGAAGAACCGCCTTCGTTGCCATGGGAACCCGTTTAAACCGGACCGAACCGGCCTAGTTTCTACAAACCGGTTCAAGTGAAACCAGACCGGTCCAACCGGTCCGGTCCATTTGAACCGACCTAACAGCAGCAGAAGAGCTGCGCTTGAAGTAGCTGCAGAAGAGGAATGGCGCGCCCATCCTTTCTTCCCAGCTCAAGACCCGAGCAGCAGACCCCCCCCTAAACAAGCTCAAGTCACCAGCTGCTCCTTGAGGGGTCTGCAGATGGGGTAGCAGAGAAAAAGCAGGAAAACCAAGTTCCAAGGAGGGCTGTGGCGTGAGGGAGAAGGTAAAAAGAGCAGTGAGACCCTGGTAACGGGGAGAGTGGGGGGAACTCGGGGCGTTCACCGAGAGAGCTAGAGGAAAAAAGCAGAGAGTGGTCTGGTTTTTGGCTAGGTTCTTGATAAAAGAACAAACAGAGAGGAGAGGGTCCAGTTTGGTTTGGTCCTGGGTCTTTTTCACGTTCACTAAGAGGAGAGAGAGGGAATCTAGGTTTTATTTTTCCTGGTTTTTCTCACGCTCACTAAGAAAAGAGAAAAAGAGTGCACGCAAGGGAGACATATAGAGGGAGAGTTCTTCTCGGAAGAGAACAGGAGGAGCTCTCGGGTGGTGGTTCTTCGGTTAAAAAAAAGAGAGAGAGGCTTGGGGAAGCCCCTCGGCAAAAGAAAAACAAAAGAAGGAGAGTCGAAAAAAGGCAAAAAAAACGGAGGAGGAGGGAGTTAAGGAAAAAGAAGAGGCTGCCCACGTAGTTCCCGAGCGAGATCGACATCATGCACAGCGTGCTCCTGAAGCTCTTGAGCCCTTCCGGGGCCTGCCCGTTGAAGGACTTGAGCTGCCCCACGAACATGAAGACCTCGGGCGCCCCGATCAGCACGTACTGCGGGACTCGCCAGAAGATGCTGAACGAGCTCGAGCCCTCGCAGCTCGAGTAGTTGTTTGTCCTCGTACTTTAGCCTGAAGTGCTCGACGGTGCCGGGGGCGATCATGGCGAGGACAGCGACGATGAGGCCGTTCCCCATGCGCTGCGGCTGGGTGAGGCCGCGAGGCTTGGTGCGGACCCGGGCCACGACAGGGTCGAGGACGCGGCGGCACATGAAGATGAAGGCGCGGCGACGGTGGAAGGACCGCTCCAACGAGCTCGTGGTGAGCTCTGTGTTCTCGGCGAACCAGTCGAGCGAAGGAGGAGACCAGACAGTGCGGCGACGCGCGAGGTGACCAGCGGAGGCTGCAGCCGTGCTAGGATGGCGATCCGATGACGAAGGCGTAACGATGATTGCCGGAGGCAAGGTTACTACGCCGAGTTTGTTTGCGTCGTTATGGTCTCTGTAAAAAAAAAAAAAAAAAAACATCGGGGGATCCCTGTTCATCCCAGTGGAGAGGACCGACGAAGGAGACGGCGGGAATAATAGAAAATGGAAAAGGAAACAAAAAAAAAAAAGAAAACAGAAAAAGAAAAAGAAAAGAGAAGTGAAAAACGTGGATGATGAGTGTGGGCAGTTTGAGTGCACGTTGGGGGGGCTTTCCTTGGGAATTGGGCCTGTTTATCTTTAACTTGTTTTGGGCTCAGAATAGAAAGAGAAGGAAAGGTTAGTGGGCCTGGGTCAAATAGTTTCGGGCAGGCCTTTTAATTCTGTTGGCTTTGGATCAGCCGAGCCCAGTCCGTGTGAAATCCAGACCGTGTAGGTCTAGGTCCGATCCAGATTTCTTTTTAATAATAAGAAAAAGAAATTAAAAAAAGAGTTCGAAAAAAATACAAAAATTCTAATTTTTTTAGAAAATCACAAAAAATAGGAAATGACTAGATTGACCTTATTTTCCTAGTTTTGACCATAGATTCTCCCAAAAAAATGACGATTTTGCCCTTCTTGAGCAAATTGTCCCGTATTGAAATCAAACCCTAAGTGAACAATTCTCTAAGCCTTTAGGGCTTTACTAGGGATATTTGATGGGTTTTATCTACACGTCTTTGACTCCTTTATTGAGCACATTATATGCTTTGATTGTGATTGATAGGACAGACTCATACCTACACGAGCACGTTTAGAAAAAAATCCAATTTTGGTACCGAAAGGGCGTCGGTGAAAACACTGGCGTAACCAAGTCCCTGGACCTTTAATCTCTAGTTGCGTAAAATCGAACGGCATCTTCTGACCGCTCGGTAAGGTTTTTGGTCTACCTTTCCCAAAGACTGGTGGCGACTCCTTTTGCATGTACACTTTACACATGCCACTAGATCACACTAAGATCGAATCCGATAACCCGCCGCGATTTGGTATGGGCCTGGGAGAGCCCGAGCTAAGCCCACCCTAGAGGCTTAGTAATCCATTAACTTGATCGATTTTTCGAGATCAAGTCGCAACAGAAAACCGAAAAAATGCACCTTTGAGCCTTAAGTCAGAATTCATCAAGAATTTCCAGATTAAATATTTTCATGAAATTGATACCGAAAGGGCATATTAGTTTTAAAAAATATTAATGCAACCAAGTTCCGAACTTAAAATCTCTAATTCACAGAAGTAACTTAGTTCTCACACTAATTTACTTAGGTTTCTAATCGACCTACCACAAAACGATTAGTGGCGGCTCCGAAAATTTTAAAATCTTGTGCCTAATAATCACCTGAACCATAAGTCACGATTTGGTAGAACTTGGGAGAGTTCGAGCCAAGTTAATTACTCTAATTAATTAATTTGGTAATCCATTAACCTAAGATTGGAAAAGTCAATTTTAGGTCGCGACAGCTTGGCAACTCCACTGGAGAATAACTTGGATTTTTTGAAATTTAAGGAGGACTTAGGCCAGATAATTTTGGTGGAAAATGTCCCTTAATTTGGCAGTTTTGGATGAATTCTAATCTTTAGGTGTTAAATGGTCTTGCAAAATGGGAGTTATAAGGGGAGGAGTCTATGGCTAACCCTTTGTTTTGCAGGTTTGGTGAAATGGGAATTTCAATTTTAATTTGAACTATTGGAGCGCTAATTATTTTGAAATGTTGTGCATGTTTTAGGTAATCGCACTACTCCACACTTAACTCGTGACTGAACCCGAGTCACACCAATAATTCTAGGATGGTATCCAAATGGTTCTTTAACCTTGGCGGTAAGATCTCGCTAAAGGTTATCCCATTTAGGTCCCGAAATTCTTCAAAAAATGGCTCAAGGGTCGTTCTCATGCATGTGGGGCTACGATGCATGGGCGTTTCCCTTGTCGACCGAACCAAGCCGGAGTGAATGGACCCGACTAGTCATGACTATGTACGCGAGGCGGAGACTAGTTATGGCGAACGTGCGCAAAGCTGCAACACGTCGTTCCGCCCATCACTTCACTTTGCTAAATGAACTAAAATTGAATCCACGACTCATGTGCATGTCTTTGTGAGTGACATTTTCTCCTTAAGGGCGGTAATTTCATGAACTTTGTCTCCTGTTTTCCTTACTTTATTTCGGGTCGGTCCATGATTTAGGTTAATTGATTTCGGCACGTGATTTATATACGAATGGGTGCATCGATATCCGCTTCGTGCCAACTCCGAAGCTAGAGCTCAAGGAGCTATGGGGTCAGTTAAACCCGGATGGTTAGCAGTACGTGCTCAAGCGCATTGGATTCATGTTGCCAATCCTCGGCATAGATGTTCAGAGCATGATCATGCAGGCGCTTGCTCATTTTTGGTGCCTCAATACGACCACATTTGTGTTGGGAGGTAAGCTTGAGCTCACGCCCAGTTTAGAAGAATGCAGTATTGCCATTGGGAAATCAATTGAGCTGGATATAGTTGAACCACCCATTCGGGTAGATCCTGCGGTAGTACTCGTTGAATTTTTGAGTTTGACTAAAAAAGAATCTAAAAAAGTGTTGAAGGGTAATTGTCAAGCATGCCCATTATCTTTCTTCATTGAATGTTTTGAAAATAACCCTGACCTCACGAGACCTAGGGTTTTTATCTTAGCCTTTTTCGGACTTATCATTTTTCCATTCTGTCAGGATGTTATTGATTTTGTGATAGCTTGGATGGTAAAACAAATTTGTTGTGGAGTTAATTTTGTAAATACTATCCTTGCTGAAACTTTCCTCTCATTGACTCGTTTCAAGGAAGGAAAAGATAAAACTTTTCGAACCCCAATTGAGATTTTACAAATCTGATTTTTCTTACACCTTTCTCAATTTGGGGAAAAACATGACTGTTTTTGAAATCGGCGTGACTGATAATCATATTCTAAGGTTTAAACAAATACAAGATCAAACTAAGAGTTTGCACTATACGCAATGGGTCAGTCTATTCAAAGATCCAAACTCTAAGGTTTTCCTTTGGTAAACTGTATGGCTTCGAGTGGTTGAGGCTCGACTATGCCATGGCGATCAGAAGCCCGTACTTTTGATGGGCATCTATGGGGCAATCATCTATCAGCCTCTCCGAGGCCGCACGTCAATTTCGAGTTCTGCAGGATATCCCACCTCCGCTTGGGCCCAACAAGTTTCGAATTTGGTTCTAGAAAGGCGAGAACTATAAGGCCGAGCTTAGGCGCCATTATGAGGCCCGAAAAAAAGTGTACCAACCAGAAGCAGATTTGGCCCGCAGACGAGCCCATAAGAAGAATGAAGAGATATTTTTCCACGGCCCACTATATTCAGCATCACACCATTCCTGCCGAGATACTCCCGCAAATCCCAACCGTGACCGAGCAGCATACCTGTCAGGCCCAAATCAGAATCAGCGAGGAAAAGGTGATGGAGGCCTAGAAGAAGTTGGATTCTTTGACCAAGGTGAATGCATGATTACAGCGCGCATTGAAGGCCCATTCGTCTACAGATCATGTGGCCTCTAAGAAGAGAAAGATCGCTTGATGTTGTGATTAGAGAGATTTTGTCCTTATTTTTCATTGTTCTAGGTTCTGCATGTTAGTTTTCATTTACATTTAATACTTTTATGGATCATTGGAGTATTCTTGTCGCTGTTTCAGTTTGACCTTTAGGGATTTCGTAATTTTTACTGAATTCTGTGATCCGAATTGGCCCATAAATTCTTCATGAAAAACGTTCACAAGATCTTAAAATATCATGTCAATTTTTTTTGGGATCAATGTGTAACGTTTTCCATTTAATACGAAATTTATAGGCAGAACAAAGTAGTATGAAATTTCGGCAGTTTTACATCAGTATAATTTCGCCATTTTCCACTAGTAAATAAACTCTTTTGTGAAAAATCAAAACATGAAAGTGGTAGAATTGGATTGAACTAGTAATCTACAAATTTTCTGGCATCAATTCTCATTTTTTATGACCCCTTTATCTCTCAAGATAAAGCCGGGTGAAACAGTTTTCCGGATGAATTTTTCAGAAAGAAGTATTAAACTGTATTGATCTGTACATTTTATGCCTGAGCTTAAAACATGAAAGTTGTTCATCATCATTCCGAATTTAAGATTGCAAAATTTTGGAGCTGTTTCGATCAATATTAAAAATTGATATGAATTTTCTTGTGAAGGCCGATGAAACTAAAAATTGCCTAATTCAGTCCTTTAGGTGTGCTTTATTTCGTTTTGGGGTCTAGAAAATGTCATGGACCGGCTCACTACTCTTGCTTGTTGCACTCATCCTGATTATTACCCTTTTTAGGTAATTTACTACGGATCCTCCACACCCCCATAACACTTGATCAGTGACGAAAAGAAGGATGGCCAATCAAGCTGAGATGGCGGCCATGATTGATGAAAAGCTAAAAGAGCACATGAATGCAGTGAATGAGCAGATCGCTACCATGATATCCAAGACGATGCATGATTTCATGGCCAAGCAACAGCAAATTATTGTTGGCTCTCAATCGGAGATTCCACGTCCGACCCGTCAAGGCCTCCGCCCTGACAAGGCTCCTGCAGTAGCTATTGACCCAACCTTTCACTTAGATGATGTTATTTTGACTGACACTAGTGTATCTTCTGCAGCCAAGGTTCCTCCTCCACCCCCAATGATGAGAATGCCAAGCTGCTGGCAAAGCTCGACCAGAGGCTATGTGGGGTAGAGGGAACCCATAGCGTTCCGCCAATTGATCTGTCTATTTATACTCGGGTCTAGGTGCCCGAAAAGTTTAAGATGCCAACTTTTGAGAAGTATGACGGCACCTCGAACCCAATCCAACATATTGAGATGTATCAGGGGCTAATGAACAAGTACGTCGCCAACGGACCTTTGATGGTCTAGACCTTCCAGGCGAGCTTGAAGGATGCCGTGATGTGGTGGTACACTATCCACCAAATCAATCGAAAGGATTCTTGGTAAGAGGTGACCAATGCTTTCGTGAAACATTTTAAATTTAATCTGGATGTAACTATTACTCGAGAGGATATGAAGAAAGTCGAGCAGAAGAAGGGCGAGACTTTAAAGGAGTATGCTACTCACTAGAGGAATAGCCAGCCTAGATCATGCTCGAGGCCCCAGAACGCGACCTCATGAAGTTGTTCGTGTCCACTCTCCCACAATCAGTCCGTTCTCGGATGTTGGTAATGGTCGTCCAATCATTTAGCCAGCTGATAGCCATGGGGAGGAAATCGAATCCGGACTCAAGAAGGGATGGTATGGTGAGTCGGGTTCATCTGGTAA
This sequence comes from Lenwebbia sp. NSW1173648, assembly GCA_029784005.1. Taxonomy (NCBI): domain Eukaryota; kingdom Viridiplantae; phylum Streptophyta; class Magnoliopsida; order Myrtales; family Myrtaceae; genus Lenwebbia; species Lenwebbia sp. NSW1173648. The sequence continues at coordinate 8,934,678 of JARCGZ010000005.1, forward strand.
GAGATTTGCTGGTAAGAACGACAAAGAGCCCGTCCCCAAAGTCAATATAACTTATGTGCAGAAGGCACCAGCTCAAGCCCCGAAGCTGCAATTCACTACTCAACAGCTGACTTCTTATGGGCAGCAAAGCCAACAGAACCCACGCCAACAGTATCAGTGTAAACCTCGCCAGTTTACTCCACTTCCTAGGACGTTATCTCAGGTGTTGGCGGTACTGAGGAAAAAGAACTTGCTGAGTTCTAAGCCATAAAGATCTAACGTCGCTAACATTGCGAGGTACACTCCGTCAAAGAAATGCAATTACCACAGAGGTGAGGTAGGGAATTCAACAGATGATTATCAAATGCTTAAACATCGAGTACAGGATCTACTCGAGACTGGAGCATTTGCACTCCAGCCAGCCGGTAAGCCCAATGTGTAGAATAATCCACTCCCTGATCATTCGGGCTGTGCGAATGTTATCCTTGGCCCGGGGGTCAAGTAGGTTCAGGGCTTTAGGGTTCCTTTTGATGATATGTTCGATGCTCTAGTTCGAGCTGGTTATTTTTCGACTGGCGAAGTGGTACCACTCGGTGAAGTAGAGAAGAAGGTGGATGAGCTGATTAGAGATGGGATGATCGGAATGACTGATGAGTTCAGAGTTGTGGCCACTATATCTCAGGTCATTATAGTCTGGGATGAAGAGCTTGCCATGCTAACTAATGAATAGATTGAGTTGGATCCCGAGCTAGCTGACATGCCTCCTCTCGAGGATGCCTCTGACGATGACCTTGGGATTGTCACACCCAATACTTCTAAAGGGTTGGTGCTGGCTTCACTTCAACCTTATGCTTATGAAAGTGATAAGATGGTTCCCTGGTCCTATGATGTTGATCTGGTAACAAGGTCAGGGCGAACTAATGCTGATAATCAACCGGCCAAGCTGGCGGTAGAGAAAGAAGCGAAGGAATTCCTAGCTATGATCAAGGCTAGTGAATATAGTGTAGTTAACCAATTGAGAAAGTTACCTACACAGGTCTCATTATTGGAACTCGTCCAGACGTCAGACAAGCATTGATGTGCTCTGATGAAAGTTTTGAGCGAGATTCATGTGCCCGAAACTGTTGAAGAGGATAAGCTGGAGGGGTTTATCGGGGCGGTCCTCCTCAAGGATCATGTAGCATTTTCTGACGAAGAAATCCTAGCTAAGGGATGTGGTCACAATAATGCGCTCATATATCAGTGAAGTACAGGGAGACTCACATGGCCAGGGTGCTTGTTGATAACGTGTCAACTTTGAATTTGTGCCCGTTGGCTACTCTGAAAAGGTTGGGTATTGATCCATCTACCATGCAAGCAGCTAAGACTTCCGTCCGGGCCTTTGATGGAGTAAAGAAGGATGTGATGGGCCAGATCAATCTAGAGTTACAAATCGGAACTTTGGTGTTCGATATCCTTTTTCAGGTGTTAGATATCCCTTTTTCTTTCAATTTCTTATTGGGACAGCCATGGATCCATAATGCAGGTGCTATACCCTCCAGTCTGCATTAGAAAATCAAGTTTGTAGTTGAGGCCAAGTTGGTTACGGTTTATGGAGAGAAAGATCACTGAATGTTTAATGCAACAACGGTCCCATACATAGAACCCGATCATGTCGAAGAGGATATCTATCACTCTTTTGATATAGTTCATGTTGTTCAAGCTTACCCCGATATGCCATTGCCTATTCCTGAGGTTTCTAATGCAGCTATCATGGTGGCAAAAGTCATGGTTGGTAATTGTTTTGAGCCAGGCAAGGGTCTTAGGAAGGAAGGCCAAGGCATTCGTGCCCCGATTGAGATAATGGGACAATCCCACACGGCTGGTTTGGGATACCATGGGTCGAGAAGCCGTGGACAAGGCCGTGGTTGTCGTGGAGGCCGAGGAGGAGCAGGTCGAAGTCCTTTACCACCCCCATTGATCATACCTTTCGCTCAGTTGGAGTAGTAGGGGGTATAAGCATTTGGAGCCGAGCCCGACTAAGGATGATCTCGGGCTTATCTTTCCTAAATGGGCCCAAGCTATGACTGGCCAGCCACCAAAGGCTCCCAAGCGCAAGAAGGGCAAGACGATTCTGGTGAGCTTGTCTGATGATTCTGAGGATGGCCAGCCACCTTGTATTTTCAACAAACTGGAGTTGAGGGTGGTGGACGTTGACTTCGATGATGGTATACGCTACCTCACCGGTTAGTTTGCTGGGACCTCCATCGGTGCAATCACTAAAGGACCACTTGAAGGGATGGGCACTGGCCCTCAAGAGTAATCATTTTCAGTTTTTCGTACCTCCCTTGTGTGGGAATCTTTATTGCTTTTTTAGTTCAATTCATGTTGCACGTAAGTTTTTCAATCCAATAAGATGTAATTCATTGATTCAATATTAATAAAATTAAAGAATTTTTTATCATTTTGAATCTTGTGGAAGTATCCCAAACCAATCCAATGATGATAACCAACGATTGAAAAATATGTTATCTACAGTAAGAATTGAGGGTTGGGCTTTCCAAGAATTCTTGTCCCAAGGTCTTCGAAAACAAAATGAATTCCAAATATTGTTGTCGAGAAGACCAACCATCCGGACGCAAGTCCTTGTCTTTCACTGTTGTCCGAAGACCACAGACTCATCCACAAGCTGTGGTGGTTACCACCTAAGCCGTGCGTGTGAGAATCATTCCTCGGACTAGTTGCAAATCCGAAGTTCATCTGCGAGTTTGGCGCTAAAGCAAATTTGGAAAGCGAATTTTCTAATTTAGGTATATCTCTTGATTTGAAATTCCGAATATTGTTGCCCATTTTTTTTTTTGCTTGATTTAGTGTCTTGATAGCATATTCCGATTGCCTATATTTGAATATGTAATATTTGTTTGCCATATTTTACACGTTTGAGTATATTGCATATCCGATTATAGTGTCTAAAAACTGGCAGCATATCTTTGATTCGGAAACCGTGTGCTTGAAAATGTTAGATTGCATATCTCAAAGATTGTTTTGCAAGATTGAATATTCGGTTTTGATTGGAAGACTTGCACATTAAATTTAGAAACTAAAAATTCTGAATAAATCTTGCGATATATCCTGTACTTGCCTAATTTGAAAATTGTGATTTGATTGAGATATTTTTGGAGTCTTGGTGATAATCTGGTTAATTCGAAAAAAAAAAATCTTTTGAATATATCCAAGATACTCAAGATATCAAAATCTTTTCAAAATGTGAAAATTTCCTAATCCGCAACCGCACACATAGAAATAAGACTATCTATCAGGCTTTAGATAGAATTATTTTCATAGCGGGTATTTCAAATTTTTAGGGTTGATCTGTCAGGCTTCAAATCGAAACTTAATTCAGAAGCTATTGCGATAATCACCTTTAAACGAAAAGATTTGCAATTTGAATTTAAGTTCATCCCTAAAAATCGAAAATCACAAAAAAAAATCCAAAAAAATTGAAATTCTTTTAAAAAAAAATCCTCAAGGCTCATCTTTAATTCAACTCACAAAATCTCAAAAAATTTTAAAAAAAAAGATATATATCAGGATATAGTTTCTTAAAAACCACATCTGATGGGATTTCTAGTGGATTGCATCTTTTCTAGAAAATCCTATCTAATGGATTGCATCTTTTGAATAAAAATCTTTTCAAATCCATCTCAATCTTTAAAAGATGAAGACTTAGGGTTAAGAGATTTTCTTAAAATTTTTTAGGATTAATTCAAAATTAAAATCCAAAATTTTTAAGATAATCACAAACCAATTCATTTTTTAAAACTTCGAAAATCAAAAAGAAAAATCACGAAAAAGAAAACCCAAAAAATGCACCTTTGAGCCTTAAGTCAGAATTCATCAAAAATTGCCAGATTAAACATTTTCATGAAATTGGTACCGAAAAGGCATTAGTTTTAAAAAAAAAAAATGCAGCCAAGTCCTGAACTTATAATCTCTAGTTCACAGAAGTAACTTAGTTCTCTCACTAATTTACTTCGGTTTTTAATCGACCTACCATATAATCTCTAGTTCACAGAAGTAACTTAGTTCTCTCACTAATTTACTTCGGTTTCTAATCGACCTACCAAAAAATGATTAGTGGCGGCTCCGAAAAATTTAAAATCTTTTGCCTAATAATCACCTGAACCATAAGTCACGATTTGGAGAGTTCGAGTCAAGTTAATTAATCTAATTAATTAATTTAGTAATCCATTAACCTAAGTTTGGAAAAGCCAATTTTAGGTTGCGACAAGTAAGACATAACAAGTTTGAGTATCCAGTTAACTAGAGAATGGCCGACGCCAATGCTATAGAAGAGGTAAATGATTCTCTTGATTGGGATGCTCGTCTATGGCGATTTTGATTCTACGCTTAAGGAAGCGTATTGTTGAGTGGAAAAAGCTTTCCAACGTTGTATTGACTAAAGAAAAATGGTGCTTTAAAGGAACGAGACAGTGTTTTGAAGAAAGAAAGTGTGTTTTATGCAACATTCTCATCAATAAGATAGGGGGAGGCACTAGAGATGTATGGCATGATGCCATTTATTACATTGAACATTACAATGCTCGGCCTGATGTACCGAATTTCTGTCATATGCATGGAGCGGCTTCCATTCATCTAGAGATAGCCCTTTTCTTTGCAGCACTTAATGGCTCCGTCGAACATGTCCTCGACACCGTACTTGTACTCGAAACCGGCGTCTTGCAGCTTCCTTGACGAAACGCTGGCGAACCTAGGACCTTTCACTTCCTTCAAGGACCTACAAAGATTTGGAAAACTTTGCTCTCAGTTCACCAACAACAGTAGATCTGTTAGATCATGAAGTGGGATTTAACAGCACTTACTCCGGTGAGGGTATCTGAAATTCCGGGTATCTTTCGGAGAGAAACTTGGACATCTCTTCGATGGTTATCGTGGCCGAGGAACATAAGTACCGCCCCTTGGCGTCGGGGTGCTCGAAGAGGAAGATGTGCGCTCTCGCCACATCGTCCACATGCACGAGAGATATTCTGAGGAGAAGAGAGTACTGGTTCTCGTTCCCTATTAATTTCGAACGGGAATTTCCACAGTCAAATTAGGACTTTAAGAAAGTGTGTATCATTGGAATGGACATGAACATATGAGCGGACGGCTTATAGTCTGGTCTTCCTTTGTCATATGTTTGACATTGAACGGAGGAACAATGTCAAAATTATGGAAATTATGCATCTTTTGGGTGACCACGTCAACCAAACTGGTCATGAATTTTACTGTAGTATGTAAGGTGTAACACGGCAAGTTATTGCAAAGTCTATACTAGATTGATCAATATTGTTCGAACCATTAATTATTTGAGATTCATGTGATCAACGGTTCAGATATATTTGATTTATATAGATCATGTTATGTTTTTTTCATGCATCACTTACCTAATACCAAAGCCAGAGAATTCTGGACGGATGTGGCGAAATTGGGACAAAGGAACGGTCCGTGGACAAACGAGGGAAGAACTGTCACCACTTCCAGTCCGTGGCTCTCTCCAAACTCGAGAGCCGCCTTCTCGGTCAATGTCTTCGAGATCGCGTAAGCTCCTAACATCTTCACTCCCCTGAGGGACTCGACGTCGCTCCAGGAGTCCTCATCCAGGATATCGGCATTGGAGCTGTAGAGTTGAATCGCAGACGCACTCGAGGTGTACACGACCCGCTTCAGAGTCTTGGAGTTCAGGCAGGCCCTCAGGATGCCTAACGTTCCATCCATGGATCTTTTGGTGACAACCGGCTCCGGCTCTCTATCCTCGAAGTCCATCGGGGTGGCCACGTGGAAGACTCCGACACAGCCAGCGATGGCTGGGCCGAAACTCTCGGGGTCGCTGAGGTCAGCAGTGAGGATTCGGAGCCTTTCTGATGCTCCCGGTAGATTTTTCAAGAAGCTGATGTCTCTGCTGCCATCTGATCACAACAAATCTTTCAATAATCACGTCCCAAATAAAAGCTCAAACATTTAACTGGACATGGATGTGTCATGTTAATTGGAGAAACCGGTCCAGAGAAAATCTAACTGATACAGCATGACTCATTCAGGAAATAATCTGAACACACAAAACATGTTCAGTCTAAGACTTTTACACTTGATCAGAACTCATGGCAAGAATGAATGAATCTCCATATTCAAGCTGGAAAGAAGAGAGAGACTTACCTGGGTCGGGTCTGACGGTGGTCCGGACCGAGTACCCGTGTTCGAGGAGCCTCATGATGAGCCATGAAGCTATGAAGCCTGTACCACCTGTCACACACACCGTGCCTTTGTTACCCTCCATGGCTGGGAGAAGTGAAAAGCTTCAAGTTTCAGAGAGCAGCAAACTATATTTGGTCGGACCTTTGATGTTTTGGCCAGCCGTGTGCGCACGCGTCTCCCTTAAAACGGACGCCATATTTGAAAAGTCGGGGTAACCAATTCAACTTTTGCTATGTTGGATTTGAATCATTACTGTTCCGACTACGTTTCTTCCATCCATCGCCGCAGCCTTACACCAAGGCGTCATATGAAGAGATCTTTCAACACGAGGTAGATAATGCCTAAGACACTAGCAGGCCCGAGATTCGATCACATAAATCAAATTTATGACATTGTTAAAGACAAGGCAACCCCTTTACCACTAGGTTACCACACTTGGTGGTACAATGCCGTGGGAGGTCAATCTAATATGCGCAACACAATATATATATTTTATAACCTACTTCTATCTTAAATTTTCAAATTGGCCAATTTAGTTGTGACCATACGATGATTTGTCAATGCAATCCTTCCGGCTAAATTTGGCAGGAAATAGTTGAAGTGGAGAACGACCTTCCTACATTGCACGGCTGGCGATGTTGGACTGTCAGCGCTCACGTGGACGATTGTTGCAACTTTTTAAAAAAATTCTGATTTTTTTCTTTTTTGTGTGTATTTATTTTGATTCTATTAGTACTTGAGGTTGTAGGCTCTAGCTCATTTTAAAGGGACAACTTCCCATTTTAAGAAAGTTTTGGCTCATTTTGGGTCAAATGCTTGATGTTTTGTTTTTGGTGCTTCTCAATCATCATTTTCTTTACTTTCCTTTTCCATTTTTTCCTATTTTCCTTCGCCAGTTCAGGGCCTCTGCCGGTGGAGGTCGCCCACCATTTCAAGGGCTCGTGGTCCCTCACCCAGATTTGGGGGAGGCATGGGTCGGTGTGCCATACTGCAGTTCCTTGTGGTCAACCTCTCTCCCTGCTTGGATTGGCTCGAACCCTCTCACTCGGCGACCTTCACTAGCCATCGACAAGACCCCAGAACATTAGAGAGAAATAGGAAAAAGAGAGAAAAGAAAAAGAGAAAAGGACAAAAATTCAGAAAATTTTACAAAAAAAAATTATAAAATCATCCATGTATATAGAACGACTGGCATCCATATCAGCAATTTCGGGTCAAATTTGGTCGGACGAACTACATTAGTAAATTGTCAAAAGATTTAGGACTAAATTAGCCAAACTAAAAAAGTTTAGAACTGAATTAATCGGCGTATAATCTAAGTAGCACCGATACCAACATGCGACACGACACGACAAGACACGTCGACAAGTCATTTTTTAAAAATAGAGAATTCTGACATGTTGTATATCAAATGTATATTTTAATATATAGATAATAAACTATCATGTATATAGAAAAATATCAACGCTGAGTTTCTTTTTCTTCTTCTATTAAGGATTTACGATTAGGTTACTTTTTTGCTGGCTAGATATATTAATTTTGGGATGGCTGTGTATATTACTTAAGTATATATATTTTTGATAAATTTACATTTTGATCCTTAATTTATTGAAAATGCTTAAAATTAACCACGTGCGTGTCGAAATAGCTTGTCGGGATGCTGGACTCGCTTGTTGCTGGCGTGTATGGAGCTCTGACCATATGTCGGTCGCATGTCGGAGAGTGTCCGACATGACATGGAGGCCCATGGAAAGTATCGATGCTTCCTAGAATTTGTGTCACATATGGGTTCAGTAAATTTAAAGAATTGGTCAAATATGGCTTTAAGCTTATAAAGCCTATTCAAATATGGATTTTAACTCAACCCATCTTCGACCTATTTTTTGCCCATGGCCTACAGCTTCCCAAACATAACTTGTAAATGGGCCTCAATTATATTAGTTTATATTTTTTTATTGTTTTATAAGTAAAAGAAAGAAAAAAATAAAATTAAAAAAAGAAGTAAAAACTGTTTTGGAACGCCTCCGCCGCCCACTGCCACCGCCCGCCGCCTTCCTAATTTGAATCTAATAATAGACTGAGTTTCGAGGATGAATAGTATTAGATAGGATAAACAGGACCGTTGTTGACCAAACAAAGGTATGAATGGTGAAAAAACGAAACTTGGAAGACTCAACAAGGCCAAAAAGGCATTGTGGGCTTAGATCTTTCAATTCAGCTCATACGTGTCTCTGCCCACCCCGCGACTGACTGAGGAAGTGCAACTGTACTAGTTTGGTTTCCTCCGCCACTCACTCTCTCTCTCTCTCTCTCTCTATGTGACGCAAACGCACGCCAAGAGACCGAGCGAATGTAGATATAGAAGCGCATAGTCGTCCTCTCCGGAAGCAGGAGTAGCAATTCTGCTGAATCTGTGTGAGCGTAGTCGTCGACTCATAAAGCACAGGCCATGGCAAGTGACGGTGACAGGTGACGGGCGGTGGTCGGCGGCGGCGGCGGCGGCGGGCGGCGGGTAATAATAAGAAGTTATTTTTATAAAAAAAATTTAAAAAAAGTTTAAAATATTTTATAAAATTTTTAAAAAAAATCAATTGCATGAAAATATTTTAGCAATTTCATTTTTTAATATTTTATAAGAAACAAGTATTTAATGATTTGATTAAATATAAAAGTATTTAAGTAATACGTGTCAAGTCGGATATGGATATGAGTGGCGTCGAACATGAGTCGTTAAATTTATACCGTATAAAAATGGGTCAAACAGATTAAATGGATGAACATGGACAAAATTATATTTGATTCGATCCGATGCACCGTTTGTCTTGGATATTTCTTCCGGGATCATTATCTATCTCATTCATTGTCCTGCTCAAATATTAGTGGGGTTGGTGCTCAGTATCAATCAAACACATGAGGGGCCCCGCGTAGGGAAGACCCTATTTGTCCACTGTTTTTGAACTGTCTAGTTTGGAATTTTGCTAAATAAGTTGTGCTTATGATTATTGTCTGACAGGTGTCAATCATTTACACAATCTTTTCCTCAACCAACTGCAGCTGTGGTTGTAAACCTGTATTGCCTCGATAGGCAGTCCAATAATTACGTCATAAAAGATGATTATGTGCCTGCTCTTCATTCATTTTACGAATAATAGTCTGTTTTGGATATAAAAAAAAATAACAAACAATTAAATATTATTATGAAATCCACTCCTTTTTAAAATTTATGGCCTACAACATGTTATTATTCTCATAATCGTCTCAATATTATTATGCGAACAAAGTCTTTCCTTAATTCATGCATATTGGCTCTGTCAACAATTGTCGGATACGCCGTAACATCGTCGCCTCAGAAGTCTTGGAGGAACGTTCGTGAAAGCCATTGAAGCATTGGCATTGTGCTCCTCCGACTACCCACACACACACACACACATAAGACCGTGGTTGCGGATCTGACTTCGGCCACTGTCGATGAAGCATATGTTGCCAGATCGGATCTGGCTCTGTCCGCGACGGACTTGGCATTGGTTCCTTTTAGAGTCCCACTAGCTCACCGGTCCGAGAGAGGAGGGTCTCTAAGAAGTACTAATTGGCTTTATCGTGCTCGATACCATATAAGAAATCGATAGATCACGTAAGTTCTTTATACAATCATTTAGAATTCGTCATGCATCACCACGAGGTACGTACCATGTGTAAGTACATACATAAATATCCTTGGATTAGAAAAGCTGCGATTCGATCAAGTTGGGCACCTTCAAATGAAACCATTTTCTTTGCAGCTCCGAATAGCTCCATCGAACATGTCCTCGAGGCCATGCGTGAACTCGAAACCATTGACCAAGAGCTTCTTCGATGAAAGGCGCGGCATTGTCCTATCAAAATCGATCCTTAGACTCCCGAATCTAGTCGGCGAAGGGCCAACGAAAGACCGGCAAGAGGTTGGTGAGGTTGCGCCACCCAGGAGGCCCGCGGCTTGCCGGTGGCCTGAGCCCTTCGCCTAAGCTAGCAAAGGGTTTGATTTTTATCAATAAAAAAAAGAAAAATTGCAGCCAAAGCCCTTTGAATTTTTTTTTTAGTTAACCCAAAGTTGCTTTTCAAATGTATGTTTTACCAAACTCCATTTGCATTTTCCCAAAGTCCCTTAAGCTAAAAGGCCTTTACATTTCCCCATGGCTCGTTTCCAAAGCCGAACCAAACACAGCATTTAATCTTACGAAATGGACATGTATCCTCAATCAAGAAAGCTAACCCTAGTACAGCACAAAAACATCAATGTAAAACTACACTTGATCGCAACTTGTGGCAAGAATGAATCTCCCCTGTTCAAGCAGGAAACAAGGGTAAAGACTTACACAGGTCGGGTATGACAGTGGTCCGGACCGAGTAACCGTGTTCAAGGAGCCTCATGATCATCCATGAAGCTACGAAGCCATTGCCGCCGGTCACGCACACTGCGCCTTTATTGCTCGCCATCAATCTCTCTCTCTCTCTCTCTCCGCACAACTGGTTTGTGACGGAAATGATGCTTCTGTAAACTATTAGAGAGAGGTGGCTGTGGAACCTGTTTGCATATAATAGTTGTTGTTGATAGCCCGGGAAGGAAGAAAAGAATAGATTAATGGATCGTAGAACATGGTGGGTCTTCTTTAGTTGTTTTAAGCTTCTTGTTTTACCCATTACCAATGGCTTCCACGCACTGATACATCGTGCCCCGTGCGCGATGCTAAATTAGAGGGAAATAATTTCTATGATCTATACATCTCGACCGTTTGCAACCACGTCAATTTGCATTCTCACTTTTTAATAACAATTTACGTCATAAGTTCTTGTACTATACTTTAAATTTCTTATGCCATCCCATTACTTATTCGGGAATCCATTGTAGTTTTGTCAATTCAGTCTTAAATCTTTAATTGTGTCAATTTTTTTGTCAATTGCGTCCTAAATTTTTTCACGTTTTGCCAATTGAGTTAATTTAACCTATTTTGGCCGAAAATCGCCGACTGGTACATTAGTCATCCTACATGATACGGCAGGCACTGACGTGGATAATATTATTTTTCAAAAAAAAATCGATATTATATTTTTATTTTCTTCTCTTTTCCTTCTTTTATTTTTTTTACTGTAGCTGGCGAGGGTTGTTGGACTCTCGTCGGCCACTAGGCAAAGGAAGTGAAGCCCTTGCCAGTCACGGGCGAGGATGGCGTCCCTCACTTGGCATTTCCCAGATCTGGGCAAAGCTTCCTTGCTCGCAACTAGCGAGGCTGGCTTCGCCCAAACCATCGTGGCTGGTGACCATGGTCGGCCACAGTAAAAAAGTAAAGAAAAGAAGGAAAATAAAAGAAAAGAAAAAATTAAAATTAAAAATTTATTAAAAAAATCTCCACGTCCGCGTCGGCCATGTCACTTAGGACAGCCAGCATCCACGTCAACGATTTCCTATCAAAATTGGCTAGATGGGCTCAATTGGCAAAATGTGAAAAAGTTTAGACTTAGTCGGCATAATTAAAAAGTTCAGGACTAAAGCGACACAAACACAATAGGTTTAGGGCTTTTTTTTTTTTTGGGTAATGTCCCTTGCTTATTCGGTTACCAAACTGTCATCTTCTTTCAAAAAAATGTTACGCAAGACGGGGGGAAGCTTTGACAAACGCAAATAAATGAGCGAGAAACAAGTATGGAAAATGAACCTCACGCCTAGGATTTGTGATTCGACCGGGTATAATTACTCTCCGGAGAGAGATGGACAAGATGCTTAACTATAAACAATGATTGCTTGTGACCATATAACTAGAAAGGCTGATCCAAACAACTTGGGTACTTATTTTCTTTGCAGCTCCGAATTGCTCCATGGGACATGTCCTCGAGGCATGCCTGAACTCGAAACTGATGTCGAAGATCTTCTTTGATGAAAAGCCAGATACCTTGTGACCTCTAATTTCCTTTAGAGCAATTCTCTTTTTTTATCTTTAAAGAAAAATGGCCATCTTGATTAGTTCGTAAGCAATAGCTTCAAAGATGAGTCTTTACTCGGTCCACTGGTCGTGGGCGTAAAAGCACAAAATTTGAAGACCGAGTGCTAATATTATTGGATGGTCTTGAGCTTTTCTCATCCCAAAAGCTAACTCAAAATATGAGGTTTTCCCTCACACTTATAAACCGATCACCAGCCCCTTCTACAATCAATGTGGGATAACCCCAACAATCTCCCCCTCACACATCGGGCCCTGGGTCGAAGGCATAACAACCCGTATCTTTCTAGTGTGACTGTTGAATCCAGACTTGTTGGTAACTAGGGCTCTGAGATGCAATAATATTTAGCGCAGATATGCAGCTGAATATTTAGCACATATATTTACTGCAGATATGCAATAATATTTAGCGCAACGAGGCAGCAAAATATTTACTTCAGAGAAGCAGTAATATTTAGGGGGGGAGATGCAGTAGATTTAGCGTAGAATATAGAGAAAAGAAAAAGAGAGGCAGACGACATATTGAGTGTTCTCAATTTCTTTATGCCTCGATCTTGTGAAAAGATCATTAATTGTATTCCTACTTTCTCGAAAATTAGTGAATTCGCAGAGTACCTCTGTGTGGAGACGTGGCCCAAGTTTGGGTGAACCTCGATAACAAATTTTTTTGTGTGTTCTTTTAATTCTGTTCTTTTATTATTATATTCTTCCTGTGTTGATTATTTGTTTTGGATTATTTTCTCGGAATTGGTGTGCGATTCGTGACAAATGCATCATTCACGCCGATCATATTGTTACACCGGTTGCGAAAAATGATTAGTTTCTCCTGTTTTCATGAAAAGTGCATCATTGTTCGAGTTAAAAGATTGTTCGGCAACTATGTTTGGTACTTACTTGAATGAAGGTCAGTCTATTTTTCAACCTCCACTTTTGTGATGGCTCTAATTTTTATTCATAACAGATGCAGACGAGAAGTGCTTATCGAATCTACGGAATGCAGCATGGAAAGTGATTGCAAATGGACCAAAAGTTGCACCAAGCAAAGAAAAAGATACTATTGACGAAACCACAAACTTCAAAGCTATGCATAAGCTCTACTGAGATCTAAGACCAACAGAAGTCAATAGAGTATCAATGCAAAACGGCAAAGGAGATTTGGGCTAAATTGGTGAAGACTCGCCCACGGTTAGCGGACGGGAGTCCGGGAGAGCCTCCCCGACGGGAGTCTCAAGGGGGCAACGCCCCCTGGACATGGCCTTTATGATTTGAGCCCAAAATTTATTAATAGTTTGAGTTTTGGGCCATAAATAGCTACTGCTATATGTATATTTTTTTTCGCTTGTAATTGAGTGATGTAACCGAGAGGTGCGAGATACTAATTATAGTGAAATCATATGCTAGATGTAGCCCTAATTTAACGGTGAACCAAGATAAACCTTGTGTCTCGATTTTTTTTCTTTTTTTCGTTCTTACGTTCTATTGCGTTGTGGTTTTGTGCCGATTCCTGATAGAGACCTGTATGGAAACCAATAAACTGAAGAATGGAAAACTTATCTCTCTCACAACTAGTTACGAGAGGTTCAAGATGGATGAGAATGAGACTATTTGTGAAATGTTCACTCATTGTACTAATATTGCAAATGAACTAGCATCTCTTGGCAGAATTTTTTTTTAAAATGTAGGACGGGGACGAAAGAAATCATCACGGAAGTGAAAACAGCTAGTCCTTGTTCGGGAAATAGCATAAGAATCACTGGGAGTCGTCAAAAGTCTCAGAGAAGGTCTAGCTGCAAAAGACTTGCTGGCAATGAGAGCGATGGGGACGAAAAGAATGTAATTTGCTTTGATTGCAAGAAAGTAAGACATAACTAGTTCGAGAAAAATGGTTCATGAAAGGAACAAGACAGTGTTTTGAAGAAAGAAAGTGTGTTTTATGCAACATTCTCATCAATAAGATAGGGGGAGGCAATAGAGATGTATGGCATGATGCCAGTTTATTACATTGAACATTACTATGCTCGGTCTGATGTACCGAATTTCTGTCATATGCATGGAACGGCTTCGATTCATCTAGAGATAGCCCTTTTCTTTGCAGCACTTAATGGCTCCGTCGAACATGTCCTCGACACCGTACTTGTACTCGAAACCGGCGTCTTGCAGCTTCCTTGACGAAACGCTGGCGAACCTTGGACCTTTCACTTCCTTCAAGAACCTACAAAGATTTGGAAAACTTTGCTCTCAGTTCACCAACAACAGTAGATCTGTTAGATCATGAAGTGGGATTTAACAGCACTTACTCCGGTGAGGGTATCTGAAATTTCGGGTATCTTTCGGAGAGAAACTTGGACATCTCTTCGATGGTTATCGTGGCCAAGGAACACATATGTACCGCCCCTTGGCGTCGGGGTGCTCGAAGAGGAAGATGTGCGCTCTCGCCACGTCGTCCACATGCACGAGAGATATTCTGAGGAGAATAGAGTACTGGTTTTCGTTCCCTGTTAATTTCGAACGGGAATTTTCGCAGTCAATTTAAGACTTAAGAAAGTGTGTATGAACATGAACATATGAGCGGACGGCTTATAGTCTGGTCTTCCTTTGTCATATGTTTGACATTAAACGGAGGAACAATGTCAAAATTATGGAAATTATGCATCTTTTGGGTGAACAAATATACCAAACTGGTCATGAATTTGACTCTAGTATGTAAGGTGTATCACGGCAAGTTATTGCAAAGTCTATATTAGATCAATCAATATTATGCGAACCATTAATTATTTGAGTCTCATATAATCAACGGTTCAGATATATTTGATTTATATTGATCATGTTATGTTTTTTTGTGCATCACTTACCTAATACCAAAGCCAGAGAATTCTGGACGGATGTGGCGAAATTGGGACAAAGGAATGGTCCGTGGACTAACGAGGGAAGAATTGTCACCACTTCCGGTCTGTGGCTCTCTCCGAACTCGAGAGCCGCCTTCTCGGTCAACGTCTTCGAGATTGCGTATGAAGCTCCAAACATCTTCATTCCCCTGAGGGACTCGACGTCGCTCCAGGAGTCCTCATCCAGGATATCGGCGTTGGAGTTGTTGAGTTGAATGGCGGACACACTCGAGGTGTACACGACCCGCTTCACGGTCTTGGAGTTCAAGCAGGCCCTTAGGATGCCTAACGTTCCATCCATGGATCTTTTGGTGACGACCGGCTCCGACTCTCTATCCTCGAAGTCCACCGGGGTGGCCACGTGGAAGACCCCGAAACAGCCAGCAATGGCTGGGCCGAAACTCTCGGGGTCGCCGAGGTCGGCAGTGAGGATTTGGAGCCCTTCTGATGCTCCCGGTAGATTTTTCAAGAAGCTGATGTCTCTGCTGCCATCTGATCACAACAAATCCGTCAATCGTGTCCCGAATAAAAGCTCAAACATTTAACTGGACATGGATGTATCGTGTTAATCGGAGAGACCGGTTCAGAGAAAATCTAACTGATACAGCATGACTCATTCATGAAATAATCTGAACACACAAAACATGTTCAGTTGAAGACTTTTACACTTGATCAAAACTCATGGCAAGAACGAATGAATCTCCATGTTCAAGCTGGAAAGAAGAGAGAGACTTACCCGGGTCGGGAGAGACGGTGGTCCGGACCGAGTAACCGTGTTCGAGGAGCCTCATGATGAGCCATGAAGCAATGAAGCCGGTACCACCTGTCACACACACCGTGCCTTTGTTGCCCTCCATGGCTGGGAGAAGTGAAAAGCTTCAAGTTTCAGAGGGCAGCAAACTATATCTGTGTTAAATTATGTCTCAAACCGTGTACGATGTGCTTACTTTGAATTTAATTTTGGTCGTGAGAGAAGAAAATAACTTCCGTCACTACAAGACGAAAAAGAGGGGCACACTTATTTTATTATATCTCTATATGCACGGTCAAATTTGGAGCAGATTGTGCGGATCTCTTTTTGGATATAAAAAGAATATTTGTGGGGCCCATGAAAAAATTATAGGAAAGAAAATAAAGAAGGCGCTTTTGCTCTGCTGGTTTTCTTCCCTGACACACAAAAGAAAAGAGCCGCACAATGGACTCCGCGCAAGAAGAGACGCAGTGACGTTCTCTCTTTGATTGCAACGAGAAGTTCTGAACGCGGTCAATTTCGTGCTTCGTGTGTTTTTTTTATATTCAATTGAGAGTTATTTTATTTGTAAATACTTTAAATTTGGGTATAATTTAGATGTGGAAAACAGGAGCCATTGTAATTCTGATTTTCTAATTATAGTGAATTATTTTTATTGGCTCTCTCCGTATACGTAGGTATCAACATTCGGACCGAACCAAGTAAATCTCTAGTGTCCTTTATCATTCCTCGTTATTTCTCCGTGTTTTTCGTATTGACTTATTTATAAGATCCTGATTAGTTTCCGCATATTATTGTACAATAATTTCGACTACTTTTGTTTGATCCATCGCCGCAACCTTACACCAAGGCGTCAGATGAAAAGAAATCTTTCAACAAGAGGTAGATAATGCCTAAGACACTGACTAGCCAGAGATTCCATCACATAACTCGAGTTTATGACATTGTTAAAGACAAGGCAACCCCTTTACCACTAGGTTACCACACTTGGTGGTACAATGCCATGCTTCATATTCGAATCTAATATATTCTACATTTTTAGGGTGGTCAACCTAATATGAGCAATATTTCTTCATTTAAATCATAGAAATAACCAAGTCAAGACATTAATTATGAAGTTATATGAGGATAATTGTCCAAAAATTCCTAAACCTATTGTGCAGTGCCATTTCAATCGTAAATTTTTCAATTTGGCTAATTTAGTTCTAAACTTTTGGACGATTTGTCAATGCAATCATTCTAGCTAAATTTGGCAAGAAATAGCTGACGTGGACGACGACCGTCCTCCATTGCACGACCGGCGTTGTTGGACTATCGGGGGTGACGTGGACAATTTTTGCAATCTTCTTAAAATTTTTTTTTTTTTTTTTTGTGTATTCATTTTGATTCTATTAGTACTTGAGAATTTTTAGAGCACAAGTTGTAAGCTCTAGCTCATTTTAAAGGAAGAACTTCTCATTTTAAGAAAGTTTTGGCACTTTTTGGGTCTAATACTTTTTTTTTCGTCTTATCTCTAACCCTCCTCTTTCTGACTTTTGCTCTGCCTCTTTACAGAGCGCGGGAGCCGAACCCCGCACCTATGATACTAGCGTCCCCACCCCCCATTCCGTTTACTAGTAGGGCCGCATGCCTATCGGCTTGCGTCTAATACTTGATTTTATTATTTTTGGAGCTTCACAATCATCTTTTTTTTTTCCTATTCTCCTCTACCTGTCTGGGGCCTCTGCGATTCGCAAGCCCTTGCTCTGATTTGGAGGAGGAAAGGGCCAGTGTGCCAAACTGCGGTTCTTGTGGTCGACCTCTCCCCGTTTGGATTGGCTCGAACCCTCACTCGGTGCCCTCCGCTGGCCATCGACAAGGCGCCGAAACCGGCAAAGGGAAATAGGAAAAAGAAAATGGAAAAATACAAAAATCCAGAAAATTTTACAAAAATAGTTTCATGCATGTAGGAAGGTTGGCATCTACGTCGACTATTTCGAGCCAAATTTGATCAGACGAACTATATTAGTAAATCGTTAAAATATTTATAATTAAATTGGCTAAATTGAAAAATTGAGAATCGAATTGATCGCGGTATAATAAGTTTAAGGCATTTTGGATATTTTTTCCAATGTGAGGGAAGGAAATATCTCTTTCATCGTCCTGCTCAAATATTAGCGGGTTTGGTGCTCGGTATCAATCCAACACACGAGGGGACCCACATAGGGAAGACCCTATTTGTCAACTTTTTTGAACTTTTCTAATTTGGAGTTTTGCTAAACAAGTTGTAGTTATCATTGTTGTCCGACAGGTGTCAATCATTCACACGAGGGGACCCACACAAGGACCGTGGTTGCGGACCTAACTCCGGCCGCTGTCGATGAAGCAGATGTGGCCAGACTGGATCTGGCTCTGTTCCTCGACGGACTTAGCGTCGGGTCCGTTTGGAGCCGCTAGCAGCTAGCTCACGGGTACGAGAGAAAAGGGTTTTGAAGAAGAAAAAAATTGTCCAAATTTTTTTAAATCCATTGTATTTTATCAATTCAGACATAAATTTTTTAATTTTATCAATTGATTCCATCTAACTAATTTTGACCAGTGATCTCTGACGTGGACGCCGGCCATCCTATGTCGCACGATGAACGCTGACATGAATAATTCTAAATAACATTTTAATATTTTTTTTATTTTTGATTTTTGATTTCTTTTTCTTTATTTTTTTTCCTTTATTGTGGCTAGCGAAGGTTGCCAAAAAGGAAAAAAAATTGAAAATATATTAAAATATTATTAAAAATTATCTACATCAGCATCAGTCGTGCCACGTAGGACGGTCGACGTTCGCATCAGCGAATTCAGACCAAAATTAGCCTGATGGACTCAATTGGCAAAACATGAAAATGTTAGGACTTAATTGGCAAAATTTAAAGGTTTAGTACTAAATTGGTAAATGTGTAATATGTATAGGACTTTTTGGATAATTTCCCCTCTAAAAAGTACCTAATTGTCTTTATCGTGCTCGATACCATATAAAAAATCGATAGACGACGTAAGTTCATTATACAATCATTTAGAACTCTTCATGCACATCACAACGTACGTATGGTATGTAAGTACATATATAAATATCATTGGATTTTTTTTTTTTTATAGAAAGAAAGATGACATTGATATATCATAAGGGCGGCGCTATTTTCACTCCCATTTTGGCTAAGACACTTTTTTTCTAGTTAACTTACCAAAATACCCTCCTTTCTCTCTCTTCAATTTATGGTAACTTTCTTTATCAGGCTAACCCACAAAACTGCCATTATTTCTATCATATCTCACATTAATTTCATAATACAAATGCTCCATTACACCCATCAAAATATCAAATTATTATATCTTATTATCATTTTTCTTAGAGAATGTTGTCAATTTTAATTTATAGTCTCATATTTTCATATATAATAAATATCTATATATGATTGCTTTCACACAATTATTTGCCTTTTATTCCGAATAGTATGAGTGAAATTATATTTCAAAGTCGAAAATCAAAATTCAATTTAATTATTTAGCTTATCTTGATAAAAAAAAATGGAAAAGAAAAATTCATCGAAATATGGACAAGTTTAATCTGTTAAAAGCATGATCAAATGTCAAACATATTTTTATTTAGATCATATATAAATAATATCAAAGAATAAACACATAAAGGAAAAAACATGAAACTTCTTAGTATTCAACTCCCGTTATGAAGAAAGTAATTAGTATCGATTGTAAATTTAATATCATAGCAAGTGGATCAAAACATTAAAATATGCTTAAAACTTTCCCTTAAAAAAACTGACGCGAGTTTGAAAGTGAAGAATGTATAAATAAATTTTCAACTCCATATTGCAATTCATATTAAAATGTGAAAAGAACAAATGAGTGATGTTTAACTTTAGAAACCTACAAATTTATTATGGAAAATCACCCACAAGGTCAAAATCTGCTAGATAAATTGATTGAATTTTAATTTTCAACTTTGAAATGAAGTTTCCATCAAACTATTTCATAAAAAAATAGGTAGTTAAATGTGTGTTCATAATCCGTTATAAAACTTTAGAAACCTACAAATTTATTATGAAAAATCACCCACAAGGTCAAAATCTGCTAGATAATTTGATTGAATTTTAATTTTCAACTTTGAAATGAAGTTTCCATCAAACTATTTCATAAAAAAAAAAAAATAGGTAGTTAAATGTGTGTTCATAAGCCGTTATAACTAGAAACTTCTAACATTTTATATAAATTTTGTAATTAAAAAATGAGACCATAAATTAAAAATAACAACCTTCAATAAGCAAAGTGACAACATGATGCATGATAAGATCATATTTTATTGGGTGTACTTTGACATCTATGTTGTGAAATTGTTAATTAAAAATAAAAAATAGTAATAAAGGCATTTATGTTGGTTAGGTTGATACAAAAAAGAAAGAATAAATTGAAGAGATAAGAGTATTTCTGTCAGTTGATTGAAAAAATGACTGGTTTAGCCAAAATGGAAATGGAAATAGTGTCGCTCTATCATAATAATACTCGAGAGTTACATCTTTCAAGTCTAGCAAAAGCCAGAAAGCAAACAACAAAGCACAGTTTGCATCTAGCAGCACACTCTCATCCCTTCATAACAAATCTATCACCATAAAATTTCAGCGGCCGATCACCAGATTTAGTGATGAGCACACATCAAGATCTCCCACTCCATTTGCAACGACTTGCGGTGCACATCTAGGCTCAACGTCCTCATCACCATCACCGTGTAAAAGCACTAATATCAATATGATTGAAAGACCACATATCAAATACATGTAGGGAACTCATATATATATATATATATATATATATATATATATATATATATATATATATATAATTTGGGGGAATAAAACTCCCAAATTTTGACTTAAATCTAAATCGAGAGAGAAGAGTGGCCTAATTTCGTAGAGGTTGTGGAGGCACGACGCGAACGTCCTTCTCGATGGCTATCGACTGGACGGATGGCCGAACTGATCTCCATAGTCACTCAAGATCAGCCGTAGAAATTTATTCACGCACACAAAGAAAAAGCTTCCAAGAGGAAAGAGGGAACAGGGGGAAGGGAGGGAGGGAGGGAGAGTCTCCCTCAAGGACACTTGAGCAGCGGCTTTCTAAGGGAAAGGGGGAAGGGGAGGAAACCCTAGGAGAAAGGAGCTAAATATCATTGGATTAGAGAAGCTGCGATTTAAGTTGGGCACCTTCAAATGAAACCATTTTCTTTGCAGCTTCGAATAGCTCCATCGAACATGTCCACGAGGCCATGCTTGAACTCGAAACCAATGTCCAAGAGCTTCTTCGATGAAAGGCGCGGCATCGTATAACCTCTAATTTCCTTTAGAGCACTGAAAAATAAGAAGCCCTCTGGTTAGTGCCAAAGCAATAGTAACGAAAATTGAGTTTTTACTTGGTTCGCCGCCGATAAAATAATTAAATTAAAGTGGATTTTTCACTTTTCTCTTTGCGATTTTTTTATTTTTTCCAATCTTGCAAGTCTAATCTTAAGAACCTGAAATTTTCACAATACATAAACATTATTGATTCGTAGATCTGCATCCAAATTTTTCACTTCACGCATAATCAGATCATACCACCGTCGAGGAAAATGATACTTAAATATATATTTTTCGATCAACGATGACTTCGAAATAAAGAAAACATAAATTTAAGAGTTATCAAAGAGAATATGAAAATTGAAAACGTCACCCCGACGATGGTAATGGAAGTTCCGGGAACCGTTGAGAGAGAAGCTCGGCCGTCTCTTCGAGGGTGATCACGTCGGAGGAACAAATGAACCTGCCTTTGGCCTGAGGGTGTTCAAAGAGGTAGATATGCGCCCTTGCCACGTCATCCGGATGCACCATCGATGTCTTGGACAAACACACATTCGTATATGGGTTTGTGTCTCCTGCAATGTTGAGGCAAATCAAACCCTAATCCCTAATTTCGCATCTTTAACTCGATGAAACGATTGAAATTTGGTCATGCTCAACAGTCAACACCACGTTAGTGATCAGATCAGATTTCGACGATCAGTTTTCGAGGAGGTGGCCCGAAGAGAATGCGAGAGTACGATGCAATCCGCTGACCGGATCGATTTCATCGATCGGTTTTTGCGCCCCGGACATTATTCCTAGGCAACCAAACTCAAAGGACACTAGGGCTGCGTTTGGTCGTCAGGATTTCTAGACAGGATAGGACTGGATATGATAAGATATGAAGTCCATGGATTTTGCTATATCCTATCTATTGTTTGGTGACTCGCAATAATAAAGCCGGATATTTTAACATCATATTTTGTCTATTGCTTGGTATGAATGACATATCAGTGTAAATAAACCTAAAAGTCGCCCAAACAAAAATGGTAGGAATCTCTCCCGACACTCGTGCCTACTTCATTTTTATTATTTTTCCTTTTCTTTTTTTTATTTTATTTTTTAATTTCTTTTTTCCTCTTCCATCGTTCTCCAATAACATTTTACTAAATAGTAAACTATACTAATATTCCTAAATTACTAAAATACCTAAAGTATGTAATAAACATAAATTATATATAGAATTTATATTATAAGATAGAAAGAAATTCAAGTACATAAATAAAATTGGGAATAAATAATAATGAACTTATTTTTATTTTTTCATTTTTCATTTTTATATTAAAAATAAAATATTATTTATAGTCTAATACTATGTTAATTTTATCAATTTACGAAAATTGTTATTCGAAAAAAATAACTTATGCATTGGGGTTATTAGAAATCCTATCAACCTTTATCCCACCTTTTCCATGAGATAATTTTATTCATGCTATATCCCTTTTATATCCCACTTTATCATATCTTAAGAAGGCACCAAATACAAGATGTGATAAATTTTATCATATCCTGAATTTTATTCTGACTACCAAACGCAGTCTAGGACTCTTGTTTTTGTCACACCAATCAAGGGATTTAAGAACATACCCAAGACCAAAGCCAGTGCTATGCCAATTGAAGCCGGGAGCTTGGGGCAAAGGAATGGCCCGATCATGAAGGAAGGAACCACCACCACCACATCCAATCCCATCCTCCCCCCGAAATCGAGAACCGCCTTCTCGGCCAGCGTCTTTGAGACCATGTACGGCCCTTCGGCTGTCTTCAACCCCCTCATCATCTCGGCGTCGGTCCAGAAGCCCTCGTCCATGGTCTCTGCGCCGGTGGCGTTCCCGTGCACGGCTGCAGAGCTCGACGTGTACACCACCCGCCTCACCGTCCCGGCACTCGAGCATGCCCTCAGGATGCCGACCGCCCCACCGACGGCTCGCTCCGTGAGGACGCCCTCCGGCTCCCGGCCGTGGAAGTCGATGGTGGCGGCCATGTGGAAGACGCCGACGCAGCCCTCGATGGCAGGGGCGAAGCTCTCCGGGTCGCTGAGATCGGCGCAGAAGATTTGGAGGCTCTGCGGCGCCTTCGCGAGGTTTGTGAGGAAGCTAATGTCCCTCTTGCCATCTACATGCCAAGGAAAACCCACAATTCATCTAAAGAAGTAAGCCAAACGATCCCGAACACATGCATGTACTTAAGCCGGATCGAATCGCGATCCCGTGTACTCACCCGGGTCGGGACGGACAGTGGCCCGGACCGAGTAACCCAGCTCGAGGAGCCTCTTGATCGTCCATGTAGCCAAGTATCCAGTCCCACCAGTTACACACACCGTTCCTTTTCTGCTCTCCATCGACGTCTCCCACTCCCTCTCTCCCCAAAACTAGTTTGTGATGCAAATGATGGTTCTTTATGCTAGTAGACAGTGGTGGCTACTGGCTATGGAATCTGTATGCATGTGATAGTTGTCGTTGATAGATTCCCAGCCACTACCATTTACTGTTTTGGAGCATCTTTTGGAGACAACAATGGCGGATCTAAACTCAACGTCAGCGATTCCCCATTGTCCTATTCCTTACTTCTGGTCTTGCCCATTATCAATATGAGGGCCCACATGCTGATGCATAAAGGCAATTTTTTTTTTTTTTGGGTTGAAACTTGGACAGACGCAAATAAACAAGTGAGAAACAAATGTAGAATATGAACCTCTCACGAGTGATTTACATGGTTCGGGTCGGGTTCACCTACTACACGGAGAGAGATGGACGAGATGTTCGACTATAATCAGCTGGAGGAGATTACAATCACTCAAAAATTGATGGATGACTGTGAAGTTGAAAAGGGACAATTCAAGTGGAAACGCCAAGAAGAGGAAAATCAATTGCTCTTAGAGCTGATGCTCCTGACTCGAACGAGGATACCGACCCTCCAGGTAATGGCTATGCCGACCGTAAAAGTTTGAGCGTTTTCCTTAGAACTTTAGAGGGAAAAGAAATTATCACGGAACGACAGTGAAAGCAACGGGGACAAATTGTACATAATTTGCTTTGATTGCGGGGACAATGGCACAAACTCTGGCCCAATGTGCAATTTGATACCTGAACTTTAACTCAATATGCAATGCGGTCCCTGCACTTTTGATTTGTTCATCATGGTTCCTTGAATTTTTGGAATATGTTCAATGTAGTCCTTGAATTATATGAAAATGTTCAATGTTGTCCTTCCATTAATTGAACATCAAGAACAACATTGAATATTTTCATATAGTTTAGGGACCACATTAAACAAATTAATTGTTCTAGAACCACATTACACATTGGGTTAAAGTTCGGGACCACATTGAACAAATTAAAAGTTCAAGAATCACATTACATATTGGATCAAAGTTCATGGTATCTTATTTGTATTCCCTTGATTGTAAGAAGTTGGGACATGTCAAATTTTGAGTATCCTACTTGCAAGAGAAGGAGGACGAAATAAAAGAAATACAAGGCAATGAAATCAACTTGGAGGCGTCTCAGTATCTCTAGTGAAGAGGGGAGAAAGAAGAGGCAAACTGGTGTTTAATGGCGGGTACCAAGGCTATGGAAGAAATGGAGATAATTGCCAAAAAAAAAAGCACTAAATCTATTGCATTTGTGTCCGTTCAGTCCTAAACCTTTTTTTTGTCAATTCAGTCGTAAATCTTTTGCATTTATTCCAATTCAGTCCTTCCGGTCAATTTTAGCCGAAAATCACTAACGTGGCAATTTTTATTACCATTTTAATATTTTTCATTTTTTTAATATTTTATTATTTTCTTTTCTTTCTCTTTTTTTTTCCTTCTCTTCTTCCTCAGTCCGGTTGGCGACTGGCCAGAGTTGTGGGCCGGCGAGGTCTAGCCTCGCCCAGCCACTGGCGAGTTCTAGCTCTCCCAACAATGGCAAGGTTGGACTCGCCAAGGGCAGCGAGGTGGTGCCCAGGGCCAGACCTCGCCGCCCCTCGCGTCGCTAGCGGCTGGCGAGGTTGACCTCGCCGGCCCACACCTCTGGCCGGCCGCAAATCGGCGAACGGCTGGAAGAAGAAGAGAAGAAAAAAGAGAGAAAGAAATAAAAGAAATAAAAAATTAAATAATAATAAAAATTGTCACGTTGGCGCCGACAGTGCCACGTTAGCGATTTCTGATCGGAATGACTGAATTGGCACAAATGTAAAAGGTTTAAGACAAAATTGGCAAAAAAAAAAGCTAATGTCTGAATTGACACAATTATAATAGATTTGGGACTATTTTGGCAATTATCCCGAAAGAAATGTTTGATGGGTGGCAAAAGGTTTCGACAAAGAACGTCGTAATGAATAAGGAAAATGATTCTTTAAAGGAACAAAATACTGTCTTGAAGAAAGAAACTGTGTTTTCTGCAATGTTCCCACTAAGAAAGGTAGACTTGCTATAGCATGGATTAAAAAAGACGGGAGATGTTATCAATACCAGCCTTTGAATATTACTAACGTCAGAAACGATTTGGCAAATCATTTCAGAATATTAATTGTTATTGACTAATAAAAACGACGGGGAATGTTTCTTTGATAGTACTATCAGGGACGGTACAATCTCACCCGTAAATTCATACACCATCGTTTTGCATAAAGCATGGGAGATCGTGTGGTCAGAGCAGCTTCCTAAAAACGACCCGATTGCAGCTTGTTAATCTCATTATGTAATCCAATCTTAGAGTACATGGCAACATAGATGGCTAATTAAGCTTCAGAAACAGAAATTGTCAACAATATTTACCAAGAACAGAACGTACATATAAGGCGATCTATGCTATAAGTGCTTATGGTCTCAGTGCTACAATATCAGATACAAAAGAACAGAAACTAACAAAACCGAGATTATTCAGCGCGGTTTATTATCTCGTACATGGTTCTGAATACGACCACAGCTCAGGTCGGAAAAGAAATCGTTCGCACAATCATGCGGCATCATGCCAGCTCTTTAGTACTTTGAACATTACTATGTTCGGCCTGATGTACCGTATTCCGTCGTATGCATTGAACAGCTTCAGTTGAGCTAGAGATAGCCCTTTTCTTTGCAGCATTGGATGGCTCCGTCGAACATGTCCTCGATCCCGTACTTATACTCGAAACCAGTGTCCAACAGCTTCCTCGACGAAAGGCCGGTGAATCTGGGGCCTTTCAGTTCCTTCAAGGACCTACAAAGATTTGAAAAACTTTGCTCTCAGTCCAAGGACAGCAACAATAGATCTGTTAGATCATGAAATGGGATATAACAGGACATACTCTGGTGAGGGTATCTGAAATTCCGGGTATCTTTTGGAGAGAAACTTGGACATCTCTTCGATGGTCATCATGGCCGAGGAACAGATGTACCGCCCCTTGGCGTCGGGGTGCTCGAAGAGGAAGATGTGTCCTCTCGTCACATCGTCCACATGAACGAGAGATATTTCGAGAAGAATAGGGTACTCGTTCTCGTTGCCTGATAATTTCGAATCCCAGTCAAATTGAGAGTTTAGGTTGTTTGTACCATCGAAATGAAGATAAAACATATGAATGAACAGATTATAGTCTTATCTTCCTTTGTCATATACTTGACATTGAACAGAGAAACGTTGTCAAATTATGGAACTTGTGTGTCATTTTGGTGACCAAAACAATCAAATTGGTGATGAATTTGACTATAGTATCGAAGGTGTATCACAAAAGGGTATTGTAAGATCTATAGATTATTGAATTAAAACTTTATGAACCAGTATTTATGCGAGTCTCTATGTGGATCTCAAGTGTTCAACGGTCCAGATAGACTTGACTTACATGATTTATATGAATCATGTGATGTTTTTATTCAGGTATCACATACCTAATACCAAAGCCAGCGAAGTCCGAACGGATCCGGGGAACTTGGGGCAAATGAAGGGCCCGTGAACAAACGAGGGAACCACCGTCACCACTTCCAGTCCGTGCCTCTCTCCGAACTCGAGAACGGCCTTCTCAGTCAATGTCTTCGAGATCGCGTACGAAGCTCCGAACCTCGTCATTTCTCGGAGGGACTCGACATCGCTCCAAGAGTCCTCATCCAGTATATCGGCCCTAGAGTTGTTGAACTGAACTGCGGATGCACTCGAAGTGTACACGACCCGCTTCACCGTCTTGGAGTTCAGGCAGGCCCTCAGGATGCCTAACGCTCCGTCGATGGATCTTTTGGTGACCACCGGCTCCGGCTCTCTGTCCTCGAAGTCCACCGGGGTGGCCACGTGGAAGACCCCGACACAGTCTTGGATGGCTGGGCCGAAACTCTCGGGGTCGCCGAGGTCGGCGGTGAGGATTCGGAGCCCTTCCGATGCTCCCGGTAGATTTTTCAAGAAGCTGATGTCTCTTCTGCCATCTGATAGGAACAAATCGGGCAATCGCGTTGCAAACAGATCAGAGCATGTTGGATTGTCGACGACATGTACAGTACAAAACATCAATCTAAGACTATACACGTGATCAGAACTCATGGCGAGCATGAACCTCCATGTTTCAAGCAGGAAAGAAGAGAGAGAATTACCCGGGTCGGGTCTGACCGTGGTCCGGACCGAGTAGCCGTGTTCTAGGAGCCTCATGATGAGCCATGAAGCTATGAAGCCGGTACCGCCTGTCACACACACCGGGCCTTTGTTGCCCTCCATAACCTGGAGAAGTGAGGAGCTTCAAGCTTCAGAAAGCAGCAAATTCTTTTGAGTGACCTTGATGTTTTTGGCCAGCAGAGCGTGTCCGCTTCTCACTTTAAACGGACGCAACGCCACGCACTTCACTTTTGCTTTCTTTTTCAAAAGGGGAAAAATCTTAATATTTTCTTTTTCTGATGAAAATCAATTTATCGATCGACGACGGATAGAATAATCACCCGATATAATAAAATGCTTTACCGACATAGAATCGTGTATATGGAAGATGTCGTGGCATTATATTATACCGGCAATGCCATTCATTTGTGGAATATGTTTACGCTATTAAGCGATACAACTATTCATGTCAAAGAAGAGAACATCGTAATGAACTTGTTGCCAAGAAAATCTGGACTACTCTCTCTCTCTATGTATAATTTATTCTGTATTTCTATTGTTTAGATTATACATAGAGAGAGAGAGAGTAGTCCATAGTGTCTCCAAGAATTAACCAAGTCCATGGTATTAACCATGAACTCACGCTGGCAAGATTATTCATGATTTGATGAAGAGATTTATACTTTGCTAGCATAATAATTTTTTGATAACAGTGAGAATAACAATATGTTATGGGTTATAAATTTTTGAAGTAGTGGATCTCATAAATTTTTAATTATTAATTAATTATTTTTTTATGGTTCACAGTTGTTATTTCAAAAATAGATAAAGATTACTATATTAATATATTCCTTCTATCATTGTTGCGTCCCTGAGTCGTGCCTTTCGATGTGAGTGGAGGTTTCCACGTTTCTCTGTCATGGTCATGGTCCTGGTGGTAGGGTTGGTGCTCAGTATCAATCCAACAGAGGGGGTGCAACCACTACTTTTCAACATTTTTGACCTTTCTATTTGGACTTTGGCTGAGTAAGTTCTAGTTTATCGTTATTGCCAAGCACGTGTCGATCATTTACACGAGTCCTTTCCTCACCCAGCTGGGGTTGCAGGACACGAGAACAGTGCCTCAAAGCAAAGCTACTTTTCCTTATCTCTCTTGTTCTTTCCAGACTCGTCGAATGAGTTGGTCGGATCGAATTTAGGTCGGATCGAAAATAATCCGATCCAAATTAATTCATCTAACGTATTTTGATCCATTTTCATATAATACAAATCTAATTACGTATATCCGACCCGATTCATATTGCTAAAATATTTTCACGTTTAACCAGATTTAAAAAAATTCATACCCAAACTGAGGTAAGAACATGGAGTGAGCGATCGCGAGATCGAGAGAGAGAGAGAGAAAGAGAGAGAGAGAGAGTGAAGAAAGAGTCACATGGGTGAGTTGAGGATCTAAGTGAGTTGTGGGTCTAAGTAAGTTGTGAATCCATTTAAGACTCATATTATCACTAATGCATATAAATATATAATAACTCAACCCATCAATGGGTTAAGAAATGAGTCTATGACCCGTTTTGACGGATCTAGTTCTTTCGTCCTCTCTTTTCACCCACAATTGCTGTTTGTTTTGCGGGAAAGTACCAAAAAAATCCTAAACCTATTATATTTGTACCAATTCAGTCTTAAACCTTTCAATTGGACCAATTTAGTTATAAACTTTTTATATTTGTACCAATTCAGTCCATCCAGCCAATTTAGGCCAGAAACCGCTGACGTGGACGTCGACAGTCTTATGTGGCACCGCTGGCGTCGACTTGAATTTTTTTAAAAAAAATTCGAATTATTTTTTTTTTCTATTTTTTTTCCTTACTTATTGTTTCCCATGTTTGTGGCTGGCCGACCGACCGTGGGCTGGCCTCGCCTGGGCGAGGTCGCCCTTGCCGGCCACAAGCAGGGTCGGCCTCGCCAAGCCAAGCGGGAGTGCCGACGAGGTCCGATGAGGTCGGCCTTGCCTGGGCGAGGGTTGGCCTCCTCCTCTCCCATCAAGGAAGAGGAGAGGCAGGAGGTGGAGGAGGGGGAGGAGGTGTGGCAGAGGAGGGAGAGGTCATCGAGCTCGTCGGAGGAGGAGATGGGGACGGGGACGGGGACAGGGTCGAGGAGGAGGGGCCGAGGAAGAAGAGGAGGATGGTGAGGGAGAGAATGTATGGAGATCTGTACATTTAGATTCTCGATCAATGGCGATGCAGGGGAGGAGGAGGAGGAGGAGAGTGCCGGCGACGATTCGAGGCTAAGGTTTGGATTTGGTGGGCAGGCATAGGTTATAGAGAGAGAGAGAGAGAAAGAGAGAGGTTTTGGTGTGGAAGATGGAGATGGAGATCGGAGATAGAGAGAGAAAGGCGAGATAGAGGGAAGGGGAAGGGGAAGGAGGAGTGAAGGCGATAGAGTTGGGTGAGGATGGAGCCAAACCAGGATTGATTTTTGGCGTGGGAAATAAAAAGTAAGGGAAAATAGGAAAAAAAATCAAAAAATTATTTAAAATTTATCAAAAAAATTTCACATTAGCACCGGCGGTACCACGTAGGACGAACGGCGTCCATGTCGGTGGTTTCCAGCCTAAATTAACCGCATGGATTGAATCGGTACCAATACAAAAAAATTTATGACTAAATTGGTCCAATTGAAGGTTTAGAACTGAATTAATACCAATACAATATGTTTATGACTTTTTTTGTATTTTTCCCTTTGATTTGCAAACTACTTCGCTTCTCTGAAGATGTAGGTGACTCTTCACTGAACCAACAGCTGCATTAGATCCCTGCAATCAGCAATTAGCTCCCCTTGCTTAGTGCATTAAGGGCCTATTTGGTTCAGTTTTGGGGAAATGTCCTTAGGAAAATGTAAATACCTTTAGGCTAAAGGGGATTTTCGAAACGCAAATAATGTTTGGTAAAATGTATTTTAAAAACACATTGAAAAGCAACTTTGACGTAAATGCTGTTTAGCAAAAAAGACCCTTTGTAAATAATTCGATTTTTGAATTATTTTTTAAGTTTTCAAATAAAAATTATTTTTTTATTTTTTCAAATAAAAATTATTTTTAATTTTTAATTTTTAATTTTTTTAATTTTTTAATTTTAATTTTTTTTAATTAATTATTTATTTATTTATTTCTCTTTTTTTTCGTCCTTCCTTCGTTAATTTCTTCTCAGCCTATCGACGGTGACAGCGGTGGCCGCCGGAGATCGGCCACAGGCCAGGCTCGGCCTCGCCCCGACCTCGCCGGCCTCGAGCAAGACCGAGCCTTGCTCGCTCGAGGCCGAGCCCGACTGAGCCAGATTCGGCGATGCTCACCTCACCGGATTTGGCGAGGCAAGCCTCGCTTGCTCGAGGCTGAGCCAGATCCGGCGAGGCCGAGGCTCGCGTCGCTGAGCCTCGAGCTCACCGGCCCCCGCGTCATGGTTCATCGTTGGGCGGTCGCCATCGCCGAGGTTCGCAGTCAGTGGAGGAAGGAGGAAGAAGGAGAAAAGAAAAAAAGAATAGAAAAAGAAAACATAAAATAAAAAGATTAAAAAAATAAAAAATTGCAGTTACATTTCGGAAGTGCAACTTTCCAAAGTACCTCCAGAGCTATTTTGGAATGCAATTGCATTTCTTCAAAGTTGAGCAAAAAACGAACCAAACACTATTTGCATTTGGCCAAGGGACTTTAGAGCCCCAAAGCCTCTTGTAAATGCTGAATCAAACAAGCCCTAAGGCTGCCTTTGGTTTTGCATTTGGGGAGAGCCCTGAGTAAATGCAAAGGACTTTGGCTTAAAGGGTTTTCATGATAATCAAATATTATTTGGTAATCTGTAATTAAAAAGTGCCTTGAAAAGCAATTTTGAGAGAAAATAGTTTGGTAGAAACACATTTGAAAATTCATTTGTTGAGACTAAATTAAGCTTTTCATTTAAAATTTCGCAATGGTGAAGATGATATATTTTGAGCATATCATGTAAGAGGAGCCTAGAAAAAAAAAAAATTTCCCAGTGAGCCAAAAGTGATCACCAAATGCTAATACAGCCTTCAAGGATTCTTGTGTCTGAAACACAGCAACATTAATGAACAAAAGATCAATCCCATTAATACAGAGCGCAGTTCAGGTAAACATGATCCAAATATTTACACAGAACAGACTCCCAAATTTCCACAACCCTCCCTTAGATTTTAAAGGAAATGGAGCTCACAGAAAAATTACTGCTAAGACGTTTCTAAATTTACCAATACATAGCGGAAAAAATTGAAAACCATAGCAGCATATCATCAGACATTATCACCAAACGAACTGACTTCACCCCGCAGATTTGCAAGCACCAAGAAAGGGATTTTTCTGACGAGCTTGAAGCTCTCAGATCAAGCACAAACCGGGAAGCGAAAGTGGAAAAATAGATACGTGCAAACTGGGAACTCGCACAAGCTTGAAGCTCTCAGAGCAAGCACCAACCAGAAACTCGACAGCTGAGCTGCATTCGTGAGGCGAGAGAAGAGAGGCGACCAAGGTGCGTTCACGAGGCGGGTGAAGAGAGGCGAGCAATGTCACCAGCTGAGCTGCGTTCGTGAGGCAAGCAAAGAGAGGCAACAGGTCTAGCGAAGAGAGGAGAGGAGAGGCAACAAAGGTTTCTGTTTTCAAAAGGGCCAATTTGGAAATATGATTAGTGAGTGAGAGTAAGATTGGAAAATCATTAATTGAGGTCTTAGTTCTTTGAAAATGTAATGGCATCTTCCTAAAACTCTCCGGAAGAATTTGTGAAACACGACTTGCATTTGCTCAAAGACATAGCCTAACAATGCCACATAGCATATATTTTTACTAGGGGTGAGCAAGAAAATCGGGATCCATCCAAAGGTGAGCAAAAAAATCGGGATCCACCCAAACCGGACCGAACCATACCCAACGGGATGATTTTGGATGGTAGCCGGCGGGTACCGATCCGATTCTCGATTTCAATTTTCTGAAACCGGCGAGTACTGGTTCCGTTCATAATTTCAGGTGGGAACCATCCAGCCGGACCAACCGGACCGAACCTATTTATATAATACATATATTTTTTTTTTTAATTGAAGCTAAAACCCTCAAATTTTCAATCACCTGACCCAAGCCCGGCTCACCTCACCCAAACCCACGCACGCCGCACGAGCCAAAAAGAAAAAAAAAACCCCCTAGCCTCACTCTGCTCCCTATCACTCTCAGTCTCGATCTGCTCTCGATATGCTCGACCTCTCGGCTCTTGATCTGCTGTCGATCTGCTCGACCTCGGCTCTCGGCTCTCATCGCTCCTCGCACAGTGATAGTGGGAGTCGGAGTCACATCAACTGAGCTCTCTAAGGCTAGTTTGCGGTCGCCTGTGCCTCTCGCACTGGCTGAACACTCGAATACGTCCGTGGTCACCTCTTTGTGTCGGCCGGCTGAGCTCTCTCTTACCTCTCGGTCTGCAGTCGCCTCGCCTTTGGCCCCTCTTGCAGTCGTCGACCTCACCATGAAATGGCGTACTGTGATCTTCGTTGGTGCCACCAACTTGATGCAAATTGTTCTGCACTTGCTTATTGTTCTAAATCTAGACTTGCAAATTGTTCCCGCGTGGCTTCTATTATTGTTGGGGCCGCGGATTTAGTCCCTCTCCAGACTATGATCTTCGTTGGTGCCTTTTTTTAATTAATGTTGGTGCTCGGTAGGACCGGTTCCATGGATCCAACCGGAAGCTGGACCAGAGCGGTGGTTCGGTTCTCGTGTGGATCCATAGAACGAGCGGGTGGTTCACGGTTTGCATTTTGTGGAACCAGGCCCTAGCGGGCGGTTCTCGATTCTAGGGTGGGAACCACCCATCTTGGAACCGATCATCCATAGTTTCTACCGTAATATTTGGGCCCCTAAAAACAACAATAAGAAAAAGGACCCATAGCCCAAATAATTCTATAAGGCCTCAGCCCCTTAAGAGAAACAAAATAAACTCATGGGAAATTTTCAAATAAGGGCTTAAAATGGACATTGTTTTAAATAAGGGTCTAAAGTGCACTCTTTGTTTCAAAGAATGGCCTGAAGTAAACATTGTTTCAAATAAGAGTCTCAAGTAGCCACATCAGTCTTAAAGAAGGGCCTCCTCACTGGCTGACATGTGGCTCTAGCTGAGGCGCCGGCAACCTTGTTGGCCATCGCCGACGCCCCACCGATGGTGGGGGGACGGCCACAGGAGGGAGGGCTGCCGTCTTGCTTGTGTTTCCATTTTTTTTACTTTTGCTTCTTTTTAATTTGTAACTTAATTTAACCAAAAATTAGATTAAAATGGTGTTTTGACAAAAATACCCTTGATCGACCGGAATAATTAGCCGGCCGGCGAGTTTAGGCCCTTATTTGAAACAATCATAGACATTTTATGTCTTTATTTGAAATGATTTGGCCATTTCATACCCTTATTTGAAATAAAGTCCACTTCGAGCTCTTATTTAGAAAAATAAGGGCATTTCGAGCCCTTACTTGCAAATTTCCCTAAACTCCTCAATTCGGCAGGTGAGTCGTGAAAGAGCATAAAAACAGAGAGAGAGAGAGAGAGAGAGAGAGAGAGAGAGAGAGAGAGAGAGTCGATGAAGCCAAGGAAAAGAAGGAGAAATGGGGGGGTTTTGCATGCTCGCACAGGAGGCCACAGCTAGTCAAATTACCTTCCTTTTGTAGCGCTCGGATTTTGAAGCTTTCTAGGCCGCATAGCTTCCAATTTGAGCTTTTGGTTAGTTGTGACTTGTGAGTGGTGCCTTTATCTCTTTTTAAATTGAGAAACTTATTTTCGACCAAAAAAAAATTGAGAAACTTATACTATCGATACGAATTGATCAAGGACTAAAGTGCTACACAGTCACACAAGTACCATGGGAGCCACCTATACAACCTTGTCTTGTTGATATGTACTTCTCAAGGACTAAGAGTTTTCAACCAAAAAAACAAAAAGGACTAAGAGTTACATGTATTTAATTATTTCTCGTGAGAGCCACATCTAAAACTTTGAATTGTTATGACTATGATGATTGAAAGATGAATTATATAGAAAATATATTGCATTATATATGTTAGCTATGTGAATGTATTTTGTTATGAAATGATATATGCTTTGGTTTGTGAAAACGATTTATGATGCGGATTCTGAATTGATTTTGTGGATTATTGAAGGATGATGATTTGATACTCATTATCGTTGTGAACCGGTAGAACTTGTCATAAAGTGTAATGGAGTCCTAAAACTTTTAAAAAGTGCAATCAAGTCTTAAAATTTGTCAAATTGGTGAAATCGAGTCCTTCCGTTGATTGTACGTTTTGAAAGTTTTAGAACTCGATTGCACGTTGATGACAAATTTTAAGACTTTCAATGCACTTATCCCAAAATTGAAAGGAAAATTTTCTCTCCATTTTTCTCTTTCCTCTACCCAAATATAGTAGCTCACCCATTGCCCATGCTTCCTCCATCAACGCTTGATTTGGCGTCAAGAAACCTGAATATTTTCTCCACCTATGTTCAACATGCATCTCTCTCTCTCTCTCTCTCTCTCTCTCTCTCTCTCTCTCTTCGTGCATGTGTTCGCCAGTATCTGCGGACACTTCGACAGTCGTTGCTCCAAGAAGAAAGGAAGTGAGAGAGGCAAAGTTAGCTAAAGCTTGGCGAAACGAGTGGTGTAATTTTTGCTCTCTGTGCTAAATTTTGAAACGCACATTGTCACCGGCAATTTCGGGGAAATGAAACTAATAGCGCCAAAACTTTAGTCCGGTGCAATGTCTATCTTTAAATTCTTAATCCGTTCAGTATGGTTCAAGAACTGTTCCTAAATGTTTTATGCAAGTCCCTACCATTTCAATTCTTATAATTTAGTCCACCAACTTTCCACAAAGTCAAACCAGCCATTCAGTAACTATACAGAAGCTTTCATAATTGCAATACTGCCCAGACTTTAAAATATCTTTTCATTCCAATTCTTTTTTTCCATAAAACAATTAAAGAATACGATAATGTCATGTTACTTTATCACCTTTTTGGTCTTATATATAGTACGATAACTCCATTTAAATAAAGCTTAACTATGATCTCTATAATGGTAAAATTAAAATCACATTTACACTTGTATCATATTGATGCTCGTGTATTTAACATGTAAGTGCTTTCATAATGATATTTGGAAACTATACTAGCTTATTTGTAGATGTTTGTATTCATATTAAAGTAAGAACAAGATTTAGATTATTGAAAATTCTATCAACCCAAAAAAAAAAATAAGGAACTATCTTCTAGAATGTAACTGGAGGGAAAAATTGTGAACTCTATCATTTGTGACATTACAAACACAATTAAAAATTTACTATCTTCCCTAGAAAAAAACCAAACATATTCTAAAAGAACCGTGATTTCAGCTTACGGGTTTAAAAAAATAAAAAAATAAAAGATTGGAACATATCACGAGATAAAATCTAGTATGGTTTGCGCAAATTCCTCTGTTTTAATCATGTGTGCTTGTAGGAGAGATGCAACTGGTGAAGAGGAATGGCACCTTCTAGATTGAAGACCGACGAAACGAATGAGCCTCCCCTAAGAAACTCCACCATTTGAAAAGCGCCAATTAAAACAGCTATTACTCCGGACCTTCCTGGGAGGAAAATCTCAAAGCCCATTTGACTTTGATCTTCACTAATCATCTCTTAATCTCAATTCTGCAATTTTGACTTGATTCTCTTGCAAAAGAGAAGACAGCATTCCCTGGTTTCTGTTTTTTTTTTCAAAACTTGAGAAGTGGAAATCCCATTTTTCTCTCTTGTGAAGCTGGCCCCTCTCTCCCTTTCTCTTCCAAAATCCCCACCTAAAACCCCCCGAACTCGATCAAGAAAGAACCCATTTGTTTTTGTTTTCTCCCTTTTCACCGTTTTCATTGCTTATCCTTCTTAGCTGTGTTTAAGCTCATTTGAGCTCGTAGGCAGAGGAAAGAAGGGATTTTTTCTTTTGGGTTTCCCTCGAATCTTGATTTTGTTGTTTCCCAATTTAGTACGGGAGCAGTAGTATGTACAGATCCGGTGCTGTGATGGCTTGGAACGTGTTCAAATTCTGTACGGCGCTTCGCGGTCTCGGCTCGATCATGATCTTGCTCGTCTTGGGGGTTGTCGGCGTCACCTACTATGCCGTCGTCTTGACCAATTACGGCCCGAGCTTGTACGAGGGCGGGGTCGACTCCCTCGTCGCTCTCGGTGTCTTGATCTTGTTCCACTGTCTGGTTAGTTAGCTAGCTCCTTACTATGTTCACTCAGCTAAATTCTATGTGAAATTAGCAAAAGTTTGGAGTTTGTTTCTGTTATTTCATGTTTTTTTTTTCGTTTTTTTTTTTTTTTGTTCTGTTTCGGTTGATGGGTCGGTAGCAATGGGATTTCTTTGAGTTTTGGTCGATTTGTTGATGATAATATGCTTGTGAGATCAATGGAATTATTGGGTGTCTCCATGTTGTGACTTTTTATGTTAACTTATTCTGATACCTGTCTTTCATGCTGTGGGAATTAACGTGTCATGAGAGTATGTTTGCTCGTTTTGTTTCATGCCAGTTATTAAACGTTAGGGATATGGCCGATGCCTGTTAGGAATTCTAACATCTACTTTTCAAAAACCATTTGGCTTGTCTTTGGATATTATAGGCGTGCTCGGCTTGGAAAGCATGGTTTCCTACAATAGTCAGATACACTTGTTCTGGCCATCACTTGTTTGATACTAGGAGCTGTTGGATCTTTTAAGAATTTTTCGAGGTGTGGGTTTGAGTTTCATCGTGACCCAAAGAAATAGGTACTCAGAATGGAAAGGCTTTGTGTTGTACAGTTGGTGATGCTGCTCTGGAGTTATTTTTCAGTCGTGTTGACGGACCCCGGGAGCGTGCCACCCAATTGGAGGCTTTCTGTTGATGAGGAGAGAGGAGAGAGCAACCCATTGAATGGTTCGGACTTCAGCATTTTGCAGTCTGATACATCTCACCCGAGAATACGCTTCTGTCGGAAGTGCAACCAGCGAAAACCGCCACGATGCCATCATTGTTCTGTTTGTCAGTGTTTCTACGTCATCGGATATTTTTGTCGGTTTCGAGCAAGCTTTCCCTTTGGAAAACTTAAGCTGTGGTGTTTTTGTAGGTGGAAGGTGTGTACTTAAGATGGATCATCACTGCGTGTGGGTTGTTAACTGTGTTGGTGCTTTGAATTACAAATATTTCCTGCTTTTCTTGGTAAGTTACTGCCTCTTTGATCGAGGCTGTCCGATTATTCTTTGAGAAACGAAGTTGCCTTTCCTATCATATCACGATATTCATATTCTTGTACATTCTGCCTGTTCCTGTATCTTTGTTTGCATTCTTCTGGAATGCAGACCAAGATACAGAGTAGTATGTTGGTATGAAAATAAATATCTGGCCTTAAAATACTTTAGCTGTATCCGCATAACGGGTGATTTAGCAAAAACCAGTGGCGAATTGGCTATATATTTCTGCTAAATCAGCTGTTAAACTACTTGTCTTTGCACTTGTTACCAATCACATTTGTTTGTATTATACTAAGCTCCTCTTTTCAAAGCAGATATTAGAATAGGAAGCCAACACAAAATGAAAACGTTGGATATTCTGCTGATCGACAAAGCTTTAACTCTCAATGATCTGACTCTGTTTTCCAGGAGACCATTTCACTGTGATATGCTTCTGATCCTCAGCACAAGAGGATTTTCTTTGCTGTTTTTTGCTTTAACAAAAGTCTAGGTCTTTGTGGTTATGTTGCGCAGCATCTGCTTATGTCCTCACAAATATGATTCATCGTAGATGAAATGAGCGTGATCAACCCCATACATCAGATTACTTTTTCCATGCCAATCATGAACTTGTTCACTCCGCTTTTATGTCATTTATTTTCCTAGAACAAGCAAAATGTCAAGGGGGTCCTAATTTATTTGTTAAAGTTCTTGCCTTTGTCCATGTCTCTGATGTTATAAATGTAGATATCCATGCTACTTCATAGTCAAGGTTGATGATGCTTATAGGTGAGGACAATATACTTTATTTATCCTGTAGAGTTTGTCAAACGAAAACCGTATGATGATTTGTGTACATCAGGCAATTGAATGCATGGTGTTCTGTTTACTCAAAAATCTTGGAAAGCATATGAGATGATGAAATGCACTTATTTGGTTATTTAAAAATCTTGATGAACTTACCTATCCTTATGCTGGCCGTGTGTGGTCATGATGGCTGTTAGCATTTATTAATAGGATGTTTACTGTAGCATGTGGGATGATATTGTTTCCCAATATAGTTCTCTATTTTCCCTAATTTCTGCTTTTCGTGTGAAAATGCTTTTAATGCAGTTCTATACATTTCTGGAGACAAGTGTAGTTACTTTATCATTACTCCCGCACTTCATCGCATTCTTTAATGATGGAGAGATACCTGGAACACCTGGAACACTTGCAACAACTTTTCTTGCCTTCGGTAAGATCTAAATAATCTGTTTCAGTTTCTGATGTTTTATCTTCAGCATCGCATGAACAAGTTAGTTATTTAATGTTGGTGCAATTTGCGTGCTTTTTTATAGTCCTCAATTTGGCTTTCGCATTGAGCGTCCTGGGGTTCCTGGTCATGCACATTTCCTTGGTTGCTGCTAACACGACGACAATAGAGGTATGCTCTTTTGCTTAAGCCTGTCTTACAGTCAAAAAACTTCTGCAGCTGCATTAGATGGTTTCATTGGTTACTTTTCGGAGAACCGGATTTTATGTGATTTTTTGAAATTATCACGTCAGTTTTTCTTTTTCTGGTGATTCTATTGAGTATTATTGACTATTAGTTAGAGCACACACTGCTTAAAAACTGTTGAAAACAATAAGTTGGAAATCTGACAGTCCTTCTTAGTTTGTAGTTTACAAACATTGTCCCCATTCCTATCACTAGTAAGACTTTGATCCTCTGTCCCATTTTGCATTACAACAGAAAGTACGGTTGGCAATTTTACTTCCCTAGTTGCGTGGCCTTTTTTCTTGAGTAGAGATACTGTTAGTTGTAAATGAGGATCTTTCTTCTGCTTGTTAATTATATTGCCTGTGGTCAGGCATATGAAAAGAAGACCACTCCAAAATGGCGTTATGACCTTGGACGGAGAAAGAATTTTGAACAGGTATTACACTTCAGTTAGTGTCAACGTAATACTTGTTCTTCTTGAACCCGTTGCTCAACACTGGTAGTAGAGTGTGATCTTAACTGGAAATTACCAGATTCTTAGTGTCAGAGTATTATTAGAGTGCCTCTCTCTGTTTTCTCTGCTTATGATGTTGATGAGAGCTAAAAGCCGCATACTCAGGGAAGAGATTTCACAAGTTACGTTTGAAAACTTTGTGGCTATTAGCTAGAAAACCGTTAGGGGCTAGTCGCTGACAAATACGAAACTGATCTGCAGCTTTTATTTGTGGCTTCTACATGTTAGTCATCACTCCTCATGGTGTCGGGATTCTTCCCAGCCTAACGTGTTTTGCTAATCTTTATGGGCATGTTTGCTCAACCTTTGACGGCATTTGTAAGTCATGCATTTATTGGATCTGGTGTTGGGGGTTGCTCTATGTTCATTCTAGGCGCCTGGTAGATTGATCCTTCTGTTTTGAGCAGTCTCAGATAGTCAATAAAGGACATTTTTTAGCATCGACATGATTAACTATTACTGCTTTCCCCCACAGTGAATGATCTAAATTAGCAAAGATTTATCTATCCATCCTCAAACCTGATTAATGGCAGGATTTGGATCCTAGTTCTTGATATATCCGTCGAACGACTTTTAAAGTTAGTTGACGCCTTCAAGCTCAGAACTATCTAAAGTGTCTTTGTTTTCTAGGGATAATTTCACTAATGGCTCTTGAACTTTAACCCAATGTGCAGTATCGTCCGTGAACTCTTAATTTGCTCAGTGTAGTTCCTTAAGTTTTGTTTGTTCTAGTCCCTAACTATACGAGAATATCCAATGTTATCCTTTCATCAGTTCAAGTCCAGGGACTACATTGAATGTTTTCATATAATTCAGGGACCACATTGAATAAATTTAAAGTTCAGGTACAATATTACACATTGAGCCAAAGTTCAGAAACCATTTGTTTCGTTTTCCCTTATTTATTTATTTTTTATATCTTTGACCCCGATAATGGGTTATTTATGTAATTGGTCTTGCAACATGGTTTATTGAAAGGAATAGTGCCCCTGTGGAACTTCTTGATCTTTTTCAAGGCTTTCCTTAACTGAACTTGTGCTTTGGTGCTTTAGGTATTCGGGACGGATAAACTCCACTGGTTCATTCCAGCTTATTCAGAAGAAGACATGAGGCGGATACCGGCGCTTCAGGGTCTCGAATATCCATCGAGGCCCGGTTTCGACGGCGAAGAGTTCTGAGGAGAATTCGCCGGCCGCTCTCAAAAAGGTTGACCTATTGACCCGATAGACACGGAGGCCTTCTCACTAACTGTTTGTACCAAACAAAGGATGCACCTTACTCGGGGCTTCCTTTGTGCTGATACCGTGGCTCTCCCCATATAAATAGCTTTGAGAGAGAGAGAGAGAGAGATGCGACGAGGTGATCGCCGATCTCCGAGTTCCGTTTCCATGGTCTTGGGCTGTGATGTAACATATGCTTTGTTTAACTTACGCAACTGTAATATCGGATATTGTGAAACTTTTCCCTCAATCAATTTAACGCATTCATCTTTGAAGTTGGATGTACTTGTATGTTAATGTAAATAAGAGTTTACATGTCCGAAATTTTTAGAAATCACTTTTTCCCTTCTAATCTTCTATTTTCAACTTGGGAATAGAGCATCGGAAATCATAAAACTTATAACGAAAAGTGCAATTGAGTCTAAAAATTTTGTAAGAAGTGCAGTTAAGTCATAAAGTTTGTCAAAGCAGTGTAATTGAGTCTTTCAGCTAATTTCATTCAACATGACTAACTCAAAATGCCGACGTTGCTTTTTTTAATATGTTCTCTCTCATGTGTGGCAATTATGTGAGTAAAAACATAAAACATATAGTTAAAAGGACGTCGTTTTGGTCCAAATTTGATTTGAACTAAAAAATATAAAATAATAAGGGAAACTAGGCTAGGCCGCCTCCACCCCACTATCGCCAAGAAGGGCTAGCGAGGGTGGGGGAGGGCCGGTGACCCTTGCTTGCGGTTGGCGAGGACTGCCGACCATTGGCTAGGGTCCGATAACCTTCGCCGGCCCTTCCTGCGATGGTGGGGTGACGGTTTTCCTTTTTCTATTTTAAATTTAGCTTTATTTTAAATTATTTTGAATAAGATTTGAGTTAAAAATCATATTTGGACCAAAATTACAGCATTTTAGCCTTATGTTTCATGTTTTAGCCATGCCATCGCCACGTGGGAGAGAGAAAATAGTTTATAAAAAAATCCTGTCGGAAATTTTCGTTAGTTAGGTAGGAATGAAGGACTCGATTGCACTACTTTGACAAATTTTATAATTTGATCGCACTTTTAGCAAATTTTAATATTCAATTGTACTCTCGTGACAAGTTTTAGGACTTTCAGCGCACTTATCCTGTTCCAGCTTCTTGTGCTTCCTTTCTTCCCATTTGACAAGAATAATGGCAAGAAATTAGCCAGTTCGGAGGCGCATAGATTAAAAGCTTGTCGAGGCGAGCAATACATGTAAGCAAAGCCCATCGCTTCACGTCTAGCGGCATTGCAAGCATCGATCAAGCTTTAAGTCCCCTTTTCTCTCTTGATCCAATTCTGCAGCCTCCTGCAACGCTTGGATGCTGTAACATTTGAAGTCTTGGCATTCTTGAACTTTGGCGCCGGTTTTCTACTGTCCAGCGGCGACAGAGATCGTCGGCGATGAAGCTGGCCAAATCGGATTGATCTGGACAAACCAAAAGCGTAATTCGAGAACCCTTTTTGTCCAACGATACAAGATTTTGTCACAAGACACGAATCTTCTACAATTCGCAGAAAAATATTAAATTTTCTTTTGGTCGAAAGGGAAATTTTCATTTCACTTGGAAGAGTACATGAATCCGAGATAAAAATGCAAGTCAAACGAAGTAGCTGAAACATCGAAAAACTGAGATCTTGACCGTGTATGGAAAAGTTCCTATTTATTTACTGAACGAAAATATGATTATTTATTGGTAGCAGAAATAATTTGAAAAAAAAAAAGGAAAAAGAAAACGAGAAGGTTCTCTAGCTTTCATGAGAGAACGTACATATTCACGGACTCTCTAGAAACGCAGTTCCAGACAAAGCTCGAAGGAAGGTAACGATCGATCCTCAGTTCTTCACCTGCTCTCTCGGTAGCGGTTGATGAACGGACACCTCAGTTTGAACGGTGCTCGCTTTGTGCTCTTGAGTTCGTCGACTTTGTAGTACGATCGTTTCTGTGTTTTGTTTCGTTTTCTTTGGTGAAAAAGAATTTCGAGATGTCTGTGAACTTTCGCGTGCCGATGCTTGCCAGAACGAACGAGGAATGTTTAGGAATCTCATTAACTGTGTGGAGTTTCGCGTGGGGGGGTGACCGGTTGCCTTTGTTTGGATTGTGTGGGCAGTCCTGCGTTGGTGTTCTTATTCGTTTCTCTTGCGTGAATGGCGTGGGACTGCGCGGAGTATGTCTGTAGATCAATACTCGGATGCAGGGGAGGACGGACATGTCTCGTGGATGGATTGAAAGAGAAATTGGGTGGCTACGCTCTGTATTTCGTGTGGTAGTATGGTTTTCTGCAACGAGTATTTCGCGCCGACTTTGTATCGATGGATCGTCCTCTTCGCTAAGGGTTAATGGAGTTTTGCTTGTCTCCTCAATATGTGGGGATTGGGGAGGGTCTTTTTCCACCCAAACTTTTTGCTAAAATTTTTTGGTCGTATTCAAGCCCTACGGTTGACGTATATTCATGGTTAATGCGTGCTGTTGTTGTTCGCCGCCTTTAATCTGGAGAAGGATTTGCACGTCAAATTGTCTAGAGCCAAGTGTCTGACATTTATGTACTATTTTGTTCTATTTTGGCCCAAAAAAAAGTTCTAGTGGGGATTCAGATTTTCACTTGACTGTATTCTTGTCTGGATTATTGCAAGAAAATGAATGTTGGAGTCTGTCCAATGTCGTGAGCTGCGTGTTGGCAAAAATTATGTCTATTAGATATTTCCTAAGTGTGAGAATTCAGGTTAAAAGAAGATTCATGCATTTCTATCAGATGAATTGTCTTCCTCTCTGTCTTACTCCTGCTATTCTTCTGCTGTTCTTCTCTGTTCCACTTACATACTGTTAGTTGTTCTTGTTGTTTAACATTATTTTGACTCCAGATATTTTTTTCCAAATTGTGTTCCTTGGACAAAATAATTGCACAAATAGTACTTCTTGCTGAACTTACATTCAAGAGCTTAATTGTTCTTGTTTCTACTCTTCTTTTAGCTCCATCCTTCTATGTCTACTTTGAAGACCTGTGATTTTTTATTCGTTTGTTTCTTCTAGGGGATTCCGCATCCTTGATAATGCAGAGGGAAAGACAGGGAAGGGAAGACTTCTTCAACATGGGAGACTCGTTTAGCAGTTTTCGGGGGTTTGGCGGTTTTCCTAGCCTTTTTGGCGGAAGATATCCATTTGACAATCCATTTTTCACACGTCCTTTTGGTAGCATGTTCAGTACTGGGGTGTTTGGCCCTGGCTATGCAATTGATGATACTCCAAGCTCAAATACTTCTAAGGGTCTTGTCATTGAAGAACTGGACTCTGATGATGAAGGAGGTGTTGGAAAGAACGACGATACAAATCACGAGACAAATGGAAATGATATGTATCAAAGGCATGATGCATCAATTAGAGCACCGTCTGTTGAGCACCCAGATGATGATGCTCATGGTACAGGAATAATTTCTCTGCTATATATGCACAGTTCTGTTCTGGGTTTCGGTAGACATGTTTGTTCGAGTTAATCACTATT
The DNA here is from genome assembly GCA_029784005.1 of Lenwebbia sp. NSW1173648. NCBI lineage: Eukaryota > Viridiplantae > Streptophyta > Magnoliopsida > Myrtales > Myrtaceae > Lenwebbia > Lenwebbia sp. NSW1173648. Next base: position 8,979,459 of record JARCGZ010000005.1, read on the forward strand.
TCCCGATAATATGTTTTGGTTTGCAGAGAACAAGAGCAATGTCATTTACAGGGGTGACCATAGCAGGGTTGGAGAGAAGCATAATCAGGGTCGAAGTTTCAGTGTACAGAGTTACAAAGTCACCTGTGGTGGTGTGGATGGCGCATACTACACTTCTACGAGAACTCGAAGAACCGACAATGATGGGGTAATGAATGAATGCATTGTTAGCTGTGCTCTCCTAGTCTTACAGTTCTAACTTTGCATTGTTCTTCCATGCATCAGGTTGTGCTTGAGGAAGGCAAAGAAGCCGATGCAACAACTGGTCAAGCCACACATAGGATATCCCGTGGTATTCTTGATAAGGTCTGTGCTATATCGTCTTGCCACTACTTTGTTGAGAAAATTATGGAAGCCATTTTTTGTTGTCTGCAATTTCAGTGTCTTTATGCTTGCCTAATTGATCATTTGCTGCCTATCGTCAGTTATACTCTGGTTTGAAGAGGCAAAGAGGAACAAATTCACAATAGCTAGAGACTAGGCAGTGTGCTCTAAAAAAGATTTCTTAAAGGATCATTCTTACTTGTTTCTCCTGTACGGCCTCATATACTTGTCTGGGTACTTGTTCTTCCTTTGGTAAGAGAAGCTGCAGAGGTAGACAGAGGCAGCATCAGATGGCAAAACATTATTACCGCCTATGATGATAGTATTGCCAACCCCACTTAGGGGGATGAGGCATAGGCGGAGTTGTGGTGGTGGTAATAGCAGTCTATGATAAGAAGTGTTTTATTATTATAGTTTTTGACATGATTTTCCATTCTCTGTTATTATTCCCGAGCTGGAAAGAGATTCTTTGACCAGAAAGAAAGTAGTTCCGTAGGAGGCTAACAGTGAATTTTCTCTCTCATTCTTAGCGGTTTTGATTATACTATAGGGTCATTCGGTCATAAGGAAGCTTCGCTCAGATGGCAAGGTGGATACGGTGCAAACCTTGCACAATCTGAATGAAGGTAAGTGTGATCATCCTTTGGTACTCCGCCCTGATGAATCCTTTAACTTGTATATTGTGATGTGATGGCTGTAAGTACAACTAATAGAAGGCATGTCTCAGATGAACTTGCTGGTTTTGAAAAAGCATGGAAAAGTAGTGGTAGAGGATCTTCACCTGGATGGAGCCATGATTATGATCGGCAGCAGAAAGCAGGTAAGCTTTAGTTGGCTGGAAACAATGGATTATCTCAAGAATCTCTAGATGGGCATTTTATGCAGGCTTTAGTTCAATTCCACAAAGTGCTATAGTTTATACTCTCTTATCCTATGTCCGTGAAGGTGTGTATTTGCTCCCTGATGATGGGTCAGTAAGCATGTTTAATTGATCTAGGGACTGTATGAAGTAAAGATTTTTCTGGCAACTTTGTGGTGACAGTACAAATTAAGAACTTTGTTCCAGGGATATCTTTTCTTGGAGTCACTTTTAGTGGTTGCATTCAGTGATATTTTCTTGGGAGTGGCTTAATGTATAATCTCGAGTCGACTGGAGGTGTCACATGTCCCCTCTCAGTTGGGTTTCTGAAATGGCTTCTCGACTAGAGTACATTGATGACTGACCCGAGAAGTTCTCCTGACCACATATGATGCCCCTCAGATTATCATTAAGTAGATAATGGACGGAGCAGCTGTTACCCGAAGCACAGGATATTAGTTGATTTCTAGATTTACATTCTCAAAACAGGGGAACTAGCACATAAGTTATTTGGGTAGCATTATAGAAGTTGACCAACTCTTTACCATTTCTTCCCGTGTCTGCACACAGTCGTCGTCTATTATTATTGGATTCATCATCATAGGTAATGCTTGGGGCAACTTCTTTATGGCCGCTGGGATTCTACATTTGGGAGATGATGATTTGTTTTGACACCCAGGCTTACTTGTATCCTTTGATGCAAGATGGTGATGTCAATCGACCTTTTATCTGATCCTCTTTAGTTAGATGGAAATTTAATTTCGAATATATTCGATGGGTGGAAGTATAGGTGGCACCTCTTTTTTTTTCTTTGCAGTTGACAAGTTATTAATTGATTGGATCACAGTGTCACGGCGACCGTACCGTATAAGGTGCCATAGGCATGGGTGTTTGTAATGTTCTTTCTATATTCACAGACTCATTCCGCATTAATGCATGTGGGTTTCTGATGTAGGTCCTGGCAGTGATGCACAGAAAGGCAGCTCGAGCTCTGGAGGGTGGGCGCTTCCATCTGTAGACCAGATAATGATGCCCGGCGGAATGGGGGCCCATTATGCAGCAAGATCTGCGCCTTCTAATGAGAGGACTAAAAAGGTGGTTAGGATCAATATAGACTAAGATTAACGAGATGAATTTTTGTTCACTGTGAGATTTGTCATATCTGATCGATTGTATGTCGAAGTGTAGAACTGATAGCTTCTTTGTCATGATATTTCTCCGTATGCTAATTAGCATTGTACGTGTCAATAACAAATTTAAAATCCTTGCATGTGTTTGATCTCCTAAAGTTGGCAGGGGAGATTTGCTTCTCCACTGCCAGGCACTTTTCCTGGTTTTGGAGGAAAATAGTGCAATTTAACCTTGGCACGTCCCGTTTCACTTTGTGCGTAATTTTTTGGGGATCATGAATGTGAGAAAATACTAAGTAGTGGTCCTGAATGTGGGGATGGCCTTTGAAGAGTCCAATGGCAACTTGGAAACCTACTTGTTTGCCAGATAACCGGACCTGATGTTTAACCTGTTTGAAAATCCTGATCACCCGAAGCACTCTTATCAGGTCGACTCGTGTGCGCGGCCTACTGTAATGCGAGCGTTTCGGCAAAGAGTTGGTACTTCATAGATCGGCGAGAAAAATTCTAACCGTCGGTTAGGCTTAGCTGACGGTGCTCTCCCGTCGAGAGCCTTGTAGGAAAGAAGTCGTCATGATCTTAGGTAGGTTAGTTACTGTCATGATTGAATGAGTTTCCTTTTGTTTCTCTCTTTCATCTCTTTTGGCATCTTCCGTCAATCGTCTATTTGCCGATCCTGGCTCCTTTTACCTTCTTTCTGCTAGACCTGTTCTTCGTTGTCGAAGTAGTCAACATGAGGGCAAATTTCCAAATCAGGTGGAAAAAAAAAAAAATTACCGGATCAGGTTGAAATTTTTTTTATTTACCGGATCAGGTGCCGCTCGGCAGTCAAAGTGCCGAGCGGGTTGCTGGGCCGCCGCCTCCGGCGGCCCGCTCGGCAGTTTGGCTGCCGAGCGGGTAGACTCCGCCGGCCCACCGACTAGTTTTTTTTTTTATTTTAAATTTCGAAAAATTATTATTTTTATAATATTTATTTTATTTATAATTTTATTCTTTTTAAGCTGATTTTTATAATATAATTATCAATATTTAATTACTTAAGATATATAATTATAACATTACAATAAATTCACATATGTAATGTCGACATCGAACAGAAGAACTAAATAAATATTTGCGCAATTTGGGATTGTTAAATATGTCTTTGAATTTTATGTATCCAGTTCGACATATATTTCGTGCAGCTCAAAAGAAGAGAAAAAGTAGAGGTTTAGTTCGCGACGACGGAAGGTTGGGCCGATAGGCCCAACCCGGAGCGAGCGAACTAAATCTCTTTAGTGAAAACTAAATCTTTTTAGCGCTAGAGCAGATCTCTATGGGGGTTCGAGGGCAACGCCCCCGAGAAAAAAAAAATTTGGGCCTTATTTACTGAGGCTAGGTTTTTCATGTAATATAAAACCCACGAAAAATGAAATTACAAAAAATTCACACATCTAATATAAAAACCACAAAAAAATGAAATTAATAAATATGTTTCTTGAACGATATTATAACATTACAAAAATTTCATCAAACTAATTTACATAATTGACACAACTGTGATCTATTCCTGGGCCGATCTGCGTGCACACATTTGAATGTTGTGCCCTTATTCCCCACAGATGGTACAATGGTTACGCGAATCGCTAGACCTTTCGATCAATATTTATTTAGTTCTTCTGTTCGATGTCGACATTACATATGTGAATTTATTGTAATGTTATAATTATATATCTTAAGTAATTAAATATTGATAATTATATTATAAAAATCAGCTTAAAAAGAACAAAATTATAAATAAAATAAATATTATAAAAAAATAGTTTTTCGAAATTTAAAATAAAAAAAAATAGTTGGGGCCGGGCGGCGGCAACCCGCTCGGCAGCCAAACTGCCGAGCGGGCCGCCGGAGGCGGCGGCCCAGCCGCCCGCTCGGCAGTGTAACTGCCGAGTGGCACCTGATCCGGTAAATAAAAAAAATTTCAACCTAATCTGGTAAATAATTTTTTTTTTCCACCTGATTTGGAAATTTGCCCTCGACATGATATCTCACAATGACAATAGTCAACTTATTATAACACAGTCATGTACGCAACCAAATATGCAACACTGAATCTTTAGCACGAAAATAATCACCTGGAGCGTAAGTGCATTTGAAAAAACCCAGAATAGAAAACAATCAACTGAAGCAACAGGTATTGAGATTGAAGTTAGACGTGAACTTTAGAAACGACGGTTAAAGATCAACATGCATGAAGGTGTATAACCCAAATAGTCTATGTCGAGAATTATTCGCCTGAATTTCTACGTAGAATCTTGCTTTCATGAATCTGTACTATTGATGTTGAACCAAGGAAGTCTTTGGAGCAAAAAGCTATTGAATCTTTTCTTGAAGGTTGAAGTGACTCCGCAAGCTTGAAGTTCCTTGATTTTGCTTCAATTCTTGAAGATGCTACTCTCTGACCTTTTCTTCTTTTCTACTGGTAATCTCCCTAGTTGATCAAACGAAAACATATTTCTTTCTTTCTTTTGGCACTTCAGAAAGATAGACCGATGTTTTGAATCGAGTACTGTTAGTTCTCTTGATTTTGGAACTCTTGACTCTTGAACCTGCGGCTCATATCTTCTTCATTATCTTGTGTCCTGACCATTCTTATGGGTCGACTTAGCTACTCTCCTTACTGCTTTAATTTCAAGAATTCATTCGAGTTCATTAATTAACGGAGCCAGCTTCATCTTGTCCAGATGTAGCTAGGGATCAGATGTGCATAGCTGCAAGGCTCACAATATCTAAAAACATCAGTGTCGCAATTTCCATCATATACAAACAGAGATCCATAATGGTAAAAAGGAATAACAGCTCCATCTTTCAATTTGCAAGTCTATTGCAAAAATAAGAGGCGGTCGATGTAGTGACCGGCTTCCATTCAAGAATCAGGACTAAGACCAGGGCCATTTTGCGTCCCTCCAAACAAAACACTGATCAATGCGACTTTTGCCAGACGAAGAATCCGAATCGGTTCGGGTAGGTGCTGAATCTTTCATTCCGTCCAGATGAAATGCTTCACAACATCGAAGTCCTCGATCGCGTTCTGCTGCTTCCTCTCTGTATGTGGGGTTTGTATAGCGGGGGTGCTGGATGAATGACACATTTTTCCACCAGAGCTTAAAAGCCTGAAAAAGGAGAGAGACAGTGAATAGCAAATGGTGTCAAATAGCTCACGATCTTAAGGACATCAGGGATCAACTTACTGATGTCGTCTAAAAACACGAGAGAAAACTATCCGAAGATTTACATCATTAAATTCAGGTGACTTCGCAATTTCTGCTGTTCATCTACATTAGTCAGTTTGACCTTCATTGACCACCTCAGCAGACTCAGCATCTCAAAGCGGTAACAACACTCAGAGTCAATTGTACCCTCCACATAACATGTACGGAACTAATTCCAACTGGTTAAACGTGGACCGTGACGTGCAAATTAGGATAGGTAAAGAGATGAAAGTGGAAGAGCCCAAATCCCAATCAAATCCCAATCAAGCAGCTCTATCCATCTTAATCGGTGGTGATGATCCAATTTTGTTGTCAAGGAAAAAAATCCAAGGCATCCACCTTGTTTATTGTAGGAAAGAACAATCGGTTCAGTACCCCATTTAGGATATACTGGTTCAAAATTCCAAAAAGCAATCTTAAACAGTCGCAATCGTGTCCATGCTCCCACTAGTCTTGTGGAACTAAGCTGGAGATTACCCTACTCAAGCCACCAACAACAACTGAACCATGAATGTTTAGTCATTGACAGGCCTTCAGCTATAAACAATCATTGCATCACACTCACATAAAGCACTGTATGTAAGAGTTGTCTATTCATAGACTGAACCAGAGGTGGGTGGAACTATTGCATATGGGATTTAAAACCATGATCGTGAATTAAAACAGAACACGATAGAACTCAAACTAGTAAAATGACTTATCTAGGGACAAATCCATTCAGTTTTGGCACAATGGTAAGTTGGTCAGAACAAGGTCAAAGAAGCAAGCCTATGGGACTAAAGATGGAGCAAACTATGAGAATTTCATCTCTATAACGTAGCTAAGAAATGCACTTGAAGCTGTTGTATGTAATTAACCCTTGTGAAACTCAATCAGAGTTCTGAAAGCCCATTTGGAAGCATTCCCGACCTTCACAAACTCCTGAGGAATGACCTTTCTCACGAATTTCACCCTTGACTACTTTGTTGGGTACTAAATCCATATGACATATGGTCTGCCCTGACCAAAAACATTATCATACCTAATTTTGTTGGGCATCTCTCCCTAGTAACTTCACGTGCAAGATATTTGATCTTCCATAGGTTTACCCACGACAAAGCTGACAACTGGAAAATAAAGGCCTAATTCAATCCTGGCATGACTTCAGGAATCAAAAGTTAGAAAAGAAATACCCAAAATAGAGGAAAATAAAGGGTTTTACTGTCTAAGCTGATTAACAAAGCTACAGAAGACTGTAAAGACAGTTTCACTCACATGCCAGTATATCCATAATGCCACCTTATGAGGCATCAACCAGAAGAATGTTGCGTGATTCGACAGGGTTGACGAGGAAACTCTTTTGGCTTTCAGGGTAGCTGTGAAGTAGTTACCAAGCTTGGGATGCTGAACTGAAATGGCCACAAATAGATTGTCTTCGGGAGCATTTGCTTTTATACTCCAATTCCCAAGCATGTCCTGCAATTACTTTCGGCAGAATAAACTGTAATAAGTTATTCTTCCTAAAAGATTCCAAAGATAAGCAAAGAGACTGAATGAGAAACTACATGCTATTTTTCAAGGAAAAGGTTTGTGTACTGTGCAGATTTCTGATACCTCTTGATAAACTCCGGATATGCTATGATAGAAAAACGAACTATTGCAACAATAATAATGAGCAAAGTATTGCAGACACTTTGTTCAAGATTTAAATTGAATTGACTATTTTCAAGATTAAGTGAGCGAGAACATTCATATGATGGGAGAGCAATCTGATCCACTATCAGAAGTTGGAAATCCTTGGATAAATGTTGGCATGGGTAGGTCTTCCATGAAGTTTTAAAATATTTCTAGCTAACAAAGGGTGAGGTTATAACTGGCAAGTCAGCAATTCAACAGGCCTCAAGCTGGAGTGCAAAACATCCATAAGTCGAGGTGCTCAAAATTTGTCTCATCTGCCATATTTTACTTGACATTGTAGTAGGGAGGCACATGACAGGCTTTGAAGACCACAATTTTATGAGAAGGGACATCATTTTCACTCTCCAAGGTGCGTTGGATCTTCTCTCTTAGGTCATCCATCACTTGGACTACATATTATAATGTAATCAATTTCAAGTTCTACGCCATGCGCATACCACTTGAACTCTGACACTGTTCTCTAAGATGTTTTAGGCTTTTACTATATTGAATTAGAAATATAGGTACAAAACAATTTGATAGTTGATACTGACATGTTAAGATCCAATCACTAGTCACAGGTACAGAGGGAAAGCATCACTTGCCTCTTGTGAAAAACAATTATTGCTGAATGAATCAAATACGCATCTACGTAGTTAAGCCAACTTGTGATAGGATCACAGAGAGTGCAATATTCATGTACTAAATAATGATGTCAAAGTAATCAGTCATACATAACAAATATCAGAATTATGGGACAGCAAAGGACAAAAAGTGCAAAGGCAAAGTAAGAACTTTTAAGTCCTGGTGGAACGGATGCTCTTGTTTGTTATTTATGCAAAGTGTCAAGTTGATGGTGTTATTTAAGCATATACGGATAAGGCACTCCATTGATACAATGAAAATGGGACCCTCGTGGATTGCCCAAACCTTCTAAAATAATCTATTTGTTGCGCGAAGAACTAACAGCAGAGGAAAGTGAACTAAGTGAGCCAACAGAATTGTACATACCATGAATGGACTGACATGAAGAGGCTTCGCGACCAAATCAGAATTTGGATTGAAAACAAACAAGACCCTCTCACCCCATGGTGTATTAGTTACCTACACCAACAAAAGTCCATCAACTAACTGCAATGCTACAGTAAATGTAAACATCTTCACAAAAAATGCAAGACGTCAAATCATAATATAATTGCCAGTTGACATAGAAAACAGTTTTATCATTGGATGCTTGAAGTCAGCGGCTGTAACAACAATCGCACAAACACCAAGCAAGAAAGATACTTCAGATGCATTTACACGAGAATACAAGGAGAATATAGGGGATTAGATGGTCAGCAATATATTCCTGTGCTTTACTGTATAACATGTAATAAAAGTGGAGGCACTAAATTAGACATTTCCATACAAGACCCTTACAACCCTGCATTATGCAGATTGCATACTGACAATACTATGTTTTTGAATCTATAGTTTCACCTATTTATGCTTTAAAAACAGGCACTAATCATGTGCTGATCACTATTTAATCAATCCCAATGAGCCAAAAGACTAGATGGAGTCCTCATTAGCAGATTATCCAGTATCCACGGCTATATAATCCATATGATATATGTTTGGCTGGCTGGTATACATTTCTGGAACAAGTGTGTCTCTAGTTTGATGTCCAATGCGGAAGGTACTGTACTACTTAAATAAAATAAAGCACACCAACAGCCCCTTTACAGAAACCAATTTCCCTGGATGCTCATAGCACTAACTGCAGTCAGTCGCCTAGGTCTTAAATTTGCACATTTCCATAGGACCAAGGGGAATCAATGGGTTTGAATCATACTTCAGTGTTGTTGCTACAGGTCAAAAGGGGCACTCCTGATTTTGATAAAAACAGGTTTGTGAGCATTTTGAACAATCCAAAGTATGTGTCCCTAGACTCCCTACAATACACACAAACCTTTTAAGCACTTGAACTCGAAGACTCATCATACCTCGGCAATGCACTTGTGAAAATGTTGAGTGGTACCTTTTAGATCATAGCAATAGTACAAGCTCAATGGGTTCTGTTCATACCCCACACTAGGAGGTATTGTTAAGAGAAATCTGCAACAGATAAATGAATACATTAGCTTCCAGAACACTGCACCTTAATAACTAGAGCTTAGTAAAAGATAAATTGAACCAAACGAGAAGAGAAAAGACCACAGAATTCACACATAGAAAATATAGCAAACCAAGGAATCAAATCATGCTTGTTGTTGCTGCGAAGCGGGTGTTGCGGACGTTATGTAATGGGTCGCTGTCAGGCCGTGATCTTTTTTCTCTTTTAAGTTGCACAATGTGTCCATTTTATGTCACAAAATGCAAGACTCTAACCTAATTACTACTTTCTTTAATTCTCCTATTTCAATATTAGATTGTGTAATATATGAGAAAAACTTGCTTTTGATTTTCAGAAAGAGGATTTATAGCGATCAGGCTTCATACTAAGTAATGATATGTACCATTTAAACTACTAATCAGAAAAGTTTTTAAAGAAAAAGTATTGCCAGTGAAGTGATAAGGGTAGGACTTGTTTGCTATAGAAAGTTTTGGGACTTCCATGTGAATACAAGAAAATCTTAAGCAAGCCCAAACGAAGCCGATGACTGTATTATTTTCAAGGGAATTGGCCAACTACTCAACCCTTAGCTCGTTCTTTTTTTTGAACAGCAGCAACTTTCATCTTCATCTTCAGTCTCTCTTTCTCTCTCTAGAAGTCAGAACCAGACATTTGTTTCTTTAAAAGAGAAGATCTTGCTTGCTTGCTTGAATGCTGGAAGCCTGGAATTGAGGTTTAATTTCGCAACCACATTCTTGAAATTACTTCATAAAGCACAGCATAAAAAAATGAAACTACACGACAAAAGAACCGAAATTATTACATTGGTCCATTTGTATCAGCGAACTGTCGAGCTTCGTCGGCGGAGAGGTGGCCGGACGGCGCGTGGGGCGCGCGGTCGAGGTCGATGAGCGCGTATCTCACTGCGTACTGGAACGAGTGGCGGACGGGGCGGCGGCGCTCGTGCCAGACGGTGCCCTCGTATAGAGCGACCGACTCGCAGCCGCCGTCGACCCGGGAGAAACCGGCGGCGGCGCGTGAGCTGTACAGCCACCTGAGGAGTGCGTGGACGGGCAGGAGGAGGGAGAGAGCGAGGGATGTGAAGCACGTAGAGACGATGGAGCACAACAGATAGAGAGCTTCCATCACCGATCCTTGGGGCGGGGGAAACGCCATGTTGGAGCTATTTTCTTAGCTTTTTGTCGCGTCCACCACCGTTGGATCAACGGTTGGTCCAATCACGCCCGTCCTTTTTTTTTACTTCGCAAAGTTTTTTCTTTTTTTTTTGTCAAAATACTTCGCAAAGTTCACCGCTTCACCACAGTCACCGCGGGTGTAATCCAGACCGTTCAATTCCAACAGCAAAACCATCAGCGATATGATAGACCATAAGGGTGTCAAAACCGAAATGAAAAGCGAACCGAACCGCGAATTGAATTCAACTGAAAATTTCGTGCGTTTTAGTTCGAATTGATTTGATTTTTGGCTTAGATAACTGAAAAATAACCATTCTTTTTTTTTCAGTTCAATTAACCAAATAGCACTGAAAATCTCCAATATAACTTCTTCTTTTTTCCTTTTTCTTTGTCAATGGTTCAGTTCAATTCAATTTTTCAAGTAAACCGAACTGAACCATTAGTGTGCAAGCCTGAAATGAACCGAATCTCGTCTTGAACTGAATATGAATTGAACCAAAAATTCAGTTCGGTTCGGTTTAGCTTAGTTTGAATTTCGATTTTTCTTTTTTTATTTTTTATTTTTTATTTTTTATTTTTTATTTTTTATTTTTATTTATCCTTTTTCTTTCTTTTGTTTCTTTTTCTGGCTAAGGGCCGATGGCCCCTACACAAGGGCAGCGACACCCAAAAAAGAATATTAATGTTCTGTAACAATACTATTGGAGCGTTTCACCCATCATTGGTCTTGTATTCAATTTGAGCGTGTTTATATTGCCGACAGTGTAACTTATCTATTCATCACATTTTTTGGGCGAAAGTTGTTTTGATTATGTATAACAATTCTAGTGAAATGTCACGGAAAGAACGAAGTTTCACGAAAATAGGATCAACAATACTATCCTGTACTTCGCTTCAACTTAACTGAAAGAACATGGAATGAATTGATGTCAACCCCGATTGATTAAATCAACAACAGTCGGGACAGCGAGAGCGACAAACACCGTTGATCTCCTTTTATACTTCTTTACCCCCAAACTAGCCATTGGACAAGTCTTCGAAGGATTGCTCTTCAATCTTTGATTGGACGCCATCAATCTTGATTGAACAAGACTGTATCAAGGAGATTTGGTGACCGTTAAATGTTGAATCTGAACCCCTCTGATACAGTCGCCCATACAACCAAATCTTTGGTTCGCTTAATTGTTGTCAGATAGACATAGATTGGAATCGAGACCATATAGAGGGAAATTTGGCCATATGAATTGGGAAAAAGATATGTGGATCTTGGTACTCGAGCGAGGCAAGGCCGATGGGTATGTTGAAATTAGAGCGGGTTGGTCTGGTGATTCGCCGGTTGGGGAAGATCGTGTGGCCGGTGTTCTACAAGGTGGATCCGTCGGAGGTCAGGAACCAGAGGGGGAGGTACGGAAAAGGTCTACTCGATCACGAGGAGAGGTTGAAGTTGAAGGGCGATTTGGAGAGGGTGAAGAGGTGGAGAGAAGCACTGACTAAAGCAGCTAACATCTCTTTCTCCTGCTGCTTAATTTGAGCTTCAATCTCATCCTCAACTGTTGACCTCACAATTATCTGAATAATTTCCTCAATCTCATTATCACTTGCCAGGGAATCTTCAGATGTTTACTAATCTCACTCAGTTATAATCCTTTCAATAGTTACCGTGGGTAATTATTTGTCTACCATAGTTCGGTTAGACCTAGTTGTTAATGCTAATGGCCAAAGAACTTGTGATCAGACTAAGCAGAATTAGCAAACTTGGCGAGATAAATAGGTATTAGGATCAGGTACTAGTTGTTGCTCGGAACATTATAAAGTCGTACCTAATTCTTTACTTAATCTTCGTCGAATGCTGCTGCGATCCCGCCCTTTGCACTTCCATTGGAAAGAAGCGCATCACATTCTTCAGGAGACTGATAAGCTATAAGTCTGGAATAGTCAAATTTCATTTGCTTTAGCATTTCATATACGAAAGAGCCTTCCACGTATCCCACTTTTTCTCCACTCCTTAGCAAGCCCATCACGAAATCTATCGTGATATTCTCCCACTTCCATTCCAGAATCTCAAGCGGCTGTAACAGTCCTCCAGGTTTACAATATTGCGCTTTGACTTGTTGACACGTTAGACACATACGACAATTATGAATAGCATGCAAGCAATTATGCAATCGGCTAAACTAAACATGCAAGCTTAACTAATTAACTTAAGATGAATGAAACTGAACATCACTAATTGGAACATAATTAAGGTTAAAATAGCTGTTACAAAGGTTTGGAATCCTGAAAGTGTCACACCCCGAACCCCGGGCGAGCGACCATCCCTTCCAAACGTCAGGTCAAAGGATGATGTCCCAGGCAAATCATCGACCCATTTCTTTTATCTTATAATTAAGCACATGCGGAAGCGAATACTACCCCGGACAACGAACAACAGGGATAGACAGAATAGGAACTACAACAAACAACAACAACAACAAAAGATTTGAACTCAGAACCTCCTACTCTGATACTATATGAGATTTGATAGGACCACTGCTAACTGTTCTAAAAGCTTAAGCTGTTAGATGAAAGTATGGTTCAATATTTAATTACTCTATCAACTTGCTCTCTTCCGCCGAGATCAACTGGCTCAACGACTACCATGCGCAAGTCTGGGAAAAGGTCAGGCTCTACTTCGAGAACAGATGACTAAAAAGAGAGTTTATCCCCCACTAAACCCCCTGATTCATTTAACTTTCTGCTGTCCTCCAGTTCCTTCTGATTTTACAAGAAAATAGATATTAAATCATGAGGTGGGCTAAATGATGCCACAATTTGTGAGCCCATAAACGAGACGATGACGAACGATTTTCATGTTTTGAGTTCTGGCAAAAAATGCACAGATCAGTACAGTTTAAGGCTTCTTTCTAAAATAGACCTATGACTAACTTAATAATCTTTAAAATAGGACAGTAACTCTTGAATTTTTTCAATGAATATTAATAATCCACTCCCAACTTCTATTATCACTCGAAATGAATATTAATATATTGTGTGTGTGTGTGTGTGTGTGTGTGTGTTTGGCATCCTTATGTTTGATTGGTGGCATTGATTACACATTTTCTACACAAATGCTCACTCTGATTCGTCTCAGACGACACACCCTTCCTCGCCCTTCCTATTGCCGCTTGGCTATCACAATGAATGCATATAGCCGGCACTGGTTTAGGCCAATTAGGAATATCTTCCAAGAAATTTCGAAGCCACTCTGCTTCTTCACCGGCTTTATCCAAAGCTATAAATTCTGATTCCATAGTGGATCTAGCAAGGAAACGAAATATCTACTCGTTCTGGCGAAATATTTGCTGCGATAACCACTGATGTGATCTTGTGACTGTTACATTAATTCTATTTATTTTTATTAATTTTTTTGTCAGGATTGTCCACTGGAGGCGATGGAGGAGGTGTCACAAGTGGAGGGGCTGAGATAGACGGATGCTGCATGGCTACAAACCTGCCATTAGAAATTTCCCGCCAAAAAATCCCCCCCTAAAAAGATGATGTGGCTCAATCCGGACCGTCCATTTTGAAATACAAAACAGCGTACAAGCTCAGGGATACAAAAGCGAACACCACCAAGGGCAACCACGTACAGCAAAAAGGGATCAGTGGTTAGCCAGCCTAACATATATCCTACACCAGGGGGAGATACTACAAACAAAAAGGGGAACCACACTATGGCCTCCTTCACACCAAGGTGTTGAAAAAGTGAAGAAGATTCGTCTTCAAACTCTAAGAGGTGAATTCAAGGTAATCTGTATGAAAGAATCCGAGTTGATTGCTGATCGCCTCTGACTCTTCTATGCTCATTCCGTCCATTCCTAGAAGGGCCGAATTCTTTCTCAGGCTTTCTGATGATGGTAATAATTCACAAGGTACTCTAATTAGTAAATTAGACTAGACCCGTCAAACGGGTGCATCGGATAGGATTTGGATCTGGTCATAACTTTTGGAACTTAGACATATCCTACAACTGTTGAAACCAATGCGATCTGGCTATGATCATCAAAGAACTCAGTTTATACCCACAGAAAGCTAGACCACATCAGTATCAAACACATCTCGAAGCTATCATCCAAGAAACTAGTTCGAGGTTTACCACAATCGAAATTTGAGAAATCAAAGCTTTGCTCAGCCTGCACAAATTACAAAATTGCCCATATAGCTTAAAATATTTAACTTTCCCATATAAATCCTGCTATAACTGAACATAAAACGCTTCTGGAGGCTCGGGGGCGTTGCCTCCGCGACCCCGCCCCCTCAGATTCAGCACCAACGGTCACCAAATCTCCCCAGATACAGTCTCGTTCAATCAAGATTGATGGCGTCCAATCAGCAATTGAAGAGCGATCCTTTGAAGACCTGTCCAACGGCTAGTTTGGGGGTGAAGGAGTATAAAAGGAGATCCAAAAGATGGACACTCCAATTTACTGCCACTAGCCAGAACTTCTTTGGAATTCCACTTCTTCGCAGTAGACTTCGAACCATGTTGAGGATGGTTCGATTCTTCCTCTCACATACACCATCTTTTTTTTCTCTAATTTGACACTTAAGTGATCCAAAAGAAAATATTGACACCAAAGTGAGCACCATACATAAATATTGACACTCCAGATATCCTTTTGCCCTAAAATAAGGATAAGAAGTTCAAATTAGTTAGGAGTATCGTGAGAGTAATAGAGGTACCTTATAAGGTGAGAGAGTTAACATATTGTAATAGCGTCTTCATGGACTTCGCATATTACAACTCTCTTGTGTTGCTACTACCACTTCATTCACGCCAGAATACCTTCCATTGCGAATGCATGCAGTACCTGGTTGAACACATCAGAATATCATACTTGAGAAATTCTAAGTACTTGATAGGATAACATGTATTGAGCAAAAATTAACACCTTCCCTCTACCCACAAAGGGGGAATCAAAATGAACTAACTTTTGGGACGACAGAGTCCTTATCAACGCTTAGTGGAGTATCGATTTCTCCTTCTCTGAGGCCTCATTTTTGTCTCTGGGGGTTTCTAATCACACGCCCATGATCTGCAGTTTCAGTTGTTTTGACTACACTGTGTAATCACAATGCTGGAGGAAAAGAGACTTGCAAAAGGAAAATCATGGATCTCTCAATCCCACGTTGTGTTGTTAATGAAATGGCGAGGGAGCTTTTAGTTATTGAACCACCTATCCAGGATCATGTGAACCGGTCAAATCTAGGTTAGCTGGTGAGATTAGTACGGGTGACCATCAAATTTTCAACTGAAAATCCGCCTGACTGTAACACGATGGTGTGGATGGGATTGCTACCAAAGTGGTGAGTGCATTGGTGTGATCCTTTTGCACATGTCGGCGGGGAACGATGCCGTCTTGAAGTCTAGTCAAAATTGGTAAATTAAAAAAAAAAAAAAAAAGACAACTAAACGTGGGTAAGTGACTCATATATAATTTGAAGGTAAACAAAAGTCTTGGCCCCCTGATTTAAATAGTGGTTCCCCTATAAGAAGACCTTATTCTACTAGCAATGGATCTCTGCAACCTTGTGAAGGCTCAGTAGAGTTCGGTTCGTTTGGACATCAACCATTGGCAACACCTCTGCCCTTGTCCCAAACTTGTAGCTCAGAATCTCAAACTGGTTAAAGATCTGAAGACCTTTGTAACCAAGATCAGAATGTACTTTCGCTTTTGATGAATGAATTAATCTCCTTGTGTTTCCCAGATTGATGGATAATATGTACTGTAAAAGAAAAAGACGGTGTATTATGGTTTTCAATGAAGAACATTCTTCTCCTAGAAAATTTACCTTTGAATCGCTATCTTTTTAATTCCTCTGATACACTGAGTTTGATGTTGATAGAAACTTTGTTGATACTCGCATATAAGTCTTCACGAGATTAAGTCTTCAGAGGCAACACAATCCTCCATCTGCCACTAAAATTCGATTTACTCCATGTTTCTGATCCATACACTGCAATTGGTCTCTCTAACCATTTTAGCAGATTTCTTGATGTGTAAACTAGTAAGAAGAGGACATTAATTCTGGACAACCTTATGCAGAACAATGCATTTCAGAGGGAAATGATTATATGCGATGTGAGGCTTGTTTGCTCTAGAGAGATTTGGATTGCCAGAAAGAACTTTGTATATTTCATCTTCTGAGATGGGGATAGGAGTGAAAGAATATAGCTTAGAGTTTAGAATAGCGACGTGCCGATCGTCGCAGCGGAGACTGGGTGGCCCTCCCTCGGCGGCCCCGGCGAGCCGGCCCCGACCCTCGCGAATGCCATGTCATACAACGGGAACCTGTTGAGGCATGCCTCGTCGCGTCCCCCAATCCTTCGATATGAGACTTTTCTAGCACAAATGACACGTATATCTTAGCAATCTCCCCCTCCAATCCTTTCATGTGAGATTTCTCTAGCACGACTTACACGTATATCTTAGCAATCTCCTCCTTACGGGTGAGCTCAGTATTAGGTGGCATTGATTACACATCAAGCCGATGCCATCCGATCAAACATAAGTATGCCAAACAAACACAAATTGAAAAGAAGACGACATTATAAATTACTGAAATCTTGTTGCTTACTTCAGGAATTAAAATGTAATATTAGAGTGTTTTACCACGAAAAATCTCAAATTGGTACACATATGACAAATTTATTCTTTTTTTTTTACCACAAAACAATTTAAATCGATACATCTCTAAAAAAATTACCCATAAGTTCCCGAGGACTTGGTTGGAATTGATGACAATGTCGCTAGGGTTATAAATTTGGCGGATACTGCTTCTTCTGAAGCTCGAATTATTGTGATTTGAAATTTATCTTAATTGAGTCCCGTATTGTTAATTTTTCTCCCGATGCTCAAGAGCTTCTCCTCTAAAACCCACTTAAACACTGGCTTCAATGAGATGGCCCTTCACGTATCGCTTTCTGACGACTCTTTATATGAAATTATGTGGACATTAGGATTTAGAGGATGGACTTGAGCTCTATTTATAGAGTTTGTAACCGAAGTGCTGCACGAGTTCTTGACCAACTTATCAAGCAATTGCACGGACCTGCCTTCTGTGAATAGTTTCCAAGTCTGACCACATTGAAACCAACCATTAGGGGCAATTCTTGTTGTGAAAGTTTGCTTCTTGTCTTTGCTCACACCTGAGCATTCTGAGTCTTGAAAAAAAAAATTGATAACCAAAGTCACAGAGTTGACTTATTGAAACAGCGACTGGACGGCGGCCAAACGACTGCAAACGGACACGGCGAACGGGTGGCAAGCTCGGCAGGGCTCCGGCCAAGGTCTGGCGGCTCCTCGATGGGTGCAATAATGCTACCGGCTACATATTGACCTGTTTTTAGTCACCAGAAGATTCTCTTGATAGCAATAAGGAAACTATAAGTCCTGTTTTTCATTGATCACATTGAAATCAGAGCCTGAAAGCTGCCTCATCCACCCCAAACGTGCGCAATCGGAGCTCACGAGGGGTGGGCATTGAAGGCCACACCATTCCGATCCTGTCGAGCCCAATTTCACGAGCTGAGCTCACCGGACAAGGGACGGCCTCCCGTGGTAAGACATACTTCTATTTGTGTTTTACTTGCCTTAGTTGCCACACAGGATCTCGAGTTAGAGCAGCTCGATGTGAAAACGGCGTTTCTTCACGGTGAGTGCTTAGCTAAAATGATCAGTTTGAGAATTATCTACGAGGCTCATGATTCTACCTTCAAAGGGGTCTACTCCACGATCGATCTAACATTAGAGGAATTTGTTATAGAAACAGAGTGGGGCGACTTCATGATTACAGGCACCAGTTGTCTGAATAAGCAATATCATATTCAACTGATAAAGAGCTTGGATCTGGAGGGACTGGGACAAATGGCATGACTAAAAACTCATAATGTCCATATTGACTTCTATATACACATAACTTCATTTTAAGCTTGGTTGTGCCTAACGCCTCTAGTGGCGATGGTAGTCCAAAAAGTCAGCATCCAAAAAGAAGTCTTCCTCCCTTCTTGTCAAAACTAGTTGTGCATTGTCTTTTACTCTTCACTGGCCTCTATTTACTGTCTGATAGAAGCGCTGCACAATTCTGTTTAGGGGATCGGATTGACTATTTAGGAATTATCTCTAGACCAATATAAAGATGCGCATATATAGTATAATTTCAATTAATGTAGCTCAAGTGGGAGAATGTTAGAATATATATATATATATTCGTGAGGGATGTAGTGCACATTTTAGGCTGCAAAGCAGGTAAATTGCTTTATTGTGTCCTGGGAAGGGCTTGAGGGATGGGCTGAGACAGTTGTGAGGGCTTTGTGGCCCTCGGCCTTATGAAAAAACAAGAAAAAAAAGGGAAAGAAAAAGGAAAAACAATGTTATTTTGGAGATTTTCATGCGATTTGATTAATCGAACCAAATCGAAATAATCGAACTGAAAAAAAAAAAGAATGGTTATTTTTCAATTACCTAAACCGAATCAAAATGCACGAAATTTTCTGTTCTGTTCGCGATTCGGTACAGTTTTCGGTTCTGTTTTGACACCCCTAGCCAGATCTAGCGTTGGCCAGGGCGGGCGAGGGCCACAACGTCCTTGCCTAGGCTCTCGTAGCGTTAGCGAGGGCCGCAAAGCCCTTGCCTAGGGCCGGCGAGGGCTTTGCAACCCTCAGCCCAAAAAAGAAAAAATAAAGGAAAAATAAAAATAAAATTGAAAACAAAAAAGAATAATTGAAAACCAACCTAACCGAGCTGAATTTTTGGTTCAATGCATATTCAGTTCATAACAAGATTCGGTTCAGTTCATGCTTGCACGCTAATGGTTCAATTCGGTTCGATTTTCTTAAAAATCCGAACCGAACTGAACCATTGACACCCCTAATAGATCAGACAGAGATTGAGAAGAGGATAAGATGAGCTCTAGCCGTCGGCACTGGCGCCGCCGTCCCGACGCGACCATTTTTTTTTTAATTATATTTGCACTTATAAAATGACAACAATCACTTTTACCGAATACTTTGTAGATCAATTTCCGTATGATGATACTTATGCAATTTGCCTAAATTCATGAATAGTAGTTATGCAATGGGGTCAATGAAGTAGAATGTTATTGGTGAATGTTTTTTTTTTATTTATACCAGAAATGGGAAATATGTTAAATACGTCCTCTTTTTTTTTTCTTCTTCTAAGGTCTATTAGTTAATGTGTGGGTAATTTTGGAAGTGAAATAGAAAGACGTATAATTTATTGGTATCTTTTAATTAAGTTATTATTAGGGTGGAGCTATTTCTCTTTAAATATAACTAAATCCATCTCATTTTCATCAAAGAGACAAATTTATCTTTAATCATTCAATAAGTTAAAGTTGTGGACCCCAAATCTAATCCCTTTCCTTCTTCTTCTTTTTTAGTTTTTATTTTTTTAAGCAAGATTTGGTTGCCATAATTAAAATTATAACATGCATATTTTAATTTTAAGTGGCTATTTTGCAAGCACAAAAAGCACTATGTTTTCTTCTCTTTTTTACCTTTTTTTTTTTTAATATTGTACCTCTGTCTGACCAAAAAATATATATCTTACCTCCGTAAATATTAGCTTTGTCGAAAAGATAAATTTTCTTTCATATTACCACCAAACCTCTTTAAGGTTTTCCGAAGTAAATGAGAACTACATCCGCCTATGCGAAATGTCAAAAATGAATTTAAGCAAGGTTATTATGCATAAATAATAATAAAAAATTAAAACGAATTTAAATTTCATTTATTTTTATTGTCAAAAGTGCATATTCTTGAAGTGTTTACAAAAGAATATCGAAGTGCCTCCCTCAATGTTCATAACTTAAAGCAAGTACAAGGACATCATATGCGGACTATCTACTTACGTTTTGCTCACATCTCTTAATCGGTCAATGTCAAGAGCATTTTTTCAACAAAAAATTTGTTTACTTTAAAATTTGACAATCTAATTAATAAATTCTTAATTTCATTGCAATTGTGATTCTAATTATAGTCTCATACTAGTTAGTATACTTAAAAACATTGGCTTATTCTGGGCCATTGGCTATTGTTCTTGAGAAATGACCTAATTTAGCCCATTCTTCAAAAGAAGTTTATTGATAATAATGTATTGAACAAATATAATTCAATCGTGTATAAATTCGTTCTTGCTTGGGGAAAATCACCAAAAAAAAGTCATAAACCTATTACACTTTTACCAATTCAGTCCTAAACATTTTAATTGCGCCAATAGAGTCCTAAATATTTTCATGTTTTGCCAATTGAATCTATTCGGCCAATTTTGGCATGAAAATCGCTGATGTAGACGTCGGCCGTCCTACGTGATATGGCCGACGCTGATGTAGACAATCTTTTAAATTTTTTATTGAGTTTTTATTTATTTACTTTTATACTTTTTTTTATTTTCTTCTATTTTCCTTCTTTTCTTTTTCTTTTTATTATGGTCAGCGATGGCTGAAGCCTTGCCGGCCGTGAGTGAGGGTCGCAACCATTGCGGTCGCCGGCGAGGTTGCCTTGCCCAGATCTGGGTGAGGGCATCTCGGTGACCATTGCCGACCATAGTAGAAAAAAGAAAAGAAAAAAAATAAAAAAGAAATGAAAAAATAAAGAATTAAAAAATTAAAAAAATATATTTAAAATTATTAAAAAATTTACACGTTGGTGCCGATCATGCCATATAGGACGGCTGACGTCCACGTCAGTAATTTTTGAGTAAAATTGGCTAGATGGACTCAATTGGCACGATTAAAAGATTCATAACTAAATTGGAACAAGTGCAGTAGATTTAGGATTTTTTTATAATTTTATATTGGCTTATTCTATAAAATCCGTGCTAACTTGTGATGTGATTGGGAAACCCTATATGTTTGTGGCTAGTAAGTTGGCATGGTGTCTTAATAATGAGCAAATTCTTCTTTTACTATATATTTAAATGATTTGACGATTGAAACTCTATATACGATACATAAGCTATTTTTCCTCTTATTTGGGAGAAGAAAGAGGAACACGAGCGCGTATGACAACACTTCTGAAGTAGAATTTCTGCTTCAGAAGTACTTCTGGGGCAGAAATCCGTTTGGTTACGCAACTTCATTTTTCTACTTCTATAGCATTTTTTTGCTCCAAAAGTAGTTTTGGAGCCATTTGAAGAAGTAAAAAAAATTTACTTCTCTCCAGAAGTAGATAAATCACCTTCTGGCCAAAAGTTGATTTATAGAGCAGAAGTGTTGACATGCGCGCGACGAGAGGAATAATTGCATGTCTGGTTGGAATGTGAAATGCCCATTCCTTTCCTTTTCTTCAAACAAATTAAACAATGAAAATCATATAACCAGCAAAATAGTAATTATTATTAATTTTTAATAATCATGATTAAAATATAAAATACAAATATGGGATAAATCATACTATACTTGCTCGATACTTAAATTTCACGAGTTGGATGATTATTAGAAAGGAGAATTTCTCTGCCATGGGCTTATAAATTGCATCATGAAATAAATAATACCGCACTTTCATCTTCCCTTCTCTTCTAAAACCAATTTCTTTCTACTTTTTTACCATTGAGACAAGCAAAGAGAATGGGAGAAACATGTCAGAAAATGACAAAACTCCCATGAAAATTGTTTGACCATGGAAATTTTCTTGGGTTACAAAAATTAATGGTCTTTTTTTTTTTTTGGCCAAATAAAAAAATTTATGGTCGGCTGTTACTGTCAATGCACGCAACATGAACGCAATTAGATTCCCGTGCTTGTCAATTTTGCGTGTCCATGTTTGGAGGTTGACCACGCCAAAACATAATAACCATATAATCACTCCATTTTTTTTCTTGAGAACAAATTATTATAATATTGATTATTATAATTAAATCTATCTCTACCAATTTTTGTCACTACAAGTAGTGGTGGCCACGGTTCCAGAACCGCCGGTTCCGAACCGGCGGTTCGGGCCGGTTCGTATATTTTTTTTTATGTCCTTTTTTTTCACAGTTCGCCGGTTTTGAATCGGCGGTTCCGGGCTGATTCATGATTTGGGAGAACCGGAACCGGGCCCGTATGCCACGGGCCGGTTCCGATTTTGACCCGGGCCGGTTCCGGGCCCAAACCGGCCCGTGGCCACCACTAACTACAAGTATATTTCTTTTTCAGTGATATTGCTATTTAATCACTTAATTAATCAGCCTAGAAGGGACAATGTCTCAGCAACAACAAGTGCAACCCATATTATGTTACGTATAAAGGAACATAACAGCTAGCTGTGAATATGTTGGGGAGTGTGCAAAGATGATGAGCAGAATATTAATAAACCATTTTTCAAGATTCAGAGAAATCTACCTAAAATCTCAAAATGACTACTAGGAATTTAATTAAAGAAATATTTCGTAATTTTTTAGGTCTTTGTGGTCTAGGCAACATGTGGGGAGACTAGTAGCCGACATGTTGGAGATGTACATGCCCTTCATTACACATAAAGAAAGTTTATAGATTTGAAAAAAAAAAAATTTGACCTAGAAAATATGGTCTAGGGCCAGCAATAATGTAGAGAGAAAAGGAGGAAACTCAGAACAAGTACGTATTAGCCAATGCATGCATGTGCATGGCAAAAACAATCAAGAGAAATGACACCGGCCCATAGACTTGCTAAGATTAAATTATGTTTGGTCTAATTAAGTACTCCGTCTATCTATAATTGAGAATTTTTAAGTCTCGAGACTTGACGCTGTACAGGCGACGGAAACTACCAAGCTAGGGTACGATGAAAGCAAAAGGGATTTTCGATGGATGGGGTAAGCTCGAAAAATTGTGGGTGATGCCGGGTGAGTAGGTAATTTTTGGCTCAACAAGTTTGTTTGTAGGTTAAGAAAAAGCAAAAGCAGAAATTTTTAATTTTACTTTCCGGCCAAAATTTAAAGTATTATCAAGATTTCAAAAAATCATAAGGAAATATATATGAACCGATGGGAGGTAACTCATTCAAGTAATCGATTCTGAACAATACAAGAACATACCTTTGTGTATGGATTGGTACACATTCCTCAATTTATATAGCTAGGGCCGCAATGGGTCTTCTTCCACATTTCTATATAAATCAATGATCTGAAATGCAATTTTTTAAAAAATGGTTGTTTGTATTGCTTAAAAAAATTAGTCAATGAGAAAATATTCTCATTATCAACCCCAATTTGCGTCTACAATAATTTCGTGGATGGTAAAATTATATTTTGATAATTCATTTTTGCAAGCGATACAATCTATCAATGTTTTTCTCTTTCTTAGCGATTTCACATCACATCACTCTCTCAACAAAATTACAAATGGCTAATACTACGAAAAATCCCAAATTAATACACATGTGACAAATTCACCTCACACTATTTTTTTGACCACCAAAAATCCCAAATTGATACACTTGTGACAAATTTACCCTAAATTATTTTTTTGATCATAAAAAACCCTAAACTAGTACAACTGTGATAAATTTACCCCAAACTAATTTTTTTTTTTACCATAAAAAATCTCAAACTGGTACACATGTGACAAATTTACCCTATGTTAGTTTCCGTTAAATTGAGTTAATATCACGAAAAAATCCCAAATTGATACACTTGTAACAAACAGAGGGTAACATGTACACCCAGCAATTGCCACGTGTCATTCAACTCGGTAATTTGACGGTAAAATTTAACGAAAACTAACATATGGTAAATTTGTCACAGCCGTACTAATGTGGGGAAAATTTGTCACGGGTGTACCAGTTTGGGATTTTTGGTAGTATTAAACCAATTACAAAATCACCTCAAGAAAATAATAAAATAACAAATAGATATGAATATTAATGCCTCCTCCAATTAATTGTCTGACCATAGTCCCCTCAACCAGGAACCGTCGCTCAGATTCTTCCATACAGGCCGGCAGATTTAAAAAAATAAAATAAAATTAATTCCTCCAAAAAAAGTTAAAATTATTTTCTCTAATTTCTCATCTTATGTCTATATAAATATGGGCCAAGTCACATTTCCAACTTCACTCCAAGAAGCGACCTAAGTTCCTATCATCTCTTTCAAAAGAAACTTGTTCTCAACTAGAGAATGGCTGCTTGCTGGTCGTCCGAAAATGCCACAAAAGCTTACCTCGGAGCCTTGAAAATGGTAAGCGAAGAGCTCTTTCGTTTATGCAAATTTTTCAGTTTGATCGAGATCAGCGTAGCCATGGAAATTTTTGCGTGATATGAAACAGAGCAAGGTCTTACGCGAGCCGTGATCTCATTTTTGTGCAGGGGAAGAGAGGGAAAGAGCCCGATTCAGCAGAGTTCATATCTGCGCTCGCGGCGGGAAACAATGCGCAGCTCATGGTGATGATGCCGTCGCCCCGCGCCGTCGAGGACGACGCCTCCATGACGCTCGCGCTGGTCGCGGCTGCGCACCAGACGGGCGGGCGGGTTGTCCACGTCTCGCCGCCCGGGCTGGACGAGTCGAGAGCCTCCAGGGACTTGCTCGGGCCTTATGCCAGGGGTGTCGAGTTCTTGGTGGGGGAACCGAGGACCCTTTTGTCGAACGAGCTCAGAGGCGCGGATTTCGTGCTCTTGGATTGCAACGGCGAGGACCCGCGCGGGGTCTTCGAGGCGGCACAGGAAGGCGCGGAGGGGGACGGCGGAGGGATCATCGTGGGGTACAATGCCCTTCACAAGGGCACATTGTGGAGTGGATTGAGAGCTCACTTTTTGCCAATAGGGGAGGGACTTATGGTGACTAGGATTGTGAAAGATGCTAACACCGGCGGCAAGATCGGCCATGGCAGCGGTGGCAGGTGCGGCGGCAGGTGCAGGAAGAAGAGCAGATGGGTAGTTACGGTGGACGACTGCACCGGCGAAGAGCATGTTTTTAGGATCGTTTCGCCGCGGAGGAAAGAGATAAAAGCTTGAGGACGAGATTCATTTGGTTTTGGGATCTGTCAAAGAAACAGAGAGGACCAAGACTTGTACTGGATCTGGATCTGGTCATCCACACTAACTCCTAAAACTTTTGCAAATGTAAATAGCGATTAATTGAATCATGTACTGACGATCTGCAATCTTTCTTTTCCTTTTCTATATGCGAGTTGTGTTTCTGCAGAGTTTGCCTCTTTTTTGCCCTCAAAAGTGTGACAGGGGAAGAAACTACTGAGAACATATGAAACATTTCGGCACAATCTAGACCAGGGATCTTAACATTCGATTTATAGAAAGCAAAATCGCAGTTCGCCAAACAGATCATTGATGGAAGTTTCAGATTCAAAGTAGTAAGTCAGAAACATTCATTCATGGCCGAATGGCATGATCATTTACAACATGGTCTCTTTAAATCAAGGAGCACAAAAGAAAAAAAGGATTCGAATCGGAACACGATCAGTCTTTTTTCAAGCATTCTTATGAGTACGATGATGTTGCTGATATATCAGGGACTCTGTGATTAAACCAGCAGTTAATTGGAATTGTCATAGTCTCGCCTCTCGGCGACTGAAAATCGCGGTAACAAGTGATAGTTGAACTGTCAAGAAATGCCAATCGGAGTATTGAGTTCCTGCACCACAGTCCTCATCGATGGCCTGTCGGTAGGAGAGTCCCGGGTGCAAAGAAGCGCAATCCGAGAGAGCCGGGTCGCTTCGGTCTCCGAGAAGTTCCCCTCGAGGTTTTCATCGACAAATTCCTCAAAACGACACACTTCCACTCCATGCCGGATCGCTGGAGTGATCTCGCGCTTCCCCGATAGGATCTGGAGCACCAGAACGCCAAAGGCGTACACGTCGCTCTTCTCCGTGAAGTAGCCAGTGCTTGTGTACTCCGGAGCGAGGTAGCCCATGGCAGCGCTGGCCTTGAGCATGGCGAAGACTACATCGTCTGCGAGGAGGTGGTGCAGACCCGAGTCCGAAAGCAGCGGGTTGTTCCAGTGATCGATGAGGACTTTCTCGGCCGATATCGACTGGTGGACTAGCCTGGGTTTGTCTCCTTTATCTTCATGTATGTAGCTGATACCTGTAAAAAAGAAGTGGAAATGAAGAAACTGAGAGGCTTGTCAGTGTCCCAAATCGATGAATTAAAGCAATGGATTAACATAGACCTTGAGCAATTCCAATTATGATAGCAACTCGGGTAGGCCATTCAAGAACCTTCCCGCTTCCGGGCTTCGCATCAAGATACCGCAACAAGTTCCCGTTCGGCACGAACTCGTAGATCAGGAAGCACTCGCCTCGCCCTTTCGAGCAGCAAAATCCCCTCAGCCTGACGAGGTTTTCGTGCTTTATTTTGGTCAGGAGCTTCAAGCCCTTGAGGAATTCGGCCTCGTCGGACTTGCAGCTCATCTTGGCATAGCGCTTTACCGTGACAGCCGACCCGTCCCTGAGAATTCCCTTGTGGACAGAAGAGAAGCTGCTCTTCTCCAACAGATTGCTCTCCTGGAAAGACTGTGTCGCGCGCTCCACGTCCTCCAAGTTGAACATGAAGCTCTCGAAAACCTCCTGGGAGAAGGCGCTCCCGCCCCCGCCTTTGGCCAGCGGGTCCCATCCATTCGAGTACTCGAGACTGATGAGAGGAGAGGCGCCCTTCGCATAATTCTCAATGACCTGACCGGCACTGACCCGCTTATCCGAAACGTCTAAAGAGCTTGAGGTTCTCTGTTTTCGATGCCAGTGCCATGAGAAGGTGAGAAATCCAGTGACCGTGAACCCGATAACAGCTATGACAGCAACCACCCCTAAAACAACACTAGCTTTTCGGCCGCTTAATCTGTTCGGACAGTGGGCTTTCCCGCAGCTAGACTTCAAATCAGCTGACTCGGGGATATTCTTCTTCGAAAGAGTATCGGGTCGAAGCGGCTCGGGCCGGTCCAGATAAACGGTCGGACAGGGTCGTACGTTGAAGAACCCGACTCCACAAAGGTCAGGGTTGTTCTCATATTGGAAACCATCATTGAGCCTCTTCAAGCCTAAGAAAATGGAAACAAGCCGAAGTCCGTTAAACACGTACTTCTAAAGTGAACGGAAAAACGTAGAAACCGCGACATCGAAATCCTAGCAGACTAAAAATTTACCTGCGGGGACATAGCCTGATAGGGTATTGTTGCGCACGTCCAGGACTTGGAGACTAGAAGCATTGGCCAATCTTGCCGGGATTGAGCCGAAGAAATAGTTGTAGCTCAAGTCCAACCTCTTTAGGCTCGCCAAGTACCCCAAGCTCGCGGGGATCGCGCCGGTTAGGCGATTATATTGCAAGGCGAGGACGCTCAGCTTCTGCAGGGATCCTAGCTGTCTAGGAATGCTTCCAGAGAACCGGTTGTAACACAGCTGCAAAACTGCAGAGCCCACAAGAACCAGGGTCAAGCTCAATCAGACGAACATTATTAACCGAGTTCATATGAGTTCCGAGCCTAGGAGTTCAATTTGCTCAGACTAGGAAAACCGGAAATTTCCTAGTTGGCCGAAGACAGGATGCGACTGGCAAGCCCGACAAGTCCCGAGGGCCGAACCACCGGCCTAACTCGCGAAATTCGGAACACTCTGTTCCCAAATGAAAGATAACTAACAAAACAGAAAACGAAAAAAGAGCAACCAACCAACCAACCTTGAAGATTAGTCAAGTTGGCAATGTCAGGAGGAATCTCCCCAGAGAAGCCATTGACGTCCAAGTACAAGTCACTTAGCATCCTCAGACCCCCAATCTCCTTGGGTATCTCCCCGCTCAGGGCATTGAAGTGCAGGTACAGTCCGCTCAGGCTCCTGAGCCCGCCGATCTCGGGCGGGATCCTCCCGCTCAGGCCCTTCCCCTGCAGCGAGACGTTCGCGACGTGGCCGCGCTCGTCGCACGCCACCCCGTCGAACGAGCCTCCGCCGGGGGAGCACGGGTCGGAGCCCCGAGCCCACGAGGTCAGGACCTGGCCATACGGGTCCAGGGAGGCCTTCAGGGCCATGAGAGCATCGAGCTCCGAGACGGGCGACGAGTGGACGTGAGGATGGCGATGGATGAAGAAGAGGAGGGAGAGGAGGATGAGGAGGAGGAGAGAGAGCTTCATGCTTGGTTGGAAGAGAGTGCAATGAAGAAGGGTGGTGGTTCTCTGCTCAAAATGCGAGCTTTTCTCCAAGGGATTCCATCTTTCACAGGTACGGCAACAATGCAAGGGGAGAGAGACAGAGAATGGAAGAGGATGAGATTGCAGAGGCCGGAGGACTCGTGCATGAACAGCGTCGTTTGATGTTGTTTGTTTCTCTTGTGTCGTGTCGCCAGAGGAGGACCAAAAGCCCAAGCACGCTATATATCAAGACTGGACTGAGGAGGAAGAGAGCGGAGTGGGATCCACGCGTCAGCGAATGATTGGGCCTTTCCGTGAGAGAGAGAAAGTTAGCGAGCGGGTCCCAGCGTGGGAAAGCTGCTCCACAATGAGTTGGTGGCCGTCCGATGAGATTCTTCACGAGACGAAATTTACAGAGATCTTGCGGATCGATCGATCAGATCATTCCATTCATTGAGAAATTTAGTTTGACCCGCTTAACTCGTGCCCAGCGAACATTATTTGTATAATCACGATGCATTGCCTCGATACAAAGCCAAAGCACATCAAAATTCAAATATTCGCCTTTAAATTGCTGGCATGCTAAATAACCGAACACTACATGCTATTGGGATTTAAAGAAAGGTTGATTTTCCGGAGTTGACTTTGCGTTATAATGACCTTTTAATGTATGGTTAATATCACGAAAAACCCCAAACTGATACACTTATGACAAATTTACCATAAATTAATTTTTTTACCATAAAAAATTTCAAACTGGTACACATATGACAAACATACCCAAACTAATTTTTTAAGCACCAAAAATCCCAAACTGGTACACCTGTGACAAATTTACTTTCCGTTAGTTTCCGTCAAATTTTACTGTCGAATTGCTGAGTTGATGACATGTGACAGTTGACGAGTATAGTAGTTTGGGATTTTTACCTCTGTATGTTACAGATGTATCAGTTTGTAATTTTTCGTGGTATAACCCAGTTTAGCAGAAACTAACGGATGGTAAATTTGTAGCAGGTATACCAGTTTGGGGCTTTCGGTGGTCAAAAAATTAGTTCAGAATAAATTTATCACAAGTGTACTAATTTAGAGTTTATTGTGGTAAAAAAAAATAGTTTGGGGTAAATTTATCATGGGTGTACCAGTGCTAAAAAAAATAGTTTGGAATAAATTTATC
Organism: Lenwebbia sp. NSW1173648; assembly: GCA_029784005.1. NCBI lineage: Eukaryota > Viridiplantae > Streptophyta > Magnoliopsida > Myrtales > Myrtaceae > Lenwebbia > Lenwebbia sp. NSW1173648. The sequence continues at coordinate 9,009,275 of JARCGZ010000005.1, forward strand.
ATGAGTATATCAGTTTGGGATTTTTCGTAGTATTAAGCCTTTGATATGATTTGCCTAAGACGGAGTCACCTTGTTCACTCACATGCATGACAAGTGGAAAAGACATAGTTATGTTCCTTTTCACTTGTCAATATTCCGAGGTCTTTTGAAAAGATTTGGCATTTAGTAGCTGTAATCATTCGATGCTTGATTAATTAATTCTCAAAGTAAAGATTTTTGCCTACCGCCAAATGGTAGCTGACAATAATCACTCACGTTATTTTCTTGGAGGTGAACGAAATTGGAAAAAGCACTAAAAGAGCAACAACAACAACAAATTCAAGATTTGAAATTTTTCGAAAACATAAGGTCCGTGTGAAATTTTTATTATTATTGTGAAAGTTCCAAAAAGATAAAGGGATGGTGAAATTCAGATCATGCATGCACCCAGGGAAGCGAGGTTTCAAGAGCCGTGCAAAGGGCCAAAAAAAGAAAAGAAAACAAAAGGAGGAGAAAACTTATATATATGGAAAAAAAGAGAAAAAAGGAAAAAAAAAAAAAAAGGAGAGAGCTAAGATTGGTGAAAAAAACGGTAGCTTCCCATTGTGGGAAAAGTCTTAAATTTATTGCATTGATGCCAATTCAGTTGTAAACTTTTAATTTGATCAATTTAGTTTTAAACCTTTTTACATTTGTGCCAATTCAATCTATCGGGCAAACATTGACCGTCCTATGTGGCACAGCTAGTGTTAAAGTGGACCTTTTTTTAAAAAAATTTGTTAAAATTTTTAATTTTTTTTTACCCCACCGCCCAAAATGAAAGGAAAAAAGTGAGAAAAAAGAAAAAATAATTGAGAATTCAATTTTAAACTATATTTAAAATATCCAGGTCAGCTTTGGCCGGGCCATGTAAGACGGCCAGCATCCACATTAGCGATTTTCGGCTAAAATTGATTGGCTGGACTCAATTGGCACAAATGCAAGAAGTTTAGGACTAAATTGCTCCAGTTTAAAGGTTTAGGACTGAATTGGCATAAATGCAATAGATTTATGACTTTTTTGAGACTTTTATTGCTCACAGTCCTTAAATCATGCGGGTCTTTCCACATAGTATTTGTCGAGTATTCAATCATATGTCCATAAGAAGTGAGTTGGTTGTCGATGAGAAATATGTGGATCCACTTACATGAGAGGGGTAAAGGTGCATTCTCCAGTTACCCTTATATGAGAATGATGCATCAACCCATCTACACTTGCGTGAACCAAAAATCCTAATCCGTGGGCGACTCGCCGGAACTCCCTCTCTCCCTCCTTCTTCGGCCAACCATTGTCCATGTCAAAATGTCCATAAACTTAAGGCAGAATCTAGCTCTAATACTATTTTAGAATGTCCAGTAGCTTATAGGTGAGGGAGACTGCATGCATAGAAAAAGCATATAAATCTCGTAACTAAACGATGCGGGATACTTTAACGGTCTCTAACTCCCGACTACCACTAATGGACAGAAACAACTGAAGACGAGTTAGACGACCACTTAAGACAGAACTTCACAAAATCATTGCATCACCCATGATGGGTAGGCTGCTCAAAGGATGTCTTCTAGTCTTAGTCATCAGCTCTAATTGTTTCTCTTGGAAATAGTAGATATCAATTGACTTCCTAAGCTATAAGGATCCCAATCATAACAGGAATTACGAACTCCTGAGGAACATTTCTAAACATGAACATCATCCTCAATCGATGAGCAGCATAAACAATAAGAGTAAAAGATACAATAAGTGTCATAAATTTTATACGGAGCTCATTTGAGTGCCAAATTTTTTTTTTCCATCACTTAAGTTCTATAACATATGTACGGCACTCACTTGAGTGACATAACTTTTTAAAAATGTTCGCTACAAGTGCTATGCCATGTTGGATTTTCGACACTTGGCTGAACGTTTTCAAAAAGTTTTGGCACTCAAGTGATCGTTATTTAGAAGTTATGACACTCAAGTGAACGCCGTACGAAAGTTATGACGCTTGTGGTGTTCTTATCTCTGAACAACCCACAAATCCTAGGTATACGAGCTTGTGAGCTAGTTTTTGGCATGCCTATACAGGACAGGACATTTCGATTTTTTTTCTTTCTTTCTAACTTTTGTCTTGAGGATTCCACCATGTGATCAAGGAGAGTCCACCTCAAGAAAAGAGAGCTGGACCACTTGCTGATGACCTACAAAGGACATTGATAGTTGTGGTGACTGGTGAGGGATACATTCAAGGAGTAAGATGGAGATAAGCTCCTTATGATAGACCCTTTCGCAATAAAAAAAATTAAAGAGTACAATTAAACTAATGTGTCAATAAGCTCGATCTACCTGCTAAAGGAATATTAGCTCATGATAAAAATTTTAGGTGGAGGCTGGACAAAACATATATGTATAGATCTTACCCAAAAAAAAAACATATATGTATAGAAATCCGGGATTAATCTAGTTAATAAGCGAGGTAGAATGTGACCATCCAGCCGATCTAATATGCAGGTTCAAGGGATGGCTCTCATCGTGTAGTACTTTATCCAAAATGGGTGCAAGAGGTGGCTCCTATGGCGCGGCACTTAGTTCTCGCACCTCCGATTGGTGCATTGCTCTTGTACCATTTGTAACGGTCCGACTCGATTTACGTGGGCCCCACCCTAAAAGGAGTACTCAAGTTGGTGATTGTTTGAGTACAAGTCTTACTGATGAATCAAGCCACGAGTCTACTTCCATGTAGTGTGGAATTGGGTCGGCTTGCACACAAATCATCTCGTCCATGTGCATCAAGTTAGTGCTCTACTTAACTAATGTGTTGCGGGCGCAAACCTTAGGATTAATCATGTGAGTATGAGACTCTATATCTTATTCTGAACATGGGATCCACCATGTCTACAAAAGACATTTTGAAATGAAGTTCATACGATTCGAGGACACATAATTTGATCATGTGTTGGATTGAAAGAATAGGATACATGCAATAAGATCACTCAATTTCTTAGACGAGAAAATTGTCCAAAAAGTCATAAACATATCGCAGTTTAACCAATTCAGTCCTAAATCTTTTAACTTTGTCAATTGAGTCCTAAAATTTTTCACGTTTTTTTTTTCAATTGAGTCCATCTAGCTAATTTTGGCAGGAAATCGCTCACGTGGACGCCGACCGTCCTATGTAGCACCGCCGGTGCTAACGTGGAAATTTTTTAATAATTCATTAATATAGGTATAGGTGAGGGCGCGACGACCCTCGCCAGCCAGTAAAAAAAATGTAAGAAATAAAGGAAAGAAAGATAAAAAAGAAAATTAATAAAAATTAATAAAAAGTTAGTAAAAATAATAAAATATTATTAAAAATTATCCATGTTAGCGGTGCCATATAGGACTATCGGCGTTCATGTGAGAGATTTTCGGTCAAAATTGATCGGATGGACTAAATTGACAAAACGTGAAAATGTTTATGACTAAATTGGCAAAACGTGAAAATATTTAGGACTCAAATGACAAAATTAAAAGATTTAGGACTGAATTGGCAAAAGCGCAGTAGATTTAAGTTTTTTTTTTTTTTTGCCCTTTCTCATGCTAAAGCTCATGGGGAGCATGGGCTCCCACCCTACGAGCAGAATTTACACTTGGAAAAGTGCACCATTTGGCAATGCACTTCTCCTCAAAAGAGGCTTGAAATCACATGAGTTCCCAACGAAAGTAACCTCAATGCTGACGAACATGTACCTCAGAATCACAACAAAAGAATGCCTTGTGATGATCCTAGAAATGTGTGGACACTATCCCGCTATCGGTCCATCGCTGGAGGACCCGCCCTTATGATCTCACGTGAACTTTCCATGTCCTTTTTCATCGTCCATCTTTCCCACCTAACCATTAGAGGTCCTCGGCAAGAAAGAGGACCTACCAAATTCTTGACAGGTCTCGATCTTTTGGCTATGTTACGTTCTGTGCTCAAGCATGGGCAGATCGTCATACTACTTGTGGATGTTTAGTACCATATGGGGAAAAGGGGGGGAAAATATCTTGACTTTGGTCCGACTAGGAATGGCCCAATTGGGGGATGGAGTTGGCTTTAAGTCGAGTTTGGGAGTTTACCTCGCAAGTAACTTGAACTTTGTTTCCGTTTGGGGCAATACCGTAACTTGAAGTACTTATGGAAAGCGAAAAAGTCGCTAGTACATGTGTTATTGATGTTCAAAGGTATGGAGATTCTTTTGTTGGGTATCCCCTTGAAAGAAAGAGTTCCAAATACATGTCTAATACGCCATCTGTCGTACGAGACTCACACGAGCAATCTTTTTTTTTTTTCTTAGAAGAAAAGGGTTTGGACGGAGTTGAGATTTACCTGACCCACCACCGAGATGTTTTGTTTAAGGTGCCAATGAAGCACGAACTACCAACCGGGCAAGTCCATCGCTACAAGCCTAATTGGTGCAAGTGGGGAACTAAAAACCGGCGAGATACCTAAACCTATGTCTGCCCTCCAGAGACTGACAAAGGTTTCCTAAGATGATGGTAGATTGGGGAATAGAATTTGTGACCCTCGACTTGCAAACCAAATGTTGAACCACTCGATTAGTCTCAAACGAGTAATCTAAGCTCGTCTTCATAGAGTAGAAGTATAACTTCTATTTTCTTTTTCAATGATTCAAGGGGATAAGTGAAGACCCGACTGCTTGGACCTCTATAGAATACCCTGCAAGCCTCATGAATCAATTAAGTTCAAGACCCAATTGCTTGGACATCCATAGAATACCCCGCAAGCCTCGTGAATCAGTTAAGTTCAGACCTTTTGTATGTACAAGTGGACATGATCTAGAGCAATTTGCATGAAATTTTTTGTAATATGTAATGAAGAAAGTAATAAATTTCAGCTTCAAGATATGAAATTTAGTGCACCAAAAATACAGGAGCTGGGAATTATAATCATACACTGCCCAAAATGCCTAGTGTATCTTTTCCTTGTCCAAAGACTCCAAACCATCAAAATCTGAAATTGCGCACGCAAATCAAAGTTAGTTTTGGGCTGTGGGCACCTGATCTAAGGATTTAATATTTTTGGTCGAATGAAAGGTCAATGTATGTCGGATTATAGGCTTGCACCGACCCACATACTCATGCTGAATGGAGCAAATAGTGAGAATTTAGAGTAGATATTAATTAAGGGATTTGAGAATCTTTCTACCGACAAAAGAACAAGGTAAAGAAATCATATGACAGTGCACAGTTAATAGCGCGTGTCCTATAGTACACTGGCAATCTTGGTAGGTTAAGACTAATCTTGGTAGGTTAAGACTAATTAGGTTAGGTGGAGACTAATTATGTTCTACATGAAAATAGCGCTCCTTCGTGACTGAATAGAAGGCCCTTTTGTGTTGGATGTATTCAAAATAGTTCCATTGCTCAACATAACAACAGAAGAAAAAAGTGGCACTTGTTCACAGTATAATTAACAGTGAAAGCAGCTAAAAAGGCCAAAAAGAGAGAACCCCTACTTGTCACGTACATGAAAAATGCAAAAGAACCCCACCGCCCATGTACCCAACAATACCATCTCTCCAATGGATGGAAGAATCGACGTAAAAAACAATCGACCACAATCACAAGGGATCCCAAATTGTCGGGAGAAAAGTTCAAACGCATCTCCCTTCATCTCCTAAACTGCAGCATCAGTAATATGAACATTGGTATGGCGAGCTTCGGCTAGTGGCTACTCATCATGCGAAAAATTGTGCCTCGCCAAAAAAAAAAAATTATCTCACTGCTAAGTAATGCAAAAGGCAAGAATGATGCAGAGGATGAATGAACTCAGTTCCTTGGAAGTGTGCTCTTACGCTTTCCTATATATGCTGACATGGAGTAGGCATATCAAAAGTCATATTTTGTCCTACCACTACTCAAGATGAGGCATAGCATATCGGCTACGTTGGAAGAGGAGCTGAAAAAATTCCAGGACTCGAGCATTAGGCGTTTCCTTGACCCTTTGAAATGAACAACCTGTAACCAGCAAACTTTGGGCATCAGAATCGAGTGTTATTCTGATGATTAATGGCATCACACACTTTTTTTTTTCATATATATTTCCCTCATGAAACACACTAATCAAAGCCCCTACCGAGTCACCTTGACATCAAAATAAATTACTTATTCCAAATATACCTTAACGTCCAAGGGCATGCCATGGAATTGACCAGCACCTTCCGGTGGTGTCCAGTTGTAAATAGCACATGGCAGAAATAGAACAGAGGCACCCTTTATCTCTTTTAAAAAAGGTTGCGCTTTGGCAAATCCTTTGGCATCAAAAGAAGTGTCGGATGATACAACCCAAGCAAGAGCCAGTTGGTCACCTAGCATTCGTGAAGCACTGGAATACTTGGAAATGTAGACTTCAAGTACTTGCTGTAGAAAAACCTTTGCCCTGCATTATCATGTGCATCAAAGTTACATGCCATTCTATTTACACTGCAATAATTAAAAGGAAATGAATCTCCCAATAGCTGCACTTCAGAGAGCAAAAACAAAAAGAGACATGGGGTTCCATTATTATCATCATTCTGGCAGAAATGCTGCAGATATACGGATAGAGCGTCATAAGTGTCGTATGGACGTCAATCCTACTTCTGGCTACTAAGGTTCCAGGATGTAAAATATAACAAATCGGTTCATGTCCATCACCTCTCTCTCTTCCGGAGATATCAGCATGTATCCACAAACTTTTTAGCAAAGCCTATGGTCTGATGCAAGGTTCTCAACCGTTATGCTAAAAGATTAAGCTTTGAAGCAAGAAGGCCAACGCTGTACTCAAATATGTTTCTCACGAGGCAAAAAGCGATTATCAGCCAAAAAAGGCTATAGGTGATGTACTTTCTAATGAAACAGGAATGGGAGCAAATCCCTTGATGACGAGTCAGAATTACAATCGACATGGAAGTTGTGAATGCACATAACGTAATAAACACATAGCACAGCAAACATACATATGGTTGTTGCCTACCTACTCATTCCGTCAAAGGTACCCCTCACTGCTATAAATCCCGAATTAAGAGGTTGTTGTTTGTTGTTCCGAAAAGTCAGGGCCAGGTGAAAATTTGGGTAATCATGAAATACTTGGCCAAGATCATCAACAACTGCTATGTCTGAATCAACAAATATGTAATTATGCATATGATCGCGTGAATGGTCCTCAAGCTTTCTTTCTAGGAAGGCCTGACAAAAGAAACAAGAGAATACGTCACTTCTGCAACATCATTTGCCATCTGATCAAATCACAAACTGGTGCAGAACTCTTTGATCAAGGATGTCCAGAAAATGGTAAAAGGTTGGATATAAATCAAAGTGCCTACCTCCTAATAGATGATTCAACAGGTCAGCATACAAGAGAGGTGCTTCACTTATGTTAGAAAAAACAGTTTTACCAATCCCTATTGGGGTATATATCTACATTAATAGAGAGGGAAAAAAAAAATACTACTGCATGCTATCTGATTCAAAATGCTCTTACAATGTAAGACCTGATTCTTTGAAGCATCAACTTGTCTCGGGAATATTCACCTTGAATAGGATAGATAGAAACCTTGTCTCTGTTTATTGAGAGGTCAGATGCAGGATCTGAAAGAATGATGACATTACTCTGGGGCATAGCCACCTGGAACAAAAGTGAAATAAGCAAAGCTCAGATTCCATTAATGGATGCAACAGGGCTACAAGGTTCTTTTTCCAGAGAAATTCAAGTTCATTGTTATCCTTATGTTATCAAATGGAATTAGCTAAATAAAACATTATATCACTGAATGGGTAATCATCTTCTATCAGCCAAATGACTATCAATCAAAGATAGATAATACAAAACAGTTTACATGTAGTTGGAAAAGAAAATGAAGCTTCATTCTATTAAAACTCCTGAAGATGACTAAATGAGACTGATGAGCAACTCAAACAATTACTGCTTTCTACTTCGCTGCAGTTCTGCAATCCCTCCAACTCACAGTCATTTTAGGTTCTCAAAACTCTACATCATGGAGATACATGCTTGTTGGATCTCAAGAAATATGCCCACAAATGAATTTCCCCACATATGGATCAGCTAAGTTTGTCAAAACAGATGTCAAGGAATTCAGTCCACTTTTTTCCCTTCAAGGTTTTGCCACTGAAATAAGATCTGACAACCAGCCACTGAATAAGATCTGAAAACCAGAGAGTGTGATATCTGAAAAGCAAGAGTGCTCCATGATAGAATTCCTAAGAGAAGTACACTAGGACTCTTACAAACTTTTTGACGATCATTTAAGTCCTACAACATTTTGAAACGGCTCGATCCAGTATATTCAGCAGTTCATCTCACTGAGAAACCAAACAAATGGTATTTTAAATCCAAAACTTACCCTACATGGCTGCCAGAGACGTTGGGACCACACCAACATGTCAAACAATGTTGTTGAGCTTCACTTCTGTAACTAAATTGAAATGTATCAGAAACCTCATTCCCTAATACGCAATTTCCAGCTCAAACCTCTCTCTCTGATCAATAAACTCAACCATGAGCACCTCACACGCCTTCTATTGCATTCTGTACCCTCATCGATGAAGACCACAAACCCAACAAAGCCGTTTTTACCAAAACACCAGTACTATAACCACTATCACCATGAAGAATAACAATACAGCCACTATAGCTCCATCTATACATAAAAACCTCAATTGCTAAAACTTGCAAGCTTCGTAGACTACGAAGAAATCAACCTCCTTCTCCTCAAAACCCTTTTCTCTTATCCTCTTCCTCTTCTTGCCACAAAATAACTTCCCTAAAGGACCATCAATCATCGACATTTTGATGATCTGAACTGAATTGGAGCAAAAGAAGTTCTGAATTGAGATAATCAAGTCAAAGATCTATAGGGATAAGATTTGTGTGGGTCCATGTATAAATCGAATTATAAACTGATTTCTTGATTTGGGGGAATATTGAAACCAAACAACGGTGATTATGTGCTCAAATTGGGGAAAGATTCCTCCAACAACCGCAAATGACAATTCGAATAAAATATGTAAGGGAATGTTTGAGACCTTTTAGGACTGATATATACCCCAAAAATACTTTTAGAACTTCTACTGTACGTTTCTCCTCAATTTCCACTATGGACAAAAACTTGTGACAGAGGAGGGATCAAGTTGCAGGTTTTTCCTTTCACATGGAAAGTACACAGACATTTTGTTGTTTTCTTTTATGTTCTGCATTTTCGTTGTTCTGTCTGACAACTACAGCCTACAGTTACACATCATTCAGTATGTAAAACATAAGCAAACGATTTAACAGGTACAAGGAAAATATTGAAGATAAGAGAATATAATACAGCGTAAAGTTCACTTTTAATGAAATTAAGAGGTATTGCTCAGATATATAGAAAATTTCAATCTTTCACGGTGACTGGAAACAATTTAGGACAATTTACACTTATACACATCTATTGATGTTTTAAATATACTAAACAGAGTTAAAACTCGATAAAACGTACGGAGTGGTTCGTGCATGAATAAAACATCCTCTGTCACTCAAGATATTACCTGAATAAAGTTGATGAATACATTCAAGATGGCTATTGATCTCCCCACCTTATTGTATGAGGAATTTCCAACATTTGTCAGATCTGATGATCCACTAGTCTTTGACATGTCGGAGGAGTTATAAACCATAAAGACAGTGACAAAAGCTATGCTTTGTCCGACATTGCTGCTGTTGGATGAGGCAGAAAAATGTGTCTTGTTGAGAGCTTTGACACCTAAAACAACACATAAGTAGGGGGAAGAAAAGGAAGACAGCATTAGCGTATGGATGCCTCATTATTTACAGTGGAATTTACAATTACGGTTGGAATATCATCAGGTTCCACATCGAAAGAGATCAGAAGATGACCATGACATAGATCAATTGATTTGGTGCTATATCTTCCTATATACATGTTTATTCAGAAGTTAAGTGACAGCTACTGCAAAGAGATTGCCAATAAAAGGCTTGTCATGTTTGTTCCTTTACTTCCCTTTACGGAGCCCTTTTCAATGAAGCAGTCCTGAATGTTGGTAACTAACATGTACCTGTAAATTATCTCTAAGAAGCTACCCTATGCAAACTCGGGTATAGGTGGATTGCAGGTAAATGTCTCCGTGTTCTTCCCATCTATGTATCTAGCCATGCAAAACATGGATTCGGCATACAACCATATAAAACTTGTATATTAGGACTTGGATGTGTAAAGCATGAAATGTCACTTTTTATCTTAGAATGCAACATGTGCGTCAATGACTTCATGGTTTTTTGAGACATCCAATCATTGCACTTCATTTTCTTGTTATTGTCCTTCATGATTTATAATACAATGGATTAGTATTCTCCCTATTAAACACGTTTGACTTTGAAATGAAGTGTCCTTGTATCCACATCCAGCCATGTCATACTTGTTTACATGAACAGCTGATCCCAATAGACGATTCAGAGTAATACAGCAAATTACTTTCAAATATAATGTTTACGATTACCAGAGAAGAAGCAAACAGTATTGCACTATTGTGCTAAAATAACTCCACAATATATTCACCAGAATATAGATGTTTGTCTACCTTCATCCAGTTGGGACATGGATTGCTCTTGAATGCAGAGAATTCATGAGCTACAAAAGTAAATTTACTAAGTACATATCCAATTCATATTTCTCAGTTTTCTCTTTTTCTTTGCTCTCTGCTAAAAACCGATTTAGAGACAAATCATATCAAGACACAGAATAATTGTTCAGATACTGAAGTTTCCGAGCCTTAAAAGCAAAAATCTAACAGTTATCGAGATTCCATAACAACCTTGGCATTGCAATCGGTTATGCAAGCCTTGACCCGCCGCAGGCCCAAGAACCAAATGATCGAATTTATTCCTCACTTTCTTATGCCGTTCTTCCACTCTCGATTCTTGATGCAATTCCATCACTGAAACAGGCGGACAAAATTATGCCATCCTCACCCAAATAAGGTTACTAAAACAATAAACCAAACACGGAAAACAGGGAATGGCTAACCCGCCCACCTGAAAACAGATGAGGCAAAAAGAAGATGAGCGGAAGACAGAACACCAACCGTCGCCATCCACTGCACAACTTCATGACTACCGGATCCTTCCCAAAGATCAACTACTAAAGGAAATAGCACAAAACTAGTTCAAGAAGCATCGAAGTCCAAACGGACGGGAATCCGACACGACACGCCACTGAGAGAGAGAGAGAGAGAGATTGCCGATCGCAAAATCACTCGCCGTCTGCGGCAGAAATAAAACAGATTAATTCAAGTAAGGACCAACGCAACAGGTCAGAAAACGGTCGAGAAAAGATCGATCAAAAACCAAACGAGCTCGAAAAACAAGCAACCACGAGAGCGACGGACGCCGCCGCCGCGAGAGGAAGTCAAAGTCAAATTCGCCGTCCTCCCGTTATGAATACACATACAGAAACGAGCATCGGACCAACATCAGCGCGAGATTCAGCCGGAAGTTCCTTCTGGTCACGAAGTTTGTGCGCACCGACTGTAACGAAAACGAAGCACGGAGTTGCGAATTCCGGGAAATGCAGGCAAAAAAGAAGAAGAATGACGATGCGATTCCATGGTGCCGAATCGAAATGAGCAGATTCACTCACAGTGGAAAGAGCAGATCTCTCGTTCCTCCGCACGCGAGAGGGGGTGGGGGGGAGAGCGTAGTTTTTCCTACGACACATATTTGGGGAAAATTCCAATTAAAGAGCCGGTGCCGTCGCTTTTTCAAATAAAAATATAAAATGGATCATATTTTAAAATAAGGGTACGAAGCATTTTCTTTATATCAAAAAAGGTTTGATCAGGGATATTTTCGCTTTTTATATTTATTTTATTTTCTTTTCTTTTCCTTTTCCTTTTTTCCCTTCATTTTCGTCAATGGCCGGCCACCGACGAGGGTTGGGTGGCCTTACCGCCCTCGCCTACGGTCGTCAAGGGCGGCCACCCAGCCCATGGCCACCGACCAGGAGGAAGAGAGAAAAAGGAAAAAAAGGGAAAAAAAAATCAGAAAATATAAAAAGACAAAAATACCTTTAGTCGGGCTCTTCTTCGAAACAACGAGGGCACTTTAAACCCTTATTTGAAATTTTCTACGAAATTTATTTTGTACACGAAAAGTATGTTATTTTTTGTCAAAAACTCCAAATTATATTTATGCCAATGGATATATTTTCCCTAAATCCCAAGTTTATACTTGTATGACATATTTACCCTTTGTCAATATTTTATCAAATAATTTTTCAGCCAAAACAACGTCCTTTTTATTTCACTTAAGCTACGCTCGAGTCATGTCAACACTGTTTGCTTTTAGGTGTCCATGTAGGTAGATTAACGATGTTCACTAACGAAACTCGACGGAGGGTAAACATGTCGTATATGTACAAGTTTGAGATTTTTGGGAAAAAAATTTAGGATAAATGTGTGGGGTACAGTCTGAGGTTTTTTGTGGCTTTTCTCTATTTTTTTCATAAAACAAGGACATGATTTATGAATAAATCATTGACAACGTGGACCTTTTTAACTTTGATTGTATGCCGGTCAAAAAAACTTTGATTGTAGTATTTTTATTTATTTATTTATTTATTTTGGGTCAGGATTGTAGTACTTTCAACATGTAACAGAATGCTTCGATAAAAAAAAAAAAACATGTAACAGAATGCACGTTTTTAGTTTTGTTTTGTTTTTTACCATGGTCGAAAGAATGTATTCAAAACGATGCTTCTTTGCATTATTTTCATCTTAAACTTTTGGGTAGTTTCTACATCTTCTTATGAAAATTGTAAAATTAATCGAAAAGGTTCACTTGCCTTTTTCCAAAGGATTAATACCACAAAAACCCCAAACTTGTACACCTGTGACAAATTTACCCCAAACTATTTTTTTAATCACGAAAAATCCCAAACTGGTACACCTGTGACAAATTTACCACAAATTATTTTTTTGACCACAGAAAATCCAAAACTAGTACACCTATGACAAATTTACCCTCCGTTAAATTAAGTTAATGCCACGAAAACCCCAAAATTGATACATCTGTGACAAACAGGGGGTAAAAACCACAAATTGGTATACCCGTGAACTGCCACGTGCCATCTAACTCAACAATTTGAATGTTAGATTTACCAAAAAAGAACGGAGGGTAAATTTATCACAAGTGTATCAGTTTGGTGTAAATTTATCACAAGTGTATCGGTTTGGGAGTTTTTTGTAGTAAAAAAAAAATAATTTGAGGTAAATTTGTCACAGGTATACCAGTTTGGGATTTTCCGTGGTATTAACCCTTTTCTAAATCATTATTCAATCAAGTGATATAGCATGCCAATTTTGATGCATTAAATCAAGTCCCTTGCTAAAATATTTAAGCCTAGCTGAACAAATATTTTCACAATGAATCGCATTTTTGTGATTTTGCCGAAGGAAGAAATTGTGGTGCGTAAAATTGAGTTTGAGATGCAAGATTCGAATTGTTTCATCTCTAATCAACCAACTTACAAAGGGGGAAAAAAAGGAAAGGCAGAGAAAAGACGTTGGTGAAACTCGAAGGAGAGAAGAAAAGAAATTGCAATTTCACTTTTTTGTTTTTGTTTTTTGGTTTGAATATGCATCAAATTAAAATAATGGGAAGGATAATTAACCTATTTTGGTGCATAAAAGTTTATTTTTGAAAGTAAAATACTTTAATTATTCAGAATTTCCTCAGTGTAATAGTACAAGGGAAGGGAAGAATTTTTCTAGTGCACTACTTTTTGCTAGTTTAGGCAATCCAATCACTTTCTTGCATAAGAGGTGGTATGATAGGCCTCTCTTAAGGAGCAATCGCCTGATTTTTTTTCGTTCTTTTCCTTTGATAAGAAGCCTTTTGAGTCCTTAAGTTACCATAAAGATGAAAGAAGCAGTTGAGACGTGCCTTTTCAAAGAAACATCAGCAACTATGGGTTTGAGATAACCCAGAAGAGAAAACAGCATTTGGAACGTGAAATAGTGGCTTAACCCAAATTACCAAAGCTTTGAAACCAGAGCTTTCACTTCTGGTTTTGTTCTATGATTTTCCAAATTACCAACACAAATTGCAAAGTCGGGAACGAAGATTGCCAATGTATCTCAGAAACAAGCCAGATCTTCAATTACCAACACAAATTTCTACGAAAAACGCTCATGCTCAACTCGAACAGAGAAATCTAACCTGGGAAAAGAGGCGAGCTTTGGGCATGAGTGAAGAGAGCTTGACAGCGAGCGTGAGGGAAGAGATGCGAGCGGCGGGCTTGAGGGAGGAGATGCGTCGAGAGTTCGGGGCCGTCGAGAACGAATGCCTTCCATTGAGAGCGAACTTTGATGCTTTTGGGTCCTTCAGATCGACCAAGAGTGATAAACGACCAGAGAATAGGGTTTTTGTTTATAAAGGGTAAAACGGGAATTATGGTAGATGAATGAGGGTAAAATGGGAAGTATTTATATTTTCATTAAATTAGGAAGTTGCATCCCGAAAATGCAACTTCCCAAAGTAGCTCTTGAGCTACATTCCCCTGAAGACCTCTGGAGAGTTTTCAAGATGCAATTGCATCTCTCGAAAATCCTAAAAAAAATAAAAATCAAATGCCATTTGCTTTTGGCCAAACCCTTTCTAAATGCTGAACCAAACCGCCCATCAATTACTAGTTTACGCTCAGTTTGGAGGGAATGGAAAGAATTTTGATAATAACACAGGCGAGAACAGAAAAGAAATGAAAGGGTTTGAATACTTATGAATCAGAAAAGGAAAGGAAAGGAAGTGAATTTGATAGCATAATAAAGTCTCGTAATTTTTTTCCTCTAACAATCCATTTTTCTCTTTCCCCAACTTGTAGTCAATTAGGCTATATGATCTTTGATGTATATATTTGCTCGGAAAGTCACAAAGAACCCTAAAGCGGTGACGGTGAGAATAACGACCAGTTGTGAGCCACAAATTCTTAAAAAAATGGATCCCACGACATTTTATTAGTAATTGTTATTTATTTTTTGTGATCCAAAATAGACAATTAGCATAACAGTCACCCAACTATATATTTGGTTGAAAAAGATAAGAGAATGAAAAATAATCTTACTTATATCTCTATGACTATTTTGTCCTTATATTCTTTATAAATAAACTAAATGAAAATCAACTGCTAACTAAACTCATCTTATATAGTTTACTCATTAAAAAAGATATTGTAGCATAAAAAAATCACTTAGCCCCAAAACAAGAACGTTTCCACCTTCTCCCTCACTCTTCCGTCGAGCTTACTGCCGGAGTCTCTGAATCAGTCCGAGCTGACAACCGCCGTGAAAGGAGTCGACTGAGGTCGGCTCGCCGTCTCGCCGTCCAGACTTTTTGCGACAAGTAAGTTCGTTCCCTTTCAAATCCCCGTTTCCTTCGAGCTACGACGCTACTCTGTGCCTGCAATTTCTCTCCTCCTATTCTCCGACTTCTCTTCTGGGTAGATTAGACTTGGATGGCCCGCTCGATTATTTAGACATGGAATGGGGCTCGAGAGCTCGGATACGCCTCCGTGCGCGGTGGAATTAGAGTCTCTTGCGTCTTCTTGAAGTTGCGATTGAGAAGAGCGGTGCAAGAAGAAAAGGGTTTTGAACGGTTCTTGCGAAGTATTTGGGTCCTCGACCATTAACATTTGGAGTTTCACAGAGAACTCAAAAAATTACTGTTCACGAGACTGCAGTAGCTTTTTCACAAAAGACAGTAGCTATGTGTGGCTAAAGCTTTCCTGGTACCGTCATTTGACAGCTAATAGGCGAGTGTCACGGGCCGACAGTTTCTTTGGCCGCGGAATAGCCCGTGTGGCGCCTGGCGAGTCCTTCACTTCAGGCCAGCCTTGTTTCTCATGTTGTGCCATAGAACACTTAGGTGAATGTCTTTTCAGTATCGGATCATATCATGCCCAGCTTAACTTGGGCATCCTTTATATCAAACGAGAACAGATTACTTTAGGTACCACAACTGATTTTGGCCTGCCATGGCCTCGTCAGGAGAGCGACATAAGCTCTCGACCAGTTTGTACACGGGAGGCCAACCCCGCCTTCAGAGCTCCTAAGGTCTAATCTTAGAACTCCCAGCACAAACCGTCCTCACACCACTCCCACGGACCCAGTTGCTTCTTCCCCTCTGCATCGCTCATTCACTATGTTGACACCAACAAGCACCACTTCAAGGTTATACGAGTATGGAAGAACTTGCCCATTTGGGACACAGAACAACCGGTCCGTGTCACGAGTCTCCTACCTATGATGATAATGCTCTGAAGTTGGACCTTATACTTTGTTTCTGCCTTTAATAAGTCCTTTTGCCTTTTGTATTTGGTGAGGAGATCTGGCTTCTAGTGGGCACCATTGTCCTACATGAGTTGAACTTACTACAGCTACATTTTGGATCATGATCCTGAGAAGCTAGAGAAAAGGAAATTAGTTCAGCTGTATAAGAAGCCATTATTGATAGTTGATACAGAGTATAAGAAGTTTTTGTGCCTTAGATAAACAACCTATTGGAACTGAAGGCTCTAGTGTCGATGAGGCAACAGATGAAAGCCAAATAAGAAGAGCAATACATGTCCTATTCTCTTGTAGTAGGTATGAAAGAGTCCATACTTCAAGAAGGGTAAGGTATTTTTCCTGGTAAATGTGGGTGGTGCTTGATGCTAGTGAACTATTTTCTCCTCCAAAATTTAAGTACCATAGCCACCCATGGAAAAAAATACTTTTTTCTAGAAAACCTCATCTTAACCTTTGTTAAATTTGGTAAAATTATTCCTAGTTCGGGAAAATTGCACCAAAGTGTTAAACTTCACGTACAAGATTCAATCAAATCCTAAACCTTTTAATTGATGCAATTAAGTCTGAAACCTTTACCAGAAATAAAAAAAAAAATGATATGGATCCAGCGGATCTTGTGTTGAAACTACAACATTGCCCATTTATGTTAACCTTGAGGGCCACGACCGCCACCTTGTGGGTGGAGCTAGGGGTGGTAATTTCTGACATGACATGATAACATGACTAGAACACGACACAAGTTAGTGAGTTCAGGTTGAGGCTAATTGTAGATAGGTCAACCTGTGAGACATAATTAGTTATTGTGTTGTGTTTATGTCCAACCCGCCAAACAAGAAGTTGACTTGTATAACCCGTTTAAATTAACGGGTTAGTGTCAATGCAATCCGTATTTGACCCCTTTAGATAAGATTAGGTTATTTCATTGATTAAGAACGCGTTTTTTAGTTTGATTTGATGTATTTTGTTGATCGGTATTTCAATTTGTAAATAGATTTTATAAACAATCGAGGATTTTGTGTTGAGTTAGTGTAGGTGTGTTGCTTTGGGGTCGAAGGGTTTATTTCATGCCATGGCAGATCATACAATTGTGTCTACCCATCAACTTGCTATTTTTCGAGTTACACGGGTAGTGTCGTGACAACACGTTAACTTTTGGATCGTGATCATGTTGACATGATTAACTAATCGTATTATGTTCAGGTTGACATGTTTATTAGTGTAACCTTATGTCGACACCAACACAACATGCGAACATGAATTGCCACCTCTAGGTGGAGCCCTGCTAGGTGCACGTGGGCGGGGCAGTTTGCGTGTATCCGTGGGGATTAGTCGAGCCGAATGGTTCGAATACCTCGTGTTATAAATGAAATGCAATGGAATCCTAAAAGTTTCAATTGGTGCAATCATAGCCAATATTAAAAAGTGCAATCAAGTGATAAATCTATATCAAATAGTTCAAATCAAGGCTGCCACGTATGCAATGAGAATGCTACGTAGACAAATTTTGATACTTTTTCCTCGAAAGAACTTGATTTTCTTTTTCTTTTTCTTTTTTTGAGAAAGATTAAGGAATTGGTTACAAATATAAAAAAGTCTAGGACTTGATTTCATCCCACACACAAAGTTCAGACGTCCGGCTAAAGTCACTTTTGTTGGAAGTGTTTAGAGCATTACAGTAGAAAAAGTTGTGGTTGCTACAATTCACTTTTATTGGTTTGATATCAATGTTATATGCCAACCTTGATGGACTTTTGGCTCTTGCCCAGACTATGTCTATCTAGTTATATGGTGTATATGCTTGAATTGTGCCCTAAGCAGCCACCTTTTCATACTTCATTGATTACGATGTCTGCACATGCAGGTCTTTGCTTGATGATGGCAGCTACTGCAATATCGCCCCATGTTCTAGCCAACATTAAATCGTCGTCTTTAAAACATCCATGGTCAGGAGTTGCTGTTGTTGGCCTTGCAGGATGCTTTCACACAGCTGCCCATGCATTTGGCCAGAAGCTTTGTTCCCAGTTCTACTTCTTCCATGTAACCAGGCCTTCATTGGTGAATGATTTCAAGTAATTATATGGCAGTGTGTATTAGCACAAGCACATGTGATAGTGCCTCTTATTAGATAAGTAGATGAGTCTTTAATATGGTGACATCTGATCACATATGAGCAAATGATGTTTCATGATTGTGCTTTCATGCCACAGTTATTTTCTAGACTAGGAAATTGCTAACCGACCGTTGTTGCACATAGGACCTTATCTTAGGCAATCTGTCACTTAGAACCAAGTATCTTATGCATCAGGACCTTGCCTCGGGCTGTTTTCAGCACACCCTCACGTGCACAGGAGAAGTATGGAGAGTGGTGGAGCTCTAAATTTCCAGCAGACCTTGTGAAAAATCGCATGTCTGAGAATCATCTTTTTGACTGCATTTTTATTGAACTTTGTATTTCCTGTTTGTACCATCAGTGGCAAAACAAACATTTTTTCTCTTTTCATTCTTTTTTTAGCATGATATTATATTTGCTGAAGATGGAAAGTTAATGAATGCATGATATGATTTGGTTACAAATGGTTCAGTAAAGTTTTTCATAGTGGACTGTTAGTCTTCAAAGAGATTCAATTTGCTCTCCAGTTGGGGAAGCTTGCTTGCATCTTTCTTCTCCCATGAGAAGAGTTTGCCCGGTTAATGTTTTTATCTTCTTGGGTGCCCACATATAGTATTTTGAGTTTAAGAATAGTAAGAGGGCAGCAAATTGTGTTGGTGAATTCGTATGTCATCATATTGTATGGCTTATGAAAAGAGAGAGAAATCAGTGACCCATACATTCCTATACCAATTAGGTTTTGACTTTAATCAATGATGTGTCAGATTTTGATCTAGTGATGGGTGGGTATCTGCTTCTAAGTAATGGTTTTTAAGGCGACTTTGCATGTAGTAGTATTCTCTTAGACAGTCGGAAAATTTGCGCATGCTTCACAGTATTTGTGGTCATAAGCAAAGCAAAAGCATGTCTTAATACTGTTTGAGTCTCGATGTTGAATGCTCTAAGTTTCAGTTAATCCGTGCAGAAACATGACCTGGTCCATTCGGAGTAGTGCGGATGGCAGAGGATTGGATTTGGATCCTTCTACAGACAGCACGAATGGCACGACGCGATTGATAAGGGCGATTCGAGACTTTCAAAATAAACTTGGTGCCAAAGTCCAAGAGATCAGGAAAAATTTCCCAATGAAGTTGCTCTTTTTCTTGGTGGGCTTTTACTGTGCAACGGCCTTCGCAACTGTCATCGGGCAAACAGGGGACTGGGACATTCTATCTGCTGCCTTAGCTGTGGTGGTTGTCGAGGGAATTGGAGCTCTTATGTACGGGGCTTCTCTTCCTGTATTCAGCCGTGTTAGAAGCATTATTTCCATGTTCAATTTCTGGAAAGCCGGGCTTTCCCTTGGCCTCTTCTTGGACTCGTTCAAGTACTGAATAGATGACACCATTGGCTTACACACAGCCTTTCATATTACATATGGATCTGGTTCTTATTTTCAAGTTGCAGAGATGCAAGGATATCTGCTAGCCGGATGCATGAGGCACCAGAGCATCTTGGGAAGTCTAATCATTCAGAGCAATGGATCTGTTGGATAACAGTATGCAATTTGACATGAATCGGCTGGCAAAAAGTCGAGAGTTTTAGCTCTATGTTAGAGAATAGAAGAGTATGCAACTCGGCATGAATCGCCTTCTCCAGTGGACTCCATGTGGATTGAGTCTCCTGATGATGGGTGCCTCCCGAATGTCTCCAAGATGATAAAATTCTCTTTCTCAAGTATCAGAGAATGTAAATAACTACCTCGGCATTATTTTGCTGCTGGGGGCTTCATACGTAAGTAAGGACTTTCATATTGAGATGGTTGTGGTTATCAAAGTTTGTTACTGAATACTGACCACAAGTTTCCAGTTCATATTCCCCGTACAGAAACATCCTGATATAGTTGCTAAATCATCGTATTGTTTTCTCACAGCAAATATAGAGGCTGAAAAGAAATGACAATTGCACTGATGAAACATGTTGTTTTCAAGCTTTCAAGTTGGTTGCACTTATAACAGGGCAAGAGAGTTGCTGGCTGCGGTTAAGACATGTACTGTTAAACCATGTAGCTTGCCTAAGTTGCGTATGTCCACTTACATGAGATTTCGTCGACGCGGACGGGAGATAAGAAGGATCTCCACCGCATATGCATGCCGACTGATCCGAATCCAGTTGAAATTCTGCATATCCGTGGCCTGAGCGACAGACTAAGTTAGGATCATGTGATAGAGTCTTTTCAAAGTGTTGGAAATCCTGCAGGAACCGTCCCCGTATGGACCGGATTGGATTTCGTGTCGATTTTCTTGTAAAATCTATTGTCTGTGATTGTGCCTAATTTATGGACCCGAGTTTAGGCAAGAATTTCTCGTTGTTAGAACACTGAATGTCGGCATCTAGTATGCTAATCATGGAGCATTTCGTATTATAAACTGTTATTTTGCTTTCGTGAATTTTTTGAATTTGTGCAACGTGATTATTGAACTTCATTTTTGCCCGCAATTAGGTCCTTGAACTTCATATTTATTTGTCCATGTAGTGCTTCAGTTAAAGAATCAAATAAAAATGCTGATGAGATTGTTAAGTGGATGTTAATTTGGATGTTAATTGACACACTGGCTCTCTATGTGGTGCTTCAGACTTAGAGAAAAACTTAAATACAAAATATTTGTTTATGATTTATTTATGGATAATTTTTTTTGAAAAAGTAAAACCTCGGGACGATGAGGAGACACTTGGCATAAGTGACGTAGATTCGCAACTCGCAAGGGTGGCGGTGGTGTTAACCACCCGGCCACCACCAAGGGTGGTCGAATCCTCGCGGGCCTAAGGCAAGGGGATTGCGGCCTCGCCTACACATGGCGGCAGGGTCTTCGACCCTATCCGAGTATCCTTGTCGACCCTTCTCTCGGCTGGAGATGTGCATATGTGGGTGATTACATGTCGCGGCGATACCTTCCGATAGTCCGACAAGGGGCCGCGGGACCCTCATCGGCGGCTTGGCACTATTGCTACTGCTGCCGCTGCCACCCTCTTGACCCCACCACCGCCCAACGCCTACCTCCCCTCTCTCCGTCCCATCTCTCTCTCTCTCTCTCTCTCTCTCTCTCTCTCTCTCTCTCTTATTTGCACGTTTGGTCTTTCTTTTTCTCTTCTTCTGGTCCACCTTAGCAATAATTTGAAGGGGATAGATGGCATTGATGGGATGCCCGGAAATGGACGCCATCTCAGCATTTTTTATCCAAGTACCTGACCGAAGGACCAACATGAACAAATCATACAAAGTCCAAGGACCCGATTGTAAAAATAAACAAAAGTTCGGGGGCAGTATTGCACAAATCGAGAAATGTTTAGAAAACTCTCGAGTCAAGAGGGTGACGTCATCTTTCGTAACGTTCCCAATGAAAGAAACGAATCGTCGTTTAGAAGACCAAAATCTGAAAAATTGAAGAGAAAATCCGCTTTTACCAATTTCATCAATGGATGGATGGATCATGGATAGATGGATAGCGATGCTGACTCCATTTCCACAAAAGAGGAAATAAAATAAAATAAAATAAAATAATTATTTGTAGTGCGTGTTTATTGTTTAATTAATCACGGCATAAACGGACATTCCTCCTCTAATCCCACCGATAATCATATTTTAATTAGCCTATTAAATTATTTTATAAACATCATTTTTTTTCATGTCTTCGGCCACTTTAAAACTTCACTGCCTTCTTCGGCTGCATGGCGTCTCCATAAAATCGAGAACCGTAGCTCTCCTTGTGCTTCTGCGCTCCTTTCGTCGTCGCCTGCGCTCCTTTCGTCGTCGCCTGCGCGTCCGTCCGTTCTTCTTCTTCTTCTTCCTCGCTCACGGGGCTTCGCTCTCCGTCTGACGCTGAGGTACGGTGCTCTCTCTCTCGCCGTCTTTTCCTTCGTGTTGTGAGCTGTTGCTCCCTCGGCGTTCCGCTGCTTAGTCGGAATTTCGCGGTGGTGGTGAGGAACGCCGGAATCCATTCTGTGTTATCAGGAGAAGAGTGCAGAGTGGTTAGATCGCTTCTGATTGATTTAACAAAAGTGCGAGTGTGGCGGAAAATTCTTGCTCTGTTTTTCTTTCGGGCTATTGTTGAGAGAGAGAGAGAGAGATTGGTGGCTTCCGATTATAGCTGCTGCGTGATCTTTTGAAGAGGTTATTGTCGCATAAATAGAGTCCTGTGTGAAATTGGGACACTGAAATGGTGGAGTGACTCGACGAACTGAGATTGTTGATTTACTTTTAGAGCAGTTTAAGGTTTTCGCAGTATTCAACTGAGCTATGAGGCGCGTTTTAGCTATATAATGGCGGTTTCTGTCTAATAAGCGGCTATGTTATTACTACTACAGTGTATCCTTGTGCTCTCTTTTGTACTTTTCGGTTGAAATCCATGGATTTAGGTAATGAAATCACATTAGAAGTCCACATTCTTTATTGGGCCAAAGAGGACCTTCTCTACAGAGTACGTCAGAGGGATATATATCAATTTTCCCCTTCTTTCTGGAAACTTATGTAGAATTGTGAAGAAGCGATGCACAAAAATGCCAACTTTGCGGCTCATGGCTATTATTCAATTTGTACCCATACAACTTTCTATTGAGCAGATGATTGTATCTTCTATTTCGGTATTTCAGATTATGTCAACTATAGCGCGAAGAGGAGTTCATTACTTGCATAAGCTAAATGCTGCAAATGTTCCCGCTGATTTGATTGAGAAAGGCCAAAATCGCGTGATAGATGCTTCCCTTACGCTTATTCGTGAGAGGGCGAAGTTAAAGGTATATTTTCTACATTGTTCATTTCTAACTTTTAGCTCATGAAACATGCTTTTTTATTAGTTACATTCAGACTGGTAGTGACGACGGTGATAGTGCTTGTTAATGTTTTCATTTGCTCGTGAGGTGACTTTGTCAGTGAGACCTGCTGCTATGGAAAGTGTCGCATATGAGTTTTCTAGTGTGCAAGAAAACATATTGTTCTAAACTCAAAATAATTTTACTGTAGGGAGAGCTCGTGCGAGCTTTAGGAGGTGCAAAAGCTTCATCATCTCTACTGGGAGTTCCTTTGGGTCATAACTCGTCGTTTCTTCAGGGACCTGCATTTGCTCCCCCACGTATAAGGGAAGCCATTTGGTGTGGTAGCACGAACTCGGCAACAGAAGAAGGTTATCGTTGGATATGGGCTATTGGTTCTAATTGTTTCTACAAAATGAAATAACTTAATGATTTTTGTAATTGGTGCTCATGATATTCATAAAAGTTCTATAAAAACAGCAACAAACACACACTGCCTTATATTGATCCTCGCATCTGCATAGGAGCATCTGATGCCTACAATGACGAGAAAAATGCTGGACTGTAGCAAAGAACATTTCTTCCATTCATCCATAGCATGAAATAACACTTATCTCAGTTATTATTAGCAGCAAGTGATGTCTAGTCTTATAAAAACAAGAAAATAATTATAATCTGATTGTGCACTTGTATCATCTAATCATAGGAAAAACTTTTATCAAACTTAATCGAATACATTGTAACTTTGGGGTGTAAACACCTTACCACTGTTGCTGAGACTGTTCTGCTATTTCAGGGAAAGAACTGAAAGATCCAAGGGTATTAACTGATGTTGGTGACGTTCCGGTTCAAGAAATTCGGGATTGTGGAGTAGATGATGATAGATTGATGAATGTCATCAGTGAGTCAGTCAAATTAGTGATGGAAGAGGTGAGCAATTTTGTGTCCCTTGAAGTTATCTGGACTATTCTCTGTGGGAACCTTGTTATTCACTCCGTTGCACTTGCATTGTGCAGTTAGTCTTGTGGACACTTGCTTTCTCTACGTTGGACGTGTCTCTTCATTTGACTCATAAAATAGCATTTTGAGGGTTGCCAATCTCGTGCTGTTCCGTATCTGTAGAGATCTATAGCTTCTGATTGTCCCTCTTGCAGTGTCAGCTCTTGCCAACTTGTGATGCCGGAAAGCAACATGAAAGAATATCGAAATATGCTATGAGTGATTGATCATATAATCTTTGATGAAATTGCGATAGCTAAAGAAATTAGATTGCGAAATCTACCTTAAAGCTTTGTTTCCATTTTCCTTGCGTTCCCGCACCACAACACTTGGATTAATTGCCTCTTATGTCAAATTTCACTCAAGTGCTGATTTGATTTTCTGAAACTGTGGTTTTTCTTGATGGAAGCAATTTCATTTGACACTCTCCAGTTATAGCCAATTTTCGTAAATTTCACTTTCAAATTGCAATCATAATGTTTCTCCGTAAGCTCATCCTGAATTTATGAACTTATGTTTTGTAAACTTAAAATCCCCTACTTTTGTACCACAAGATGGCTCTGTTAGGATGCCATCTCTACTACAGAGCAAATTGAGCTTCGTGGAAGATCCTTGACCTTCTAATTGGTTCAGGTTACCGTAGAATTCTGTTGGTGCATCTAATTTTCCTCAACTAAGTTTATATTTTGTTAGTCATCTTGCGTTTATTTGCAGATTATTGTAGCCCTTAACTAGATTGTTATTCTAGTTAGTCATCTTTCACTTCTTGGTAGAGGATTGTTTTTGAGGTCATTAGCAACTGGCAATGAACTTTAAGATAGCATTTTTTGACCTATGCGTGCAATCCTCTGAAATGGGCTAGTTGGTTATAACACAATGCTGGCTCAATTGGATTGATAAATTCCTGCTCTTTGACTTGCTGGAATAATATCATGAAATACTTGGTTTCTAGTTTATTTTGCATTTGCATGCCTACGTCTTGGGTAATGAGTTCTTGAGTGTGTATGCTAGGAGAATTTGGAATTTGCTTATTTGTCTGTTTGAAGGATGCCCTTTCTCCTTTGTCGATGGAACACGCTCACTGAGGTGCAATATCGGATGTATCTTTTTCCTTTTTCAACATAATCTTGCCCCTACTGAAAAATTCAATTGGTTTGGCAATTTTGGTTTTTATCATGAGATAGCACTTTAGTTAGTTATGATGACATTACTGATCTGATTTCTTCTGCTCCTGATATGTTAGGATCCACTGAGGCCGTTAGTTTTAGGTGGTGACCACTCAATATCATATCCGGTTGTCCGAGCAGTTTCTGAGAAGCTTGGGGGACCTGTGGATATCCTACATTTGGATGCCCATCCTGATATTTACCATGCTTTTGAAGGAAATAAATACTCGCATGCGTCTTCTTTTGCGCGAATTATGGAGGGTGGTTATGCACGTCGTCTTTTGCAGGTATTGCTTTTGCAATGCATGCTATCCACTGTATTAAAGTTGTTTAATGTCCAGCTTTTGCCCAATGGATAAAACCTGGAGCTAGCTAGTATTATGTACTACAAATACGGAGTAAACTTCAGTTGCCTGTGGTCAGAGTCATGGCATACATTTCTACAAATTTTATCATTTGTTTTCCGGGGGATTGGGTACTTTCCTTCAGTAGTTGCATCTAAGCAATTTGAGGAACTGCATCTGTAATAAATAGTTTTCCGGTGTAGTTTATTTTGTCTTCCAGGGGTCGAAATCAGTTTTATGTTTTTGGCTTCGATAAAGAAGAGTTTGGTAATGCCATTCTCATTGGACATTGGTTGTACCTACCTCTTGTATTTGTACTTTCATTTCATCCACCGAAAAGTTTGTAGCAAAACTCGAGTAGTCTTTTAAGATTGGATTCTGTAAAATTTAGAAGCATCCTTTTGAATGTAGAATCTCCAGACTCCTTTATATGGTAAAGGGGCATGTGTGAGAATTGGTATTTGAATATTTTGGGCTTATTTGTTGACAATCGTGCAACCTAATTACTTGTTAATACGCATTGCTGAGAGAACATAAATTTAGAAGTAAATTGGATATGCTCCTTTATTGCATTTAATTGGCAGGGAGAATGCTATGTACGGTCATAGTCATAGAACATTGCGATTTATGCTGAAAGGACATCTGTATTAGCCTTCAAATGTTCCTTTTGATTTGCTACTGAACGCACAAGTATGCTGCTGATTAATAACATAATTATAAATGACAATGATGTGGATAAGACAATTGTTATCTTTAGTTTCATTTAGTAGCAAATAGTTTATTGAGATTTTTATAGGACGTATATGCGCATGTACTTCTTCATTTATAATGCCATGACATCCTATACTTTACTTGTTCGTTGACTTTGATTCCACTTGACCTGCTTAAGTGAATCAGGTTTCACTATACATGTTCTTGGAGTGTCTGAAGGGTTTACACTTTCCCATGTTTCTGATTTAAGTGCTTATTTCGCAAGTTTTAGTTGCTTTAAGTTGTTCCATGATGTCAACTGTTGACAATAATGCACTTTTATGCTGACAATCAGGTTGGCATTAGGTCAATAACAAGTGAAGGGCGTGAGCAAGGGAAAAGATTCAGTGTTGAGCAGTTCGAAATGAGAACATTCTTAAGAGACCGCGACTTTCTGGAAAGCCTGGTCTGTCTCTGTCTCTGTCTCTGCCTCTGTCTCTCTCTCTCGTCTTCATCTAGCTCATGGATGTTATTTTGCTACTTTTGGTTTTTATATATCAAACCGCAGATTGCAATCCCTGCTTTGGAATATTCCGTTGGAACAGTTTGACTTGGGAAGTCTTTGGCAAGTGATTGTTGTTGAAAACTGAAGGCCCTTCAGAGGTTCATCCTCTTATCGGCTGCATTGTGAAACTACGTGGGGTCTCTGACCCAAAAAAAAAAAAATTACTTGGTGGGACAAGACGAGCATGTTTCCATTAACCACCCTCTGAATGCATTTACCATGTCCCATGGGTGAAGATGACTTTTCTAGCTGTCAGCATTCTTTTCTGCAACTGAAATATATAAAGTATGTTACTATAAAGGAACTCTAGATTGTTGATTGGTTAGTTTAGAATATAGTTTCAGTCTCAATTTCTTGATCTAGACACGGAGTTATGTGTTATAAAGCAAGGTGCATGACTGTGCTCTCATAACCTAGGTGCATGACTTTGCTCTTATAACCTTCACAAATTATATAATCTCTAAATTTATATACCGACTCAAATGATTAACAGTGAAATATTTTAATGAGTGACGGTCCCTGAACTTGCACAAGTTTTGGATTCGTGAATGACGCATCTGTTTTGCTTTTTCCTTTTTTTTTTTTTTTTTTGTGTCTGACAGAAACTTGGAGAAGGTGTCAAGGGTGTATACATATCTGTAGATGTGGATTGCCTTGATCCTGCCTTCGCTCCGGGCGTGTCCCATATTGAGCCTGGAGGTCTCTCCTTCCGCGACGTGATGAACATCCTCCACAATCTCCAAGCAGATGTAGTTGCTGCCGATGTGGTCGAGTTCAACCCTCAGCGCGACACTGTTGATGGGATGACGGCAATGGTTGCTGCTAAGCTAGTAAGAGAATTGACTGCAAAAATATCAAGATGAGTACTTTCTCCATGTCTTGTGGTCGAACATCTGATTGTGGTACAAGAGGATAGGTTCTAAAGTGATTGCTCCAAAGAATATTACTATTTTCCATTTCCTTTTTTTTTTTCCAATTTTACTGGCAAATGAGTATATGCATTGCCATCGGCGATGAGAACATTCAGCTACCTGTTATTCTTGCTGCTCCGCAACATTGTAGCCTCATATTGGTGGAATTTATTGCATGCGGAAATGACATTTGGGATGCCAACTGCTATTACGGATGATAGTAGGCATAGAATCTAGAATCTGTTGCTTAATTTTCGTGTTGATTTTTGCGCAGCCCTATCTTATTTTTTCATTTGAGGATGACATGGACAAGAACCCCATTTTTATGATTGTACTCAATCATGTAGCTTTTCTTTTATTGCGTAGCTGTCTGTTTATGGTAGACCTGGGTAATTTACTATGTATTTCGACGTCTGCTTTGCTCGGAGAACAAATTGAGCAAGCATTGCTCTAGAATTTGTTGAATAGATTGAGGTCACATTACCATTTCTGTTCCCGTGAATGCTCATTCTATCAATTTAGGGAAATTATCAGTGACAAGAAATCAAATCACTTGTGGTAACTGTTCATTTGCTTTCTTTGTGTGTATCCTTACTGTTGATGTTCATGAATTTTTTTGTTCTTTTACATTTCTAGTAGTGATACCTCCATCTCTTAAGCATACTCTAAGTTCATTCCCCTTGAAACCAAACAAAGGTTTTGATAACAGAATCGTCAATTAGGTTTATTCCCACGAAACCTCAGCTACCTCATCCGTCCCATCTCTCTTCTCCATCACTATGCTCTTATATCGCTTCGCATACACCGCGAAGATTGATAAAATCACTAGAGTCAACATGGCAGATAACAAGAAAAACCTAGCCAAATGGCCATCGATCAAATTCAGACGTACCCAACCATGTCCTCCATTTCTTGTGGTTATATCCACCATTGTTAAGAGAAAGCTCCCTGCACAGCACCCGATCGCCGATGATGCCATGAAGAGCCTGCTCCTGATGCTCTTCTACCCATCCGGAGTATGTGATACAAAGAACTTAGAACGCACCCCAAGTAGCATGTATTGAGGCATTTGCCAAAAAAATGCTTAGCGAGCTTGTCTCGCCACCCTACCTCAAGTCTTGTCGATCATTTAGGCTATCTCGTCGGTCAGTCGGTTACGGAACCTCTAGTCCGTGATGTGGGACAAAACTTCAACAATTTTAATCAAGGTGCATTTGAAATGAAAAATTCCACTTTATGACTCCGTAAAAATTAAGTAATCAATCAAGAAAAGCTAGTAACATTACGTACAATAATGAGGACTTGAAAGGCTATGCAAGTGAAGTATCTGCCCAAGTAGGAGTCGCTGGGAAAAGCTCCCAAGAAAGAGCAGAGTATATTAGCTCCACTCCATCTGCTGAATGTGTTGGCAGCCTCTTCATTCGTTTACCTCAAGACCGACTTTGAGAACAGCACCAAGTTCACTTCCTCTCCAGCAAATGCCAGTCTCATAAGGCATTGATTCACCATTTCATCTTATAGATTACACTCATGGTTAGTGCATGAAAAATTGAAAATGCGATTAAGTATGCAGAAGAAAAATGTTCATTTGGGCTCCTGCTTTCCCTCTTATAAAAGTCGAAACCGAGATTGCCTTTGTTAAATTATGAAGACAAGGGAAAATATCATTCTCGCACACTCAAAATTTGGCGCCATTTGCAGTTAGGTCGTATAACTTCATTTCTAATTTTCCAATATATTGAAGTTTCATTTTTTGTTGTTCGTGCAATCGATGCTTTTTTTACCCAAGTCTAATCGATTTTTAGGGAAAAAATTGACGTGTAAGCCACGTGATGCCTCTTTGATGACAGTACGAGAAAGTACAAGAACTAAATTTTGTTTTTTGGTCGAAAAGTACAAAAAATATTTAAAGTGTTCATTGTTGAATAACATCAAATGAATGAAATGTTGAAATGATACGATATATTTTTTTGTAGGTCGAAAAATGAAACGATATTTGGCTGCACAAAATTTGCACATCAAGGAATGAATCGCAATGGTTGCGTGACATAGTTTCAAACTAAAATGGAGCGGGAAAAGATTAACTCCATAAGCTCGGATTACGTACCTCAATCTCAAGGCCACAATTGACGGAGGATGTCTCACAAGGACCATGTTTTGTCTCCATGTCCTTCGGTTCAGAGAGAGAAGGAAAGAAAAACGAGAAAATGTTAAGTGGGTCGGCCCTTCCACGTTACGGTGGGGCTGGCTCATTCAATGGATAACACGTGGCGCCACGTGTCATCCTAGATTCCACATTTTCTCTCCCTTCACGAGAAAATATTGGGTAAGTCGGTCCTTTCACGTCACCGTGGTCCCAAAACTATTCAAGAAGTGACAAGTGGAGCCACGTCAGCGTATAGGGTCGGCTTGGAGATAATTTCCGCACAAAAAAGACCTTTCTTTCCCTATCATTAGATCCGCACACATTTACAGAAAATATTGTGTAGGGCGGCCCCTCCACGTCAGCGTGATCCTCAACCACTTAGTAAGCGACACGTGGTTCATTAATTTTGATCATAGTATCTTGGAAAATACCCTTTTTGAACTTTTTTTGTTGTTGTATTGTATTGCCAATGTCGTAATTTAGGTATTTTGTATTTTTTTTAATATTTAGTGATGATTATATTGCTATCCTCGAAAGTTGCTTCGATAGTACTATACTAGATGAAGCTACGGTGATCCACTTGTATTTAAGATTCCGTTTATTTTGCGAAAAATAAATGATTCTGAAAATAATTTCCTAAAAATAATCGTTTGATTTTTCTAAAGAATTTTTTCATTACAGTCAACAATTTATGCCTAAACATTTCGTGGATTATGAATATTTTTCTTTTCGTTCATTTTTGGAAGTGAAACAAATGATCGTATTTAGGAAAATATTTTTCAATTCATTGATTTTTTGCGAAACAAATACATCATGAGCTAAGTCGGGTTGTTCATAAAGCATGTATAGGGTTTTAATCAATCCTAAGCTATGCCATAAGAACATCCATGTTAATAATTTTTCAGAATTGATGATTTTGAATCATATTAGATGAATATGAAAAGAGTTGACCCTTGGATTGCATCTTTGCCATTTAGGTAACATCTAACTTTTTCTTTTTGTCTTTTTTCGGCCACACGAGCTCGCCAGATCATCGGCCGTTGCGGAGGCTCCGGTGACTGACGGAGGATGAAGAAAAATAAAAAATAAAAAATAAAAAAGCAAAATTTTAAAGATTATTTAATATTAAAAGTTATGGATGATATTTCATATATACGTAAATATTGAATAAATTAAAAGTTGAGCGATCATTTGCCACGTATTTAGAAAAATAAAAGTTGGAAAAGTTGAAGTAGAAATAGAGAGTTGGATTGGATGAAGTTGAGTTCGGTGTTCAGTGAACGCTGGCTAGTCTCTCTCATGGTGTCCTCGTCGCTACTCTCCCTCTCTGCAACATTTTCTCGCCTTCACTTCATTCCGAAGCTCTCGCTGCCGTGGGCGCTGGGCTCTGTCAGAAGATCGACCCGCCGCAATCGGCGACGCGTGCGGCTCTCTTCGTCGTGGCCGCCTTTCAGTGCTCCGTTGGATTCTCCTTCCTTTAGCTTCTCGACCTCGAGGAACTCCCGTTCCTCCGTTCCATGCGGAGGAACGGCGACCGCGGATGGCGATGATCTGGTCGTTCTTGGCATCGAAACGAGCTGTGACGACACCGCGGCTGCCGTTGTGAGCTCTCTCTCGACATTTTGATCGCTCGAAAGGGGTAGTTTTGTGGCGATTATTGGTTTTCTGATCGGTGGTTTTTGCGTTCAGGTGAGAGGCGATGGAAAAATTCTAAGTCAAGTCGTGTCGTCTCAGGTACATGGCTTCGTTTTGGTAGTTCTGGTTTATGTGGCTTCCTTTATGCATTAAGGAGCTGATGATACATGTGTTACTTTGTTGATACTGATTTTGTACTTCTTGTTTGGGCGCTGTTAGATTATCTCCTCTTTTCTCTTCGGCTTTGAATTTCCCCAGATAATTAGGGTGAGCTAGGAATGTAGCAATGGGAAAAGCGTGGTTGCCCAATGTGCCTTAGGATGACAGTTTAAGCTGAGTGTTTGGTCGATGGATTATACAGAAGTTCAATCATCAATGAAGAATAGCAGTATTGCTCTAGATACCCAAGGGCTGCGCAAAATGGCATTGTACAGCAGATTATCTGCTGCATTGACTCCACCATCGGGCAATGACTTAATTTTTGAACTTCCACAACTCTTCTTCGTCCCTTTTTTAGTTTTTTTTTTTGGGAGGGGGGGGGGGGGGTGGTGTGGTTGGGGAGACAGGTACAAAAACATTCGGAGCTTGGTTTGGAGTCATTACAGTTAATGATGTTTTGACAGGAAAATCCAAACAAATTATATCCCTCAACTATAACTAATGGAGGAGCTTACTAGTTTGCATCTTAATCATTGAAAAAACAAGTTTTCGTTTTCATTTTCATTTTCTGTCTCATGTGCTTTTGTGGGTTGGAAATTAGGTAAACTTATTCCCACTCCAAATGGAGCTTAACTTTTGTATTTGGCAATGTGCTCTGCTGTTTTCAAGATAACTGGCTGTCCACCCAATCTTCTACTGTTTATATTATGTATGATGAAGCCTTTCTTGATTTGGGGAGGATCAGTCTCGTGTAGTGCACATTCCTCTATGAAATTTGTTGTCTCTTGCAGAGGAAATCCTTCTCTTATTAATAACATTACCCCATAACTGGCAGAAGGATAGTTCTTGTTTATAGTGCCAGCGGTTACCTGAGTTCATACCTTTATATGTCAAGGCAGATCTGCTTGTTCTATATGGAGGTGTTGCTCCCAAAATGGCGGAAGCTGCTCATGCCGAAGCTATTGATCAGGTGACCTTTTATAATTTTGGTCCTTATGTAACGTTATTAGCATCATAGCAATTGTCTGTTATTTGCTTTGTTATTGCTCACTTCTATTATTACTGCAACAGCTCCTGTCAGTTTCTTGGCCATCCCTTTCTTCGATTGATGAGTCAACATGGCCTTGTGGGCATCATATACATTGGGAACTTCTTTTCACTTTTAAAGTTCTGTTACTTTAATGCAGGTTGTTGAGGAAGCACTAAGCAAGGCTAATCTGACAGCCGGAGACTTGTCTGCAGTTGCTGTTACTATTGGTCCTGGTTTAAGCCTTTGCCTTCGCGGTAATTTGACATTTTGGTTTTTATTCTCTTTTACTCGATGAAGCAGAGTATCTGGTTCATATTTTGGGTGATGCACTCCATTGATGTTTGTTAACAAGCAGCAAACAAAAATTCTGTCCGGTCTGCCCGATATTTTCTTTTCTCTTTCCATGATTCTTGGGCTTCCATGAATTTGAAAATGTCCTGGTTACATACTTAGAAACCTAAAGTGGGTCTCTGGCCAAAAATGTCTGAAGTAGAGTGTGTTATATGTTATATGTTGGACTAATCGGCTAAGTTTTGATGGTGGAATTGAAAGGCGCTTGGGTGAACATGATGTCGTTTTTTAAGAACATGTGGTATGTTGATGCTGACTAGCTTGAGCCTGTGCTTTTGATGGTTAAAGTTACACATTTATGCTTTGCTTTTCTTGCATGCACCTGTCTACAAACATAAATAGCAGCAGCTATATGAACTGAGCTGAGAAGCTTTGGTTGTTTTATTTTGATGGATTGCCAGGAAGTAATTTGTAGATGAAGTAGGTTTTTGGTCAAGGATATTTTATTTTCTCTCCCTGAAATCTGCATTATGTGTTCCTGTTCATGGCATCATATTATGTGTTATATAGCTACATGCTCTTTTCCTTTTGTTCTTTCTGTGGTGCAGTTGGCGTGCGAAAAGCTCGAAACATTGCTGGGCTCTTCAGCAAGCCTATTGTTGGCGTCCACCACATGGAGGCCCATGCTTTAGTTGCAAGGTGAGAAAAGAAGAGGTAACTGTTCATACCAAGTTAGGAATTTTACGTAGTTGGCGGAAACATGCGCATTAGACATGTTGAAGGACAAAATCAAATCGTTCCTCAATATTAAGAGTGGTATTTTACTAAATTAGTGACCGCATGCTAGCATGACTTGAATGTTTCTCTTCCCTTCTTTAGGGTGATGACGTTTCTTTTATTCAAGTGGTCTGAAACAATCAAGGTGGATATGCTTAGTGATAATAAATGTACTTCCTTCCTGCTGCAGGATAGTCCAACAAGATTTGCAGTTTCCTTTTTTGGCCCTTCTCATTTCTGGTAAGTATTGGTAATCCTTTATACTTTGATTAATATTCTTGGCATTGCACATGCTTTGACTTCATTTGGGGTTGAGAAAAGCGGTCTTGAATTGCTTCTTAGAGTTTAGAAGACACCATGTCCCTGAAACTGATATAGGCATCTTGAGTGGATGATTTACTTGTAGTAAATTGAATTTGTATGGCGTCAATGCGCATTTGATATGTATTCTCCTTCTGCAAAGCTGTAGCGGGGAGATTTTTTGTGGTTTTACTGAAAATGTATAGTCTACATGGGAGATATGTGTTGCAGCCTAAATATCTCATCACTCAACCTATTTCTAATTGTTAGTACCCATGGATTGCCATGAGTTTGTCATGACTGCAAACACTGAAGTTCATGAATGGCCAATGTCTCAATTCTAGATTGCGTTTTTTATTAAATAACTTGCAACATGGGACTTTATGTATCAACTTACCGGTGTACAGTTGGCAATTTTGGTATTATGTGTTACATATTTTAATGTCCTCCTGAATTTAACTAAATATCTCAAACTTCTTGACAGTTATCAAACCATATCAGATTAGCAAAATAAACATATCAAACCATATCAGTTGGGTTTGGTCTGGTCATGTTTGTTTGTGCTGAACTTGTGTTTTCTAATTCTTTTTCTGTTCGTGTCTGTGCGTTGGTGTCGTGCTGTCTTGTAATACTATCCAACTTAAAATTATGCATGTTTGTGTGTATTTAGCCTTTAAATTCTCTATGCTGTATGGTTTGTATCTGTAGCTGTTAGAATGTTAAAAACATTCCTTGAAATTCAATAGACACATGATAAACCAACCACTTATATGAGAAAACCAGCCTCTTCTTTGGTGTTTAATCAAAAGTTCTTCTGTGTTTTACCGAGTCACCTGCATAAGCTCTTGTTCTTAGCTAAGATGGATGGAATGATTTTGTTGGACGAAGAAGTGGATGTATGTGTATTTTTGGTAATACTGTCTATGTCTAGTCTAGTGATAGGTTGGTTCATTAGGTTTATAATTCAAAGTTTGACTACTCAACTAGTAACATCGTGAAGCACTTCATATAATTAAGTTTTAGCTTTGATTGCCATTCTTCTTGACTCCCTGTTATTTGTCTCAAGCATATAGTTCATGACTGAGTTAAGATTTGACTTCTTAATGCATTTGCTTCTTTTAGCCATAACTTTAAGGAGAAAAACTGCGACTGTGGTTCGTTCATTCTACGTTATGTAGGTGGACACAATCTACTTATCCTTGCTCGGAGTCTTGGTCAGTATGTGCAACTTGGCACCACAATAGATGATGCAATAGGCGAGGCATATGATAAGGCAGCAAAATGGCTAGGTCTGGATATGAGGAGGAGTGGTGGACCAGCTATAGAGCAGCTTGCCCTGGAGGGTGATGCAGAATCAGTCAAATTCTCAGTTAATATGATTTCTGTTACTGTTTGTGTTCTTAGGATTCTCATGCAATAGGGCATCCATATACTTACTCTTTTTTCTATGTTTTTTTCATTGTTCCTTTTATCTTACCTTGCTGCTGCTACTTTAGACACCGATGAAGCAGCACAAAGATTGCAATTTCTCCTATGCTGGCTTGAAAACCCAAGTGAGGCTGGCAATAGAATCCAGAAATATGTAAGTAAAACAGGTGTAAATTTATAATCCTGTATTTGCTATTCCGTTATGGTGTAAATATGCTTGAAGTACTGGATATATTCATTTTTCACTGCTGATATTAAGTGAAAATGTAAATATGATCGACTAAAGATCAATGGTTAGAAGAACGCCGACAACTATTGTTAGCACTTTTCTTCTTTCTACTAAATTATTACCAACGAGTAAAAATAAATAGACTGTGACTGAGAGTGGTTTTCACATACTCATTCGTTTTAATCCTTTTCCCCTACATGTTGGGCATCTCTCATGAAAACTTTGGAATGAATGAGTACCAATGGATAATTTACTAGCTTGATGTATGAATGGAATAGCTGATTAAAGAAATTATGTGTTTGTCAAGGTTTTCTTATAATTGGAAATGAAAAGGAAAAAGCTCTGGACAATCTGCCTTATATTTGGAAATAAAAAGGAAAAAGCTCTGGACAATCTGATAACGATCCTCGATTAAACATCATGGGAAACAGATGATACTAGTGTACTTAATTGTTATAGACTTGTGAAAGCAGTGTAAACGATATCGACAATTTGTGTCCTTATGTCTGTCTGCTTGATGAGAGTTACTTCACTTAATCGACTAGTTTATTGGTGAAGCAATATAAACTGCGTAACTCTCTTCATGTTCCTCTTATAGTCTTCTTATTGGTGTTTATGTGGCATATGCAGAAATGCTCAGATTCCTATTTCTTCAGCAACTACTCAAGATAGAAGTGATCGAGCTGACATTGCTGCCTCCTTTCAGGTACTAAAATCTTCGAGCTGCAGGGTGTTGTTTAAGAAAACAACACTGTTGTTGTGTGCTTCAAATGGTTTGCAATTTGATACACGATTGTTACACGCAGAGAGTTGCAGTTTTACACTTGGAGGAGAGGTGTGAACGTGCAATTGAGTGGGCAATGGAAATGGAGCCTTCATTAAAGTTTCTGGTACCATTACTAATTAACTTTGCATTACCTGCCTCCTCAGAGTTTTGACACATAAGCTTTCTGACATTTTTTGTTTGATATGTGATGTCATGATATGCCTTGTATAGGTTGTTTCGGGAGGGGTTGCATCGAATAAGTATGTCAGGTCTCGGCTTGATCAAGTAGTGAAGAGAAAGAGCCTGGAACTTGTGTGTCCTCCACCTAGCCTTTGCACTGACAATGGTAAGTCATACATTTGGGGTGGTAAGCTGCTCTTCAATGACTTTTTTCATCTGGCAAGAGGAGTTACGACATCATGGAACTTGTAGTCAATCATTCTTGGGATCTTTCTGAATGTAATTATTCAAGGGAAAGTGCTGGGAAAAAATTAATCAAAAGGCTTTAGTCTTCGACATCTGTTGGGATTTAAGTGAACCAAGCCCAGGATTCAGAGAAATATTCAACTATAGAGTGCATTTCTTAATTTGAATAATGGATTATGATGGATGCTTTGTTCTTTGTTTAAACGTGTATGGAGGGTCTAGCCTCCCTTTTGGGTTTTTATTGAGTCACAACTTACATATACGGGTGTAGGTGCGCGCCCGTTAGTTTCTTGCAAGGTTTGGCGTACAGCATAGGTTTATCAAAGCTTATGGATTTAATCGAAAGAAGCATGAACTGAAAAAGTCGATCTAGAAGTTGTAAACCAGTCGAAATTGCTCTGTAAGCATAATTGGCACTATCATTTGTTTATTAGGATGGTAGATAGCCTCTAGCAGAGGGCTGAAGACATATTTATCTTACGTGCCTAGGTGTGATGATAGCTTGGACTGGCATTGAGCACTTCCGGATGGGTAGATTTGATCCTCCACCACCAGCAGACGAACCCGAAGATGCTATGGTTAGTTCGATTTTCACGTCCTCAGTTTGTTATTTCTGCGTACAACTCTTTCTAGCCTGCTGGAACAGGGACGGAAAACAATGAACCACAATAGAATTTACCTGGGTGCTTTCCAAAATATTAAGATTTATGCATGTTTTCGATCAGAACTCTCCACGAGAGTTCAAATCATATGATGAACTCTCTGCCCATTCCAGAAAGCTTTAGCAGTACATGTCCCTTAAGCCATGGGATAGATTGTGAAAAGTCTTACATTAGATTAGATTCGATTCGTATGGAAGTTGCACAAACTACAAATGGTTAATGTCTCTCAGTTAAACACGTATCAAAACTTAATTCAATCGAAATGGAGGTCAAAATTCATGTGTCAGATTTCCAGAAAGTTTAACAATATCACGATAGTGATAAGATGTGCTCTTTTTTTGTTTCTTTCTGTATCAAAAGACTTATAGCACACAAGTACAAATGAAAGAGTGCTTGCACTTGTAGAATAATTCGATCAAGGGATAATTGCATGATGATGTCTGCATCTTGTGTTTTCAAACGATTGACAATAAGTGTAACTCAGGAAGTTCATGCTTTCTAGAAAGATTAACCTTGCAAAAGCACCTCCTAAATTTTCTCGATCACATTAAATGGAGTTTAGTCCCACAATTTCTTTTTAGTAAATAATATACAGCAGGCTTGGTGGTTTTGTCTTCGTAGTCTTGCTTATCTATAACTAAGTGGGATATTAACAAGTAGAATGTTATCGATGAGTTAGACCAGTGGATGGGCTGAGGCCCTTTGGTCAATACTGGTTTGCCTGCCCCCTTGCTTGGTTAACAGGAACCCCTAACCAGGCAGTAACCGCTAGGGTTGGGCTAGCAGAAATATAATTTGAAAGAGGGATATATTGAGTTAAACGGTCACGTATATTGTGTCAGTCAATTAAGATACTGCTGAACAGGTCTTGTAAAGGGGCTTCTATCAGACATTTCTTAAATTTGGGAGGTTCGCATTTCTCATGTTTTTGGTTGTCCACATTTAACGCATTTGTAATTTTTTGTGTAAACATCTGTAAAATTGGAGTATGATGAACCGATGTATCCTTTGCAGCAGACTTGATCTGATTTACTGTTGGTGAATAAAATTTACTTGTTTGTCCAGCCAAAATAAAGTTCTTTGTTATGTGAGGGTCTGCATGTCTGTGTTCTATTGCCTCTACATTCTGTCACTGTGGAACTAGGTTGTGATGCTTCATTCCTACACATTTTAGATATATATTCCCCCGATTATCTTAAGTCGTTCCTGTATCGCATTTAGATGCACCAATCTCTTGTATGGTTTGTGGTATATATATGTGTGTGTGTACACACATTTATATATGGATATCCCTGATTTGTTGCAGCTTAAGAAAGATGATATTTGTTGGTTTGTGCCACAGTATGATCTGCGACCTCGGTGGCCATTGGGGGAGGAACATGTTAAAGGAAGAAGCGAAGCTCGTTCTTTGAGAACGGCTCGGCTTCATCCATCGCTAACATCAATTATCCAAGAATCTCTACAGAAGCAGTCCTGAATTGTATCGCCTATGATTCAATTCGACATAAGCCTGGAGCTCAGTCAATGGAATTATCGTGGTGGAGCTGCTGCCCAATGTCAGTCATGTCGGAGAAAGATTAGAGTGATACCGAAATATAATGTTATCGGCAGCCGGAAAGAGAACTTTGTGTAGATGGTGAGAGATTAGTTGTTTCATCGGTTGGTCTGTGAAGTGTACCACAGTAAATGAAACTTGGTGCGAGTTTCACTCGCAGATGAATATTCCAAATATGACTCTGTTCCATTCTTTTCTCGGATGTGTGGAACAAGTCAAGTTTTACTGCAGTCTTATGTTCACAACCATGCGGAGTCTAGCACCTTCTTTCCCCGATCTCGAATGCTTAGTTGCATTGAGAATGCCGATTGAAACTCTATGCTCCGTGGCTCAAGGGGACGATGACTTGAGTTCGGTTCGGACTTGGCGTGACTATGTAGGATAAGATCGCGTGGATCTCAGCTTCACAGAGATGCCTTGTCTTTGTCCAATCTAAGAGAGAGAGAGAGAGAGTGCCGAACTGCAAAGTTTGGTCGTGTGTTCTCCTTTCCATTTCTTTTACCCCAAAGCTCGATGCAGAAGAATTTCATCATTTCAGATTCTATACCCCGTGTAATCAAAGCTTAGAATGATAGTTTGTGCATATAACTTTCCTTTGATTTTATCAGACAAAGAAGGCTCGAAGGAGCCAACAAAGGCTCTTAAGGGGGTGTTAATGGTTCCGTCCGTCGGTCTCCCAACCGTAGAAATTTTATGCTATCATCAAATGAATTTTTATTTGGAGAATAGAAATTTTGCGTCGTTTTCAAACGCGTCTCTGTTCAGAAATTTGTCAATGAAATAGAAATAGATTCTATTTTTGCCAAAAAAATAGAGCCTGAAAAGAGAATGGTTGTCATTTAGTTGCCACCGTGCCTCAAAATTTAACTACTTATAAAATTAGTTGAACACTAAGATCAAGATCCGTTGTAGTCTAGTTGGTTAGGATACTCGGCTCTCACCCGAGAGACCCGGGTTCAAGTCCCGGCAACGGAATTTTGCTTTTTTTTTTTTTCTCTAAAGAATTTGCTTGACATTATTTTTAAATTTTTATTTTCCTAAAAGTATTTTGCGGTTTTCGCTCGTCTTCGTCGTTTACAGTCACTCTCTCGCTCCTCTGTGAAGGCTAGTCCTTAGAATCTACTACTACTTGCATCTCTCTCTCATGGCGACGACGGTGGAAGTGAAGGCGAAGGAAGAAGATTCAGTCGCTCCACCC
Source organism: Lenwebbia sp. NSW1173648 (assembly GCA_029784005.1). Classification (NCBI taxonomy): domain Eukaryota; kingdom Viridiplantae; phylum Streptophyta; class Magnoliopsida; order Myrtales; family Myrtaceae; genus Lenwebbia; species Lenwebbia sp. NSW1173648. Next base: position 9,049,821 of record JARCGZ010000005.1, read on the forward strand.
ATCAACGAGGACGACGACGAGCACGACTCCAAGGAGCGGGTGCTTCAGAAGTATTTCCTCCAGGAATGGCAGCTCGTCAAGTCCCTCCTCGACGGCATCATCTCCCACGGCCGTGTCTCCGATTTCTCCTCCGTCCACAGGATCCGATCCATCGTAACTTCCTCTCCCTCTCCCTCTCTCTGCGCTCTTTCCGTTCGTGCGACTTTCGGCTACTGCGCTTCGGTGTGGAGTGTTTTCTGTGTGGCGAACATGCGGTTCTGATTCGCATTTCAGTTTGAGGGAATCCTCGCTTGTTCTCGTGGTTAGAATTTCGCTAATCGAGACTCAAAAGAAGAAGATGAGACTGATCTAAAATGTATTTGAGTGAGGAAGGATTTTACTGTAGTTTGAATCTCAACAGCAAATGCTGGCATGAGACTGTTTTAGTGATTTCTCGGGAGTCTGTACCAAACTGCATTCTGTGGAAATATGCTCGGAAGAAGTAGGAGAAAAGTGCAGGATCTCATCCTTAGGAGTCTGAATGGGTCTCCACTGTTCTCCAGCTTGTACTGCTTCTCGTGTACTTCTATGGGTGCATTCTTTGTTTGTTAATAATGTTATTTTGGCAAAAAAATGTAACCTTTTGGGCGCATGAAAATGGAGTAACCTCTTTAAGAAAGTTTTTCCCCCTCTTTACCGTGGTTTCGTGGTCATGGGAGCTGGGAATTCTGGTCATGTCGTGAGCAAAATTAGTCTGATATAAGGTTGATGCTGTCGAAATTCCTTTCCATCATTTTATGATGCTTTTTCACACCTTAAAAATATCTCAAAGATCTGTTGTCACTTGTTTGTTTAATCTTCTGACAGTGCACATAAGTCACAGAATTGTCAAGATATTAGATCATCATGGTCTAATAAGTTGCTCTTTCTGGCTGGTCGGTTAGTGGAGGATAAAGAAAATAACTAGGGAAGGTTCGTGTGCAGATGTGTGAATATTACAGAACCTCTACTGTGTTTTTGCTGTGAATTGAAATAGTACCTTTCCGCCTGTAACATGTGTGACTGCTAAAGCTTTTGACTTCTCTGGTTTTTCTTATATGCTGGATCTTTTGTACTCTGGTTTTAGTGTTCAAGTACAAGCTTTTGCATTGTTCACAGCATATTCTCTTTAGGAATGCCTCATTGGAAGGATTTGTTTTGAAATATGGTAAACTTTAATCTTGTGCATGCAGATGGACAAGTATCAAGAACAGGGTCAGCTTATAGAACCTTATTTGGAGAGCATAGTTTCACCGCTGATGTTCATTATTCGCTCCAGAACAATCGAAGTAGGAGCATCTGATGAAATTCTTGATATAATCAAGCCCATATGCATAATCATATATTCCCTTGTCACTGTATGTGGTTACAAGGCTGTGATCAAGTTCTTCCCACATCAAGTTTCTGATTTGGAACTTGCTGTATCTCTTTTGGAGAATTGCCACGACACAAACTCAGTAACCTCACTGCGACACGAAAGTACTGGTGAAATGGAAGCAAAATGTGTGATCCTTTTGTGGCTTTCTATTCTTGTCTTGGTTCCCTTTGACATTGCTTCTGTTGACTCAAGTATTGCCTGCAATAATGAGCTGGGAGAATTTGAGCCTGCCCCTTTGGTGTCAAGAGTACTGGGATTCTGTAAGGACTACCTTTCAAGTGCTGGTCCAATGCGAACCATATCTGGATTGCTGCTATCAAAACTTCTGACGCGTCCAGACATGCCAAAAGCATTTATCAGGTTACTCTCTTCGTGGTAATTCTGTTACGTTGCTGAATCAGGAATAGAAGGAAAAGAAAACTCCGAAATTCCTCTCCTTCCTAAGTGGGTTTTTCTTTTCCTTTTTTCCCTATTTTTCTTTTGCAAAGTTTTTCTGGAAGTGGAATTGCTTGAGAAAGTCACTTCCGAGGTACTTCCGTTCAAAATTGTCTCAATGTCCATTGAAATGTCAAACTTCAATTTTTTAGTGTGACTTGGTTCAAACATCTCATTTTTCTGTTTTGTTTTATTTGTGTCTGTCAGTTTATATAGCCCTGCTTATTTTCTTTCCATGTTTGCCTTCAGATTTATTGACTGGGCACATGAAGTTCTCTCTTCCAGTAAAGATGATGTCATGGGTCACTTCCAGTTACTGGGAGTAGTGGAAGCTCTGGCAGCCCTTTTCAAGGTACTTTTGTCACATCAAGTGGACATGTTGGTTAATAGGTTTTTGACTGACAATATACGTGTCATACCTGGAGCCTCTCTCTCTCTCTTGGGATTTCCATGATGAAGTTACTGTTTATTCATATGATCCATTCTTCCAGTTTAGGGATAAATTGGTGAGATTTCTTGCACATTAGCTGGTTATCTCTGACTTTTGGATACAATATCACTGATGAGGCACGGCCTTTACTTATGCCGTCTAGATGCTCCTCTTCCCTCTAATAATTCTCTTATGCATTTGTTTTCTTCTATTTTTTCTCATGTCCCATTTTGGCCAGGCAGGTAGTCGGAATCTCTTTCTTGATATCGTCCCCAGTGTGTGGAATGACATCTCAACCTTAGGTAAATCTGGCACTGCTGCCCGGAGTCCTTTACTTCGTAAATTTTTGGTGAAGTTGAGTCAGCGAATTGGCCTCACTTGCCTTCCTTATCGATTACCATCATGGCGCTATATGGTTAGTACATGAAGGCTTTCGTATTTCTCTTTTTACAAACTTATTCTGAAGATCATGTACCAATTTCCCAATGTACCATTGCCCTGTGTGCTTAATGTTGTGCTAATGCTAATGCAAACATCATCCAAAAGAACTGCTTGACTGATCTCAATCCAAGCGTATGCTTTATGCCGTGTAGTACTTGTGTTGGGTGTCTTTTGTAAAGTGGGGTCAGTAACTGTTTAGAACGAATTTCTAATTTTATACAAAACAATGATACGGTTGCACCGAAAATTCAAGGTTATTCTCAGGTAATGTCCTTGTGTGGATAGCAGTTGTAGGCATTTATCAGAGATCTTTCGTTCTCTTCGCACTGCACTGTTCTTGTATTTTGTGATTGCAATTTTAGTTGAAAATGCATAGTTGCATCGTACATTGGACATATGTTTTTTTTTTGGTCAAACATTGGACATATTGGCTTGGTTTAACCTTTGTTATTAGATTTGCTAGAGCACTTGCCTCTTTAGAATAATCCTGATTTCTGATAGTATATGCAGATTGGAAGGAGATGACAGTATAATTTTCATGTTTATGTTAGCAGATTTCTTGCTAGGCTTACAACTTAGCATCTTAATAACTTGACCCCAATATTATTTGAATAAGGTTGATCAGGTATGTTCACAAGTCAAATTGGGGTAAGGTTGTGCATCACATAAGGTGTTATTAGATACTTTCAATAGTTGGTTCAGGTCTTTGTGTTCGTCTACTGACCTGTTCTTTGGATGACTTATTTTATGTCAGAAAACGATGAGGTAGAGTCCATGCGTTTGTGCTATTATCCCAACATGCTTGTGGGTTATATATCAAAAGTTTGAAGTGCTTTTGTTACCCAGAGCTTTTTGTGGACATTACTTTGTGCTTAGTTTGAGAAAGTACAGAAAAAAAAATGTTTCATAAAGCTCTAATGTAAGTCATGAGGGTCAAATATGAATTTGTGCACTTTTTCTGAGTTCAATTTCTACTTTATTCTTACAATTTGGTTACACTACTTATTTGACTAGTTAGTAGTGAAATTTGATGATGTTTGTATGGCAGTCGAACTAAAATTTCTCATGTCGTTTCTAGATTACAGTTACTAAAACCAGGTTTGATGTCTTTTTCTAGGTCATCAAAATGACCAATTTTCAAAAAGCTTACTTTGTTTTTTGGTCAACAATTTTCAAAAAAATTTATTTAGTAGCTGTTTTTATGCCTCTTCCCTATGCCTGGCAGAGTAGAACAAGGTCACTTGGGGGAAATGTCTCAAGTGCCTCCCAGAAGTTGGACCAACTTGATGCCGGTGCAACCTCAGGAGTTATTTTACAGAGCAGGCAGGATGATGATGTGGATGTACCAGAAATCGTAGAAGAGATCATGGAAGTTTTGCTTTCTGGGTTGAGAGATACGGTATGTCTGATGGGCAGAATTCTATTGCACAATAACCTTTTGAATTGCCCTGCTTTGTAGTAAGATGCACAGCTGAAGAGATTAGATTTTACCTTGATAGAAGACTAATTATGAGAATCACTGTTCTGAATTTATATTTCCACTTGAGCCAAGGAAAATAATCATTTTTCACTATTTACCAAAACCCTGATGAGGTTTGCATAGTAATTTGAGTAGAAAAATCTACAAACGAAAATCCAGTCATTGCTTAATTGTTTAGTGTGATAATATATCAGGTATGATGTTACTGTCCATTATGGCCAATAATCCATTGTCTAGTAATATGCTTGTTCCCTTGGGGCTGTTAATTTCGTTTTCATGGCTTCTCCAATCACATGGCCAATTTTCTCCTATAGGAACATTAATTATTCTTCTTCTTACCAGAAGCAATGACAAAGCTTGCTTGTTGATTTTCACGAAACATTGAATAAATGTGAATAGTTATTAGCTTCTTAAATGATTTAACTAACTCATCTGACCCTTTCTTTTCAACATTTTCCTTTGAAAACAAATACAAGGTCTGTGGTGTTACCATGTCCATACAATGTGATGTAGGATGACAAGTCCCACATAGTGAGCCTAACCAATTGAGAATTTGAATAGAAATTCCTATGAACGCAGGCATCACACCATAAGCTTCCTAAATATAACACCTGAGAGAAATTCCATCACACAATCCCAAAGCACACACTTGCAAAACCGATAATTCATCAACTTTATTGAAAATTCTTACGACGATATTTATAGAAGCTTCCAAAAGTACTATTCCTAAACATAATTGGAAAAGGAAACATAATATCTTGGAATAGAAACATAGTAAAATCCAGATGATACTCAAATCCTAGTTGATACTAATTAAATTGAAAGATAAACCTTGATCCTTCTAGGACTTTTATATGAGTTGCAAAGTACATCTTCATTAAACTTGGTAGAAAAGTCAATATTTGAACAAATATCATCTTGCACGATTGTGTTGGCTGCATCGCTGTGAAGTGGATGCCACCTTGCAGAAATTCATGACAGCAATACCAGATGCCTTTCCTTTTCATCAATTTACTTTTTTCTGTGGTAGTGTACCAGAGGGTACTTTTTGCATGAAGTGGTTCTGTATAGTTTGATAAGAGGCAGGAAATATGGAGGTCATCAAGCCAGCACTTTGTTGTCCAACTTTATCCTTCAAATTTATGATCTTCGAATGTTATGGTCAAACTTCTGGTTCTGCCACTATTTACCTGTTTCTAGTTTTCTGTCGTTAATGTCGGCGCTTGGAATCCCATGGTTTCAAATGTTCGTACCTGGGTCCATATGCATAATGGTGCTGAACCTGTGTCAGGAATTCATTTTTTGTCGTCTATGAGCTAGAGCCACATGTTCTCATGGTCATCATTCTCAAAAGTGGGCTGGGAATGGCTGCCTCGACAGATATGGAAATTTGGTCTTCAAATGAGCCACCTAGATCAGAAGAAACTGGTCTTGTTGATGTCTCCTCATTTCTTAATTTGGTAGAGACAAAAATATAAGAATATTTGCGGAACAAGGAGTTGTCATTCTTGCTAGTAGAGATAAGTTGATTCTTTTCATTAGGGAGACAATGGTGGTCATTTTGTAAAGAGAACAGCTGCATTGTAAGACATTCATGACCATGATTGTTAAAGGGTTGCAGCCTTTGGTGCCTATCAATAGTTTTCCTTTGCATAAGAATAATAAATTATGATGCTGGGAATTTGAGATCGCGAATCAATCAAATGTTTGTACGGTAGCAGTATATCTAATTTGGCTTCATGCAATTTGCTTCCTTTTCACCATGTCAAATTTCACCACGTCAAAATCTACGTATATGGAAATATGTATCTGATGTCCAGATTATCTCTGATCCAGGATACTGTCGTGCGCTGGTCTGCTGCTAAAGGTATTGGCCGCATAACTTCCCGTTTAACTTCTATTCTTGCAGAAGAGGTCCTGTCGTCCATCCTTGAGTTGTTTTCACCTGGAGAGGTATCCCATGTAGTTTCTCTCACTTTATTTTTGCTTCACATTTTTCATAACAATGTTGCGAGTTTGCCATGTTATAGCTTTTCAGTTTATTCCTCTGACTTTTGTCTCTTCAATAGTAGCAATTTTAGTTGTGTTACTAATAATAAAAAGCAATTTTACTAGTGTTTTTACTTTGACCTGCCATGGTGTTCCAGGGAGATGGTTCCTGGCATGGGGGATGCTTAGCACTGGCCGAACTAGCAAGAAGAGGACTATTGCTGCCAAATAGTCTTCCCAAAGTAGTTCCAGTGGTTGTGAAGGTTGGGGCCCAATTTAGTTCCTCCGATAAAATATCATTCTAGGCCCCCAATTTTACTTCGGTATTCTTCTGTTGGATGATGTTTGATGGTTTCTACAATCTACTAGTTTATCTCGGAATTTCCTTCTGCACTAAAATACTTAGTCAATGTCTCAGAGGGTCCTAACTGCAGTAAAATCTTCGACAATAGATAGATAAATGAAGTGGCCTCGTGATTAATTTTTCATGGGCAAGAAAGACAAGGTCATCACTATAGTTTTCCATTTCAGTACAATAATTGCAAGTGAAATTCAAGCATTCAACTAGCTGGGTTCTATGATAAGCTTGGTTTTCTTTGGGCAATGCCATTTCTTGCCTGTTCTATAACAATAATAGTAAGAAAACGAATGGGAATCTGTTTTATTGCAAAGACCTGAAGAAGATTAAATGATACTGTTTGTTTGCGTGTGCAGTGCATGAGGAGAGAGTTAGACCTTTGAGCTTGCACAGTATTTTTGGCATAGTCATGCATTGATTGCAGTCATGCTATTTTTTTGGGAGGATGTAAGCACCAGTTTTTTTTGTCTTTGGTGGTGTGGCGGGGGTAGGTCAGAATCTATCTCTGCTCGTGCTCATATAGTCATTTCTCTGGACTTCTTTTCTTTAATTGGATGAGCATCTAACTAGGACTTTCTTAAATGGTTTTTACAAAGCATTCGGCAGAATATCCTGGTTATAGGCATTATTAATCTAAACGTCATTCCTGTGGATTGTTTCTGCCTTGAGAAGAAAAGAAGAGGAGGGTTATTTTTTATTTTTGTCCGGGGGGGGGGGGGGGAGGGGACATGTTACGCCACAGATTGTGCTGATTGTTATTGAAATTGCATTATAGGCTCTGCATTATGATATACGGAGAGGTCCCCATAGCGTTGGATCTCATGTACGTGATGCTGCTGCCTATGTTTGCTGGGCTTTTGGACGTGCATATTATCACGCGGATATGAGAAACATATTGGACCAGTTGGCTCCTCATCTTTTAACAGTGGCTTGCTATGATCGTGAGGTGTGAAACATAGGAGTTCTTAGAATACTATCTACTATTCCAATTTCTCCTTACTCATCGGGATGGTATCACGTTATTCTGTTCTATTGAGAATTTAACGTATCTTCTTAGGTGAACTGTAGGAGAGCTTCTGCAGCGGCTTTTCAAGAGAACGTAGGAAGACAAGGAAGTTACCCTCATGGCATCGACATAGTAAATACAGCAGATTATTTTTCTCTCTCATCGCGAGTGAACTCTTACCTCCATGTTGCTGTTTATATAGCACAATATGAGGGGTATCTTCATACATTTGCTGAAGAACTGCTGAACAGAAAAATTTGTCACTGGGTAAGTATTTCTTTTAAGGATCTAAAATCACCATAAAGTATATATAACTTTGTCCAAGATTCCGCTTCTGGTTGCTGAAGTTGGAATATTGAATTGGACCGCGTCTGCCTAGTTTCTTCTTGATATTTTTGTGAAAGGATCTAGCTTATGCAACTGAATAAGTACCTTGACTAGTGGTTTGCTTCACTTTTGGATATTTTCCATTTTCTTTTACTCTGGCTTTTTTCTCGTATCATCTTCGGCAGCTCTTTTCTTTCTTCTAGTTTTGTGTGTTATTATTTCTCTGACTTTGTGAATGACACCTATGCCGATTTCCAAATGATGTTCTTATTAAGGTAAAAGTTGTTGGCCAAGATATGAATCTCTAATGGTGTAAAATGTTGAATATTTTCTAGGATTATTTGTGATACTCATAGTTTCATTAGGACTTGGTGACTGAAAGGCATTAGTGAAATATGGTTTTGAGGACTTGCAGTTTATTGAGGACTTTATTCAAAGTTATGCGAGTAGCTTACTGTAAATGAAGCATTTTGGAGTGCTAACTCTGTTCAAATTTACTATAACACGTTTGGAGCATTCATTAGTCTATAGACTCTTTGTTAGTTCTTAATTCATGCAGTTGCATTTAATCAGCTTCGCTTGGTTTGTCTTCTCCTTTTGTAGCTAACACAGTTAGATCTTCAACGACAGTGGTTTAAGCTGATTTTGAGACGACATGTCGGCTTAAAATCAGAATTATATCATTGTACCTACCTACTTTTATCTTTGCTTGTATCTCTAAGAGCTTGTCAGCTCCTTACCTTTGATCTCTTCAGGATAAAAGCTTAAGGGAACTTGCTGCAGAAGCACTTTCTGCTCTTGTCAAATATGATCCTGAATATTTTGCAAATTATATTCTGGAGAAGTTGATTCCTTGCACTCTATCATCAGATTTGTGCATGCGCCATGGTGCGACCTTAGCAGCTGCAGAACTTCTTTTGTCTTTGTATCAATGTCATTATCCTCTTCCAGATGGTTAGTGCCCTTTATTCTGCTTGTCAATCAGTAAAATACATCAAAGTCTTGCTCTTGGATTCTTTAGAGTTCTCAGGATTTTATAGATTGATTTGCTTTGAAATGATTAACGCATTGGAACTTTTACTGGTGAAAACAGACTATTTATTAGAGTGAACATGAATAGGTATAGCTATATCTATTAAGTGTTCTAACCCTACAGCTATTTACTCAACTTGGAAATTTATCCATTTTACCTGGTAGAAACGTAAAATTCCCAGAGGAGAACAGCTTCACCAGATATCATTATTTTTGAGTGATTGTGTTGCATGCTATTAATGAGCAATTAACATTGTTACTATGTTTTTCTTTTAGCTACTAGATGCAAATCCTGTATACTAGGTTTTTATGGCATGTCTGTATGTACAGATAAGCAGAGAAAAGTTGCTGGTATAGTTCCTGCAATAGAAAAAGCACGGCTCTACCGAGGGAAAGGTGGAGAGATAATGCGAGCAGCTGTTTCCCGATTTATTGAGTGCATCTCATTGTCGCACTTGTTGGTACCTAAGAAGATAATTCGGAGTTTACTTGATACCCTCAGTGAGAACTTGAGACATCCTAATTCTCAGATACAGGTGAATGTTTCCTGGAAAAGAATTTCAGGAAAACCAGCTTTTGCTTTTAGTTTTTATAATTTTCTCAGTCATTCTAATTTTATGCTCGTTTGCTAAACAGAATGCTGCTGTTAGGGCCTTGAAACATTTTACTGTTGCATATTTTGGTGATGGAGGTCCCTCTGATGCAACAACAATGTATCTGGATCAGTTAAGCAATCAAAATGTGGCAGCGCGGAGAGGATCTGCATTGGCATTAGGTGTTTTGCCATATCAGTTTTTGGCCACCAAATGGAAAGATGTCTTAATCAAGCTTTGTGGTGCTTGTGCAATAGAGGTGAGCTTGGTAAAAGAATTCTGTCACAGCTGTCTTTTCTGTGTTCTACCATGAAAGAAAGTATTTGACGAGCTTATATGCTAATGGAATTTATGTGCAGGATAACCCTGAAGATAGAGATGCTGAAGCACGAGTAAATGCTGTCAAAGGACTCGTATCAGTTTGTGAGACCCTAACTCAAGAAAGAGAGCAGGCTCCTGTTCTTGCTGAGGAGGATGTCACGTCTCTGTACCTTCTGATAAAGAAGGAAGTTATGATGAGCTTATTTAATGCTCTTGATGACTACTCAATTGATAACCGCGGTGATGTTGGTTCTTGGGTACGGGAGGCTGCCATGAATGGCCTTGAAAGATGTACATACATACTGTGTAAGAGAGATAGCTTGAGTTCCTCTGCGACGCCACTCGGGGTTGAACATTTACCGAACTTGTCAAATGATGAATTGGTTGAGAATGACAGCAGATTGCTTTTTGATACCAATCTCGCCACCACTTTAGTTGCAGGACTTGTTAAACAAGCTGTAGAGAAAATGGACAAATTAAGAGAAGCAGCTGCCACTGTTCTGCAAAGGGTTTTGTACAACAGGGAAATTTCCGTCCCCTTTATACCTCACAGGGAGAAGCTGGAAGAAATCATTCCGAATAAAAAGGGCCTAAAATGGGGGGTATGTACAGATGACTTCTTTTTCCTCGTTTATTTTGTCACCATAGAATGAATTTTTTTCCCTGTGCCTTGGCGCAATTTCTCGCAGGTACCCACCTTCTCATATCCACGTTTTGTACAGTTACTTCAAGTGAGTTGTTATAGTAGGTCTCTAGTGTCTGGGTTAGTTATCTCCATTGGAGGTTTGCAAGATTCCTTGAGGAAGGCATCTACTTCAGCTTTGTTGGAGTATCTTCAAGGTGAAGACAATGATAGAAGGAAGTCCAGAGAGTATATTCTTAGCAGCGACGTTCTTTGGGTTCTTGAACAGTACGGGAAATGCGACAGAGTTATCACACCTACTCTGAAGGTACTGCTATAATGTGCTTCTGAGGGTCATTGCTTTCCCTGCACAAGAGTAACTCATGTAGTCTGAGTTACTAATCGTTGAAGCCATGACTAATTTGAAGATGTTTCTTTTTTGCAGACGATTGAAATACTTTACAGCAAGAGAATTTTCTTGAATATGCAGGTCAGATAAATGTTTCTTGCCCTTGTGTGTTCCTTAGGCGGCTATGCTGTCGACTGCTATGGCACATTGTTTATTTTGGTTGGGGGTGGGGAAGCTTTATGTCTGCTTGGTCATTTTTAGCAGCTAATTTTCTATTTATGCAAGCTACTTGATTGATGATAGTTGGATCTATAAAGCAATTTCACACCTTTGTTTCAATAGCCAATTGCTGGAGTTTTTATCAGATTACTTTCGATAGGAACGAAGAAAAGTATGTTTTCTTTATTCTAGTTCGATGCTGAGTTATTGGTATGGCCACCCTACTTTATGATATCAATGCAGGCTCATACGTCAATGTTTTGCAATGGCCTTCTCGATTTTCTGGCCATCGAATTGAAAGGGTCAAAGGACTTCACTAAGTTATATTCAGGCATTGCCATACTCGGGTTTATAGCTTCAGTTTCAGAGCCAGTGAACTCTCGAGCCTTCCCTCATCTGCTGACCTTTCTCGGACATCGATACCCTAAGGTGGGTTCTCCTTGAGCAATTTCCTACGTTAGTTTCCTTAAGTTGTACTCTCAACCCAAGTAATGGAAGTACCAGTTTTCCAGTTTGTTAGTGGATTGACCAGTTTCATTCCTTGTATGCTCATCAATAATTTCCTCTGCAGATACGTAAAGCTTCAGCTGAACAGATTTATCTTGTTCTTCTGCAAGGTGGGGATCTTGTATCAGAGGACAAGATGGAGAAAGCGCTTGAAATTATTTCGGAAACTTGCTGGGAAGATGACCTTGAAACTGCAAAGCAGCAGAGGTTACAGCTGTTTGAGATAGCAGGGCTTGAGATGGGGATTAATCTCAAGACTCATACGCTCCGGTCCAAAAACGAAGGCCAGAAGCGGCCTACTTCAACGGATGAGAATGCTTCATATTCTTCACTTGTCGAGTCTACTGGATTTTGAGTGTTCTATATCAATTAGTAGAGAAAAGTTCATTTTTGCACCCAAATCGAACTTTCAATCTCCTCTATGGACTCTGCATTTAGAGGAGACTGGTGCCCGGCACCATCGTGTCCTTTTTCTTAGCAGTCTGATGGACAGCAGTAACGGCTTCGAGTTGCATAACGATTGGCAAAATATCCAAACTATATGATGAGCAGGTATCTATTTTGTATCGTATGCTTTATGATACAGGAAATAACTGAGAGTGCATTCGTCATTTCTGCCTTTGGCTCGCCACATTAATGATGGTTGGCATCCCTCCGTCGAGTGCCCGCAGCCATTAATTACCCATGGTACATCCTCAGGAACTGGACAGGCTTGGCCCTCATTACACGAATACGAACTATGAAAAAAAAAGACTGCCTTCACGGACAAAAGAAACGAATACCTAGCGTGATGTGGTAGACAATATCCGTGATAAATCCGCGTAAATCAATGATTAAGTAGTTGGCCGTTAATCATTAGGTCTTTACAAGCTCAAAAAATATATGGTCCTTGAATATCGATTAATCGACCACATCCAATTCTTCTAAAGTGTGCTGCCAACAAGAGAAAGTTATTTCGAGAGAATTACCAAAAAAGTCTTAAAGCAATTGTGCCAATTCAATTCCAAATCTTTTCTTTTGGCCAATTTAGTCTAAAACCTGTAATATTTATGCCAATTCAATCCACCCATGACCCTCGCGGCCCTAAGTGCAGGGAAAACATAAAGTAAAGAACTTTTTTAAAAATTCAAAAAAAAAAATTATTGCAAAAACTATTTAAAAATTGCTACTAGCCGCACCACATCAAAAATTTCCAACCAAATTGGCCGAAAAATTTTAAGACTAAATTGGCAAAAAAAAGAAAAGAATTAAGACTAAATTGACAACAATTGCAATAGATTCACGACTTTGTTAGTAATTTTCCCTCCATTTCCGGTGGTCATTCCAGATTCAAATATTCACTTTTAAAGGGATCCAAAACTAAGTCAAACTAATACTGATCTCAAAAAGTTGGATAACCCACTACTTAATACGTACATGTGCCTTATATGTTCGAAAGGGTTATGAATCAGGTTAGAATGAAGCAGGCTTAATTTACTTTGACAATGCAGAAGCTTGTTATGAATAAAATCAGGAGAAATGGACGTCCAAACTCATCCACATACTTAGCATGATGCCGCTATGAAAGTTTTCCACAGTGAAGTCATTAAAACATGCAGAAAATGAATATCGAACATTCCTTTGTAGTGATTTTTCCAAGCAAGCTTTCTCAATGGATCAAATTCCATGAAAGACCCATCTACCACAATCCTTGAATCGAGATCAAAATTGCAAACCCTGAAAAAAAAATTGTGCAGTAAGTTGTCAAGATGTCCTTTGATAAAACAAGCGCCACTCTCAATCTGGCTCTGACGCTTCACATTGAAAATCTTTGACCGCAAAAACTTCGTAGTTGATGGCGGTTGTCATTCACCTCCAGTAAGTCATGGCTTGAGCCAGGGAAACACATCAGGGGACGAGGGCAACCTAGCCGTGAGCACCTCTACTCCACTCTCGGTCACCTAAACAGGCGATGTGGAAAAGTGGATTATTCAAAGCAATGAAAAATAGCAGCTATCAATTTGTTAATACACTGACCAACATAAGGGTAAACAAAATGAAATGCCTTAGTTGTGGAATCAAACACCATGAGTACTAATATCCAAATCGTACTGTTCATATTTCGATTCTAGCATGGTAGGCATGCTAGACGAAAAACAAAAAACAAGAATAGCACTTGATTGGCTAAACCATATGGACAAGGATATTCTACAAGCAGAACCAAATTCCCCCCATTTGCTTGGCTGACTTTAGTGTGTATGGACCTTTCTCATCACATTGAGTTTCAGGGTTTAATCGAATGGAGTAGGTGTCTCAACAGTGACATTGTTGTGGTATTATAGAATATATGTAATTTCGTTGAGATTGATTAATGCAACCATCTAATAGAAGAGAGATATGCCCGAGTAATACGAAAATCAGCAGGTTACCACTGCCATGCCACCCCAGTAAAATTCCCATCAACTCAAGACTCAGCATTTTTCTCTCTATTTGATCACAGCCTCTCTTCAACCATTTTTTTTGCAATTCAAATGTGATATTATTACCAAGAGAGTATGCTCAAACTGGGCGCTTCGTTTGCCATCGGCTGTAACAGCAGTCCATCCGTCAGGCCACATTCTATCATGCCAAACTCCTGTTAACCAATTATCAAACAAGTGAATTACGAGGTAGGTCATTCAGTGAAAGAAAATATAATTCGAGAGAAGACCGCATACAAATTATCCGAAAGAATACCTGCATTAATCATCGGTTCGATAGTAAATGTCTGTCCAGCCTTCATCACTCCAACAGCTTTGTTTCCTGCATGTTTTAAGGAACACAGAGGAGAATAACCATTGATAGCAATTACATTCTGTCCCATATCCGTTTATTGTCGAGAAAGCTGAACACCAAGTACATATATGTTGAGTCAAAGAGCAGCCATAAGAAGGATACTTCCATAATGAGGAATATTTGGCGCACAATGAAAGAGCTCTCCAATACCATGACCACAATATGATTTCACCTTTTTTCACATGAAAAAAAGGATAATTAATCGTACTTGAACACTACATATATCTGCATGAGGGGAGAAGAGAATCGCAACATGGATACGCACGAGAGTTGTATATTACCACAGAGAAACCTGACATAGAGGAATGACGATTAATGACTTCTCCAATTTCACGAAAACGAACACCAGGTTTCACTGCATTAAGAAATAGCAAAATCTGAATTCAAAATTCGCGTGTAGAACAATGAAAGAAATGGTAAATCAGTAACTCAGGCTTCACAGCTATGATCAGGTTACAACGGCACAGAACACAGTAGCAAGTAATTAACAGCATTAGTAGAAGCTCTGCCCAAGGAGGGAAAAGGGAAGCACACCTATGGATATTGCTTTTTCCAGGCATTCGTAAGTACATTGCATTAGCTGCTTGGATGTTTCATCAACGTTTCCCACAAAGAATGTTTCGTTTAGATCACCTGCTCTTATCAGTCGATACAGGGGTCAAAGATGAAAACCTATTGCACTTTAAGAAAATGCTATGGAAGGGATTCCTACCATGGACACCTTTGTAATACACGGTGATATCAACATTCACAATATCACCATCCTCGAGTTTCCTGAAGTAATTAGAATGTAAGAATGAGTAATGTCAAAACAAGCAGGCATAAAAAAATGTGGCCGAAGATATAAAAGAAGACTTGAGGCGCTGAGAAGAAAACCTTGACCATTTACACAGCTAAAACATGCAAGAGAAAGATGCATGAACAGAAAAAAATCCCATGTCTCTCACTTAATCAATCAGCATGAGTCCACATACAAGGGAAAGAGTAGATTGAATATTAAGACAATTAGAAAATTGACCGCAATTAGACAGACACCTAATTCCAGCACATCATAGTACTTCTGAATGTTGGCAATTTAGCCTGTTAAGTTGATGATGATCTAACTCAATTGAACATTAGCATTCTCTCATCAAGCCGCTCGTCTTTGATTGAAAGGTGTTCATTTAACTATACTTCATTTATCTGAATCTAAGGAACACAAACACGCAGTCTTCTCATACCAAATTCTGCACTAGCCCTCTTGTCAACCCAATGACAACCCAGGGAAAAACAACTATGTGCATACACAAGTATTATGAGATTATGTCAATCACATTCACACAAATGTATGCTTGCGCACACATTAATGCACTCAGTTTTATGCCTGCGCACTTATTGTGCATAAATGTCCACAGTCAAATCACGAGTGCACAAACCGGAAAAATTCATTGCCATAGGTAAACTATGGCTGATATAAGCAACTGCTGAAAAGTAAGGGTGTCAATGGTATGGTTTGGTTTGGGTTCCGAACCGAACATTAAAGGTACATGGTCATTGTGACCCGAATTGTGACCTGAATCGTGACCCGAACTGTGAAGAACCCGAACCTTGAACACGGTTCATGTTTTCGGTTATTATTTTTTTTATAGGTCCCTCCTTCCATCGTTCCCACCTTGCCTCTGGTTCACTAATTCCTCTGGCTCACCTCATTCTAGACTACCACAAAAGTCCCAACCATGTTCCTGCATTTGCTAGATCCTTCGCCACCGATTTACTCCTCCACACAAAATCTGAGGCTAGATCCATCGAAGGCATGCTAAGGCCAGAGCAAAATCTTACCAAGTCGTCGAAGGAATCAATCTTGTGTGGAGCAAAATCTGAGGCTCGACCCTTCGCCTTCGAGCTGGGACTGGAGGAGCAGATCGGAGGGGATGGTGCCATTGGGGTTTGTGGTGGTGAGGGTGGAGGTGGAGGGTGGGCAGGGGTTGGAGGCAGGTGAGGTGGTTGATGGTGGCATGTAAGGTGTGGAGCAGGTGAAGGAGGTGGTCGGGGATGGGCTGGGGGCGAGGTCTTTGGCGGACTGGATGGTGGTGGAGAGATGGAGAGGGAGAGAATGTCGGTGGCCCCCATGGCCATTAGGAGGACCAGATTACGGTGCTGTCTGGGAGTAGACGAAGCGATGGATTTGGCTTCTCTGAAGCAAGAGCGAAGACTGGAAGGAATAGTGGAAACTAAAGGGTTTTTGCAGTGCTTCGGTTTGTTCTGGATTTATTTATGATCTGAACAGAACCGTTATGATATCCGCTCGAAGATATTATCCAAACAAAAAAGAGAACCGAACCGAATAAACCCGAAATTTTCGATTCGGTTAGGGTAGACACTCCTAAGATGAGCCAACCGAAAAATTTCGACAAAGTCCTGCTATCGGGTAACCTAGAAGCAAGCACATTATGGAATTAACCCAAATGACGTGAACGATGAAGAATGTATGGCTGAAATTTCGAAAGAAACTGGTGTCTAGCAATCATGTATTTACAGTGAAATCAATCAAAGATCTTCAGTTTCAAGTAAAATTACAAAATCACCATGCAAAACCAAAGTTTCGCAATGCTAATAGTCGTAAAGCAAGCGACATCTACTCAACACAACTCACCAAAGGCTCCATCCCACTAAGCTACAAAGCTCTTCCAGAGTTAGCAGCTTTTTGTAATGCAATGTCTCTACTAAGCATAGAGAAGGCATATATGCCTCTTATAATATAGAAAAGTTCTTTTTTGGCTATTCGTTTGATGTGCCTTTTTCCTGTAGAGCCAGTTATTCCTCTGTCGATTGTTTTTGCAAGTAGCTATTTATTAATTGTTTTTTTTTTTGGGTCGAAGCTATTTATTAATTGTTCACCATTCAGCCCAATGGGACATAGAATGTCTATCTAGACAACAAATATGTACTATTGTATTATTCATAAAAAGGATACCAAAACTACATAACATGTATATTCACAACACACAAAGATGCCCATACCACCTCAATTGAAAAAGAAAAACAGAGAAAAGGAAGAAGGCACTGGCATGTTCACACACATGAATAGACTCAATAACAGAATTTAAACAGGACAGACCAGAACATGTATTTATCTGATTGTAGAGAGAGTACCTGGCATCTGGAATTCCATGGCAAATTACTTCGTTAACGGACCTAAAGGAACAAAGACATTGAAGCAGTTTGATCCATCTTTATTATTTCAGACAGTGAGAATGAAAAAAGAGGAGTACCTACGTGCAGCATGACTTTGGAAAGAAGTGATAATTTAGAGGAGATGGATATGCTCCTGTAATCACGTGAAACTGAAGTTAGCAGCATAAAAATTGTTAACAAGGCTCTAGGGAAATCAAACGCAATTAATGAACATCCGGATGGAAGATGTCAGGAAAACGGAAAGCATGTTTCACAATACAGGAAGAACAAGTCAACAAGGATAACATTAAGGTTGTTTTCAATTATGGGCTCATCTTCCTCAGAAAGGAAACTGTCTGGAAACTCCTACCGTTCCTCGTTTGAGTTCTGCACAATGACCTTGGTCTACCTCCAAATAAAACCTTAGGTAAGCCATGTCATATGCCGCAAAATTCTATAATTAACATATAACCTTTTTTAAAGCATCATCTATCACCGCAGTAAGCCTTGTTCAAGTAGCTCAAAAAGTTGATCAACATCTAGATATCAGCTTTAACATGTTAGAAGTAGGTTCAGATAAAAGGGAGGGCGATCATGTCCTGCCCTTTAATTTATGTCAAATGTCCTAGGCTAATAATAATAGCTATGAAATTGATAAAAACTGTAGTTAGATAAGCAAAAAGGAAAATGGGAATAGATATGTTAAATTTGACCATCTAGGTGAAAAAGTAAATCACTGAATGTTGCTCCACACATATTTTCAAAGACTGACTTATCGAAAACGAAAACGGATTGCTCAAATAATCACACAAATAAAAGCTTAATTGGTTCCAGCAGAAGATCTGAAGGTAAATAGACATGCTTAAAAAATATCAAAAACAAAAAGAAAAATGAAAATCATCAAGGAGGTGATTACGAACTGACACCATCCTTGCAGAAAAGATAAGCAGGAAGATCAAAAGCAGCTGCAGTCACAAACATACTAGTGAAGCAAAAACTCCATCACCATACCTGCAGCGATAGTTGCGTCATGGACAACTCGATCAATTTCATCTGTTGTAACACCAGGTTTAACAACGCGAGCAGCTGCATCCAAAACTTCCCTGGCAATCTGAAGAACAAATTGTTGAAGACAGAAGAACCCCTCCAAAAACAAACTCCAATTCATGCACAATGAATAAGAACTTGACATAACAAAAATTACTTGGTAGCAATTAGAAAAAAATTATCAGAAAGCTAGGAACTTGAAAAAGCGAACTATTACAAGATTTTCCCAAATTAAAAAAAATAAAGAAACATTTCGTGCTATTCCTGATCAAATATAACTACCAAGTATGTGGACTATGCAGCGCATCAGGCTTGATAAATTTTTAGAACATCTTGAAGATATCTGCCAGTAGACTGTCCACCCGATAAAAATGCAATGCCCGTGACACATAAGAAGAAGGTGGTGCAATAAATCTTGGCAGACAATGACAAGAGAAAATTCACTTACTCGACAAGTCTCTCTCATCCTCTCAATCTGCTCAGGACTTTTGATCTGTCAAAGAATACAAAAACTATATGCATGAACAGGGAATAAACTTAGATACCACTCAACTTAAGGTCATCTCACAAAGGGTAAATCTTATATCTGTCATTCTTCAAAAAGATATCCTAATATCTCATACGCAATCTTACCTCAACAACGTGCTGAAGGTCACTGTTGGGCTCAATTTTAGGGATACCCTACAGAGATAAAAACAAACAAAAAAGAACAGCAAAAAGAAGTCAGAAAACAACAAAAAGTACTAGTGTACTGGTGTTCGTGCCGTTGCATGTGCATGCAGCATTGCTACTTTTTGGTGCGTGTGCCCCCATGATCACATGCAACAATTTGCAGAATGAACATGTTCACAATAATAACGGACCAGCTCAACATATCAAAAGATTTCAGTAGAACTGAGAAATAAGGGAAGAAGAGAAGACACAGTAGCAAAACATCTATAATATACAAACAACCTAATCAAGCAACTTACATCAACTGCCCAATCAGGTTGATCGATATGAGAAGGTACAGTACGCATACTAGATATGGGGTATGGCCTTAGTGTCCTGCCAGAAAAAAATGAAACAAATACGTTCAATGAGAAATGGTAAGTGTGTACTGAAAGAAAAGGAAAATGGAAAGTGAAGGTGTAAACATATATTCACATCTGCACCACCTCGGGCTAAGATCTTCACTGGTGAAAATCCTTATTAAGAACCAAAATTTTAAAATGGTAAGGACCAGACTTTCGACAGCATTATATTTAATGTAGGCAATGTTGCTCAAAAGTAAGCTGGACCTTTTTATTCACTTAATTGAAGGAAACTGCAGAACTTAATGGAAGCTATGGATGTTGTATGTATAGATGTGATTATGCCCTCACGTAGTTTTCTTGACCTCAAAACTCAAATCATATTCCTGTTGTTCCATTGTTGGACGAGTAGAAAAACCTTGCTTAGTCTCATCTTCACTGCTAGAGTCTGTAAGAGTTTGAGCAGGGAGATCCTTCATATTTGGATAATCTTAAAATTATATGCTTTTCATGTTCGAAACCATAAGACCTCAAATTAACATGAAAAATTATCATTGATTCATTTTGTGATTCCAGGAGGGCATAAAAGCAGTCCCTCTTGTGGCCGTGCTACTTGAGTTCCTGAAGAAGTTCAAATAGGAGAAGTTCCATTGTGAAATAAACTCAAGATCTTAGCTGCTTCCAATCTAGTAACTTGTAAAGCTTCTTCTGGTCACTGCTAAGTTGTAAATCTGACTTAAGTTGCACTGATTTTATGTCCTCAATTTCACACAATGTGCCCACTTTTACTGCAACTGCCAATACCATACATGTCCCGAAGAGACATTGCGGTGCCATGCATGAACTAATTTATGCAGGCAGTTACAGACAAAGGTTCATAGACAAAATCTCCCTATCTGACTCTGCATAGGTGCACTCAACAGCACAGACAAGAATATGATTACAACTTGAGGTACAAAGATTACAAGGAAACAGTACCCAAGGGACATACCCCGTCCAATCAAAATGGGGAAGTTTTGGTGTCCGACGCTCTCCTTTCTTCAGACAATATTGCCAACCATCACCAAGGGGTTCAGCTGTCCCGAGGGTAGACAACTTTGCCTTCAAATGAACTGGTTTGTGTGAACTCCACGATGCTTTGAAGCACTCTTGAGTGCTGTTACCAAATGCATTTAATATTACACAGCTTGCCAAGAGAAAGTGCTAGTTAATGGATGAAGCTAAACAAAACACAGTATACTAGCTAAATATTCTTGAACTCAAATTCTCATTAGATGAAGGTGACTCTGCCTCAGGAAAAATGCGGGCTCCAACAAGAAGCTACAGAAAAATAGGAAATAACTTATAAGTGGCACCCTAATTTAATATGGAAAACTTTCCACAGCCGAAAGAATACGAGTGACTTCATAACTAGGAACCCAACCAAGCACTAGAAGATATCACGACATAATAAAAAGCACGAGTCAACAAAAGGCTATATGAATCTGAGATTGTCCCACATATTCAGATAGTTCTTAAATATGTTGTCGTTGATGTACGTATAAACTCGTGTGTAAAGAAGTAGTGACAAGTTTGTAACTGAGAGTCAACGGAGAACTTGTAACAATTTTTGGAGTATCAAGTGGCTTTAGTTTGTAGATTCTCTGCAGAGTTTTTTTTTTTTAGACTGGAGTATTGGGTGGACATAATGTTGCACAGGGCTTGTGGCAGGACTGCGCCATCTGCAAGTTGTTTTTGAACAAGCTAACTTACTTATTTTGAAAAGAAAAGAAAAAGGAAAACATTGATATTGTCAAACAGCTTATACCTTTAGTGAACTGATACAAACAAGAATGTATATGAATATTATAAATCACTACATCGCACTTCAGAGAGAGGAGCAGGAGGGATGTAATTCAAATAGGATATCAACATGCAATATAAACAGTCTATCCGAGTATGCACAGACTGCTAAACCAAGAAACAGTCAGAGCATACTTGAACTGTATAATAAAAATGCCCGAGAATAGTAATCTACCACCAGTCTACCATAAAAGTTTGTACTATGCTTCCATTGGGATGAAACAAAAGAATTGACAGTTCAAAGCTATCAACTCAGATATTCCTAAAGGGTTGCAATTCTCTTTTCTCGTAAGAAACGTGAGGTCAAAACAACAAAACCATCAGGTTGGAATCATATTAGCACAAACTTAGAAAGCCTAATAACGCATGGAAACTTCCCTATTAAACTTTTATTGCCGGAAATTTCAACTCCACATAGAAATTTGCACATTGGCACAATTCCATACACTGTCAGCATACAATTTGGTTCCGACTAGAAGATGAAATCAAACAACTATCAGAAAGTTTCATGCTTGGAGAATTTGTATAACTAGGAAATTCACTATCCAAGAATCATAAGAAAACCGCAAATAGTAACAAAAAGCCTTAGACAGTTACCATTCGTGCAACTATCTTTATTCCGTACACATATAGTCTTCATTTTGTTGAACTAGAGGAAGGAGAAAGTAGAGAGCTGTATTTTTCTTATTAAAATTTCTCCCAGTGTACTCATACATCAAATTATTGTTGGAACAAAAGCAAGATTAAAAAGGAGATAGAGATCATCACCAGAATGCAGCATCTTCGCGAGGAAGCTTTAATTCCACACATTTCGGACACCTGTAAAAAGAAATTTCAAAAAGTGAAACTGAGACTAGAGTACTCTAATTCAATCTTTTCCAAGCGAGCAAACATGATGACTACAGAGCTCACTAGCAAGAAATTTTTAATAATATTCATTCTGTGAGTACAAGATTAATTGGCAATCTGCAAAATGAAAGTGATAAAAGACGTAGGAGAGCTCAGAAAGAAATTGCTGCTTAGCAAACTTGAAACTACACAGTTCAACCATAACTACATCATGATATAGCTGTTAAGAATGTGATTAGTGGACACTTTTACACGAGAATGGTTGTGGGTGATGCAGAATCTTATTCTCTAAAGGTGCAAGAATTGACTAGATCATGCATGCTATCTCAAAATCAATCTGATAATCAATCAAGCACTAAGTAATCTATAGAAGGAACTTAAAGATGACAAGACTATTCACTTTGACTTATCTCTAGTTATGCAAGTTCAAGCCTTGAGCAAGTGAAGAGTCGTAATAGTAAAGATAATGGCATGACAAAACCAATGGATTGACCAAATCAGAACATGAAGCACGAAGACAAACATGCATACACAACGTTAGATATGTAATACTAGTTAATTTGGTAGGATTCATGGAAACAAGACATATATATTACATTTCTAATGCTATTATGCAAAGAATACTAGGAAAAAAAATCCACTCAGAAAACAAGTGGTTCACTCATAACAAAATAAACGCACTGGAGTGAGAGCCACCATTTGTAAACAAAGCAAGAAACCGGCATAGAGATCTAAAATGAAAATCAACTTCATCGAAGCAATGCATTGGCAATTGAAGAATGGCTACATTCTTGGTTGAAGTTACATGTGCCTGTATATACAAGTTAACACTTTGTAAGTTTCTAGTACAAGTCCAGACCTTCAAAGGAACATAGCCCCACAATTTTCATTTTTCTGCACCATCAATCATTGTTTAACTAATCCATTACTACTATCAAGATGTACTATCCATAAGCCTAGACTACAAAATATGGAAAATAATCCCCCGGATACACCATGAGCAGAACCCACTGGGAGAATACAGTCAGACAATTGCAGAACATGATTCATACTTTAACTCGCTCTTTTGATCTCTCAAATGATTTAGTCCAGCTAAAAAACCAAAAACGAATATGATGACCCTAAAAGCTGAGAACCCATTTACACCCGAAAGAAAAGAAGCGAAAACATAAAAAAGATGGGAAAAAAATTGATCCCTATAGCAATTAACTTCACCCATCTTCCACCATTACTAGTATTCTCAACTAAGCTTAACAAGACAAAACTTTATCAAAAATCGAGAAGCAGACGAAAACACGGTGCGACCAATTAGCTCCAAGACATACAAGGATCGAGTCAGCATGAATCAAGAACAGAACGCCGATGAATCATCCACTATCAAGCTAAAACGAAATATCAATAGATAAATACAGACGAAGCGCAGAAACAAAATACGCACTGAAGATGGGCTGGTTTGCCGCATTGAGCACAAGACAGCGTAGCCTCGGCCACATCTGATCCACCGGCCATCGACCTCAAAACTCAATCTCCCAACTCAACCCTGCAACGAAATACTATTGGTATTATTCATAAGCACCCAAAAGCTCGTATCTTTATCCCCAAAAACAAGAAAAGCATATAAAGTCAAAGCTCGAGACGAAATAAGGACCTTGTATTTGTACAAGAGGGGAACAGAAAAATTCAAACTTTGCTCTCACTGGGTATTGGGTTCGCAGTCTTAGAGCCCTAGGAATGGATGAAAACGAGAAGAAGAGGGAAAGAGGCAGAAACATATAGAGATACGTGAATTTGTAGAGAGAGAGGGAGAGAAAAAGAGAAAGATAAAGTAGCCGAGGGAGTCTATGATGTTACTGTAGCAGCCGTCATCGGTCAGCGGGGCATTTTTGTCTACGACGCTTTCACTGGACCTGTTTTATTTTATTTTATTTTCGTTTTGATCATCTTTTTGGACTCTTTGGTTTAGGAAATTTCCATGGAGGAGAGGGGGGAAGAAAAATGGTAGATTCAAATAGGAAAGTTCGTTATAACTTCTCTTATGAAAATGGAAGAATCGAGGATCATCCTCGTACATGAATGCAACGCAGTAATTTCAGTAATTCCGTTTCGATCTAACATATTTTATACGTTAAATCATAATATCAATAGAACCCTAATCGAAAAGAGCATAAATTTGTGAGTTAATTTATTCGTATTTTGTGGCCTTTCTTTTTCACTTGCTTACGTTTTGCATGTAGAGTTATACATAATTTTCGTTTCCTCCTAACATTTCATATATTTTTTTTGTTTCAGATGGGATTTCATTAACTCTTAAAGAATTTCAGCCTTGACAACCTATTTTCTATATTAGCATTTCCCCTTCAGATAGGAGTGATCATGGGTCAAGGTAAAATCAGGAATTGGACCGAACTGGCCATATGAATAGGTACAAATTCAGATTCTCGTAGTTACCGGTCCCCAAAAAAGTAGAACCGATACTGTGCGGTTGTAGTGGTGGCCACGGTTCGGAACCGATCGGTTCCGGTTCGTGGCCCCGGATGAATCGGAATCGGAATCTTAAGGGGCGGTTCCGATTTTGAATCGGCGGTTCCGGGCCGGTTCAAGGCTTGGTTCCTGTTCAAAACAGAAATGGAACTAGCCGGTTTCGGTTTTCAAATTTAATTTTTAAATAATGAATTATGAAATAGAAAAATATATGAAATTATGAAATAATAAATTATCAAATACCAATTGTAATCAAATTGTAAATTGTAATCAAATTTGGGGGAAAAAAAGGAGGGGGAATTGGCTTGAACTTAATGAATTATCATTAAGCGCCTACATATCTTCTCAGGGATAGAAGAATCAAAGTATATGTAGTTCTTTTACCTTTGATAACCCCATACTTATCTCATCGTCAATCGTCGCTACCCGTTTCGTTGGTTCTGGTATCGGTACCCGTGGTGGTGGTATCTCCATCATCGAAGAATTCAGCTTCATTGCTGCGATACATCTCTTGTTGTCGATGTTGAGCTTTTTTCCAATCATCAACACAAGTTTCAGCCTCCACCGAATCAGAAGCTAATCTTGAATGTCAGTTGTCCAAAATGTTGCCTCCAGCGCTAAATGCTTGGTCAACCGCAACTGTTGAACAAGAGGTTGCTAAAACCTATCTTGCGATGAGAGCGAGAATTGGGAATTGGATTAAATGTCTCTTTCACTACTCTAGAATTTTGAAATCTGTGCCGCCTTCGGATTCACTAAACTAAAAAAATGATTTAATAGGTCTCTATTTCGGAAATATTTCCTGTTGCTCCCTTTTGTCTTTTTTACCTATTCATCAGCATTTTGTACCATCTACAAATTCTACCTAGGTCCCCGCTTTGTACGTCACTAGATTGGGAAGATCTACTATTACCTAGATTATATCTATTAGAAAATTCATTATACAATTCTACTATTGCGTTTTTAACTACTATTTGTATAGTTATAATATCTACCATTTGAATCAAATGTAAACAGTCATAATACGTATTCAAATCATCACCTAAACCATCTAATTTGATACATGGATCGAAAACACAAGCAACAAATAAATAAGAGGAATTCGATATAATAATGCAGCCATTTTGTTCGTATTGCCATACTAGTCGGACCTAATTGATCATCTTTTTCATTTTCTTCAAAAATACTAGCAATATTAACACACTCTATTAAAAATAAATGTGTAATAGAATAATAAACACCGGATAAAGTATAAGTTGCATCATTAAAAACTTTTAAAAGATCGAATTTTTTTTTTTGCAAATATCCCACTCTTGTGGGAATAAATTAATTTGAAAAATATTATTCGAAATAAACGTACATAATAAATCTTTATATGCAAAAGATTGATTAAGCAACTCATACGTAGAATTCTAACGAGTCGAAACATCTCTTGGAAATTTTTTTGGTCTTCTTCTATTTGCTTTACAAAATCTGCCCAATTCTTTCATAATTTGGGGATATCTCCATAAAAATTGAATTGCTGCCTTTATTGGGTTGAGAAAAACATCAAGAGTTTGTAAATCATCTTGTACACATAAATTTAAAACATGGCAAGCACATCTAATATGAAAAAATTGTCCACCAAAAGCAGGTTTACAAATCTTTTCTAACTTGGGAATGGAAACGGTATTTGCCGCGGTATTATCAAAACCAACTGAAAAAAATTTATTAACAAAAAAATATTCTTCTAAAACTTGCTTAATTATTCTATAAATATTAATTGCCATATGACTATCATAAAAAATTCGAAATGCAATAACTCTTTTTTGAATGTTTCAATTATCGCCTATCCAATAACATGTAATATCCATATAAGAATGAGTTTGCCAAGGATCATTCCAAATGTCGCTACCTATATGCACACGTCCATTGAAATTCATAATTTTTTTTTCAATTTTTTTCTCTTTTATAAATAAAAAAAAGTTGGTGTTTAAGTGTATTTTTTGAAATAGGTTTTGCTTGTGAAGTACATACAGTTTGTATAAAATGATTAAAACCAATTTTTTCACAAAAATTAAACGATAAACGTTCAACGGCAGCAAATCTAGCTAATTCTTCTTTATAAATTTTTTCATTGTAACGAAATAAAAGAGTGTTACAATTGGCGTACCCGAAAATTTATTGTTGGCTGGTGTCGATTCTCGCTTGCGTTGGATGTTTCGACCTCAGATGCCGTTTACATGTTCCACAATTGCCTCCAATTGTAAATTTGTATGTTGTCCCACAATATTACATTTTACTTGATACTTGTTTCCGCCTAAATGTTCCTTCGTGAAGTGTTCCCATATGTCGGATGTACCCTCCCGTTCCACCTCCTTTGTTGTTGACATTTCTTCGATACTGGTAAGAGGAGGATGCAGACTTTCTTGTGTTGGGACATGCTCGACGTTGGGAATAATGTTGATATTATCAACATCGTCTTCACAATATGAAAAATCACGAGGATCATGAGGTTGAGGATAATCGGATTCCCCCATCGGGCTCTTTCCTCTACCACCACCTCTGCTTCCACTTGCAATTTTTTGAGAGAATTGAGTGGAAAGCGGATTTAGAAAATTAACAAAGTCACAGAATTGAGCGAATTGAGAGAGAATTTGAGCGAATTTGAGAGAAATTGTAAGAAAAAATAAAAGATTAAAATGGATACTTATAATAGCTAGGATACATTTAATTAATTAATTTTAAAAAAATAAGGGGGAGGAAGGGCAACGGTCAA
The DNA here is from genome assembly GCA_029784005.1 of Lenwebbia sp. NSW1173648. NCBI lineage: Eukaryota > Viridiplantae > Streptophyta > Magnoliopsida > Myrtales > Myrtaceae > Lenwebbia > Lenwebbia sp. NSW1173648. The sequence goes on from JARCGZ010000005.1 coordinate 9,077,283, forward strand.
AATTTTGACCGTTGGTAATGGCTATAAGCCGGTTCAGAACCGCCGGTTCCGAGCAAGTTCAAGAAAAATAGGAACCGTAACCGGCCCCTATGGCACGGGCCTGTTTTGGTTCGAAACTGGTGGGCCCGGTCAACGGGCCGATTACTGGTTTGACTCTGGCCGGTTTCGGGCCCAAACCGGCCCGTGGTCACCACTATGCGGTTGGGTTCCCGGTTCCTTCATGGGTAAGAATCGAACTAGGAACCAAAGAACCGGATCGGGAATCGGAAACTCATTTTTTGTGTTTTTGAAACTTTTATTGTTTCTTTCCTTTTCAAACTTGCAAACGATTTCGAGTTTCTAAAGTTAAATCACTAGTTGCTAACAACCCTCTATTCTGTCTTTGCTGGTGATGCTCCGGTAAAACTCCGGCGACTCCCATGGCATGAACAAGTACTTCACATCACAAACAAATGATGCTTGATTTCAGACGCATCGTTCGAAAGTCTGGAGTCTTTGAGTCCTCAAAGCTAGCTAGTGAGGCTAGTCAACATATAATTTTTCCTGAAAATACGCTCGTTTTGTATTAGTTTTAGGGTGTACCATTATTGCGAATTATAGTATTACATGATATCTTTCCAATGACACCAAAATTTAATGATTTGGTGGTTTGTAGACACAGAAACGACTACATGAAATAGGAATGAAGAATTTGGAAATTGACAAGGTTCTAAACGATTCTGATTCAACTTACGATCCAGCCTGAACGGGCCTTGCAAGTTTGGTTCAAGGTCGGTTCCCTGAAGAAGGTTCATGGGTTGAAAATTCGAGAACCAATTAGGTTTGGTTCGGTTCCTGAGGTTGAGTCTTGAACTCATCCGTTCTATGCAAGAACCGAATTGACTTGGCCGATTCCAAAGTAGAACCGGTCTGAACCTGTTGTCGATTTTTTTTTTTCATAGACTATGGTAGCACGTTAACAACTTAAAATAGTGAAAGGCCCAAAAAGACATGCAATTGCACAAGGTCACACACCCAGCCTTGATCCCAGATCCATCTCTTTCTAGTCAAATCAAAACTTACAATGACAAAATTGAAAATCTGGTAATCTCGCCCTCTCTGTCTCTATTCTCGGGCGCGATTCAAGATAGGTTGGTACTAGATTGCTAGTTACAACATAAATTGTGAATTCCAAGTACATTTACACAGGAAAATGGCATCGTACAAGAACAGAAAATAAGGGGGCCAATTCTCGGTTCTTCTCGAAAACAGGCCAACCGGTTCTATAGCAGCGCTGGTTCAGTGCCTGCTTCCAGATTTTTCTAGAATCGGCCCCAACGGTTAAACTCCCAATTTTAGGTCTAAACCTGAACCACCCGGAGCATGCTCACCCCCACTGGTCCGTACGCGCAGCAACTTCCGACGTGTCATGCGGTCCACCTTGACGTCGAATTGCGAGTTGAATCCAACACTTAGAAACTACGCACCGTAAATTTTTTCATTTGAAAACATTGAAATTTTTTGCTAATTCCTAGAAACTACAAAATTATGAGAATTCAAGGAAATCATGTGCTAAATATCTTAGTGATCTAAATTATCTGAATGAGTAATACCAGATTATTAGTGACCGATATTCTGGTTTATAACCCTTTATAACCTCCGATGGGTTTTTATGCTCACTTGACGAAGCGTGATCAAAATATTAAGATGTGCGCAATGTGTTTGCTGTCTATATGTAATAATGGGATGATCAATAATATGTGATATTACGTTAAGGGATTCAAATGTGGTACTTCTTACAAATGTAACATGTCACATAATTAATATAAAGTCTACATCATTTGTCCCCCCGTTCCTTATTGAGTTGTGGTTTGCTCATCCCCCTTTAATTACCATTTCAAGTTTTGAAAACAAGGAAGTTTAGTTGAATGCACGTGGAGATGATCCGCAGCGGCTTAAGACTTTGTTATAGAATATTTGAATACAATTTATTAAAATGGTATTTATGAGTGTCATTATTTTTCATATGTCAAGTGAAAATGGTACGTCTGTCGTAGGAATCCATAAATCTCTTTGCATGAATCTTCTCACCGAAAATGGCCCGGCCTCCTCAGGACTTTTGAGGACATGGAAACCTGGCCAATTCACCCGTCGAGATCCGTTTTCACGATCACTGTCCTCGAGTACTTCTTCCATGACCGTCCCAAGTAGCTTTTGAGCGAGCCCTTGACTGGAGCAAAGTCGGGGGCAGGGGTGATCCCCGACCCGTGGATTGAAATCCCCGTGGATCGAAATCCCCGTGGATCGTTGTCGTTGTCTCGACCGTGAGCAGTCACCATGTTGGCCTGGTGGTCCATGACTTCCTGACGAAGATGTCGCTGTTTTGGAAGACGACGGCCACGTCACCGAAGATGAAGTCGATGGTGTCGTAGATGTGGCAGTTGCGGTAGAACTGTCACAATGAGTGTGCGTAGAGCGGGTCTTGATATGCCTTGAAGCTGCACCGGTAAATTAGCGCCACAGCTTGGTGCTTCTAGGGACCCGTCGTGTTCTCGAATGTGGTGTCCCTTGCCCAGAAGCTATTCCCAGAGACAACTACATAGATTTTCCGAGATTAGTTCACGAGCTAATCCATTGACGACCTACTCATTGACTAACATTTTGAGAGCTTAATTTCTAACCCATTGTAGCTGAAGTCAAAGTGGTGAAACCATCCAGAACATTTCTGCTATCGGTGACGACGGTCCGAGCCATGCTTGACGAACATCACATCCCTTTTTATCTTGACTTTCTCGTTATAGACACTCGATTTCACATAGATCACCACTCTCTCGGGCCGACTCTCGCCCATCCTAGCGAGGGTAGCCACAACCTCGTTGATCTTCGTGTGAGTTTTGCCGCCTTGAATGTCGTTGCATTCCATGACGCTAAAAGCCCGCCTTTTGGGTTCCGCCCAAACCTCAGCGATGTTCCTAACTATATGATTTATTACAAAAAGGAATTTATTGGACACAATACTAGAAATAGTTTTTTGGTCAGAATATATTATGACTTTAAGTGTTCGATATAAACAGCTAAAATTCAACTAAAATTCAAGCTATTGAGTTTGGCCTGCGAGACCATTGATATGGCTGCTCGAAGAGCCTCATGTTCTTGAGTGCTAGAGGTGGTGGCGGCAGTGATGAAGACGGTGGTGGTGGTGGCGGCGGCGGCGGCGATGAGGAGGAGGTGGCAGTGAGAGTACAAGTGGAATTTGACAAAGGAATGAATTTGCGCAGAATTTGCATAGAATTTTCAGCATATTTCATTGCATTAGAAAATGGGTGTAGACTCATTAAGATCCATTTTCTCGAAAAAAAGTTCCTTTTTATCGTATTGCAATTTGCATGGTGAAAATTTAGGTATCATATTGTCTTTGAATGTTGAGCCGTGGTTTGCCCACTTTTAATTACCATTTCAAGTTTCGAAAACTAGAAAGTTTATTCTAATGCACATGGAGAGTAATCCACATCGGCGTGATACTTTGTTATAGACTATTTGAATAAAGTTCATATGTCTAGTAAACATGGTACGCCAGTCCTAGAAATCCACAAATCTCCTTGTATGAATCCCGAGGACTCTTGAGGACACGAAAACCTGGCCAATTCACCCTCCTCTCCGTCAGCGCACCGTGGCTTGAGTTCATGTACTCCCTGTAAAACAGGGCCTTGAGGGAGAAATCGCCCCTCCAATCCTGCTATCCCTTCGAGTCTATCAACCCGTCGAGATCCATCTTCATGATCACCGTCTTGGAGTACTTCTTCCCCAACCGTCCTAGGTAGCTCCTGAAGGAGCCCTTTTTGGGGCGAAGTCGGGGGCGATTTGCGACCCATGGATCGAATCCCATGTTCTTGTTCTCGTCTTCTTGACCCTGAGCCGTCACCAGGTTGGCTTGGTGGTCCATCGGCCTCTTGACGAAGATGTTGCAGTTCGTGAAGATGGCGGCCGCATCGCCGAAGATGAAGTTATTGGTGCTATAGACATGGTAATCACGGTTGCTAAGAGTGCACGTAGAGCATGTCCTGGTAGGCCTTGAAGTTGCACAAGTAGAAGATGGGTAGGTCCGAGCTGACCATTAGCGCGACGGGTTGGTGCCTCTTAGGACCCTCCGTGTTCTCGAATGTCATGTCCCTTGCCCAGAAGCCATCCCCAAACACAGCTGCATAGATTTTGAGGGGAAAAGGACACTATTGGTGCCAAAAGTTGCGTACGAAGATCACTTTGGTGCCAAAATTTTCAATCGGATCACTTAAGTGCCAAATCGGAGACAAAATGATCACTTTGGTGCCAACTCCGATTTGCTCCCTCGAAAATGTGATGTGGCATTATTTCACTAATATTTTAAGCTGACATGGCTCCGGCGAGGTCCAGTCAACAATTAAAAAAGGTAAAAAATAAAATAAAAATAAAAAATAAAAAATAAAAAATAAAAATACACACTTAATTAGTTTACAAAAATAAAAAAAATCTAAAATTTGGAAAAAAAATAAAAAAATACAAATTTTATTTAAAATAAACAGAAAAATTCAGTTAAAATTAACAAAATAAAGTAATAACTCAAAAAAAAAAAAAATTTGCAGAACAGGCGGCGAGGGCTTGCACAACCCTCGCCGCCGCCGCCCCACCGTTGCTGACAATGGCCGGCGAGGGTGGGGACATGGCTAGCGGGGGTCGTCGAGCCTTGACCAGGGGACGACGACCCCCGTCGGCCGCAGGTGAGGGCCTGCAGGACCTCGCCCAAGCCTGGTCGAGGGTCGGCACTATCGGCCTACCCCTGCTAGTGGCGGCCCTTCGCCAAACCTGGGTGAGGGCTAGCGACCTTCGCCTGATTTGGGGGAGGGCCTGCATGCCCTCGCTTGCGATCGACAGGGGTTGCCGGCTCTTGGCCGGGGCTCGGCAACCCCCGTTGGCCATGCCCCACCATCGCTGGCCATTGCCGGCGCAGGTGGAGGTGGTAGTGATGAGGGCTTATTTAAGCCCTCGCCGCATGGTAACTAGAAACTTTTTTTTATTTTTTATTTTTTAAAAAATTTAAGCTTATTTTTAATTTTATATTAAATAAAATTGTATTTTAAACGAATTTAAGCTTTAGCTAATTTTTAAATTTGAATTTGATTTATTTTAATATATTTTAAAGTGCAGAAGTCCACATGGCAGCTCACGTTGACTTATTTTTTTTAAAAATGTCATTTTACATTAAAAAATTAATTATTAATGACACGTAGCAGTTTTGGCTGGAATATTTTGCCGGAGGCATCAAAGTGATCCTTTTATCTTCGATTTGGCACTTAAGTGATCTAATTGAAACTTTTGGCACCAAATTGATCTCCGTACGCAACTTTTGGCACCAATAGTGTCATTTTCCTGATTTTGAGAGATAAGTTCAAGAGCTAATCCATTGGTGAGCTACTCATTGACTAACATTTTGCGAGCTTAATTTCTTAGCTAACGTAGCTGAAGTCAAATTGGTGGAACCGCCTAGAAAATTTCTGTTGCTAATGACGACGGTCTGATCCGTGCCATCACCGATGAACATCACGTTCTTCATGTCCCATATGATCTTGACTTTCTCGTTATAGACTTCCGATTTCACATGGATTACCACTCTCTTGGGCCAACTCTCACCAATTCTAGCGAGCACGGTCACGGCCTCGTTGATTTTCGTATGACTGTTGAAACCGTCCTTTGATATGATTGCTCGAAGAGCCTCATGTTCTCTAGTGCTAGAGGTGGTGGCGAGCGGGGGCGACGGTGATGAAGACGAAGGTGGTGGCGACGATAAGAAGGAAGGTGGCAGTGAGAGTCCAAGTGGAATTTGACAAGGGAATAAACTTGCACACAATTTGCACGGGTTAAGTACACTATAAGTGTCAAAACTTATGTACAGTGCTCACTTTAGTGCTAAAACTTTCAAAACGGTCACTTAAGTACCAAAATCGGAGAAAAACGATTATTTAAGTGCCAAATTGCAAAAGTCCGGCCAAATGAATTACGTGGCTTTTATGCTTAAACTTATTGACGCGACATATTTTTTTTTATAAAATATTGGCCACGTAGACTTCTAAAATAAAAAAATAAATAATAAAATAAAAAAAAATAAAAATGTGCTAAAAATTTGAAAAAAGGGTTGGGGTTTCGTTCAGCCGAGGCTTGTGCAGCCTTCGCCGCCATCGCCCCCCATCGCCGACAAAGGCTGGCGAGGGTGGGGGATGGCCGGCGGGGGTCGCCGAGCCCCGGCCAGTGGCGAGCGACCCCTGCCGACAGTAAGCGGGGCCTCGCTGATCTGGGTGAGGTCGAGCCTCGCTGATCTGGGCGTGGCCTGGCCCTCGCCGATCTAGCTGAGGTCGATCCTCGCTGGGGCTCGACGACCCCCTCCGGCCAAACCCCACCCTCACCGCCTGAACATACTTATTTTTTTTTTTAAATTTTCAGCTTATTTTGTTTCAGTTTTACTTTTTTAGTTTAAGTCCACGTGGAAGTCCACGTGTGCATCCGGCAAGCCACGTTAGCTCAAACATTAATAAAAAAAAAAGGCCACGTAGGATTTTCGGCGAGCCATGTTAGCTAAAATCGGAGTTGGCACTTAAGTGATCATTTTTTTTTATAATAAAAAATTGGCACTGAAGTGATCGTTTTGAAAGTTTTGGCATTAAAATGAACGTCGTATATAAGTTTCGGCACTTGTAGTGTCATTAAGCCCAATTTACACAAAAGAAAATTTTTGCGCACAATTTGCACACAAGGCATGAAACTTTGTTATAGATTATTTGAATAAAGTTTATTATATTAAATTTTTTATTTTTCATATGTCAAGTGAAAATGGTACGCGAGTCCTAGGAATCCATAAATCTCCTTGTATGAATTTTCTCACCGAAAATGGCTTGACCTCTCGAGGACTCTTGAGGACATGGAAACCTGGCCAATTCACCCTCCTCTCCGTGGGTGCGCCGTGACCCGAGTTCATGTACTACCCGTAAAACAAGGTCTTGAGGGTGAAATCGCCGCTCCACTCGCCCCATCCGTTCGGGTCTAGCAACCCATCGAGATCTATCTTCATGATTGCCGTCCTTGAGTACTTCCTCCACGGCCGTCCCAAGTAGCTCCTGAACGAGCCCTTGACCGACGCGAAGTCGGGGGCAGGGATGATTTGCAACCCTTGGATCGAGGTCCCTGTGTTCTCGTTCTTGTTGTCTCGATCCTGAGTGGTCACCATGTTGGCCTGGTGGTCCATTGGCCTCCTAACGAAGATGTTTTTTTTTAAAAATGTTTTTTTTTTAAATTTTAAGCTTATTTTAAATAAATTTTTTTATTTTAAACGAATTTTAGTTCTAGCTAATTTTTAAATTTGAATTTTATTTATTTTAATTTATTTTAAAGTGTAGAGGTCCACGCGGACTTACTATTATTTTTTAAATGTCATTTTACATTAAAAAAATTAATTATTAATGACACGTCGCAATTTTGGCTGGAATATTTCGCTGGAGTCACCAAAGTGATCCTTTTGTCTCCGATTTGGCACTTAAGTGATTTGATTGAAACTGTTGGTATCAAAGTGATATCCGTACGCAACTTTTGGCACCAATAGTGTCCTTTTCTCGATTTTGAGAGATAAGTTCAAGAGCTAATCCATTGGTGAGCTACTCATTAACTAACATTTTTTGAGCTTAATTTCTTAGCTAACGTAGCTGAAGTCAAATTGGTGGAACCGCCCAGAAAATTTCTGTTGCCAGTGACGACGGTCCGATCCATGCCATCGCCGATGAACATCACGTTCTTCACGTCCCATCTGATCTTGACTTTCTCGTTATAGACTCCCGATTTCACTTAGATTACCACTCTCTTGGGCCAACTCTCGCCCATTCTAGTGAGCACGGTCACGGCCTCGTTGATCTTTGTATGAGTGCCGGAATTGTCCTTTGATATGGTTGCTCAAAGAGCTTCATGTTCTCGAGTGCTAGAGGTGGTGGCGAGCGGTGGCGACGGTGATGAAGATGAAGGTGGTGGTGGCGATAAGGAGGAAGGTGGCGGTGAGAGTCCAAGTGGAATTTGACAAGGGAATAAACTTGCACACAATTTGCACGGGTTAAGTACACTATAAGTGTCAAAACTTGTGTACGGTGCTCACTTTAGTGCTAAGACTTTCAAAACGATCACTTAAGTACCAAAATGGGAGAAAAACGATCATTTAAGTGCCAAATCGCAAAAGTCCGGCCAAATGAAATACGTAGCTTTTATGCTTAAACTTATTATCTGACGCGGCATATTTTTTTTATTATAAAATATTGGCCACGTAGACTTCTAAAAAAAAATAAAAAAAATAAAAAAATGCTAAAAATTTTAAAAAAAGGGTTGGGATTTCGTTTACCCGAGGGCTGTGCAGCCCTCGGCCCCCATCGCCGGCAAAGACCGACGAGGGTGGGGGATGGCCAACGGGGGTCACCGAGCCCCGGCCAGTGACCAGTGACCCCTGTCGGCAGTAAGTGGGGCCTCGCCCAGCCTCGGTGAGGCCTGGCCCTCGCCGATCTGGCTGAGGTCGATCCTCGCCGGGGCTTGGCGACCCCCTGCGGCCAAACCCCACCCTCACCGCCTGAACATATTTATTTATTTATTTTTAAATTTTCAGCTTATTTTGTTTTTAGTTTTAACTTTTTAGCTAATTTTTAAGTTTAAGTCCACGTGGAAGTCCACGTGTGCTTCCGGCAAGCCACATCAGCTCAAACATTAATAATAATAAAAATACCACGTAGGATTTTCGGCGAGCCATGTCGGCTCAAATCGGAGTTGACACTCATGTGATCGTTTTTTTATAAAAAAAAATTGGCACTGAATTGATCGTTTTGAAAGTTTTGGCATTAAAGTGAGCGTTGTATACAAGTTTTAGCACTTGTAATGTCCTTAAGCCCAATTTGCACACAAGAAAAAGTTTGCACACAATTTGCACACAAGGCATGAGACTTTGTTATGGACTATTTGAATAAAGTTTATTATATTGTAATTTTTATTTTTCATACCTTCAGTGAAAATGGTACGTCAATCCTAGGAGTCCATAAAATCTCCTTGTATGAATTTTCTCACCGAAAATGGCCCGACCTCTCGAGGACTCTTGAGGACATGGAAACCTGGTCAATTCACCCTCCTCTCTATGGGCGCGCCGTGACCCGAGTTCATGTACTCCACGTAAAACAAGGTCTTCAGGGCGAAGTCGCCATTCTACTCGCCCCATCACTTTGGGTCTATCAACCCATCGAGATCTATCTTCATGATTGCCGTCCTCGAGTACTTCCTCCACGGCCGTCCCAGGTAGCTCCTGAACGAGCCCTTGACCGGCGCGAAGTCGGGGGCGGGGATGATCCGCGACCCTTGGATCGAGATCCCCCTATTCTCGTTCTTGTTGTCTCGACCCTGAGCGGTCACCATGTTGGCCTGGTGGTCCATTGGCCTCCTAACGAAGATGTCGCAGTTTTGGAAGACGATGGCTGCGTTGTCGAAGATGAAGTCGATGGTGCCGTAGACGTGGCAATCGCGGTAGAACAGTCGCAGTGAGTGCACGTAAAGCGTATCTTGGTAGGCCTTGAAGCTGCATCGATAGAAAACAGATAGGTCTGAGTTGACCATTAGCGCGACGGCTTGGTGCTTCTAGGGACCCACCGTGTTCTGGAATGTCATGTCCCTTGCCCAGAAGCCATCCCCAAAGACAGCTGCATAGATCTCGAGAGATTAGTTCAAGAGCATCCATTGATGACCTACTCATTGACTAACATTTTGTGAGCTTAATTTCTTACCAAATGTGGCTGAAGTCAAAGTCGTGGAACCGTGAAGAACATTTCTGCTGCCGGTGACGATGGTCCGGTCCATGCCATCGCCAACTAACATCACGTTCTTCGCGTCCCTTCCGATCTCGACTTTCTCGTTGTAGACTCCCTATTTCACATAGATCACCACTCTCTCAGGCCGACTGTCGCCCATTCTAGCGAGAGTGGCCACGGCCTCGTTGATCGTCGTGTGAGTGCCGGAACTGTCCTTTGCCACGACAAAATCGGCCTTGGACGTTGCTGCCTTCCACGACGCTAAAAGCCCGCCGTTTGGGTCCGGCCCAAACCTCAGCCGTGTTCCTATATGAAAACAGGGGTACTAACCATATGAACAGGAATTTATTGGGCACAACACTAGGAGTTTTTTTTTTTTGGGTCGGATAACACTAGGAGTTTAGGTGTTCGATTTAAACAGCTAAATTCAATCTAATAGGCCTTGGGCCAGCAAACAAGAAAAGATATAAAAAAAACCAAGCCATATAGGCAGCCTTACAGAATTTATACGTTCACTATATCCTTATTAAATTCACTTTATTTGAGAGATTCAACCTTTTTGGCGCCTATTATGAAAAAGATTCATAGACTCCACTCTAAATGTAATCGCTTCTATGACCTCAATGACAAGACAAAGTCGAATTAGATAGTATAAGATGTTGTCGCTCCCATCCCGGTGGAAAAGGCCCGGTGATGAGTGATGACCTTGCTGAATCTCGCTTCTTACGAATTTTGCCACATTAAAGCTTTTAAGTCCACTATGTTTTTCAAATGCATCCTATGTGAAGCTCACCCGATTTAAAGATTAGGGATGCACTAAACTCACTCGTCCCTACAGCGTCCAATAATTTAGACTATTTCCGTAAAGGTTATTGATCTAGCCACCAATACCTACAAGCTATCACCATCCAATAGACGAACCCATGATACTAGAGATAGTCTTATGGATGTTGTATAAAGTTGTAAGTCAATTATTTTTACTATACTTAAAGAGGAATACTACGAAATTACAACTGAAAAGTATGAAAAGAACAATAAAGAAACGAATTGAAACCCATATTAAACTAGAACTTAGACAGCCAAATAAAAATATAAAAAGATATAGGAAACGATATTTTAAAAATGAATTAATGCAAGCCATTGCATGGGTATGTGCTACTATGTTTCATGAAAAATGTGAAATGCACATTAACATCTCCAAACATTTTACAAACATCTATTATGTTTTTCTTTAACATGCACCCTACTATCTAATAAGTTAACTAGTATAAGCATAAACCATTGTATGTATTCTATTGGAGTAGTCATCAAATGAATAAATAAAGATCACTCAAGTTCCCGGTAAGAACAAAAGGAATCTTGAATAACCTACAAGCATGGACATTCATTTGCATTGATAGATTATAACAGTTATTATAATTATTAATATTATTAGTATTATCACTACTACTGGTTGTACTACTACCATTAATCTTTCAAATGATTATGCCCTTTGTTATGTATTCTAATTAAAAAGAATTAAGAGAAAACAATCTCTCTTCCAAAAATTAGCACTACGAGCAGACAACTAAGACCAAGAAAGCAAATAAATTACCCCACCTGACACCCCTTTCTCTTCCATACAAAGCCAAGGCATGGCTAAGAGAGCGAGTCAAGTTAACCACCAAACCCCCACTCAGGCCATCCAAAGGAACAAGACCCTCCTTCCCCAAGCCATCCAAACAAGTCCGGTGGTTCACCGACAAGCTGCTCAGCCACTTCCGAGCGTCCTCAGCCATGTAGTCCGTCCCGTCAAGCAACCGCTCGAGCCGGAACTTGCTGTTCGCATAGAGCTCAGAGCAGTCACTCAGAGCCAACCTATGCCTCATCACGTTGTTGTTGTTACTGATGTCTTCATCATTGTTACGGTCGAGAGACAAGAATTTGTGGTCAACCCAGAGTTTGGCCTGCGAGACCACTGACATGGCTGCTCGAAGAGCCTCCTGTTCTCGAGTGCTAGAGGTGGTGGTGGCACTGATGAAGACGGTGGCGATGAGGAGGAGGAAGGTGGCGGTGAGAGCACAAGTGGACATTTTGGTTGGTTTTTTGGTGATGTGTGTCGAGTAGAGACAGAGTGAAAATGTAGGATTTCCAATGGAGTAAGTTGTGATGGGACGAGGTTCATTTATAATGTAATATTATATCGTGGAAGGCAACACTTGCAACGGGGTCATGCCCATGTGTCATCGAATGGAGATGGCATTGACCTTAGTGTACTGGCACCAAATTACCAGGGCATTAATCTAAGTTTCAGAATTAAATATACAAGTCAACCCATGAATGTAAAGAAGCTATTATTATACTATCACTGTGGATGTTTTAGTCTGCTCCGCCTCTCAAGGGCCAGAAACCATATGGGTCAACGTAAACAAGGAGGTTAATATTTACGGCAGAGAGTGCTTGAAGAGTTTGAACATAGGAAAATGCTTTTCTGACAGTACTGTCAGCGACGGTATAATCTCAACTGTAAATTCACACACCATCACCGTATATTTTGCATAAAGCACTCATAGATTGAAAAATCGGGTGGTCAGAAATAACTGACAGTACTGTCAGGATAACAGCTTTCTTGAACATATCAAACCTCCTTAGTTTTCTCATTTATAAAAGTTAGTTGCATTTTGAATCATAATAAGTAAGGTAATAAGCTTTTCTCATACGTTCATTCATCCTACCGCAATAGTAGAAATAACCTGGACGTAATAAAGATCTGGCTACGAATACATAGGGTGTGTTTGTTTCACGGAAAACTCAAAATTTAGAATACATTTTCTAAAAAATAATAGGTTGTATCGCTTACAAAATGAATGGAAAAATATTCTCATTACCCACGAAAATAGTTAGTAAAATATTATTGTTGATAATGAAATTATTTCCTGTTGACTAATTTTTCTAAGCGATATGACCAATTTTTTTTTTTTGAAAAGTAGTTTCCAAATTTTGAATTTTTCATAAAACAAACGCGTCCTTAATGAGATAATCCGGAAATAATCACGACAAATGCGCATTACACTCGATGCAAGTTGGAAGTGGGCAAAATATTGACAAAAGAACTTCGACAAAGTGAACATTCAAGATGAAAAAAAATGCCGTTAAAATGTGCAACCTAAAAGTTTAAGCTAATCGGTGGAGGAATACTACATATATACAAAGAGCATGTGAATTGGGATATTTCAACGGCCCCATTTTACGTGCAAGCCGGATTAGGAATGACATGCGGAATTTGACAAACAAGATGGACGCACACGAAAAGATAAACTGGGACGGAACTTGCTCGGAGCGGTGTAAGAATGTCCAATCTAAAAATCTAACCTATTAGGAACAGAGATCGTATGTATATGAAAAATACATGCCGATATCAAATATTTCAACTTAAGGTGGAGATGAATTCTTCGAAACCCTAGCTAACCAATTATTTCCAGGCATCAGTCTATCCAGTGCCCTGATAAACGAACTTGGCAAGAACCGACTGACGTGTCAAACGGAGGATCCCACGCGATGGTGATTTGGCACGGCCATTGCATACTTGTTGCCATACTCAACTCAGTGTCGATATGGAGAGAGAAACTTATAGGGCCGACACAGATGTGTCCAAAAGCAGGTGACGAGGGTCTCCTTCGAACGCGAAACGATCCCTGTTGTTTTGTGAAGCTACGGAACAAGTGCTGATGCTGTGTTTTTTTGGGGTCCTTCATGGCTTACGTGATGAGATAATATTGGGTACGGCCGCCCCCACCACGTCATCTTGGTCTCGGACCATTCAGGGATCGACACGTGTCCCGAATGTATGTGGATGGACTAACCAAGTGGCTTATTCGTTCGAGCACGTGTGAGGCAATTTGTTTTGATTATGCACCCATCCAGGTGATCGGCTTGATTAATGAGTTTTAATTGGATGTAGAGGTGATCAACCAACGAGGAGCTTGTCCATGCTCAAGAGATAAGTGGATGGGTTTGGACAAGCCTTTCTACACAAGAAAGCCAGGCTCGGCCCGAAAGTCATTTTGTAAATTTTATGTTACGGTCGGGTTCAGGCAACACATTAGGCTTGACCTTCGGTCCTGCTCGGCTCGAGCCCGCCCGATTATCATGTCTAATTGGACTTTAAGTACATGTGACTTCCTTACACCTAATTATGAGATGAACTTAGCCAAGTTCGCGCATTCTCATGCCCCGAGTTTATTCCGCAAATGCATGGCTCCTCATTCTTCGTTTTCACGTGCCTATTGGTTTGACTTGGCCTTATCTACTTATATACATTCGGTTTTTATTAGCTTCTCTCTCCCTCAATGTTTTTTCAGCTACTATTTTTCTACATTATAACTGTAATTATAGATTGATGTTATTAAAAGGAGAAAACTTATAAATTAACAAATATTTTCCGTAAATGAACATAACGTATGTCAATGTAAAATGTAAGTTAATAGGAGCCATTTTTCCATAATTATTCAGATTTCCAAAATACCTGGGTTTTGTTTGTTAATACTTAAATAAATGCAAAAAATACCTTTTACTTTCCCGCCAATATCTAAAGTTTTATTGAAATTTCAGAAAACTATGGAAAATTAGATGTCAAACTACGTGTCGATGGATTTTTTTTTTTTTACATAAGCAGTCTTATTTATCATTGATTTGAGGATATTAATCACGAATTTCTCACTAACCTCAAATCCAGAGTAGAATAATTATAAGTACTTATCTTTTAGTATTGCCAGGTAAAATATTCATATCGCGGTATCAGTTTGATGTTTCAAACATGGCGGAGAGTTTGAGATCATTATATCAGCTATGAAGAAGAGATGGTGTGGAAGAGTGGAGTTTGAAGTTTGCAAATTTGAGATAATATGATCTTATTTTTTAAAAATCCTAGAGATTTCTTTTCTACTAAAGAGTCTTATGACATCATTATGTGCATATATCAATTATCAAATGTTGTACATAAATTTCATTGACTATGCGCAGGTAAAAAATGAAATATTCTTACATGGTTCGTGTGCATGTGAGCCAAACACATTTGAGCCCCTGAAATCGGTAGGTCCAAGGATGTAATACAACTATGAAGGATTGCTAGACTGACACAGAATAAAACATTCAATTTGCACAAGGCGAAAATTGAAGCAAAAACATCTTAGAAAAGATAATAATTGTGGCCAAAAGAGAAATTGGTCCAAATTTCCAGTTTTGTTTTCCTTTTGCAATCGAGCTCAGAAATCAAAAGAGACAATACTAAAACTATGGGAATAATTTCTTTGGCCATAATTATAGAAATAATCGAACAACAGATTCTTATTATATATTTCTACAATATAGGTTATGATGAGATTTTTTTTTTCATTTTCAAACGGTGTTATCACATATTCACAATAAGTATTCACTATTTAGTCTCTCAAAACATAGGTCGACTAATTGTTCAATCTATTGACTTAAATATTTATCACTGCATAGTTCCTTTGACACATCCACGGAGCTCCTTCTTGTTGTAAGCTTTCAGACGTTCTAGGGGAATCGTCCAGGTTCCTATAGAACCCATCACTAAAATACCCCTAGAGGGAGGCTCTTTCCTACTTGCTCGAGGGATAGCCGATTCATATTACTTACTTGTATTTTGTTTGGATCGGGCGCTTGGTGGTAACAGCCCCTACTTGAAAAGATGTTGATGCATTTTTGGTGATGGTAGAGCCCTTTTATTTTACTAGCAAGGCTCGTAAGTGAGATTTGGGTTCTTAGCTAGCTCATTTTATTTTCGTAATAGGCAGAAAAAACGTGTGAAAATCACCATTAAAGTACAATCTCGAAAGAACAACCAATTACCATGTGGAAATCACCATAAAAGTACAATCTCGAAAGAATAACAATTTACAATCATGAAAGAATGACAACTTGATCGCTTTATTACACCAGATATCTATGATGAATGAGAACTATATAGGAAAGAATATTTTGCTAATTATCTATGTGCTTCATATGACAGAAACGCTTGTGTTCCTTGTGAGCCGCCCTGGACTCCTGTAAGACTTGCATTCCACCTCTGATTTTCCATCTTTAAAGAGCCTAAAGGCCAGATGTGTACGGCACGCCAGTGGCGGGCAACCAAGAGCCCCCGGCAATGAAGCTGCCGACGGTGAACTTAGAAGCTTCGGTCGAGCTTGTAATGACATGGTACCCTGCCCATGTGACCCTATTAGCAGTCGACGACCCGGGGCCTGTGTTCAGATACTTTCCATAGTACAGAGTGTCGAGGGCAAAGTTGCCATCCCACTCCATCCAACCGGCTGAGTTAATCAGGCTATCAAGATAAGTCTTCATGAAAACCGTCCTGGAATATTCTTGCCACGGCCTACCGAGGTATGTCTTCACGGAGCTTTGAACCAATTTTAGGTCTGAAGCTGCAGTGACCTGGCAATTGTGGATAGAAATGCCGGTGTTTTGGTTAGGGTCGGTTCGACCCTGTGCGGTGACGGTATTGACCTTGTTAGGAGGGTTTCTGGCATAGATGTTGCAGTTCTGGAATACCACAGCCGCATTTCCAAAGATGAAGTCGCCATAGATGTCGCACTCTCTGTAGAATTGACGCTCCGAATGAACATAAAGAGTGTCTTGATAACCCTCAAAGCCACATCTATAAAACACCGATAGATCAGAGCCAGAGCGCAAAGCAACGGCTTGGTGATTTGCTGCACCAGCAGTGTTGCGAAAAGTGATATCTTGTGCGATGAATCCATCACCAACGACAGCTGAAATTCGAGATCAGAACGATTATTAGAAACCCAATCCATATAGACCGGCCACCAGCCGATTAGAATTTGTGGAATAAGTGTGGTCTCGCATGCTACAGACATGATAGAAAGTCCACAATGTTGTCCATTTCTTGAAGACATGCGAAACTATATACGTCTCCTCCATGTTCATAGTCAATGCTTGACCTGATTAAAGTCGAAAACTAGGATTGAACCATAGGCTTAGTTTTGTACAGCTGTCAAAAACTAGGTTAGGCTATCCAAGTTTTTTTTTTTTAAATCAAGGCATTGCACATCAAAATACTCTAAAAAGCTTAAGCTCATCGGATATACTTCCTAATAAGCTGATATAAACAGAACCCTTATTTTCAATATTAATTCACAATAAAATAAAGAGGATCAGAAGTAGCTTAGATGATACTAACTTACCAACAGTGAATTGAAGGTGGTAGAGCCTCCGCCGATGCTTTTGCTTCCGGTGATTATGGTCTTCCCGATGCCATCACCAACAAACATGACGTTCTCCAATTTCGATCCAACTTCGACGTTTTCATTGTAAGTACCGGCCTTGATATAGATGATGTACCTAGCAGTGCCTGACCGCTTTGACGCCACAGTTATGGCTTCACTAATCGTCTTGTAGTTCCCCGAACCATCCTAGGCCACGACGATATTGACCTTAGACACCGTGGATGAAGACTGCAAGAGCTTTCGATCGCCGGGCCTCACCCAAGTGAGAAATTTCTTCGTGTAGTTTGGTGTAGTGTAGGGTGCATAGTTGAGGGCCAAAGTGTTGCTTATCAACTTGGAAACATTAGTTGATATCAAAGGCAGTACATTGTTGGAGACCCCCAAGTCGACGAACCCAGCTCGACACATCTCGATATTGGTCAAGGCCGTGCTGAGCCACGTCTGCGCCTCATCTTGAGTGCACTCATGGACAATAGTTCAGTTCAGAAGACAGTACATTGTTGGAGACCCCCAAGTCGACGAACCCAGCTCGAGATTGGTCAAAGCCGTGCTGAGCCATGTCTGCGCCTCATCTTGGGTGCACTCATGGACAATAGTTCGATTTAGACGAAGAACCGTGTGCTCGTACAGCTAGGATCACATTGTACATTAAGCCAAAGTTCAAGAACCATTTATATCATTTTCCCAAAAAGTCTTAAAGCAATTGTGCCAATTCAGTTCTAAATCTTTTCTTTTGACCAATTTAGTCTAAGACCTTTTGTATTTATGCTAATTGAATCCACCTACGGCCCTCGTAGCTCTAAGTGTAGGGAAAACATAAAGTAAAGAAATTTTTTTAAAAATTCAAAAAAAAAAAATTTATTGAAAAAATTACTTAAAAATTGCCACTGACCGCGCCACATCAAAAATTTCAAACCAAAATTGACCGAAAAATTTTAAGACTAAATTGGCAAAAAAAGAAAAACAGAGATTTAAGGCTAAATTGACAACAGTTGCAATAGATTCACGACTTTGTTGGTAATTTCCCCTCCATTTCAGGTGGTCGTTCCAGATTCAAATATTCACTTTTAAAGGGATCCAAAACTAAGTCAAACTAATACTGATCTCAAAAAGTTGGATAACTCACTACTTAATACGTACATGTGCCTTATATGTTCGAAAGGTTTATGAATCAGGTTAGAATGAAGCAGGCTTGATTTACCTTGACAATGCAGAAGCTTGTTATGAATAAAATCAGGAGAAATGGACGTCCACACTCATCCACATACTTAGCATGATGCCGCTATGAAAGTTTTCCACAGTGAAGTCATTAAAACATGCAGAAAATGAATATCGAACATTCCTTTTTAGTGATTTTTGCAAGCAAGCTTTCTCGATGGATCAAATTCCATGAAAGACCCATCTACCACAATTCTTGAATCGAGATCAAAATTGCAAACCCTGAAAAAAAAATTGTGCAGTTAGTTGTCAAGATGTCCTTTGATAAAACAAGCGCCACTCTCAATCTGGCTCTGACGCTTCACATTGAAAATCTTTGACCGCAAAAACTTCGTAGTTGATGGCGGTTGTCATTCACCTCCAGCAAGTCATGGCTTGAGCCAGGGAAACACATCAGGGGACGAGGGCAACCTAGCCGTCAGCACCTCTACTCCACTCTCGGTCACCTAAACAGGCGATGTGGAAAAGTGGATCATTCAAAGCAATGAAAAATAGCAGCTATCAATTTGTTAATACACTGACCAACATAAGGGAAAACTAAATGAAATGCCTTAGTTGTGGAATCAAAGACCATGAGTACTAATATCCAAATCGTACTGTTCATATTTCGATTCTAGCATGGTAGGTATGTCCTACACTCTTACTAGACGAAAAACAAAAAACAAGAATAGCACTTGATTGGCTAAACCATATGGACGAGGATATTCTACAAGCAGAACCAAATTCCCCCCATTTGCTTGGCTGCCTTTAGCGTGTATGGACCTTTCTCATCACATTGAGTTTCAGGGTTTAATCGAATGGAGTAGGTGTCTCAACAGTGACATTGTTGTGGTATTATAGAATATATGCAATTTCGTTGAGATTGATTAATGCAACCATCTAATAGAAGAGAGATATGCCCGAGTTATACGAAAATCAGCAGGTTACCACTGCCATGCCACCCCAGTAAAATTCCCATCAACTCAAGACTCAGCATTTTTCTCTCTATTTGATCACAGCCTTTCTCTTCAACCATTTTTTTGCAATTCAAATGTGATATTATTACCAAGAGAGTATGCTCAAACTGGGCGCTTCGTTTGCCATCGGCTGTAACATCAGTCCATCCGTCAGGCCACATTCTATCATGCCAAACTCCTGTTAACCAATTATCAAACAAGTGAATTACCAGGTAGGTCATTCAGTGAAAGAAAATATAATTCGAGAGAAGACCGCATACAAATTATCCGAAAGAATACCTGCATTAATCATCGGTTCGATAGTAAATGTCTGTCCAGCCTTCATCACTCCAACAGCTTTGTTTCCTGCATGTTTTAAGGAACACAGAGGAGAATAACCATTGATAGCAATTACATTCTGTCCCATATCCGTTTATTGTCGAGAAAGCTGAACACCAAGTACATATATGTTGAGTCAAAGAGCAGCCATAAGAAGGATACTTCCATAATGAGGAATATTTGGTGCACAATGAAAGAGCTCTCCAATACCATGACCACAATATGATTTCACCTTTTTTCACATGAAAAAAAAGGATAATTAATCGTACTTGAGCACTACATATAACTGCATGAGGGGAGAAGAGAATCGCAACATGGATACGCACGAGTTGTATATTACCACAGAGAAACCTGACATAGAGGAATGACGATTGATGACTTCTCCAATTTCACGAAAACGAACACCAGGTTTCACTGCATTAAGAAATAGCAAAATCAGAATTCAAATTTCGCGTGTAGAACAATGAAAGAAATGGTAAATCAGTAACTCAGGCTTCACAGCTATGATCAGGTTACAACGGCACAGAACACAGTAGCAAGTAATTAACAGCATTAGTAGAAACTCTGCCCAAGGCGGGAAAAGGGAAGCACACCTATGGATATTGCTTTTTCCAGGCATTCGTAAGTACATTGCATTAGCTGCTTGGATGTTTCATCAACGTTTCCCACAAAGAATGTTTCGTTTAGATCACCTGCTCTTATCAGTCGATACAGGGGTCAAAGATGAAAACCTATTGCACTTTAAGAAAATGCTATGGAAGGGATTCCTACCATGGACACCTTTGTAATACACGCTGATATCAACATTCACAATATCACCATCCTCAAGTTTCCTGAAGTAATTAGAATATAAGAATGAGTAATGTCAAAACAAGAAGGCATAAAAAAATGTGGCCGAAGATATAAAAGACTTGAGGCACTGAGAAGAAAACCTTGACCATTTACACAGCTAAAAAAATGCAAGAGAAAGATGCATTAACAGCAAAAATCCCATGTCTCTCACTTAATCAATCAGCATGAGTCCACATACAAGGGAAAGAGTAGATTGAATATTAAGAAAAATAGAAAATTGACCGCAATTAGACAGACACCTAATTCCAGCACATTTCATAGTACTTCTGAATGTTGGCAATTTAGCCTGTTAACTTGATGATGATCTAACTCAATTGAACATTAGCATTCTCTCATCAAGCCGCTCGTCTTTGATTGAAAGATGTTCATTTAACTATACTTCATTTATCTGAATCTAAGGAACACAAACACGCAGTCTTCTCATACCAAATTCTGCACTAGCTCTCTGTGAAGGAATCACGAGTGCACAAACCGGAAAAATTCATTGCCATAGCTAAACTATGGCTGATATAAGCAACTGCTGAAAAGTAAGGGTGTCAATGGTATGGTTTGGTTTGGGTTCCGAACCGAACATTAAAGGTACATGGTCATTGTGCCCCAATTGTGACCTGAATCGTGACCCAAACTGTGAAGAACCCGAACCTTGAACACGGTTCATGTTTTCAGTTATTTTTTTTTTTTTATAGGTCCCTCCTTCCATCGTTCCCACCTTTCCTCTGGCTCACCTCATTCTAGACTACCACAAAAGTCCCAACCATCTTCCTGCATTTGCTAGATCCTACGCCACCGATTTACTCCTCCACACAAAATCTGAGGCTAGATCCATCGAAGGCATGCTAAGGCCAGAGCAAAATCTTACCAAGTCATCAAAGGAATCAATCTTGTGTGGAGCAAAATCTGAGGCTCGACCCTTCGCCTTCGAGCTGGGACTGGAGGAGCAGATCGGAGGGGATGGTGCCAGTGGGGTTTGTGGTGGTGGGGTGGGAGGTGGAGGGTGGGCAGGGGTTGGAGGCAGGTGAGGTGGTTGATGGTGGCATGTAAGGTGTGGAGCAGGTGAAGGAGGTGGTCAGGGATGGGCTGGGGGCGAGGGCTTTGGCGGACTGGATGGCGGTGGAGAGATGGAGAGGGGGAGAATGTTGGTGGTCGGGGATGGGCTGGGGGCAAGGGCTTTGGCCGACTGGATGGTGGTGGAGAGATGGAGAGGGAGAGAATGTCGGTGGCCCCCATGGCCATTAGGAGGACCAGATGACGGTGCTGTCTGGGAGTAGACGAAGCGATGGATTTGGCTTCTCTGAAGCAAGAGCGAAGACCGGAAGGAAGAGTGGAAACTAAAGGGTTTTTGCAGTGCTTCGGTTTGTTCTGGATTTATTTATGATCCGAACAGAACCGTTATGATATCCGCTCGAAGATATTATCCAAACAAAAAAGAGAACTGAACCGAATAAACCCGAAATTTTCGATTCAGTTAGGGTAGACACTCCTAAGATGAGGCAACCGAAAAATCTCGACAAAGTCCTGCTATCGGGTAACCTAGAAGCAAGCACATTATGGCATTAACCCTAATGATGTGAACGATGAAGAATGCATGGCTGAAATTTCGAAAGAAACTGGTGTCTAGCAATCATGAATTTACAGTGAAATCAATCAAAGATCTTCAGTTTCAAGTAAAATTACAAAATCACCATGCAAAACCAAAGTTTCGCAATGCTAATAGTCGTAAAGCAAGCGACATCTACTCAACACAACTCACCAAAGGCTCCATCCCACTAAGCTACAAAGCTCTTCCAGAGTTAGCAGCTTTTTGTAATGCAATGTCTCTACTAAGCATAGAGAAGGCATATATGCCTTTTATAATATAGAAAAGTTCTTTTTTGGCTATTCCTTTGATGTGCCTTTTTCCTGTAGAGCCAGTTATTCCATGTGATGCCTCTGTCAATTGTTTTTGCAAGTAGCTATTTATTAATTGTTTTTTTTTTTTGGTCAAAGCTATTTATTAATTGTTCATCATTCAGCCCAATGGGACATAGAATGTCTATCTAGACAACAAATATGTACTATTGTATTATTCATAAAAAGGATACCAAAACTACATAACATGTATATTCACAACACACACAGACGCCCATACCACCTCAATTGAAAAAGAAAAACAGAAAAAAGGAAGAAGGCACTGGCATGTTCACACACATGAATGGACTCAATAACATAATTTAAACAGGACAGACCAGAACATGTATTTATCTGATCGTAGAGAGAGTACCTGGCATCTGGAATTCCATGGCAAATTACTTCGTTAACGGACCTAAAGGAACAAAGACATTGAAGCAATTTGATCCATCTTTATTATTTCAGACAGTGAGAATGAAAAAAGAGGAGTACCTACGTGCAGCATGACTTTGGAAAGAAGTGATAATTTAGAGGAGATGGATATGCTCCTGTAATCACGTGAAACTGAAGTTAGCAGCATAAAAATTGTTCACGAGGCTCTAGGGAAATCAAACGCAATTAATGAACATCCGGATGGAAGATGTCAGGAAAACGGAAAGCATGTTTCACAATATAGGAAGAACAAGTCAACAAGGATAACATTAAGGTTGTTTTCAATTATGGGCTCATCTTCCTCAGAAAGGAAACTGTCTGGAAACTCCTACCGTTCCTCGTTTGAGTTCTGCACAATGACCTTGGTCTACCTCCAAATAAAACCTTACGTAAGCCATGTCATATGCCGCAAAATTCTATAATTAACATATAACCTTTTTTAAAGCATCATCTATCACCTCAGTAAGCCTTGTTCAAGTAGCTCAAAAAGTTGATCAACATCTAGATATCAGCTTTAACATGTTAGAAGTAGGTTCAGATAAAAGGGAGGGCGATCATGTCCTGCCCTTTAATTTATGTCAAATGTCCTAGGCTAATAATAATAGCTATGAAATTGACAAAAACTGTAGTTAGATAAGCAAAAAGGAAAATGGGAATAGATATGTTAAATTTGACCACCTAGGTGAAAAAGTAAATCATTGAATGTTGCCCCGCACATATTTTCAAAGACTGACTTATCAAAAACGAAACGGATTGCTCAAATAATCACACAAATAAAAGCTTAATTGGTTCCAGCAGAAGATCTTAAGGTAAATAGACATGCTTAAAAAATATCAAAAACAAAAAGAAAAATGAAAATCATCAAGGAGGTGATTACGAACTGTCACCATCCTTGAGGAAAATAAGCAGGAAGATCAAAAGCAGCTGCAGTCACAAACATACTAGTGAAGCAAAAACTCCATCACCACACCTGCAGCGATAGTTGCGTCATGGACAACTCGATCAATTTCAGCTGTTGTAACACCAGGTCTAACAACGCGAGCAGCTGCATCCAAAACTTCCCTGGCAATCTGAAGAACAAATTGTTGAAGACAGAAGAACCCCTCCAAAAACAAACTCCAATTCATGCACGATGAATAAGAACTTGACATTACAAAAATTACTTGGTAGCAATTAGAAAAAAATTATCAGAAAGCTAGGAACTTGAAAAAGCGAACTATTACAAGATTTTCCCAAATTAAAAAAAAATAAAGAAACATTTCGTGCTATTCCTGATCAAATATAACTACCAAGTATGTGGACTATGCAGCGCATCAGGCTTCATAAATTTTTAGAACATCTTGAAGATATCTGCCAGTAGACTGTCCACCCAATAAAAATGCAATGCCCGTGACACATAAGAAGACGGTGGTGCAATAAATCTTGGCAGACAATGACGAGAAAATTCACTTACTCGACAAGTCTCTCTCATCCTCTCAATCTGCTCAGGACTTTTGATCTGGCAAAGAATACAAAAACTAGATGTGCATGAAAAGCGAATAAACTTAGATACCACTCAACTGCAGGTCATCTCACAAAGGGTAAATCTTATATCTGTCATTCTTCAAAAAGATATCCTAATATCTCATACGCAATCTTACCTCAACAACGTGCTGAAGGTCACTGTTGGGCTCAATTTTAGGGATACCCTACAGAGGTAAAAACAAACAAAAAATAACAGCAAAAAGAAGTCAGAAAACAAACAAGTACTAGTGTACTGGTGTTCGTGCTGTTGCATGTGCATGCAGCATTGCTTCTTTTTGGTGCGTGTGCCCCCATGATCACATGCAACAATTTGCAGAATGAACATGTTCACAGTAATAACGGACCAGCTCAACATATCAAAAGATTTCAGTAGAACTGAGAAATAAGGGAAAAAGAGAAGACACAGTAGCAAAACATCTATAATATACAAACAACCTAGTCAAGCAACTTACATCAACTGCCCAATCAGGTTGATCGATATGAGAAGGTACAGTACGCATACTAGATATGGGGTATGGCCTTAGCGTCCTGCCAGAAAAAAATGAAACAAATATGTTCAATGAGAAATGGTAAGTGTGTACTGAAAGAAAAGGAAAATGGAAAGTGAAGGTGTAAACATATATTCACATCTGCACCACCTGGGGCTAAGATCTACAGTGGTGAAAATCCTTATTAAGAGCCAAAATTTTAAAATGGTGAGGACCAGACTTTCGACAGCATTATATTTAATGTAGGCAATGTTGCTCAAAAGTAAGCTGGACCTTTTTATTCACTTAATTGAAGGAAGCTGCAGAACTTAATGGAAGCTATGGATGTTGTACGTATAGATGTGATTATGCCCTCACGTAGTTTTCTTGACCTCAAAACTCAAATCATATTCCTGTTGTTCCATTGTTGGACGAGTAGAAAAACCTTGCTTAATCTTAAAATTATATGCTTTTCATGTTCGAAACCATAAGACCTCAAATTAACATGAAAAATTATCATTGATTCATTTTGTGATTCCAGGAGGGCATAAAAGCAGTCCCTCTTGTGGCCGTGCTGCTTGAGTTCCTGAAGAAGTTCAAATAGGAGAAGTTCCATTGTGAAATAAACTCAAGATCTTAGCTGCTTCCAATCTAGTAACTTGTAAAGCATCTTCTGGTCACTGCTAAGTTGTAAATCTGACTTAAGTTGCACTGATTTTATGTCCTCAATTTCACACAATGTGCCCACTTTTACTGCAACTGCCAATACCATACATGTCCCGAAGAGACATTGCGGTGCCATGCATGAATTAATTTATGCAGGCAGTTACAGACAAAGGTTCATAGACAAAATCTCCCTATCTGACTCTGCATAGGTGCAATCAACAGCACAGACAAGAATATGATTACAACTTGAGGTACAAAGATTACAAGGAAGCAGTACCCAAGGGACATACCCCGTCCAACCAAAATGGGGAAGTTTTGGTGTCTGACGCTCCCCTTTCTTCAGACAATATTGCCAACCATCACCAAGGGGTTCAGCTGTCCCGAGGGTAGACAACTTTGCCTTCAAATGAACTGGTTTGTGTGAACTCCACGATGCTTTGAAGCACTCTTGAGTGCTGTTACCAAATGCATTTAATATTACATAGCTTGCCAAGAGAAAGTGCTAGTTAATGGATGAAGGTAAACAAAACACAGTATACTAGCTAAATATTCTTGAACTCAAATTCTCATTAGATGAAGGTGACTCTGCCTCAGGAAAAATGCGGGCTCCAACAAGAAGCTACAGAAAAATAGGAAATAACTTATAAGTGGCACCCTAATTTAATATGGAAAACTTTCCACAGCCGAAAGAATACGAGTGGATTCATAACTAGGAACCCAACCAAGCACTAGAAGATATCACGACATAATAAAAAGCACGAGTCAACAAGAGGCTATATGAATCTGAGATTGTCCCACATATTCAGATAGTTCTTAAATATGTTGTCGTTGATGTATGTATAAACTCGTGTGTAAAGAAGTAGTGACAAGTTTGTAACTAAGAGTCAACGGAGAACTTGTAACAATTTTTGGAGTATCAAGTGGCTTTAGTTTGTAGATTCTCTGCAGATTTTTTTTTATTTTTTAGACTGGAGTATTGGGTGGACATAATGTTGCACAGGGCTTGTGGCAGGACTACTCCATCTGCAAGTTGTTTTTGAACAAGCTAACTTGCTTAT
Organism: Lenwebbia sp. NSW1173648; assembly: GCA_029784005.1. Classification (NCBI taxonomy): domain Eukaryota; kingdom Viridiplantae; phylum Streptophyta; class Magnoliopsida; order Myrtales; family Myrtaceae; genus Lenwebbia; species Lenwebbia sp. NSW1173648. The sequence continues at coordinate 9,103,732 of JARCGZ010000005.1, forward strand.
TTCGAAAAGAAAAGAAAAAGGAAAACATTGATATTGTCGAACAGCTTATACCTTTAGTGAACTGATACAAACAAGAATGTATATGAATATTATAAATCACCTCATCGCACTTCAGAGAGAGAAGCAGGAGGGATGTAATTCAAATAGGATGTCAACATGCAATATAAACAGTCTATCCGAGTATGCACAGACTGCTAAACCAAGAAACAGTCAGAGCATACTTGAACTGTATAATAAAAATGCCCGAGAATAGTAATCTACCACCAGTCTACCATAAAAGTTTGTACTATGCTTCCATTGGGATGAAACAAAAGAATTGACAGTTCAAAGCTATCAACTCAGATATTCCTAAAGGGTTGCAATTCTCTTTTCTCATAAGAAACGTGAGGTCAAAACAACAAAACCATCAGGTTGGAATCATATTAGCACAAACTTAGAAAGCCTAATAACGCATGGAAACTTCCCTATTAAACTTTTATTGCCGGAAATTTCAACTCCACATAGATATTTGCACATTGGCACAATTCCATACACTGTCAGCATACAATTTGGTTCCAACTAGAAGATGCAATCAAACAACTATCAGAAAGTTTCATGCTCGGAGAATTTGTATAACTAGGAAATTCACTATCCAAGAATCTTAAGAAAACCGCAAATAGTAACAAAAAGCCTTAGACAGTTACCATTCGTGCAACTATCTTTATTCCGTACACATATAGTCTTCATTTTGTTGAACTAGAGGAAGGAGAAAGTAGAGAGCTGTATTTTTCTTATTAAAATTTCTCCCAGTGTACTCATACATCAAATTATTGTTGGAACAAAAGCAAGATTAAAAAGGAGATAGAGATCATCACCAGAATGCAGCATCTTCGCGAGGAAGCTTTAATTCCACACATTTCGGACACCTGTAAAAAGAAATTTCAAAAAGTGAAACTGAGACTAGAGTACTCTAATTCAATCTTTTCCAAGCGAGCAAACATGATGACTACAGAGCTCACTAGCGAGAAATTTTTAATAATATTGATTCTGTGGATACAAGATTAATTGGCAATCTGCAAAATGAAAGTGATAAATGACGTAGGAGAGCTCAGAAAGAAATTGCTACTTAGCAAACTTGAAACTACACAGTTCAACCATAACTACATCATGATATAGCTGTTAAGAATGCGATTAGTGGAAACTTTTACACGATAATGGTTATGGGTGATGCAGAATCTTATTCTCTAAAGGTGCAAGAATTGACTAGATCATGCATGCTATCTCAAAATCAATCTGATAATCAATCAAGCACAATGTAAGTAATCTATAGAAGGAACTTAAAGATGACAAGACTATTCAATTTGACTTATCTCTAGTTATGCAAGTTCAAGCCTTGAGCAAGTGAAGAGTCGTAATAGTAAAGATAATGGCATGACAAAACCAATGGATTGACCAAATCAGAACATGAAGCACGAAGACAAACATGCATACACAACGTTAGATATGTAATACTAGTTAATTTGGTAGGATTCACGGAAACGAGACATATATATTACATTTCTAATGCTATTATGCAAAGAATACTAGGAAAAAAAATCCACTCAGAAAACAAGTGGTTCACTCATAACAAAATAAACGCACTGGAGTGAGAGCCACCATTTGTAAACAAAGCAAGAAACCGGCATAGAGATCTAAAATGAAAATCAACTTCATCGAAGCAATGCATTGGCAATTGAAGAATGGCTACATTCTTGGTTGAAGTTACATGTGCCTGTATATACAAGTTAACACTTTGTAAGTTTCTAGTACAAGTCCAGACCTTCAAAGGAACATAGCCCCACAATTTTGATTTTTCTGCACCATCAATCATTGTTTAACTAATCCATTACTACTATCAAGATGTACTATCCATAAGCCTAGACTACAAAATATGGAAAATAATCCCCCGGATACACCATGAGCAGAACCCAATGGGAGAATACAGTCAGACAATTGCAGAACATGATTCATACATAACTCACTCTTTTTATCTCTCAAATGATTTAGTCCAGCTAAAAAACCAAAAATGAACATGATGACCCTAAAAGCTGAGAACCCATTTACACCCGAAAGAAAAGAAGCGAAAACATAAAAAAGATGGGTAAAAAATTGATCCCTAAAGCAATTAACTTCACCCATCTTCCACCATTACTAGTATTCTCAACTAAGCTTAACAAGACAAAACTTTATCAAAAATCGAGAAGCAGACGAAGACACGGTGCGACCAATTAGCTCCAAGACGTACAAGGATCGAGTCAGCATGAATCAAGAACAGAACCCCGATGAATCACCCACTATCAAACTAAAACGAAATATCAATAGATAAATACAGACGAAGCGCAGAAACAAAATACGCACTGAAGATGCGCTGGTTTGCCGCATTGAGCACAAGACAGCGTAGCCTCGGCCACATCTGATCCACCGGCCATCGACCTCAAAACTCAATCTCCCAACTCAACCCTGCAACGAAATACTATTGGTATCATTCATAAGCACCCAAAAGCTCGTATCTTTATCCCCAAAAACAAGAAAAGCATATAAAGTCAAAGTTCGAGACGACATAAGGACCTTGTATTTGTACAAGAGGGGAACAGAAAAATTCAAACTTTGCTCTCACTGGGTATTGGGTTCGCAGTCTTAGAGCCCTAGGAATGGATGAAAACGAGAAGAAGAGGGAAAGAGGAAGAAACATATAGAGATACGTGAATTTGTAGAGAGAGAGAGAGAGAGAGAGAGAGAGAGAGAGAAAGTAGCCGAGGGAGTCTATGATGTTACTGTAGCAGCCGTCAGCGGTCGGCGGGGCATTTTTGTCTACGACACTTTCACTGGACCTGTTTTTTTTTTTTTTTTCGTTTGATCATCTTTTTGGACTCTTTGGTTAGGAAATTTCCATGGAGGGGGGAAGAAAAATGGTAGATTCAAATAGGAAAGTTCGTTATAACTTCTCTTATGAAAGTGGAAGAATCGAGGATCATCCTCGTAAATGATTGCAGCGCAGTAATTTCAATAATTTCGTTTCGATTTAACATATTTTATACGTTAAATCATAATATCAATAGAACTCGAATCGAGAATAGCATAAATTTGTAAGTTAGTTTATTCATATCTTGTGGCATTTCTTTTTCACTTGCTTACATTTTGCATGTAGAGTTATACATAGTCTTCGTTTCCTCCTAACATTTCATTTTTTTTTTTCCAGATGGGATTTCATTAACTCTTAAAGAATTTCAGCCATGACAACCTATTTTCTATAGTAGCATTTCCCCTTTAGATAGGAGTGATCATGGGTCAGGGTAAAATCAGGAATTGGACCGAACTGGCCATAGGAATAGGTACAAATTCAGGTTCCCATAGTTACCGGTCCCCAAAAAAGTAGAACCGATACTATGCGATTGGGTTCCCAGTGCCTTCATGGGTAAGAATCGAACTAGGAACCAAAGAACTGGATCGGGAACCGAAAACTCTTTTTATGTGTTTTTGAAACTTTTATTGTTTCTTTCCTTTTCAAACTTGCAAACGATTTCGAGTTTCTAAAGTTAAAACACTAGTTGCTAACAACCCTCTATTCTGTCTTTGCCGGTGATGCTCTGGTAAAACTCCGACGACTCCCATGGCATGAACAGGTACTTCACATCACAAACAAATGATGCTTGATTTTAGATGCATCGTTGGAAAGTTTGGAGTCTTTGAGTCCTCAAAGCTAGCTAGTGAGGCTAGTCAACATATAATTTTTTCCTGAAAGTACGGTCTTTTTGTATTAGTTTTAGGGTGTACAATTATTGTGAATTATAGTATTACATGATACCAATTAGGTTTGGTTCGTTTCTTGAGGTTGAGTCTTGAACTCATCCGTTCTATGCAAGAACCGAATTGACTTGGCCAATTCCAAGGTAGAACCGGTCTGAACCTGTTGTCGATTTTTTTTTTTCATAGACTATGGTAGCACGTTAACAACTTAAAATAGTGAAAGGCCCAAAAAGACATGCAATTGCACAAGGTCACACACTCAGCCTTACAATTACAAAATTGAAAATCTGGTAATCTCGCCCTCTCTGTCTCTATTTTGGTTTCAGTCTCGCGGTCGGGGCTCTTGCTGTCGTCTCGGGCGCGATTCAAGATAGGTTGGTTCTTAAGATTACTAGTTACAACATAAATTGTGAATTACAAGTACATTTACACAGGAAAATGTCATCGTACAAGAAAAGAAAATAAGGGGGCCAATTCTCGGTTCTACTCGAAAACAGGCCGACCGATTCTACAGCAGCGCTGGTTCAGTGCCTGCTTCTAGATTTTTCTAGAATCGGCCCCAACGGTTAAGCTCCCAATTTTAGGTATTAACCTGAACCACCCGGAGCATGCTCACCCCCATGTGGTCCATACGCACAACAACTTCCGACGAGTCATGCGGTCCACCTTGAAGTCGAATTGCGAGTTCAATCCAACACTTAGAAACTACGCAGCGTAAATTTTTTCATTTGAAAACATTGAAATTTTTTGCTATTTCCTGGAAACTACAAAATTATGAGAATTCAAGGAAATCATGTGCTAAATATCTTAGTTATCTAAATTATCTGAATGAGTAATATCAGATTATTAGTGACCGATATTCTGGTTTATAACCCTTTATAACCTCCGATGGTTTTTTATGCTCACTAGACGAAGCGTGATCAAAATATTAAGATGTGCGCAATGTGTTTGCTGTGTATATGTAATAATGGGATGATCAATAATATGTGATATTACGTTAAGGGATTTAAATGTGGTACTTCTTACAAATGTAACATGTCACATAATTAATATAAAGTCTACATCATTTGTCCCCCCGTTCCTTTTTGAGTTGTGGTTTGCTCATCCCCCATTAATTACCATTTCAAGTTTTGAAAACAAGGAAGTTTAGTTGAATGCACGTGGAGATGATCCGCAGCGGCTTAAGACTTTGTTATAGAATATTTGAATACAATTTATTAAAATGGTATTTATGAGTGTCATTATTTTTTCATATGTCAAGTGAAAATGGTACGTCTGTCGTAGGAATCCATAAATCTCATTGCATGAATCTTCTCACCGAAAATGGCCTGGCCTCCTGAGGACTTTTGAGGACATGGAAACCTGGTCGATTCACCCATCGAGATCCATTTTCACGATCACCGTCCTCAAGTACTTCTTCCATGACCGTCCCAAGTAGCTTTTGAGCGAGCCCTTGACTGGCACGAAGTCGGGGGCAAGGGTGATCCCCGACCCGTGGATCGAAATCCCCGTGTTCTCGTTCTCGTTGTCTCGACCGTGAGTAGTCACCATGTTGGCCTGGTGGACCATCGACTTCTTGACGAAGATGTCGCTGTTTTCGAAGACGATGGCCACGTCCCCAAAGATGAAGTCGATGGCGCCGTAGATGTGGCAGCCGCGGTAGAACTGTCACAATGAGTGTGTGTAGAGCGGGTCCTGATATGCCTTGAAGTTGCACCGGTAAATTAGCGCCACGGCTTGGTGCTTCTGGGGACCCGTCGTGTTCTGGAATGTGTTGTCCCTTGTCCATAAGCTATTCCCAGAGACAGCTACATAGATTTTCAGAGATTAGTTCACGAGTTAATCCATTGACGACCTGCTCATTGACTAACATTTTTTGAGAGCTTAATTTCTAACCCATTGTAGCTGTAGTCAAAGTGGTGGAACCGTCCAGAACATTTCTGCTATCGGTGATGACGGTCCGAGCCATGCTTGACGAACATCACATCCCTTTTGATCTTGACTTTCTTGTTATAGACACTCGATTTCACATAGATCACCACTCTCTCGGGCCGACTCTCACCCATCCTAGCGAGCGCAGCCACAACCTCGTTGATCGTCGTGTGAGTTTTGCCGCCTTGTATGTTGTTGCATTCCATGACGCTAAAAGCCCGCCTTTTGGGTTCAGCCCAAACCTCAGCCCTGTTCCTAACTATATGATTTTATTACAAAAAGGAATTTATTGGACACAATACTAGAAATTTTTTTTTGGTCAGAATATATTATGACTTTAAGTGTTCGATATAAACAGCTAAAATTCAGCTAAAATTCAAGCTATTGAGTTTGGCCTGCGAGACCATTGATATGGCTGCTCGAAGAGCCTCATGTTCTTGAGTGCTAGAGGTGGTGGCGGCAGTGATGAAGACGGTGGTGGTGGTGGTGGCGACGAGGAGGAGGTGGTAGTGAGAGTACAAGTGGAATTTGACAAAGGAATGAATTTACGCAGAATTTGCATAGAATTTTCATCATATTTCATTGCATTAGAAAATGGGTGTAGACTCATTAAGATCCATTTTCTCGACAAAAAGTTCCTTTTTATCATATTGCATTTTACATGGTCAAAATTTAGATATCATATTGTCTTTGAATGTTGAGCCGTGGTTTGCCCACTTTTAATTACCATTTCAAGTTTCGAAAACAAGAAAGTTTAATCTAATGCACATGGAGAGTAATCCACATCGACGTGAGACTTTGTTATAGACTGTTTGAATAAAGTTCATATGTCTAGTGAAAATGGTACGCCAGTCCAAGAAATCCATAAATCTCCTTGTATGAATCTTCTCACCGAAAATGGCCCGACCTCCTGAGGACTCTTGAGGACACGAAAACCTGGCCAATTCACCCTCCTCTCCGTCAGCGCACCGTGGCCTGAGTTCATGTACTCCCCGTAAAACAGGGCCTTGAGGGAGAAATCGCCCCTCCACTCCTCCCATCCCTTCGAGTCTATCAACCCGTCGAGATCCATCTTCCTGATCACCGTCTTCGAGTACTTCTTCCACAACCGTCCCGAGTAGCTCCTGAATGAACCCTTTTTGGCACGAAGTCAGGGGCGATTTGCGACCCATGGATCGAATCCCCATGCTCTTGTTCTCGTCTTCTCGACCCTAAGCCATCACCATGTTGGCTTGGTGGTCCATCGGCCTCCTGACGAAGATGTCGCAGTTCTTGAAGACGGCGGCCGCATCGCCGAAGATGAAGTTATTGGCGCTGTAGACGTGGCAATCACGGTTGCTAAGAGTGCACGTAGAGCATGTCTTGGTAGGCCTTGAAGCTGCACCGATAGAAGATGGGTAGGTCCGAGCTGACCATTAGCGCGACGGGTTGGTGCTTCTCAGGACCCGCAATGTTCTGGAATGTCATGTCCCTTGCCCAAAAGCCATCCCCAAACACAGCTGCATAGATTTTGAGGGGAAAAGGACACTATTGATGCCAAAAGTTGCGTACGGAGATCACTTTGATGCCAAAAATTTCAATCGGATCACTTAAGTGCCAAATCGGAGACAAAAGGATCACTTTGGTGCCAACTCCGATTTGCTCCGTTGAAAATGTGATGTGGCATTTTTTACTAATATTTTAAGCTGACATGGCTCCAACGAGGTCCAGTCAGCAATTAAAAAAGGTAAAAAATAAAAATAAAAATACAAACTTAATTAGTTTATAAAAATAAAAAAATCTAAAATTTGGAAAAAAAAAAATCAAAAAATACAAATTTTATTTAAAATAAACAGAAAAATTCTGTTAAAATTAACAAAATAAAGTAATAACTCAAAAAAAAAAAATTGCAGAATAGGCGGCGAGGGCTTACATAGCCCTCGCCGCCGCTGCCTCACCATTGCTGACAATGGCCGACGAGAGTGGGGACATGGCCAGCGGAGGTCACCGAGCCTCGACCAGGGGATGGCGACCCTCGTCCAAGCCTGGGCGAGGGCCGACGACCTTCGCCTGGTCTGGGGGAGGGCCTGCAGGCCCTCGCCTGCGGTCGACGGGGGTCGCTGGCTCTTGGCCGGGGCTCGGCAACCCCTACTGGCCATGCCCCACCACCACCGGCCATTGCCGGCGAAGGTGGGGGTGGCAGCGGCGAGGGCTTGTTCAAGCCCTCGTTGCCTGGTAACTAGAAACTTTTTTTCTTTTTTCTTTTTCTTTTTCTAATTTTTAAGCTTATTTTTAATTTTATTTTAAATAAAATTATATTTCAAACGAATTTAAGTTTTAGCTAATTTTTAAATGTGAATTTGATTTATTTTAAAGTGTAGAAGTCCACATGGCAGCCCACATTGACTTTTTTTTTTGAAATGTCATTTTACATTAAAAAATTAATTATTAATGACATGTGGCAATTTTGGCTGGAATATTTCGCCGGAGGCATCAAAGTGATCCTTTTGTCTCCGATTTAGCACTTAAGTGATCCGATTGAAACTTTTGGCACCAAATTGATCTCCGCACGCAACTTTTGGCACCAATAGTGTCTTTTTCCCAATTTCGAGAGATAAGTTCAAGAGCTAATCCATTGGTGAGCTACTCATTGACTATCATTTTGCGAGCTTAATTTCTTAGCTAACGTAGCTGAAGTCAAATTGGTGGAACTGCCCAGAAAATTTCTGTTGCCAGTGACGACGGTTCGATCCATGCCGTCGCCGATGAACATCACATTCTTCACGTCCCATCTGATCTTGACTTTCTCGTTATAGACTCCCGATTTCACATTGATTACCACTCTCTTGGGCCAACTCTCGGCCATTCTAGCGAGCACGGTCATGGCCTCGATGATCTTCGTATGAGTGCCGAAACCGTCCTTTGATATGGCTACTTGAAGAGTCTCATGTTCTCGAGTGCTAGAGGTGGTGGCGAGCGGCGGCGACGGGGATGAAGACGAAGGTGGTGGTGGCAATAAGGAGGAAGGTGGCGGTGAGAGTCCAAGTGGAATTTGACAAGGGAATAAACTTGCACACAATTTGCACGGGTTAAGTACACTATAAGTGTCAAAACTTGTGTACGGTGCTCACTTTAGTGCTAAGACTTTCAAAACGATCACTTAAATACCAAAATCGGAGAAAAACGATCATTTAAGTGCCAAATCGCAAAAGTCCGGCCAAATGAAATACGTGGCTTTTATGCTTAAACTTATTATCTGACGCGGCATATTTGTTTTTATAAAATTTTGGCCATGTAGACTTCTAAAGTAAAAATAAAAAAATAAAAAAAAATGCTAAAAAGTTTAAAAAAGGGTTGGGGTTTCGTTCAGCTGAGGGCTGTGCAGCCCTCGTCACCGCTGCCCCCCATCGCCGGCAAAGGCCAGTGAGGGTGGGGGATGGCCGATGGGGGTCGCTGAGCCTCGACTAGTGGCCAACGACCCCTGTCAGCAGTAAGCAGAGCCTCGCCCAGCCTTGGCGAGGCCTGACCTCGCAGATCTGGGCGAGGTCGAGCCTCACCGTCACTGGACGAGGCCTGGCCCTCGCCGATCTAGCTGAGGTCGATCCTCGACGGGGCTTGGCGACCCCCTCCGGCTAAACCCTACCCTCACCGCCTGAACATACTTATATGTATTTTAAAATTTTCAACTTATTTTGTTTTTAGTTTTAACTTTTTAGCTAATTTTTAAGTTTAAGTCCACGTGGAAGTCCACGCGTGCTTCCGGCAAGCCACGTCAGCTTAAACATTAATAAAAAAAAGGCCACGTAAGATTTTCGGGGAGCCATATCAGCTAAAATCGGAGTTGGCACTTAAGTGATCGTTTGTTTTAAAAAAAAAATTGGCACTTAATTGATCGTTTTGAAAGTTTTGGCATTAAAGTGAGCGTCGTATACAAGTTTTGGCACTTGTAGTGTCCTTAAGCCCAATTTGCACACAAGAAAAATTTTGCACACAATTTGTACACAAGGCATGAGACTTTGTTATAGACTATTTGAATAAAGTTTATTATATTGAAATTTTTATTTTTCATATGTCAAGTGAAAATGGTACGCCAGTCCTAGGAATCCATAAATCTCCTTGTATGAATTTTCTCACTGAAAATGGCCCGACCTCTCGAGGACTCTTGAGGACATGGAAACCTGGCCAATTCACCCTCCTCTCCGTGGGCGCGCCGTGACCCGAGTTCATGTACTACCCGTAAAACAAGGTCTTGAGGGCGAAATTGCTGCTCCACTCGCCCTATCCCTTTGGGTCTATCAACCCATCGAGATCTGTCTTCATGATTACCGTCCTCGAGTACTTCCTCCACGGTCGTCCCAGGTAGCTCCTAAACGAGCCCTTGACCGGCGCAAAGTCGGGGGCGGGGATGATCCGCGACCCTTGGATCGAGATCCCCGTGTTCTCGCTCTTGTTGTCTCGACCCTGAGCGGTCACCATGTTGACCTGGTGGTCCATTGGCCTCCTAACGAAGATGTCGCAGTTTTGGAAGACGATGGTTGCGTCGCCGAAGATGAAGTCGATGGTGCCGTAGACGTGGCAGTCACGGTAGAACTGTCGCAGTGAGTGCACGTAAAGCGTATCCTGGTAGGCCTTGAAGCTGCACCGATAGAAAACGGATATGTCTGAGCTGACCATTAGCGCGGCGGCTTGGTGCTTCTGGGGACCCGCCGTGTTCTGGAATGTCATGTCCCTTGCCCAGAAGCCATCCCCAAAGACAGCTGCATAGATCTTGAGAGATTAGTTCAAGAGCATCCATTGATGACCTACTCATTGACTAACATTTTGTGCTTAATTTCTTACCAAATGTGGCTGAAGTCAAAGTGGTGGAACCGTCTAAAACATTTCTGCTGCTGGAGACGACAGTCCGGTCCATGCCATCGCCAACTAACATCACGTTCTTCGCGTCCGTTCCGATCTCTACTTTCTCGTTGTAGACTCCCGATTTCACATAGATCACCACTCTCTCAGGCCGACTGTCACCCATTCTAGTGAGGGCGGCAACGGCCTCGTTGATCGTTGTGTGAGTGCCGGAACTGTCCTTTGCCACGACAAAATCGGCCTTGGACATTGCTGCCTTCCACGACGCTAAAAGCCCACCGTTTGGGTCCGGCCCAAACCTCAGCCGTGTTCCTATATGCAAACAGGGGTACTAACCATATGAATAGGAATTTATTGGGCACAACACTAAAGCTTTTAAGTCCACAATGTTTTTCAAATGAATCCTATGTGAAGCTCACCCGATTTAAAGATTAGGGATGCACTAAACTCACTCGCCCCTACAGCGTCCAATAATTTATACTATTTCCGTAAAGGTTATTGATCTAGCCACCAATACCTACAAGCTATCACCATCCAATAGACGAACCCATGATACATGAGATAGTCTTATGGATGTTGTATAAAGTTGTATAAGGACCATTAATGAGAGGGCGATAAGATAAAACGATCGTTTACTCTTTACCTCTTAAGACTAAGAAAGTTCTAAGTCAATTATTTTTACTATACTTAAAGAGGAATACTACGAAATTACAACTGAAAAGTATGAAAAGAACAATAAAGAAACGAATTGAAACCCATATTAAACTAGAACTTAGACAGCCAAATAAAAATATAAAAAGATATAGGAAACGATATTTTAAAAATGAATTAATGCAAGCCATTGCATGGGTATGTGCTACTATGTTTCATGAAAAATGTGAAATGCACATTAACATCTCCAAACATTTTACAAACATCTATTATGTTTTTCTTTAACATGCACCCTACTATCTAATAAGTTAACTAGTATAAGCATAAACCATTGTATGTATTCTATTGGAGTAGTCATCAAATGAATAAATAAAGATCACTCAAGTTCCCGGTAAGAACAAAAGGAATCTTGAATAACCTACAAGCATGGACATTCATTTGCATTGATAGATTATAACAGTTATTATCATTATTAATATTATTAGTATTATCACTACTACTGGTTGCACTACTACCATTAATCTTTCAAATGATTATGCCCTTTGTTATGTATTCTAATTAAAAAGAATTAAGAGAAAACAATCTCTCTTCCAAATATTAGCACTACGAGCAGACAACTAAGACCAAGAAAGCAAATAAATTACCCCACCTGACACCCCTTTCTCTTCCATACAAAGCCAAGGCATGGCTAAGAGAGCGAGTCAAGTTAACCACCAAACCCCCACTCAGGCCATCCAAAGGAGCAAGACCCTCCTCCCCCAAGCCATCCAAACAAGTCCGGTGGTTCACCGACAAGCTGCTCAGCCACGTCCGAGCGTCGTCAGCCTTGTAGTCCGTCCCGTCAAGCAACCGCTCGAGCCGGGACTTGCTGTTCGCATAGAGCTCAGAGCAGTCACTCAGAGCCAACCTATGCCTCATCACGTTGTTGTTGTTGTTACTGATGTCTTCATCATTGTTACGGTCAAGAGACATGAATTTGTGGTCGACCCAGAGTTTGGCCTGCGAGACCATTGACATGGCTGCTCGAAGAGCCTCCTGTTCTCGAGTGCTAGAGGTGGTGGTGGCACTGACGAAGACAGTGGCGATGAGGAGGAGGAAGGTGGCGGTGAGAGCACAAGTGGACATTTTGGTTGGTTTTTTGGTGATGTGTGTCGAGTAGAGAAGAAGTGAAAATGTAGGATTTCCAATGGAGTAAGTTGTGATGGGACGAGGTTCATTTATAATGTAATATTATCTCGTGGAAGGCAACGCTTGCAACGGGGTCATGCCCATGTGTCATCGAATGGAGATGGCATTGACCTTAGTGTACTGGCACCAAATTACCAGGGCATTAATCTAAGTTTCAGAAATAAATATACAAGTCAACCCATGATTGTAAAGAAGCTATTATTATACTATCACTGTGGATGTTTTAGTCTGCTCCGCCTCTCAAGGGCCAGAAACCACATGGGTCAACGTAAACAAGGAGGTTAGTGTTTACGGTAGAGAGTACTTGAAGAGTTTGAACATAGAAAAATGCTTTTCTGACAGTACTGTCAGCGACGGTATAATCTCAACTGTAAATTCACACACCATCACCGTATGTTTTGCATAAAGCACTCATAGATTGACAAATCATGTGGTCAGAAATAACTGACAGTACTGTCAGACTGTCAGGATAGCAGCTTTCTTGAACATATCAAACCTCCTCAGTTTTCTCATTTATTAAAGTTAGTTGCATTTTGAATCATAATAAGTAAGGTAATAAGCTTATCTCATACGTTCATTCATCCTACCGCAATAGTAGAAATAACCTGGACGTAATAAAGATCTGGCTACGAATATATAGGGTGTGTTTGTTTCACGGAAAACTCAAAATTTAGAATACATTTTCTAAAAAATAATAGGTTGTATCGCTTACAAAATGAATGGAAAAATATTCTCATTACCCACGAAAATAGTTAGTAAAATATTATTGTTGATAATGAAATTATTTTCTGTTGACTAATTTTTCTAAGCGATATAACCATTTTTTTTTTTGAAAAGTAGTTTCCAAAATTTGAAATTTTCTTAAAACAGACGCGTCCTTAATGAGATAATCCGGAAATAATCACGACAAATGCGCATTACACTCGATGCAAGTTGGAAGCGGACACAATATTGACGAAAGAACTTCGACAAAGTGAACATTCAAGATGAAAAAAATGCCGTTAAAATGTGTAACATAAAAGTTTAAGCTAATCGGTGGAGGAATACTACATATATACAAAGAGCATGTGAATTGGGATATTTCAACGGCTCCATTTTACGTGCAAGCCGGATTAGGAATGATATGCGGAATTTGACAAACAAGATGGACGCACACGAAAAGATAAACTGGGATGGAACTTGCTCGGAGCGGTGTAAGAATGTCCAATCTAAAAATATAACCTATTAGGTACAGAGATCGTATGTATATGAAAAATACATGCCGATATCAAATATTTCAACTTAAGGTGGAGATTAATTCTTCGAAACCCTAGCTAACCAATTATTTCCAGGCATCAGTCTATCCAGTGCCCTGATAAACGAACTTGGCAAGAACCGACTGACGTGTCAAACGGAGGATCCCAGGCGATGGTGATTTGGCACGGCCATTGCATACTTGTTGCCATACTCAACTCAGTGTCGATATGGAGAGAGAAACTTATAGTGCCGACACAGATGTGTCCAAAAGCAGGTGACGAGGGTCTCCTTCGAACGCGAAACGATCCCTGTTGTTTTGTGAAGCTACGGAACAAGTGCTGATGCTGTGTTTTTTTGGGGTCCTTCATGGCTTACGTGATGAGATAATATTGGGTAGGGCCGCCCCCACCATGTCATCTTGGTCTCGGACCATTCAGGGATCGACACGTGTCCCAAATGTATGTGGATGGAGTAACCAAGTGGCTTATTCGTTCAAGCACGTGTGAGGCAATTTGTTTTGATTATGCACCCATCCAGGTGATCGGCTTGATTAATGAGTTTTAATTGGATGTAGAGGTGATCAACCAACGAGGAGCTTGTCCATGCTCAAGAGATAAGTGGATGGGTTTGGACAAGCCTTTCTACACAAGAAAGCCCGGCTCGGCCCGAAAGTCATTTTGTAAATTTTATGTTACAGTAGGGTTTGGTCAACATATGAGGCTCGACCTTCGGTCCTGCTCGGCTCGAGCCCGCCCGATCATCATGTCTAATTGGACTTTAAGTGCATGTGACTTCCTTACACCTAATTATGAGTTTTAATTGGATGTAGAGCTAATCAATCCAACGAGGAGCTTACCATGCTCAAGAGATAAGTGGATGGGTTTGGACAAGCCTTTCTACACAAGAAAGCCCGGCTCGACCCGAATGTCATTTTGTAAATTTTATGTTACGGTCGGGTTCAGTCAACACATTAGGCTTGACCTTCGGTCCTGCTCGGCTCGAGCCCGTTCGATTATCACGTCTAATTGGACTTTAAGTACATGTGACTTCCTTACACCTAATTATGAGATGAACTTTTGATCAGAGCCAAGTTCGCGCATTCTCATGCCCTAAGTTTATTCCACAAATGCATGGCTCCTCATTCTTCGTTTTCACGTGCCTATTGGTTTGACTTGGCCTTTTCTACTTATATACATTCGGTTTTTATTAGCTTCTCTCTCCCTCAATGTTTTTTCAGCTACTGTTTTTCTACATTATAACTGTAATTATAGATTGATGTTATTAAAAGGAGAAGACTTATAAATTAACAAATATTTTCCGTAAATGAACATAACGTATGTCAATGTAAAATGTAAGTCAATAGGAGCCATTTTTCCATAATTATTCAGATTGGGTTTTGTTTGTTAATACTTAAATAAAAGCAAAAAATACCTTTTACTTTCCCGCCAATATCTAAAGTTTTATTGAAATTTCAGAAAACTATGGAAAAGTAGATGTCAAACTACGTGTCAATGGATTTTTTATTTATTTTACATAAGCGGTCTTATTTATCATTGATTTGAGGATATTAATCACGAATTTCTCACTAACCTCAAACCCAGAGTACAATAATTATAAGTACTTATCTTTTAGTATTGCCAGGTAAAATATTCATATCGCGGTATCAGTTTGATGTTTCAAACATGGCAGAGAGTTTGAGATCATTATATCAGCTATGAAGAAGAGATGGTGTGGAAGAGCGGAGTTTGAAGTTTGCAAATTTGAGATAATATGATGTTATTTTTTAAAAATCCTAGAGATTTCTTTTCTACTAAAGAGTCCTTTGACATCATTATGTGCATATATCAATTATCAAATGTTGTACATAAATTTCATTGACTATGCGCAGGTAAAAAATGAAATATTCTTACATGGTTCGTGTGCATGTGAGCCAAACACATTTGAGCCCCTGAAATCGGTAGGTCCAAGGATGTAATACAACTATGAAGGATTGCTAGACTGACACAGAATAAAACATTCAATTTGCACAAGGCGAAAATTGAAGCAAAAACATCTTCTTAGAAAAGCTAATAATTGGGGCCAAAAGAGAAATTGGTCCAAATTTCCAGTTTTGTTTTCCTTTGGCAATCGAGCTCAGAAATCAAAAGAGACAATACTAAAACTATGGGAATAATTTCTTTGGCCATAATTATAGAAATAATTGAACAACAGATTCTTATTATATATTTCTACAGTATAGGTTATGATGAGATTTTTTTTTTCATTTTGAAACTGTGTTATCATAGATTCACAATAAGTATTCACTATTCAGTCTCTCAAAACATAGGTCGACTAATTGTTCAATCTATTGACTTAAATATTTATCACTGCATAATTCCTTTGACACATCCACGGAGCTCCTTCTTGTTGTAAGCTTTCAGACGTTCTAGGGGAATCGTCCAGGTTCGTATATAACGCATCACTAAAATACCCCTAGAGGGAGGCTCTTTCCTACTTGCTCGAGGGATAGCCGATTCATATTGCTTACTTGTATGTTGTTTGGATCGGGGGCTTGGTGTAAGAGCCCCTACTTGAAAAGATGTTGATGCATTTTTGGTGATGCTAGAGCCCTTTTATTTTACTAGCAAGGCTCATAAGTGAGATTTGGGTCCTTAGCTAGCTCCTTTTATTTTTGTAATAGGCAGAAAAAAACGTGTGAAAATCACCATTAAAGTACAATCACGAAAGAATAACAAATTACCATGTGGAAATCACCATAAAAGTACAATCTCGAAAGAATAACAATTTACAATCATGAAAGAATGACAACTTGATCGCTTTATTACACCAGATATCTATGATGAATGAGAACTATAAAAGAAAGAATATTTTGCTAATTATCTATGTGCTGCATATGACAGAAACGCTTGTGTTCCTTGTGAGCCGCCCTGTACTCCTTCAAGACTTGCATTCCACCTCTGATTTTCCATCTTTGAAGAGCCTAAAGGCCAGATGTGTACGGCACGCCAGTGGCGGGCAACCAAGAGCCCCCGGCAATGAAGCTGCCGACGGTGAACTGAGAAGCCTCGGTCGCGCTTGTAATGACATGGTACCCTGCCCATGTGACCCTATTAGCAGTCGACGACCCGGGGCCTGTGTTTAGATACTCTCCATAGTACAGAGTGTCGAGGGCAAAGTTGCCATCCCACTCCATCCAACCGGCCGAGTTAATCAGGCTATCGAGATAAGTCTTCATGAAAACCGTCCTGGAATATTCTTGCCACGGCCTACCGAGGTATGTCTTCACGGAGCTTTGAACCAATTTTAGGTCTGAAGCTGCGGTGACCTGGTAATTGTGGATAGAAATGCCAGTGTTTTGGTTAGGGTCGGTTTGACCCTGTGCAGTGACGGTATTGACCTTGTTAGGAGGGTTTCTGGCATAGATGTTGCAGTTCTGGAATACCACAGCCGCATTTCCAAAGATGAAGTCGACGGTGCGAATGAACATAAAGAGTGTCTTGATAACCCTCAAAGCCACATCTATAAAACACCGAGAGATCAGAGCCAGAGCGCAAAGCAACGGCTTGGTGATTTGCTGCACCAGCAGTGTTGCGAAAAGTGATATCTTGTGCGATGAATCCATCACCAACGACAGCTGAAATTCGAGATCAGAACGATTATTAGAAACCCAATCCATATAGACCGGCCACCAGCCGATTAGAATTTGTGGAATAAGTGTGGTCTCGCATGCTACAGACATGATAGAAAGTCCACGATGTTGTCCATTTCTTGAAGACATGCGAAACTATATACGTCTCCTCCATGTTCATAGTCAATGCTTGACCTGATTAAAGTCGAAAACTAGGATTGAACCATAGGCTTAGTTTTCTACAGCTGTCAAAAACTAGGTTAGGCTATCCAAGTTTTTTTTTAAAAAATCAAGGCATTGCACATCAAAATACTCTAAAAAGCTTAAGCTCATCGGATATACTTCCTAATAAGCTGATATAAACAGAACCCTTAATTTCAATATTAATTCACAATAAAATAAAGAGGATCAGAAGTAGCTTAGATGATACTAACTTACCAACAGTCGCTGAATTGAAGGTGGTAGAGCCTCCGCCGACACTTTTGCTTCCGGTGATTATGGCCTTCCCGATGCCATCACCAACAAACATGATGTTCTCCAATTTCGATCCAACTTCGACGTTTTCATTGTAAGTACCGGCCTTGATATAGATGATGTACCTAGCAGTGCCTGACCGCATTGACGCCACAATTATGGCTTCACTAATCGTCTTGTAGTTCCCCAAACCATCCTGGGCCACGACGATATTGGCCTTAGACACCGCGGATGAAGACTGCAAGAGCTTTCGATCGCCGGGCCTCACCCAAGTGGGAAATTTCTTCGTGTAGTTTGGTGTAGTGGACGGTGCATAGTTGAGGGCCAAAGTGTTGCTTATCAACTTGGAAACATTAGTTGATATCAAAGGCAGTACATTGTTGGAGACCCCAAGTCAACGAACCCAGCTCGACACGTCCGAGATTGGTCAAGGCCATGCTGAGCCACGTCTACGCCTCATCTTGGGTGCACTCATGGACAATAGTTTGGTTCAGAAGGCAGTACATTGTTGGAGACCCCCAAGTCGACGAACCCAGCTCGAGATTGGTCAAGGCCGTGCTGAGCCATGTCTGCCCCTCATCTTGGGTGCACTCATGGACAATAGTTCGGTTCAGACGAAGAACCGTGTGCTCGTACAGCTAGGATCACATTATACATTGAGCCAAAATTCAAGAACCATTTGTGTCATTTTCCCAAAAAGTATTAAAGCAATTGTGCCAATTCAATTCTAAATCTTTTCTTTTGACCAATTTAGTCTAAAACCTTTTGTATTTATGCCAATTGAATCCACCTACGGCCCTCGCAGCTCTAAGTGTAGGGAAAACATAAAGTAAAGAAATTTTTTTTAAAATTCAAAAAAAAAAATTATTGAAAAATTATTTAAAAAATATTTAAAAATTGCCACTGACCGCACCACATCAAAAATTTCAAACCAAAATTGGCCGAAAAATTTAAAGACTAAATTGGCAAAAAAAAAGAAAAGAAGAGATTTAAGACTAAATTGACAACAGTTGCAATAGATTCACGACTTTATTGGTAATTTTCCCTCCATTTCAGGTGCTCGTTCCAGATTCAAATATTCACTTTTAAAGGGATCCAAAACTAAGTCAAACTAATACTGATCTCAAAAAGTTGGATAACCCACTACTTAATACGTACATGTGCCTTATATGTTCGAAAGGGTTATGAATCAGGTTAGAATGAAGCAGGCTTAATTTACCTTGACAATGCAGAAGCTTGTTATGAATAAAATCAGGAGAAATGGACGTCCACACTCATCCACATACTTAGCATGATGCCGCCATGAAAGTTTTCCACAGTGAAGTCATTAAAACGTGCAGAAAATGAATATCGCACATTCCTTTTTAGTGATTTTTGCAAGCAAGCTTTCTCGATGGATCAAATTCCATGAAAGACCCATCTACCACAATTCTTGAATCGAGATCAAAATTGCAAACCCTGAAAAAAAAATTGTGCAGTTAGTTGTCAAGATGTCCTTTGATAAAACAAGCGCCACTCTCAATCTGGCTCTGACGCTTCACATTGAAAATCTTTGACCGCAAAAACTTCGTAGTTGATGGCGGTTGTCATTCACCTCCAGCAAGTCATGGCTTGAGCCAGGGAAACACATCAGGGGACGAGGGCAACCTAGCCGTCAGCACCTCTACTCCACTCTCGGTCACCTAAACAGGCGATGTGGAAAAGTGGATCATTCAAAGCAATGAAAAATAGCAGCTATCAATTTGTTAATACACTGACCAACATAAGGGAAAACTAAATGAAATGCCTTAGTTGTGGAATCAAAGACCATGAGTACTAATATCCAAATCGTACTGTTCATATTTCGATTCTAGCATGGTAGGTATGTCCTACACTCTTACTAGACGAAAAACAAAAAACAAGAATAGCACTTGATTGGCTAAACCATATGGACGAGGATATTCTACAAGCAGAACCAAATTCCCCCCATTTGCTTGGCTGCCTTTAGGGTGTATGGACCTTTCTCATCACATTGAGTTTCAGGGTTTAATCGAATGGAGTAGGTGTCTCAACAGTGACATTGTTGTGGTATTATAGAATATATGCAATTTCGTTGAGATTGATTAATGCAACCATCTAATAGAAGAGAGATATGCCCGAGTTATACGAAAATCAGCAGGTTACCACTGCCATGCCACCCCAGTAAAATTCCCATCAACTCAAGACTCAGCATTTTTCTCTCTATTTGATCACAGCCTTTCTCTTCAACCATTTTTTTGCAATTCAAATGTGATATTATTACCAAGAGAGTATGCTCAAACTGGGCGCTTCGTTTGCCATCGGCTGTAACATCAGTCCATCCGTCAGGCCACATTCTATCATGCCAAACTCCTGTTAACCAATTATCAAACAAGTGAATTACCAGGTAGGTCATTCAGTGAAAGAAAATATAATTCGAGAGAAGACCGCATACAAATTATCCGAAAGAATACCTGCATTAATCATCGGTTCGATAGTAAATGTCTGTCCAGCCTTCATCACTCCAACAGCTTTGTTTCCTGCATGTTTTAAGGAACACAGAGGAGAATAACCATTGATAGCAATTACATTCTGTCCCATATCCGTTTATTGTCGAGAAAGCTGAACACCAAGTACATATATGTTGAGTCAAAGAGCAGCCATAAGAAGGATACTTCCATAATGAGGAATATTTGGTGCACAATGAAAGAGCTCTCCAATACCATGACCACAATATGATTTCACCTTTTTTCACATGAAAAAAAAGGATAATTAATCGTACTTGAACACTACATATAACTGCATGAGGGGAGAAGAGAATCGCAACATGGATACGCACGAGTTGTATATTACCACAGAGAAACCTGACATAGAGGAATGACGATTGATGACTTCTCCAATTTCACGAAAACGAACACCAGGTTTCACTGCATTAAGAAATAGCAAAATCAGAATTCAAATTTCGCGTGTAGAACAATGAAAGAAATGGTAAATCAGTAACTCAGGCTTCACAGCTATGATCAGGTTACAACGGCACAGAACACAGTAGCAAGTAATTAACAGCATTAGTAGAAACTCTGCCCAAGGAGGGAAAAGGGAAGCACACCTATGGATATTGCTTTTTCCAGGCATTCGTAAGTACATTGCATTAGCTGCTTGGATGTTTCATCAACGTTTCCCACAAAGAATGTTTCGTTTAGATCACCTGCTCTTATCAGTCGATACATGGGTCAAAGATGAAAACCTATTGCACTTTAAGAAAATGCTATGGAAGGGATTCCTACCATGGACACCTTTGTAATACACGGTGATATCAACATTCACAATATCACCATCCTCGAGTTTCCTGAAGTAATTAGAATATAAGAATGAGTAATGTCAAAACAAGAAGGCATAAAAAAATGTGGCCGAAGATATAAAAGACTTGAGGCACTGAGAAGAAAACCTTGACCATTTACACAGCTAAAAAAATGCAAGAGAAAGATGCATTAACAGCAAAAAATCCCATGTCTCTCACTTAATCAATCAGCATGAGTCCACATACAAGGGAAAGAGTAGATTGAATATTAAGAAAAATAGAAAATTGACCGCAATTAGACAGACACCTAATTCCAGCACATTTCATAGTACTTCTGAATGTTGGCAATTTAGCCTGTTAACTTGATGATGATCTAACTCAATTGAACATTAGCATTCTCTCATCAAGCCGCTCGTCTTTGATTGAAAGATGTTCATTTAACTATACTTCATTTATCTGAATCTAAGGAACACAAACACGCAGTCTTCTCATACCAAATTCTGCACTAGCTCTCTGTGAAGGAATCACGAGTGCACAAACCGGAAAAATTCATTGCCATAGCTAAACTATGGCTGATATAAGCAACTGCTGAAAAGTAAGGGTGTCAATGGTATGGTTTGGTTTGGGTTCCGAACCGAACATTAAAGGTACATGGTCATTGTGCCCCAATTGTGACCTGAATCGTGACCCAAACTGTGAAGAACCCGAACCTTGAACACGGTTCATGTTTTCAGTTATTTTTTTTTTTTATAGGTCCCTCCTTCCATCATTCCCACCTTTCCTCTGGCTCACCTCATTCTAGACTACCACAAAAGTCCCAACCATCTTCCTGCATTTGCTAGATCCTACGCCACCGATTTACTCCTCCACACAAAATCTGAGGCTAGATCCATCGAAGGCATGCTAAGGCCAGAGCAAAATCTTACCAAGTCATCAAAGGAATCAATCTTGTGTGGAGCAAAATCTGAGGCTCGACCCTTCGCCTTCGAGCTGGGACTGGAGGAGCAGATCGGAGGGGATGGTGCCAGTGGGGTTTGTGGTGGTGGGGGTGGAGGTGGAGGGTGGGCAGGGGTTGGAGGCAGGTGAGGTGGTTGATGGTGGCATGTAAGGTGTGGAGCAGGTGAAGGAGGTGGTCAGGGATGGGCTGGGGGCGAGGGCTTTGGCGGACTGGATGGCGGTGGAGAGATGGAGAGGGGGAGAATGTTGGTGGTCGGGGATGGGCTGGGGGCAAGGGCTTTGGCCGACTGGATGGTGGTGGAGAGATGGAGAGGGAGAGAATGTCGGTGGCCCCCATGGCCATTAGGAGGACCAGATGACGGTGCTGTCTGGGAGTAGACGAAGCGATGGATTTGGCTTCTCTGAAGCAAGAGCGAAGACCGGAAGGAAGAGTGGAAACTAAAGGGTTTTTGCTGTGCTTCGGTTTGTTCTGGATTTATTTATGATCCGAACAGAACTGTTATGATATCCGCTCGAAGATATTATCCAAACAAAAAAGAGAACTGAACCGAATAAACCCGAAATTTTCGATTCAGTTAGGGTAGACACTCCTAAGATGAGGCAACCGAAAAATCTCGACAAAGTCCTGCTATCGGGTAACCTAGAAGCAAGCACATTATGGCATTAACCCTAATGATGTGAACGATGAAGAATGCATGGCTGAAATTTCGAAAGAAACTGGTGTCTAGCAATCATGTATTTACAGTGAAATCAATCAAAGATCTTCAGTTTCAAGTAAAATTACAAAATCACCATGCAAAACCAAAGTTTCGCAATGCTAATAGTCGTAAAGCAAGCGACATCTACTCAACACAACTCACCAAAGGCTCCATCCCACTAAGCTACAAAGCTCTTCCAGAGTTAGCAGCTTTTTGTAATGCAATGTCTCTACTAAGCATAGAGAAGGCATATATGCTTTTTATAATATAGAAAAGTTCTTTTTTGGCTATTCCTTTGATGTGCCTTTTTCCTGTAGAGCCAGTTATTCCATGTGATGCCTCTGTCAATTGTTTTTGCAAGTAGCTATTTATTAATTGTTTTTTTTTTTTGGTCAAAGCTATTTATTAATTGTTCATCATTCAGCCCAATGGGACATAGAATGTCTATCTAGACAACAAATATGTACTATTGTATTATTCATAAAAAGGATACCACAACTACATAACATGTATATTCACAACACACACAGACGCCCATACCACCTCAATTGAAAAAGAAAAACAGAAAAAAGGAAGAAGGCACTGGCATGTTCACACACATGAATGGACTCAATAACATAATTTAAACAGGACAGACCAGAACATGTATTTATCTGATCGTAGAGAGAGTACCTGGCATCTGGAATTCCATGGCAAATTACTTCGTTAACGGACCTAAAGGAACAAAGACATTGAAGCAGTTTGATCCATCTTTATTATTTCAGACAGTGAGAATGAAAAAAGAGGAGTACCTACGTGCAGCATGACTTTGGAAAGAAGTGATAATTTAGAGGAGATGGATATGCTCCTGTAATCACGTGAAACTGAAGTTAGCAGCATAAAATTTGTTCACGAGGCTCTAGGGAAATCAAACGCAATTAATGAACATCCGGATGGAAGATGTCAGGAAAACGGAAAGCATGTTTCACAATATAGGAAGAACAAGTCAACAAGGATAACATTAAGGTTGTTTTCAATTATGGGCTCATCTTCCTCAGAAAGGAAACTGTCTGGAAACTCCTACCGTTCCTCGTTTGAGTTCTGCACAATGACCTTGGTCTACCTCCAAATAAAACCTTACGTAAGCCATGTCATATGCCGCAAAATTCTATAATTAACATATAACCTTTTTTAAAGCATCATCTATCACCTCAGTAAGCCTTGTTCAAGTAGCTCAAAAAGTTGATCAACATCTAGATATCAGCTTTAACATGTTAGAAGTAGGTTCAGATAAAAGGGAGGGCGATCATGTCCTGCCCTTTAATTTATGTCAAATGTCCTAGGCTAAAAATAATAGCTATGAAATTGACAAAAACTGTAGTTAGATAAGCAAAAAGGAAAATGGGAATAGATATGTTAAATTTGACCACCTAGGTGAAAAAGTAAATCATTGAATGTTGCCCCGCACATATTTTCAAAGACTGACTTCTCAAAAACGAAACGGATTGCTCAAATAATCACACAAATAAAAGCTTAATTGGTTCCAGCAGAAGATCTTAAGGTAAATAGACATGCTTAAAAAATATCAAAAACAAAAAGAAAAATGAAAATCATCAAGGAGGTGATTACGAACTGTCTCCATCCTTGCAGAAAATAAGCAGGAAGATCAAAAGCAGCTGCAGTCACAAACATACTAGTGAAGCAAAAACTCCATCACCATACCTGCAGCGATAGTTGCGTCATGGACAACTCGATCAATTTCATCTGTTGTAACACCAGGTCTAACAACGCGAGCAGCTGCATCCAAAACTTCCCTGGCAATCTGAAGAACAAATTGTTGAAGACAGAAGAACCCCTCCAAAAACAAACTCCAATTCATGCACGATGAATAAGAACTTGACATTACAAAAATTACTTGGTAGCAATTAGAAAAAAATTATCAGAAAGCTAGGAACTTGAAAAAGCGAACTATTACAAGATTTTCCCAAATTAAAAAAAATAAAGAAACATTTCGTGCTATTCCTGATCAAATATAACTACCAAGTATGTGGACTATGCAGCGCATCAGGCTTCATAAATTTTTAGAACATCTTGAAGATATCTGCCAGTAGACTGTCCACCCAATAAAAATGCAATGCCCGTGACACGTAAGAAGACGGTGGTGCAATAAATCTTGGCAGACAATGACGAGAAAATTCACTTACTCGACAAGTCTCTCTCATCCTCTCAATCTGCTCAGGACTTTTGATCTGGCAAAGAATACAAAAACTAGATGTGCATGAAAAGGGAATAAACTTAGATACCACTCAACTGCAGGTCATCTCACAAAGGGTAAATCTTATATCTGTCATTCTTCAAAAAGATATCCTAATATCTCATACGCAATCTTACCTCAACAACGTGCTGAAGGTCACTGTTGGGCTCAATTTTAGGGATACCCTACAGAGATAAAAACAAACAAAAAAGAACAGCAAAAAGAAGTCAGAAAACAACAAAAAGTACTAGTGTACTGGTGTTCGTGCTGTTGCATGTGCATGCAGCATTGCTACTTTTTGGTGCGTGTGCCCCCATGATCACATGCAACAATTTGCAGAATGAACATGTTCACAATAATAACGGACCAGCTCAACATATCAAAAGATTTCAGTAGAACTGAGAAATAAGGGAAGAAGAGAAGACACAGTAGCAAAACATCTATAATATACAAACAACCTAATCAAGCAACTTACATCAACTGCCCAATCAGGTTGATCGATATGAGAAGGTACAGTACGCATACTAGATATGGGGTATGGCCTTAGCGTCCTGCCAGAAAAAAATGAAACAAATATGTTCAATGAGAAATGGTAAGTGTGTACTGAAAGAAAAGGAAAATGGAAAGTGAAGGTGTAAACATATATTCACATCTGCACCACCTGGGGCTAAGATCTACAGTGGTGAAAATCCTTATTAAGAGCCAAAATTTTAAAATGGTAAGGACCAGACTTTCGACAGCATTATATTTAATGTAGGCAATGTTGCTCAAAAGTAAGCTGGACCTTTTTATTCACTTAATTGAAGGAAGCTGCAGAACTTAATGGAAGCTATGGATGTTGTACAATTAGATGTGATTATGCCCTCACGTAGTTTTCTTGACCTCAAAACTCAAATCATATTCCTGTTGTTCCATTGTTGGACGAGTAGAAAAACCTTGCTTAATCTTAAAATTATATGCTTTTCATGTTCGAAACCATAAGACCTCAAATTAACATGAAAAATTATCATTGATGCATTTTGTGATTCCAGGAGGGCATAAAAGCAGTCCCTCTTGTGGCCGTGCTGCTTGAGTTCCTGAAGAAGTTCAAATAGGAGAAGTTCCATTGTGAAATAAACTCAAGATCTTAGCTGCTTCCAATCTAGTAACTTGTAAAGCTTCTTCTGGTCACTGCTAAGTTGTAAATCTGACTTAAGTTGCACTGATTTTATGTCCTCAATTTCACACAATGTGCCCACTTTTACTGCAACTGCCAATACCATACATGTCCCGAAGAGACATTGCGGTGCCATGCATGAATTAATTTATGCAGGCAGTTACAGACAAAGGTTCATAGACAAAATCTCCCTATCTGACTCTGCATAGGTGCAATCAACAGCACAGACAAGAATATGATTACAACTTGAGGTACAAAGATTACAAGGAAGCAGTACCCAAGGGACATACCCTGTCCAATCAAAATGGGGAAGTTTTGGTGTCTGACGCTCCCCTTTCTTCAGACAATATTGCCAACCATCACCAAGGGGTTCAGCTGTCCCGAGGGTAGACAACTTTGCCTTCAAATGAACTGGTTTGTGTGAACTCCACGATGCTTTGAAGCACTCTTGAGTGCTGTTACCAAATGCATTTAATATTACATAGCTTGCCAAGAGAAAGTGCTAGTTAATGGATGAAGGTAAACAAAACACAGTATACTAGCTAAATATTCTTGAACTCAAATTCTCATTAGATGAAGGTGACTCTGCCTCAGGAAAAATGCGGGCTCCAACAAGAAGCTACAGAAAAATAGGAAATAACTTATAAGTGGCAGCCTAATTTAATATGGAAAACTTTCCACAGCCGAAAGAATACGAGTGGATTCATAACTAGGAACCCAACCAAGCACTAGAAGATATCACGACATAATAAAAAGCACGAGTCAACAAGAGGCTATATGAATCTGAGATTGTCCCACATATTCAGATAGTTCTTAAATATGTTGTCGTTGATGTACGTATAAACTCGTGTGTAAAGAAGTAGTGACAAGTTTGTAACTAAGAGTCAACGGAGAACTTGTAACAATTTTTGGAGTATCAAGTGGCTTTAGTTTGTAGATTCTCTGCAGATTTTTTTTTTTTTTTAGATTGGAGTATTGGGTGGACATAATGTTGCACAGGGCTTGTGGCAGGACTACTCCATCTGCAAGTTGTTTTTGAACAAGCTAACTTGCTTATTTCGAAAAGAAAAGAAAAAGGAAAACATTGATATTGTCGAACAGCTTATACCTTTAGTGAACTGATACAAACAAGAATGTATATGAATATTATAAATCACCTCATCGCACTTCAGAGAGAGAAGCAGGAGGGATGTAATTCAAATAGGATGTCAACATGCAATATAAACAGTCTATCCGAGTATGCACAGACTGCTAAACCAAGAAACAGTCAGAGCATACTTGAACTGTATAATAAAAATGCCCGAGAATAGTAATCTACCACCAGTCTACCATAAAAGTTTGTACTATGCTTCCATTGGGATGAAACAAAAGAATTGACAGTTCAAAGCTATCAACTCAGATATTCCTAAAGGGTTGCAATTCTCCTTTCTCATAAGAAACGTGAGGTCAAAACAACAAAACCGTCAGGTTGGAATCATATTAGCACAAACTTAGAAAGCCTAATAACGCATGGAAACTTCCCTATTAAACTTTTATTGCCGGAAATTTCAACTCCACATAGAAATTTGCACATTGGCACAATTCCATACACTGTCAGCATACAATTTGGTTCCAACTAGAAGATGCAATCAAACAACTATCAGAAAGTTTCATGCTCGGAGAATTTGTATAACTAGGAAATTCACTATCCAAGAATCATAAGAAAACCGCAAATAGTAACAAAAAGCCTTAGACAGTTACCATTCGTGCAACTATCTTTATTTCGTACACATATAGTCTTCATTTTGTTGAACTAGAGGAAGGAGAAAGTAGAGAGCTGTATTTTTCTTATTAAAATTTCTCCCAGTGTACTCATACATCAAATTATTGTTGGAACAAAAGCAAGATTAAAAAGGAGATAGAGATCATCACCAGAATGCAGCATCTTCGCGAGGAAGCTTTAATTCCACACATTTCGGACACCTGTAAAAAGAAATTTCAAAAAGTGAAACTGAGACTAGAGTACTCTAATTCAATCTTTTCCAAGCGAGCAAACATGATGACTACAGAGCTCACTAGCGAGAAATTTTTAATAATATTGATTCTGTGGATACAAGATTAATTGGCAATCTGCAAAATGAAAGTGATAAATGACGTAGGAGAGCTCAGAAAGAAATTGCTACTTAGCAAACTTGAAACTACACAGTTCAACCATAACTACATCATGATATAGCTGTTAAGAATGCGATTAGTGGAAACTTTTACACGATAATGGTTATGGGTGATGCAGAATCTTATTCTCTAAAGGTGCAAGAATTGACTAGATCATGCATGCTATCTCAAAATCAATCTGATAATCAATCAAGCACAATGTAAGTAATCTATAGAAGGAACTTAAAGATGACAAGACTATTCAATTTGACTTATCTCTAGTTATGCAAGTTCAAGCCTTGAGCAAGTGAAGAGTCGTAATAGTAAAGATAATGGCATGACAAAACCAATGGATTGACCAAATCAGAACATGAAGCACGAAGACAAACATGCATACACAACGTTAGATATGTAATACTAGTTAATTTGGTAGGATTCACGGAAACGAGACATATATATTACATTTCTAATGCTATTATGCAAAGAATACTAGGAAAAAAATCCACTCAGAAAACAAGTGGTTCACTCATAACAAAATAAACGCACTGGAGTGAGAGCCACCATTTGTAAACAAAGCAAGAAACCGGCAGAGAGATCTAAAATGAAAATCAACTTCATCGAAGCAATGCATTGGCAATTGAAGAATGGCTACATTCTTGGTTGAAGTTACATGTGCCTGTATATACAAGTTAACACTTTGTAAGTTTCTAGTACAAGTCCAGACCTTCAAAGGAACATAGCCCCACAATTTTGATTTTTCTGCACCATCAATCATTGTTTAACTAATCCATTACTACTATCAAGATGTACTATCCATAAGCCTAGACTACAAAATATGGAAAATAATCCCCCGGATACACCATGAGCAGAACCCAATGGGAGAATACAGTCAGACAATTGCAGAACATGATTCATACATAACTCACTCTTTTTATCTCTCAAATGATTTAGTCCAGCTAAAAAACCAAAAATGAACATGATGACCCTAAAAGCTGAGAACCCATTTACACCCGAAAGAAAAGAAGCGAAAACATAAAAAAGATGGGTAAAAAATTGATCCCTAAAGCAATTAACTTCACCCATCTTCCACCATTACTAGTATTCTCAACTAAGCTTAACAAGACAAAACTTTATCAAAAATCGAGAAGCAGACGAAGACACGGTGCGACCAATTAGCTCCAAGACGTACAAGGATCGAGTCAGCATGAATCAAGAACAGAACCCCGATGAATCACCCACTATCAAACTAAAACGAAATATCAATAGATAAATACAGACGAAGCGCAGAAACAAAATACGCACTGAAGATGCGCTGGTTTGCCGCATTGAGCACAAGACAGCGTAGCCTCGGCCACATCTGATCCACCGGCCATCGACCTCAAAACTCAATCTCCCAACTCAACCCTGCAACGAAATACTATTGGTATCATTCATAAGCACCCAAAAGCTCGTATCTTTATCCCCGAAAACAAGAAAAGCATATAAAGTCAAAGTTCGAGACGACATAAGGACCTTGTATTTGTACAAGAGGGGAACAGAAAAATTCAAACTTTGCTCTCACTGGGTATTGGGTTCGCAGTCTTAGAGCCCTAGGAATGGATGAAAACGAGAAGAAGAGGGAAAGAGGAAGAAACATATAGAGATACGTGAATTTGTAGAGAGAGAGAGAGAGAGAGAAAGAGAAAGTAGCCGAGGGAGTCTATGATGTTACTGTAGCAGCCGTCAGCGGTCGGCGGGGCATTTTTGTCTACGACACTTTCACTGGACCTGTTTTTTTTTTTTTCGTTTGATTATCTTTTTGGACTCTTTGGTTAGGAAATTTCCATGGAGGGGGGAAGAAAAATGGTAGATTCAAATAGGAAAGTTCGTTATAACTTCTCTTATGAAAGTGGAAGAATCGAGGATCATCCTCGTAAATGATTGCAGCGCAGTAATTTCAATAATTTCGTTTCGATTTAACATATTTTATACGTTAAATCATAATATCAATAGAACTCGAATCGAGAATAGCATAAATTTGTGAGTTAGTTTATTCATATCTTGTGGCATTTCTTTTTCACTTGCTTACATTTTGCATGTAGAGTTATACATAGTCTTCGTTTCCTCCTAACATTTCATTTTTTTTTTTCCAGATGGGATTTCATTAACTCTTAAAGAATTTCAGCCATGACAACCTATTTTCTATAGTAGCATTTCCCCTTTAGATAGGAGTGATCATGGGTCAGGGTAAAATCAGGAATTGGACCGAACTGGACATAGGAATAGGTACAAATTCAGGTTCCCATAGTTACCGGTCCCCAAAAAAGTAGAACCGATACTATGCGATTGGGTTCCCAGTGCCTTCATGGGTAAGAATCGAACTAGGAACCAAAGAACTGGATCGAGAACCGAAAACTCTTTTTATGTGTTTTTGAAACTTTTATTGTTTCTTTCCTTTTCAAACTTGCAAACGATTTCGAGTTTCTAAAGTTAAAACACTAGTTGCTAACAACCCTCTATTCTGTCTTTGCCGGTGATGCTCTGGTAAAACTCCGACGACTCCCATGGCATGAACAGGTACTTCACATCACAAACAAATGATGCTTGATTTTAGATGCATCGTTGGAAAGTTTGGAGTCTTTGAGTCCTCAAAGCTAGCTAGCGAGGCTAGTCAACATATAATTTTTTCCTGAAAGTACGGTCTTTTTGTATTAGTTTTAGGGTGTACAATTATTGTGAATTAGTATTACATGATACCAATTAGGTTCGGTTCGGTTCTTGAGGTTGAGTCTTGAACTCATCCGTTCTATGCAAGAACCGAATTGACTTGGCCAATTCCAAAGTAGAACCGGTCTGAACCTGTTGTCGATTTTTTTTTTTCATAGACTATGGTAGCACGTTAACAACTTAAAATAGTGAAAGGCCCAAAAAGACATGCAATTGCACAAGGTCACACACTCAGCCTTACAATTACAAAATTGAAAATCTGGTAATCTCGCCCTCTCTGTCTCTATTTTGGTTTCAGTCTCGCGGTCGGGGCTCTTGCTGTCGTCTCGGGCGCGATTCAAGATAGGTTGGTTCTTAAGATTACTAGTTACAACATAAATTGTGAATTACAAGTACATTTACACAGGAAAATGTCATCGTACAAGAAAAGAAAATAAGGGGGCCAATTCTCGGTTCTACTCGAAAACAGGCCGACCGATTCTACAGCAGCGCTGGTTCAGTGCCTGCTTCTAGATTTTTCTAGAATCGGCCCCAACGGTTAAGCTCCCAATTTTAGGTATTAACCTGAACCACCCGGAGCATGCTCACCCCCACGTGGTCCGTACGCACAACAACTTCCGACGAGTCATGCGGTCCACCTTGAAGTCGAATTGCGAGTTCAATCCAACACTTAGAAACTACGCAGCGTAAATTTTTTCATTTGAAAACATTGAAATTTTTTGCTATTTCCTGGAAACTACAAAATTATGAGAATTCAAGGAAATCATGTGCTAAATATCTTAGTTATCTAAATTATCTGAATGAGTAATATCAGATTATTAGTGACCGATATTCTGGTTTATAACCCTTTATAACCTCCGATGGTTTTTTATGCTCACTAGACGAAGCGTGATCAAAATATTAAGATGTGCGCAATGTGTTTGCTGTCTATATGTAATAATGGGATGATCAATAATATGTGATATTACGTTAAGGGATTTAAATGTGGTACTTCTTACAAATGTAACATGTCACATAATTAATATAAAGTCTACATCATTTGTCCCCCCGTTCCTTTTTGAGTTGTGGTTTGCTCATCCCCCATTAATTACCATTTCAAGTTTTGAAAACAAGGAAGTTTAGTTGAATGCACGTGGAGATGATCCGCAGCGGCTTAAGACTTTGTTATAGAATATTTGAATACAATTTATTAAAATGGTATTTATGAGTGTCATTATTTTTTCATATGTCAAGTGAAAATGGTACGTCTGTCGTAGGAATCCATAAATCTCATCGCATGAATCTTCTCACCGAAAATGGCCCGGCCTCCTGAGGACTTTTGAGGACATGGAAACCTGGTCGATTCACCCATCGAGATCCATTTTCACGATCACCGTCCTCAAGTACTTCTTCCATGACCGTCCCAAGTAGCTTTTGAGCGAGCCCTTGACTGGCACGAAGTCGGGGGCAAGGGTGATCCCCGACCCGTGGATCGAAATCCTCGTGTTCTCGTTCTCGTTGTCTCGACCGTGAGTAGTCACCATGTTGGCCTGGTGGACCATCGACTTCTTGACGAAGATGTCGCTGTTTTCGAAGACGATGGCCACGTCCCCAAAGATGAAGTCGATGGCGCCGTAGATGTGGCAGCCGCGGTAGAACTGTCACAATGAGTGTGTGTAGAGCGGGTCCTGATATGCCTTGAAGTTGCACCGGTAAATTAGCGCCACGGCTTGGTGCTTCTGGGGTCCCGTCGTGTTCTGGAATGTGTTGTCCCTTGTCCATAAGCTATTCCCAGAGACAGCTACATAGATTTTCAGAGATTAGTTCACGAGTTAATCCATTGACGACCTGCTCATTGACTAACATTTTTTGAGAGCTTAATTTCTAACCCATTGTAGCTATAGTCAAAGTGGTGGAACCGTCCAGAACATTTCTGCTATCGGTGATGACGGTCCGAGCCATGCTTGACGAACATCACATCCCTTTTGATCTTGACTTTCTTGTTATAGACACTCGATTTCACATAGATCACCACTCTCTCGGGCCGACTCTCGCCCATCCTAGCGAGCGCAGCCACAACCTCGTTGATCGTCGTGTGAGTTTTGCCGCCTTGTATGTTGTTGCATTCCATGACGCTAAAAGCCCGCCTTTTGGGTTCAGCCCAAACCTCAGCCCTGTTCCTAACTATATGATTTTATTACAAAAAGGAATTTATTGGACACAATACTAGAAATTTTTTTTTGGTCAGAATATATTATGACTTTAAGTGTTCGATATAAACAGCTAAAATTCAGCTAAAATTCAAGCTATTGAGTTTGGCCTGCGAGACCATTGATATGGCTGCTCGAAGAGCCTCATGTTCTTGAGTGCTAGAGGTGGTGGCGGCAGTGATGAAGACGGTGGTGGTGGTGGTGGCGACGAGGAGGAGGTGGTAGTGAGAGTACAAGTGGAATTTGACAAAGGAATGAATTTACGCAGAATTTGCATAGAATTTTCATCATATTTCATTGCATTAGAAAATGGGTGTAGACTCATTAAGATCCATTTTCTCGACAAAAAGTTCCTTTTTATCATATTGCATTTTACATGGTCAAAATTTAGATATCATATTGTCTTTGAATGTTGAGCCGTGGTTTGCCCACTTTTAATTACCATTTCAAGTTTCGAAAACAAGAAAGTTTAATCTAATGCACATGGAGAGTAATCCACATCGGCGTGAGACTTTGTTATAGACTGTTTGAATAAAGTTCATATGTCTAGTGAAAATGGTACGCTAGTCCTAGAAATCCATAAATCTCCTTGTATGAATTTTCTCACCGAAAATGGCCCGACCTCCTGAGGACTCTTGAGGACACGAAAACCTGGCCAATTCACCCTCCTCTCCGTCAGCGCACCGTGGCCTGAGTTCATGTACTCCCCGTAAAACAGGGCCTTGAGGGAGAAATCGCCCCTCCACTCCTCCCATCCCTTCGAGTCTATCAACCCGTCGAGATCCATCTTCCTGATCACCGTCTTCGAGTACTTCTTCCACAACCGTCCCGAGTAGCTCCTGAATGAACCCTTTTTGGCACGAAGTCAGGGGCGATTTGCGACCCATGGATCGTATCCCCATGCTCTTGTTCTCGTCTTCTCGACCCTAAGCCATCACCATGTTGGCTTGGTGGTCCATCGGCCTCCTGACGAAGATGTCGCAGTTCTTGAAGACGGCGGCCGCATCGCCGAAGATGAAGTTATTGGCGTTGTAGACGTGGCAATCACGGTTGCTAAGAGTGCACGTAGAGCATGTCTTGGTAGGCCTTGAAGCTGCACCGATAGAAGATGGGTAGGTCTGAGCTGACCATTAGCGCGACGGGTTGGTGCTTCTCAGGACCCGCAATGTTCTGGAATGTCATGTCCCTTGCCCAAAAGCCATCCCCAAACACAGCTGCATAGATTTTGAGGGGAAAAGGACACTATTGATGCCAAAAGTTGCGTACGGAGATCACTTTGGTGCCAAAAATTTCAATCGGATCACTTAAGTGCCAAATCGGAGACAAAAGGATCACTTTGGTGCCAACTCCGATTTGCTCCGTTGAAAATGTGATGTGGCATTTTTTACTAATATTTTAAGCTGACATGGCTCCGACGAGGTCCAGTCAGCAATTAAAAAAGGTAAAAAATAAAAATAAAAATACAAATACAAACTTAATTAGTTTATAAAAATAAAAAAATCTAAAATTTGGAAAAAAAAAATCAAAAAATACAAATTTTATTTAAAATAAACAGAAAAATTCTGTTAAAATTAACAAAATAAAGTAATAACTCAAAAAAAAAAATTGCAGAATAGGCGGCGAGGGCTTGCACAACCCTCGCCGCCGCTGCCCCACCATTACTGACAATGGCCGACGAGAGTGGGGACATGGCCAGCGGAGGTCACCGAGCCTCGACCAGGGGATGGCGACCCTCGTCCAAACCTGGGCGAGGGCCGGCGACCTTCGCCTGGTCTGGGGGAGGGCCTGCAGGCCCTCGCCTGCGGTCGACGGGGGTCGCTGGCTCTTGGCCGGGGCTCGGCGACCCCTACTGGCCATGCCCCACCACCACCGGCCATTGTCGGCGAAGGTGGGGGTGGCAGCGGCGAGGGCTTGTTCAAGCCCTCGTTGCCTGGTAACCAGAAACTTTTTTTCTTTTTTCTTTTTCTTTTTCTAATTTTTAAGCTTATTTTTATTTTTATTTTAAATAAAATTATATTTTAAACGAATTTAAGTTTTAGCTAATTTTTAAATGTGAATTTGATTTATTTTAAAGTGTAGAAGTCCACATGGCAGCCCACGTTGACTTTTTTTTTTGAAATGTCATTTTACATTAAAAAATTAATTATTAATGACATGTGGCAATTTTGGCTGGAATATTTTGCCGGAGGCATCAAAGTGATCCTTTTGTCTCCGATTTAGCACTTAAGTGATCCGATTGAAACTTTTGGTACCAAATTGATCTCCGCATGCAACTTTTGGCACCAATAGTGTCTTTTTCCCAATTTTGAGAGATAAGTTCAAGAGCTAATCCATTGGTGAGCTACTCATTGACTATCATTTTGCGAGCTTAATTTCTTAGCTAACGTAGCTGAAGTCAAATTGGTGGAACTGCCCAGAAAATTTCTGTTGCCAGTGACGACGGTTCGATCCATGCCGTCGCCGACGAACATCACATTCTTCACGTCCCATCTGATCTTGACTTTCTCGTTATAGACTCCCGATTTCACATTGATTACCACTCTCTTGGGCCAACTCTCGGCCATTCTAGCGAGCACGGTCATGGCCTCGATGATCTTCGTATGAGTGCCGAAACCGTCCTTTGATATGGCTACTTGAAGAGTCTCATGTTCTCGAGTGCTAGAGGTGGTGGCGAGCGGCGGCGACGGGGATGAAGACGAAGGTGGTGGTGGCAATAAGGAGGAAGGTAGCGGTGAGAGTCCAAGTGGAATTTGACAAGGGAATAAAGTTGCACACAATTTGCACGGGTTAAGTACACTATAAGTGTCAAAACTTGTGTACGGTGCTCACTTTAGTGCTAAGACTTTCAAAACGATCACTTAAATACCAAAATCGGAGAAAAACGATCATTTAAGTGCCAAATCGCAAAAGTCCGGCCAAATGAAATACGTGGCTTTTATGCTTAAACTTATTATCTGACGCGGCATATTTGTTTTTATAAAATTTTGGCCATGTAGACTTCTAAAGTAAAAATAAAAAAATAAAAAAAAATGCGAAAAAGTTTAAAAAAGGGTTGGGGTTTCGTTCAGCTGAGGGCTGTGCAGCCCTCGTCACCGCTGCCCCCCATCGCCGGCAAAGGCCAGCGAGGGTGGGGGATGGCCGACGGGGGTCGCCGAGCCTCGACTAGTGGCCAACGACCCCTGTCAGCAGTAAGCAGAGCCTCACCCAGCCTTGGCGAGGCCTGACCTCGCAGATCTGGGCGAGGTCGAGCCTCACCGTCACTGGACGAGGCCTGGCCCTCGCCGATCTAGCTAAGGTCGATCCTTGCCGGGGCTTGGCGACCCCCTCCGGCTAAACCCTACCCTCACCGCCTGAACATACTTATATGTATTTTAAAATTTTCAACTTATTTTGTTTTTAGTTTTAACTTTTTAGCTAATTTTTAAGTTTAAGTCCACGTGGAAGTCCACGCGTGCTTCCGGCAAGCCACGTCAGCTCAAACATTAATAAAAAAAAGGCCACGTAAGATTTTCGGGGAGCCATATCAGCTAAAATCGGAGTTGGCACTTAAGTGATCGTTTGTTTTAAAAAAAAAGTGGCACTTAATTGATCGTTTTGAAAGTTTTGGCATTAAAGTGAGCGTCGTATACAAGTTTTGGCACTTGTAGTGTCCTTAAGCCCAATTTGCACACAAGAAAAATTTTGCACACAATTTGTACACAAGGCATGAGACTTTGTTATAGACTATTTGAATAAAGTTTATTATATTGAAATTTTTATTTTTCATATGTCAAGTGAAAATGGTACGCCAGTCCTAGGAATCCATAAATCTCCTTGTATGAATTTTCTCACTGAAAATGGCCCGACCTCTCGAGGACTCTTGAGGACATGGAAACCTGGCCAATTCACCCTCCTCTCCGTGGGCGCGCCGTGACCCGAGTTCATGTACTCCCCGTAAAACAAGGTCTTGAGGGTGAAATTGCTGCTCCACTAGCCCTATCCCTTTGGGTCTATCAACCCATCGAGATCTGTCTTCATGATTACCGTCCTCGAGTACTTCCTCCACGGTCGTCCCAGGTAGCTCCTAAACGAGCCCTTGACCGGCGCAAAGTCGGGGGCGGGGATGATCCGCGACCCTTGGATCGAGATCCCCGTGTTCTCGCTCTTGTTGTCTCGACCCTAAGCGGTCACCATGTTGACCTGGTGGTCCATTGGCCTCCTAACGAAGATGTCGCAGTTTTGGAAGACGATGGTCGCGTCGCCGAAGATGAAGTCGATGGTGCCGTAGACGTGGCAGTCACGGTAGAACTGTCGCAGTGAGTGCACGTAAAGCGTATCCTGGTAGGCCTTGAAGCTGCACCGATAGAAAACGGATATGTCTGAGCTGACCATTAGCGCGGCGGCTTGGTGCTTCTGGGGACCCGCCGTGTTCTGGTATGTCATGTCCCTTGCCCAGAAGCCATCCCCAAAGACAGCTGCATAGATCTTGAGAGATTAGTTCAAGAGCATCCATTGATGACCTACTCATTGACTAACATTTTGTGCTTAATTTCTTACCAAATGTGGCTGAAGTCAAAGTGGTGGAACCGTCTAAAACATTTCTGCTGCTGGAGACGACAGTCCGGTCCATGCCATCGCCAACTAACATCACGTTCTTCGCGTCCGTTCCGATCTCTACTTTCTCGTTGTAGACTCCCGATTTCACATAGATCACCACTCTCTCAGGCCGACTGTCACCCATTCTAGTGAGGGCGGCCACGGCCTCGTTGATCGTTGTGTGAGTGCCGGAACTGTCCTTTGCCACGACAAAATCGGCCTTGGACATTGCTGCCTTCCACGACGCTAAAAGCCCACCGTTTGGGTCCGGCCCAAACCTCAGCCGTGTTCCTATATGCAAACAGGGGTACTAACCATATGAATAGGAATTTATTGGGCACAACACTAAAGCTTTTAAGTCCACAATGTTTTTCAAATGAATCCTATGTGAAGCTCACCCGATTTAAAGATTAGGGATGCACTAAACTCACTCGCCCCTACAGCGTCCAATAATTTATACTATTTCCGTAAAGGTTATTGATCTAGCCACCAATACCTACAAGCTATCACCATCCAATAGACGAACCCATGATACATGAGATAGTCTTATGGATGTTGTATAAAGTTGTATAAGGACCATTAATGAGAGGGCGATAAGATAAAAACGATCGTTTACTCTTTACCTCTTAAGACTAAGAAAGTTCTAAGTCAATTATTTTTACTATACTTAAAGAGGAATACTACGAAATTACAACTGAAAAGTATGAAAAGAACAATAAAGATACGAATTGAAACCCATATTAAACTAGAACTTAGACAGCCAAATAAAAACATAAAAAGATATAGGAAAAAATATTTTAAAAATGAATTAATGCAAGCCATTGCATGGGTATATGCTACTATGTTTCATGAAAAATGTGAAATGCACATTAACATCTCCAAACATTTTACAAACATCTATTATGTTTTTCTTTAACATGCACCCTAGTATCTAATAAGTTAACTAGTATAAGCATAAACCATTGTATGTATTCTATTGAAGTGGTCATCAAATGAATAACTAAAGATCACTCAAGTTCCCGGTAAGAACAAAAGGAATCTTGAATAACATACAAGCATGGACATTCATTTGCATTGATAGATTATAACAGTTATTATCATTATTAATATTATTAGCACTACTACTGGTTGTACTACTACCATTAATCTTTCAAATGATTATGCCCTTTGTTATGTATTCTAATTAAAAAGAATTAAGAGAAAACAATCTCTCTTCCAAATATTAGCACTACGTGCAGACAACTAAGACCAAGAAAGCAAATAAATTACCCCTCCTAACACCCCTTTCTCTTCCATACAAAGCCAAGGCATGGCTAAGTGAGCGAGTCAAGTTAACCACCAAACCCCCACTCAGGCCATCCAAAGGAGCAAGACCCTCCTCCCCCAAGCCATCCAAACAAGTCCGGTGGTTCGCCGACACGCTGCTCAGCCATGTCCGAGCGTCCTCAGCCGTGTAGTCCATCCCGTCAAGCAACCGTTCGAGCCGGGACTTGCTGTTCGCATAGAGCTCAGAGCAGTCACTCAGAGCCAACCTATGCCTCATCACGTTGTTGTTGTTGTTACTGATGTCTTCATCATTGTTACGGTCAAGAGACATGAATTTGTGGTCGACCCAGAGTTTGGCCTGCGAGACCATTGACATGGCTGCTCGAAGAGCCTCCTGTTCTCGAGTGCTAGAGGTGGTGGTGGCACTGACAAAGACGGTGGCGATGAGGAGGAGGAAGGTGGCGGTGAGAGCACAAGTGGACATTTTGGTTGGTTTTTTGGTGATGTGTGTCGAGTCGAGACAAAGTGAAAATGTAGAATTTCCAATGGAGTAAGTTGTGATGGGACGAGGTTCATTTATAATGTAATATTATCTCGTGGAAGGCAACGCTTGCAACGGGGTCATGCCCATGTGTCATCGAATGGAGATGGCATTGACCTTAGTGTACTGGCACCAAATT
The DNA here is from genome assembly GCA_029784005.1 of Lenwebbia sp. NSW1173648. Lineage (NCBI taxonomy): Eukaryota > Viridiplantae > Streptophyta > Magnoliopsida > Myrtales > Myrtaceae > Lenwebbia > Lenwebbia sp. NSW1173648. The sequence continues at coordinate 9,143,327 of JARCGZ010000005.1, forward strand.
ACCAGGGCATTAATCTAAGTTTTAGAATTAAATATACAAGTCAACCCATGATTGTAAAGAAGCTATTATTATACTATCACTGTGGATGTTTTAGTCTGCTCCGCCTCTCAAGGGCCAGAAACCATATGGGTCAACGTAAACAAGGAGGTTAATGTTTACGGTAGAGAGTGCTTGAAGAGTTTGAACATAGGAAAATACTTTTCTGACAGTACTGTCAGCGACGGTTTAATCTCAACTGTAAATTCACACACCATCACCGTGTGTTTTGCATAAAGCACTCATAGATTGAAAAATCATGTGGTCAGAAATAACCGATAGTACTGTCAGACTGTCAGGATAGCAGCTTTCTTGAACATATCAAACCTTCTCAGTTTTCTCATTTATAAAAGTTAGTTGCATTTTGAATCATAATAAGTAAGGTAATAAGCTTTTCTCATACGTTCATTCATCCTACCGCAATAGTAGAAATAACCTGGACGTAATAAATATCTAGCTACGAATACATATGGTGTGTTTGTTTCACGGAAAACTCAAAATTTAGAATACATTTTCTAAAAAATAATAGGTTGTATCGCTTACAAAATGAATGGAAAACTATTCTCATTACCCACGAAAATAGTTAGTAAAATATTATCGTTGATAATGAAATTATTTTCTGTTGACTAATTTTTCTAAGCAATATAACCAAATTTTTTTTTTTGAAAAGTAGTTTCCAAATTTTGAATTTTTCATAAAACAAACGTGTCCTTAATGAGATAATCCGGAAATAATCACGACAAATGCGCATTACACTCGATGCAAGTTGGAAGTGGGCAAAATATTGACAAAAGAACTTCGACAAAGTGAACATTCAAGATAAAAAAAATGCCGTTAAAATGTGTAACCTAAAAGTTTAAGATAATAGGTGGATGAATACTACATATATACAAAGAGCATGTGAATTGGGATATTTCAACAGCCCCATTTTACGTGCAAGCCGGATTAGGAATGACATGCGGAATTTGACAAACAAGATGGATGCACACGAAAAGATAAACTGGGACGGAACTTGCTCGGAGCCATGTAAGAATGTCCAATCTAAAAATAGAACCTATTAGGTACAGAGATCATATGTATTTGAAAAATACATGCCGATATCAAATATTTCAACTTAAGGTGGAGATCAAGTCTTTGAAACCCTAGCTAACCAATTATTTCCAGGCATCAGTCTTTCCAGTGCCCTGATAAACGAACTTGGCAAGAACCGACTGACGTATCAAACGGGGGATCCCAGGCGATGGTGATTTGGCACGGCCATTGCATACTTGTTGTCATACTCAACTCAGTGTCGATATGGAGAGGGAAACTTATAGGGCCGACACAGATGTGTCCAAAAGCAGGTGACGAGGGTCTCCTTCGAACGCGAAACGATCCCTGTTGTTTTGTGAAGCTACGGAACAAGTGCTGATGCTGTGTTTTTTGGGGTCCTTCATGGCTTACGTGATGAGATAATATTGGGTAGGGCCGCCCCCACCATGTCATCTTCGTCCCGGACCATTCAGGGATCGACACGTGTCCTGAATGTATGTGTATGGAGTAACCAAGTGGCTTATTCGTTCGAGCACATGTGGGGCGATTTGTTTTGATCATGCACCCATCCAGGTGATCGGCTTGATTAATGAGTTTTAATTGGATGTTGTGGTGATCAACCAATGAGGAGCTTGTCCATGCTCAAGAGATAAGTGGATGGGTTTGGACAAGCCTTTCTACACAAGAAAGCCCGGCTCGGCCCGAAAGTCATTTTGTAAATTTTATGTTACAGTCGGGTTTGGTCAACATATTAGGCTCGACCTTCGGTCTTGCTCGGCTCGAGCCCGCCCAATCATCACGTCTAATTGGACTTTAAGTGCATGTGACTTCCTTACACCTAATTATGAGTTTTAATTGGATGTAGAGCTGATCAACCAGCGAGGAGCTTATCCATGCTCAAGAGATAAGTGGATGGGTTTGGACAAGCCTTTCTATACAAGAAAGCCCGGCTCGGCCCGAATGTCATTTTGTAAATTTTATGTTACGGTCGGGTTCAGTCAACACATTAGGCTCGACCTGTGGTCCTGCTCGGTTCGAGCCCGCCCGATTATCACGTCTAATTGGACTTTAAGTACATGTGACTTTCTTACACCTAATCATGAGATGAGCTTTTGATCAGAGCCAAGTTCGCTCCCTCAATGTTTTTTCAGCTACTATTTTTCTACATTATAACTGTAATTATAGATTGATGTTATCAAAAGGAGAAGACTTATAAATTAACAAATATTTGCCGTAAATGAACATTACGTATGTCAATGTAAAATGTAAGTTAATAGGAGCCATTTTTCCATAATTATTCAGATTTCCAAAATACCTGGGTTTTGTTTGTTAATACTTAAATAAAAGCAAAAAATACCTTTTACTTTCCCGCCAATATCTAAAGTTTTATTAAAATTTCAGAAAACTATGGAAAATTAGATGTCAAACTACGTGTCAACGGATTTTTCTTATTTTTTTTACAAAAGCGGTATTAATCACGAATTTCTCACGAACCTCAAATCCAGAGTAGAATAATTATAAGTACTTAGCTTTTAGTATTGCCAGGTAAAATATTCATATCGAGGTATTAGTTTGATGTTTCAAACATGGCGGAGAGTTTGAGATCATTATATCAGCTATGAAGAAGAGATGGTGTGGAAGAGTGGAGTTTGAAGTTTGCAAATTTGAGATAATATGATCTTATTTTTTAAAATCCTAGAGATTTCTTTTCTACTAAAGAGTCTTACGACATCATTATGTGCATATATCAATTATCAAATGTTGTACATAAATTTCATTGACTATGCGCAGGTAAAAAATGAAATATTCTTACATGGTTCGAGTGCATGTGAGCCAAACACATTTGAGCCCCTGAAATCGGTAGGTCCAAGGATGTAATACAACTATGAAGGATTGCTAAACTGACACAGAATAAAACATTCAATTTGCACAAGGCGAAAATTGAAGCAAAAACATCTTCTTAGAAAAGATAATAATTGTGGCCAAAAGAGAAATTGGTCCAAATTTCCAGTTTTGTTTTCGTTTTGCAATCGAGCTCAGAAATCAAAAGAGACAATACTAAAACTATGGGAATAATTTCTTTGGCCATAATTATAGAAATAATTGAACAACAAATTCTTATTATATATTTCTACAGTATAGGTTATGATGAGATTTTTTTTTTCTTTTCAAACGGTGTTATCACAGATTCACAATAAGTATTCACTATTCAGTCTCTCAAAACATAGGTCGACTAATTGTTCAATCTATTGACTTAAATATTTATCACTGCATAATTCCTTCGACACATCCACGGAGCTCCTTCTTGTTGTAAGCTTTCAGACGTTCTAGGGGAATCGTCTAGGTTCCTATAGAACCCATCACTAAAATACCCCTAGAGGGAGGCTCTTTCTTACTTGCTCGAGGGATAGCCGATTCATATTACTTACTTGTATTTTGTTTGGATCCGGCGCTTGGTGGTAAGAGCCCCTACTTGAAAAGATGTTGATGCATTTTTGGTGATGGTAGAGCCCTTTTATTTTACTAGCAAGGCCCGTAAGTGAGATTTGGGTCCTTAGCTAGCTCATTTTATTTTTGTCATAGGCAGAAAAAACGTGTGAAAATCACCATTAAAGTACAATCTCGAAAGAATAACAAATTACCATGTGGAAATCACCATAAAGGTACAATCGCGAAAGAATAACAATTTACAATCATGAAAGAATGACAACTTGATCGCTTTATTACACCAGATATCTATGATGAATGAGAACTATAAAAGAAAGAATATTTTGCTAATTATCTATGTGCTGCATATGACAGAAACGCTTGTGTTCCTTGTGAGCCGCCCTGTACTCCTGTAAGACTTGCATTCCACCTCTGATTTGCCATCTTTGAAGAGCCTAAAGGCCAGATGTGTACGGCACGCCAGTGGCGGGCAACCAAGAGCCCCCGGCAATGAAGCTGCCGACGGTGAACTGAGAAGCCTCGGTCGCGCTTGTAATGACATGGTACCCTGCCCATGTGACCCTATTAGCAGTCGACGACCCGGGGCCTGTGTTTAGATACTCTCCATAGTACAGAGTGTCGAGGGCAAAGTTGCCATCCCACTCCATCCAACCGGCCGAGTTAATCAGGCTATCAAGATAAGTCTTCATGAAAACCGTCCTGGAATATTCTTGCCACGGCCTACTGAGGTATGTCTTCACGGAGCTTTGAACCGATTTTAGGTCTGAAGCTGCGGTGACCTGGCAATTGTGGATAGAAATGCCGGTGTTTTGGTTAGGTCGGTTCGACCCTGTGCAGTGACGGTATTGACCTTGTTAGGAGGGTTTCTGGCATAGATGTTGCAGTTCTGGAATACCACAGCCGCATTTCCAAAGATGAAGTCGACGGTGCCATAGATGTCACACTCTCTATAGAATTGACGCTCCGAATGAACATAAAGAGTGTCTTGATAACCCTCAAAGCCACATCTATAAAACACCGAGAGATCAGAGCCAGAGCGCAAAGCAACGGCTTGGTGATTTGCTACACCAGCAGTGTTGCGAAAAGTGATATCTTGTGCGATGAATCCATCACCAACGACAGCTGAAATTCGAGATCAGAACGATTATTAGAAACCCAATCGATATAGACCGACCACCAGCCGATTAGAATTTGTGGACTAAGTGTGGTCTCGCATGCTACAGACATGATGGAAAGTCCACGATGTTGTCCATTTCTTGAAGACATGCGAAACCATATACGTCTCCTCCATGTTCATAGTCAATGCTTGACCTGATTAAAGTCGAAAACTATGATTGAATCATAGGCTTAGTTTTCTACAGCTGTCAAAAACTAGGTTAGGCTATCCAAGTTTTAAAAAAAAAAAATCAAAACATTGCACATCAAAATACTCTAAAAGCTTAAGCTCATCGGATATACTTCCTAATAAGCTGATATAAACAGAACCCTTACTTTTAATATTAATTCACAATAAAATAAAGAGGATCAGAGGTAGCTTAGATGATACTAACTTACCAACAGTCGTTGAATTGAAGGTGGTAGAGCCTCCGCCGACGCTTTTGCTTCCGGTGATTATGGTCTTCCCGATGCCATCACCAACGAACATGATGTTCTCCAATTTTGATCCAACTTCGACGTTTTCACTGTAAGTACCGGCCTTGATAAAGATGATATACCTAGCAGTGCCTGACCTCTTTGACGCCGCAATTATGGCTTCACGAATCGTCTTGTAGTTCCCCGAACCATCTTGGGCCACAACGATATTGGCCTTAGACACCGCGGATGAAGACTGCAAGAGCTTTCTGTCGCCGGGCCTCACCCAAGTGGGAAATTTCCTCGTGTAGTTCTGTTAAATATGTCTTTGAATTTTATTTAGCCCGACATATATTTTGTGCTGCCCAAAAGAAGAGAAAAAGTAGAGGTTTAGTTCGCGACATCGGAGGGTTGGGCCGATAGGGCCAACCCAGAGCGAGTGAACTAAACCTCTTTAGAGGAAACTAAATCTTTTAGCGTGAGCAGATCTCTATGGGGGTTCGGGGGCAACGCCCCCGAGAAAATTTTTTTGGGCCTTATTAACTGTGGCTAGGGTTTTCACGTTGGGATATAGAGAGAGTTTGTTTTCGTTTTTTGTAATTGTCGCAAGCCGTGAGCTTATGCGATCTTGTACTCTCTTTGATTATAGTGGAATTTCGCTTCGCCTCGCCCGTGGACGTAGATCGCCTCGATCGAACCACGTAAAATCCTGTTGTTCTGTCTTTGTTTTCTGCGCTTCGTCATAACAAGTTCGGTGTAGTGTAGGGGCATAGTTGAGGGCCAAAGTGTTGCTTATCAACTTGGAAACATTAGTTGATATCAAAGGCAGTACATTGTCGGAGACCCCCAATTCGATGAATCCAGCTTGACACGTCTCAAGATTGGTCAAGGCTGTGCTGAGCCACGTCTGCGCCTCATCTTGGGTGCACTCGTGGACAATAGTTCGGTTTAGACGAAGAACCGTGTGCTCGTACAGCTGGAGGCAGTCGGCCCAAGCAGCCTTCTCGCGCTCGTTGCTGCACTTCGACCCCAATGAGTGTGTGTTGCTATGGGCCAGTTGAGCTCTCTCGAGTGCAAGTTGCATCGAGACCTTGAGGAAATCGGATTTTTGATTGATGGGAGCTTGCTTGGGGTTGTGGGTCAAGAAGTACTCACAAGGTTGTGGATAAGGCATTTTGCTACACCAGGATTTGACATCGCTAGAGGAATAGCCGGAAATGGTTTGAGATAGCAATAGAGGGAAGAAGAGAAGGATCATCAACTCTGGACGAAAAGCCATTTTGGTTTTGTGTTGCTAATGGTATTGGACGCACCGAAGCAAGGAGAATTCTTTAGATTTTGTGATAAAACTCTTTGAGTTTGGTGATTGAATGCCTTGAATCCTTCCCCTTTATATAGGAGTGAGATGTAGCCACTAATGTGCATGCATGCATGCACCATGCAACTTCGCTTTTTGCCACGTGATCTTCTCGGTTTGGGACTTTCCGTTAGCTTTTACCAAAGAAGAATCGAAATATGACAAATTGGTCGATTTTTGAACGAGAATGAGAAGAAAGAAAAGGTACACCTGTCACCTACCTAAGCTCTCGGCTACCCCAGTTCGGATTAAGGTTTGATAGATTGTGTATTTTGACTTTTCCTGTAAGGCTGACAGTTGAACTATACAAATCAAAAAGAAGAATCGTCACACGTGTGAGCAAACTGTTGGCAATCCATGCCTTAGTGGAATATTATTAGGTGACAACTACTCGATCTCAGCGATAAGGGACGAACCCAAGAGCGTGTCTTGGCAGTTTTTGATGACTCGTGACCAATTGGAATTGAAAGTCTTTGATAGACTGTCCTCCATCGGAGTCCTTGCTATTTGTAGAGAGTTTCTTTTCCATCCAAGGGGACCAACAGCTAATTTTATAATTGGAGTTACATGTTCGCGTTATTGTTATAGTATCCTTACGATTGCACAGTGCATCTACATTGGCAATTGTATATGGCATTATTATTATGGTATACAGCCAAAACACCAGCAAGTAGTTTAATAACGTATGTCACACCCCAAATCCTACCAAAATAGGGGATGACACGGCCGTTCTTTCGCTCGAAGAACGCAGCCTCAAACATAACCGTGAGGTTTAAACCTATGTATCTTAAGGTTCTCGAGATGCGATTTCGACAAGAGGATTATTATGATAATTTTTAACTCGTAAGGATAAGGGAAGGTGCCAACCTGTACGTCAAAGGACAAAACCGTGAGGTTCAATATGGGACAGGCCAAAGCGAAAAATATCTTAGTGAGTTAAATCCAGAGTGTCACAATATATATATATATATATAGCATAGATTTGGGAAGTGCAAATATTATAGCATGTAGTGTTCAAGAAAGAAATCTCCGAAGAGTACGAAAACCAAAGATGTGCCAAAGACGCAATATCAGCTGCTACTCTGATAGTTTGATAGTGCTGTCAGTTATTTCTGACCACACGATTTTTTAATGAATGAGTGCTTTATGCAAAACACGCGGTCATGGTGTGTGGATCTACGGTTGAGATTGTACCGTCCCTGACAGTACTATTAGGATAACATTTTCCTATCACGTTTTACCCCATCTATAAAGCCTATGGAGTATTTCAAAAGGGAGTTGCTAACCTGACAGTCTGACAGTATTGTCAGTTATTTCTGACCACATGATTTTTCAATCAATGAGTGTTTTATGTAAAACACGCGGGGATGATGTGTATATCTAAAGTTGAGATTGTATCGTCCCTGAAAGAACTGTCAAGGAAGCATTTCCCTTAAAAAATTTGCGGTTGACCTACCTAAATTGGACTTTCTCACTGTCCAAATAACATAAAAAGTTAAGATCAAAACTAATATTGTTCTCCGTTCTTGAGTAAATTTAGGCATGTCCACACCGTTTAACATGGTACGACCCAATTACTCCAAATAAAAAGTTTGGGCTAAGCCGGAATCGACTCAAATCAAACCGAATAATTTAGTTCGCGTTAGTTTTCTGGCCAAAAAAGACTTGGCTAGAACACTATGGGTGGGGCCTATATTTGGAATGTTGTATCTCAGATATGTCATTTCGTCGGAATTTCTCTCGTGATGAAATACCTTTCACCAAAAGTTGTTCTTTGGCTTTTAATTAAAGGTGACATTTGTGGCAACTTCGGACAGAAAATATCACAAGTAAATAAGAAAATCAACACTTTACTTCAAACAGAACTATACAAGCAAAAATCGTGTTAGAATTTAATCGACAACAAGAGTTGAAAAGTACAGCCAATACAATAGAATTGTGCGTAATCAAACTGTGCCAGAATTTAATCGATGATGCAAATCTAAAACTATAGCTAAGAAACACGCCGATATTCAATGAGCCTAGAAACTAAAGGTACAGTGCATGAAAGTAAAGATAACAGAATAATAATAAATTTGTTTGAGCTGAGCACGAGGGGGGTGTCTCCGGTCGACGATTTATGGTATTTATAGTGGTTGTCCCATAACTGTTCCTAAGCAGTTTTTAGCGGTTGTATCCATGACCAATCTCTCATGATCTTGTTCTCGAACTGCTGTTCCTTTGAAAATGTGTGCTTATCGCTCCATGACCTCGATGACAGTTTGCCAAGCTCATTGATCGATATTTTTGTTGACCACCGTTATTCATACGTCGCCGTATATCGACAAGTGATCGGCATTGACTATTAGTGTGCGCCAATGCCGATATCATTTATTGTGGTACAATGGGTCACGGGCTTAACAATATTTGATGTTTAACTCACGTGTCTATTTATATCGACATATAGTCATTTTATTTACATTTGTTGATGGCTTCCACTTGATCGAATGAACGTTATTAGCAAGATCCCAACGTGTGGGACCCCCAAATGGGTAATCTTCGTGTGATTATCTTGTGAAAGACGTCGTAAATGACACCACGTCAGACATTTCTGGAGGTCAAAGTCTTTATTTATTTATTTATCGATCAATGAGCTCGGCGAACTGTCATCGAGGTCATGGAGCGATAAGCACACATTTTCAAAGGAACAGCAGTTCGAGAACAAGATCATGAGAGATTGGTCATGGATACAACCGCTAAAAACTTTCGGAGATGGAGGAACATGGATACAACCGCCAAAAACTGCTTAAGAACAGTTATGGGACAACCACTATAAATACCATAGATCGTCTACTGGAGACACCCCCCTCATGCTCAGCACAAACAAATTTATTACCTTTCTGTTATCTTTACTTTCATGCACTGTACCTATAGTTTCCAGGCTCATTAAATATCGGCGTGTTTCTTAGCTGTAGTTTCAGATTTGCGTCATCGATTAAATTCCGGCACAGTTTGATTATGCACAATTCTATTGTATTGGCTGTCCTTTTCAACACTTGTTGTCGATTAAATTCCGACACGATTTGTGCTTGTATAGTTCAGACATTTCTAGAGGTCAAAGTCTTTCGTTGTCCATTAGTTCTTGAGTTGGTCGGAAGGACAGAGATTTGCACGCAAAGTGGGATGGTCAGCGCATGCGAGTTTCGCACGTGCCTGTTACGTGAACTTTTTCGGAGCTATGGTCGAACTATTTCTGGAATGAACTTCTTGGATAAATCGACCAAGGATTTTCAATCTTAAGAACACATTTGTTATATGGTGCTGAGCAAAGCAATATATCCAATTCATAAATGAGAAATGTGATAAACAGTTCCAACTTTCGGGATAAGCAGTTTGTTTAACATGATATCATTAAAATATAAATCAATTGTATCATGAGTAAAGATGACAGCAATTGTCACTCGTTCGATCTAATATTAAGTTATTTTATGCGAGAAAGTCATAAGCAATCCGGAATAACAAGAAATATAATTAGTGGTTGGGCATATTGAGAGAGTTTGGTGAATGGAACAAAAAAAATATAGGCAGAAAAGGAGATTTATAGGCAGAAAAAACATGTGAAAATCAACATAAAAGTACAATCTTGAAAGAATAACAAATTATAATCACGAAAGAATGAAAACTTGATCACTTTATTACGTAGGATATCAATAACGAATGGAAACTCTATAAGAAAGAATTTTTTGCTTATTATCTATGTGCTGCATAGAGACAGAACCCAAGTTTCACTTGTGAGTCGCCTTGTACTCCTGTAAGACCTGCATTCCAATTCTGATTTCCTATCTTTAAAAAGCTTAAAGGCCGGATGTGTATGGCACGCCAGTGGCGGGCAACCAAGAGCCGCCGGCAATGAAGCTCCCGACGGTGAATTTAGAAGCCTCGGTCGCGCTTGTGATGACACGATAACCTGCCCATGTGACCCTATTTGCGGTTGACGACCCGGGGCCTGTGTTAAGGTACTCTCCATAGTACAGCGTGTCGAGGGCAAAGTCACCATCCCACTCCATCCAGCCAGCCGAGTTAATCAAACTATCAAGGTAAGTCTTCATGAAAACTGTCCTGGAATATGCTTTCCACGGCCTACCGAGGTACGTCTTCACAGAGCTTTGAACCGACTTTAGGTCTGAAGCTGCAGTGACCTTGCAACTGTGGATGGAGATGCCGGTGTTCTGATTTGGGTCTGTTCGGCCCTGAGCAGTGATGGTATTGGTCTTATTCGGAGGGTTTCTTGCGTAGATGTTGCAGTTCTGGAAAACGACAGCTGCATTCCCAAAGATGAAGTCAACGGTGCCGTAGATGTCGCACTCTCTGTAGAATTGGCGCTCTGAATGAACATAGAGAGTGTCTTGATAACCCTCAAAGCCACATCTGTAGAACACCGAGAGATCGGAGCCAGAGCGCAAAGCAACGGCTTGGTGATTTGCTGCACCGGCAGTGTTGCGAAATGTGATATCTTGTGCGATGAATCCATCACCAACGACAGCTGAAACTCGAGATGAGAAAGATTATTAGAAATACAATCTATATAGACCGGCCACCAGCCAATTAGAATTTGTGGATGGGGTGTGGTCTTGCATTCTACAGACATGATAGAAGGTCGTCGACGTTGTCCATTTCTTGACGACATGCGAAACTGTGTACGTCTTCTTCATATTCATAGTCAATGCTTGACCAGATTAAAGTCTAAAACTATGACGGAATTATAGGCTTAGTTTTCTACCGCTGTCAAAATCCTAGTTCGTCCGCAATATGTATTTTATATGCAACCATACCCTCTTATTTTATTATTTTCTTTGCACTGTTCCAACTAGCTTATTATCACGAAAATTGACACAGGCAGGCTTAACCAACTCATACATACTTGGCTCCATTTTGAATTAAGAGGTCCTTCGTTCGTTCAATAATCAATCTTGCTACTAAGTGAGGCTATTTAAGTGTTCTTTTACCAAAAAAGTGCACCACAAAATACTCTAGAAAACTTAAGTTCATAGGTTGATATATACAACTTTGTTTAGTTTTGATGCTCATTATGAATAATCATGAGCAGCTAAGATGATATTAACGTACCGACAGTCGCCGAATTGAAGGTGGTAGAGCCTCCGCCAACGCTTTTGCTTCCAGTGATTATGGTCTTCCCAATACCATCACCGACGAACATAATGTTCTCCAATTTCGATCCGACTTCGACGTTCTCCTTGTAAGTACCTGCCTTAATATAGATGATGTACCTTGCAGTGCCAGACAGCTTTGATGCCGCGGTTATGGCTTCACTGATCGTCTTGTAGTTCCCTGAACCGTCTTGAGCCACCACGATGTTGGCCTTAGACACCGCGGACGAAGACTGCAAGAGCTTTCGGTCGCCGGGCCTCACCCAAGTCGGGAATTTCTTCATGTTGTTGGGCGTGGTGTAGGGTGCATAGTTGAGGGCCAAAGTGTTGCTTATCAACTTGGAAACATTGTTTGACATCAAAGGCAACACATTGTCGGAGACGCCTAATTCGACGAACCCAGCTCGGCATGTCTCGAGATTTGTCATGGCCGTGCTGAGCCATGTCTGCGCCTCATCCTGGGTGCACTCGTGTACAATAGTTCTGTTCAAACGAAGAACAGTGTGCTCATACAACTGGAGGCAATCGGCCCAAGCGGCCTTCTCGCGCTTGTCACCGCACTTCGACCCCAGCGAGTGCGTGTGGTCGTGGGCTAGTTGAGCTCTGTCGAGAGCCAATTGCATCGAGACCTTGAGGAAATCGGATTTTTGATTGATGGGAGCTTGCTTGGGGTTGTGGGTCAAGAAGTACTCACAAGGCTGTGGATAAGGCATTTTACTACACCAGGATTTGACATCGCTAGAGGAATAGGCAGAAATGGTTTGGGAAAGCAATAGAGGCAAGAAGAGAAGGATCATCAACTTTGGACGAAAAGCCATTTAGGGTTTGTGTTGCTAATGGTATTCGACGCAACGAAGCAAAGGAGGAGTCTTGAGATTGTGATAAAACTCTTTGAGTTTGGTGATTGAACGCCTTGAATCATTCCCCTTTATATAGAAGTGAATTGGAAGAGACAACGTAGCCTTAATGTGCATGCATGCACCATGCAACTTCGCTTTTTGCCACGTGATTTTTCTCGTTTTGGGGCTGTCCTTTAGCTCATAAAATTCAAGATTCAAAGTATGACAAATCGGTCAACGGGCAAATCTCTCGGCTACCCTAGTTTGCGTTATAGTTTGATACATTGTGCATTCTGACTTTTCTTGTCAAAAGGAAGATAAAGGGCGAACAAAAGAAGAGGAAATGAAACGCGTTTTTGAATATTATTAGGCGAACATTAGAATCGGAATAATTCAGCTTGACGGCTCATCCCCTTTCGAGACTCTAATTTTTAACAAGTCTTTGAAATTTTTGTTCCTTTATCTCCATGGAGACCAAAACCTAAATTTACATTGCGGACGAGCCCTACCACACATAAGTACAGCCAAGACACCAGCAAGTAGTTCAACGAGAATGTATATCTTCAAAGTGCAGATATCATGGCGTGCAACGGTTCATAATATACATCTTCGTACACTATGAAAACCGAAAATACACTAACTACGGAATTTATAATATCGGTGGAGTAATTTAAAGATTCGCGGTTGACCTACCTAAATTGGACTTTCTCGCCGTTCAAATAACATGAAAAAATTATCTGGGCTAAGCCGGACCAACTCAAATCAAGCCGAGTAATTTGGTACGAGTTAGTTTTCCGGACTGACCCGAACGGTTCTGGGTGATTCTTGGGGAGACCAGTCCGGTTCCCGATTCCACATAAGGAACCGCATCCGGACCGAATCGATGGATTGGCCAAGATTTATTATTTTATTAATATTATTTTGAAGTAAATCCTAATTTGTAAATTATTATTTTTTCTTTTAATGTTAGGAAATTCCCACTTGTAGGGAATAGAAAAAAAACAAGAAAAGAAAAGAAAAGAAAAGAAAAGAAAAGAAAAGAAAATCATCAGTTCTGGGACCGATCCTGGAATCGGACTGGAGCGACCCAGGATCGAGTGGGCCAGTTTTTGATTTCACAATCTGAGAACGATCATGCCCTGTCCAGTTTCAGATTATAGGGTAAGAACTGCCTCACCCTTGAATCGATTACCTTTATGAACGACGATTATTAGAAAGACAACCACTTTTGGGACCCCCAAATGGTTAGACATTTTACTTGTAATCTTCATTCATGGATTTAATGTGAAAGGAACTTTCTTTCGGACAGAGGTGCCGCGTCAAACATGTACGAGAACCGTCGCCATCGCCTCTAGGTGTCGGAGAAATTCAAAACCGGAGACCAGAGTTTCTTGTTATTCACTAGTTCTTGAGTTAGGTCAACAGGACAGAGATTCGCACACAAAATGGTATGGTCACTGCATGCGAATTGCGCACGTGCTGTTAGGTGTAAACTTGTTTGATAAATCCACTAAGGACTTCCAATTCTGGAACACATTTATATTATGCTGCGAATAAAGCACTATATTCATTTCATATTTGAGGAATGCGATGAACGTTTTAAGCTTTGAGGATAAGCTGTTTGTCTAATACGATATCAGTAACAAGTCTCTCAACCATATCATGAACTCATTGTGAATGTAATTCTATAGATTCACCTCCGAATTAATGACAAGAAATTGAGAGCTTTCTCTATTGTGCCGGGAGAATTACCAAAAAAGTTATAAACCTATTGCAATTATACTAATATTTTTTTTTTGGCCAATTCAGTCTCAATTTTTTTGTAATTGTGCCAATTTAGTTCATTTGGCCGGCCGGCGTTGATGTGGTAATTTTTATTAATAATTTTTCGCTGTTTTTTAAATTGTTTTTATTTTTTTAATAACTTTTTTCTGTCTTTTTCTTTTCTTTTTTAGGTTTGGGATGGCAGCCTCCTACCGAACACCGACCGAGGGCCTGCGAACCCTCGCCCAGCGGTCGGTGGACGACAGGAGGCTGCCGGCCCAAACAAAACAAAAAAAGACAAAAAAATTATTAAAAAATTCTAAAAATATTAAAGTATTATTAAAAAAATTTGTCACGTCAGCACCGGCCGGCCAAATGGACTGAATTGGTACAATTGGAAAGGTTTAGTATTGAATTCGCCAAAAAAAAATTTAGAACTGAATTGGCACAATTACAATAAATTTACAACTTTTTTGGTAATTCTCCCCTATTGGGCTTCATGCATGTTCGCCTGCGTCTGCGTTGAGTGTTGCGACTTGTCCTTGTGAATCTCGATTTTTGTTGTTCCAGTTTCCACCGCGTCGTAAAATCTCATCACGTCACACCTAATCTATAAAAATAATATCATATATCATTGGGATGATTACCTACCTCATTGGACTTTCCCGTCATCTGAATAACGTGGAAAGATTAAGAGGCAAAATGATGTAGAACAGTTGGCGTGCAATTATTTAGAATTACGTGATCGTCAGAATCGCCGAAAATCTCGTCAGTTTTTTTGATTTAGGAAATTCGTAATTATCTTTAATTTTAAATATTCTGTTTGATTAGATTAGATTCAGTTTATTTGATGTTATCTTTACTTATTTGATTTCCAAAAGGAGTCCTATTGCTATATAGGACGTCCATCTCTGTAATTGAGGGATATCACAGTATCAATATTGAATCAAAACTTTCGAGTTCCTTGGAGTTGTTCCGAGTTTGCTTTCTTGCTGCGTCATTTGGTATCAGAGCAGGCATCTCCTGTGACGATGGTCAATAACGCGAACGTTAATCTCCCCGTTGCTGAGGGCCGTGAAAGCGAGCCTATTACACGGGCTGAGTTCACTCAGTTCGTGGATCAAACCGATCGTAGGTTTCAAGAAATCCTTGAGGCCATACAGCGTTTATCCACAAACCCCGCACCCGGCGTTCTTCCAGCCGATCGACTTCCTGTCGGTCGTGATCCCGAAGTTGTTGTGGACCGTGGGGCCAATATCCGACATAGACGGGTAGACTATGTCGAAGACTCTGAAGACGAAGACGAGGAAGATTTTCTAGACGTGCCTATTCGAAGAGGACGGCAGAATGGAGGATTCCAGAATGATCCTGTCCGTGGTGGTCGGCGCTATGGAGGACATCGGCGGGATCCAGAGCAATATCAGTTAAAGGTAGATCTACCAACCTTTAACGGGAATTTGAATATCGAAGATTTCCTAGATTGGCTGTGGGAAGTTGAAAAATTCTTTGACGCCATGGAGATTGAAGAGGATCGACAAGTTAAGTTAGTTGCGTACAAATTGAAGGGTGGTGCTTCGGCTTGGTGGGAGCAAACGCAATTAACCCGACGTCGACAAGGAAAGGCTCCTGTCCGAACGTGGAATCGCATGAAACAGATGCTGAAGTCACGGTTTCTTCCCACTGATTATGAGCAGCTGTTGTTTCAGCAATTTCAGAATTGCAAGCAGACGAACCGAACAGTCCAAGCCTACACGGAAGAGTTCCTCCGACTTTCCGCCCGCAATAACCTAGCTGAGTCGGAAGCGCAACAAACTGCTAGGTACATAAACGGCTTGCGACTGAACATTCAAGATCGTGTTTCTTTGCATCGTGTATTTTCGGTTGAAGATGCCCAGGAGATGGTGCGAAAAATCGAGATGCAGTTGGAGAGGACTACCCCTAGTACTCGTGGAAGCCATTATTCTGGTCGTGGATCCTTCGGAAAAGGGAAGCAAATTGATGCTTCAGGTTCCTCAAGTCAGCAAACCGGTGATACGAACCGAGCGCCGGGAGGTGTTGCTGGGATGCCTAAGGAACCAGTCGCGGCAAATAACCGTGCTCCTAACGTCCAGAATCCTTATGCCAAGCCGCAACCGATCAGGTGCTATAAGTGTAACGAATTGGGCCATCGTTCGAGCGATTGTCCCCGTCGGAGAATGGCCAATATCGTTGAGCATGAAGAGGAGGAGTATGAGGAAGATTGGGTGGACGAAGAAGAAGTGGAAGATGAGGCGGGCGAGCAAGTGAATTGTGTTGTTCGTCGTTTATTACTTGCTCCGCAGATAGAAGACACCCAGAGAAATCAGCTTTTCCGCGCTCGTTGTACTGTAAATGGCAAGGTATGCGATGTTATAATTGACAGCGGGAGTTGCGAGAATATAGTGTCAAAGGCTTTAGTGGACCACTTACAGTTGAAGACGGAGCCACATTCCGCGCCTTATACAATCGGATGGATTCACAAAGGACCTGAGCTTAAGGTAACACATGTATGTCGTTTACCTATCTCTATTGGAAAGTCGTATCAGGACACTATTATGTGCGATGTTGTAGAGATGGATGCATGTCATGTGTTATTAGGGCGACCATGGCAGTATGATATGGATATTACACATCGAGCTAGGGAGAACACGTACTCTTTTGTATGGAATAAAACCAAAATTACGTTGAAGCCGAGGGGTGATACTCCCCAGGCCCCACAGAAACAGGGTTCTAGTTCTAGCGTTGTGCAAAGTGCAGGAGTTATGTTGAATATTCGTAAACGTGAAGGGATGTACATGCTTGTAGAGAAGAGTGACAAACAGACCGTGGTTCGTATTCCTGAAACTCTTAAGCCTTTGCTAAAGGCGTTCTGTGATGTAATATCGGATGATTTACCTGACGGATTACCTCCTATGAGGGATATCCAGCATGAGATTGACTTTCTACCAGGTGCCAGTCTCCCTAATCTGCCGCACTACCGGATGAATCCAAAGGAGAACCAGATTTTACAAGAGCAGGTGGGAGAGCTCCTCCGCAAAGGTTTCTTGCGCGAGAGCAAAAGTCCTTGTGCTGTACCCGCACTTCTCACGCCGAAGAAAGATGGCAGTATGCGTATGTGCGTTGACAGCCGTGCCATTAATCGGATAACTGTCAAGTACAGGTTTCCAATTCCCCGGCTTGATGATATGCTGGATAGACTTGCTGGATCACGGGTATTTACGAAGATCGACCTTCGAAGCGGCTACCACCAAGTTCGCATCCGTCCAGGCGACGAGTGGAAAACAGCCTTTAAAACGAGTGCAGGTTTGTACGAATGGCTTGTCATGCCGTTTGGACTCACTAACGCGCCTAGTACTTTTATGCGTTTGATGACTCAGGTACTTAAACCTTTTATTGGCAAGTTCGTGGTTGTTTTCTTCGATGATATTCTCATTTATAGTCCGGACGAACGACAGCACTTAGAGCACTTGAGGGATGTTCTGCTGACCTTGCAGAAAAATCAGTTATTTATTAATTTGAAGAAGTGCAGCTTCATGACTGAGCGACTTCTTTTCTTGGGTTTTATTGTTGGAGCAGAAGGTCTCCATGTTGATGCAGAAAAGGTGGCAGTAATCCGCAATTGGCCAGTTCCACAGAATGTTGGCGAGGCTCGAAGTTTCCATGGCCTTGCGACGTTCTACCGACGTTTTATTAGAGATTTCAGTACAATCGTGGCCCCGATCACTGATTGCTTAAAGAAAGGCAAATTCCATTGGGGTGATGAAGCTTTGGCCAGTTTTAAGCTTATCAAAGAAAAGCTCTCAACAGCCCCGGTATTGATACTTCCAGATTTTGAGAAAGTGTTCGAGCTGGATTGCGATGCTTCGGGTGTGGGAATCGGCGCTGTTCTTTCCCAAGAAGGTAAGCCTATTGCCTTTTTTAGTGAGAAGCTTAATGAAGTTCGGCGGCGCTGGTCTACATATGAGCAAGAATATTATGCTGTAGTGCGCGCTATAAAGCATTGGCAGTGCTATCTTTACCAGCAAGAGTTTGTTCTTAATACTGATCATCAAGCTCTTAAATACATTAAGAGTCAGAAGCATTTGAATAGGATGCATGCACGATGGGTTTCCTTTCTGGAGCAGTTTAATTTTGTACTTCGTCATAAGGAAGGCCGTTTAAATAAAGTGGCGGATGCACTCAGTCGGCGTGCTGCGACACTCGTGACTATGCGCACTGATGTTGTTGGTTTTGATCAACTCTGTTCTCTTTATCCTGATGATTCTGATTTTGGTGTTATATGGGAGAAGTGTTCTGAAGCAGGTTCTCATGGCGATATGATAATTCAGGACAGGTTCCTATTTTTCGGCAATAGATTATGTATTCCTCGAAGTTCTTTGCGGGAACAACTTATTCGAGAGCTTCATGGCAGTACTCTTGGCGGACATTTGGGCCGTGATAAGACTGTAGCCTTAGTGGAGGAACGGTACTATTGGCCACAACTGAAGCGTGACGTGGGGCGATTTGTCGGCAAGTGTTATATTTGCCAGACGGCTAAGGGCCATTCTCAGAACACTGGCCTCTATACTCCCTTGCCGGTTCCTTCTGGTCCGTGGGTGGATATCTCGATGGATTTCGTGTTGGGACTTCCTCGCACCCAGCGAGGTGCGGATTCTGTATTCGTGGTGGTTGACCGGTTCTCCAAGATGGCACACTTTATCCCTTGCAAGAAGACTTCGGATGCTTCACATGTGGCAAGTTTGTTTTTTCGTGAGGTAGTCCGTCTGCATGGAGTTCCAAAGACCATCACTTCTGATCGTGACACGAAATTCCTAAGCCATTTTTGGCGTACTTTATGGCGTTTGTTTGGGACGGATTTACAATATAGCAGCTCTTTTCATCCCCAAACGGACGGTCAGACCGAAGTTGTGAACCGTACTATGGCAGATATCATTCGATGCCTCTGTAGTGATGTGCCCAAGCAGTGGGATCGGTAACTGGCTCCTGCTGAGTTCGCCTTCAACAACACTGTTAACCGTTCCACGGGAAAATCTCCTTTTGAGATCATCTATGGGCGTACTCCGCAGCATACTTTGGATTTGGTTCCCTTGCCCAAGATTCCAGGCTATAGTGTCGCGGCAGAGCATTTGGCGACCAGAATTCAGGAAGTCCAAGCAGATGTTACTCGCCAATTAGCTGCTTCGAATTCCAAGTATAAAGAAGATGCTGATAAACGGCGCCGTTCGAAGACTTTTGAAGTAGGCGATGAGGTCATGATTTTTCTGCGAAAGGAGCGCTTCCCTGTTGGTACTTATAATAAACTGAAGCACAAAAAGGTTGGTCCTTGCCGAATATTGAAGAAGATCAACGACAATGCTTATGTGGTTGACCTCCCTGATGATCTCAACATTTCTCCTACATTTAATGTGGCTGACTTATTTGAGTATCATTCGCCTGATACTCCCCTCTATCCTGATAATAACTCGAGGGCGAGTTCTTCCGCAGAGGGAGGGAATGATGTAGAACAGTTGGCGTGCAATTATTTAGAATTACGTAATCGTCAGAATCGCCGAAAATCTCGTCAGTTTTTCTGATTTAGGAAATTTGTAATTATCTTTAATTTTAAATATTCTGTTTGATTAGATTAGATTCAGTTTATTTGATGTTATCTTTACTTATTTGATTTCCAAAAGGAGTCCTATTGCTATATAGGACGTCCATCTCTGTAATTGAGGGATATCACAGTATCAATATTGAATCAAAACTTTCGAGTTCCTTGGAGTTGTTCCGAGTTTGCTTTCTTGCTGCGTCACAAAATACGTTTTGTTCTGTTCTGTTCTTGCGTAAGTTTGGCAATATATATTCTGCTTGAAAAAACCCTCAAAGCCCCAGCCTCTCAAGTCAATGTTCCTCATACTTAAATTATTTAATGGGTCATTTAGTTCGGGCTTAGGCAATTATGTTACATTTCCTCAAACTTCTCACTCTGTGTACATATGTAAATTTCTAAAAACAAAGTTGCCTCTAGATTGCTACCGAGGCGTTCTCCTTGTTAACAAAATTTAATCACTGTATGTTGCATATATACAGTTCTTACATCTTCTAATTATTTCCTCATCTCGACGATTTTTTGTTTTGTTTTACGTAAGCTGATAATGAAAGACTTTTCTGTTTTCAAATGGTGTTATCACAATAATTATCACTATTCAGTCTCTCAAAACACAGGTCGACTAGATTGTTCAATCTCTACACTTAAATTTGTTTAAATCGTCAAATATTTTCCTTCGTCGTAAGAATGAACGATTCGGGGTGGTTTGACCAAAACTATTCTTTCAATCGGAGCATCTGATAATTATCAAAACTATTCTTGATGATAACAGTTGGTAACTTGGTATGTGGAATCATGAGTAAACTGTTGTTTGCTCAACTATATTGGATTTAAGCCAAGGAGAAGAAACCCCAATGTGTCAATACAGAAAAGGAGATATTATATTAAAGGCAGAAAAAATGTGTGAAAATCACCACAAAAGTACAATCTAGAAGAATAATAAATTAGAATAATAACGAATGACAACTTGAGCCCTTTATTACATCAAATATCTATAACGAATGGGAACTACATAACAAAGAATTTTTTGCTAATTAGCAAAGTGCTGCATATGACAGAACACCTGTGTTCCTGGTGAGCCGCCTTCTACTCCTGTAAGACCGGCATTCCACTTCTCATTTTCCATCTTCAAAAAGCTTAAAGGCCGGATGTGTACGGCACGCCGGTGGCGGGCAACCAAGATCCCCCGGCAATGAAGCTCCCCACGGTGAACTTAGAAGCCTCGGTTGCGCTTGTGATGACATGGTACCCTCCCCATGTGACCCTATTAGCAGTCGATGACCCGGGGCCTGTGTTCAAATACTCTCCATAGTACAGAGTGCCGAGGGCAAAGTCACCATCCCACTCCATCCAACCAGCCGAGTTAATCAAGCTATCAAGGTAAGTCTTCATGAAAACTGTCCTGGAATATGCTTTCCACGGCCTACCGAGGTACGTCTTCACAGAGCTTTGAACCGACTTTAGGTCTGAAGCTGCAGTGACCTTGCAATTGTGGATGGAGATGCCGGTGTTCTGGTTTGGGTCGGTTCGGCCCTGAGCAGTGATGGTATTGGTCTTATTCGGAGGGTTTCTCGCATAGATGTTGCAGTTCTGGAAAACGACAGCCGCATTACCAAAGATGAAGTCAACGGTGCCGTAGATGTTGCACTCTCTGTAGAATTGGCGCTCTGAATGAACATAGAGAGTGTCTTGGTAACCCTCAAAGCCACATCTATAAAACACCGAGAGATCAGAGCCGGAGCGCAAAGCAACGGCTTGGTGATTTGCTGCACCAGCAGTGTTGCGGAAAGTGATATCTTGTGCAATGAATCCGTCACCAACTACAGCTGAAATTCAAGATGAGAAAGAATATTAGAAATACGATCTATACAGATCGGCCACCAGCCAATCAGAATTTGTGGACGGAATGTGGTCTGGCATATTATCGAGATGATAGAAAGTCGTCGATGTTGTCTATTTCTTGACGACAACCGAAACATTGTACGTCTTCTTCATATTCATAGTCAATGCTTGACCTTATTAATGTCAAAACATATGATTAAATTTCTACAGCTGTCAAAATCCTAATTCCTCAATACGTATTTTACATGTAACCCAACCCTACCCTCTTATTTTGTAATTTTCTTTGCACTGTTCCAACTATCTTATCCTCATGAAAACTGACACACGCAGGCTTAACTAACTCATACGTACTTGTCTTCATTTTGAATGAAGAGGTCCTTCGTTCGTTAATAATCAATCTTGCTACTAGGTTAGGCTATTTAAGTGTTCTTTTACCAAAAAAGTGCACAACAAAATACTCTAGAAAACTTAAATCCATTGGATATGTTTCCTAATAAGTTTTTTTTTTTTTGGTAACCGAGGTGTCCGGGCCAGCTTGCGTGTTTCCAAATAAGTTGATATATATAGAACTTTGTTTAGTTTTGGTGCTCAATATGAATAATCGTGAGTAGTTCAGATGATATTAACTTACCGACAGTCGCCGAATTGAAGGTGGTAGAGCCTCCGCCAACACTTTTGCTTCCGGTGATTATGGTCTTCCCAATACCATCACCGACGAACATAATGTTCTCCAATTTCGATCCGACTTCGACGTTCTCCTTGTAAGTACCTGCCTTAATATAGATGATGTACCTTGCAGTGCCGGACCGCTTTGACGCCGCGGTTATGGCTTCACTGATCGTCTTGTAGTTCCCTGAACCGTCTTGAGCCACCACGATGTTGGCCTTAGACACCGCGGACGAAGATTGCAAGAGCTTTCGATCGCCAGGCCTCACCCAAGTTGGAAATTTCTTTGTGTAGTTAGGCGTAGTGTAGGGTGCATAGTTCAGGGCCAAAGTGTTGCTTATCAACTTGGAAACATTGTTTGACATCAAAGGCAACACATTGTTGGAGACGCCTAATTCGACGAACCCAGCTCGGCATGTCTCGAGGTTGGTCATGGCCGTGCTGAGCCATGTCTGCGCCTCATCCTGGGTGCACTCGTGGACGATAGTTCTGTTCAGACGAAGAACAGTGTGCTCATACAGCTGGAGGCAATCGGCCCAAGCGGCCTTCTCACGCTCGTCACTGCACTTCGACCCTAGCGAGTGCGTGTGGTCGTGGGCTAGTTGAGCTCTGTCTAGAGCCAATTGCATTGAGACCTTGAGGAAATCGGATTTTTGATTGATGGGAGCTTGCTTGGGGTTGTGGGTCAAGAAGTACTCACAAGGTTGTGGATAAGGCATCTTGCTACACCAGGATTTGACATCGCTAGAGGAATAGGCAGAAATGGTTTGAGATAGCAATAGAGGCAAGAAGAGAAGGATCATGAACTTTGGACGAAAAGCCATTTTGGTTTTGTGTTGCTAATGGTATTCGACTCAACGAAGCAAGGAGGAGTCTTGAGATTGTGATAAAACTCTCTAAGTTTGGTGATTATTTTACCTTGAATCGTTCCCCTTTATATAGAAGTGAGATATAGCCACCAATGTGCATGCATGCACCATGCAACTTCGCTTCTTGCGGCGTGATTTTTCTCGTTACGGCAATGAAGTTTTTTTTTTTGGTCAAACGGCAATGAAGATTCAAAACATGACAAATTGGTGAATTTTGAACAAGAATGAGAAGAAAAAAAAGGGTACATTAGTCACCCACCTAATCTATCGGCTACCCTAGTTCGGGTTAAGGTTTGATAGAATGTGTAATTTGACTTTTCTTGTGGGGTTGATGCTTGCGCTATGTAAATCAAAAAGAAAAATCATCACACGTGTGAGCAAATTGTTCGCAATCCATGCCTTAGTGGAATATTATTAGGTGACAACTAGTCGATCTCCGCGATAAGGGACGAACCCAAGAGCGTGTCGTAGCAGTTTTTGAGGACTCGTGACCAATTGGAATTGGAACGATTCAGCTCGATGGCTCCTGCCTTTTGAGCCTCTAATTCTTAACAAGTCTTTGAAAGACTGCCCTCCACCAGAGTACATGATAAATTTATTTTGCATTACTCTGCAGTTAATAAAACTAATGACAATACAGACAAAGCACCTGCAAGTATAATATGTATATCAAATATGGATATTCAAAGATTCCCGGTTGACCTATCTGAATTGAATTTTCTCGCCATCCAAATACCGAAAAAGAAAACTAAGACATAGGCCGTATTATTCTCCATTCTCGAGCAACTATAGATATGTCCGCACCATTTAATATGGTATGACGATGACTCATATTATTTTGGCTAAGGTGGGTAAAAATATAAGAGGTTGAGCTTCGCTCTACCAAAAAACCAGACCTTCCCAGACGAATGTTGTCTTGGCTACTATATGAAGACTTCCTACCTGGCTGCCTCCATCCTTTCGAATTATTAGCCCCCTTTGTAATGCTGGGGATACCCCTTAGCTGCTGTACTTCATCTGTTTTATGATACTTACATTTTCCACCAAAAAAAAAAAAAAATTGGTATGACCCAATTACTCCAAATTTTTATAAGTTTAGGATTAGCGGGAAGCAACTCATATCGCGCCGAATAATTTGGTCCGAGTTAGTTGTCTAGCCCAGAAAGTCTTGTGTTATTGCACATCAGATATATCTCTCATCCACATCGTCCTTGTCTTGAGTGTTGCGCTTGCGGGTCAGACATTTTACCGGTGACCATCGTGCATGGATTCCGGTTCCGTGGGTTTTTCTTGGTTCACAGACCTCGCAAATGAAAGGAACCTACTTCCCGATAAGGGTGCCAAATCGGACATGTACGAGAAACCGTCGCCATCGCCTCTAGATGTTGGAGAAATTCAAAACCGGCGGTCAAAGTCTCTTGTTGTTTCATTAGTTCATGAGTTGGTCGTAAAAGGACACAGATTCGCACGAAGCACCGTTCACACACGAACGGAAATTCCTCTGGTTACTGCATGCAAATTTCCCATGTGCGGTTACGTTAACCTTGTCGAAGACATTGTTGAACTATCTATCTGTTGAATAAGTTTCGGGGATGAATCAACGTAAGAATTTTCAACTTTGAGCAATGAGATGTTCAGTTTTAGCTTTTGGGATAAACTGATTGTTCAACATGATATCAATATCAATAAAAAGTAGGGGTGTCAAAACCGAACTGAAAACTGAACCGAACCGCGAACGGAATTGAAATTTTCGTGCATTTTTTGTTCGGTTCGATTTTCGGTTTAGGTAATTAAATAATAACCATTCTTTTTTTTTCAGTTAGGTTATCTTGGTACGGTTCGGTTTGGTTAATCAAATCGCACTGAAAATTTCCAAAATAACATTTTCTTTCTTTTTTCTTTATTTACTTTTTTTTGGGGGCTGAGGGCCGATGGCCCCTCGGCGAGGGCGTCGTGGCCCTCACCCGCCTTCACCGACGCCAGATCTCAAGTCGGAGAGGGCTTGGGAGAGGGCCGCTATGCCCTCGCCGACACTAGATCTAGCATTGGTATGGGCGAGCGAGGGCTTCGCGGCCCTCACCAAGGGGCCGCTGGTCCTCAGCCCCAAAAAAGAATAAAACAAAAAAAATAAACAAAAAAGAAAGAAAAGCAAAAAAAACAAAAAGAAAATTTGGAAAAGAAAAATCGAAAATCGTACCGAACCGAACCGAATTGAATTTGTGGTTCTGTTCAGGGCGAGATTCGGTTCAGTTCAGGCTTGCACACAAATGGTTCGGTTCGGTTTTCTTGAAAAATCGAACCAAACTGAACCATTGACATCCCAAATAAAGGTCTCTCAATTGTATATTGATTAAAGATGACAACAGTTGTTACTTTTCCCATTTGATAGCTATTTTAGACTAGAAAATCAGCGGCAACCTTGAAAAAATATAGTATGAGTGGTTGGATAATATGTTCGTAATTTGGGTTTTGGGACTCGGGACGTTACATTTGATTACAGGAAAATTACCGAAAGTCTTAAATCTAATGCAATTCAGTCTAAAACCCCCCCCTTTTTTTTTTGCCAATTTAGTCCTAAATCTTTTACATTTATGCCAATTTTGGCCAGAATTTACTGACGTCGATGCCAGCTTAACTATATGGCACCGTCGGCACTAATGTGGACAAATTTTATTATTTTTCTTAATTTTTTGTAATTTTTTTCTTTTCTTTCTCTTAGTTTTCCTTCTTCCTCCCTAGTCGTCGGCCTCCTCGATGGCCAGCGACTAGCAATTGGCAAGGGCCGGTGAGGTCCGATCTCGTCCGCCGAGCGAGGTTCGCCCTCTCAAGAGCGTGGTTGCCCGAGGCTAGTGAGGGTCAACCTCGCCGGCCTCGAGTGAGGCTCGCATTCTCAAGAGCGAGGTCGCTCGAGGCTAGTGAGGGTCGGCCTCGAGGGAGGCACGAGCGTGAGGCCCACAAGTAGAGGGTCCTCTGTCGAGCCTCGCTTGAGGCCAGTGAGGTCAACCCTTCCCAAATTCCTACGAGGTGACCTCGCCAGCCTCGGGCGAGCCTCGCTGGCCCTTTCTTGTTGCCAACCGCCGGCCACTGAGGAGGCCAGCAACTAGGGAGGAAGAAGGAAAAAAGAAAACAAAACAAAACATTTAAAAAAATTCAGAAAGAAAAAATTATCCACGTCATCGTCGTGGTGAAATGTAGGTTGTCCGAAGTCTACGTCGACAGTTTCCTGTCAAAATTTGTCGGATGGACTGAATTGATAGAAATGCAAAAGGTTTGGGACTAAATTTACACAATTGTAATTGGTTTATATCTAAATTTATTCCCAATATCCCCCCGACAACTTTTCTCTTGCTTGATTTCTTGGTTAGTGGTAATGCAAATATAAATATGTATACTTACATCAAAATTCGTGCACAAGTCCTCCGGTTCGCGGACGAAGCCCCGTACCCGCTGGCGAGGTTAGTGTTGGGGTATGGTCCCTGGCCATTGGCTTAGGCACACGGGTCGGCGCATAAGAAATTCAAATCAAAGTCCTTTGACTTTTCATTCCGCATACATGAACGTCTAAGAACAAAGTTGTCTCTCAGTTTGTCACATAGAACTGTAGACAAGATAGCTACAAAGTTGTCCACCTAGACGCCACCTAAGCAAGTATTCTACACCATTGAGGATCAAGATTTAACTTCGATTGTTTTATTTGAGATAATGATCTGGGTCAATGATTTTTTTTTTATAGTCAATGCTCTGTTTCAATCACTGTAAGTTGCAAATATACAATTTTATCATCTTTCCATCATTTCCTCATAAATAGCTATTATTGACTCTTTTGTGTAAGCTTATAATGAAAGGCCTAAATCAGCTAATTTGTTCAATCTATTGACTTAGATTTGAATCTTTGCTTTGTGGAAAGGCTTAAATCGTTAAATAATTTGGTACGAGTTAGTTTTCCTGTTCGGACTGACCCGAACGGTTCTGATCGGTCCGATTCCCGGTTCCACATAAGGAACCGCATTTGGACTGAACCGATGGATTGGCCAAGATTTCTAATTTTTTTTTTATTATTCTAAGCAAATCCTAATTAGTATTTTTTTTTCTTTTAATGTTAGGAAACTCTCACTTGTAGGGAATAGAAAAAAGAAAAGAAAAGAAAAGAAAAGAAAATCATCAGTTCTGGGATTGATCCTGAAATCGAACTGGACCGACCCAAGATCGGGTGGGCTGGTTTTTGATTTCACAATCTGAGAAACGATCATGCCCTGTCCAGTTTCAAATTATAGGGTAAGAACTGACTCATCCTTGAATCGATCACCTTTATGAACGACGATTATTAGAAAGACGACCACTTGTGGGACCCCCAAATGGTCAGACATTTTACTTGTAATCTTCATTCGTGGATTTAATGTGAAAGGAACTTTCTTTCGGACAGAGGTGCCATGTCAGACATGTACGAGAACCGTCGCCATTGCCTCTAGGTGTCGGAGAAATTCAAAACCGGAGACCAGAGTTTCTTGTTATTCAATAGTTCATGAGTTTGGTCAACGGGACAGAGATTCGCACACAAAATGGTATGGTCACTACATGCGAATTGCGCACGTGCTGTTATGTGTAAACTTGTTTGATAAATCCACGAAGGACTTCCAATTCTGGAACACATTTATATTATGCTGCGAATAAAGTATCATATTCATTTCATATTTGAGGAATGCGATGAACGTTTTAAGCTTTGAGGATAAGCTGTTTGTCTGATACGATATCAGTAACAAGTCTCTCAACCGTATCATGAACTCATGGTGAATGTAATTCTATAGATTCACCTCCGAATTAATGACAAGAAATTGAGAGCTTTCCCTATTGTGCTGGGAGAATTACCAAAAAAGTCATAAACCTATTGCATTTGTGTCAATTCAGTCATAAACTATTTTATTTTTGGCCAATTCAGTCCCAAATTTTTTTGCAATTGTGCCAATTTAGTCCATTTGGCCGGCCTCCGCTGATGTGGCAACCTTTTAAATAAAATTTCACTATTTTTTAATTTTTTAATTATTTGTTATTTTTTAATAAAGTTTTTCTGTCTTTTTCTTTTCTTTGCTTTTCTTTTTTAGGTTTAGGACGGCAGCCTCCTGCCAACCACCGACCGAGGGCTTGCGAACCCTCTCCCAGCGTTCAGTGGCCGACAGGAGGCTGCCGGTCCAAACAAAAAAGAAAGAAAGAAAAAAATTATTAAAAAATAATTAAACAATTAGAAAATTATTAAATTATTATTAAAAAAAACTTGCCACGTTAGCACCAGCTGGCCAAATGGACTGAATTGGCACAATTGCAAAAAATTTGGGACTGAATTGGCACAATTACAATAGATTTATGACTTTTTGGTAATTCTCCCATATTGTGCTTCATGCATGTTCGCCTGCGTCTGCGTTGAGTGTTGCGACTTGTCCTTTTGAATCTCGATTTATGTTGTTCCAGTTTCCACAGCGTCATAAAATCTCATTGCGTCACACCTAATCTATAAAATTAATATCAGATATCATTGGGATGATTACCTACCTCAATCGGACTTTCCCTTCATCTGAATAACGTGGAAAGATTAAGAGGCAAAATACATTTTGTTCTGTTCTGTTCTTGCGTAAGTATGGCAATATATATTCTGCTTGGAAAAACCCTCAAAGCCCCAGCCTCTCAAGTCAATGTTCCTCATACTTAAATTATTTAATGGGTCATTTAGTTCGGGCTTAGGCAATTATGTTACATTTCCTCAAAATTTTCAGTCTGTGTACATATGTAAATGTCTAGGAACAAAGTTGCCTCTAGATTGCTACCAAGGCGTTCTCCTTATTAACAAAATTTAGTCACTGTATGTTGCATATATACAGTTCTTACATCTTCTAATTATTTCTTCATCTCGACGATTTTTTGTTGTTGACGTAAGCTGATAATGAAAGACTTTTCTGTTTTCAAATGGTGTTATCACAATAATTATCACTATTCAGTCTCTCAAAACACAGGTCGACTAGATTGTTCAATCTTTTGACTTAAATTTGTTTAAATCATCAAATATTTTCCTTCGTCGTAAGAATGAACGATTCGGGGTGGTTTGACCAAAACTATTCTTTCAATCGGAGCATCTGATAATTATCAAAACTATTCTTGATGATAACAGTTGGTAACTTGGTATGTGGAATCATGAGTAAACTGTTGTTTGCTCAACTATATTGGATTTAAGCCAAGGAGAAGAAACCCCAATGTGTCAATACAGAAAAGGAGATATTATATTAAAGGCAGAAAAAATGTGTGAAAATCACCATAAAAGTACAATCTAGAAGAATAATAAATTAGAATAATAACCAATGACAACTTGATCCCTTTATTACATCAAATATCTATAACGAATGGGAACTATATAACAAAGAATTTTTTTGCTAATTAGCAAAGTGCTGCATATGACAGAACACCTGTGTTCCTGGTGAGCCGCCTTCTACTCCTGTAAAACCGGCATTCCACTTCTCATTTTCCATCTTTGAAAATCTTAAAGGCCGGATGTGTACGGCACGCCGGTGGCGGGCAACCAAGATCCCCCGGCAATGAAGCTCCCCACGGTGAACTTAGAAGCCTCGGTTGCGCTTGTGATGACATGGTACCCTCCCCATTTGACCCTATTAGCAGTCGATGACACGGGGCCTGTGTTCAAATACTCTCCATAGTACAGAGTGTCGAGGGCAAAGTCACCATCCCACTCCATCCAACCAGCCGAGTTAATCAAGCTATCAAGGTAAGTTTTCATGAAAACTGTCCTGGAATATGCTTTCCACGGCCTACCGAGGTACGTTTTCACAGAGCTTTGAACCGACTTTAGGTCTGAAGCTGCAGTGACCTTGCAATTGTGGATGGAGATGCCGGTGTTCTGGTTTGGGTCGGTTCGGCCCTGAGCAGTGATGGTATTGGTCTTATTCGGAGGGTTTCTGGCATAGATGTTGCAGTTCTGGAAAACGACAGCCGCATTCCCAAAGATGAAGTCAACGGTGCCGTAGATGTTGCACTCTCTGTAGAATTGGCGCTCTGAATGAACATAGAGAGTGTCTTGGTAACCCTCAAAGCCACATCTATAAAACACCGAGAGATCAGAGCCGGAGCGCAAAGCAACGGCTTGGTGATTTGCTGCACCAGCAGTGTTGCGGAAAGTGATATCTTGTGCAATGAATCCGTCACCAACTACAGCTGAAATTCAAGATGAGAAAGATTATTAGAAATACGATCTATACAGATCGGCCACCAGCCAATCAGAATTTGTGGACGGAATGTGGTCTGGCATATTATAGAAATGATAGAAAGTCGTCGATGTTGTCTATTTCTTGACGACAACCGAAACATTGTACGTCTTCTTCATATTCATAGTCAATGCTTGACCTTATTAATGTCAAAACATATGATTAAATTTCTACAGCTGTCAAAATCCTAATTCCGCAATACGTATTTTATATGTAACCCAACCCTACCCTCTTATTTTGTAATTTTCTTAGCACTGTTCCAACTATCGTCTTATCCTCATGAAAACTGACACATGCAGGCTTAACTAACTCATACGTACTTGTCTTCATTTTGAATTAAGAGGTCCTTCGTTCGTTAATAATCAATCTTGCTACTAGGTTAGGCTATTTAAGTGTTCTTTTACCAAAAAAGTGCACAACAAAATACTCTAGAAAACTTAAGTCCATCGGATATGTTTCCTAATAAGTTGATATATATAGAACTTTGTTTAGTTTTGGTGCTCAATATGAATAATCATGAGTAGCTCAGATGATATTAACTTACCGACAGTCGCCGAATTGAAGGTGGTAGAGCCTCCGCCAACACTTTTGCTTCCGGTGATTATGGTCTTCCCAATACCATCACCGACGAACATAATGTTCTCCAATTTCGATCCGACTTCGACGTTCTCCTTGTAAGTACCTGCCTTAATATAGATGATGTACCTTGCAGTGCCGGACCGCTTTGACGCCGCGGTTATGGCTTCACTGATCGTCTTGTAGTTCCCTGAACCGTCCTGAGCCACCACGATGTTGGCCTTAGACACCGCAGACGAAGACTGCAAGAGCTTTCGGTCGCCAGGCCTCACCCAAATCGGAAATTTCTTCGTGTGGTTAGGAGTGGTGTAGGGTGCATAGTTGAGGGCCAAAGTGTTGCTTATCAACTTGGAAACATTGTTTGACATCAAAGGCAACACATTGTCGGAGACGCCTAATTCGACGAACCCAGCTCGGCATGTCTCGAGATTTGTCATGGCCGTGCTGAGCCACGTCTGCGCCTCATCCTGGGTGCACTCGTGGACGATAGTTCTGTTCAGACGAAGAACAGTGTGCTCATACAGCTGGAGGCAATCGGCCCAAGCGGCCTTCTCACGCTCGTCACTGCACTTCGACCCCAGCGAGTGCGTGTGGTCGTGGGCTAGTTGAGCTCTGTCGAGAGCCAATTGCATCGAGACCTTGAGGAAATCGGATTTTTGATTGATGGGAGCTTGCTTGGGGTTGTGGGTCAAGAAGTACTCACAAGGCTGTGGATAAGGCATCTTGCTACACCAGGATTTGACATCGCTAGAGGAATAGGCAGAAATGGTTTGAGATAGCAATAGAGGCAAGAAGAGAAGGATCATGAACTTTGGACGAAAAGCCATTTTGGTTTTGTGTTGCTAATGGTATTCGACGCAACGAAGCAAGGAGGTGTCTTGAGATTGTGATAAAACTCTCTAAGTTTGGTGATTATTTTGCCTTGAATCGTTCCCCGTTATATAGAAGTGAGATATAGCCACCAATGTGCATGCATGCACCATGCAACTTCGCTTCTTGCCGAGTGATTTTTCTCGTTACGGCAATGAAGATTTTTTTATTTTTTTGTGGTCAAACGGCAATGAAGATTCAAAACATGACAAATTGGTGAATTTTGAACAAGAATGAGAAGAAAAAAAGGGTACATTAGTCACCCATCTAATCTATCGACTACCTTAGTTCGGGTAAAGGTTTGATAGAATGTGTAATTTGACTTTTCTTGTGGGGTTGATGGCTATGTAAATCCAAAAGAAAAATCATCACACGTGTGAGCAAATTGTTCGCAATCCATGCCTTAGTGGAATATTATTAGGTGACAACTAGTCGATCTCCGCGCTAAGGGAAGCCCAAGAGCGTGTCGTAGCAGTTTTTGAGGACTCGTGACCAATTGGAATTGGAACGATTCAGCTCGATGGCCCCTGCCTTTTGAGCCTGTAATTCTTAACAAGTCTTTGAAAGACTGCCCTCCACCAGAGTACAAGATAAATTTATTTTGCATTACTCTGCAGTTAATAAAACTAATGATAATACAGACAAAGCACCTGCAAGTATAATATGTATATCAAATATGGATCTTCAAAGATTCCCGGTTGACCTATCTGAATTGAATTTTCTTGCCATCCAAATACAGAAAAAGAAAACTAAGACATAGGCCATATTATTCTTCATTCTCGAGCAACTTTAGATATGTCCGCACCATTTAATATGGTATGACCCATATTATTTTGGCTAAGGTGCGTAAAAATGTAAGAGGTCGAGCTTTGCTCTACCAAAAAAACCAGACCTTCCCAGACGAATATTGTCTTGGCTACTATGAGCATGTTTGGTTTAGCATTGGGCAAATGTCTTTGGGAAAATTCAAATACCTTTGAGCTAAATGAGTTTGGTGAAATGCAAATATTGTTTAGTAAACTGTAATTAAAAAGTGCATTTGGATGCAACTTTGATGTAAATGCCGTTTGGTAAAAAATACCATTTGTAAATGATTCGATTTTTTAAATTATTTTTTATTATTTCGAATAATTTTTTTTGCTTTTTCTAAAAAATTATTTTTTATTTTTAATTATTTTGTTTTTTTAATTACTTTCTTTAAATATTTTTTTATTTTTAATTATTTTTATTTTAATTATTTCAATTTTTTATTTTATTTTATTTTAGAAAAAATTATTTTTTATTTTTAATTATTTTATTTTTAATTACTTTCATTATAAAAATAAAAAATAAAATAAAAAGATTAAAAATAAAAAATTGTAGTTGCTTTCTGGAAATGCAACTTCCTAAAGTATTTCGAATCTACTTTGGGTTAAAGGCCTTTATGGCCTTTTGGAAATGCAATTGCATTATCTAAAGTTGAGCAAAAAATGAACCAAATGTTATTTGCATTTGGCTAAGGGACTTTAGAGCCCCAAAGCCCCTTGCAAATGCTAAACCAAACATGTCTTATATGGAGACTTCCTATCTCCATCTTTTTGAATTATTAGCTCCCTTTGTAATGCTGGGGGA
The DNA here is from genome assembly GCA_029784005.1 of Lenwebbia sp. NSW1173648. Classification (NCBI taxonomy): domain Eukaryota; kingdom Viridiplantae; phylum Streptophyta; class Magnoliopsida; order Myrtales; family Myrtaceae; genus Lenwebbia; species Lenwebbia sp. NSW1173648. Next base: position 9,176,823 of record JARCGZ010000005.1, read on the forward strand.
TGCCCCTTAGCTGTTGTACTTCATCTGTTTTATGATACTTATATTTTCCACCAAAAAAAAATAAAATGGTATGACCCAATTACTCCAAATTTTTACAAGTTTGGGATTAGCCGGAAGCAACTCAAATCGCGCCGAATAATTTGGTCCGAGTTAATTGTCTAGCCCAGAAAGACGTGAGTTATTGCACATCAGATATATCTCTCATTCCACATCGTCCTTGTCTTGAGTGTTGCGCTTGCGGGTCAGACATTTTACCGGTGGCCGTCGAGCATGGATTCCGGTTCCGTGGGTTTTTCTTGGGTCACAGACCCCGCAAATGAAAGGAACCAACTTTCCGATAAGGGTGCCACGTCGGACATGTACGAGAAACCGTCGCCATCGCCTCTAGATGTCGGAGAAATTCAAAACCGGAGGTCAAAGTCTCTTGTTGTTTCATTAGTTTATGAGTTGGTCATAAAAGGACACAGATTCGCACGAGCACCGTTCACACACGAACGGAAATTCCTCTTGTTACTGCATGCAAATTTCCCATGTGCGGTTGCTTTAACCTTGTCGAAGACATTGTTGAACTATCTATCTGTAGAATAAGTTTCGGGGATGAATCAACGTAAGAATTTTTAACTTTGAGCAATGAGATGTTCAGTTTAAGCTTTTGGGATAAACTGATTGTTCAACACGATATCAATATCAATAAAAAGTACGGGTGTAAAACCGAACTGAAAACTAAACCGAACCGTGAATCGAATTGAACTGAATTGAAATTTTCGTGCATTTTTGGTTCGGTTCGATTTTCGGTTCAGGTAATTAAATAATAACCATTCTTTTTTTTCAGTTCTGTTATTTTGGGGTGAGGGCTTCGCGGCCCTCACCCAGGGGCCACTGGCCCAAAGCCCCAAAAAGGAAAAAAAATAAAAAAAGTAAAAGAAAGAAAAACAAAACAAAACAAAACAAAAATTGAAAAAGAAAAATAAAAAATTGTATTGAACCGAACCGAACCGAACTGAGGTTCAGTTCAGGGCGATATTCGGTTCAGTTCAGGTTTGTACACTAATGGTTCGGTTCTGTTTTCTTGAAAAATCGAACTAAACTGAACCATTGACATCCCTAATAAAAAGTCTCTCAATTGTATATTGCTTAAAGATGACAATAGTTGTTACTTTTCCCATTTGATAGCTATTTTAGACTAGAAAATCAGCGGCAACCTTGAAAAAAAATAGTATGAGTGGTTGGATAATATGTTCATAATTTGAGTTTTGGGACTCGGGACGTTACATTCGATTACTGGAAAATTACCGAAAAAGTCTTGAATCTAATGCAATTCGGTCTAAAACCTTTTTTTTTTTTTTGCTAATTTAGTCCTAAATCTTTTACATTTATGCCAATTTTGGCCGGTATTTACTGACGTCGATGCCAGCTTACCTATATGGCACCGTCGGCAGTAAAGTGGATAAATTTTGTTATTTTTCCTAGTTTTTTGTAATTTTGTTTTCTTTTCTTTCTCTTAGTTTTCCTTCTTCCTCCCTAGTCGTTGGCCTCCTCGATGGCCAGCGACCAGCAATAGGCAAGGGTCGGTGAGGTCCGACCTCGTTCGCCGAACGAGGTTCGCCCTCTCAAGATCGAGGTTGCTCGAGGGGCTAGTGAGGGTCAACCTCGCCAGCCTCGAGCGAGGCTCGCCTTCTCAAGAGCGAGGTCGCCCGAGGCTAGTGAGGATCAGCCTCGAGCGAGGCTCAAGCGTGAAGCCCACAAGTAGAGGGTCCTCTATCGAGCCTCGCTCGAGGCCAGTGAGGTCGACCCTCGCTAGCCTCGGGCGACCTCGCCCCTACGAAGGCGAGCATCACTGGCCCTTTCTTGTTGCCAACCGCCGGCCATTGAGGAGGCCAGCAACTAGGGAGGACGAAGGAAAAAATAAAAGAAAACAAAACATATAAAAAGTTCAAAAAAAAAAAAAAATTATCCACGTTAGCGTCATTGGTGCAATGTAGGCCGCCCAAAGTCTACGTCAACAGTTTCCAGCCATTGGTTCAATGTCGGATAGACTGAATTGATAGAAATGCAAAAGGTTTGGGACTAAATTTACACAATTGTAATTGGTTTATATCTAAATTTATTCCCAATATCCCCCAACAACTTTTCTCTTGCTTGATATCTTGGTTAGTAGTAATGCAAATATAAATATGTATACTTACATCAAAATTCGTGCACAAGTCCTCCGGTTCGCGGACGAAGCCCCGTACCCGCTGGCGAGGTTAGTGTTGGGGTATGGTCCCTGGCCATTGGTTTAGGCACATGGGTCGGCGCATAAGAAATTCAAATCACAGTCCTTTGACTTTTCATTCCGCATGCATAAACGTCTAAGAACAAAGCTGTCTCTCAGTTTGTCACATAGAACTGTAGATAAGATAGCTACAAAGTTGTCCACCGAGACGCCACCTAAGCAAGTATTCTACACCATTGAGGATCAAGATTTGACTTCGATTGTTTTATTTGAGATAATGATCTGGGTCAATGATTTTTTTTTTTTAGTCAATGCTCTGTTTCAATCACTGTAAGTTGCAAATATACAATTTTATCATCTTTCCATCATTTCCTCATAAATAGCTATTATTGACTCTTTTGTGTAAGCTTATAATGAAAGGCTTAAATCAGCTAGTTTGTTCAATCTATTGACTTAGATTTGAATCTTTCCTTCGTGGAAAGGCTTAAATCGTTAAATAATTTGCTTCTTTATCTCAATGATCGATCCATGATTGTTTGAACAAATGCCATTCAATTGGAGCATCCGGTGATTATTAAACTGTTCTTTGCACTATGATATTGGATTTAGGCCAAGGAGAGGAAACACAATATGCCAATACTGAAAATGAGATACATAGGCAGAACAAAGGTGTGAAAATCAGTATAAAAGTACAATCTTGAAAGAATAGCAAATTTATAACTATGAAATAATGTAAATTTGATCACTTTATTACAAAGGATAACTATAACGAATGGGAACTCTATTGAAAAGAATCTTTTGCTTGTTATCTGTGTGCTGCATAGTGACAGAACGCAAGTTTCCCTTGTGAGCCGCCTTGTACTCCGGTAAGACCTGCATTCCACTTCTGAATTTCTATCTTTAAAAAGCTAAAGGCCGGATGTGTACGGCACTCCGGTGGCGGGCAACCAAGAGCCGCCGGCAATGAAGCTCCCAACAGTGAACTTAGAAGCCTCGGTCGCGCTTGTGATGACATGGTAACCTGCCCATGTGACCCTATTAGCAGTCGATGACCCAGGGCCTGTGTTCAGATATTCTCCATAGTACAGGGTGTCGAGGGCAAAGTTGCCATCCCACTCCATCCAACCAGCAGAGTTAACCAAGCTATCAAGATAAGTTTTCATGAAAACAGTCCTGGAATACTTTTGCCACGGCCTACCAAGGTAGGTCTTAACGGAGCTTTGAACCGATGTTAGGTCTGAAGCTGCGGTGACCTTGCAATTGTGGATAGAGATGCCAGTATTCTGGTTCGGGTCGGTTCGGCCCTGTGCAGTCACGGTATTGACCTTGTTAGGAGGGTTTCTGGCATAGATGTTGCAGCTCTGGAAAACGACAGCCGCATTCCCAAAGATGAAGTCGACGGTGCCATAGATGTCACACTCTCTGTAGAATTGGCGTTCTGAATGAACATAGAGAGTGTCTTGGTAACCCTCAAAGCCACATCTATAGAACACGGAAAGATCAGAGCCAGAGCGCAAAGCAACAGCTTGGTGATTTGCTGCACCGGCAGTGTTGCGGAAAGTGATATCTTGTCCGATGAATCCATCACCAACTATAGCTGAAATTCAAGATGAGAAAGATAGTTAGAAATAAAATCTATAAGGACCGGCCACCAGCCAATTAGAATTTGTGGATGGAGTGTGCTCTCGCATATTACAGACATGACAGAAGGTCGTCGATGTTGTCTATTTCTTGAAGACATGCGAAACTTTGTACGTCTCGTTCATGTTCATAGTCAATGCTTGACCTGATTAAAGTCTAAAACTATGGTTGAATTATAGGCTTAGCTTTCTACGACTCTCGCAATCCTAATTCGTCCGCAATATGTATTTGTACAAAGCGCAGCTTACAAAAGACAACCCGACACCACAGAGGGTATTTGTACGTCTCGTTCATGTCCCCTTATTGTGTAATTTTCTATGCACTGTTCCAACTATCGTATTCTCATGAAAATTGACACATGCAGGCTTAACTAACACATTCAAGTGTACAGCAAAATATTCTGAAAAACTTAACTATTTATATAAAGAGAGGAGAGAGAGAGAACTTTTTTTAGTTTGGATGTTCGTTGTGAATAATCATGAGTTGCTCAAATGATATTAACTTACCGACAGTCGCTGAGTTGAAGGTGGTAGAGCCTCCGCCAACGCTTTTGCTTCCGGTGATTATGGTTTTCCCGATACCATCACCGATGAACATAATGTTCTCCAATTTCGATCCAACTTCGATGTTCTCCTTATAAGTACCGGCCTTGATGTATATGATGTACCTAGCGGTACTGGACCCCTTTGACGCCGCAATTATGGCTTCACTAATCGTCTTGTAGTTCCCCGAACCATCCTGTGCCACCACGATATTGGCCTTAGACACCGCCGACGAAGACTGCAAGAGCTTTCGGTCTCCAGGCCTCACCCAAGTTGGAAATCCCCTTGTGTAGTTAGGCGTAGTGTAGGGGGCATAGTTTAGGGCCAAAGTGTTGCTTATCAAATCGGAAACATTGTTCGACATCAAAGGCAGTACATTGTCGGGAACGCCTAATTCGATGAACCCAGCTCGACACGTCTCGAGATTGGTCAAGGCAGTGCTGAGCCAAGTCTGCGCCTCGGCCTGCGTGCACTCGTGGACGATAGTTCGGTTCAGACGAAGAACCGTGTGCTCGTACAGCTGGAGGCAGTCGGCCCAAGCAACCTTCTCGCGCTCGTTGCTGCACTTCGGCCCCAGCGAGTGCGTGTTGCTATTGGCCAGTTGAGCTCTCTCGAGTGCGAGTTGCATCGAGACCTTGAGGAAATCGGATTTTTGCTCGATGGGAGCTTGCTTGGGATTGTGGGTCAAGAAGTACTCACAAGGCTGCGGGTAAGGCATTTTGCTACACCAGGATTTGACATCGCCAGAGGAATAGCCAGAAATAGTTTGAGATAGCAATAGAGGCAAGAAGAGAAGGGTCATCAACTTTTGATGAAAAGCCATTTGGGTTTTGTGTTGCTAATGGTATTCGACGCAACGAAGCAAGGAGTGGAGTCTTGAGATTGTGATAAAACTCTTTGAGTTTGGTGATTAAATGCCTTGAATCGTTCCCCTTTATATAGAAGTGAGATGTAGCCCACCAATGTGCATGCATGCACCATGTAACTTCGCTTTTCGCCACGTGATTTTTTCTCGTTTTGGGGCTCTCCTTCAGCTTATCGCAATGAAGATTCAAAATACGACAAATTAGTCAATTTTGAACGAGAATGAGAAGAAAGAAAATGTGCACTTTGTCACCCACCTAATCTCTCGGCTAACCCTAGTTTGGATTGATAAAGATGTGTACTTTGACTTTCCCTGTAAGGTTGACAATTGAACTATGCAACTCCAAAAAAGTAAAATAGAGGGGGAACAAAGGGAAGAGGAAATGAAACGCGTTGTTGACACACGTGTGAGCAAATTTGTTCGCAATCTACTGAGTCCTTGCTATTTATGGAATTTTTCTTTTTTGCCTTTTTCTCCAACCACATATAAGTACAAGATCATGGGAGTTACACAATTTATCAGGTCTTGTTTGAGTTGGTTCCGGTTTAAAAGTAATCGGGCGATGACATAGCAAATGGTGTGGCCATTTTACTGCCGAACAGAGAATGAAATAGTTTATATCTCAATTTTTCTTAAGTTATATGGATGGCGAGAAAGTCTAATTCAAATATGTCAACCACGAATCTTTGTGACACTTTATAGATCAGGGAAGACGCGAGTAAAAGCATATCGGAGATAGATATCATGAACAGCTATACAATATGGTATTTGCACTTTCCAAGTAAATGCAGATGAATAAGGAAAATTACTAAAAAAATCCTAAGTCTATTACAATTGTGCCAATTCTGTCATAAACTTTTTTTTTAACCGATTCAGTCCTAAAGCTTTTGCAATTGTGCAGGAAAAAGTACCCAAAAAGTCCTAAACCTATTGCATTGGTACCAATTCAGTTCTAAACCTTTCAATTAGACCAATTTAGTCCTAAACCTTGTTGCATTGGTACCAATTTGGTCCATTCGGCCAATTTTGACCTGAAATTGCTGACGCGGACGTAGGCGATGCTACGTAGGACGGTCGGTGCTTACGTGGACATTTTTTAAAATTGTTTATTCCATTTATTTCTAAACTTTTGCCCCTTTCAATCCACCTCAGATTTTTGAACAACAAAAAAATTCACCTCAGATTTCCATCTCCTTCTACGTTTCCTCCTCCATCTCCGGCCACCTTGAGCCGAACCTCCCCATCTCGTTCCGCCATCACCAATGGCAGAGTGGCCAGCGGCGCATCCAAGGCAACACTGCCGGGCGTCCTACCCTCTCCGTTGACCACCGTCGCCTGTGGTCATGGACAAACGGTTGTCGCTAGAGCCATGGTCACAGATTTGGAACCCGTCACGAGGAACAACTCATGGACTGCCAAGCTTCCCCTCCGTCATGCTTTCTGTCGGCTATGTCTTCCTCTGTCATCGCCTGCCCTCTGCTTGTGGTCGGTCCCGTCCATGGCCAAGCCACCGCTCCATGTCACGGCAGCTCGTGGTTGTTGTCCATCCAGATCTGGACTAGAGTTGTGCCTCCAGATCTGGTCTCGTCCATGACCGCAATCCATGGACGGCGAGCTCAAACAGGGAAGAAAAAATAGATATACAAGGTAGACAGCGAAAGCTTGAACTCAGTCTGTGGCCGGCAAATCCGCCGGTTGGAGTCAACCTAATCAAGGCGCCGGCAACTCCACCGGTGATGACAGTAGAGGAGGAGCTGGCGGGCGGCCGTGAGACTCCTGCCAGATCTAAACCCTAGCAAAGTTGCAAGAAGGGAGATGGGAAGCAGCGAAGGAGAGGGGAGGAAGAGAGAGAAAATGTTATTTTTTGTAATTTTTTAATTCCAGGTCATATCCATGTGTCAAGCTCTAATTGGATATAGATATTATTAAAAAAAACATCCATGTCGGCGCCGTTCATCCTACTTGGCACCTTCGACGTCCACGTCAGCAATTTCTAGCCAAAATTGGCCGGATGGACTAAATTGGTACCAATACAAAAAGGTTTAGGACTAAATTGGTCAAATTGAAAGGTTTAGAACTGAATTGGTACCAATGTAATAGATTTAGGAATTTTTTGGTACTTTTCCCCAATTATGCCAATTCAGTCCATCCAACAGATTTTGGTCGGCCGGCGGCATAATATTTTATTTTTATTTTTATTTTCCTTCCCCTTCCCTCTTCTTCCTCTAGCCGATCGCTTGGAAAAGAAAAGAAAAGGAAAAAAAAGGAAAAAAAATCAAAAGAATATTAAAATATTATGTCATCGGCCGACCGACATCCACGTCTAAGCCGGCCGGCCAAAATTTCGTCGGATGGACTGAATTGACACAATTGTAAAAGGTTTAGGACTGAATCAACAAAAAACAGTTTAGGACTGAATTGGCACAATTGCAATAGGTTTAGGACTTTTTTGATATATATATATATATATATACCGTTGAACTACTCGCTGGTGTTTTGGCTGTATCATCATTACATTCCTTAACTGCAGAAAATTGTAAAATACATGTGCCGATGTAGATGCATTATGCAAATGTAAGGATACTATAACAATTGATTCGGCTTAGTTTTCTGGCGCAAAAAGACGTGGCTAGAAAACTTCGAGTGGGGCCTGTTTTTTGATGTCGGGATTATTACCTAATCAATTTTAAACGTATTGTAATGATGTCAATTCAGTCATAGACTTTTCAATTCTAATGTAGTTATTCCGATCAATTTTCGTTGGAAATCAGCTGACTTGTGGGTCCATCCAACGATGAGTAGATTGATAAATCAACGATTTTCGAGATGATAATTGATTGGAAGAAGCACATTGGAAACTCGTGCAAAAGTTTAAGACTCAATTGATAAAGTTGAAATGTTTATGACTTAAATTAGCACCCATACAATATGTTTACACATTTCCCTTTTGATATTGGATATGTCTCTTGTTCCACAGAGTCTATGTCCAGGCTAGTGAGCTTGTAGATAAGTGTCACGGTCTCAAACCACTACGATATGAATTAAAGCCCTTCGAACGCGGGGTAAAGGCGATCACGGACCAGCATCCTATTGGGGCCCATCCAGACCAGTCAATCCCGGTTACGTAGAAGGCCAGATTGTTTGTAAAATCCTCAACGCAGGTGAACGTCAATGAACGTGTCGAATAAGTAATATAATGATGAGAAAAGATATCGTCCCACAGAGATTGATGATTAATAAACTAATTAAATAAGCATCCTATTGGGGCCCATCTAGACCAGTCAATCCCGATTACGTAGAAGGCCCGATTGTTCGTAAAATTCTCAACGCAAGTTTACGTGTCAATGAACGTGTCGAACAAGTAATATAATGATGAGAAAAGATATCGTCCCACAGATATTGATGATTAATAAACTAATTAAATACTAAAAATGGACTAATTCTAAAATTTATCTAACAAGTAAAAATAGAATTGAGAATAAAATAAAAATGCAAATCTTAAACGCAAAAGTTCGGAACTAGATGCGGTAAATCAATCAAATAAATACGTTGGAGCATCCAATTTCACCATAACCACTAAACTTGAATTTCAGATCTTTACTTATACAAGAACGAAATCAAACATGTGATAGCGAAATTTCCTCTACTATTTATTATCCTATCTCTAGGTATAGTAAACCTGCTCAGTTTATCAATCCACTATATTTCTATGTGAATTTAAATAAACATAAGTGCATTAAAATCTGTGAATATTCTCGGTTTATAATGACTCTTTTGGATCACCTTATCACTGAAAGCCACACAAATAACATGGTAAATTTCTATCCACATTGTAATTCATGGTTGTATATTTTAAGGAGCAATTGCATATTATCACTTCTCAGTCTCAAACATGCACATCAGATCATTCAAATGGTGGCCTGTCACTTAAAAGCATTAAGCACAATAATATATAACTCACATGAATGAAATCACTTGCAAAACATAAATATCATGAAATTCGTATCATCATGGTCAGGCTACATCGTAGCCCTAACGAAAGAAAATTAGAACATAATAGAAGAAGAAACAAAAATATAAATTAAATCAAACATCTTGAATCAAAGAACAATAATTTTGTCACCATTTTGTTTTCTCTTCAAAATATTTGAAAAACTCCAAGAAAAATGAAAAACGATGCGAAAGTAAAAACGCAGACGTCCACCAAGCTCTCCATGTTATCCTATTTATAGGATAACATTCAAGACTCCTAAAAATAAATAAATCGCTAAAGATAACATGAAGATATCCTAAACACAACTAAATTTCTAAAGATAACATTAAAAGCTCCTAAAAACAAGGCAACCTTCTAACGATTTTGCTTGTGGCATCTTGATTTCCTTCTTTTGTCCTTATCTTCTCCATATATCATTATCATGCACAAACAAGGAAAAATTGATTAAATAGAAGGAAATTCAAATAGTTTCTCACAGATATTACATTATTTGTTGCCTAAAATAGGTAAAATAAATATATTTTTATAGAGTTATCACATTCATCTATTAAGCTTAGCCCGCCGAGATCTCTCGCTCAGATCTAAATTTAATATTAAAGATTTTAAAAAATTTGTGTACATTGATCGTATGCTTGAACTTCAAATTTGATTGGCCTCGGAAAAGCTTTGTGGCTAAGCTTCCTCGTGATTGAACACACCCATTTTCTCCCGAAGAACGAAGACTTTGCAAGTAACCTACATATCCAAGACACTAGAAACAAGATGAATTACCGTTACTAAGTATGATAACGACGCGTGGGACCCCCAAGTGGGTCCGACTTTTTCACCGGTCAGACCGCCGTGCATGGATTCCGGTTCCGTGGGTTTTTCTTGGTTCACAGACGCCGCAAGTGGAAGGAACCTTCTTTCCGACAAGGTACCACGTCGGACGCGTACGAGAAACCGTCGCCATCGCCTCTAGATGTTGGAGAAATTCAAAAACCGGAGGTCAAAGTCTCTTGTTGTTTCATTAGGTCATGAGTTAGTCGAAAAGGACAGAGATTCGCACGTAGTACCGTTCACATTTGAGCAATGAGATAAGGACAATTTGAGCTTTTGGGACAAACTGTTTGTTTAACCCGATATCGGTGAAAAAAAACCTCTTGATTATATTTTAAATAAAGACGATAACAATTGTCACTGTTAGAAAGTACACTGATACGCTAAAACTTAAAACCGGTTCGGACCAATGATAATGAAGGATTTTCAGGTTGAAAATGACCTCGGAAGGATACTCGGATTCGTCCTCGATATAGCACTTCGAACGAGATTTCGAGACCGGCATTACAGGCTCCGTAACTCTTCTAAGTTAAAGAATTTTGAAGGTCAATCGAATATATGTGTGGCAGAGTTTTAGTCAAATCCAAGTAGTTCATCGTGTTTATTGATTCTCAACACTTCACATCCTTGTCTAGCACTCCCAATTTTTGTTATCTTAATCTATTTTCTATTTCCATTTCTTCTATATCAAAATGGACGAAGACTTCAAGATTACGACCATGTACACATTCTATGCACGGCAAGGGCATAATTGAGAATTGAGGTGCAACTTAAATAGTTAAGATTAGAAAATGAAAACTTGTTTAAGGCATTGAAATTCTTATGATTTGACGTCACGGTTCTGCATGGCCCACGCCTTTGTTGCTCCTTAAACAAATATTATACGATCCACGAATTATTTAGATCAAGCCCCCTTTAATGATCGGACACGTCAAGTGCTACCTTGGACATTTAAAGATCAATTAACGACAACTGACACCACATTAGCAATTTTTCGTTAGTCTACTTGTTGGAAGGACGACATGGCACCCAATTATAAATCTTGAATCATGAATTTGTTATGCCATGCAGCATGTGATTATTTCCGTGCTATGCCATCTTCGTGTTATTTCCTCATGTTTGCATCACGAATTTCCATGTCATGCTGCATGTAACTATTATTATGTCATTACATTTTCTCGTCACCTTCTGCATTCAAAATTGTCATGTCCCGTTACATTTGATTATTATCATATGTCATATCATTTTCTCGTCATGTTCTGAAACACAGATTTGCCATGTCATGCCTTTTTCTCACTATGTCTGAATTTTGAAGTTTCATGTTGTTGCTATGCCATATCATTTCTCAAACCATGATTAGATATTGCATATGAATTGACATTTACTTACGCAATTTCACACAGAAAGAGAGTCACGCCACTATACACGAGGAAATGGCCTTGTTAATCAATAACCACGTCGAATAAGTGTTTGGGCAACATTTTAAAATTTTAAAATAAAGCATTAAGCATGCTAATATATTAAATAATGAATGACTAGAACTTAAACAAAAAAGAGGGTGGTGGTACCAAAAGGGTGTCATGGGATGCTAATCCATCCCCATGTAAACAAACCCCTAGACCTAAGATCTCTAGGTTTTGTATGATTAGTTCCTTTAGGTGTCCAATCAAATTTAGATTTTTCCGAAATGATAGGTGGCAACTCTAGTTCGGTATTTGAGTTCATGATCATGTGTGCATCTCGTAGATTACCCTAGCTTAGGATTTATGATGATCCTAGAATTCGAGGTTATACTAACCTGCGACACTCGATTTGCAAAACTCGAGGTGCTACGGCCACCGTTAACCCTTCTCCCACTAGTACACACGAGGCTAATTGTCGATCCCCAATGATCCCTTTGCACAAATCGTTGCATAAAGATATGCCAATTGCCAATTCTAGACGGGCTCCTTACTTTGGAATCGATGGTTCTTACATCGTTAAGGCTCCGTTTGTTTCACAGAAAATATTTTTCTGAAAAAACATTTTCCTCAATTTCCGGTGTTTGGAGGGCGGAAAATGAGTAGCCAACGGAAAATATTTTCCGGTTAACAAAAAAAACCTTTTAAAACTGAGGAAATTAATTTTTCTTTTCTGAAAAAGATAAATCATTTTCCTCTCTGTTCTCACGTGCTCTCATCATCTTCCTCAGGCCGAATCCTCCCACCCTGACCTTGTCTCACTCTCTCGATTTCTCTCTCCTTCACTGCCACTCTCTCTGTCTCTCTCCTTGATCCCCTCCCCCTCTCGAGACGCTTTCTTGCCATAACAATTGACCTGGAAGGAGGCAGGAGAACTTCTGCAGCTTCTCCATGGAAAGGAATAATGGAGACCTCCGCAACCAGTCGTCTTCGTCTCTCTCTCCCTCGCCTCAAAACCCCAGCTCTGCGAGGAGTCACCGAATCCCCGCCATCTTGCTCGACGTCCGATCATGGAGCCTCTCCAGATTTGGCGGAATCGAGGCTCGAGCTCGCCTCGCCTCTCCTCCTCGACGGCCTCGAGTGAGGCTAGCCTTGCCAGATCCGGCGAGGCTCGAGCTCGTCGGCTTCGAGCGAGGCCGAGCTCGGGACTCTCCAGGATCGGCCGAGCCTCGAGCTCGCCGGCCTGCGTCATGGCTGATGGCCATGTTGAGGAAGGAGGAAGGAGCGGCGGGTGGAGGAAGGAAGAAGGAGGAAGAAGGAGAAAAGAAAAAGGAAAAGAAAAGAAAAATAAAAATAGAAAAATAAAAAAAAAATTTCAAAATTTTAAAAAATAAAAATGAAAAGAAAGTAAAAAAATAATTAAAAATTAATTTAAAAATAGAAAATTTATGTGCGATGGAAAGCGATTTTCCTTACCAAACAGCGAAAAATATTTTCCAATTCGTTTTTAGGTTTCAGCCAAACACCGAAAAACATCGTCATTTTCCTAGAAAATGACGTCCTGAAAAACATTTGCCAAAAACGTTTCATTTTTTGTGAAATAAACGGAGTGTGTTTGTTTCACTGAAAACATTTTTCTGGAATTCACTTTCTGGAAAATGATTTTCAGGAAATCATTTTTTCGGAAAATGGCTTGGTTTCCCTTGTTTGGTGAAAAACATTTTCTGGTTTTTGATTGGCACTTGGAAAATGATTTCACTTTATCTTAAGAAAAAGAAATCCAAATTTTTAAATTATATTCCATATTTTAAATTTCATATTCTATATTTTTTTCTTTTTTTTTTCTTCTTCTTCCTTCTGCCTTTTGCGACTTTTTCTTCCTTCTGCAACTTTGCGACTTCTTCTTCCTTCTTCCTTCTGCGATGCCAGCGACCATGGGCGAGCTCGAGGCCGCCAGCCGGACGGCCTCGAGGCTGGCGGCCTTAAGACTCGCCGGGACTAGGGAAGCCTCGAGCTCATCGAGGCCGCCAGATTCGACGGCCTCGAGGCTGGCCGGGACGGGCGAGCTCGACCAACGGCCTCGGGTGAGGCTCGCCGGGACTGGCAGAGCTCAGCCAACTGCCCCGAGGTTCGGCGATGGCTGCCGCCAACCAGTAGCCGCGAGGGAAGAAAAAAAAGAAAAAGAACAAAAAATAATATTAAAATATAATATTAAAACATTAAAATACAATATCAAAATATTAAAAATATTAAAAATAATAAAGAGGAGCAATTTCGGAAAGTGTTTTCACTTCTTCAGATTGGGGAATTCACTTTCCTGATTTTGTACATAAACTTTCCATTGACCAGAAAGTGTTTTCCGTTGACTGAATCATTTTCTGATGAACCAAACGGATGAAAGTCCGGAAAACTAATTTCGAAAAAATACTTTCCCTGAAACAAACACACCAGTCGTTGATCACAATCCCTGCGTCTAGATCACTCGACCAATGTATGCCAGCAAAAAAAGAAAAAGAGAGAAAGAGATCACCCCATAAAGAATTAATTCTCAATTTCAAGTTTCAAGGTTGCAAGATGCACGTCTTTACGGAAATGTCGTCGTTCTTTCCCACTCACCCTTCTTCAGTTTTTTTTTTCTTTCGAAAAAGATACTTCGTTTATTAAGTGCTACGATGGAACTAAGGATATTTGAAGTCGAAACATAAAAGACCCCATAAGGGTTGAGGGACCCTTCTTCAGTTGGAATGTTCTCAAATTACACGAATGTTGCATTCTCAAATTAAGGCTTTTTGTATTTGGAAAAAACACTTTGGAAAATTAGTTTTCCTAACTTTAAGTATGCATATTTTCTTTAACTGTAAATGGTTTTCCGTCGATCGATCATTTTTAGCAAAGCCAAACTTGTGAAAGTTCAAAAAAGCAATTTGAAAAAAAAAAAAATCACTTGAACAAACACCCCCTAAATCTCGCTCTCTCCATACCATTTACGTAGGATGCACGCTTAAACTAAGTAACACTGACACCAACACCGACACGCGACACGCAACACGACACGACACAACACGCCGACATGTCATTTCTAAAAAAAAATAGAGAATTTCGACACGTTGAGATACGTTATATATTAAATATATATTTTTATATATACATGACAAATTATCATGTATATATAAAAATATCAGTCACCATTATGTTTTTTTTTTTTGGCTGACTAGGAATATTAACTTTTGGGTGGCTGGATATATAACTTAAGCATATATATTTTTGATAAATTTACATTTTGACACCTAATTTATCGAACAGGCTTAAAATTGACCTCGGGCGTGTCGAAATGGCATGTCGGAATGCTGAACTCACGTGTTGCTAGCGTATCTGGAGCGTTGACCACAGGTCGAACGCATGTCAGAGAGTGTCGGACACGACACGACACGACACGACAGGAAGGCCCCCGAAGCGCGTCAGTGCTTCCTAGCGCTTAAATCATCAGTAAAACGAATGCTCACTGATTATTGTTTTATTGCAAAAACGTGGGTCCAACTTTGCCATTTGAGGCACCAAATACTCTATTAGACATAGAAGAGAAATAATCTATACACGAAGATAGGTCCATGCCTGAAAACTAATTCTCTAACTTCTGTCAAAATGTTCAATCAGGCCTCCGAGTCTCCTCTAAACTATAAGCTTTCTTGTTCATGCTGATCATAGTTCGACGGCATAGATAGGTCCATGCCTGAAAACTAATTCTCTAACTTCTGTCAAAATGTTCAATCAGGCCTCCGAGTCTCCTCTAAACTATAAGCTTTCTTGTTCATGCTGATCATAGTTCGACGGCATAGAAAATATTCTTAACAAGCGGTCTCATTCACCCTTCGATGTGATGATCAACGAGGGAGAGCAATCACAATGACCGAATCAAATAATAATAAAGGCAGTCCGTCGGAGAAATTTTCTTCCGCTGAATCATAATTTCCACCGGGGAAAATGACCCTCATGCGAGGGGCGGCCTATCGAAGACTCGGTTGAAAGTTTGATGAGCAAAACCGCGAGCCAATCAATTTGACTTGCAATTCCAATCGGGCTTGGTCAATACATTCATTGCTGGATGTGGGTCTAAATCGTTTCATCTATTAGATTGCCAAGAACACATGCGAACGTGTCAACAACGCGTTATTAGCCTCTCTCTATAGTCTCTACCTCATTGTTGTTTTGGAATGTGTCCATATGTCAACTCTCCATGTATAAGAAGAGTCAAATACACTATCCATCCAATTTCTAACCTTAGTATAATGTAGATTTCGTCCTTCTTTATTCACATTCGTGATTTTTTCTTTTTTGTTCCGTAGACCAAAACACAAAAAGGGAAAGATGGTGCGTGCCCATTATTATTATTGAGCTGCCCTATTTCCAACCACTGCCTTTTTGTTCACTTCTATATAAAGGAACCAAATCAAGGCAAAGAACAACCTCATAGATTCACCAACTTCATCAAATCTCTCCATCATCGGTTCAATAATGATGGGTCTTCTCCAAAAATTCATAACCATTGTCTTCCTTTCTCTTTTGATCTCTCCTTCCATTTCTGGCTTCTCCATAGGTGATGCCAAATCTTGGTGTAGCAAAATGCCTTACCCACAACCATGTGAGTACTTCTTGACCCACAACCCTAAGGAAACCCCCATCAAGCAAAAATCCGACTTCCTCAAGGTCTCGATGCAACTCGCGCTCGAGCGATCCTTGCGGGCCCAGAGCAACACTAACTCGCTTGGCTCCAAGTGCCGCAACGAGCGCGAGAAGGCTGCGTGGGCCGACTGCCTCCAGCTCTATGAGCAGACCGTTCTCCGCCTCAACCAAACCGTCGACCTCAAGTGCACCCAAGAAGACGCGCAGACATGGCTCAGCACAGCCCTGACCAATCTCGAGACCTGTCGGGCTGGGTTCGTCGAGCTCGGTGTCTCGGACTACGTGTTGCCTCTAATGTCGAATAATGTTACGAAATTGATAAGCAACACTTTGGCCCTGAACTATGTGCCGTACAAACCGCCGAGCTACACGAACGGGTTCCCCACTTGGGTGAGGCCCGGTGATCGGAAGCTCTTGCAGTCCTCATCCCCGGCATCTAAGGCCAATATAGTAGTGGCCAAGGATGGTTCCGGGAAGTACAAGACCATTAAAGAGGCCATAACCGCAGCATCAAAAAGGTCCGGAACCGCGAGGTATGTGATCTATATCAAGGCCGGGACATATAAGGAGAACATTGAAGTTGGTAGCAAATTGAAGAACATTATGTTTGTGGGAGATGGTATTGGGAAGACCATTATCACCGGAAGCAAAAGCGTGGGTGGAGGATCTACCACCTTCAAATCAGCCACTGTTGGTAAGTACTATGAGTTTGATATTTAGCCTTTTGAATCTTTCTTAAAGATTAGCATGCAATAAGAAATCAATAATTGATTGTCTATTTAGGTGGCCACCTAGAGCGTGGTATTCAAAGAATTCACGAAAACCTATGAATTCATCGACCAATACTTGTTCAGCTAAGTCTATTTAAGTAGTAAAACAAGGGTAATACCGGTACTTTTAATCTACATAAGTTATGTGAAAGAATTACGATTTGGCTGTTGCTAAATAATTAATTAAGCCTAGTGGGAAGAATTGTGGTCTTTGACTTTAACCCGGTCAAGCAATGACTTCATGAGGGAGACGTACGCATCTATCGCACGTCATCTGTCAAGGAAAGAGGCAACA
The DNA here is from genome assembly GCA_029784005.1 of Lenwebbia sp. NSW1173648. Taxonomy (NCBI): domain Eukaryota; kingdom Viridiplantae; phylum Streptophyta; class Magnoliopsida; order Myrtales; family Myrtaceae; genus Lenwebbia; species Lenwebbia sp. NSW1173648. Next base: position 9,194,044 of record JARCGZ010000005.1, read on the forward strand.
TCCAACGACTTTTTAACTTGTCTATTCATGGACGCCACACAAAATTTTCTTTGGCTGGTCCCTTGCCTCCAAATGGCGGTCAATTGGTGCTATTAATTGATTCATTAAGTCTATAATTTCTACTTTTCTAGATTGCTTTGAAGAGAAATCAATCGTACAAATTAAATTCTATAATTTAATTCAGAAATAATTGTATAGATGTAAATACATACGAAGCTAGATCATTGAATTCCATATGGATGAATGATGGGACAAAAGTTAGTCCTTTATGAAATCTTAGTGGTAAAAGGGTCAGTGACTAGAGTGCAACTTTATAATTCGAATTTTCATATCATGTATGTACTATTAATACACATATACAAGTACATGTTTTAATCTTAATTTTCGTTTTTTTTCCTAGTCAATTCGTAAATTTTGAATTTCTATTAATCATCTAGATGATCACGATATGTTTGGCAATGAAGCAAAACAAGAACATCAAAGGGATTATTGACATCAGTCTTTGTGGGACATGCAAGATTGCGACTTCTTTTGATGTGAAAAATTCACATAACTTTGCGTGTTATGATGAAAAATGGTGTTTATTCCTATACTTTGACCTCGCGTTCTGATATAATCTTTCTTGCCTTTTCAGCTGTCGTTGGTGACGGATTTGTGGCCCGGGACATCACTTTCCGCAACACCGCCGGCGCGGCCAATCACCAGGCGGTTGCCCTACGATCCGGCTCTGATCTCTCCGTCTTCTACAAATGCAGCTTCGAAGGCTATCAAGACACCCTCTATGTCCACTCCGAGCGCCAATTTTATAGAGAATGCAACATCTATGGGACAGTGGACTTCATCTTCGGAAATGCGGCTGTTGTTTTGCAGAATTGCAACATCTACCCCCGAAACCCTCCCAACAAAACTAACACTATCACTGCACAAGGTCGGACCGACCCGAATCAAAATACTGGCATCTCCATCCACAATTGCCGGGTCACCGCAGTTTCAGACCTGAAATCGGTCCAAAGCTCCGTTAAGACTTACCTCGGCAGACCGTGGAAAGAATATTCCAGAACCGTCTTCATGAAGACTTATCTTGATAGCTTGATTCACCCTGCTGGTTGGATGGAGTGGAGTGGCAACTTTGCTCTCAAGACCTTGTACTATGGTGAGTACATGAATACCGGACCCGGGTCATCAACTAAGAACAGAGTGAAATGGGGCGGTTATCGGGTCATCACTAGCGCGTCGGAGGCGTCAAAGTTCACCGTCGGGAACTTCATCGCCGGCAGCTCATGGTTGCCGGCGACAAGCGTGCCTTTCACTTCCGGCCTCTAAGTTAGGAGGGTGTAAAATTGGAGTGCATATTGGTTCATTCAATTTCAATAACCTCAAGTTGCAAAACTAAGGTGAAGGTATCACAAATCAAGGAAATCTCGTCATCAACAGTCATTTTATAAGTGGACAATAAGTACAACCGTACATGGATCGTGAAGATTTCTCTGCATATAGGGGTTTTCAATTCTTCGATTTTCAGCTCGTTGTGACATGATAAGGATTTGCAATTCTTTATAATACTAATCTGTAATGCTCCCTCGAAAAGTTGTTTCCTATTTATATTATATTTTCCCCTATTTGACTATTCTCATGTTGGTCATTATTGTACTTCGTTCGTTCTATTTGATGATTGTTTTACTGAATTAAGCTATAAAAGTATAATTTGTATCATACTATAAACTAAGTAAATTTTGAATAAATGGTTAGGCACTTAAATTTAAGTCAGTAGTAGAGTCAATTATGGCAAGTTATAAATATAACATGCATTATATACCGATGGTTTAAGCTTATGAAGTTAATAACTGCACACTTAGAGCTTATCTTCGAAATAAGTTACTCATTGAGTCCACAAAAGGTTATGACTTACAAACCAAAATTAAACTTATTAGTATTGTTAGCCCTTTTGTACCCACAACATGACCAACTCAATGAAGTTAACGACTTTGCATGAACATTTAATATGGTTGAGTTCATCTCTTTATAATTGCGATAATACCATAGCTAAAGGGCAATAATTTTTCAGTTTATGGTAATGAAACGACAGTTCTGTGGTAGACTCTTTTTTTTTTTATCATCATTCACATTATATTGCATTTTGTTTCTCATTGAATATATGAGATGTTTATCTACAAGTGCGATTTTTTATAGCCTTTTTCCTTCAATGTACTCTTTGTTCTATATTGCAGCTCTTTCATAGTGACCCGATAAGGAGAGGAACCTATCCAACCTATGTTCGGATTTTTCCAATCAAAGCCTCTTCGACGTACAACATACATATATAGGACCACGACGAAGTCGATTGAGATGTGTGCGTGTGTATATGTATATGCTCTGTTTGCTTAGGTTACAAATAGAGATGTCAAAATGGGTTGAAAGTCCATTTTTAACCCATATTCAATGAGATGGATCACATATGGGTCAAGTTTTAATAAATTGGTTAGAGTTGTAAGCTTAAGTATATGTGGGTTGTAGATGTGTTTAAACAAACCAATTTACAACCCATTTAGCTTATCAAGGTTATTAGTAAATGTGTCAAAATGTGTTGAAAACTCATTTTTAACCCATACTCAATGAGATGGGTCGCATATGGGTCAAGTTTTAATAAATGGGTTGGAGTTGTATGGTTAAGTGTAAGTGTTATGACGAAACGCAAAAAACAAAGACAGAATAACAGGATTTTACGTGGTTCGATCGAGGCGATCTATGTCCACGGGCGAGGCGAAACGAAATTCCACTATGATCAAAGAGAGTACAAGATCGCTAAAGCGCATGGCTCGCGACAAAAAAAAAACGAAAAAACTCTCTCAATAAAAACCCTAGCCTAGGTAATTAAGGCCCAAAAAAAATTCGCGAACTAAACCTCTACTTTTTCTCTTCTTTTGGGCTGCACGAAATATATGTCGGACTGGATACATAAAATTCAAAGACATATTTTATAGTAAGTGGGTTGTTAATGGATTTAAACAAACTCATTTACAACCCATTTAGCTTATCAAGGTTATTAGTTGAGTCAATGAGACGTTTTTAAACTCATTTACTACTCTTTAAAAGTTTTATTCTTTTTTGTTGTTATTACTTTTTTTTCCTGGTAAGCTGACGACCCTCGCCGACTGCGAGCGAGGGTTTCGCAGCCCTCCCCCAGACCTAGCAAGGACCGCAACCTCGCCAATGATCGACGAGGGTGGCCCTCGCCACCGACCGGTGAGGGTCGCCCTTGCCAGATCTGGGTGAGGGCCTGATCCTCACTTGCGGCCGGCGAGGGTTGACGACCCTCGCCGATCTTGGAACAAAGAATAAAATAAAAAAAAGTTTTTTAAAAGAAATAAAAATAAAAAATTCAGATTTTTTAAGTTATAACATTTATAAAAAAAATTAAAAAATCAGTTTCTTAAAATTATAAAGATTATAAAAGTTATCCACAATGATTTAGTAATATAATTTTTTTAAAAATTTATAAGAAATAAGTTCTCTTTGGTTGGATTAAATATGAAAGTGTTTTAGAAATATGAGTCGAGTCGGGTATAGGTCAAGAAAATAGCACTATGCATAAATGGGTCATAAACGGGTTAATGAGTCAATATGAGTATGACCATTTATCACCTGCCAAATCTCGTTTAATAGGTCGAGTTCCATAACAACCTCGAATTATAATTGCTTAAGGTAGGTTTTGCTTTTTTGACCCCCCCAAAAAAAAGGTGGGTTTTGCTTAGATTTAGATAGATAGTCAGGTATTCGGTAGTTAATTATTTGATCATCGTACTTATTTCATATCAAGAACTTGATATAAGAGCTAGAGATGAAATTCTTTAAAAGTTTTCACGTATTGATAACCAATTAACTACATTTTTGTACGGCGCTCTCTTGAGTGTCATAATTTTTTTTTATGACTTGAGTGTCATTATTTATATATATATATAAAAACGTCCAGCGCCGGACAAAAATTATGATACTTTATTATGTCATTTTTCCCGTGAGTGTATTTAAGCCCCCCCCCCCCCCCCCCCCTTCCCCCCCCCCCCCCCCCCCCCCTTTCTCTCTCTCTCATGCATGGCTTTACGTGGATTTCAAAATCTGACGGGCGTCAAAAAGCTTGCAGCTTCCCCTAGCTATCCCGTGACCTCTTACAGCTAGCTTTGATAACATTTTCTCCACGAAGACTTCACACGGCAGAATGCACCTAACTTTTGCTCAAATCCAGAGACCAGAGAGAATGCCTGTTCTTGATAAGCCGTAACATCTGACCCCCAAATAGTCCAAGAACTTATCTGTTATCTACAAGTTAATCCTCACGTCACCTTCCGATGGCAAATCGATAATATCCGTTTGGATCGTTCTTATGATTACTCGTTATTGCTCCATACGTAATAAAAAGCAACAACTCTCGATACTACCGAGCATTGCGATCAGGATCTTAGAGGTCACGCTATCATTCATAAGGTCAAACCTTAAGAGCCATATCATCGGCGAACCTCAGACCAACTTGTGCCTTGGACATTAGCTACATAATGTGAAAAGACTACTTGGCTTCTATCATACCGGTGAGGCTGCGGTGACAGGTCGGTACACCTACGAGTGGGCTGACTAGTTATAACTCAAAATAAACATTTTAAAGCGAGTGTGGAACCTTTGTGGTAACGTCTAGAGGGGTAGCTATACTAGTTGCCCCTCTTAACCTTTAACTTATCGATGGGGAAAAAAAGAACATCTGATATATTTGATTTTATCTCCTTGATGCAATGTCGGCACGTCACATGGCATGATCAATATCTAATACAGACTTAAAAATTAACTTTCGATGATACTTTTTAAATGGCCAAATAGAAATAAGTAGCAGCTTGGTTCCAAATGCATCGACTTATCTGCTAGAATGGGCTATCTATACTTTAAAAGATTCAAAAACTTTCTTATCGAGCAACCTTTTTTTCCCTCCAAAAAAGATCATTTAGTTACTTCAACATTAGGGCACTAATAAATCATAAGACAATATATGACATAAATAACTCAACGGTTATCCATAGTTCTCTCTCTCTCTAAACGTGAAGCAAAAGAACTTCTCAAGATAAAGGTGCCGCATTAATGACACTCGTTTTTGGTCAAAACTCAAAAAGGAAGTCTTCAGATTCAACGTGGTTGATCCAACAATCACCAACTTTTTAGCTTTTGAATGATGAGGCAATAGGGAGAGAAGCGAACCGTCGCCATCGCCTCTAGATGTTGCTGAAACTTGAGCCATTTTGATTAGGTGTAGGCCGCCGCTAGCCGCTTCCCTTAATGTCGACTCTCATCTTATCGTCAGTGTGGATTATTCTACGGCACATTACGTGAAGCTTTTTGATGTTCTTACTTCGTTGACCGGAAGTCATTGACTGTGGTTGTACGGTCCAGATGTCCTACTCACGTGTAGAGATATGAGATTACCTTGTTCAAATTTTAGTTCTTAGTCCATTCAAACCAAAGAAAAGAAGGCGCAACACGGCTTCCATAAACTAACGAAGCAGATCAATTTGTAAATCTATGAGGATTTTACGAAACAAACCCAGCATGTTAGGCTGCGTATGGTAACATTTCTGTTCCCGGAACAACTTTTGGAACAGAAACACTTTTTTCTATTTCTGTTCCCGGCAACGATTTTCGGGAACAGAAACGCGTTTGGTAACTACAAAAAAATTCTGTTCCCGGAACAAAAAAAGAACAGAAACGCGTTTGGTAAACAAAATTCCTCCATCTACAGTAACTTCTAAAAAATTTAATAAATAGAATAAAAAATGATATTATTAAAATACTTTCACGCAATATGAAATTTTTTCCTATATTTTTTAAAAATTTTCTGATTTTTCTCATTTTTTTAAATATTTTTATTCAAAAAATATATTTTATTATTAAAAAGTATTTTTTATTTTATTTCATTTTTCTCCGGCGGCGATCGGCAACGGCAGGTGGTGGCGGCGGCGGCGGTAAATAAAATAAAAAATGATATTACTAAAATACTTTCATGCAATATGAAATTTTTTCCTATTTTTTTAAAATTTTTCTGATTTTCTTTTTACTTTTTAAATATTTTTATTCAAAAAATATATTTTATTATTAAAAAGTATTTTTTATTTTATTTTATTTTTCTCCGGCGGCGGACGGTGGGCGGCGGCGACCGGCTGCGGCGGGCGGCGGTGGGGACCGACGGCGGTAAATAAAATAAAAAATGATATTACTAAAATACTTTTATGCAATATGAAATTTTTTCCTATTTTTTTTTTTTAAATTTCTGATTTTTTTATTTTTTTTTATTTTTTAAAATATTTTTATTCAAAAAATATATTTTATTATTAAAAAGTATTTTTTATTTTATTTCATTTTTCTCCGGTTGCGGAAGGCGACTCCGTGGCGGACGGCGGGTGGCGGCGATCGGCGGCGGTAAATAAAATAAAAAATGATATTACTAAAATACTTTCATGCAATATGAAATTTTTTCCTATTTTTTTTTTTAAATTTTCTGATTTTTTCGTTTTTTTAATTTTTTTAAAATATTTTTATTCAAAAAATATATTTTATTATTAAAAAGTATTTTTTTTATTTTATTTCATTTTTCTCCGGCGGCGGCGGACGGCGGCGAAGACCGGCGCCACTTTGGGAACAAAGTGTTCCCAATTGTTTCTAAAAAATGTTCCAAATGTGTTTCTAAAAAGTGTTCCGGAAACACAGAAGCAAGTTTTTTTTGTTTCTTGTTTCAGCTCTAAAAGTATTTCTATTTGTCAAAAGTGTTTCCGGAACACTTTGGGAACACTTTTTTACCATACGTGTTTTTGTTCCCAAAGTGTTCCCGAAACACTTTGGAAACAGAAACACTTTTTCTGGAACGTTATCATACGCAGCCTTAGCATTCTCTCTGATATTCTTTATTCCTAATATTCTGTTCATTCCACTGTTATCTCATCGAGGTGGTTATGTCCACATTTATGTCTTCCCGATTTTATTCTTGTTTGATCGCTTATTTTCAACAGCTAGATACATAATTGTGAAATTTTTACAGAATAGACTATTTTCGACATGCATGAAGGCCGTTAAGACACTATCAAAAGACAAGACCATAACCAAGGATTCTTAATTGTTAGGAAAACTCTACATTTGCGTGCTTGACAAAGGGTATATTAAAATTCATGGCTTTACGTCGAGTAGATCGACCGGCGTCAAAAAGCTGGTGCCTAACTTTTGCTCGAATGCAGCGAAGAGATAGAGAGATAGAGAGAGAATTTGAATGTTCTTAACTTCTTTCACTGCATGGCTGTCATGAGTAAGCCGTAACATTCGACCCCCAAATAGTCCAAGAAGTTTGTTATCAAGAAGTTAATCATTACGTTACCAATGACGGCAAAACGATGGAATCGTTTGTATTGTTCTTATGATTGCTTGTTATTGCTCAATATGTAATAATGAACAGCAACTTTCGATACCACCGAGCATGGTAGCCAATGATTGGGGTCACTGTCTTCCATGACGCAAGTTCAAGCCATGTCGTCAGTGGACATCTGACCAGCTTGTGCCTTAGACATATGCTTTATCAAGTGGAAGCACTTTCTGGTTTTTGGCAAGCGGATAGCGCTACGGCGACAGGCTCATGCACCTATGAGTGGATTGAATAGTTATAATTCAAATTTAACATTTCGCAGTAGGTGTGAAACTCTTATGGTAACATCTAAAGAGGTAACTGATCACCCCTCCTAACATTTAATCTATCAAGGAAAAAAAGGAACTTTTGATATATTTGATTAGTCAGTTTGATATGATGTCGGCACATCACAAGGCGGCATTATCATTGTGCGATACAGATTTTAGAGGGTACTTCTTGAATAGCCAAATACAAAAAAGCAGCAGCTTTCTTCCAAATACACTAACGTATCCACTAATATGGATTATCGAAACGCTCGAAAATTTTCCTATCGAGCAGACCTTTTTGTTTTTTTCTTTTTTTCTTTCAAGAAAAGATCATTAGTTTACCTCAACAGCAATCAGTACATTAGGACACAGATTGATTTTTCTTTTTTGGTCGAAAGGGCACTGATTGATTATAATACATTATATGATACTACTTCCTTCAAACGGTCATCCATGGTTCTCTCTCTCTCTCTCTCTAAACGTGAAGTAAAAGGACTTCTTAAGATAATGATACCCATTTTCGGGTCAAAACTCGAAAGGAAGTCTTCAGATTCAGCGTCGTTGATCCAGCAGCATCCACTTTTTTAGCACTTGAAGGATCAGGCTCAGGCAATAGGGACAGAAGAGAACCGTCGCCATCGCCTCCAGATGTTGCACAAACTTAAGCCGTTCTTATTAGTTGTTAGGCCGCCGCTAGCTGCTTCCCCTTAAGGTCAAGTCTCATCTTATCGTCAACGTGGATTATTCTGGGGTGTCGAGCGGCACAATGCATGCAGATTTTCCAACGTGCGGTGCCTTACGTGAAGCTTCTTGATGTCCTTTGGTTCGTTGACCGGAAGGCATTGACCCTGGTTGTAGGGTCCGAATGCCCTATCTACTTGTTGAGATATGGGATTACTTCATTCCAATTTCGATCCTTAGTCCATTCAAACCGAGGAAGAGAAGGCGCAACACGCTTCCATAAACTCACGAAGAAGATCAATTGATAATTCTGTTGAGTTTGTATTCAACAAACCCAGCACAATAGCATTCTCTCTCATCTTTAACTTTCCCTTTGTTGCTTTGTTGAAGTTGTTGTCCCATATCGCTTGATAATGAATCCTATATGCTTTTTATATTCATGTAGTCTTGTAGTCTCCCTCCACCGATCAACTTAAGCTTTTGGATTGGACTCCCCGTTTGCCTCCCTAATTAAATATGTCCACCGTACTAGGCAAAAGACTATACTAGATTTGGTCACATAAAATCTCAACGGTTATCTCGTTGATGCGGATATATTCATGATTTTTTATGTTTCACTTGAACGAGCCAATTTAAGCATGAGAAAGAGTGTTAAAAAATATGGTGTATATGTGTTACCGGCCCATGTTACTTGACAAATTTATTCTTTTTGAAAAGAGCGTGTTGAGTTATAATCCTTAGTTACAACAGAATAAAAATACGATATAGTCTACATATGATCAAGAAAGTGTGTATGCATCTCATACTCTAAATTTGAATTTAGATTTCCCTCATGAATAATTTCTCAAATATCATATCTTACTTTTCAAAATTATTTAAAGGGAAAATTCCAAATAAGGGCCTCAAGTGTTCTCATTTTCTCAAATAAGGCCTGAAGTAGATCTTGTTTCAAATAAAGTCCTGAAGTGCCCTCATTGTGTTAAAGAAGGACCTGAAGTGCATATTGTTTCAAATAAGGGCTTAAAGTGACTATATTAGTCTCAAAAAAGGGCCGAGTCACTTTAGTTAGGGGTATTTTGGTCATTTACTATTTTTTTTAAATTTTTTTTCCTTTTTCTATTTTTAAGAGATTTTGAAAAAAAAAAAAACAAAGAAACACAGGTGGGAGGCCTGTGGCCGCTACCCAACCACCAGTATATATATATATAGGACTGTCTTTTTTTTTATGCTTTTTCAGGAAAAATAGTTGTTAAAAGATAATTAAAATTTGAAAATTATTAAGATATTATTAAAAATTACCACGTCAGCGCCAGCCGGTCAAATGAACTAAATTGTTATAATTGCAAAAATTTTAGGACTTGATCGGCAAAAAAAAAAAAAAATTAAGACTGAATTGACATAATAGCAATAGGGTCGGGGCTTTTTTTGATAATTTCCCCCACCCAAAGCCTCCCTAGAATTTGATCTTAACGCTGAGTCCGATATCACCTAAAGTTCATCTTAAGTTCCCAGTACTTTTTTTTTTTTTTTGGTCGGAAAGTTCCCTGTACTTGACGTGGCTCGTCTTAACTAACATAAAAACTATCCTACTTTTCACTTCATGAAAACTTACTATCCTTTACTATTAAAATTACCATTTACCGTCCTATAACAAAATCTCATTTTTTTAAAAACAAAATCTCAGTTTTTTTTAAAACAAAATCTCATTTTTTTTATTATAAAAAAATGACTTAGAATTTCCAATCCAACAAACTTACCCACGAACCCTGGCCTCTTTCATCACCCACCACTATTTATCACTGCCACCGTCACCGCGAAAAGTTATCAAAACATAACTTATTCCATTATGTTTTCTTTTCGCCTTTCTAATTGTTGGGTAAATTGAATTATTCTAATTGAACTTGTTTATTTTTGCAAATTGGAATTTTTTTTATTTTTTACTTTGCTTAATCAAGTCCTCTAACTTAACCAAATCACCACATCTCTTTACCAGCAAAGCCGCATGCCTATTGGCCGACCCCCGTCAAGTATCATTTTAGGATTATTGCTGACCCACATCAATCAGCGTTGCTGAAATAATTTGAAAATCCATTAGGAACATAAGTTTTCCGACGGCAAAACAAGAGTAGAAATCAACGCATGCTTTAAGATAGTATGATAGTTCATTCTCGAGATTGGTTCTTTGATTTTGAAGCTACATCTTGAAATTTATTGGACTTCTATGGAATTCTTTGGTTGAATACGAAGTTTAAACTAAATCTTGACAATTTCTTTCCAACTTGCACGCATTAAGTTTGTCCAATTGAATACGGCTCTCAATGGCTTCTTTAAGCTCCATCTGAAATCAACTTGGTTTCTAGCTTCAAAATAATGTCCATGAATTTTTTCAAATACAAGTTTAGACCATTTAATCGAACTGTATAACTACTCTATTTTCGGCCTTTGAATATGCACCTAACAAACCGTGTTCTTATGGGAACCTAGAATTGAACAAGTAACGCTAGACTTACTAAAACTAGTTACAAAGTTGATTTACTAAGTAATGCGTCAAGCTACGAATGACCCTTTAAATAAATGGATCATATTCAGGAACCAATTACAGTTTGACACATCACTTAATATATCATATTCGTAGGCAAATTTAACATTTTTTTTGCGATTGCAATGTTGGACTAGGTCCCCTTTTCTCAAGAGAGAAAATAACCATACATATACGTAAAAGACAGATGTTTAGTTTTCATAACATCTCTAAAGTTAAAAGATAGATTAACTTGCCCTCTAACCCGTCTCAGTACTGGCTCGGAGACATGCATGTGCATGCCTAACCATACTAATAGGTAAATAATGTCAATAACTGCATTTGTTTTGTACATGTTTATGTCTTTTTGCTTCTGGTAGTGTCAGAGAAAATTAATATTCAATAAATAATATTAGTTAAATGAATGGCTGGTATTACTAAGCCGCAACATCTGACCCCCCAAATAGTCCAAGAAGTTCGTTATTTACATGTATTATTCTTATGATTAATTAAATCTTTTGTATTATTCTTATGATTACTCATTATTGCTCAGTATGTATTAATAAATAACAACATTAGATACCGTCGTGGCCCAATAATTAGGGGTCAGGCTCTCTTTCATGAAATCACAAGTTCGAGACATTTCATCGGCGAAACTTAAACCAGCTTGTGTAAAGGACATGTGCTACATCATATGGAGAGATTTTTTTTTTTTTTTTGTGTGTGTGGCTTCTAGCATGTCCCAGGGGCCGTGGTAACGGACCAGTATACTAATGAATGGTCTAGTTATAACATTTCGGAGTGAGTGTAGAACCTTATGGTAATGCTCACATGGGTAACCGTTGTAATGCTCATATGGGTAATCGTACCAATTGTCCCTCCAAATCATTAACCCATAGAAGACACTATATGATGTATTAACTTTCTTTAAATGGCTCTCTCTCTCTCTCTCTCTCTCTCTCTCTCTCTAAACGTGAAGTAAAAGAACTTGTTAACATGAAGGCGACACGTTCATGACACCCTTCTCTCTCTCTCTCTCTCTCTCTCTCTCTCTCTCTCTCTCTCTCTCTCTCTCTAAACGTGAAGTAAAAGAACTTGTTAACATGAAGGCGACACGTTCATGACACCCTTTTCTCGGGTCAAAACTCAAAAAGAAGTGTTCAAATTCAACGTTGTTGATCCGACAAGAGGGACGGAAGACAACCGTCGCCATCGCCTCTAGATGTTGCAGAAATTCGAGCCATTTCGATTAGGTGATTATTAAGCCCGCCTTGCTTAGCTGCTTCCCCTAAGGTCAACTGTCTTATCTTCTGTATATAGATAAATAAAAGAAAAAGTTTTGGATAATTCTAGGGTTTCGAGCGGCACGACGCATGCAGTTTTTCCAACGGGCGGTGTCTTACGTGAAGTCTTTCTTTCGATGTTGTTCGTTGACCGAAAGGCATTGACCGTGATTGTAGAGGTATTGGATTACACTAATCCAGTTTTAATTGTAGTCCATTCAAACTGGAGAAGAAGGCCCGACGCGCTTGCATAAACTAACGAAGAAAGATCCACTTATAATTCTGTATGTATACATTGAACAAATCCAGCACATTAGCATTCATTCTCATCTTTAACTTGCTCTATGTACCTAATATTATGTTCGTATCTCGCCAATGTGGTCATGTCCACATTCTTGTCTTTCACGTGAACGAAAAGATTTAGGCACGACAAATAGTGTTAAGAAATGTGTTATAATATGTTACGGACTAGCGGGCCACGGAACTCGACGAATTAATCATTTCAAAGAGAATGGGCTTGTCTGATAGGATGAGTTATGATCCTAAGTTATAACAAAATGGACAAAATCGGAGTTTGATGATATAGTCGAGATAATTATCAGGTATATGTGTCATGTTCTGAATTTAAAATCAGATTTCCCTCATCAACAATTGTTTAGATTTCATCAACAATTGCGTGCAAACTTTTATAGGTGAAAGCCACCTACACAGGACTAATGCCCCAACTTTTAAGAAAGCCTTTCTTACCGAAAGCTACCATGCAATTCGAGCTTAACGCTGAATCCAATGTCATCTAAAGTTCACATTTCCACCTATGATCACTTACTCGCCTCTACTTTTAAACACATTTATCATCTTCTACCAAATTATCATCTGCTAAAAACATCAATTTGCCTCTTTTTAGAATTTCCAATCCTCCAAGTTCCCCATAAAACCTCACCTCTTTCATCACCCACCGCTATTTACAGCCGCCGCTGCCGCCGCCATTGCGAAAATGGGCATGGCGCTGGCTAATAGCGGCAGCTAAGCTTAGGGATCAGTGATTACATTTTTGGTTTGGATTAGGAGTTTGGATTAGGGGGTTTGGGTGTGGAAGGAAATTTAGAACTTGGGCGGTGGCACAAAGAAAATGACATTGTAAGTAAAGGCAAAACATGAACAGGAAAGATAGACTAAAATGACAAAACTCAAGATGTTAATTAGTGTTTTCGAAAGTAATCCTTTTATCGTAATTAGCTCCTCATTCCATTACGTTTTCTACTCCCCCTTCTCTTTGTTGGGTAAACTGAAAAAATCAGTCCTCTAATTTAATTTGTTTTTTTTTAATTTTTTTTCTTTGTTCAATTAAGTCCTCTAACTTAACAAGATTGTTCAATTAAGTCAGCCGTCACTTTCCAGTAATTAAACCGTTGCGTTGAGGTTTTAACATTGCTGAGGTGGACTTGTTCAGATTGGTGACCTGACAATGGGATGGAGATTGCGTATATAGCTTTGCACTTTCTGATTTAGGTAAGTGGGGACCCGATAATTAGATAACCTAAGAACTTAATTCATTGACAATATAAAAGTACAGTTTTTTCAAGTTGCGTGGCTTCTCTGTACCCTTGCTAAGGATTAGTGAAATCAATTATGTTAAGTTAGGTGAGATCTATATTTTTTAGGGATAATTTATGAGCTGACTTTGCTGACAGTCAAAGGAAACTCGTAATTGATAATATGCTTTGATTATTCAGGAAATTGATTCTTCAGTGGGAAGTTACATCTTGAAATTTATTGGACTTGTACGGTATTGTTTAATTGAATACGAAGTTTAAACTAATTTTTGACAATTTGGGTCCAATTTAAATGCATTAAGTTTGTCCAATCGAATACGGCACAGACTTAATTGGCTTCTTTAAGCTCCATCTGAAATCAATTTGGTTTCGAGTTCCAAAAGATCACATCTATGCATTTTTCCTCAAATACAAGTTTAGACCATTTTCACAAACCGTACTTGTTTAGAATTACCTGAAAATACAAAGTTAGGTTTATTTATTTCCTTTGAAGATACGTGTCGCCAACTGCATTCTTATTAGAACCTGGAATTGAACAAGCAATGCTAGACTTAGTGAAATTGGACATAAAATCAATTTACTAAGTAATGTGCCACACTGTGAATGACCTTTTAAATAAATAGGCCATATTCACGAACCAATAACAGTTTGACACATCACTTAGCATATCAATTTTGTACGAAAGTTCACTGTACGAGATAGATATACGAACTATAAAGCAAACCGTTTCAATTAATAGAATCACTTTGAAGTGAATCTCCGAACAAAAGGAATGTAGCTGCTTTCCTCGTTATTCGCTTGTTATCTTCTTCTTTAGGACTTTTCCAAAGGTACTCAATCGTTAATATACCGTTTTTCGAAATCTATATGGGGATTACATCCCCCCCCCCCCCTCCCCACAAATTTTTTTAGAGAGAACTAATATTATAAATACCTAAAACACAAATCTTTAATTTTCATCAAAATACTTCTTTAAAATGAAAAGATCGATCAAGGCTCTCTCTAACCCACCCCATCGAATGATATTAATCAAGATAGGAAAATTCTCAGTCATTTAAGTCGTCACTCATAATCAGAACTTAGATAAAAGAATGAATGAGCAATACTTGAAATTATTCAACCCTAGGAAAGGTGCACAACCCATCTCCCCTATCTCATTACTGGCTCGAATACATGCATGCATGCATGCATAATTCTATTAATTAAGAAAATCATGTGAAAACTAAAATTTTAAAAACATAGTAATTTGTGGCCACTGAGATGTTCATGTCTTTTTGCTTTTTGGTCGTCCCGGAGAAAAAAATAGTAAGCCTTAGGCGCAAAACTACGAGCCATCCAATCTGACCTCTCTGAAAATTCCAACTGGGGCAGTTCATTGCAAGCAGCTGGACTCTCCTGAATTTCCCACTCTAATTACATAAATTTTCGCAAGTTTAACATTTTGCACACGTGTAGACACAACGCGTTTCCTGACTCTTTTGATTCTTTGATTTCCTTCCCTTTTCTCGTTTTAGGTATTGGTCAACTATCAACAAGCACCCGGAAAAGTCAAATGCACAATCCATTTCCATCACTAAAAAAACATAATTTTTCTTCAGGGAATGATGTGACGAATGTTTATCCTAGTTGACAAGTGTAGATCCTCTATTTTTTTTTTCTATTTATTATCATTATTCGAAATCGACCCATTGGATATAATCCAATAATTAAAACGAAGGTTCCTTAAATGATCCCATCTTGAGGCAAAAAGGAAGAAAGGAGGTGCAACTTCATGCCTCTTGTCACCATTGGGGCCTTCAATTCTATATAAAGGGACCAATCCAAGGCAAATGAACCACCCCAATTCCAAGATCACCAATCTCAAATTCCCTCCTCACATTCTCATTTTCTCTGCATTCACTCACCAATCGGCATGGGTTTTCATCAAAAGTTGATGATCCTTCTCTTTTTGCCTCTTTTGCTATCTCAAACCATTGCTAGCTATTCCTCTAGTGATGTGAAATCATGGTGTAGCAAGATGCCATACCCGCAACCATGCGAGTACTTCTTGACCCACAACCCTAAGCAAGCCCCTCTCAAGCAGAAATCCGACTTCCTCAAGGCCTCGACGCAAGTCGCCCTCGAGAGAGCCCAGCTCGCCCAGACCAGCACGTACTCGCTGGGCTCCAGGTGCCACAACGAACGCGAGAAGGCCGCGTGGGCCGACTGCCTCCAGCTCTATGAGCACGTGGTCCTCCGTTTGAACAGCACCATCGACCACCAGTGCACTCAGGACGACGCGCAGACGTGGCTTAGCACCGCACTGACCAACCTCGAGACCTGTCGGGCTGGGTTCGTCGAGCTCGGCGTCTCGGACAACGTGTTGCCCTTGATGTCGAATAACGTCTCCAAGTTGATAAGCAACACTCTCTCTTTGAACTATGTGCCCTACGTTATGCCGAACTACACCAATGAGTTCCCTACTTGGGTGAGGCCTGGCGACCGGAAGCTCTTGCAATCTTCGTCCGCGGCGTCTAAGGCTAATATTGTGGTGGCTCAAGACGGTTCGGGGAACTATAAGACGATTAGCGAAGCTGTAACCGCAGCATCGAAGCGGTCTGGCACATCAAGATACATAATCTACATCAAGGCCGGTACGTATAAAGAGAATGTTGAAGTTGGATCAAAGTTGGCGAACATTATGTTCGTGGGTGATGGTATTGGAAAGACCATAATTACCGGAAGCAAAAGCGTTGGTGGCGGATCTACTACTTTCAATTCAGCAACAGTTGGTGAGTTTATATTAGTGAAGTTATATATGATTTTGTGCATTTTATTCAAAATAAATACTTCAAAAGTAAGAAGAAGAAAAAAAGAGAGAATTATCAACTGCCAGTTAGTCTATTCATGGGGCCAGTAGGCTTATCTTAGTAACTTAATATGCCTTATAAGATCATAGATTTGAAGATCTGTTTAACTTGTGATTTTGTTGGACTGTCGAAAAATGTTAAGATATGTGTTGTTTTCACGTGTGATCATATCCACAAAAATAATTTGAACGGGCGAATCTCGAGAATAGTTTAATAGACAATTAAACGAACTAAGGTCGTCATTTGATAATTAAGCCAACAGAAATCTTTCAATTAGATTAATGTTGTGTCCCACGTACGATGTCCCTTTGAGCAAACCAACCTTTTTTTTCCTAGATTAGACCCAAAAAAAAATTACATAGAGATTGTTTAAACTTATATGTATACATAGAAATTGGATAAACATAAGACATTACACATAGACAATACTCATAATTTTTAACAACTACATAAAATCATATACTATCGGGTTAAAATTACGGTTCAAAGGCTACTCTTTTTCATTTTTTTTTATGTATAAGAATGTGTGACAGTATTTTTGCACAGTTTCTAATAATAAACTGAAAATATTGTTCTAATTTGGCTATTAATTGATATATTTTCAAAAGAAAACGCGATAGTAAATACGAGTTTTTACATATGATAATAATAATAAATCTAATCGGGAGCTTGATAGGAGATGAAGAATGATGAGCTTGGACTTCAATCAATCTGGTCGCAGATTGACCTTGATTGGGAAAACGTACACAGTTTCACTTAACATCATCAATGAAAACGCAGCATATAATAAATATTTATTATACCGTTGTGTTTGTAATATGTGAGACGACTCTCCAACCACAATTTGCTGGTTGGTTCCTTACTACATCTAGATAGATATAATGGCCTTTAGATAGCTTGTAGGAAATAGCAATGGTACTAAATTTATGAATAGTTCGATTCTTTCGGTTCATATTATATTTAAATGAAGTAGGTCAAGATCAAGAATGCAAGAATTAGTGACTATGGTTGGACAATTATTTGGATCTATATGAGGTAGTCAATATAGCATTTAGGGGTCTGTTTAGTTTGCGAGCTCCTTTTCGGTTTAGATTACATTAGCAAGTAGACATGCGTACTAATAATCTTCCTCATCTTGAATTTCAGCTGCCGTTGGTGACGGATTCATCGCCCAAGACATCACTTTCCGTAACACTGCCGGAGCGGCGAATCATCAAGCAGTTGCTCTGCGTTCCGGCTCTGACCTCTCGGTCTTCTATCGATGTGGCTTTGAGGGTTATCAGGACACCCTTTATGTTCATTCCCAGCGGCAGTTCTACAGAGAGTGTGACATCTATGGCACGGTTGACTTCATCTTTGGAAATGCTGCCGTCGTTCTCCAGAACTGCAACATCTATCCCAGGAACCCTCCTAACAAGGTCAATACTATCACTGCACAGGGCCGGACCGACCCCAACCAGAATACCGGCATCGCCATCCACAACTGCCAAGTCACTGCAGCTTCCGACTTGAAATCAGTTCAGAGCTCCGTCAAGACGTACCTCGGGAGGCCGTGGCAAAAATATTCAAGAACCGTTTTCCTGAAGACTTACCTTGATAGCCTAATTAACTCGGCTGGTTGGCTGGAGTGGAATGGTAACTTTGCCCTTACGACTCTGTACTATGGCGAGTATATGAACACGGGCCCCGGGTCGTCAACCGCAAATAGGGTCAAGTGGGCAGGTTACCATGTCATCACGAGCGCGACGGAGGCCTCGAAGTTCACCGTCGGGAACTTCATCGCCGGTGGCTCTTGGTTGCCAGCCACCGGCGTGCCTTACACCTCCGGCCTTTAAGCTTTGCAAAAGCTAGAAAATCATAGCGAAGCACAAAGCTTGACATGGTCACAAGTCGTTCACAGGGAAAGATGGTGTTTAGATTTTATGCAGTATATAGAAGCCATTAGTACAGACATAGATAATAAACACAAGCATATGTTGTGGTTTCCCATATAGAATTTCGGATTCTTTGAATCATTTGTAATAAAGGGAATCAGTTATCGTTATTTCACAATTGTATTAGTTTGCATAGTTATAAAGTTTTTCAATTGTCTCTTTCGTTATATCATCTCTCACTTAGAATTTTTCCATATTGTTATACCATCTATCAATTTGGGAAGTCAGATGAGCTATTTAAACATATAATTATTCAATTGTGACTGTCCCTTTTGCTCGCATCAACAAGTTATATATTCAATGAAGTCAACAAGATGGAACTAAAGGGAAGTCTAGGATTATAAACTTAAAATGCAACAATGTAAGTGGGCATAAAGTCCAAGACAGTTGCTAAACCTGATCTGATTGGACTCCCGCAAAGCATATTTCTCTGACGAGAATGCTTTCAATTGATGTAGATTGTCTCAAAGTCAAGCACTGCTTCTATTACTTACAAGTTAACATCAACACTTAAACGGTTTAAAAGAGCAAGAAGCAAACTCCTGCAAATGTCATCCTCCCGCTTGTTGGTCTATTCGGGAAGATTAGACATCATTTTCTTGTGTAAACACAAGGAAATGAAATGGAGTTGGTGTGGTGCAAACGTATTTACTCTCTAGTTGGGTATACAAGCATGGCGAGGAGAACCGTTGCTTGTGTGAGGAGTGAGATCCTCTTCGTCTAAGGAGTACATTAGGGGAAATTACCAAAAAAGTCATAAACCTATTGTAATTGTACCAATTCAGTCTTATACCATTTAATTTGGCCAATTTAATCGTAAACATTTTGACAATTTGCCAATTCCGTCCATCCGGCCAATTTTGGCCGGAAATCACTGACGTGGACGTTAGCCGTCCTACGTGGCGCCGTCGGCGTTGACATGGACAATTTAATAAATTTTTTAAATTATTATGAATTTATTATTATTTATTTATTTATTTTTCATTTTTGTCTTTTGTTTTTCATTGTCACTGGCAACCCTCGCCGACATTGAGCGAGGTCAGCCTTGCCAAGGCTGGGCTGGCGAGGCTTGCCCTTGCCGGATCTGGCAAGGGTTGAGCCTTGATGGGCCAGCAACGGCGAGGTCGAGCCTTGCCAGCCCAACCCTAGTGAGGTCCACCTGGCAAGGCTCTACCCCGCCAGTCACAATGAAAAAACAGAATATTAAAAGGAAAAAAAAGATTTAAAAAAATAATAAAAAATTGAAAATTGTCCATGTCAGTTTTGGTGGTGCCACATAAGAAAGACAGCCAACGTCCACATAAGCAATTTTCAGTCAAAATTGGCTGGATGGATTGAAGTGGCAAATTGTCAAAAGGTTTAGGGCTGAATTGGCACAATTGCAATAGGTTTATGACATTTTTTGTAATGTGCCCGAGTAAATTGACATGGTGGATTTGAATATAGGGTTTGGTGAAGTGGAGGTACTCTATTCGGATGATGTGGTTGAATCTGTTTTTAGTTATTTAGTTATTGATG
Source organism: Lenwebbia sp. NSW1173648 (assembly GCA_029784005.1). NCBI lineage: Eukaryota > Viridiplantae > Streptophyta > Magnoliopsida > Myrtales > Myrtaceae > Lenwebbia > Lenwebbia sp. NSW1173648. The sequence goes on from JARCGZ010000005.1 coordinate 9,214,069, forward strand.
CGCTATTCATTTAAGATGGATAACTTGAAGATGTGAGTTTATCTCATAATGAACAGTTAGCGTCTAAAGCCTTGTACTATACTCCTGTCAGAAAGCAATGCTGCTTGATTTTTGGTGTTCTCCTAATTTCACGGATAATATGACGAGAATAATATTTCTTTCTAACACCTACAAGGCGGTTTTTAAAAGGTTCTGACATGAATCGTTGTGGAAGTTGATCGTTCTACGAAGATCTAAAAGTTGCAAATTTGCTGACCTCGACCCCCAATCGAACCTGTGATTGGTAACCTCGGCATGAACGCGACCTGTTGACGAACTTATGTCAACCAATCATCGCTATAACGCCACGAACAAGAAAATTCGCGATCTTGCTCGATAAGTTGAATTCGATCGCCACAAGGGAGCCTTGATAAGATCTAGTTCTCAAGAGAACTCAAAGAAGAAAACCTCTCTGTATAAAATTCTGAATCAAAGTTGTCTTATCAGAAACCTATAAGCTCCCTTATATAGGATGCTAACCCCCAAAAAAGGCAAAATTACAAAAATATCCTTAATTAATGAAAATTCGCCTAAAAATAGAAAATTACCTAAAAGTCCATCTAAATGACTCTGAATCACTAAAAAACGTTGTCATTGACTACTAAAGTAGTGCGTATTGATCAGCGGCTCGTTTCCAAGAGGCTGTTCAAATTTGAGCCAATTCGGAGTCCGTCAACCCTAAACCCGTCCATAATTCGCTGCACCAAAAGTGATCGTATTGCGCCAAGGAACTTCAAAATCTTTAAGTCTTGAATCGAGATTGCCTCCACTCCAAAGATCTTGAATCATGATGCCGACAGCTTTCTTGAATTCCTTCGCTCTTGCCCGAGTGATCGGACCAAGCGGATATGATAATGGATCCCTAGCACCTCCTCCTCGTTAGGGCTCGATGTCCTCATCAGGTTCCTATGAACATAAGGTCCGAATTTAGGAAATTACAACTTCACTATACTTGATCATACATTACCACATGTGGGCGAGAGTGCAACATTCTAATTTCTCTGATTTTTCGCACGTGCGTGTACGTATTTATGTGAGTTTTAGGTAATCGTATGAATGAAGAATTGCATGTATTTCCCCATCAGTATTGTTAATAAGTAGCAAGTTAAGAATGTAAAAAGTTTTCCAGTGTACTTTTCCAAATCCATGTCCTTTCTGGTAAAGAATTCAAATATTCAATACCCATTCATCTAATCGGTTTAAGCTTTTTGAATAGTTAACATTGATTCACAAGTTCCACACGCTATCAAAGTAGAACATCCTGAGCTCAAATCATTTCAAGCCCCTCTTTGTCCCTCTTATTATGTATTTCCGCGCTTTAATCTTAGGTTGAAGTCCAAACTACACGTGAAGAGGAGTGTTAATGTGTTTATATATCAAACGGCGCCTTCATTTAAAAGTTAAATTTTTTAGAAAATTTGACCATGATCCCACAAAATCGCACACATTGATCATTGCATAGTAGGTGCGAGACTCCTATAATAGCGTTCAAAGAGGTCAATCGACGCTAGTTACCTCTCCTCGCTCTTTTACTTATTAAAGAACTAAATAAATTTATTATCTATGGGAAAGCTTGCTAGAATAAGCATGCTAACTCAATCAAGACAAGGAAAGATATTTCATTTTCAGTTGCAAGACTAAAAAAAAAGTTACTTACATATTTTATTATCTTGACAAGTAGACTATAACCGCAAGTTTACCCAGTTCAACAAGGAATCGGTTAATTCTCCGGTTCAATTAGAGCACTCAAATCAGGCTTAAAAATATGTCAAAGGTCGACTAATCTCGGACATAAGTCCCAATTTCAAGAAATTTTGACTTCACAATACTCAATCGTACATTACCACGTGGGGTAAGACGTAAGAGTTCAATCGCGCGTGTAAGCAACACGCGTCTGTCCATATTTACATAAGTTTTATGCACAGATGAATGAAGACTCACACAAATTTGCCCCCATTTATATTGTTAATAAGCAGCAATCTAAGAATGTGAAAAAAGTATTCGAATGTACTTTCCCAAACCCATATCCTTCTCATTAAAGAATTCAAGTATTGAATCACACATTCATCTGACAGTTTTAAGTTTTTTGGACAGTTGGCTAATAGCGCTCCTTGCAATTCTCAGATGGTATCAGAGTAAAAGGGGTTCAGAGTTCAAATCTTTCTAAATTCCTAATATATGTTTTTCCACGCTCTAATTTATGTCAAAGTCTAGGTTACGCGTGAGGAGGGAGTGTTAAAGTATTTAAATATTAAACAACGGCTTCATCTAATAGTTTAAATTTTTAAAACAATTTGGTTATGGTCCTACAAAATCTTATTTTTCCTTTTCCAGAGGCTACCTAGTTTGGAAATGTACTTTACTTATTTTTTGGCCACACCTAGTGTCCCTAAGTGACTACTGTGTTACCACCAAGCGTGATTGATTCAGTGATCACGTGTTCGCCTGTCTTTCATAATATTACATGCTCAAATCATGTTGAGCGCAATTCCCTGGCGAACTTGTCGTTTGGGCATTTTTGCCGGCTTATGTGGAGAGAGAGTGTGTGTGTTATAAATGGCTAGCATGTCGGTGGCGCAGCAATGACGAGCTTGCAAATCTCGAGCCTTCGGATGAAGGATGGTACTGAGTAGCTATGAATCAAACCGATTATTTCTAGTGGGTACGAGGCTCTTACAATAGGATTCAAAGATGTCCGTCGATGTGGGTCATCCTTTCTCAGTGTTCTCTTACTAACAAAGTGAATACTTTATTAACGAACAACCTATGAAAAAGCTTGCTAAAGATGGTGTGGTAGTTCCATCAAGACAAGGAAAGATGTTTCATTATTCACTTACAAGACTCAAAAGATTTACTACGTACTTGCTCAGCCGAGGTCGTTGTCTTGACAAGCAGACTACAACCCGTAAGCTTAACCAGTTCAACAGGTAATCGGTTATTTCTCTGGTTCAATTAGAGCACTTAAATCAGGCTAAAATGTATGTCAAAACACGAAAATTACTATGACAACTAGGTAAAATAATAGGCTAAAAATTTCTGACCCAAGATGACGCGATTGATGTGATACCTTTGATTAACTCATGCGAGCAATTGTCTATTTTGACCGTCCAATATTGCCTCTCGACTTGTCCTTTAATATAAGTAAGCAGTTTTCAAGAAAGTCGCATGTCCTGATATCTCGCGTGAGCACGCTTAACATTGGAGTTCTAATACTCAAAGATGTCATTATGTCAAAAGACATCTTTTGTGGATTAATTTCATATTTACATATATAATTGGGATGCTTTTCCTTTGCTTCTTATGCAATTACATTCATCTGTGCCCCTTCACTATCCTAAAAACCCGCCAAAATCGGCACCGTGTCCTTGGCCCTTTAAAGTCCCAATAATCACTTCTTGCCTCATCTGAATGAATTGTTAAATGCCCACCAGCTTCCTTGCGATTCATCCCGAACTATACGCCTGTTAAAGGGGTTCTTGCTCTGATATATCAATATACCCTTGGATTAATTTACTCATGTAGTTCACTCACACCTCCTTCGTTATCTTAGATGTCTGCTGAGAGTTGTACCTTATCCAGACTTTCTCACCTCGACGATCACGGCCAGCTCCAGTCTGAAGTGGCATGAATTTTTAGCATAATTAACAAAAGTAGAGTATTTTCCAATGAGACTACCTAACATGATCACAAAATCTGAGTGTGACAAGTGAACACAACTTGCCAACCCCAAAAATTCACGTATCCAATTTGACAAACTGTTCATCAACCTTATTGGGGGTGTTACAACAGGCATCCTCTAGTCCAGTGCTTTTTTTCTTTTGTCGAGAATTTAGTCAAGGTTTTTTTCTTCCTAGTCTAGATCAATTGGTGTTTTTTTTTTTTGCCGCTTTTTGCTGTAAGGATGTAATTTCATTTCAAAGAACATCTCAGATTGTTTGAACACTCCCAAATCAAAGAATCAAGAAATTTACAAAACCGTTGAAATCATTTTCTTTTGATTTTCAACATCTATTTTCATTTCAACTAGTAGCCTATTTTAACATCACGAACAAATCGACTCTTTCAAGCGATCGGCATTCGCCACTTAATTATGGATCATCATATCATCAAACTTGCCGAAAATGACCGAGCCTTCCGCATTGTACCACCCGGTAAGCCTGAAGTAGCCGACGACTGTCGCTGTTTGATGCTCTTGTTCCTCAACTCCTTCCAAGCACTTGAAAATTGACAAACTAGTTCTCCATATATTAGCAGGTGCTGAATATCAATAGTTAGGGCTGACTGGCATGGTTCCTTCATATTGTTGGAGTTGGCGAATACTTCGGAGACCATTGTTTCCCATAGCGGGCACACCCACGTGAGCTTAGGAAAACTGAAGTATGAACCGACGACATATTACCCCTGCGCACGGAATGCGGGGGTTCGGGGGCAGCGCCCCCGAAACAACGTCGGGTTTAGACTTGTGTTTAAATTGGCCCGTTTGTTGTGGGATCAAAAGGTTTCGGCCCCATTTTTAAGTCCTATATATTGTACTCGTATGAGAGATCATTGTAACGAGTGGTTGTGGTGAAAACCTAAATTATAGTAAAATCCCTTTAGAAGACGTAGCCCTATTTTCTAGGGTGAACCTGGGTAAACTCGAGTGTCATTCTTTTCTCTTCTTTGTGATTGTTCTGATTCGGTTTAGGATAAAATCCCATCACATATTTCACCCTGACCTTGGCCTAATGCAGAACCACTTCTAATAGCTTTTTCCCAACTTAGAACACAATTCTGCTTATAGGCAACAGCAAGACAGATCTGTCCCGTGCAAGACCGATTTTCATCAAAGGGAACAGTCTAGCTAGCTAAGAATTCTGGGATTGAATCCTTCTCGGTTACGGTTCAACAGTCTCGGAGAAAGCTTTCGAAAAACCAGCAGAAACCCCGCCAGATATACGACAGAACGGAGTACCCGAGTTGAAAACAGCAAGTTCAAGAAAACTTTTTGGCTTCAATAACTTCCAGCACTGCGCTATATAGCTCTGTCTTGCTGAGGATTCGACTTCGAATCAGATGAGGCACAAAATGGATTAAAGATGATCAAGATAATCCGGAACAAAGAAACGATTTCCCACTCTCTTGGAAAAACCGTCGTAGAAAAGCCTTGGCAAGATAGAGGCGAGTAAAAGTAACTGTTAAATTCAAGAGGAGTGATCATAAGAGATTCTGTCTAATAGATAATAAGTGGGATTGCACTGACCGAAAGCAGTCGAATGGAAGGTTTTCGGAGTGTCTGAACTGGCCGACCCTCTTACGTGCTCTGTGTCCGGTGGAAGCCATAGGCTTGGCCCGCGTGCTCCTCGGCGGCAGCGGCGGAGACGAAGTTGCGAGTGTGGAGTGTTCTTGGAGTGCCTGCATGAAAAGACGACGAAGGCGTGGAACTTACCGATGAGGGCAAACTGATCTACAATTCCACTCAGTGAAGTTTAATTATTCCGAGGATGAGTAAACAAAGAGTTTCTGGTTGAATTTAGCGGGGCCAAATTGACTTTGAGATCCCACCTTCTTTTGATCGGTCGTGCAAACATGTAGACATTGTAGAGTGTTCTTGGAGCCCAGAAGCTGCCTGTGAAGCCCACGAGTCTTTGGAGTAAAATTCCAAGTTTCCAAAAAAGTCAGATTTCCTATTCGGGTCAAACTTTTCATTTGGGGTTTTTATTGTAAATCGAATTATTTAATCTCAAGAACACCATTTTCACATGAAATGCATGCCGTAGAATCCAATTTCAGCGACAATTTTGGGAAAATAGGTCAGATTAAAGCCAAATTAGATGAAAATGTCCAACCGGGTCAGACCCGACCCGACCAACTCGGGTCTGCAACACAAAGAACAGAATTTGTTCTTCTCTCCCACGTACGAAAACGCGCGACAAACTTAATCCCGCTCGCCAAAGAAAACGTTGTCCTTTGCTCGCCCAACATTCCAGAACCTTCATCCCATGAGCCAGCTGTCCATTTTCGGCACATGGGCAGTACAAGCAAGCTAGCGTCGGGGGGGGAGGGGCGGGTGTGAATAACTCTCGAGTATGGCAGCTGGACGTACAGAGAGAGGAGAAACTAGTGCGAGAGTTTCATTGGCAGGATAAAAAAGAGAGAGCCTCGGCATTTGGGAGGGGGAGTCCATTCTGAAAAAAGGTGATTTCGGACCAAAAAAACCAGTAAGAAAGGTGAGAGTCGGGGAGGGAAACCGAGAGCGGGTGAGAGTTTTTTAGCGACCCAAAAGCTTCTGCGAAGCACCACTACCTAGTCATGGCCATGGGCCAGTTTGAGCCCGGAACCGGCCTGTTCACCGGGTTCCAAACCGGAACCGGCTCGTGGCATAAGGGCCCAATTCCGATTTCTTCAAACTTTGAACCGATTCCGGGCCGATTTCGAACCGTGAAAATGGGGATTAAAATAAATTAAAAGAACAAAAAAATAAAAGAGCCGTTGAACTCGAACGGCTATTTTCTTTTTGGAGCCGTTGCCATGCCAATGCTAAAAAAAATTTCTTTTTTCTTTACTAATTTCTAACCTATGCTATAAATACTCCTTCATATCTCTCATTTTTTTCACACAAATTCTTTCTTCATCTCAATTCTCTCAAATTCTCTCTAACTCTCAATTATTCATAACATCCAATTTATTATTTTCTTTTCTTCAATTACGTTCTCTAATTCCTTATTTTCTGTATTTATTATCTTCTTTAATAATTCCCTATTTCAAATTATTTTTTCATACCCTATATTTTTTGCATTATATCATATATTTTTTCTATATCCAAAAAAAAAAATATGGCAAGTGAAAGTAGAACTAGTGGCAAAGGCAAGAGCAAGGAGAGGGAATCCGTTTATCCTCCTAGTCCTCATGATTATGAAGATTGGGGAGTCGAAGTTGATGTAAATGATGAAGATGATGAAATGAACATTTTTCCGAATATGGAGCAAGTCCAAACGCAAGAGAGTCGTCATCGTCCTATCGGTATCGGAGAAATGTCAACAACAAAGGAGCGAGAGTTTACATTCGACGTATGGGACCACTTCACGAAGATTGAAAGATTTGACATAGCTCCACAAATGTATGATATAGTTTGTAAACATTGTCCAGTAAAATACAAATATATTGGTGGAGCCGGATATGGAACATTTAAACAGCATCTTCAAAAGAAACATCCAACCAAAGCGGGAATTGACACCAAGCAACAACAAACTTTCGGGTACGTCAATCCTAACACTCCTTCTTTATTTTGTTATAAAGAAGAATTAAGTAAATTTATTTCCGTTGAACACTTATCATTTAGTTTTGGTGAAAGATTTGGTTTTAATCAATTTATACAAAATGCATGTGTTCCACAAGCAAAAGGTGTTCCTAGAAATACACTTAAACGCATAATTAAATATCTTTATAAAAAATAAAAAAAGATTTACACTTTTTTTATGAATTTTAATGGACGTGTGCATATAGGTAACGTTATTTGGAGTGATCATTGGCAAGTTCAGTCTTATATGGGTAAAACCATTCATTGGATAGATGGTGATTGGAATATCCAAAAAAGAGTTATTGCATTTTGAGTTTTTGATGATAGGCATACGGCAATTAATATTTATAGATTAATTAGGCAAATTTTAGAAGAATATTATTTGCTTAATAAATTTTTTCAATTGATTTTGATAATGTCGCGGCAAATACCGTTTCAATTGAGGAACTAGAAAAGATTGTAAACTCGTTTTTGGTGGACAATTTTTTTCACGTTAGATATGCTTATCATGATTTAAATTTATGTGTATAGGACGGTTTAAAAACGCTTAATATTTTTCTCGACCCAATAAAAATATTAATTCAATTTTAATGGAAACATTCCCAAAAAAATGAAAGAAAGGTTAAAATTTTGCAGAGCAAATGGAAAAAAATCAAAAATATTTTCAAGAGATGTTCCAAATCGTTGGAATTCTACTTACGAGTTGCTTAATGAATCTTTTGCATATAAAAATTTATTATGTGCATTTATTTCAGATAATATAACTTAAATTAATTTATACCCACAAGAATGGGATATTTGCAAAAAAAAATATTTTAAAAGTTTTTAATGATGCAACTTATACTTTGTCCGGTGTTTATTATCCTACTACGCATTTATTTTTAATAAAATGTATTAATATTGTTGGAGTTTCTGAAGAAAATAAAAATGATGATAAATTAAGTGATACTATTAGAGCAATGCGAACAAAATGGCTACATTATTTTAGGGAAATTTCTATTATTTATTTAGTTGCTTGTGTTTTTTATCTTCGTTGTAAATTAGATGGTTTAGGTGATTATTTGAATACGTATTATGAATGTTTACATTTAACTAATGAGGTAAATATTAGAAATATACAAACAAGGGTTAAAACCTCAATAATATAAGTATATCATGAATTTTGTAGTACATATAATCTAGGTGAGAGTGGATCTTCTCAATCTAGTGACATACAAAGTGAGAACATAGGTAAAATTAGTAGAAGGCACCAACTTCTGTTGCATAGGCAAAAAGAGCAAAATGGAGCAATATGAAGTAATTCTGAAATAGAGAGCTATCTAACCGTTTCTTTTAAGTTTGATGAATCTGAAGGCAGCACAAATTTCACAATATTGGATTGGTGGAAGAGGCATTCCACCCAATTCTTGCTGTAATTGCAAAATAAATTTTAGCAACCCCTTGTTCGACAATTGCTGTAGAACAAGTATTTAGCGCTGGATGCAATATTTTGGACGAACGTCGTTCAAGGTTAGCTCCCGATTCGATGGAGACTCAAGCTTGTGTTGATGATTAGACAAAGGCTCAATATAGACAACAAGAGATAGATCGCAATAATAAATCCGAATTCTTTAATGACGGAGATACCACCGCCATCGATACCGGAACAGGTACCGACAATTAAGGATGAGGTAAGTATGGGGTTATTAAAGGTAAGAGAACTACATGGGCTTTGATTTTTCTATCCCCAAGAAAATATGTAGGCGTTTAATGACAATTCATTAAGTTCAAGCCCCCTCCCTCTCCCTTTTTCCCCCCCAAATTTGATTGCAATTTATAATTTGATTACAATTTGTATTTGATAATTCATTGTTTCATAATTTCATAATTCATTATTTTCTTTTATTTCAGATTTCATTATTTGATAATTTGATTACAATTTTATTACAAATTCATTACAATTTAATTTTTAAACTCAAAAATCGTAATCGAAACCGAAACTGAAACCGGAGGTTCCATTTTCGGTTTTGAACCTGAATCGGGCCCGAAACTGGAGGTTCATGAACCATGGCCATGACTACCACTACCGTCCACAGAGGTCCCTAGACCATCATTTGAGCCACGCTGACCGCCGCCGTCACCGTTTTCTTCCTCAAATAGGTCTGACCTGAGCCCCCTGTTTTTGTGCTCGATTTTTGCCGAGTTTGGCTCCGTTTGACTTTCGGGTCAAACGGAGCCAAACCGGCCCATGCATTACTCCATGTTTATATAGTCCCATTTGAGTGTTCATGTGCCTCGGTTTCGCCCGTAGAGCCTCGATTTGGCATTTCTGTTACTGCATACCATGTGTTCGACTAAATGCCTCGAGTGGTTCAAACCCTTAACTTTTAGTCCGTTTTTCATTAGAATTCCACGCACTTTAATGGTTATTTCTGGGTTATTCCTATTCTGTGCATGTAGTAGTACGTGTATGTGTGTGCTTTCGCTATTGGTTGTGCTCGAGAATTGAGATTTAAGGCCAAGAATATGCCCTGTTGGCTGTTCTTAAACCTAGATTTTGTAAAAAACAGTCTGAACCAATGACTTCGGGGCCGATTTTCATTGCAATTTTGTGCGTTTTAAGAGTTATTTTTTTATGGACGTCGTTCCTCGTATGCAGTGCTTCACATCCATATGTGGTTTTGCCGTCAGTGGTGATTGAGGTATGAAATAAATCTTTGGGAAAATGCCTCTGTGAACTGCGGGTGTTAGCGGTGAGAAATTTTCTTAAGTGTTGGCCTCACAAAATAGCTCAAACCCTCGATTTCGCGATTTGTTTTCTTTGTGATTTCATGCGTTTTAAGAGCCATTTTTTGGTCGACATCATTCCTCCCATGTAGTGTTTCGCGTCAATGTGTGGTTCTGTTGCTGGTTGTGCCTGAGGGTCGAGATAATCGCCCGGGAAAATGCCTCAGTGAACTGCAAAGTTAGAGGCTCAAAATATGTCAACCCGCAAGTGGGCGTTTTCACGACACTGTTACGACGCACTCCGTCAAGCTTTTCCCTAGCCGTTAAATGTTTTGAAAACTTGATTCTACCTAGTTTCACGTGGTGTAAACGGTTTCTCCTAGTTCTGCATTAGGCCGAGATAATCGCCCAAGAAAGTGTCCTGTTAGTTGCTCCTTTCTTAGCCATTTTATTCCTCGGAAAAATTGAATCGAACCCATGATTTCGGAGCTGATTTTCGTTATGTTTTCGAATGATTTAATTGTTGTTTCTTGCTTCATATCATTCCTGGTGTGTAATGTTTATGTCTATATGTGCTTTCGCTGTTGTTTGTACATGAAAGTTGAGCTAAAAGGTCGAGAAAACACCATGATGGTCAGTTTTTTTTAACCCAAATTTTTTCGGAAAAATGAACTAAACCCATGACTTTGAGTGAGGTTTTCAATGTGTTTTTGTGCGTTTCGATCGTTTCTTTTTTATTCAAGATATTCCTTGTGTGTAGTAGAACGCACCAATGTGTCGGTTTGTCGCTAGTTATTATTGAGGCCCGAGATAAATGGCCTTGAAAGTGCCTCCGGAGTCTGATTTCGTGTACCAAACCGCCCACCAAGTGTTAAAAAACAAAGTCCCCAAAGGAGGATAAGGGACGACTCGAAACAGCACTTTGAGGGATCTGGGTCGGGCCAACCCAGCCCAATCCACCCCATTTTTTGAAAAAAATCCAAAAAAATTCCAATAAATCAGAGAAAATTTCGAAAAATTGGGAGAATTTCGAAAAATTCAAAAATGACCTTTTGGCGTAATTAGCATCTCTAGACCTTATTTCGCGATGGAGGATGACCGATGTCCATTCCAGTCCTAGTTATTGTACACCCGATCATGTCTCGGGTTTCGTGTTTCGGCCTTATAATTAAATACCCGATGGTTGCGGGTTTTCATTTATCGCTTTAGAGTAGCTTTTTTTTTCTTTTTTTTTTTACCCGTCTTTATCCTTTTGAATGTTTTGGTTGATTTTCATTTTTTTTAAATGTAGAATCCAAACCTAAAAAATGCCATGAAATGAACTCCTACAAGAACATTTTGCATGAACACCTAGCGCGATTGAAAGACCATTTTTAGGAGTTAAAATCAATCGAACCTTGCGTGATCACATTAGGTAACAAACAATCTTGCGGTAACCGAAAGGACACTGGTAGAAATACTGGGGTAACCTAATCCCCGGACCCAATAATCTCTAGTTGCGTAGAATCGAGCGATTTTCCCCTACCGCTCGATAAGGTTTCCGGTCTACCCTCCTCAAAGACCGGTGGCGACTTCCTTCCGCATGTACACTTACACATGCCATCCGATCACACTATGATCGAATTCGATTGTTCTCACATCGCGATTTAGTATGGGCTTAGGAGAAGCCCAAGCCAAAGCCCGTCCTTGAGGCATTTTGGCAATTCATTAGCTCGTCGATCGATACCCTACGAGGGTAACCGAGGTGGGTCGCGACAGTTGTCTACGGGGAAAAGTGTCAAAAAAAAGTCTTAAACCTATTTTATTGGTTCCAATTCGTTCCTAAACCTTTTATTTTGTGTCAATTCAGTCCCGAACCTTTTGCCTTAGTGCTAATTCAGTCATAAACATTTTTATATTATCGCCAATTGAGTCAATCTGGCCAATTTTGATTGAAAATCACTTACGTGGACGTCGATTGTCCTACGTAACATGGCTAGCGCTGACGTGGATATTTTTAAAAATTATTTTAATATTTTAATAATTTTTCAAATAAATTTTTTGGTTTTTTCCGGCTGACTGCCACTAAAAAAGTGAGAGAAATGAAAAAAATAAAAAAAACCCAAAAAAATTATTAAGAATGTTTTAAAATATTAGAATAATATTAAAATTGTCCACGTCAGTGCTAGCCGTGCCACGTAGAACAATTGACATCCACGTCGGCGATTTCCTACCAAAATTGGCTGGATTGACTTAATTAACACAAATTCAAAAGGTTTATGACTGAATTGGCACCAATGCAAAAGATTTAGAACTGAATTAGTATCAATAAAAAGTTTAGGACTGAATTGACACCAATGCAAAAGGTTTATGACTAAATTGACACCAATAAAAAGTTTAGAACTGAATTGGCATAAATACAATATGTATATGACTTTTTTGACACTTTTCCTGTTGTCTACGGATAAAAGATCTCCATCCATAAGAAGTCATTCGCAAGAAATAGATTGTATAGGTAAAAAAAAAAGAAGAGGACTCGGATTACCATAGAGATTCATAGACCATGCATTAATTTATTGGCTGACACCCACTTCATTGCATCCCTCACAAAATAGCCATAATACTTAGTACTATGGCGCCCAATTGATCAATGTCAGTATTACGCTTTGTCAAAGGTGGTAACGTTTCGCCTTGTAAAATGGGATTAGGTCTTCGCCTTCACCGGAGGTGTAAGCATCCAAGCAAAGCGAGAGAGCCTTGAGTAGGCTCGGTTCCAATTTTTGCTTCAGTAGTTGCTTGATGTAATGTACTCGATCGTGCCTGTATAGTTGGTTTGTAACAGGTTGAGCCCGATCAGCCCTAGTCCCTCGAGATCCACCTCATGGCTCTTCGGGTCTGACCCAAGAGACTTCACGAAAAAGTGGAAGTTCAACTCTAGGTCTTCACCTGCAATCGTCTTGCAGGTGTCCTAAACGATATTGTTTGCGGATCGGACACCATGGAAGATCATGAGAAAAAGGATCAAGAATATGGCAGAGATTGAGAATGCACGATTCGGATCAAGAATATGGCAGAGATTGAGAATGCACGATTCATTTTTCTTATCACGGAGATGAAGATTTTCACGTAAATTTCTTATGAAGATAGCGTGTTTATATTGAAAGGACTGATCATATTATATATTGACACAATTTCTTTTATGGCATTAGGCCAAACCAAAATTTATTAGTAGACAACGTATAAGGAAAAATGTCTTCAAAGACGTAGGTCAGTAAGGAAATCTTATCAAAGTCTAATAAGATTGCCTAATCGACCTGCCTGCAGCCATAATAATCAGAAATCCAAATCATGTCCTAATTACCACCGGATTCTCCAAGAAGATTGCCAAATTGACCTGTCTGCGGCCATAATTACCAGAAATCCGAATTATGTCCTAATTAAAGCCGGATTCTTCGATAAGATTGTCAAATCGACCTGCCTCTTCGAGAATTATTTATCCTTATAGAATAAACTATATGCAATATATATACACACACATATTTAAATTGCCGTCAAATTCGCAATTACAATTATTAAATGTAATAAGACCATTGAGCACTCACTTATAAATCAAAGTGCAACATAACTTTTCGGAAGGAAATCGTCTTGCTAATTGGCTTGCTAATTTTGAATCGATAAGCTCCTAGTTATTTTATATTTTATAAGGTAATAAAATAAGGATGGTAGATTCACGACGCCAAATTTTATTGTATTCGATTTTAGCTCTTTTTCATACCCAAAAAAAAAAAACCAGTTTCATGTTTACTCTTAAGCAGGAATTTCCATTTCCTTTCTTCTTGCGTTTGGAAGAGTATTTTCGGAAATGTATCTCCTTTTTATCCTTCTTGTTGGAACAGTCACAAGAAGAATCCTTATGACCGCATCTAATCTGCAGGCCTAATTTTTTGCCATGCTAGTGTTTAGGACATTGCAAGAAATAAATAATAAATAATAAAAATATTTAAAATATTTAAAATATATATCAACGTCGGCCTCAATCGTGCCACGTAGGACAGTCGGCGCCCACGTTAGCAATTTCAGGCCAAAATTGGCTAGATGAACTGAATTGATACCAATGTGAAACGATTTAGAACTAAATTAGTCAAACTAAATTATTTAGGACTGAATTAGCACCAATGCAATAGATTTATGATCTTTTTTGTACTTTTCCCCTGTACCTTTAGTCACCCACAGCCTCGCCAATCGCCGCTGCAACTATGCCAACTCCATCCCCCCCCCCCTCTCTCTCTCTCTCTCTCTCTTCCGCCATGGATGGATGATCTTGCTCAGTCGAGGATGTCCAATCGTCGACTGAGCCAAATCTTGCTCCGTTCGAAAGGGCAGAGCCACTTCTAAGTTTTGTCATCTACGGGCCGTCGCCAATGGAGCCTCCGCATCATAGTTTTATCGAATGCTTGTGTCTCTTCTCCTTCTCCCTCTCATCACTTGCCACTCTGCATGTGAGCCCAAGTCTCAACTCTAATCCTCAAACAGTTTGATCAATATTAGGGTTTCTTTTGGGAACCGATCGATACCCAATCCCTTTAATTCGGGGCCATGTACCGCTGCCTCCTTGAACGACCTAGTTTGGTACATATTCCGAAGGCATATTTCTCCAACAAGCCATGTCGGAATTTATTCTTAAATATAATTTCATGTGCGATTCTCAAGCAAGCTAAGCCATTATCACTTCTCCGAATGATTTAAAAAGTTTGGAAAATGGTCCGGCGAGAAGGAATTTATACCTCCTTTTCCCCCCAGTAGAAGAAATCTATTGGCTTCGATCGATGTGACTTGGAATTTCGTTGCCCCTCTTTTACTTTCACTTTGTGCTTTAACTTTAGTTTTGATCGAGTAATGATATTACTACTCTTGCAAAATTAATGTACTTATGGTGGGAGCATTCATTCAACGTCTCAACTTTTTATATTCTCTAGGTTTGAATTTCGCTCTCCCAAGTTTAATGCAAAGGAAAAAGCAAGTTCCATTTTGACTTTACACGTAGACCCGAAATATGCTTTGGAAGTCAAATTATATTGCCATCCACAGTCAAAAGGATAGGTCAAGACTTAGCTTTGGCCTAAACAAAGACCCAAAAACAAATACCGAAAATAAAACAAAACAAAACAAAACAAAAAAAAGAACTGAGAGATGGACCATATATCCAACATGGTTGTGTTCCTCCATGGAATGTTTCATATTCTCGATCGATCTCCTCAGTCTGATGATGACAAAATCATGATGCACCATCATGAGTTAATCACAAAATTATTAGAGACATAAATTTGATTAAGCAAATAATTAGAGAGAGAGAGAGAGAGAGAGAGCACGCACCCATCGCTTTTCTGCAGAGCGAGAGGAGGACGATCAAGACGGCGAGACCTGCGACTACTCCCACGATGATGGCGACAGTTTTGCCCCCTTGATCCTCATTGTTGGAAGAATCTGAACATGTGCATTTTCTTAACGAAATGTTAAAGCTAATAACTAGCGAGTTTGATAAATAGATAAATAAAACGAGCTCGATCGTGTATGTAATTTCGCGAATGTGATCAATGCGTGTCCGGGAGAGAGGCAGACTTAAAATGTGCACATAAATTACGAGGGAGGATTATACTATAGATGATTGACTCTACGTTAAGACTCCTTTCATTACGTGAGAAATGAATGATTTGAAGAATATTTTTTTAAAACGGATCGCTTATATTACTAACAAAAAATAATAATATAAAAATATTTTTAGTATCCACGAAATGTTTAGAAATAAATTGTTATTGATGATGAAAATATTTTTCGCTGATTAATTATTTCAAACAATGCGAGCGGTCGTTTTTAGAAAAATATATTCTAAATCATTCCTTTTTCCGCGAAACAAACGGAGCCTAGATAAACTAATCATCATGTGGTGTAAAGTCATTGGAGAAATTGTTAGTTTCGTCTGTCAATACTTCACTTTATGGTTTAACATCAACGATATATGACTCGCCTATAAAGTAGGAGTGAGGATTAATGTTAGGGACGATACTAAATGTTCGTTAGACAGCATAAGGTGATTTAAACTCACTGAAGAAATCTTTATCTTCTCCTTCTCAAAGCTTATGATTACCATCTTCGTTAGGTTACATACTCTTCAATGTAATTCAAATAAAGTCTCACTTTCCACCCTTTGCTTTAAAGAATTTCGTTATATAGTTCAATAATTGTCCCTATTCCCCAAATAAATAAATAAGAGAATGAAGATTTGACCTGCTGATTCTCTAGGATAATGGAAACTATCTTTGTCATCACGCATGAGAGAAAAGCAAGTATAACAACTGGTGGAGGTGAAAAGAGTATATTACATTAAAGAGAACAACAAAAAGTTAAAATGCAAAATAATGATGCTTGAGAATGGAGACCATATGAATAATGGAGCTCCATTCCTTAAAAGTTCTTACTAAATGCCCTTTGATGCTTTTACTTTACAAAAGCAGCACTTATGGACTAAAGCAGTCGAACATTGTGTTTTTTAACTGAACAGTAAAAGAACTCAACTCACCTGAAGAGTCGTAGTAGCCAGAAGCCCAGTAGCGAGCATAGCACTGACCCAGGAAGACGTCCGCGGCCGCCGCGGACCCGCACAGCGTCTTTAGCTCCTCCACCGCCTGCGAGATGCAAGCGGAGCAGTCGGCCGCGCTCTGATCGCCCAAACACTGAGCAAAACCCTCGACCAGACCCGAGCTGCTGACCCGGAACCCTAGCGCCGCTTTCAGGTCGGCGAGGACGTCGTCCCTACGCCGGAAGAACTCCTGATCGCTCTCGGCGCTCCTGCTGCACTTCTGGTACCTCAAGCCCGTGTCGAGCTTCCCCAGGAAGTCCGTGTGCTCGTACCTCACGTAACAGCCGTCGAGCTGAAGGGACGCCCCGTAGGAGTAGGGGCACACCAAGCTCATCTGGCTCACGGCGCTCTGGATGCATCTCGAGCAATCGGCGAGCTTCAGATCGCCCCGGCACTGATATAACCCGTAGATCGAGCCCTCGGACGGGGCCGAAGTGCGGTTCCCGACGGCAAAGCTGTTGTACGCGGCTTGAGAGGACGAGCTCACGACGGAGGAGAGGACGGAGTTGAGGTTGGACTCGAAGAGCGAGCTCGGTTGGTACTTCTCCTGAGAGCAACCGGAGTACATGTAGGTGCTGGGCTGCACCAGGTGGACGTGGTTGAGGAAGAGAGTGAAGAGGAGAAAGAGAGAAGAGGAGTGTTGCTGGAGGATTCTCGCCATTAATCTTTGTTTATAATTTTTTCCTACTTGTATGTAAGTGATGGTGATGATGGTGGGGGGTCTGGTCTTCTTTCCGTTTTTGTTTTATGCTTTGGGTTTGTGATGGTGGGACTGGGAAGGGAGAGGAGGAGTTGCTTTTTGGTCTTTTCTTGAATTTTCTCGTGGAAAGCATTTTAAGAAAAAGTTTTTCATTTTGATCTAAAAAAAAAGGTTCATTGATATATAAGCAAGACTTTTATTATTTTGGGCACAAAAATATGGGCTTTTTCAGCGCCGGTAAATTTCGGCGAGTGTCGGTAAGTGTCAAAAATTGCAGGTGAAAAAAATGATCCGTGACTCTCTATTTTTTCGGAGAACTTGTCAGTAACTTACTAATGCTTTTATTAAGTTTCCAATTTTTTTTTATAGTTTGCAAGTTAGTGATTTTTTGCATCAGCTTACGGATTTTTTATTTGCATAACTTGCTGATGTATTGAATTTAATAGCTTAACCTATATCAAAGTGACTTACCAATTTTTGTTGGATCAAATTACCAATTAATTTGAGTTACCGGTTTAAATTTGAATTACTTATCACAGTTTAATTGGCTTTTTTTTTTTCAATTTATCAAACATGGAGTTACCAACTTTTAGTTAGCAACCCTATACACTTGTCATTGGCAATCCTTTACACTTGTCATTGATTCTAACCGAAAAATTTTGCTAAGATAAAAATGATCGCTTAAAATAATTCAATAAAAATATTTTGTTTATCTCCAAACATTTTTTGGGAAAAATAAAAAAATAAATATATGATTTACTAAGCGATATAACAAAAAATCATTTTTAAAAAATTATCTTTCTAATAACTTACTATAAAAAAAGAGAGGTTAAACTCTAAATTAAGAACAGCAACACTCAAACTGGGCTTCGGACACACAGCCCCGTAGATCATGCGAAATCTTAAACTAGGTATGATAGGGGCCGCGCGAACGCAGGCCCCCGCTGCCACAAATTATGACGTAGGCTCAGCCGCTGTGGGCTGACCTTAGGCTAGCGCCCCTCCTAGAGTGCAATGGAGGTCGCTAACCTAGGCCATGGGCCTTCTTGTTCGCCCATAGACCCCGTCCAGGTAAGTATGTTGCAAATGGGTCCGAGGCCGTTTGTTATACTCTCTACTCCTCCTCTCCCTTCTGCTCCGCCGTCGATGTGGGACTCCGGAACAGCCATTTCAATTTTCAACCGAGCCGAGGCCAGGCGCGTGTTGTATTATTTTACAGCTGCCCCATTGTTGGTCTTTCTTTCCTGCAGAATGTTTCCTGAGGTTAACTAGTGGCGTCGACACGAAAACGTGGAGGCGCGACTTCGACGACATTGGAAAGAGGTGAGATCAGAGACAGAGAGCAAGATGAACGTGGTGGATGACGTTCGACGGTTGAATAGAGAGAGAGAGAGAGAGAGAGCGCCTTGAGGCGGCCTAGACCGAAATGCAGGTCGGTTGCGAGCAGTGGCGCTGGTAGAGATGAAGGAGAGGAGATGCACAGGGAGGGGCACAATAGAGAGCACAAAGGAGAGGTAAAGAGATAGAAAAGGATGGAAAGAGGGAGAAAACGTGATGAGGATGTTGATCTACCAGGGTTCGTACTTCGTACTCTATGATCTTGATTTCTATTCTTTCTTTCCTTTTTCATAATCCAAAGATATGGGCATCGTATGTATACTGGGCTACCCGAGCGTCCATCGGAATACCTTGCAAGTACTGTAAAACAGTTGAGTTTACGTCTAAACTAGAGCAGTTCACACGTAATTGATATGATATTCCTAAGTTGAAAATTCTCCTATGCCTCATCCAATTGCGCTAACCCTGAGGTTAACCAACATACCAATCTCAATTTTAACAGCAAAAAAAAAAACCCCTGCTGAGCACACACAAATAGCACACGCCCACGCCGCCCTGCAACAGTCTTGACTTCCCTCCACCACTCCCGGTTTAGATATCCGGCGGAGGGCGGGCATCCGAGGCGCATGGCCATCCGTAGGTTGCGCAATTTATGCACGATGCAGTGATCTGATGAGCATCAATTTCTCAACTCCAAAAGTCGATTTTGCCTGTTCCCTTTCCTCCTTTTTAGGGCCCTCTCCGGCCCGGCCCACCACCGGTGGCCCATGATTACTCCCGTCGACACACAAACTTTTTGAAATGGTCATGCATGGGCCCTACATTTAAATTCCGTTTTCCCACCTTCCTCCACGAATATGCGGGCCGGACTTTAATCCAAAGTTAAAAGGATGGGAAAATTACTGTTTGCCCCGAAATTTCTTAGGCCGTTGCAACTTGCCCCTTCATATCTTTGTTTTGGGGAAAATAAAATCCCCCGATATTTTCAAATCGATATCAACGTGCCCACTCCGGCGAAATTCTCGCCGGAAAGTTGGTATCGTGCTTTCACGTGACTACGTGATACTCACTCGAGAGGGACAAAAATGTCAAACGAATTTAAGGGAACTACATTTGGCTCCCTAGATTTTCCATATATTACCAATGTGCCCACCGATGTTTCAAATTTTTGCCATGTGCCGCGTGATCTTTTGAAATTGATTGCACTCTTGCCCTTATGATAATTGTACAATGAACAAAATTAATTATACACAGGCGAAAAATGCAAGGAATAGAAGAAACAAAATACATACGTATACTTCTAGTGATCAAACATCATGTGTAAATTCTTTTTGAATAGATCCTTACTTTACTATGTCCGAAGTTTATCTCACTCTTTTACTGTCGAAAGAAGAATCGTCAATATATATTAAATTTATGTTGGACGTAATTGTAAGAAATGAGATAGAGGTTATTCGTAAATCAATCCGAAAGTATCATCTAAGTACAGGATGAGAGAGGGGGGAATGTATATTATATATATTTGGACTTAACTAAGAGAAATGACATTGCGGTTATTGGTAAATCATAGAAACATGATCTAAGGACTAGATGACAATTTTGTCCTCAAATCGTCCGGCAGCGATGATGGATCACATGACATCACATGATTGATTCTTAGCTTACAATGTATTCGGAGTTAAGGAACCTAACAAATTTCCATTTGAAATGACGATAACCATACTTCGCAAGTCTTGGGAAAAGTACCAAAAATATCCTAAATCTATTGCATTGGTACCAATTTAGTCTTAAACATTTCAATTGGACAAATTTAGTCCTAAACCTTTTTGCATTGGTAGTACCAATTCAATCCATTCGGCCAATTTTAGCCAAAAATCATTGATGTGGATGTCGGCGGTGCCACGTAGGCCGGTTTGCTCTGACGTGGATATTTTTTAATAATATTTTTTGTAAATTTTTGTGAATTTTCATTTCTTTTTTTTTTAACTTTGGCTTTGGCCGGCGAGGGTTGCCAGCAACCCTCTCTAGCTGCTGGCGAGGGATGGCTGCCCCTCGCCGGCCCCGGCAATGGTCGTGGCCCACGAGGCCACGATGGCCATAGGCGAGGCGGCCCTTGCCAACGGCCGCCGAGGGCTAGCCAGCCCTCCCCAGCAACCGAGGAGCCTGGTTGGCCCTCGCCCAAGGGCTGGCAAGGGTTGCCGGTGACCCTCGCTGGCGGCAGTGGGCAGCGGCGAGCGATGGTCAGCAATTGGCGATGGTTGGGCCGGCGGTGGTCAGAGGCGACAGTGGTTGGTGATAGGGGGTGTTGGGTGGCGGTGGTCGCGGGCGGCGGTGGGCAGTGGTTAGCGGTGGGCAGCGGTGGAGGTCGACGGCAGGCAGAGGTGGACGTGGTTGAAAAGAGGGTGATAGTGTAATGAAAAGATGATGATGAGAGAAGTACTTCTTGAGTTGAGAAGCAATTTTTTTAACTTCTCAAATTGGGGGAAAAATAACTTCAGAAATGAAAATTCATTTCAAAAGTAGAAATTTTTTTCATAAGTAAAAAATTTTACCAAACGGATTTCTGCTCCAGAAACATTTATGTAGCAAAAATTCACTTTCAGAAGTGTTATCATGTACACCCTAAATAATCAAAGAAATTAGACAACACATATAAAAGGGATATCAGATATAGGAAGAATTCTAGTTGTTTTGCTGGATATTATTGACTTAATCACCACCTTGTAATTTCCAATTATGAGAACCTTAAAAGCAGATTTTGAACCAGACAATGAGCACGACTAAACTAAAACACATTGATAAGGTCTAGAAAACGAGCAGTTCGTTTTAGATCGATCCCCCTTCCCCATTACAATCGAAAAAAATTACCAAAAAAGTCCTAAACCTATTTTTTTGTTAATTCAGTCATAAACCTTTTCGCGTTTTGCCAATTTTGGCCGAAAATCGCTGGTGTGGACAGCGGCCGTCCTACATGGCACGGCCGTCGCTGACTTGGACAAGTTTTGATTATTTTTTTCTTTTTTTCTTTTTACCTTTTTCTGGTCTTAGGGCTGGCAAGGGCTGCAAAGCCCTTGCCCGAGGCTAGCAGGGGCCGCGATGCCCTCATCTAGCCAAATTTGGTGAGGGCGTCCCGACCCTAATTCCAAAAAAAGGTAAAGAAAAGAAAGAGAAAAAAGGAACAAATTCAGAAAATTATTAAAATTAGTCCACGTCAGCGTCGGCCGTCTGACATGAAACAGCCGACGCACACGTCAGCGATTTTCAGTCAAAATTGGCCAGACGAAATAAATTGACACAAATGCAAAAAGTTTATAATTGAATTGGAAAAAAAAATTACAGTTGAATTGGTACAATTGAAATTTCAATAAAAAAAATTGATACGCAATAGATTTAGTTTTTTGATAATTTTCTTTATATGCTCGTGATCATGTCTAAGTGATGGTCCATGAAATAACTCAGCCAACGGGTCGGAATTTCAGACCCCCAAAAAAAAAGGGCGGAATTGTCTTCAGTGGGCCCTGGGAAATGTTAAATTTTCTTGGGTACGGGTCCTACAACACGTATGCACGGATCGTTGGGTACGGACGGTTGGACAAACAAGCCGTGCGGTGAGGGACATCTAGAAGAGAGCGGGCCATTGCGGGGTCTGTTGCCAAGACTACACTTATAGTCGAACCAAAGAGCTTTTCTCTCTTCTTCTTTTATTTTGTTTTTTTGTTTTCGTCAATGAGCAACGAGCTTTACATGTTCCAACATGGGAGGAGTCAAAAGTACATAGGTTTGGAGCCGCGTGAATGACTTATATTGCCCGCGAAGAAGAAATCGCAAAGGGAAAGGTCGAGCGAAAGAAATGACCAAAGAGACTGTTTGATACAATGACATAAGATAATGTGGAAAAAATGAGTATTTGCGATCGAAGTCGCCGGCTACCTTGTTGGTTGCCCAAATCTAATGAAAAAGCAGGATTTTCACATTGCACCTCGTCTTGTTGGGATGTTCTATCTCCCTCCTACGTATTCTTTCTTGATTGAGGATATGTAAAACGGAACTTGGCACCACTCACATTGATTTGTACCTTATGGGGGTGGGAGTGGGGCAAAATTGAGATGTTGGGGGCAAGTTACAACAAACTTAAAACTTAAAAGCGATTAAATTAAGGAATCTAACAAATTTTCATTTGATATGGCGATAACCATACTTCGCAAGTCTTGGGAAAAGTACCAAAAATATCTTAAACCTATTACATTGGTACCAATTTAGTCTTAAACATTTCAATTGAACAAATTTAGTCCTAAACCTTTTTGTATTGGTAATACCAATTCAGTCCATTCGGCCAATTTTAGCCGAAAATCATTGACGTGGATGTCGGTGGTGCCACGTAGGACGGTCTGCTCTGACGTGGATATTTTTTAATAATATTTTTTTTATAAATTTTGTAAATTTTCATTTCTTTTTTTTTAAACTTTGGCTTTGGCCGGCGAGGGTCGCCAGCAACCCTCTCTGGCTGCTGGCGAGGGATGGCTACCCCTCGCTGGCCCCGGCAATGGTCGCGGCCGACAAAGCCTCGATGGCCCTAGGCGTGGCGGCCCTTGCCAACGGCCGTCGAGGGCCAGCCAGCCCTCCCAGAAACCGAGGAGCCTGGCTGGCCCTCGCCCACGGGCTGGCGAGTGTTACCGGCAACCCTCGCTGGCCAAAGCCACGGTTTAAGACAAAAATAGAAAACAATAATAAAAAATTATTTTACAAAAATATTATCAAAAAATGTCCACGTCAGTGTCGACCGTCCTAAGTGGCACCACCGACTTCCATGTTAGCGATTTTCGGCCAAAATTAGCCGGATTGACTGAATTGATACCAATACAAAAAGATTTGGAACTAAATTGATTCAATTGAAAAGTTTATGGCTGAATTAGTACCAATACAATAGGCTAAAAACATTTTTTGTACTTTTTCTTCTAAGATACCACTGGACCTGTGCATCCGAGAACTCAAAAGTATCGTTCGGATCAGGAATCAACAATCTTCCTTCCAATTCACTCTTGATCGCAGATAAAAGTAAACATCTTCGCTTGTAATTCACGATTAAGAAAATACAAAACTTTTAGGGGTTGTTTAATCGAGCCTAGGCAGGCAAAGGTCTAGAAAACGAGCAGTTCGTTTTAGATCGATCCCCATTCCCCATTACAATCGAAAAAAAATTACCAAAACAGTCATAAATCTATTGTGCTATTCCAGTCCTAAACCTTTTTTTTTTTGTCAATTCAGTCATAAACATTTTCACGTTTTGCCAATTTTGGCCGAAAATCGCTGGTTTAGACGGCGGCCCTCCTACGTGGCATGACCGGCGCTGACTTGGACAAGTTTTGATTATTTTTTTCTTTTTCTCTTTTTATCTTTTTTTGGACTTAGGGCTGGCAAGGGCTGCAAAGCCCTTGCCAGAGGCTAGCGGGGGCCGCGATGCCCTCGCCTAGCCAGATTTGGTGAGGGCGTCCCAACCCTAAGTCCAAAAAAAGGTAAAGAAAAGAAAGAGAAAAAAGGAATAAATTCAGAAAATTATTAAAATTAGTCCACGTCAGCGTCGGCCGTCTGACATGGAACAGCCGACGCACACGTCAGCGATTTTCAGTCAAAATTGGCCAGACGAAATAAATTGACACAAATGCAAAAAGTTTATAATTGAATTGGAAAAAACAAATTAGAATTGAATTGGTACAATTGAAATTTCGATCGAAAAAAATTAATACAATTGCAATAGATTTAGTTTTTGTGATAATTTTCTTTATATGCTCGTGATCATGTCTAAGTGATGGTCCATGAAATAACTCAGCCAACGGGTCGGAATTTCAGACCCCAAAAAAAAAAAAGGGCGGAATTGTCTTCAGTGGGCCCTGGGAAATGTTAAATTTTCTTGGGTACGGGTCCTACAACACGCATGCACGGATGGTGGGGTACGGACGGTTGGACAAACAAGCCGTGCGGTGAGGGACATCTAGAAGAGAGCGGGCCATTGCGGGGTCTTTTGCCAAGACTACACTTATAGTCGAACCAAAGAGCTTTTCTCTCTTCTTCTTTTATTTTGTTTTTTTTGTTTTCGTCAATGAGCAAAGAGCCTTACATGTTCCAACATGGGAGGAGTCAAAAGTACATAGGTTTGGAGCCGCGTGAATGACTTATATTGCCCGCGAAGAAGAAATCGCAAAGGGAAAGGTCGAGCGAAAGAAATGACCAAAGAGACTGTTTGATACAATGACATAAGATAATGTGGAAAAAATGAGTATTTGCGATCGAAGTCGCCGGCTACCTTGTTGGTTGCCGAACTCTAATGAAAAAGCACGTTTTTCACGTTCCACCTCGTCTTGTTGGGATGTTCTATCTTCCTCCTATGTATTCTTTCTTGATTGAGGATATGTAAAACGGAACTTGGCACCACTCACATTGATTTGTACCTTATGAGTTCGACGCCGACACGAAGATGCCTTAGGCGAAATTAACAGAGGCAGTAGTAATCAATAAATTCAGGAGGCCTTGCTTGGAACACCATCCCGATGCTCTTATTTGGAATAATGTTGTGCCAGAAAAAGAGAGAGAGTTGTACCAAGCAAGGGAGGGATCGATCCTCTTTAGGATGGCATAACCCAAGAAAGGGCAAATGCCTAGGTCTATTTTAGGTGAAAATCAATTGAAAATCTACAATAGGTCAAGATCACCCATTGACAACCATATTGCGGTATGTTGGACGATTGTCCTCCAACATACCGCGTGGCCGGGTGCATTCAATAACTGAAAAGCATTACTTACGCCGGGAATCAACAATCTTACTTTCAAGTCACTCTCGATCACAAATTAGAGTAAACATTTTCGTTCGAATTTCGTGTCGTGTACTGATTGCGCCACCAATCTCAGTTGGATCGTTACAAACGCGAATTCGAACCTTAGATTACTCAATTAACAACAAGCCGGGCCTTATATCAAATTTATGATTCTAGTCTAGTCCCATTAATGATTGAAAAAATAAAAAATGTCAAGTGTAGTTTAACCCAACCTGGGCAGGTAAAGATATAGAAAATGAGCAGTTGGTCCAGATCGATCTCCCCCATGTGACCGTGACTCAACCGACCTCGTACATCGTTTACACTCGGGGGTCGTCTCTAGTGACGATCCACGAAACTACTCCAGCGACACGCAGGTGGGAAATTGTCTTCAGCAGGGCCTGGGAAACTAGCGAATTTCTCGGGCACGGGTCCCACGACACGTATGCACGGATAAAGTACGGACCGTGCGGTACGGATGGTTGAACAAAATTGTGCAGTGCGGGACATCTAGAACTAGAAGAGGAGGTCGGCCATTGTGGGGCCCTTGCCAAGACGATGGTTTTCGTCAATTAGCGAAGATCCTTTGCCCGTTCCAAGACGGGAGGAGTCAAAAAGGACATCGGTTCGGAGCTGCGTGAACGATTCTTATTGCCAAAGGAGACGGAGTCGCAGAGGGAATGGTGTAGATCAAGATCGAGATAGAGGAGAAATGACTAAAGAGACCGTTCGATACAATTCCATAAGATGGTGCAGAAATCGAGGTGTGTTTGTTGATGAAAGCATCGACTACCTCTTTAGCTGCCTAAAATTAAACGGGAAAAGCATTGCACCTCGTCGTGCTGGGATGTTCTATCTCCGTCCTGTATGTTTTTTTCTCGCCAAGGAAGTGTGAAATGGAACTCGGCACCACTCAGCAGCGTTGATTCGCCTCTTATGAGTTGCACGATCGATATGAAAGTGTCAGGGACCCCAATCATGCCGAATTGATTCCTTCATCGATTATCCTGCATTTCCTCATCAATACTCCTGCTCATTTTGTGGTTTTTCCCCCACTTTTCTTATGGATATAGAAAATTTACCCAAAATTAACGGATATTGCAAAAAATGCCATGCTCAAATTTCATATTTCAGCAA
This sequence comes from Lenwebbia sp. NSW1173648, assembly GCA_029784005.1. Lineage (NCBI taxonomy): Eukaryota > Viridiplantae > Streptophyta > Magnoliopsida > Myrtales > Myrtaceae > Lenwebbia > Lenwebbia sp. NSW1173648. The sequence continues at coordinate 9,240,693 of JARCGZ010000005.1, forward strand.
CACTAGACAATACCTTAGCACTCCCTTTCACGTGCAAAATATAAATAAGGCATGGACAATGTAGATTACATGTTTATAGGACTAATTTAATCATGTAAAGTTTTGTTAGATCGCAATACGGTCAAGACTACTATGTAAGACCCTTCAAAATCCAGTATACCCAGTATACCCTTCAAAATCCAGTATTTAAAGCGATCTGAGATCACAATTGAACACTCAGTATTTGATCCCTCAACCATTCATACATACGCGCTGCAATACATCTTGAACGAAACAGGTTAATTACATTATTGGTATTTTTTCATGCACGATAGAAATAACTCGCTTTACACTAGCGACTTAATTGATGTAGTGCGATTCGACCAACGAGATATATAACTTCCTCCTAAAGCTAAAAACCGATTTAGATTGGATCATTTATTAGTAGTATATCATATTCGTCACCAACTCATAAAAGCAAAGCTCAAGAATCCTCGTATCTGAATAAGAAAATTAAATACACATAGGCAACTGAAACTTTAATACATCGACTTATCCAAGTAACAATACGAGTGAGAATCGAATATTTCCTCGTTAGCCATGCTTAGCAAGTGTTCCGGTACATCCATTTTGTTGTATCTTATAGATAAAATAAAATAAAAATCGGTTACGGATTAGGGTCTCAACTTTACCTTAAAATACATAAGTAAATAAATAAATAAATAAAAACCCATGTGCGAGCCACGTGTCCTTGGAAAGAAGAGAAGCTACAACGAAAAATCGGCACCAATTGCAGTTTGAAGATTCATACTAGACTTGGTCTTGGTCATTGTGTTCTTGTATACTAGACTTGGTCTTGGAAAGAAGAGAAGCTACAACGAACGCTGGTGGGATTGCTACAAACCCAATTTCCTAGAACCCACAACACCCTTTTTTTAATGTTTCAAACCATAAATTCGACAATTAATTTTTAATTCTTTTGTTCCTACCATATAGGATTATATACATAGTGATGAAGGGATTCGGATCACCTAACATTTGGGTTTCTGTAACATGGGTAACATTACTCAAATCAGGCCGTCCATTTTCATTTGGACGGCCAAGAATGGGTCACGTCATTTGTTGAGGGGGAGGGAAAAAAATTGGGCGAGAATTTTTTTGGGGTTTGAAAAATTTTGAATCCCAACCCTCTGTCAAATCAGTCCGTCCATTTTCATTTGGACGGCATGATTTGAGTAATGTTACCCATGTCACAGAAACCCCAATGTTAGGTGATCTGCTTCCGTGATGAAGAGCCAAAAAGTCAATTAGTCCGCCCACCTTCCGCGGCATATGATGCTCCCATCTCCCAATCATATATCAGAATCTGTCTCTTAGGGGGTGCATAAAAACCATTCTACTTCTCTATTTCTGTTCCAAACCTATTTCTGGAACAGGTTTGGAACAGAAACTCGTTTGGTATTGTCATTCTATTTTTCTATTTCTAGAACAAAAAGTTGTTCCAGAAATAGATTTGGAAGGCAAATGAGAAATAGAAAATTTTAGCTTCTGGTAGAAACAGAAAACTCATAAAAGTCGCTCTGTGTCTCCTCCAAGCGCCGGCCGCTGCCGCAGCAAACCACCGCCGCCAGCCACCGCCAATCGCCGCCAGCCACCACCGTCGCCGCCAACCACCGCCTACTTCTATCCTAGAAGTAGAAATTTTCAGCTGTTGTCAAACGAACTTTTGTTCTAGGATCAGAAATTTATGTCGTTATCAAACGCATTTTTTTGCTCAAAAACTCATCCAGAAATAAAAATAGAAAAATCTATTTCTAGCCAGAAATCTATTTCTGGAACATAATGGTTGTCATGCACCCCTTAGTCAACCTCTATGAACTTTAGAAACGAGGGAAAAAGAAACAAAAAATGTGTATGTTTCTTTTACTACTAATTTGCTTAATTCTCTTTCTTCTTATGTAAGATAGTCCTTGCACTAGAAAACGCAAGATGGTAGATGTAATGGCGTCAAAGGATAAACGGAGGCGATGATCGTGCTGAAGAATATGAACAATACGCATGACAAAGATGAGGAGGGAGCGTGTCAGTTTTGAAACCCTTGACCAATAATCAAATATCATGTCGACAAACCGTTTTTCCAAAATAAAAAAGTTTAATCTATTAACGGACCAGAAATGTATATATGGCTTATTAATTGACATATGACATGGTTGTTAGAAATCAGCGCATAAAATATGGTCGTCGCCAACCGTCCCACATGCACTGCAATTATTTTTTATTGGCATTTGTACAACAGAATTACGACTGAACGGGTAATATTTCTCAAATTTTTTTAAGTAAATCTATTTTTCTTGTACCAATTTGAGTAAATTTGGTCGGTTTTTAGTAGGAGAACATGGATATGAATATCAAAAGTGAGGATATCTAATTTAAAAGTTGATTCTAGTATACACATAAAATGACTAAATTGAATCCAATTTATGACACGTACACAGCATTCTAGAGGATGAGTAGACGGTCGAGCTTCCCACCACGGTGGAAAGTGCACGCTTGATGACATTGAAATCCAAGACAAGGCATCATTCACACTGTGCATACTTATCCGCCAGAAATTTTAAATGAAAGAATCTGGATAAATTATTTATTAATTGTATGTATTTCCCAAAAAAAAAAAATTGGTAAAACAAAAATAAGCAATAATAACTTAATAAGTATATAGATTTTAGATTTCACGTTTATATGGCCTCGCTAATAGTTTCTTAGCCTCCGCGATGCGAGAGATAGACGACGATTTAATTTTAAATGAACTGTTAATTATTATAGAAAATAATTGTTCCATAATGTAGATTTTATTCTCCATTCGCATTTTCAAGATAAGAAATGGAAATAAGAAAGAAAATGACGGATGAAGAGGAGAAGAGGCGCCGTCGCAATCCCAGTCAAAGGGTCGGCAGCTCTCGCTGGCATGTGGGCGGTGTCGCTCCTGCCTACAACCTTTCCTTCGTTCTTTTTTTTTTTTTTTTACGACGGCATCAATTGGAACAGAAAAAATATATTCAAAAACATAATTTAAAGACTCAATTGAATAATTCGAAAAAGAAATATAGGGAATTTCCGATGCCTTTATTCCTAGAATTTACAAAATAGGGCAAAACTTGGAGAGAGAAAAAAAAACTGAGGGTGCTAGTGATTCCACTTTCCAACTTTTATTGGTGGATAGTGGGGATTGTTGGTGAAGAAAAGGCTCTCTCTTGCTGAGACTGTTAGCTTTTACATTTGTCGCAATTAAAATAATAGATTTTGTCCATAATGTCCAGCTCGATTGATTGATTCTTTGAATCACATCTACTTTATCCAAAGTGTCTTTCACTCTTTTGGCAAAAAGAGCATTACATGTTCCAACATGTTCCAACATGGGAGGAGTCAAAAGGACATAGGTTTGGAGCTGCGTGAATGACTTATGTTGGCCACGACGAAGAAATGGCAAAGAGAAAGGTCGAGCGAAAGAGATGGCCAAAGAGACTGTTTGAAACAATGCCATAATATATTGTGGAAGAAAATGTATATTTGCGATCGAAATCGGCGGCTACCTTGTTGGTTGCCCAACTCTAATGGAAAAGCCGGTTTTTCACATTCTACCTCATCTTGTTGGGATGTTCTATCTCCTTCTTATATATTCTTTCTTGATTGAGGATATGTAAAACAGAAATCGTTCCTATGAGTTCCACGCTGACATGAAGGTGCAAGAGGCCCCAACATCATCTATGGACTAGATGGGAGAGAGGGAAAGGGAGTGGGTTGTGATGGCCTATGATGATTGACAACATTGTTATCCTTAGGCAAAATCAGCACCGGTAATGGTAATCAATGATTCAAGTGGGGGAAAAGTGTTAAAATAATCATAAACCTTTTATTAGTACCAATTTAGTCCTAAACATTTTGCATTTGTGCCAATTCAATCCTAAACATTTTGCATTTCTGTCAATTTTGTCAATTCGGCCAATTTTGGCAAGGAATTCGCTGCTGTGGACGTCAGTTGTCATACGTGGCATGGCTAGCGCTGATGTGTGTGTGTATTTATATATATATATATATGTTTTTAATAATTTTTTAAATAAATATTTTGGTTTTTTCTTCTTTTTCTTTTCTCAATCATTAAAAAAATATTTAAAAATATTACAATAATATTCAAAAAAATCCACGTCAGCGCCAGCCGTGCCACGTAGGACAATCAACGTCTACGTCAGCAAATTTTCTGCCAAAATTGGCCGGATTAACTCAATTAACAGAAATGCAAAGGGTTTAGCACTGAACTGGCACAAATGTAAAAATTTTAGGACTCAATTGACACCAATAAAAGGCTTAGGACTGAATTGGCACCAATGCAAAAGGTTTTAGGACTAAATTGATACCAATAAAAGGTTTAGAATTGAATTAGCATCAATGTAATAGGTTTAGGACTTTTTTGATACTTTTCCCATTCAAGTGGTTTTGCTTGGAACACCGTCCCAGTGCTCTGATTTGGAACAATGTTGTGTCAGAAAAAGAGAGAGAATCGTATCAAGCAAGGGCAAAACCCAAGAAAGGGCAAATGCCCAAGTCGATTTTAGGTGAAAATCAATTGAAAATCTAAACTAGGTCAAGATCACCCATCGACGATCATATTGCGATTGTCCTCTGACATACTGAATGGCCAGGTGCATTCGATAACTCAAAAGCATTACTTACATCAGGAATCAACAATCTTGCTTTCAAGTCACTCTCGATCACAAATTAGAGTAAACATTTTTCTTCGAATTTGGTGTCGTGTACTAATTGCGCCATCAATCTCAGTTGGATCGTCACAAACGCAAAGTCGAACCTTAGACTACTCAATTAACAAGGAGCCGGGCCTTATATCGAATTTTCAATTCTAATCTAGTCCCATAAATGATTAAAAAAAGATATAAAATGTCAAGTGCAGTTTAAACGAACCTGGGCAAGTATAGGTCTAGAAAATGAGCAGTTGGTCCAGATCGAGCTCCCCCTTACGATCGTTGCCAAAACCGACCTCGTACATCGTTTACACTTGGGGGTCGTCTCTAGTGACGATCCGTGAAACTACTCCAGCCACACGCAGGTGGGAAATTGTCTTCAGCGGGGACCGGGAAACTAGCGAATTTCTCGGGCACGGGTTCCATGTCATGTATGCACGGACAAAGTATGGACCGTGCGGTACGGATGGTTGGACAAAATTGTGCCGTGCGGGACATCTAGAACTAGAAGAGGAGGTCGGCCATTGTGGGGCCCTTGCCAACACGATGGTTCTTGTCAATGAGCGAAGAGGAGTCAAAAAGGACATCGGTTGGAAACTTGGAGCTGCGTGAACGATTCTTATTGCCAAACGAGATGGAGTCGCAAAGGGAATGGTGGAGATTGAGATTGAGATTGAGATCGAGATCGAGGAGAAATGACTAAAGAGACTGTTCGATACGATTCCATAAGACGGTGCGGAAATCGAGGCGTGTTTGTTGCTAAAAGCATCGGCTACCTCTTTAGCTGCCTAAATTAAACAGGATCTCCTCTTGTTAGGATGTTCTATCTCTGTCCTATATATTTTTTTCTCGCCAAGGATGTGTGAAATGGAACTCGGTACCACTCAGCGTTGATTCGCCTCTTTTGAGTTGGACGTTCGATATGAAAGTGTCGAGGACCCCAATCATGCCGAATTGGTTCCTTCATCGATTATCCTGCATTTCCTCATCAATACTCCTGCTCATTTCATGGTTTTTCCCCACTTTTCTTATGGAATTATAGAAAATTAACCCAAAATTAACGGATATTGCAAAAAATGCCATGCTCAAATTTCAAATTTCAGCAACAGTGGACAATACGTTAGCACTCCCTCTCACGTGCAAAATATAAATAAGGCATGGACAATGTAGATTACATGTTTAAAGGACTAATTAGTTAATCATGTAAAGTTTTGTTAGATCGCAATACGGTCAAGACTACTATGTAAGTGAAGGAAACGAATTCCCGTTCGAAACGATAAACATGCGGAAAATCATACTGTAATATGCCCAAGATTCACTAACTTGTATCACCGATCGGAGTACGATCACACGATGAAAAGTACCCGTTGTCCACAGATTAAGTGCCTCCGACAAACAGCCTTGCGAGAATCAATCGTCTGAATAAGTGCGAGAGAAGTACTAGGGAGATCGTTCTTGAGAGCGTTTTTGGAGAGAGGCCAAACTGACGTTTAGAAAAACTAACTTTGATACTTCTTCTTTCATGTTATCTATAATTCAAAAGAGATAACCCACTCTTTAGAAACTTCCGATAACCACCTTCGGTAATCTCCCTCTGGTAACTGCTCTTCGGTAACCGTCATTCGGTTTTAGCCCATTATGGGCGAATTAATTAATTCTAATCAATTAATTCCTACATCTCCCACTCGCACATTATGGGCTATACACAATACCCTTTTCTATGCAAGTTTCATATCGACAAATAATCCGTGCGACCAGTATACACTGAGAGCTCGTTGTCATACATCTGTTAGGAGTATATAGCAGCTCAAAATGGACATAATCAAGAGTAGATTTTCGTATGCTGTACCCTAGATCGATCGGTCACATTTATATCTCTCTCGATCTCTTTTACGAATGATTCGTTGTATTCACAATTATGATCATACAGAATAATCATAATTGACCGGTCTGTGAATACACAACTATCATGTGACTCAAAATCTAAATCGATCTTCCTCTTCCCTTAAACCTCTCAATCTCAGTTCAGCTCGCTTTTCTAGAAATGTCCCATTAGATCGAATCAATCTCATGACCATTGGCAACATCCTAAGATAGCAAACACTGAATAGAAACCTTGAGAATAAGTCAGAGTCGTGAGGGGACAAACTTGAGGAACTTTTATCCTCAAGAGTCTCACACGGCTTGAAAGTTGAGATCAAAACTTTCGCCAGCTCTTATTGGTCGTCTCATGCATACGTAGTATGAAATACGTATTACGATATTTTTTTTTCTCCTTCCCCATGGAGCGCATGTCTATCCATTTAATACCGTACAGATGATAGTTTAGACACACTCAATGTCTAACTTGAGTTCACGTAACTACTCTACTCAAAAGTATCCATCAGAACTCACATCTGGCAATAAATACAGATAAAGTGAAACATGTGAGTTATTTCACTTTTAGACATAATAAACATTATGACCTCATCTTAGCACTCTGTTAAGGCGACATTTATACTTTAAGCTCGAGCTCTCGATTATCACCTAGATAATGAGCTTAAAATTGTCTCATATCTATTTATCACACAGTAAATAGAAGCGATTACCTGTGTGAGTGGGCTAATCTCTTATCTGTCCAACATACTTTCTCAACATAATGCACTAAGCATTTATATACATAAATTTCATACAAACTCATAGGCATCAATAATGATAACAAATACCATTAACTGTGAACTTTGGGAAAAATACAAATATTCAGTACTTTAACTTCTACGCACTCCCTTTGTCAACACATGACCAGGTAAAACATCTTTAGGAATTGACTTCGTTAGAGGATCTGCTATCATTCTAAGCATAGATATGTACTGTACGTTCACGTCTTTTCGTACAACCATGTCTTTTACAATATATATATATATATATACACACACACACACACACACACTTCATGTATATTTGTTTGGTCTTGCAATGGATCCTTAGTGTAAGCTATTGCTGCTTGACTATCACAATTAACTAATAATTGAACCTACAATATCCTTAGCAACACCTCTTGATTCAAACATATCTTAAGCCAAACACTCTCTTGTACTGCTGCTAATGGTGCCACGAATTCAGCTTCTATCGTGGATAAGGCTATACACGTTTGCTTCTTACTACTCCATGATATGGCGCCATTGTTAAGTAAGAATGCAAAATCAGAGGTGGAATTTCTCTCATCTAAACCTCTTCCTCAATCAATATCACTATAGCCTTCAAGGCGCAGATCATTACCTTGATAACTCGGTGAATAATCGGTAGTACCCCTTCAGATACCTCAAAATTCTCTTTACGGCAATCTAATGTGCTTGACCTGTGCCGGATTAGTATCTACTAACCATTCCAATTGCATAACTAATATCAGGTCTTGTACACCTCATAGCGCACATTAAGCTTCCAACAGCTCTAAGACATGGAACGCTTTCCATTTGTTCATTTGCTTGTGAAGTCTCAAGACACATTAAGCGGCTCAGACCTTCACCTCTTGCAATAGGAGTATCAATGGGTTTACAATGTTGCATGCAAAATCCTTCAAGGACTTTATCTATATAAGTCTCTTGTGAAAGAGATCACGATCTCTTTGAACGATATTTTGAAATCTTAATTCCAAAAATATATGCAGCTTCACCCATATCCTACATCTCAAAAATTGGCACAAAACCAGTTCTTAACTATATTGACAAACTCCATATAGCTTCCGGCAATTGATATATCATCAACATATAATGATAAGATCACAAATTGATCTTTGGATCTTTTGATATATATACAATGATCTATATCAATTGTTACAAAATTATATGCCACTACGGCATTATGAAAAAAAAAATGTATATATCATTATCTCGAAGACTGCTCAAGGTCATATATCGATCTCAAAAGTTGACATACTTTTATTTTTGACCTTCTGTAACAAACCCAATGGGTTATTCCATATAAAATGTCTTATTCTGATTCTCCACTGAGAAAAGCAATTTTTTCATCCATTTGATATAATTCCATATCCATACTGGCCACTATTGCCAGAATAAGGCGAATTGAGGTAAATCTCACCACAGGAGAAAAAAGCCTCTTCATAATCAATTCCTTATTATCGATTATACCCTTTTGCCACAAGGTGAGCCTTATACTTCTCATTCGAGCTATCATCCTTACGCTTTATTTTGAGAAACCATTTGTTCCCAATGGCTCTGTGTCCTTTCAGAAGATCAACCAGTTCCCAAACTTGGTTTGATTTCATCGACTCCATCTCTTCTTCCATTGCTTTCATCCACTTTTCCTTATCAAGGCAAGACAGAGCCTCATTTACATTTCTTGGCTCATCCTCTCCTTGTGGAGCGACCATGAAAGCTTCCCCTTCAATCTCAAAGCATTGACGGGGAATGCTTTTGCAACTTGTTTACAGGAGAATGTACACTTAGTACATATACACTTAGTACATCATGCTCCATTGTGTTCCCACTCGGATTAGATAACGACAACATCGTCTCATCAAGTGGTTGCAATTGAGACTGGTTCGAAACAAATTCCCCACTTCTCACATTGCTCCCACTTGGATGATATGCCATAATAAAATCATTATCACTATCCAAGATTTCAAACAGAGAATAGTCTTCACATATCTTCTTTTTCGGAAATTCATTCTCTAAGAATGTGACATCTTGGGATTCAAATTCAGTTACACTCCCACTTTCTTGCTTACCTATGAACACATGCCCTATTTCCCATACTTGTGGGATAACTCTTGTGTATAGGCAACACATCCCCAAGGTCTAAGAAAAAACTCAAACTTATTTTCATCTTGTCCACAACTTATATGGAGTGGAAATAACTGATTTAGAAGGCACACGGTTAAGTATATAGACAGTAGTCAACAAAGTGTTACCACAAAAGGTGATCATCAAATTAACTTGTGCTATCACAGACCTAACCATTTCCATTTGGACCTGTTTTTTCTTTCTACAACTCCATTCTTTTGAGGAGTCGCTGGAATAGTCAACTGTTTTTCTATTCCTTTTTCATCACATAAATCTCTGAACGGATCAGGTAAGTACTCTCGACCTCGATCGGATCTCAATGCTTTTATTTTCATGTCCAATTGATTTTCTACCAAACTCATAAATTTCTTAAAACAACTCATGTCTCAAATTTACGAGAAATCAAATCGGCATATTCGAATCGAGTGCAATTATCTATAAATGTGATGAAATAAATAGCTCAATGCCTTGCTTTACATTCATTGAACCACATGTGTCCGAATGGATCAATTACAATGGAAACTCAGCTCTTGTTTCTTTTCCAAATGGTTTTCTCATTGTTTTTCTCGCTAGGCAATGCTTTCAAATAGGCAAATCGACTTTTCAATATTGCCCAATAAGCCCTCTTTGGCTTATCTAAAACTTTCACTGTTGGTCAATGAGACCCAGTCTAGCATGCCATATATTCACATCATTACAGAAGATGTAAATAGGGAATAACAAATATTCACATTATTGTACTCAACAATTAGCACAATGAAACCATCTAGAAAATATCCAAAACCATAATAACTTATTCCCAATGACAAGTCATCACCATCGTTATGAAAGTTTAAACTAAAACCAAGTTTAACCAATCCTAACACGAAAACAAAATTCCGTTGAGCATATAACACATCATGTAGGAACAGGGTGCGACTACCGCGCATATTCAATTGGCAAGTGCCAATCCCCTTGTCTTCCACTCAGGAATTATTTTTCACATATATTTAGTTTGCTCCATGTGGAAGTCGTTGAAATTGCACAAAGGCATTTCTATCCTTTCAATACATGGTCTGTGGCCATTAAGTCTATGATCCACAAAGGATAAGTTTCAGTTACGAGACTGAACAAGAGACATATGTAACACTCTCAAGTGTGCAAAGGGTTTCTTCATAAAGATTTTGTTCTTTTTACCCATTCCACTTCTCGAACCCACCTTAATGCTTACGATTGGAACACGAAGCCCCATTTAAGCTAGAACCAACATAACAAATGTCGATTTCTTGTTTAGCCGCCAGAAGGCGACCCACCTATTGCTCAAGACGGCGTATAGCATTTTTAAAAAAGTCTTTACGTTATTGTGGATCCAGTGAATTTTCATATGCACCCAGCTATAAGGTAAAGAATTGATTACTGCTTGCATTTGCTGTTTATTAGTCAAACTGTGGCCAGCAACTTACAGTTCACTTATCATGTTTGACATACGCTTGAAATGTTGTTTAATATTCTGCCCATGAGGCATCATATGAATGTCAAACCTTATAGTGATCTGTCTCGATTTAGTGATCCTTATCTAACCAAACTTAGCCTTTTTTTTTTAATGCCTCCTACTTGACTTTAGCATTTTCATAAATGCCTGAACTCACGCATAACATAATTTTTCATGCTACTCAGCAACATAATGCGAGCAATAGAGTTCATCCTTTTTCATGCAGCAAACGCCTCTTTATACTTTCTATGCTGTGCAGTATTTTCATCTTCAGATTTTTTCGTAACTAGGTTAAGAGCTTCTAGTGCTTTTTACTCTTCTAGCACAAACTGGATTTTCATATTCCAGTTTTCATAATTTTCACCCTTCAAATTCTCTCCTTTGTCAAGCTCAGCTATGATATTCTAAAATAATGTAGCCATTGTATCTGAACATGAAGTTCTATAGACATGTATTCACGAACTATTAATGCCTAACATTTATGCATCTATTTTACACTAACTAATTACATTAATGAATAATTTCACATAAGGTCTCACATTCGAAAGTTCACTACGTTCCCAATCATCGTCTAAGAATCATCGTTTGAAATTACAATTAATATAATCATTTATGTAAAATTGAGTTCACTAATACTAAAACTTTCTAGAACTCCCCACTCAACCAGATAATACCACTAAGGCATTATAAAACATTTCCTATAATCCATTCATGACTAAATATTTCATAAAATATTTACATACAATATGAATGGTAAGAAAATAAAAGGGAAATATTTACAAGTGACAAACCAATAACAAATCAACAACATCAGATATAATAATGCTTCTCACAAACAGGGAAAGACTCAATAAACTCGTCAGGAAACTTCTTGACCCTAGAAGGTGTCCCTATAATGGCCCTTGCGAAACCCTCGGGTTTATGCCAGAGAGAATTCTATCTTCGCCAGGGTGCATTCTGTCTTCGCCAAGGCGTATTCTGTCTGCGCCAGAACCCATTAATAGCAAGGGTCGATGTTTTCCTTACTCCGACCCTCATGAACTCTATCAGGAAACTAATTCCAAGTTCCTTATAGGAATAAGGGCCGTTTTTCCATAAGTGATCATAGACCTCATGCCATTCCACAGGAAGAGTACTTCTTAGGGCTTTGACTTTCTCACGGTCTAGCATGACATGACCCATCCAAATGATTTCTTGTATCATTTCATTGACCCTCATGATGTGTGTCATCATGTCGACACCACCATCCCATTGGTAAACATCTAATTCACCAATCAGCCTTGTAAGTGTCAATTTTTCCTCTTGTGTCCTTGGGAGTACTGAGGTTCGCACCATATGTTCCATAGTTCCTGCAACGAATGAAGCACAATGAAAAAGGGATTACACATAATCCATGATGCATAAATTGGTAAAAAAAAAAAATACCAACTTGTAGGAAATTTCAATACGAACACATCGGTATCAAAATCGCCTCATTTGGACACTCCACGCGCCCTCACGCGCCTCTAGAAGCCTATGCGCGTGGGATTCACGCGCCGCATGTGCTGGTCAACGGTCAGCATTGACTGGTCAATGGTCAACCATTGACCGTTGACCGGATCCCGGGTCGGGTCATGGGTCGGGTCGAGTCTCGGGTTGGGTTGCCACGTCAGCGTCCACGTCGGCGCCATGTCAGCACGCACGTCGCGACTAACCGACGCACGTGCTGCGCACGTGGGCACGTGAGGCCCACGCGCACCGCCGTCCCTCGGCACGTGTGGCGCGTGTGACCTCCACCGATGGCCTCTGGAGGCGGTCGACCACTCTCCGGACTCATATCGACGAGTACATTCCGAATATATAATCAAATTTTCGTTTTACCAAACCAATGTTTCGTAAAACGCCATAAAACGTAGTAGTGTATTGCACAAAACAGGGCATTTTGCAAAAAACGTGAAACACGATTTGTAAACAAGTTAAAATTGGTGCAAAACCTAGTATAACGATCAGGAAAACAATTAAACAGGCTCTGATACCAATGAAGGAAACGAATTCCCGTTCGAAACGATAAACATGCAAAAAATCATATTGTAATATGCCCAAGATTCACTAACTTGTATCACCGATCGGAGTACGATCACACGATGAAAAGTATCCGATGTCCACAGATTAAGTGCCTCCGACAAACAGCCTTGCGAGAATCAGTCGTCCGAACAAGTGCGAGAGAAATACTAGGGAGATCGTTCTTGAGAGCGTTTTTGAAGAGAGGCCAAACTGATGTTTAGAAAAACTAACTTTCATACTTCTTCTTTCATGTTATCTGTAATTCAAAAGAGATAACCCACTCTTTAGAAACTTCCGATAACCGCCTTCGGTAACCTCTCTCTGGTAACCGCCTTTCGGTAACCGCTCTTCGGTAACCGTCATTCGGTTTTTGCCTATTATGGGCGAATTAATTAATTCTAATCAATTAATTCCAACAGTAAGACCCTTCAAAATCCAGTATTTAAAGCGATCTAAGATCACAATTGAACACTCAGTATTTGATCCCTCAAGCATCCATACATACGCGCTGCAATACATCTTGCACGAAACAGGTTAATTACATTATCGGTATTTTTTCATGCACGATAGAAATAACTCGCTTTACCCTAGCGACTTAATTAATGTAGTGCGATTCGACCAATGAGATATATAACTTCCTCCTAAAGCTAAAAACCGATTTAGATTAGATCATTTATTAGTAGTATATCATATTTGTTACCAACTTATAAAAGTAAAGCTCAAGAATCCTCGTATCTGAATAAGAAAATTAAATACACATAGGCTACTCAAACTTTAATACATCAACTTATCCAAGCAACAATACGAGTGAGAATCGAATATTTTCTCATTAGCCATGCTTAGCAAGTGTTCTGGTACATCCATTTTGTTGTATCTTATAGATAAAATAAAATAAAAAGCGGTTACGGATTAGGGTCTCAACTTTACCTTAGAATACATAAGTAAGTAAATAAATAAATAAATAAAAACCCATGTGCGAGCCACGTGTCCTTGGAAAGAAGAGAAGCTACAACGAAAAATCGGCACCAATTGCAGTTTGAAGATTCATACTAGACTTGGTCTTGGTCATTGTGTTCTTGTATAGTCAAACCTAACTATTTTTCTTCTTTATTTTGCTTTGACTTCCTCAATCTAGAGGGCACAAACTAGAAGTGAATGATCACGAACGCTAGTGGGGATTGCTACAAACCCAATTTCCCCGAACCCACAACACCCTTTTTTTTTTAATGTTTCAAACCATAAATTCGACAATTAATTTTTAATTCTTTTTTTTTCCTACTATATAGGAATATAATCATAGTGATGAAGAGCAAAAAGTCAACTAGTCCGCCCACCTACCGCGGCATATGATGCTCCCATCTCCCAATCATATATCAGAATCTGTCTCTTAGTCAACGTTTATGAACTTTAGAAACGAGGGAAAAAGAAACAAAAAATGTGTATGTTTCTTACTATTATTTTACTTAATTCTCTTACTTATTATGTAATATAGTCCTTGCACTCGAAAACACGAGATGGTAGATGTAATGGCGTCAAAGGATAAACGGAGGCGATGATCGTGCTGAAGAATATGAACAATACGCATGAAAAAGTTGAGGAGGGAGCGTGTCGGTTTTGAAACCCTTGACCAATGATCAAATATCATGTCGACAAACCGTTTTTCCAAAATAAAAAATTTTAATCTATTAACGGACCAGAAATGTATATATGACATATTTATTGACATCTGCCATGGTTGTTAGAAATCAGCGCATAAAATATAGTCGTCGCCAACCGTCCCACATGCACTGCAATTATTTTTTATTGGCATTTGTACAACAGAATTACGACCGAATGGGTAATTTTTCCCAATTTTTTTTAAGTAAATTTATTTTTCTTGTACCAATTTGAGTAAATTTGGTTGGTTTTTAGTAGGAGGACATGGATATGAATATCAAAAGTGAGGATATCTAATTTAAAAGTTGATTCTAGTATACACATAAAATGACTAAATTGAATCCAATTTATGACACGTACACAGCATTCTAGAGGATGAGTAGACGGTCGAGCTTCCCACCACGGTGGAAAGTGCACGCTTGATGACATTGAAATCCAAGACAAGGCATCATTCACACCGTGCATACTTATCCGCCAGAAATTTTAAATGAAAGAATCTGGATAAATTATTTATTAATTGTATGTATTTCCCAAAAAAAAAAAAATTGGTAAAACAAAAATAAGCAATAATAACTTAATAAGTATATAGATTTTAGATTTCACGTTTATATGGCCTCGCTAATAGTTTCTTAGCCTCCGCGATGCGAGAGATAGACGACGATTTAATTTTAAATGAACTGTTAATTATTATAGAAAATAATTGTTCCATAATGTAGATTTTATTCTCCATTCGCATTTTCAAGATAAGAAATGGAAATAAGAAAGAAAATGACGGATGAAGAGGAGAAGAGGCGCCGTCGCAATCCCAGTCAAAGGGTCGGCAGCTCTCGCTGGCATGTGGGCGGTGTCGCTCCTGCCTACAACCTTTCTATTTTTTCTTCTTTTTTTTTAACGATAGCATCGATTGGAACAGCAAAAATATATTCAAAATCATAATTTAAAGACTCAATTGAATAATTCAAAAAAGAAATATACGGGATTTCCGATTCCTTTATTCCTAGAATTTACAAAATAGGGCAAAACTTGGATTCCACTTTCCAAGTTTTCTTGGTGCGGGAGCGTCTGCAAGAAAATTGACGAGGATAGTGGGGATTGTAGGTGAAGAAAAGGCTCTCTCTCTCTCTCTCTCTCGCTGAGACTGTTGGCTTTTACATTTGTCGCAATTAAAATCATAGATTTTGTCCAAAATGTCCAGCTCGATTGATTGATTCTTTGAATCGCATCTACTTTATCCAAAGTGTCTTTCACTCTTTTGGCAAAAATTACGTGTTATCTGATAAACTAGATTGTTAGGCCGATTGATTCGACTATCTTTAAGCTCGAACTTGGACTATTTTCCTTTTTTGGGTACCATAATGTCAACTCATAGACAAACATTAGTTATTACCATGCATTTACACTTTTATCCTTTTAACATTTTTTTGATGTTTGTAAATAATCGAGCTGAGTTTCGAGCATGCAAGTCGAGTTGAGCTCGAGCCAGCCATTGGCTACGTATGGTTCGGCTTTAGAAATGAACTTTGGGGAAATACAAATGCCCTACTTTGGGGAGAAATGCAAATTGCGTTTGGTAAAAAAAATCCATTATAAAGCAATTTTGAGTTAAGTAGTGTTTGGCAAAAAAAAAAATTGCAAAGGGGTTCGGCTGTAATTTTTCTTTTTTATTAAGAAAATCAAACCCTCCTACGGAGAGCTCAGGCTGCTGGCAAGCCAGATTTGGCGCCGGCGGCCGTCGCACGACCGCCGGTGACTGTAGCCTAGGTCACGCCGCTGAACCCCAAGCGACAAGGCCTGGGGTTGCGAGACCCAAGCTACCGTCACCTAGGCGGTGCCGCGACCTCAGGTGATCGGCACTTGGGTCGTGCGACCTCGCCAACCGCCCTCGCTCAAGAAGATGAGCAGTAGATCTAGGGTTTACAATTTCAAAGGTGTAAAATTATATTTTTAGTAAGGTTTTGAGAGTAAAGTAGGCAATTGACTAATTTTCATTAATTGGGACCTTCAGTATTGATCTTTCAGTCTTTTCAAGGCCAGCTTTCATCCCAAAGCTCCTTGAAAATGATTACCAAACATCTCAAAAATTTTGGGGCTTCAAGGACTTTCTAAATATTGAACCAAACGCACGCATTATGTCAGCTCGACTTGACACGGCTGGGCTGTGAATTGGACGGAACCTTTAGATAAACCCACGAATTTTTTCTTGCTTAAAAGCCGTGAGCCAAACTATCTTGGCCTATGAATTTCTAGCATTTCACTTTTCATCGAACAGTTTATGGTTTTCGTGATAAAACTCAGCATTAATCATTCAAACGATATTATAAACCACAGGATGGCTTCTCCTCCATTCGATCGCTGTCCCGGGCCCCGCGAGTAATAACTCATCAAGGGCCGTTGAGCACGGGGATCAACTTGAACGCCACACGTTCTCCCTTGATCAGACGGCAGCTGCCCCTCGCGAGTCTTCTCCGTATCGCATCCTCCCTTCTTCTCCAAATCTCACCCTTGACCCTTCTCTCTCTCTCTCTCTCTCTAGCAGCTATTTAACTTGATTTTTTCTTCCTCCAACATCGCGTCCCTCCCTCCCGCAACACCATCTCTCTCCCACTCTCTCTCTCTCGTCTTGTTCCTGTAGCGAAACGATTCACCCACCTGTGAAGTTTGAACAGAGCTTTCAGACGAGGAAGGAGGAAAGAGAGGACGTTTGGAATCTCGTTTCCCTTCCTCTGCCCCGCATGAGATTCACCTCGTTCAAGCAGGAACAAGGAGGAGAAGATCGGGAAGATGTCTAACGTCCCCTCCTCTCTGTCCGAAGTCTGCCTCACTCTCTTCCGTCTCGCCATGTCCGTCGCCCTCCTCCTGAAACCCCCCACATCCTAACGAACACACACTCTCTGTTTCTCTCTGTTTCTGTTTCTGTCTCCGTCTCTTTCCCTCCTCTCTCTGTTTAAATCCGTGCTTCTCCGATGAGGACACTCAAGCTCAAGTTCAGGGGCATCAAGCTCAAGAAGCGCCTCTTCCGGGCCACCCGTTGGATCCTCCGGCGACCCAAGAGCCCGGTCGCCTACCTCCGCCTCAGCCCCCCGTCCCCGCCGCCGCCCAGGGAACCGAGGTGTACGCCCGTGTCGAGGCTTCTCACGTGGGGCCGCTGCTTGACCAGCAAGACCAGGCGTCTCTGCTCCGCGAAGCCTGGGTCGGGCTACATGCCCATGGGCCAGGATCCGCAGCCCGTCTCGGCGGCCGTGCCCAAGGGGCACCTCGCGGTCTACGTCGGCCAGAAGGACGCCGACTTCTGCCGGGTCCTGGTGCCGGTGATCTACTTCAACCACCCCCTGTTCGGCGAGCTCCTGAGGGAGGCGGAGGAGGAGTTCGGCTACGACCACCCGGGCGGGATCACGATCCCCTGCGGGGTCTCGGAGTTCGAGCGGGTCAAGACCAGGATCGCCGCCGGTGGCGGCGGTTCAAGGACGGCGCTGAAGAGGTACTATTGACGCGCACCGGCCCATATGAGGACGCCTTTGGCGGCGATGATGAAAAGATTAGCGATCAGGATCTTCGTAGAGATTCCTAGTAGAAGATTAGATAATCTCCATTTCTTCCTCCATACAATACTGTAGTGTACTTGAACTACTTCCATAGACGTGTATATAGTCAAAAGTTTTGTTCATCTCCTTCAATTCTTTCTCTTCTATAGGGTTTCTTATTCCTTCTTGCTTCGTTGAAGAAGATGGGTGACGTGGCATTGCGTATGATTTGCGGGGGAGGGTCTTGATTTTTCCAATCATAATTTTCCCCATTTTTCCAAATCTTCGCCGATACTTGGCGAATAGTAAAAGACAGAGACAGGAACATATGATTTGGCTGGTAATTGGAAGAACATTACAAAGATGTGCTGTAATTGTGGGGAGACGGTGATTTCATGACAAGGACATGCAAGGGTTTTCAATTTGGCTTTGATAGGTACAAAGGATTTTTCTCCTTTTTTGTTTCTTACGTGTGGAGATGAATCCCCTCTGCAAAATTGGCTCGGTATGTTTATTTGTGGCTATTATGATCCTTGGCATTTTGGTCCAAGTACCACCAATGGTCTAAGTTTTGAGGGAAAATTTATCAAAAAAGTCTTAAACCTATTGCAATTATGTCAATTCAGTCCTAATTTCTTTTTCTTTTGGCTGATTTAGTCCTAAACCTTTTGCAACTATGTCAATTCAGTCTATTCGATCAATTTTGGCCACCCGGCGCTGACGTGGACTCCGACTGGCGCCAACCGTCCGATGACATAATACTTTTTAATATTAATATTTTTAATTTTTTGCTTTTTCTTTCTTTTTTTTCTTTCCTCTTATGTCCGGCGACTGGCTAGAGGCGACGACCGGCGAGACCGAGCCTCGCCATTGTCCAGCGAGGGCGAGCTTCGCCTGAGGCCGGTGAGGTCGACTTCGCTGGCCGTCCCCTCTAGCCGGTCTCCGAGGTCCGGCGACCGACTGGAGGAAGAAGAGGGAAGAGAAAAAAAGGAAAAAAGTATTTCAATATTATATTGCCGGTCGGCGTCCACGTCAGTACCGGCCTACTAAAATTGGCCAGATAGACTGAATTGACACAATTGCAAAAAATTTAGAAATGAATTTGTACAATTGCAATAGGTGTAGGACTTGTTTGGTAATTTTCCCTCTCATCTCTTGTGAATCGTACTTGCTCAAATTGCACGACGGAAGAGCTAAAACTCATAAGAAGCCACGAATTGTTGCACAAGCTAAGACAAGTTGAGAAACCATAATTCTATGGGAGTAAAGGACCGGCAAGGTATATTCCTTCTTTAATTACACTGCATTCCGGTTTATATGGTGGAGTAACGATGGTAAGTGTATCGAGACTGGTATACTCAATTGCTAAATTCGCGCGCAACGGGCTATGATCGGACCATGGCGGGGTTCGCCTCCGGGCTATAATCGGACCATCTCGGGGGTTCGCCTCCGACACACCAATTTATTTATTTTATTGATCAATCTTAGTATTCGTTACCAGCTAAAGTCAGATAATTTCGTGCTTACTATTGCATCGTGACCATAGATGTCTCTTTCACCAACTTGGTGGTGGCGGTGGTGGAGGAGAATCTTGAGCGGAGATTGGAATTAGACGTTGGAGCAATCCCCACATCCGCTTGTAGACAAAAAAAGAAAAGGAAAGGGTCTCTTTTGGCGAGTGGACTTTTCAACGCTCAAATGGAATTTTAATTGTGGAGGCAACGCAACGACTAAGGCTGCTCAAGGACTTCGATCAAGCCAAGTGTCCCAGAAGAGTCGCGCCGATAGAGAAATTGTCGCCTAGACATGATCAAAAGCCATCGAGGGAGGCCACTTGGGAATAAATTTAATCGATTTTAATGCCTACTGCCCTCAAATTGAGATTGGATGGTCTTGTATGTCGTACCCTATTCCGTACGTACGCTAGAAAAGGTGCAGTAAAGAGTAGCGTGATCGCACCCGTTCCAGTTCGATCCCACCCAGAAATCGAATCGAAAAGACCGATTTTTAGAAACCGGGAATTGGTGAATTATTAGCAGGAGTAAGCAACACGGACTTTAATTTTAATATAATTTACATTTAGAAAATAAAAAAAAATAACCATGGAGTATTAAGTTTACATTTAAGAAATAAGAAAAATGGACATAAAATAATCGATCCGGTCAGGGCAGTCCTAAAATAGGGAACCGGATAGAAAATCATCGATTCCAATTTATGGAAATAGGAACCCGACCGAGCCGGTCGGTTTGGTCCGGTTCGAGTGGTTCTCGATTCGGTAAGCCCATCTTGCTCACCCATGATAAAGAGAAAAATGAATATAAAAAGAAAGGTGGACAGTAGTAGAGAATTAAATATTTCGGCTCGAAGATAGTAACATGTAACGAGCAGGCGAAACACCCACCGGCTTTAAAAGGATAAGGAAGTGCGAGATTATTCTACTAGTACAGTTATTCGAGTTCGAACAATGTGAGAGTATAGATACATCAAACTATTGCGGCATCCTCCTGGTTATGATACCGTTGTCGGCGGTCTCACCCGCGTACACCTTTAGCACGCTCGATACCGTCGGTTCTGGTGGTAGCTCATCGGCTTTAGGGCAACATGTACTTGCCCCGACTTGTCAAAACGACAATGTAAATCTGGATAATGGGAAGAATGCTCCTTCTTCGAAATATAGGTATATCTGTAAGTAGGTAGATGTGTAAGTGGCTGAGGAGGGAGAGAGAGAGAGTGGACAAGGAAGATTATGACATTTTTATTAGGCATTTGATTCACGCGTGACGCGAATATGACGATCGATACGATGCTTACAGAAAATAGACGGACACAATGTTTGAACATAATATCCTCACCTTAACATTGAGCATTCTATGTACCTAATTGGCACTTTAAATCGATCCGTGTTAATACATTTTTTCGAAAATAAGTACATACATGGAGTCAAATGGTTTCCGTGAAGTTTGGTGATGGCGTATTGACCATTTTAACATAGGACTGGCAATGCTGGACACAAATAACGACACAAGGCAACATATGAATCATAGAGAAATTATCCGGATAACATGATAAATGATCTGAATAACATGATATGCTTAGGTCCGTGGGGCCAAAGCACAATTGGAGGGCTTTGATAATTAACCCCGCCTATGCCAAGTTGTTTTACGAAATTAATTTACCATATTTAACGGGGATGTACTTGGGTAAGGACCTTTAGGCTTCATACTCAAACCGATCCGCCTATGCTGATGCCACCCATTGATAGGGTTTACTTAGGGGAAAGTTTTTTAAAAAAATCGTAAACCTATTGCATTTGTGCCAATATAGTCCTAAGCTTTTTAATTGTATCAAATTGAGTCCTAAACATTTTAACTATACTAACGTATTCTATCAGGCCAATTTTGGCCAGAAATTGCTGACATGGACGCCGTCCATCTTACATGGCATGGCTGATGCTGACATAGATAATTTTTAATTTTTTTTCTTTTTCTTCCTTTCTTTTTTCTTTCCCAATTGTGGGAAGGCCGTCATCGGCCAACATGTGAGGGTGTCAACCCTCGACTGGATCTAGGCGAGGGCTGCGACACCCTTGCCTTTGGCTGGCGATGGTCTGCTGGCGACTTCGTCGGCCCAAAGTTGTAATTAAAAAAAAAAAAGAACAAAGAAACGAAAAGATATTAAGAAACTATAAAACTCGTTCACGTCAGCACTAGCTGTGTCACGTAGGATGGTCGATGTCCATGTAAGTGATTTTCTGCCAAAATTGGCCAGATGAACTATATTGACTTGTCACAAGGTTATGACTCAATTGGTACAATTGACAAGTATATGACTGAATTGACACCAATGAAATAGGTTTAGGACTTTCTTGGTACTTTCCCCATTTATTTTACTCGTTTCTTGATATATTGCGGAAGCTCTTAATATGTATTAAGGGTGCATTTGTTTCAAAAAAAAAAATTCATGATAAAGAAAAATGTTTTCCTGGAAATCATTTTTCAGAAAAATATTTTCTCCTTTTCAGGTTAGAAAATTCATTTTCCTAACTCTAAGCATGCATATTTTGTTGAGCATAAATGGTTTTCTGTTGACCAAACATATTTAGCAAATCAGACGTGTGAAAGTCCAAAAAAACTAATTCAAGAAAAATCCTTTCACTCAAACAAACACACCCGAAATAAGTCTAACTCACTCCAGTGCAACTACATTATTACCCTATTAGTATTTGGGCGCGGGACAGAACCCGAATGTGTCATGCCTCGTTGTAGGGAGGTCCAAGAAGGATCCCAATCCCGAAACCCTAAAGTATGAGAAAATAATGTAATGTCAAAGTAGGACCATACTCTACATGTTAGATACAAGTTAAATAAGAAAGGCTATGATATTCAACAAAGGTGAAATTATCCTTGTTTAATGCCAAACTGTCCTTGTTGCGTATAACATAAGGTTCTTTACATTAAGAACGCATTATGCAATCCTCCCTTTGCTGCTTCTCTACGGCTAACGTACTTGATGCACGGCCCATCATTGTCTCCTCTCCTCTGTATTTGCCTTGTAGTTTTATCTGGCGAAGGCTCACCTTGCCCGGCAATCTTCTAGGACACATCCTACGGACCACCTTGACCTTTTCAGCAGTCAATTATTCCTTAATTGCCGACCTACAGTACGGCCGAGGATGTAATAATTTTAGGTCTTTTATATCAAATAAGCAAATGATCTATCAAATCATGTGATAAAGAAATTTACACAATCACCATTGAGAACGTGGAAAAGGGCCAAAGGCTGTCGCCTCATATTCTCTCGCTAGAAGGGGAGATGTCAAGGGTTTGCGCGCTCGAGCGAGGTGAGAGTTTGGGCTAAACCGTTGTAAAAGCATGTCATGTCACTTATCCAATGATCGTCGTATGAAAAGTTAAAAATCGTTGTTACAATCTTGATAAGGGAAAAAGACACCATAAATATCATAATTTTCGTACGACGTTCACTTGAGTGTTGTAATTTTTTTTTTCCAATCACTTGAATGCTGTATAACTTTTCAATGAATCACTTAAGTGCCATAACATTTTAAAAACATTCACCACAAATGTTATGTCACGTCGAATTCTCTGCACTTGGGTGAACGTTCTTAAAAAGGTTTGACACTCGACTGATTGATTTAAATTATGGCACTCAAGTGATCATTTTTTAGAAGTTATGGCACTTAAGTGGTTGGAAAAAAGAAAATTAAGGCACTTAAGTAAGCGTCGTACGAAAATTATGACACTCGTGTTGCCATTATCCCATCTCTTGATGAACTTCATAATGTCTAACACCCACACACACACATGTAGATGTAGTGAGAAAAGGATATGAAGATTTCTGGTCAACCTCTCTATTAAGTTCTTATCCATCCCGTGTGATCATTATCTTCTTGTCTGTTCGTATTTGAAAGCTCATTCCTAAAAGAATTGAGTAAGTTTGAAAACGATTACCTAATCATGTTAGCAAGTGCTGCGACGACTTTGACAATTTGGCCATAGGTCTTTTGAATATGCGTCTGATCAATTTGAAGTTGATTTTGTGTCTAATTTGCCAAGGGTCAAGCTCTCTCTCGAGGAGGACGCGGCCGAATACATTTATGTGGGGCGGGTTGGGGATGGTTGAGACGGACCTCTCTAGTTGTTTCCCACTCATTTTCCTGCTTAATTAGCTATTCACACGTTTTGACCCCAAAAAAAAAAAAAATATTCACGCGTCAAGATTATTATTAAATTTCAAAACCATTAATTGTCGAAAAGATTAATTGCGATAGGATGTTCTTCAAAGAATCGCCGATCTAAGCCGGCCAAAGTACGCCAAGTGTTTAACAATTTATTTGGGCAGCGCTTTTTCCACTCCGCTTATGGCTTAGACACTTCCTTTTTCTTTTGTGTTTTGACGATCCGATCCCTTCAAAAATCCCTTCCAAGAACCATTCCAAGTGTTTGGATGAGATTGTTATATTTCAGGTGCATCGAAAATTTCGCTTTTATTGGCGATTAACGATTTGAAAATCAAGGCCCAGCAAGAGTGGCCTTGTGGGTGAGCCCCGATGGCCCTATCCACAGCCTCAGACATCATTGACCCCAAAGATTATAATATGATCTGAGTATCATCACTTGATTTTCTGAAATAAACATTGGTCTCGTTAGTTATAAGTTAGGCAAGCAATAATCATCAAGTGTCGTGGTCGTGTGTCCTTTTAAAGTAAGGTGATTACCTATCATCTGAAAAATATACATTTTTGGCCAGTTATGCTCATTATCGTATGGTAAAAGTACCTTTTTTCTTTATTCATGCTAGACAAGGAGGCGCACACATATGACGTGGAAAATTCATAAATTTTGATTTGATTCACATTAGGAAATGTATTTATTTTGGGGGTTGGGAGTATATCAAGTTCAGTAATTACAAGGGATCTTTGTGATAACGTTATTGTTATGTGGACCCTTTGAACTCACGACGAGTTTCCTTTACGAGTTAGAGAAATTACAGATAGTGTTGATATGTTCTTGGATTGTATCGTCAAATCTAGATTGCCTAATCAGAATGATGTCCAGAGTATAAGCTCCGCATGCTATTAGTTAAAAATTGCATATATAATTTTCGTTATAGTTGTTTACGAAACAGTAACAAAAGAACTTATCTTTTTGCATATTTTCATTACCAGTAAAAATGCACCTTTTTGTGTGTGTAAAATGTAACTATCATTTATAAGATAAAGTACAAAAGCTTAGGGACATTTCCCAGCACTACAAATATAGCTAAGAACACGTGGACAACAAATATACAAAAACGTGGAAAGCTTTGAAATGACATTCTTTTTAGATTGCCAGGTGTTGAAGTTGTTGTCCCACATCGCTTGACAATGGGTTTTATACGCTCTTTATATTCATGTTATCTCTTTCCACCTATCAGTTTAAGCTTTTGTGTTGGACTTTCTAATTGTCACACCAACCTAGCATACCCTACCGTTTTTCTAACCAATTTTTTTTTCCCGGTCCTTAGAAAAATTTATGGAGGTGCATACCTTTTGTGCTTGACTTAATAAATGTGGATTTTGGATAGCTCTTACATTCAGTTCAAGCGTTTGATCGTTTTCAGATGTTTGCCTCCTCCTTTAAACCGATGTATTCCACTCAATTGAGGAGGCCCCACATACAATTTGAATCCAGTGCATGCAAAAACTTCTTTGCTTTTCCTAATTAGGCCTCCAAAATCATGCATGGAGGCAAAGTTGTCCAAAAATTCCTAAATTTATTGTACGGAGGCCAATTTGATCCTAAACCTTTTGCCAATTTGTCAATGTAGTCCTTTCGACTTATTATCCAAATAATAGATTTAGGACTAAATTGAAAAAATTTCAAAAGGTTTAGGACTAAATCGACACGATCGAAAGATTTAAGACTAATTTGGCAAATCGCCAAAAGGTTTAGAACTAAATTGGTACAATTAAAATATTTAGGACCGAATTGGCCGCTGTACAATAGGTTTAGAACTCTTTGGACGACTATCCTGCACCATGGACATCAGACGGTGTGATCCATGGCATGTAAAATGTACATCAAATTGTCGCAATTGATTCTCTATAGTTATCACGCGATCAACCATTCCTCTTTATTGTGCTTTGCTAGTCACCATTCTCTAGGAGTCAAGTATCAAATTTCTCAATTAAAAGACAGTAGGACATGATCTTCACTTGAACGACACAAAGTGAACTGGCATAAACATACAGGTTATTTTAGAATTTTGACGGAACAACACAATCTAAAATTAACCTAAGCCGAAACTTACGTCACTGAAACTTAATTTAGTCTGCTTTGAAAACCCTAATGCTATACCATACTAAATAGAACTTTGTACAAAATTTGGAGTTAGTATCAGAATCGAGAAGAGATTACATGATTGCGTTCGTTGTACCTAGCATAACCTTCAAAAGACTTGTAGAGTCTTGCTCTTGTATGTGATTTTGGTTTTGGACCTCTAAAGCGAGCAATATAGCAGGAAAACAAGGTAAGAACTACACGAAAACAAGGGAGGAATGCCGTAATTTTCAGAAGATCTTGTAGCTAAAGATTCTTCTTCTATTCTCCTCCCAAGGATTTGTTGTTGTTGTTGTTTTTTTTTTTTTTTGTTGTTGGGTAAGTTAAGAAGTATATTGATCTGAAAAGCGCGGGTTACAAAACAAAACCCCGACTACACACCACGGAGTATCACAGAGAGTGCGAGGGCAGCCTGGGTAGAGAAAGAAGTATACACAAGCAAGTAAGAGGCCAAGGAGGGCGGCCAGATATACACAGGAAGCAAAAGGGCCGAACAGATGGCCAAAAGAAGAAGAAGAGACGAGCAGTCAAGGATCAATCAAAGATTGAAGCGTTGAAGCCCTAGCTGGCTTGCATCCGTCGGTTTCTAGGCGTATCGTCGACGTGTTTGAAGGTCAGTCCCTTATCCCTGACTACCTTGATGAGGTGGGCCGTAATAGCTGGTAGGATGAAACTCTTGCTACGGAAGAAGATGTGGTTCTTTTCAGTCCAAATAATGTGACATAGAGCACCGAAGGAAAATCTAGCAATGCATTGGTAGAGGTGCTAACCGCGAATGTGCTGTAGTGCCCACTGAAGGTTGTCGCGCCAAGTAAAGTTTTGTCAAGCCAGATTACATCTGGCAGCCCAAAAGAGGGCAAGGGCGCCTGTATGACAATAGCCAAAGTAGAGATGATCGATGGAATCCGGATGGCATTCACAAAAGGCGTAAACGCTATTCTGGATTCTATGTTAGTTGAGTAGTAGAACCTGGGTAGGCAGTTTGTTCAAGGTGATAATCCAGAGGTGGAAGGAATGTCGAGGGGCGATATGTCGATCCCAGATAAACGAATGCCAAGTCACAGCTTGACCTCTGGCGCGTATGAGGTCCCATGCCGCTGCAATGGAGAAGACCCCTGAGGGGTGCCCAAG
Organism: Lenwebbia sp. NSW1173648; assembly: GCA_029784005.1. Taxonomy (NCBI): domain Eukaryota; kingdom Viridiplantae; phylum Streptophyta; class Magnoliopsida; order Myrtales; family Myrtaceae; genus Lenwebbia; species Lenwebbia sp. NSW1173648. Next base: position 9,267,867 of record JARCGZ010000005.1, read on the forward strand.
TCATCTGAAAGGTGAGTGTGGGAAGAGGTTCAAGCCAGGATTCAATTATTGCCATTACTTGATAGGGTTGGTGGGTTGTGGATATAAAGTCGGACACCGTGGCATTTCTAGGAATGCCGGAGCGATAGATTTTCATATTCGAGAAGATCTTGTAATGCGGCCCTCTCAGATGCTAGGAATCAAACCAGAAGGAGACGTTGCACCCATTGCCAATATGTCATCGAAAGAGATGCTGGTAATCCTAGTGGAAATCCAAGATCTTCTTCCAGGCCCAGGAACAAAGAGTCGGTTTATTTGCAAGCCAGAAGTTTCTATTTTTTAGAAAGGTTGTATGGATCCACTTGCACCACAAGGACTCCTTGTCTGTAAATAGGATCCAAATATGTTTAAGCATAGTCGCCTAATTGCTGTTGAGGAGCCTGCAATTACCAAGCCCTCCTTTGTCCTTCAGGAGGCAAGTTTGATGCCAAGGGACTGTAGCGCCGCCAATGCCTAGGTTCGGGCCCTTCCATAGAAATTATCTGAGAATTTGCTCAATGCGAAGAAGAACAGGCTTATGAAGCATGAATACACTTGCCCAGAATATTTGAATAGCATGGAGCACCGACTTAACCAGTTGCAAGCGACCGGCGAAGGATAGGAACCGCTGGGACCAGGATTGGCCCCCGGCGATGATAGAGTTGATTAGCGAATTACAGTCCGCCTTACTTAGCCTTGAGGCAATTATGGGAACACCGAGATACTTCATTGGCAGGAAGCCTTCGGGGAAACCGAGTGTGGATAAGAGCTGCTGACGAAGATCATCCAAGCCCCTCGAGTAAAAGATCTCACTCTTAGTCATATTGGGTCTAAGCCCGGACCAGCTGAAAAACTTGCCAATACCCACCTTAAGGAATGAGATAGAGGTAGGGTTGGCCTCAGCAAATAAAAAAACATCATCTGCGAAAAAGAGGTGAGAGAGCCGAGTGGCCTTACATCTCCAATAGAAATTAAAATCCGGTTGTCGAGTTTGAACATTAATGATGCTAAAGAGGACCTCCATAACCAGAGTAAAAAGATAAGACGATATTGGATCTCCTTGGCGAATACCCCTTCCGCTAGGAAAGAAACCATGAGTTCCCCATTGATAGAGATAGAGAACTTTGGAGTTCTAACACAGGTCTTAATAAGATTGATAAACAACTCTAGGAAACCAAATGCTTGCAAGACCAACTGCAGGAAGTCCCAATCAACAGTGTCGTAAGCTTTTTGAAAATTCACCTTAATAGCACATTTTGGCCGGGAAGGTTCATGGTGGAAGCCGCAGAACAATTCTTGAGCTAGAAGGATGTTGTCGCTGATGCGTCGGCCCTTAACAAAAGCGTTCTGAGGGGGACTAATGAGAGAAGGGAGGATATAGGAGATCCTATTCGCCATAATCTTAGTGATACACTTGTAGATAGCGTTGCAACAGGCAATCGGCCTAAAGTCGCCGATAGGATCTCCTATATCCGACACCTTAGGTATCAAGGAGATGATAGTTGCATTTGTTTCTCGTAAAAGAAGTCCAGTAACAAAGAAGTCCCGGATAGCCAAGATCACCGATGGGCCAACGATATCCCAGGAGGCTTTAAAGAATTCGGCGTTAAACCCATCAGGCCCTAGGGCCTTGCCAGCGGCTAGGGAGAACATGGTGTCGCGGATCTTGGGAGCAGAGACAGGCCGAGAAAGATATTGGTACTGACTTGATTATGAGGGTGTTCTAAAACTGACCTGACATCCTGTATTGAAGGCCGAGTAGTTAAATACGAGTGAGCAAGCAAGTCTTCAAAATAGGAGGCGATGTGCTGCTGGACAGAGGATGGATCCATCAGAGGGATACTAGAGCTGTCAACAATAGATACGATTCTATTGCGATGCTACCTTTTGTTCACGGAATGGTGAAAGTATTTGGTGTTCAGATCCCCTTCTTTAAGCCACTAGACCCGAGATTTTTGCTTATAAAAGACTTCTTCCTGGAGGCGAAGGGTGGAAAAAATCTGGCGGTCTTTTTCATGATTGGCCAAGTCCTGATTAAAGGGATCAAAGACGAGGGAGTCCTGAATAGAAGTTAAAGCGGCCCTGGCTTCAGCGGTGCGAGTCGAGATATCAGAGAACGAATACTATTGAGTTGCTTGAGCCGGCCTTTTAGTATCTCAAGTTTCCTGTAGATTTGGAACATAGGAGTCCCATGAATGTCAATAGCCCAAACCTGATTGACCAAGGGCAAAAACGAGTGATGAGACATCCAAAAGTTGAAAAACTTGAAAGGCCGCCTAGAGTTGGGAGGAGCCAAAATTCTAATAACCATGAGAGTGTGATCAGAGACCCTCAGAGGCAAGAACGAGGCTTCAGAGAAAGAGAAGTCGATACTCCACTGATCATTAATAAGCACCCAATCGATCTTGCGTTGCTTGTGAAGGATACATGTAGAGGCGGAACACGTGAAACGATGGCCGGTATATCCAAGGTCCTCCAAACCTACACACGTAATGCATTGGCCGAATTCATCAAAGGAGGGGAGCCAGCTGGTAGAGCCGCCCATTCTATCAGAGAGGTCTCTGATAGCATTGAAATTCCCAAAGATCAACCAAGGGTAGCCAACCAATGCGGCACTAGTCTGGATGGTATCAACCCATAGAGCCCGTCTGATGATAAAAGTATGCTTAGCATAAACAACAGAGAACCAGCAAGTTTTATTGGCGGAAATAATATGAAGATGTCCATGGATGACCTGAGACGAAGATGAGGACATAACAAAATTTGCCAGCAGAGGGTTCCAGTTGATCCAAATCCGCCCCCGATGAAGTGGTCATAATTGGCGACCCAGGTCCAACCAAGAAGCAACGCAGAAGAAATATTCACAAAGGAAGAGAGAGGCATCTTTGTTTCGAGAATACCAATGCAGCATAAGTTATAGGATCTAACCAAGTTCCTTATTTCAGCTTGTTTAAGAGGGTGAGCAAGACCCCTAATATTTCAAACTTCAAAAAACATTAGACATGGGAAGTAAAGGTTACCACTTCCTGTGGCGACCCGGCCTCCATTTTTTAGAGGTCAGTTTGGTTTTCTTAGCTGAGCCGAGGCTGCTATCGGAGCTAGGAGTACTCTGGAGGAGATCTGTTAGAGGCAGAGGATTAGCTGCCTCCTGTTTGCCGAGGAGAGCCTTGGATCTTTGATTCCCTGCAGTTTTGTTGGGGGTAGTGGGAGGAGCTGGTGGGGAGTCCAAATCCATGTCACTGCCAATGTTACTTCCTACCTCATCAATATTCGAGTCCGATGAATCCATAGGAGCAGCTCGAGACTCCAACGCAGGAACTGAATACATAAGCCGAGAACCCTTTGCATGAGACTCTAACACAGGGTCAGGATGCAAGATGACCTGGATATCTAATTCAGGCAAACAAGGGACAGCCGAGAAAACAATAGCTATAGGGGCAGAACTCTTGGGGGTGAGGATTTAGCCTTCTACCAACCACTTGCCACTCTTCATGAGGTTGAGAGGGCATAACTTTTCTAGCCACATTAGGTGAAGCCAGGGGAACCGCAGGGGAAACAGCAGTTGTGTTAGGACATTTGTGGCTAAAGGTGCCGCACTTAGAGTAGGGGATTGGCTTCCACTCGAACTCAATTTGGATTACACAGGTATCACCATTCAAGTTTACCCCAATAGAGTCATACATTGTCTAATTAGCACTGAGTTTGACACAGACTTGAGCGTAGGAGAGTCGTCTCATATTCTCCGTTTGGAGATCAACATGTAGTGGTTTGCCGATGGCACTAGCCACAGCGCTGATGCCGGGGGCTGACCATAGGGAGTAGGGAATGTTCCTCAATCAAATCCACACCGGCAGGGAATCATGTTGATTCTTTTTGAGTTCCAGGAATGGGTGCCATTGCTAGAGGATAAGCGAAACTCTTGCCACAGTTATAGGCCCACTATCAAGAGTTTTCCTATGGAACTTATTATTATGGATATAAAAGAAGTAGAAACCATCATCGTTGGCCATTACTTCAGATAGCTAAGCACCCCAAACATTTTTAGCAGCAGATTCAGTAAGCTTATAGGGGAGTCTCTTTCCAACAAAATAACTTACGAGACATTCCTTCCACTTCGGGTTAGACGCCTCAAGTATCTCATCGGTTATAGTTACAACCGGTCTATTGTTAACTAAGGTTGGGGGAATATAAGAGAGGGCATACCCCTTTTCTGCAGATTTAGCCACCGCCGCCCAAGAACGTTGGGTTGCAGCAGTAGGTATCGGGGTGGGGAGCAGCGGCAGCTTGGAGGAAGACTTGCCGCGGCTTGTACTGCGTCCACAATGAAGGCGTGGCTTACTTGGGCCGGCGCCATTTCCATTCAGAGCTGTTACCCCCTTCGGGGGTGAGTTGCAGTCGCTCGGACCAGAGGTGGTTTGGACCGGCTTCGACTACATCGACCAAGGCGCTGGGCTTGCGGAGTCTGGAGCTTGGCCGAAGAGGTGGTGGTGGCGCCAACGTTCACCGCGGGGTGAGTTGCACTGCTCAGACCCAAGACCCTCTTCGGGTGGATTTCTGCCACGAGAGTTGGGTCAGCGGCTGTCCAGCCAAAATGGACGGCGGGATGGCGTTTGAGAGGCGAGAGGGACTCCGGGGGGTTGGCCATAGCCAAGTCGGCAGCCATAGCCTGAGGATTTCCGCCCGAAGAAGATGAACAGAACACAAGGACCTCAGGGGAGGTTTGCCATCGCGACTGATGGAGGGACGAAATCAAGATCCGAGCGGTGAGAAGGCCAATTGCAGAAGGGCGACCTCTGGCCTAACGGATTGGAGGGATCTAGCGGTGCAGGAGGAAGGAATTGCCGAAGCCAACGGAGGTGAACAGTGGCGTCGGGGAAGAGAGAAACAGAGTGTTTAGTGAACAGTGTTTTGAGCATTGTAACGCGCTTCTCCCAAGCATTTGTTGTTCATAATAACCATATCTGCTAATTCTCTTAGTTCTCTTCCAAGAAATTAACTCTAGTTTCTGATATACCGCTTAGATTACAATTATATTCACCCAAAAGTAAGGGGGAAAGATAGCTCCCTCAGATGGAAAAAGTAGTTTTTCCAAGACATGCTCGCACAAGATGTAATGCATACATGGCAAAGCATCATGGAAGGTAACATTGGAAGAAGAGAGAGAGAGAGAGAGAGAGAGAGAGAGAGAGAGAGAGAGCGGCATGGTTAAAGAGAGGTTCCCAGTACAGATTAAGAAATATGAACACCCATCTAGATTTCGGTTGCAAGAAGCTCAATGTTGTCCGAGCTTCAAGTCCCCTCTCCCTCTCTCTCCACAGACTTAATCAATCCAACTAAAAGCTTCAAACACGCCACAAGGGCACAGAAGCTGAGCAAGAGCCATAAAGTTAGAGCTTAGAGAAATCTCCCTTAGAAACACGAAGCTTAGAACGATAAGAGACGAACTAGCAGCGACACTTTCATACAGCGGAAGTGAAAGGAAGAAGATGAGTGAACGGATGAACTTAGAAAGAGAGAGAGACACACACAAGAACGCTCTTTCGTTTCCCTTTTTTTCTAGGGTTTCTTGGCCAATTATTAATAGGGGGAGACACCCACATTTGCAGGCGCGAAGAACCCATCCTTCATGAGCACGTCCTCTCCTTCCTACACAAATTGACAGATTATTGTCATTAAAATCGCAGTGCCAGAGCGATTTACTCTTGAAAAAACAAAGGAAAAATATAAACTTGTTAACGTTTGTTTCTGAGGTTACGATGAACTAGGGTTTCCTAGAATTTGAACTCTTATGATGTTCGAAAGGAGAGGTCGAAAGATGAAACGTACCTGTTGGCGCAAGTTAGCTTTCTTCACGGGCTGATGATCAGGCATAAGTCCGAAATGGATGTGTGGGAAGTGGGCCCACTGAAAGAAACCCAACGTTCGTACCCGTTAATCACAACTCTTGTCATGTTACGCAGGTTGATTCAAATATCGGAATATGCAGAAAGGAAATGAAATAAGATCTTGATAACTTCAAAAGCGCTTTGAACATCAAGAAAAGATCAAATTTTAAAGGAGAAAATAAGGCTGCTCAAAAGTTTCTTTGGGATGAGAAAGATAGAGAGAGAAAGAGAGAGAGAGAGAGAGAGACTCACGTTTTTCGCAGCAGCACTGAAGGCCTCTCTGTGGCTAATATCAGGATTCCCAGCTTTGATGCGTTGGATCTCGTCCCTATGGAAGTTGATAGATACGTCAATGTCACCATGACTGTCTTCTTGATAGTCTCACATTCCTCAGAAGCTCACAAATTTTTGCAACTTCATTCCATTTTATTAACAGCTAAACTCGATCCGACGAAAATGACAAGTGTTCATGCAGAAACTTACTAGCAAAACTAAACCCTAAACCCTAATCGTATCTAAACAATTACTTCCTTTTTCGGTTAAATCTTTGAAGTTTGAAAGTATCAGAAATTTGATTGTTTTTAACAAAAAACAAAAAAGGAAAGCTGTAAGTAATGTAAAAAGAATGACTCGAAGGTTAAATGACTTACTTGATGAAGCGGTTGTATGCAGATGGGACTCTCTGTCTCTTCTCAGGAGCTGAAACAATGGACAGACAGACACGAAGAACAGACAAAACACACGTTACTCATAATTTCACTTCGCTGAGTTTAGGCAAGCTTTCTTATCTCTCTCTTTGTCTGTATCTTCCCAACCCATCATCACCTCATCATGATCTTCTGGACAGTCATTCTCATTTTCTTGTCCTCCTCTCCCCTCCCCCTCCCCCCCCCCAAAAAAAGGAAAAAAGAAACCTCAAATTGAACGAAGATGCTCTATCTTGTTCTATGCTCTATCTTGTTCTAAGCAGATATGGTGCGCGAGCGCAGATGCAGCTACAGCCACTACTAAAGAACCTAATAAATCCAGGGCCATCTGCATTTTAGGGTTTTGACAAAGGGTTTGTAAAGAAACCGTTCTTCTTCCTTTTTCTCCGAAGGAAGGAAACCAAATTCGTTACAAAAAAAGCAGAACAGATGTGGAACCTTTACTAGCTTTCGCGGTTCGGTGAGGGTGACCACTAGGGCAAACAGCGAGGACGTCTCCATTTTAGGAGGGCACACTGTGGTCTCTAAAAGCAACGTAAAGAAAGTGGAGAGGCAGATCTTAAAGTGCCCTAACCGGTTTACCCTATAAAAACTGGAACTTGAGAGAGCCGAAAGCGAGAAAAACATGATACAAGCAGGAACAAATTTAGAGGACTGTTCAAGGGTGAGCGTCAGAGCAATTGAATCCGACTTTCTTGCGACTTTTTCTCTTAATTTGGTTAAGAGGGAACTGCTCGCCGGAAAGACCCCGTATAAAAAAAAATGCAGGGATTCTTTCGTGGACGGCAGGGACAATAGATACTTTACTTGCACAATCAAGAAAGAAGTAAACAAACATCTGAGGCCAAGAAGGAACCAAAAAGATGTGGAATTAAAGCTAGAGCAGGCAGAATCTCACGTCTGTTCACTACCGGTGGGGGCTTCGGGATGTCTTCTATCCCTCCTCGTAGCTGCACCATTGGCTCTTCGGGGATCGTCGGATTCATCAGCATGTTCGGTGGCACGTTCCGGTGTTCCTCCTACACATTCCCATAGATTAGAACCTCAAAACTAAACACAAAGGAAAAAAAAAAAAACAAGGAAAAGGAAGACAAGCCTATAAGCTATCCAAAGTTATCAATTGGGACTCAGAAAATTATTTGTCCAAAAAAAAGAAAAGAAAAAAGAACAGGGAAAGAGGAAAAACATCCAATTATTCAACCATTATTGGAGAAACCCTAGCTGTCTTCTTCTTTCTATCGTTTTTGGTTTGTTTGTGCTCATGGTAAGAAAGGAGCCCTAGGTTGATGAGTTTTCTCTATAGCATCAGCAAAGCATGAAACACAAATGTCATATACCAGAAGGTTTTGAGGGGCGAAGTAAGAATGGCCAAGGTGAAGCTGATTCGTAGCGGCCGGAGGAAGGAGGAGGCCTCGCATGTTGACCGACAGGAGATTGGTGCAGTGACCACATCGGACCGTGACCGTCTTGTACAAGCTGCTACACGGAACGCTCACCTGCAACACAGAACGTCACAACCCCCAAGCCAAACACATCACAACAAGAAGAAGAACAATCCCATCACAGAGAGAGGAGGAAGAAAACGAAGAGAAGACAGAAGAACAAGAACAAGAACAGGAGCAGCTTAAATAATTCAGAGCGCGAGAAGGAGAGACAGAATAATGCGAGGGGAATCATTATTGGGGTCAAAAAGTCAGGGAGAGAGAGAGAGAGACCGCAAGGACGGTGTCGCAAAAGTTGCAATGGACATAACAGAGCTGCTCGTTGGGGGAGAGGGGGTCCGGTGAAAAGGCGGCAGACGAGGAGGACATGTTGTTTCGCTCTTTTGATTTGATGGGTTGATGGGATTGACCGATCAGTGCTGTGAAGTCGAAGGGTGATAGAGAGGTGGGATTGATATTATATGAGAGACAGCTTGACTGCTTCGGATCTGAACTCTCTCTCTCTCTCTCACTTTTGATTGTTCAGTTTCTCTAGGATGAAGAAGAAAAGAGGTGGGGAAGAGAGAGAGAGAGAGAGAGAGAGATAAAGATGGGGATAGACGGGAATTTTGCTGCTAATATATTAGTAGATGTAGCAGACTCGGAAAGTCACTTTCTTCTATGTCCATTTTCATAAATAAAAAAAAGAAAAATTTGTGTAGAAGAAGAAAGTAACAGCTTAGGAGAACATGTTACTGGATGCTAAAGAAACTAAGATTAATGTCCAAAACTTAGTTTATCGAATGAAGCGAAGCTCTTGTTGGATGCTTGAACATGCCTTGCGTACCGAATTAGGGTTAACTACGTTAATTACTTTGTAAACGGCCTTTCCAAACCGATCTTGCAATTACTCTACTCGAAAAGCCAAGATATTGATGTAACATTTGCAAGCTTTTCCCTTGGAGTAGTTCTTCTATATGTAATTGGGGGCATCATTCACTATGAGTTTGTAATCAAGAAAATGTTCGCTAAATTTATCGACGTTCTGAATTGGTTACTCTTGCATGAGAACAAGTTAAGTGATCCTGCAACCACCAAATTTTACGTCGGCCCATCTATTCTTAGCTAAAGTTTTCCATCTGTGAAATCAATTTTGATCACAAATGAACACACCCTCACACACTCTCTCATCTTCTGTATTGACTGCACCAGTAGCCCCAGGCGATTCCGGCACCATGTCTCCGGGCCACCACATTGAGCACCTCTGCCTCTAGGCTGTAGCCAAACCCCTCCAGCGCCTCAATTCTACGAATAAAGTTAGAGTGACGGAGTTCTCTCTTCCTCTCCCTCGCCCTCTCACTCTCCCTCTCCGAGAGAAGTGGAAATTAGGGTTTGAAGCATTTTTCATGTGGTAAGGTGCATATAAGATAACCGGCGATAGTTTCGAATGGAAGGCTAATGTAAAGTACATGGTTCAAATACCAACTCAACGCTCTGCCCTCTTGCAAATAGCTGGTAACTTGCCAACAATGTGGAGTCAATATTTGCGCGGTTTTGATCATCTTACAAATCTCATGCTACCACATATTAATTTCTGAAGTAAATGGGTAACATATGGGTTTTTCTTTTGAGTAGTATCTGTAGGTTAATTTGTTTTTCGCCAATGGTATTTTATGACCATGGTGAGAAACAAGTTTGGGAGGTCCTTTTTTTCTTTTGTTCAGGTGATGGCTTAACTTTATTTTCCCAAACTCTAACTAATAACGTGGATCCTATTGAACGACGAGGAAGAACTACGATGCAGAGTGACGCCCCGAATGCCGATTCGCGTTTGTATTTTCCCCATCTGGATTAGATCTCCAAACCTAACAAGGTAAATCCAACCATACGTGGTCCTTCATAATGGCTAAACTAGGAGGCTCGGTGCTAGTTCTCGCCCCTCTCCGTCTGAAAAACTTTATTAGATGTTGGGCAAAAATTTCTAAAATTTGACATACCTATAAGAAATCAGTTAAAAAGCAGAATATTGTATATTCACTAAAAAAACCAAATTTGGAGCTCCCTGGCATTCGATTTTTATATGGTTAGTTTGTTTTTTTCTGCTTTTTCTGCATCAGATCTCTGGTATACATTTCTGGACCACTTGTTGATCATTGAAGAATCATGAAGGGTGACCGCACTAGGGTGGGAGAAAGAGAGGGGGCACAGCTGCAACAACAGCTGAAGCTTGAATGGAAGAAAGAAAGAAACGAAGAAAATAGTATAAAAAAAGAAAAAAAAAAATCAAATGTTAGGGTTTGGCATTCCCGAGAGTTAGAGAGAAGGGGGGAAAGGGACGTGTGCATGAGAGTGATTAACTCTCTCTCATTCACCTGTTGTTTTCACTAGTTATGAGGGTGGGGCGATGCCCCCCACAACTCTCTCCTTCCTTCCTCCACTTCTTCTAGGGTTTCAATGTCCAAATTCCCACCATAAATGACTCCAAATCTTTGTCTATTTCTCGACCCAAAAAACAAAATGTTGTGTCGATGCCAAAACTCTACTTTTGTTGTACAGCTGAATCATCAATACCAGCGTACGAAAATTACGAATTGCTTAGAGAAATGATTATGGGACGGTCCTTAATTCACTGTGAGATTAACAGCATATTCCGAGCCACGAAAAACAAATAACAAACGGTTAGAAATTATTGTGGGGTCAACTCATTCAAGAATTTGTGCTCCACAGCGTGTTATTTTTACAGTCACCCAAAAACTGTTATGCTAGTAAAACCCGGATCATATAGGTCTAATGTCACGGAGGAAGATATCTGCTCTCCCTGTTCTAATTAACTTGTCTACACGTGCTTATTTTAGTCGTCGTTAGGTACGTAAATCCCAACAAGATCCTAGCACCTGAGAGAGAGAAGGGGGGGGGGGGGTTGACAATGGTGGCGGCGGCGGAAGGTGTTGCAATAGGATCGTCGGGGGTAGGGTGCCCAGCTAGTAGAGGGTCAGAGAGAGAGGGGGGGGTTTCGATCTGGGTCCATTCTAAGAATTTGTGGTCCACAACATATCGTTACTCTCACAGTCATCGCAAGAATGTTATGCTAGCAAAACCCTACTTTTAAATAAGCCTTACAATCTCGACCAAAAAAAAAATAAGGCTTACAATCTTACACTCCCACCACTTTTTAGAAGAAAAAAAAAGGGAAACCAAAAGACTCCACGGGGATAGTAAAATGATAGGCACCTAACATCTGCACTACTTGGAATTAGCCTTGCGCCTTTATTTCTAGTTTTTCATTCCCAAATCATAGTCAATAGCCCTTTCTCAAAAATTCATTCTTCCTCCTTGATATACGAGGATTCTATCACCACGTTCAGCCGTTCAGCAATTGTTGGTAAAGACGCGAGACATCCTCGTACTCTTCTAGCCCTTTCGTTCTACTTTTTTCGTTCTTGCATTCTGTTTTGTAATTTTATTTTTTTTTCACAACTGTCTGTATTGTAGGCATTTTTTATCTAATGGTTAAGCCAAATTTCTGGACCGACCAAACGATAATAAAAGGTCATTAACATTACAGGTTTTGTTTTCGGTAACAAAGAGGCCGAAGCTGTTTTACACGTTCTTGTTTGAGAGCGTCCTAAGAAAGTAACAACATGTCGTGTAATATATCTTAAATTCAATTCCTCACTATGTGACTTTTTTACATTGTTCGAGTAAGCTTCGTAAACCTATGAAATATTCCATCTTAAGAGCTTAGCAAGTGTGGATCACATCGACATATAACATCGGTGTCGCATTTGATTCCACGATACAATTCAATAGCTCATCAGGTGCGTAGGTGAGATATATGCATTACTCGCCCTGGTTCTCTTCCATTTGCAAGATACCTTTTCCACTAGGAGTCTTGGATTAGCAAATCTCGACTTGATCCGCTCACACGACATGAAAACGACTGCAATTAGACGTATCCTAGTTGAAAACGCAAGAGTCGCTCCTAGAAATTTAGAAGAGTCCTGATCGTGTGTCTAGAAGCGGGTTTAAAACGTTCATAATTGCTGTTGAATCCCGGGCCATGATCTACTTACACCTAGAACAGGAAAAAATAATTACTTTGGCATGTCCTTCACCGGTCGGATCTTCTGCAACACATTTAGGGTTTCGTCAATACGAGACGATTAGCGACTCCTCGTTCAGTGTGGTTTAGAAAGTAAGACATTGATCATTTCGACGCATACCTTTTGGCGAATAATCCTTTAGCTAATAACTGTTTGGCTCAGTTGCAGAGTTGCCAATCATTCACGCACTGTCTGCACTTTTACTTAGCAACGAGCTACACAAACAAAGCTTCGATAAACTCGAATTGATCACCTCGTGTCGGATGAGTTCGAAAACTGTCTAGTTAGAACTTTCGACAGGTCTTAGCAAAAATAATGCAGAAAAGAACATAGACACTTAAGAAAGGGGCCTTTTTCGGAAGGTGACTGCACTCAATTGGACACAAAGCCATCTCTTTTAGCAATAAGACAACATTTTGCAAGTGAAAAATCCCTTGCAGAGTATGGTTGGCGCTCTCTGCCTCGTGTTCAATAAAGAGGATCTCGCCATCTATAATTACCACCATAATGATCATATAACGCCAATTTGCATTTATCGATTTGACCACTCAACTCTCTCTCTCTCTCTCTCTCTTCAAGCGAAGAACACAAACAAACATATGTGCAGAGATCCGTAGTTGTCAGCGACGACAGAAGCCAGAGGTGATACTCTTAATCTGCTTTAACATGTCCCGGCGTGGATCGGTGTTGGCTTTTCATGGCTAGGGTTAGCTAAGTCAGCGCGTAGCCCCTCGCGCCTACACTACTCCTCTCCTCTCCTTTTTTCTTTGCTTTCTTCCTCTTTTCTGGTTATATGGTTCTGCAAAAGTTAAAACCCTAAAGCTTGCTCGAAAAGATAGTTTGTCAGCTCTCTTTTGTTCCACTTCCCTCCTCCAGAACGACTTGGAAGTCCTCTTCTTGTGAAAACTTGGGTTTACGATGTCAATAATTGCCCCGAATGGTTAAAGATGTTTGGGATCATTTAGTGATGAATGAGGTGGGGTCCCCTGCTGCTGCACAATACATGCAAGCTTCATTTGCTTCCGGTTTGCGCTTTGGGTGGCCATAAATTTTGGGCGCACGGGAGGGTCCTTTTCGTTTTCGTTTGTGTGGGGGCCAAAGTTGTTCTTCACTTCTTTAATACAACATGTACAACTTTTGCTTTGTCATTTGGCTCCGTTTTTTTTTTTTCGAAATAATGTGGCTTTCTGAAAAATATTTTTCAAGAAGTTGTTTTCTAGGAAAATGAGAATATTTTCCGGTGTTTGACGGAAACCTGAAAACGAACTGGACAATATTTTCCTCCGTTTGTTAAAGGAAAATCAATTTCCATTGTACGCGCTTTTTAATAATATATTTTTATTTTATTTAAAAAAAATTAATTTTATTAATTTTATTTTATGTTTTTTCTCTTTTTTTCTCTTTTTCCTTTCATGTTCTGCAGGTGACCGGCGACCGGTCCGACGAGGCTTGAGCTCGCCAGATTCCGACGGCCGAGCCTCGCCAGCCTCGGGCGAGGCCAAGCTCGAGGCCGGTGAGGCGTGGCTAGCAACCGGCCTCTGAAGAAGGGAAAATAAAAAAATAAAAAAAAACGAAGAAAAAGAGAAATATCAAAAAATTTAAAAAAAATTGAATTTTGACAAAAATAAATAAAAATTGAAAGAAAGTAAAAATAATAATAATTAAAAAGAAGGGGATGTGAAAGAGAAGAGGAAGGAAAGATGAGGAAAATATTTTCCCCACTTTTGAAAGAGTTTTTTTCTTGGGTGGAAAATGTTATCCTTGACTAGCTTATTTTTTGCGAACTAAACATTGGAAAATTCGAAAAACATTTTTCTAGAAGTTGTTTTCCGCGAGACAAATGGAGCTTAGAGTCTAGAAGAATTCTTCAAGAGAAATGGTTTCTCAAACTTAATTGATGTAATCTATTAGAATGTTCAGCCCAAAAACTTAAACTATTAGATGGAGAAAGATGACGTGCCTACAAAACGCATATAAATTCAGTAATCAAACTATTAGGAGGAGTATACCTTAACATGATCAATCTTATCACCACTGACCATGCCACTGTTTAGGAGATCAGATCTCGATGATGATTGGATATAGATAGAAAGAAAACAGTCCCAAAATCGATAGAAAGCTTTAAATCATCTCAATAGTATAATGGAACAAGCACATTGTTAACAAATGCACTTAGGGCACCATTTAGTTAATTGTAAGAAGAAATAGCAATTTTAAAGATACTTTTGAAAATAAGATAAGTACATATTCAAAGCAAAGATATTTACTTTGAACGCCGAATTTTACATTTACAAAGCTCATCTATAAAGATTAAATAAGTGCTGATTGTTATGGATGCATTTACCCCAAATTAATTCAAAGAACCTTAACATAACCCCCCTCTCTCCATATACCCACAACCATCGCACCACGCCATGCTCGATGTTGCTTCATGCCACCACCATACCGATCACCCCGCGTCGCCACCCAGTCGAGATCTCTCTCCACCGTTCTCTTTGTGTTCGAAGGAAGGGGGAACGCCCGCATGGCTGCAAGCGGAATGGCAGCCCCATTCTCGGGCAACCCTAGATTTGAAGCCGCTTGAGGTTGGGGACCTCGCATTTGGGGTCGTAGCGTCTGTTGTAGATAGATTTGGTCACACAGACGCACCCGCCAACCTAGTTGATTAGCTCTTCGAGCCTTGGAAAACTTGGCATGCCACCTGGCTTGTGATCAACTCCAGTTGGAATCGCTTGCATTTTTGTGTTTTGCTTCTATTCATTTCTTATGGATAAATTACCAAAAAAGTCCTAAAGTTATTGCAATCGTGTCAATTAAGTCTTAAAACTTTTTTTTTTTTTTTGCTAATTCAGTCCTAAACCTTTTGCATTTGTGCCAATTCAGTCCATTTGGCAGGTCAGCCCTGACGTAGCGCTGCCGGTGCTGATATTGACCTTTTTTTTGTCCAAATCTGATTTTTAATATCAGTTTTATTTAGATTAAATTTAAAGATATATACAAGAGATGGTGAGGCGGCAGCGGCGAGGGCTTGTAGCCCTCACCGCCTGCTTCTCTCCTTTTTTTAAAAAAAAATTACCTTTTTGTGAATTTAATTTAAATAAACTTGATATTAAAAATCAGATTTGGACAACAAAAAAAGTCCATGTCTGATTTGTAGTCCTCACCGGCAGTGCCACGTCATCGCCGGGCTGCCAAAAGGTCTGAATTGGCACAAATGCAAAAGTTTAGGACTAAATTGGCAAAAATAAAAAGGTTAATGACTGAATTGACACAATTGCAATAAGTTTATGAGTTTTTTTTTTGTAATTATCCCCATTTCTTATGGTATTCAAAACTTGGAATAATACACTATCAGCATTAGAAATCATTTTATAGATAGGCTCCAGTATGTATAGCACATTTATGAGTAATATCTTAAAATATTAATATGTATTTACATTTGATAGGAGAACAAAAGATATTCATGACAAATCAAAACGAGCACGTCTAGGGATTTTCCTTTGTAGCCAAACGACATAAATATTTGAAATTTTCTCCGTAGTGTTCTACTAAAATTCCCTATTTTGTAACTTGGAGTTCACAGAAATAAAAGATGCTTTGCTTATTTTTGAGGAAATTTGTCCAAAAAGCCCTACACCTATTTTACGGTTGCCAATTTAGTTCTAAATTCTTCGACTTAGCCAATGTAGTCCTAAATCTTTTGACTATTTTCCAATGTAGTCCATCTGATCAATTTAGGCTGGAAATCGCGGACATTGACCATATTATTTGAAACAAAATCGTTTTACATTTTTTCTTTATTTTTTTGAATTTTTTTATTTTTTTTCCCTTGTCTTTTTCCTTTTTCTCTTTTTAATTTTTTTACCTATTCTTTGCTTCCCTATCATTCATGTTCTTCCCTCCACAGGTTGTCGGGGCATCGGCAGTAGCTGGTGAAGGTCACCGGCAACAAACGTGGGTCAAGGCCCTCGCCTAGACCAGGCGAGGATGTCGTTGGGCAAGGACCACGACCCTCGCCTGTGGCTGGTGAGGATATGCAAGTATTGGCAAAAAAAAACTTCATAGAAGTTGTAAAGTGAAAAAGTCTTGATAAATTTTACTTCCCAACTTAGCTTTTCAAGATGATAGATGTGTTTGTTTTGCGAAAAACTTCATGATGAAGGGTTACGCATTATGAAAAATCATTTTCAAGGAAAATGGTCGGTTTTCATTTGTTTGCTGATATGCTACTAAAAACCACATAATACTCTATCTTAAGATAAAAGGTGAAGAAATTACAGAGCGTTTGTGATAAGAGACTTGTCATGCTTGAGAAAATGATTTTCTATATTTAGAACCAAGAATTCATTTTTTAAATTTTAATTGTGAGTGTTTTCTAAACGTATTTCCATTGATTAACCATTTTCAACAAACCAAACACGTGAAATTCCGGAAAATTAATTTGCAAAAAGCTCTTTTAATGAAGCAAATGTAACCTATATTGGCCTAATTAAGGGTGTGTTTGTTTGAGTGGAAGAATTTTTTGGGAATCAGTTTCCGGACTTTCATGTGTTTGGTTTGCTGAAAATGATTAGTAAATAGAAAAACATTTATCGTTCAAAGAAAATATGCATGCTTAAAACCGATGAAAAATAATGTAGTTGAAATTACCGATTTTCTCAGTCAATTGGAGTTTTTACCCGGTACTCAGAATTATTGACTTTTTCAAATATGTTCAAATGTCCTCCTCAGGCTTTTCTGGATTCAACCAAGTCTCTAGAGTATGATCGTTTGTGATGGTTCGCCTTGGCATTGTGTTCATATTGCAAGGCCGATACACGGCAACACATAAGAGAAACGACGACAAACACGCAAAAGGAAATTTGGAAATGCGACATGCTCGAAACGCAACAACGCTTCTCAAATGCTTTTGTCGACAATTAAACGAGGTAAAGATGTTTTACGAAAGAGACGTAAGAAACGGATAATTTTTTAGAGTACCCTCTAGAAACCCTAATGATCCTACATCAAACCTAGCATCAGATAAGTACTAGGAAAGTGAATGAGATCTACTGAGTTCTAAGAGAGCATCCAAATCTAATATAAAATAAAAAGGGCTATGTAGGCCGTTGTTTGATGGGTGTTAAACACCGGAATCACCGATGTGTAAACTTAACTAAAAAAACACTGATGAAGGAAAAATCATGTGAATTTCTAACGTATCAATCAAAATCCAATGAATAATCTTTTTGAAGAGTTATATTCAATCATCTTTTTCCTAATTTCAAAACCATCTACTTGTTGGGACTCGCCTCAAGTCACATAAGTCCTCTCTTATCCGATACACAATTGGGTGTAGCATTGTCTCTACTCATTTCCATTCAAGCTTCCAAATCCACAATCAGGGTATTAGCAGATGCATCTACTTTCTCGAACCATATGAAGAGAAATGAACCGATGGGATCGAGATAGGATACGAAGAGTGCATTAAAATAGCAATATACAAAGGAGGTCATTACTGCCCATAATCTTGAACCGCATGATACATTAGGGCCAAGGTTTCTATGCTAAAAACTACGCCATATAACAAAAGGCTTCTTGTTAAGTTGCTGAGAGATGGATTTAAAATAGCAAAACCTGCACCTGGTTAAAAGTTGAATCATGATGCATGGAAGGTGACACAAGTTCTCAAAAGCATGTCTTGATCTCAATGATAAGATCATCATGATGATCAAGCTCGCTCGCTCTCTCTCTCTCCACTGAAAGGTCCTACACAGTAAAACCTAATGGACAAAGCCATGGTCTAAACAGTGTAAGAGGGACTGTCAGGCAACGTGTTAGCGAGGTTGGAAATCCAATAAAGATGGCATTAATTGGAGCTGCCATTGCCATGCCATTGCTTTCTTTTGGCATGTATCGATGAGAGAGAGAGAGAGAGAGAGAGAGAGAGAGAGTTGTGACGGTGAAGCAGAGAAAGCAAGGACCTTTTGCTCAGTTGTGAAGCTGAGGCTGAGAGGGCTGCCCTTGCCATGCCTTCGTCTTTTGGCATGTATCGACGAGCTGTGTTTTCGTAGCCCATACTGTGGAAAATGTCCTACTTTCTCAGCTTCTGCTTCACCTTCAAAACTCTCTCTCTCTCTCTCTCTCTCTCTCTCTCTCTCTCTCTCTCTCTGTGGGTGGGAAGGGAACGTACGAGAGAGTTGAGAAAGAGAGAGTAGCGAGGCTAAGCCATAAAAAGACGGTCTGCTTTCTCAGAAAGTTGCTGTCCTCTCTCTAGGCATCTATCTCCCAACACTTGAAATTGTCAACATTCAATGCCTCTCCTCTTCTTCACTTTCAGCCACGTGTCCCTTTTATTTTTTAAGCCTAATTTTCATCCAATCTTCCAATTTCATCCTCCGGTTTCTTCCTGCTCTAGCTCACTCGACTTGTGTAATCTCAATCTTTTGTCACATGAAGATACTATAAACTGCTTGATATTCCTCTTCGAGGAAAGAAGAAGTTCCTCGAAGCTTTCACCCAACAAGAGTTACGGGCGGTGAGGCGGGCGAGTCGACTCCCTACGCTCATTCACTCTTCGATTTCAGCTAATTATGAGCAAGATCGGAGCGACCTTGTTGAAGTTATCTCGTGGCATTTACTTATCATGAACCGAACGTTGGCTTATGATATCTTGCGCTCCGAGAGGTTTTACGAAATACCGCCGATCCATCATAAGAGAGAAATAACGAGTCTGCTCAATGTTGAAAACCCTTATATCCATTTCATTTAGCTCATGCCCACGAGTTAAATGGGCTCAAATCTTCTCTCCCTCTTATTTGGAAAGATTTTTGAAACTTAGATTCCTTTTGTTTCGCGAAAAATAAAAATATTTTTCGTTCATTCATTTTCGTATGCGATACAAGCGATCATTTTTAAATAGATATTTTTTAAATCCCTCGGACAAATAAATGAACCCTTAATGGTGATTGCTCAAGATTAGAACCAAGCGTTGCTAGTTTTAGTGGCTCCATCGTCAGTTTGGTCATGATTTACGTTAGATCTTGTCATGCTGGACCCGAGCTTAGCAATGCTGCAATAGTTAACACGATCTTCTAGGGTGGCGAATGATGTGCAGAATCCTGCTAGGGTAATTAACTTATTCTGCTCGCATCATACAATTAAAGATGCTTGCTTGCTTTCTTGCGGAGAAAAAAAACTATTTCATCCACGATGAAAAGTAAAGCGAATTTCAATTCTAGCTAATTACAGGTAAAACGGAAAGATTTCGTTTGATGGGATTTCGACTCCCCAGGCTGGCATAATTGATCGAGACATGGGAAGATTCCCAGCTCGAGAACCAGGGTAAAGGTTGCATGTTCATATTATCAACTGCGTACAAACTGCTCTGTATTAAATTGCACGAGCTAAAAGTCTAGATCAAAGTCTAGATCAATAGGATTCATAAGATCCGTGGGATGTTTCGTCGGCCTCCGGGTTCCCGAGCCTCGGTGTTCGCATCCAGGGTTATAAAAAGAAAAGTAGGGTTTCAAACTTAGGGGAATGGTGTCCATATACAATAAGTTGGGAGTGACTGGAGTTATTTCTTGTTTCGATTATGGCTTGTTGTTCTTATAAAACGCAGCACTTGAAAGTTGAGTCTTCTGAAATTATTATTTCGTGTCACACAAAATAATGAATTCAATAAGGACAAGCTATAAGCTAGGAAGAGTTGTTAACTTTTTGTAGGGTCGGCTGTTGAACAACTTTTGAAACCGGTTCTATCCCCAACCCGAAAAAAAGAAGAAGCCCAAAACAGACTAGAGGGAAAAAGTCCCTCGGACAGCAGCTAAGTTCAGTCTCGATGAAGCTGAAAATGAGATATCATCTTCCTCATGGAAAAGGAAAAGGGGATTCCGAGAGAGACTTTGTCTGATTTTAAGTTACGAGATCGGTAGCGATAGGGTCGATAACACGACCCGAATGCTATGTTATGTAGGATGGTTTCGGGGTGGTTTGTATACACAGTGCATGAACACAAATGGAAGAGATGGGCGTTTTGGAATGGCCTCTGCAAAATCAGACATCACCGACAAGGCCGAGAGAGTCTCACGGGACGCATATCTGCACATTAGACAATGTCGAATCGGAGAACCGTGCCTACTTTGAAATTAACATCTCTAACAGAGAATGAAAGAGTACATCATTCACGTAATGCTGGTTTATCATGTTGCAATGAGGCAGGCGGCAAAACTTAAACAGGAAGGTTGTGAATCCAGCTGCATTTTCTCTTCAATTTCGGCGATAACCCTTTCGTGGGTCCTCACCATAGTGTTCATTGTTAGTATGGTGAAAGTACAGATCACAAAATCCAGAGTGCAAGCAGGCTTTTGGATATAAAGTTGGTAAAAGTCAGGAAATCGAAAGTACATAACCCTTTCTTGGAGGGTTCTTGCAAGCACCACAAGACAGGCAATCGGAAGAACAAAGCGAGCACAAGGTTTCGGTCTAATCCTACTTCAGAACACCATATCAGTGGAAACACGTATTTCTCATCACTTCTAAGAAAGCTTCTTTCCGTTCGTTCTTGCATTTCAGTCGTCGGGAGCCGATCACTATGCTGGTATTAAGGAAGCCGACAATGGGTGAGATTTTGGACCGTGACAGATTAGTTTTCCTGTTCTAAACTATGGCTGCAGTGTTGCGAGATTAGCTTTTAGTTTCCTGATCTAGACAACGCCTGTAGTGTTGTGATTTTCTCGTTTTCGTTTGCTAATCTTTGGTAAATGAAACAGCCTCTCAAGTTCTGTGATTTGAGAGCTTTGCTTCTCTAGATTGCTGGTGGGGAGCAAGCAGATCGAGCCACGCCTCATCAATTTCCACAAGCTCATTTTCTCTCTCTTTCTTAGTAATGTCTAAGCAGTGTTCTCACAACTACAGCAAGAATATACGTATTATTATAAGAGCACTAGTACTACTATGTCTGGTTAATGGTTGGATCATCCAACATCTTTTCCTCAAAACCAGCCTAAGAAACAGAGGACCAGAAAAACTGTCTCAAGTATACAAACAGCACACAGGCATGTGGAAGAGAGGATGTATAATCTATCCTGCCTGAATTTCCGGAGGAGTCCAGGCCATGCTTTGATGACATGGTCAGCCCTCGATTTGGAGATCATCTTTTCTAGTCATGCATAATTTTCCCCAATGAATCACGAAACCCTGTCTTGAGGTTTCATAACTCGCCGGGAGGCCAGCGAATGTGTGAAAATTTCAATAGTAAGGACCATGACTACAAAGAGAGGAGCTTATGGATTTGTATTGAGCTCTTGTGCCAGTTCCTTTGGCAGGACAATACGCATAGATCAGAAAGACTATTCATTTGTTCTACTCAATATGAAAATTGCATCTAGGGACTCCGAGGAAACTTCCGAGTCGACACTGACCACATCATGCTTTAGCAATCTTCATTACAATTAGGAATTGATCGTGACATCAGTAAATCTTCTTGTCAGAAAACTCAGGATAGACCTGATTTAGATACACAACATGATATCTTAGTCGACAACAGGAAATCAGATTCACAAATTGGCTATGTATCTAAGTGTAAGAAAAGATAGACCTATACAGTGAGCTCCCAAGAAATCAATTAACTGAAAAACCAAATCAAAAGAAAATTTGAAGAACTTTACACACCAGAAGGTACCTCAGTGGATCAACGCCGCCATAGAGCTTATTACTCCTGATCACTCATTTGCTAAGCTTCACTTGCAAATGCCAAGATTTACAGTTGTTTTTCTCGCAGACATCTGTATTTCCAGGAAGTCGAGATCTCAAAATATTGTGGCCCTGTCATATCAAACCAACTCAGCCGAACATCTTTTCATCTTGTTCGGCCAGTGTCCAGAGGGAGCGCACCATGATTCCCTGCTTCCTACATTGCGGAGCCCCAATGGCTAGCCTTCGCATTTAAGCCCAGATAGGTACACCTTGCACTGCACAATCATCTTCCCGATTTTAAAGCCCGGAACCACGGTGAATCCAACTCTTGGCTTAACTTTACATGGCGCAGGACATCTCTTCGTGACATCTTCCATGTACACAAGACTATATTCCACGCCCCTCTCCACTTGGAAGATTTCAACTGCCGGATCAAACGAAAAGGCCAACTTATGTAGGGTCCATATAGAACTCGCCATCTCAACAAATGATTTGTAAAATACACTCAAAGACTTCCACGAACTCAAAACAGCTTCATTGCCATCCAGATTACTGAAGACCGAAGATTCCATGGATGGGCAGATAAGTTCTTGATACTTCTTTTCACAGAATCTAGCAAACTCGCTCTCCGGGTCCATGCTGATCACCTCCATTGGGTTACTCGACACATGCTCGAGCAATTTCTTCATAGAGCTAGTACCGCTCAACACATGGCCATTACTCCCAACTCCATGATCATCACCAAAGTAGAAGCTTTCCGAATCGAAACCTCGAAACATTACCAAACAGACATACGACAAAAACGCATAGCAGTCGTGACCCTTCTTCTCATACTCAACATCCCCATACAACGAATCAGCTGCCAGATTCAGATTCCACCCAGCCTTTCTCATCAAACCAATCAAGATCTTAGTAAACCTATGCGTAGCTCTACAAGCATCGCGTAAAACAGAATCGAACACAGTGATACACAAGGACACCTCGCAAGATGAACTCAACCTGTCCGACAACCTCTTCGACAGCTTCAAATTGCGCTTCTGAATCTCG
Source organism: Lenwebbia sp. NSW1173648 (assembly GCA_029784005.1). Taxonomy (NCBI): domain Eukaryota; kingdom Viridiplantae; phylum Streptophyta; class Magnoliopsida; order Myrtales; family Myrtaceae; genus Lenwebbia; species Lenwebbia sp. NSW1173648. The sequence goes on from JARCGZ010000005.1 coordinate 9,290,726, forward strand.
CCCAACTGATTCCTCAAACCGTGCACTTCGTTATGCTTCCGGTCGATCTCCGATTGCAACCTGTTCGAAATCGTCCCGAGAATCCTGAGCTTGCTCTGATTCTCTTGTACCCGAGCTTCCAAGCTCGACACGTTCTGCAAATCATCAACTAAATCAGAGTTCCTGCGTAATTCCCTGTAGAATTGCTTGATGTCGGACAATCTCTGGAGATGAGAAACAAGCGCTTTATCCGCAGCCTTCACGCTTTCCTCGACGAACGGCACTTGCGCAGTTTGCAATTGCACGTACGAAGCTTCGAAGGAAGAAACAGTCCCGAACACCGAAGAGATCAAAGTCTCGATCGTCCTCGCATCCACACCTCTTCTCTGAGCCCCCTCGCTCGATTTACTACTTCCTCTCGACTCCACAACCGGCAAATCTCTCGAATTCCAGGAAACATCGCGATTTTGCCCTAAACCCGTCACTTCCGGCTCCTTCCCTCCTCCGCTCCACGGCTCCTTCGCCAATTGCGTCGACTCCGGAGACAAACCGCAAGCCCGCTCGAGCTCTCGGCCTAGGGTTTCCCCCGACGAGAGGTTGGGCGACAGGGGGGGCCGCGACTGAGCCGCCGCCGGGGCGGCTCTGCAGCGATCGGGCTTGATGACGACGACCCTCTGTCCGGTGATGACCTCCTCGGCGGAGTCGAGCAGGGCGAACCCGTCGGACGAGCCTTCGCCGCGGGCCTCCCCGTCGTCGTCGGCGAAGAACTCGAAGGTCTTGGCCTTGAAGGCGATGGCGAACTTCTGGAACATGTCGGAGATCTGCGGCGGCTTGGAGGTGGCGCCATTTATGTCATGCATCGTCGTCGTCGTCGTCGCCGCCGCCGTCGATCCAAGATCATGAAAGAGAGAGAGAGGAGTGGACGACAAAAATGGAGGTTACAGAGACGAGAGAGGAGAAGAAGAGAGTGATGATGTTCAATTAAAAAAGCAAGCTTTGAGTGGTGTGTTGTCTTGTAAGGAAAGGCAAGGCAGCAAAAAGATGGTGTGAGCTCCAGGTTTGGGATGACTCCACTTTCACTTTTGGTATTATAATTATTATTGTTATAAATAAATAAATAAAACTTTTTATTTTTGTCCCCTGCTTAATTTAATTCATTTTAATTATAATTATCAACATCATGTCGTTTTTTTTTTTGTACGTAGATCTTGCGAGGAGATCACGCTTCGAGCCTTGGTAAGGAAAAATTACCCTCAAACACTATAAATTACTTTCATTATGATATTAATATTTATTTATTTAAATAGTAAAATACCCTATGTTTATCACAAACAAACAAACAAAAAAAAGAATTTTTCGAACTTTTTCATACCACGAGTGCCTAAAACTTGAATGATTTCAGGATATTTTCGTCGCACTGGTACTGAATGAATAATTAGATATTAAACTAAGTATTCATCTGACAACTTAAATTTTTATGACAGTTGGCAATTATCTCACAAAATTTCACATAATATTAAAGCGCTTTATTTTTGTCTTGGGCTCGTCATTAACGGCAACATAAGTAGCTGTCGGGTCGTTGGCTGTCAATTTCATGGAAGGGGGCAATTAACAAATTTTCGGGATATTATTGAAAAATGAAGAGCAACTCTGAATTTTTTTTTAAGAGTTTGGTAAACTGGAAGTTGACTTCGGGTCATATGTCCTTTTCATACAGATATGCTCCTTCTATTTTAAGCATTTCTTCATTTGCTAAATTTTATCTGATTTCATATGACTATAGAGTTGACAAAACGTTCTTGTCCCCAAATGAGTCTCGTTACTCCCTTAATAATTTTCAAAGTTTGTGGTTGGTTGATTTCAACGTCAAAAGCTTAAATTTCGAGAAATTTCAGATACCCGCGATGTAATATTTTGTTATCTTAATAAAAAAGAAGAAGCATCGAATGGAAAAAAAATTACAATTTGTCGCTTCATATCTCCAACCACAAACATTTTGTCCAAAATTGATTTAACATGAACCTCCAATCAGAAGACTTATAGATGTTAACAATTTCTAAAGCGGCAAATTGGTCTTGAAACGATAATAGTTGCAAAGAAAAATGTTAGATTTTTGTTAATTTCGCGATTTAAGATTACTTTAAGTCGTCGAACGTAGCAATAATTTCATAAATAGCTCGGTAGGTTTGAATTGCTAGTCACCTGTTACGTAAGCCGACCTCTTGTGTGTCGACATACGAAGTTAGTCGGGAGCGGTTGAACTGTCCAAAGTCGATTTCGGTTATGGAACCAAAATCGACCCGGCAAATAAAGGGGGGGAAGAGACGATTCCCATCTATAAGCAAACTTTTGAACCAATATGGTCCCCTTGGAGAAAGGACAATTTTGAAGGTTTGCACTTTAGAGGAGAGTGGAACCATATCTACAACCATTGAAGGGAAAAAAAACTAAAACTTATCGCCTCATATCTACAACCACGAACATTTATCCGAAATTGGTTTAACATAAACCTCTAATCAGAAGACTTATAAGCGTCGCACAACGCAAAGCCTCGAAAATTAAAATGTTAAACAATCCTAAAGCGAGAAATTGGTCTTGAAACGACAGGAGTTGCAAAAAACAAAATGTTAGATTCTCATTAATGTTGTGATTTAAGGTTACTTGAAGCCGTCGAACGTAGCAATAATTTCATAAATAGCTCGGCGAATTTGAATTGCAAGTATCCCGTTACGTGATCGGACCTCATTTATACCAACATATGAAGTTAGTCGAGGGAGCGATTGAACCGTCCAAGTCGATTCGGGCTATGGGACCGAGATTGACCCGGCAAATAAAGGTGGGAAGAGACGATTCCCATCTATAAGCGAACCTTTGAACCAACATGGCCCCCCTTGGGGAAAGGACAATTTTGAAGGTTTGCACTTTAGAGGAGAGTGGAACCATAACCATCCTATCAATGATTAAATTGCAAATAAAGTTGGGAATAGAATTCGCTTGAGGAAAAAAGTTTGAGATATATTCAATTAAATCTTGTCCGCCAGCCAAACAATGATTAAATTGCAAATAAACTTTGGTTACGATGCTTTATGAGTACTTTCAAAGAATCTTCAAGTATTAATCGCAAAATAATAATAATAATAATAAATCTTGCTTACAAACAATTGAAAAGAATAACTATTTTAAGAATTTAGTAATTGCTAGGGTCAAGTACAGCATTTGTGCGATTTAGTCCTCTAACTTCCTCTAACTTTATGAATTTGTGCGATTCTATCCTCTAAACTTTGTTTTTTGCGCAATCAAATCCTCCGATCAACGACTCTTAACTGTATCGTCAAATTAATGAATAGCGTGACATTGCATATGCGATACAAGCTAACACATGATGCTAATATGGTGCTAAATGAGCAAAAAAAAAAAAAAAAAACAAACGGGAAAGGCAAGAAAAAAGAAATCATAATTTGACAGTATTAATTGTAGTGGGTAAACAAAGTGCTTGATTGCACAAAATAGAACTTAGAGGACAAAATTGCAAGAATCTAAAAAATTGTAAGATTGAATATGTACTTAACCCTAATTCCTAAACATTGAGTTGAGGATCTCCGGATTAAGGATGTGCAAGGGAACTGGACCGGACAGGACCGAATTGACCAGTTCTGGTGGTTCTCAGTTCCAAGTGCAGAAAATCGAACTGCCCGGGCTGGACCGGATCGATATGTTTTTTGTTTCTTACAAGTTTTTCATTTTCTTTTAAAGGGTAAGGAAAAAGAATTGTCAAAACCGTAAACGAGATCAGGACCGACCAATCTGGTTCCCGCTTTCAGGAACCTGGGAACTGGGCCTACCAGTCTAGTTTCTGATTCTAGAGTGGAAGCGGCCCAGACTGGAACCGATGAGGGGATCACCCCTACTCCGGATCACAAGGAGTGGAGAGTCTGATTATCATCTTCCTGAGAGAACTGAAGAAGAGGCCCAAGCTTTGAGCCCATTAACTCGTACATGGGCCTTGAAACTGGAGTACGTGAAGTTGAGGCCTTCCCGTTTTCAGCTTCAGGTTCGTGCCGTCCTCAATTCCTCTCACGCCCCCACCGAATCGAACAACCCAAGGGATCATCCCATCGTCCAAGGTTCGAAGCTCACCGCGAGCCCTAACCGTCGTCTGTCTCTGCTCGATCGGAGTTCCGAAGAAGCCTCGGTTCAGTCTTGGCCTCTGCTCGGTGAGTGCTGTGAGCATTTTGAATGTCTTTTCTCCTCGGTTGTTTCGCTCGCCGAGCTTTCCTGCGGTTTCGTGCTTGGTAGTGTGAATCTGACGGTGTGCTTTGCGGCGCTTGGTTTTGCAGCTCCTTTGGCGTCGCTTGTTGCTTGCGGGATCTGATCGGGCGTTTCTCTCTTCTCGATTGTTCTCCTAGAAACCAGGTCACTCTCTCCCTCTTCCTCTCTCTCTCTCGCTCTCTCTCTCAGGCCTTCTTCAGAAGAACAGAATTGATTGTTTTGCTATAATCGAGCTAGAGGTGCATTAGATGAAACATCCATGAAAGTGGCGAGCGAGCAAGAGAGAGTGTTAAGGAGCAATATGATCGTCCAAACTGTCTTGACACTTGGATAACGAACGCTACGCTTGCAATTGTTTTGTGTTTTTGTTGGTTAGAAAGGGCCAAAGGCAGGATTACTACGCTTGCAAGTATTATCTTGTTGTGGAGTAAGGCTATTTCTCTTGCTGGTTAAAGCATGCGACTACTCGTAACCTAGTGAGCATACAGATGTTCAGCCGGACAGATTAAAGCAATGCACATGTTCTTCAGCAGTAGCAACTGCTGGAACTCGGAGCATCCCATGAGTTATACTTGAAAGGGATTGGATTGGAACTGTGGAATAACAATTTGTGGCATGCTTCTGGTTATCTATTTCAGTTTGGTTACTTGGGGTTGTTGTGAATATTCAGGGCGTATCGAAATAGGCTTCCACTTTGTATTTTGCTTAATCCAAATCTTGTAACAGACACATACTGACGTTTTTGTTAGCTCGTAACACCCAAAACTTTCACAAATAAATTTCGACACTTAAATTCATAGATGGCTTTTTTTTTTTTTTTTTATAGTTTTTTGTAATTCGGATTATCTTTTAAATTCGGTCAGGAAGCAAACAGTTAGTTTTTGCTTGTTGAAGCATGGATAAGCATACCCTTAATATGACGTGGAGGATTTCATGGTATTTGTCTTTCTATTGGGAAATTGCTGAATTTTGCTGTTGTAATGCTGGATTTGATTGGTATGCTATGCAACAATGTTGTTTGAAGATCTGGATTAATCTTGGTACTGTTGTCTATGGTAACTGCAAGGTTACTCGTGTAGATTAGTTAAAATGAACAGCATGATTTTTCTATGATGCAGATGATTGGATCACACGAGTCATTTGTGGCCAAAATGCTAATGTTATTGTTGATTTGTGGTTTGCATACATCCCCAAGTCCAATAGAAGTTCTAACAGAATTAGGATTTTTCTTCTAATTGAATTATTAGTTTGATGTCATCTATTGGGATTTGAGCTCTTTTAGAGTTTCAATAAGTTAACAGAATTAGGATTTTCTTCTAGTAGAATTATTAGTTTGATGTCATCTACTGGGATTTGAGCTCTTTTAGAGTTTCAATAAGTTTCATCAATCCATTTGGAGTAGAATATGATGTTTTCCTATTCTAATTAGTATTATTATTGATGTGTCTCACTAACCTTCCTAGCTCAATTAAGAAATGTCAAGTGTGATGCGTAGAAAGCTTCGATGTGAAGTATAAAGGAACTTACTCTTGTCAAGTTAATCTTCTCAGCAAGCTCCTCTCTTGGCACATCAAGCTTCCTAAATTTCTTATCCAGAATTTTTCAAGCCTTACCTGTAAGAAAAGAACTGTACAACCAATTCCAAAACGGCGGTGATGGGAAGTGGGTGTGGAAAATGAAGAACATTCAAAATTAAGGTGAGGAAGTGAGGAAGGAAATTTGAAATATACCCCCCCCCCCCCCCCCTTCTCTCTCTCTCTCCCGAACATAACTAAAAGTCAATGAACTTTAATAACTTAATCATCTATGTTCCTCCTAATTCCAGAACATATATATGTATGCTACTAAACTCACATCTAGTTCATTTAGGAATGCTAAATTGGAAACATTAAACTGGTTACAATGGCAAATGGGAAGATAATCAATTCTGCAATGAATTAGTATATGATCATCTACAATAGGAAAAGTGAATTTGTAATTCAAATAGAAAGAGGAAACTTGAATTTTTCATAATAGAACTCAAGTTCTACAAGATAAGAATGCAAATCCTACTTAGGAGAAGAATACGAATCCTATTAGGACTCTAATTTGGCTTGTGGATTGACAACATGGTCCATCTTCTCCAAATGAGGGCCATGGCATTAGTTTTCTGCCTTCGAATTTGATCTTGTAGATTGCCTCTTCTTTCTGGCGAAAATAATATGTTGAACTTCTTGCTTTCAGCTCATTTCTGTGTCAACTCCCATTGTATCAGGGCATCATACTGTTTTTCCAGTATTTTGATGCTGACCAGTTGGCCATTCCTTTAATAAGATGGCAAATGGAATTCAAATATCTTGAGTGCAAGGTCCTGGCTTTGAGGAGATTGATGAGATTCCAGTGACAGGATTTACGCTTTTTTACTGGATTTTCTTCATCACATCTTCTTCTATTATTCTTACTTCTCTTTTCCCCTGTTACTAACTATGAGTCCATGCCATCTTGAGTCCTCTATTCTACCAAAGGGGATTTGTTTGATTTTTCATGCTAATTCGATACAGTTAGAAAAATTGGGCTTGCAGAATGTTGCTTTCTCTTGCCTGAGGCTAGTCAATGATCCTTTGTTTTCGTATTTATCTATTCATCCTATATGAAGGAAGGAAATATGTGGCTGGATAGTGCTGATGAATTTACTGCTGTCGAGTTTGCCTTTTTGGTTGGGTAATGCGACGGTAGGTTTTGTTGGAGAGAGAGCGAAATAGCTTAGTTTGCAGGAAGCAAAGGACTCAGCTGCCTAGTTATGTCTTTTGGTAGGGGCTATTGTTTTATACAGTCTTTGTAGCTAGCTTCAGGTGGAGATTGGTAACATTTTTATCATCTTCTATTCTACTGAAGATCTTATGTAGATCTTTAAGCAATGTAAGCCACATGTTCCACAGAGTCATGTTAGCTTTTAGTTCGCATTAAGCTATATACAAATTGGCAACTCTTATCTAAATTAGTATGGGAATGTGCCATGCGTCAAGTAACCAGAGGTCCTTTAAATTAAATGGCGAAAGGGAGAGGACACGATTTTCTGTGTGATTCAGTGTCGATTGATCAATATCCTGGCAAATTAATAGACATATTAATAGAGTTATTGCAGGCTTCTACAAATACATGCTTTTTGGTAAACTTATGGCTGCCATTTCCTCTTATCTCGCTGAGGCTTTTATTAGTTGGTAATATTTACAAGTTTAACTTTGAAAGTATGCTTACTTGGCTTAAGTATCAAACTGTTGTCTGTCAAGTCTGTTTAGATCCTTTTGAATTCCCTTGTTTTTGCTTAAAGTGATCTTTATGCTTATTCGTTATAAAATTGTATGAAGGACTGAAAAGTGGCTGCTGTGGCCACTCTTCTTGTTGGTATGATTTTGGTTCTCCAATGAGCTTTGTTTCCTGATTAATCTCAGAGAGCCCATGACATTTAATACTCATAGTAAAGACTTTTTTAGTCACCATTTAAGCGATTTCCTCTGTTCACTTCCTTGCAGGCGTTGCAGTACTATGGGGGATTTTACGGTTCAAATGAGTAATGAACTTGTAGATCGACTGCTTGACAATGATGAGAAGTTGAAAAGAAAAACAAGAAAAATAAAACCAAGGTTACCAAAAGAGCCTCAACATCCACAGAGTACGGTGAATCAGAAGCGACCATCAAATGATTCCGCTGGATTGCCAATTCAGCCTCCATTTTTCCTGCCGGTTAGCCCTCCTGCACATTCTGCAAAGGCAGAGTTGGATGCTATTCGGTTGGTTCTTAAAGAGAGCGAGAGCATCGTCGAGAGGCTGCAGAAGCAGGAGGAGAATGTGCTAAGTGAGGTAACTGAAAGAGCCAAGGAACTTCGTGATAAGGAGTTCAAGCTTCCGTACCAGAAGCCAATGCCTTGTTTGGCTGAGAACAATGCTTGCTTGGAGTGCTACAAGGAGCATGCTAAGGACCCTTTGAAATGTGCTCATCTAGTAAGAAGTTTCGCGGACTGTGCTCGAAGAGCGAGGCAGCAAGTGAGTACTGCCAGTAAGCAGACGTAACTAAACGACTGAGTCTGTGACCCATTGTTCTTGTGAGTCTCTCTTTACTCGGCAGCAGTAATAAAGAACAATTCATTCTCCTCAGAGGGTATCCTGCGCTGATATCTCGCTGTTGATATTTTCTCTCTCATTTTGGGACGCTATTGAATTGTTTGTCGATGTCGGTCGACATGGCTTCACTATGAGACTTGTGAAACTACATCTCAGTTCACCAGCTGATGCAGCATGGTTTTTGCCCTCTGGATATCAAATGCAACTCTTCTTATAGCGTTCCTGCATCACCGATGCAATTCTTGTTTGATCTCTTCCGTGTGCTAAAGCGTAGTTGTCAAATGGAGATATGAATTGGCAAACGCTATAAAAAGATTCATGGATAGTGAATCGGAACAGATGGCAGGATTTCAGAAAGTGCTTATTATTTAGAATTAATTAGCTCCACACACAATTGATGAAGATATTTGAACTTTCTATTGCCCCCATTGGAAGAATGGTTATAAAAATTTCAAAAAATTGTTTAAATATTATTTTTTTAAAATCCACATTAGCGTCGGCAATGCCATGTTAGTATCGGCTGGTCAAGTGGACTGAATTGGTATAAATATAAAAGGTTTAGGATTAAATTGACGTAATTGTAATATGTTGATGACATTTTTGGTAATCCGAAAATTCTGAAAAGGATAAAAATTGAGGAGGAGGAAGTGTGGAAAAAGGGAAATATCTCCATAAAATTGAAAGCGAAAAATGATTATGTGCGTATTATTATGAGGTTACGTACAATTTTCTTTTCTGTCAATTCATCGGTGTGATATCTTTATTAAGTATTAGGTGAAAATGCTCGCGTAGCACGAATTTTTTTTTAAAAAGTGACTTATTTTATTCTTATGTTGACCATGTAATGTGATCATGCAACACAATATCTATAGAAGTGACTGTAACATTTTACCCAAAAAATACGATTGAAATGACCATACCCGACACGACTGAAATCCAACCCTTGGCCAACTCAATCTTTCAAAATTTTCCCTTAAAATATGGAAATAGAACGTCGAAAGAAACGTCCAAAAATTAGCAAGAAAACATAACTAAAAAAATTTTAAAAATCAAGTTACTAGAACACATCTCGTGCCCCAGGTGAGAATTGCATAGTCCAGATCTGGGCGCCCTCAACAGAGATCTGGGCAAACTCGCCTGCCCTCACTTAGGGCCGACAAGCTAGCCACCCTCTCCTAAAATTTCTAGTGTACTTAGCAAAACGGGAAATGTGCAAGTTTTATAATTGTCGGTATAACTTTTGACGATGGACCTACAAATAATCATGATTATAGATACAAATTATTAAAATAGCTCTCTGTCTGGCTTTTTAGGTGTTCGTCAAAAGGGGAAAAAGAAAAGAGAAGCGTGGCAAATAGAATAGTAACATATCTAGCCCTCGACTTAAAAGATGGGTCTAAGTCAAATCCATTTAGATCCATTTTTGTTGGATTTCATTTCTTACAACTCCTTTTAACACCATTTATAAAATTGAAGTGACATATTTTAAACCCAGCCTGACAAATATGAACGAAACATGGGGCAAGTTAATTGACCCAATTTGCCCCAAGTAGAAATAATCAATCGCTCCCCCACCCCCCAAAAAAAAAAAATCAACTGAAGTTAAAATAATCGTGTTACGTGTCATGGCAATAAGGTTAGGTTCACCAAATACAGAGCACGTATATGATAACTTTCTCTTTTCCCAAATCAAAAGTATATACTAAAGATACATGCAACAAAGTTGATACACAAGTACAGTATAATTGCATAAGCTTCAAAAATCAAATTCAACTTCAGAAAATGGCACATTGTCAAACAGCTGAACAATTTCCAGAAAACGGTTGGAAGCTCGTGCGAGCTGACCGGATAATGCCAAAGCAAACACTAGCAAACACATATTGACAACCAGCCACATGGTCAGAGATAGGCTCATCCAAAGAAGCAACTCGGTGCCGAGAGTCCCGAAAACGATGTACAAGTACCAGTAAATCATATTCTGGCTCTCGGGTCCAGTCACTTTGATTAGTGCTACGAGATAGATGACTTCGCAAACGATGTAAAACTGCATAAATTTGTGGCTCAACGCCTTGGTATGCTGCGAATTGAAACTCGCGATGACAAGCAGCTTGAGCAAGGTGAATGCAAGATGAAATCCCTTGGTTGAGTCAAAACTTTCATCATGTTGTTGTGGTTGCTTGTCGTTCCTGTGCCGAATAATGAAGAAATTGAAAAAAAAAAAATCCAAAAGGGAAAAACAAACTAGCTACTGAATTCATGATAGAAGTAGAGTTCGTGATTATTAATGTGGGTGACTTCTTTAGAAAATGATTATCACTCTTGGCCGATCGCGTCTCATTGTGTTGGATGCATTCCGCCAAACCTTGAAAGATAATGAATATAGTTTTATTTCTTTTGGGGGGCCGCTTTGAACTTCAACGTTTTATTATAGTGATTTACATGATTGGAGAATTTATGTTTGGCTTTTGTATATCTCAATTAAAGATTAATGTTGTGGAGTAGTTCAATCTATACCTAATTTCTTAGCGAGGACTACAATTGGTAGTCCTATTAGGTGCACACGGGAAAATTGTCAAAAAAGTCCTAAACCTATTGCACTTTTGCCAATTCAGTCCTAAACCTTCTAATTTTGCCGATTCAGTCCTAAACCTTTTTTTTGTGCCAATTCAGTCCTAAACCTTTTGCAATTGTGCCAATTTAGTCCTAAACCTTTTGCAATTATGCCATTTCAGTCCATCCGGCGAATTTTGGCCGGCCGGCACTGACGTGGACGCTGGCCGGTCGGCGACCGAATATTTTAATTTTTTTTCCTTCCCCCCTCCCGTCCCGTCCCATCCCGTCCCGTCCCTTCCCTTCCCTTCCCCTCCCCTCCCCTACCCGGCGACCGGCCGCAGACGGGAGGGGAGGGGGGAAGGAAAAAAAAAAAAAAATTAAAATATTTGGTCGCCGGCCGGCCGGCGTCCACGTCAGCGCCGGCCGGCCAAAATTCGTCGGATGGATTGAAATGGCATAATTGCAAAAGGTTTAGGACTGAATTGGCACAATTGCAAAAGGTTTAGGACTGAATTGACACAAAAAAAGGTTTAGGACTGAATTGGTACAAATACAAAAGGTTTAGGACAGAATCGGCAAAATTAAAAGGTTTAGGACTGAATTGGCAAAAGTGCAATAGGTTTAGGACTTTTTTGACAATTTTCCCAGGTGCACACTATTGAGCTGAAAATAAGGCGTCGAAACTCTTTGAATACACCGTGACGTCGCTTTTCCTGAATTTCTTTTCTCATCTTGGAAAATTTCGAAAATTTCTACTCACTTTCACTACGACTTCAATTTGCATCATCTGCTACAAATTTGTATCCTAAGTTCGGGTTGGATTTCAAATCTATTTCTACTTCCACACCGCTCATGCATGGATTGTTGTACCGATAGATAAGTCTTGCACAACCTTAAAACTAGCATGGCATGCTTAAGGACGTGCACACAAGCAAGATCTGAGCTGACAGTATGTAATATCGTAGAAGCTGCCTTGCAGTGGTATTATAATTAAGGGATGTTAGGAATCATGTATGTTGCGCTTGCAGACAAGTTTTGCTCAACTTTAAACTAGCACGAGCGTATCAAAAATCTTGCGAGTACGGATCAGTCGTGGCTCAAGAGGAAATTATCGTACCAACGGTGAATTAGTCGAGGCTACCTAAAGTATTCACGATAGCCACCAAGTTATACATGACATCGGATGAAGTTTATTTCACTTGCGAAATCCTCAATTTTTTTTTCCCCAGAATGCTCTGTCGTAATATATATTTTTCATGCTAATTTCAATGTCATTACAGCTTAATGGGATGGAACTCGCTTTTTATTTTACATCGAAAGTCGTTTTTCAAATCATCCACCCAAATATAGCAGAGAAAATTTGGGCGCAATGCGATGGTGGCAGCTCCATCATTTGTTCCCAAATAACAGAGCATTTCTGATCGATCTTATACCATGGAAACCGGATTACTGGCTCATACTCAATCCATACCCAACCTAGCTCGGTTCCAATTCTCAGCAATTTTACCCTAAATGTGAAAAACAGCATACTTGAAAGAGGAAAAAAAAAAAAACTAACCCATTAAAAAAATAATTAAACATGAAAGAAATTAGCAAATAAGAAGTTACTAAAAACTTTAACGAACTATAGTTTTCTTCCATCTTTACACAAAGAAATATCAAAGTTTGATTGTATTTATAATTTGCAAACAGTTGACCCATGTATAATCATGGGTCCATTAAAATAAATTACTGGAATCAGAAGTATCTAGTACAAATGACATGAAACGCGATTGATGCCCAGATATAATGTGATTGCGGGAGCTTCAAAAATCCAACTGAACTTCGGAACACGGCACATCGTCGAGCAGCTGAACAATCTCTCGGAAACGGTCGGAATCGTGCATGATTAGACATGCCAAAACAAACACTAGCAAGCACATGTTGATGACCAGCCACATGGCCAGAGGCAGACTTGTCCAGACAAGCAATTCGGAACCGAGAGTGCCGAAGACGATGTACAAGCACCGGTATATCGGGTTTCGACTCGCCTGTCCGGTCACTTTGATAAGTGCTATGAGGTAGATGAGTTCAAAAATGATGTAAAACTGCAGAAACGCGTGGCTCAGCTCTCCGGTATGCTGTGAATTGAAATGTCCGATTACGAGCAGCTTAAACGAGGTGAATGCAACATGGAATCTCTTGGTTGAGTCAAAACTTTCTAGTTGTGGCTGCTGGTGTGGTAGGTCGTCGTCCCTATACCGAATCAAAAAGAAAATAATTGAAAGAAGAAAGCATATCCAAAAGAAGAACAAAAAAAAATTAGCTACTTAGATCCGCGGTCCAAGCAGAGTTCTCAAGAGCATATTCACAAGAATGAAGTGCGTACCTTTGGAGTGTCATTGAATGATCAGCCATCTTCTGGAGGAGTTAGAGCTTTTATGAATTCTATGGTTGTCTTTGAGTTTTGCGTAAAGAGGGGGAGATATATAAATGGATTTCATGGAAGCCCTGCCCAAGGCCACCTCCCCAAGTCACGGTGCCGCAAGGCTCTTTGTCCAAAACACCAAGGTCACTTTCACGGCATCTTCTTATGATGCACTTTCAAAAGTGACTTAGTTGGGGTTTTGACATTTCTAAGGATAGAATGTAAGTAAATTCAACAGAACTTTCCAAGACACTCGTGCTGTGTCCTAAATTTCAAAAGAACCTAACGTTGTCGACCATCAAAGAAAGCAGTCAATAATAATTGGTGATTGATTTAGAAAATGAAGAGATTTCAGAAACCGCGTTTCAAAGTGTTAGAGGTTTATTCTCGTTTCAAATTACGGTTTTATCCATCGTCTAATGTTATGCTATTGCTAGCCCAAAACACGCATGTTTTACGTGTGAAACAAAGTGAAGAGAAAATTAAATACATAAAAGAGCTTTGATATATTTGGTCTATTTTAGAAGATAGCTTTATCTTTCGCGAAACATAAAATAAAAAAGTTTAATTTACATAGAAAGTTTGGTAAGTGTTAGAAGTTAGGGATCATGGTGGTGGAAAATATGAGATTCATATTTTGCCATTCGCCTGCGTTGTTTAATTATAAATTGTCACGGGCTTTGCAAGGAATCCAAATGCGCGAGGACGTGAGGGATTTGGGGCTGAATGGGAATCGAGGCTAGTAGCGACATGTCAATTCTTGCAACATGGGACCCATGTGTATTGGATGGGGTCACATGTCTTCAATCGTTGGGATCTAACCATGTTGTTTATTTCTTTTCTCAAAGAACTTTCGACGATACTTCTGCATGGTCAATTGACGAGCGCCGTGATAGGAGTGAGCGATTTCCGAATCGATTCAGATTTTACTTGGAATTTAGAATTTACTCATCGTAATCGGTTCTCCAATTTTTTAGAACTTGAAACCTACCCTACATGTTAGGATTAGGCGCACAAACATAACGAAATAGAGAGTAAATGTGAGAAATAGAAATCGAGACACAATGTTTTATTCTGGTTCACCCTTAAAATAGGGTTACATCTAGAAGATGATTCTACTATAAATTTTACTAGCATTAGCACCCTCACATTTCTTTTACAATTCTCAATTACAAGAGAATGAGATTATATATAGACTCAGTAGCTACTTATAAGTCCAAACCCAAACTATCAATATATCAAAGGCTCAAACCATAAAAGCTCTATGGCGACCAGGGGCGTTGCCCCCCAAACATTCGTGCCTTCTTGTCGATGGAAGTATGAACCACACCCCAACGCTATATACTTTGGAACCTACTATGTCATAAGTTCCAAGGTCTACTCAGGTTCCGCTTGTATTCTTAATTGAACATTGGAATGAATCATCACCTTTGATGACTACGATTTGTTGCTACAATCTACTAACCACAATTTATATTTAGACACGCGAAGAATATGAAATATTAACAAAGTAAAAGTCTTAGCTATGGCTATTGCCGAAAATGAAATTTTAGACTAGTGGTTTCACATTACACACTCATTGTCATACGCTGTGGAATATCGCATGATCACGTGAAGACATAAAATAAGAAAAACACAAATACTTATTCCAGGTTCTAGGTACCTGCTCGTCGGAACCTGTTCCTTAATTTTTGGAACCTGGAACCGCACGGGTCCCATCGGCCCGATTCCCGATCTACCCTAAAATCATGCTCACTCCTAAGCTATGATCAGTTAGGGCTATGACGCCCTCGCTAGAGGCCGATGACCTCCATCGACCATCGCTAAGGTCCTAGCGACCAATAGATTGAAATCGAAAAAAAAAGGCAAAAATAAAATAAAAGGAAAAAAAATTTGAAAAATTCTAGAAAATTCATTAAGATGTGCAAAAATCATCCAAGTTAGCACTGGTTGTACCCACCATGCCACGTAGCATCTACGTCTTGATCGAAAAGACTACATTGACAAATCGTAAAAAAGTTGATGACTAGATTTGCCAAATTTAAAAGTTTAAGACTGAGTTGGCCAATGTAAAATAGTTTTGAGAATTTTTTAATAATTATCCCATTTGATTGGTAAGCTATAGAAACAAAGTCGTTTCAAGATCTGGATTAGCCTGGGATTGTTGTCCATGGTAACTGCGAGGCTTACTTGAAACAAAAGTTAAATGAACAACATGTTGTTTTCATAACGTAGATCATAAGATCAAATGACTCATTTGTGGCCAAATTACTAGTATTATTGTCAGGTTTTGGTGAAAATATCCGTTTGCAACTATCCCCAAGTCTAGTGGAAGTCGTAAACATTGTTAGGGTTTATTTTCTATTTGAATTACCGGTCTTATCATAGCTATTAGAATTCGTGTGTCACTGCAAGGAGGAAGGTTCTCTTACATTCTTCAAGATCTTGATGTTCTTGGAAAGCTGCTTGAGGGGCTTTTTAACAGGCTTCAAGGTGTTCTCTGATTTGGCCAGCCATAACATTCGAGAAAAGCAAAATGGTGTTCATACAGACAAGAGTTTAGAACCTGTTTTGTTTTGTTTTTTCTTTTCTTTTTTGGATTTATGCATGAGGCAGCTGCTTCCTATTGCTTAAATCTTGACTAATTTATGCTCCCTTTTGTGTTTAGTCATGCTATGTGCTTAGTTAGCAATTTTAGAGCTTGATCGAAGTGGTTTTCAAAGCCGTTTTTTTTTGTTTTTGTTTTTTTTTGTTTTTGTGCAGCATGTATTTTGAATAATCTAATGCTGTGTTTGATGAGCCGGATATATCCCATTTAGTGTTTGGGGCAATAGAAAATCTGAATTTTCCGTTTGATGAAGGTTTGTCTCACCTTTTGTACTTTTCCTTTGACGCCTAATATGTGGTTCATCAAAACATCAAGTATGACTAAAGTGCATAAATTACATTTTCCATTTTTTTTTCCGAATCTTATTCAACTAAAACACACCACATGCATTCTCAATCCTTGTTAATATATATATATATATATATATATATAAAGCTCACTAAGACCATCGGATAAAATAAAAAAAGAAATAAGAGAGGCTTAAGGCTTAGGTAGTGATTGTCATGTTAGAGTAATTAGGATTGAAATTTCGTTCAGAATTCGATTAAGGTACGAACAAAATGAACAAAAAAGGATGGTTTTGGAATGGAAAAAAGAGACGATAGTTTACTTAGAATGAAGAAGAACCGGTTTTAAAGCCAGCTCTTCTTTTCCGGGAATGAGAACCGAATTGAACCGGTCCGTCCGGTCGTCGTTATTGCCCCTGCCTGCGCATCTTCATTCAGTCCACGTCCACCCACCCAGCCGACAATCAGTCGCAGCTCTCCTTCATTCACCAATCTCCGCCCGTCGAGTCGCTCAGCCGCTTCCCTGGCCTGAGTTCAGTTGAGCTCGTCGCTTCCGCAGCACAAGCTCCGTCTCTCGAGTCCGTTGCCGTTGATCATCCTCCTTCGCGTCCCTATTCAGGTCTCTCTCTGCATTCACACCGTAACCAGCCTCAGAGTTTTTCTTCTTGGAACTTGATGTTTGCCTGTAACAGGCATCCATGGTGGAAGAAGAATTAGTGGAAGTAGGATTAGAAATATGGAACGAAGGAATTAAAGAAAGAGAAGAAATCGAGAACGCATTGGAATGGTTGGACGGAGCCTTCGCGGAGCCCGAATGCTCACCGAGGGCTTCACACTCGTGCCCCGTAGTCTACGCTTCAACCACTGTCCAATCGGAGCCAGAAGCTCTCCAATCACATCCGCTCTACGCCTTTGGAGGTCCTGAAGTTCTTTTCTCTTGTTGCTTGACTATTCAATGCCGGTATGTAGTTTGTAATTGAGAGGCATGCTTGATTCTTATATGTTGCCAAGTCCCTTGGACCAACGTATAGCTTGCCTGAGAAGTGAAATTTGTTGATGTCTCTGTCTTTTTCGGTTTGAACTGATTGTAATGGGAAGTTAGGTTAGAACATCACTTTATGCTTGAATAAATTGGAGGAGAAAAATGTGGCAACATCGTTACGACAAGATTAAATTTCGAATCAGAGGAATTTAGCATCCTAAATGAGCTGTGACAGGGATTGAATTTTTAATCTTTCTTCTTTTGGAAAACACTGTAAGGACAGCTCAAGGAACTTCTTGTAGATAAAAATGAACAAGGAGTTTTCAAAATATACAAGGATTGGTTTCTCTTTTTAGTGACCGTTCTTTTGAACAGGCTGGAAATTCTTGTGATTTTTGTACCGATATAGTGCGACTAGAGCAATATGCTGCTCAGAATGGTTGCTTTCCTAGGTTGCACAGTTTTGATCAATTACCTGAGAAGCTAAGACTTCTTACTGAAGTTCTTAAACCTTGCCTTTAGTGCGACGATAGATTTTCTATGGGCTTAACTAACATTTTTATTAAGTAGCTGTATTGATTGCTGATGCTTATCCAGTGGCATTGCTTGAAACATATTCCTTGTCTGCATCAGGTCTACTTGTGGTAAAAGTCAGATAAAAGACACTAGTGAATCTCCTTTCCACTGTCTTCCCGGTTCGGCTGTCTATACTTTTGAGTTTCACCAACCTCCATAATTGCGATAGAACTTCATAAGAACTTTCAATTATCAAAAATTTTCAACTTTTCACCAAAAAAGAAAGAAGAAAGAAAGAAAGAATGTTGAGTTCATGCTGTCATCAATTTGGTTGGCACATAAACATAAGCTATTTTACATTTTGATACTATTTTTTTCGGGTGAAGAACTTTTGATACTTGATAAGCATGTGTTGTTTTATAGTGTACTAGTACTATATGTACCACTTCCTTCTGCGTCTAAACATGATTTGGTGGATGCTGATATGTTCTCTAGCTTCTTAATGTGTTGCTGAGTGTTTAACACAGTAATGGATTTTATGGATGAATACTGCAGGAGTGGGAGGGAAGGGTGAATGTTCCATGTCTAGCACAGATGCTTATATGTGCAGGACATTGATCAGAGGACTCGGATGGTTCTCTTCAAGATGCTCAACCATCAAGTATGTAATGATACAAAATGGCTGCATTTCCACTGACAAAGATGTATATTCTCATCCCCAGTCAGCGGTACTCGCTACTTTATTTCTTTCTTTTTTTCTACCAATTGAGTGTCGGTGGAACTTCTCCACCTCATCATCATTATTTCGCAATATCACCTGTGATGTATACTTTTGCTACTAAAAAACTTCGGAGCTGGTGTTCAAGCAAGTGCGAGTCACATGTTTTGTAAGTTTAATTTCTCGGATGTGGAGATGACTTTGCACTTTTCAGCAGTTGCCCAGTTTAGCTGAGAGTAAAGCGAGAGGGATTAGTTTATGTTTGTCTTGTATTATGTCAGGGTATCGTTATTAGATGATGTTGGTAATTTGGTATATTGTTCCAAAGTAAATCGTATAGCAGCTTCTTCTATTCTGGTTTTTCTTTTCTCCTTCTTTTTGCTAGTTGTTGTAAGGAAGGAGGACTTGGTAGGAGTTGGCTACGACCTAATCGAATCCCGGTTCCAATCCACTATCGGTGGTTAGATACCTTCTGTGGTTTTAGTTTGATTTTTTCACGTACTTTCGGAGGTGAGAAAATGAATAGTTTTGATCTGTTGGGTTGAGAATGCTTGGCTGGCTTGGTTTGGAATTGCTATCATGAGATTAAGGGCCTATTTGAGAAAATGAGAGCATTTTGGGCCCTTATTTGGAATTTTCTCGAATATATATGGAGGAAGTTGAATGTGTTTCGGGTTTGAGGAGCTTATTGAATCATGTCTATACCCATTTTTAGTTGAATTAGCTCTAATTCATAGGCCTTTTAACTTTTCCTTATTGTATAGGTCCAGCTTGGACCGTCCAAGTCCAACTTCCAGATTATAGGAACTCGGCCCATCTGTCTTCACTATAGCAACCAAAGAAATGAAGTGGCCCATGAATTCTTTCCATTTATTTATTAAAAACTGGTTTAGGGGTGATTTAAGCTGTAATTGAACTTTCAAAGTGTCCCTCCATTCTAGATGACCATGTGTTGCCAGAAATTTTCTGTGTGATATTTTTCCATGAATTACTTGAATATGAGATTTATTCCATCTTTATAAGGGGAAATATGAAGGTTTTATCATTGTCTATATGATCCAGTTAAAAATAATCACGGGCATAGAGAAAAATTATTGAAATAGCTCTCTGCCTGGTTTTTAAGATGTTTGTCAAAGGGGGAAAAGAAGAAAAGAAAAGACGTGTCTAAGTCAAACCCGTTTAGATCCTTTTTTTTTTTTGGTTGAATTTCATTTCTTCCGACTCATTTTAACACCATGTATAAAATTGGAGTGACGTATTTTAAACCCCGCCCAACAAATATAAATCGAAAAATGGATAATTGATCCAATTTGCCACATCTTATAAAAAAATTGACAAAAAAGAAAAGAATTAGATGAAATCAAAATAACCGTGTACGTAACATGGCAATAATGTACGGTTCACCAAACACAGATCACATATATGATTACTTTCTCTTTTCCCCAAGCAGAAGCATTTAGTAAAGATACATTTAAAGGAATTTGATACACAAGTACAATAGAATTGTAGGAGCTTCACAAATCAAAACTGAAATTCAGAAAATGCCTCGTCACCAAACGGCTGAACAACCTCCCGAAAACGGTCGAAACCTCGCTCGAGCTGACCGGATGATGCCAAAGCAAACAATAGCGAGCACATATTGATGACCACCCACATGACCAGAGACAAGCTCGTCCAAAGTAGCAATTCAGCGCCGAGAGTCCCGAAAATGATGTACAAGTATCGGTATATCAGATTCGGGCTCTCGGGTCTAGTCAGTTTGATCAGTGCTATGAGATAGATGGCTTCGCAAATGATGTACAACTGTATAACCGTGTGGCTTAACGCCTGAGAATTCTGCGAATTGAAACTCTCGATGACAAGCAGCTTGAACGAGCTGAATGCAATATGAAATCTCTTGGTCGAGTCAACACGATCATGTCGTTGCTGCTGTTGTGGTTGCTCATCATTCATGTATCGACCAAATTGGAAAAAAAAAATAGATCCACAAGGGGAAAAAAATAGCTACTGAATCGGCGCTCTAAGCAAAGTTCTTAAGAGCATATTTACATGAATGAACTTCATACCTCTCGAGTGTTACTGATCGATCAGCCATGTTCAGGAGAAGGAGAAGTTGGAGCTACAAACGCTGTGATTGTTTTTTAGATGAGGATGAGAACCTATATATACCCGTGTAAGTTTAGGAGGGACGTGGACTTGACTTTGCAAGATGTTCACTTCATTTTGTATGTTCCCTTCAAGCCCTTGAAGGTTGCTATCACCCTTCCAGCCCCCAACCTTCAAGCCCTTGACGCACCCTTCCGGCCCTCGGGCTTCAACCCAAGGGTGCTATCACCGTTCAGTGATGGTTTGTAAACCGAAGCTTTCAAAAGGCCACCGAGTCCCTCTTCGGTTTACAAAACCATCACTTTCAAAAGGGCTTTAGGTCACAGTGGCCGATCGCGTCTCATGTGTTCGACTTGATTTTTTATTGGGTTAATAGCACAAAAACACCAAACTGGTACATCTATAACAAATTTACCTCAAACTATTTTTTTGACCATCAAAAACTCCAAACTGATACACTTGTGACAAATTTATCCCAAGCTATTTTTTTGACCACTAAAAACCCCAAACTAGTGCACTTGTAATAAATTTAACTCAAACTATTTTTTTTACCACCAAAAATCCTAAACCGGTACACATGTGACAAATTTATCATATGTTAATTTTCGTTAAATTGAGTTAATACCACGAAAAATCCCAAATCGATACACATTTAACAAATAGAGGATAACGTATACACCCGACAATTGCCACTTGTCATCCAACTCAGCAATTTGATGATAAAATTTAATAAAAACTAACGGAGGGTAAATTTCTCACAGATGTACCAGTTTGAGGTAAGTTTGTCAGATGTGTACCAGTTTGGGGTTTTTTGTGGTCAAAAAAATAACTTGGGGTAAATTTGTCACATGTGTACCAGTTTGAGATTTTTGGTGGTATTAACCCTTTTTTATTTGATAGAAATTTCTTAGACACTCTGCTGTGACATATATTCAAAGAAGCTAAAGTCGTAATGCGTCAAATAAAACACTCCGAAATGTTAGTGAGAGTTTAAAAAAAAAATTGGTGATTGGTTTTTATGTTTGGAAAGAGTAGAGATTTAAGGAAACCGTGTTTCACAGCAATTTTACCTTGTATGTGGGAAATAGCGTACTTGAAAAAAAAAACAATTAAAAACAAAATTGAACGTGAAAGAAATTACCAAATAAAAAATTACTAAAAACTAACTAACTAAGTTGTTAGAACACATCTCCTATTATTTCTCCTCGTACTAGGAATTTCATCTATTTTAATAGCATATGTCATGCCCAAAAAGATGTATACATAGTATAAACTTGTACTCTCATAAGCACTAAAAGATGAAAAAATATTCGAAGATTTTGAAACATTCAGACCCATCAAGTTTTGTAACATTATGACGGTGTCCAACACCAAACACTTCGATAAATGAAGGAACTTTGAACCAGTTTAGGGTTTGGAGAGTTTGTTGAATCCCACTCAATGTATAGGTCTAATCCAAAGGCCTTAATTTTCCTAATTGCCTAGGTCCAACTTGGATCGTCCAAGTCCAACTTCCAAGATACGCGCCAAGGAAACTTAGGAAACCTATAGTCGATTATAATTACCAAAGAAATGAAGTGGCCCATAAATTCTTTCCGTTTTTTCTCACTCTTTTAATTTTAATAGTTATTAGTTAAAAGCTGGTTTAGGTGCCCATTCATGCTAGATGACCATGTGTTGGCAGAAACTTTTTGTGTTCCGCGATCTATTCCATGTTTATACAGGGAAATATCAAAGTTTCATAATTGTCCACACAACATAGAATGATTGACCCAAAAATGACCATGGATCTACAGAAATAATTATTACAATCAGAAGTATCCATTACAAATGACATGCAACAAGATTGATACAAATACAGTATAATTCCAGGAGCTTCAAAAAACCAACCGAACTTCGAAAAGCGGGTCATTGTTGAGCAGCTGAACAATCTCACAATACCGGTCGGAACCTCGCGTGAGCAGACACACCAAAGCAAACACTAGCAAGCACATATTGACGACCAGCCACATCGCCATAGACAGGCTTGTCCAGAGAAGCAACTCGGAACCTAGAGTCCCGAAAACAACGTACAAATATCGATATATCGGGTTCCGGCTCGTGGGTCCGGTCACTTTGATTAATGCTATGAGATAGATAACTTCGCAAATGACGTAAAATTCCAAATTCGCGTGGCTTAGCGTCTCGGTATGCTGCGAATTAAAATGGCCAATGACGAGCAGCTTGAACGAAGTGAATATAATATAAAATCTCTTGGTTGAGTCAAAACTTTCCTGCTGTTGTGGTTGCCCGTCGTCCCTGTACCGAATCAGGAAGAAATTAATTTTTTTTAAACATTCAAATGCAAGAAAAAGTTGCTACTTAATCGGCACTCTAAGCAGAATTCATAAAGCACATTCGCACGAATAAATTGCGTACCTTTCGAGTGTCGCCGTACGATCCGCCATGCTGGGGTAGTTGAAGCTCGATGAACTATGTGATTGTTTTTTTTGGGTGAATGAGGTAGGGGAAGAAGCACTTGGTTCAGGCTATATGTAGGTTTTGTTTTCTTTCCTAGAGATGTTCTGCTTAGCTTTCCTCTAAGGGGCCGAAATTTGCATTATTGAAGCCAAGTTGAGATAATTGATTCAGTTTATTAAACTTCAACTAGAGGAAATAATAGAAAACAGCCTAAGTTGAATTAGACTTTGCATATAAATACATCCATTGAGGGTTCACAAGAGGAGGCCACGCTATTGAAACAGACGACAATAGCAAAAGAGAGAAATACCATGGAGGAGCTAGGAAGCACGAACACTTTTCTGGGCCTCCCTATCATATCGGACGCGTGTCGGAGTCCGACACGCGGCCAATACGTTGTCAACAGGTATTAGACATCCGACACATGGTCAACGCTCCGTACACGCCAGCGACATACGAATCCAGCATCCCGACACGCACATGTCAATTTAAACATTTTCAATAAATTAGGGGTCAAAATACAAAACTATCAAATATATATACCTCGCCACCCCAAAATTAATATACATAGTCAGCCCAAAAAACCTAATCGAGAGTAAATCTTTAAGCCTTAAGATCAGTTTATTGGTTTTATGAGCGAATTTTTCAAGTGAATTGGATAATATTTATTCAATTGAATTTGGATTGATGTAATCTTTATTGATTCGATCATATCTTGAATGATTTGAATGCTCATTTATCTTGATTGCTTTGGTCATATGAAATTACCAAAAAGATTGCATATAGATTAGGATAGATATTCTAGATAATATTGCCTATTTATATACGATGGCATATTAGGAAATTCGAATTGGTTCTAGATAGGATATCCTAGATAGTATAAGATTTTCAAGATAGCATGGCGTACTCAGATAGATTCTGGAAGTTTAGGATAATTATCCAATTTAAATTAGTATTTGACTTAATTTACTTCCTAGTCTAGGTTACATAATGTCTCATTCTAGGTAGTTTATTTTCATTACGAATTTTAATGGAAAATCCAAAAATATCATCATGAAATGCATATTGCACGTTATCTTGGCTTGCCACGTCAATGTGCCACGTCATCTATGCTATGTCATCACAGTGTGCCACGTCATCATGTATGCCACGTCATTGTCATTGTCATTGCCATTGCCATGTCATCGCCACGTCATCATGTACGCTAGATTTGGACTTCGTTGGTCGCATTGTTGCCGTCGGTGATGGGACGAGCTCCAGTAATGGCGGCGAATGGACAATTTGCAAAGAATTGAGTGGCTTGGCCATGGTTGGTAGTCATTGCGAGTGGTCAGAGGGGTGGCTTGGCCATGGACGGCAGCCACTGAGAGCAGTTGGAGGGGAGGCTCTGCCATGGATGCGGAGCAGTGGATGGCTGAGAGTTGGACGTAGTGGTGGTGATTTGGATGCAGGAGGTGGCTAAGGACGATGGAGGAAGGCTAGAGAAAAAGAAAAGTTGATTTGTAAATTTTTTTATTTGATTTTTGCATCAGGGACACGTGTTTACTGTTGATTAGATTTCGGTACATAAATACATAGATAAATGGTGACATAACCGTCTCTATAGGAAAAATGGTGCTTGGATGTTACACTCGCTTCGATAAGGAATCTGCTAATCTTTTTTCTTTTTTGTCAAAAATCTGCTAATCTAACGCTCTACTAAACAGAGGGTTTTGATACTCGTTATTCTTCCACCTACAATAAAGCCAAAAGCAGCCCCACATCAACAGAGAAAACATTCCAATAATCCTTATTTGTGCCTACTCCTTTCACGTCGGAAACAGCCGTGGATTTGGCGTAGTCCATGGCGCGTCGGCGTGATCGTTCGTGCGTGAGAGAGAGAGAGAGAGGAGTCAGTTGATGAATCGTAGCCGCCGATTGGGCTCCGGACGCGACGGCAGAGGCGGTGGGACGTGCCGGAGAAAGAAAGAGAGGATGTGGTCTTCGTCTTCCTTGTTCTTCACTAGAAAGAACGCAAAAACTCCTTCAAAAGTGAAAAGAGGAGAGAGAGTTTAAACGGGAGCATTAAATGTGGCTTGTGCAGAGTCTTTTTTCAGTCTGTGGCTGGCAGAGAAGAGAGAAAATAAAGGCTTGATTTTAATTTTTTTATTTTCCAACTAGTGGACGTCACTGGACACATGCTGTCATTTGAGTGGATCAAGTATGCCACATAGGCTGATGATGTGGTGATGCTAGAGCTCCCTCTCTCTCTCCCTCGAGACTCGCGCAACTTCCTGGACTCGCTCTGCCTCTCTCTCGCCTTCAGAGCTCCGCTTCGCCCTCGAGACTCGCTCTGCCTCTCTCTCTCGCGCGAGTCTACCCCCCCCTCTCTCTCTCTCTCTCCTTCAGAGTCGCTGCCTCTCTCTCTCTCTCTCCCCCTCGAGACTCGCGCAACTTCCTAGACTCGCTCTGCCTCTCTCTTGCCTTCAGAGCTCCGCTTCGCCCTCGAGACTCGCTCTACCTCTCTCTCTCTCTCTCTCTCTCTACCTTCAGAACCGCTCCCCCCTCTCTATCTCTCTCTCTCTCTCTCTCTGTCTCTCTCACTCGCCTTCAGACTCGCGATTGCGACTACCTTCAGAATCGCTCCAGCCCTCTCTCTCGCTCTCTCGCACTCCCCTTCAGAGTCGCTGCCTCTCTCTCTCTCTCTAGACTCGAACCCCTATATAAACTCTCTCATCTGCCTCTCCTGTCTCACTTCATATCTCTCTCCCTCTCGATATCATTTTTTTTTTACTGCAAAGCAATGGCAACCCAAGAACTTCGTGAAAGGGCCGCCAGGCAAGTGAGAAGTCTCATACACCGAATAGGGAGAGGTATTATTTTTAGAGTCCTGCCAGGAGGACGGTACTGTCACAATGAATTTCTAACGGTGGCATATTGACCACAAGTTTCAGCTTAGGAGAGGTGAACAGGAGATCGTCTCGGACACTGCAAAAGGACATGTATTATTTTTATTTTAAAATTATGTTTAATTGTGCATCTTACATATTTAGTGATACACAATTAAACATAATTTTAAAGTAAAAATAATACCTGTCCCTCTGTAGTGTCCGAGACTATCTCCTGTTCACCTCTGCTAAGTTGAAACTTGTGGTGCCACCGTTAGAAATTCATTGTGACAGTACCTTCCTCCCAGCAGGACTCATATCCAAATATGCAAAATACATAATTAAACATAATCTTAAAAGTAAAAATAAGAGCCCTGCTAGAAGGACGGTATTGTCACAATGAATTTCTAATAGTGGCATATTAACCACAAGTTTCAGCTTAAGAGAGATGACCGGGAGATAGTATCGGACATTGCAGAGGGACATGTATTATTTTTACTTGTATCTTACATATTTGGTTTAGGTATTATATTTGTTGCCGACTTTCTTTTTTTGATCGAAATTCGTTGCGGATTGACTATTGACTTTCTTTTTTTTTACTTTAAAATTATATTTAATTGTGTATCTTACATATTTGGTTTAGGTATTATATTCGTTTTTATCGAAATTTGTTGCGGATTAACTATTGACCTTTTTTTTTTTACTTTAAAATTATGTTTAATTGTGTATCTTACATATTTGGTTTAGGTATTATATTCGTTGCCGACTTTCTTTTTTTGATAGAAATTCGTTGCGGATTGACTATTGACTTTTTTTTTTACTTTAAAATTATGTTTAATTGTGTATCTTACCTATTTGGTTTAGGTATTATATTCGTTGCCGACTTTCTTTTTTCGATCGAAATTTGTTGCAGATTAACTATTGACCTTTTTTTTTTACTTTAAAATTATGTTTAATTGTGTATCTTACATATTTGGTTTAGGTATTATATTCGTTGCCGACTTTCTTTTATTGATAGAAATTCGTTGCGGATTGACTATTGACTTTTTTTTTTTTACTTTAAAATTATGTTTAATTGTGTATCTTACATATTTGGTTTATGCATTATATTAGTTGCCGACTTTCTTTTTTTGATCGAAATTCGTTGCGGATTGATTATTGACCTTTTTTTTTTAAACTTTAAAATTATGTTTAATTGTGTATCTTACATATTTGGTTTATGTATTATATTCGTTGCCGACTTTCTTTCTTTTTTTTTATTATCGAAATTCGTTGCAGATTGAGGGGCACTTAAATTTTTGGTTTAATTAAATCATTTTTGGTTTCGTATAGGATATTCGCATTGCATTTGCACTTGCATTTAAATCGGATCGGTGCCAGATGAATTTGAAAGAATTCAACACCAAGAAACCAGTCCCTCCCAAGCTAAAGATCGAAGATTGAAGTCAGAAAGGCCATTCATATATACACGACACAGAGAGGGGGAGTCGGACATTCACGTTGACGGCCACAGGGAAAATATCTCGCTCTCTTTTCTTCTCGAGAGAGAATTCACGTGAGAGAGAAATTGAGTCGCGGCCGCGCGCACCTCCTGATCTTGACAAAATAGATCTTAACCTGCAAAGATCTCTGATTCACGTTCGGGGGGGAAGCTCACAAATTCTGAGCGCACGAGAGAGATAGGAAGACCCACGGCCATAGAGAGAAAAAGGTGAGAGAGCTCGGTCGAAAGAGTGGAGGAGAAGAAAAAATAGTGAGGGGCTCTGCACACAAGAGAGGGAGAGACTTGAGGGGAGAAGTCAAAGGTCCAGAGGAAGATGATCCGCAAGAAAAATTGAGCAATTCACAGTTAGAAAAAGAAAAAGGGGGGAGAGCTTTCTTCTTCTTGGTTCAGAAGCCTTGTTTATGCCTGGATCCTACCACTTCTTTTTTTCTCATACGTGTGCCTCCCTACTGCTTCTAGTGGGGCTCACAATCTGCTTTTTCCAGAGATCTTTTAGTGCTGTCCCTAATTGTCCAGATTAGTGTTGTTCAAATTGCACTCCAACAGCTGAGCAGTCCACCACCGTCCTCCTCCTGCTCATCACGATCGTTCGGACAGTAATGATTAGTGATAACCTTTGTTAGTGACTTAGGTTAAAATCAATTAATGTTGCCTTTTCATTTTTTTTTTCATGAAATAAAAATGGTACCGAAAGGGCGTTAGAGTAATCTAGCGTAATCAAGTCCCCGGACTTTTAATCTCTGGTTCGTAGAAGTAATTTTATCTCTCCCGCTAATTTACTTAGGTTTCTAACCGACCTACCAAAAATAATTAGTGGCGGCTCCAATTTCAAAATACATTGCATGTTAATCACATTGAATCTTAAGTTGCGATTTAGTATGGGCTTGGGAGAGTCCGAGTTAGGTTAGTTAAGTAATTAACTTAATAATCCATTAACCTAACAAACTCAATTTTAGGTCGCGACGGCAATTATGGGCAATTTTTGGCATGCAACACCTCACACGGCGGCGCAAGTACAGCATAGTCACGGTGAAACCAAGATATCTAATCTATACTAGTACAGAAAATAAAGAAGACCTCCTACTTTACAGGAATCACAATCCTTTTATTTCTCCCAAATATCCTAGATTAATTATCTCATAAGTACTATATCAATGGAAAAATATCTATGTTAGTAATTATATTTTATCCCTTACATATTTCAATTAAAAATGGATTTTCTTTTCCAAATATATTGCTAGTGAGTAGGAAAATATTATTTGTTGCTATTTTTCAAATCATTTTTTCTTCGAGTTAAGCAGTAACATGTTGCAATTGGTCACAATTTTTTGGGTGAATAATATCGAGTTTTGGGACATGTTTAGATTTTGAGAATTTCAAACTAGAGGAAATCCATCTTTACTTATTTTTCATCTTCACAATAATTACATCTCTGTTTCTTCAATATTTAAGTGTGTTAATTCTATTTATCATTATTCACGCTACCAACCTTTATGTCTTTTTAAAATTAATAAATGTCATTTGCCGAAGATATAGTATAAGAATAGTCCTCCGATAATAACGAGGAATGAAGAGGCACAGTTAAACGGATTCTTTCTTAGAGTTCCGATAAAAAGAACTTATATGTTGTTATCCGTAAACGGGTTGATTTGATTATTTTCTCTATTAATCTTATTTTTGGATAATAGATTATACAAATATTATCTGTTAACTTGGATTTTTATTTCCTAATATGACATAGGCCGTTTCAGATTGTGAACATTGGGGTTGGAGATTAATAGGAAACTTAATGGCCAAGAGTTGTTTCCATGTTTGGAGTCTTAGAAAAACAAAAAACACTGCTTAAACGACATTCCGAGACAAAATATTTCGCCACAACAACAAACAAATTAGTGAAGCACGACATATAAGTTTATTTTATGTTGGTGACCTAATCGTTGAATCGTGTATACTTGATGGTACGCGATATCGGACACGTGTCGGATTCTAAACGACACTTAAATTTGTCCTCCAATCACTAAGCAATTCCATGGGTTAAATACAAATACGTGGACTTCAATCATATAATTCTCTTTAACTGAAAATTATGGTACATTGCATTGATTGATATGTATCTGGGTTAGCTACGGCAACACACCTTGGCATTGTTTTAGTTATAAAGGACAAACTTGCCACATGCAACATCACGAAGAGGTAAGTGCGCACTTTCCTCAATGAAAATTTGCCCAACAAAGTTTTAATAAAAAGATCTTTAACAAATGACAACTGTGCACTTAATTATATAAAAATGTCGACAAAATAAAAAATTATAAGAAATGAAATTCACTTAATTCAAAACTAAGGGTCTTGCAAAAAGTCCTAAATCTAATGAACTTGTTCCAATTCAATCCTAAATCTTTTAATTTGGTCAATTTAGTCCTAAACCTTATGACAATTTGCCAAATAACCATTCCAGCCAATTTTGGCCGAAAGTTGATGACCTGGACGGCGGCTCTCCTTCATGGCACGATCGATGCTAACGTGGAAATTTGTTTAAAATTTCTAATTTTTTTTAAATTTTTCTTTTCTTTTCTTTTCTTTTTCTTTTTTTTCTATTGACTGCAATTATTTGGGGGTTAACAAGGTTGGTGATGTTCTTTACTCTAGGGATTTCGTATATTACAATAGCTGCATCAACCTTTTCACCGCAGAAAGTCGGATAAACAAGCTCATTGATCATATAGGTCATAACAACAAAACTAGCTTATGAAACCCACCGATGGAAAGTGAGTTCATCACATGTGTCAACGATGAGAGTAACGCGAAACATGAAAGAAAGTCAAAATATGAGGCAAGAAGGATCCATCAACTAAGGGATAGCTGTAGCTAAAGGAACGAGAGTGGTTACCAGTCATCCATGAAGTAGGGCGCACGTTGAAAGACAGTTAGGGATTGTTGCGTGGAAGATTAGGATGCCTAACGAAATGCCTCGTTAAGGATACCATAAGAATCAAGGATGACACATATATCTCTCAAGACATTCAACACAGACAATACACTTCAAACAAGAATTGTACAACATCAATCAAGAGCCCATCAGATCTTCAAAGTAGATTTTGCTTGACTCTTGAGTTTGAAAGTCGAAGTAGATTAGATTTCTTAGGTTTATTATTTGTCTTTGATTATAAAATCTTTTTAGTTTAGTATTTTATTCTTTTTACTATCTCTATGCACATCATTGACTTCCATGGAGAAGTTTATTGTTAAAGTCCGGTAATTAAGCAGCATGCCTCCAAGAATTTAAATAATTTGTTTTCATTCAATAAAAGTTACTTGCAATTTCCTTATTGGTTTCAATTATATGTCCACATCTTTTTTTAGGAATTGGAATCTTACAAAGTCCTTGATATTTCAACGCAAATCAAAATCCAGTAGCTTTCAATCATATTGAAATCATTGAGTTTCTCCGAGGTTGAGAATGGAAGAATCTCACTTGATTTAAGCCCGGCATCTAGAGGATCTTTTTCAATCTTGATCTTTTATTTACCCACCCTGTGATTATATAAGTACAAGTAAAGCATAATTCGAAAAAAGTCAATATAATTTGTAATCCTGTAAACTAGTCAATATGTGAAGTGGCTGGGAATGGTATTTTTACTCGATCTCTGTGACGGCACGTGGGCCATTGCTGAAGCTTCCGACGAAGAACACAAGTTTTTTTGGCTGTTAAAAAAGGCATAATGTAACTATCACGGTCTTTCATGAGCGAACAATTTGCCAATAATTGTAGATCGAACTAAGATGACGATACTCTCCCTTTCACCCTAACTAAATGCAACCTTTGCCTCGTGTTAGTAGTGGACTTAGTTTGATTCGTGAATGACAATTTAAGATATGAATTCATCATATTTCGAAGACAAAGGACAATCGTAAAAGATAGTCTGCTATTGGATGGAGGTCCTTCCTCTCTTTTTTGAAGTCTCTTACTTGGCCGGGCTTCTTTGTTTTCCTATCAAATTGGACCTTTAATGGGGAAAAAAAACATTCATGAAAATTATGTGATACATCTCTTTGAACTGAAAATACGAATAACGTGATACATCTCTTCTACATGGAAATCGTAGATTGATCCCCTCTCTTCCTTTTTTTTCCCCCTTTTTACCTATTCTCGAAATTGACCTCAATTTAAGATATCGCAACCTACCAATATTAGTATCTCAAAAGAGCATCACATACATGAATATTGCCATTCGACCTTTTGTCAACATAAGAGAGATGACATCATTTATTGCTTTTACGAATAAGGCAGTCTCATAAGTAATATAAAGAGTTGCGCCTATCTGGATTGCCTTTTAATTATTGCTTAATGCCAATCATGTTGTCAGAGCACTTCGATTGTCATAAATCTGATTTTTCTAGAAACTTTCACGAGAGTTAAATGTTGACTTGTAAATTCACAATAAATAAATATGAAGCCTGTTCTTGAGAACAAGTAAGCTTCATATTTATTTATTTTTTTGAATTGTTCAAACTTATTTTCCTTCTTCATTTTCCTATCTATATGTGCATGAAATAACAACGATCATAATGAATATGGGAGGAGTGAGGTGATTGCGCATATCCAAGAGTTAAGTAAGCGCCATTGATCTATAATCTAACTGCCATGAAAATCAGTTAAAGATGATAAAAGACGACATGTACGGAATATTTCATTACTCGTCAATCATTAGAAAAATATTTTGACAGTTTTTGTCGGTTTGGCTTATATAAGATAAATCTAGATACATGAATAATGGGGATTATGAAATATGCTAAAAATCAGGAAAATAATCACTGTAGTTAGGCAGCAAATCGCCGTAATCTTGACCGAATCTCCATGGATTTCTTTCCGATCATGGACGTCACCTTGTTCCGTTCTCTATTGACCGTATCGCCCTGTAGATCCAGCCAACCCAGCAGAGGGAAGTGATCGCCCCAGTTGACCACGCCCGCCGAGCGGCTTGTACCCTTGACTTCCACGGCTGCCATTGCGAGCCCTGAAGTCGTAGGACCTCCCCAACACGCTCGAGATGATGAAGCGGGTGAGCCCCCACCGAGAACGCTTCTTGGCGTTCAAAGTCCACGAGAGGCTGTATAGGCCCACCATTGGCGTGGCGGCTCTTCGAGAGAGCCTACGCGAGGCAACCTGGCAATGGCGAGAAGGTGAAAATGGCAGCGAAGAGGAGGAAACAGAGGGATGGTTGGAGGTGTGAGGGTTGTGGTTGGAGGTGTGAGGATTGTGGGTGGAGGATCGTCTGGAGGTGCGAAGAGGACGAAGAGCTCCTCACATGACGTGGAAATGGAGGTTTTGAGGGAGACGTAAAGATGGTGGAAGAGGAATGACTATGATGAACAGGGTTGGATATGGCTGGAGCCATGGTCGAGGGTGCAATGAAGGCAAGCTGTGGAGTGATTGAATATCGCTGGAGCAAGGACTGGGCTCGTATGGACGCTTTTGTCATGGGATTAGCAGTGTGTCCGGGAAAGGAATGACTACGATGAACAGGTTGGATGAATATCAGTGAAGCATTGTAGACGATATTGGCCGGTTTATAGTGTTATTTATTGCAAATGCTCCAATAAATTGGGTTTGCCCATCCCAGATGTGGCCCTTGTCTTGCTTAATCCGTAAAAGAAAAAATTGAATATTTTTATGAGTTCGAAATGTACCACTTACTATGAGTTACACAAAAATGGCATTTTTCTAAATAGGGATACAAGGGTAATTATCGTGAATGTGCAAAGTGGTCTCCAAAAATAAAACTCGACATATATTTAGGGTATATTTCTTGTTGTGGAAAAAAGTTCAATCTCTTTTAGATTCTATGAACATATAAACAGTAATGAGCGAGCGATTATGCATCCAATGTAGTGATTTTGTACATATGTCAATTTAGTCTTAAACTTTTTAATTTTGCTAATTTAATCCTAAAACTTTGCACGATATTCCAATGTAGTCATTCCTGTTAATTTTCGCTAGAAATCATTGACATGACTAAGTTAGTAATGTGGTCTTCACTATCCTACGTGGCACACCGGCAAGTTAGCAATGTCTTGTGAAAAATTGGTCGGAAGGTCTACAATTTGAGTCTTATGCAAAGGTTTATGACAAAATTGACGAAATTGAAAAACTTAAGATTGAATTGACATCAGTAATCAAGTTTAGGACTAATTGGGCAATTTCTCCCGAAATTTTTACAATATACAAAATTTTGACCCGTAGATTTATATGTAACTTTTTCATATGTGTGTGTATTTAATTTGTATAATTTTGCTTTGTTGTAGCATATTCTTGAGTTTTGGTCCATTTTTCTTTTGAGTTTTCGTCCATTTTTCTTCTGGGTGAATTATTAGTCGTATAATAGCGCTAACAGAGTTTCAATATTATTTATCCAAGCATTGTTGAGTTTCACTATTATTGGCCTTAGCAATATTACATAACTTCTAGTTGAATTGTTAGTCCTAACGTTGTTGAGTCTTGTGCTTAGAAATTTTGATTATTTTATTTTCATGTTGATGATACGATCTGTCATGCAACACAGTAGCTGTAGAGAGCAAGCGACATGTGACATTTTATGTAAATAATATAGATTTATTTGTCAAACAAAAAATATAAGTTGTTGTTCATTATTAATACTAAGTGATTTGTTAAACAATTTGTTCATTTGAATGTTGTTACTATATAATTTTCCAAGAATATAATTAGATTTTTAATTATTTCAAATTATTCTCATAATAGGTGTTAAAATATCGTGCATCGCCTGATAATAGGATTTATATGGTTAATGTATG
This sequence comes from Lenwebbia sp. NSW1173648, assembly GCA_029784005.1. Taxonomy (NCBI): domain Eukaryota; kingdom Viridiplantae; phylum Streptophyta; class Magnoliopsida; order Myrtales; family Myrtaceae; genus Lenwebbia; species Lenwebbia sp. NSW1173648. The sequence continues at coordinate 9,324,893 of JARCGZ010000005.1, forward strand.
CATATGATCTCTATCCATCTATAAGTTTAAGCTTTTGTTTAGGTCTTCCTAATAATGTGCTAAACAATATGCTATTAATGGCTTAATTCCCTAAAATAAACTTAAACTTTAGATAAAATCACAATTCTACACCTTACACACTCTTAGTTCCAAGTCAGCCACGAACTTTTGTTTTTGTCTAAAAAAATCAATAACACTTACTTTAGTCTCAAATCTACCGTCGTTAACCCTCCGCTCGAAAATCTAAAAGTTAGCCGCAGCCACATGATGCAAATTTTCACTCACGGCCGGCATTGAAAGATCCCACATCTCAATTAATAAAGATTCAACATACATCTACATGATATGCATGCATATTTTTGGGCGACTAATTGGCAAGTTTTGAATGAAGGGTTGACGGGGCAGATTTAAGATTAGAGTTAAAGTTTGTGATTTTTTTAGACAAATAAAAACTCGGTGCATAAATACGCTAACGTTAAAGTTATGATTTTTTAAGAAATTAGGCCAGTTATTAATCCGACATTTGGTCTACTCTTTTATTGCATAAATTGACCCAAGATATGATGTCGGTGTCGGAAAATCCAGCTATATGACACCAACTCTTGCTTTACTGGTGGGTTTGGTCTAAACATCTCCCAGACATCATATAAATCTCCAAGTGCTTGCAAGGAGGAATATTTTCGTAGATTCTTAGAAATCTTGACGCCCTTGGAATCAGATTAAGGTGCTTCTTGTTGGCTTCAAGCTGTTCTCTGATTGGTGGGATTGGAGATAGCGCTTTGATTTGGTCAGCCGTGACTCTCAAGAGAAGCCAAATCTTGATCACGCCGAGAGGAGATTAGAATCTGTTTTTGTTTTGATTTTTGTCTGATTTGTGCATGATGCAGTTGCTTCCTACTGTTTAAATCTTGACTAATTTTGTGTTCCCTTTTGTGTTTAGTCATTCTAGTAATTTTATTTTATTTTTGGTCGGATCATGCTGATACTTGATTAGCTATCTCTAGAGCTTGACTAAAGTGATATTCAAAAGGCAATTTTTATTGTTTTTTTGGTTAGTGTAAGGCTGTGTGTGGTGGGCCGGTTAGATTTTAGGATAGGATATTTTATCCTATTCGATGTATGGGGCATCACTATATTTGGATTTTGTGTTTGGTGAAGGGTTGTCTCGTCTTTTGTGGTGCCTCCAAGAGATCCTACGTCTTTTATCAAGTGTTTATGATTTTCTTCTGACGCCTAAAATATGATTTTTTTTAATATAATCTATTGGGAGATGTCAAAGTACAAATGTGACCGAAGTGCATATACTTCTTTTCCCGTAATTTTTCTTTTCAAATCATAGATAACAAAAATACACCACATACATTTTCAAACCATTCTCATGTTAGGAAAAGAAATACCACTAAGACCTCTAGGTGAGATTTAGTAAGAGAGGTTTAAGACTTCGGTAATGATTGTCATGTTAAATTAATTAGGGTTAAAACTTCCTTCAGAATGGGTCCAAACAAAATGGCTTTGTTATAAAAGGAAGGTATAACACCGTGCCCTTATTGCAGCTCGTGCTACTGAATCGGTTGCTTTATTCTTGGTACCAACATTTAAAAACTATTTTCCCCTACTTTCTGCATCAAAAACTAAATCACAAGCTTCTAATAAAAAACGATCAGTTTTAGTAAGATTTGTAATATGAACACCTTTATGCTTGGCAGAAATGAAGAAAATTCAAATTTTATGTGAGGAAGTGAGGAAGGAAATTTTGGAAATTTTCTTCACTCCTCATTTCCCCTCCCCCCACCAAACATAGCCTAAAAGTCAATAAACTTAGGCTGTGTTTGGTCGTCCGGATAAAACTCAGGATATGATATATTTTATCATATTCTGTGTTTGGAGTTGTCCAGGACATGATAAAAGGGAATATAGAGGGGATATAGGGGAAATAAAATAATCCTAGGGAGGGGAGTGGGATAGAGCCGGATAGGCCATCGCTCAAGATACCCCCTCTCCGCTACGTCCCATCCGCCTCTCCGCCATGCCCAGCCGCCTATCCGGTGGCGGACCGCCTCTCCGATTGCGGTGGGCAGCTTCTCCGGCGAAGGAGAGGCTGCCGGTGGTGGTCTCAATCAAGTTCATCTTCCCTTTCTTCGGCTCAAATGACGCAGTCATCGAAACCGACCTAGAAGCTCCGATGGAGGCTCACTGCAAGTTCTGGCTACCCAAGAAGAACAGATTCTGTGCCAACACCCCTCTCAACGATTCACCGTAAGCTCTGAATCTGCCCTTTTTTCTTGGGTTTCTCTTCAATTTGAACTAATTTTGCCAAGAAATGCTCATCACCAAGTTCTGTGGCAATCACACTATGAGGTCTGATGCTCAGTGGGTACCATGCCCACTCGACCCATCTCAGTAAATCTTCCATTCCCCCTTGCCTTTTAGTGGACGCTTGTACCATGAGCAAACACCCCATTCTCAAGCACAAATCCTTCGATCGAATTGTTTACAACTTTCATCATGCTGTCTACAAATCCTTGGACCAACAATATATCAATGTTGTTTTTTATGCTACTTATGCTACTATGTCTTAGAATCGCAGTAACTCTTGGTGGCTGTCCCCTCGAGCTTCGACCCGACAGCCCCAACGAACGGCTAGAGATCCGCTGCGTCGGCTCTAGAGAAGAGCCTTCGGATGGTACAAGTCAAGAATCATTATATTGATATCCAGTTTCTACCAAACAATGAATAGGATATGATATAAAGATATCCGACTTTAAATTCGCAGTTCACCAAACGAGAGATAGGATATGATCAAATCCCTGGATTTCTTATCATATCATATCCAGTCCTATCCTGATTAGTAATCCGGATGACCAAACACAGTCTTAAGGACTTTGCTAGCATAACAATCTTTGGTTGACTGTGAGAATAATAATATGTTGTGAGCCACAAATTCTTAAACAAGTGGACTTCACAACAATTTTTAAATAATTATTATTTATTTTTTGTGGCTCAAAACAGACTGTTAGCATAATAGTCACCCAAAAACTGTTACACAATCAATTCCCTAAACTTAATTAACTCAGTCATCTATGTTCCTCATAATTCAAGGACATGTAATATATAGACTACTAAACTCACATCCCGGGGTTCAGATAGTAAGGCTAATTTATAATGGAAAGTAAGAAGATAGTCAGTTCTAAGATGAATTAGTTGATGATCATTTACAATAGGAAACATGAAGTCTATTTCAAATAGAAAGAGGAAATTATTTCCATTTTGATGGAACTTAAGTTAAACTAGACAAGAATGCAAATCCTATTTAGGAGAAGAACTCTAATCGTACTATGATTTTATATGACTTATCGATTGATTGAATGGTCCATCTTCACCGAATTACGACAATGGCATTAGTTTCTGGCCTATAATTCAATCTTGTAGATTGCAACTTGTTCTTCTGAGAAAACATAATATGATTAATCCCATTTCTTGCTACGGATAAAAAAAATTGACGAAATCAAGCTACTAAAACACATCTCCTACTATTTCTTGGGCCAGAAATTGAGTCTAATTTTGCAGAAGTTGAATGAGTTTTGGGTTTCGGGAGGTAATTGAATTCCGTTGAGATCCATTTTCAGTTGGATAGGTCTAATCCAAAGGCCATTAACTTTTCTTAATTGTATAGGCCCAACTTGGACCGTCCAAGTCCAACTTCCAATATACGAGCCCAAGGCAAAGTTGAACGGCTCATTTGTCTCGATTACAGCAATCAAAGAAATGAAGTGGCCCATCAATTCTTTCATTTGATTTTAATAGTTAATCTGTAATCAATCTTTCAATGGGTCCCATTGATGCTAGATGACCATGTGTTACCTGAAATCTTTTGGGTGATATTTTTCCATGAATTTTTTTTAATTTGAGTTTTATTCCATCTTTATACAAAGAAATATCAAAGTTTGATTGTATATATACTCTGCAACTGTTGACCATATATATAATCATGGGTCTATTAAACTAAGTTACAAAAATCAGAAGTATTTAAAACAAATGACATGAAACACTATTGATGCCCACATCCAATATGATCGCGGGAGCTTCAAAAATCCAACTGAAATTCGTCACACGGCACATCGTCAGGCAGCTGAACACTCTCTGGGAAACGGCTGGAATCGCACGTGACCAAGCATGCCAAAGCAAACACTAGCAAGCACATGTTGATGACCAGCCACATGGCCGGAGACAGGCTCGTCTAGAGAAGCAATTTGGAACCGAGAGTGCCGAAGACGATGTACAAGCACCGGTATATCGGGTTTCGACTCGCCTGTCCAGTCACTTTGATCAGTGCTATGAGGTAGATGAGTTCAAAAATGATGCAAAAATGCAGAAATGCGTGGCTCAGCTCTCCGTTCTGCTGTGAATTGAAATGTCCGATTACGAGCAGCTTAAACGAGATGAATGCAACATGGAATCTCTTGGTTGAGTCAAAACTTTCTAGTTGAGGCTGCTGGTGTGGTAGCTCGTCATCCCTGTACCGAATCAGAAAGAAAAAAAATTGAAAGAAGAAAGCATATCCAAAAGAAGAACAAAAAAATTTAGCTACTTAGATCTGCGCTCTAAGCAGAGTTCTCAAGAACATATTCACAAGAATGAAGTGCGTACCTTTGGAGTGTCATTGAATGGTCAGCCATCTTCTGGAGGAGTTAGATCTATGAATTCTGTGGTTGTTTTTGAGTTTTGCGTGAAGAGGGGGATACATATAAATGGATTTCACGGAAATTCCCAAGTCGGCAGAAGCATGATTTCACTTTTAAGCGGCAAGTGAAATCATGCTTCTGCCCTTAAAACCTTTAAGGGCATTCTAAGCGGCCCCCAAGTCACTTTCTAGGGGCTCTAAGCGGCCCCCAAGTCACTTTCTAAGGGCAAATGGGGGGTATTAACCATCACTAAGGTCCTAGCGACCAACAGATTAAAATCAGAAAAAAAAGGCAAAAATAAAATAAAAGGAAAAAAATTAGAAAAATTCTAGAAAATTCATTAAGATGTGCAAAAATCGTCCAAGTTAGTGCCGGTTGTACCCACCATGCCACGTAGCAACTACGCCAACGATTTCCAACCAAAATTGATTGAAAAGACTATATTGATAAATCGTAAAAAGGTTGAGGACTAGAATTTGCCAAATTTAAAAGTTTAAGACTGAGTTGGCTACTGTATAATAGTTTTGAGAATTTTTTTAATAATTATCCCATTTGATTGGTAAGCTATAGAAACAAAGTCGTTTCAAGATCTGGATTAGCTTGGGATTGTTGTCCATGGTAGCTGCGAGGCTTACTTGAAAACAAAAGTTAAATGAACAACATGTTGTTTTCATAACGCAGACCAGAGGATCAAATGACTCATTTGTGGCCAAATTACTAGTATTATTGTCGGGTTTTGGTGTAAATACCCGTTTGCAACTATCCCCAAGTCGAGTGGAAGTCGTAAACATTGTTAGGGTTTATTTTCTATTTGAATTACCGGTCTTACCATAGCTAGTAGAATTCGTTTGCCACTGCAAGTAGGAAGGTTCTCATACATTCTTCAAGATCTTGATGTTCTTGGAAAGCTGCTTGAGGGGCTTTTTTACAGGCTTCAAGGTGTTCTCTGATTGGCCAGCCATAACATTCGAGAAAAGCAAAATGGTGTTCATACAGACAAGAGTTTAGAAACTGTTTTGTTTTCTTTTGTTTGTTTTTTCTTTTCTTTTTTTGATGATCTATGCATGAGGCAGCTGCTTCCTATTGCTTAAATCTTGACTAATTTATGTTCCCTTTTGTGTTTAGTCATGCTATGTACTTAGTTAGCAATTTTAGAGCTTGATCGAAGTGGTTTTCAAAGCCGGTTTTTTTTTTTTTTTGAGTGCGTGTGTGCAGCAAGTATTTTGAAAAATCTAAGGCTGTGTTTGATGAACCGGATATATCCCATTTAATGTTTGGGGCAATAGAAAATCAGAATTTTGTGTTTGATGAAGGTTTGTCTCACCTTTTGTACTTTTCCTTTGACGCCTAATATGTGGTTCATCGTGCAGGCCCATGGGAGATTTCAAAACATCATTAAGTATGACTAAAGTGCATAAACTACATTTTCCATTTTTTTTTCCCGAATTTTATTCAACTAAAACACACCACATGCGTTCTCAATCCATGTATATATATATATATATAAAGCTCACTAAGACCACCGGATAAAATAAAAAAAGAAATAAGAGAGGCATAAGGCTTAGGTAGTGATTGTCATGTTAGAGTAATTAGGATTGAAATTTCATTCAGAATTCCATAAAGGTCCGAACAAAATGAACACAAAGGATGGCTTTGGAATGGAAAAAAGAGACGAGTTTACTTAGAAAGAAGAAGAACCGGTTTTAAAGCCGGCTCTTCTTTTCCGGGAATGAGAACCGAATTGAACCGGTCCGTCCGGTCGTCGTTATTGCCCCTGCCTGCGCATCTTCGTTCAGTCCACGTCCACCCACCCAGCCGACAATCAGTCGCCGCTCTCCTTCATTCACCAATCTCCGCCCGTCGAGTCGCTCAGCCGCTTCCCTGGCCTGAGTTCAGTTGAGCTCGTCGCTTCCGCAGCACAAGCTCCGTCTCTCGAGTCCATTGCCGTTGATCATCCTCCTTCGCGTCCCTATTCAGGTCTCTCCCTGCATTCACACCGTAACCAGCCTCAGAGTTTTTCTTCTTGGAACTTGATGTTTGCCTGTAACAGGCATCCATGATGGAAGAAGAATCAGTGGAAGTAGGATTAGAAATATGGAACGAAGGAATTAAAGAAAGAGATGAAATCGAGAATGCGTTGGAATGGTTGGACGGAGCCTTCGCGGCGCCCGAATGCTCACCGAGGGCTTCACACTCGTGCCCCGTAGTCTACGCTTCAACCACTGTCCAATCGGAGCCAGAAGCTCTCCAGTCACATCCGCTCTACGCCTTTGGAGGTCCTGAAGTTCTTTTCTCTTGTTGCTTGACTATTCAATGCCTGTATGTAGTTTGTAATTGAGAGGCATGCTTGATTCTTATATGTTGCCAAGTCCCTTGGACCAACGTATAGCTGGCCTGAGAAGTGAAATTTGTTGATGTCTCTGTCTTTTTCGGTTTGAACTGAAGGTAATGGGAAGTTAGGTTAGAACATCACTTTATGCTTGAATAAATTGGAGGAGAAAAATGTGGCAACATCGTTACGACAAGATTAAATTTCGAATCATAGGAATTTAGCATCCTAAATGAGCTGTGACATGGATTGAATTTTTAATCTTTCTTCTTTCGGAAAACACTGTAAGGACAGCTCAAGGAACTTCTTGTAGATAAAAATGAACAAGGAGTTTTCAAAATATACAAGGATTGGTTTCTCTTTTTAGTGACCGTTCTTTTGAACGGGCTGGAAATTCTTGTGATTTTTGTACCGATATAGTGCGACTAGAGCAATATGCTGCTCAGAATGGTTGCTTTCCTAGGTTGCACAGTTTTGATCAATTACCTGAGAAGCTAAGACTTCTTACTGAAGTTCTTAAACCTTGCCTTTAGTGCGACGATAGATTTTCTATGGGCTTAACTAACATTTTTATTAAGTAGCTGTATTGAGTGCTGATGCTTATCCAGTGGCAGTGCTTGACATATATACCTTGTCTGCATCAGGTCTACTTGTGGTAAAAGTCAGATAAAAGACACTAGTGAATCTCCTTTCCACTGTCTTCCCGGTTCGCCTGTCTACACTTTTGAGTTTCACCAACCTCCATAATTGCAATAGAAGAACATAAGAACTTTCAATTTTCAAACTTTTTCAGCTTTTCACCAAAAAAAGAAAGAAAGAATGTTGAGTTCATGTTGTCATCAATTTGTTTGGCACATAAACATAAGCTATTTTACATTTTGATACTATTTTTTTCGGGTCAAGAACTTTTGATACTTGATAAGCGTGTGTTGATTTATAGTGTACTAGTACATGATTTGGTGGACACTGATATGTTCTCTAGCTTCTTGATGTGTTGCTGAGTGTTTAACAAAGTAATGGATTTTATGGATGAATACTGCAGGAGTGGGAGGGAAGGGTGAATGGTCCATGTCTAGCACAGATGCTTATATGTGCAGGACATTGATCAGAGGACTCGGATGGTTCTCTTCAAGATGCTCAACCATCAAGTATGTAATGATACAAAATGGCTGCATTTCCACTGACAAATGGAAGTGGCCCATGAACTCCATGTATGATTACTTTCTCTTTTCCCCAAGCAGAAGCATTTAGTAAAGATACATGTAAAGGAATTTGATACACAAGTACAATACAATTGCAGGAGCTTCACAAATCAAACTCAAACTTCAGAAAGTGTCTCTTCACCAAACGGCTTGAACGAGGTGAATGCAATATGAAATCTCTTGGTTGAGTCAACAAGATCATGTCGTTGCTTGTCGTTGCTCGTCATTCCTGTATCGACCAAATTGGAAAAAAAATAAAAAGATCCACAAGGGGAAAAAAAAATAGCTACTGAATCGGCGCTCTAAGCAAAGTTCTTAAGAGCATATTTACAGGGGTAAACTTTCATTCAAACCATCTATGTGATATTGATCCTCTAGTAAATGAAATAGGTACTGAAAAAGACCATGTAGACTCCAATTACACAGCCCACAGGCATACTCACAATTGACACCATGACGCATCTAAAGCAGCATCTTGGTAATGCGAACATACCGCATGCACACATAAACACGAAAGATAAGTCATCTATGGATGCAGTTAGGGGGACATCCATGACTTGAAGCGAGACACAAGCTAGGCGGCAGCTTCATCTTCATCCTCCATTCCCATAAGCTTCCTCCGCTTAACACCATTCTCTCGGTAGGAGAGGGAGACGTGTTCATAAAAGCGTGCCCGTTGCCCGGATAAATGTGTAGATCGTGAGGGACTCCAGAAGCTTTCAGCTTCTCCTCTAAAGCCTTGGCAGCCTGAAAAGTAGAATAAGCCGAATGTATTATCTTCCTCTTTCATTTGACGTGAAGTTAGAATACCTGGCAAATCCATCTGCTGTAAGAGAATGGTATACTACAAGAGGAACAGTCGTCTTATCAGAAGAACTCAGAAAACCGAATACCAACTTCTCATGCTACTTGAATAAAGTTTGTATTGAACATTATAGATTAAAAAGCTTCATGACAAGCAGCTGACATAACCGTCTCTATAGGAAAAATGGTGCTTGGATGTTACACTTGCTCGATAAGGAATCTGCTAATCTTTTTTCGTTTTTGTCAAAAATCTGCTAATCCAACGCTCTACTAAACAGAGGGTTTGGATACTCGGTTATTCTTCCACCTACAATAAAGCCAAAAGCAGCCCCACATCAACAGAGAAAACATTCCAATAATCCTTATCTGTGCCTACTCCTTTCACGTCGGGAACAGCCGTGGATTTGGCACAGTCCATGGCGCGTTGGCGTGATCGTGCGTGCGTGAGAGAGAGAGAGGAGTCAGTTGATGAATCGTAGCCGCCGATTGGGCTCCGGAAGCAACGGCGGAGGCGGTGGGACGTGCCGGAGAAAGAAAGAGAGGATGTGGTCTTCGTCTTCCTTGTTCTTCACTAGAAAGAACGCAAAAACTCTGGCTTGTGCAGAGTCTTTTTTCAGTCTGCGGCTAGCAGAGGAGAGAGAAAAGAAAGGCTTGATTTTAATTTTTTTATTTTCCAACTAGTGGACATCACTGGACACGTGCTGTCATTTGAGTGGAGCAAGTATGCCACGTAGGCTGATGACGTGGTGATTGCTAGCCACTAATAATTTCTCCTCTCCTTCAGAGCTCCCTCTCTCTCTCTCTCTCCCCCTCAAGAATCGCGCAACTTCCTAGACTCGCTCTGCCTCGCTCTCTCTCTACCTTCAGAATCGCTCCCTCTCTCTCTCTCTCTCTCTCTCTCTCGCAAGTCTACCTTCAGAATCGCTCCCCCCCTCTCTCTCTACCTTCAGAATCGCTCCAGCCCTCTCTCTCTCTCTCTCTCAAGTCTACGATTCTCTCGCCTTCAGACTCGCGATTGCGAGTACCTTCAGAATCGCTCCAACCCTCTCTCTCACTCTCTCGCACTCCCCTTCAGAGTCGCTGCCTCTCTCTTTCTCTCTGTAGACTCGAACCCCTATATAAACTCTCTCATCTGCCTCTCCTGTCTCACTTCATATCTCTCTCCCTCTCGATATCATTTTTTTTTTACTACAAAGCAATGGCAACCCAAGAACTTCGTGAAAGGGCCTCCAGGCACTTTCTAGCCGAGAGTGAACCGGAGACATCCGAGGTATCGGAGAGTGAAGTCTCGGACACCGAAGAGGGAGAGGTTTTATTTTTAGAGTCCCGCTAGGAGGACGGTACTATCACAATAAATTTTTAACGGTTTCTAACAGTGGCATATTGACCACAAGTTTCAACTTATGAGAGGTGAACAGGAGATAATCTCTGACACTGTAGAGGGACATATATTATTTTTATTTTAAAATTATGTTTAATTGTGCATCTTACATATTTGGAGATACACAATTAAATATAATTTTAAAGTAAAAATAATACCTGTCCCTATGCAATGTCCGAGACTATCTCCGTTCACCTCTCCTAAATTGAAACTTGTGGTCAATATGCCACCGTTAGAAAGCCATCGTTAGAAATTCATTGTGACAGTACCGTCTTCCTAGCAGAACTCATTTCCAAATATGCAAGATACTAAAAGTAAAAATAAGAGTCCTGCTAGAAGGAATGTATTATCACAATGAATTTCTAACGGTGGCATATTGACCACAAGAGGTAAACAAGAGATAGTTTCGGACATTGCAGAGGGACATGTATTATTTTTACTTTAAAATTATGTTTAATTGTGTATATTACATATTTGGTTTAGGTATTATATTCGTTGCCGACTTTCTTTTTTTGATCGAAATTCGTTGCGGATTGACTATTGACGTTTTTTTTACTTTAAAATTATATTTAATTGTGTATCTTACATATTTGGTTTAGGTATTATATTCGTTTTTATTGAAATTTGTTGCGGATTAACTATTGACCTTTTTTTTTTACTTTAAAACTATGTTTAATTGTGTATCTTACATATTTGGTTTATGTATTATATTCGTTGCCGACTTTCTTTTTTTGATTGAAATTCATTGCGGATTGACTATTGACGTTTTTTTTTACTTTAAAATTATGTTTAATTGTGTATCTTACATATTTGGTTTAGGTATTATATTCGTTGCCGACTTTTTTATTTATTTATCGAAATTCGTTGCGGATTGACTGTTGACTTTTGTTTTTTACTTTAAAATTATGTTTAATTGTGTCTCTTACATATTTGGTTTAGGCATTATATTCGTTGCCTACTTTCTTTTTTTGATCGAAATTCGTTGCGGATTGACTATTGACTCTTTTTTTTTTTACTTTAAAATTATGTTTAATTGTGTATCTTACATATTTGGTTTATGTATTATATTCGTTGCCGACTTTCTTTCTTTTTATATCGAAATTCGTTGCGGATTGAGGGGCACTTAAATTTTTGGTTTAATTAAATCTTTTTTGGTTTCGTATAGGATATTCACATTGCATTTGCACTTGCATTTAAATCGGATCGGTGGCAGATGAATTTGAAAGAATTCAACGCCAAAAACCAGTCCCTCCCAAGCTAAAGATCGAAGATTGAAGTCAGAAGAGGCCATTCTTAATGGATTACTAGATTAATTAAATGAATTAACCAACCTAGTCCGAGCTCTCCCAAGCTCTACCAATTCGCAACTTAGGTTTATGTTCAAATGATTTAAATTTTGGAGCCGCCACTAATCTTTTCTTGGTAGGTAGATTAGATACCTAAATAAAGTATCGGGAGAATACTTTACTTTCTGCTAACCAGAGATTTAAGTTCGGGGACTTGATTATGTTAATTTTCCAATTAACACCCTTTCGGTACCATTCTTGTGAAGATTTCTTGAACTGGCAAATTCAATGGGTTCAATTTTAAGAGCAAGGTGCAATTATGTTTTTTTTTGGGTTTTCTTGATTTAATGGATGCTATGCAAATGCATGAATGCAACTATGATGTTGAACTATATGACAAGGAAATAATCATGCATGATGACTTTAGAAAAGAAAATCAAATTTTAATGCAAGAAAAATATGAATTCTAACCTAAATGACATGATTTCTTAACCTATATGACATGCAAATGATGTTATTGAGAAAATGGTTTTTGATGCACATAAACGTGAATTCTCATTACATGACATGCAATATGAAATCCATCCTATATGACATGCGACATGATTTAATTAAACTACATGACGAGCAAGAGTATTCTACCATGACATGCGAAATTTGTGGGTTTTATTCCAGCTTAAATGACATGCAAATTAAACTAGCAAAGCCAAAATTGTGTTCTAAATGTCATGAAAATGCATGGATGACATCTATGGTATGCATGAATGACATGGAAATATGTATGAACTATACTATATGAAATGCACATGAATGACATTTTTTTTGGTATTTTTATGTTATTTATGAAAAAAGGGAATCAAATACTAATATAATGAACCTTGAGCATAGTACACCTTAATATCCGAAATTTTCGATGAATTCGCTTCGTACCCAAAGTTCAGGGTCGGAAGGGAATTTATTCACGTCGTACCCCGGTGGTGGGGTCGGATGGTGAATTTAGATATTATGAAATTGGTCGGTCCGGTCCCAAAGTTATGGGATGAGACGGACAATTTCATCGTGCAGATGACGTCGTACTTCGAGGGTGAAGTCGGATGGCCATGCACAAATTCCGAGGGACAAAGGCACGAGGGAGCATGTACTATACTCAAGGTAAATTACAAAAATATTTGACTTTAGACTATAGTATAAAAAAGGAAAATGAATTTTCGGCCAACTAGAGGGAATTGCCGAATTATAAAGGGCAAGATTGCCCTATCCACAAAGGATTCACATCTTGAAAAATAGGGAATTATCTTTTGAGATTTTCAAAATGTTCCAGATAATCATCCAATTTGGAAAGATATGTTCAGTTCAAAGCAAAGCTTATCCACAATATCCAAAGATATGCTCCGAATTCAAATTATTCAGATTAAGGCAACCAAGATATCAAACAATTCAAATTAAGAGACAAGATAAAGTCAATCAACCAAAGATCGAAAATTTACCTTATCTCAAAAAAATGTCTTTCCTAACCCGAAAATTGAGACGAAACTTGTAATCCAAGCTAGAACTCTTTGACCGATCGGCTCCAGGAATCTCGCACCTAAAGGGTCAGCAAACCGAGTTTGCAGCAGCTAATCGGCGCCTTTAGTAACACCAAACAGCAGGTATTCAATCTTGAACAGCAAGTATAATCTGCATTGAAAATCAGCAAAGAAAACGGGCCAAAAACAACACTGTTTTGGACCCGAACAGCAGCTAAACGGAGATCAAACAGTGATCAAATCAGCACCAAAATTTCCAGTCTACTAAATAAGACCCTAATGAACAACTTTCATTTTTTTGTGATTTTGGAAACGAAGACTCTAAGCAAGTCGTTATCGCAACTTAAGACAGACATGCACTGAACAAGACACAAACTCCAGAACAGTCACAGAAATGCACCATTACACTAAATGCACTAAAAATATGAAACATGCACGAATATTTTTGGATTTTTTATATGTTATGAAACAGGATGTTATGAATGACTTTCATGAAGATGTTTTTATGAAAAAGAGTCTAGAAAAACTCATGGAAAATCACGAAGCACCAACGGTCGAGTCAGAAAACTCAACTCAGATTCAACCCCAGACATTCACAGATTCGTATCTCATGCTACGGGACCCTTTTGGCATAGTAAAAAGCGTCCATTTTCATGCCATAATATATCAAATCGAAGCTCGAGACGCTCTCTACGAATATCTAGAACACCAAACCACGAAATAACCACTTTTTGACCCTCAAGTGTATGTTACAGTAAGATTGCACAGTCTGACCCGAGAGCAAAAACATGTCAAAACACACCACAACATCATCCAATACCCATAGGCACGGAGATGGGTAGCGAGCACCGCAATGAACGAGGCCGGCTGTGATGGTTCGCTTAGGCTGCTGCGATCACCGGAAAAAAAACCTGCAGAGAGATCGTTAGAAATCGCTGGGTCGTCGACGACTCTGCGGATTGGCGGCGGTGGTGATTGTCTTTTCTTCTTTGGCTTCTTTTACCCAACCTGATTCCTCCAAAGAGGGGGAACCTTTCTTCTCTCTTGATGTTCACATCTTTTTCCTTTACGTGTATCCCCCAATGATCAAGCCTCTCTCGCTCAACTCCTTTGCCGTATTTGAGTATGTGTGAGCAGAATTTTTTTCTTCTACAAGTTGTGCCCCTCCTCAATGTGCCGTGGATGTTTTTTTCGATGATATGGAGCACTCTTTTTGATGAAGAAAAGCCGACGGAAGGGCTGCAACTTCGCGCGACCAGCACTGCTCAGGGGGAAAAGTCTAGACCTCCAATCAATCCAACTCCCTCAGGTGCGTAGGCAGTCAGAATCTCAGCTTGGACAGATTCTGTCCACTCTCGGGTTTGGGGCTGGTTCGGACAAATGGGACCTCCAATGGACGAGCTACCACTTGGAACTTGTAAAGGAGAGGATGAGGGTGATTTAGGTGGTCGGAGACCGGCTCGGAGGTGGCCGGAGGCGGCGCTCGAGCAGGACGAAATAGACGGCAGAAACTGGTCGGGCAGGGTCGGTCAGCGACCTTTGCTCATTCAAAACGCTCTACAAGACGAACCGCTGGGCCAAATTGAGCTCACAATATGTCATTAGAACGGGAAGAGAATAAGCTTTCTATTGATTGGTGGAACGTCTTCATCCGACATCGGATGAAAAAGTTATGGCCGAAACAGTGGAGGGTTCCGGAACTGGGCGGGTGAGCGAGCCGCCGAGAGAGTCTTCTTCTTCCTCCCTTTATGGCCTCTCCGAATCCCTTTGCCTTGTCTTTTCAAAGTGGCCTCTCCACTTCTTCTTCTTTTTCTCTCCACCATGTAGTGGATGGTCTCTTTTTCTCTCCACCATGTAGTGGATGGTCTCTTTTTTCTCTCCACCATGTAGTGGATGGTCTCTTTTTCTCTCCAATGGCCTCTCCACTCTCTTTTGCTTTTGATTCTTTGTCTTTTGGTGGTGGTGGAGGACTGGTTCGGAGGTGGCCGGAGGTGGCCGGAGGTGGCCGGAGGCGGCGCTCGAGCAGGACGAAGCAAACGGCAGAAACTGGTCGGGCAGGGTCGGTCAGCGACCTTTGCTCACTCAAACCGCTCTACCAAACGAACCGCTGCGCCAAATTGAGCTCACAATATGTCATTAGAACGGGAAGAGAATAAGGTTTCTATTGATGGGTGGAACGTCTTTATCCGACGTCGGATGACAAAGTTATGGCCCAAACAGTGGAGGGTTCCAAAACTGGGCGGGTGAGAGGATTCTCCCCGGCTCCCTTTTCTATCCCAAACTCTCTATTTTCTGCTCTTACTTTTTGTGCCATGTATCCTCCATCCTCTTGGCCATGTATTCTGAAATTTTTGTGGCCTCCCAAATGCCGAAGACATTTTGGCAATTTAAGTCCAAATCGCCTGATAGATTAAGCTCAAATCCTCCGCCGCCGGCCCAATTCAGTATGCAAAATGCGATGCAATGCAGAGAAAATAAAATATGCAATGCCTGAGGAAATATTTTTGGCGAGAATTAATTCTCATTTTATAAATGATTTAAAGAAAAAATCAAAATTTAGGTGTCAACATCACGTTGACGGCCACAGGGAAAATATCTCGCTCTCTTTTCTTCTCGAGAGAGAATTCACGTGAGAGAGAAATTGAGTCGCGGCCGCGCGCACCTCCTGATCTTGACAAAATAGATCTTAACCTGCAAAGATCTCTGATTCACGTTCGGGGGGGAAGCTCACAAATTCTGAGCGCACGAGAGAGATAGGAAGACCCACGGCCATAGAGAGAAAAAGGTGAGAGAGCTCGGTCGAAAGAGTGGAGGAGAAGAAAAAATAGTGAGGGGCTCTGCACACAAGAGAGGGAGAGACTTGAGGGGAGAAGTCAAAGGTCCAGAGGAAGATGATCCGCAAGAAAAATTGAGCAATTCACAGTTAGAAAAAGAAAAAGGGGGGAGAGCTTTCTTCTTCTTGGTTCAGAAGCCTTGTTTATGCCTGGATCCTACCACTTCTTTTTTTCTCATACGTGTGCCTCCCTACTGCTTCTAGTGGGGCTCACAATCTGCTTTTTCCAGAGATCTTTTAGTGCTGTCCCTAATTGTCCAGATTAGTGTTGTTCAAATTGCACTCCAACAGCTGAGCAGTCCACCACCGTCCTCCTCCTGCTCATCACGATCGTTCGGACAGTACCTCCTTGGTGGCAGCACAGGAACGAGCAACGTGCAACTGCGGCAGAATTTGTGTCCCTCGTGCTGTCTACAGCGCTGCTACCAACTTCCCCGCAGCAGGCCCAGACGTGTCCAGACGCTACTGCATCCCGGAGCCGCTGTTTGTCCCGATCGCCTGTTATCTTTATCGCCGAAGCCAAGTTCGGCCCGAACGCATGCATCCGCAAACTGAGTCGTGAACAAGTCCAACCTCAGCTGTACGTGTGTGTGTGTGAAGGTTCCTAGCCGAGTGTTGGACAAAGTCGTTGGTCCCTGTGCGTGAATTACCAACTGAGGAGCTTTAGCCGATCGGCCTGGGAGTCATAGCTTGGAGCCAACTTTCGGTGCAAATTTCAAATTCGGAAAGCGAATTTTTTGAATTTAGTTATATCTCTTGATTTGATGTTCCGAAGAATCTGAATATTACATGTCTAATTTGGAATATATTGGATATCTCGAGAATATTGCCTGATTCGAACACATTGCTAATCTTGGAGAATATTGCATATCTTGGAAAACTACACAATCTAATCACGTAGATTTGATTAGGAAATTTCCTAATCCGCAACTTGTCCCATAATTGAAAAATTTTATCCATAAGATTATGGATGGAATATTCGATTAGGCAAGGGTTCAAATTCAATATGTTGATCCGTAAGATTACGGATAGAAAATTGGATTTGGATATAGCGAAATAATTCAAATTGATTGGCATATCTTCGAATATTTCTTGCTTTGTTTGGAATTGATTTGATTGTTATTTTTTTTTAGAATATATCCGTCGGGTGATATAAATTTCGAAAATTCTTAAAAAGGATTGCATTCATTTGATTGCCATGTTTGAATAAAATTTGCATTAGCATCATGTAGGTGATTGTATATTTAATCGTTTTTGTGAATATTTAGGTTAGATAGCATTTTAGATTAGAAATTGCATGTTTAAATAGAATTTCAAGTTTAAAATAATTTATTTTTAATATATTAGGGTTTAGGCTAATTTAAACTCTAAAATATGTAAGATCAAGGTTATTTTGACATAGTTCTATTTCAGGAAATAAATTCATCCGAAAAAATTAAAAAAAAATCATTCTTGCGATGTCATCCATCCTTCCCATGTCATCCTTGCATGTCAATCATTTTTTGCCATGTCATATAGGTTGCATTTTAGACTTGCATTTAATTCATGTCATTGCATCCTAGAATAATTTCATGCGTTGCATATAGTATAGTCATTCACGCATTCATAAAAAAACAAAAATTAAAAAAAAAACAATGTTTTGTGTGGCGCATGCTCCCTTTATCTTGAGTTCTGGATGTTTAATTAATTGATTGTGTACCCGCATGATAACCTTTGTTAGTGACTTAGCTTAAAATCAATTAATGTTGCCTTCTCTCTCTTTTTTCATGAAATAAAAATGGTATCGAAAGGGCGTTAGAGTAATCTAGCGTAATCAAGTCCCCGGACTCTTAATCTCTGGTTTGTAGAAGTAATTTTATCTCTCCCGCTAATTTACTTAGGTTTCTAATCGACCTACCAAAAATGATTAGTGGCGGCTCCAATTTCAAAATACATTGCATGTTAATCACATTGAATCTTAAGTTGCGATTTGGTATGGGCTTAGGAGAGTCCGAGTTAGGGTAGTTAAGTAATTAACCTAATAATCCATTAACCTAACAAACTCAATTTTAGGTCGCGACAGCAATTATGGGCAATTTTTGGCGTGCAACACCTCACACGGCGGCGCAAGTACAACATAGTCACGGTGAAACCAAGATATCTAATCTATACTAGTACAGAAAATAAAGAAAACCTCCTACTTTACAGGAATCACAATCCTTTTATTTCTCCCAAATATCCTAGATTAATTATCTCATAAGTACTATATCAATGGCAAAATATCTAAGTTAGTAATTGTTGACACCTAAATTTTGATTTTTCTTTAAATCATTTATAAAATGAGAATTAATTCTCGCCAAAAATATTTCCTCAGGCATTGCATATTTTATTTTCTCTGCATTGCATCGCATTTTGCATACTGAACCGGGCCGGCGGCGGAGGATTCGAGCTTAATCTATCAGGCGATTTGGACTTAAATTGCCAAAATGTCTTCGGCATTTGGGAGGCCACAAAAATTTCAGAATACATGGCCAAGAGGATGGAGGATACATGGCGCAAAAAGTAAGAGCAGAAAATAGAGAGTTTGGGATAGAAAAGGGAGCCGGGGAGAATCCTCTCACCCGCTCAGTTCCGGAACCCTCCACTGTTTGGGCCATAACTGTTTCATCCGACGTCGGATGAAGACGTTCCACCCATCAATAGAAAGCTTATTCTCTTCCCGTTCTAACGACATATTGTAAGCTCAATTTTGCCCAGCGGTTCGTCTTGTAGAGCGTTTTGAATGAGCAAAGGTCGCTGACCGACCCTGCCCGACAGTTTCTGCCGTCTGTTTCGTCCTGCTCAAGCGCCGCCTCCGGCCACCTCCGAGCCGGTCTCCGACCACCTAAATCACCCTCAGCCTCTCCTTTACAAGTTCCAAGTGGTAGCTCATCCATTGGAGGTCCCATTTGTCCGAACCAGCCCCAAACCCGAGAGCCTGTCAATCCCGTTTTCTAGGGCGCGCCCGACTTGGAATCGCCCGTTTGAGCTCGTCCGGAGGGCGAATCGAGCTCCGTTTTCGCCCACGCGACCGTAAGATCAAGGACTACGAGGATCTGAGGACTGCTTGTCCAGGAAGTGGCTGGGATTTCGTGGGTTTGGTCAGAACAGAGGCCGGTCGTGGAGAACCGGCGCGTTCCGCCTCGTTTCAAGCTCCGCCGAGCTTGCCGTTCGCTCACCGTGACCGTCGTCGTCGTTTGGCCACTAGAACAGCTGCTGTCCAGCCGTCGTTCATCGTCCTCCGAGTGTCGCCTTCAAAAACTGACACCGTGGTTGTATCCGAAGCGTCGAGAGGAGTCCGTAAGACCGTTCGCCGGAATTTTCCGCCGGACCGCCGCCGTCGCCGCTCATCGCCAGTCGCCGCCGCTCGTCGCCGCCAGTTGTCGACGAGCCTTGACGGGAGCACAAAATTTCTTTCACCATCCATCTCAAGCCCACCGCAAGACGTCCAACACCGAACAGAGCTTGCATCCGCAAGTAATCCTGTGATCCGAAGATTGCGTCTTCGAAATTTGGATAACATTCGGGTTTGGTAACGGATTCTATCTTTAGAATATTTTGCGATATTCGTTACTTAATTTGAATTGTTTGAATCTTGAACAAGATGTGATCCTTTGTGGATAGGGCAATCTTGCCCTTTATAATTCGGCAATTCCCTCTAGTTGGCCGAAAGTTCATTTTCCTTTTTATACTATAGTCTAAAGTCAAATATTTTTGTAATTTACCTTGAGTATAGTACATGCTCCCTCGTGCCTTTGTCCCTCGGAATTTGTGCATGGCCATCCGACTTCACCCTCGAAGTACGACGTCATCTGCACGATGAAATTGTCCGTCTCATCCCATAACTTTGGGACCGGACCGACCAATTTCATAATATCTAAATTCACCATCCGACCCCACCACCGGGGTACGACGTGAATAAATTCCCTTCCGACCCTAAACTTTGGGTACGAAGCGAATTCATCGAAAATTCCGGATATTAAGGTGTACTATGCTCAAGGTTCATTATATTAGTATTTGATTCCCCTTTTTTATAAATAACATAAAAAATACCAAAAAAAATGTCATTCATGTGCATTTCATATAGCATAGTTCATACATATTTCTCATGTCATTCATGCATATTTTCATATCATATAGATTAGAAATCACATTCATGCATATAGGATAGAATTCATTCTCGCATGTCATATTATGTTACATCACATCATATCTTGTTTCATGCATTATTATGCCATGTCGTCTAGTTTAATTAAATCATGTCGCATGTCATATAGTTTAATATTCATTCATTTTGCCATGACATTTAGGTTAGGATTCACGTTTTTGTGCATCAAAATCCATTTTCTCAATATCACCATTTGCATGTCATATAGGTTAAGAAATCATGTCGCATGTCATTCAGGTTAGAATTCATATTTTTCTTGCATTAAAATTTGATTTTCTTTTCTAAAGTCATCATGCATGATTATTTCCTTGTCATATAGTTTCACATCATAGTTGCATTTATGCATTTGCATAGCATTCATTAAATCAAGAAAACCTCAAAAAAACATAATTGCACCTTGCTCTTAAAATTGAATCCATTGAATTTGCCAGTTCAAGAAATCTTCACAAGAATGGTACCGAAAGGGTGTTAATTGGAAAATTAACATAATCAAGTCCCCGAACTTAAATCTCTGGTTAGCAGAAAGTAAAGTATTCTCCCGATACTTTATTTAGGTATCTAATCTACCTACCAAGAAAAGATTAGTGGCGGCTCCAAAATTTAAATCATTTGAACATAAACCTAAGTTGCGAATTGGTAGAGCCTTGGGAGAGCTCGGACTAGGTTGGTTAATTCATTTAATTAATCTAGTAATCCATTAACCTGGAAATTCCCCGGAATTCTTAGGTCGCGACAGCTTGGCGACTCCACTGGGGACTGAACACTTGGATTTTCGGATAATTGGGTTTTGTTGTGCACTATTGCAATTCTCGGAATTTTCATTTGTTCTAAGTGAACTTAGGCCGAATTCTTGTGGTGATTTTTCCTTTGATTGGCTTTAATTCATTGACCTTTTAGGTGTTATATGTTTTTGCAGGATAAATTTAAACTATTAACCTTTGTTTTGCAGGGTAATATAGTTTGATTTTATTTCTGATTTGGATAATATGCCATGTGTCCGCATGCCCATCTGCATCGCACTTTCACTGCGACCGAACCTGGGTCGCTAGTAAATAGGATGGTATTGCGCGGGAATCCACCCGACCTCACCCCCGAGGTACGGTCGATTCCTGTCCCCGATCCCGAACTTTCCTTCGCGTTGGAGATCTCTCCCCTGGCCATACCCTAATGGCACGGGCAGAATCTTGACCATAGCCGGAATTCTGGAAACCAGACCTGACCAAGCCCCATTGGTACGGTCCGTTTTTTGGAATTTCACTTTGAAAAGATTAATCAATGAATTTGCATTCATGCGCATGTGTTTGTGATTGTGGTCTTCCATGGGTAAGCTTCTTAACCTTGTCTTCCAATTTACTCATTTCACGTCGTTATTTTGGGTCGGTCCATTGACATTTAGGTTGGTCGAATTTTTCAAGGAAATACAGTCGAATGAATTTCTCCCAATGTTCTGATTTACCTTGTTGTGCTGCATGATTTTTGTAAAATTCTGCGATCGAATTTTGGGCAAACACCCTTAACAAAAGTCGTAGATAACATAATGGTTTTCAACATGTAAAAAAATCAGAACCAACGGAATTCATATGCTTGGGACGAAGTTGGGCCAAACTCACGTTTTTCTGAATACGTGAAAACTGCAAAGCATTTTGACTGATCGACCTTCACTGGTTCAATGATTTTTACGACCATTTTTGGCCCATAATTGGAACGTCACCTCTTCACAAGAAACGTTTGGAAGATCCTAATCTATCAGAGATAAAAATTTCGGATCAATCCAAGACGTTTTCCAATTATTTCAGAATTTAAGATGAGAACAAATCAGTCTGGATTTCAGAATTTTTCGGGCCTCAACATTATTTTGACATTTACCACAAGTTAATGGACTCTTTTGCAAGGATTCAAAGAATAAAAGTGGTTAAATGGGTTTTGAACTAGAGGCCTGAAAATTTTGGGATCTTAATTCGAAGTTTTGATGGCCCACTTAGCTCTCAAGTGGAAACCTGTTGAATCCGTTTTCTGATCAGGATTTTCTGGAAAGATGAATTAAACTGTATCGATCCATGTGTTGTTTGTCCAAGCTCAAAACATGAAAGTTGTTCATGATCCTCTCAGTCACATGTCCGTAACTTTCGGCATCATTTTAAGAATATCATGAATTTCCGTGAATTGTTTTCCAAAGGTGGACGAGACTGAAATTTTCTGAAATGAAATTTTGATGCCACATACACTATCACATTTGCCCACGAGTCGCATCAAGATGGAAAGAGTCTAGGCACTCGTCATGGACTGACCTTTTGTCAATCTCAAACTCATTGCATTCCTGTTTCCTTTTTCAGGTAACCATGATGAGTCAAAGATCACCCCACAAAGCTAGCCAGTCAATTAGACACTGAAACATTTTGCTAGCATGAAAGAACGAATGAAATGGCTATCATTGCAAATTGAGTCCCTCCAGAGGAATCATTCTATTGTGCCCATTACACTTGAAGCAGTGTTGCTTCACATTCGAATCGCATCCCCCAGTTCCTTCGAGAATGCCAAACTAAGTGCCTTTGAGAGGCCGAGTATTAACCATGACGTTTATGCCAAGCGCACCGCGCCTGCGAACGTCCATGATGGCCCGTACACAGCTTCACATGTGAAGCAGGAGCTCTGGATACCCTTGTGCCATCACCTCAAGACTTGGCATCGGATTGACAAAAGCGTTTTCCACTCCATTTGACTATTTTCTGATCGCGGAACACTTGAGAACCATCAATGGAGACGGGCACAAGCCCGAATGATTGAACCTTTAATTTCATGCACATCCCTTCCATGGGACATTTCCTGCTTTCTAAATGTCTAGGCTGCATTTTCAATTACTAGGATTTCCCTTTCAATAAGATGTAATTTCTTGATTCGTAATCAATAAAATTACAGAAGTTTTGTCATCATTTTTGGAATCTTGTCGAAGTATCCCAAACCAATCCGATGACGATAGCCAACGATTGAAAAATTTGTCATCCATGGTAAGCACTGAGGATTGGGCTTCTTCAAGAATTCTCGTCCCCCGGTCTTCAAAAATCAAAGAAACCTCCGAAAACACGAAAATTCGATGCTTGTGAAATGCATCTGGTTTGAACCCTGTTTGTCCTTTTGATTCCCTCTACTCTATCTTTCAGGGGCAAAGACGAGGAGGGAGAGCCAGCAGATCCATATGATATCCATAAGTCAGACGGGCAACGTAGGGCAAAATCCGAGTTGGCAAGGAAAATCAAAGAAGAAGTCATGAAGCTCCTTGATGTAGGATTTATCGAGGCTACCCAGTACTCTGATTGGGTCGCCAACGTAGTCCCAGTGATGAAAAAGGATGGCCGAGTTCGGGTGTGTATAGACTACCGTGATTTGAACAAAGCCAGTCCAAAAGATGACTTCCCCCTTCCTCACATTGATGTGCTCGTGGATAGTACGGCCGGTTTCGAACTATTTTCATTCATGGACGGTTTCTCGGGTTACAATCAGATTATGATGAACGAAGCCGACAAGTTGAAAACTGCATTCACTACCCCGTGGGGCGTGTTCCACTATAAAGTCATGCCTTTCGGTCTCAAGAACGCTGGAGCGACATACCAACGGGCGATGGTCACCTTGTTCCATGACATGATGCACAAAGAGATTGAAGTTTATGTCGATGATATGATTGCAAAAACCCGACATGAAGAGGATCACGTTGAGACCTTGACGAAGTTGTTCGACAGGCTCCGGAAATTCAAGCTACGGCTCAACCCGGCCAAATGTGTTTTTGGTGCTAGTTCGGGCAAATTGCT
Source organism: Lenwebbia sp. NSW1173648 (assembly GCA_029784005.1). Taxonomy (NCBI): domain Eukaryota; kingdom Viridiplantae; phylum Streptophyta; class Magnoliopsida; order Myrtales; family Myrtaceae; genus Lenwebbia; species Lenwebbia sp. NSW1173648. Next base: position 9,348,925 of record JARCGZ010000005.1, read on the forward strand.
CGGATTCATTGTCAGTAGTAAAGGCATCGAGATCGACCCGTCCAAGGTGAAAGCTATTTGTGAGCTCAAGGCCCCTACCTCAGTCAAGGAAGTCCGAAGTCTCATAGGTAGATTGAATTACATTGCTCGATTCATTTCCCAGTTGTCTGAAACCGCCAAGCCATTCCTCAAGCTATTAAGAAAGAATGCGCTAGTCAAATGGGATAGCGAATGTGAATGGGCTTTTGAGGAGTTGAAACAGCACCTCATGAATCCACCTGTGCTTGTTCCACCAATACCAGGGCAACCTCTAGTCTTATACCTCACAATTCATAGTGAATCTCTAGGTACCATGCTAGCTCAAGTAAGCCGAGAAGATGGAAAAGAGCGAGCTATTTATTATCTGAGTAAGAAATTCACAGCTTCTGAGATGAACTATTCTGAGGCGGAGAAGACATGTGCGGCGTTAGTCTGGGTGTTACACAGGCTAAGACAATACACCCTGCATTATCAGGTGCTCTTGGTGACAGAGTGTGATCCTATCAAATACTTGCTCAACCAACCGGCCTTGGTTGGAAAGCTTGCCAAATGGCAGATTCTTATTTCCGAGTTTGACGTTGAGTACCTATCACAGAAATCAGTTAAAGGGCGGGTTATTGCTGATGTCCTGGCAGAAAATCCAGGCCAAAATGAAGATATCGATCATCCTGAAGACAGAGTCATGTCGGTAGATGATTATGCCTGGACCATGTATTTCGATGGAGCCGTAAATTTATCTGGGTCAGGCACTGGAGCGGTTCTGATATCTCCAGGTGGTCAACACTATCCTGTAGCAGCAAAGTTGGTATTCCCTTGCACCAACAATATAGCTGAGTATGAGGCATGTATTCTCGGTCTGCAAGCCGCGATTGAGATAGGAGTAACCCGGCTCAAGGTATTTGGAGATTCAGCCTTGATTATCCTTCAAACCGTCGGGGAATGGAAGACGCGAGATGCTAAGTTGCTACCTTATCATGAGTATCTGGATGAGTTAGTAGAAGAATTCGATGATATTTCTTTCGAGTATCTATCTAGGACACACAATCGGTTTGCCGATGCGTTAGCTACATTATCATCGATGTTACAAGTCACTGTTGGGCTTGAAATTGAACCACTAAAGATAGAGATATCGAAGAAGCCGGCCTATTGTATGGCTGTGACTGAAGAGCCTGATGGCAAGCCATGGTACCATGATATCAAGACTTACATTCAAAAACAGGAATTTCCTGAAAAGAGTATCGCAGCCGATCAACAGTACATAAAGAAAATGGCTTCGAAGTTCTTCTTGAGCGGAGAGAGTTTGTACAAGCGATCTTACGACTCAATCCTTCTAAGGTGCGTCGATTCCGCTGAAGCGATTTATCTGATGATGGAAGTACATGAAGGAATCTGTGGCCCACACATGAATGGTCACATGTTGGCTAAGAAGATCATGAGACTGGGTTATTACTGGCTCACCTTAGAAGCAGACTGTATTCAGCATGTTCGAAGTTGTCACAAGTGCCAGATTCATGGGGACAAAATCAATGTTCCTCCAAACAAACTCCACCAGTTATCAGAGCCATGGCCATTCTCTATGTGGGGTATTGACGTGATCCGTCCAATCAACCCCAAAGCATCTAACGGGCATCGATTTATCCTAGTTGCCATCGATTACTTCTCCAAGTGGATCGAAGCCACATCGTATCCCGCAGTCACCGCGCGAAATGTGTTGAAGTTCATTCGTCGGGATATCATTGCTCGATATGGTTCACCAGAAGCCATAATTACTGACAATGGCTCTAATTTGAATAATAAGCAGGTTGACGACTTGTTCAAGGAATTCGAGATTAAACATTTGAACTCTTCTCCGTATCGTCCTCAGATGAACGGAGCGGTGGAAGCAGCCAATAAGAACATTAAGAAGATCTTGGCTAAGACGGCCGAGAATTATCGTGATTGGCATGAGAGGTTGTCGTTTGCACTCATGGCTTATCGAACATCGATCCGAACATCGACCGGGGCGACCCCATATTCTCTTGTGTACGGAATGGAAGCGGTACTACCAGTTGAAGTGGAGGTTCCTTCCTTGCGTATACTATCTCAAGTCAAGTTAACTGAAGCTGATTGGGTCCAACAAAGGGTGGACCAACTGAACCTGATTGATGAGAAACGGCTCAAGGCAGTATGTCACGGCCAATGCTATCAGCAAAGGGTTGCTAAATCCTTTAACAAGAAAGTCCGGCCTCGACATTTTCAGGTAGGAGACCTTGTTTTGCGGAAGCTATTGCCAATAGTTCCACTTCCAGAGGGGAAGTTTGCTCCAAATTATGGTGGACCGTATGTTGTGAAGAAGGTACTTCCAGGTGGAGCTTTAATTCTAGTAGAAATGGATGGTCGTGTTTTCACCAATCCTGTCAATGCTGATTCTGTAAAGAAATACTATACTTAGTTTGTACTCATACTGTTATTTTCAGTTAGTCTGGATCTATCAATGGAAAATGCATTAAGCCGTATATGGGATGAAACAAAACACAAACATATGAGAACTATCCTTTCATTCCATACACCAGGCCTTACAACGAGTCATCGAGGGGGAAAAGTAAAACCAAACTGAGCCCTAATAAGCGACACAAAGGAGCTCAACTGACTCTCTATGCAGCTAATGCTCTGCGCGCGCTGAGCACTCCGGGAATCGAGGTCCGCAAGCTTGAGAAAGAGGCGATCGCATTTCTCCTTGAGCCTGGTTGCACTGGCTTCGTGATACTCAGAGGCAGACTCCAGATTCGGGATCAGGGCTCTCTCGAGGGCTATATCCATAGTCAGGCATTCAAGCCTCTCTTCTAGCCATTCACATTGGAACTTCATCACGACGTCGCTCGAGTCGTGCTCGTAGTATGTCTGGGTCAGGGCTAAACGCTCCACCAGTCTCTCCCTCTCACGAACCAACAATGAGACTCGTTCGTTGACAAGCTCGACAGCCTTCTCGTGCTTGTCAACCAGGTAACGGGCCAACGCCAGAAACTCAGATTGATCCTGGTAACGAGCTCTCACAAGACGAGCCAGGATAACCTCCTGATCAACGCGCCGATAAGCTTCTAGAAAGTTGATGAAAAGGGTCCGAAATGTCCTATACTCCCTCTCTAAATTGGTGTTCTCAATGGAAGCTGTGTCCATGCCAATAAACAGACTGAAGATCTCAGCTTCAGTATCTGGATGATGGGCAATATGAACGTAGCCTCGGCCAAGAAGATTATAAAGTCTCTCCCATTTGGCTAAAGCTTCGGTTGAGAGGACGTGGTTAGAGGCCATTGTTTTTGAAGAAGGAAGGGAAAAGATTGAAGGCAGACGAATGATCAGATGATTTGAAACTGAGGATGCAAAGATGTTAATCTGCTCTACGTCAAGTTCTGATTCTTATAGCAAGAGGAAAATGAGGAAAGGAAGAAGCCATCATTTGCTCCCGCACCGAATAATGTCAATGTCTGCCATTACGTAAAAGAAGCATTCAAGGCCAACCCAGCAAGCTTACGGCTTCTACGAATTAGCTGCTTGTGCTACACCGTTTGAATTGTACGACAAAAGCCTATTCGTCCTTTTCGTCGGTGCTATCCTCTGTTCATCCTTTTCGTCAGTGCCTTTTCCCTATTTCGTCTGTTGGTCCAATTTCCCTTTCCATCCATTGGTCCAAATTCCCTATTTCGCCCGTCGGTCGTGGACCCATCGCTGGTCTCCAATCTCGAGCCCAACGAATCCGAAAATTTCGCGAAAAGATTTTGAGGTCCCACCACATTAAAGAGAAAAAGTAGAAGACAAACTGAGCGAGAAACACGGCAGATCTTTAGGAAAAACACGCCTTTTCATGCAGAAGACGTGAAATCTTGAGAGAGACGTCCTCTTGGTGTTTGTCATCCGTGTTCAAAAGAAAGCTTCAGAGCATACAAGGCCACTCAGAAAAATACAGAAGAGAGTAGAGAGCCTTGAAAGAACAAAAATCAGTCAAAGATGTCTCAACCCAACATGTTTGAGAACCACTATGACTTGTTGGACATGACCAATGATGCGAATTTCATGAGCATGTTCGAGAGCCACCATCACTTTCTGGACATGACCAGCGAATGGAGCTCCACAAGCGAAGTGTTAAAGGTGAGAGATTTTGAAGATCTCGGGACCAAATCTGGCACCGAAACCATAGAACACGATCCTTCCGGCAACGGCGTTCAAGATCCTGACAACGACGACGACAACATCAATGGTCGACCTCGGAAAAAGAGGCGCTTCACTCAACGTCAAGTTCAAGAGATGGAAGCCGTCTTCGAAGAGTGCCGTTACCCAGATGACGCACAAAGACAGGAACTGAGCCAAAAGCTTGGGTTGGAGCCTTTGCAAATCAAATTTTGGTTTCAAAATAAGCGAACCCTATCGAAGGTTCGACATGAACGCCGCGATAATGTGATTCTGAAGGCTGAAATTGAAAAGCTCCAAGCAGAGCACAAGAAGTATGGAGAAGCTCTCAGCACTGCCACCTGCCCTAACTGCGGCGACCCCACCGCCCCCGGTGGAACGTCCCTTGATGAGCAGCATCTGAGGATTGAAAATGCTCGTTTGAAAGAGGAGATAAAAAGGATATCCGCCATTGCCTCGAAGTATGTTTGGAAGCTGTTGGTTTCTAACTACCCTCATCTCCCTCCTCACTCGTCGTCCTGTCCTCCAGATCAATTCCCGGCACAATCAAGTTCCGTTGGGGAAAAGCATGGGAGGATCAATCTTACGAGGTCAGTATCAATGCCTGCTGAGGGAAGGAACATGCATCCCCACGGGTCGAGTTGCCTTGGCGATGACCTTGCTGTCATGGTCAACCAGTTCAGCGTTGATGAACCCCCAAAGCTGTAATTTGTGATCCAAAGCCGGTAATTTGAGGTCCTCAAATACCACCCATCTGTACCTGGCTAGCTGATCGCCGGAGAACTTTCAGAAGAAGCGGGTGTAGGCCCAAATTAGTGAAATTTCATTTCATGCAATCCCCTGCGTGGGATATTTTCCTGCTTTCTGCGAGTCTGGAATTAGGGGAAGGGGCAGTGTTCCATTTTCTATGTTCAAATGCATGGTTTATTTGTTAAATCAGATTTGGCGCAAATCAATTTACGGACGATGCCTCTAAATGCCGTAAAGAGAAATTTTGAATGACCTCAAGGAGGGAAATTGCGAGTGAAAAGCGCGAGCAAGCTTGAAAAGGGTAACCCTGTATCGTTTTCGATTTACCCTTAATCATTTCGATTCTAACTCGAGTTCATACCATTCTCGACAGGTGTTGTCAACCGCCACGAGATCAGTGAAAAGCGCGAGCAAGCTTGAAAAGGGTAACCCTGTATCGTTTTCGATTTACCCTTAATCATTTCGATTCTAACGCGAGTTCATGCCATTCTCGGCAGGGGGTTGTCAACCGCCACGAGATTAGTGAAAAGTGGAATCATTTGATATGATGTGGAAGGACATGCCGTTTCCAGGCCAACACTTAACTAAAAGTGCTGCACCCCACGAATGCCAACTACACCGCAGTCTGGTGGCATGAGGGAGTGACAGTGGTCCGAAACAACCCGGGTTCGATCCCCGAGGTTAGTGAATGATGTAAATATTGTCAATCAATAATAAAGAGCTTTTTGCACTTTTCTTTTTTGCAGAAGAAGATGAGAATGCCCGACCGAACGAGACTAAGACCTTGGGCGATTCCAAAACCTTGATGGCTACAAATTCATTCACTCATTTGCCACCAAGCGGTGGAGCCGGTAAGGGGAAGTTGCAAAGCACTCATGTAGTGAGCTCAAAATGAAGAGAGGTGCTTCCACAAAAAATGAATTTGAACATGCTTAGCATGCTTGAAAGGAGCTCACATTTTGCAAAATTTTGTACATGATGTTGAGAAAGAATTTTTGATCAGGCCATCTGTTGAATGAGAAACGTCAGAACGATGAAAGGCGAGCCATTTCCATACACATCCTGAATACTAATCCTCAGTGTGAGCTAAGTTGGAAATTCCGTGCTAACAAGGTAAAGGGTTTTCTCGCAAAAAGTATGACGACCAAAGTGATGAGAGGCATTCATTTCCTTCATCCAAACACTACAGGGATTCCTTTGCTTAACCCATTTGAGCGGAGCTTCGTTTCTAACCCCTGTCAGGAACAACCCCACACTGGGGCAATTACCAGAAAATTCAAATGGTTAAAATTTTCTTGCTCTCACTTGCATCAATCTTCGAGTGTCTTTATTGCATGCGAATCTTGTGTTAGCTCAAGTGCCTTAGACATGACGAAGAGCATTTCTTTCTATACCCCTACACACCATACCCTTTGCTTACCCAGTTTGAGCGGTGGATTCATTTCAAACCAATTGGTGATCTTTCCCATGATGAATTAAAGGGACCGTCTCAAAGCGTCGAGACAAATGAATTATGAAGTGACTATGGGGCAAATGGAGGGTCAGAAAGAAATCCATCAAAGAAAGTGTGCAAAAGGATTTCATCAAGCGGTGTCCTATTTCCCTCTCAAATATCTCTCAAAAGAAGAAGGAAAAGGGGACTGAAAAGGAGCATTAAAGCCTCTCTCGAAAGAGCAAAGTCTCTCTTGAAAAAAAAAAAAAAAAAAAAAAGAGAGAAAGGAGAGCCCTAGCTGAGATCACAAAGATCCTTCTCAAGAAAGATCATTCAGGAAGAAAATTTGCCGAACATTCGCCAGAGTAGGAATCAGTGGCAAAAGCATTGAGAATGAGTGATCACCAATTCCCTCACAATCAATCCCTCTAGATTGAAAATAGGCCTTTCATTTCAAGCCTACCCGCACCTACGTTACAACCCATACCCGAAGCCTCTTCAGATTAGGGCACTTGAGTTGACGTAGGATTCCAAATGTTTATAAATATTGCTCAGAGAAGTGCGAGCAAGATCATTTTATCTCATTTTGCAGGTTTCCTGACTTGTAAACTTGATAAGGCTGATGATACTATTCAAAGTCAAATGACTCACGTGAGTCCCCTTTGTTAAACCTTTGACCGAGCCTGAATTGCAGTCCTTGCAAAAACCTCTTAGATTGGTCTGGTCATACTAATTGCGAGAATACCCAGACCCTCGTCGAGCATGATGATCGCAGTTCTGAGTGATTCTCATACCCGCATCAATGGTCGGGTTTCAAAAGCCATTTCATGAGAGTGAGTGAAAGTCATTTCTGACTGAAGGTTCCTCATTCAATGTTGATTGGTTTTATCAAAAGGATCAAACAGATTTCCTTATTGATGAAATTCCCTAGTTGAAGCCTTGTAATGCAAGCAAGCAAACGAGTTTTTACTGGCATATGATGTTGCATTTACTTTGGTTTTATGCACATGATCATTTCAATCTCTTCTTCGAGTGAAAAGACAGGTATGACCCAGTCAGCTTGTCCTTCCCTTAGCCGTTTGCTCAAAGAATCCAGGTAAGTTTTCTAAATCCTTTTCAAATTGACAGCTCTGCTAACTTTAGTTGTCATTTTGATCTTTTCAGTTCACGATCGACTTGCTCTCGTGTTCTTGATCTTTATCTTTACCCAATTCACGATCGACCTGCTCTCGTGTTCTTGATCTTTACCCGGTTCACGATCGACCTGTTCTCGTGATACCTTTACCCAAGTCACAATCGACATGCTCTTGTGGTCTTGGTCTTATCTTCATCCAACTCATGATCGACCTGCTCTCATGAGGTTTTTACCCGGTTCACGATCGACCTGCTCTCGTGATACCTTTACCCAAGTCACAATCGACATGCTCTTGTGGTCTTGGACTTATCTTTATCCAACTCATGATCGACCTGCTCTCATGAGGTTTTTACCCGGTTCACGATCGACCTGCTCTCGTGATACCTTTACCCAAATCACAATCGACATGCTCTTGTGACTTCGACATCTTCCAGTTCAGGATTGACCTGCTCTTGTGATCTGGATATTTACCCAATTCACGATCGACCTGCTCTCGTGTTCTTGACCTTTACCTTACCAAATCATAATGATACGCTCTTATGGTTTTGGTATCTTTATCAAATTGCAATGTATGCGCTCTTGCAATCTTGATCCTTTTGCCAAATCACAATGTATACGCTCTTGTGATCCTGGTCCCTTTTGCCAAATCATGATGATGCGCTCTCATGGTCTTGGTCCCTTTTACCTAATCATAATGATGCGCTCTTATGTTTTTGGTACTTTTATCATATTGCAATGATGCGCTCTTGCGATCTTGATCCCCATGCCAAATCACAATGATACGCTCTTGTGATCCTGGTCCCTTTTGCCAAATCATGATGATGCGCTCTCATGGTCTTGGTCCCTTTTACCTAATCATAATGATGCGCTCTTATGTTTTTGGTACTTTTATCATATTGCAATGATGCGCTCTTGCGATCTTGATCCCCATGCCAAATCACAATGATACGCTCTTGTGATCCTGGTCCCTTTTGCCAAATCATGATGATGCGCTCTCATGGTCTTGGTCCCTTTTACCTAATCATAATGATGCGCTCTTATGTTTTTGGTACTTTTATCAAATTGCAATGATGCGCTCTTGCGATCTTGATCCCCATGCCAAATCACAATGATACGCTCTTGTGATCCTGGTCCCTTTTGCCAAATCATGATGATGCGCTCTCATGGTCTTGGTCCCTTTTACCTAATCATAATGATGCGCTCTTATGGTTTTGGTACTTTTATCAAATTGCAATGATGCGCTCTTGCAATCTTGATCCCTTTTTCCGATTCACAATGTATGCGCTCTTGTGATTTCGAAAAAAAAAAACTCTACAGATCTTGCGCCGTCTCGCGTCAGAATGAGAGTTCTGGTAACAGATGGGCCCCAGTACCCTAAGATCCTCGCATCCCTAAGAAGGAGCTTGGAAATCAGGGGAATCATCAGCATTACGAAATGTCTGGTAAAATAGGTATTTCATATGCGATCCATGTGCAGGTCTTCCTATTCTATTTCATGGAAAAAGAAGTCTTAACACGTGTTTAATTATAGTCCTGCATTTCATACATCATCTTTATCTGCATTGAAAATGGGATTAAAACCCCACCAAAAAAAATTATCATTCATTATTTGCATTGTCAAAATTTAGGTTCAATCTTGTCTTTGAGCAAAACCTCTGCGAGCCTTCACTCAAAGAGGGGCAGCTGTTGACACCTAAATTTTGATTTTTCTTTAAATCATTTATAAAATGAGAATTAATTCTCGCCAAAAATATTTCCTCAGGCATTGCATATTTTATTTTCTCTGCATTGCATCGCATTTTGCATACTGAACCGGGCCGGCGGCGGAGGATTCGAGCTTAATCTATCAGGCGATTTGGACTTAAATTGCCAAAATGTCTTCGGCATTTGGGAGGCCACAAAAATTTCAGAATACATGGCCAAGAGGATGGAGGATACATGGCGCAAAAAGTAAGAGCAGAAAATAGAGAGTTTGGGATAGAAAAGGGAGCCGGGGAGAATCCTCTCACCCGCTCAGTTCCGGAACCCTCCACTGTTTGGGCCATAACTGTTTCATAAGACGTCGGATGAAGACGTTCCACCCATCAATAGAAAGCTTATTCTCTTCCCGTTCTAACGACATATTGTAAGCTCAATTTGGCCCAGCGGTTCGTCTTGTAGAGCGTTTTGAATGAGCAAAGGTCGCTGACCGACCCTGCCCGACAGTTTCTGCCGTCTGTTTCGTCCTGCTCAAGCGCCGCCTCCGGCCACCTCCGAGCCGGTCTCCGACCACCTAAATCACCATCAGCCTCTCCTTTACAAGTTCCAAGTGGTAGCTCATCCATTGGAGGTCCCATTTGTCCGAACCAGCCCCAAACCCGAGAGCCTGTCAATCCCGTTTTCTAGGGCGCGCCCGACTTGGAATCGCCCGTTTGAGCTCGTCCGGAGGGCGAATCGAGCTCCGTTTTCGCCCACGCGACCGTAAGATCAAGGACTACGAGGATCTGAGGACTGCTTGTCCAGGAAGTGGCTGGGATTTCGTGGGTTTGGTCAGAACAGAGGCCGGTCGTGGAGAACCGGCGCGTTCCGCCTCGTTTCAAGCTCCGCCGAGCTTGCCGTTCGCTCACCGTGACCGTCGTCGTCGTTTGGCCACTAGAACAGCTGCTGTCCAGCCGTCGTTCATCGTCCTCCGAGTGTCGCCTTCAAAAACTGACACCGTGGTTGTATCCGAAGCGTCGAGAGGAGTCCGTAAGACCGTTCGCCGGAATTTTCCGCCGGACCGCCGCCGTCGCCGCTCATCGCCAGTCGCCGCCGCTCGTCGCCGCCAGTTGTCGACGAGCCTTGACGGGAGCACAAAATTTCTTTCACCATCCATCTCAAGCCCACCGCAAGACGTCCAACACCGAACAGAGCTTGCATCCGCAAGTAATCCTGTGATCCGAAGATTGCGTCTTCGAAATTTGGATAACATTCGGGTTTGGTAACGGATTCTATCTTTAGAATATTTTGCGATATTCGTTACTTAATTTGAATTGTTTGAATCTTGAACAAGATGTGATCCTTTGTGGATAGGGCAATCTTGCCCTTTATAATTCGGCAATTCCCTCTAGTTGGCCGAAAGTTCATTTTCCTTTTTATACTATAGTCTAAAGTCAAATATTTTTGTAATTTACCTTGAGTATAGTACATGCTCCCTCGTGCCTTTGTCCCTCGGAATTTGTGCATGGCCATCCGACTTCACCCTCGAAGTACGACGTCATCTGCACGATGAAATTGTCCGTCTCATCCCATAACTTTGGGACCGGACCGACCAATTTCATAATATCTAAATTCACCATCCGACCCCACCACCGGGGTACGACGTGAATAAATTCCCTTCCGACCCTAAACTTTGGGTACGAAGCGAATTCATCGAAAATTCCGGATATTAAGGTGTACTATGCTCAAGGTTCATTATATTAGTATTTGATTCCCCTTTTTTATAAATAACATAAAAAATACCAAAAAAAATGTCATTCATGTGCATTTCATATAGCATAGTTCATACATATTTCTCATGTCATTCATGCATATTTTCATATCATATAGATTAGAAATCACATTCATGCATATAGGATAGAATTCATTCTCGCATGTCATATTATGTTACATCACATCATATCTTGTTTCATGCATTATTATGCCATGTCGTCTAGTTTAATTAAATCATGTCGCATGTCATATAGTTTAATATTCATTCATTTTGCCATGACATTTAGGTTAGGATTCACGTTTTTGTGCATCAAAATTCATTTTCTCAATATCACCATTTGCATGTCATATAGGTTAAGAAATCATGTCGCATGTCATTCAGGTTAGAATTCATATTTTTCTTGCATTAAAATTTGATTTTCTTTTCTAAAGTCATCATGCATGATTATTTCCTTGTCATATAGTTTCACATCATAGTTGCATTTATGCATTTGCATAGCATTCATTAAATCAAGAAAACCTCAAAAAAACATAATTGCACCTTGCTCTTAAAATTGAATCCATTGAATTTGCCAGTTCAAGAAATCTTCACAAGAATGGTACCGAAAGGGTGTTAATTGGAAAATTAACATAATCAAGTCCCCGAACTTAAATCTCTGGTTAGCAGAAAGTAAAGTATTCTCCCGATACTTTATTTAGGTATCTAATCTACCTACCAAGAAAAGATTAGTGGCGGCTCCAAAATTTAAATCATTTGAACATAAACCTAAGTTGCGAATTGGTAGAGCCTTGGGAGAGCTCGGACTAGGTTGGTTAATTCATTTAATTAATCTAGTAATCCATTAACCTGGAAATTCCCTGGAATTCTTAGGTCGCGACAGTAATTCTATTTTATCCCTTACATATTTCAATTAAAAATGGATTTTCTTTTCCAAATATATTGCTAGTGAATAGGAAAATATTATTTGTTGCTATTCTTCAAATCATTTTTTCTTCGAGTTAAGCAGTAACATGTTGCAATTGGTCACAATTTTTTGGGTGAATAATATCGAGTTTTTGGACATGTTTAGATTTTGAGAATTTCAGACTAGCGGAACTCCATCTTTACTTATTTTTCATCTTCACAATAATTACATCTCTGTTTCTTCAATATTTAAGTGTGTTAATTCTATTTATCATTATTCACGCTACCAACTTAACGTCTTTTTAAAATTAATAAATGTCATTTGCCGAAAATATAGTATAAGAATAGTCCTCCGATAATAACGAGGAGTGAAGAGGCACAGTTAAACGGGTTCTTTCTTAGAGTTCCGATAACAAGAACTTATATGTTGTTATCTGTAAACGGGTTGATTTGATTATTTTCTCTCTTAATCTTATTTTTGGATAATAGATTATACAAATATTATCCGTTAACTTGGATTTTTATTTCCTAATATGAAATAGGCCGTTTCAGATTGTGAACATTGGGGTTGGAGATTAATAGGAAACTTAATGGCCAAGAGTTGTTTCCATGTTTGGAGTCTTAGAAAAAACAAAACAAAAAACAAAACAAAACGAAAAGACCCATTATCTTAAATAGAAAACATGTTGGTATCTGCAGGTACGAAACCACATTAGATGGATCTATTATGCATTCCCATATAATATATTTTTAGCCATTTTTTTCAAATTTAAATGGTATAAATTGGAAATCCTATAGAAATAAATGTTTGGGAATCATAACTAAAATTTTCATAACACTGCTTAAACGACATTCCGAGACAAAATATTTCGCCACAACAACAAACAAATTAGTGAAGCACGACATACAAGTTTATTTTATGTTGGTGACCTAATTGTTGAATTGTGTATACTTGATGGTACACGATATCGGACACGTGTCGGATTCTAAACGACACTTAAATTTGTCCTCCAATCACTAAGCAATTCCATGGGTTAAATACAAATACGTGGACTTCAATCATATAATTCTCTTTACTGAAAATTATGGTACACTGCATTGATTGATATGTATCTGGGTTAGCTACGGCAACACACCTTGGCATTGTTTCAGTTATAAAGGACAAACTTGCCACATGCAACATCACGAAGAGGTAAGTGCGCACTTTCCTCAATGAAAATTTGCCCAACAAAGTTTTAATAAAAAGATCTTTAACAAATGACAACTGTGCACTTAATTATAAAAAAATGTCGACAAAAGAAAAAATTATAAGAAATGAAATTCACTTAACAAAAAACTAAGGGTCTTGCAAAAAGTCCTAAATCTAATGAACTTGTTCCAATTCAATCCTAAATCTTTTAATTTGGTCAATTTAGTCCTAAACCTTATGACAATTTGCCAATATAACCATTCCGGCCAATTTTGGCCGAAAGTTGATGACCTAGACGCCGGCTCTCCTTCATGGCACGATCGATGCTAACGTGGACATTTGTTTAAAATTTCTAATTTTTTTTAAATTTTTTTAAATTTTGCTTTTCTTTTTCTTTTCTTTTTCTATTGACTGCAATTATTTGGGGGTTAACAAGGTTGGTGATGTTCTTTACTCTAGGGATTTCGTATATTACAATAGCTGCATCAACCTTTTCACCAAAAAAAGTCGGATAAACAAGCTCATTGATCATATAGGTCATAACAACAAAACTAGCTTATGAAACCCATCGATGGAAAGTGAGTTCATCACATGTGTCAACGATGAGAGTAACGCGAAACATGAAAGAAAGTCAAAATATGAGGCAAGAAGGATCCATCAACTAAGGGATAGCTGTAGCTAAAGGAACGAGAGTGGTTACAAGTCATCCATGAAGTAGGGCGCACGTTGAAAGACTGTTAGGGATTGCTGCGGGGCAGATTAGGATGCCTAACGAAATGCCTCGTTAAAGATACCATAAGAATCAAGGATGACACATATATCTCTCAAGACATTCGACACAGACAATACACTTCAAACAAGAATTGTACAACATCAATCAAGAGCCCATCAGATCTTCAAAGTAGATTTTGCTTGACTCTTGAATTTGAAAGTCGAAGTAGATTAGATTTCTTAGGTTTATTATTTGTCTTTGATTATAAAATCTTGTTAGTTTAGTATTTTATTCTTTTTACTATCTCTATGCACATCATTGACTTCCATGGAGAAGTTTATTGTTAAAGTCCGGTAATTAAGCAGCATGCCTCCAAGAATTTAAATAATTTGTTTTCATTCAATAAAAGTTACTTGCAATTTCCTTCTTGGTTTCAATTATATGTCCGCATCTTTTTTTAGGAATTGGAATCTTACAAAGTCCTTGATATTTCAACGCAAATCACAATCCAGTAGCTTTCAATCATATTGAAATCATTGAGTTTCTCCGAGGTTGAGAATGGAAGAATCTCACTTGATTTAAGCTCGGCATCTAGAGGATCTTTTTCAATCTTGATCTTTTATTTCCCCACCCTGTGATTATATAAGTATAAGAAAAGCATAATTCGAAAAAAGTCAATATAATTTGTAATCCTGTAAACTAGTCAATATGTGAAGTGGCTGGGAATGGTATTTTTACCTGATCTCTGCGATGGCACGTGGGCCATTGCTGAAGCTTCCGACGAAGAACACAAGTTTTTTTGGCTGTTAAAAAAGGCATAATGTAACTATCACGGTCTTTTATGAGCGAACAATCTGCCGATAATTGTAGATCGAACTAAGATGACGATACTCTCCCTTTCACCCTAACTAAATGCAACCTTTGCCTCGTGTTAGTAGTGGACTTAGTTTGATTCGTGAATGACAATTTAAGATATGAATTCATCGTATTTCGAAGACAAAGGACAATCGTAAAAGATAGTCTGCTATTGGATGGAGGTCCTTTCTCTCTTTTTTTAAGTCTCTTACTTGACCGGACTTCTTTGTTTTCCTATCAAATTGGACCTTTAATGGGGAAAAAAAACATTCATGAAAATTAGGTGGTACATCTCTTTGAACTGAAAATACGAATAACGTGATACATCTCTTTTACATGGAAATCGTAGATTGATCCCCTCTCTTGTTCCTTTTTTCCCCCCTTTTTACCTATTCTC
The DNA here is from genome assembly GCA_029784005.1 of Lenwebbia sp. NSW1173648. Taxonomy (NCBI): domain Eukaryota; kingdom Viridiplantae; phylum Streptophyta; class Magnoliopsida; order Myrtales; family Myrtaceae; genus Lenwebbia; species Lenwebbia sp. NSW1173648. Next base: position 9,363,931 of record JARCGZ010000005.1, read on the forward strand.
AAAATTGACCTCAATTTAAGATATCGCAACCTACCAATATTAGTATCTCAAAAGAGCATCACATACATGAATATTGCCATTCGACCTTTTGTCAACATAAGAGAGATGACATCATTTATTGCTTTTACGAATAAGGTAGTCTCATAAGTAATATAAAGAGTTGCGCCTATCTGGATTGCCTTTTAATTATTGCTTAATGCCAATCATGTTGTTAGAGCACTTCGATTGTCATAAATCTGATTTTTCTAGAAACTTTCACGAGAGTTAAATGTTGACTTGTAAATTCACAATAAATAAATATGAAGCCTGTTCTTGAGAACAAGTAAGCTTCATATTTATTTATTTTTTTGAATTGTTCAAACTTATTTTCCTTCTTCATTTTCCTATCTATATGTGCATGAAATAACAACGATCATAATGAATATGGGAGGAGTGAGGTGACTGCGCATATCCAAGAGTTAAGTAAGCACCATTGATCTATAATCTAACTGTCATGAAAATCAGTTAAATATGATAAAAGACGACATGTACGGAATATTTCATTACTCGTCAATCATTAGAAAAATATTTTGACAGTTATTGTCGGTTTGGCTTATATAAGATAAATCTAGATACATGAATAATGGGGATTATGAAATATGCTAAAAATCAGGAAAATAATCACTGTAGTTAGGCAGCAAATCGCCGTAATCTTGACCGAATCTCCATGGATTTCGTTCCGATCATGGACGTCACTTGTTCCGTTCTCTATTGACCGTATCGCCCTGTAGATCCAGCCAACCCAGCAGAGGGAAGTGATCGCCCCAGTTGACCACGCCCGCCGAGCGGCTTGTACCCTTCACTTCCACGACTGCCATTGCGAGCCCTGAAGTCGTAGAACCTCCCCAACACGCTCATCATCACATTGTTGCCCACGCTCCTCCATCAGACACTTGATTTCGCCCATCACTTGAAGCCCTATCTGCGCTGGGAACCTCCCAAAGGCGGCGCTCCTCCTGGGCCTGAACAGGTGGGTGGCTGAGATCCTCCTCAGGTTGCGCCAGTACTCGCCGTACGGGGTGAACACCGATGCCCTGTGGAACAGGAACTCGTACCCCGACTCCTTCACGGGGCGGTCGGTGAAGGCCGAGCTGTTCAAGATCATTTTGGTAGTCTTTTTGGCAGCCTTGGGTTCGCTCGAGATGATGAAGCGGGTGAGCCCCCACCGAGAACGCTTCTTGGCGTTCAAAGTCCACGAGAGGCTGTATAGGCCCACCATTGGCGTGGCGGCTCTTCGAGAGAGCCTACGCGAGGCAACCTGGCAATGGCGAGAAGGTGAAAATGGCAGTGAAGAGGAGGAAACAGAGGGATGGTTGGAGGGTGAGGATGGCGGGTGGAGGATCGTCTGGAGGTGCGAAGAGGACGAAGAGCTCCTCACATGACATGGAAATGGAGGTTTTGAGGGAGACGTAAAGATGGTGGAAGAGGAATGACTATGATGAACAGGGTTGGATATGGCTGGAGCCATGGTCGAGGGTGCAATGAAGGCAAGCTGTGGAGTGATTGAATATCGCTGGAGCAAGGACTGGGCTCGTATGGACGCTTTTGTCATGGGATTAGCAGTGTGTCCGGGAAAGGAATGACAACGATGAACAGGTTGGATGAATATCAGTGAAGCATTGTAGACGATATTGGCCGGTTTATAGTGTTATTGATTGCAAATGCTCCAACAAATTGGGTTTGCCCATCCCAGATGTGGCCCTTGTCTTGCTTAATCCGTAAAAGAAAAAATTGAATATTTTTATGAGTTCGAAATGTACCACTTACTATGAGTTACACAAAAATGGCATTTTTCTAAATAGGGATACAAGGGTAATTATCGTGAATGTGCAAAGTGGTCTCCAAAAATAAAACTCGACATATATTTAGGGTATATTTCTTGTTGTGGAAAAAAGGTCAATCTCTTTTAGATTCTATGAACATATAAACAGTAATGAGCGAGCGATTATGCATCCAATGTAGTGATTTTGTACATATGTCAATTTAGTCTTAAACTTTTTAATTTTGCTAATTTAATCCTAAAACTTTGCACGATATTCCAATGTAGTCATTCCTGTTAATTTTCGCTAGAAATCATTGACATGACTAAGTTAGTAATGTGGTCTTCACTATCCTACGTGGCACATCGGCAAGTTAGCAATGTCTTGTAAAAAATTGGTCGGAAGGTCTACAATTTGAGTCTTGCGCAAAGGTTTATGACAAAATTGACGAAATTGAAAAACTTAAGATTGAATTGACATTAGTAACCGAGTTTAGGACTAATTGGACAATTTCTCCCGAAATTTTTACAATATACAAAATTTTGACTCGTAGATTTATGTAACTTTTCATATGTGTGTGTATTTACTTTGTATAATTTTTTCTTTTGTTGTAGCATATTCTTGAGTTTTGGTCCATTTTTCTTTTGAGTTTTCGTCCATTTTTCTTCTGGGTGAATTATTAGTCGTATAATAGCGCTAACAGAGTTTCAATATTATTTATCCAAGCATTGTTGAGTTTCACTATTATTGGCCTTAGCAATATTACATAACTTCTAGTTGAATTGTTAGTCCTAACGTTGTTGAGTCTTGTGCTTAGAAATTTTGATTATTTTATTTTCATGTTGATGATACGATCTGTCATGCAACACAGTAGCTGTAGAGAGCAAGCGACATGTGACATTTTATGTAAATAATATAGATTTATTTGTCAAACAAAAAATATAAGTTGTTGTTCATTATTAATACTACGTGATTTGTTAAACAATTTGTTCATTTTAATGTTGTTACTATATAATTTTCCAAGAATATATCTAGATTTTTAATTATTTCAAATTATTCTCATAATATGTGTTAAGATGTCGCGCATCGCCTGATAATAGGATTTATATGGTTAATGTTTGCATATGATCTCTCTCCATCTATATGTTAAGCTTTTGTTTAGGTCTTCCTAATAATATGTGCTAAACAATATGTTATTAATGGCCTAATTCCCTAAAAAAACTCAAACTTTAGATAAAATCACAATTCTACACCTTACACACTCTTAGTTCCAAGTCAGCCACAAACTTTTTTTTTTGTTTAAAAAAATCATTAACTCTCACTCTATTCTCAAGCTACCTTCGTTAACCCTCCGCTCGAAAATCTAAAAGTTAGCCGCAGCCACATGATGCAAATTTTCACTCACAACCAGCATTGAAAGATCCCACATCTCAATTAATAAAGATTCAACATACATCTACATGATATGCATGCATATTTTTGGGCGACTAATTGGCAAGTTTTGAATGAAGGGTTGACGGGGCAGATTTAAGATTAGAGTTAAAGTTTGTGATTTTTTTAGACAAATAAAAACTCGGTGCATAAATACGCTAACGTTAAAGTTATGATTTTTTAAGAAATTAGGCCAGTTATTAATCCGACATTTGGTCTACTCTTTTATTGCATAAATTGACCCAAGATATGATGTCGGTGTCGGAAAATCCAGCTATATGACACCAACTCTTGCTTTACTGGTGGGTTTGGTCTAAACATCTCCCAGACATCATATAAATCTCCAAGTGCTTGCAAGGAGGAATATTTTCGTAGATTCTTAGAAATCTTGACGCCCTTGGAATCAGATTAAGGTGCTTCTTGTTGGCTTCACGCTGTTCTCTGATTGGTGGGATTGGAGATAGCGCTTTGATTTGGTCAGCCGTGACTCTCAAGAGAAGCCAAATCTTGATCACGCCGAGAGGAGATTAGAATCTGTTTTTGTTTTGATTTTTGTCTGATTTGTGCATGATGCAGTTGCTTCCTACTGTTTAAATCTTGACTAATTTTGTGTTCCCTTTTGTGTTTAGTCATTCTAGTAATTTTATTTTATTTTTGGTCGGATCATGCTGATACTTGATTAGCTATCTCTAGAGCTTGACTAAAGTGATATTCAAAAGGCAATTTTTATTGTTTTTTTGGTTAGTGTATGTCGCGACCTAGGAATCGGCTTTCCCAATTTTAGGTTGATGGATTGCCAAATTAATTAATTAGATTAATTAACTTAGCTCGAACCCTCCCAAGCTCTACCAAATCGTAATTTAGGTTCAATTTCATGCAAAGATTTATCTTGGAGTCGCCACTAATCGTTTCTTGGTAGGCCGATTAAAAACCTAAGTAAATTAGCGGGAGAACTAAATTACTTCTACGAACCAGAGATTAAGGGTCCGGGAACTTGATTACATTAATTTTTAATTAATGCCCTTTCGGTACCAACTTCACGAAAAAAAGTTCAATTTGGCAATTTTGATACATTCTCACTTGAAGTCCAAAGGTGCAATTTTTTGGGTTTTCTTTTTTATGAAAATGTAAGAATTAAACTACATGCAATGTATGCCGTGAAAGTTTAATAAAAATGCAATCTAATCGAAATATTTACAAGATGGATTAGACGTGCAATTATCTACATGATGCTAATTTTGGAAGATGCAAATTTTAAGTATGGTGGAATGATATGTCCGAGAAGATTTAATCGGGATTCCAATCCATTAGGTAACAAAGTTTTTGAATATTCTAAAAAAGGGATTAGAATCGTTACCTAATTTGGTGGATTCGACTATCGAGTTCAAACCTTGAATTGTCTTGTGGATCGGGACCTTGGACCACGGCTCGAACGACGGGGATGGACTTGCGGCTTTGTGTTGATGGAAGGATTGGCAAGGGAGACTCGGTCGGGAAATCTCTCAACCGAATTTTTTCTTCTTTCGCACACAAGTATTTTCTCACATCACTTTGATGATTTTTTTTTTATATCTCTCTCCAAGCTCTCAAGAACTTCTTCTCCAAAGATTATTTTCTCCAAAAATTCTTCTCCCAAAGCTCTCAAAAAACTCCTCAACTCCCCTAAAAACTCTCATCCTCTTCTCCTTTTATAACTCCCTCATTCTATCTACATTTCTAATTTTTCCACTAACTCCATCTTCTTTTCTCCATCCCTCTTTCTCCATCTTCCTCTCTCAATCTCCCCTTCTCCATCTTCCTTTCTCAATCTCCCCTTCTTCATCTTCCTTTCTCAATCTCCCATTCTCCATCTTCATTTCTCAATCTCCCTTTCTTCATCTTCCTTTCTCAATCTCCCCTTCTTCATCTTCCTTTCTCCATCTCCCATTCTAATTTCTCCACTAACTCCATCTTTTTGTTATTTGCAAAGTAGTCCCTCAAGTTTTGAATATTTGCACTTTAGTCCTTGAGGTTTTACGTATTTGCAATTCAGTTCCTGAGGAAATATTTCTGATTAAGTCCGAACCTTCGAAAGATAAATCCTTTGCCGAGATTCGTGCCTAGTCCAATCGCGTATCATTTTAAAACTCGGATCTTCCGCCGTTAGTCTAAATGCGATGCATGAATAAATATGAAAAATTACATGATTATTTTTGGCAAGAACTAAAAATTAGTTCTAATTTTTTATGGAAAAAATGACTAGAAAGGTTAGTCAGAATTTAGGTGTCAACAGCTGCCCCTCTTTGAGTGGAGGCTCGCAGAGGTTTCGCTCAAAGACAAGATTGAACCTAAATTTTGACAATGCAATTGATGAATGATTATTTTTTGGGTGGGGTTTTAATCCCATTTTTTTATGCAGATAAAGATGATGCATGAAATGCAAGACTGTAATTAAAACATGCCTAGGCTTCCCTCTTCCATGGAATAGAGTGGGGAAACCTGCACATGGATCGCATATAAAATACCTGTTTTACCAGACACTTCGTGATGCTGATGATTCCCTTAATTTCCAAGCTCCTTCTTGGGGATATAAGGATCTTAAGGTACTGGGGCCTTATCTGTTATCAGAAATCTCATTCTGATGCGAGATAGCGCAAGATATGTTGATTATGAAATGTGCTTGAGTTATGGTTCAAGCGGCACCATTTTGTCTCTTGGGACCACCATCGTTTTAATGGGTTGCCGTGAGTTGGAAATGTCTCTCGAAACCACCATCGTTTTAGCGGGTCTTCGTGAGTCGGTAAAATTTCTCTTGGGACCACCATCGTTTTAGCGGGTCGCCATGAGTTGGAAATGTAGTGCCAAGATCACAAGAGCATGTCGATTGTGATTTGGGTAAAGGTATCACGAGAGTAGGTCGATCGTGAACCGGGTGAAAACCTCATGAGAGCAGGTTGATCATGAGTTGGATAAAGATAAGACCAAAACCACAAGAGCATGTCAATTGTGACTTGGGTAAAGGTATCACGAGAGCAGGTCGACCGTGAATCGGGTAAAGATCAAGAACACGAGAGCAAGTCGATCGTGAATTGGGTAAAGATAAAGATCAAGAACACGAGAGCAGGTCGATCGTGAATTGAAAGATGTCGAAGTCACTAGAGCATGTCGATCATGACTTTGATAACATATATCGAGACCACGAGAGCAGGTCGGTCATGGGTCGATAAATTCCTCATGATATCAATCATGAGTTTGGTAAATATCCAGATCACAAGGGCGGGTTGATCCTGAACTAGGAGATGTCGAAGTTGCAAGAGCATGTCGATTGTGATTTGGGTAAAGGTATCACGAGAGCAGGTCGATCGTGAACCGGGTAAAAACCTCATGAGAGCAGGTCGATCATGAGTTGGATAAAGATAAGACCAAGACCACAAGAGCATGTCGATTGTGACTTGGGTAAAGGTATCACGAGAGTAGGTCGATCGTGAACCGGGTAAAAACCTCATGAGAGCAGGTCGATCATGAGTTGGATAAAGATAAGACCAAGACCACAAGAGCATGTCGATTGTGACTTGGGTAAAGGTATCACGAGAGCAGGTCGACCGTGAATCGGGTAAAGATCAAGAACACGAGAGCAAGTCGATCGTGAGTTGGGTAAATATCCAGATCACAAGAGCGGGTCGATCATGAACCGGAAGATGTCGAAGTCACAAGAGCATGTCGATTGTGATTTGGGTAAAGGTATCACGAGAGCAGGTCGATCGTGAACCGGGTAAAAACCTCATGAGAGCAGGTCGATTATGAGTTGGATAAAGATAAGACCAACACCACAAGAGCATGTCGATTGTGACTTGGGTAAAGGTATCACGAGAGCAGGTCGATCGTGAATCGGGTAAAAACCTCATGAGAGCAGGTCGATTATGAGTTGGATAAAGATAAGACCAACACCACAAGAGCATGTCGATTGTGACTTGGGTAAAGGTATCACGAGAGCAGGTCGATCGTGAACCGGGTAAAAACCTCATGAGAGTAGGTCGATCATGAGTTGGATAAAGATAAGATCAAGAACACGAGAGTAGTTCGATCGTGAATTGGGTAAATATCCAGATCACAAGAGCGGGTCGATCATGAACCGGAAGATGTCGAAGTCACAAGAGCATGTCGATTGTGATTTGGGTAAAGGTATCACGAGAGCAGGTCGATCGTGAACCGGGTAAAAACCTCATGAGAGCAGGTCGATCATGAGTTGGATAAAGATAAGACCAAGACCACAAGAGCATGTCGATTGTGATTTGGGTAAAGGTATCACGAGAGTAGGTCGATCGTGAACCGGGTAAAAACCTCATGAGAGCAGGTCGATCATGAGTTGGATAAAGATAAGACCAAGACCACAAGAGCATGTCGATTGTGACTTGGGTAAAGGTATCACGAGAGCAGGTCCATCGTAAATTGGGTAAATATCCAGATCACAAGAGAGGGTCGATCATGAACCGGAAGATGTCGAAGTCACAAGAGCAGGTCGATCATGACTTTGATAACATATGTCGAGACCACGAGAGCAAGTCGGTCATGGGTCGATAAATTCCTCATGATATCAATCATGAGTTTGGTAAATATCCAGATCACAAGAGCGGGTCGATCATGAACCGGAAGATGTCGAAGTCACAAGATCAGGTTGATCATGACTTTGATAAAGGTATCACGAGAGTAGGTCGATCGTGAACCGGGTAAAGATTAAGAACACGAGAGCAGGTCGATCGTGAATTGGGTAAAGATAAAGATCAAGAACACGAGAGCAGGTCGATCGTGAACTGAAAGGATCAAAATGACAACTAAAGTTAGCAGAGTTGTCAATTTGAAATGGATTTAGAAACTTACCTGGATTCTTTGAGCAAACGGCTAAGGGAAGGACAAGCTGACTGGGTCATACCTGTCTTTTCACTCGAAGAAGAGATTGAAATGATCGTGTGCATAAAATCAAAGTAAATGCAACATCATATGCCAGTAAAAACTCGTTTGCTTGCTTGCATTACAAGGCTTCACTAGGGAATTTCATCAATAAGGAAATCTGTTTGATCCTTTTGATAAAACCAATCAACATTGAATGAGGAACCTTCAGTCAGAAAGGACTTTCACTCACTCTCATGAAAAGGCTTTTGAAAACCCGACCATTGATGCGGGTATGAGAATCACTCACAACTGTCACCGTTATGCTTGATAAGGGTCTGGGTATTCTCGCAATTGGTACGACCGAGCCGATCTGGAGGTCTTGATTAGGACCGTAATGAGGGCTAGGTCAAAGGTTCACAAAAGGGGACTCTCCATGGAGTCAAGGCTTTTTGAAAGAGAATCTTCATCATCTGCTCCGAGTTTACAAGTCAAGAACCCTGCAAAAATGAGAGAGAAATAATCTTGCTCGAATTTCTTCGAGCGATGCTTAAAATCATTCAACTCTACGTTAACTCAAATGCCCTAATCAAAAGAGACTTCCAAGGGTTGTAACGTAGGTTGGGATTTGGGACTGAGAAACGAAAAGGCCCATTTTAGCTCAGAAAGTATATGAGAAGGGCTTGATGTTGATGATCATTGTTGCCTTATCACCAATCTTGGCCTTCCAGATTTGATTCCGCTGATTCCATCATTGCTTGAAGATGGCATAAATTCAGTCGAGGATTACATTTTACAATTTGGATCCTCTAGGATTTTTCTTTATGAGTCGACCCATTGGGGATTTACAAAAATGCAAACATGTACATTGGAAATTTGGAAGTACTTTACAAGGGAACAAGGGTTTGAATGGACATTTGCCTTGCTTTTGATAGGCACTTTGCTTTTTAATGCCCGAGATTTTCTGTGAGATCAGCTTTCGCTTTTCTTACTCCCGGCTCTCGTTTTTTTTTTGTCTCGACGTCTTGAATTTTTGTCCCCCTTTTTTTTTGACGTCTTGATTATTTTTTTTTTCGGGAGCGGGCCCTTTTCTTTTAGGCTACACTTGCGTCTTCTTCTTTTTTGACAATCCCGTGATTTGAATTCCTTTTTAAAGGAATTACAACAATAAGACAGTTTACAAGAATTATGCTAGACATTACATGAAAAATCTAACACATGAGATGAGTTCATTCGGGAATTCTCTGTTGACCCGATTCTCTTCAATTCTGCCCCTTGGGGATGGCACCGTCTTCACGTTGGAATGAGCAATGATCATCAACGAAGGTTTAAGAAATGAATTTGTAGGCTCAAGTGGGCTATGCAAAGGGTAGAGTGTATAGGATAGAGAAATGAATGCTCTTCATCATCTTAAGACACTTGAATTAAAGTTTGAGTATAATGCAAAGCAAAACTCGAAAGATTGATGTTAGTCTGAGCAAGAGAATTTCTAACCATTTACCTCATGTTCTGTCGGAATTGCCTCGTCTAGACCCCGATGTAGGGTGGTTCTTGACAGGGGTAAAGAAATGAAACCGTCGCTCAAGGGGTTTGCAATGGATAACCTGTAGTGTTTGGATAGAGAACTGAATGCCTCCGTCACTTCGGCTATCGTACCTTTCGCGAGAAAACCCTTTACCTTGAGAATGCAGAATCTAGCTACCTCTCAACTCACTGGGGATTAAAAATGCAGGACGTGTGTGGAAATGGCTCGCCTTTCGTCGTTCTGACATTTCTCATTCAATAGATGGCCTGATAAAAAAATTCTTTCTTAACATCATGTACAAAATTTTGCCAAATGTGAGTTCCTTTCAAGGCATGCTAAGCATGTTCAAATTCATTTTTTTGTGGAAGCACCTCTCTTCACTTTGAGCTCACTCCATGAGTGCTTTGCAATTTCCCCTTACCGGCTCCACCGCTTGGTGGCAAATGAATGAATGAATTTGTAGCCATCAAGGTTTTGGAATCGCCCAAGGTCTTAGTCTCGTTCGGTCGGGCATTCTCGTCTTCTTCTGCAAAAAAGAAAAGTGCAAAAAGATTTTTATTATTGATTTACAATATCTATATCATTCACTAACCTCGGGGATCGAACCCGGGTCGTTTCGGACCACTGTCACTCCCTCATGCCACCAAACTGCGGTATAGTTGGCATTCGTGGGGTGCAGCACTTTTAGTTAAGTGTTGGCTTGGAAACGGCATGTCCTTCCACATCATATCAAATGATTCCATTTTTCACTAATCTCGTGGCGGTTGACAACCCCCTGTCGAGAATGGCATGAACTCGCGTTAGAATCGAAATGATTAAGGGTAAATCGAAAACGATACAGGGTTACCCTCTTCAAGCTTGCTCGCGCTTTTCACTGATCTCGTGGCGGTTGACAACCCCTGTCGAGAATGGTATGAACTCAAGTTAGGATCGAAATGATTAAGGGTAAATCGAAAACGATACAGGGTTACCCTTTCCAAGCTTGCTCGCGCTTTTCACTAATCTCGTGGCGGTTGACAACCCCCTTTTCAAGCTTGCTCGCGCTTTTCACTAATCTCGTGGCGGTTGACAACCCCTATCGAGAATGGTATGAACTCGCGTTAGAGTCGAAATGATTAAGGGTAAATCGAAAACGATACAGGGTTACCCTTTTCAAGCTTGCTCGTGCTTTTCACTCGCAATTTCCCTTCTTGAGGTTATACAACATTTTCCTTTACGGCATTTAGAGGCATCGTCCGTAAATTGATTTGCGCCAAATCTGATAAACCATGCATTTGAACATAGAAAAAGGGAACACTGCCCCTTCCCCTAATTCCAGACTCCTAGAAAGTAGGAAAAATATCCCACGCAGGGGATTACATGAAATGAAATTTCACTAATTTGGGCCTACACCCGCTTCTTCTGAAAGTTCTCCGGCGATCAGCTAGCCAGGTACAGATGGGTGGTATTTGAGGACCTAAAATCACCGGCTTTGGATCACAAGTTACGGCTTTGGGGGTTCATCAACGCTGAACTGGTTGACCATGACAGCAAGGTCATCGCCGAGGCAACTCGACCCGTGGGGATGCATGTTCCCTCCTTCGGAAGGCATTGATGCTGACCTCGTAAGGTTGATCCCCCCATGCATTTCTCCAACGGAACTTGATTGTGCCGGGAATTGATCTGGAGGACAGGACGACGAGTGAGGAGGGAGATGAGGGTAGTTAGAAACCAACAGCTTCCAAACATACTTCGAGGCGATGGCGGATATCCTTTTTATCTCCTCTTTCAAACGAGCATTTTCAATCCTCAGATGCTGCTCATCAAGGGACGTTCCACCGGGGGCGGTGGGGTCGCCGCAGTTAGGGCAGGTGGCAGTGCTGAGAGCTTCTCCATACTTCTTGTGCTCTGCTTGGAGCTTTTCAATTTCAGCTTTCAGAATCACATTATCGCGGCGTTCATGTCGAACTTTCGATAGGGTTCGCTTATTTTGAAACCAAAATTTGATTTGCAAAGGCTCCAACCCAAGCTTTTGGCTCAGTTCCTGTCTTTGTGTATCATCTGGGTAACGGCACTCCTCGAAGACGGCTTCCATCTCTCGAACTTGACGTTGAGTGAAGCGCCTCTTTTTCCGAGGTCGACCATTGATGTTGTCGTCGTCGTTGTCAGGATCTTGAACGCCGTTGCCGGAAAGATCGTGTTCTATGGCGCCGGAAAGATCGTGTTCTATGGTTTCGGTGCCAGATTTGGTCCCGAGATCTTCAAAATCTCTCACCTTTAACACTTCGCTCGTGGAGCTCCATTCGCTGGTCATGTCCAGAAAGTGATGGTGGCTCTCGAACATGCTCATGAAATTCGCATCATTGGTCATGTCCAGCAAGTCATGGTGGTTCTCAAACATGTTGGGTTGAGACATCTTTGACTGATTTTTGTTCTTTCAAGGCTCTTTACTCTCTCCTGTATTTTCTGAGTGGCCTTGTATGGTCTGAAGCTTTCTTTTGAACACGGATGACAAACACCAAGAGGACGTCTCTCTCAAGATTTCACGTCTTCTGCATGAAAAGGTGTGTTTTTCCTAAAGATCTGCCGTGTTTCTCGCTCAGTTTGTCTTCTACTTTTCCTCTTTAATGTGGTGGGACCTCCAAATCTTTTCGCGAAATTTTCGGATTCGTTGGGCTCGAGATTGGAGACTAGCGTTGGGTTCACGACCGACGGGCGAAATAGGGAACTTGGACCAATGGATGGAAAGGGAAATTGGACCAACGGACGAAATAGGGAAAAGGTACTGACGAAAAGGATGAACAGAGGATAGCACCGACGAAAAGGACGAATAGGCTTTTGTCGTACAATTCAGACGGTGTAGCACAAGCAGCTAATTCGTAGAAGCCGTAAGCTTGCTGGGTTGGCATTGAATGCTTCTTTTACGTAATGGCAGACATTGACGTTATTCCGTGCGGGAGCAAATGATGGCTTCTTCTTTTCCTCACTTTCCTCTTGCTATAAGAATCAGAACTTGACGCAGAGCAGATTAACATCTTTGCATCCTCAGTTTCAAATCATCTGATCATTCCTCTGCCTTCAATCTTTTCCCTTCCTTCTTCAATAACAATGGCCTCTAACCACGTCCTCTCAACCGAAGCTTTAGCCAAATGGGAGAGACTTTATAATCTTCTTGGTCGAGGCTACGTTCATATTGCCCATAATCCAGATACTGAAGCTGAGATCTTCAGTCTGTTTATTGGCATGGACACAGCTTCCATTGAAAACACCAATTTAGAGAGGGAGTATAGGACATTCCGGACCCTTTTCATCAACTTCCTAGAAGCTTATCGGCGCGTTGATCAGGAGGTTATCCTGGCTCGTCTTGTGAGAGCTCGTTACCAGGATCAGTCTGAGTTTCTGGCGTTGGCCCGTTACCTGGTTGACAAGCATGAGAAGGCTGCCGAGCTTGTCAACGAACGAGTCTCTTTGTTGGTTCGTGAGAGGGAGAGGCTAGTGGGACGTTTAGCCCTGACCCAGACATACTACGAGCACGACTCGAGCGACGTCGTGATGAAGTTCCAATGTGAATGGCTAGAAGAGAGGCTTGAATGCCTGACTATGGATATAGCCCTCGAGAGAGCCCTGATTCCGAATCTGGAGTCTGCCTCTGAGTATCACGAAGCCAGCGCGACTAGGCTCAAGGAGAAATGCGATCGCCTCTTTCTCAAGCTTGCGGACCTCGATTCCCGAAGTGCTCAGCGCGTGCAGAGCATTAACTGTGTAGAGAGTCAGTTGAGCTCCTTTGTGTCGCTTATTAGGGCTCAGTTTGGTTTTACTTTTCCCCCTCGATGACTCGTTGTAAGGCTTGGTGTATGGAATGAAAGAATGGCTCTCGTATGTTTCTGTTTTGTTTCATCCCATATACGGCTTAAGGCATTTCCCATTGATAGATTCAGACTAACTGAAAATAACAGTATGAGTACAAACTAAGTATAGTACTTCTTTACAGAATCAGCATTGACAGGATTGGTGAAAACACGACCATCCATTTCTGCTAGAATTAAAGCTCCACCTAGAAGTACATTCTTCACAACATACGGTCCACCATAATTTGGAGCAAACTTCCCTTCTGGAAGTGAAACTATTGGCAACAGCTTCCGCAAAACAAGGTCTCCTACCTGAAAATGTCGAGGCCGGACTTTCTTGTTAAAGGATTTAGCAACCCTTTGCTGATAGCGCTGGCCGTGACATACTGCCTTGAGCCGCTTCTCATCAATCAGGTTCAGTTGGTCCACCCTTTGTTGGACCCAATCAGCTTCAGTTAACTTGACTTGAGATAGTATACGCAAGGAAGGAACCTCCACTTCAACTGGTAGTACCGCTTCCATTCCGTACACAAGAGAATATGGGGTCGCCCCGGTCGATGTTCGGATCGATGTTCGATAAGCCATGAGTGCAAACGGCAACCTCTCATGCCAATCACGATAATTCTCGGCCGTCTTAGCCAAGATCTTCTTAATGTTCTTATTGGCTGCTTCCACCGCTCCATTCATCTGAGGACGGTATGGGGAAGAATTCAGATGCTTGATTTTGAATTCATTGAACAACTTATCAACCAACTTGTTATTTAGGTTCGATTCATTATCAGTGATTATGGCCTCCGGCGAACCATATGGAGCAATAATATTCTGATGAATGAACTTCACCACGTTCTTCGCCGTGACTGCAACATATGACGCAGCTTCGATCCATTTGGAAAAATAATCAATGGCGACCAAGATGAACCAATGCCCGTTAGATGCTTTCGGGTTAATAGGGCCAATCACATCGATGCCCCACATACAACACATTTTTCTTGAGAAGTTTAAAGAAAGGCTTAGCTGTCTCAGATAGCTGGAAAATAAACCGAGCTATATAGTTCAGCCTGCCCATCAGAATTCGAACTTCCTTCACTGAAGTGGGAGATTTTATTTCACAAATGGCCTTTACTTTTGACGGGTCAATCTCAATTCCTTTATTACTGACGATGAAACCAAGTAGTTTGCCAGATGCTGCTCCGAAGACACATTTTGTCGGATTGAGGCGCAATTTGAACTTTCGGAGCCTATCAAACAGCTTTGTCAAGGTTTCCACATGATCTTGGCCACGCCGGGTCTTCGCGATCATGTCGTCAACATAAACCTCGATCTCTTTGTGCATCATGTCATGGAAGAGGGTAACCATTGCTCGTTGGTATGTTGCCCCGGCATTTTTTAGACCGAAAGGCATCACTCTATAATGGAATGTGCCCCACGGGGTTGTGAATGCCGTCTTTATCTTGTCATTCTCATTCATTAGAATCTGGTTGTAACCAGAGAAACCATCCATGAATGAGAACAACTCGAATCCTGCCGTACTATCTACGAGCATGTCAATGTGAGGGAGTGGAAAATCATCCTTTGGGCTAGCCTTGTTCAAATCCCGATAGTCTACACAAACTCGCACTCGGCCGTCTTTCTTCAATACTGGGACTATATTAGCCACCCAGTCAGCATATTGGGTAACCTCAATGAACCCGACATCGAGGAGTTTCATAACTTCTTCCTCAATTTTCTTTGCTAGCTCTGGCTTGTATTTTCGCTGCTTCTGTTTTTTAGGTATCATCGAAGGATCAGTTGGTAAGCAATGTTCAACGATCGATCGATCAAGACCTGGCATGTCAGCATAAGACCAGGCGAAGATGTCCTGATAATCTCTCAACAATTTGGTCAAACGTTTAGCCACATCCTCGGAAAGATTTGCCCCAATCTTCACCTCTCTAGGATTCTCCGCGTCACCAAGATTGATTAGCACGGTTTCTTCAATAGTCAGAGGTTTAGACTTCTCATGAGTTTCCAGGTTCCGACGAATCTCCTCATCATTCGAATCATAGTCGTCCGAATCATCCGATTGGTCTGCATCACATACATTTGGATCCACTGTAACTGTTTCCGTCCCTTTGCTTTTTATGGGCTATGATCTTCAAGGCCTCCTCGCTCATTCCCCCGGCCACAGGGGTGGCCTGGGCTGTTGGGATCACAGGTGATGTGCTAGAACCAGCACCAGCGAAAATAATGTCTTCCAGTGGTAAAGCATGAGTAGGGACAGGGTCCGGGACTCTATCAGGATTAGCCGCTGGAAGAGGTGGAGACGGTGCCACGGGCCGAGGAACCGAGCTAGACGGCAGCAGCTTGGCTGCAAAATTAGTTGCCATTCTTTCCATTGCCTAGGACATGATTCCTTCAAACCGTTCGTTCATTGCATCCATATGCTCCCTGAGAGCCTCATGGACTGCTGCATTGATTTTGGCTCTGTCGGCCATCTTTCTTACTTTCAAAAGGGTGTTATAAGGGTGCGGGGACTCCGCGATAAATTACCTACAAAAGTAGAGACTAAAGTGAGTACAATGAGCTGAAAAGTGAGTCGGTCCATGACACCCTCCTAGACCCGAAAACTGAAATAAGCAAGACCAAAGGATCGAAACAGGCAATTTCCCAATTCCGTCGGCTTTCACGAGAAAATTCGTATTAATTCGCAGAATGATCGAAACACTGCAAAAATTTACGAACAAAAGGACAAGACATGGATGAACAACTTTCATGTTTTAAGCTCAGGGAGATCCCAAACAGATCAATACAGTTTAATGCTACTTTCCAAAAACATTTCTCAGCAAACTAGCTTGTCCGGTTTTTTCTTTGAGGATAAATGGGCCACCAAAAATGAGAATTGATGCCCGAAAATTTGCAGCTTCCTAGTTCATGGCCCATTATACCACTTTCAAGTTTTGACTTCATTCAAAAAGGCACTTTTACTAGTGGAAAATGGTGAAACAAACCTAGTGTCTGAAATTTCCCGAAAACTCAGATTGCTTTGCCTTCATTATCAATTCAGTAGAAAATGGAAAACATGATGGATTGATCTGAAAATTTTACAAATGACAGGTCAAGATCCTCCAAACACTTTTCATTCAATGGTTGAAACCCAGAAATGCCCCGAAGGAAATCAAACAAATCATACAAAGCAGTAAGGTATATCTGAACAACAGGAATGCAGAACGCAAACTAAACATGACCCTATTTAGCTTAAGACACTTGACTCACCTAACAAATGTCATGGACCGACTCGAAAAAAAAAATTGATATAAGACAAGATGAAGTTGGGGCTCATACTTTACCGTAGGATAAGAAAGTAAACAATCACATCGACATGCACATGATTCGTGAGTTATCCTTATTCTAACTATCCTAAAGGCTCGTAAATTGAAGTGAAAGACTTGCGACAAGGCGACAATCTCGCGCACATAATCAAAGTTAGTCGTGATCCCTTGACATAACCAGGATTAGCCGGGTCTTTCAACTTCAGCTTCTCGAGTTAAAAATTATAACCCCCGCTTCGGTAATCCTACCGAGCACGAGTTCTAACTTTTGAAACTCATTTTTGAAAAGAGAGTCGGGATCGAATTCGGACTAACTTTCAACCGTGATCACACGGAGAACGCTAGGATCCAATCTCGATACCATCTTAAAACTAGTAGCCCGGGTTCGGCCACGGGTAGTGTGTGGTGTAGTGCTAAAGCAATTAATCATGCATAACAGTTAAATCCAAACACCGCTTCAAAAGGTGCACAAATTAAATAAGGAATTCCCGAACACCACAATCTACAAAACAAAGGGGTTAGCCAAACACTCCTCCCCTTATAACTCCCATTCTGCAAGACCATTTAACACCTAAGGATGAGAATTCAATCAAAATTTGCCAAGCAAAGGGACAATTATCGCGAAAATTTTCTGGCCTAAGTCCTCCTTAAAAACAAATGTCCCCAGCGGAGTCGCCAAGCTGTCGCGACCTAGGAATCGGCTTTCCCAATTTTAGGTTGATGGATTGCCAAATTAATTAATTAGATTAATTAACTTAGCTCGAACCCTCCCAAGCTCTACCAAATCGTAACTTAGGTTCAATTTCATGCAAAGATTTATCTTGGAGTCGCCACTAATCGTTTCTTGGTAGGCCGATTAGAAACCTAAGTAAATTAGCGAGAGAACTAAATTACTTCTACGAACCAGAGATTAAGGGTCCGGGAACTTGATTACATTAATTTTTAATTAATGCCCTTTCGGTACCAACTTCACGAAAAAAAGTTCAATTTGGCAATTTTGATACATTCTCACTTGAAGTCCAAAGGTGCAATTTTTTGGGTTTTCTTTTTTATGAAAATGTAAGAATTAAACTACATGCAATGTATGCCGTGAAAGTTTAATAAAAATGCAATCTAATCGAAATATTTACAAGATGGATTAGACGTGCAATTATCTACATGATGCTAATTTTGGAAGATGCAAATTTTAAGTATGGTGGAATGATATGTCCGAGAAGATTTAATCGGGATTCCAATCCATTAGGTAACAAAGTTTTTGAATATTCTAAAAAAGGGATTAGAATCGTTACCTAATTTGGTGGATTCGACTATCGAGTTCAAACCTTGAATTGTCTTGTGGATCGGGACCTTGGACCACGGCTCGAACGACGGGGATGGACTTGCGGCTTTGTGTTGATGGAAGGATTGGCAAGGGAGACTCGGTCGGGAAATCTCTCAACCGAATTTTTTCTTCTTTCGCACACAAGTATTTTCTCACATCACTTTGATGATTTTTTTTTTATATCTCTCTCCAAGCTCTCAAGAACTTCTTCTCCAAAGATTATTTTCTCCAAAAATTCTTCTCCCAAAGCTCTCAAAAAACTCCTCAACTCCCCCTAAAAACTCTCATCCTCTTCTCCTTTTATAACTCCCTCATTCTATCTACATTTCTAATTTTTCCACTAACTCCATCTTCTTTTCTCCATCCCTCTTTCTCCATCTTCCTCTCTCAATCTCCCCTTCTCCATCTTCCTTTCTCAATCTCCCCTTCTTCATCTTCCTTTCTCAATCTCCCATTCTCCATCTTCATTTCTCAATCTCCCTTTCTTCATCTTCCTTTCTCAATCTCCCCTTCTTCATCTTCCTTTCTCCATCTCCCATTCTAATTTCTCCACTAACTCCATCTTTTTGTTATTTGCAAAGTAGTCCCTCAAGTTTTGAATATTTGCACTTTAGTCCTTGAGGTTTTACGTATTTGCAATTCAGTTCCTGAGGAAATATTTCTGATTAAGTCCGAACCTTCGAAAGATAAATCCTTTGCCGAGATTCGTGCCTAGTCCAATCGCGTATCATTTTAAAACTCGGATCTTCCGCCGTTAGTCTAAATGCGATGCATGAATAAATATGAAAAATTACATGATTATTTTTGGCAAGAACTAAAAATTAGTTCTAATTTTTTATGGAAAAAATGACTAGAAAGGTTAGTCAGAATTTAGGTGTCAACAGTGTAAGGCTGTGTGTGGTGGGCCGGTTAGATTTTAGGATAGGATATTTTATCCTATTCGATGTATGGGGCATCACTATATTTGGATTTTGTGTTTGGTGAAGGGTTGTCTCGTCTTTTGTGGTGCCTCCAAAAGATCCTACGTCTTTTATCAAGTGTTTATGCTTTTCTTCTGACGCCTAAAATATGATTTTTTTAATATAATCTATTGGGAGATGTCAAAGTACAAATGTGACCGAAGTGCATATACTTCTTTTCCCGTAATTTTTCTTTTCAAATCATAGATAACAAAAATACACCACATACATTTTCAAACCATTCTCATGTTAGGAAAAGAAATACCACTAAGACCTCTAGGTGAGATTTAGTAAGAGAGGTTTAAGACTTCGGTAATGATTGTCATGTTAAATTAATTAGGGTTAAAACTTCCTTCAGAATGGGTCCAAACAAAATGGCTTTGTTATAAAAGGAAGGTATAACACCGTGCCCTTATTGCAGCTCGTGCTACTGAATCGGTTGCTTTATTCTTGGTACCAACATTTAAAAACTATTTTCCCCTACTTTCTGCATCAAAAACTAAATCACAAGCTTCTAATAAAAAACGATCAGTTTTAGTAAGATTTGTAATATGAACACCTTTATGCTTGGCAGAAATGAAGAAAATTCAAATTTTATGTGAGGAAGTGAGGAAGGAAATTTTGGAAATTTTCTTCACTCCTCATTTCCCCTCCCCCCCACCAAACATAGCCTAAAAGTCAATAAACTTAGGCTGTGTTTGGTCGTCCGGATAAAACTCAGGATATGATATATTTTATCATATTCTGTGTTTGGAGTTGTCCAGGTAATGATAAAAGGGAATATAGAGGGGATATAGGGGAAATAAAATAATCCTAGGGAGGGGAGTGGGATAGAGCCGGATAGGCCATCGCTCAAGATACCCCCTCTCCGCTACGTCCCATCCGCCTCTCCGCCATGCCCAGCCGCCTATCCGGTGGCGGACCGCCTCTCCGATTGCGGTGGGCAGCTTCTCCGGCGAAGGAGAGGCTGCCGGTGGTGGTCTCAATCAAGTTCATCTTCCCTTTCTTCGGCTCAAATGACGCAGTCATCGAAACCGACCTAGAAGCTCCGATGGAGGCTCACTGCAAGTTCTGGCTGCCCAAGAAGAACAGATTCTGCGCCAACACCCCTCTCAACGATTCACCGTAAGCTCTGAATCTGCCCTTTTTTCTTGGGTTTCTCTTCAATTTGAACTAATTTTGCCAAGAAATGCTCATCACCAAGTTCTGTGGCAATCACACTCTGAGGTCTGATGCTCAGTGGGTACCATGCCCACTCGACCCATCTCAGTAAATCTTCCATTCCCCCTTGCCTTTTAGTGGACGCTTGTACCATGAGCAAACACCCCATTCTCAAGCACAAATCCTTCGATCGAATTGTTTACAACTTTCATCATGCTGTCTACAAATCCTTGGACCAACAATATATCAATGTTGTTTTTTATGCTACTTATGCTACTATGTCTTAGAATCGCAGTAACTCTTGGTGGCTGTCCCCTCGAGCTCCGACCCGACAGCCCCAACGAACGGCTAGAGATCCGCTGCGTCGGCTCTAGAGAAGAGCCTTCGGATGGTACAAGTCAAGAATCATTATATTGATATCCAGTTTCTACCAAACAATGAATAGGATATGATATAAAGATATCCGACTTTAAATCCGCAGTTCACCAAACGAGAGATAGGATATGATCAAATCCCTGGATTTCTTATCCTATCATATCCAGTCCTATCCTGATTAGAAATCCGGATGACCAAACACAGTCTTAAGGACTTTGCTAGCATAACAATCTTTGGTTGACTGTGAGAATAATAATATGTTGTGAGCCACAAATTCTTAAACAAGTGGACTTCACAACAATTTTTAAATAATTATTATTTATTTTTTGTGGCTCAAAACAGACTGTTAGCATAATAGTCACCCAAAAACTGTTACACAATCAATTCCCTAAACTTAATTAACTCAGTCATCTATGTTCCTCATAATTCAAGGACATGTAATATATAGACTACTAAACTCACATCCCGGGGTTCAGATAGTAAGGCTAATTTATAATGGAAAGTAAGAAGATAGTCAGTTCTAAGATGAATTAGTTGATGATCATTTACAATAGGAAACATGAAGTCTATTTCAAATAGAAAGAGGAAATTATTTCCATTTTGATGGAACTTAAG
Source organism: Lenwebbia sp. NSW1173648 (assembly GCA_029784005.1). Taxonomy (NCBI): domain Eukaryota; kingdom Viridiplantae; phylum Streptophyta; class Magnoliopsida; order Myrtales; family Myrtaceae; genus Lenwebbia; species Lenwebbia sp. NSW1173648. The sequence goes on from JARCGZ010000005.1 coordinate 9,385,118, forward strand.
TTAAACTAGACAAGAATGCAAATCCTATTTAGGAGAAGAACTCTAATCGTACTATGATTTTATATGACTTATCGATTGATTGAATGGTCCATCTTCACCGAATTACGACAATGGCATTAGTTTCTGGCCTATAATTCAATCTTGTAGATTGCAACTTGTTCTTCTGAGAAAACATAATATGATTAATCCCATTTCTTGCTACGGATAAAAAAAATTGACGAAATCAAGCTACTAAAACACATCTCCTACTATTTCTTGGGCCAGAAATTGAGTCTAATTTTGCAGAAGTTGAATGAGTTTTGGGTTTCGGGAGGTAATTGAATTCCGTTGAGATCCATTTTCAGTTGGATAGGTCTAATCCAAAGGCCATTAACTTTTCTTAATTGTATAGGCCCAACTTGGACCGTCCAAGTCCAACTTCCAATATACGAGCCCAAGGCAAAGCTGAACGGCTCATTTGTCTCGATTACAGCAATCAAAGAAATGAAGTGGCCCATCAATTCTTTCATTTGATTTTAATAGTTAATCTGTAATCAATCTTTCAATGGGTCCCATTGATGCTAGATGACCATGTGTTACCTGAAATCTTTTGGGTGATATTTTTCCATGATTTTTTTTAATTTGAGTTTTATTCCATCTTTATACAAAGAAATATCAAAGTTTGATTGTATATATACTCTGCAACTGTTGACCATATATATAATCATGGGTCTATTAAACTAAGTTACAAAAATCAGAAGTATTTAAAACAAATGACATGAAACACTATTGATGCCCACATCCAATATGATCGCGGGAGCTTCAAAAATCCAACTGAAATTCGTCACACGGCACATCGTCAGGCAGCTGAACACTCTCTGGGAAACGGCTGGAATCGCACGTGACCAAGCATGCCAAAGCAAACACTAGCAAGCACATGTTGATGACCAGCCACATGGCCGGAGACAGGCTCGTCTAGAGAAGCAATTTGGAACCGAGAGTGCCGAAGACGATGTACAAGCACCGGTATATCGGGTTCCGACTCGCCTGTCCAGTCACTTTGATCAGTGCTATGAGGTAGATGAGTTCAAAAATGATGCAAAAATGCAGAAATGCGTGGCTCAGCTCTCCGGTCTGCTGTGAATTGAAATGTCCGATTACGAGCAGCTTAAACGAGATGAATGCAACATGGAATCTCTTGGTTGAGTCAAAACTTTCTAGTTGAGGCTGCTGGTGTGGTAGCTCGTCATCCCTGTACCGAATCAGAAAGAAAAAAAATTGAAAGAAGAAAGCATATCCAAAAGAAGAACAAAAAAATTTAGCTACTTAGATCTGCGCTCTAAGCAGAGTTCTCAAGAACATATTCACAAGAATGAAGTGCGTACCTTTGGAGTGTCATTGAATGGTCAGCCATCTTCTGGAGGAGTTAGATCTATGAATTCTGTGGTTGTTTTTGAGTTTTGCGTGAAGAGGGGGATACATATAAATGGATTTCACGGAAATTCCCAAGTCGGCAGAAGCATGATTTCACTTTTAAGCGGCAAGTGAAATCATGCTTCTGCCCTTAAAACCTTTAAGGGCATTCTAAGCGGCCCCCAAGTCACTTTCTAGGGGCTCTAAGCGGCCCCCAAGTCACTTTCTAAGGGCAAATGGGGGGTATTAACCATCACTAAGGTCCTAGCGACCAACAGATTAAAATCAGAAAAAAAAAGGCAAAAATAAAATAAAAGGAAAAAAATTAGAAAAATTCTAGAAAATTCATTAAGATGTGCAAAAATCGTCCAAGTTAGTGCCGGTTGTACCCACCATGCCACGTAGCAACTACGCCAACGATTTCCAACCAAAATTGATTGAAAAGACTATATTGATAAATCGTAAAAAGGTTGAGGACTAGAATTTGCCAAATTTAAAAGTTTAAGACTGAGTTGGCTACTGTATAATAGTTTTGAGAATTTTTTTAATAATTATCCCATTTGATTGGTAAGCTATAGAAACAAAGTCGTTTCAAGATCTGGATTAGCTTGGGATTGTTGTCCATGGTAACTGCGAGGCTTACTTGAAAACAAAAGTTAAATGAACAACATGTTGTTTTCATAACGCAGACCAGAGGATCAAATGACTCATTTGTGGCCAAATTACTAGTATTATTGTCGGGTTTTGGTGTAAATACCCGTTTGCAACTATCCCCAAGTCGAGTGGAAGTCGTAAACATTGTTAGGGTTTATTTTCTATTTGAATTACCGGTCTTACCATAGCTAGTAGAATTCGTTTGCCACTGCAAGTAGGAAGGTTCTCATACATTCTTCAAGATCTTGATGTTCTTGGAAAGCTGCTTGAGGGGCTTTTTTACAGGCTTCAAGGTGTTCTCTGATTGGCCAGCCATAACATTCGAGAAAAGCAAAATGGTGTTCATACAGACAAGAGTTTAGAAACTGTTTTGTTTTCTTTTGTTTGTTTTTTCTTTTCTTTTTTTGACGATCTATGCATGAGGCAGCTGCTTCCTATTGCTTAAATCTTGACTAATTTATGTTCCCTTTTGTGTTTAGTCATGCTATGTACTTAGTTAGCAATTTTAGAGCTTGATCGAAGTGGTTTTCAAAGCCGGTTTTTTTTTTTTTGAGTGCGTGTGTGCAGCAAGTATTTTGAAAATCTAAGGCTGTGTTTGATGAACCGGATATATCCCATTTAATGTTTGGGGCAATAGAAAATCAGAATTTTGTGTTTGATGAAGGTTTGTCTCACCTTTTGTACTTTTCCTTTGACGCCTAATATGTGGTTCATCGTGTAGGCCCATGGGAGATTTCAAAACATCATTAAGTATGACTAAAGTGCATAAACTACATTTTCCATTTTTTTTTCCCGAATTTTATTCAACTAAAACACACCACATGCGTTCTCAATCCATGTATATATATATATATATATATATATAAAGCTCACTAAGACCACCGGATAAAATAAAAAAAGAAATAAGAGAGGCATAAGGCTTAGGTAGTGATTGTCATGTTAGAGTAATTAGGATTGAAATTTCATTCAGAATTCCATAAAGGTCCGAACAAAATGAACACAAAGGATGGCTTTGGAATGGAAAAAAGAGACGAGTTTACTTAGAAAGAAGAAGAACCGGTTTTAAAGCCGGCTCTTCTTTTCCGGGAATGAGAACCGAATTGAACCGGTCCGTCCGGTCGTCGTTATTGCCCCTGCCTGCGCATCTTCGTTCAGTCCACGTCCACCCACCCAGCCGACAATCAGTCGCCGCTCTCCTTCATTCACCAATCTCCGCCCGTCGAGTCGCTCAGCCGCTTCCCTGGCCTGAGTTCAGTTGAGCTCGTCGCTTCCGCAGCACAAGCTCCGTCTCTCGAGTCCATTGCCGTTGATCATCCTCCTTCGCGTCCCTATTCAGGTCTCTCTCTGCATTCACACCGTAACCAGCCTCAGAGTTTTTCTTCTTGGAACTTGATGTTTGCCTGTAACAGGCATCCATGATGGAAGAAGAATCAGTGGAAGTAGGATTAGAAATATGGAACGAAGGAATTAAAGAAAGAGAAGAAATCGAGAATGCGTTGGAATGGTTGGACGGAGCCTTCGCGGCGCCCGAATGCTCACCGAGGGCTTCACACTCGTGCCCCGTAGTCTACGCTTCAACCACTGTCCAATCGGAGCCAGAAGCTCTCCAGTCACATCCGCTCTACGCCTTTGGAGGTCCTGAAGTTCTTTTCTCTTGTTGCTTGACTATTCAATGCCTGTATGTAGTTTGTAATTGAGAGGCATGCTTGATTCTTATATGTTGCCAAGTCCCTTGGACCAACGTATAGCTGGCCTGAGAAGTGAAATTTGTTGATGTCTCTGTCTTTTTCGGTTTGAACTGAAGGTAATGGGAAGTTAGGTTAGAACATCACTTTATGCTTGAATAAATTGGAGGAGAAAAATGTGGCAACATCGTTACGACAAGATTAAATTTCGAATCATAGGAATTTAGCATCCTAAATGAGCTGTGACAGGGATTGAATTTTTAATCTTTCTTCTTTCGGAAAACACTGTAAGGACAGCTCAAGGAACTTCTTGTAGATGAAAATGAACAAGGAGTTTTCAAAATATACAAGGATTGGTTTCTCTTTTTAGTGACCGTTCTTTTGAACGGGCTGGAAATTCTTGTGATTTTTGTACCAATATAGTGCGACTAGAGCGATATGCTTCTCAGAATGGTTGCTTTCCTAGGTTGCACAGTTTTGATCAATTACCTGAGAAGCTAAGACTTCTTACTGAAGTTCTTAAACCTTGGCTTTAGTGCGACGATAGATTTTCTATGGGCTTAACTAACATTTTTATTAAGTAGCTGTATTGATTGCTGATGCTTATCCAGTGGCAATGCTTGAAACATATTCCTTGTCTGCATCAGGTCTACTGTTTTCCCGGTTGGGCTGTCTACACTTTTGAGTTTCACCAACCTCCATAATTGCGATAGAACTTCATGAGAACTTTCAATGATAAAATTTTTTCAACTTTTCACCAAAAAAGAAAGAAAGACAGAAAGAATGTTGAGTTCATGCTGTCATCAATTTGGTTGGCACATAAACATAAGCTATTTTACATTTTGATACTATTTTTTTCGGGGTCAAGAACTTTTGATACTTGATAAGCATGTGTTGTTTTATAGTGTACTAGTACTATATCTACCACTTCCTTCTGCGTCTAAACATGATTTGGTGGACACGGATATGTTCTCTAGCTTTTATGGATGAATACTGCAGGAGTGGGAGGGAAGGGTGAATGTTCCATGTCTAGCACAGATGCTTATACGTGCAGGACATTGATCAGAGGACTCGGATGGTTCTCTTCAAGATGCTCAACCATCAAGTATGTAATGATACAAAATGGCTGCATTTCCACTGACAAAGATGTATATTCTCATCCCCAGTCAGCGGTACTCGCTACTTTATTTCTTTCTTTTTTTCTACCAATTGAGTGTCGGTGGAACTTCTCCACATCATCATCATTATTTCGCGATATCACCTGTGATGTATACTTTTGCTACTAAAAGACTTCGGAGCTGGTGTTCAAGCAAGTGCGAGTCACGTGTTTTGTAAGTTTAATTTCTCGGATGTGGAGATGACTTTGCACTTTTCAGCAGTTGCCCAGTTTTAGCTGAGAGTAAAGCGAGAGGGATTAGTTTATGTTTGTCTTGTATTATGTCAGGGTATCGTTATTAGATGATGTTGGTAATTTGGTATATTGTTCCAAGGTAAATCGTATAGCAGCTTCTTCTATTCTGGTTTTTCTTTTCTCCTTCTTTTTGCTAGTTGTTGTAAGGAAGGAGGACTTGGTAGGAGTTGGCTACGACCTAATCGAATCCCGGTTCCGATCCACTATCGGTGGTTAGATACCTTCTGTGGTTTTAGTTTGATTTTTTCACGTACTTTCGGAGGTGAGAAAATGAATAGTTTTGATCTGTTGGGTTGAGAATGCTTGGCTGGCTTGGTTTGGAATTGGTATCATGAGATTAAGGGCCTATTTGAGAAAATGAGAGCATTTTGGGCCCTTATTTGGAATTTTCTCGAATATATATGGAGGAAGTTGAATGAGTTTTGGGTTTGAGGAGCTTGGACCGTCCAAGTCCAACTTCCAGATTATAGGAACTCGACCCATTTGTCTCCATTATAGCAGCCAAAGAAATGAAGTGGCCCATGAATTCTTTCCATTTATTTATTAAAAACTGGTTTAGGGGTGATTTAAGCTGTAATCAAACTTTCAAAGTGTCCCTCCATTCTAGATGATCATGTGTTGCCAGAAATTTTCTGTGTGATATTTTTCCATGAATTACTTGAATTTGAGATTTATTCCATGTTTATTAGGGGAAATATGAAGGCTATATCATTGTCTATATGATCCAGTTAAAAATAATCATGGGCATAGAGAAAAATTATTGAAATAGCTCTCTGCCTGGTTTTTAAGATGCTCGACAAAAGGGGAAAAGAAGAAAAGAAAAGTGCGACGTATTTTAGCACCATGTATAAAATTGGAGTGACGTATTTTAAGCCCCGCCCAACAAATATAAATCGAAAAATGCGTAATTGATCCAATTTGCCACATCTTAAAATAAAATTGGCAAAAAAGAAAAGAATTAGATGAAACATGGCAATAATGTAAGGTTCACCAAACACAGAGCACGTATATGATTACTTTCTCTTTTCCCCAAGCAGAAGCATTTAGTAAAGATACATGTAAAGGAATTTCATACACAAGTACAATAGAATTGCAGGAGCTTCACAAATCAAACTCAACTTCAGAAAGTGCCTCATCGCCAAACGGCTGAACAATCTCCTGAAAACGGTCGGAACCTCGCACGAGCTGACCGGATGATGCCAAAGCAAACAATAGCAAGCACATATTGATGACCACCCACATGGCCCGAGACAAGCTCGTCCAAAGTAGCAACTCAGCGCCGAGAGTCCCGAAAACGATGTACAAGTATCGGTATATCAGATTCGGGTTCTCGGGTTCGGTCAATTTGATCAGTGCTATGAGATAGATGGCTTCGCAAATGATGTACAACTGCATAACCTTGTGGCTCAACGCCTGAGAATGCTGTGAATTGAAACTCGCGATGACAAGCAGCTTGAACGAGGTGAATGCAATATGAAGTCTCTTGGTTGAGTCAACACGATCATGTCGTCGCTGCTGTTGTGGTTGCTCGTCGTTCCTGTACCGACCAAATTGGAGAAAAAAAAAAAAAAAGATCAACAAGTGGAAAAAAAACTAGCTACTGAATCAGCGCTCTAAGCAAAGTTCTTAAGAGCATATTTAGATGAATGAACTTCGTACCTCTCGAGTGTTACTGATCGATCAGCCATGTTCAGGAGAAGGAGAAGTTGGAGCTACAAACTCTGATTGTTTTGTAGATGAGGAGGTAAACCTCTATATATACCCTTGTCAGTTTAAGAGGGACGCGTACTTGACTTTGCAAGATGGCCTTTTGAAAGCTACTAGTGCCTTTTGTAAGCTTCGGTTTGTTTTGAAAGTGATAGTTAAGTTGGTTTTAGTGCTTTTTGTAGGCTTCGGTATCGAAGCTTACAATCGAAGCTTACAAAAAAGCACTAAACCATCACTTTCAAAAGGGCTTTAGGTCACGTTGGCCGATCGCGTCTCATGTCTTCGATTTGATTTTTATTTGATTAATATCACGAAAAACTCCAAACTGATATACTTGTGACAAATTTATCCCAAGCTATTTTTTTTACCACTAAAAACCCCAAACTGGTGCACTTGTAATAAATTGACCTCAAACTATTTTTTTTATCACCAAAAATCCTAAATCGGTACACATGTGACAAATTTATCCTATGTTAATTTTCGTTAAATTGAGTTAATACCACGAAAAATCCCAAATCGATACACATGTAACAAACAGAGGGTAACGTATATACCCGACAATTGCCACGTGTCATCCAACTCAGCAATTTGACGATCAAATTTAACGAAAACTAACGGAGGGTAAATTTCTCACAGATGTACCAGTTTGAGGAAAATTTGTCACATGTGTACCAGTTTGGGATTTTTGGTGGTATTAACCCTTTTTTATTTGATAGAAATTTCTTAGACACTCTGCTGTGACATATATTCAAAGAAGCTAAAGTCTTAATGCGTCAAATAAAACACTCAGAAATGTTAGCGAGAGTTAAAAAAAATTGGTGATTGGTTTTTATGTTTGGAAAGAGTAGAGATTTAAGGAAACCGTGTTTCACAGCAAATTTACCTTGTATGTGGAAAATAGCGTACTTGAAAAAAAAACAATTAAAAACAAAATTGAACGTGAAAGAAATTAGCAAATAAAAAATTACTAAAATCTAACTAACTAAGTTGTTAGAACACATCTCCTATTATTTCTCCTCGTACTAGGAATTTCATCTATTTTAATAGCATATGTCATGCCCGAAAAGATATATAAATAGTATAAACTTGTACTCTCATGAGCACTAAAAGATGAAAAAATATTCGAAGATTTTGAAACATTCAGACCCATCAAGATTTGTAACATTATACGGGCTTGGAGAGCTTATTGAATCCTGCTCAATGTATAGGTCTAATCCAAAGGCCTTAATTTTCCTAATTGTGTAGGTCCAACTTGGACCGTCCAAGTCCAACTTCCAAGATAAGCGCCAAGGAAACTTAGGAAAGCTATACGGGCCCCTTTGTGTCCATTCATGCTAGATGACCATGTGTTGGCAGAAACTTTTTGTGTTCCGCGATCTATTCCATGTTTATACAGGGAAATATCAAAGTTTCATAACTGTCTACACAACATAGAATGATTGACCCAAAAATGACCATGGATCTACAGAAATAATTATTACAATCAGAAGTATCCATTACAAATGACATGCAACAAGATTGATACAAATACAGTATGATTCCAGGAGCTTCAAAAATCCAACCGAACTTCGGAAAGCGGGTCATTGTCGAGCAGTTGAACAATCTCACAATAACGGTCGGAACCTCGCATGAGCAGACACACCAAAGCAAACACTAGCAAGCACATATTGACGACCAGCCACATCGTCGTAGACAGGCTTGTCCAGAGAAGCAACTCGGAACCGAGAGTCCCGAAAACAACGTACAAATAACGATATATTGGGTTTCGGCTCGTAGGTCCGGTCACTTTGATTAATGCTATGAGATAGATAACTTCGCAAATGACGTAAAATTCCAAATTCGCGTGGCTTAGCGTCTCGGTATGCTGCGAATTAAAATGGCCAATGACGAGCAGCTTGAACGAAGTGAATATAATATGAAATCTCTTGGTTGAATCGAAACTTTCCTGCTGTTGCGGTTGCTCGTCGTCCCTGTACCGAATCAGGAAGAAATTTTTTTTTTTTTTTAACATTCAAATGCAAGAAAAAGTTGCTACTTAATCGGCACTCTAAGCAGATTTCTTAAAGCACATTCGCACGAATAAATTGCGTACCTTTCGAGTGTCGCCGTACGATCCGCCATGCTGGGGTAGTTGATGCTCGATGAACTATGTGATTGTTTTTTTTGGGTGAATGAGGTAGGGGAAGAAGCACTTGGTTCAGGCTATATGTAGGTCTTGTTTTGTTTCCTCTCTCCTTTTTTATTTTTTTATTTTTTTAAATTTCTGCTCCGCATCCAATTGACGTTGACTTGACTTTTGCAATATCTTCATCATACTTGACCGTTAGATCCTCTCGAGAGTTTAATCAACGGTTGAAGACGTGAGGTGACAAAAGTGCACAGGCGTCTAGAAGTGTGTCGCATCTTTAGATTCATCATGAGATAAATCTAGTTTCGAGATTGAGTTTCAAGATTTATCAACTCAAGATTGCGATACGCTTTCAAGACCCCTGTGCACTATTACCCCTAAATTGGGTTGGTAATGGATGTGACAATCTATGTTAATATGTTAATAGGGTTATTGATTGCAAATACTCCAATAAATTGGGTTTGCCAATCCTAGATGTAGTAGCCCTTGTCTTACTTAATCCGTTAAAAAAAAAAAATTGCATATTTTTATGAGTTCGAAATGTACCACTTACTATGAGTTACACAAAAATGGCATTTTTCTAAATAGGGATACAAGGGTAATTATCGAGAATGTGCAAAGTGGTCTCCAAAAATAAAACTCGACATATATTTAGGGTATATTTCTTGTTGTGGAAAAAAGTTCAATCTCTTTTAGATTCTATGAACATATAAACAGTAATGAGCGAGCGACTATGCATCCAATGTAGTGATTTTGTACATATGTCAATTCAGTCTTAAACCTTTTAATTTTGCTATTTTAGTCCTAAAACTTTGCGCGATATTCCAATGTAGTCATTCCTGTTAATTTTCGCTAGACATCATTGACATGACTAAGTTAGTAATGGGGTCTTCAAAATCCTACGTGGCACACCGCCAAGTTAGCAATGTCTTGCGAAAAATTGGTCGGAAGGTCTACAATTCGAGTCTTGCGCAAAGGTTTATGACAAAATTGACGAAATTGAAAAATTAAGGATTGAATTGACATCAGTAACCGGGTTTAGTACCGATTGGACAATTTCTCCCGAAATTTTTACAATATGCAAAATTTTGACTCGTAAATTTATGTGTGTGTGTGTATTTAATTTGCATAACTTTTGCTTTTGTTGTTGCATGTTCTTGAGTTTTGGTCCATTTTTCCAAGCATTGTTTTTTTTTGGGTCAAAATCCAAGCATTGTTGAGTTTCACTATTATTGGCCTTAGCAATATTACAGAACTTCTAGTTGAATTGTTAGTCCTAACGTTGTTGGGTCTTGTGCTTAAAAACTCTGATTATTTTATTTTCATGTTGATGATACGATCTGTCATGCAACACAGTATCTGTAGAGGGCAAGCGACACGTGACATTTTATGTAAATAATACAGATTTATTTGTCAAACAACAAATAATACAGTATCTAAGTGATTTGTTAAACAATTTGTTCATTTGAATGTTGTTACTATATAATTTTCGAAGAATATATTTAGATTTTTAATTATTTCAAATTATTCTCACAATATGTGTTAAAATATCGCGCATCGCCTGATAATAGGATTTATATGGTTAATGTTTGCATATGATCTCTCTCCATCTATAAGTTTAAGCTTTTGTTTAGGTCTTCCTAATAATGTGCTAAACAATATGTTATTAATGGCTTAATTCCCTAAAAAAAACTTAAACTTTAGATAAAATCACAATTCTACACCTTACACACTCTTAGTTCCAAGTCAGCCACGAACTTTTTTTTTGTCTAAAAAAATTAGTAACTCTCACTTTAGTCTCAAATCTACCGTTGTTAACCCTTCGCTCAAAAATCTAAAAGTTAGCTGCAGCCACATGATGCAAATTTTCACTCACGACCGGCATTGAAAGATCCCACATCTCAATTAATAAAGATTCAACATACATCTACATGATATGCATGCATATTTTTGGACGACTAATTGGCAAGTTTGTAATGGAGGGTTGACGGGGCAGATTTAAGATTAGAGTTAAAGTTTGTGACTTTTTTAGACAAATAAAAACTCGGTGCATAAATAGGCGAGACTTAAAGTTAAGATTTTTTGAAGAAATTAGGCCAGTTATTAATCCGACATTTGGTCTACTCTTTTATTGCAAAAATTGACCCAAGATATGATGTCGGTGTCGGAAAATCCAGCTATATGACACCAACTCTTGCTTTCCAGGTGGGCTTGGTCGGAACATCTCCCAGACATCATATAATTCCCCAAGTGCTTGCAAGGAGGAATACTTTCTTAGATTCTTGGAAATCTTGACACCCTTGGAATCAGATTGAGGTGCTTCTTGTTGGCTTCAAGCTGTTCTCTGATTGGTCGGATTGGAGATAGCGCTTTGATTTGGTCAGCCGTGACTCTCAAGAGAAGCCAAATCATGATCATGCCGAGAGGAGATTAGGATCCGTTTTTGCTTTGGTTTTTGTCTGATTTGTGCATGATGCAGTTGCTTTCCTACTGTTTAAATCTTGACTAATTTTGTGCTCCGTTTTGTGTTTAGTCATGCTAGTATTTTTTTTTTTTTTTTTTGGTCGGATCATGCTTATACTTGATTAGCTATCTCTAGAGCTTGACTAAAGTGATATGCAAAAGGAAATTTTTTTTTGGGAAAATATCACCAAAAATCATAAACTATGCTCACTGTGACACATTTAACCTAAATTTTTTGTGACATTAAAAACCGTGAACTTGTATCTTGTGACACGTTTTCTCTTCTGTTAAAAGTGGCACTTAAAAACCTAACGTAAATCCAAGTGGCGCCGATATGGCGCCACACAAGCACCACATCAGAAAAAACATTACAAAGAAAACAAGGAAAATCCGAAGTCACTATTCATTGTCTTCAACCTCGCGAGGTCCTCAGGCGCTCATCTGTCTCTACCCACTTCCGTTTGGACCTCCGGCGGCGATCATCGTCCCTTGCTTGACCACATCCAATGGTCATGGTGGCCGCAAGCTTCGAGGTCCGATTCAGAAAAAAAAAAAAAAAGAGGTATTGTTGTTGATTTTGTTGATCGGAAAAAAAATGAGCCATGGAGAGGCAAGAGGTGCATCATCAGGGAAAGGTTGAAGAGAAGAAGCCGAGCCTGGAGGCACTTCCGCTGAAGGACAGTCCTTACCTACAGTACAAGGACTTGGAGGACTGCAAGCTCCGGGGCTACAGCGCTCAAGGCCACCAGGAGCCGAAGTGTAGGGCGTACCCATTCCCTCGCCAAGCAGACGAAATTCACAAACCCTTACGCCAAGCTTCGAGCTTGAGCGGCCATGGTGGCTGCGAACTTCGAAGCCAGATCCGACCTCGAAGGTCGTGGCCGCCTTAGACAGATCTGGTGGGAAGTCAAGCAAGGGTCGACCAACGCTGCCAGGAGGTTTAGGCGGCAGTTGATAGCGACGACGAGCACCGGACAAGCTTTGGCCGAGTGATCACGAGGTTGAAGATGATGAACAATGAATTACATTTTTTCCTTCTATTTTAGTTTTTAATTATTAATCTTTTATTGACGTGGCACTCGCGTGGCGCTAACGTGGCGCCACGTCAGATTTTTAACGGCCACTTTTAATAGAACCCTAACACGGAGGGTAAATGTGTCACAAGAGTACAAGTTCATGATTTTTAGTGTCACAAAAAAAAGTTCAGCGTAAATATGTCAAAGTGGACATAGTTTAGGGTTTTTAGTGGTATTTTCCCTTCTTCTTTTTTTTGTTAGTCTAAGGTTATGTGTGGTGGGCCGGATATATTTCAGAATAGGATATTTTATCCTATTCGATGTATGGGGCACCACTATATCCGGATTTTGTGTTTGACGAAGGCTTGTCTCACCTTTTGTGGTGCCTCTAAGAGATCCTAGGTCTTTTGTCAAGTGTTTATGCTTTTCTTTTGATGCCTAAAATATGGTTTTTTTTTTCATATAATCTCTTGGGAGATGTCAAAGTATAAATATGACCGAAGTGCATATACTTCATTTCCCGTAATATTTCTTTTAAATCATATATAACAGAAATACACCACATACATTATCAAACCATAAATTCTCTTGTTAGGAAAAGAAAACCACTAAGACATCTAGATGAGATTTAGTAAGAGAGGTTTAAGACTTCGGTAATGATTGTCATGTTAAATTAATTAGGGTTAAAACTTCATTTAGAATGGGTCCAAACAAAATGGCTTTGTTATGAAAGGAAGGGAGAACGGGGGTGAATGGGAAGTGGGTGTGGAAAATGAAGAAAATTCAAAATTTATGTGAGGAAGTGAGGAAGGAAATTTTGGAAAATTTTCTTCCCTACCAAACATAGCCCAAAGTCAATAAACTTAAGAACTTTGTTAGCATAACAATCTTTGGTTGACTGTGAGAATAATAGTACGTTATGAGCTACAAATTCTTAAATAAGTGGATCCCACAATAATTTTAAATTAATTATTATTTATATTTTGTGGCCCAAAACAAACCGTTAGTATAATAGTCACCCAAAAACTGTTACAAAATCAATTCCCTAAACTTAATTAACTCAGTCATCTATGTTCCTCCTAATTCGAGAACATGTATATATAGACTACTAAACTCACATCCCGAGGTTCAGATAGGAACGCTAAATGGGAAACATAAAGCTGTATTTATAATGGAAAATAAGAAGATAGTCAGTTCTAAGATGAATTGGGTGTTGGATATTTCAGCAGTTTTGAAATATTCTTTTACAATGGTTCTGATAGAATTTTGACCGCAATGATTAGCCATCATTATTTCCAATGGTCAATTTTCTAACGGTCGTATAACAAGCTCAGATGTTGGCGAGCTCAGACGATGGTGAGCTCAGACGTTGGCGAGCTCAGAAGTTGACGAGCTCAGACTCTGATGGGAGTCTGAGAAGCAACGTTCTATGTCCGCCATTAATATATAATGGTTCCATAATGATTTTGCAACGGTCTTGTAACGGTTTTCTTAACAGCTCTTTCTTAACAGCTTTATAACGTGCGATTTATTTCTTCATAAAACATCCATTATTTTACAACGGCTTTATAACGGTTTCTCAATGGCACTATTTTGGTTGAATATAAATTGAATTTCAAGAAATAATCTTCTGTGAACTTTGCATTACATTATAGAGTTTTTCCCTTCTTTCATTTTCTTCTTTGCTGGGTTATACACATAACATTGTTTCCATTCCTTCTAATATTCAGTGCAGAATATAGAAGAAGGTTTGTTGTATCTTGGGAGGATAGCCGCTAGACGCCTTACGCACCGAGTTTCGTACTCCGATGGACGGAATTATCCTTAGGGACAGTGCTTGCACGCCTCAAATAATTGTTCTTACTTTTCTCATCTTTTCCAACATATTTCCTACGATTGTTATTTTTATATTATCTAACATATTTCCAACAATCTTAAGGATAATTCCTTATGGATTCTCAACTTGGAACTGCCGCTGCTACCACTGATGTTGGAATTGAACGAGGACTTGGAGATGGTGAAGGACAAGTCCCGCATATACGTGAGCGGTTTATCGTGGGACATTACCGAGCATCACAAAAGAGGTTTGGTCATTTCTGTAAGGTTATTGAGCATTAGGTAAAATCGTTCTTTAAGGCTTCAATACTCACGTTTGTTTTTCCAAAAGGAAGTTGGACTTTCTCTCTCAAGTTCGTGATTATTTGTGTATGCATGCATCTAGAACTGGAAATTGAGGCACTCAACGACTTTCTATTTTTTATTCATGAATTCACTGGTCTGTTTTTGATTTTCAGCGAACATAGGAAATCATGATCAGTTAATGATACATACAAGTATAGGCCGTTGTTGTAGTGGGTGTGAATGACTTTTAATACCTTATTTCAGTTTGATTTTGGGGTTTATTGTCCCTGTTTAATAGAGAAAAAAATTGCTTCCAATGAAAAGGTTTTCTCCATATTCAACTTAAGGAATATCAATGTCAAATTGTCGATTACTTGAGATAAAGTGAGGAGAATTGTTGACTGGCAATGTGTCGAGTGATTTATGGAAATGAACAACTTACTAGTATTAGCAAAATGTTGTTTCTATTACTAACGCGGAGAGTCTCGATCAAAATGAATTGGTAAGTGGGAAAACCTAACACACTTTGAAGTCGATACATGTGTTGATTCGATCATTTGTTCTAGTTTTGACATGGTGGGAACTAACAATACACGGTGTTTATAGCCTTCTACTATGTTTGATAAGTGTGTGAACTCAGATGTTATGGCCAAAGAGCCAATCAAAAGTTGGATGATGTATAACTGACTTTAATATTGACGTTGTATAGTTCTGCTTCAGAATTAATTCCCATTTATTTCTTTTTGAATAAGCTTTAACGAATTTTAAGAGCCTCTCTTTAGATTGGTTGAAAAAAAAATGGTTTTGGTAACCCACCAATTACATCCGGTCAATGGCTAGTGAATCAAGGAAAAGGAAATGCCTGGAAAGGCAATTGATGCCTTTTGATTGTGATAGCAGGAAACCATGGATTTTGCTTGCGGCTTGCGAGGCAATGAATCCAAAAGAGCACAGACGTGGATGATTGGACAAGTTGGAGAGGCCAATTCACAATAAAAATTCACGGCAGATTTAGAGAGAGAATGAGGGGTTTTTCACGTGAGCAAAGAAGAAGGAAAAAGAGAAAAATTCTCTCTCTGGGGGATTCTTCATACACGCACGGCCGCAAGGGACGAAAAGCAAAAACTCTCTCTCTCTCTGATCTCTCCATGGATGTTCAGGAGAGTAAGGCCAAAGGAGAAAAAAAAGTAAAGATTGAAACGGAGAAGAAAGGGAGTGGATTTTTCGTCAATATTAAATAACTACATCTTTCTTGCTATTGATTTTTATTTGCTTTTTCCAGGTTGTACTCTGAGTTCCGTTTGCAGGAAAATTCAGACTTTGAAGGGCCACACAGTTGTGTCATACGGCCACAACTGACAAGAGAGTTCACGGCATAGAGAGAAAAAGGTGCATAACGACGTGAGCTTCAACGAATAAGCTAAGTCTCTCTCTCTCTCTCTCTCTCTCTCTCTCTCTCTCTCTCTCTCTCTCTCTCTCTCTCTCTCTCTCTCTCTCTCTGCTTACTTTGAGCTTAATTTGGGAATGTAGTTGGCGTTTCTGTTTTGATGTGGATCGTTGATGGGGTAGGCGCTTCATTTGGAGTAAAGTAGAAAGTATTTAATTTTTATGAGCCACAAGATCATGGTTGGACTGGACTTGATTGGGAGTTGTTGAGTACATGTACAAATGAGCTTGGATTTTCCTTTGGTGGTTGTCTTTGTACATGCGTGCTCGGGAGTGCGATGGGGGCTTGTGCTTATGCGTATGCTCGCACGTGCTGATAAGTGCATGAAGCTGTGAGAATGCTCTCCCATCCACGCACATTAGTGGTTGTGAGATGATCAGAGGTACAACTCTCTCTTGGTGCATTGTTTCCATTTATCTTTGTCTATTGGATCACTTCACAAAAACAAAAATAAAATTGGTTCTTGATTATTTGCAATAAATCAATAAAATCGATGCAAATTAACTTTTCTTATGATGTGTCCATGCTGGATGTCAAAAGAAATAATAGGAATTTTCTTCAATTTGGCATTACTGATTCATATTTGCCCCTAAGTTGATTTGGCATCCAAGAATATTCTGAGTTTTATTTACTGCTATTTTTTTTATACACTAGCTTTGGATGGTTGCTAAAAAGATTCACTATTTTATTCAACTACATGTGATGGAATTCGAGTTCACTTTAGACTCGATCTTGTTACAAGGTGATATTGTACGTGTGCTCGATTGAGTATACGTGTGCGTCATTGAAATTGACTTTTCAAACTTGCGTATTGTTGAGTCATTTTACATTGTGTAGCCATATTTCTTGATTATGTTGAACATGATTCTACATATTGATTTCCTGTATTAAAATGTGATGTATTTGGTGGTAATACAATTGAGACATTGAATGCAGCACGGTGCAGAAAGATAATAATGGCATTTTATATAATGGATTTCTCATTGTATTAAAAGTATATAGTGAAATTAATTGGATATCAAAATCAAATGAGACATAAATCCACCAATGGATATGTGTTGGGGTTCACCTTTGTGGAGGTGTCGAAACTTGGAAGTTAGCCAAGAATATGTGGGGGAAATGAAAATCCTACTAAACCAAAAGTCAACTTGGTTGAAGCAGATGATGTGATGACGTAATTGTTGCGGTCATTTCCCATGCCAATATTATGGCAATGTGAATGAGTGCTAGACTCAGGTGCTATCAAGCATATATGTAAAAACATAATGCTTTATCCTCCTAAGCTCTAGTAGGGGAAGGAATATAAAATTATATTTATCTTGGTGATTCAAGAACTACTCAAGTTCTTGGGAAACGGAATGAAACCGACACTTTTCGTGTCTATGCATTGTGATTGCCAAGTGACAATAGCCATTGCAAAGAATGAAACTTACAATGGTAGAAAGAGACACGTCCATTTGAGACGTGATATGACAAAATAATTGCTTGAAAATGGAATTATGTCCATTAATTATATGGAGTCAGAAATGGATTTGGCCAATCCTCTGACTATACATCAAGGGGAATGGGACAAGCCAGTTGAAGAAAATCAACAGTGATATCTATAAGATTGGAAATCCCATGAATTAGGTTCATATGGGTAATAACAAGTCACTTGTTGATCTTGTGATGCACTATAAAATTTATATCCCTCCTAAGGTGAGTATAGTGCAAGACTGCAAGAAAAAAGAGGTTGAGCTAAGCTCTTAATGAATTCCATAGCTATTGTTAATGGTATATTAAGCTACAGAATACACTTGATGGAATCACCTATATAAGTGTGGAGTGGAGCCGCTCCTATGAGATTTTTGGCGAAAATCTCTATAGCACTGATGAATAAGCCAAGCACGCGCATGGCCTATTAGTGCAAAACCGCGTCGAACAACAAACCTTGTGGGAGTATAATGTGATTGGTGAAAATTATAATTCACAAAAAGGAATTCTTGGTTCATAGAAGTTTTAAACTTCACTAATGATTTCGTAAGTTATATTTCATTCTTTCTAGGGCTGGTTCATAGCCTAATAAGCACCAGTTCCAATGCTTTATGCTCCAATAACCCAGCTTTATTTCAATTTTATCTTTCCAAAACTTTTTGAAATATGTGGGGGATTGTTGGATATTTCAACAGTTTTGAAATATTCTTTTACAATGGTTTTGATATAATCTTGACCGCAATGATTAAACATCATTATTTCCAACGGTCGTATAACAAGCTCAGATGTTGGCGAGCTCAGACGATGGTGAGCTCAGACGATGGTGAGCTCAGACGTTGGTGAGCTCAGACGTTGGTGAGCTCAGAAGCTGACGAGCTCAGACTCTGAGGAGAGTCTCAGAAGCAACGTTCTCTGTCCTCCATTAATATATAACGGTTCCATAATGATTTTGCAACGGTCTTGTAACGGTTTTCGTGACAGCTTTATAACGTGCAATTTATTTCTTCATAAATCATCCATTATTTTACAACGGCTCTATAACGGTTTCTCAACGGCTCTATTTTGGTTGAATATAAATTGAATTTCAAGAAACAGTCTTTTGTGAACTTTGCATTACATTAGAGAGTTTTTCCCTTCTTTCATTTTCTTCTTTGCTGGGTTATACACATAACATTGTTTCTGTTTCTTCTAATATTCAGTGCGGAATATAGAAGAAGGTCTGTTGTATCTTGGGAAGATAGCCGCTAGAAGCCTTACGCATCGAGTTTCGTACTCCGATGGGTGGAATTATCCTTAAGGACAGTACTTGCACGCCTCAGACAATTGTTCTTACTTTTCTCGTCTTTTCCAGCATATTTCCTACGATTTTTATTTTTATATTATCTAACATATTTCCAACATTAGGTGATGTTCATCTACAATAGGAAACCTGAAGTCTATTTCAAATAGAAAGAGGAAATTATTTCCATTTTGATGGAACTCAAGTTAAACTAGGATAAGAATGCAAATCCTACTTAGGAAGGATGAAATGGCCCATCTGCACCGAATTACGACAATGGCATTAGTTTCTGGCCACGAATTTGATCTTGTAGATTGCAACTTGTTCTTCTGAGAAAACATAATATGATGAATCCCATTTCTTGCTTTTTAGCTCATTTCTGTGTCAATTCCCAACTTTGTATCAGGGCATGATACTGTTTTTCCAGTATTTTGATGCTGACCAGTGGACCATTCGTTTGACATTAGATACAAAAGAAATTCAACTGGAAAAAACTAACCAATTAAAAACAAATTAACAATGAAAAAAAAAGATCATAAAATAAGAAGTTATTAAAAAAAAATTGACGGATCAAGCTACTAAAACACATCTCCTACTATTTCTTAGGCTAGAAATTGAATCTAATTTAGCAGAAGTTGCATGAGTTTTGGGTTTTGAGAGGTTATTGAATTCCGTTGAGACCCACTTTTAGTTGTACAGGTCTAATCCGAAGGCCCCAAGGCAAAGCTGAATGGGCTCATTTGTCTCGATTACAGCAATCAAAGAAATGAAGTGGCCCATCAATTCTTTCATTTGATTTTAATAGTTAAGGCTCAGAAGATGATTTGAGCTGTAATCATTCTTTCAATAGGGTCCATTCATGCTAGATGACCATGTGTTGCCTGAAATCTTTTGTGTGATGTTTTTACACACGATTATCTTAAATTTGAGTTTTCTTCCATCTTTACACAAAGACATATCAAAGTTTGATTGTATTTATAATCTGCAATAGTTGACCCATATATAATCAGGGGTCCATTAAAATAAATTACTGGAATCAGAAGTATCTAGTACAAATGACATGAAACAAGATTGATGCCCAGTTACAATATGATTGCGGGAGCTTCAAAAATCAAATTGAACTTCGGAACACGGCACATCGTCAAGCAGCTGAACAATCTCTCGGAAACGGTCGAAATCGCGCGTGATCAAGCATGCCAAAGCAAATACTAGCAAGCACATATTGATGACCAGCCACATGGCCAAAGACAGGCTCGTCCAGAGAAGCAATTCGGAATCGAGAGTGCCAAAAACGATGTACAAGCACCGGTATATTGGGTTTCGACTTGCTAGTCCGGTCACTTTGATTGTGATACGAAGTAGATGACTTCGTAAATAATGTAAACTGTAGAAACACGTGGC
The DNA here is from genome assembly GCA_029784005.1 of Lenwebbia sp. NSW1173648. NCBI lineage: Eukaryota > Viridiplantae > Streptophyta > Magnoliopsida > Myrtales > Myrtaceae > Lenwebbia > Lenwebbia sp. NSW1173648. Next base: position 9,405,295 of record JARCGZ010000005.1, read on the forward strand.
TCAACGCCTCAGTACGCTGTGAATTGAAATGCCCGATGACGAGCAGCTTAACCGAGGTGAATGCAATATGAAATCTCTTGGTTGAGTCAAAACTTTCTTGTTGTTGCGATTGGTGTGGTTGCTCGTTGTCCCTGTACCGAATCAGAAATTTTATAATAATTTAAAGAATAAGACATATTCAAAAGGGAACAACATTCGACCCAAAAAAAAAAAAACGGAACAACAAATTAGCTACTCAATCCGCATTCTACTCGACCGGAAAAACAAAATCCGCACTCTAAGCAGAGTTCTCAAGAGCTAATTCTTATTCGAGTGTCATTGTATGATCGGCCATCTTCCGGAGGAGTTAGAGCTCTGTGAATTCTGTGGTTGATTTTGAGTTTTGCGTGAGGAGGTGGATATATATATATATAGATTTCATGGAAATGGGCGCATTGTTTATTGTTATGCTGGAGAACTAAATTGTTTATTGCTGGCGAACTTGGGCAAAGTGAAATTAGGGCAAAGTATTCGACCCAAAAAAAAAAAAACTTGGGCTAAGTGAAATTAGGGCGAATTGTTTATTGAAGTGACTTGGTGAGGAATTGTTTATTGTTGGCGAACTTGGGACAGTGACTTGGCGAGGATTTGCTTGAACTTGGTGAGCCTCACCAAGTTCGAAAAAAAATCCTCGCTCTCCAAGTTCTGGCTCACCAAGGATGCGCACGATAACATTTCTCTTTTCTGGCCTTTTTTCTGGCCAGAAATAGATTTTTCTATTTCTATTCCATGGACGAGTTTCTGAGCCGAGATACGTATTTGATAACAGCAAAAAATTTCTGTTCCTGAAACAGAAATTCGTTTGATAACGGTTGAAATTTTCTACTTCTGAAATATTATTAACACAAAATCTTTTACGAAAATTTTCTACTTCATTTTTTAAATTTTAAAATTTCTTTAAAAAAATATTTTTTTTATTTATTCTTTACTCCGACAGTGACGGTGATTGCGGCGGCCGGAGATGGTGGGCTGCGGCTGCTGGCGGAGGTCGACAATGGTCGGCGGCAGTCGGCGGAGGGTGGCGATGGGCGGTGGTTGGGGGCGGCGGGGTCGCTGGTGGTCAGCAATGGGGGGCGGCGACCAGCGATGCAGCGAGGGGAGGCAGCGACAGGCAGAGGGGGGCGGCGGCCGGCAGCGGGGGGTGGTTGGCGGTGGGTAGCGGCAGCAGGGGGAGGGGGGTGGCGACCGGCGATGGTTGCAGCGGTGGGCGGCGGAGGGCAGTGGTTGGCAGCGGGTGGCGGTTGGCGGCAGCCAGTAGTGGTCACGACGGTGGTCGGCGCAGCCGATGGTGATGGCGATGGCGGTAGTTGCGGCGGCGGCAGTGTCGGCGGAATCAGACGGCCTTAACTTATTTCTTTTTGGATGGCCCGAACTTATTTCTTTTTTTTTGTTCCAGAAACAAAAAATTAACTTTTTTCTACTTCTGATTTCTCTTCCAAATCTATTTCTCAGTAAAAAATTTGTCCCCAGAATAGAAAAATAAAATTGCATTATCAAAGAGATTTCTATTCCAAACCTATTCCTTGGAACAAAAAAAAAAATAAAAAAAATAGAGGAACAGAAATGTTATCATGCGCGCCTCAAGTCACTGTCCTCGCCAAGTCACTTCTAAGAATATACTCGACTGTTTATTCAACGGAACTTTCCGTGACCCTCCTGCTGCGTCTTAAATTCAAAGGAACCTTACGTCGTCGACCATCAAAGAGAACACTCATTGGCTATTGAGTTTAGAAGGCGAGGTGACTTTGAGAAACCGCGTTTCAAAGTGCTAGAAGAGGTTTATTTTCCTTCCAAATTACAGGTTTGTCCCTCGTCTAATGTTATAGCATTGCTAGCTAAGGGTGAGCGATTCTAGGGTCGGTTCAAATTCTATCTAGAACATACTCATCGAAATTGATTTCTCAATTTTTGGAACTTGAAGCCTACCCTACATATCCCGAACACATGGAACCTACCCCGTCACAAGTTCCTATCCCAGGTTCCATCTGTATTTTTAATTGATCGATTACAATAAATCATCACCTCTAATAATCACTCTACTACAATCCGTTGACCAAGGGTCATATTTGGACACACGAAAGGTATGAAATATTAACAAAGTAAAAGTATCGGTCATGGATATTGTCGAAAATGGAAGTTCAGACTAGTGGTTCCATATTATACACTCATCATCAGACGCTAGAGAATATCATAGGATTGCGCGAAGACATAGAACAAGAAAAATACCAAAACTTGTTCTAGATCCATGTTCCACCTGAAACGTGGAACCTACCCTGTCGCGACCTGAATTGGGTGTCCACACACCCGTCGAAACCGGTTCTCTAAATTTTGGAACCTAAAACCTACCATGCATACTCTAGAATTTGGAATTGAACCGATTCCTCCTAGTCGAATTCTCTGATTCCCAGTTCTATCCTGAAATCATGCTCGCCCATATAGCTAGCCCAAAACACACATGCTTTGAGTGTGAAGCAAAATAAAAAGAAATTATATACATAAAAGAACGTTTTGATATATTTGGTCTTTTTTTTTTTTTCTGGTCAGATATATTTGGTCTATTTTAGAAGATAACTTTTTGATCTTTCACGAAACGTAGAGAAAATTAATTTATACAAAAAGTTTGAGAAGTGTTAGAAGTTTAAGGGATCATCGTGATTGAAAACATGAGATTCAGATTTCGTCATTTGCCTATGTGGTTTAATTATTCATCACGGGCTTTTCAAGGAATTCAAATGGCGAGGAAGTGATGCTTTGTTGCGGATGGAGGGATTTGGGGGTGAATGGAAAGTTGGTTTAATTTAGGGTTCGTTTCTTTAAAATAAAATTATTTTCGAATAGTTAATTTTCGATTTTTTTGGTGATTGGACGACGAAAAACTAATTTATTCACTTTACCAAAAAAAAAACTAATTTATTTACGAAAAATGTTTTTCATCAATTGAAATTAATAAGGAGAAAACGGCTTTCTTTTCTAATAAAAACAAAATCACTTTCTTAAATCATTAAATAAATAAAAATTAATCTTTCAAGAAAAAATGATAACGTTCCTAACAAAATGGCATGTCTAGTATCTACGTATGTAAGGATTAAGGGACGGCTTTGGAGCAGAAAAAAAGAAAGAGAAAAAAAACAAAAACAAAAACAAGAGCCTACTTTCTTTAACTTTAAGAGGAAAGGAACCGGTTTTAAATCCGGCTCTCGGGGATTGAGAATCGAATCGAACCGGTCCGTCCGGTCGACGGCTCCTTTGCATTGTCTGTGACTGCGCGCCTTCGTTCAGCTCCCCCAGCCGACAAGACAGTCCCCGCTCTCCTTCATTTACCGATCTCCGCCCGTCGAGTCGCTCGGCCGCCGAAGCTACGTCGATCTCAGCCGCTTCCGTGGCGTTGAGTTCGGTTGAGCTGGTCGATTGCGCCGCAAAGCTCCGGCTCTCGAGTCCGTTGCAACCAGCCTCACAGAGTTTTTCTTTTCGGCACTTGATGTTTGGCTGTAACAGGCATCCGTGGAGGACGATGAGTCAGTGGAAGTAGGATTACATATAGTGAATGGAGGAATTCAAGGAGGAGAAGAAGGAAGAGGAATGGAAATAGGAGAAGGAGAAGAAGAAGAAGACGAGTAGGAGGGAGGAGGAAGCATGATTGTCGGATTTAGAAATCGAGAAGGCGTTGGAATGGTTGGACTTGAAAGACGGTGGAGAAGCAGTCGACGGAGCCTTTTGCGCCCCATGCGCGACCTCCGAATGCCCATGGATGGCTTCACACTCGTGCCCGGTCGTCCACGCTTCAATCCCTGTCCAATCGGAGCCAGAAACTCTCCAGTCATATCCAAGCTTTCTCTATGGAGGTCCTAAAGTTACTCTCTTTTGTTGCTAAGTCCCTTTGACCAATGTATGGCTTGCCTGAGAACGAACTTTGATGTCTCCTTTCTGCTGTTGGGGATGAGAGATTTTCTTTGATGATTACAACGTGCTTGGCTTGCCTGAAAATACTAAAGTCGCGTTCTCCTTCTTTTCCGGCTTGAATTGAATGTAATAAGAAAAAGAGGTAAGAACATCACTTCTTGCTTGAATAAATTGGAGGAGAAAAATGTGGCAACATCGTTACGGCGACATTAACCTTTGAAGCATAGGTTTAGCATCCTAATCAGCTGTGAAAGCTGATTGGATTATAACCTATCTTCTTTAGGACAACACTGAGAGGACTGCTTGGAGAACTTCTTACAGTTTAAAATGAACTAGGAGGAGTTTTTAGTATAACAAGGATCGGTTTCTATGCTTAGGGGTTGTTCTTTTGAAAGGGCTGGATAATCTAGTGATTAAGTATGTACTGACAGAGCGTGACCAGAGCAATATGCTGCTCAGAATGGTTGCTTTCCTAGATTGCACAGTCTTGATCAGTTACCTGAGAAGGCTAAGACTTCTTATTGAAGTTCTTAAACCTTGCCTTTAGTGCGATAGATTATCTATAGGCTTCACTAACATTTTTCACTAGTGGCTGTATTGAGTGCTGATGCTTATCCAGTGGCAATGCTTGAAACATATACCTTGTCCGCACCAGGTCTACTTGCAGTAACAGTCAGATAAACGACCCTAGTGAATTTCCTTTTCACTGTCTCCCCGTTTCAGCTGTCTACACTTTTGAGTTTCAACAACCTCCATAATTGTGATAGAACTTCATAAGAACTTTCAATTTTCAAAGTTTTTCCACTTTCTCAGAAAAAAAAAAAGAATGTTGAGTTCAAGCTGTCATCACTTTGGGTGGCACATAAACATCAGATACTTATTTTTTTCGGGTCAGAACTTTTGATACTTGAATAAGCATGTGTTGATTTATAGTGTACTGGTACTATATCTACTACTTCCTTCTGCATCTGAACATGATTTGGTGGACACCGATATGTTCTCTAGCTTCTTAGTGTGTTCCTGAGTATTTAACTTGTTGAAATAATGGATTGTGTGAATGAATACTGCAGGGGTGGGAGGGAAGGGTGAAGGTTCCATGTCCAGCACAGGGGCAGCTTCAATTCGGGAAAGTGTATGGGGAAATGGCTTTTGGCAAACTTAGAAGTAATGAGAAAGCTGACCGTGCAATTGTCGAACAGGTAAATATTTATCAAAATATTGATAAACTTTATACCAAGTGTTTGGTAAATATTTCTATTAAAATTCTCCATGCTACCGTTGTAACAACAGCCACGAGAAGGTCTCTTTAGACAAAGTGTAATCTGCTGCTTGGATATTTCTTAAGACAATATATCCCGTGTCCGTTTTAAGGATGTATTAGAATTTTCGTCAGTTTCTTCATTGGCCTCGTTCCTCTTGCTTTTCATTTCTATCCCAGGGTCAAATTTTCTGTACTCGGCATGAAGCATGAGTGGAATGAATTGTCAGAATTTTATTGTTCTTCATGGAAATAGGAAAACAAACCATAATTACTTTTATTTGATCATCAATAGTTTTGAAGTTGAAACGAACCCTATTGCAAGCTTAATCTGGCTCTTTGCTAAATGAATATATCAGTTTGTCTGGATCACAGCTGAGTAAACTGTTTGATGGGTGTTTGCATTGGTTCATGTCCCCTCTTGCAATAATTATTCAGAAGTAAGACCACTTCTAAAAATTATTGCAATTACAGTGCCCCACCCCCACTCCTAAAAGTTACTGAAGTGATATTAGCATCTCCGAGAAGTTCTCATGGAATTGTTTATATGGTTGTGCAGGCCGTCAATCAGAGGACTCGGATGGTTCTCTTCAAGATGCTCAACCATCACGTATGTAATGATACAAATGGTTGCATTTTCACTGGCAAAGATGTATGTTATCATCTACAATCACCAGTACTCGCTTCTTTCTTTTTTTACCAATTGATTGTAGGTGGAAATTCTCCACATCACTGCTATAATTTCACGATTTCACTTGTGATGTCTACTTTTGCTACTACTGCATAGTCACACTGGACCCTTTTTGTCACTCGACTTTTTTTAAGCAAAGGTCATGCAACATAATCTTGTGGGCAAGAATTGGCAATCAAAATCTACAAGGCCAAAGTATAAGGGTAATTTACCGGATGTGGAGATGACTTTGCACTTTTCAGCTGTAGCCCAGTTTTAACTGAGAGTAAAGCGAGAGGGGTAACGTTATTAACGATATTGGTATATTGTTCCAAAGTAAATTGTATAGCAGCTTCTTCTTCTTCTTTTCTTTTTCCTTCTTTTTGCTAGTTATTGTAAGGGGAAAAATTACCAAAAGAGTGTCAAACCTATTACAATTGTATCAATCCTAAACTTTTTTTTTACCAATTGAGTCCTAAACTTTTTGCATTTGGGCAAATTAGCTCATCCGGCCAATTTTGGTCGGAAATTGCTCACGTGGAAGCCCTTCCTACGTGGTATGGCCGGCACTGACGTGGACAATTTTTGATGATATATTAATATTTTTTTTTCAAATTTTTTGTTAATTTGTTATTTTTTTTTTCTTTTCCTTTCTTCTTATCTTTTTTGTGGGAACTGTCGCTGACGAGCTGTGGCCGGCCCGGCCACTAGGTTTCGAAAGTAAGCGAAACTCTTTTGGTAATTTTTCCTATTGTAAGGAAGGAGGACTTGGTAGGAGTTGGCTACGACCTAATCGAATCCCGGTTCCGATCAACGATCGGTAGTTAGATACCTTCTGTGGTTTTAGTTTGATTTTTTCACATACTTTCGGAGGTGAGAAACTGAATAGTTTTGATCTGTTGGATTGAGAATGCTTGGCTGGCTTGGTTTGGAAATTGCTATCACGAGATTACTAGGCCGATGTGAAATTTGCCAGAGCAAGAGTTCGTGAAGCATCATTTTGGGACTCCGATATCAATACCGTTTGTTTGAGAGAGAAAACGATGTTCTGAATTGAAAGCCGCACCCCCCAAGAGACAAAGGAAAAATTCAAGAAATGCTTTCGAAAGGTATACACCAAAAATAATCATGGATCTACAAAAACAAGTTACTGAAATCATAAGATGTATTACTAAAAACATGCAACATGATACCCACAAATACAGTATGCTGTCCGAGTTTCAAAAATCAATTGACGCGTCTTCATACAGCTGAACAATTTGTTGAAATCGGCCAGAATCTCGCACGATTAGACATGCCAAAGCAAGCACTAGCAAGCACACATTGATGACCAGCCACATGGCCAGAGACAGGCTCATCCAGAAAAGCAGCTAGGAAGCGAGAGTCCCGAAAACGACGTACAAGCACCGGCATATCAGGTTCGGGCTCGAGGGTCCGGTCACTTGGATAAGTGCTATGAGATAGATGACTTTGCAAACGATGTAAAATTGTAGGATCGGGTGGCTCAACGCATCGATATGCTGCGAATTGAAATGCCCGACGACAAGCAGCTTGAACGAGGTGAATATAATATGGAATCTCTTGGTCGAGTCGAATCTTTCTTGTTATGGTTGCCCGTCTTCCCTGTATCCAATTATGAAGAAATTAATCGAAAGAAGAACGTATTCAAAAGGGGAAAAAAAAAATACTAAGCAGAGGTGTTAGAACATATATTAACCGAATGTATAACGAATCACGTACCTTTCAGGTGTAACTGTATGATCCGCCATGTTTTGGAGATTGTAGGCTAGGTACCGATTGAACACTCGGTACCTATTTGTTTGGAAGTTATGTACTCCGATTGTCACATGAAATGAATATTTTTTTCTGACCAAAAAAAAAAAAACTGTTTGATGGGTGTATGCATTGGTTCATGCCCCCTCTTGCAATAATTATTCAGAATTAAGACCATATTTTAAATGCTTATCTCGCAACTTATTATTATTTTTTTCTAGCAATTGATTGTAGGTGGAACTTCTCCATATCATTGTTATAATTTCACGATTTCACTGTATGATCCGCCATGTTTTGGAGATTGTAGGCTAGGAACCGATTGAACTCTGGGATTGTTTTTTCAGCTTTTTGAATAATAAGTGGAAGAGGCACTTGGTGGCTCTCTCTCGTTGCAAGGCCTTCCTTTCCCTTGAATGTTCAGCTCCGAAGTTGTTTATATATGTGTTTGATGTCCGGCCAAGTCCGTGGCCTGAAATATATATATGTGTTTGATGTCCGCCCGAAAAAAAAAAATCTGCCGATGGTAGGGCAACCATAGTACAGGCGGTTCCCCGCCATTTCCCCAGCTTCGTGTTTTGCCCGAAATTCCTTTTCTGCCCATGGTAGGGCAACCATATTACCGGCGGCCAGCTTCGTGTTTTGCCCGAAAATTCCTTTCCCCTGAATGTTCTGCTCCGCAGTTGTTTATACATGTGTTTAATTGACGCGGTCGAACCAAAAAATAAAAATAAAAATAAATATTGACGAGGGACTTTGTCCGTATCTCCCCGAATTCGTGTTAGGGCATTTCCCCAAATTCCTTTATTGCCCATGCAGGGCAACAATATTACAGCCGAGCGCTTTTGCTCGGCCGAGCGCTTTTGCTCGGACGTACAACTGATACACCCGTGACAAATTTACCTCAAACTGGTACATCTGTGACAAATTTACCATCCGTTAGTTTTTGTTAAATTTTATCATCAAATTGTTGAGTTGGATGACACGTGACAATTGTCGGGTGTATACGTTACCCTCTGTTTGTTACATGTGTATCTGTTTGGGATTTTTCGTGGTATTAACTCAATTTAACGAAAACTAACAGAGGATAAATTTGTTACATGTGTACCGGTTAGGGATTTTTTGTAGTAAAAAAAAATTAGTTTGAGGTAGATTTGTCACAGTTGTATCTATTTAGGGTTTTTGGTGGTCAAAAAAATAGTTTGAGATAAATTTATCACAAGTGCACCAATTGGGGGTTTTTGATGGTAAAAAAAATACCTTGGGGTAAAATTGTCACAGATGTACCAGTTTGAAGTTTTTCGTGGTATTAACTCATTAAAAAATCAAGTCGAAGACATGAGAGGCGATCGGCCAACGTGACCTAAAGCGCTCGCCGAAGCTTACAAAAATGCACTAAACCATCACTTTCAAAGCTTACAAAAATGCATTAAACATCACTTTCAAAGCACTAGTAGCTTCAAAAGGTCATCTTGCAAAGTCAAGTACGCGTCCCTCTTAAACTGACATGGTCACATGGGTATATATAGAGGTCTACCTCCTCATCTAAAAAACAATCAGAGTTTGTAGCTCCAACTTCTCCTTCTCCTGAACATGGCTGATCGGTCAGTAACACTCGAGAGGTATGAAGTTCATTCATGTAAATATGCTCTTAAGAACTTTGCTTAGAGCGCCGATTCAGTAGCTATTTTTTTTCCCCTTGTGGATCTATATATTTTTTTTTTCCAATTTGGTCGATACAGGAATGACGAGCAACCACAACAGCAGCAACGACATGATCATGTTGACTCGACCAAGAGATTTCATATTGCATTCACCTCGTTCAAGCTGCTTGTCATCGCGAGTTTCAATTCACAGCATTCTCAGGCGTTAAGCCACACGGTTATGCAGTTATACATCATTTGCGAAGCCATCTATCTCATAGCATTGATCAAACTGACTAGACCTGAGAGCCCGAATCTGATATACCGATACTTGTACATCATTTTCGGGACTCTCGGCGCTGAATTGCTACTTTGGACGAGCTTGTCTCTGGTCATGTGGGTGGTCATCAATATGTGCTTGCTATTGTTTGCTTTGGCATCATCCGGTCAGCTCGCGCGAGGTTTTGACCATTTTCTGGAGATTGTTCAGCCGTTTGGCGGTGAGGCACTTTCTGAAGTTGAGTTTGATTTGTGAAGCTCCTGCAATTGTATTATACTTGTGTATCAAATTCCTTTACATGTATCTTTACTAAATGCTTCTGCTTGGGGAAAAGAGAAAGTAATCATATATGTGCTCTGTGTTTGGTGAACCTTACATCATTGCCATCTTACGCACACCGTTATTTTGATTTCATCTAATTCTTTTCTTTTTTGCCATTTTTTGATTTATATTTGTTGGGCGGGGTTTAAAATATGTCACTCCAATTTTATACATGGTGTTAAAATGAGTCCGAAGAAATGAAATTCAACCCCAAAAAAAAAAAAAAAGGATCTGTATGGGTTTGACTTAGACCCGTCTTTTAAGTTAAGGGCCAAATATGTTTCTATTCTATTTGTCACACTTTTCTTCTCTTCATTTTCTAAATCAATCACCAATCATTATTGACTGCTTTCTTTGATGGTCGACAACGTTAGGTGCGTTTGAAATTTAGGACACAGCACGAGTGTCCTGGAAAGTTCTGTTGAATTTACTTAGATTCTATCCTTAGAAATGCCAAAAACACCAAGTAAGTCACTTTCACTTGGCGGTTTGAAAAGTCAGAATGTAAGTGTGGATGAGTTGGTGTTTTGGCCAAGGAAAAAGAGAAGAGGACGGTACCGTTACTTTTGGAAAATGACGGTGACATTCTGACGCTACACCCAACTGTGATATACATAGCAACGAGAATTTATCACTTTTCCCCAAAATCCCACACTGCAAATGTGGTCAACATTTTCGGGACTCTCGGCGCTGAGTTGCTACTTTGGACGAGCTTGTCTCTGGCCATGTGGGTGGTCATCAATATGTGCTTGCTATTGTTTGCTTTGGAAACAATGTTATAGACAATGATAACACTTTTCTTTTCTTCTTTTCCCCCTTTGACGAACATCTTAAAAACCAGGCTGAGAACTATTTCAATAATTTTTCTCTATGCCCATGATTATTTTTAACTGGATCATATAGACAATGATAAAACCTTCATATTTCCCCTTATAAAGATGGAATAAATCTCAAATTCAAGTAATTCATGGAAAAATATCACAGAAAATTTCTGGCAACACATGGTCATCTAGTAAGGAGGGACACTTTGAAAGTTTGATTAAAGCTTAAATCACCCCTAAACAAGTTTTTAATAAATAAATGGAAAGAATTCATGGGCCACTTCGTTTCTTTGGTTGCTATAATGGAGACAAATGGGCCGAGTTCCTACAATCTGGAAGTTGGACTTGGACGGTCCAAGCTGGACCTATACAATAAGAAAAGTTAAAAGGCCTATGAATTAGAGCTAATTCAACTAAAAGTGGGTATAGACAGGATTCAATAAGCTCCTCAAACCCGAAACTCATTCAACTTCCTATATATATATATATATATATATATATGAAGGAAAATTCTAAATAAGGGCCCGAAGTGCTCTCATTTTCTCAAATAGGCCCTTAATCTCATGATAGCAATTCCAAACCAAGCCAGCCAAGCATTCTCAACCCAACAGATCAAAACTATTCATTTTTTCACCTCCGAAAGTACGTAAAAAAATCAAACTAAAACCACAGAAGGTATCTAACCACCGATAGTGGATCGGAACCGGGATTCGATTAGGTCGTAGCCAACTCCTACCAAGTCCTCCTTCCTTACAACAACTAGCAAAAAGAAGGAGAAAAGAAAAACCAGAATAGAAGAAGCTGCTATACGATTTACTTTGGAACAATATACCAAATTACCAACATCATCTAATAACGATACCCTGACATAATACAAGACAAACATAAACTAATCCCTCTCGCTTTACTCTCAGCTAAAACTGGGCAACTGCTGAAAAGTGCAAAGTCATCTCCACATCCGAGAAATTAAACTTACAAAACACGTGACTCGCACTTGCTTGAACACCAGCTCTGAAGTCTTGTGGTAGCAAAAGTATACATCACAAGTGATATCGCGAAATAATGACGATGATGTGGAGAAGTTCCACCTACACTCAAATTGGTAGAAAAAAGAAAGAAAGAAAGTAGCGAGTACTGCTGACTGGGGATGAGAATATACATCTTTGCCAGTGGAAATGCAACCATTTTGTATCATTACGTACTTGATGGTTGAGCATCTTGAAGAGAACCATCCGAGTCCTCTGATCAATGTCCTGCACATATAAGCATCTGTGCTAGACATGGAACATTCACCCTTCCCTCCCACTCCTGCAGTATTCATCCATAAAATCCATTACTTTGTTAAACACTCAGCAACACATTAAGAAGCTAGAGAACATATCAGTGTCCACCAAATCATGTTTAGACGCAGAAGGAAGTGGTAGATATAGTACTAGTACACTATAAATCAACACATGCTTGTCAAGTATCAAAAGTTCTTGACCCGAAAAAAAATAGTATCAAAATGTAAAATAGCTTATGTTTATGTGCCAACCAAATTGATGACAGCATGAACTCAACATTCTTTCTTTCTTTCTTTTTTTGGTGAAAAGTTGAAAAAGTTTGAAAATTGAAAGTTCTTATGAAGTTCTATCGCAATTATGGAGGTTGGTGAAACTCAAAAGTATACACAGCCGAACCGGGAAGACAGTGGAAAGGAGATTCACTAGTGTCTTTTATCTGACTTTTGCCACAAGTAGACCAGATGCAGACAAGGAATATGTTTCAAGCATTGCCACTGGATAAGCATCAGCACTCAATACAGCTACTTAATAAAAATGTTAGTGAAGCCTATAGAAAATCTATCGTCGCACTAAAGGCAAGGTTTTAAGAACTTCAGTAAGAAGTCTTAGCTTCTCAGGTAATTGATCAAAACTGTGCAACCTAGGAAAGCAACCATTCTGAGAAGCATATCGCTCTAGTCGCACTATATCGGTACAAAAATCAGAAGAGTTTCCAGCCCGTTCAAAAGAACGGTCACTAAAAAGAGAAACCAATCCTTGTATATTTTGAAAACTCCGTGTTCATTTTTATCTACAAGAAGTTCCTTGAGCTGTCCTTACAGTGTTTTCCGAAAGAAGAAAGATTAAAAATTCAATCCCTGTCACAGCTCATTTAGGATGCTAATTCCTATGATTTGAATTTTAATCTTGTCGTAACGATGTTGCCACATTTTTCTCCTCCAATTTATTCAAGCATAAAGTGATGTTCTAACCTAACTTCCCATTACCTTCAGTTCAAACCGAAAAAGACAGAGACATCAACAAATTTCACTTCTCAGGCAAGCTATACGTTGGTCCAAGGGACTTGGCAACATATAAGAATCAAGCATGCCTCTCAATTACAAACTACATACAGGCATTGAATAGTCAAGCAACAAGAGAAAAGAACTTCAGGACCTCCAAAGGCGTACAGCGGATGTGACTGGAGAGCTTCTGGCTCCGATTGGACAGTGGTTGAAGCGTAGACTATGGGGCACGAGTGTGAAGCCCTCGGTGAGCATTCGGACGCCGCGAATTGGGCGCGAAGGCTCCGTCCACCGCTTCCACATTGTCTTTCAAGTCCAACGAGTTCTCGATTTCTGAATCCGACGACCACGCCTCCTCCTCCTCCTCCTCCTCTTCTCCTTCTTCTCTTTCTTTAATTCCTTCGTTCCATATTTCTAATCCTACTTCCACTGATTCTTCTTCCACCATGGATGCCTGTTACAGGCAAACATCAAGTTCCAAGAAGAAAAACTCTGAGGCTGGTTACGGTGTGAATGCAGAGAGAGAGCTACGTGAATAGGGACACGAAGGAGGATGATCAGCGGCAACGGACTCGAGAGACGGAGCTTGTGCTGCGGAAGCGACGAGCTCAACTGAACTCAGGCCAGGGAAGCGGCTGAGCGACTCGACGGGCGGAGATTGGTGAATGAAGGAGAGCGGCGACTGATTGTCGGCTGGGTGGGTGGACGTGGACTGAATGAAGATGCGCAGGCAGGGGCAATAACGACGACCGGACGGACCGGTTCAATTCGGTTCTCATTCCCGGAAAAGAAGAGCCGGCTTTAAAACCGGTTCTTCTTCTTCTAAATTCTAAGTAAAACTCTTGTGTTTTTTTTTTTACCTCTCTTTTTTTCATTCCAAAAACATCCTTTTGTTCATTTTGTTCGGACCTTTATCGAATTCTGAATGAAATTTCAATCCTAATTAACATGACAATCACTACCTAAGCATTAAGCCTCTCTTATTTCTTTTTTTCTTTTATCCGGTGGTCTTAGTGAGCTCTCTCTCTCTCTCTCTCTCTCTCTCTCACGTTCCCACCCACCTTTTCCTTCCACCCTTTTTGCTCCTTTTCTTTATTATTCCATAAACCCCCTTTTTAATTATTGCCAAATTTAATATATATATCTTAATTAATAAACCCCTTTGCACTATGCTTTAACGTGTTAATATTATTTCTTTTTTTGGGGAGCCCTCCGGCAATCATGGCGAGCATCCACACTTTGCGGTGTGTAGACAGAACGGAACAGCTCGGCATTGATCCTACACTTTGATGTTTCATGGATTTTATTTTTGTTTTTGTTTTTAGAGCCAATAATATGAATTGCTCGTTAGCTTTGGTCCAATGTGCAATATCATCCTTAGGCTTTTAATTTGTTCAATATGATGCATGAACTATTGATAGATGTTCAGTTCGGTCCCTGAACTATTGATAGATGTTCAATTCAGTCTTTCTGCTTGCATCACTTTTCACATAGTCTGTGGACTAAATTGGACATTTACTAATAGTTCAAGGACCACATTGAACAAATTAAAAGTTGATGGGTCACATTTCACATTGAACCAAAATTCATAGATCACCTGTATCGTTTTCCCTTGTTTTTACTTTGGAAGTCCTATGCATGCATGGTCTCTCTTGAGCAGTAAATATCCTCTTTATTTTTCACTCATATTAATCGATTCCCTCTCTCGTTAAATTCACTGTGCTTTCATCTGGTTAATTATATTGAGAATGCATGCGGTGTGTTTTAGTTGCGTAAGATTCGGGAAAAACAAATGGAAAATGTAGTATATGCACTTTAACCATACTTATTTATGTTTTGAAATCTCCCATGAGCCTGCATGATAAACCACATATTAGGCGTCAAAGGAGAAGTACAAAAGACGCGTTTGGTCGTTTGGATTTCTAGTCATGATAGGATTGGATAGGATATGATAGAATATGAAATCCAGGGATTTTGCCATATCCTATCCACTGTTTGGTGAATCGCAGTAATAAAGTCGGATATGTACATATCATATGATGTTCATTGTTTGGCATTTGCACATATCAATGTAAATGAACCTGAAAATGCACAAACAGAGAGTATAAGAATCTCTCATAATTCACTCCCAGCTCTGATAAGAGAGAGAAAATATGATCATTCACATTTGCAATTACGAAATTTTTTTTCTCTCTCTCATTACTTTGGTTAAACTTCGACATGAACCATAAAACTACTGAGGAGAATGAGTTTTGACTCTCTTTCTGCTTTTATAAACTTTTGACGTGAACCAAAAACCTACGAACAAGAAGAAGTTTCGACTCTCTCGTCGTTTTCGTAAAGTTTTGACGTGAACTAAAAAACTACAAAGGAATAGAGAAACTTCAATATGAACCAGAGATACATAGGAGATGGAGATGGAGATTTCTAGGTTTTTTTTTTAGAAATTTCATTGTTCTACATTCTTCGAGAATTAGAAAGATCATTTTCAAGTTCGAATTTGTTCATTTAAAATATAGTTCGTCTACTTCATTTTTATTTACTTATTTTTTTTATTTTTATATCTTTTATTTATTTATTTTTATTCTGTTTCATCATTTCTTAATAAATATTTTATTAAATAATAAACTATATTATCATCCTTAAAATATGTAATGATATGGATATGAAGTGTGTGAGTGTAAATGCACAAAATATATATTATAAAGTAGAAAGAAACTCAAATTTATAAATACATATAGGTATATATATATAATTTATTTTTATTTTTTATGTTAGCATTAATATTAGAATTCAAATATAATTCAAAATTAATTATTATTTTATTTTTATTATTTAAGAATTTTGTTATTCGAAAAAAATAGCTTTTATATCATGTACATAAGAAATCATATCCACCCTCATCCCACCTCCCCATGGGATAATTATATCCAGGCTATATCCCCATTTATCATGTCCTTAGCAGGAGCCAAACACAGGATAGGATAAATCTTATCATATCCTGATTTATGTCATGACTACTAAACGCAGTCAAAAGGTGAGACAAACCTTCATCAAACACAAAATTCGGATTTTCTATTGCCCCAAACACTAAATGAGATATATCCGGCTCATCAAACATAGTCTTAGATTTTTCAAAATACTTGTTGCACAAAAAAAAAACGGCTTTGAAAATCTTGTCCGTATGAACACCATTTTACTTTTCTCGAAAGTTATGGCTGGCCAATCAGAGAACACCTTGAAGCCTGTAAAAAAGCCCCTCGAGAAGCTTTCCAAGAACATCAAGATCTTGAAGAATGTAAGAGAACCTTCCTCCTTGCAGTGACAAACGAATTCCAATAGTTATGATAAGACCGATAATTCAAATAGAAAATAAACCCTAAAAATGTTTACGACTTCCACTCGACTTGGGGATAGTTGCAAACGGGTATTTACACCAAAACCTGACAATAATATTAGTAATTTGGCCACAAATGAGTCATTTGATCTTATGGTCTGCGTTATGAAAACAACATGCTGTTCATTTAACTTTTGTTTTCAAGTAAGCCTCGCAGTTACCGTGGACAACAATCCCACGCTAATCCGGATCTTGAAACGACTTTGTTTCTATAGGTTACCAATCAAACGGGATAATTATTAAAAAATTCTCAAAACTATTTTACAGTGGCCAACTCAGTCTTAATCTTTTATATTTAGAAAATCTAGTCCTCAATTTTTTTTATGATTTATCAATGTAGTCTTTTCGATTAATTTTGATCAGAAATCGTTAACATAGATGCTACATGGCATGGTGGGTACAACCGGCGCTAACTTGGATGATTTTTGCACATCTTAATGAATTTTCTAGAATTTTTCTAATTTTTTTTTCCTTTTATTTTATTTTTGCCTTTTTTTTCTCCGATTTCAATTTGTTGGTCGCTAGGACATTAGTGATGGTCGATGGAGGTCTTCGGCCTCTAGCGAGGGTGTCATAGCCCTAACTGGTCACAGCTTAGGAGTGAGCATGATTTTAGGGTAGACCGGGAATTGGGCTGATGGGACATGTCTGGTTCTAGGTTCCAAAAATTAAGGAACAGGTTCCGACGAGCAGGTACCTAGAACCTGGAATAAGTATTTGTGTTTTTCTTGCTTTATGTCTTCACGTGATCATGCGATATTCCACAGCATATGACGATGAGTGTGTAATGTGGAACCACTAGTCTAAATTTTCATTTCCGGCAATAGCCATAGCTAAGACTTTTACTTTGTTAGTATTTCATATTCTTCGCATGTCTAAATATGAATTGTGGTTAGTGGATTGTAGCAACAAACCGTGGTCATTAGAGGTGTTGATTCACTCTAATGTTCAATTAAGAATACAACCGGAACCTGAGTAGACTTGGAACCTATGACATAGTAGGTTCCAAGTATATAGCATTGGGGTGTGGTTCATACTCCCATCGACAAGAAGGCACGGACGTCTAGGGGACAACGCCCCCTGGTCCCTCGAGAATTTTTTTTCTTGCTTTATGTCTTCATGTGATCATGCGATATTCCACATCGTATGATGATGAGTGTGTAATGTGCAACCACTAGTCTAAATTTTCATTTCCGGTAATAGCCATAACTAAGACTTTTACTTTGTTAATATTTCATATTCTTCGCGTGTCTAATTATGAATTATTGTTAGTGGATTGTAGCAATAAACCGTGGTCATCAGAAGTGATGATTCACTCTAATGTTCAATTAAGAATACAAGCGGAACCTCAGTAGACCTTGGAACCTATGACATAGTAGGTTCCAAAGTATATAGCGTTGGGGTGTGGTTCATACTCCCATCGACAAAAAGGCACAGACCCGTTTGGGGGGCAACGCCCCCTGGTCGCTCGAGAATGTTGTGAATATTTAAGACGTGTCTGTATAGATTTTTACTTTTTGCTTAGTACAACTGTCACGACAGACACATATTTACTTTTTTTCCTTAGACAATAGTAACCTGGATTAGTAGTACTTTAACCACGAAATTTATGTTTGAGAGAGAGAGAGAGAGAGAGAGAGAGAGAGAGAGAGAGAGAGAGAGAGAGAGAGAGAGAGAGAGAGAGAGAGAGAGAGAGAGAGAGAGAGGGAGAAATTGGGCATGGTTTCGATAACTTCCAACAAAAAAAGATGAAAATTTTTAGAAATCTTTTAGGCATGGTTTCGATAAATTCCAACAATAAAAAATGAAAAATATATATAATTGAATGAATAGAAAAGACTAAGATGATCTTGTGAAAGATAAAAATTGAGGGGAGACATGTGGGAAAAGGGCAATGCACCGATGGCATTGAAGCAATAAATGATTATGTCAGTATTATTTTGTGATCATTAACAATATTTTGATTAACTCGCAAATAAAGGCATGCTCTCCTTTTTTAAAATTTTTTCTGTTTTCTTCGCCGCCGCCGCCGCCGGCCACCGGAGAGGGCTGGGCGAGGGTCGTCCTCGCTCGAGATAGGCGACTGGGCGAGGCGAGGGTGTCCCTCACCAGCCTCGCCTGTGGCCGGCTAGGGTGGCCCTCGCCCAGCCGTCTCTGGGCATCACTGGCCACCGACGAAAAGGAAATAAAAAAAAGAAAAAAGAAAAAGAAAAAAAAGTGAACGACGAAAATGCCCTTGACCCCTTATTTGAGATGATGAGGTTACTTCAGGCCCTTTTTTGAAATAATGTCCACTTCAAGCCTTTATTTGAGACAATGAGAGCTCTCTAGGCCCTTATTTGAAACAACATACATTTCAGATCCTTATTTGAGAAAATGAGAGTACTTAAGACCCTTATTTGGAATTCTCCCCAAGCTCTAATAGCAATTTGTTTCTGAAAAATAGTATAGCCACTTAAAAATAAATTAAACATGAAAAAATTAACAAAAATTTCAGTAGTCATTTATTAAAGCTGGTTTAGGGAAACTTCAAGCGTAATTAATCTTTCAAGGTGGTCCATTCATGCTAGATGATCATGTGTTGCCAGAAATCTTTTGCGCGATATTTTTCCACAACTTTATAAAATTTGAGTTTTTTCCATCTTTACACAAAGGATATCAAAGTTTCATTATTTTAATTTGTGACAAGTGAACCAAAAACTAATCATAGGTCTACCAAAATAATTTATTAAAATCACTCTCTACCAAGCTTTTTAGACACTCCTCAGAAGAACAAAAATGAAGAAAAGAAAAGTGTGACAAGTAGAATAGTGACATATCTAAATCTTAACTTGAATATAATCTGAGTCAAATCCATTTAGATCAAGTTTTTGTTGGTCTTTGTTGCTTACAAGTCATTTTAATCAGTTCATAAAATTAAAGTGACTACTTTTAAATTCAACTCAACAAATATGAATGGAAAAATTAAAGTGACTACATTTTGTTACCTTTAGAAAAAACCAATTAGGACAAGAAAAAAGAATCAAATGACATTAAAATAATCGTGCACATGACTCGGCAAAAAGGTAAGGTTCACCAAATTCAGAACATGCATATGATAACCTTCTCTTTTGCCCAAAATCAATAGTATTTATTACAAATGACATACAATAAAATTCATAACAAATACATAATGATTGCGGGAGCTTCAAAAATGAAACTAAACTTGGGAAGACAGCACATCCTCGAATAGCTCAACAATCTCTCGAAAATGGTCGAAACCTCGTGTGAGCATACCAGACGATGCCAAAACAAATACTAGCAAGCACATATTGACGACCAGCCACATGATCAGAGACAAGCATGTCCACAGAAGCAACTCGAAAACGAGAGTCCCGAAAACGATGTACAATCACCTTCATATCAAGTTTGGGCGTGCGGGTCCAATCACTTTGATCGGTGTTATGAAATAGATGGCTACACAAACTACACAAAATTGCATAATCGCGGGGCTCAGCATGTTGGTATGCTGCGAATTGAAATACACGATGACGAGCAGCTTGAACGAGGTGAATACAATGTGGAATCTCTCGGTGGAGTCAAAATTTTGTTGTTGTTGCTGATGTTGTGGTTGCTCGCAGTCCTGTATTAAACCAGGATTTATGTATGGGTTTCTCGGTAAATAAAATGTGGAATCAACCGTTGATTTTTTCTGATTTATGCATGGGGCAGCTGCTTCCTATTTTTCAACTCTTGTCTTGACTAATTTCTGATCACTTTTGCGTTTAGTCATGCAAGTACTTTAGAGCTCCATTAAAGTGATTTTCAAAGCCAATTTTTTTTTTTAAAATTTGTTATACAATTGATGTACAACAAGTATTTAGAAAATCTAAGGCTCTTCTAATAAAAAAAAATTGGTTGATAAACACTTGCTTTTTTTTTCTTACACTTGAAATATGGTTTTTTCTTTAAATTTAGGGGAAAATTACCAAAAAAGTGCTAAACTTATTGCAATTGTACTAATTCAGTCCTAAACCTTTTTTTTTGTGGTCAATCCAGTCCTAAACCTTTTGCAGTTGTGTTCCATTCGGCCAAATTTTGCCAGTCGGCACTGACGTGACAATTTTAACTAATATTTTAATATTTTTTCAATTTATTTGTTTATTTATTTTCTTTTCTTTTCTTTTCTTCTCCTTCTTCCGGCGAGGTCAATCGCCCGCCACTGGCTCGGTCGAGCCTCACCATGGCCGGGCGAGGTTGGTCCTTGCCTCTGGCTAGTTGCCGGATTGGCCATAGGAAGAAGGATACGGAAAAAAAATAATAATAATAAAATAAATTTAATTTGAAAAAAATATTAATTATTTAAAATTGGCACGTCAGCATCAATAGCGCCATGTCAGCGCCGGCCAGTCAAAGTTGGCCGGATGGACTGAATTAACACAAGTGTAAAAGGCGTAGGACTCAATTGCAAAAAAAAAAAAAAAAAGTTTAGGTTGAATTGGCACAATTACAATAGATTTGTCACTTTTTTTTTGGTAATTTTCCCTTAAATTTAGTCTCATGAGAGAGCTCAAAGCATAAATACGTATTGAATATGATTTGACTATAGACCGAATTGCATATATTGCATAGTCCATAAGTTTCGTCTCAAATCATATTCAACTAAAAGACACCACATACATTCTCAGATGATAAATTCTCGTATCAGAAAAAGAAAACCACCGTTGCTCAAATCTCCCGAGAACAATGTCTGTTCATGACTGTGTAAAGGGGAGAACATGTACGAATTTGGAGCACCCATCCTTGCTCAAATCTCCCGACATGCCTTATCAGTTATCACCACCGGGTCGTGCCTTTTCCAATTGCGATTTGGAGCCAATTGCGTGCGAGAATTTTCCTTTCTAATGTTTATGTTCTGGTTTTGTGGGTTATCTTGGATCGAGTTGTGATCTAATCATCACAAAAGCTGCTGTTTGTTGCTCGAGTTGATTTCTCCGAGGACACTGAGTCGGGGTTGGCATATCTCTTAGGGTTGCGTCGCATTTTAAATTGTCCAATGTTAAATTCTATCTCCATGTTAAGGTGCATTATTTACACGGCATGTTGACATTTGCATATTTATTCTTCCTTTATGTACGGGGGTCTTGTCCCGTTGACATGGTCGTAAGTACATGCCTTGAACTTGCGTAAACAAAGGAGCTTGGTTCAAGCCATCCCTGCTATCTCATCTTGTCCGTCTCGAGGCCTTTGAGGTAGGGACAATGTTATCAGAGTTTGAGTTCGACATTTGTTTCCCCGCGGTTCATTACTAGTTGAGCTTTAACTTTGGAGCATAAAGTCGAACAGGAGAGCTCGCTTCGGCCTCTACAGTCGGGCCGTTCGTTTGTGAAAAGAGTCGGCTCACATCGGAGCCTTCCCTCCAGCTCTTCAAGCAACCCCGCGATATCCCATTGTGCTAGACCTCGCCCCGTGACTTAGTTTGTTCGACAAACAACCGCAACAGATTAGTGTTAGCATCAAAGATATCAGCATGCTATAATGCTATCTAATGTAGAGGAGAAAGGAATTTGTGATAATTTATCAGTAGATGACAGGCAGCATTTTGATTTCTTCTCCAAGCCCAAATGCAAATTCAGTTTGTGTAGCTAATGTGTTGTTCGACTTTCTTGCCTGCAATTAAGAATTAACTATTGGTCCCCCTAGCGATCAGTGTTTTCGTTCCCATTTTTGGGATTAGTGTAATTTGCATGAGATGGGATAGCTTCATATCGAACTACAAGTTCCCCAGAATAAGCAAGCTGAATGTGTCCCCTGCGCCGCCATCGCTCCTCATCCTGTAGTCAAGTTTGCGCCAAGAGAGAAACCTAGCAAGTCATGCAAAACTTTCATCCCGTTACTTTCTGCAACACATTTAGCATGAAAATTTCACTTGAAGCTGGAGATGAAGAGCGAGTACATGGAAGGGAAGGACCAGAGGATTTTTCAAGCGTACCGTTCCTCTTGCCCCACCTTCAACTACAGTCTGACTGGTAAGGCAGACTTACTATTGTCCACGAAGCTACATGTACATGTACAGGAGTCACAAAGCTCATGCAGCAATTTTAATGCTCAAGTCATAATTATTTCCCCCTCGATGAGCAAATCATATAGAGTTGTCCCAATCCTAATGAAGCTCTCCTTAGTTGAGCAGAATCGTGAACAAAAAGTTCAGATGCACCACTCCTGCGTTTTCTTTTTGGGTCCGATTGATGTACAAACAACACTCCCCAATAGGCAAAAGAACAAGCATCTTCATTTCTAACATGGTTTTCCACTTTAGCTGCGGAATAAATATCCAGCAGGATGATTATGGTTCAGTTGAAGCCATCAAGATAAGATACTCGTGATAAGTAGAGAATTGTCATCGAGCAACATCTGTTCAGCCGCTTTTTCTGGGGAACGTGTAGTTCGATAGGAAGCTATCTAATCTCGGGGCATGCTGAGATCCTTCATTTATAGTAATTATAATAGAGAATAAACCTTTATCTTCTGCATGTATGCCTCTAACCTATTTTTGTGCTTCACATCCGCTGGAACACCTGAATAAATTACCTATGTATATATAAGGAGTACATTTATTAATGAAACATACACCAGCCCACTCTCTTCTGACCCTATGAAAAAAAAAGAAAAAAAAAAAGAATACATCTCTTGTTGGTTACTCAAATAAAAATTTGGGTAAGCAAATGTCATATGACAGTCTACCACGAGAAGAGAAATAGTCCATAGGCCATGGCATCAAAACTATGTAATAAAGCCAAGCAATCGTATAAAGCTTAACAAAATTGCACTCACCATGCACAAAACTAGTTGAGGACGACAAGGGCTGTCGCTGCCGGTGGGACTAGATGAGTGCCGGAACCTCAGGATGCGCATAGCCGGCGCCGAAGCCGGGAAGCTGTCGGGTGATCTCTGAAATCCCTTGGGCTTGTCTGGGTGTCGAGGAGCACCTGAGGACTCAGCAAAAGCGGCCAAGGACTCGCAGGGAACCCGCCTGATCTGTGAGGGACTCCCTGGTTAGCCGAGAAAAGAATGCAGCCACGCCTGCAGTAGGTCCCTCAATCTCTTTACCGGCGAGACCACTACTCTCCGCCTTCCACGCCTCTATTGGTTCGGAACTGCTTTTAAACGTGAAACAAACAAAGGAAACTTATCTTTTACTTCTGTGGCCGTTGAGGAGGACGAAAAAAAAAAGAAAAGAAATTATTAAAATTAAAAACCAAAAATTATTTGAACAAAAAATATTAAAAAATTCAAAGCATGTATATATAGAGAACAGAGAGATTGGTCTCCACGGAAAATGATAAGGAGAAAATCATTCTTCCTACTTCTGATTGTGTTTTTCCATTGACAAAAAAATGTTTTCCTCAACTCATTTAATTTTCGTGAACTGAACGCCGGTTGAAAATTATTTTCCGCGAAATGAACTCGTATTATGAGATTAACAGTCTACTCTGGGCCCAAAAAAAATGGCAAATAATTAAAAATTGTTCTAGGGTCTACTGCTTCAAGAATTTGTGGCTCTCAAGATGTTGTTACTTTCACACTACCCCAAAAACTACTATGCTAGCAAAGTCTTTTGAATTTTATTGCTTATCCTTTACTTGCCCAACGAGCACCACTGCTCGGCCAATTGGGATTCTAAGATTAAAGTTTGATTTTCAATTTCCCGTTCAACAAGATCTTCTAGCCGCAGCGGATGTTCTCATTATTCTATTTGAATTTCATAATTGATCCTCATCTATTCAATCGAGGAGCTACAATCGTACGTGCGCTTGTCTGTGATAACATTATGGAGAAGCTACGTGATCGGCATGTGTGATACATGACCTAAACGAAATGCGAATGCAAACTATGATCCTAATTTTTTGTGCAATTAATGATGATATGTAATAGCCAACATTTAGATGACAATATACGGCCATCATCATTTTGTAATCTAAGCATCCAACAAATAATAAGGAATGTAGCTTTAAATCGTCAGGGGATAATAATAGTTCTCCAATCAAAAATCGAGGTGAGAATTTACTTCATTGTGCCCTTCCTATGATGTTTAAAGGTTTGTGGGCAAAAAAAAGGGTCAATGCCACGAAAAATCTCAAATTGATACACATGTGATAAATTTATCTTGAGTTAATTTTTCGATCAACAAAAACCCCAAGCTCCTATGACAAATTTACCTTCCGTTAGTTTTCGTTAAATTTGGTTTATACCATGAAAAATATCAAATTTGTACACCTGGGACAAATAGACGGTAAATACTCAAACTGGTGCACCCGTCAACTGTTCATCCAACTCAACAATTTGAAGTTAAAATTTAACGGAAACTAACGGAGGGTAAATTTATAACGGGATATACCATTTTGAGATTTTTAGTGATTAAAAATTTTATTGATAAATTTATCACATGATATTAAGTTGGGATTTTTCGCGATATTAAAAAAAATTCTAGTTGTTATTTGCGTAACAAACAAGAGATGAATTCCACGCGACTAGGACGCCATAACAGAATCGTAAAGGAGAGCGAAGCAGAATCGAGAGTGACGGAGATCGCGCGGATAACGACGCCGTAACAGAATCGTCTCTCTCTTCCGACTCTCTCTCTCTTCTTCCAACCGTTTCACAGTCCCCATTCATGTATATAAGCTAGAAGAGTACGTTCCAGACTAAGCCCTGAAAGAGAACTCTCAAATCCTTTCCATCTTGGCTCTCGCTCGAGAGCTCCTCAGGCCGGGTCAAGGTTCGCTGGTGTTCATCGCCGGTGTTCGAGCGATCTCAGCCGCATCATGTCTTCCTCCTGCTTTCTGACGCCTATCTCCAGCTTCTTCCATGGCAAAAAATTTCTGCGTTGCATCTTCGTTTCCGCAACATGTCTTCCTCCTGCTTGAAGACCGTCGTAATGTAGGCTACATTTTTTGAAGGTAAAGGAAGGTAAGTGGAAATTCTCTATAGTGTTGCTGATTTTAACAAGCAGATAGTAGTTATTCACAAATTGTAGTGTCAATGACAAGCTTTGGAATTCATTTGAGTCACTCTTCTTGAGAAGATATCCCAGATTATAAAATTGATTGATCAATAACCGTTTGAGCACATGGGTCAATGCCATCCAGATTTGGAGATATTCATATTAGTGATACTCTTCAAGTGATGCATAATCCAGGTTTGGATTTCTTTGCATGACCTGATTTGAGTATTGTTACGTTTCCCGTGATGAGATGTTTATCTGGTAGTGGCTTTCCAAACATTTTAGCGTAGGCATTTTGTTTTACGGCCGTATGTGTTGTGTTCTTGATTGCTTGGTCATGGCCAAACTTGACATCCGAAATCCGAAGTGTTCTCACGATTAAGAGTTCTTGATTGTTTGGTCAGGGCCAAACTTGAAATCCGAAGTGTTCTCATGATTACGAGAATTCAATATGTTGGTTTCCTTAAAAGGGTACTTCATAATGACAAATTTTGTTGCTGATGATACGGTGGTCAAGTAGTAAACCCTGAGCCTACATTCAAAAATTGGGTTTGATGTTTCTTTTCTCTCTATCCGTGGAGATTTGTTGTTTGTGGACATGACCTGTGATCCGTTGCTTTAGCCATTGTCTCGTTATGTTGGAGTATGACGCACATCCAAAACTAGTGTTTGATGGGTTGCTGCTAGCCCACTCTTCTATTCTCGGTATGATTGTCTATTCATGCATTTTTTTAGTTTCATTTTAATAATAGGTTTAGCCGAATTTCATATTGTTTAGGATATTACACTCTTGTTGATTCTTAGGGCAACTTGAACTCTAAATATGTTCATCTAAAGACGTAAATTTATGTATGTATAAAATGTGGAAAAGATAAAAATCTCATTCCATTAATATTAGATATACATTTAGGAATTAGTCCATATGCATGTTTTTCCTCCATTATAGATTTCATTAGCTGCAGATTTCTCTTTACAATGAGAAGTGAACGTTGGATTCGATTCGATTTAGCTCACATGGGTTGCTGTCTTGGAGCTTCATAACGAGTATTCTTTGCCCGACATCATATCTGGTTAGTTTTCCGCACTTTATTACTTACTCGCCCATTTATTACGGCTTTTGATGTGTTTGTTTTCATTCCTTTATGGCATTTCTTTGATTGTGTTTCTCTTCTTTTTGCCTAGTTGGTGGGTTAGGTCATACGCCAAGATCATAATAAACACAATAACATCACATGGACACTCGTATGCGTGGACACTTAGCGGACGAGGACCTTAAGGCTCATAATCTTAAAAAGATTGTGTGGACACCTTGGTTGACAAGTTTAGGTAGGGCACTAGTTAAACAACTAGTGTAACAAGTCCCCAACCTTAGATTTACGGTTGTGTAGGAAGTGGGGTATACTTCCATACGTCACTTGATTTCCAGCAATCCCAATAGGTTAGTAGCAGGTTAGTAGTGATTCCTTATATAGAATTCTTATATGGTAATTGAATTAACATTAAAATCCCAACGTCGTGCAAGATAAGAGTTTGGGAGAACCCGGTCCGTTTGAAGACCGCCTGTGCTCAACTCGACATTACCTCTAAACTCGACCTTTTCTTCTATGGAAAAGAGGGTTGCGACAACCTCTATGCTTTTTTTTTTTCCTTTCGGGTCTGATTGGTATACAAATAATACTCCCTAATTGGCAAAAGAACAAGCAGCCAATGGAATACACGAGAAAGAACAAAATACCTTACTAAACATGTATGTCACACACACAAGTCAAATGAAGTGATGGTAAAAAGTAAGTGCAAGAATAGATCTTACCTGATGAAATTGTTTAAACATTCTTCGAACTCATGCTGCGCACTTTGTATCAATTTGTGCCTTATGTCAATATAGCTTTTCAAGATTTTGATTTCCAAATTTTTCTTCTCCTTCTCTGTTGAGGCTAGTTTTATTTCTTTCTCCAAATGACTTTCTCATTCTTAACACCCGTAATATCAGGTTTAGCTTGATCCCACTCTTTCTTAAGCTTTTCATTGAATGACTCTGTGGATGAACAAGAAAAGCTTAAGAAAAAGTGAGAGAGCTGAAACTCATATTACTGGTCTTAAGAATGAAAAAGTCGAAAATATCGAAAAGATTATCAAGAGGATATTTGGAGAAGAATTAAAACTAGCCTTCGCAGAGAAGGAGGAAAAATTTTGAAATTAAAATCTTGAAAAGTAGTGTTGACATCGGGCACAAAGTGATACAAAGTGCCCAGCACGACTTCGAACAATGCTTAAACATTTTCGTTAGGTAAGATCTACCATTTGCACTTTCTTTTTACTATCACTTCATTTGACCTTCGTGTGACATGCATGTCAAGTAACGTATTTTCTTCTTTTCGGTGTATTCTGTTGGCTGCTTGTTCTTTTACTTAGTAGGGGTTGTTCTTTGTGCATCAATCAGACCCAAAAGGAAAAATAGAGTGTTGTACATCTCTGACTTTTTGTTCGCAACTATGCTTAACTAAGGAGAGCTTTCATTCAGACAACTTTGTCTGATATGCTTACCGGGGAAACAATTATGGCTTAAACATTGAATTTTTCCCATGAGCTTTGTGACTTATGCATATGTACCGCTTTGTGGATAATACATAAGGTTTGACTTACCAATCGGACTGTAGTTGAAGGTGGGGCGAGAGGGGTCTGAAACCCTAAAAAATCCCAAATTATAAGTTAAGTCTCAATTCTACCGTATTTTTTTTTTGTTGTATCATAAAAAATTCTCAACTTTAGGTCCAGTGTGAATTCTATCATAAACCTTTTTTTTGTCTCATAAAAAACCCCAACTTTAGGTTCAGTCACTTTTTTGTCTCATAAAAACCCCCAACTTTAGGTCAAGTCTCAATTCGACCCTAATTATTTTTTGTCTTGTAAAAAATCCAATCTTTAGGTCCCATTCTAATATTACCCTAACTTATCTTGCTTCATAAAAATCACCAACTTTTAATTAAATCTCAAATCTACTCCCTTTAACCATCTATCTTAGCAATCTTACGTGGAAATTTATTGCTCTAGTTTTTCCTCAAATTTCAGATCCAAGAAGATGTCATTTGGAGATGAATTTCCATATTAGCCAAACGTCTTCTTAGATGTTAGATTTTGTGCTCGGTCTTTAATCTCTCATGGTCAAGAGTGTTCCCCATCTCTTATGGTCAGAGAGCTTGCACTCGGGACGCTCAAATAGCTCGTGCTTGGGACTTTTTAATCTCTCGATTGTCGATGAGAAATTTGGCGGAGCGTTAACGGGGCAAATTTATGGCTCAAGTAAAAGTGGGTGATTTTTTAAGAGACTAAAAAAAAATTAGGATGAAATCAAGACCGGATGGTTGAATTGGGACATGAGGAGGTCTTTCATGAAACAAAAAAAAAAAGTTTAGGATATAATTGGAACTACATCTAAAATTGGAGATTTTTATGTGATAAAAAAAATTAAGGTAAATTTGAGATTGAATCTAAAGTTAGGAGATTTTAGGGAATTAGACCGGTAAGAAAGAGTATCTCGTCTCCGTAAATCCTTTTATGTCTCAAACAGGCTTCTTAATAGTGATATGCAAAATTCACTACAGCCCTTACAGCCATAGATTTCAAACACTATATAGAATTCCTAAAGAACCGCTTATTTTTAATGATTTGACATATGTGCGTGATTAATAAATTTGAATTGACAACGGAAAATTAATTACTCAATGCACCATACAAAATAAGTGCATTTAATGCAATGGCTATTAACGAGAAATTTTTTCTGTTTTACATAATAAGATTTCAGCAAACAAAAATTCCTAGAAACATTTAACATTATTTTTTTCCGCATGAAATTAGTCGTGACTTTGACTCTCTACTCATAATGCACTATATTGTTGCTGATTTTAACAAGTTGAGTGGTTATTCACAAATTAGAGTGTCATTGACTAGCTTTGGTATTCATTTGTGTCATTCTTGTTGCCAAGATATCCAGATTATAAAATTGATTGATGAATAACCGTTTTAGCACATGGGTGAAAGATTGCCATCCAGATTTGGAAATATTCATATTAGAGAAACTGTTCAAACGATCTCAAAAGTAATATGATGCACAATCCAGATTTGGATATCTTTGGATGACCTAGTTTGAGTATTGTTACATTTTCCCGTGATGAGCTGTTTCTATGGTAGTGGCTTTCCCAACATTTTAGCATAGGCATTTTGTCCCCATAATGACAAATTTTATCCGCTTCTGGAACAACCGTTGTGTGCCCTTCGAATGAACTCGCCATTATCAGGTTGTTCCACGACCTCCTCTCGATCTTCAAATTCAGAACCAATCTGGTCGAAATCATGCTCAACGTCTTGTAGTTCCAAATCAATCTCTTCAATCTCTTGAAGAGTCATAACTCTTCAATTAGGACAATGTCCGTAAGCATGGCATTGGAAACACTTTCCAACACTACCGCGATAGCCTGTTTGGAGAGTTCATTGACAAACTCCGTGGCATTCTCCTGTACCGATACATCATCAAAGGAAATTGTACCTTCAGTTAGAGGCTTGGCCGAAAAGCTTTTTCCTCGCTTGAGTTGCTTCTCAACTTTTATGGCCAGCTTGCAAACATCTTTGAATGACCAATACGGTTGAAGTTCAACCAAATCAGCAACCTCCCTATTCAAACCACCAAGGAAACGAGCGATGATTTGTTGCTCAATTCTGGAACATCACACCGCATAATAAGTTGCTCAAATTCCCTAATGTATTCATCAACGTTCATTCTGCCTTGCTGAAGGGAATTTATTTTGAGGAAAAGGTTTGGCTTGTAGTTGTCGGGCAAGAACCTCTTCTTCATTAGCTTCTTGAGTTTTTCCCAAGAACGGATTTTTCTTTTACCTTCCCTAGATCGCTGATGCTTCAAGTTCTCCCACCAAAGAGAAGCATACTTCGTTAATTTAAGAACAATAACCTTGCATTTCTTTTCGTCCGAGTATAACTTGAAGTCAAAAACTCGTTCGATCGCGTGCAGCCATTCGATGAGATCGTCTGGATTGAGGTTACCCTCAAATTCTAGTGCATCTACTTTAACTTCATGGTGATTCTCCTCACGTCCTCTTCTTCTCCTCAGGGATTGATATTCAGAGTCACTAGAGTTACCTCTAGTGTAACCAGACTCACCATTAGAGCTTTGACAAGAATCTGAGTTGTTGTGTCGGTGTTGATCATCAGGACGCCTTGCATGCCGCTCCTGTCTCACCGGATTCTCTAGGTGGTTGAGGACTCTTTCCACTTGTCGCTGCAGATTCTCTATAGTACGATCCTGCCTTTGATTGTGTTCTTGCTCCAAAGTCAAGCATCTTCAAACCTGATAAATCATTTCTATTTTTTTTTATCAATGAAATTGATAACATAAGGTATCACTCAAAACGAGTTCAACCTAGAGCTATGATACCATTTTGATGCGTGCGCGAGGCGGATGAATTTCGTTTTGAGTGATGGAGGAAGGAAATGAGGATAGAGCATAATGTGGGGGGATGGATGCAAATGCAGGATAGATACAATCTACACCGAGGCGTAAAGGATGCGCCGCCAGCTGACGATACAGATCGGGATTAACGAAGCTCACCACCAAGGCCTAAAGGACGAACCACCAGCCAAGGATAAAGGACTTCCGGATAGAGAAGCTCACCATCAGGGCCTAAAGGACGAACCACCAGTCGAGGATAAAGGGCTTCTTGGCTCACCATCAAAGAGTAATCCACTTTCCAAAGATAAAGAGACCAGTTTAGGAGTTATCCACTCTCCGAAGATATTCACTCATGTAGACGAAATCTCAAATATTTTCATTTATCAAATCAAACAAGTTTGCGTTACAACTGAATCAAAAAGTAATTGAAGCCCGCCATCAGGGTCCTCGCCTCTTTTTATAGAGGGACTAATACATAGGAAATATGCTAACATCAAGGACCTGAGAACCACCCAACTAACAAAAACATGGGGACTAGACAACAATTAAAAACATAGGGATTAGACGACTTGGGAATCAGAAAGTAATTGAAGCCCTAGTAACTAAAAATGCATTAAAAGACCTAAGAACTAGAGAGCATTAAAGACAAAAGGACTTGCAACTTGGACTCTTCAGCCTTGTGAATCTTCTCCAAAATTCGTGCACCAACAATGATCAACAAATAACTATCTATGGAGATCAACAAACGGCAAAGGACTTCATCCATAATAGAGTCCCATTAATATGTTGTTGGTCCGCATCGAAATCGGAACTGTTATGGACGAAACAAAGCTTAATCAGCTAGGGAAGAATCAGCATCTTCTTTAGTCGCTGTCACGCCCCGACCCTTAGGCACCCGACAACCCTTTCAGACATCAGGTCATAAGGATAACATCCCAGGCATATCATCGACCCATTCATTTTCTCTTTCGATTAAACGCATGCGAAAGCAACAAAGAACCCCAGACAATAATTTAAACATGGATAGACAGTATGAGATACAACAAACCACAACAGCACAACCACTTTATTTATATACAGTTAGCCCATGGGGAAACGATCCAATCTACAAGCCCATCTTCAGGGCCGTTTCTTATGACCAACAAAAAGATACCAAGTCAGGTCTAGGGGCTAACTACTACCACCAAAAGCTACCCTCCAAAAAGAAACCTCAACAGCTGCGCACGCTCACTAATCGCCATCACCAGGCCAATCAAGGTACCCGGCGGAGTCTCTAGATCGTAATCCGGATCAGACTTGGGATCCTCCACCTCCTCGTCCGGTGTATCAAAGTCCAGCGGGTCCCAAGCTCGGACGATCGGGGTCGAACACGAGGGTCCCTCAAACCCCCGGATCGGCCCGTAGAGATCATCACCGTGATGCATGAACCAGGCCTCGAAGAGATGGGCCACTAAGTGGGCTATCCCTTCATCGACTCAAATAGTCGTCACGTGCTGTTCCCATACTCGATCCGAACCTGAACCCGGACGGCGAATGATACGAGCGGTCTAGTCGGTGGGTACCCCGAACCTCACGTGACACTCCGCCATACTTATGGACTTGTAAAACGGTTAACTATAACGAATGAGATATAAATCTCAATGAGTCAACGCCTAAGTCCGATTAGGACGTCGATTCACCTAGGCGGCCTAAACAAGCAGCACAAGAATAACAGCAGACCACAAGTAGGCAAGGTACACCAAACTCAGGTTGTCCAATACACGGCCCAACGGCCAATAGACAATCACATGCAAACTTACCCTGCCTTGGCCCACGCAACAGATATCACATGGCAATCAATAATCGACAGACCAAAGCACACAACCAGAACACACGTCAACCACTCAGGCACTATGCAACATGCGTGTTTCAGTTATTAATGCAAGAGATACTCCACTCTCGCCACAGTACAGCCTCACTGCTAGTACTCTTCCGGCAGAACTGGGCGTCGTCCCACACCGTTCCGGACACGGAAATCGATAGCCCATTAGGACCCCTAAGGCGGACATACCAGGATTTCCTATAAGGAACTTCGGTCCATCACAAGCTGCGACCGGCATCCGATCAGTCATGGCATTCCGGCCTGTACGTCGCCGGCACGAACTGTCAGGCTACCAATAAGTCGCGGGATTCCGAACTGTACATCGCCGGCACGAATATATCAGGTGACGAACCCAAGCCATCAAGGGTACCACCCCTGTCCCCAGTTACGTTAGGGTGACGCGATACCATCGTGTGACCATACAAACACACCAGGCAACCAAGCCAATTCTTACTTCGCTTTAGTCCAATGCAATCACAATCACATCATGCTCAAAACTCAGCCAGTGGCCAGTTTTATGCTTAAAGGACATAGTTGGTCACACGGATATTCAATTTCAATTAAGTATGATATTCTGCCCTAAGTGATCAACCAGCAGATTCAGGAAATCAAGCAATCAATAATTAACCGATCAACAATCAAGGGCAAATAAATACTAACAGACAATCATCCCGACCCTGGCCATTTATCGCCACAGCAGTTAATAGATAGGTCTGATCTAGTCACGGTAAAGCAAATAATTAACCATGATAACTATTCCACCTAACCATGGCAATTCAACTAACC
Organism: Lenwebbia sp. NSW1173648; assembly: GCA_029784005.1. Classification (NCBI taxonomy): domain Eukaryota; kingdom Viridiplantae; phylum Streptophyta; class Magnoliopsida; order Myrtales; family Myrtaceae; genus Lenwebbia; species Lenwebbia sp. NSW1173648. The sequence goes on from JARCGZ010000005.1 coordinate 9,438,772, forward strand.
ATAGTAACTATTTACTCTACCACGGTAACATTTAACTAACCATAGAAACTATTTAATCTAACCACAGTTAATTTATCCTAACCATGGTAACTATCTAGTTTAACTTCGATAATTAACTAATCAACTACGTTAACTAATTAATCTAATCCTAAGTGCAATTAACGGTCTAATAAAAAATTAGGGGTTAACTCACAACGGCGGCAAGCGGCGGCGGTCGGGGGCGACGGGTCTATGGACTCGGCTCGACGTCACGAACACAGCTTCGACAACGGCGGACTCCAACGACACGCAGACAACGACGAATCAACGACGGACAGCTGCCAGGCGACACACGGACAACTCGGCAGGCTCGGCGAACGGGCGGCGGCGGCGGCGGCAAGCGATGCGGCTGCACCGGTGGCTCCGGCGGGGTTAAGGCGGCAATGGGACGGCTGGGCAACGGCTGGGGTGCACGGCAGGGGCGGCGACAGCACGGAGGTGGCTCGGTTTTGGGCAAAGGGAGTGGTGCAAGTGCTCGGGTGGGTGGCCAGCAGCTCGGCGGCGGCCTCGCGAACGGCTAGGGTAAACGGCGGCGGCACCGATGGCGGCAAGGCTGACCAGTGGCTGGCTTTGGAGGAAAATGGAGCTTGAAGATGGTGTGCTCACAACCAAAATGAAGGAAAGAAAGGGAAATGGGGGAGGGGGTGGCCGGCCATGGTAGAGAGAGAGAGAGAGAGGGGGGGTAAAATGGTAAATACCAAAAGTCAAAAAGGTAATTTTAGATATTTTAACTAGCATTTATGGTGTGGGTTCCGCGGTCAAATCCGCATTTATAGCATCAGACTTATATGAATAATATCCAAGGGCATTTCAGTCATTTGACAATTCAGGTTTGGTTGGTCATTTGGCTCAGACGACTGAAGGCATTTCGTTCAGGGTTAGGCTCGGGCACGAAGGAATACAATGTTAATATCTACAGCGCGACGAAACTAATGAACTCTATTGAACTACGCTTCAGGGGCTACTCATAGCCTTTCAGAACAAATAATTCTGCGTCCAATAATTGTCACTCAAATTTTGAAAATTCAATATTATTCAATTTACGAGCCTTGAAATTTCAGGATGTCACAGTCGGCATCTTTGATTGCTGGCCTTTATATCGGTAACTTGAAACGTAACCGACAAGGAAGAATCAGCAACTCCATAATCAATAACTCTCTGGCTAATAATCTTCACATCGGTAACTACATTTTCAGCATCTTGGTCGTCGGCAACTCTATTATTGATCCAACGTAGCAAGTTGTAACCAAACACATTCTGGGCTTTAATGACTAACAATTGAGCTTGCCAATGAAATCAGATTGGAACTTAAGGATAGTCCCGATGAGTCGTATACTCCTGCACCACCATTGAATCAAGTTGTGCTCGAAATTGGTCTTTTTTATGCAGGGATAATGATTGAGCCAAATCAATCGGCGAGGCTTGAATTTGAACTTGAGAGCGAATCGATGGAGCCCGATGCTCCAGCATCATGCGGCAATTTCAATGTGTAAGTCATAATTATTTTCCCATTGATGAGCAAATCATACAGAGTTGTCCTGTTGAAGCTCTCCTTAGTTAAGTAGAGTCGTGAACAGAAAGTCCAGATATACACCACATTTTTTTTTTTTGGATATATATATATATAGACAACACTCCTCAATAGGCAAAAGAACAAGTAGCCAACAGAATACATGGGAAGAACAGAGTATCTCACTAGACATGCCCGTCACACACACGTCAAATAAAGTAATATTGAAAAATGAAGTGCCAGGGTAGATCTTACCTGAGAAATTGTTTAAACATTCTTCCAAGTCGTGTTGGCCACTTTGTATCAGTTTGTGCCTAATGTCAACATCTTTTCAAGATTTTAATTTCAGAATTTTTCTTCTCCTTCTCTACTAAGGCCAGTTTTAATTATTTCTCCAAATGTCTCCTCTTCTTGATAATCTTTTCGATATTCCCACTCTTTCTTAAGCTTTTCCTGCTCATCTTTTATCCAAAGCAGTCTCGTCAAATGACTCTTCATCACTACCATCGACCTCCAACTCTACATGGTCTTCCAAACAGGTAGTAAATCGACTACTGAAATTAGTAATCTCCAAATTAGATGCCATCTGTATCGTATTGGCAAATGTCACAATCTTGGCAAAGACTAGTTCACATCGTTCTTTATTATTGGTCAAAGGTATAAAATGAGGTCCTTGAGTAAACTTTTGGATTACTTCCAAAAACTCCCTTGCTTTCCGTATTGGTGACGTTTCACAAAAGGCAACGCGGCCTTTGACTTGAGCCAATGTCACCATTAGCCTCAGCCTCAACCTCAACATTAAGGGCCTGCATGGCAACGATTTTGATCAGAAAAAATGATTCTGATTAGAATTGATTTTTCTGATTCTATTCCTGAATGAATTTTAGAGAATCAGAATGTGTTTGGGAACTGCACAAAATTTTTATTCCTCAAACAGAAACGCGTTTGGTAACTGCACAAAATTTTGTTCCCGAAAATAATTTCTCTTCCCAATTTTTGTCATTTAAGTCAAATAATTATATAGTTACTTTGTGAAATTTCATCATGCATTTCGAATTAATTGAAGATTAATTCATATTAATTGTCTTATATAACATATTGCATATTGCATATAACATTTTTTCGTGCTATTCCATCTAATTGTCGTGTCATAACTAGTCATTTTAAGCTTAAAAAAGGAGAGATCGTGTTGGGTTAGTGTGTGATTTCATATTAACTCGGGCCCTCCCAAGCCTATACTAAATCGCAATGAGGAAATATCAAATTTGATCTTAATGTGATCGGTCGTATGTGTATGTGTACATGAAAATGGAGTCGCCACCAGTCTTTGAGGAAAGTAGACCGGAACCTTATCGAATGGTCGGGAGAAACCGTTTGATTCTACTCAACTAGAGAAATCTAGGGTCCGGGGACTTGGTTACGTCGGTGTTTCCACCGAGACCCTTTGAGCACCGAAGTTGAGTGTTTTCTAAACGTATTTCATGCAAATTTTCAATTTATTTTCAAACTTATAAGGTAAGCCAATGCTAAGTATTCACGCATATTATTTTTATCTTTTTCCAAATTTTCTAAAACTAGACGAAGTTTAAAGTACCTAAACCTAGGAAAATCATAACCAATGAAATCAAGTGCGCAATCAAGGAATCATGGCAATGATATATCGCATCATAAAACCCTAATGAAGCCTTAAGGGCTTAAAAAAATGTGATTCCGGTTTAATTTCAAAAGTGTTTGTGATTTTCCTAAAAAAGAACAAAATCTATGAAATCTTGGGAATCTAGACCCAAATTTATGAAAATGAGGTCTAGCTAGCCTAATCTAAGCTTCTTCTATTTTTTTTTTTGAAATTTTTCTGATTTTTTTAGAATTTTTTCCAATTTTTTTAGAATTTTTTTATTTTTTATTATCTTATGTATTTTTCTTTGAAAATGAGACCTCATTCTATTGTAAGTCGAGGGAAAAGTGATGAGAGAACTGAAGATGTGGAACTTCATTCTGTTTTGTTATTCTCAAAAGTGATTCTTTTTTCCAGAACCAACTTTTTTTCTTGTTTTTGCTGAAAAACTGTTCCCGGGAACAGAATCAGAATCAGAATCATTTATGTTACCAAACATGATTCTCATCTTCTTCTTTTTTTCGAGGAACAGAATTAGAGAACCGGAATCATTGCCATGCAGGCCCTAAGGCTCTCATCCTCCCAATCAGCCTCAACCGCCGAGGGCTAGCCGGCCCTCGCCCAGGGGCCAGCCAGGGTTGCTGGCGACCCTCACTGGCCAAACCATAATTTTCGAAAAAAATAGTGAAAAAAAATAGTTAAAAAAATTTAAAATATTATTAAATAATGTCCACGTCAGCTCCAGCCATTCTACGTGGCCTCGCAAGCGTCATCAGCGATTTCCGACCAAAATTAGCCGGATAGAGTGAATTGGTACCAATGCAAAAAGGTTTAGAACTAAATTAGTCCAATTGAAAGATTTAACACTGAATTGATATCAATGCAATAGGTTTAGGACTTTTTTTGGTACTTTTCTCCGTTAAAAGTATTCATGTTCATGATGCCATCTTCCCAAAATTATCATTGAAGGCTTCGACAATAAATGGTGTCTGACCTACGAGGGGCCTTACCACTCAAAAGATTTAGTGAAGTCAATGGGAAGCCAATTTTATTGACTGTAAAATCTGTTATTGACAGTGTCATTAGAGATGAATTGTAAGATCGTCTTCTTATTTGACTAGGTCAATAGATGGTGGGGCAAAATAAAAAAAGGTTGAAAGTAAAAATAAAAGGTGCGCGCTTCAGCTTATTTAAAGAGACAGAGAGCTCGCACGGGAAGGAAAGGAGAGAAAAGAGAGAGAAAGGAGAAAAAGGGAAAAAGCGAAGGAGTTCACGCCAAGAGGTTCTCGCTAAGTCAGATTTATTTCGTTTCGCAATGTCCGCTAAGTGCTCGCGTACTTCGTTCTTCCGGTCTGAGAAGTTTTCGAAATTAGAGCTTAAATTCGAAACTAAGTGAAATTTGAATTACGAGATCCGATTTATGAGTTATTAAGCTAAGATATTGTGGGATTTTCATAAATTAGGGTGTTGTGGAGCCGTAGGATTTTACGGAACTCGATTTGGGCTTACGATTTGTCCAAAATCGAATTTTCAAAGTCGGACGCGCGTGATGTACTGTAGCAATCAGCAGCCTTCCGGGTCAAATTTCGTCGGTTTTCATCTCCTGAGAGACCATTTGTCGTGCAAATTATCATTCTTCATCAGTGGTTTTCTCGCCACGGCTAGCCATTCTTAGGGTCTTTTGTCGACTCGTTTGACTACGAAATAGCGTAGTTTAGTCGAGTAGTTAGTTATGGGAGAATTACCAAAAAAGTCCTAAATTTATTACAATCGTGCCAATTCAGTCCTAAACTTTCTTCTTTTTTTCGATTCAATCCTAAACCTTTTGGAATTGTGCCATTTCAGTCCATCCGGCAAATTTTGACCGGCCGGCACTGACATGGACGCCAGCCGGCCGGCGACCGAATATTTTAATATTTTTTAAAAAAAAATTAAAATTTCTTTCTTTCTTTTTCTTCCCCCCTCCCCTCCCTTCCCTTCCCTTCCCTTCCCCTACCTCTAGCCGGTCCCCTTGGTCCGGCGACCAGCCAAAGGTGCGGCTGAGCCTCACCCGGCCATGGTGGGGCGAGGCAGCGACGGCGAGGCTCGACCTCGCCGGTCCAAATCTGGGCTTGCGAGGTCGAGCCTCGCCTGGCCATGTCGGGGCTCGACCTCGCCGTCGCTACCTCGCCCGGCGACGGCGAGGTTGAGCCTCACTTTTGGCCGGGCGAGGCTAGCCTTGCCATGGCCCAGCCGAGGGTCGACCTCACAAGCCAGATCTGCGAGGTCAACCCTCACCCGGCCATGGCGAGGCTCGACCTCGCCGTCGCTCCCTCGCCTGGCGACGGCGAGGTCGAGCCCTGCCATGGCCGGGCAAGGCTCCGCCTCGCCGGCCGCGCCTCTGGTAGGTCACCGGACCTCGGCGACCGGCCGTAGGTAGGGGAGGGGAGGGGGGGAAAAGAAAAAGGAAAGAAAAGAATAAAAATTATTTAAAAAAATTCATAAAAATTCAAAAAAAATATTAAAATATTCAGTCCCCAGCCGGCCGGCGTCCACGTCAGCGCCGGTAGGCCAAAATTCACCGGATGGACTGAAATGGCACAATTGCAAAAGGTTTAGGACTGAATCGGCCAAAAAAAAAAGTTTAGAACTGAATTGGCACAATTGCAATAGGTTTAGGACTTTTTTGGTAATTTTTCCCCTTAGTTATAGTAGTATCTTACATGATCTTGACTTCGACCTCGATTTTCATTTAATTAATAGGATTACGAGATAGTCGACACATATAGATGTGTTATTTGGTCTTGGGCATTTCCTCAACCGTTGTATTTTTTTTTTTCTGATTTATGCATGGGGCAGGCAGCTGCTTCCTATTTATTTTTCTAACTCTTGATTAATTTCTGCTGCCTTTTGTGTTTAGTCATGCTAGTACTTACTACTTTGGTAGTTATTTTAGAGCTCGATTAAAGTGATTTTCAAAGCCAACCTTTTTTTCTATTCGTCATACAACTGATGTACAACGAGTATTTTGGAAGAATCCAAGGCTCTTCTAATGGAAAAAAAAAACACAATCGGTTGATGATTGTGACGCCTCTAAAATATCTCCTGACTATTTAAAAGCGTTTGGTTTTTTGTTTTGTTTTTACGCTTAAAATAAAGTCTCTTCTTAATTTGGTCTCGCGGGAGATCTCAAAGCATAAATAAGTATGACTAAATACCGAAGTGTATGTATTGCATATCCCATAATTTTAAATTCAAATCCTATTCAATTAAAACACGCCACGTACATTCTCAAATGATAAATTCTCATATCAGAAAAAGAAAACCACAAAGACCTCTAGATTTGACCTATCCATGGGTGGCTCAGTTGGTTAGGGCGCACTTGGGATTGTGTGGTTAGGCGCACTGGTCCCAGGTTCGATTCCCCAACTGAGCACTCGTGATTTAAGTAGGGGGCCATGGCGATGGGTTGCTGTGCTAGTCTCCCCCGAGGAATAGTCGAGGTGAGCGCAAGCTGGCCCGGACACCTCGGTTACCCAAAAAAAAAAAAAGACCTCTAGATTTGAAAAAAAAAAAAAAAAGAGGTTTAAGTTGTCATGTTATAGTAATTAGGGTCGAAATCCATTTAGAGCGTGTCGACACGTGTCGGGTGTCCGACACGCGTTCGACATGCTTCGACACGTTTCGACACTCGATCAACGGCGTGTCGGATTTTCGACACGTGGTCAACTCTTTCGACGCGCAAAATCCGACACGCGGGGGTCAATTTTGGAAATTTTCAATTTTTAGGGGTAAAATTGTAAATTTATAGAAACCTAATATTCTAAAATAACTCCACCAGCAAATGGTGGATTATTAGAATGGAATGTAGTTGAATTTGTCAATTCGAAACAATGAATGATACTAACAAATGAATGATTAATGTTTTTAGTGTAAATTCATTCTATGCTCTTTTTTATTATTATTTATTTATGAATTTGAATCAAATTAACTTGATTGAAATAAGGGTTAATACCATAGAAAACCCCAAACTGGTACTCCTGTGACAAATTTACCCCAAACTATTTTTTTTACCACGAAAAACCCCAAACTGGTACATCTGTGACAAATTTACCCCAAACTAGTACACCTGTGACAAATTTACCCTCCGTTAGTTTTCGTTAAATCTAACCGTAAAATTGCTGAGTTTGATAACACGTCGTAGTTGACGGGTGTACCAATTTGGCGTTTTTACCCTCTGTTTGTCACGGGTATATCAGTTTGAGATTTTTGTGGTATTAACCCAATTTAATGGAGGGTAAATTTGTCACAAGTGTATCAGTTTGGGGTTTTTCATGGTAAAAAAAATTAGTTTAGGGTAAATTTGTCATAAGCGTACCAATTTAGGGTTTTTGGTGGTCAAAAAAATAGTTCAGGGTAAATTTGTCACAGGTGTACCAGTTCGGGATTTTTCGTGGTCAAAAAAATAGTTTGGGGTAAATTTGTCACAGGTGTATCAGTTTGGGGTTTTTCGTGGTATTAACCCTTGAAATAATCATAAAAATGATAATTTTTTATGTATATATGAAAATATACATTTTATATACAACGTGTCCCAACGTGTCGAAATTCTCTTTTTTTGATAAATGGCGTGTCGGTGTATCGTGTCGTGTGGTGTCGCATGTCCCATTTCGGTGTCGGTGCTATTTAGGACTTATAACACTAAGGCTCCGTTTGTTTCGCGAAAAATATGGCATTTCTGAAAAATACTTTTCAGAAAGTCGTTTTCCAGGAAAAAAACGATATTTTTCGATATTTGGCTGAAATATGAAAAAGACTCGGAAAATATTTTTCGCCATTTGGTATGGAAAATCAGATTTTGATTTCGTCTATGCACTCCTTTCAATATTTTTTTATTTTCATTTTTTTAAAATTTTGAATTTTTTTAATTATTTATTTTTTTCTTGTCCTTCTGGTTTCGGCCGAGCCTTGCCCGATCTGGCGAGGCACGGCTCGGCCTCGGGTGAGCAGCTGTGGCCGGTCGCCGGCCGTCGCCGTGATAGACGACCAGTAGAGAAAGAAAAGGAAAAGAAAAAAAAGAAAAAAAAGAAAAGGAAAAATTAAAATAATTAAAAATTAAACAAATTGAACAAATTTGGAATTATTTTCAAAATTAATAAAAGAAAAAAAATGTAAAGGAGTTGAGGACCAAAGATGAGGAAAAATGTTTTCCTCTTTTCAAAAAGAGGAAAATATTTTTCCCACTTCTGAAGGTGTTTTTTTCATGGGTGGAAAATATTTTTCTTGACTGGCTTATTTTTCGCGAACCAAACGCCAAAAAATTCGGAAAATATTTTCCCGAAAGTTATTTTCGCGAAACAAAGGAAGCCTAAGACCATGTTCAACACCATACACTTCGATAAGTGAAGGAACTTGAATGAGTTTTGGGTTTAAAGGAGGAAAAAAAATTCCGTTCATACGCAATTTTATGTTGTATAGGTCTAATCCAAAGACCTTCACCTTTTTCCTTTCTTGTTCAGGTCCAACTTGGACCGTCCAAGTCCAACTTCCAAATATGCCCCCAAGGTACAGCAACCAAAGAAATGACGTGGCCCGTCGATTCTTACTCTCTCTTTTTTTCCTTTTTTTGCTTTAATAGTTATTTCTTAAAAACTGGTTTAGGGATGACTTAACTCTTAAGCTGTAATTAATCTTTCAAGGTGGTCCATTATGCTAGATGGCTACGTGTTGCAGAGTGATGTTTTTCCACGATTTCATTAAATTTGAGCTTTATTCGATCTTTACATAGAGCAATATCAAAGTTTCATTGTGGTCCATGTAATTTGTTTCTTACAACTTATTTTAATCAATTCATAAAATTGAAGTGACTAATTTCAAATTCAACCCAGCAAATATCAATGGAAAAATGGGTTAATGGACCATTTTGTTACATCTAGGAAAAAAAAAACCAATTAGGCCAAGAAAAAGAATCGAATGACATTAAAATAATCGTGTACTTAACGTAACAATAAGGTAAGGTTCACCAAATTCAGAATATGTTTATGGTAACCTTCTTCTCTTTTCCCTAAATCAATAGTACTGATTACAATTGACAAGTAACAAAATTCATAACAAAAACATAATGATTAAGGGAGATTCAAAAATCAAACTAAATATGGGAAAACACCATATCCTCGAACAACTGAACAATCTCTTGAAAATGGCCGAAACCTTGCGCTGGCAATCCGGACGATGCCAAAGCAAACACTAGCAAGCACATATTGACGACCAGTCACATGGGCAGAGACAAAGCTCGTCGGAAGAAGCAACTAGGAGCCAAGAGTCCCAAAAAAAGAAGTACAAGCACATGTATATCAAGTTTGGGCATTCGGGTCCAGTCACTTCGATTGGCGCTATGAGATAAGATGACTTGGCAAAATGACTTTGAAAATGATGTAAAATTGCAAAACCGCGAGGCTCAGTGCGCCGGTATGTTGCAAATTGAAATACGCGATGGTGAGCAGCTTGAATGAGATGGATACAATGTGGAATCTCTTGGTCGAGTCAAAACTTTCTTGTTGTTATCGCTGCTGTGACCGCCGATTGTCCCTAGGTTAAATCAAGAAGAAATTAATTGAAAAAAAAAATTCGAAGGAGCAAAGAAACTAGATGCTTTATTGCGCTCTTAGCAGAGAGATCTGAAGAACATATTCACGTGAATGAATTATGTACATTTCAAAAGCTGATGTTTGATTCGGCATGCTAAGGAGAAGGGGGAGCACGCGTAGAGTTCCTCCACTCGCTTGAACGTTTTTTGATTTGTGGAGCTTTCGTTCTGTGAACGAGCGAGTGAAGTAAAGCGACGTGCTTGTCGAGCCTAATTATGTTAATTTATGTACTGAGTGACAAATATCGTACGCAGATTAACGTTTTTAATTCGTTTATGAGATATTTAGATAGAATTTAATAATATAAATTAGCATGTGTCAATGCGCACAAGTACATTTTTACACATCAGGTGTCATAGTTCATACTTTTAAATAGCTCTATATATATGTAGTTTGATATTTGGCACTTGTTGTATAGTATAACCTCTTCAACAATAAACATATTGTGATTGAGTTTCAAAATTGTGACGTGTCCGTGTTGGGCCTAATTCAAGCACGAATATCATTATGATACGAAATGGGGGCAAGTTGGGTCGGGTCCGGGTCAATCGAACACAAATTGTGGACTTACTTTCAACTATAGGCCGGGCTTTACCCAGCCCATGATAGTAGGATGGATAACAGTAGAGAAAGAAAGTCGAGTTTCGGGTTTTCGTTGGGGCCGACCTTTCCGATTTACATCAGTCGCCAATCGCCATTCGAGCTTTACTAAAAGTCTAAAACAACCGCTTCTAAACCGGCTCTTCTTCTCGGGGATTGAGGAATCGAATTGAACCGGTCAGTCCGGTCGACGGTCTCCGGTCTCCTCGTTGTAGCCCCTGCCCGCGCGCGCCTTCATTCACTTCAGCGACTTCAACCAGCCCACAGACGGTCGCCGCTCTCCTTCATTCACCCATCTCCGCCCGTTGGGTCGCTCAGCCGCCGAAGCTCCGTCGTTCAGCTGTCGCTTCCGCAGCAAAGCTTCGTCTCTCGAGTCCGTTGCCGTTGATCGTCCTCCTTCGCGTCCCTTTTCAGGTAGCTCGCTCTCTCTCTCTACGTTCACATTGTAACCAGCCTCACAGAGTTTTTCTTTTGGTACTTGATGTTTGGTTGTAACAGGCGTCGATGCAGGAAGAAGAATCAGTGGAAGTAGGATTAGAAATAATGAATGAAGGAATTAAAGAAGGAGAAGAAGGAAGAGTAGTGGAGGTAGGAGGAGAAGAAGACGAGGAGGAGGAGGAGGCGTGGTCATCGGATTCAGAAATCGAGAACGCGTTGGAATGGTTGGACTTGAAAGACGGCGGAGACGCAGTGGGCGGAGCCTTCGCTCCCAATGCGCGACGTCCGAATGCTCACGGAGGGCTTCACACTCGTGCCCGGTCGTCCACGCTTCAACCCCTGTCCAATCGGAGCCAGAAACTCTCCACTCATGTCCGCGCTTCCCCTTTGGAGGTCCTTGAATTCGTCTCTCTTGTTGCTTGACTATTTTTTTTTATCTATTTCATTTAACTAATGCACAATGCCTGTATGTAGTCTGTAATTCAGAGACATGCTTGATTCTTATATGTTGCTAAGTTCCTTGGACCAATCTATAGCTTATCTGAGAATGAAATTTGATGTCTCCTTTCTGCTGTTGGGGATTAGAACTATTGTCTTAGATGATTACAACATGTTTGGCTTGCCTGAAAAGTCTAAATCTCTTTCTTTTCTGGTTTGAATTGAAGGTAATAGGAAGAGAGGTTTGAACATCACTTTATGCTTGAATAAATTGGAGAAAAATGTGGCAACGTCCTTATGGCAAAGATTAAACTTCGAAGCATACGTTTAGTATCCTAAATGAGCTGTGAAAAGGGATTGGATTTTCAATCTTATCAGCTTTGGGAGAACACTGGAAGGACTGCTTGAAGAACTTCGTACAGATAAAATTGAACAAGGAGGAGGTTTTAGTATGAACAAGGATTGGTTTCTATTTTTAGGGGCAGTTCTTTTGAAATGGCTGGAGACTCTAGTGATTGATTTAGTGTGACTAGAGCAATATGCTGCTCAGAATGGTTACTTTCTTAGATTGCACAGTTTTGATCAATTACCTGAGAAGCTAAGACTTTTTATTGAAGTTCTTAAAATCCTGCCTTTAGTGCAACAAGAGATTATCTATAGTCTTCACTAGCATTTTCTACAATCGATGTATTGAGTGCTGATGCTTATTGTGTGGCAATGCTTGAAACAGACACCTTGTATGCACCAGGTCTACTTGTGGTAACAGTCAGATAAACGACACTAGTGAATCTCCTTTTCACTGTCTCCCCTTTTCAGCTGTCTACACTTTCGAGTTTTAACAACCTTCATTGATAGAACTTCATAAGAACTTTCAATTTTCAAACTTTTCCCACTTTTCGAAAATATAAAAAAAAGAATGTTGAGTTCTGCTGTCATCAATTCGGTTGGCACACAAAGATAAGCTATTTTAGGATTTGATAGTTCTTTTTTTTTTGGGGTCGGAACTTTTGACTTGAATAAGCATGTGTTGATATATAGTGTACTAGTACTATATCTACCACTTCCTTCTGCATCTAAAGATGTTTTGGTGGACATTGATATGTTCTCTAGCTTGTTAATGTGTTGCTAAGTATTTAACTTGTTGACATAATGAATTGTGTAAATGAATACTGCAGGAGTGGGAGGGAAGGGTGAAAGTTGGCATGTCCAGCACAGTGACGGCTTCAATTCGAGAAAGTGTACGGGATATGGCTATTGGCAAAATTAAAAGTCATGAGAAAGCTGACCGTGCAACTGTCGAGCAGGTAAAGTACAGTTAGTCAAAAGATTGATAAGTTGTATGCTAAGTATTTGGTATTATATTTCTGTTAAGATTCTCCATGCTGTAGTTGTAAGAACAGCCACAATAAGGACTCTTTATACTAACTGTAATCTGCTGCTTGGATCATCTCAAGACAATATGTCCCCTGTTAATATGTGTCCGTTTTAAAGATCTGTTAGAATTTTTGTCAATTTCTTCATCGGCCTCCTTCCTCTTGCTTTGCACCTCTATACCAGGGTCAAATCTTCTGTACTCGGCATGAAGTGTGAGTAGTTTTAATTTTTAGAATTTATTGTGCTTCATAGATATAGGAATATAAGTGTTGAAGTTGAAACGAACCCTATTGCAAGCTTAATCTATCTCTTTGCAAATCATTATTTCAGTTTGACTTAACCATAGCTGAGTAAACTGTTTGATGGGTATATGCATTGGTTCATGGCCCCTCTTACAATAATTGTTCAGAAGTAAAACCATTTCTAAAAGTTATTGCAGTTACAATGCTCCACCCAACTCCTAAAAGTTACTGAAGTAGCATCTCCGTGAAGTTCTCATGGAATAGTTTTTATGGTTGTGCAGGCCATTGATCAGAGGACTCGGATGGTTCTCTTCAAGATGCTGAACCGTCAAGTATTTAATGATATAAATGGTTGCATTTCCACTGGAAAAGAAGTATGTTATCATCTACAGTCAGCAGTACTCGCTACTTTCTTTTTTCTACCAATTGATTGTAGGTGGAACTTTTCCACTTGATTGTTATAATCTCGCGATTTTACCTGTGATTGTTCATGTTTTTTGCTATTATGGCATAGTCTCTTGACCCTTTTATCACTCTGACTTTTATAGGCAAATGTCTATCATGCAACAAAATCTGATGGGCAAGAATTGGCAATCAAAGTCTACAAGACTTCAGTTCTTGTGTTCAAGTAAGTGTGATAGTTTAAAGTTGTTTGCAAGGCCCCTGCATGGGTGTTCGAAAGTGCAATACTGCATTTGCTACAATTTTGTGAATTTTTTTTTTCCTGAATTGACAATTGATATACTTGTTTGTTGTGAGGGCTGTCACTTCTAGATTGTGGAGAATGTTGGCTTATTTTGTCTGGTAGTTTCATTCTTTTTGTTCTTTTCCTAGGAGCTACTGTAAGTTCTTTTTCTTTATTAATTGGCTGAAAGGAGCTAGTCCTAGTTTGAAATGTGATTTGTCATCAATACTACAATGTTGATTTTGTAGCGGTGATTCGTGCATTTAGTTTATGATAGGTTTTACTTTCTTTGTCCTTTTTGTTATTGTATGATTTCTTCCATTGTGGCATGAGGCCATGGACACAGCCTCATCAATGTCAAGGAGTTACAAATCTGAGATCTCAGGCCTGTTCTGATGGCAAGATCTCAAGTATATCTGCTTGTCCTGTTTCTGTTCTTTCTTTCATCTTGCTCTTCTCCGATGGAATGGGCGCTCTTGATGCTTTTTGCCACAGCAGTGGGAACCTATAATTCTTCTGGGTCAAAGCCTATGTCATCAAGTTTCGAAGTTGGGTTGTTCTTCTGCTACCAAACGGTCTTAATGTTAGATGACTCCTTTGAAGTTGTTATCATGAAAAACTACGGATGTAGGAGATAAGAAACTAGAGCAGGTGGGGTTGGTTCTTACTGGCTATGGTGGTATGATATCTACGCCTTGGAGCATTCCAGCCATACAGCTTCGTATATTCGAATGCCAAACCGTACCGTCACTTACGCCCACAAATCGGAGGAGAGCTGTGATAATTGATTTCCACTGAGTTTGCACTTCACCTCCTGGAAGTTCTCAAGTGACCGCTTATCTGCATCTGTTCACTTGAATCCACTTGTGTCATGCAACTCACTATCCTCGACTTATTAGCACCATGCAATTACTCCTTTTGTTGCAGACCATTCATCTTACCATGTTAAACATTTAGTTAATTTCTTGGTCCTATAGCCTATTCCATAATGAGCAGTCGGAAATCATGTGAAAGGTAATGGGAAAGACAAGCAAGGATGAGTATAGCTAGGGAGTCAGCAGGTTGACAGTTATGGAGGAGAGATTGTGCCAACATTATAAGAACTGATGGGAATCGGGATCTAATTGTTTCTCTCAGCCAGTCAATAATCGACAAACATTTAGGCTAATCTGTATAAGCTTGGCCTTCTCCAAAGCTAACATGGCTTTCTAAATTTTATATCTTTCATCTATTAGATTATGTTTGACCAATTTAGTTCGCATGTGAGTTTGGTCTGCTGCTGCTAATTTATAATGACTTACTTCACTGCTCTAATGTGAAATCATGTAGGGACCGAGATCGGTATGTTCAAGGGGATTTTCGTTTCAGACATGCGTATGGCAAACATAATCCAAGGAAAATGGTAAAAACATGGGCTGAAAAGGAAATGAGGAATCTTATGAGGTGAGTGCTGTTCTGTTACAGTTGAACAATTTCATCTTCTGTTATTTTTCCACAAAAATTGATGATCAAGTTGGTGCGATTCATGTGAATGACGCCGTGCTTGAATTCTTTTGCCTTCCATAATCTGCTATGTGATTTACGAATTGGTTCTCAGACATGTGAGTAGAAATTTGATTTAGGTAGGCTGTTTAGGTATTGTTTTTCTTACAAGAGTTGATCCAAGCATCAGTCATGTTTGAGATATGATGAGTTTGGTAACACATGCAGGCTGAAGGCAGCTGGAATTAGATGTCCAACTCCTCATCTTTTGAAACTTCATGTTCTTGTCATGGATTTCATAGGTATTGTTTCTGGATCTGTATCAATGATTGTGCATAACCTTTTTCACTTCCACAAGTTGCAATTAGAATTTCTGTATCGATGAGTCAAGAACTGCAGGACTCATCATCTTCTTGTATTAAATTCTTGCTCTTTGTAATTGCTCATTAATTCAGTTTGAGCATTTACTAATGGCTGGTTGTTCCTACAACTTATAGTCATAAGCTAAGAGTATAGTGATGTCATCAGGAGCATATTCCGGAAGCTACTAATATGCGTCCTCATAGGTCAAATGGGACTACTATTCATGGAAGTGATCATCATCACCTTCTATAAGAATCTGCTTAAAGATATGCAGCTGTTTTCTTACCAATGAAGCAGAGGGTGGACTTTTTCACAAAAAAGAGCAAAACTGGATGCCCCTCTTTAATAATTTGACGATTCATACTCAATTATTCGAGCTTATAAGCATTCTACTGAGTATTAATTATACTATCTGAGAAGGTCATGAACACGTGGTGGATACCTTTGTTTTAGTCAATGGATCTTCAGTGTTTTCTAGTTACAATACAATTTTCCTCTTTTCATTTTTGCTTTCAGCTTTATTGAAGCTACAGAGTTACTTATAGATAAGTTTTTTTATACGTTTTGTTTAATTTCCTCATTGTAGGCAAGACAGGTTGGGCTGCACCTCGTCTTAAGGATGCTGCTTTGTCTTTGGACAAGTTGCGCGAATGTTATCGGGAGGTTTGTCTGCATTACTTTTGCGCTTTATAATGATTTCATAACTATGGGTCATCTCACTGTGGACTGTGATGGTTGATGTGAAGTAGGTGCACTGTGAGCAAGTGAGTCACCATTTGATGTTCTGCAAAAGAGATTGTGCGGTTTCCTTTTTTTGTTCCTTTGAGAAGAGAAAAAGGGGGGGTGGGTGGATGTGGAAGGGGTAGTTGGTGTCTTTTGATTATCGGGATCTGATTAATGACCTTATCAATTGCAATAAACTAGGTCCTTACTTCTACTTTGAGGCTTCATAAAGGAATTTATGTTATATTTTGCTGGACACCTGTTAACTGTAACTGACATAAGTTTACTCTTGTCAGCTGATTATTGCTATGAGAACATTATACCAGAATTGCAAACTCGTGCATGGAGATCTGAGTGAATATAACATACTTTATTTTGAGGTGAGCAGACATTTTTATCCTTCAGTTTTGACGCGGTCGTGAAACTTAAGAATGCGGAAGGTGCCAGAAAACTAACTATTTCCCAATCTTTTTGGCAGGAGCACCTTTACATCATTGATGTCTCTCAATCTGTTGATCTTGATCATCCTCATGCTCTTGATTTCCTGAGAGAAGACTGCCTTCATGTTTCTGTATGATTTTTTCTACTGAACAAATGGTTGTCTTGTTTGTAAGAGGTACTTTCTATTTCTTCCGTTTGAAAACACGGGTTAATGAGTGGCTTATATACAGGACTTCTTCAAGAAACATGGCGTTGGCGTAATGACAATCCGGGAGCTCTTTGATTTTATTGTTGATGCATCCATAACTGATGATTCAGTTGATAGTTATTTGGAAGAGGTTTTTCCTTTGTGATCTTAATGTCACTGTCTTCTTTCTCAAGCCAGCATTATCTTTAGAACTCTAGTCTGGTTTTTCATTTAATACTTCGATTCCATTGCAGATTCAGAGAAGAATTTCGGCGAGAGGAAATGTGTTGTCACCAGAAGATGAAATTGCAGACTCCGTTTTTGTACAGGTTATTGGACATCAGCCTTTTGTCAACTCTTCCATTATGCTTTTCTTCCTCATTGTCAATTACCTAATGAGATTGTTATCAATATACCCATGCTCATGTCACGTCGAGGTATTGCAGAAGAAAAAACTGCAAAATCCAATCCAATTTATCATAATCAATTAGTTACATGTTGGTTAACTGTCTGAAACACGGAAAAAAAATCATAAAATATCCAATTTAGATATTTGTACCCTTTCTACCAAAAAAAAAAAGATATTTGTACCCTGTCGAGGTAAGGAACCATGGCATATATGTTTGGAATAGATTCCATTTTGAGAGAGTTGAAAAAGCACTATCTTGTTGTAAGGTTCTATACATGTCCTTTCTTCTTTTTGCTAATGGATTCCCAATCCAATTCATCGTAACATTCATAATGATCAACTTTACCAAGATCCCATTGGATTCCGGAAGCTCGTAGCATTGGTCCCGATAAACCCCAATTTCTTGCTTCTTTTGGACCAATAATGTGTACCCCCTCAACTCGTTCTAAAAAATAGGATTTCGGGTAATAAGATTTTGATATTCAGAAACCGCTGTTAAAAAATAATCACAGAAATCCAAACATTTATTTCTGATGCTGGCGGGCTGGTCAGAAAGGATGTAAATTTCATGTTCTGCGCTGTTTATCTGTGATTTTACTTCTTAGATATGGTCTTTTAAGGGATGAAAAAAGTAATAGTAGGAAATTCCTACATTTGCATACCTGGTGAAAAGTCGAGAAAAGGTAAGTTGTTACCAATGTGCATGTGCAGTGCAACTAGCACATGGTAGTTTAACTGGTGGAATTGTGAGTAGAGTTGATACTCCATCCGAACTGGTTTTGAGAGCGAACTATGACTCTTAGCTTTTTAGGGTCTATATAGTATAGCAGTAGGTGTCTGGTGCTATATTCACGCAAAAATTCATAGATGTTGAACTATCATATACTCGTCTGAACCTGGACCGGCATTAACATGGAGAATATTCCATGCAGAAGTCTCACTGCAATGGACAAATTACTCCAAGGATCTGTCTCCTTAGTTATACCACATGCCTTGACCTGTTTTTTTTTTTTCGGATTGAAAAGATAGCCAGGGTAGCAAGCTCCTTGCTTCTGTCCATGTTGCTCCATGAATTTTAGCTAATAAATGAATATCGGTGTGGCATCTTGCAGAGCTTTTGATGCAGGATCTAACTGCACTGTTCAACTGGCTATGTAGTGAACTTTGAACTGTCATGTTTTCTTGTCAAAGAAAATACTATATGGCCCTGGGACCAAATTTGCAAGGCACCTAGGATTACTAGATCAAGTGGAAGCCACCTGTGACCACTTAATGTTTGTAGGTCGCTGGTGCACTTGCTTCTTGGTGCACCCAGTTTTTATTTCTCTTGTGAGGCTTTTTATTATGGAAACCCTATGCATATATTTATGATGCCCACAAAATGTTTTATGCACTTGTGGTTGTGGGAAGATGTTATATTGCGGTCTACAGGGAGTAGCAATCTAAATTTGCATTCTTCATCAGATGAGGTGACGCTGCAAGTTTGCTGTCATTTATACTAGAGTATTGGTTTATAACTGTTTGTTTTGTTTCAGTCATATATACCGAAGACACTAGATTCGGTGAAAAATGTGGAAGAAGACGTGATTCGGATAACAAGTGGGAAGGACACTGGAGACATGTACTACAAGACTATTACTGGGTTACATCAGGCTCTCACGAAGGAGGACGCTAATGCTATAGAAAAGCCGACCAATCCTGGTGATAATATTAAAGCTTGCGGTAGCGAGTCCAAGTCTGATACAGATGTAGATGAAGATTCGGAAGGAAATGAGTCGGCTTCCGAAACTGAGGTGCAGGTTCTGGTTGACAAGAAGGCTGCTAGGAAGGAGAACAAAAAGAAGGTCAAAGAGGAAAAAAGGGAAGCGAGAAAAAACAAAGTCCCCAAGGCTGTGAAGAAAAGAAGGGAGAAGTTGGCCAAAGCCCAGAAGACTAGGTAGTCCATTTGTAGCGTGGCATTACTATACGGGTTTTTTGGCATTCGTCGGGAGAGAGAGAGGGTGAGTCACTTATTAGATAGGTTTGATTTACCAGAAGTGTAGATGACTTCACACTTTCGGCAGTAGCCCGGATTTAGCTGAGAGTAAAGCGAGGGGGATAAGTTTATGCTGTCTTGTATTGTTTCGGGGTATCGTTATTAGATGATGTCAGTATATGCTTCCGAGGTAAATTGTATAGCAGCTGCTTCTTTTTTTGGCTAGTTAATTATAAGGAAGGAGGTCTTGGTAGGAGTTGGCTATGACCTCTAATTAAACGATTCCAATGCTCTATCGATAGTTAGATACCTTCCCTGGTATTGTTTTTCTTCACACTTACTTTCGGGTGTGAGAAAATGAATGGTTTTTATCTGTTTGATTGAGAATGCTGGAGCTGGCTTGGTTGGGAATTGCTATCATAAGATTAAACGCCTATTGCTTTTCTGAGGTGAGGGTCAAAGACTCAGCTATGCAATCACTAGGCAGATGTTAAATTTGCTGAACCCTAAGCCCTATAAGAGCAACACGGAAGAAAAGCTTGATTTCTGCTTTCAAAAGATATATAGACCATACCTAAATCAGTAATAACAAAGCACCTAAGCTTCCAATCTCGTGTTTTGCAGGTGTATCGGTCATAAGTTTTCTTCTTTTTTCGGGCACAACAATTTGATGATACGATGGACCAAAATTCATGCATCGAACCAAGCCAATTCATGCATCGAACCAAGCCAATCTGTTTGATCTCGGCGAAAAGCATCCCATCCACATTGACATTGTGGAATTCTTGGAAATAACTTCCTCGTGACCTAACTTCAAGAAGTCACACTTAATAGGGGCTAAGAACTTAAGCTGATACGCTCCTGAAAGCGCCAAAGGCCATTAATCATCCGGGCTAACTCTGCGAAATCGACGATAAAACTCTTTTGCTTAGAGAAACATGGGAAATCCACACGAACACGAAGGATCCATTTCGTTGTTCTCTTCATGCATCGAAAGCTCCAATTGGTGCATGTAGTGTCTAAATCTTTCTCATTTTCCAAAACACGTCCTCAAAGTGACAAGGCAAAGCATTTCAGTCAATAAGTTTTGGTCGAACTCATTTTACACTACTTTACCGACGTTTGACTGCGATGAACTAAAGGCACAAATTGGGAGGCGTTTCTCGGTTTACTTCTTGGGCAACACGCCATTTGAATCTAGAGAAAAGTCAGCTCACATGGGAAGATTTCACGTGAACTTCAAGTAAAACCCTGAATACATGTCATGAACATTCAGTCCATCAGCATCAGCATATTAGTACCAACCATAAAAACAAAGCAAACCCGAGTAGGCTCGGCTACATGAATGTTGTTACGTCGCTGGGCTCGATCATATGTTAAACTTCCCTCCTCATGAGGACAATTCATGATTGACTCGAACGAATGCGTTTGGGAAAAGTAAAAAAAATCTTAAACCTAAATGCATTAGTACCAATTTAATCATAAGCCTTTTAATTAGATCAATTTAGTCCTAAAACATTTTGCACGTATGCCAATTCAGTCAATCCGATCAATTTTGGCAGGAAAAATCGCTAATATCAATACCAGCCGTATCGATTTCGCATGGCGATACGTGGTTCGACGAAGAAGGCAGCAAAGTTTCGACAGAACCAAAGTCATTGACTTTCGTATCAGATCATGTTACATGCATCAAGATCCAAATCGCTATGAAAAATACATCCCAAAATTTTTTTAGCGGAAACATTGTAACGGCTTCGTGGTGCGGTTGCTCGATCACGGCTTCGAGGCGTACCGGTTGACCAAAGCGAGCGCGTTGCTAGTGACCCGTGCCACATTAAGCGCGCGGGACCTGATCGAAGTCTTCAACCGCCCATTCAGGGCCGCGCTCGCATACCCGTCGAAGCAAGTATTCGCGTCCGTCAACGCGGCGCTGACCCAAGTCTGGACATTGCTCACGTGCCACAGGAAGTCCTGGCCCTTGGATCCGCCCGCGCTATTGAGCTCCTTCGCCGACTTCACGAGCCGGTCCACGGTGTCGCCCATCTCTTCCAGGCAATCTTTGATGGCTTCATACTCCCTCGCCTTGAGGCCCCTGAACTTGGTCGACCTCGCCACGAAGTCCCTGGCGGACTGAGCCCGGGCTAAGCTCACCGCCAAGGCGGTCTGGGCCAACTGCTGCGGGCTCTGCTGGATGGTCGAGGCGTAGGCCGCGAGCGACTGCACGCAGAGCGCGGGGTACTGCACGGCGCTGCACGAGGACTCGACGAACGTAGCAGCGGCGGTAGGAGTAGTAGTTGCGGCCGCCGTGAAGTGGAAATAGATGGGGAGGGACGATATCAAGAAAAGGGCAAGTCTTGCCATCGATTCAGACTGAGTATGAAGATGGCCGAACTTAGAGGTTCATCGGTACCATATATAATAACCTAATCTTCAATACACGCAATTCACGGAATTATTAAAGTAAGGGGGTTGTTCTTTGCTTCCTTTTTTGGCATGTTTACACTACTGCTCCCACGTGGGTTGATTTTTCTTTGAAACTTGCGTGTGAACTGAACTAATTTTAGGCCAATCGGCAATAGCCACGAAAGAACAGCTTCGAAACCAAAAAAATAATAATTTTGCATGAAGTGAAGGTCTGACGTGGCTCCTGATAAAATGTCAAGATTTGACAAATTATGTCGTTTTTCTCCCTTAAATTACGATATCTTGTCACTAAAGACACGTGATTTACGACAATGCCATGCCGACATGAGTGCGATGGACCAACCTTGGGAGAAGCCAGTCAGTACCGCAAAGAGCGGCAGTGCCAAAACAATCTCTTGTCTCAGCGGTGAGGCGGTTTCCTAGGCCAACTTTCATAAGTTGGACTAAGTTCACGTTTTCGATCCGATCCAAATTCAAGTGATCCACAAAGGAATTCTCTTATAACGAGCAATGACCGAACCCATCTGAGACCACACGTGCTTCTATTGAGTCATAAGAAGAGATCATTGAAAGATGTCGACAGTTCATTTCCTCGTTCGACTCTGTCTGCAGTAGACGATAGGCATCATTAATCTTTCCTTTTGTCCTTCTGCTCTCCTTGAGAAGACGAGTCTGTTTTGGTCATGGGGTTCGCAGGTTATGGGACGACGAAGCGAAACTAAAATTCGAAAAATTGCATTTAAACAGGGCCCCAACTCCGCCTAATCATGAAAAACTACGTACAAAGCCAAGCCATTCGATTGGTTCCCTCAATTTCTGAGGAAGCAACGGTGGAGAAAGCGATGTGAAAATGTTGTCTATCAATCAGGTCCTTGTTAGTTTGGTCCAAGTGATGTGAAAAGAATGAGCATGAGAAAGAAAAAAACGAGAAAGATTTCATAATTAATACCAAAGTCTCATGAAGCGTGCAAAACATGTGGACCCTTTCATTTTATGTGCCGTCCTGAAGGGTCTTCTTCTTTGTACCAACATGCTTCTCACACAAAATTCTTTTTTGTATGAATAGTGTACTGATGGGACACGTACCAATAGGAGTGTAGAAAACCGAACCGAAATTTCATTCATCTTTCGTTCAGCTTGGATTTCGGTTCGGATAATAAAAAACAAAGAAATAAAAACATTTTTTCCTACTTCAATTAACCGAACCGAAAATCGCCCCTCTTCTTCTAGTTGGCGCGACCCTTGTGGCTCATTTTTGTTGAGTGAGTTTCAGCAGGGCGAAAAAAAACAAAGAAAACCGAAGATCCGACCCGAACTGGGTCTTCGGTTGGGTTCCCAAACGCTTCAGTTCAGGTACAAACCGAACCATTGACACCTCTCTACGGGTACCAAAATAATTGCCATTTCATATAATTTAGCTGATGCACAGGTGCTTTAATCGATGTTTGATCTGTAATGTAATGACTCAGGAGGGTTGGTTTCAATATATGCAGAAGCAGTACGATTGTGTGCAATGTGGGGTCTATTCACATCGTAATAAAATGAAATGCAAGAGCTTAGCCATTAGACTGGCGTTGTGGGATCAGAAGCTCATGTCCGACAATCCTACAAAGTTTTTGGCTTGAGCATCAATCCAATAGCTATATGTCATTCAATGGCAACCATTAATGTATCAAGACGAGATGTGCTATGACCTGTGATAATAAAGAGGGGTTCACTCAAATGGTGAGTACTGTACTAACCCCACTGATTTAGCATGAAAATTGGCTAGTCAATGAACCCGATCTGCCTCCCCTCGATTGAATCCGTTTCTGTTGCTCCATCACGAACAAAGCCCACTTACCCGCTTCTTTTACTTACCCGATGTAGTCCGAGCCACATAACCATCTCAAACAATCAGCAGCTTTGGCAAGTGAAATTCAAGGTAATTATCTCTTGACTGTTCTCACAATCTATCCAAAGATGAAGATCATAGATGACTCAAGATCAAGAATTGCCTGCTCTTTTATATATGTACACATAAAATTCCAGGATTTTACAAAGGAAATCTCACAGGTTCTACCCCTTCCCCTTTTGTGCAGCCTAATAAGACTCCCATTCTAGCCCTCGCTCCACCAACATCATTCTCATCTTCTCCACATCATCCAATCTTCCCGCTTTCTCATAAATCTTAATTAGAAGCGCGTAATTGTGCTCACTATCTGCCTCAAGTTCAAAGAGCTTTTCGGCAGCAATTTCTCCTATTTCGACATTGCCATGAACATAGCAAGCATGTAGCAGAGCTCCCCATACAGTTGGGCCAGCCTCAAACTCCATTCTTTCTACAATTATCACATAAGCCTCATCAACCATCCCTCTCCTTCCATACAGGTTAACCATACAAGCATAGTGCTCCATGCTGGGTTCAATCCCATATTTCTCTCTCATTCTTGAGAACAACCTTTCACCATCTTTAACGAGACCTAAGTGAGCAAGGGTGGATAGCATTGAGACAAACGTAATGCAATCTGGCAAGACATCAGCCTTTTCCATTTGCTCATAATACGACAGAGCATGAGGGAGTTTGGAGTGGGCAGATATAATAGTATTCCACGACACCACGTCCCGTTCGGCCATGTTGTCAAAAATCCAACGAGCTTTATTTAACATCCCGTGATTAGAATAGACAACAATCAGAGAATTGGCAATGGACAAATTCCACTCCAATCCTAGCCGAACAACCCAACCGTGCACTTGGAGCCCAAGCTTCAATGACGAGATACCAGTTAGAATGGCGGATATTGCCACTGGATCCGGCCCAAATCCATCCTGGAGCATCCTACGAAATAAATCCATGGCCTCCACCAAAAGCCCGTGATGTATGTAACCCGTCAACATTGTATTCCAAGAAACCAAATCCCTACTCGGCATTTTGTCGAACACCTTGCGAGCCTGCACAATGTCGCCGCACTTTGCATACATGTCAACGAGCGAGTTGAGCACAAAGCAATCGTAAACGAAACCGGTACGAACCGCGTGCCTGTGCACGGCCTCGCCAATCCGAATAGACCCAATTCCAGCACAAGCCTTCAGAACACGGGGGAAAGTATACCGGTCAGGCTCCACACCGTCTTCCTCCATTTGAAAGTAAAGCGCGAGGGCGTCCTCGTACTGACCCAGCTCGGCGTACCCCGAGATGAGCGAGTTCCAAGCGAAGGCCGACGCGTCCCTCTTAGACATTTGGTCGAACACCTCGTGGGCATCGCTGGCGCGGCCGCTCGCGGCGTACAACCGCAGGAGCTTCGACGACAACCCAACATTCCTCCTCAACAGATTGGTGGGTATCAAGCGGTGAACGCGAACGCCCTGATCGAAGGCTCGTAACTCGTAGCAAGCTTCAAGAACAGCAGCGAAGATTCCGACGTCGATGGTGACGCCTTTGGCTTTCGAGGCTTCGAGGTCGTTGACCACTTGATCGAGCGCTTGGAGTTTGGTCGCAGGGCGGGGCTTGTGATTGGACAAGAGAGGGGTGGGAGCTGGTTTTCGGAAGGCGAGAGTGGAGACTCCGGATTTGCGGACTCGCTTGGTGGGCCTGTGTTGGTTGGTGGTCTGGTGAGTTTCAGAAGATGAGTGAAACAGGGGACGAGGGATCTGAGTGGAGACCAGGTGGGTGCAAAGTGGAAAGCATTTGGGTTCCAAGTATTGAACCGGCATGGCATGAGGGCTTTGAAACATTCTCCTCAAACTATGCGACCATATTATAATACAGCCATTCACTGAAAATTTCCTCTGACATATTTATTGTCGCGATGGAAATTATGGTATAACATGCATTCACTGAAAAAAAATTTGACATATTTTTCTGTCATGATGTTTCGTAAATTAAAATTATGGTATAACATCCATTCATTGTTAAAAGGGTTAATACCACGGAAAACCTCAAACTGGTACACCTGTGATAAATTTACCCCAAACTATTTTTTTGACCACAAAAAACCCTGAACTCGTACACTTGTGACAAATTTACCCCAAACTGGTATACATGTGACAAATTTACCATACGTTAGTTTTTGTTAAATATAACAGTCAAATTGCTGAATTGGATGACACGTGGCAGTTGACGGGTGTACCAATTTGGGAATTTTACCCTTTTTTTATTGCGTGTGTATCAATTAGGGGTTTTTCGTGGTATTAACCAAATTTAACGGAAAGTAAATCTATCACAGGTGTACCAGTTTGGGATTTTTCGTTGTCAAAAAATTAGTTTATGGTAAATTTGTTATAGATGTACCAATTTAGGGTTTTTCCTAGTAAAAAAAAATAGTTTGGGGTAAATTTGTCACAAGTATACCGGTTTAGGGTTTTTTCTGATAAAAAAATAGTTTTTGGTAAATTTGTCACAGATATACCAGTTTGGGATTTTTTGTGACATTAACCCTTGCTAAAATCGTTCGAGACTGTGATCGAAATATAGATTTCTCGAGAGATCGGAAAAGAGTCATGACATATTTCACCCCTTTACATAATGTTTCGGTCTAAATTTAACTTCTCCTGTCGATTTGAAACTTTTCGCCTTCTACTTGAACTGTCTAATCGCTGATAGTTTATTTTTTCCAACATATGTTATATGTTTGTACCAGCTACGGAGATCTCCTTTGAAAATGAAAATTTCTTGTCTTTAATCTCTTCTCAAATATTTTCGATCAGTACTCTCTATTGATTGGAGTAAAATGACAATCCAAAAGGGCTTGTTTGGTTCGATCTAAGTAAAAGCAAAAAGTGCTTTCTCTCTCTCTCCCTCTCTTTGTCAAATTTAAAATATTACTCTAATTCACAAAGAATATGAAAGTATTGTTAAAGAATTTACGTGTCAATATTTATATCATGCGAAATTTAGCGTATTTTGAGTTTTTCAAAGTCAAAGTGCTTGAGCCATAATTTTTTGATTAAGCAATGAAGCAATTATTTACCTTCATGGCCATATACTTATAAACACAAACTTTGTTATAAAGAGTTCACCAAGGTCCATATTCTTATTTTACGATACATAATTTCGATGATATTTTAATCCAAGAGATAACTTTACGGACAAAAGTCCTCTTGAAGTTGAAGGAAACTATGGAAGGGTTTACCTAGAAATTCTTCTTAGTGAGGGAAAAATTTGATCAATGACTATTGTAAAAAAATTTAAGTTGTGTTCTTACACTTAACGTGATATATGGTAGATGTTAACATTGTGTAAATCTCCCTTATCCATAGCAACTATGTTCTCGTGGTTTTCAAATTGTGCATTAGTTTTTAGCGATTGGGGTGCAGAGTAAAATGCCAATGTCTAGTTAGCATTAAATCTATATTTTAGCCCAACTAAGTTAGCATTAAGTTAAAAACCGTAAAATTATGTAAAGCTTTAGGAAAATTCCAAGGCACCTAACTTTTCGTTTTTCAAGGCAAACACGACCAATAATTCATGGGCAAAATATAAGTACCAACAATAGTCATGGCCACGGGCCGGTTCGGGCCCGGAACCAGCCCCGGTCAAAATCGGAACCGGCCCATTGACTGGGCCGGCGATTCCAAATCGAAACCGGCCCGTGGCATACGGGCTTGGTTCCGGTCTCTCCTCTCCTTCCCTCTCTTTCTGCACTCACCTCACTCCCCCCCTTGTCGTGAACCCCCGACGCCCCCTCCCTCTCCTCTACTCCCTTCACCCGTCGTCGCCCAGCCAGCCCGCCTCCGTCGGTCGTCGCTCGGCCAGCCCGTCACCCCCCAACCACCGCAGCTCACCCCCGTCAGCCCCGAGCTCCTCGAGACCCACCTCAGCCCGTCCGCCCGCAAGACCCGAGCCCCGACCTCCACCTCTCTCGACTCCGAGCTCCACGAACCGCCACCACTCTCGGCTGAGCGCCACCTAGCCGCGAGCTGCTGTTGCCAGACCGCCACCCAGCGGCGTCGCTCACTCCTCGCCACCCCTGCGACCCAACCCTCACCCACGACCGAGCCGAGACCCCCGAGTGGAGCCCCGTCAAGGCAACGGCTCTTTTCCCTTTGCCCTTTTTTTTTAAAACCGGAATCGGCCCGAAACCGCCGGTTCAAAATCGGAACCGGAACCACCACTTAATGGTCCGGTTCCGGTTCCCCTAAATCATGAATCAAAACAGGCAGATTCGGAACCGTAGCCATGACTAACCAACAACAACTCTAAAAACAAAAAACAATGCGGAGGACTCAATAACATTTACCAAAAGACACAACTTAGAATATTCATTAAAGCATGAGCAAGTTCCAAGACACCCAACTTTTCATTTTTCAAGACAAAGACCAATAGACAAAAGTGATTGGTCTTTGGCATTTTTTACATAATCTTTTTAGAAGACTTCAAATTGCATGAAACTCGATGCATTGAAAAACCAGAGGCCTAGAGCTTTCCAACTAAATATAACGTAATCATATTGAAGCACGTAGACTTTGAAAATATGAGAAAACAATTTGCTACTGCAATTGTGTAACTTAGCATT
Organism: Lenwebbia sp. NSW1173648; assembly: GCA_029784005.1. Taxonomy (NCBI): domain Eukaryota; kingdom Viridiplantae; phylum Streptophyta; class Magnoliopsida; order Myrtales; family Myrtaceae; genus Lenwebbia; species Lenwebbia sp. NSW1173648. The sequence continues at coordinate 9,466,837 of JARCGZ010000005.1, forward strand.
TGGTAATCTAGCATTAGTTGTTGAATAAGGCTTAATACTAGGATTAAGCGCACAAACACAACGAAATAGAGAATAAAGACAAGAAAGAGAAATTAAGACGTAAGATTTATCTGGGATAGTTGTGCAAAAAACCCTAAACCTATTGTCCGGCGGTCAATTCAGTCCTAAATTTTTTGATGATTTGCCAATTTACTCATAAACCTATAGATTTACCAATTTATTCTTAAGCCTTATGACAACTTATCAATGTAGTCCTTTCTGCCAATATAGGTTTAGGACTAAATTGGCAAAACTTCAAAAGATTTAGGACCAAATTGGCAAAATTTTAGAAGATTTAGGATTGAATTGACACAATTGAAAGGTTTATGACTAAATTGACACAACTGAAAGATTTAGGACTAAATTGACCGACGTACAATAGGTTTAGGACTTTTTTGGACAATTTTCCCGATTTATCCTAATTCACCCATAAATTAGGACTGCGTTCAGTAGAAGTTTCTACTATAATTAGCACATCACATCTCTATGTTTTAACTATCAATTGCAAGAGAAAGAGATTTTTTATATAATAGTTATTCATGGGCCCAAGCCTAAACTACCAATAAAATACTGAACCCTCATGCCTTCCTGTAGATGGGGAGTATGAACCATACCCCAACAAGTTAAAGACTAAATATGTTCTGGACATGCCTCATGAGTAGAGTATGGTTCTAGTCCATGTTATTCGGGAGGATCATTGTTATTATAGACAAGAAATGTGAGATATTAATTCCTAGTTTGGTGACTTCATCGACTTATTTTATCGAAAAGAGGATTAGAAATATCAGCAAAGAAATCAGAAAACCCTAACAGTTTGGACAAATCACGACACAAAAAATTTATCAGGAACATGTTTATGCAGGAAAATTTTCAAAAAAGTCCTAAATCTATTGCAATCGTGTCAATTCAGTCCTAAATCTTTTTTTTTTTTTTGGCCAATTGAGTCATAAACGTTTTATATTTGTGCCAATTTAGTCCATCCGATCAACTTTGACCGGCCGACTCTGACATAGACGTCGGCTGATGCTGTTGGCGCTGAGGTAGCAATTTGTAATAAATATTTTCTTCAATGTTTTTTTAAATTTTTACTACTTTTTTTTCCTTTTTTTTCTTTTCTTTTTTTCTTCTTCTCATTCTTCCCCTAGCCAATCGCTCGGTTACTGGCTAGAGGCAAGGGCCGGTGAGGCTCGGCCTTGCCAATGGTCGGTAACCAATCCAGGGATCGGCTGGAGAAAGAAAGAGAAGAAAAAAGAAAGAAAAGGAAAAAGGAAAAATAAGAAAAAACATAAAAATAAATATAATAAATAATATTTAAAAATATTGTCAAAAATTAACACGCCAGTGCCGGCCAGCCAAAGTTGGTCGAATGGACTAAAATTGCACAAATGCAAAAAGTTTAGAACTTAATTAGCCAAAAAAAAAAAAACAAGGGGTTCATAACTCAATTGACTCAATTGCAATAGGTTTAAGATTTTTTTGGTAATTTTCCTAGTTTATGCAAGCCAATCCATGCATTGACAAGTAGATATGCAATGATAAAGCAGCACAGAGATTTTTTGGGTCAATGTGGCATTGAACATGGTGTTGAAGATTATAAAATTTTAGCTTCCAGAGGTGATTTAGGACCGGGAAAATTTACTATGCATATCCAAAAATGGGTCATACAAGGTTTTGGAGAGGGTAGACCAGATGAGCTAGTACTATTGGACTAGTCAAGGATGAATGAAAGAGATGGCGGATAGAAAAAAAGCACCCGTTAGTGAGAATGAAAGAAGAGAAGCAAATCCCAGATAAAAACCCTAAGGGAGCGTTTGGCAACTTTTATTGGTGTCCTATCTCGAGTAAGATTATATCGAGCGTTCGGATACAAGTATGACAAAATTATCTCACCTGCGGCACGAGATTATTTTTGAAAATATGAGAAGACAATTTGCTACTATCTCAACATGAGCCCGCGCTTGGTTTGTACGGGATAATTGTAAAAAAAAAGTCCTAAATCTATTGTAATTATGTTAATTCAGTCATAAACCTTTTGCAAGGGACGGCGAGGTCTAGCCTCGCGAGGTCAGACTTGTGACGGCAGCGTGATCTGGCATCGCCCAGCCACTGGCAAGGTCGATCTCGCCGGCCCATACCGCTTATGTTAATTCAGTCGAAATTGGTCGGAATTACTGAATTGACACAAATATAAAAGGTTTAGGATAAAATCGACACAATTATAATAGATTTAAGACTTTCTTTGAAAAGAATTTCCGTTTAAATATTGATAACTCGAACAGATCTCCGTGGACTTCTATCACTGAATTTGTCATCTACCCCCTCTACTCCCTATTCACTTTCTCGTGAAATCGAACCCCACAAAGACCAGAACAAAATAAATAATCTCCCGAATCCTCTCCACACGTCACAATAAATGTGGTGAGACACGGGATAAAGGACAAAGCAAAGCTTACATATATTCGAACTTCATCAGCCCGATAGGCAAAGATTTGGAAAACGACAGCCTCACGCTTGTCGTTTAAATTTGTATTTTTAGGCAGAAGGACACGTCAAGTGATAATATTTATATACGGTTATTTTCTGATCACTTAAGTGCCGATTTTTTTTTTAAAATGGTTATTTCAGTGCCAACTCCGGTAAACCTGGCCGAAAATTATACGTGGCAATTTTTTATTAATTAACTAATCCTACGTGGCTCGCCCGAGATCCTAGTTAACTTCCAAAGGACAAATGACGTCGTTTAGCCAGTTTCGCGGAGTGACTTTCAGTGCCATAAGTTGTAAATTATAATCGCTCGAGTACCAAGTCTCATAAGTTGTAAAATGTGATCGCTTAAGTGCTATAAGTTTAAGACATCTCAGCCACGTCGACCGAGCGACGTCGTTCTCTTTGCACGCGTGAAATTGATTTTGTATTTAAAAAAGCCACGTCACTAAATTGTTTGAATTAAAAATGTCATGTCACTAAATTGTTTTAAATAAAAATGCCACGTATTTATTTTGGCCGGAACCTCTCGCCGTTGGCACTTAAGTGATCTTTTTTCTTTTTCGATTTGGCACTTAAGTGAGTCGGGAAAAAATTTTGATATCAAACTGAGCGTCATACACAAATATTATCAAGTGTCCTCCGATGGGAGGGCACGATAACATGAGCAGATAAAACAAAAGTTAATGGAGGAAAACGACAGTTCAACCCGCAAATTCAATGCATTGAATGCGTTGGAAGCAGCTCTTGTTTGACTGATTCGCATCAGCATCATGATATGAACCTCTTCCTCTGAGCTCTCGGGACCAAAATGTCACGTCGAGAAAATTGAACAATCCCATGCTAAGTGTTCGGCCCGGCTCTCGAATGTCAGAGAAAGAAGTATTTATTGACATTCCCACTATAGTCCTGTGAAAATTTACTATCTTATCTTTATTTCAAAAGTAGTCATGGGAAATTTCTGCATCACTTCAGGTGACCGTGGATGTGGATATCGCTAGCATGTTCATTTCTTCTGAATATCTGGTGTAGCTTTAGAATTAAATGAGATTTCCACTTAGGTTAAAAACTCGAATTCACGAGAAATATATATTAAGAATACTCGACGCGTTGAAAATTATTGAAAATTGCAATATTTCCTTACTGGATTAGTTAGCAAGTGCCTCGTGGGCACTTTTCAAATAATTCTTTTTAAGCAAGGAATTGTAGAAAATGTACAGATTCAATGTAATGCTAGTGCTCTTGTCCTTGCTTCGCATGGGTTCTTATCTTTAAATTTATTCAACTATTTATTAATTACAAAAAACTCATATTACACTTTTACGTTAGGATTCAGCGCACAATCACAATGAAATAGAGCGTAAAAGTTAGAAAGAAAAATCGAGACATGATATTTATCTCGGTTCACCCTTAAACTAAGGCTACATCCAACAGAGAATATCACTATAATTAGCACCCCGCACTTTTCTGTTACATTACTCAATTACAAGCGAAAAAGAGTATATGTAGCAGTAGCTATTCATTGGTTCAAGCCCAAACTACTAATAAAATATAGGCGCAAGGTATAAAAGCCATCTAGCGGCTGAGGAGTGCTGCCCCCACGACCCCCCCACCGGAGATCGGTATCCCATGCTTTTCTGTCAAATGAAAAGTACGAGCCATACCCTAATATTTTATACCTTCAAATTCTATGAACATGAGAAAAAAGCCTAAGGTGTTGAATGCAGACAAATCAATTGTTATCGTGTATATCTAGATCGTGATATAGCGAGACACTTTCTTAAATTTCTCTCTACTTCATAAGTGAATAATCAATTCTATTGCATGTTTAAAAATAATAACATGATTAAATATCTGTATGCACATTGAGATTTCAATATATATCCCTATAATTTTCACTTTCTTGGCGAAGCTCTTAAAAATTTGTTTGAAAATGAAAAGATTTATTCAATTAAATTTAGTGTATTTAATATCTAGAAGTCTATCATACTATAGTATATGCAAATTACTGGGTTTTGTGTAATTACATTTGAAAACCAAAATGTGTCTAACTAAGCACTCTTAATTAGTGCCTCATGGATTACCCGTTAACAGTACCCCTAATGCGGATGTTGAGAGAGCGCATTAGTGAGATGTTTGGAATCCTCATAAAAATCCTAAAGGCTAAGACACCTCAAGTCTTGTTTAATCATCTAGGCTATCTCGTCCGTCGATTGGGTCATGTCGGGTCACGGAAACTCCGGTCGGCGACACTTGTCTATGATGAGAATTCTCTACTGCATTCACTATGTGGGTCGTGCTCTCTCCTCAAATGGAGAGAAATTGGGAAGAGGAGGCAAAAATAACAAATGAACAAAAGAAATAAAAGAGAAACCGTTGTTGTTGCCCCTCCCTAAAGCTTGGTTTGTCAACATACTGTCCTTGGGAACTAGAAAAGGAAAGCAAAGAAAACGAAGAGCCTGGTTGGTTGTGTCGGGGCATGCAAAAATCCCAGGATTTCCATCAAGATTTGTGGGACACAACGTTGTCGTCTTCCTCACTGTTCTTCCTCCGCCACCTAGGGTTCCTGTTCACTCTCTCCCACTGGTCATGGTCACCAACTAGTACTGCAACTTAACTAGCTATCAACCTTATCGCTTCCCATGAAAAACACAAGAAAAAAATGAGGTCGAACTGTTTCTTGCTCTTTTGAATTGTTTAGCAATCTTTCCCCTTTTCATGTGTTTATTAGGGACAATATCACACATTCTTGGAAAGGACCCCTACCAAGTTAGGTGAATTGGCTAGAAGAAATCCTTTGAACCTAATGATGAGATTAGGACTCTGACAAACATGCCGAAGAAAATCACGAGGCAAGGAAAAATCCTAAGAAAATTTTATATTTTTACAGCATTGCAAATTCACCAGGGGCACCAAAAGAGAAACGAGATCCCTTAAAAATAGTCAGATAAGCAACAATGAGAGTATCACTAAGTAGTCAGATATACATATCTTCTAGTTAACCCTGAAATTTGGATAAAAAAGCAATGACCAAGTTCTGTCACTATAGTATCACTTGCTGTGTCCTCTCTACACGAAATTAATATAAAAGAGAAGACAAAAAAAGCTATTGAAGTTGAAGAACTTATATAAGTTTAAGACAGAAATCACCTCCTAGACTAGAAAGAGAGAGCACTCTCTCCACAAAATTAGGGGATGTTCCGCCACTAATTCCCTGAAAGTTTCCTTCTTTTCACCTAAGTAATGAAAGCCAATCTGCCAAATATACCGTCCCTTTTACCATACCCGAATGTTTTTCAGTATAGAGGAGCCCTATGAGGGGTCTTCTTCCTCCGGTTCATCAGGCTCGCTGAAGCTGGTTCAACCGGCCTGCACGGGCTGTTGCAAACCAGCATACTGGTCCGCTTCTTCCTCACGACGAAGTCGGTGGCGGCGGTGCAGGCGAGGGCCTTGCACCCGACCCCGCCGTACCCTCCGGATCCGCTGGAGATGGTCCGGTTCGAGCCGGCCAGCTCAAGGACCGAGTCGGGGGTCATGAGGCCGTCGTCCAGGCCCGGGTCGGGCAAGGGCAAGAAGTTGCACTCCAGGAGATACTTGGAGAGCCCACCTTCTGTCCTAATGAGGTAGTCAATCTGCACGCAGGGAAAAAAAAAAAGTTAACGAGAAAGGGAAGATAAGTAGATTCTTGACAATACCCAGATGAATTTACTCAACTTAGGTTGCCAAAATTCCAAGAATTTGGAGATTTATGGGGAAACCTGAGAACCCAATTGAATTGAAGTGCTAATGCAAGCAAGAAAAATGATCAGGAGTAAAAAGAGAGACTAGAAACCCCAGAGAAGAGCAAAGAACCAAGAAGTCGCTATTGGGGTAATTAATAAACAGAAGCAGAGCATTAATGGAGGTTTCATCAGCTTCATTAACTCCGTAGTTATCACTATCAGCTCTCTTTTTTTATTTTTTTTTGAAGTACCTTGCAATAAAGAGAACAGAAGAGAAAAGGGTCCTGGAGACTCCTTTCGCAAGTGCTGCAGGTGTTACCGGAGCCTCTGCACTGCTTCGCCTGCGGCCTCTGGTTCAAAAATACCACTTTTGCACTGTTTGTTATGTATGCCTGCGAAATCAAGAAACCCCAAAAAGAAAAAAAAGGAAAAAAAAAACGTAAATAGAAAAGAAACCTTAAAGTCCTCCTTGAAAATGAAACATGGTTTTCCTTTTTATAAAGAGAAAACACAGAGACCCATGTCCTTGTGCTTCCCTTGTCAGTATAGTTTAATCTACCCATCCATTTGAAATGGAAGAGGCCATATCGGATGTCTCGTGAAACCAAGAAACAATTTACTCTTATGGAGTAGCAAGAATCCAACAGGAGAGATGTCTCACTCCAGCAAGCCATGAAACATCACCAGGACAGAATAGAGGCAAAGCCTACATAATTCACACACACAGAGAGAGAGAGAGAGAGAGAGAGAGAGGTGGGGTGGGGTGGTGACAGATCAAAGAATTCGAATTATTCTTGCTCTATTTGCACTCACTTGGACATAAGCACAGTCGATCAGCTTGGCAGCATCGTCCAGCCGGATGACATCATGGTACACGTACCTCCTTATCTGAGAATCAATCAAAGCCGTTTCACACCTTCTCGAATCAGACCCAGAAGTGTGTGCGTGAGAGAGAGAGAGAGAGAAGAGAGAGAGGGGGAGGACCAACCTGCAAGAGGCGGTGGGAGCGATGGAGAGAGAAGCAGTGAGGGCACAAGCTGGTGCTGCAGTCCAAGCAGAAGATGTTCTTCTCGTTCTTGCGGACCTCCTCGTGAATTATGCAGGCGTTGAAGAACTTCTCCGTCAGCAGCGCCTGCAGCCACCTCGGAAGCTGCAGCTGCTGCGCTTGACCCACAAACTGTTTGATGAAAGGAAAGAGAAAGCAAAAAAACAACAAGGCATAAGATTTTTAAAAAAAAAAATCAAGAATTCGAGCGTTAGAGCATGGAGAAACTCTAAGAAATTCAAACGGGTGCTCACCATCTTCGGCTTCCGCTCAAAAGGTACGAAGGATTGCGAGAATTATGATGGTTGTAGCGAGAGCTGAGAGACAGAGGGAGGTTAAATGGAAGAGATGATGTTAGAGAGAGAGAGAGAGAGAGAGAGAGAGAGGAGTGCAGGAAAGGAGAACGGCGCCTGCGACAGATAGTAGTACTACTGTTACCAATGAAATGCAGACAGAGAGAGAGAGAGAGCGAGAGAGAGAGAGAGAGAGGGTGGTGCCGTGGTGGTGTCATGTATTGGTAGGATTATCACTGTATATTATAGGAGGAGGAGGAGGAGGAGGAGGGGGGCTATTCTATTCTGATTTTATGGCAAAGTGCCCAAAAGATCAGTTTTTTCTTGGGAAACAGATATGCTTTTATAATTATATTTTTATAGATTAGATTACATTTAACTCAACTAAATAATTAATCAAATGGCGAGAATTGAGATCAAAAGAAAATTTGCCCATTTTTTTTTTCTTTTTGGTTGCTGTTTACAATGAGAGAGAGAGAGAGAGCCCGGGTCCCAAAAACCCTAAAAACCCTAACCATCTGGTTCTCTGCGTATGGTTGGCCAGTGGCCACTCTCTCTCTCTCTCTCTCTTACTGGTTGGGGGTTGGCGTGGTGGTGGTGGTGGTAAATGACAAGACCAGGGTCAGTGTCCTTTCTCACTTCTCGGTGGACAACGGTTGTCAAATTGTAGACAAAAAAGAAAATTACAACACAAACGAAAGACAACATTGATGATGGGATGATGTTTAGTGAAGGGGTGATTTGCTTCATCTCCACGGTTAAAAACCTCAAATTAATATATATATATATAATAAATTTATTTTACATTAATTTTCGAATAACCAAAAACTTCAGACGAATAGACATGTGATAAACTTATCCTTCGTTAGTTTTCGTTAAATTTTACCGTCAAATTACTGAGCTAAATGACACGTGACAATTGATGGGTGTACCGATTTAGGATTTTTACCCTCCGTTTGTGGTAGATGTACCAATTTTGAAGATTTTCGTGGTAATAATCTAATATAACGGAAACCAACATAGGGTAAATTTATCGCAGGCGTACCAATTTGGGGTTTTTAGTGATTAAAAAATTAATTTGAGGTAAATTTGTCACGGGTATATCAGTTTAGGATTTATCATGGTCAAAAAATTCGTTTGGAGTAAATTTGTCGCGTTTGTACCGGATCGAGGTTTTTCGTTTTATTAACTCTAATCTAAATGCTTTTTCACCCTTTTTTTTACATTTAAATATTCGAAAATATTGCGGGACACAAGTGGTTGACACTTAAATTCACATATAATTTCTTCATAACCTCTTCAAATTAGAGTAAGACATCTGAGTTTTAACGGGAACAATAGTAGCTCTTTTGCTTTTAGGTGAGTTGAAACGAACGGGCTTTATTAATTAGAAAGAAAAATGTTGAATTAGTGACTTGAGTTTGGGCCAAATCAGCGGACGAGCTACTTGGGTTAAAGCTCAGAAGTGAAGATCGATCCGGAGTAATAGTAAAAAAAAAAAAGGGTTTGGGTGTCCAAGCCGAGAGGGTTAAGCCCCCGCTTACGTGCCTAGAAATGAATGGCACGCGACGGCAGCCCATTTATCTATATAGAACTCACGTTCCAAATCCGATTTTGATCTCATTTCTCGTTATCATACATGAGTCGTCTTAAGAGGGTGTCACGGTTTCTCTTTGTGAACTTTCTCGATTAGAATGTTGTGATGGATTGTGCTCAACAATTAAGTTAGGACCGTTGGGTCTCGTTCGAAACCGATAAATATTTGAGAGATTGAATGATTCGAGTGTGTGAATTCCTCTTGTTTAAAGTGGAACTCTTGCATTTTGCTTTTGTTGTGGACAGACGCTCCGACCGAGTCACATTAACCTCTTATTATGTCCCGATTATGGTGGAGTGCCCGGTCTTATTGCCCTATTGCGCCACAAAAACCACATCTTTTGCTTTCTTTACCAGAGCCTCTTCTTCTTCATCTTCGCACATTCCTCCTCACCGCACTCAGCTCCACCCTCGCATGCACTCCTTCCCTCCTCCCTTCCCTCCCCAGCCTCACCCCAAGTCTCGCCCCACGTTCCTCGTCCTCGCGGCCTCCCTGTGCATCGCCCCCTTCCTCTACCACATCTTCACCACCGCCCCCAGCATCCACAACTCCTCCAAGTTCGCCGATCCGAACCCCAGGTTCCACGGTCTCGTCATCGACGCCGCCCCCTCCGGCTCCCGCATCCGCGTCTTCGAGTTATTCAACGAGGGGGCGTTCCCGTCCGTGGCGGCCGTCGACGGATCGGGAAACGAGCGCGTGAAGGTTCGGCCAGGGTTGGCGGGTTTCGCGGATGACCCGGAGGGCGCGGACCAGTCGATCTCGGAGCTGATTAGTTTGCCAAGCGGCGGGTGCGGAAGAAGGACAGGGCGAGGACGAAAGTTGTCTTGGCAGTGAGCGGGGGGTGAGAGGGCGGATAGTGGAGTCGTGTAGCCGAGTTCTGAGGAAGTCTGGATTCATGTTTAGAGATGAGTGGACGCGAGTGATCACACATTGGTGATATGATTATTTCCATTTTCGAAACTTTTGACTGATATGGTTTCTTGTCATGAATTTTTTTTGCTGAAATTACCATAGGGTAGTAGCGATTTCTATTCTAGCAATACGTTGTATTGAAGCGGCCAAGAGAGGAGGAGAGCGGGCGGGCGGGCGGCGGCGAGCGAGCCGGTGCTGGCGGGCAGTGGTGTGCGGCGGCGGCAAGCGAGCGGCGGGCTACGGCGGCGGAGGCGGCGGCGAGAGGGCCACAGTGGCGGTGGTGGGCGGTTGGTGAAACAGTTTTTATATTTTTTAATTTTATGAAACAAATATTTCATGAATTGGATAAATATATATGTATTTAAATTATACGGGTCGGGTATGAGTTGGGTCGGATATAGATCATAAAATTTGTACCGTATGAAAATAGATTAAATGGATCAATATGGGTCGGACCATATTCGACCTGGCATAAACCCGATCCGACTCGCCCATTTGACACCTCTAGGAAGAACCAACGGTGCCGACGATATGGCAGCTCTATGCGTGTCTAGACCAGCGAAGTTTCATTTGTCCTTTTTTTCTTTGTTATTTTTGAAGTTTTTTCCTATACGCCTTATGGGATTATCAAGAAATGCATGTGAAAATCTTTTGCGTGCAATTTAGTTTTTAGAGCACACATTTTATCCTCATCAGTGCAAAAATTACCATATCGTAGCCGGATCACTCATCTTGACTTCCACCTGTTTTTATTTTTATTTTTACCCAATTCGGGATCTATCGAAATATTCCACGAACTGAAAATCTATCTTTCTAACGTTACGTATTTCGGTCACGTGTTAAAAAAAAAAAAAAAGGACGAAAGGAAAGGGGGATCTTCACTTGGTCCAGCACAAGGATGAGCAAATGCCTACAAACAGATACCATAAAAAAACTTTCAATTTTAGGTCTAATCTCAATTCAACCCTAGATTTTTTATTTGTGCCATAAAAAACTCTGAATTATAGTTCTAGTCCCAATTTTACCCCTTTTTTTTTGTTTGTTTCATAAAAAATCAGTAACATTTATTTGAGTCCAAAATCTACCCATGTTATCCCGCCGTCCAAAAATTATTTTAACAACTGAGAGATGGAAAACTCCCGGAAGCAAAGCTGCTCGAGCTTCCTAGGCTAGTGTCTCGAGCGCGAGCTCTCCGACCACGAGAGATGGAAGACTGCCCAGCACTAAGGTGATTTTGGATTGAGGATTAACGGGGGCAAATATGAAACTCAAGTAAAAGACATCAATTTTTATAAGACAAAAGATTCGTGATTGAACCTTAAGTTAGTGATTTTTTATGAGGCAAAAAAAAAAGAGGGTAAAATCGGGACTAGACCAAAAATTCGGAGGTTTTTATGAAAAAAAGAAAAAGTTTATCATAGAATTGCATCTTAGGATATTATGTCGCAATTCCAATTCCTTGTATTTAGTGGTGTTATAAATTATTACCTCAATACATAATTTAAAAAAAAAAAGGATAACAAGAGACAAGGAAAAGAAAAAAGAGGTAACAGTAACACTACGGTCACATGAAGAAGACAAAGGACTAAGGAGTGGGTTTGCAGAGGGAGGGAAGAGAAAAGCATTATTGTCGTAGCCCCCTTCTGGGGGTTCCCCAGACGCCGACAAATGGCACGACCACCGTACGCAGCCACGAGAATCGCAGCCGTCCGATGGCCGCAGCAGCCTCCCCGGCACTGCCCAACCCCCTCCGTCGGATCAGGGATTTTTGCCTTTTTCTTGTTGGAGTAGACAGACAGGCATTCCCTCTCTCTCTCTCCTGCCTTTTAGTACATTGCTTCGCCCAAATCATGTCCAAATTTTGCCAATTCCAGCTTAAAGGGGCTGCTGGGGCTGTCTTTGATGATGTTGAAACTTTCACTCCACGGTCAATGCGTCATTTATTGTTCCTCTGATTACGCCCTCCACTTGTAATGTTCGCCAAAGAAATAAATCACATTCATAACCCTACTGGTCCCAATATATATATATATATGGGTAATTCTGCAAGTTGATCATCTCCGACGATCGGAGGAAAACATGGTCCGTCACGGAACAACGTGATGAACCCGCATTCTCCGAAATATCAAAATCCGGATTGAGGTTCGTCTGGGATTTCCGGGAGGTTTCTATGGTCTCTCGAGAACGAAACTTTCCGCCGTCTTCAACGTAATTAAGGTCCGATTTTTGTCGCATCCCTTGTGCAGAGTGTCGCGACGCGCGGACACCTGAAAAATCAATAAGGAACCTTTGTTTTCCGACGGAGATGAATCTGCATGGACAACGGCTGGGCTTGTGTGATCCCATGTCAAAAAGGACGGGGCACCATCTCGTGATAGCTATTGTCGCGGTATGGTGATACACATTTCGATGCGTTGTGCGGTAAATTAACATGTATAATTTCAAACATCTCTAGTAGCAAAAGTGATCAAATTGGATGTCTGGTCCGCTTCATCGAGGACAGCAATTTTTTTTTTTTTTGGGGTGGAAAATGTAACTATAGTTAGTAAATTCAATTCCAGTCAAATCCGACTTTTTCCAAGAAAGTGATGAAGCGGTCCATTCGCAGTAATCAAACGCGAATTGTCAATTCTGACCGAGAACAGATTTTTAATTTTTGCTGTTACTTTATTTGACCCAAAAAAAAAAGAGGATACATATGTTGAAAATTCATTCCGAATCTCCAAAACTCCTGGAAATTCAACATCACCTTAATCACTACCCCAACTAAACAAGTAGTTATATTAATTAAAGCTAGGCTTGATTGCCGCGTCGATCATGGAAGTAGCCGGTTCCGGTTTCAATTCGATTCTCAATTCTAAAAATCGAGAACCGACTCTGGCAAGATAAATTCCACGTTTTTTGGGTCTGAAACCTACAAACCCCGAAACCGATCACCTCTAACTGTAGTCTGTAGGTGCAGTTTATATTTTGAAACCAAGAAGAGGGTAAACTGCGACGACAAGTGAAGTTCTTTGTTCTCTCTCAGTCAAAAAGTTTCTCTCGTTTCCTTTGGCATGAAAAGTCGCTTTCCTTCCCTTGGAAATGAGAGAGGGAGAAGGAAGAGATCTCGTATATTTTTTTCCTCAGCCTTTTTGGTGGCGACTCTTGTCGAACCCCATTAATGGCAAATTGATCAGAATTCGCAGGAGAGAGAGAGAGGCGATTCATTCTGATATTTTACTGACAGTGTTCCCGTTTTGTGTTCTCGCGCTTCTGTTGAACTCGAGACCCAATAATTTTTCTTTTCTTTTATTCCCTTTTTATGTTGTCAAATTCGTTGGTTGAATGCATGGGATGATGAGCGTGAAAAGGGTGAAGTGTTTAAAAAAAAAAACCATGCCTTTTCAAGTTCTTTCTATTCGAAAACGACTCAAGCTCGAATGTCAAGTTTGATAGGTTATGTCGATTGGGTTTAGTTCGATCGGGATGCGGAGCGAAATTTGGATTATTTGGTTCAGTCTTGATACGAGAATCCATTAAAAGAAAATTCGTAAATTTTGAGCTTTGCACTCATTCGTCAAAAGTCATGGCGAGATTGTTATTATAATCGCATAACTAGAAGTGTCAAAATGGGTCATTTTTTACTCATAATTTTAGAATTAGGTCATATGTTGGGTTTTTCCAAACATTTAAAGGGTTGTGCGGAAGTGGGTTAAAATATTTAAAGTTCGATCAGATTGGGACATCATGGGTTTCTATTTTCGAATCATTTAAGTCCAATAAAGCTTGGCCTTTCAGACCAAGGCCACCGCTGAGGCAGCCGATGTTGCCGTCGCGTCTCGCCCATCGTCGCGACTAGGTTTGGGGGCTCGGCAGCAGCACGGTGGGGCTCGGATGGATGTGAGACTATGTCGGCTGAGTTAGATATGCGACGAAGTGGGTTCGAGGGCTCATCTTCCATAATTGAGCACAGTGAGTGATTGATGATGGTGGGCAATCAGGCCTCCGACTGCTTCTAAATCTATTTCCCTTCGCTGCTTTTGTAGACTCTGCAGTTTGCACTTCTCTCTACCGGCGATAGATAGAGCCTTGAAGTTGAGCTATTGAGCCCAGAAGAAGGAACACGTTATTTGAAGACCCAGTTTGCCCCAAGCCCATTTCTAAGCCCAAAAAAGACACCTGCGAGCTTTTCTGTTTCATCAACATGGCCATTATCAAAACAAAACAACAACAAAAAAACAAAAGTTGAAAACCAACATGACCGGACCAGATTGGATTGTGTATAGGTTGGCTCCGGATCAGGTCGGATACGACCCTGCCTCCATGTTGCTCATGTGCCACGCGAAGTTCTAGCTCACGAGCCGCCCTCAAAACCCGAGCTCTCTCGTCAACTCGGCGAATTGATTGATAGAGTCGCCCATTCTTCAGAGGCAACAATTTAATAAAAAGTATTGCTAAGAATTGGCCCGGGTTGGGTCAGGTATGATTGGGCTTGGATCGCTAAAATTGCATTATATATAAATAAATCAATATGGGTTAAATGGACCAAATTGATTTGGACTAGTTTCCACCAGACCGACACACACGTTTGATGGGTCTACCGATGATTAATGAAAATAGAATATAAACGCACAAGAATATGAGTGCTAGGAGAGAGTTCCTTTAAGGCAATTGCATAGCTAGTTAGCTATTATATAACGACATGACCGCAAAGCGCGGTAGACAAATGCTGCGCCGCCGGTATAGACAAGTTAGATTGTAAACAATGATTTGCACATTCAAAATTTTTACTAAGCCTTCATTTTTTTTTTCCGCGAAAATAAACGATTTGAAAAATTTCTCTAAATATAATCTCTTATATCACTTATAAAAATAAATAAATAAAAGATATTTTCATCGTCCGCGAAATTATTTAAACATCAACATTTTCATCGCCCATCAGTTTTAGGAAAATATTTTCCACATTATTCATTTTTCACGAAGCAAACACTGCATGAATACTTGAAAAACCACAGCAAACATTCAATTAATGGGCAACCAAATTGAGGATAAAAATCAACTTCAAATACCAGTGAAATTACCCAAGCATTCTGCAGAATCTTAGGCTCGGGGATGTGTCCACCCAGCCCATCAGCAGTACATAAGCTGGACTGGAGCGATTACGTCATACTATGTACCAAGTTTTTCATCAGCATCATAGGTTTCGACAAATGCTTATTATGTGCATAGAATGGGTTACCAACATAAACACTATGGATAACTTATATACAAGCCAGAGTTCAGCACGAGGAAACTAATGGCGATGAGACGGGGATAAAGAAATGGGCGTCACTTGGACATAATCAGCTGTCGCCGAACGTGTTTTCTCCGCTGTATGTGACATAGAGAAATCCGTCCTCATCCTTCTTTTCATCGTAAATGGCAGACATTATTGCTCCTGAGATATCGAAAGAACATTGTTAGTCGAAACCGCAATGGACTTTATAAACAGACGACTCAAAAAGCGTTTCATTTCTGTTAAAAATGTAACAGCGAGGGAAATCAAATACCAAACGATCTTCGGCATGAAGTGAAACAAGTCGATTGAAATGTACCTGTGGGTGGAAGGACATTGTCAACAAATATGAAGATCGCCTTTTCGGCGCTCAGCTTAATTCTCTTCCTGATCACGTAGACGAACTGACCCACGGTGAGGTCGGCTGGGACAAGATATCTGCGAGTTTTCAACAATAAGTCAGTATAAAACAAGTCGAGTATCGCAGCTATGACTTCCTACAAGTGCAGATAAGAAAATGATAATAGCAGTTGATGAAAAAGGGCTCACTTTTTCTTGTCGATGTTGGGAATATCACTTCGCTCTGCCTTCTCCACAATCACCTTAAGATTACCGCACAAATGTTAGCATAAAGCTAAAAAGAAGTTCCAGAAGACATTGATAAAAGAAGTTTCCCACAGATTACGGTTTTGCCAGTGAAGAAAAAGCAAATCCTGCAAACTGTCCAGTCAGTCACAAAGTAAAACCAACTAAATCACCTTGCCCATCAAAAAGCCTGCATTGTGTAGGATTGATGCATCATTACAAAGTCCCCGGAACAATCGCATTCTTGACCAACTATTAAATCTATGTGTTCCATATTTTGAATGATATGTTAATTTTTCTTGGTAGCAGAAGTACATAAGCACGGAATCTGTTTGGTAATGTGTGTAGCTTGCTTAAGAGTCAAGGTTCTAATATAACCTCAAGAGGGTAAATGCTATATGAGGGTATTGACTAGTGAAACCATGCTGCAGCCTGAGCGAAAGTCTGATGAAAGTGTCCCAGCTTGCAGAAAAAAATGAATTTCCTAGGATGAATAGAGAACTTCTCATGGGACTATCTTTCAATCGATATTTTATGCCAATCTATGTCCAAACCATGTCAAGTTGAAAAGTGCTATCTAACAGATTCGTTAGAATGGAATTCAGACAGAAGCCATATGAAGGGTCATCACAGTGACTGATGCTTCTTCACCTGCAAGCCACTAGCAATCAGGAGAATACCTCATCATCTACTTTGAACTTATAATAATAAGTGTCTTCTCCAAACTCTTTTGCTCACCAACATAGAAACTCTTAATTACTTTCCTTAAAATGCTTAATTGCAATGGCCATAGAAGGTCCTGCAGATAGCTCCTAGGAGCAGAGCTCTTGCCAAGTTAGATTCAAGGATCAAGAAGGCAATGAAACATTTATGTGGGAACTGCACTTTTCAGTTCCTTGTCTGGATAGCAGTCTTGTGGAATCAAAAGACTCAGATGTCTTTTTCACCTTTCCACAGTCTCTGTTTTCTTCTTTTGCTCCAGGTATTACTTAACCGGCTTATCATGCATACTGACCAAATGACCTCTTCACATCTCCTCTCAAAGATTATGTTTTGCCATAATAAAAAGCAAATAAACTGAGAAAACACTCCAATTAATCTTCAACCCGTGGTTTACATGTCAATCAGAAATTGACATCACAATTCATACAATGTCAAATCAGTGATTCCTGTAGGCAACTCAAACTTTTATGCCAGAACTACCGGTTTCAATTTCAACGTCAAAAGCATTTTCATCAGTGTCATGCTTCGCCAACTCTGCCATGGCCCAAGGGTGAGCAGAGGGCATTCTAGCAACACAGCTCTAGGTTGCAAGCATGAATAAAATGACAATTCACGCAACTTCATGTAAGATGTGAATCTACCAATTAAGCCAATAAAAATGGTCTCAATCACTGACAATCAGAAGATTGCTGTATGAACCAGGCCAAATTCACAAAACAACTCAAATCTCTCACCGGAATCCTGTCTGGGTATTTCTCCCTTATTCTCGCCGCCTCGGCGCGTCTCTTCTCTGCAGTCGAAACGAAATCACCAAATTGTCAAAACCGGGTTTATGAAATTTCAATTCTACTTTCGTTTAGATAACACGGTCAGCGTGCCAAAGAGCAACACATAGCCAACTACATACCAAAGTCATGCTCCTGCTTAAACACGCTCTTGTTCATCCTCACTCAACCCAACTGCATAAGAAAAACACACACTTTAACCGCAATTTCACCCTTGAATATGAATCAGACAAAGAACAAGTCCACCCTAATTGTGTCACTGGCACCAATATCAAACCAAAGACCAAAAGAACACAATTTGACGCAATAACGCCAGAGGTTAAACCATTCCATGACCACAACAAACAAAAACGAAGCTAAAGCATAAACCAAGCTAAGCCAGTTAAGAATTCCAATATATCCAGCAATACCCATGATCATCCAAACACAAATTCCAAGCAACAACATCACCACCGAACTGTCCAATATTCTGTCGGGAGATCAAGGAATCAAGAACAGAAGAAGGTGGGAGAGAGAGAGGTCAACGTGGACTTACACGGAGAGAATGAATCGGTACAAGAAAACACACAGAGGAGAGAGAGAGAGCGAGCGAGCGAGACGGTTGCTTGAGAAGAAAGAAGAAGGAAGAAGAAGATAGAGACGATCGGATTGGAATCGACTGATCAAATCCCAATCAGGAAAAAGGATTAATAGGAGGCGATCGATATAGCTGTTCGGTTTGCAATGAGCCAATGATGATCGAGTCGCGAGGAGCTTTGATTGTCTACGATGAAGTTCCGTCGAAGGAAGACTAAGCGGTCCAATCATGGCATGCCATGTCAGCACGACAAGAGCTGTCGGCTTTTCTTGATTTTGAAAAAAGGAAAAAGTAGAAGACTTACGTTATACGATGATTGCTAGAGGAGAGCATGATATGATTCGGCTCGATTTTGCGCAATGATCTTAGTTTTTCTACCGGGCGAAATCCAACATACGACTTTTTATTTAATTTTAAAAGTCTGATGGTAAGTAAGAAATTAATTACAGACATCTATGTTAAGCCAAGTAATTAAGAATTTCTATTGGGTCCGCTATCGATAACACCAAAAAAAACTAATTCTATGCCCGCCGTTTGATGGTGGGCGTGGAATAATTCGGTCACGAAAACACACGTCATCCGTCCGTTCAATTAGAAAATTATTTAAAAAGTCTTAAATCGGATCAAATTCGATCTTGAAATTTTCAAATTTGTCAATTTAATCTCAAAACATTTCGACAAGTTATCAATATAGTCATTCACATCAATTTTGTTTGGAAAAATAGCTGACCATCTTATATGGTACAACCGACGCTGACATTGACGATTTTGACTTTTTTTTCAATTTTTTTTGTATTTCCCTCTGTTGGTTCGGGCCGATCCCCCAGCCAGCGGAAGTGCTGGCCACAAATGAGGGCTTGGAAAAGAAAAAGGGGGAAAAATAAAAAAATTTAAAATTTAAAAAATTATCCTCATCAGCGCCGATCATGCGTTGTATGATGTCAACTGTCCACGTCAGCGATTTTTAGTCAAAATAGGCCGAAACGACTACAATACTAGTAAATCATCAAAAGGTTAAAGACTAAATTGGCCAAATTAAAAAGTTTATAACTGAATTAGCCGCCGTATAATAGGTTTAGAGCTTTGGGACAATTATCCATTCATTAAAGGGCGGACGAGTAAATTTTGTCAACAAGAATGGCGGACCTAACAATAACCCTTTAATAAATGATAATTGGACCGTCATTTTTAGCCTCGAGAAAATTTTCAAGCTGAATCGAATCGAGATTGCATACCAAATCCCTGTTTCTTGTTCAATTTGGTTTCAAATTAATCTGAGTCGATTTGATCTAATTTCACTTGCGAAAAGAGCTCACATGCACTATTGTTATGACGGATTTATGGTATTGAGTATCGATAATGAAATCTCACCTTTTATAGCTTAATTCTAATAAGCGAACTTGTCTAACACTAATAGGCTAGTCCATCGTCATCCCGATCTAAATGAAGGAGGTTTTTTTTGTCCGTGTAAAAATTGTCGTGAACAGTGAAAAAAAATTCAATTCATTTTTCTGAGCAGTATAAGCGATAATTTTTTGAATTTTTTTTTATATACATTTTTCGTGAAACAAACGGAACTGTAAATGCCAAAACATAAAAGATTGAAAGCCCAAAAACAAAACCACTGACTTTGATTCAATGCAGGTATAAGGTGGGCTTAGTTTGTGAAAGTTGGATTGGGCCTCCGAGACTCAAAATCTTCGTTCCTTACGATAACTTACAAACCCAAATCGAGTAATTAGACTTGGTGGGCTTTTTTAGTTGTATATATGAACATGATTTAGTCTTTGCCTTTTTTTTCATTTGCCATATAAAAAAGGCTGGTCCATTGGCTTGTGAGTTTTTCATGAATAACTCATCTTTGCAACTATATCAAGAACTTGGGATTCAATCAACCAGATAGTGAGAAGAGAAAGAAGCAATGTGTCCAAAATCTTATCGAAGGAAATGTTTGTTACCTGGTATCACGTTGCATCGATTGACCTAGATAAACCAATTGAATAGGTTGCGCAACCTCGGGCTTCCCAGATGTGGCCCTTCGACGGTCAGCACGAACCTAGGCTAGGGCCGCCGAGGTCGTGCCACCTTGAGCTTCCCAAAGCCGGTCCTTCAATGGCCGGCCTACCCAGATTTGGTCCTTTGACGATCAACACGACCTCAGGTGAGGGCCATCGAGGGCGCGTGACCTCAGATGAGATGATGAGAAAAAAATTCATTAACCCCCTGTATATGGCTTTCCAAAAATGCAAAAATGCCAGCGTCCCTATCTTGGGCTTTGGGCTTTGTCAATAACGGCTTTCACTTAAAGCGGTCCAAAATTTTTTACCAAACGCCCCAGCTTTCGCTCTAGGACTTTATAACCCCAAAGTTTAGTGGGAAAGCTACGCCAAATGTAGCCGTAAAAAAACGCAACATCATCCATAAATGGATTTTCCAATGCATAATGTCTATTACAATAGAATAAAAATTAGTAAAATTACTGAAAATCTATCTAAAATCTTAAACCAGTTGTACCATCAATCCGTTTATCGAGTGAAACAAGAAAAGTTGGTTCTACTCATTTCTACGATTTCGAAAAGAAAAAAATATGAAACTTGGAATATAAAGAAAAATGAGGTATTGTCTCACATTGGCACCTCTATCTGTTGACAAGTACATAATGCTGCTTGAATTGATTAATGTCTACACCGGCGGTTCAATTGAAAACATGATCCTTCACATATTTTATTTTGGCACAATTGTCTAGATTGGCTAAACTTTTCAATCATTAATTTAGGCGTCGTTTATTGCTTTTGAATTGGCTTGTTCTATCTATCTTTTTTGTTTTAATTAAATGGAGGGTCAATTTGATCGGCTTGTTCAAGTTGGCTAGTCATTAAACTAGGACTTGTAATGTTTCGACAAACTAAAACAAATATTACGACTTGTAATGTCTTGTTCCTTTGTGCCTCCCACATGGCCTGTGGCCCATGGCCGGCACCTGTCTTAGGGAAAGAAAAAGAAGGAAAAAAAATTCAAAAAAACCACTTAAAGATTATTTAAAATGTTTAGGTTAACGCGAACCGTTTATGTAGGACTGCCAACATTCACGTCAGCGATTTGAGGCCTAAATTGACCTATGGACTGAATTGATTCCGATATGAAAAGGTTTATGACTAATTTAGCCCAATTAAAAGGTTTATAACTAAATTGGTCTAATGCAATATGTTTAGAACTTTTTTGGTACTTTTTTCGCTAGTAAAAGGAGCGAAATGACATCTCCGGACCATAATTATCTCGAATGCAATAGAGATTTCTTGATGTTTATAGTAATTTAGTGGTCGTAGTTTTCATTATCAAGGTAGTAATTTAAGGAAAAAAAAAAAATCAACCCTGTTACTCTATGTAAATTACTGAACGAAAATTGATCTTCTTTATTTGCTTTATACCTAAATAAATATTTATACACACAAAAGAACAAGATTGGTGGGGATGAGTCAGAGACTCAAGGGACAGCTTCTTACTTAAGCTAGTTGGCAAACTAATAATGACCTTGTGAGATATGCAATCACCAGTCAAATGTAATGACTCATGAAGCTAACAAAAGGAAACTGTTAAGATTAGGCGCATTGATGTAGTTACACAAGTATTTCGCCACAGAGTTTTCTTTTCGCATTTAATAAGATTAGGGATGATCGGTTTCAGGGTGGGCAGGTTCCAGACCTAGAACCTTCCCTGTTATAATCGGTTATCAGTTTTTGGAACCTGGAACCCACCATGTTTTTCTGGAACTGATTCTAGAACCTACCATGTTTTTCCTGTCCGGTTGCAGGGTCTACCCGAGAACTTATTTTTTTTTTTCCTTTTTTTGATTCCATTTTTTACAGCAAAAAATAATGTAAGCAATAAAACGACTCAAAGTAAAAGATGATCAACATAAATATCTATCTGCCAAACACGTGGTCACGTACAACTATAAACGATGAAAAGTTCAAACACGTAGCTACGTACAATTATAAACAATAAAAAGTTCAAACACGTAACATAAAACATAAATTATAAAACTCCATTCTCCATCCATCCATAAAAATATTGCTCCAAAGAATAGATAGAGAGGTGACAAAGAATGAAGAAGAAACAAACGAGGCAATGTAGAGTTAGACTCAACTTAGAGAAATTATGTTTCTTTTACTGTAGCTAAGAACCAATTCCAAAATCGGTCCGGTTCTGGAGTGCGTCTTAACTTGGAACAGGAAACTGGACCGGTTTTTCGGGCGGTCCGGTCCGGTCCGGTCCGGTTCCCGGTTCTACTTGGTCCGGTTGTACACCCCTAAATAAGATCTCATTAAAGTTCTAATTCGTCGGCCGCGTCGGAAAGCGCCCCCCCCCCCCCCCCCCCCCCCCCCCAAAAAAAAATTCCACTTCATATACCTGCATTAGCATTTCTCACTGCACTTTCTCAATATTCACACAATTTAGAGAGATAAAAATTTTTTTCTCATCTTTGTGAAATCCCATATTTCATTTTGGCCAAGAAAACAAATGCCAAACTATTTGCAAAACCCAATTTGTCTTTATATTTGCGTTCCACAAGGACATTCCATCGTGCCATCAACTATTCAATATGCATGTATCTGGAAAGGAATTCAGCCGTGTATCAAAGTTGCATAAATTATGTGATCTTTTCACAAGAATTTGGTGAAAAATGACGAGCGATAATCTTTACTCTCTTTTTTTAACACTATTCGACCTACGAAAGATCGATGAGCACGTAATGACTCGGACAAATTAACTAAATAGAATCGAACCCACTAAAGCTTGTATTAAATAAAATAACCTAACTTAACAGGAACCCTAAGAGTGTCCACCTCCAGTTAACCTGTTCCAATCATGGTTTTTTTGCATTATAACATGAATATAACTCCATAAAGTTATGGAAAAATTACAAATAAAGGCCTAAAATGCCTTTATTTTCTTAAATAAGGACCTGAAATAGATCTTGTTTAAAATACGGGTCTAAAGTGCCCTTATTGTTTCAAAGAAAGGCTTGACCAAAGGGCATTTTCGTCATTTATTTTTTTGTAATTTTTCCCTTTTTTTCTTTTTTCCTTTCTTTTTTCTTTCCTTTTTCTTTTTTCTTTTTCTTTTCCTTTTTCCTCTTCCCTCCCTTGCCATCGCTGGTCTCAGGCGAGGGCCGCCTTCACAAGGGTCGGGCGAGGGTCGCCCTCGCAAGTGTTAGGCGAGGGTTGCCCTCGCCTAGCCGGGGCTTCCCTCGCCTTCGCAAGCCCATGCGAGGGTGAGGGCGGCCGTCACCTGAGGTCGGCGATGGCTAAGGGAGGGGAGAGGGAAAAAGAAAAGAAAAGAATTGCAAAAAGTAAAGGAAGAAAATGACCTTCGGTTAGGTCCTTTTTTGAAATAATGAAAGCACTTTAGGCTCTTATTTGAAAAATTGATGGCACTTCAGGCTCTTATTTAGAATTTATTAGAAAATTTCTGCATACCAAATGTAAATAAGGGAAGGCGGAGTGTCATATAGATATAAACTATAAGGCGAAACAGCACCGCCATCCAAAGCTAAGTAATGATTTCGATCACAGCAATAATGCAACGAAAGTGACAAGGAAGTCCACTCGACCATGTTATCATAATCTCCCGACGACTTCAATAACAGCCAACATTAAATAAATAAATTCGTAAAAAAAAAAAATCAATTATGGCATTGAAATGTTCAGGCAACTTAATCATCGGACAACACCAATACGTAGAGAAAGTTAAAGACAGCGCACATATATTATTAACGTAAGTTGGCGTATTGCATGCATTTCTTCTCTTTTTTTCTTTTTTCTTTTTCCAAATTAGAATTTATTTTTCTATTTCGTGTATCTTTGATTGGATTTAGATTAGCGACCGATTAAATTTCGCGACTGAAAGTGGCGGCAACGGTGTCTCCAAGTCATACACATTTCGCGGTCCTCTAATTAGTAATCAATTCTCTAGCCTTGTTTCATGGGGTCTGATGAGGAACTATAGTTTATATTTTTGATTGTTTTATTTATTTGAGGACTTTGATAACTAATTAAGACCTAGAAAAATGTGTCGGTCGGTCGGAAAGTTTAAGCAAAGAGAAAATTGATCGACAGAAAACATTATAATAATAACAAAAAAAATGGGTTTCATAAAATTAGTTTTCTGATTTATGAGACATGAAAAATCATTAGGATGACAACCAACAATCTTCTATTTTTATTTTTATTTTCACTTTATTCCTGTAGGAGGATGATGGGCATGGCACGTAACTTGCTATGGATGACTAACGTGTGTCCTTTAATCATGTGGAGATCTAGTTTTTTTAATAAAATTGATAAAGCAAAGCGCTTTTAGTCCTCAATTCCTACATGTAAAGTGATGATTATGGCACGAAAAAATGCATATTATATGGTTGATATGCATTTGTTAAATAGGGGTCTAGGGACTTAGGCTTTTTCCCTTTGGGAAGGTTGCATTGCTTGAGGTTGAGGCGTAGGGTGTCTTGAGAGGAGAGAAAAGAACATCTTGAGCCCCATCCTTTCCCGACAAATAACAAAAGGGGAAATAATGAAAAGAAAAAAAGATAATTAGAAAGAGCGAGTTCACATTTTAATATATACTTTTTATCCGATTATTGAGTCTATCTATCGTATTATGATAAAATGAGTATAATTCGATATCGTTTCTTTCACTGTTGTATTATCGATATACAAGTAGATTCAATGATTTTTTTTTTAGAGAGATTATAAAACATAATAACAACAAAGTTGACAAAAAAAAATTGTAAATGAAAGGAAGAGAATGGGATTGGGAAGGGGCCACTTTACACTTTCATTGTATAATGGGAAGGAGGAGTTGTTGCTAGCAATCACATGGGGGGGAGGAGTTAAACTATGCAATTTTGTACCTGTCCTGTCCAAATCACAATGCCCTAAACAATCCAATGTGGACCTAACTTTTGTCCCTCCAAACACCCCCCCCCCCCCTTTCCCTCACATCAAAACCCTAACTTCTATTTTTGTCTGTACACAGTTAGCCCCTCTTTTGTAATCTTTACAATTCCCTCAACAAGCGTATTCCACTGTTGTCTCATCCTCCCCATCCTTAAAAACAAAAACAAGAAAAAGTGGTGACACTCTCTTGCTCGTGCTTGCCCATATAAAACCATGTTCCCTTTGTTTTTTGTGCCAAACTATAGGGAAAACCACCATGTTGGCCAATGGGAAAATGTTGTGTTGTGAAAGCAGCTTTCTTGGTTGAAAGCATGTTAATGAAGGCACACCATCACAAGGGGCAAAAGGGTTAGACCCTGCATTAAATTCAAGTGACCTGCCTCCTCATGTCCCACTCCATGAACCAATGTTATCCTACACAAGTTTTCACGAGGATGTTTCTAATCCATATATAGACCCTTTTACCCCAACCATCAATTGCTGTCGGCCTCCACTTGAGAATCAAGTAATTTAAGACACTTGTGTACACATATTGATACATTACAATTGATTGGTCAACAAGGAAGTTTACTCTCACTTTTTACCTCCCATTTTCTACTAAGAACCTCCATTATATAAGTTATCAAATTTAGACAAGTCAGGCGTCTATTTTTCGAAAATGTCTTATGTATCTGAATACTTGTTCACAAAATTAGAAGACAATATGTTCGATGCATATCGGCATTTTAACAATAGATTGTTGCAAAAATACCAAATATTTTCGGAAAGAACGATAAAAGTATGAACTCTTTAGTTCATATGTTATTTTCTACTTAATATATGTTAAATAAAAGATTATTTATGATAGTTCTATTGATGTTACAAATGATTTAGCTGAAATAATTCAAGTTTGAGCTTCCAGGATAAAAGTCGAGCATGAGATCCAAAGGTCAAGAAACAAGTTTGCTTCCTTAATTTGGCAATCAACCATTTTCCTATTTACTCGATGAATGTTGAATATCAATGTGGAGTTCATTTCACAATGATTGGTTTTAGATTTTTTTTTTTTTCAAGAGCATTTAAATGTTCAAATCACGTCTTCATCGAATTAATGACTTAATTTTTTTATTATTTAAGAATGTTTGAATCTCTCAACTTCTTTAAACCCAAAAGGAGCCAAACTTTCTTAGAATGAGATGTTTTTCCATTAGAATGACCTTATGGCCCTCATCTTCCGTTCTAATCTTTCCTAAGAACTAATAGCATTTAAATCGACACAATTATAAGTAAATATAAAGTTGAGACATATGAAAGATCAACATAAACAAAATTCCAAATGTCTTTATAAGTAGCTCTAGCAAGTATCAAAACTCTTGTTATACTACCTTATAAAAGAAAACACTCTTGTTATACTCGTTGAAAATAACATATACCTCAGAACAAAAACGTTACAATCCTGATGAAAAACCAAATATAGTGGGGCACCAAGCAACTAGCCGGCATTAAAGGGAGAATAACTGATAAAATGCGTGGTCGAATTTGTTCAAATTGAAAAGAAGAGGGGAAATTCGCAAAATCTCAAAGTTTCCGAGGCTCGTTGTGTAGAATAAAATTTACGAGTGTGTCTTGCAGTTAGCCCTTTAAATTTGTAAAATTGCAGTAGTGGTTCTTCACGTTTATAGTAGGGAAATAGGACACCTATAATCTTGAGCTCAATTCTCTAAAAAGTTCACAACTTTGGGTCTAATCTTAATTCAGTCCTGAAACTTTTTTGTTTGTTTAAGAAAAAATCACAAACTTTTACTCTGCCTTTCACTAACCCACCTTCCAAAAATCGCCTCAGGTTTCTTCATCAACACCTTTGAGAATAACAACAACCGCTTGATGTTGATAAATTTGACGAAACCAGAGGCGGTTTTCTGGATGACGGGTTAACGGGGTAGGTTAGGAATTAGAATGAAGGTTGGTGATTTTCTCTTAGACAAATAAAATTCACAGAATTTAGATTGGACCTAAACTTGAAAGGTTTTTTTGAGGGAACTAGTCCTATAATCTTGTAAAAAGGAAATACATAAATAGTATTCTATTCATGGGAACGATGAAAAATCATTGGCATAAATAGGAGGCCGTGAATTATGGCTTTTGGTTTTACTGGAAAGTTTTTCACTTTCCATGAGCAAATTGAAAGTGACAGTTCACCGAAGGGGACCCGAAGGAGTCCGGCCAGTGGTCCATTGGGACAACACCTTACTGAAAATGTTGAGGGCCTGTAACTACTAATACCCATTTTGTTAAAACCATGAATAAAGATTGAGCAGAATAAACTTTTTATTATGATTGCGCAGCGTGTCGAAATCCCGTAGATTCTTATCCTTCGTATTAACGGACAAGATCGATTCGTACACATGTCAAGAGCTCATAAGCAAACCGAAATAACCTTAACTATGCCACTTACTTTGTAATTAATTTACTCCCTTAAACAATCCTCCACAATTGTTTTTTTTTTTTGGGTATTTTGGATATAACTTTATACAAGAAATAGTGGGACAAGCTTAATTCGCTAAAGGAAGTTGATGTGTTTTGGTAGGAAAAAGGAATTAAGTAGATGTGTGGATCCACATATTTTCCCTCACATCAATGTATCTTCTTCTTCTTTTTTTAAATAAGAATAGCTGATAGCATATTGAGATAAAAGAATGGAACAGATCCTTAAATAATAGAAGCATCTCTTTTCATTGTATAGTATAAAGTAAGGGGGGGGGGGTGTGCCAATATCACACTCAAGATAGCTTCATAAACACATTTCAAATAAAAATTAATCATCTTTCAATTGGAAAAAATCAAAATGAATTGACAAAAAAGACCCCAAATAAAAATCAATCCGCTTTCATGTCGTTCATCTATCGAGATAAAACACAAGTAACTTTGATGGAGATAGCAGATATGAAAGGATGAAAGAGCCTATGATGATTTATTTACATCTATGCAAAAGTGCGTTGAGTACAAAATTAAAATCAAAGGGAACACGATATACAAAATGATTCAAATATGATATAAGGCTTAGTAATAGAGCAACTATCAATACTACTCATAAAATATTTTGTTATTAGGTCGACTAATATAAAGTCATCCGCGTAGAATTGTACAAAACTTACATGCATATCTAAGTTTAATCATATCATGTTACCTATCTAAACTTAAGTAAATGAAAATTTTTAAACTTGTGCAGGAACTAGCCTTAGTCCAAAAAAACCATACGAACTAAAAACATTTGTAAGAGAGTCGTGAAAGAATCCTAACAAAAGGAAATTACGACATGACCAATGAGAGAGAGAGAGAGAGAGAGAGAGAGAGATGAGGGGAACTTTACCACTTTCATATGTTGCACGCATTCGTAGCAGAAACAGAAGGCAAGCGGAGTCCTAAAAAACGCTTAGAAACAGAAGAACAGGGGAAGACGAGAGAAGACTCATCCTCTGAACCCCGCGGTAAAAATATGGTGAAGAAGCAGAAGACGAAGAAGAGGAACATGGTGATGTAACACATACACTTCGTGCACAGAGAAAGAGAGAGAGAGAGAGAGAGAGAGAGAGAGAGAGAACAAGTAGAGGAAGTCTGTCGTGAGCATTTAAGTGTGTGCCTTTGGATCTGCATGCATTGACAGGTTGCTTCTGCTCCATAGAAACCAAAAGCTTGTTCCTTTACAATCTTATGGGGGTTTCCCATCCTGTTTGATGCTTCTCTTCTGGTAAAAAAGAAGAAAAAAGAAAAACAACCCATCTCCTTCTGTAGGAGCTGCAACATTTCTGCATATTGGTGGTTGTTCTTGTAAATCAAGAGAGAGGTTTTTTTCTATACAGAAGACTGTATTTTGTTCTTGGTTTCGTTTTTTCCTTAGATGAAGGCCACTCCTTTAGGGGTGGTGTTGGATTTTTCCGCTTCCTCAGATTCATCCCCAAAGGACCACCACCAAGAAGAGCCCCAGAAGTGGCTGAGCACCGAAACCCCAAGAAACGAATTGGGGAGTTCCTTCGTGGGCAGTGAG
Organism: Lenwebbia sp. NSW1173648; assembly: GCA_029784005.1. Classification (NCBI taxonomy): domain Eukaryota; kingdom Viridiplantae; phylum Streptophyta; class Magnoliopsida; order Myrtales; family Myrtaceae; genus Lenwebbia; species Lenwebbia sp. NSW1173648. The sequence goes on from JARCGZ010000005.1 coordinate 9,495,839, forward strand.
AAATCCTCTTTTCTTGAAATCGGAAGAAGCCCAAGCCCTCAACCGTCCTCTACACTGTCTTCCTCTCTCAACATCAGCGGCTGCGCTGGCGCCTCGACCGACACAACCGGGACGGCTGCGGCGGCGGCGGCGGCCTCGGGCAACAACACGCCTCGGGGTGGTGCTTTAGGAAAATGTGGGATGGGAGTGGAGGATTGGGAAGCTGTTTTGCCCGAGAATGGTCAAGAGCAGTCAATTATGAGGTTGATAATGGGCGACATTGAGGACCCATCTGTTGGACTGAGCAAGCTGTTGCACAGCACTGGTGGGTCTCAAGAATTGGAATTCGGTGCAGGTTTTGGGGTGCTGGATCAAGGTTACAGCTTTGAACCTTTGACTAGCTCCAGTTTGAACGCTGAGGCTTCTCTGCATTATTCTGGCTCCGATTTCCCTCTCAGTGGCTCAAATGTTCACGACAACAATGTAAGAAATCCTTCATTCTCAAACCCAATCCCATTTCCTGGCCAAAAACGACCTAATTCCTTTTCCAGTTCTTCAGCAAACAATACTCTTGTGCCTGTTTTGCCTCTTGGTGTTTTTCAGCAACAGCAGGATGGAACTCTAGATGAAAAGGGGATGGTTTTTGATCCCCAAGCAATTGTTAATCAGAACCAGGCACCGTATTCCCAAAATCCTTCCTTTTTTGTGCCATTGGGGCATCACCAGATGCCAGATCACGACCTATTGTCAGTGCCGCCTCCGAAGAGGCTGAATTCTGGCCCCGGTGGACCGAATTATTCGAGTTCAAGAACCGGGTCGTTGAATTCAGGACAAGATATGTTCATTCGGCGTCCAGAGCAGTATCACTTGCATCCTCAGCCGAGGCTTGTGCCTGCTGCAATGAAACAGAAGATGGTAAGTGATGAATTACCAAACCACCAGGTTCAGCAGGCGATAGTTGACCAGCTTTATAAGGCTGTGGAGCTGATCGAATCGGGGAACCCGGTACACGCGCAAGGGATATTGGCGCGGCTCAATCACCAGCTCTCTCCTATTGGTAAGCCTTTTCTCAGGGCTGCCTTTTATATCAAGGAGGCTTTGCAGTTGCTCCTCCAAACTAATTCAACCAATCCTCTGGCGTTTTCGCCTATTAGTTTGATTTACAAGATTGGTGCTTATAAGTCTTTCTCCGAAATCTCTCCTGTCCTTCAATTTGCAAACTTCACTTGCAACCAAGCCTTTCTTGAAGCATTGGAAGGATATGATAGAGTTCACATATTGAGTTTTGATGTTGGGTATGGTGGGCAATGGGCTTCTTTGATGCAAGAGCTTGCCTTACGCAACAAAGGCTCTCGCTCGCTGAAGATTACTGCTTTCGCATCTCCTATGATCCATGACGAGCTGGAGCTGGGCCTCACGCAAGAGAATCTTAAGCATTTCGCAAACGAACTGAATTTCAAAGTAGAATTTGAAGTTGTGAACATTGAGGCTTTAAGTTCAAGTTCTTGGCCACAGGCTCTTAACGTATTGGATGATGAGGCTATCGCTGTGAACCTTCCAATTGCTTCCTTTTCGACTCACCCGTCGATTCTGCCTTCAGTGCTTCGATTTATAAAGCAACTGTCGCCAAAAATTGTTGTATCATTGGATAGAAGTTGCGACCGAATCGATGCTCCATTTCCCCAACATGTAGTCCAAGCCCTCAATAGTTATTCCAGCTTGCTCGAATCTCTTGATGCCCTGAATGTGAACTTTGATGTTATGCAAAAGATTGAAAGGTACTTTCTTCAACCCGGCATTGAGAAAATTATAATGGGTCGGCACCGATCACCAGAGAAGACACATTCATGGAGGTCACTGTTTTTGTCGTCCGGGTTCTCCCCATTAGCATTTAGTAATTTCAACGAGTCTCAAGCTGAGTGCCTTGTTCAGCGGACCCCAGGTCGGGGTTTCCATGTGGAGAAGAGACAGCATTCACTTGTGCTCTGCTGGCAGCGAAAAGAGCTTGTATCTGCTTCTGCTTGGAGATACTGAGGAGCTGCATTCTGCGAATTTGGTCTGCAGATTAGAGTTCCTTGTGAAGGTGACTCATAACTCAGCACCTTTAGTTTCTGATATTTTCCTTTTTTGTTCTTCTTTTTAATCCTTTGTGATGGCTCTAGTATGCTAATTGCATATGCAGTTTAGGTCTTAGTGTCTCCAATTAAAGACCAAAGAGTTCAGTACATGGATCAGTCTGCACTGTTTAGTGTTTAGTCTTTTATCATGATATTGGTGTTTGTATGTCGTTTCACCCATCTTCTTGGGTGTTACTGATTGTTGTACACTTTGAGAACAATGCTATTCAGGATATTGATAAGAAAAGAATTTAGCCTCTAAAATCAGAAAATCCAATGCTAATATTCCCGTGCATCATGCGTAACTATTGGTATGGCTTTCAAAAATTTGTGATGTTTGGGTTACTCTTCATCAAGGTGCCGACTGCTATTTCCGTGAGTAACCGTCAAAATGGTGAATGGTGCTTGACCTCATTTAAAGGTTTCCACTTAGTGTCTGGAATATGAGTGTCATATAAAGTTAAATATTATGCTTAATCTTGTTATTTTGGGTCGAGCAATAAATGCGTAGTCTGCTTCCTTGTCATTTAGATTGCACTTTTTGGCTTTCGAATCATTATCATGCAATGCTCCAAGCTATTCTGAGATTCACTTTGGACTAGAAGATTCGTGTGCTTATTTCTTGTTCACAGCTCATTTTTGTTAGAAGCTTTTATTTTCACTAAACATGCTTGTCTAAGAAAAAGAAGGTAATTTGGTTTGTTGCAAATATGTGTGGTCTGAGTAGGATCTGTACTTGTTTCAAACTGATGTGGAATTCTATCCGAATATCATGGTGAAATTGGTTTCCTTAATAGCTAGTGTTAATGTAAGTATTGTCTTTGTGGCCTGCACAGCTCCAAGTAGTTATTAGATTGATTGTGGCGGTGTCTCGTGGCCGGTCAGTGGTCACAGAACCAGAGTAGACTATGTTTCTCCTAGTCGCAAGCGTATTTGGTTTTAATCCTGGTAGCGACACCAAAGGACTTGGCCATAGTATCTTGCTTTTTCGCCGTTGTGTACTCACATAAGTCTGCCTCATGGCCCTCAACCACGCGTTTGGACTTCAGAAGCAATGACTCCGTCAGTTCGGGCTTCAAGTAGGCGTGATTTTCTTGCGACGGTAATGCATGAGACTCTGATTTTAACCCATCTTAAGCAGGGTCCTGTCTTATTATTCCTTAGTCACTAGCTATACCAGGAGATGCTTTTTGGCAGTAAATGCGTGTTCATGTAGAAACCACGGTGTTGCAAAATGGTCGAGCGTCTATTGATTCTTGGTCGACGCTTCATTCCCTCTCATCCGCTGAAAACGGTACCGAGACAATGCTCACTGCGAGCATTATAGAGGGATGAGATCGAATGGATTGTGTCTTTCTTGAAGTTGTGGTTGCGGATTTCATAAGCCATGCATTGTCGTTGTTGTGTTTTTTAATGCCTTCCCTGGCGAAGCTACCTTGGTCTGGTTGCATCGGGCCGTCTCTTGATTAGTTTAACCGCTTCCTTTTCTATCAATTTGAGGGCTCCTTTATTAGTTTACCATGCTTTTGTCCAATGGCAATCGCATTGTTTAATGATTGAGGCCATGTTGCAAGAGAGAGGTTGAAGTATAATGTTCACATTTGGAAGTAACAGTCTTTGTACAAATTCTGCCCGTCTGGCCGAGAGCGGACAGCCTTTAGAAGCGATATGCGGGGAAACCGAGAGAAGGGCCGTTTTGCACTCTCGTATCTTCTTCCCGCCCTAGGACCGAGGGACGGCGGCATAAAAGAAGAGTGCCGTCAGCTAGAATGAATGAGAGAGGAAGCGAGAGGAGGACCGGATAGATCCAACGGTTTCGAAAGCCAGAAGGCAAGGAAAACACCCTAGGGTTGGTTTAAAGATTGGTCAGATGACGGAGTTGGAAGTTTTTTGTGGTACAATTCTAAGTTTGGATCAGTTTGAATTAGTAGAACACTGCGATGATTATCAAACACGATCATATCGACCGACTTAAGTTCAACGGATCGGAATTCTCCTCCGCATCTCAGGAAACGCGATGGAAATCGGAGATTTACCATTGAGCTCGTGAATTGATCGCCGTACAAAGCGACATAGCGAAAAACGAATCGGTATTACGACATACAAGATCAAATGATTCTCAAGTATTCGTTTGGTTCGATCTGGGCATCTACTTATGACAAACAGATGGAGGCATTACAATCTCTCACCTACCAACTCGTGCCTCTTCAAAATCATCTTTTGATCGACAAATCCCAGCAACATCTTAGATGGTTAACGGCAGTTGGCATACAAGATCTTCAAAATATGATCTGTATACTTTTTTAGTACGATCGATTTCGTGTGGATTCGCTAATAATCGTGCCGTGTTCGCGTCCAACCCGCCAGATAAGAAATTGACTTGTATAACCTGTTCAGTTTAACATCTTAGTGTTGATACGACTTGTGCGCGACCCCGTCTAGATACGATTAGCCAAAAGACTATTTGTTCCGTGGTATTTACTGTCAAGATTTTAAGATTAATGATATTTCATTGACTACGGATGTCTTTTTGTAAATTTGATTTGATGAATTGTTGCAATTTATAAATAGAATCTATGAAAGTTTGAGAATACTTCTTGTTGGGTTACCGGAGGCTGATGGATTGATTTCGTGTCGGCTAATTAACTCAGCGGCATAGCCGGTCAAGCAATCATGTTGACTTTCCCAAGATCCAATTGCAAGACAAGCTAAAAATAAAATAAAATAAAAAATAAAACTGAATCAAAATAATTTTTTCTTTCAAGAAAAATACTCCTTAGTCAACAGCATAAATGTCATTTTCTTTGACTTAGATATGCTAGTTACAACCGCACGAGTCATGTCGTCTTGTCTAGTCTCCCTAGCACTAATTGATCCTCTTTCACAGGATTATATGGAAAATACGAATTTTACGCACATAAATTTTACAAACATTAATTGCGAAAAAACTAAATTTTTATAATGACGCGGCTGTAAAACTCGATTATGACACGTAAGTATGAATTACCAGCAAATTGCAATTGGATGTTTAGTATAATTGAAGTCCACATGAGGAAATTATTTACTAAAACTTTGATGAAACTATAAACGGCTATAATAGCTCGGCAATTACCAATTATTGAATCAAATCACCATCTTTTGTTGGCATAATTTATCAACGGTTTGAATTTTCTAACTCTTGTACGAATTTACCGATATAAATGAGAGTGAATTACCATCTTTTGTTGGTTAAATTATCAACTAACTTTGGGTTACTAATTCACATTTGAGTTGGTTACAAATGATTACTGATTAATCTTTAGTTAGTTAATTACCGGGACAAAAATTGGTATTTCACGCAAATAAAGATTGGTAAGTTCGCAAAAGAGTTTAAAAAAAAAAAACTGAAAGTATTTGTAAGAAAGACAAATAAAAGTTACTGAGCGATAATAAAAAGTGATAAATACAAGAACTAAATCATGTACAAAAGTAACCCACCCATGGCTGGCTTAGTTGGTTAGGGTGTACTTGAGATTGTGTGGTTTTTTCGCACTGGTCCCAAGTTCGATTCCTTAGCTAAGCACCTGTGATTTAAGTGGGGAGCCATAGCGGTGGGTTGCTATGCCTCAGCTAAGCACCTGTGATTTAAGTGGGGGGCCATAGCGGTGGGTTGCTATGCTAGTCTCCCTCGAGGAATAGTCGAGGTGCGCGCAAGCTGGCCCGGACACCTCGGTTACAAAAAAAAAAAATCATGTACAAAAGTAAGGCAATTGAGAGTTTGATAACTCAAAGCAAGATAATACAATTGCGGGAAAAAGTTGGCGATCATTCAAATAAAGATTGGTAAATTCAAAATGAGAATTAGCAAATGTAGATGGTTGGCAAGAAAGACAAACAAAAATTAATAAAAAAGAAACACAGAAAAAAGCTATAACCTTAGAACTTAAAAAAGAGCCGATAAGTTACCAATAAATTGCCAGTAAATCAGATAGTTGGTAAGTATTTTTTACCAAAAACTTCTTTCTTTTTTTGACAATTACCAACTTCTTCAGAAATCTACCGGGACAAAAAAAAGATCAATTTTTTTTTTGCACACACAATAGTAGAATCGTTCCAACGTAATAACACAAGTTATTGGGAATTTGACTCATCCACTTTACCTCTCGCATGTCTTTCAAGTCCGATTTCTTTGAACTCTTTTTTAATGTAATGGACAAAATATTTATAAAGAAAATTTCGGATAAGAGCCTAAAATTCCCTCATTGTTTCAAATAATGACCTAACCGATGGGCATTTTCGTCCTTTGTTTTTTTACAACTTTTTTCCTTTTTCTATTTTCCTTTTCTTTTCTTTTTTTCTTTTTTCTCTCCCCTCCCCCGGCCATCGCCTGCCTCAAGTGACGGCCGCCCTCGCCTGGGCCAGCGTCGGGTGAAGGCCACCCTCGCCTGGGCTGGCGAGGGCTTTCCTCATCTGCGTCGCGCGCCCTGGCTTGAGTCTGGCGATGGTCGGGGAGGAAAGAGGGAAAAAAGAAAAAGAAAAGGAAAGGAAAACAACAAAAGAAAAAAAAAATAAAAAATTGCAAGAATGTAAAGGACAAAAGATCTCTTCGGTCGGGCCCTTCTTTGAAATAATGAAAATACTTCAGGCCCTTATTTGAAAAAATGATGACACTTTATACCCTTATTTGAAATTTTACCATATTCATATGCCTAACCTCTAACTTGACTACCAGATGCATTTAAATTACCCAAATTAAATAAAATAGCTACAACGAGCCACCTAAAAACATAAAATAATCGTGCAAGAACCACCTACTTTCCCAATCTCTCTCTCTCTCTCTCTCTCATCACATCAAAACATGGATTTAACAATTTAATAATTTAATAATTTAAAATAAGAATTCAATTAACAAAAAGAATAGAAAAACCAATAAACATAGATCTCTCAATGTGTGCTAAAGAAGGAAAAAAAAAGTGCATTGAACTAATCATGTGGAGGTCCAATGGTACGTAACCCATGTGACTTCATTAGCGGAGGAGATTAATTTAATCAAATGCCCACCTCAGCTAATCCCAATATAATAATAACCCGTGGAGTCTCCTCCAATATTTTTTCCCATTAAAAAAAAAAGCAGAAATTCTGATAAAAACAAATTAGATATTAAATAAACAAAGAGAAGGAAAAAAAAAAATTGGGAAGAGGGCTCGCGTTTCGGTGGTCCTCGCAATAGACAAAGACAGGATCATATGATGACATTGGTACGAGAGTTTCCATTTGCCTGCATGGATTAAGAGGGGGAATTGAGCCAACATCCACCCAACCTTTATACCATTTAAATAATTTCGCGGTCTTCAATACAAATGAATTTTATATTTTTCCAGAAAAAAGAAATATAACGATAATAACGTGTATTTACGAAAACGGGTCGGGCCAATCGGAACACGCCGAAAGACGGGGGCGGGTTCCGCGTGATCCGACATCGGCGATCAGCCTCGGCAACTGGATTTTCGCCGCTACGACGTATCCCAATTCCGCCAGAAACATTGCGAGAAACGTCTACCACGAATCTCTCTTTTTACCGATCCAGTTCCTCCGCCACCGCGAACCCCATTCAGGCATGTTACACTTTCTCCCTTTCGGATCCAGGAAGTCGGCGACTGGATTTTCTTCGGCGCATGATAAAAATTTCGTATCCCAAATTTTTTTTTTTTGTATCATTGACGCATGATAAAAATTTATCGCGGTTATGCGTTCTTCGTTTTCTCGAGATACTAAGCATCGTCCGACCAATTTTATCTGAACTCGAACGTAAGAGAGGGGTTAAAAGCCGGACATTGATGCGAAGAAAAAAGTATGAAGAAAATCATTTTATAGAAAATGCGATTTTTTTGTACACGTTCAATTTAGTTCCTGAATTATATGAAGATTGAAAATGTTCGATATTATTCCCGAACTTAAATCAATTTTACAATTTTAAACACATTCCTCTCTCTCTCTCTCTCTCTCAATTCTAAGGCGTGGCATGGACCAGAAGGCCGAAAGGGTGTCCAGGGTCCCCTTCCTGTTCCTAGGAGCTGTCCCTTTCATCTGCAATTAATGGAGAAAGTTGCTGTAGAAACTCCAGAAACCTTGTTTTCTCATATTTTTGTGTGTGTCTGTTCTTCAGTACTCTCGCTGTCTCTCTCGATCTGTATTATCATCGAAGCCAAAAATCACTTGTGTTAGCTAAAAAGACTACACTATTGGTCAAAGCTTTGGCCGAGGAAAATGTTTTGCCCTTCATTAGTCACAATCTATAGACATGACGTCCTCGAATCAAACTTTCTTGCGCAGTAGAGCATATATTTTGAAAACACGTTACATTAGGTCTTTGGTTGAACAATTCCGCCCCGTTTTACGAAGGTGGTCGTGTTGACGTACTCGAGTAATATTAGGTATATCGAGATCAGTATAGAAGAATAGCATAGCAATCGATGCGACGAACTGCCACTCAGATACCCGAAACAGGACCCGACAGGGTCAGCTCCCAATTTGTGGGATCAGGAACCGGCCCACCCAGTCGCGGTTTCAGTGAGTTCTTTTCTACAAATGGGAGATTCCTAGCATACAAAGAAAAAACAATTTACTAATTAGGGTTCGCTTTAGAATTAAAAAAAGAAAAGAAAAAGAAATCTTGACCAGTCCGTTAGTCCAAACCGGTTATTCCCGATTTTTTTAATCGGGAACCACCTAGAATCGGCTGGTTTGATCAATCCGCTCCGATTGCCGGATTGGACCAGAGTCGATGCACACACCTGGCGGTTAGTATGTTGTGAACGCGCGATGAGTTATTTCACATCGGTTAATTAATAAGTTTCGATAAGAAAACTTACGGACCAAACATTGTTAGAATCTCTAGTGCTTACACTACAATTCAAACGTTCTTGATTTGTTTTCTCTTCTTTCATTTCGGATTTCCTCCTCTAATTCAAAGTAAATAATAACTACTGCCAATGGGGGGAAAAAAACACTCTAAATAATAACTGAATTGACTCGAGTCTTTAGAATATAACTTATGTTCTTTTTTGGTTTTTTGTCTTATTTTTGGGGAAAGAGTCAAAGAACGGATGATGCCGACGCCACTAAGGTCCAAGCACGTAGTTGCAAAGACAATAGAGTGACCGAAAGAACGACATGGAGTCCGATCAGCAATTCCAAAAGTCGAATGATTTAAGCTTTGCCAAATCCGACCAAACAAAAAAAAAAAACCTTTGCCAAAGTCCTGGTAACTATGAATGCAGTCAATACCTAACGTTACGTAGAGCAATTGAACTTTAGTGACATGAGTGCATTAACATTGTCGACCTTTCTTCTTCTTTTTTGGTTAGGATTATCGACCTTATTAGACGAGCAAGATTAGCACCCGGTTTGACACCGAGGAGGAGATTTCCGACGAAGGGGGACGAAAGTAGGGACGAGCATGGTCCGAGTGGGCAGGTTCCAGACTTACAACGTGAAACCTACCCTATTATAACTGGTTTTCAATTTTTGGAACATAAAACCTATCCTTTTTATCTTGGAACCTGTTTTGGAACCTACCCTGTTTTTTCGGTCCGGTTCCAAGGTCTACCCGAGAACCTATTTTTCTTTTATTTCTTTTTCTAATTTCATTTTTTCCAGCAAAATAATATGAATAGCAATAAAACGATTCAAAGGAAAGGATGAATAATAAAACTCAATATTTGCTAAAAGCAACAATCCATAATATAAGTAAAAGAAATTACAATCCCAAAAAATAGAGGTGGTGAGGCGAGCAAGACTAGAGTTAATTTTTTAACAGTAGCTAAAAATCGATTCCAAAATCGATCCGATTTCCAGGAGAATCTTCACTTGAAACCGGGAACCAAGCTGGTTCCAATCGATTCTCAAAAATTAGAACTTGTTCCCGAACCGATTTGAACATGAACCAATTTCCAGACCTATTTTTCGGGTGATCCGATCCAATTTTAGAGTAAACCCGATCCGTTTGCACACCCCTGGTCGGAGATGTGCGTGGCGAAGAGATAGGGACGAGAGCTCGGGAATGGGAGATTGTCAAACCTCCTTAGCCTAGGATCGGTGTTGATTTCCTCTCATGTCATTAGCTATATCAATCGTTTGATGCCGACCCTTTATTTGTCTTTGGTGATAGACTACATAGCTAGCGGAATATGTTTGGTCACATCATATAACTTCAACCATCATTACGATGTAGGAACGTTTGTTTCTCAAAATCTCAAAATTTAGAAAACATTTTCCAAATATCAATTGATTATATCTCTTGGGAAAAACAATCAACAAAAATATTTCCACTATTGACAATAATTTATTTCCGATACAAATATTTTGTATTCATCCATTTTTGCAAACGATATAAACGATTATTTTTTGAAAAATATTTTTCAAATCTTAAATTTACCGTAAAACAAATGCACCCACCCATGTAGAACATCAATCATCAATCACAATCATCATTCAAGAAACCACTCCTCTCTCTCTCTCTCTCTCTCTCTCTCTCTCTCTCTCTCTCTAGCAACATGGCCTCAATCATTTAATAATATGATTATGTCTAAACAAAAGCAAGGCAAACTAATTTAAAAAGGAAAAGAAAAGAGCCCCTCAGATTGATTAAAGAAGAGATTAGACTAATCATGTGAGTGGGGGTCCAATACCTACTGAAGCCAATGTGGCTTCATTAGGGAGGCATGCAAGAAAAACTAAGACAGGACACCGAATACATTGTACCTCAACTACCACCATACATCAGCTTTTGCAATCTGTTGGAACTCAAGAATCTAAGAAAAACAACTTAAGCTCATCACCCAAGAAGAAGAATTATATGAGCATCAGTGAAGCCCCCTCATGGCTGATATGCAACATCTAAGAGAATGTAACTCTTAATAGCCGAGATCCTCGACGGCATAGCGTAAAACATTTACCCGAGACATTAGGGCAGAGGATACAATGAAACAGCTGAAAGTTTCAGATAACTAGAGAAGAAGCTACTAGCTATGGAGGAGAATTCTCTAATGGGGAAGACTTATATGACTCAGATGGTTATGTCCTCTGCTGGTTGCGCAAGGACTTGAAACCGTATCCGGCTTGCAAAATTCGGGATTTAGGGAAAGTCTATGCAAGTTTCACAGCCAGACGGACATTGGAAACTTCGGATAAAAATCAGACAGCCTATAACTGGAGCTCTGTATTGCGAATACAGAATTTGTGCTAGAGCCCTGTAACAGTAAAACTTGTACCTGAACCTGTTGTGGAAAATAGCATACTAGGTTCTAAATAAATTGGAACTTGGAAGCCGTCATGGAGGCTACTCGGAAGGATTTCGCAATTGAATGGAAAAGAAACTAGCTACGGTTATGTTTTTAGATATGTATGCTTAGGAAAAAGCTTAAACAGCTTATCAAGAACCAAGCTGAGGTAAGCACGCGAGCACTTGATTCTTCTAAACCAAAATGAAAAGCAAGCTACACAAGGTATTTGGAGACTTTGCTTGACATTTTTACTGATACCACACATAGCCTCTAATTATCAAGAGAACAAACTATAGAGTGATCTTTTCAACAAAATCCGCACAACCTAAGCAGCACCACGAAAGCTAACTACGTTGATGATCTAAGATTCGCAAAGAGAGAATTTTGAACAGAAGTTAATCGTGACTTTTGGGAATTTGGAAGTTCAAAGTCAATTTCTTTGTCAATATCTTACTTAACATTGTTGTCAAGTGTACAACAATCAGCTACATCCTCAAAACATGGACTAAGCACCATACACCATTCAACACCCATATCCAAAGTAAGAGGCTAAAGCAGTACAAAGTGTTTCAGTCACCAAGTTGGTCGGTCTTTAATTGGAAATAGTAGACCCAAACCAGATAGACGATTAGCATACTACATTCCATCAGCAATTAAGTAAAAGTAAAGATCAGCATCAAAAGACAATAGGGTGTGTCACCTTCATGATGAAGGGCAATTTGCAGAACTTTGCTTATGAGATGCAAGCTCGTCAGCATCTCCAAGCAGAGGCGGATACCAGCTCTTTCCGCTGCCAGCAGAGCACGAGAGAATGCTGCCTCTTCTCCACATGAAAACCCCGAACAGGGGTCCGCTGCACAAGACACTCGGCTTGAGATTCGTTGAAATTGCTAAATGTCAATGGGGAGAACCCGGATGACAAAAACAGTGACCTCCAAGAAACAGTTCTCTCCGGTGTCCGGTGCCGACCAATTATGATTTTCTCGATGCCAGGTTGAAGAAAGTACTTCTCAATCTTTTGCAATACCTCTAAGTTCACATTTACAGCATCAAGGGATTCAAGCAAGCTTGAATAACAATCGAGGGCTTGGACTACCTGTTGCGGAAATGGGACATCGGTTCGGTCGCAACTTCTATCCAGTGACATCACAATTTTGGGGGAGAGTTGCTTTACAAATTGAAGTGCTAGCGGCAAAAATGACGGGTAAGCAGAGAAGGAGCCAATAGGAAGATTCACAGCAATCGCCTCACCATCTGGCACATTGAGCGGCAGTGACCAAGGTGTTGAACTTAAAGCCTCGATGTTTATGACTTCAAATTCTAAGGCCACGTTAATTTCATTGGCAAAATGCTTAAGGTTTTCCTGGGTGAGGCCAAGCTCGAGCTCGTCATGGGTCGTGGGGGATGCAAAAGCAGTAATCTTGAGCGAGGGAGCGCCCCCATTCCGCAACGCGAGTTCTTGCATCAGAGAAGCCCATTGCCCACCATAACCAATGTCGAAACTAATTATGTGGACTCTGTCAAATCCTTCCAATGCTTCAAGAAAGGCTTGGTTACACGTAAAGTTTGCAAATTGAAGGACAGGGGAGATCTCAGAGAACGACTTATAAGCGCCGATCTTGTAAATGAGACTAAAAGGCGAGAAGGCCGGAGGATTAGTCGAATTAGCATGGAGGAGCAACTGCAGAGCCTCCTTGACATAAAAGGCAGCCCTATGAAAAGGCTTACCAATAGGAGAGAGCTGGTGATTGAGCCGCGCCAATATCCCTTGCGCGAGTACCGGGTTTCTGGTTTCGATAAGCTCCATGGCCTTATAAAGCTGGTCAACTATCGCCTGCTGAAGCTGGTGGGTCGCGATGTCGTCGTTTACCATCTTCTGTTTCATCACAGCTGCCACTGGCCTCTGCTGAAACTGTTGAGGATGCAATTGAAGCTGCTGCTGTCGCCGAGCGAACAATTCCTGCCCGGAATCCAACAAGCCAGTTCCAGGGCCGGAATAGTTCAGTTCGATGGAGCCGGGGTTTAGCCTCTTCGGGGGTGGTGGCAACAACATGTGATGATCCTGCATCTGAGCATGTCCTGGTGGCAGGAAAAAAGAAGGATTTGGGGGAAACGATGCCTGGTTCTGGTTAATGATCGCTTGGGGGTTGAAAATCATGGGCTTTTCATCAAGAGATTCATTGTGATGTTGCTGAAAAACACCAGGAGGCAAAGCAGGCACAATAGCATTGTTAGCTGATAAACCGAAAAAGGGGATTGGGTTTGAGACTGAAGAGACCCTTACGTTGTTGCCATGGAGATTTTGGGCACTGAGAGCGAAACCAGAGCCTGAGTCATGCAGAGAAGTCTCAATGTTCAAATTGGTGCTGGTCACAGGCTCAAAGCTAAAACCCGGATCCAGCACCCCAAATCCTGCGCTGAATTCCAGTTCTTGAGACCCACCAGTGCTCTGCAAGAGCTTGCTCAGTCCCATAGATGGGTCGTCAATGTCACCCATTATCATCCTCAGAATTGACTGCTCTTGACTGTTCTCAGGCAAAACACCTTCCCAGTCCTCCACTCCCATCCCACATTTTGCTAGAGCACCCTGAGGCGTGTTGTTGCCCGAGGCCGCCCCCGCCGCAGCGCCGGTGGTGTCGGTCGAGGCACCACCTCCTCCGCCGCCGCTGTTGAGAGAGGAAGACAGTGTAGAGGACGGTTGAGGACTTGGGCTTCTTCTGATTTCAAGAAATGAGGATTTCTCACTGCCCACATAGAAATTCCCCAATTTGCTTCTTGGGGTTTCGGTGCTCAACCACTCCTGGTGCTGTTCTTGGTGGTGGTGGTGGTGGTCCTTTGGGGATGAATCTGAAGAAGCAGAGAAATCTAGCACCACCCCTTTCCTTTGAAGCTCCTCAAAGGGTAAGGGCGTGGCCTTCATCTAAAGAAAGAGACGCTCGCACACCAAACAGGCAACAACAAGAAGAAAAAAAAATGCTATCTTTCGAACCCCCTCCCCACACAGCCACAGAGCTCCGCCGATTCAGACCAAACCCAGAAACGTCGAAGTTCCCAAGACAAAGGAAGAGGAACGACCCTCGAAACGAAAAACAAGAACCCAACCCACGAAACAAGAGACAGAGAATCAGATTGCGAGACGGCCAGCTCCGGCGTCTCCGGACCAAAAGGAACCCGTCGAATGCATGCAGATCCAGAACCCACCCCCGTTGCACGACCCGAGCTTGTTCTTCTTCTTCACTTGCTCCCTCTCCCCCACCATGAGCCTACACGCCATCATATCTCTCTACCCTACTACACCACCCCCACACCAATCTTCCCTCTGCCTCCCTCGAGCTTCTCTTTCTTGCTGTGAAGGTTGAAACTTTGGACGAGTACCCTTTCTTTTTTTTCCTTCTTTTTTTTTTCTCGCCCCTTTGCTGCTCCTTCTCTTCTCCTCTGGCCTTTGCAGTACTCTGCCTTCTGTTTTCTGCTATGGATGCGTGCAACATATAAAAGTGGTAAAGTGCCCCATCAACAATCCCTCTCTTCTCTCTCTTCTCTCTCACTCTCTCTCTAGCATGGTTTTTTTTTTTTAAATATATTAATGGGGTAATTTATTAATGGGTATTTTATGTGGCTTTTGTCTGTAGACGTACTTACCCCACTCATTGTTGAACGCTCTTTCTTTTTCACCATAATGTATAAAACATCATGAATCTTTCATTTTCACCCATCCATTTTTTTCCTTTTCCTTATAAGAAGGTTAAAAAAAAATCTTTTTTTTTTTTTTTTGGTTCCGCTACCTTTTTAACTGAGACCAACGACATCGAGGGGGAAAGGCGAACCGAGCTTCAGACTGTTTTTTTCCCTTTTTTTTTTCTAAGTTTACCTGTCGACGCTCCCAAAATGCCCTCACACTTCGCCTTATTTACACTCCGGCCCCCGACCGGGGGCGGGGATTTCGCTGGAGGGCAGTGAGGTCATTTCGCCTGAGCAGCTCTGCCCCGGGGGGGGCCTGGTTTTCGAGACTGAATCTGACGACACGGGAGAGAGAGAGAGAGAGAGGGGGGGGGGGGGGGGTATTTTGGGTTTGAGAGGGTCGAGACGGGGGGATCGGACGGTCGAGATCGATCGCTCCCCATCGGAGACGTGCGGCTGCGATCGGGTCCTTTTTTGGGGAGGGAGGTAAAGGATGGTGATTAAATCGGGGGCGGGGGTTGATTAAAAGTGTGATTAAGACTCGATTGGGGATGATTAGCGGGGTTAATTAAGGGGGAAGAGAGAGTGTGTGTGTTTGTGGGTGGTGGGGCCGGACCTCCATGGGGGCCACCGGGGCCCCACCTCTTTGGTGAACTGTCACTTTCTTGGTTGCTCGTAGAAAGTGAAAAAAAAAAATTTGCAGTGAAAGCACTGATTGACGGCCGGTGACTTTTTTTTTGTTTTTATTTAGAGCTTGTAAAAGGGAAAAAAATCATCGCCCTTTGTAAAAAAATAAAAATAAAAATTGAAACACTCTTATTTTTTTCAAATAAATACATGAAATGAATCTTATTTTAATTAAGGAACCGAATTGCTCAAATTATTTCAAAGAAGAGCCTAACCGAAGCATATTTTCATCTTTTATTTTTTTGAATTCTTTTTCTTTTTCTGTTTTTCTTTTGTTTTTGCCTTTTCTTTACTTTTTTTGCTTTTTCTTTTTTCTCCCCTCCTTTGGCCATTGCCGGCCTCAGGCGAGAGGCCCCCTCACCTGAGCCGGTGTAGGGCGTGGGCAGTCTCGCTAGCCCAGGCGAGGGCGAGGGTTGCCCTCATCGGCGTCGGGCGAGGGGGCTCGCCCCCTAACGTTGGCCTGAGGCCGACAATGACATGGGGAGGGGAGAAAAAAGAAAAAGAAGAAAAGAAAAGGTAAAAAGAAAAATTAAAAATTTTAAAAATTTTAAAAAGTAAAGGACCAAAATGTCCTTTGGTCAAGCCCTTCTTTGAAATAATTTGAGCACTTCATGCCCTTATTTGAAACAAGGTCCACTTCAAGTCCTTATTTACGAAAATAATGACAGTTCATGCCCTTTTTTGGAATTTTCCCAAAAATAACTGACTAGAAAAATATTTTATTAAAGAAATTATGCTTAAAAAAATGAACCAATTGTTACTTACAAATACGAGCTTTTGTTTCTTTTAACTTTTCTTTTTTGTGCCGATCAAAATTGGAGTTCGCGCATCAAGTTTAATCCGATTTTCATCTTTTAAATTATTATCATAGAAACACTTATTAATTAATTAATCGAAAAACATTTAGCATTATATATCGTGTTTTGTTAATTTAATTGTTTCACGAACTCAAATTCCAAATGATAAGTTTGTACTATAATTGCTCTAATGTAATAATAACACGTTGATATTAAAATGAATTTACACAATTTTTACCATAAAATTATTGTACGATCCGCGCAATGTGTTCGCTAACATTTAGTACATAGACAAATGAACCAAAATAATAAGGTCATCCGAAACTTTTTCATAATTGCTTAAGGTACAGTTGATTTCTTTGATTTAACAAAGAAAAGTTATAAATAACTTTATAGAAATCAATAGCGAGAATTACCAAAAAATTCATAAACTTATTATAATTGTGCGAATGCAATCTTAAACTTTTTTTTTTACTAATTAAGTCATAAACCTTTTACATTTATGCCAATTCAATTCATCCGGCCAATTTTGGCCGGAAATTGCTAACGTGGCACGGTCGGCATTGACATGGTGCGGCCGGAACTAATGTGGACAATTTTAATAATATTTGATATTTTGTTGATTTTTTTTCTTTCTTTCGTTTTTCCTTTTCTTTCTATTTCTCGGCGATCGGCTGGAAGAAGAAGAAAGTGAAGGGAAAAAAAGAACAGAAAGAAAATAAAATAAAAAAATAAAAAAATAAAAAAAATAATTTAAAAAGATATTAAAAATTATTCACGTCAGCTTCGGCCGTGCCACGTCAACAATTTCTAGCTAAAATTGGCCGCACGTACTGAATTGACACAAATACAAAAGGTTTAGAATAAAAATTGGGGCATAATTATAATAGGTTTATGACTTTTTCGGTAATTTCCCCGTTAAACAAGCTCCAAAAGTATACCTTTTTCTACAAAGTCATATTTGTTTGATCCGAAAGACGTCAGGGCTAAAAATTGCCACTATCAAATAACTAAAATGGAATTACTACAAAACCAACAGGTTCCGACGCGTTCTCCCTAACCCTTATGTTCATTTTCTCTCTTCATAATTATTAATTAACAGAATTAATCTCACACCAAATAAATGACGTGCTACCATAATTATACATCCAAAATCATGGAAATCAAACATTGTAGAACCGCCTCAAGTCCAAATCCTCGTATAAATTCTAGCTATCATGTAAATAAAGAGAATTGATTATATAACAGTCTTTAGGTGACTATTATGCTAACCGTCTATTTTGGGTCACAAAAAATAAATAATAATTAATTAAATATATTGTGGGGTCCACTCTTTTAATAATTTGCAGCTCACAACGTACTGTTATTCTCATGTCACAAAAAATTGTTATGCTAGCAAAGTCCTAAAATAAATTCAAAGTTACTTTCCAACCTCAAATTCCGATCAAGAGGGTTCCAATAATATCGGAGTTAATATGAAGTGAATGGTAACCGTACAACATTAACAACATGCAAGATGAGTATGGTACCACGTACATTTACTTCAACCAAACTTCTTCTAAGATTAGAAGTTACTTATCAGAAAAGAAAGAAAAAGAGTAAAAGTTAAGTTGTTAACACCCAAAAGTGATCAACTTTTAGTTGTTATCGACAAGTATCAGACTTAGCTGATAGGAATAAAGTTTGGTCAATAATGAACAGAGTTATCGATAACTTGAAGGGAATCGGCAACTGGCCAGTGAAGTCGCCAACTGGCCAGTGAAGTCGCCAACTCGCTAGTGAAGTCACCGACAACGCAATGTGAACTTACCGACGATAGTCTTCAAGTTTCTCATAAATTCATTAGTAGCGTCGGCGAGCAACCGACACGAAGATAACTATCGACGAGATGATAACCACCGACGTGAAGATAACCGTTGGTCGGTTATAGCTTATCCGTTTGTGAAGTAACGTCCGATAACCATCGACGTGAAGGTAATCGTTGGTCGGTTATGTTTTATCCATTCGTGCAGCAACTTCCTATAACCACCGAAAGGGAGTAATTCTTTCTAATTTAGTAATTGCCATGTGTAACCGCCGTTTGTAAGGGTTATAAATATCTCAAGTGTGCTCTTTGTAAAGCCCCTTCAATCAATGACAGAACTCAACGTTCTCTACTTTCGGCAATTTATCTTTTCCGCAACTTTACTTTCTTAACTTTTCAGTTCCCGCACTTTAGTCGTAGTTTTTGATACTTCATCATCAATTAAATTCCGGCGTTGTATCTCTCTATCATCTCACTTTATCGTCTTTTCAATTTCGGCAAAGTGTTTTATGCTTCATTGTCGATTAAATTCCGACGAAGCATATCCGTTCTTTCAAATTCGTTGAGAATTCCTATCCGAATCGCCACAGAATCCGATTCATTCTAAAAGCCAAAGACCACAACCTTCGGTGAAAGATATTTCATCGCGGACATTCTCAGCAAAACATCTTTTTAGCACACCAAGTGGGACCATTTGTGATTCGATTTGAGGAAATTCAATGTCGAGAACAAGGAATCATCCAAAGTCCGACAATCCACGAGTAACGTTCCCAATGGCAGTGGCAAGTCAGGGGACTTCGGATCTTTAGCCGTTAACCGAACGGTAGAAGAAGGCCAATGTGAGGGGATAGATTTTTCTCGACATCTCACTGAAGATCAATCGAAAGAGGTTGCACCAAATCCTCATATGTTGGCCACTATGAAGAGATTTTTTTAGGAATATCAGGATGATGTGACCAACCATATGGTGAATCACATTGCGGAAGTGGCCAAACCGATGATAACTAATGTGGTCACCAAACTCATGTCGAGACTACGGCCGTCAAGTCAGCCACTTTCTATCCGGGAGTCAAATGGTTACACAATATGTTCCTTCAATCCCTTTTACTTCGTTAAATATTGGCAGGAGTTTGAGCCAAATAGTGCCGCAAACGGCTATAAGGATACTTCAAAGGCTAGACACTATTGATGGCTAGGTTTTAATTAGCCTTGCTGGCACCATCAATCAAACTAGTCAAGCACAAAATGACACCAATGCGAATAACATTGGAGCAATGGATCGGTATATACCGTTGCCTAATGGTGAGAACCTGAGGTAGCTCATACCGCCGCCGAACGGTGACAATGATAATGCAAGACCCGTCGGGAACATAGTGTCGCCTCCAGTAGAGGTAGTGAGCTCGATGAATCCAATAATATCGATATGCCAGTCCCACTGAATCAATGATACGTGCCTTACCATCTGCAGATGCCGATGGATAACTTAACGAGGCCGCAATCCCCACCTAGGGGGCATGCTGGTCAAGTCTTTCTTGTGCATACCCCCGGAGGGAACAGCGTATCGAAGAGCAAACGGTGGGATTGGCAATGCAATGGATGGATCTAGAAAGGGGAACTCCTAGGTCCATATATCGTAAACCTTACCTCGATTGGGTAGATACGATCCGACATCCAAGAGGCTTTAAAATCCCCAAATTTTCCATTTTTATTGGCGAAGATGAACAATCGACTATTGAACATATTTCCCGATTTATAGCCCAATGCGGAGAAACAGATAAATGAAATTTTAAGACTTAGGTTATTTTCTTTGTCTTTGTCGAAAACTTCTTTTGCCTAGTACATCGACTTACCCTAATTTGGTGTGTAATTAGGCAGAGATGGAGAAACAATTCCATTCTCAATTTTATCGAACGGTGCCCGAGATATCAATTTTTGATTTGGCTACACTCTATTAATACGATAATGAGTCGGCCGATCAATTTGTTGCTCGATTCAAAAAGGCTAGAAATAAATGCTTTACTTCATTCTCAGAGAAAGAATCCGCAAATTTGGCTTTCAATGGATTGAAACTCAATCTAAAAGAAAATTCGAAGGCCAAAACTTACTGATTTATTTGAATTAACAAGGAGAGTGTCCAACTACGATAAATTACTTAAGGACAGAGATAGAGAGCCACAAGAAAACTTTATGCAAAATGTGGCTTCTGTGAAAAAACGTGCCAAATGATTTGCTGATGACAATGGGGCACGTGTTGACGCCCGGTTATTTAATATAAAAGAATCGAATGATCCATAAATCATTCAATTCTTTTAAGGGGGAATTTGTTGACACCCAAAAGTGACAAATTTTTTATTGTTATCGGTAAGTATCAGACTTAGCCGATAAGAGCAAAGTTTGGTCAATAATGAACAGAGTTATCGATAACTTGAAGGGAATCGGCAACTCGCCAGTGAAGTCGGGAACTCGCTAGTGAAGTCACCAACAACGCAGCGTGAAGTTACCGACAAGAGTTTTGAAGTTTCTCGTAAAATCATTGGTAGCGACGACGAGCAACCGACACGAAGATAACTACCGACGCAATGATAACCACTGACGCGAAGATAACCGTTGGTCAGTTATGGCTTATCCCTTTATGAAGTAACTTCCGATAAACACCAACGCGAAGGTAACCGTTGGTTGGTTATATCTTACCCGTTCGTGCAGTAACTTCCTATAACCATTGAAAGAAAGTTATTCTTTCTAATTTAGTAACTGCCATGTGTGACCTCTATTTGTAAGGGTTATAAATACCCCAAGTGTGCTCTTTGTAAAGCCCCATCAATCAGCGACAGAACGCAGCGTTCTTTACTTTTATCTTTACTTTTCGCAATTTATCTTTTTCGCAACTTTACTTTCTCATACTTTTCAATTTCCTCACTTTAGTCGTAGTTTTCGATACTTCATCGTCGATTCAATTCCGACAAAGTTTTTTGTGCTTCATCGTCCATTAAATTCCGACGAAGCATATCTATTCCTTGAGATTCGTTGAGACTTCCTGTCCGAATCGCCACAGAACCCGATTCATTCTAAAAGCCAAAGACCATAACCTTCTCTGAAAGATATTTCGCCGCGAACATTTCTGGCTAAACAATAATATAACGATCTTTTGACAAACATTTGTAAAGGAGAAAATAATAAATATAAAGCATATTAATATTGTTATTGTTTTTGTCTGAAAAATATTTGATATCTTGCAACAATCTATCAATAAGATGTTCTTCTAATCAGTATTAGCGAGATGAGTGGATATACATTGTGAACATACTTTTTCTTTAACTTTTCTATCGAAAGATTTCTAATAATTAATACATAGTTTAAAAAGTTCGCGACACCACTCATTTAAATTAATAGTTTATATATCATCTGAAGGTAGCTAATAACCGGAAAATAATCAAAGCCTTTTTATCTAACTGGAAGTACATAGATGACTTAAAAGGGTCAAATTATAACATAGGATCGATATATACACGACTTGATACCATTGTGATTGCCGTGGAACACACTTTGTCAAATTCACGACAAGAAATAATAAAACATGCACATCGGGTAAAGTTTAAATTTAGTGCAAAATATACACGATACATGTTTATACAGATATTAACGTGAATTCAAGTACGTTAATGGTGTGTTGAGATCAAGTTATAATCTCATATCGTGCACTATAGTGCGCCATGTCGATCACGTCTTTCATTGTTTGTCGTGTGCATGAAATTTCATTTTAGGCGGTTGCATAAAAATGAGAAAACTTTCATTATAAGTCCAAGATTATCTATTAGATGATAATCAAGTTTTGTAACTCTTGTACTTCTATCTCACACGACCTTATTTTCTAAAGTATACAAGGTGAATCTCATTTCAAATACATATCATAGTCATATTTGATCGAACTAAATAATGCACTTTTCTTTTGCACGTAGTCACGGACCAATTATCACCTAAATGAATACTTCTAAGGAATTCTCTATTACTCTTGCATGATTGACCACAACCCTCCATTTATATATAATGTTGGAATTTGATGAATAATCCCATGGGAAGTGAATGAGAAATGAAGGAGGGAGAGTCTCACATAGGAAAAAGAGTAGATGGTGGATGGATTTAAATATTGGAACTTCACAAATGGGTTTGGGCCCCAAGGGGCACCGCACTTTTGTGGATGGGGGAGGACCTACGCAAAGGTGGATCGGTCCGCGCGCGGGCCGCCGCTGGCCGGCTCGGTTCGGGCCGGGCCCGCGCATTTATTTAATTTTACTCCATCAATTTTATTTTTTATTTTTTATTCTATTCTTTTTAAATTGAAAGGACACGATCGGCTCGGTTCGGGCCCGGGTCCGCGCATTTATTTAATTTTACTCCATCAATTTTATTTTTTATTTTTTATTCTATTCTTTTTAAATTGAAGGGACACGATTTGAATAGACATGTTGGACATTCTTTTTCATCAGAACAGATATGATTATTCGGTGTTGAGCGAATATACATGTTAGACCGACGAACATACATGTTCGTTCAGAATAAAGCGAACGAACACGTTTGTTCGAACAGGAACAAGAACAGTTTTTTGGTTCGCATCCCTTCATCAATAAACATGTTCTGCTTCGCGACTCTTCACTTCATTGTCTATAAATACAAAGAGCGACCGTTACTTTCAAAAAACTACTGACATTTTTCACAAATCATTACTCATCTTCATTTGTGCGATTGTTCTGTAAATTTGCGTTCGAAGGAGTCCTTTGAAGACGTACCGCTTCAAAGGAACGCGGTCCGTTCTATCCTGGGAGACAATTGTCCGACGTTCTTGGGTACAGATTGAGGGGGCAAATTCGTCTTAAGGACACAACGACTTTCACTAGGCTCGGATCAATATTCAGATTTCTACTTCGCGTTGGCTGCGGGTTAGTCATTTGTTCACATGTCTTTCTGTACGGACTTAGCCAAAGAGTAACGATAACATATAACTCATCATATCTATAATCCTTATTGAAGATTAAGGGTTGAATTAATCAAATCAAACTTATTTATATTAGAAAACCTTTGTTCTTGTTGGCACCAAAATAAATCACCCGTTGAGACGCGTGCTGCACACGTGAGAAATCGATACATGTGAGGATCACGTGAGGAATCAACACATGTGCAAAGCACATGAGCAGTCAACACTTGAGCAAGACACATGAAAGGTCGACACACGTGATAAACACGTGAAGAGAAGATGTTTCGATAGAGAATAAAGAAGGCCAGATAGACGTCATCTGAAGAAGTCATCCAACCAGTTAGTAAAATTGAGCGCCAACAAGAAGCAATCCCGCAGAATTTCAAGTTTTTCAAGGAGCGCCAAAGAATACGAAAATTGTCTCCTTGAACTTCATGATAGGAGGATAAATTCGAAGCGGATAAGGTCCGAATAGCCTCTAAGAGCAGGTTAAGGAGTCCACATAATGCGGAGGACATGGGGCTAACCCCTCACGATCAAAAGAGAACTGTTGACGGTTACTGGGTTGACGAACTTCAAAGCCCCAAGATACGAAAAACTCGGCACGACTAACACCAATGGAAATTCAAAAAAGGTGCCAACAGAATCAGTTATTTGGAGTCAAATAACTGCTCAAAGACTGGGTCAAAAAGGGATTCAAAAGACCAAGGAAGGCGGCAATTGCTGGCGCGCTAAGATTGCAACCGCTGAAGAGCAGTTACCACTCCAACCATTATAAATATCACCAGGCATCAACAGAAGAGGCCTCCCGAACAAATCAACAAATTTATCTTATCTTTACTTATTGTACTGCATTTACTTTTCTTAGTTGTAGCTTTCGAATTCTCGTTATCGAATCAAACTCCTGCGTTTATCTTTATCCCAGATATTGTGCCTTCGAGTCAAACTTTGGTGCATTATCGAAGCGTTTCAAGGCATTATCATTAAGTCAAACTCTGACACTATTTTGGGTGCGTTGGTTCGTTACTCTTGAGAGGAATTGTGCTTGCCCATACCACCGAGTCAAACTCTGGTTTGGTTTACGTTTGTACACTTTCTTTCAATTTCAATTGTACCGATTCCTTTGGATTTGTACTTGTAGACTCTCACCATCCAGTTAAACTCTAGTTGAGACAATATTTGTGTAATTCTATTGGATTCTGTACTAACTTCATGCGTTGATTCTTCTGACTATCTGAAACTCACATGTCCAAAATCGTCATAGAACCCCTCGTCACATTTAAAAATCAAAGAACGAATTTTGCTCAAAGATATTTTTTCGCGAAGCAATTCCGACGAAACAGTTCTTCAAGTTTTTGTTTGCCATTGCTTAATATAGCATTTTATTTTCCATTTTTTTTTCAAATTTTATGGAAAGATACGTTGCTTCGTCATATAATTGTTAAAACTAGAGAAAATGACACAAAACTTTGGTCAAATATGCAATGTTGTCCCTGAAATTTTAATTTGTTCGAAATGGTCTCCAAAATTTTGGAAAATTTTCAATTTAGTTCCTAAATTATATGAAAATGTTTAATGTAGTCCTTTAGTTAATTCAAATTAACTAAATCTACCGGCATGACTTCCAATCAGTTGAATTTGAACGGTGGATAATTAAAAAAAAGTTGCACGTGAATCATCTAAATAAGATGTTCATCTTAAAGTAGGATATGATAATCCCGTTATGAAAGAGCGACGGACATATTTATGCTCTAATATTTTTCCCTTCTCTAAAGTAGATGCAAAAAAAGATAGACACGTTGATTCATCATTTTTAAAACTCCAGCTCGGCATATAATAATCTACGTCATCAATTAACGTTCGATTTGTCATTGGAGCAAACGGAAAGACTACATTGGATATTTACCTATAGTTCATGGATCACATAAAATAAATTAAAATTTATGGACAACAATACATATTGGATCAAAGTTCAAAAATTGTTTGTGTCATTTTTCGCTTAAAACTATTAAGGTATCCTATTTTGGACTATTCATTTTTTTATTTTAAAGGTTGTTCTTTGGGTTTCTTATTGTTTTTATTGATTTTACAAGCGTGATGATCGTTTCCTCTAACTGTACATATTGCTAGGAAATCTGAATTTGAGAATGTGGTTCGAAACTCATAGAATGCTCTTAAGCTTGTTTTAATCTTGACTTACTTTCAATATATAAAACGCGACACATTAACTCCAACAGGTTGCTCAAGCAGTAAGCATGTTCGTCTCCTCGCTCCAGTTTTTAATTCGGATCACCATGCCTGCGCATTCTTTTAGGGCACTCTTGAAGTACAGACTTATGTGTCTCCAATAGTTATTCGGTGCGTGCGACGGGAGACTGTCACATCTGCTATGGATTAGTGCTCAAAGAGCCTTGAATTCTAAGTAGGGATCTACGAGATGGGAAAACCTGACGGGGCCAAACCCTTGTTGCCTCATATTCATGAAGGCTATCATGTCTAGGAGTCTACTTCCAAACGTTAGGTGCATCTTATTCAAGCATTGATGTCTCCAAATCACCTAAAGAATGATTTGTTTGCTTCAATAGAAATAACCATACTTCCACTTTGGAAGCATATATACTAGCCCTAGAAATTTTTTTGGTGGTATTAAATATATAGGTGATAGTAGTAGCGGGATGGAGAAACAATGGAGAAGAATTGTGAGTACTTATTGATATGTCGGGACAGCTTCTATCGCGGCGCATTGGTGTATATTTATCGGCGCGGATCCGTAATGGACTCCTAATGTATGCCCTAAAGTGGTTTCACTTTAAAGTCGACTTTGTTGTCAACTCAAGCGACGATGACCGCTTTTGTTCTTGAGGAATTCAATCTCGAAAGATGATTGAAGCACATCTAATGTAGTTTGGCTGGATTTGTTTTGCGAAAAATTGATGGTTTGAAAAATATTGTATTAAGATTGTAGCCTTCATTACTTAAAAAAATGAATGAGACGAATCACATTTTCATCAAATGTGGAGAAAACGAAACAGCGAGCCTCCTATGGAAGAAATTAAGATGGCATCCTACCGCTGACTCTCTTGCACTTTGACCTAATTCCCTTCTGAGCTTGGGATAAATTGTTCTCTAGGAGCTCTTTCCCTGCTCCACATCCTTGGAATTAGAGATTTTAATGTGGCCTAGTAAAAACAAAGCACACGAAAGGGAAAATTGATGCGTAAAACACTTTCCAAATTAAGGCTTCATTTGTTTCGTGAGAAATAAATAATTAGAAAAGTATTTCCTAAAAATAATCACTTGTATTCCTTATAAAGATGAATGAAGAAAAGATACTTTCATCGTTGATAAAAATATTTATACATTAATTGTTATCGATAACGAAAATATTTTTTATTGACTAATTATTTCAAGAGATATAAGCGAAATTTTTTAGAAAAATATTTTTCAAATCATTCATTTTTCGCAAAATAAACGCACCCTAAAAATTGAATCCGCATGCTCCAATTTGAATTGGATGCGAAAAGCCCCTTCCGATTCATGCTCACAGTGATTGCCCTATGTCTCTCATTCAGGTGGTGGTAGCGCTAGTTGCAAACAAGGAAAAATTCCAAATAATGGCCTAAAGTGTTTTCATTTTCTCAGATAATGGCTTGAAATGGACTTTGTTTCAAACAAGGGCATGAAATGCCCTCTTTGTTTCAAAGAAATGCTTGACCAAGGGTATTTTAGTCATTTATATTTTCTGAATATTTTTTCATTCTTTATTTTTTTTCCTTTCAAGGAAGGGAACGGCCACCGGCGAGGGCTACGCGGCCTCGCCAGCTGACAAAGTCCATTTCAGGCCATTATCTGAGAAAATAAAGGTACTTCAGGACCTTATTTGAAATTTTCCCTACAAACAATGAAGACCGTACGCTCATAACCAACAAACGGAATATGAACAGTAATATTCATTAATATGTAATAATATATATTATTTTGTTACCTTTTTTACAATAAATTATGTTATTAGTAGGTTAATGATTCTATTAATTATTATTAGGGGTAGATATAAGGAGAGCAAGCTAGTTTTTTTTTGCAAGATATTGGGGCAACATTTTAAAAATATATATTCTGTTTTAAAGTAAAAATTGATGCTTCAGGATAACATTAAGAGTTTTAAAAATCTAATGACCCTTCTCATAAGAAGGGTCACTAGATTTTTTTGTACTTTTATAGTACTTTCAGTTTTCAAATTATTTGAATCTCATTTTCGGACATTTTGTTTCTTTTCTTGGTAGCAGGTCAGTTCACATGTATAAGTCTTTAAATTGCTGACGTCAAAAAACGAAAGAAAATTTCATCGGAGGAAAAAAAAAAAAAGAAGAGAAAGAGCTCGGGAGATGACGTGGATCTTTCGCGTACATAAATGAAGTGGTGTGAGGGAGGAAGGAGGAGGAGGAGGAGACGACGACGTATTAGCGTTTTTTAGGGGCGCGCGAAGTTACGAACGGGGGAGGAAACACATCGTCCCCCGACGGTGACAGATTGTCTCATGTGCTGCCGTGGTTGGGAACAGCCACGTGACAGCGACAACTAATCTCTCTCTCTCTCTCTCTCTCAGCAACTTGAGCTGGGTCCCACACCCTCGCTCTGCCCGCCAATGAACGGTCCCCGTCGCGGCCCGGTCCACGTGTACGGCCTGATGATGCAGGGTTCTGTGTGGGGGCGGGGCGGGTGATTCGGGACGGTGCAACAGGACGTGACGCTGCGATTGCACTTTGCACGTAAACACACGATGCGATGCGATGCAATTGCGATCCAAGCTCAAGGAGAAGCCCACCAGTCACCACCTCCCCCAGACATTGCAACACCCCGCAGAGTGGGGCCCCCACTCTCTCTCTCTCTCGAGATTTTTTTTTTGGGTCAAATCTCTCTCTCTCTAGATGGAAAATTTAAAACATGTCAAAACAATCTTCTTCTTCTTTTGCCCTTTTGGACATTTACTTTGTGCTCTATGTATAGAATTGCGTGGATTCCGCAATTTGATCAATTTAGTCGAAGCATTTTTTGCGATCAAATGGCTCTCGACTTTAATTTCGAATCGTCAGGTACGCTACATTTTAGATTTTTCGATGCATCTCTTGGCGAAACCCGACTCGATTGTTTTTTCGAGGCGCACGTGATGCAGATATAAATGCTATGTGAGAGTCGCATTAATAAGAAATATGTAAAACTCCACAAAAAAATGGAAAATAAGGGGGGTGTTAGGGTGTGATTCATACTCCCTATCGGTAAGAAGGCACGATACACGACCTCGTCGTCTCTAGGCGACCTCTAGGGGCGAGCGAGGTCAGCCTCTGACCGATTGGGGGAAAAATGGAAGAAGTGAAAAAAGAGAAGAAAAATTTAAAATAAATAAATAATTCAAAATACATTAAAAATAATAAAAAAAATTGCCACATGAGCGATTTTCACCAAAATTGGCTAGATGGACTGAACTTGCACAAATGCAAAAGGTTTTGGACTCAATTGGCAAAAGAAGAATAAGCTTATGACTGAATTAATATAATTGCAATATGTTTAGGACTTTTTTTTTTTGTAATTTCCCCAATATGAATGTTCTTGCTATGTGAGCGACTCACGAGGTTAACCGCTTCCACCCCACATGTTGAATTTGCATATCATCGAATGTTAATATATATATATATACACATATAGATGTTTGTATATATATTCACTCATTCAGACTTTGTTTGTTTCTCGAAAAATGAATAATTTAGAAACATTTTCCTGAAAATGATTGATTGTATTATTTGAAATAATTAGTCAATGAAATTATTTTATTATCAAAATAATACATTTCAAAGCAGGAAGGAGCTTAACAAGCTGGTCTTTGGGGATTTGTCTGGGTACATGAATGCATGAAGTTTGGTCATGATCAATAGAGATGAACATGGCATCTTCCGAGCTGGGAAGATTGAGATCAATAGCATGATTCTGAACTCTATAGATCATTTGATAATGTAAAGTAGCTGCTGTGGATCCGAGAGTCTGAGGAGCTCCAGTGATCTGTAGCTGTACTTTAAGTGCCGAAAGAAGACTAGGATCAGCAAGAGCCATGTTGAAATTTGGGAAGAGAGTGACAAAAACAATGCCTGCGTTCAGAGCAGTCTGAATGGTTCCAATACAGGCATGTTGATAGTCAACGAAGCAGGTATTTAGCAAAGCTATTCGTGCAACAACAAGCAATCCTTTTCATCCATGAAAGGAAAGAGCAAGACGAATGGCACCAAAATCGAAATGAGTATATCCATGTTGAGCCCATTGGACAGGGAATTCTTGGGGAATTCGCAGAGTAACAAACTATTCTTGCTGTATTGATAATATAGGATGATGATGACACTTTTGTTCATTGAGTTTTATAAACGATACAAATGATTATTTTTAGGAAAATGTATTTTAAATCATTCATTTCTTGCGAAACCAGATGTTTGGACAAATCGAAAATTTGACTTCTATCTCTGAATAAAAAAGAACATATCTGTTGATTGTGAGATGCGCGTGGTCGGGAACCCGTGGACGACGCTGCATGAGGGGGCGAGGGTGCGACAACAGTATGGTCAATCAAAACATACGTCACTAACTTGCTATTCGCTGCCCCACGATGAAATGTCATTGTCGCATGTTGACCGGCGATCTCGGCCGTCCCATTGGCTGCTCCTTTTGGACCGTCACCGTTGGATTGCAGACAGGCGCGTGGGAGGATCGATGATGAAATGATTTGAGAGTCCTTCCCTTTGATATGTTAGCCTCTGAGATGATGTCTTGGTCATTTGTTTTGTTCACTAAGGGTGAGCGTAACAATATTTCTGCTCTAAAAATTAACTTCCAATCAGAAGTTAATTTTGTTACTTCAGAAGAGAAATAATTTTTTTTTTACCTCTTCAAGTGGCTCCAAAATTACTTCTGAAGCAAAAAAATGCTCTAGAAATTACGTTACCAAAAGGATTTTTGCTTCAGAAACACTTATGGAGCAGAAATTCTACTCCAAAAATGTTGTCATGCGCGCCCTATTGTCATTACATAATAAGTTCACTTAATTGGCACTGCCATTAACATGGAAAAATCTCAAAAACTGTTATACCCAATAGGAAAAAAAGAGACGGCATAAACGATCTCTTCATTTTGGTCGAATATGTGACGTCGTCGTTAGACTTTTAATTTGTTCACTCCAATTTAATGTAGTCCTTCTGTTTGCTCAAATGATAAATAAGACACTATTTGATGACGAGGATTATTATAAGCTGAGTTGGATTTCTAAAAATGATGAGTCCATATGTCTATTTTTTATCCATCTGCATCTGAAAAAGGGAAAAAAAATTAAGGCGTTAATAAGTCCATTGTTATTTGACGACGTGGATTATTATATCCTAATTTGAGATAAATATCTATTTTTTTTTCACTGTTCAAACTTAACTAATTGAAAGTCAAATCAGCAAATTCGGTTAACTTGAAATAACCGAAAGACAACATTGAATATTTTCATATAATTTAGGGACCGGATTGAATATTTACCAACAATTTAGGGACTAGATTAAACATTTACCAATAGTTCAGGGACTATATTGAACAAACTTAAAGTAAAGGAACGACATTGCGCATTAGAACAAATTTCATTAACTATTGTTAACCATTTTCCTTACCTAATAATCTCTGAACATATATTGGGAGTCCAAAAATAATCAACATGAGAACAAAATTTGGTCAAAACCCACTAATCTTTTTACCCCCTTTTAGTTATTAAGTGCAAGGAGTAGGATTGCGATGGAGGCAAGAATTTATATACTATTTACGTACGACAGTTAACGACCCTACTACTTATGTGGATAAATCATGTGAGGCCAATACATGTAAACCGTCGGCTTATTTTTATTAATTATGAACATATTACTTTGGTGGTTATTCAACTTTGAGCTTCCTTCGACAAAAAAAAAAAAAAAAACTTTGAGCTTACTCACGTTCAAAATAAGTCACTAAATTTTGAATAAATATTTTAAAGAAAATCACTCCTTCCGGCCATCTATCGGGTAGAAAATACGTAGAATGCAAACATTGCAGGCCACAAGGAGCTTAGCAGATAATAGTAATTTAAGGAACGGTTGATGACGTGACATGTAGGGGTGAGCAAACTGGACCAGACCGGACTAGCCGGGTTGGTCCAGTCCTTAAGGGGGGCGGTTCGATCCTCGGTCCCAATAAATGGGACCAGTGATCGGGCTGTCCGGTTCCCGATTCCATAGTGGATAGGACCGGATCGGACCGCCCAGAATACACACACACACACACACAATTAGAAAAAAATTAGAAATTTTTGAAGAACTAGTTAACCTAATTTCTCTATCTTCTGCTCGACACTCACTCCTCTCCTTTCGCTCGACACTCACGTCTCACCTTCGCAACGCAGCTCTACTCGGCGCTCACTAAAACTTTTGACTTCTTAATTCTTCGGTAGTTAAGTGGGTTTTTGTCGATATGCAGTCTTCGATCGTGTTTTGTCTTGACCATATTATGCAAACCCATTATTTTGTTCGCACTTGGATTCAGTGAAGTATAACTGTAATCCCACTTTGAGCTTGATCTTTCCAACTCGAGGAGAATGATGCAGGAGCATAATCCTGTTTTAGTTGTTTTAAATGTTTTTATTCCTAATTTAGTTTTTTCTCATTATTTTAGGATTATAAGTACTCATGCGATGGTTGTACGATAGTCGAGTGTATGTTTTATTAGGTTGGATGGTTGAGATTGGAAGTTGTTAGTTTAGATCTAAGAGTTAGATTTCTATAGGCAGCTGGCGTTAGTGGTCTCACTAGGACCGAACCGGTCCGGACCATACACATCCCTAGTGACATGAATGGAAGTGCATTGAAAATCTGTCGGTCCAAGAAAAGTTTAATAGTTGAGTGACCCGGTTGAACTAACCCTAAAGACTTTGAAAATATAGAGATTAGAGTAGAGAACCAAGAGAGATTGTTCGAGAAAATGAATTGTCGACAGAAGGAAATAGGCTTTGAGGCACGTAGATCACTGGTTTATTACCTAATTATAAGGGGTGAGCAAGATGGACCCATCGAATCGGAAACTGCCTGGATTGGATCGGACCAGCCGATTGGGTTCGATTCTCGGGGGCGTCGGTCCTGGTTTCCGATTCCATTGAATTGGAACTGGTGATTTTCGGTCTAGTTTTCGGTTCCAGAGGAGAACCGGACCGTCCGGACTAGACCGATTATTTATTATTTATTTCTTAAATGTAAACCTAATAACTTACCAATTATTATTTTTATTTATTAAATGCAAATCTAATTTTAATTAATATATTAAAATTAAAGTACGTGTTGTTTACTCCTATTAATAATCCATCACTTCTATTGGATCGCCTGGAAACCGGACCTGACCGGAAATCGATCACCCCTACTCATTTACCGTGGGAAAATAAAAGACACTCTTGGAATACAACAAAGCCTTTGAAAAGCTCTTTTGATAATACTGTGTGTATTTTAAATAGGATCTCTAATACTCATATCGATGAAGGGTCACATATGTAGCTTTTAAGATGTAATCAACACGACCGCTGATAAGTCACGGTTTTTTCATGTATATGACCCTCGAGGTGCAATTAAGATGATTATTGGCGAATCATAGTTTTTTACAAGACCGACACTGATACGTTACGAAAATAACTATTGTCAAATCATACTCTTTAAGGATACAATAAATGTCATTGATGATTAGCTAATATCGTCATTTTAGAACATCTCAAATAACTTTTCGCGATCAATATCCTCGCAATATTACAATCTACTTGAAAGAGATAATCAGAGAAAGCATGTCAAATACAACAAGATGGACAAATTTTACCATTTGAACGACTCTCATGTCCTCTTTTCCCTCCTCGCTTGAGCAACTCATCAGTTGGGGAAGAAAGAGCCCCTCCACTAATCGCCTTTTATAAAGAGGATAATGACATGGATGGCAAGGTCCACAACCACGTTAATTTAGTTAAATCATATCCTCACAGTCATTATTCGAGATCTAGATTCTATTTAAAGATAGGTGAAATCAGAACCTTCTAATGCTCCTTTCATTGTTTGGTTATATGTTATAATAGGATTTTTAAGGAGGGTTTCGACCGGTTGTAACCTATATTTCAATTGTAGCGGGAATGTTCGGTTTAAGACGTCAACGAAGTATCAAGCATTCGTCGGGCAAGCTCGTCACCGTCTGAGGCATCAACCACCATCATCTCCTCCTCTAACCGTGTTTCTCCCAATCCCGCCACCACCCACCACCGGCTTTATGTTATATCACCGCCATAGTGTTATTTAATCTCCTATCCCTCTGGTCTATTGACAATTGACAAGGACCTTATTAATTCTACTGAGTTGATTGCTAATTATCTTCTTATGACAATAAGACTTGAATATTTGTTTATTCCAATAAATAACATGGTCCTTAAGAACTTTTTTTTTTTTTTAAATCCAAGAATACGTACGTGCTAGCTATTTGGAGACCTATAGAACATCCCGCAAATCCTATGAACCGGTTAAATCTGACTTGTGCAGGTGGCTCTAACCCAGAGTAGTTTACAATCAGTTGATTAGATTCGAATGAATGACCTCTAGCTCTTGAGTTGGAATCCCTAACACCCCAATCGACCGCGCCAATCTCACAATGAAAATTATAAGTTGACTGCTTAGGTTAGGTCAATATTCTTTAAACTTGAGTACCCAACGAAGGTGCATCAATAAGGGAAGCTTCAATGAGGTAGATTCTTTTGGCAGGACATTAAATGAATTAGGTCGTGATTAGTTCCTTCTCTTCGATTCTACATCATCGGACTCATCTCCCACATTTCTCCACCATGTCATTTGTCAACCTACCATGTCAATTTACCACATTTGATGTCGCAACTACTCTCTTCCATTTGAACTAAATGGGGAGCATATGTCTAGAATTCTACCGTTCTGTGGAGAAAGATATGGATGTTTTTCTTTCGTGCCGGCAAATTTCAACGAGTGTTGGTAAAAAAAAAAAAAATTGACCAGCGACTTTCTTTTCCAGGTATCCACCGTCACTTTTATGAAGCTACCAAATTTGTTCATTTTTTAAAGGTAGTTGCTAGCCCGATAATTTGACAGTACTGTTAGTTACTTCTGACCACACGATCTCTCAATTAATGAGTGCTTTATGCAAAACACGTGGTGATGATGAGTGGATCTACGATTGAAATTGTACGGTTCCTAACAATACTGCTAGGGAAGTATTTCCCTTTTTTAAAGTAGCAATTTTTGTAATAACATACCAACTTTTTATGGGAAAAGTACTAAAAAAAAAATTCTAAACCTATTGCATTGATACAAATTCATCCCCAAACCTTTCAATTTGATCAATTTAGTCCTTAACCTTTTTGTATTTGTGCCAATTTAGTCCATCCGGCCAATTAAGGTTAGAAATTTGCTAACATGGACGCCAACCGTCCTACGCGGCATCGCCGACTCTGACGTGAATATATATATATATATATATATATATATATATATTTTATAATTATGGAAAAAGTGTAAAAAAAGTCCAAAACCTATTGCATTGGTGCCAATTCAGTCATAAACCTTTTATTAGTGCCAAATCAGTCCTAAACCTTTTATTGGTGTCAATTCAGTCCTCAACCTTTTGCATTGGTGCCAATTCAGTCTTAAACCTTTTGCAGTTGTGTCAATTGAGTAAATTCGGCCAATTTTGGCCGAAAATTTGCTGACATGAATGTCAGTTGTCCTACGTGGCATGGCTGGTGCTGGCATGGATATTTTTTTTAATATTATTAAATATTTTTAATATTCTTTTTTTTTCTTCTTTTTCTTTTCTCTCAATCATTAAAAATATTTAAAAAATTTTAAAAAATATCTACTTCAGTGCCAGTCATGACACGTAGGATAACCAACGTCCACGTCACTGAATTTCCTGCCAAAATTGGCCGAATTGACTCAATACAAAAGGTTTAGGACTGAATTAGCACAAATGCAAAATGTTTAGGACTAAATTGGCACCAATAAAAAGTTTAGGACTGAATTGGCACCAATGCAATACGTTTAGGACTTTTTTTGACACTTTTCCCTTGAGTTTTTTATTTTATTTTTTTCCCTTTCCTTTTTTTCCATTTTTTTTTTGTCAATGGCCGGCTGGCCTTGCTAGGCTGTGCCTGGGCGAGGATCGGCCTTACTAGATCTGGAGAGGGGCGCCCTCGATGGCTCTCACCCAGGCACGGCCTGGCCTGGCCTATGGCCAGTGGCTGGCCGGCCACCGACAAAAAGAAAAGGAAAAGAAAGGAAAAGAAAGGAAAAAAAAGAGAAAAATTCAAAAAAAATTATTAAAAATGCCTATGTCAGCGCCGGCGGTGTCATGTAGGATGATCGACGTCCACGCCAGCAATTTCTGGCTTAAATTGACAAGATTGACTGAATTGGTAACAATGCAAAAAGGTTAAAGACTAAACTAGTCCAATTGAAAGGTTTATGACTGAATTGGTACCAATGCAATAGGTTTATGACTTTTTTGGTACTTTTTCCACTTTTTATTGAAGGCGTCGGTAAGAAAGATAAATAAGAGTGAGTAAAAGATAAGAAAAGTTGATAATCTATAGATAGTAAAAAATAAGTCAATAATTTCGTAAAATTGTCGGAAATTTACAACAAGTTGCGGGGAAATCAAGGGATCGGTAACATCTTTTATAAATAATTTTTCGACACTTATTTTTTTTTCAAAAAATTATCAACAAAGGAAAATTTTTTATTGCCAACGTAGGGAAATCCGGAAATGTGCAGTTGTCGGTTCCTGTCGATTTCTTTTGAGGGGACGATGCTAGGTCAGCAGAATCCAATGACCTTAAAGACGAACACATGACGTAACTTTAAGAAAAAGTATAACATATGGTCGACAACAAGCGTATGCATGAATTAATACACGGCGCACTTTTTCCGTACATTTCATACTTCTATTAAAAGAAATCGGGATGCTTTAAGTTTATAACGTAAAATCATCTCCTTGAGAGGTTGATAAATCTGTTATGGAGCCCTGTTTTTTCTTTTCTTCCGTTCTCTTCTTTCCCATTCCACCCTTCCCCATGATCACCACTGCGCCCGTCTTGTGTCGTCGCCGCCGCATTTGTCGTTGCTAGGCTTGGATATTTCGGTAAATTTGCCTCGTGCTAGGGCATTCTTATCATTTTGGGGTGACCGGTCCTGAAATGCAAAGGATCCTTGTATTTCTATTGAAGGAGCACTTGAATTTAATGTCACACTACAAAAGGAAAAATTGTCCAAAAAAGTCAAAAATCTATTGCACTTTTACCAATTGAATCCTAAATCTTTTCACATATTGCCAATTGAGTTCATCTGGCCAATTTTATGCAGAAATCACCGACATGGACGCCGGCCGTGCTACGTGGCACGATCGGCGTTTACGTAGACAATTTTTAACAATATTTTAATAATTTTTCGAATGATTTATTCATTCTTTTTTCTTTTGTTTTGTTTTGTTTTGTTTTTTTACTTTTTACTTTTTCCCTTCGTCGGCCTTAGGTGAGGGCTGCTCTCGCCCGATTTGGTAGAAAATCGCTCGACGTTCACGTAAATTGTTTATGACTCAATTGGCAAAATTAAAATGTTCAGGACTGAATTGGTAAAAGTCCAATAGATTTAGGGCTCTCTGGATAATTTTTCCACGTGAACACATAACATCTGCAAGTAATTCAATTTGGCACATACCCAAAAGACGAAAGTAACCTTGCATTCTACTACCTAGCAAAAAAATCCAAGAAAACAACACCTAAGTTAGTCTTGAAAAATGCAATAATTTCCATTTCGAGATCGTTGATGGAAAGAAAACTTTCTACTTATCGATATAGATAATGAGGGCAATTAGCTATGCTCTCTCTATACACATATAGATTTGTATATTAGCACATTTAAACCTGAAAAGATAAAAGAAAAAGAAGAGGAAGGCATTCAAGAACATGCAACTCATTTAGGGCACTTCACGAAAGAGATCTTTTAGCTGAGATTGGAAGTCTTGTACTTTCGGTCCAAAATGATGACTCTCTGACACTCGAGATTCCATAGCTCTCTGTGGGAAACTCATCTCCTTTTCCATGGAAAGACAATGTCGGGGGTGAGTGAGTCCCATGCGAAATTAGGGTTTCGTCTCCACTCACATTTTTCACCCCCACACGACTGCTCTGCGTTTTTCTTGAGACCTGTCCACGAGATTGCAGTTCCCTACAATGGCAAAACTTCTCGGAGAGCGTCTCAAGCCACATTATTTCTTAACCTTTTGGATTGGTCATGAAGATGTCCTTGTATACTCATAAACCAAAGTACGAAGAAACAAAAGAGAGAGATTTAGAATGGTTGACAGTGGTCTTACCGAATCTCATATGGTATTAGAATAGGAGGTCCTGAGTTCAAATCTTCCCAAGTTCCGTTTGCCTCCCCAAGTAAATGTTTCCACGCTCTGTATTAGGTAAAAAGACTAGATTAAGCGTGAAGGGAAGTGATAGAGTAATTTAATACTTGAGCTTTCCTTTATCGAACAACTTAATCTTTTAGAGCAGTTGGCAGTGCCCCCATCAAATCTCACAATCTTGATCATGCACATGATTTCCATGGATTACTTGCCTAGCTAGATTTGGTTGATTAACTCGGTCCGGATCGCGGGAATCGTATTTGTCGATTCTGTAGTGTGAGTTTCACGTAAATCTCATGTGATCTTACATCTGTCGTGGTATTCGGCACATGCAAGTTTAAGTTTGTCCTGATTTTGATTATGACATAAATTGTGTACCCCTTTATCGTTTTTTCGGTTGGAGCGGAGATAAAGATTTATTTTAGCTATTAAATAAACTGAAATACCTCTGGCTTAAGTTAGAAAGGTTCTACAGTGGCTTGATTTAGAATTGATGGTTGTACACAACACTGTGGGAGTCTAGCTAGTGGAATTAGTTGACACACACAAGAAGAGAAAGTTCACTAATTAAAGTTCATTTTGAACAATTTTTTTTTTGGGTCAAAATTTTGAACAAGCGAACTATTGAAGTGCACTTTTATAAGAATACTAATTGTGGAGCGAACGATCTTGTACCAAATGACATAATAGAGACAAAAAAAAAAAAAAAAAATCAACATCACGGGAATTGCGTCTATCTTTTACCCTAGCAAAATTCCAAAAAGGATATCTTGTGACATGTGTGTACTTTTCTACTTGATGATAATGCGAACCTTCACCTTTATTTCTTATGTCAAGTAACCAATAGAAAAACGTTTTCCCCGGAGCACTTGTAGTAGAAATGGTGGGAAAAATACCAAAAAGTCATAAATCTATTGCACTGATAATAATTAAGTCATAAACCTTTCAGTTGAATCAATTTAGTCCTAAACCTTTTTGTATTGGTGCCAATTCAGTCCAGCCGGCTAATTTTAGCGTGAAATCACTAATATGGACGCTGGCCATCTTACGTGGCACGGTTGACGCTGATGTAAACATTTTTTAAATAAATTTTTAATTTTTTTTTTGTATTTTTTTTTTCTTTCAATTTGGATGCTTGCCACTGGGCAAGGGTCGCCTAGCCTGCGGCCTCCACTGGCCGCAGAGGCCCAAGGCGAGGGCCATCGCAGCCTCAAAAGCCCTAGGCGAGGGCCTTGGCGGCTGTGGGCGAGGGTTGACCCTCGCCGGCAAAAGTGAAAGAAAAAAAGAACGAAAATGGCCGGTGTTCACGTTAGCGATTTTCTACCAAATTGGTATTAATGCAAAAGGTTTATGATTAAGCTACAAATACAATAGGTTTACGACTTTTTTGGTACTTTTCTCTAAAAATGTTCTATGGTCTTTCGAGAACGAATCCTTTAAGCCGCAAGTCATTGGGATTTTTCGTAACTCTTATATAAAATGTCGTGACATACAAAAACTTAAAAATTTTACAATGAATGGACGAGATTTACTCTTTTGCTTTTGGGCAAATATCACCAAAAACTCCAAAATATGCTACTGTGACGCAAATACCCCAATTTTTTTTTTGATACCATAAACTCTAAACTTGCCCACTGTGACAGAAATACCCCTAACTTTTTTTTTGTGTCACGAAAAGTTCAAACTTATACACGCGTGACATATAGACCCTCTGTTACAATGTCACCCAAGGTTTGTCACACTGGTATAATTTCGAAGTTTTTTATCATAATTTTTTTTGGGGGTATTTGTGTCACAGTGAGCAAATTTAGAATTTTTAGTGACATAAAAAATTTGAAGTATTTGTGTCAACTGAATATAATTTGAATTTTTTTTGTGGTATTACCCTTTGTTTTTCAATCCGACATTCATCAAGAGGTTGGGGGTCCGCTCTCCAAGGATCATAGAAACACCCCTTGCTCTCAAGTCTAAAGAAATTCTCTTGTGGGAAAATGGTAATGTCACACAATACCACAACTAGAAAATAAGAAAAATTGAGAAAATTATCCGAAATGTCCTAAATCTATTGTACTTTTATCAATTCACTCATATACCTTTTTATTATGCCAATTGAGTCCTAAACATTTTCACGTTTTTTGAATTGAGTCCTTTAGACTAAAATTGACCGAAAGTTGTTGACGTGGACGTTGGGCATCCTACGTGACATAGTTGGCGCTGATGAGGACAATTTTATTTAATAATATTATAATTTTTTTTTGAATTTTTTGGAATTTATTTTTTTCTTTTGTTTGTTTGCTCAAATCCAGGCGAGGGCCACGACACCCTCGCCTAGTTTGGGTGAGGGCCATGACACCCTTGCTAGGCGAGGACATCATGGCCCTCGCCAGTGGTCGGCAAGGGTGTCGACCCTTGCCTTGATTTGGGTGAGGGCCCGACAGCCTCGTCTGTGGCCGTCGATGGTCGAATGGCAACCTTGCCTGCCATAATTGTAAAAAGAAAAGAAAAGAAAAATAAAGAAATTAAAAAAAATTAAGATATTGTTTAAAAATTGTCTACCTCGGTATCGACTTTGCCACGTAGACGGCCCGATTCCATGTCAGTAATTTCCGACCAAAATTCGCCGAATGGACTCAATTGGCAAACGTGAAAGGATTTAGGACTCAATCGACATAATTAAAAAGTTTATGATCAAATTGGCAAACGCGCAATAGATTTATGACTTTTTGGATAATTTTCCCCGACAAAAATCAATTTACTCATCTTCCATATAACGCAACATTCGAAAAGTACATTACCTAATTTCCAAAGCTTCTACTTTGACAAAATGAAGCTTGATGCCCAAAAAACTTGTCAGAACAGTGATTAAACGTGAACTCTGGCTTTCCTTTGTATGTCTGAAAACATACGTCAGCTGATCGGCACGCCCTCGAAGGTATCTCGTTAAGAATGTGGAGTATTCGACACACCAAGAAGGCAAAACATAATTTTCTTTTAGATTTTGTTAATCTTTTCGCGTACCACCCTGTTTAGTTTGTCGTATCACAACCATCCGATGCATCAAGAAGCTATATTTCGTTTTTCAAATGATCACCGAAACACTAACAAAGGGGACCCCTCTCGTTGAATTCTCGCCCGTTGATGTTCTATTAAACTTTCTTCGATCATCGAATCTTTTTTTTGCTCTAGTGATCACCGAGACCGTACGCAGCTTCAAATTTTCGTTCAAACTCTATACCAACACCGTCCTTCTAGTTCCGAAAATGAATCGGCTTTCGCTAGATACATCAAAGTCTGCTTTACTGATCTTTGTGTTGCACAAAGAGCTTGTCGTCCAAAGCTTTTCGTTTCTTTGGCTTGCTTTAAGAGAAGAAAGGGAAAGAACAAGAGCAATTGCATGGGTTAAAAAGAAAAGAAAAAAAAAACAGCACTCCTTTACCAAACGAAATCTAAAACCCTAGCTCTTCCTTGGACCTGCCATTTTGCGGCCCTTTAGTCACCTCACTTCTAGTTGAAAGATTATTCCCCCAATTCTCTCTCTCTCTCTCTCTAAGAGAGAGAGAGAGAGAGAGAGAGAGAGAGAGAGAGTATGATTTGAGCATCTTCTGGATATGGAAGCTCTTAAAAGGAGAACCCTTTTTTAGGGCTCTAAAAAGATAAACAGCTCTGCCTGGGGAAAGTATAATGATAAGCAACTTTTCATTAAGGAATTGAGGTTGAGCACTTTTGTCTTGGAGAAGCC
This sequence comes from Lenwebbia sp. NSW1173648, assembly GCA_029784005.1. Lineage (NCBI taxonomy): Eukaryota > Viridiplantae > Streptophyta > Magnoliopsida > Myrtales > Myrtaceae > Lenwebbia > Lenwebbia sp. NSW1173648. The sequence continues at coordinate 9,537,368 of JARCGZ010000005.1, forward strand.
TCCTCGGAGTGAGGGATATTTTTCCTCATTTTTAAATAATAATGTTCTATTTTATGTTTGTTAATTTCTTTTTCTTTTTTGCCACAGGAAGAACAAAGATCTTGCTAAAACCATCTCCAGCTTTCGTCGTCTCCAAAGTTCGAAAAGGATGGGGGGTGGTACGTGGTGGTGGGGTGTCACTAACTTAAAGTTTTAGTGAACAGTCGCATCCATCTTGCATTTGCATCAATATTTTTAGCATCTTCGTCTTCGCTGCCAAAAGGGGCGTTTCACATTACAATAACGTCGTTTTCCAAGGAGTTAGCAACCAAAATGACTTGTTTAAACCCTAGCTTAGATGAATTCGATAGACATTTTGTTCTGCGGAACGGAAATGATTCGTTTATTCATTAGCAGGTACTGAACTATTCTCCTATCTTTTCGAAATTCGTTGTACGCATAAAGGACCGATTCCCGACTTTTCGAAATTTCGTAACCGACGCTGTTTTAGAATTCAGGGTTTTTAGCGTGGGACGGAGGAAGACAAATTTATCTGACTATCTGATGGTGAACATGTAGCTTGTTTCTTACAACCGCGGTGGGTTTAATGAAATTCCGAATTTGACAAAACGAAGTTTGTAAGAAAGGTTTAATTTGTCACTTTCATTAGATTGTGATTCTTCATGTTTTGATCAGTTTGAAGCGTTTAGTCAAAAAGATGGACACGATTACAAAATATTTAAACACGGACCGTTTGAGAATCGATTCCAAGGTCTAATTATTAAAGGAACATGGGGGTAAATTCTACGGTGGACTGGTGCATGAGTCATGCATCAAATTATACCTTTCGTGGTTTTAATAATCATATGTTACGTTTAAGTGAGAATCTTGGGTTCTGGAAGATTTTCAAGACCACGCCTACCTGGACTTTCGAGCATGCAAAACATATTACATTTATATATTCATTATATTCCTTAGCAACGAAGAAATCTGTCGTTTTCATGGCTTCGTTCGTAAATGCTTCCCAAACAAACATGTCTCCCTCCAATGGCATTTTCAGTCGCATTCATGCTCGTCAATTTTTGTTCCACGTAACTTCTGAGAACGAGGCTCGTTACAAACGCTTGGCCACCATGTGGACACATATGATTTGGAAACACTAGCATTGCAAAATGGACAATATGCCACATTAACCAGATGGAAATATTATAAAAAGATGGAAATATTTTTGTTTTTTGTTTTATGGGGGGAATAAAGAACGATTGTATCATGGACTTTCGACATGGATTAGGTTACGACGGACCGAAACATCATGCTATTAGCCAAAAATGGCGAAAATAATATTAGGGTTAACGTCAAGAACCATGTGACCACCCGTGGCAAATGGACAAGAGAAGAAAAGTAATAAAAAGGGAAAGCAAAAAGCTAAGGTTTTTGTCATCGACACAACAACAATTCTTTGCTTCTCTCTCTCTTCTCTCTTCTCTCTCTAAAAACACAAACTTTTGGAGATGCTTGCCCACCATATCTCCTCCTCAAAAAAACACTTTCTTTAAGTTTCCTTCATTGTTTTTATGTGCATCGTCTCTCTTTCAATCCTTTTCTTTGCCCTCCATTTCTTTCTCAGGTCAGCTTAAAAACAACGCGTTCTTTGCATCCCACACATTTTTTTCTTCCTTTCTTTCTTTCTTCCCCGCCTCCCCTTGTTGTTGTATCGTTCATGCCCGCCCCCCTAAAAGATTTTTACAAAAGAAACACTTCGAAAAGTAAGCACTCATGGCTTGTCAAAGCCCCCCTCGTGGTAGGCCCTTCCCATCACAACTAGACAAACCCTAATTGGCATCCTCCTCTCTTCATGCTCAAGACTCTCTCTCTCTCTCTCTCTCCTTTTTTTTTTTGGCCCTTTCTTTCTCTATCTACATAGATAGTTGGTTATATTTGGCTCCACATAAGGGACTTTTGAATATTGGGTTACTACCACGAAAACTCCAAACTGGTACATTTATGATAAATTTATCATAAACTAATTTTTTTATCACAAAAAATCTCAAACTGATACACTTGCGACAATTTTACCTCAAATTAATTTTTTGACCTCCAAAAACCCCAAACTGGTACATTTATGATAAACTTACCCTCTGTTGTTTTCGTTAAATTGAGTTAATACCACAAAAAATTTCAAACATGTATACCTATTAAAAATTGAAGGGTAAAAACTTTAAACTAGTACACCCGTCAACTATCACGTGTCATCTAACTTAGCAATTTGACAGTAAAATTAAACGGACACTAGTGGATGGTAAATTAATCACAGATGTATCAGTTTGAGATTTTTGGTAGTCAAAAAATTAGTTTGAGGTAAATTTATCGCATGTGTGTACCAATTTGAGATTTTTCGTGGTAATAAACCCTTGAGTATATATGGGTTTTCTTGCTTACTAACCTCCAAAAGAAAAAAGAAAATTGAGAGCAGTCTTTGGGTTTCTTTTTATCCCCATCTTCTTCTTCTTCTCCTCCTTTCTCTTATCTCCTTCCCTTTTGGAACATCCATATCTCCTTGTAATTCAAGGTCAACCATCGCTTACTTCACACGTCTCTTTCGTGGGTCATCTCTTTCTTTTTTCTCCTCCCATTTCTATGACAGTTCGGACCGATCCCAAAACCCTAATGATTGATGGACACATTAACTTTAACTTGTCCGAGAACGAACATGATCTCTTCATGGCCATTGTTCCTAGCAAGAGGCTTTAATAAATCGCGAGACATCTTACTCTACCATGACCTCCTCCGTTTTGGACGCAAATGCACTATCTCTAGTGTGTCTTGCTAAGGACAAAAGCGCCCGCAACTTAAGAAAAAAAAAAAACAGTTATTTTAGCTTTTGTAGGTCCATATGTTCTTAGGGTTTCTTTTCCTGTCTTTAATGTCAAAATGCACGTTACTTATTTTCCAAATTTGTCACGACATCACAGACCGAACCACCCCTTTTGACGACAGCTCCAAGCTTCGACACACCCCAGAAAGGACTGCTTTCAAGCACAGCATGGCCAAAGTGAGCTGTGGAACTCTAAATCAATCGGAAAGAGTGCTAGATAGATGGGTTAGCAACACTAATACTACTTATAAATTAAAGATAAACCATGTTACTGTATGTCCAAATAAGAAGATTACAAGGAGCGCAAGCAGAAGATTAATTAAGCAGCAATCGTTTCCATTGGTGATATCATCATGCATCATCTCAAAGCTGACATACATGCATGCGGATTACGAAAATAGTTTTTATTTTTTATTTTTTATTTTTTATAAAGGGACACCAAAGGAGGCCGAGGAGACATGTCCACGTGAAAATAATAGGGACCGCCAATAAGACGTACCCTTGTGAGGTTGTTCGGCCTAGGAGAAATAATTTAATTTAGTGAGCCTTTCTTGACTTAGGTTAAGTTCATCTTTCGGTTAGGAGTGATTGAATGTATTCTTTGAATGTCCAATTAAAATAGTATGTGAAATCATAGAGGCGTATGAAATTTGTTGTGATTGATGGGATTTGGTGGGACGTTAGTGGGCCTTTGCTACTCACTATGACTCTCTCTGTCTCTCTAGAGATATATAATTTTCAACCCATGATTGATGGCTTGGATTGGTCAACCTTCAAGGGTAGCAAATTAATCCAATGAAATAATTAGAGGTGGAAAAATACGTTTGCAAAGAGTTTTGAAGGCCTAAATTCAATACCAATAATAACAGTAATGATGATGAAAATACAAATAATGACATTCTTACTTATGGTCCTCACTGCCATGAGGACACCCTAGAAGGACCATATCATTGTCACCAAGACATTAGGCGCCAGCAAGATCATAAGCTTGTTAGCGTCAACATCTAACAACTTCTTGCTGTAGGTAAGCTCATAAGGGAGGCAATTTGAAAATCGAACAATCGAGAATATCGATTACCGACCATGACAAGTAAATTAGCGCAATCAAAGCGGCGTTGAGTCTCGACATAGTTCTAATAGAAATGTTAAGACATGATGGTTAAATGGCGTAACAACGATCTGAACGAATCGGTTTCGATCCATCATTTCGCCATATTCGACCGCATTAACATGGAACATTAACCATGGACCGGTATTATGACATTTGGACAAGAGAACAACATCATTGGAAAAATTGTTGAAGCGATCAATGAGCCAAACTACAGCATATAGAACTTCAGCTAGGTCAAAAGTCAGGTTCCCAAGAATCATGCCAACTGGGGGCTGCAATTCCACTGTCTACAAGCAAAATCAAAGTTAAAGCACAATGAGGATATATCGTAAAACTTGATTCTTTCAGCTAAAGAACCCCAAGCAGCATGACAAGCAAACGGGCTTGCAAAAAAATTGAGATGATTGACCTTGCGGCCGAAATTATTGATCAGTCAATTCATTACAATAGAAAGACCTAACAACATCGAAAGAACCAAGGAAAGAAAGAAAAGAAGAACTTTTCGGGAAGGGCTTCTCATCCATTGAGTTGACCAATGACAGCTCTTCTTGAAGATTAACAGTGATCTACAGTCATTTGAACTATACCTTTAACACTGAAAACAGAGCATGGTTCAAAATCTCAGCTGCTATTTCGAGTTAAAGAGGACGTACAGGACTATCTTCTTCATTTTCTTGACCGAAAACAATCAGTGCCTGCTTGGGTGGCCTGAAGTCCCATCTTGCAACAACCCCAGAACTACGCAGCGTATCCCCACTTTTTATTGCTCATTCTTCCGATGTCAAACTCCATACAGAGGTAGGATGGTTTTGACAAAAGAGTACATGAGCGCACCTGTGAATATGTAGCTATCTACTCTGTCTAATATTCCACCTGCAGGCATTTCCTTTGATTACAGACACAGTCCACGAAACCCAAATTTGCAAAATACCATAAATGACACGGTCCTTGCAACTACACTATAACTTGATGCATATTCGATGAGAAGCAGAGGAAGTGAAAAAAAGGTAATGCAAGTTCAGCAGGGAAAATGAGATGGCATGAAGGATATTTCAGCTTCACTTTCTCATGCTTGTCAACAAGCGGTAGGCACTAGGAATATGATTAGTTATAATGCTTATCCGCACAAAACGCAGAATTTTGGTCAATCCAAAATTCAGATGAGTTCCATGCAATTATAGTTACAAGAAATACTCGAACAGACGAGCTAACTAGATTTGAAAAGAAAACACACACAATCTTGCAAGTGAAAGCTTCAAATGTTGCAGCAACCAAAAAATATCACCATTGTAAATTGACAACCTAAATAACTGTAGAAATCAGATTAAATGAACTATGAAATTCGTCCTAAATAAGTTAAGTTGGTTCTCATAATAATCAGCAGTAGGAAAATTTAGCAACTCGAATAAGGGCCAAAGTGCAAAGAAATTCAGCAGCTTTGCAAAGTAATTAGAGCAAAAGGAGCTTACCATGTCCAGGTATAAGGGAACCCGAGTCTTTGACCCCTGCGTCACGTTTGATCATGGATTCGGTAAGATCTCCAAAAACAGACCCAAAAAAGTTCAAGAACCCCAATGCTATTGCACTGTCCACCAAACAAGAGGAAATTAGACACTAACCACAATGCAAAAGACAATGCAAATAAACAGTCCAAAAGGATGCAATAATGCGATCACCTAAAAAAACTCAAACTAAACAAAAACAGGTTTAAAAATGACGATGGACCCAAAAAGCTTTGAGTCGGAGAATCAAAATGTATTATTTCGAAATGCTACCGAGCAAACGTTGAGAGTACCTTCCTTCAAATTAAAGATGAAGATTATCATACTGGCATTCTTGAAAACTAAAGGACAACTTGGCAAGACAAAGAAAGTATGCTTTTTATCGATGAATACTATAACACTGTAGGAAGCTTATAAAAAAAAAGAACAAATAAAATTATAGGCAGAGAAGATGAACCTACGATCAAAACTTGGAAATTAAGCCGGCATAGCTAGACTTGCTAAAATTAAGCACTAAAATGTCATCTCAAGAACCTGATATAAACTCAAAAAGATGCTGAGAACTAATAAAAGGCTCAACAAAGTGAAGGAACGAGCTTTAACACATGCATGAGAACAGAGGGAACATCGAAACCACAAGGCAACGAGTTGATCCTTTATATGAAACAATAAGAAAGAGTAAATGCACAAATTTTGATGGTACATTTATGCGAGTACACCATACAATCTAATTGCTTGAGGCATCTAATGAAGATATTGAACACCAAAAAGAGATCATAAGAAGATTTTTATCGAATTATCTGGGCTTTTGGCTTCAGAGAAAAGGATCAAAAGTACTCAAGTTCTAGAATTTGTAAAACGGATTTTTTGCAATCGAGGACACAAAAAGTGATGACTGACAAGTCTCCCGTCTCTACAGGCTTACGACAAGATAATATTTTTGTCTCTGGCCACTATATAGGACTCCTCTTCCTTGATGTAAGCTATGCAATGAGTTTTCGTGGATAAGACATCACAACGGCAAAAGTGCTGGACAGGTTGATATCAGAATGGATTAATGGTACAAAGATGGAAGAATTTAATACCATTCACGAGATTTACCGCAGGGAAATAAGCAACTAGTATACTATGATACCTAATATGCACCGTAAGGTCAGGAAGAATATCATAGCCTTCATGACGATAATAAGAACACAAGTCAGGACTAATGGAGTTATGAGGAAATGTGTATTTCCATGTGAAAGAAAAGCAAGCAAAAAGCCACAGGAAGATGCTTGTGTACACGCAGAAACAACAATCATGACTATATTCTAGAGAAAGTAGGTATTACCCTCTCAAAAGGGAAAAGAAAAAAACTCACTTAAAACAGTAGGGGCATGAAGACTGAAGGTCTTCGGAGTGGTTCGTAAGTCGTAAAGATTTGGGAGGAGACATGGATGAATTTCCTTAGTAGAAAAATGGAAAACTCTTTTCAAAAATAGAAAAAAGGCATACCTTTTGAAAACAACATTACCTTCAACAATCTAGGAGAAAGTAGGTATTATGATGTCAAAGAGTAGATTTCGAAAACTCGTTTCAGGTGGTAAGACACGTAAGTCCTCATTTCCAATAAGAGTATGTAACATTACGGAAGTGGCTTAAAAAATCAAGGAAGCATAAGTAGACATGTGTCAAACTTTTATTTGACAAGAAAACAAAAAAATAAATAAATCAAAAGAAGAAAGAAAGAGAACATTGTGGGAAAAAGATAAACACTACGATTAAGGATCTTCTGGTGAATTCCATTTAAATGAGCACCATTTTTCAAATAGTGTAGAAGTAGAGGATTCACAATTCAAGTTATTCCCCGGAAAAAAAAATAAAGCTCCCCTCGGTAAAATTTTAGAAGGTGGGATCATGTCTAAATAGGAACATTACAATTGGCCAAACAAATATACACTTCCTCGTAATCACTGATCCTGTCCAACTAATGTTTAAAGGAGAAATATATTAAAAAAAGAAAAAAAGAAAAAAAGACAGGAAGTAAAGAAAAGTTCTATGACACTATCCTTAACAATTAAAGACTATAAATCCTAGCATCCTAGATAAACAAGGACGAAAGACAATACTCAGTTTCTCTACAACATTTAGCCCTGTTCCCTCGTCCTCTTCCTCCTCTCTACTACTCACCTCTTCTCCCTCTTGCGCACACAAGCACGGAAAGACAAATTAGATTTACACACATCAAAGACAAATTTATCTTTGCCATCCCACTACAAATAGATGCTTCACCAAGAATTCCTACTCCTCCCATTTTTATCTTCCAAACACCGAGAAACAACTAGTTTTGCGAACAAATAGTTTTGCGAACTAGATTACAAGAGTGAGCAGTACTACCTCAGCAAAGATGACGGCCAACAAAATATCTTTGACAAGATGACGGAAGTAGCTATACACCCACCCAAGCCTACAACAGTTCCCTCCCATGTCTTCTTGGGACTAATACTAGTAAGTGGTGTCCTACCAAATGCCTGCATTAAAATACAACAGTTTTTAGGTTTCTGTCTGCATAAAACCAAATTATCCTGCATGGTACAGAAGAAGCAAAAGGAATCATGAAATCTTACGATAGAAAAGAAATTAAACACAAAGGTACCCAGCAATTCTTGCCTACATTAAATGTGATTATACGAAATGAAGACTAAGAAGTCAACTTCATGCTTGTTAAAGATCAGAACTCGCAAGAACAACCTACTCTTTTTCACTTGCTCTTATAGCACACGAAGATTAAAATTATACTTTCAGAAAAGAGTTTCATCATGTTACAATGTTCTGGATAAACCAGCGTTATAAGAGGAAAGAAAGTATAACAAAAAGTAAGTGATCTGAAGTAGAACCTCATTAAGGGATGCTAATCCAAACAATCTCTTAGCACGATTGGGGATACCAGATCATGAGTACACTTTAGAGTAACTTGTTTGAGGTCCTTACTTCTATTTACAATCAGGACATGGGTATATTTTCGAACTTATAAAAAAGAAACAGTATAACTAGACAAAGGCATGTATATTTCCAATTGTATATAAAGGGTACATATACAGCACATATTACACTGAAAGTCTACAAGCCAAATTACTTTGCCACCAAGAAATGCATATGTGTCTGCTGCAATTATGCTACTTATTGATGTCAACGCCGCCACAAGGCCGACAGTCCAATGAGCCTGGCCACCTAGAAGGTTGGGCCATGCTGCTCCTAGTCCTGTTAAAGACAAGCAAGTTAAGAACCACGACACAGATAAGCATGAGCAGCATTAACGACAATCACTGACAATAGAAGCCATTTCATTACACATGTAAACAAACTTGAAAATGGCATCGTTCATCAGGAAAGCTTCATCTTTGAAGCTCCTTGCCTCTTCTGGTATTAATTTCAAGTATACTGGTCATAAGTAGTGTATGTGGGTAGATCAGTTCAGGTACAAGAGCCATGGTGTGAGGCCAAGTTCACAAAATTCTACACGGAGACAGACAGAATACAATATCAAAAAAATATGCTTGTTTTAAATTTTAATGTCATAGAATCTTTTTCTAGAGAGAACGTCAATCAGGCTTAAATTCTTTATAAAAAAAGCTCTCTAGTTTTGCTCAGCATAGTCAGTTTTCAATTTGTCTGATTGTTCCCCTTATGCCACTGGTTGTGGCAATGTCTAACAGAGAAGTCTGTTAAAAGCAAGGTAGAAATTAGCAAAAACTAACTTTCGACGCGAGCTTTTTGCTTAAATGATAATAATAAACAAACAGCGCAATTGTCCATTGAAGTGTAATTTGTAAACTATGACATATCTTCACACTTGGAGAAGTCAACAGTCTCAAGTGCTGGTAGAATGAAAACCATGACGAACTGAGTCAAATACCAAAAATAATGGCCAAAAGCACCAAAAAGATTCTTACTGAGCTATTTGTATCATATAATTTACAATACCAAGTGCTTCTAACATTGGCAGTATCGTGATCTAATCTTCATTACACCATTTAAACCTGAAATTTTTCTGTGTTTAGATTATTATATGCTACATTACCTATGTTGTTTGCAATTGTCTTGTACACTGCACTGACACTTACATAACTGACAAGTAACATTGTGATCTCAACTAAATTTCCAATCTTAATTTGAAAAGAATGAAGACTGATGGACTGACATAAAACCAAGGTCGAACTTATCTTAAGGATAAAATATCAGATACATGTATCGTGAAAGGGCCATCCTCCATCAGGAATAAACCATATCTTACTAGTATGAAGTGCTGGTGCTGCTAGACCACATCGAAGCTTCACCCAAAAACAAGGAAGATAACCACAATAAAATAGCCCAAATATTGTACTGCTGAGCTGGGAGAATCGCGGATTTCCTCTTTGTAGAAGCAATGCTATGGCAACAAGGAAGGCGGCAGACGTCACAGAAAAGTCTAGACCAAAGAATCTGACATGCACAGCAGCAACCATCAGTAAACAATGCCTATCATACCCTCAAACAAATTAATAAAAAAATGTGTCTCTTGCCAATTAGAGCCAAGGATTTAATAGAGCAATAACAACTTTAGATGAAAGCATTGCTTCCCGGAAAAACTTTGATTCATTCCAAAGGTATCCATAGGGGAAAACAATGGCATTCTATGAGAAGTCAGTGAACTCCACCTGATTTTTACACGGATTGCCAACAATTTAGAGGAGAAGAAAAAATGTATCTAAACAGAGAATGTGAAAGATTTTCCAGAAACCGCATGCTGAAAAGCATTCAAAGTTTTTCGACATGTCTTTGCCACTGTAGACGGTTTTCCAATGGTAATTCTTTTTCCTGCGATTATTACAAGTAGTTACTACAACTAGATTGCGGCACGTTTTAATTTTGTTAATTCTTTTTTGACATGTCTTTTGAAAATTTTGTTCTTCTGACCAGGATGGTTTTAGAAATTCAGAAGCAAGCAAGCACCCATATCTCCCTTAACAAGCAGTGTAGACAGATAAGGGAGCCTATTACATTTTGATAAGACAAGAGGCAAGCATGCTAAGTAATTGCTACATCATGATAAGATTGGCTAACTCATAAAACTTTATCAGGAACAGAATCTATGCTCAAAGCTTTGCTTGCAACAAAATTTCTCCACCAAATGCCACAAAATAATATAGCATAGGGGCGTCTTTCAATCTTACAAGGTAAGTATCGGCATCAGGGCACAAATAACCGAGCAAACTCGGGACACATATCGAGGAGGGGGTGTCATTCCAGCTGCAATTCCACGACTCCTAACCAACTCAAAATACTCGCGTGAACCGGCAAAAACAGCAGACGCCAAAGCCACAGTAAACACCCATCCTCCCGCCAATACAACACCGCCAACAGAAATACCAATTCCCAGTCCAAAAACAATCCTCTTTCTTAACTGACTTGCTTTCTGTTGAGTCTCCATATCAGTCTCTCCCTGCGGTGAAGATTGATGGCCTTTGTCTACTTCCTAAAACATTCCGTTTCAGCATTGCTTTACAATCAAATTAACATGAAAATATCATTTACAGATAGATAGGGGTGACAGAGAGCTAATGCCACAACTTAGTCATCTTCGTTCATCCATAATTCAAGCAACAAACATTGACATGTCCTGTACCCGCAGATATTCATTCTGTGCATGAAAAGACAGATACAGAGTAAATCCTCACAGACATGGTGCATTACGTAACAAATTCCAACAGAGGAAGCATGAATAAGCAAAGAAAGATAAAATTGACACATTATCTATACTGCTGTTTCTGGCCCATCCAATTGTAAGGAACCACCCTTTTCTTAACTACTGACAACTAAAAGTACGTTGTTCACAACCCTATTATTTGCACTCAGCATAAAGCCAGCACAAAAAGGTACCATTTTCCCTCATACATCCAACAATTCCAGACACCAATCAAGAAAACAATTACATACACTAATTCTGGATTTCTTAATGAGATAGAGTCGACTGAAAGCACCTGATTGGCATCGCTCTCGCCGACCTGGTCTGGCTCGGCGCGCGCCACGGCCGCGACGATGCGCCGGCGGCCCGAACCGCCACGCAAACGCATCCGAATCATCACGCCCTTGGGCCCATGTAACAGCAACCCAAGATTGAATTTTGACAAAGGACGCGTCAGAACCAGGGCGTTCTTCGCACAGGGTCGACACGGGCAGGCGCAGATAGTGGCGAGCGACAGAGGGATCGGCTTGATTGCCACGATTCTGACAAAGGGCGCCATTAGAAGGCGAGAGGGCGAAAGTTAAGAGGATTGGGCCAGTGGTTCAGGAGCTTTTCAAGGCATTTTGAACATCCAGAGATACCGGCGGAGATAGAGAGAGGAGTGACGTGGAGGGTGAATTGAGCTTGAGAATCGGGAATGGAGTAATGGGTTTTGCTTGCGGGGTTATCTACGTTTTGCACCGTCCACACCACCTATCGGCCTTTCCGCTCCACTTTACCGTCTTCTCGCTAATAAAAAACACTACCGTGAAGTGGGCGTGAATGGTTATTTTATTCCGTAATGGATGAGTTGTGAATATGAAAATCAACGAACTCAATTTCTGGAGGAGAGAACCTTGAAACTGCAGTACATAGAAAGAGAGGAAGGTAAGACAAAAGCGGGCACAACTACTTCACGAATTACCTCATTGTCGACGGATTATGTATGAGAAAGAAAAGAACTCGTTTTTGTGTGTGTGAAAGGAATTGAATGATTCTTTAGTTGGCGTAAAATTTGCCAACTTACCCATTCGGTGACTTTGACACTGGACGTTCCCGAAGTGAAAACTATTGTGTTGGGCGAGTTCAATATTAGATGCTTGTTAGCATTCTTGCCTTATTTCTCGTTTTAGGGTCTATACGAAGGACAATATCTTGATAATTATATAGTGCTGTGATGCGGTGCTTTTTATGCCCATGAATTCGTGGTGGGGATAATGCACGCGCTACGGTACTTCTAAGGTGCACCAAGTGCTAGAGCATAGAGAGCCATGCAATATGTTGCTAGTGTAAAGCAGAATGCATTGCTAAAGAATGGCCACTTCAGCAGTGCAAAAGTTCTCCATTAAATTGTGTTATGAAACGGATTAGCATGGCAAAACTCTGATTTGGGTGGCCATTCTTCGGCTCGTCTCCGGCCAATTTTAGGATTTGCTAGGCCGGTTTCTTAGGGCGCGCATGGTAACATTTCTGGAAGTGAATTTCTGCTCCAGAAGTGCTTCTGGAGCAAAAATTCGTTTGATAAAAAATTTTACTTCTGAAAGAAATTTCTACTTCTAAAGTAAATTTTTACTTCTCAAGTTGTTTTTCTCCAAATTTGAGAAGTTAAAAAAATTACTTTTCAACCCACCCTCTTTTCATTACACCATCGCCCTCTATTCGACTACGCCCGTCTCCGCCAACCTTCGCCGTTGACCACCGCCCAACGCCGCCCTTAACCACCACCACCCACCGCCCATTGCCGACCTCCACCGACTGCCGCCCGCGACCATCGTCAACCGCCGACCATCGCTTGCCACCGCCCACTACAGACCTCCGTCGGTCGCCCACCATCGCCGACCACTGTCGACCGCAGCCAACCGCCAACCATTGTTGCGGCCGACCACCACCGACCTTCACCGACCACAACCGCCGCCCTCGCCGCCAATCACCGACCACCGCCCACCGCCGACCATTGCGCCGCCCACCACCGTAATCCACCGTCGACCTCCGCCGCCGAGTTGCTGTCTCCGACCGCCGGAGTAAAAAATAAATAATAATTTTTTATTTTTAAAAAGTAAATAATATGTTTTAATAATAAAAATTATTTTTTAACGAAATTTAAAAATTTAAAAAATGAAGTAGAAATTTTTCAATCGCCGACAATAATTTTTCATAAAAGATTTTGTGTTAATAATGTTTCTGAAGTAGAAATTTTCAACCGTTACCAAATGAATTTCTCTGATCAGAAATTAACTTCTGGAGCAGAAGTAGAAAAATCAACTTCTGTTTCTGAGTAGAAATAGAAAAATTAACTTCTCGCAAGAAGTTGATTTCTGAAACAGAAGTATTGCCATGGGCGCCTTTAGCTTGCAATGCATCATGGCCAGTTCTTGGCCTTGCTCGGCCACTATTAGGCCCATATCCTTGGGCCTTGGCTCATGTCTGTACAGCTTTTGGCTTTGCTTGATCAATTTTGGAATATGAATTAATTCCTGCAACCGCTTAGAAGGAGCTGACTCATGAAGGGACCCCGTTGTATGCAACATGTATTCTTTACCAGTAAGATCCATGATAACATATCACCTCCTTGATTTATTTCACTAAGCAATTTTTTAAGATAATAATTGCATGTACGACAGAGTAAGGTCGGTTTATTAACCGTTCTTAAGTTAATTCGAATGGCTCTGATGTCGTCTTTTAATTTCAACATACGGTTCCGGAATTCTCATGTGCTCTCAAAGCACGGTATTTTCTACTTACTCAAATTGAAATTCACATGTCCAGTGAGTGTTAACAGTGTTAAGTCTTCATCTCATGTGAAGTATTGAGCGCACCAAAAACACCTTGTCTACGACTCGGTCCGAACCGGTCCAAATGCTTAAGCCACAAAATTCGATCGGACCGGTGCGACTAGACCGCGCTGCTTTTATGTCGCTTCCCTCCCATATTCTTTTGGCCCTCGTTACTTGCTTCACTCCCTCGACCTCTTGCGACGGCCAATCGTCATTTCGTTTGAGAATTACCGCGACGCTCGAATGGCGAAGCGTCACTCTTCTACTTCCGACTCGGAGTCCGATGGAACGCAGGCGAACTCGGGCTCTGAGCCGGAGCCTTCGACCCTCCCCAGCTCGATGAAGACGACCGTATCGACTTACGAGAAGCAGAGGCTGTCGAGAATCGCAGAGAACAACAAGAGAATGGAGGCCCTGGGCCTCCGAAATTTGGCGAGTTCTGTGATGGGTTCGAGTCAGAAGGCGAAAAAGGGCGACGCAAAGGGCAAAAGGAAGGTGGGCGAGGAGGATGACGACGATAGGGATGATGATTACGCGCCTGCTTTGGACGATGGTGGTGATGATGATGATGTTAGCGTCGACGATGAGGAGGATGATCAGGATTTTGAAGTATCTGGGTCTGGTAAAAGAAAGGTTGTTTTTTTTTTGGTTTTGGGTAAATTTTGATCTGTTTATGTTATTTTCGCGTGAATTGAGTTCCTAGTCTAGTTGGGTTTAAGGTGCATGTGGAAATGGAAATGTGGGTTTAAGACAATGGAGTCAAGAGAAGCAAATGATCATTGAGTTTCTCATTTCTTTGGATTTTTCGCAATGAGAATGACACTGCTTGTACCTCTTAAAGGAATTAGAATAATGGGGCCATTGAAGTGAATGAAGTGATTAGTGTTTGGGCGTCATTAATTTTTCGCCTTGGCGGCTGTAGCTTTAATTCATTCCAGTCCGAATTGTGTATTCACCACATATTGTGGTCACTTGGAAGTGTTGCCTATCTATTTCCTTCACAACACTGTCTTTTTTTTTTTAGTATAATTTTTGGTTCATGTTGATGCGAAGTGCATTCGGGAGCACTTTCTTCCTAAGTTTTCTCAGTTCTTTAGATGTCTTCACGAAGTGTTATTCACAAATATCACTGTAGTGGCTGCATTGAGCGCCTGCTTAAGTAGAATGAAGTTCTTTATGCTGCACCCAGATTTTATTGCTTTGATTGTGACATTCTTGAAACTTCACCGGTGTTTCTAAGAAATACTTGGCTTAATTAAACAGAGGATTGTTATGAGAAGATCAAAATTGGATCGTAAGTAACCATGTGATTTTCGGCTCGAACTGGCATTGAAAACCTAGTTATGCTATTTCACTCCCCAACATCTATAGATAAACCAACTTAAGCAAAACTTTGTGCAGTTGGTTAGAAACTGTGTGAAAACTAGTACACTTGCTAGGAGATTGACATGCTACGCTTACCTTCGTTTTACCTTTTCTTTTTTTAAGTTGTTGAGAATTCCAATTCAATTGTGTAATCTTGATGTTTCTCGGCACTTCAAACCTATCACAGTAAACTCCAACATCGCAGTCTAATTGTCTATTGGCTACTTATTTTGAATTTCATCTATTGCTAATTACTACAGACTGCTTCAATGAAGGACGTTAATTTGGTGATACTCTAGTTGCATGTACTTGAAGAGTTGCATCTAGCTTTTATTTTTTCCTTTCATTTTTCTCTTCATTGCATTCCTTATGTTAAGTATGACCTATTATCAGTTCGTCAACTTCCTTGCATGTTTTAAGCTTTTCCGAGTCTAGCAAGTGGAAAAATTACTTTTCTCGATTACTTTCTTTGTGCTTTCCCCTTGACTTTGTCTTTGAGTTGTGAATGGTTTTTAATCAAAAAAGGGAATAGTAGCCTCGTGCCGATTGCTAGAGCTTCCTTCGACTCCATCCAATGTCAAATACCAAGAAGCAAGTGGTATATCACCTCCTTCTCTCATCTCGGTTTTTGAGGTGTGTTCAGTGAAAAAGTTCTTGGTACTTTCAACCCACTCATCCATACTTCTGAAATGGTTCCTATCAGTTCACTTCTCCAAACATCCATTTAAAGTATTGGAAGATAGTTTGCCACATGGCCCATCGATATAACGTCATGTCAGCTGCTGTAAGGTGCCACATCAACATTCCTTTCTTTTCAATGGATAGTGGTTGATGTGACTAGCTTGAACCCATTTCATAAGTATAATATCTGATAGAAAGCTTGGAAATTCACTGAACTGGTTAAATATTAATACACAGTTGAATAAATGACTTAATTACTGAATAAAATAGTGTAGGTCTTTTTAGTCAAATTCACTTATGGATTTCATTTAAGTTGAGCTTTTCCGGTGCTTTGTCCGTCCTCTTGGAGTGTGTTTTGGTGGAAGACAGTTTTTCTTTCTGTACCTCTTATTGCTTTTCAAGTAATTAGATTTCCATTTAAATCGGGATTTAGACAACAATAGAAAACTATAGATCTGAGGTGCACTTGAGAGCTATTTAGAAAGTTATATATAACAGTCTTAGACATGTCATAAAATAATCGCAATGGACATATTGAGCATCAGCAACTTCATGTCCTTGGTTGCTCTATGTTAGGTAAGATCAGGGTGGTGCTGTACGGAAGACGTGTAGATTCATAAGTTGTGAACTTAGAGAATTTGGCTATGATACTTAGTGCCAACTGCGACGTACTTTTCCTCCTTTTTAGTCCTAATCCATTTTAGTATTCGGATCAGATTTCAGATATGTCACATATTCCAGAGGTAGTGACATTGATGTGAAATAAACAATGAGATAAGCAAAAGGAGCTAAATCTGAATTGGCGTTCCAAGTCTTTAATGTGTGGAAGAAGTTTAAAGATTGATTTGAGCACAATTGACGAGCTGAATTCAGTGAATTATTTTGATCATGTATCGTTTTGATATGTCTTCTTATAACCGAGCTTCTTGTCCTTCCTGGCTAATGGACATGTCAATACTTTTGTAATTCTTCCATCTTGCTTTGAAATGTTGTGTTTTACCTTTTGTGACCATCTCCTGGCCCAGGGAAAGAGAAAAGTGTCAAAACCGAAGAAGAAACCTCAGGCCAAAAAGTTACCGAATAAGTTGGATTATGTTGATGATGATGCTGAATTGGCGAAGGTAAATCTAGTGTTTTCATGATTGTAATATTTTCATTCCATGGTGAAGCTTGGGTTTCATCTCAGCATGGATTAGAAATCTATTACACATGTAGTAACTGCAAGATCAATCTAACAAAGTCAGTGGCAAAATGCAGGCCATTGTGCTGTCTCTGAATGATTCTGCCAGAGTTTCAGGAACAGTGAGTTCAGGGCCTTCCAAAAATGAGGCTGGTGTAGATCCTAACGGCAGAGTAGAAAAAACTCGGGAAAATCCTAGAATGCTGAAGAGGAAAAAAACTGTCAGTAACTCATCCTAATAATTGTTTTAAGAGAATCTTGTTTTCCTTTTTTCTTTCCTAACTGTCTGTTTTTGTTTGTTTGTTTCTTTGTTTGCCTGTAAATAATTATCGATATCCAGTTTACCAGCCGGGTGAAGATGACTGAGGATGAGCTGATTATGCACTTCTTTCAGTTTGATGGTAATTGATGGTTAATGGAGTTTCCATGTGTATGATTTATCAGATGATGTATACATATTTTTTCAGGTTCTTTCGTTCATTTTTTGGCATTGATGGCTGTGGCAACCACACTGTTGGTTTGGAATGGCAGGTTCACTTGTCCTTGTGCATCATTAGTCCAGATGGTAGGGAGGTTCAGAGAAGCTAATTTACTGTTAGGCTGAAGCATTCGCATCTAAGAAATCAATATCTATAGAAGGCTAATTTGCAGGTGGATATTTATACTCAGTAAATCTTCCATCCCTTTCTTTAGTCATGGTTTTGAAAAGGGATATTAAACATTTGAAAATCCAGCAAATTTTGGTTTGCTAAGTATATAGTTGTGAGATATGTTGCTTCTTGATTGCTGTAGGATTAGAAACTGCCAAAAGACGTCACAGAATGTCAATTTTACCACAGTTTTTTTACGTTTCTCTGGATACTAACAATGAGAATTCCTTAAGTGGGTGTTGCGCGGAATTTCTTTTTCTTTCTGTGGCTTGTGATCTTATTGTTAAGTGGGTACATCTAGCCCTTACCGGACCCCACATTGTGGGAGGCTGGTGCAATAGATGCCCTTTTTGTTTCTGCAACTGATGAGCTTGCATGTGTCATGCAGAAGCGGGGAAGGGTGGCATTACTGTGCATGATTTAGCCAAAGTAGCTGATGCTCATGATTTTACGTGGACAGACAAGGAACTAGCCAACATGATTCACTGCTTTGATAGCGATGGAGATGGAAAGGTCCACCTACTACTATTTTCCTTTGATCTCGAGTCCTGCATGCTAATCCTTCTGTCAACTGCATGGCTGTGGACTGAACTGTTATAAAAATCTGAAAAGAGGTCTCAGCATCATTAATTCAATTGACTGCAGTGTTATGAAATTTCACTAACCATCCATGAGGACAAACTATCTGTAGTTGTGTAGATACGTAATTAACTTATGGGTCTTGTTGACGAGTGTGCCCTCAGCACTTGTTAACCATACTTAATAAAGAAATATTTTCTTTCATTCATTATGCATAACACGAGAAGATAGTGCATTGGAAATGACAAACTTTCTTTATTGAGGTGTTTAAGAAGTGCCCTGGCGGCACTTGATAAGAAAATTCTTAACAAAATGCAGATCAAAGTCTAGGTGATTTAAATTTATCTTGCGCTAATGTCCATGTTTCAGAATCAACTATTAAATATGTTTTTACTATAACTGTCTGGGAAAGTATCACCAGCTTGATTTAATCATAACAATGGGGTAGTGGAAATAAATGTGGTAATATCCTGGCGGGACTAGTCATGCCCTGCAAGTGTAGGAAAACGGCTTCTGTTATGGTATGAATTTTTTCGTAGTTACTTTAAGGTCATTCTCTAGTTATCTTTAGCTAGCCCACTCTTGGCATGGGAGAATGTAATTTTCTCCATCTTCGTCTATCTGTTTTAATTTTAGATCTCTTTTGCTTAGGAATCAACAGAAATTGAATGATGTTAAGTAAACTGGGGATCGAATGTTGATTCTGGTTTTGTGTCTCTAGGAATTTATCTCTCTGTTTATGGTGTTACTTGTCTGTCTATGTTACAGCTAAGTCTTGATGATTTCTCGAAGATTGTCCATCGATGCAACATGATACAAGGTTCCGAAAGCTCCTGAGTGGTTAAGAGTGCCGAGTCCACCTACTGTTCTGATCAGGTATTGGTAGGGAATTGGCTACGACTTTTTCCACCCCTTTCTCTAGTTACCGATGATGATATCAGAATTAGTGACCGTGCTAGTGGTACTTGTTAGATTTTAAGTTCTTGGGCTTAAGGAAAGACAAAGGAAAAATGGATCTCCGAAGCTTTCTTTTCTTGTTTAAGCTAAGCTGATGTCAATACATAAGTCAGAGGTGAAAGATGGTGCGTTAAGTGATCTGGAGGATGAGGAAACCAACATTTTCTTGCTACATAATGGAATAGCCTCATTAGAGCTCTCGGGTTTAGTGAAGTTTTACTTGCAGATTTCCTCATGTATCGACTTCTGATTTGTGTCTTTATGTTCCATTTCAGGAGTGTTTGACAGGGAGGTCATTTTTCTTCTGGGCTCTGCTACAACAGCAAGAAAGGAAGCACCTAAGCGAGAGATAGAAGTAAGAAAGTAGCTTGATCCGCTTGCTGTGGCTAAGATTTTTACACTACAAGTCGTAGCTTTCACAGATAACTTACCATATGCTGGTTGTATTTACTATCTTAGACAACTAAATTATCTGCAACTTTAACAAGCTGATCTATTTGAGGTTAGGATTAGCGCGACGGCTGATTATAGCTTGCTTAACCTTTTTATGCCAGTTGAGTTATCTGTTTGCGTTGTTCCATAAAAAGATTGGTACTATCATGAAGGTTTGGTCTTGCTGTTATGCATGATTGATTACATATTTCTGTCTATCCTGAGACGAATATTCTTAAGTTGGTCGGACTGCAGAAACCAAGATGCATTAAAGAAATGCTGCAAAATGCACCTTCAGAATAATCAGGTTTGTTAATGTTGGCATGGAAGCGACAGGCTTGGCCTCGGTTTTGGCCGATGCCAAGACATAGCGATACTCTTAATAGCTCTGGCGTGTACCTGCGATCGATGCACTTTCTGAGGCCTCAAGAGTATAGAGCCTTCAAATGAAGGCTACAAAGAGAACAGATAAGGTTGTCGAAGAGGCAACTAAAGTACCCATTCCTGGTTTGCACACCTCGTCAGACATTGCTAGTGATTCCATTCTCTTGGTATCCTAAGAAAAGGCTACATTCGTTTCGAACGTTAATTCTTTGGCTCGCCTCGTTGTAGTTTTGAAGTGTTTGGCATACGCCTTATCTTTTCATGTCTATTTAACTGAACTAGTAAAGACGGCACGATGCGCTTGATGCCACGTTTCATTTTTTTGCTTAATTTTAGGTATAATGTAGAAGTCATTTCGATAGAGAATTAAAACGGTGAACTAATAAAGATGAAACTAGTTGCATGGACACTAGAAATTCCTTTTGTGACAAACGGAAGCATGTATAAAATCGATCTGTATGACATGAAGTACAAAGAAAAATGAAAGATTTTTTTTTTTGATTTTTGATTTTTGAATATATATATATATATATATATGTTTGACGGACTATCTTTGAACAATGGAGGACCGAGATTTCACGTTAGGGAAGGGGACAGAAAATTTTGAGTAAAAAAACTCAATTCTTCTGACAAAATATTTTAAAAGGGTCCTGATCTTCTATCGTGAAAACTTTAGGTAGCCTCACCTAATTCACCGTTAGTATGATAATTCCCTCTTGAGCCACTATTGATCCGTACTCGCAAGTTTTTAATATGCTCGTGCTAGTTTAACATTGAGCAAGACTTAACTGCAAGCGTGACATACGTGATTCCTAACATACCTTAACTATAATACCATTGAAGACGGCTTCTACGATTTTACGTACTGTAAGCTCGAATCTCTATTCATGTGCACGGCCTTAAGCGCGCAATGCTAGTTTTAAGGTTGTGCAAGTACAACAAACCCGTCGTGCATGGGTGATGTGGAGGTAGAAATAGATTTGAAATCCAACTCAAAACAGTGTGTACCTCATAGGACTTTCAATCGCAGTCCTCGCTAAGAAATTAGGTATAGATCGAACTACTCGACAATATTGATCTTTAATTGAGATAAGGACTATCAATCGCAGTCCTCGCTAAGAAATTAGGTATAGATCGAACTACTCGACAATATTGATCTTTAATTGAGATATGTGGAGATATGTGAGATATGTGGAGATATGTGATGGGAGTGCGCAGCAGAAGTCTGATAACTTCACCAGGGGAGATCACCAAGAGGGAGTCCAAGTCCGAGCCCATTAATATATCAATGTTGCCCCATAACTCATTAGCTTAATATATCCAATCAAACCCACCTTCACTCAATATTGATCTTTAATTGAGATATGTGATGGGAGTGCGCAGCAGAAGTCTGATAACTTCACCAGGGGAGATCACCAAGAGGGAGTCCAAGTCCGAGCCCATTAATATATCAATGTTGGCCCATAACTCATTAGCTTAATATATCCAATCAAACACACCTTCACTCAATATTGATCTTTAATTGAGATATGTGATGGGAGTGCGAGCAGAAGTCCGATAACTTCGCCAGGGGAGATTACCAAGAGGGAGCCCAAGTCCGAGCCCGTTAATATATCCATGTTGGCCCATAATTAAGCTAATGAGTTATGGGTCAACATGGATATATTAATTGCTTTACACCACTTTGATTATCCGATGTGGGATTTGATTTCTTTAATACAACAGGTCCGCTCCCCTTTATTTCAGGTATCCTTCCGCATCAACTTATCTTAAGTTGAATCTCCATCAAAGCCCAACTTCATAACCACGAAGTCTACCTTTGGGCCCGCTTAGCAACCGCATGGGATACCAACCATCGGCTCTGATACCATTTGATGGGAGTGCGCAGCAGAAGTCCGATACCTTCGCCAGGGGAGAGCACCAAGAGGGAGCCCAAGTCCGAGCCCGTTAATATATCTAATCAAATCCACATTCACTCAAAAGCTTAAGCTAATGAGTTATGGGCCAACATGGATATATTAACTGCTCTACACCACTTCGATTCTCCGATGTGGGATTTCTTTAACACAACTCACTCACACGTGCATCCTAACAATATGCAAAAGCCAAACACGAAATTATCAAATTATTAAATAACTATAATAAAATGTTGTAGTTAAAAGCAGCCCCCCAAAAAGACAAACTCATATTCATATCTTTCAAAGTTTGGCGGAATGCATCCAAAGCAATTGTGCTGCTATTCTTCATGACAAAATCTTACAATTAAGAGGAAAACTGATTGCGTGGACCAAGAGTTGTTTTCATGACAAAGAAAGAATGCATAGAATCAATTTTTAAGACATGAAAGCACAACGAAAATGGAAGGGAAATTTTTTTTTTTTTTTTGAGAGACTAATCCTTCTTCTGGTAGATAGGTAAATGTTGCATCATTAGTCAACAACGGTGGTCCGAGAATTTCACATTCAGGGAGATAGACAATAACTTTTGGGCCATGTTTTCATTCCTCCTTTGGCTCAGACATTTCATTTGTGCCATGTTTTCGTTCCTCCTTTGGCTTAGACATTTCATGTATAATATCTTTATGGGTCCCATCGCTTTTTTCTTTTTTACATTGGCCCATCATCTTTTTTTATTTTTTTTAATGAATGAATGAATGAATGAATGAAGGAGAGGAGGCAATAATTTGTTTGGCTTGCCGAAAAAATTCATTATGCAAAAACCATAAGAAGCAACCTCGTCTTCGCCCCATCTGTAAAAGAAAAAAGAAAAAAGAAAAAAAAAAGGTAAACGACTCTGTTGAATTTGCATTTCCTCATATGAAATAAAGAGTAGAGTTAAAATAAAAAAATTAGGGCTGGAATAGAAAATTAGGGCCCAATTTCAAAGAGTAAAGCCATGTTTGCTCAATCCCTTGCCGCACGCGTTTATTTGCTTTACTAGAGATAAGAGACATAGTGGCTCAACTTTTCAATCTCTTGACCTCGAATCCTAAAGATAGGAACTTTTCAACCTCTTGACTTCGCGTGGGTCCAACCAAGGAAGGAATCGTGGGTGGCCAAGCAAGATGGTCGGCACTCAAGATTTTTTTATTTTATTTTATTTTATTTTTTATCACTTGAGTTTTGTAGCTTATGTATGGCTCTCGATTGAGAGCCGTAACTTTTTTCTAATTACTAGAGTGACATATAACTTTTTAATTGATCATTCCAGTGCCACAACTTTTTTTAAAAGTTCATTGCAAGTGCCACGACACGTCAAATTTACGAGAAACATCCATGTAAAGGATATTGGAGAGTGAATCGAGGAGTACGAGGTTACTTGTCTTGCGGCGGGGGGCCAGCATCGACGCAGCTTCCGAATACCAAAGGGAGTGCGTGCCCCACTTTTCACGTGCATGGGTGATCGACGTCACTCAGACAAGACAAAACGGTCGGAGGGTTTGGTGTTAGTGATGACGTGGACCCAATCAAAAACACTTTTTGCCATTTTGACCGGGGACAAGACTGGCTGCTCCTGGTTGTTTCGGCCTTGAATAGTCTAAACTCTAAAGACTTATGCTTATTTGCTTACAACATACGTATTGGACCCACATACATGAGATGTCTTTTATTACCTTTTACTTTTGCCTTTTCAATCTCTTGACTTCGCGTGGGTCCGACGAAGGAACGAATCGTGGGTGCCCAAGAATTTTTTATTATTATTTATTTTTTATCACTTGAGTTAACTCAAGTGACCCGTCTTGCTTCAGCCAGCAACAGCAGGGAAACTTCAGAGATTAAGAAAGGTGTTTGGTTCAATACGCGTTCGGCATCTTCAGAGATTGAAAAAGGAGAGAAAAGATATTTTCATCTTCATTCTCGCGTGAGAAGGAAAATCATCTTGGAATTGTGTTCAGACATTAAAAGAAAAGAAGTAAAAAGAATTTTTCATCTCCAAGTGCTTTGACTATTTAAAATTAAATTAGGAAGTCCACTTACTTAACATGTAATAATTGGCTACCGAAAACAAAAAGAACATGCACTAATTGGTTTTTATCAATAACGGCGTTATATCGCAGTAGCATATAAAAGTTTCCATTCTTGTTCCTGATTGGAGTACTACTTTTAGGCTTCGTTTGTTTCGTGGTAGATGAATGATTTGAAAAATATTTGCTAAAAATTAATCGCTTATATAGCTTAGAAAAATGAATGAACGAACAACTTTTTCATCTTTCATGAAAATGTTTATACATAAATTGCTGTAGACAATGAATTTTTTCATTATCTAATTATTTCAAGCTACATGAGCGATCATTTTTAGGAAATATATTTTGCAAATCATTCATTTTTCATGAAACAAACAGAGCCATAATTTTATTTTTGTACTGTTTGCGTTCTAGAATGACTCATCGAGGATAACTATATAATTGTCATTCGTTTTTTTTTTATATGAAAAATGGCTATGCAATTTGTTTATGAGAAATGGCAATGCAAGACCTTTTCTCCATTTTTCACTATTTGGCACTGCTTAAAAAAGTTAGTTAATGGACAATACCTTAATAATTGGAAAAAGGACCCCATAAGCGCCATAACTTTTGTACGACAGTCACTTAGGTGCCATAGCATTTTTTTCTCGATCAACTGAGTGCATAATTTATGTACGATGTTCACTTGAGAACCATAACTTTTTCTCCTATCTCTTTTGTGTCATATAATTTTTCAATTGATCACTTGACTGCCATAACTTTTTAAAAATGTTTATCACAAGTGCCATACCACAACGAATTTTTGGCACTTGGGTGAACTTTTTTAAATGGGTTATGATACTCAAGCGGTCAATTGAAAGGTATGACAATCAAGTGAATGGCATCAAGTTGTCGGGAAAAAAAAAAGTTATGACTCTTAAGTGAGCGTCGTACGAAAGAAAGTTATGGCACTTGTGCCGTTCTTATCTCTTTTACAATCCGTACAAATTTACACTCAAATCTTTGTAAAATTGATTTACAATTTGAAAATCGTAAGACGCAATGTCAAAAATGATCTCTATACTTTGGACGATATCAAAATTTGGTCCTCAAACCTTAATTTTGTTCAATTTGACCTTCATACTCTTTATCAACCGATTTAATCCTTCTAATTAATTTGGGATGTTGGTATTTGATGTGCAATCTACTTCAGCCGCAGGGCCAATACAAGTTTGCATATCAGAAGCCACATCGGCAAAACATAAGTTGTTATAGCTGAATGGAGAGAGCTTGGCCGAAGATAAGTAGACAAATGGATGCCGAAGAGAGAAATTAGAAATATGAAAGGAAAGAAGAAATATTTAAAAAGGTTGTTATAGCCGAGTCGGACGCATCGAATGTTTAAGGTTAGAGAAATAATTCGTCTAAGGTTAGGAAATTAAACGCGACATCGAATGTTTAAACTAAAAATTATAACTTTTTGCGATACGAAAATTAATTCGGATTAAATGTATCATGTGTTTATCAAATTGAAATTTTTGTGGGTATCCATCGTCTACTTTTTTTATTTATTGGTTCATTACTACCACAACCGTATTATCTTTCTAATATTCCTGCTCTGCATTTATTTATTGCTTCATCTCAAAATGAGCTTTAAGCTCGAATTGAATAGGTAAATTATTTTAAATATAGGAAATCTTCTTCCCAGAATGTGCTACCGACACTAGCGGGCCGCCAATTTGGTGTTAGATTTGTTTACAATTTGTCCGAATCTTGGGGGAGTGGAAAGACTAACCACTTCGCATGTCGCTGGTTATGTTTCTTTTGCCTTTTTATTATGATTCCATACCAGAAGCTAAAGGTACAAGCAAATGCGCAGGTCGACCATCATGCTTGCTTTAACTACAGGGACGGAATAATATAAAAAAAGGAAAAGGAATCATGACCGTCGACCTGTGATAGTTGCTAGTCTTCAACTCCAACAAGATCTTGACCTAAAAAAAAAGGGATAATGACACAATAGTTCCTGAACTTTGATTTAATGTGCAATGTGGTCTTTGAACTTTTAATTTGACCAATATGGTCCTGAACTTTAGCCCAATGTGCAATATGATCCATAAACTTTTAATTTGATCAATATGGTCCTTGAACTTTTGGAACGTGCTCAACTTAGCCCTTGGATTATAGGAAGATGTTCAATATAGTTCTTCCATTGATTCAAGTTCAGGGAAGACTTTGAACATTTTCTTATAGTTCAGGGACTATGTTGAATAAATTTTTCACTTGTTAACCAAACTTGATAAAGACATTTTTCCATTTCATTCATTACGCATAACACGAGAACGATTGTGCATTGGGAATGACAAACTTTCTTTATTGAGGTGTTTAAGAAGTGCCCTCACGGCACTTGTTAACATAATTTTTAAACTATTAGTGCAGATACAAGTCTATGCGATTTGAAATTATCTTGCGTTAATGGTCATGTTTTATGAATTGACTAATGTTAAATTTGATTTCACTATAACTGTTTGGGAAGTATCACCAACTTGATTTAATCACAACAATGGAGTAATGAAAGTAAATGTGGTAATATCCTGGCGGGACTAGTCATGCCCCGAAAGTGTAGGAAACTTCTGTTATGGTATGAACTTTTACATAGTTAATTTAAGGTCATTCTCTAGTTAGATCTTTAGCTAGCCCACTCTTGGCTTGGGAGAATGTAATTTTCTCCATATCATCTCTTTTATTTTTTGCTCCATTGAACAAATTTCTAGTAATGTTATGCAAAGGAAAACAATTGCC
Source organism: Lenwebbia sp. NSW1173648 (assembly GCA_029784005.1). Taxonomy (NCBI): domain Eukaryota; kingdom Viridiplantae; phylum Streptophyta; class Magnoliopsida; order Myrtales; family Myrtaceae; genus Lenwebbia; species Lenwebbia sp. NSW1173648. The sequence continues at coordinate 9,564,325 of JARCGZ010000005.1, forward strand.
GACAATAGTATTAAGGATTGCTTTTCTTAGGAATCAACGGAAATTTAATGATGCTAAGTAAACCGGGGATCGGATGTTGATACAGGTTTTGTGTCTTTAGAAATCAAACTATCTGTTTATGGTGTGATTTGTCTGTCTATATTACAGCTAAGTCTTGATGATTTCTTGAAGATTGTCCATCGATGCAACATGATACAAGTTTCCGAAAGCTCCTGAGTGGTTAAGAGTGCCGAGTATCTACTGTTCTGATCAGGTATTGTGGTGAATTGGCTACGATTTTTTCCACCCCTTTCACTAGTTATCAGTGATGATAACAGAGTTAGTGACCATAATAGTGGTACTTGTTAGACTTTAAATTCTTGGGCTTGAGGAAAGACAAAGGAGTAATGGCTCTCCGAAGCTTTCTTTTCTTGTTTAAGCTAAGCTGATATCAGTACATAAGTCAGAGGTCAAAGATGGTGGATTAAGTGATCTGGAGGCTGAGTAAACCAACATTTTCCTGCTACATAATGGAATGGCCTCATTAGAGCTCGGATTTAGTGACGTTTTACTTGCAGATTTCCTCGTGTATCGACTTCTGATTTGTGTCTTTATGTTCTATTTCAGGAGTGATTGATCAAAAGGTCATTTTTTTTCTGCTGGGTTCTGCTACAACAGCAAGAAAGGAAGCACCTAAGTAAGCGAGAGATAGAAGCAAGAAAGTAGCTTGATCCGCTTGCTGTCGCTAAGATGTTTAACTTACCAAATGTTGGTTGTATTTACTATCTTAGACAACTGAATTATCTGCAACTTTTTTACAAGCTGATCTAGTTGATGTTAGGATTATCTTTCCCCTTTCTTTTAAGGGTTGAGGCGATAATTAAAACGATTTAATAATTCTCTCATATCGAATTAGTTCACCCGTCTTGTTTCGTGAAAGACGGAACATTTACCTCTTGAGCAGAGAACACGAAAAAATTTTGCTTCCTTGGGATCGAATTCCAAAAGTCGGGTCAAATTCGAGTAGGATACGGAGTGATTTTATCACTCGTAATTTATCCAAAATCTTAATGGTTGGTACCAGCTCGATGCCTATGAACTACTTTTAGATGCACAGCAAACACGAATTACAAGTTAAAAACACCTATGAGATGTGTGGTCAACATAATCAAATGGATTGACAAAGACTTTTATCCTTACACTCTGGACCCAACACTGATCTTAGTTATAAAATCGGATTCGATTTTCCTCCGCCCACTTCTTTTAATTATTATTATTATTTATTTACCGTTTATTTTTCTCCTGATATGTATGGATTTTATATAGGCACTCAAGTGTACGATTTTTCACATTATACTGCACAAAAAAATCAATGTTAAAAATTTACTCTTGGATTGAAGATTGCTTCACATTATCCCGCAAACGAAAAAGAAAACAAAAAGTATTTTGCAGTTACAACGCGCGTTCGGCCGCTTTAGAGATTGTAAAAGGAAAATCATCATGGAAATATGTTTGGTTAAGAGAGTGTGAAAGGAGAGAAGATATTTTCATCTTCATCCTTGTGTGAGACAGAAAATAAATCGTGGAAACATGTTTTTTTTCTATTTTTGGTCGAAATCGTGAAAACATGATCACATTACCACAAGGAACCTTCGTAGAAACCTTCACGAAGCCTAAATGAAATGCTTGATGACGCACTAGTTGATGTGTACTTGATGACATAATACTGATGTGGTGGGAATATGAAGTGTTTGATGAAAAAAAAAAAACCCAAGAATTCCTCAAGTGTGGAGCATTCATTCACTGCAAACTCTTTGCCTCTCTCGCAGAGGCAGAGCTGAAAGGAAACATCAAACTCTCTTTGTTGGGAAAGCTAAGCTAAGCATAGAATTAGATCGATGGCTGCCATGAACATTACTACAACTGAGGCTCAGAGGTTAGTTTTGCATTCAAAACAGTCCCATAATTTACATTGGTTAGAACTCTTCATTGTTTGCATATATGTATCTTGTTCCCCCTTATGGGGATTACAACTCTTTCATTTGTTTGCACATGTGTATTAGGGATTATAACTCTTCATTGTTTACATTGATTAGAAACTCTTTCCTATGTTTGCATGAGTGTGTGTATGTCTTTGTTCCTCATGAGCCGAATTGTGTGCCTAGTGTGTGCACTGCGCATCATGGATCCTATCCACGGAACCCATCATGGCGTACATCTCGCGGGTCCCTCTCTATCTCTCCACTACACAATCTCTCTCTCTCTCTCTCTCTCTCTCTCTCTCTCTCTCTCTCTCCCTGGTCTCTCATCTTTCTCTGATATGATTATGCCACTCCTGAGGCTATGTTCTGGGCTTGATTCTCATGCGTCAGTCATGCTTTCACATACACCATTCTCTTCATTTGACAATGTGAAGCTAAATTAACACAGACGATTTTCATTTACTAAATATGTAGACTGCCAAGTTAAAAGAACATACTCGAGATAGAACAACCCACTCCCCTAGTGAAAAATAAAAAAACTTTAGAAATGTGAGCTAGAACTGGTCGGTTCGGTCGGGTCAAATTCAGTTTCCGAGTTGAACTGAATTAAGTTCCTATCAACTATATCCACCAGATCAAACCGGGACCGATGCACAAGTCCTATGAACTACATCCTCCTTTGGGTCAGAAGCAATCGAGCACACTTGCCTTTCTATGTTTGTTGGAGCTTTTACTTGTGCAATTTTCGCAAAATCCATCCATATTAACCGAGTCATTTATTACTTATTGTAACCGATCCGTTTAGACTAATTATATGAACTTTGCATGTCGCTAATGATAAACTATATAGCTTGTAATTTTGGATTCGCATATGACCCATAGTAATGCAATTTGGGAGAGATTGCCACCGTCATATTTCATGTGTACAACTCATCGTAGAGTTTTACTTGTGGATAAGTAAGCTTATATAAAGCAAGATTTAAGCATGCTGGTGGATAGCTGGTGCTCCAAGTTGGTATTATTTGCCTCATGAACTAACGATTTCAGATTTCGTGGTTTTTTTTTTTTTTTTTTGTAGACCGGAAGAACAAGAAGATGCCATCGTTGAAAAAGCAAAAGATTTCTTGACATCCTCGCTTAAATGTTCACTGGCTCTTTTAGGAGTTAAGAATTTACTTTTAAACATGCAAGTGACCTTCATCACGATAGCCGTAGCTCTCATCGTTCTCTTTGTCATCAGTTCGCGAACAACACGAAGCGATTGGAGAAAGACATGCATCAATTTCATGTTTCTCATGCTAGGATGTCTCATTATTGGAGTAACGATTGACTCGATCGTGCTGAATTCTTATATCAAGTGGGTTCTCTATGGTTTGTTCCTCGTCATGGTAGCTACAAATCCCAATTATCGACAAATTTATGGGGAGATGAAACTGATCTTCAAGTCCATGTGCAGAGCAACATCTTTGAGAATCACAAACTTGTTTATTCAATCACAAGTGATTATTGAAGATCTTTTGAATATTAATGTTGCGGACAGAGAAGGATCATCGATGAATAACAACGTTGTGACTCGACCCATCGGCGGTGACGGAGGTGGAGTCGGGGAGGACATTGTCTAGTTGATATCGTGATGGAATTCGACACCCTTTATCTCTCTCTTTTTCCCTTTGGATTTTAAGATACTTGAATGTTACGTGAAATGAAAGTGCAAGCTTTTTTCTCAGTATTATGTCTTGTCAGATTATAGTAGTTCTTCATTGATATGCTAAATTTGCCGTCTTCGTCCTACGTCTCTGTCTCTCTCTAGAACGAATATCTCCTGAGCCTTGTCTTTTGTTTCTGGCCTTCCACAATCTTTCTCAGTCAACGCCTCTACTTTAATATATTCAATCAATGAGATAAGGAATGGTTTTACGTAATTGACCGGATGAGATTTCTTTTTAAAGAAATTCTCATACACCATTTATTGATAAAATATCTCAAAATGAGGAAATACCTTCTTTTCTTAATTTGTCTCAACAATTAGATCAAAAATAAGAAGGAGGAGTCCGACTTTCCATTTCTTTAATAGATATGACCCAAGGATTAAAGAGACCAACTATTAGCTCAGATTTATTATCATAGTCTACATTAAATTCGACCGTCACCCAAGTCCTTTTTTTTTTTTTTTGGTAATTTTCATTTCATATGACAAAAGGAGTACATAACTTCAAGACAAATATGTGAATCCGACAAACCAAGTAAAACAAGAAAATCTGAAAAGTGAATCATCTTGATACTGCTTGCAAAGACTGACCCATTCCCTAAAGACGGATCTGTTGTAGCATCCATGCTCATACGGCGGCCGGTAATCGAATCTCGCATCATCATCAGTGATGAGCACACGTCGAGAAATTCTTCTCCAGTAACTACTGTTTTGCCAAAAGGAGTGTGTTAGGCTGTCATGGAACGTGGTAGGATATCATGTTCCAGTCACCCAAGTCGCTTAACCATTGTAACTCCTTGCAAAATTAAACGAGTGTGTTAGGCTATCATGGAATGTGGTAGTTCACTGTCTTTCTCGATTTCACGAGTTCGAATCACTTCATAAGCAATCATTTGTCTCAACATATGCCTCATGCACTTTTCATCTCACATGGAGCGATCTCATCGCTTCTGATTTATTGGCGAAGCTGGAGCAATGGGCTCATCCATCTTGGACAATTGAGGTCACAAGTGGATGAAGTACCACTGATTTTTTCATTAGTCCAAGTCATCACTTTAGTGATCTTTGTTGTCTGTAGTAGGTTATGTTGTAATCCTTTTAAGTTATTCGAAACGAGGCAATAATGATCTCAAAAGAAAAAGAAAAAGAAAGACCGGAAGTATTAAAATCTTTTAGGATACGGACCTACTATATTTGACCTGAACCTACTATTATGGATACGGATGCTAGGCTTAGTGAAGATTACATGAAATCTATCGATCAAATTTTTTCAACCATCTAAAATTGCTTTGTTTATTTATTTGTTCAAGAGCTATGAAAGGGAGGTGTTGTTGGAGTAACCCATTATCTACCGGGTGAAATTGCCACAACAAGGACGTTCTGATGACCATGCTTGCTTAGCCCCTATCCTCCTCTTCTGTCTTAGGCTCCATTTGTTTGGCGGAAAATGTGATGTTTCTGTTGGAAAGTCATTTTTCAGGAAACTAATTATATTTTCCGGTGTTGGCCGAGATATGAAAATGGCCTGAAAAATATCTTCCGTCATTTGGTAAGGAAAATCTCATTTAATCTCTCGTTTTTTCCTTTGCATTATAAGATGTTCGTACGATTTGTGAGATGGATATTCGAGGTTTTTCTTCTGTATTATCGGTTTGTATTATAAGCATATTTGCTCCATCTCGGTAATTTTTTTTTATTGATATACTTTTTCTTCCATAGCAACATTCACATTTATGCTGGGATTCTGATTTCGAAAGGTCAAATGTCAGCATTTGAAGCAATACTTAATCAAGGAAAATTCACTTTGATGACCCTAAAGTCAAAGATACATAGGAATTGAATGTGAAATGCTATATAAACCAAGCACAGATGCACATGCCCACCTGATCGTCTATGTAGTCCCACGTTTTGTACAAGCAATTAATCGGACGACCAATCAAACCCTCCCATTACGAGCCCGAAAAAGCCAAGCTAAGAGGGAAGTTAAGGCAAGGGAAATGTCCATGCTAAAAGGAAGTTGCTATATTGTGACCTCATGCTTTATATCATGTAAAATTTTATGGGACCAATATCATGTAAGATTTTGTCCGTAGGATAGAAAGGGGAGGCAAGGGAAAAGTGGCACCCAAAAGTGGGATGTGAAAAGTGGGACTTGGTCGCCAAAAGTGGGATGGGAAAAACGGGACCCAAAAGTGGGATGGGAAAAGTATTTTGTTCCCACGGACAAGCCTCTCCATGAAATCCCCCGGCTACTGCTCAAATCAAAAGTGGGAAAATCGCTCCTATAAAAACCCTAGTTTGGTGGAAATGAAGCCCAATACAATTTGCATTCGCTGTGACCTCCTTGCCTGTGCACTTTGAGACTTATCATAGGGACTCCTCATGTCATTGATACTTAGCTTTTGATTGCTATTTCAGGTTTGCAAATAACATGCATTTTGGGAGAATTTCTCACCCTCATATTATAATGTACAATAAATTTTACTTCGTGGATGAGTAAGGGTGCGCATGGCAATACTTCTGCTCTAGAAATCAACTTCTAGCCAGAAGTAAATTTTTTTTTTACTTCTTCAAGTGACTCCAAAACTACTTCTGGAGTAAGAAAAAATGCTTCAGATATAGAAAAATGAAATTGCGTAACCAAAAGGATTTTTGCTCTAGAAGTGTTGTCATGCGCACCTTAAGCTTCCGTTGAGCATGATTTAAGCCGTTCCTACTACAAGCTTGTATTGTTTATTTGTACCATAAACAAATGATTTTAGATTTTGTTGTTATTTTTGGTAGACTCGGAGAACGAGAAGATGCCATCATTGAAAAAGTGAAAGATTTCTTGACATCATCGCTTAGATGGTCATTTGCTCTTCTTGGAGTCAAGGATTTACTTATAAACATGCAAACGACCGTCGTCACGATTTCCACAGCTCTCATAATACTTTTCGGCATCAGTTCGCGAACAGCGCGAAGCCATCGTGAGACGACATTCATCAATTTTGCGTTTCTCATACTAGAATGTCTCGTTGTTGAAATAACACTCAACTCAATCGCACTCAATTCTTACATCAAGTGGGCTATCTATGGTATGTTCCTTGCTATGGTAGCGACAAATCCTGATGACTAGCAATTTTTTTCGGGAGATGAAAGGAATCGCCAAGTCCATGTGCGAAGCAACTTCTTTGAGACTCAGAAACTCGTTCATTCACTCAAAAGTGTTTATCGAAAATCTTTTGAAAATTAATGTTGCGGACCGAGAAGAATCATTGACAAATAACAACTTTGCGACTCGATCGGTTGGCGGCGATGGAGGCAGAGCCGAGGAGGACATTGTGTAGTTGATCTCATGATGGAATTCAACACCCTTTATATCTCATTTTCTCATTGTATTATAAGATATTTGTACGATATGTGAAATGATTGTCCTATCTTTGATTGTACGATAAGCAAAAGTTTGGTCAGACTATTGTAGTTATTCGTTGATACATTAAATTTGCAACTTTGCATATTTGCTCCATCTTCCTGAAATTTTTATTGGTCACTTGTTATTTCATGTAGGGGTGTCAAAACTGAATCTAAAAACTGAACTGAACTACTAATCAAAATGAATAGAACAAAAAATTTGTGCATTTTGGTTTAGTTCGGTTAATTGAAAAATAACCATTTTTTTTTTGTTCAGTTCATTTCGGTGTGGTTTGGTTAATGGAACCAAACTGAACTATTGACACCCCTAATTTCATAACAACATGATCTACATTAATACTGCGTTTTAGGATGTGATTATACTTTTGGAAGGTGAAATGTGAGCATTTGAAGCAGTATTCAATCTATAAGTGGAAAATCCACTTTGATGAGCCTAAAGTAAAAGACACATAGCAATTAATGGGATGATCAATCAAACCCTCCCATTATGAGACGGAAAAAGCGAATCTAAGAATACTATGACGATTTATATTGTGGCAATATAAGAAAACATATTTGTTAATGTGTCATGGATCCTGAGTTCGTTGAGCTCCAACTTCTCCGGAACATGATGGATCGTATAGTGCCACTCGAAAGGTACATAATTCATTCGTGGGAACATGCTCTAAGAACTCTGCTCAGAGCGCGGGCAAAGTGGCTAGTTTTTTTTTCCCCTTGTGAATCTGTTTTTCTTTCGATTAATTCCTTCTTGATTGGTACTGGGACGATGGGCAACCACAACATCAGCAACAACACGAAAGGTTTGACTCAACCAAGAGATTTTCCACATTGCATTAACTTCGTTGAAGCTACTCGTCGTCGCGCATTTCAATTCGCGGCATATCGGGCTGCTGAGCCACGCGATTATCTTGTTTTACATAATTTACGAGGTCATCTATCTCATAGCAGTGGTCGAAGTGACCGGAACCGTGAGCCGAACCTCGATATACCGGTACTTGTCTACCGCTTTCGGGACTCTCGGCTCCAATTTGCTTCTCTGGACGAGCCTGTCTTTGGCCATGTGGTCGTCTCGTCAATATGTGCTCATTAATGTTTGCTTAGGCATCATCGACTGGTTTCAAGATATTGTTCAGCCATTAGAAAATGTGCCATTTTTTGAAGTTCTGATTGATTTTTTTAATCTCCCGCAATCATATTGTATTTGTGTATCAATTTGGTAGTAGGTATCTGTCATAGATACTTGTAATTTATAGAAAAGAGAATGTCATCATATACATGTTCTTTATTTGGTGAACCATAGTTCTTGCTTTGTTATGTATGCGAATAATTAAAATTCGAAAAAATTACCAAAACAGTCCTAAACCTATTGCAATTGTGCCAATTCATTCCTAAACCTTTTTTTAGGCCGATTCAGTCCTAAATATTTTGCATTTGTGCCAATTTAGTCCATTTGGCTGGCCGGCGCTGACGTGGCGCTGCCGGCGCTGACGTGTCATCATATACATGTTCTTTACTTAGTGAACCATAGTTATTGCTTTGTTGTGTATGCAAATAATTAAAATTCATTTGATTCTCTTCTTGGCCTAGTTGTTTTTATCTAATTTCTTCTGGGAAGTGTCTATGAGTTTTCCAGAGATCAATTCCCATGACTCTTGAGTCATACTTAAGAGTAAGGGCTCTACGAAATGGATCAAATTAGAGTGACCAACAAGTTCACCCTTCTGCCAAAAAATAAAATAAAATAAAATTTAGTTCATCCTAAAAACCCAACTCATTGGACATCAAACGAAAGGTCAGATATATTAATCAATCACAATAGACAAATGTATAGCTCGGCTTCGACAAATGATTTTTCTTACCACATAACCTACTATAGATGCCGAAGATCACTATTGAACCAAAAGATTCCTAAAAGATAGTCATGATAGAGTCTTCGGCTCTTTGTTCTAATTTGCTACTTCGTCCACTTGGAACCCCATTGTTTGAGATCGATCAGCCCATTGCGGCAGCTTCACTAACAAGTCGGAAGGGCGGAAAATCTCTCTATATGAGGTAGCAAATGTCTGAGGCACAAGTTGAACAAAGATCCGCTTACTAAATGACTCGAACTTGTAATACCGTGAAAGATAGTGGGGAGAGATTGATAAATTTTGGGGTAGAGTATGATGATATACAAGATGATAGAGTCTCCAACTCTTTTGTTTTGAATTTGCTACTTTGTAGGCTTGGAACCCGAATGTCCGAGATGGATGGGCTCATTGCCGCAGCTCACCGACAAGTCAGAAGCGACAAAAGCGGACTACTGTTTTTTTTCCATATATATAAAAAAAAACAACACTGCTTTGAAGTGGGCGTGAATGGTTATTTTATTCCGTAATGGATGAGTTGTGAATATGGAAATCAACGGACTCAGTCTCTGGAAGAGAGAACCCCGTGAAAACCTCGGTACATAGAAAGAGGGGAAGGTAAGACAAAAGCGGGAACAACTACTTCACGAATTACCTCATTGTCGGCAGATTATGTACGAGAAAGAAAAGAACTCATTTTTTTTGTGGGTGCAAGGAATTGAATGATTCTTTAGTTTGTGTAAAATTTGCTGATTTACCCATTCGGTGACTTTGACACTAGATGTTCCCGAAATGGAAACCATTGTGTTGGGCGAGTTCAATACTAGATGCTTGTTAGCATTCCTGCCTTCCTTCTCCTTTTTGGGTTTATACGAAGGACAATATCTTGATAGTTGTATAGTGTTGTGGTGCGGTGCTTTTTAAGCCCGTGAATTCGTGGTGGGGGTAATGCACGCGCTACAGTACTTCTAAGGTGCACCAAGTGCTAGAGCATAGCGAGCCATGCAATATGTTGCTAGTGTAAAGCAGAATGCATTGCTAAAGAATGGCCACTTCAGCGCAAAAGTTACTCCATTACATTGTGTTATGAAACGGATTAGCATGGCCGAACTCTGATTTGGGTGGCCACTCTTCGGCTCGTCTCTGGCCAATTTTGGGCTTTGCTGGGCCGGTTTCTTAGCTTGCAATGCATCATGGCCAGTTCTTGGCTTTGCTTGGCCACTATTAGGCCCATATCCTTGGGCCTTAGCTCATGTCTGTACAGCTTTCGGCTTTGCTTGACCAATTTTGGAATATGAATTAATTCCTGCAACCGCTTAGAAGGAGCTGACTCATGAAGGGACCCCGTTGTATGCATCATGTATTCTTTACCAGTAAGATCCATGATAACATATCACCTCCTTGATTTATTTCACTAAGCAATTTTTTAAGATAATAATTGCATGTACGACAGAGTAAGGTCGGTTTATTAACCGTTCTTAAGTTAATTCGAATGGCTCTGATATGATATCATCTTTTAATTTCAACATACGGTTCCGGAATTCTTATGTGCTCTCAAAGCATGGTATTTTCTACTCACTCAAATTGAAATTCACATGTACAGTGAGTGTTAACAGTGTTAAGTCTTCATCTCTTGTGAAGTATTGAGTGCACCAAAAACACCTTGTCTACGACTCGGTCCGAACCGGTCCAAATGATTAAGCCACAAAATTCGATCGGACCGGTGCGACTAGCCGAGGTCAAGTCTTCTGGATAATTTTCGTCCAGCGCCCTAACCGTACCCTCTCGCCTCAATAAAGCCTTCATCTTTATTCTCCATAATCCGAAGTTGTTTTGTCCGTCAAAAGATGAGATCTGAAGCTTCAAAGATGCCATCTCAAAGAATCCTAAGAAACGAACTTAGCTCTGATACCAGTTTGATGTAACAAACGCGAAAAAACAAACACAGAACACAAGGATTTACGTGGTTCGATCAAGGTGATCTACATCCACGGGCGAGGCAAAACAAGATTCCACTATATTCGAAGAGTATACTGATTACAACCCTAGCAACGGTATAAAAAGATCCCCCAAATTTTTTTTCTCGGGGGTGTAGCCTCCGAACCTCCATAGAGATCTGTTCGCACCCCCATAACCGTCCGCGTCATGAACTAAATCTCAATTTTCTCTCTACTTTTTGGGCCACACAAAAATATGTCGGGTCGGATGATGAACTGGGTCGAGTACATAAATTTCAAGACATATTTAACAATCAGTGATGAAAACAGAGTAAGTGACCATAATAGTGGTACTTATTAGATTTTAAATTCTTGGGCTTGGGTTCTGCTACAACAGCAAGAAAGGAAGCACCTAAGTAAGCGAGAGATAGAAGCAAGAAAGTAGCTTGATCCGCTTGCTGTCGCTAAGATGTTTAACTTACCAAATGTTGGTTGTATTTACTATCTTAGACAACTGAATTATCGGCAACTTTTTTACAAGCTGATCTAGTGGATGTTAGGATTATCGTGACGGCCGATTATAGCTTGCTTAACCTTTTACGCCAGTTGAATTATCCATTTGCGTTGTTCCATAAAAAGAATTAAGTAACTCCAAACCCGTGCTGTCGTGAAGGTTTGGTCTTCCTGTTATACCTGATTTGATTACATTGAGACATTTTTGTCTATCCTGTGACAAATATTCTTAAGTTGGTCGGACCGCAGAAATCAAGATGCTTTAAGGAAGTGCTGGAATATGTACCTTTAGAATAATCAGGTTCGTTGAAGTCGGCATGGATGCGATGGGCTTTGATTAGAGATCGTACCCGCGATCGAAGGAACTAACAAAGATGAATCTAGTTGCATGGACATTAAAAATTCCTCTTGTTGACAAAAGATCGTACCCGCGGTCGAGATTCGATCTGTATGCCATGAAAGTACAAAGAAATATGAAAGGAACTTACACTTACTGCTTTTTTTTTGTTGGTTTGACGGACTGTCTTTGGACAATGGAGGACCGGATTTCTCGTTGGGGGAGCGTGACAACAAATTTTGAGTGAACAAATTGAATTCTTCGTACAAAATATTTTTTACCCCTTAATTTTAATGGGAAATTGGGGGACCGAGGGCGGGGTCCACCACCAGACCATTATTCGTAGGTTTTCAAAATATATTTGACAATATTTCTAATTACCATCAATTATTTTTATCTTCAAAGAATTAGATAACCCCTTCTTTACTTACTAGATTAAGGTGAATTATTTATTTAAGCGAATCATTTAAGTCGATTTTCTGATCCTATTTAAGATTATCAAACGTTGTTTTGGTCTAGCAGCTAAAATTTCTATGTCTTATACCACGGAATAAAATTGCTTAAGATATTTGAAAATTTCTTTAAAATAATCAATTCACGTCTTCTTGATTGTGCCGTCTTCTCCGTCTCATTTTTCTCCTTAGTCAAATGTGAAGACAGTGATCGCAGCGGCTTGTTGGTCATCTTTACGCGATGGTGGACCGCTTTCTGCTACAAGCTTGTGTTATCTACTTGCATCATAAATCAATAGATTTTGGGATTTTGTTTGTTCTTTCTTTGGTTGACTCGAACAAGATTGCGTGGAATCCTTGCTTGCATGGGTCAATAGCTCTTATTCAAGTGAAGGGTTTACTTGTAAATGACCTTCATCGCGACGGTAGTAGCTGTCATGTCGTTGCGCTTTTTTAGGTTGTGATTTTGCTCACCACTCGTTTTTGTGCCGCCTCTACTATGAATCAACAAATGCAATTTCCTTACATGGCTTCTCATCAAGTATCATGGGGGCACTTTTTTTTTTTTTTTGGAAAAACAAAATATATCTAATAAAAGTCATCTTTGTGCTGCCTCCACTATGACCCTCCTTTCATCTCTATCTTTCTCTGGCTTGTCGCTCCAATGCAAATTGTTGCTGTCGAATTTCAGGCCAAATGCCATACGGTTGGATTTGGGGTGCCTTCGTGGAAACATGTTTTGTTTTTTTGTCGAAATCGTGAAAACATGTTGACATTAAGCCTAAATGAATTGCTTGGTAACATAACTTTTTGATCTGTACTTTATCAGCCATGAAGAAAAAATAAAAATAAAAATGTCTTCTATAAAAACCCAAGAATTCCTCAAGTGTGGAGCATTCATTCATTGCAAACTCTTAGAGCGATTTTCGTCTTCATTTCTGATGATTTGCGCCTAACATGTATGGATTTTATATAAGCACTCAAGTGAACGATTTTTCACGTTATACTGCACAAAAAATTGTATGTCAAAGTTTTACTCTTGTACTTGAAGATTGCTTCACATTATCCCCACAAACGAAATAGAAAGGAAAGTATTTTCTAGTTACATTTTGCTCTTCACACTACAAATTCTATTATATATTTGACCTAGAGATTAGAGGGACCAATCGACGGAAAATGAGTTTTTCAATGGAAACGATGCTGATACATCTATCTGTAGTATTCTTGCTTCAGCCAGCAACAACGTGAAAACTTCAGAGATTAAAAAAAGGACAAAAAGATGAAATTTTCATCTTCATTCTTGTGTGTGGAGGAAAAACATCACCAAAATATAGTTAGTGCACTACGCGTTTGGCATCTTCAGAGAGATTGAAAAAGGAGAGACAAAATATTTCAATCTTCATTCTCGTGTGGAAATGTGTTCAGACATTAAAAAAGGAGAAAAAAGAAAATTTCATCTCCAAGTGCTTGTGTTTTTTGCCGATAACGTATTTATTCATAGTCTTGTTAACGAGTGTCTCTAAGCACTTGTTAAGTGTGTTTAATACCAAAGTTTCAATTTATGAAGAACGTTGATCGCACGCAAGGGAGAAAAACAGTGTATCTACTATCTAAAGCTGCAAACTTTCCTTACATGGATTCTCATTAAGTATTATGGGGCCACTTTTTTTTTTTTTTTTCATAAGCAAAATCCATCTAATAAAAGTCATCAAAACTTTCCATCCAATAATGCTGTTTTCTCCCTCAAAACTGTAATAGCGAATGGTGATCACGCTTGTGGATGGCTTCATGAGATACTTTAGCAGCAATCAGGGTCAATATTGTATCTCTCAGCTGTTAATGCTTTTCGTTGTTCTAGTGCAATGGTGTGGGAACTAAGGGTGTGATTGATTCACAAAAAACTCCGGAAAACATTTTCGGAATGATACATTGGTTATATGGCTTAGAAAAGTTAATCGAAAATTGTTGTCGACAACGAAAACAATTTATGCCTAATTATTTTCGTAGATGATAGGAAAACTTCTCATTCATTCATTGTAATAAGCGATACAAGCTATCATTTTTCGTAAAATGTTCTCCAAATCTTGAGTTTTCGGTGAAATAAACACACCCTAAGTTACTTATTTACAAGTATCTTATTCTATTAGTAAGGACCCATCTTGTGGTTTATACTTCTCTTCTTTTGTAATGAAAAAGGTGACACCCTAAGTTACTTATTTACAAGTATCTTATTCTATTAGTAAGGACCCATCTTGTGGTTTATACTTCTCTTCTTTTGTTGGAAAAGATGAACATCATATTTTTCCGATTATATTCCCTTTGATCTGACTTTGGTGATTTGGTTCTAGCACTTTTTTTTTTTTGTGGAAAAACAAAATCTATCTAATAAAAGTCATCTTTGTGCTGCCTCCACTATGACCCTCCTTTCTTTCTTTTTCTGGCTAGTCGATCCAATGCAAATTGTTGCTGTCGAATTTCAGGCCAAATGCCATACGGTTGGATTTGGGGTGCCTTCGTGCAAACATGTCTCTTTTTTTTTTTTTTTTTTTTTGTCGAAATCGTGAAAACATGTCGACATTAAGCCTAAATGAATTGCTTGGTAACATAACTTTTTGATCTGTACTTTATCAGCCATGAAGAAAAAATAAAAATAAAAATGTCTTCTATAAAAACCCAAGAATTCCTCAAGTGTGGAGCATTCATTCATTGCAAACTCTTAGAGCGATTTTCGTCTTAATTTCTGATGATTTGCGCCTAACATGTATGGATTTTATATAGGCACTCAAGTGAACGATTTTTCACGTTATATTGCACAAAAATTTGTATGTCAAAGTTTTACTCTTGTACTTTTGCTCTTCACACTACAAATTCTATTATATATTTGACCTAGAGATTAGAGGGACCAATCTTTAACAAGGGCGACGGAAAACGAGTTTTTCAATGCAAACGATGCTGATACATCTATCTGTAGTATTCTTGCTTCAGCCAGCAACAACGTGGAAACTTCAGAGATTAAAAAAAGGACAAAAAGATGAAATTTTCATCTTCATTCTTGTGTGTGGAGGAAAAACATCACCGAAATATAGTTAGTGCACCACGCGTTTGATTGAAAAAGGAGAGAGAAGATATTTTCAATCTTCATTCTTGTGTGGGAGGGAAAGTAAATCCTGGAAATGTGTTCAGACATTAAAAAAAGGAGAAAAAAAGAAAATTTCATCTCCAAGTGCTTGTGTTTTTTTGCCGATAACGTATTTATTAATAGTCTTGTTAACGAGTGTCTCTAAGCACTTGTTAAGTGTGTTTAATACCAAAGTTTCAATTTATGAAGAGCGTTGATTGCACGCAAAGGAGAAAAACAGTGTATCTACTATCTAAAGCTGCATACTTTCTTTACATGGATTCTCATTAAGTATTATGGGGCCACTTTTTTTTTTTTCATAAGCAAAATCCATCTAATAAAAGTCATCAAAACTTTCCATCCAATAATGCTGTTTTCTCCCTCAAAACTGTAATAGCGGATGGTGATCACGCTTGTGGACTCTTTTAGGGTTTCATTTCGCAGAATGCACTTAGTAGGAAATTTGAATTTGGTACTAGGAGACGTTGACGAGCTATACTTAGTGAAAACTGAGAAGAAAATGGAATACTGGACTTCTTGTTTCGAATTTCATCCGTGCGGTTGGATTTGGGTGTCCTTCGTGGAAACCCACTTTGCCTCTCGCGGACAGGCCAAATGAATGGACACGCTTTTTGGTGGTGAAATAAAAACCCAAGAATTCCTCAAACTCTTTGCCTCTCGCGCAGAGGCAGCGCTGAAAAGAAAACATCAAAATCTCGTTGTTGGGAAAGCTAAGCTAAGCATAGAATTAGATCGATGGCTGCCATGAACATTACTTCAACTGAGGCTCAGAGGTTAGTTTTTGCACTCAAAACTCTTCATTGTTTGCATATGTATGTGTGTGTATATCTTTCTTTGTTCCTTATGAGCCGAATCATGTGCCTAGTGTGCATCATTGGATCCTATCCATGGAACCCATCATGCCGTACAACTAGCGGGTCCCTCTCTATCTCTCCACTACACAAATCGGTCTCCCCTACTCCCACCTCAACAACTCCGAGAAAAACCCTCTTTTCTCTCTTCACGGTCACGGTTTCCGTCTCTCTCTGTCTTTCTCTCTCTTCCCCCCTCTTTCTTCTCCGACCTCGAGCCCGAGCCTCTGTGATCTCGGCGCCGCCGATGGATTCACGGGCGATGCGACCTCTCCGGTTGGCGGCCATGGCCGCCATATTCGAGCTCGAGCGACCATGGCCACGAGTCGAGCTCGAGCCGCCATGGCCGAGGCATCCTTGCCGGTTCGCGGCCATGGCCGCCAGGTGTCGAGCTTGCAGCTGCTCGCCCGTGGCCGACGAACCCAAAGCTCGCGCTCGAGAGGCTCGAGAGGCCATGGCAGCTGCAAGCTCGAGGACTCGAGCAGTCCTCCCTCGCCGGCCTCGCTGACCGAGCCGACCGGATCTGGTCGAACTACGCCGACGACGGCCACGGATGAGCCTGAGCCGCTTGTCCCGAGCCGTGAGCCAGTCGTCCATGGCTGGCCACACCCACCACCATCTTCATTGGAAATGTGTTCAGGTTAATAAAAAAGCAACGAAAGAGAGAGAAAGACAGGCCCTTCACCTCCCCCACACCATCACACGCGCACGCGACTCTCCCCTCTTCACTCTCACTGAACTGCTCCCCTCTCATCCACTTCTCTCTCTCTTTCCCTTTTCTGCTTTGTTCTCTCTCTTCATCCTTCTTTGATTTTTTTCTCTTCATCTTCCACTATGTGCTCCTGCTGACACTCCCCGCAACCCCCACAGCTTTCCTCAACATCACCTGCCTCCTCTCCAACTTCCCGAAGCTCTCCGCCTTCACCGCCTAGGATCTGGCCCAGCGCTCCGCCGTCACCGTCCTCGCCGTCCCCGCGCCTACCTCGCCTCCTCCGACCTCACGCACCGCCTCTCCCCCACCTCCCTCGCCGACGTCCTCCACTTCCAGCCAGTGCTCCTCCAGTTCCTCTCCTCCTCGACCTCCACCAGACCCCCTCCGGACACGCGAGTCGCCGGCGTGTCCGGATCGTTGACCGCTTGTCAAACTTTCGACAAGCACCGCTACGGTGGCTCTTGATGCGTGTAACATCTGTCCAAGCCTTTTTTCAAAAGTCTTGTTTAGTTTCAGTGGTACCTTATTTCTCATAACTCACTTCAACCCATTCATAAAATTGAAGGATGCCCATTTTAAAAGTGAACCCTAGTTTGTGATTTGGATTCATATGTGACATGTCGTAATGCAAATTGGGAGAAATTCTTACCATCAAAGTTAATTTCACTTATTTTGTAGTTAATTTATGGATAAATAAGCTTCTGTTAGGCAAAATTTGAACATGCGGGTGTCTTGCTACAAGTTTGTATTATTTACTTGCACCTAATATTAATGATTTCTGTTTTTGTTGTTCTTTTTGGTAGACTCGGGGAACAAGAAGGAGACAATGTCAAAAAGGCGAAAGATTTCTTGACATCCTTGCTTAGATGGTCCTTTGCTCTTCTTGGAGTCAAGGATCTACTTATAAACATGCAAGCGACCCTCGTCGCGATTTCCGTAGCTCTCATCGCTCTCTTCAGCATCAGTTCGCGAACAACACGAAGCGATTGTGGAATCACATTAGTCAATTTTGCGTTTCTCATGCTAGGGTGTCTCTTCGTTGGAATAGCAATAGACTCCATCGTACTGAATTCTTGCACCAAGTGGGTTATCTATGGTATGTTCCTTGCTGTGGTAGCTACAAGTCCCGATTACCAACAAAATTTTCAGGAAACAAAACGAATGTTCAAGACCACGTGCGGAGCAACTTTTTTGAGCCTCAGAAACTTGTTCATTCAATCACGAGGGATTATCGAAAATCTATTCGACATTAATGTCGTAGATCGAGAAGAATCATCGGTGAATAGCAACCCCGCGACTCGACCTGTTGGCGATGATGGAGTCGGAGTCGGGGAGGACATAGTCTAGTTGATTTCGTGATGAAATTCGACACCTTTTATCTCTCTTTTTCCCTTTGCATTATAAGATGTTTGTACAATATGTAAATAAGTTGTCCATGTTTTTATTTTATTTTATTTTTTATACAAGTGTTCGTACAATACGTAAAAGTGGTCAATTTTTTTAATAGCTGCATTTTAGGTTGTAAATTTGTTTTTTGAAAGGTGAAATGTCAGGATTTGAAGCAGTTTTTAACCTGCAAGTGGGAAATCGACTATGATGACTCTTTCTGAAGGTGATAGCTACCACTGGTCGACAACGTTCGCCGCCTCCAAGCCTCGCGGATCCCGTCTCTGTTCTGCTCTGTTTTTCCGAGAAGGGTGCTCGAAGTGCTCTGCACTTGCTTGGCCTTCCTTCCCTGGCTCCTCCTACATCTCCGGTCGATGTCCCGAGGAACTTATTTCTTCGATCTGCCAATCAACCGCGGCCAGAACTTGACTTGTTAACCAGTCGTTTTGCTTTGGTTGTGGTACGAACAACACCAAGCAATCATGACATAACATCCACCAGTTTCGCATTTTTTTTCATTCTAGGATGTCTTATTAGTGGAATAGCAATCTACTCGATCATATTGAATTTTTACATCAAGTGGTTGTCCTATGGTATGTTCCTTCCTACAGTAGCTTCGAATCCCGATCACCAACAAATTTTTCAGGAGGTGAAATGAGATCGAACTATGCTCGAGGACAAAGAGCAGGCTTTTTCATTGACTTGACTCGCTACACAGTCTTTCATTATCATAAGAAGTTAATCTGATTGATTACAATTACAACAACACACGTTCGTGATCTAGTACAGTCATAATATTATGGCAACGCGCGGACCACCAACTCACGACCATGTTGGTTGGGACTTGGGAGGAGGTCGGGACCACCCCAGGATCCATGTCCGGTCAAATGGATCCTGTGTCGATCCAATGGGATCCCCTTCGAAAAATCAAGTGGGTGTCGTGTCCCCATCAGATGTACAACATTGAAAATCAAGAGTGTCAATATTAACAACACAAGACGTCTATATATACTATGCAACCAAGTGCTTGTTCCACTTCCTCTTTCACAAAACTCAAAAAATAATTGCAGTGTTCTTCGTTGAGCTCCAACTTCTCCAGAACATGATGGATCGAACAGTGCCACTTGAAAGGTACACAATTTGTTAATATGAGCTAAGAACTCTGCTCGGAGCGCGGACCAAGTAGCTATTTCTTTTCTTTTTCTTTTTTTTCTTTTGAATCTGTTTTTCTTTCGGGTAATTCCTTCTTGATTCAGTAATGGGACGATGAGCAACCATAACAACAGCAGCAACATGAAGGGATAGACTCAACAAAGAGATTTCATATTGCATTCACCTCATAGCACTGATCGAAGTGATTGGACCCGTGAGCCCAAACTCGGTATAGAATTCTTTTAAATTCTTTTGGTTAATCAGTGCATTTGAATAAAATTTCTGCACTTGAACAAATTGCATTAGAATTGTCTACAATCATCTGTAGGACTTGAGCTTACAATAATCAAGTTACTACCCGCATTGCATAGTATGTATAACCCGATGATTTTAAGGCAAGGATAAAATATTTTGGAACAAGTAAATCCCTCCTCTTTTTTTTTTTTTTTTAAGTTTCTCAACATCTATATCAAAAACAAGAATGAGGAGTGCTAATTTCCATTTTGATTATAGGCATAACTAAGCATATAAATGAAATCTATCAGTCGAATTTTTCCTCAAACCTTTAGAATTGATTTTTTTTTGTTTTTGTTTCATAGAGCAGCGAAGGGAGGTGCTATAAGAGTAACCCATTTCCTTTTGGGTGGAATTGCTACGATAAGGACGTTCTTCTGAGTGAGAAATTTGTCCACTTAGCCCTATCTTCCTCTTGTATCTTAGTGATAGGTTCAATGGGAACTGCACAATCTAATACACGACGGGTGCGAGTTTTATGGTGCGAGTTCAAAATAAAATGCCACGTTGAAAGTTCAAGGTTAGGAAGAATAGGTCTAAGGTAAAGCTTAGAGTAAACAGATTTAGTTGGCCCAATGCTCGAAAACTTAAGGTTTTTAGTGAAATTAAGTATCAGTGACCATGTCAATATATTCGACCTTTCAGGTCCGTTTAAATCCCTTACAATAAAAATGTTGAATTGTTGTGAGACTCCTCTATTCCTGAAAATAATGAAGTGGTAAATAATTAAGGCTTTTCACAAGCTTGCTATGTGTTGATCTGCGATTGGATGTCGGTTTCTTTAATGTGTTTAGATAATGTATGTTGTAATGGTGTTACAGATGCATTTTGATGGCCCCGCGGTCGTGGGCTATGGACGAAACAGCCCATAGGGTTGGGAGCTGCCAGATTCCAATCTTAGGCACATTATCCCAATTATTTTTTCTTATTTTTGTTCGTTCCTTATCATATGTACATATTCTATATTCAAACCAAATAAATCAATTGATACAATTATTAAGGGCCAAGACTAAGGTTTGTTTTTCTAGACATTGAATACTAACAAATGACACATGAATCACGGTGAGAGTAGACATACTCCGAACATTCTTTATGTAAAACCTCTTAAGATTTTCAATCTTCTAAGAAAAGTCGTCGCTTAACAAAAATTCGTCATAGTATTACAGCATGCACCATTTTAAATTGCTCAATTCCTAAAAGATCAAATGTTAAATGTAAGTATGCAGACTTTTCTAGCAACGAGAATACTTTAACGACATATACTGTGGCTCTGGTAGATCGTTAATTGACTCTATTTTATGGCGCTAAAATTGCTTGTGCAAGTTTCCATCATACATTAATACGAGTTAACACTTTTTTTCGTATAGCGTGAAAATGAAAGTTGATGTTTTAACTCCAAAAAGTCATACGAATTATAAACAAATCTAACGCAAATTGGCGCCTAGGAAAATAAATAAATAAATAACGGTGTTCTTTCTCATTATAATAAAAATCCCCAGCAAGGAGAACATGGATATGAGGAAGATTGCCTATCTTTAAACTAATTTACTTATCCAATTCAAGCTCCAAGCTCATACTGAGTACATGTATTAGAAAGTATCTGCATTCAATGTTAAATAAAGTTACACTTTCTATATCATGGACCGTTTAATAATATTAAAGTGATACTTTGGGACCTTGGACAATTGAATAATATGACAGTGATACTCTTGGACATTAGTGACATTGACACCAAACACGTTTCATGACGCCAACGTCATATGATTCAATTGTCCGGAAGTGTCACTTCATCTACACTTTCTAACACACTTCCTCAGTTCACTAAACAAGACCACTATACAAACTCTGCAATTAGTGGGAGCTCAACATTGAGCTCCAACTTCCACAGAAAATGGCGGATCCTATAGTGACACTCGAAAGGCACGCAAGTCATTCATGTGAATATGCTCTAAGAACTCTGTTCAGATTGCAAATTAAGTAGCTAATGTTTTTTTTTTCCATTTAGAATCTGTTTTTCATTTAGATGATTTCTCGCTCATTCAGTATAGAGAAGACGAGCACCCAAAATAGTAGCAACTTCAGAATATGCTCTAAGGTTTGTTTTTCAAGTATTTAGATTTCCATTTAAATCGGGATTTAGACAACAATAGAAAACTATAGATCTGAGGTGCACTTGGGAGCTATTTAGAAAGTTATATATAACAGTCTTAGACATGTCATTATAATAATTGCAATGGACATATTGAGCATCAGCAACTTCTTCATGTCCTTGGTTGCTCTATGTTAGGTAAGATCAGGGCGGTGTTGTACGGAAGACCTGTAGATTCATAATATGTGAACTTAGAGAATTTGGCTATGATACTTAGTGCCAACTGCGACGTACTTTTGTACGGAAGACGTGTAGATTTATAAGTTGTGAATTTAGAGAATTTGGCTATGATGCTTATTGCCAACTGCGACATACTTTTCCTCCTTTTTAGTATTCGGATCAGATTTCAGATATGTCACATATTCCAGAGGTAGTGACATTGATGTGAAATAAACAATGAGATAAGCAAAAGGAGCTAAACCTGAATTGGCCTTCCAAGTCTTTAATGTGGGTGGAAGAAGTTTAAAGATTGATTTGAGCACAATTGACGAGCTGAATTCAGTGAATTACTTTGATCACGTATCGTTTTGGTATGTCTTCTTATAACCGAGCTTCTTGTCCTTCCTGGCTAATGGACATGTCAATACTTTTGTAATTCTTCCATCTTCGTTTGAAATGTTGTGTTTTACCTTTTGTGAGCATCTCCTGCCCCGGGGAAAGAGAAAAGTGTCAAAACCGAAGAAGAAACCTCAGACCAAAAAGTTACCGAATAAGTTGGATTATGTTGATGATGATGCTGAATTGGCGAAGGTAAATCTAGTGTTTTCATGAATTCCATGGTGAAGCTTGTGTTTCATCTCAGCATGGATTAGAAATCTATTACACGTGTAGTAACTGCAAGATCAATCTAACAAAGTGTTGGAGCTGTGTCCCAGTGCTACTGTTGTTTTTCTTGTCGTTTTAGTCTTTTCTGTTCTGCAGTCAAGTTTGATTTGTTAGGTAGTTAGTTTGTTAGCTATTTTCTAGGAAGTGGAACAAGTCAGTTTTTGCACGTTTGTGTGCAGTTCAAAACAGGTTCCTATTAAGCTTGTACTTGACAGTTTTTAAAGAAAATGTTTTTAATGGTCTTCTATTCCATCTCTCTCTGTGAAATCAGAAAATTGAGATAGCTGATTTTAAATCAGCATTAACAGTGGTATCGGAGCCTCTGTGGGATCTTAAGGGACTGTGAAGTGAGGGTAAGCGAGCCTGCAAACTGTGAAGTGAGGGTAAGCGAGCCTGCAAAGACAAAGCTGATGGAGGCAGGATCAAGTGGATTCTCTGCAATGGCTACTCCAGTCTTTACTGGGGAAAATTATCAAGCTTGGGCTGTCAAGATGACAGCATTCTTGGAGGGTCATGATCTATGGGAGGCTGTGGAGAATGATTATGAGATTGCTCCACTTCCAAACAATCCGACCTTGAATCAGATAAAGTTCCATAAAGAGAGAACCACAAGGAAGGCCAAGGCAAAGTCTTGCCTATATGCTGCTATCTCACCCCCTATCTTCACAAGGATCATGAGATGTGATTATGCAAAGGCAATATGGGATTGCTTGAAGGATGAATACGAGGGAGATGAGAAGATAAGAAGCATGAAGGTGCTGAATCTCTTAAGGGAGTTTGAGAGACAACAAATGAAGGATTCAGAGTCAGTGAAGGAATACTCTGATAGGCTGATTGAGATAGCTGAAAAGATCAGAGTTTTAGGGACTGACTTGAAGGATGAAAGGCTGGTTCAGAAGATCCTGGTGTCTCTTCCAGAGAAGTTTGAAGCCACCATAGCTTCTCTGGAAAATACAAGAGATTTAGCTTACATAAAGCTTGCAGAATTGTTAAGTGCCCTGCAGGCACAGGAGCAAAGAAGACTGATGAGAAGAAAAGTACCTGTAGAGGGTGCACTGCAAGCTAAAGTGAAGTTCAATGATGGAGGCAAAGGGAAGCAATGGAATCAGTCCAAAGGAAATGCAGGTGACTCCAAGTTTGTAGCGAAAGAAGGAAGTTCTAGTGGGTTTGGCAAATGGAAGAAGAACAAGAAGCCTTGTCAACACTGTGGTGGAACAACTCATCAGTCCTTTAGATGCTGGAGGAGGCCTGATGCTAAGTGCAGAAGATGTCACAAGATGGGTCACATGGAAGCAATCTGCAAAGAGAACAATCACCAGCAAGCAGGAGAAGCACAGATAGCAGTGAATGAGACTGAGGAAGAACGCTTGTTTGTGGCTTCCTATTCTGGTTCTCCTATTGAGAATGATGCATGGCTGGTGGATAGTGGCTGTACCAATCATATGACTGGCAATTTGAAGCTGTTTAGGAGTCTAGACAGGTCAGTCAGGTCCAAAGTCAGAATTGGCAATGGACAGTATATCGAAGTGCAAGGGAAGGGTACAGTGGCTATTGAAGGAAATCAGGAGGTGAAGCTGATCAGTGATGTTCTCTTTGTGCCAAAAATTGACCAGAATCTGTTGAGTGTTGGCCAATTAGTTGAGAGGGGCTATAAGGTGAAGTTTGAAGGAAAGGAATGCCTTATTGATAATGCAGATAGCAAGGAAGTGCTGAGAATGCCAATGAAGGACAAGTGCTTCCTGTTCAAGCCACAGGAAATGCAACAAATGGCTTTGAAGTGCAAAGAAGAAAATGGAGAGCTATGGCATAAAAGGCTTGGACATGTTCACTGGAAGAACATGTTGTTTATGCAGAGGAATAGCTTGGCAGATGACTTGCCAAGTTTGGAGGAGGAATTTCCATAGTGCAGAACTTGTCTTCTTGGCAAGCAAGCCAGATTTCCTTTCAAAGGAGGAGGCTGGAGAGCATGTGAGAAGCTGCAATTAGTCCACACAGACTTATGTGGACCTATGTCTGAGTCATCTCTCAATGGTAGCAGGTATTTCATTACTTTCACAGATGACATGACTAGGATGAGCTGGATTTACTTTCTGCAAGCCAAGTTTGAAGTTGCTAATGTGTTTGTGAAGTTCAAAGCCTTAGTTGAGAATCAGAGTGGGAAGAAAATCCAAATGCTCAGGTCTAATAATGGTTCTGAGTATACTGCTCAAAAGTTTAAGTTAAACTGTGAGGAAGCAGGCATTATGCAGCAGTTCACTGCCCCCTATTCACCTCAACAGAATGGGGTCAGTGAGAGGAAAAACAGAAGCATTATGGAAATGGCCAGATGTATGATGCAGGAGAAGATGTTACCTAAGAAGTTCTGGGCTGAGGCAGCTAATACTGCAGTGTTCTTGCTGAACAGATTGCCCACAAAGGCCTTAGAGAGGTCAACACCTTTTGAAGCCTGGTATGGTGTTAAACCTTATGTAAAGAATTTAAATTTTTTTGGGTGTTTGTGTTATACGCATGTTCCTCAGGTCAAGAGGGACAAGCTGGATCAAAGAGCTGAGCCTGGAGTCTTCATTGGATACAGTCTCCAATCAAAAGCTTACAGGATTTTTCAGCCTATGACAGGGAAGGTGACTGTGAGTAGAGATGTTGTTTTTCTAGAGGAAGATGAGGGGAATTGGATGGAAGAAAAGAATGCAGGACAGAAGAAATCTGCAGAACAACAACCTGCAACAACTGTACAGGTTGATGAAGTTGTGAATGGATTGGAAGATACTATGGATGATATGCCAGTAAGAGGCACAAGGTCACTTGCTGAAGTTTATGAAAGAAGCAATGTGGCAGTGCTTGAACCAGCTAACTTTGTGGAAGCTAAGGAGGATCAGAAGTGGATTGCAGCAATGCAGGAGGAGTTGACAATGATTCAGAAAAACCACACATGGGAGCTTGTTGACAGACCATCTGACAAGAATGTGATTGGGGTTAAGTGGGTGTTCAGAACAAAACTTAATCCTGATGGTTCTGTCAATAAACACAAAGCTAGACTAGTTGTGAAAGGCTATGCTCAGATATGGAGAGTAGATTATTCTGAAACTTTTGCGCCTGTTGCAAGACTTAATACAATCAGGCTACTATTAGCTGTTGCAGCAGAGAAGGGGTGGCCTATATTTCAGTTAGATGTCAAGTCTGCATTTCTGAATGGAGAGCTCACGGAGGAGATTTTTGTTGAACAACCTGAAGGCTTTAGTGCCAAAGGGCAAGAAGAGAAGGTATACAGATTGAGGAAAGCCCTATATGGACTGAAGCAAGCTCCAAGAGCTTGGTATGGAAAGATAGACAGATATTTGCAGGATTTTGGCTTTGTAAGAAGCTTGAGTGAGTTCACTCTTTATGTCAAGAAGGTGAATCACAGCGTTGTAATTCTGTCACTCTATGTAGATGATTTGTTGGTGACAGGGAACGATGTGGAACTGATAGAGAGGGTGAAGCAAGGTCTGTTTGCAGCTTTTGAGATGTCAAACTTGGGAAAGATGGCTTATTTCCTAGGTCTGGAAATCAAACAAACTTCACATGAGATTTTCATATGCCAAAAGAAATACATGAAGGAAATTTTGAAGAAGTTTCAGATGGAAGATTGTAGAAGTGTCAGCACTCCTATGGCTGCTAAGGAGAAGCTGCAAAAGAATGATGGAGCAGAAGCGGTAGATGCTTCAATGTATAGAAGCTTGATTGGATGTCTCATGTATCTCACAGCAACTAGACCAGATATTCTATTTGCTGTGAGTGTTTTATCCAGGTTCATGAGTAGTCCTAGTCAGTTACATTTGGTCACTGCAAAAAGGGTCTTGAGATACATCAAAGGAAGATTGTTCTTTGGTGTGAAGTTTAGGAAAGGCCAGAAGTTTAAGTTGTAGGGTTTTTCTGATAGTGATTGGGCTGGCTCAGTAGATGACATGAATAGTACATCTGGGTACTGCTTCACTCTTGGTTCTGCTTGTTTCTCCTGGTGTTCCAAAAAGCAGGAGATTGTAGCTCAGTCCACTGCAGAGGCTGAGTTTATAGCAGCTACTGCAGCTGCAAATCAAGTTTTGTGGCTGAAGAAGATAATGAAGGATCTGTGGTTGAGTTCTGGTGATTGCATTGAAGTTTATGTGGACAATCAGGCTGCTCTAGCAATATCACAGAATCCAGTTTTCCATGGAAAAACCAAGCATTTTAAGATCAAATTCTTCTTTCTACGTGAAGTGCAACAAAGTGGTGAAGTTAAGTTGGTTTATTGCAGATCAGAAGATCAGCTTGCAGACATGTTCACAAAGCCACTTCAGGTTGAAAGATTTGAGCTGTTAAGGGAGAAAATTGGAGTTTGCAGCAGCAAGTGATCCAAGGAGGAGTTTGTTGGAGCTGTGTCCCAGTGCTACTGTTGTTTTTCTTGTCGTTTTAGTCTTTTCTGTTTTGCAGTCAAGTTTGATTTGTTAGGTAGTTAGTTTGTTAGCTATTTTCTAGGAAGTGGAACAAGTCAGTTTTTGCACGTTTGTGTGCAGTTCAAAACAGGTTCCTATTAAGCTTGTACTTGACAGTTTTTAAAGAAAAAGTTTTTAATGGTCTTCTATTCCACCTCTCTCTGTGAAATCAGAAAATTGAGATAGCTGATTTTAAATCAGCATTAACACAAAGTCAGTGGCAAAATGCAGGCCATTGTGCTGTCTCTGCATGATTCTGCCAGAGTTTCAGGAACAGAGAGTTCAGGGCCTTCAAAAAATGAGGCTGGTGTAGATCCTAACGGCAGAGTAGAAAAGACTCGGGAAAATCCTAGAATGCTGAAGAGGAAAAAAACTGTCGGTAAATCATCCTACTAATTGTTTTAAGAGAATCTTGTTTTCCTTTTTTCTTTCCTAACTGACTGTTTTTGTTTGTTTCTTTCTTTGTTTGCCTGTAAATAACTATCAATATCCAGTTTACCAGCCGGGTGAAGATGACTGAGGACGAGCTGATTATGCACTTCTTTCAGTTTGATGGTAATTGATGGTTAATGGAGTTTCCATGTATATGATTATCAAATGATGGATACACATTTTTTCAGGTTCTTTCGTTCACTTTTTTGGCATTGATGGCTGTGGCAACCACACTGTTGGTTTGGCATGGCAGGTTTACTTGTCCTTGTGCATCATTAGTCCAGATGGTAGGGAGGTTCAGAGAAGCTAATTTACTGTTAGGCTGAAGCATTCGCATCTAAGCAACCAATATCTATAGAAGGCTAATTTGGAGGTGGATATTTATACTCAGCAAATCTTCCATCCCTTTCTTTAGTCATGGTTTTGAAAAGGGATATTGGTTTGCTAAGTATATGAAAATCCAGCAAATTTTGTTTTGCTAAGTATATAGTTGTGAGATATGTTGCTTCTTGATTGCTGTAGCATTAGAAACTGGCAAAAGACGTCACAGAATGTCAATTTTACCACACAGTTTTTTTATGTTCCTCTGGATACTAACAATGAGAATTCCTTAAGTGGGCGTTGCACGGCATTTCTTTTTCTTTCTGTGGCTTGTGATCTTATTGTTAAGTGGGTACATCTAGCCCTTACCAGACCCCACATTGTGGGAGGATGGTGCAACAAATGCCCTTTTTGTTTCTGCAACTGATGAGCTTGCATGTGTCATGCAGAAGCGGGGAAGGGTGGCATTACTGTGCATGATTTAGCCATAGTAGCTGATGCTCATGATTTTACGTGGAACATGATTCACTGCTTTGATAGCAATGGAGATGGAAAGGTCCACCTACTACTATTTTCCTTTGATCTGCAGTCCTGCATGCTAATCCTTTTGTCAACTGCATTTCTGCGGACTGAACTGTTATAAAAATCTGAAAAGAGGTCTCAGCATCATTAATTCAATTGACTGCAGTGTTGTGAAATTTCATTAACCATCCATGAGGACAAACTATCTGTAGTTGCGTAGATGCGTAATTAACTTATGGGTCTTGTTGACGAGTGTGCCCTCAGAACTTGTTAACCATAGTTAATAAAGAAATGTTTTCTTTCATTCATTATGCATAACACGAGAAGATAGTGCAATGGAAATGACAAACTTTCTTTGTTGAGGTGTTTAAGAAATGCCCTGGCTGCACTTGATGACAAAATTCTTAACAAAATGCAGATCTAAGTCTTGGCGATTAAAACTTATCTTGCGCTAATGGCCATGTTTCAGAATCAACTATTAAATATGTCTTCACTATAACTGTCTAGGAAAGTATCACCAGCTTGATTTAATCATAACAATGGAGTAGTGGAAGTAAATGTGGTAATATCCTGGCGGGACTAGTCATGCCCTGAAAGTGTAGGAAAACGGCTTCTGTTATGGTATGAATTTTTACATAGTTACTTTAAGGTCATTCTCTAGTTATCTTTAGCTAGCCCACTCTTGGCATGGGAGAATGTAATTTTCTCCATCTTCATCTATCTTTTGTTTTTAGATCTCTTTTGCTTAGGAATCAACAGAAATTGAATGACGTTAAGTAAACTGGGGATCGAATGTTGATTCTGGTTTTGTGTCTTTAGGAATTTATCTCTTTACTTGTCTGTCTATGTTACAGCTAAGTCTTGATGATGTCTCGAAGATTGTCCATCGATGCAACATGAGTCAGAGGTCAAAGATGGTGGATTAAGTGATCTGGAGGCTGCGGAAACCAACATTTTCTTGCTACATAATGGAATGGCCTCATTAGAGCTCTCGGATTTAGTGAAGTTTTACTAGCAGATTTCCTCATGTATCGACTTCTGATTTGTCTTTATGTTCCATTTCAGGAGTGTTTGACAGGGAGGTCATTTTTCTACTGGGCTCTGCTACAACAGCAAGAAAGGAAGCATGTAAGCGAGAGATAGAAGTAAGAAAGTAGCTTGATCCGCTTGCTGTGGCTAAGATTTTTACACTACAAGTCGGAGCTTTCACAGATAACTTACCAAATGCTGGTTGTATTTACTTTCTTAGACAACGTTATTATCTGCAACTTTTACAAGCTGATCTATTTGAGGTTAGGATAAACGTGACGGCTGGTTATAGCTTGCTTAACCTTTTTATGCCAGTTGAGTTATCTGTTCGCGTTGTTCCATAAAAAGATTCGTACTATCATGAAGGTTATGCCTGATTGATTACATATTTCTGTCTATCCTGGGACGAATATTCTTTAAGTTGGTCGGACTGTAGAAACCAAGATGCATTAAAGAAATGCTGCAAAATGCACCTTCAGAATAATCAGGTTTGTTAATGTTGGCATGGAAGCGACATGCTTGGTCTCGGTTTTGGCTGATGCCAAGACGTCGCGACACTCTTAATAGCTCTGGCGTGTACCTGCCATTGACGCACTTTCTGAGGCCTCTAGAGTACAGAGCGTTCAAATGAAGGCTACACAGAGAACGGATAAGGTTGTCGAAGAGGCAACTAGAGTACCCATTCCTGGTTTGCACACCTTGTCAGACATTGCTAGTGATTCCATTCTCTTGGTATCCTAACATGTAATAATTGGCTACCGAAAACAAAAAGAACATGCACTAATTGGTTTTTGTCAATAACGGTGATGTATCGGAGCAGCATATAAAAGTTTCTATTCTTGTTCCTGATTGGAGTACTACTTTTAGGCTCCATTTGTTTCGTGGTAAATGAATGACTTGAAAAATATTTGCTAAAAATTAGTCGCTTATATAACTTAGAAAAATGAACGAACGAACAACTTTTTCATCTTTCATGAAAGTGTTTAGACAAAAATTGTTGTAGAAAATTAATTTTTTTTATTATCTAATTGTTTCAAGCGACATGAGCGATCATTTTTATGAAAATATTTTGCTAATCATTCATTTTCCATAAAACAAACAAAGCCTTAATTTTAAATTTTTTTTACTATTTGTGTTGTAGAATGACTCATCGAGGATAACTATATAATTGTCATTCTTTTTTTTTTTTTTGAAAAATGGCTATGCAATTTGTTTATGAGAAATGGCAATGCAAGACCTTTTCTCCATTTTTCACTATTTGGCACTACTTAAAAAAGTTAGTTAATGGACAATACCTTAATAATTGAAAAAAAGGACCCCATAAGTGCCATAACTTTTGTATGACACTCACTTATGTGCCATAACATTTTTTTCTCGATCAACTGAGTGCATAATTTATGTACGATACTCACTTGAGAACCATAACTTTTTCTCCGATCTCTTTCGTGTCATATAGTTTTTCAATTGATCACTTAACTGCCACAACTTTTTACCACAAGGGCCATACCACAATGAATTTTTGGCACTTGGGTGAACGTTTTTCGAAAGGGTTATGATACTCAAGCGGTCAATTGAAAGGTATGACAATCAAGTGAATGGCATCAAGTTGTCGAAAAAAAAAAGTTATGACTCTCAAGTGAGCGTCATACGAAAGTTATGGCACTTGTGCTGTCCTTATCTCTTTTACAATCCGTACAAATTTACACTCAAATCTTTGTAAAATTGATTGACAATTTGAAAATCGTAAGAGGCAATGTCAAAAATGATCTCTATACTTTGGACGATATCAAAATTTGGTCCTCAAACCTTAATTTTGTTCAATTTGACCTTCATATTCTTTATCAACCGATTTAATCCTTCTAATTAATTTGGGATGTTGGTATTTGATGTGCAATCTACTTTAGCCGTAGGGCCAATACAAGTTGGCATATCAGAAGCCACATCGGCAAAACATAAGTTGTTATAGCTGAATGGGGGAAAATTGTCAAAAAAGTCCTAAACCTATTGCACTTTTGCCAATTCAGTCCTAAACCTTTTAGTTTTGCCGATTCAGTCCTAAACCTTTTGCATTTGTGCCAATTCAGTCCTAAACCTTTTTTTTTTGTGCCAATTCAGTCCTAAACCTTTTGCAATTATGTCATTTCAGTCCATCTGGCGAATTTTGGCCGGCCGGCACTGACGTGGACGCCAGCCGGCCGTCGACCGAATATTTTTAATATATTTTTTTTCCCTTCCCCCTCCCGTCCCTTCCCCTCCCCTCCCCTACTCGGCGACCGGTGTGGCCGGTCGCCAGGTAGGGGAGGGGAGGGGAAGGGACGGGAGGGGAGGGGGAAGGTAAAAAAAAAAAAAAAAAAAAATTATAATAAAATAAAATAAAATAAAATAAAAAATTTAAAATATTCGGTCGCCGGCCGGTCGGCGTCCACGTCAGCGCCAGCCGGCCAAAATTTGCCGGATGGACTGAAATGGCATAATTGCAAAAATTTTAGGACTGAATTGGCACAACTGCAAAAGGTTTAGGACTGAATTGGCACAAATGCAAAAGGTTTAGGACTGAATTGGCAAAATTAAAAGGTTTAGGACTGAATTGGCAAAAGTGCAATAGGTTTAAGACTTTTTTGACAATTTTCCTGCTGAATGGAGAGAGCTTGGCCGAAGATAACTAGACAAATGAATGCCGAAGAGAGACATTAAAAATATGAAAGGAAAGAAGAAATATTTAAAAAGGTTGTTATAGCCGAGTCGGACGCATCGAATGTTTAAGGGTAGAGAAATAATTCGTCTAAGGTTAGGAAATTAAACGCGACATCGAATGTCTAAACTAAAAATTATAACTTTTTGCGATACGAAAATTAATTCGGATTAAATGTATCATGTGTTTATCAATTTGAAATTTTTGTGGGTATCCATTGTTTGCTTTTTTTTATTGGTTCATTACTACCACAGCCGTATTATCTTTCTAATATTCCTGCTCTGCATTTATTTATTTATTTATTGCTTCATCTCAAAATGAGCTTTAAGCTCGAATTGAATAAGTAAATTATTTTAAATATACGAAATCTCCTTTTATTTTTTCGTTTCTAGCGGGCCGCTAATTTGGTGTTAGATTTGTTTATAATTTGTCCGAATCTTGAGGGAGTGAAAAGACTAACCACTTCGCAGGTCGCTGGTTATGTTTCTTTTGCCTTTTTATTATGATTCCATCCCAGAAGCTAAAGGAACAAGCAAATTCGCAGGTCGACCATCATGTTTGCTTTAACTACAGGGACGGAATAATATAAAAAAGGGAAAAGGAATCATGACCGTCGACCTGTGATAGTTGCTTGTCTTCGACTCCAACAAGATCTTGACCTAAAAAGAAAAAAAATGTGCAATGTGGTCTTTAAACTTTTAATTTGACCAATATGGTCCCTAAACTTTAGCCTAATATGCAATATGATCCCCAAACTTTTAATTTGATCAATATGGTCCTTGAACTTTTAGAACATGTTCAACTTAGTCCTTGGATTATAGGAAAATGTTTAATATAGTCCTTCCATTAATTCAAGTTCAAGGAAAACTTTGAACATTTTCTTATAGTTTAGGGACTAAGTTACATGTTCCAAAAGTCCGGGGACTATGTTGAATAATTTTTTCACTTGTTAACCATACTTGATAAAGACATTTTTCCGTTTCATTCATTATGCATAACACGAGAAAGATTGTGCATTGGGAACGACAAACTTTCTTTATTGAGGTGTTTAAGAAGTGCCCTCGCGACACTTGTTAACATAATTTTTAAACTATTAGTGCAGATACAAGTCTATGCGATTTCAAATTATTTGGCGTTGATGGTCATGTTTTATGAATCGACTAATGTTAAATTTGATTTCACTATAACTGTCTGGGAAGTATCACCAACTTGATTTAATCACAACAATGGAGTAATGAAAGTAAATGTGGTAATATCTTGGCGGGACTAGTCATGCCCCGAAAGTGTAGGAAAACGGCTTCTGTTATGATATGAACTTTTACATAGTTAATTTAAGGTCATTCTCTAGTTAGATCTTTAGCTAGCCAACTCTTGGCTTGGGAGAATGTAAGGGTGCGTATGGTAACACTTCTGGAAGTGGATTTCTGCTCCAGACGTGCTTCTAGAGTAGAAATCTGTTTGGTAATTTAACTAGAAATCCATTTGGTAAAAAGTTTTACTTCTGAAAGAAATTTCTACTACTGAAGTTATTTTTTCCACAATTTGAGAAGTTAAAAAAATTACTTCTTTAGAACAAAATAAATAAATAAATAAAAGAAGTACTTCTCACCTCACCCCCTTTTCATTACGCCCTCACCCTTTTTTCTACCATGCCCACCACCGTCCTCCACCGCCGCTTGCCGTCGCCCACGGCCGCTCGCCAACCTTCGCTAGCCGCCAACAGCCGACCATCTCCCGCTGCTGCACGCGACCACCGCCACCCACCGCTGACTTCCATCGGCCGCTCCCATCGCCGACCTCCATCGGCCGCTCCCATCGCCTTTCGTGACCACTGCCAGCCGCTGACCACTGCCCATCTCCGACCTCCACTGCCCACCGCCGCCCCCAGCCGCCGGCCGTCGCCCCCCGCTGCCGACAGTTGACCGTCGCTGACCACCATCGCGACCACCGCTGCCCACCACCGCCTCCAAGTCGCCTTCTCCGGCCGCTGGAGTAAAAAATAAATAATATTTTTAATAATAATAATTATTTGTGTCTTTAGAAATCAAACTATCTGTTTATGGCGTGATTTGTATGTCTATATTACAGCTAAGTCTTGATGATTTCTCGAAGATTGTCCATCGATGCAAGATGATACAAGGTTCCGAAAGCTCCTGAGTGGTAAAGAGTGCCGAGTATCTACTGTTCTGATCAGGTATTGTGGTGAATTGGCTACGATTTTTTCCACCCCTTTCACTAGTTATCAATGATGATAACAGAGTTAGTGACCATACTAGTGGTACTTGTTAGATTTTAAATTCTTGGGCTTGAGGAAAGACAAAGGAATAATGGCTCTCCGAAGCTTTCTTTTCTTGTTTAAGCTAAGCTGATAACAGTACATAAGTCAGAGGTCAAAGATGGTGGATTAAGTGATCTGGAGGCTGAGGAAACCAACATTTTCTTGCTACATAATGGAATGGCCTCATTAGAGCTCGGATTTAGTGACGTTTTACTTGCAGATTTCCTTGTGTATCGCCTTCTGATTTGTGTCTTTATGTTCTATTTCAGGAGTGATTGATCAAAAGGCCATTTTTCTGCTGGGTTCTGCTACAACAGCAAGAAAGGAAGCACCTAACTAAGCGAGAGATAGAAGCAAGAAAGTAGCTTGATCCTCTTGCTGTCGCTAAGATGTTTAACTTACCAAATGTTGGTTGTATTTACTATCTTAGACAACTGAATTATCTGCAACTTTTTTACAAGCTGATCTAGTTGATGTTAGGATTATCGCGATGGCCGATTATAGCTTGCTTAACCTTTTATGCCAGTTGAATTATCCGTTTGCGTTGTTCCATGAAAAGAATTAAGTAACTCTAAACTGGTGCTGTCGTGAAGGTTTGGTCTTCCTGTTATGCCTGATTTGATTACATTGAGACATTTTTGTCTATCCTGTGACAAATATTCTTAAGTTGGTCGGACCGCAGAAATCAAGATGCATTAAGGAAGTGCTGCAATATGCTCCTTTAGAATAATCAGGTTCGTTAAAGTCGGCATGAATGCGATGGGCTTTTGATTAGAGATCTTACCCTCGATCGAAGGAACTAATAAAGATGGAACTAGTTGCATGGACACTAAAAATTCCTCTTGTTGACAAAAGATCGTACTCGCGGTCGAGATTCGATCTGTATGCCATGAAAGCACGAAGAAATATGAAAGGAACTTACACTAACTGATTTTTTGTTGGTTTGACGGACTGTCTTTGGACAATGGAGGACCGGATTTCTCGTTGGGGGAGCGTGACGATAAATTTTGAGTGAACAAATTGAATTCTTAGTACAAAATATTTTTTACCCCTTAATTTTAAGGAGAAATTGGGGGACCTAGGGCGGGGTCCACCACCAGACCATTATTCGTAGGTTTTCAAAATATATTTGATAATATTTCTAATTACCATCAATTATTTTTATCTTCAGAGATTAAGAAAGGCCAAAAAGAAGAAATTTTCATCCTCATCCTCGTGTGGGGAGGAAAATCATCACCGAAATATGGTTGGTGCTCTACGCGTTTGGCATCTTCAGAGAGATTGAAAAAGGAGAGAAAATATATTTTCATCTTCATTCTCGTGTGGGACGAAAAATCATCGGGGATGTGTTCAGACATCAAAAAAAGGAGAAAAAAAGAAATTTCCATCTCCAAGTGTTTGTCCTTTTCTGTCGATAATATAATTATTACGGGTCTTGTGAACGAGTGTCTTTGAGCACTTATTAAGTGTGTTTAATACGAAAATTTCGATTTATGAAGCGTTGATTGCACGTCACAAGAGAAAAACAGTGTATCTGCTATCCAAAGCTGCAAACTTTCCTTGCATGGCTTCTCATCAAGTATCATGTGGCACTTTCTTTTCTTTTTTTGGGAAAAACAAAATCCATCTAATAAAAGTCATCTTTGGCCTGCAATAAAATCCGCAAACTTTAAATCCAATAATGTTGTTTTCTCCGAAGTGTTGCACCCCCTTGAAATGGATGCATGTACATCACACCTCCTCCGGTGGTTGCCAAAGCTCCAAGTCAACCCGAAATAGGCCATGGACTTGGAATAACGGGTGGTGATCGCGATCGTGGACTCTTTTATGGTTTCGTTTTGCAGCATGCACTCAATAGAAAGTTTGAATTTGATACTAGTAGATGCTGACGAGCTATCTAGTTCCCTCTGGATTATAACTAAAGTCAGTGAAAATTGAGAAGAAAATGGATTACTAGACTTCTTGTTTCGAATTTGCTCCAGATCACATCGCTCTTCGGATTACTATTAGCTCCACGGAGAGTATAAAAATAAGGAATTTGCTTAGCTGACCGTCCCCCAAAGTCAGACGGTGGGACGGTCAGCTAAGCACCACAAATCTCCTTTGTGGAAACCAGGTCACGGATCAC
Source organism: Lenwebbia sp. NSW1173648 (assembly GCA_029784005.1). Taxonomy (NCBI): domain Eukaryota; kingdom Viridiplantae; phylum Streptophyta; class Magnoliopsida; order Myrtales; family Myrtaceae; genus Lenwebbia; species Lenwebbia sp. NSW1173648. Next base: position 9,600,855 of record JARCGZ010000005.1, read on the forward strand.
TTGCTGATCCGGTTTCCACACTTTGACTCCCCATTCCCCCCCCCCTTTTATGTGTTATTATTGTATGAAAAACGGAAAAATGGGTCGATGGATATGTACATAGACAAACATGTTTGAGTGATTTTGTCTCCAAAATGAGTTTGCACTCAAAGACAACTATCAAAAAGAAGCCCGTGCTGATTCGATTCCAGGCAGTCGGAACCTTGGTTGAAAACCAAGTGTTACTATGAGAAGCAACTCTCATCTTAGCATCTTTAAAATTTTTCAAGTTGAAGTTGAGATGATGTTACAGTGCTTTAACACAACTCAAGTGCACACAGATGGAGTAGCATCAACTTTCAGAGTAAAAGAGCGTCAAGGCAATCATGGTAATGGTAACTACAAAGTTGTCGAATTTGAGGTTTTGCACCATAGCACGGAAACTGAAGTTTATTGCATATGTGGGATGTTTGCTTTTAACGGTTATCTTTGTAGACATGCACTATGTGTTCTTCATCACATTGGAGTAAATGAGATACCGAGCAATTACATATTGTCTCGATGGAGAAAGGATTTCAAGCGTTCATACCTTTTGAACTCCATAACTAACGGTGTCAATTTTGATGATACAAGCGAATGTTATGATCACTTATTTAAACATGCTATCTAGATCGCACAAGAAGGTTCAAAATCTATGGATCATTTCAAATTTGTTTTGCAAGTATTGGAGGAAGCAAATAAACAGATTCAGATTGCGGATCTCGATCGGGCTGAAGAGCACCCAAACAATTTCTATCAGAATGTTACTCAAAGCTTCCAGATAAAGGATCCAATCCAAGGAAAGAGACCTGGTCGTCAAGAGAAAATAGTTTCAAGAATCCAATTGAGAAACCCAAAAGAAAAGCATCTACAAAGGTAGATTTATCTATTTTCCATTAAAGATACATTGTTATTACTTTTGTATTAAACAATAGACTTTAAAGCATACGAACTTTTTCACTAACAATTCTAATTGGCACAATGGAATTTTCTCAAATATTTGTTTTCGATTTTATAGTAGTTTGTTAAACTAATGCATTTGAACTTTCCTGTAGAAGAAAACAATCCCTGATCACTTGATGAGCGTTGGGTCTCGAGTAAATATGGATCACACAGTATGATGTTTCCAAACTATTTTTCAAAAATTATGTAGAATTATTTGAAAATATATGTCTTAACACTTGCCAGATGAATTAACTAATACAATATGGCAGGACGATGGTATAAGGAATTTCCTTAATTTTCACACTACTAGGAATCCGGATCAAACGAGTCACCGTACCTATGCTCAAAATTTGATTTGCAATCAAGAAAGAATCGAGCGTTTTCAATCATTGCTGGTACTTGTTACAACTTTGTTTTGAATTAAAATGCCTTACTATAAATTGACTTTTTATCTATGTTAAATGATAGGGTCAAGTGTCTCGTGATCATGTGAACATTCTCAATGAACCAAATATTGGAGCTATATTAGGTAATGTATAAAAATTGATCGAAATCAATTTTCTTTTTTACTTTAGCTTTGACTCATGTCATCCTAAGATTGACTTTGTAATATTTTACGTCCCTGCATATCTTCATCTACGAGATTTGGATCAACAGGGTAAATTTTTTTCTCTACTAATTCATAATTCTTATTTTGATTTTTTCTTTACTTATGTGTTAGATTTTGGATGGTCCCGTTAAAACTAACACTTTTCTCCTCCTGTCCCATTCCCCTCCCTCTTTTTCTTTTTTACTTCTCTAAATTTGTTTTCTCTACGTTTGATCTTACGTAGAGAGCAAAAATCTAGAAGGGGAATGGGAAGGAAGCGGATCACCTAATATTGGGGTTTCTTTGACATGGGTAACATTACTCAAATCAGGCCGTTCAAATGAAAATGGACGGCCTGATTTGAGAGAGGATTGGGATTCAATATTTTTCAAACCTCAAAAAAATTTCCACCCAATTTTTTCCCTCCCCCTCAACAAATGACGTGACTCATTCTTAGCCGTCCATATAAAAATGGACGGCCTGATTTGAGTAATGTTACCCATGTCACAGAAACCCTAATGTTAGGTAATTCCCTCGTCCCCTTGCTTTCTAAAACAAAAAATTCTTGTCTAAGGGAAATGGGGAGTCAAAGTGTCCAGCTGTCCTTTCCTCGTGCCCGTCTTCTAAAACAAATATTTTTTATCTTATAATTTTAGCTTCCGCGTCCCTTCCCACTTTCCCTCGACCTCAATCCCCCCCGCGTCCCCTTCCTGCCCCCAACAATCAAATGTCGAGGGAAAGGAACAGGTGAAAGAACTTATGATAATAACTATCCTTAATCAAGTGTCGAGGGAAAGGGAAAGGGACAGTGCATTTGAATAAAATTTCTGCACTGGCACAAATAGTATTAGAAATTGTCTGCAACCTCCCTTGTAGGACTTGGGATTGCAGGCAAAACGTCTCCTCGCATGAAAAGTCGAATTTCATAATAAATCCACACCGAATGGTGTAAAAAGAGTGCATGGGGGAGAATCAAATTCGATTTGTCATACCGAACGGCGGAAAATATTTTCCAGCTCATTTTCAGGTTTCACCCGAATACCGAAAAATATTGTCATTTTCCTAGAAAATGACTTCCTAGAAAACATTTTCCAGAAAAGCCTCATTTTCTGCGAAATGAACGTAGCCTTAGCGAAAAAAATAAAAACAATTTCTCAATTTCCTATAACACAACATTAATTATCCAGTCCAATCACCTCAATCTTGTATGCTTCGAGATCATGCTCGTTAGCTATATTTAACATTCTTTTGGTACAGTATTTACATTTCGAAAATTTGGGTATCAAGCTTAACCTATTAGACCGAACTAATATGCCTGAACCACATGAACTCAGGCCTGAAGCACGTCGTTACCAGCAATATGCTTGCTAGCCAGCAAATTATACATGGGCTTATCAATTGTTCAACAAATTTATGACTCTTTTTTTTCGGTCGTAACTATCAGTTTTATCAGTAATGAATCAGTATATACTTTTGTTTCCTTTTATTAATGTATTAGCACGTAAAAAAATTAATAAACATTCTTTTTTGCCAAAAATAGATGAGCATTGCTAAATTCGACGCAACACAGTCACTCCATCAAATAGGAGTTTACGTACTTTTCCGGCGTCGTAATGTAATTGGTAAGTCTACTATCTTCTCTAACCAATCCTCACGGTCAAATAGCGTAAAAACCCGTGTTTGGAAGGTCCATTTAAAATGAAATGTCGTATCTCAATCTTAAGTTAAGACCACTTGTACAAGAAATGTGAGTGTTGGATTTTGTTAGGTAACTTCGTGTAGCATCGTCTGTTCTGCTGCACCAAATGGCCAGTTTACCCGAGGCCCGCTCCTAGAATTTAGACCCGTCTAAAAGCGGAAACTATACTTTATGAAAAGATCACCATTGTCAATACACAAATCACAAATCATAAAAAGATCGATATGCTTTCCCTTTTGTTTTTTTCCCTATTTAACAAGCTTGTTTACAAAAATCTAAAACAAATAACCTTACATATATTCTTCGTTATTTCAATCACAACTCTTACATAAATCCATTCCATCTGATTTCGAGAGATTCTTCAACCATTCGACGATGTGCCGTTTTTTTAAGTTCAGTTTGATTTTTGAAGCACCCGCGATCATAATGTATTGGTGTGTCGGTTTTGTTGCATGTCATTTGAAATAAAAAAGAACGTTATCATTATGTGTTCTGTATTCGGTAAACCTTACCATATTGTTACACGATTATTTTAATTTCATTTGGTTCTTGTTCTGGCCAAATTGGTTTTTTTTTTTGTTTTTCCTAATTTCTTCTGGGAAGTGTCTTCGAGATTTCCAGAGATTATTGGCTATAACTCAAAGAGCAAGGGCTTTTACGAAAGGGATCAAATTAGAGTGACCAATAAGTTCATCCTTCTGCCAATTGGAAAAAAACGAAAAGAAGAAACAAACAAGTGCATCCTTCAATTGGAACAAAGTTTTCATTTATGAAGCGTTGATTGCATGTCACGAGAGAAAAACAATGTATCTACTATCTAAAGCTGCAAACTTTCCTTACATGGATTCTCATTAAGTATTATGGGGGCACTTTTTTCTTTTTTTTTTTCATAATCAAAATCCATCTAATAAAAGTCATCAAAACTTTCTATCCAATAATGTTGTTTTCTCCCTCAAAACTGTAATAGCGGACGGTGATCACGCTTGTGGACTCTTTTAGGGTTTCATTTCGCGGAATTTCATGGAGAGGCTTGTCCGTGGGATAGAAAGCGGAGGGCTGAGGTCAGCATCCCAAAGGAGGGCTGTGACTCAGCACCGCCCCGGCCCCGCAACGCGCATCCCAAAGGTCACCCGCGGGGACAGAGGGGTTGGCAGAGGGGGTCACAGAGGGGTTGCTGTCACGCAAGAATAATCTTACTGGGACAATACCTGATGAGCTTGTGACACTGCCAAATCTAAAAGAGTTGGACGTTTCCAACCACAATCTGTCTGGTAAAGTGCCTACTTTTCAGAGAAATGTGAATATAATTACAGATGGTAATCCTAACATTAGTAAAGACATTCCTGTACCTCCTGGTACTCCTGGATCACCGACTACTCCCCCGGAACCGGGCGGTGGAGGTAGCATTTCTGACAAAAAGAAATCCAGTATTGCGAGGATTGTGGTTCCTCTAGTTGGTGGTGCTTCTGTGATTGCGCTGCTCGGTTTGCTCTATTGGTATAGAAAAAGGCCCAAGAGTTCCTGTAAAGTGCAAAGTCCAAACAATGTAATGGTAATTCATCCTCGACATTCTGGCGACCAAAACGGTGTGAAGATCACTGTTGCAGGATCAAGTGCTAATGGTGGTTCTAGCGAAAGCTCCAGTCAAGGCAGTGGTGGGACTGGGGACATTCATGTGGTTGAAGCTGGGAATATGGTCATTTCTATTCAGGTATTGAGGAATGTAACGAACAACTTTAGTCAAGACAATATCTTGGGAAGAGGTGGTTTTGGGACTGTTTACAAGGGAGAACTACACGACGGGTCGCACATGGCTTGGTTGCGGGGTTGAAAGGTGCGTGGTCCCGTCCGATTCGCTATATAACCCCTCCTCCAAGCTGAAAATAAAGCTTGGCCATTCGCCCATGGCTTGGTTGCACGAACTCCAAGCTGAAATTCTATCGTGTGAAAACATTACCACGATTTATTTTCCTTCCCACACGAGAATGAAGAGTGAAAATATCTTCTCTCCTTTTTCAATCAAACGCGTAGTGCACTATTCACAAAGGTACTGATTTCATTCACAAAGGAAAAACATCACCGAAATATGGTTAGAGCTTGTGGTTTTTTGACGATAACGTATTTATTAAGAGTCTTGTTAACGGGTGTCTCTGAACACTTGTTAAATGTGTTTAATACCAAAGTTTCAATTTATGAAGAACGTTGATTGCACGCAAAGGAGAAAAACAGTGTATCTACTATCTAAAGCTGCAAACTTTCCTTACATGGATTCTCATTAAGTATTATGGTGCCACTTTTAAACATGCAAGTGACCTTCATCACGATAGCTGTAGCTCTCATCATGCTCTTTGTCATCAGTTCGCGAACAACACGAAGCGATTGGAGAAAGACATGCATCAATTTCATGTTCCTCATACTAGGATGTCTCGTTGTTGGAGTAACGATTGACTCGATCGTGCTGAATTCTTATATCTTGTGGGTTCTCTATGGTTTGTTCCTCATCATGGTAGCTGCAAATCCCAATTATCAACAATTTTATCAGGAGATGAAACTGATCTTCAAGTCCATGTGCGGAGCAATATCTTTGAGACTGAGAAACTTGTTTATTAAATCACAAGGGATTATTAAAGATCTTTTGAAAACTAATGGTCTGGACAGAGAAGGATCATCGATGAATAACAACACCGTGACTAGACCCATCAGCAGTGACAGAGGCGGAGTCGGGGATAACAATGTCTAGTTGATCTCGTGATGGAATTCGACACTCTTTTATCTGCCTTTTTCCATTTGTATTTTAAGATGTTTGACTGTTAGGTGAAATGAAAGTGCAAGATTTTTTCTCGGTATTATGTATAGTCAGATATTAGAAATTGTTCACTGATATATTAAATTTGCAACTTTTGCATATTTGTCCGAGATTGACAGTGCAAATCTATTTCCTATAAATTATGTGCCCTATGGCATCACTTTTATTTTTGTCGTGCCTGTAGTATGAATCCACAATGCCCTTTCCCGCAAAAATTGTGATGAGAAACCCTATCATGTCATGTTTACCCTTTAGGATTACATAGCATCGCAGATGACAAAGGAATCATAAGTCGTGTTATAGATTTTTAATAATCAAAGAAAAGTCACAATGACTTAGCGACCTCTCATGACGTTATCGTAGGATTTCTCACCAAGGATAATCTTTAGAATTGATAATTCGTTGTTGCAGCTCCACAAACTTACAAGCATCGGGACTCTCTCTTTCCAAGCTATTTGCTCGTGCACTGTTGTAAGCAAGTTCGAACACGTGATTCTTTAGAGAAAAAGCCAAAAAGTCCCACGCATTTGGGTATGGTCACTTGTGTTAGATATCAATATTGAGTTGAAGGTAACGTCTAATCCTTGGAATAGAGAGAAACGATAGGAAAAGAAAAACAAAATTCAGCCAGCCTCATATCATGATTCCGACGAGATGTTACGTCCATCATATTCGAGATTTAGCACGTAACAAGTTTTGAATTAGGTAAATCTCACTCGATAAATGTCGATGTTGCTTACCATGACTGTTAGGCAAGTGTCCAAAAGGTGAATCACTCCATTTTTAATTTTTGAGGACTCCCTACTTAATAAAAGTCTTTATTAACATTTATAGACTTACAAAATATTGGTATAGATGGTATGGAAATTCGGTCATCTCCTTTTGATCTTGGGTTCAAATTTTGTTGGGGCCATTTCATACATAAAACCCTAAATGAATCTAATCAATACAAGGGAGTGGCCCCTATCGTCTGGACAGGTAGACTAGTTGAGGTGTGTGAAAACTGGCCTGAACATCACATGATTGCTAGACTCCAAAAGAGTTGAACACTTAGTTACAGCCACAGATACAACTATACACTTGCATAATGAAAATGTGAATTTTATCAATTATACGGCTTGGTAAGAATTTGTAGCTCGAGATTGGTACCCGCACACGAATAGCCACTCGAAGGGTGTGTTTGTTTCACGAAAAATGAGATGATTTGAAAAATATTTTCTTAAACATAATCGCTTGTATCACTTACGACAATGAACGAACGATCGATCAAAATTTTCATCGTTAACGAAAATATTTAAGCGTAAGTTATTGTTGATAATTAAATATATTTTATTGGCTAATTATTTCAAACTACACGAGTAATTATTTTTCGAAAATTATTTTGTAAATTATTATTATTATTATTTTTTGTAAAATAAACGGAGCTTAAGGAAGAGTGGAAGATGAAGATAGAGAGGAGGAAAAAGGAAGCACCCCAGAACCTGCATGCTATCCAGACGGCTTTTCTTTCTCCTCTCATTTGTCTTTCATTCATACGATTAATTTTTCCGATTTCAATTGATAAAATATCTTAGGACAAGGAAATAACTTTTTTCTTTTTTTCTTTTTAAAATTGTCTCTCTAACTGATAAAAAAAATAAGGAGGATACCAACTTTCCATTTCGATGACAGGCGTAACTAACCTGCTATTAAGATATGGCCACCAATCACAATCACAGCGATATTTTTCATGAACTTTTTTTAGAATTGCTTTTTTGTTTATTCGTTGAAGAGCAATGGAAGGGTGATGTTGTGGGAGTAATCCATTACTTTAATTGGACATGAAGCTTTCGGGGGCATCAGGCTTTCTATGTTTCTTGGAACTTTCAATTGTACAAAATTTCGCAAAATCCATCCATTTCGATCACGAGTCATTTAATCAGTTTAAGGATTAATCAATTTGGACTTCACATCACCATCATATTTGTACAATTACTTTTACCAATTGTACAGTTTCATTTGTGGATGAGTAAGCTTCCGTTGAGCAAGGTTTGAGCGTGCAAATGGACCGTTCCTCCTACAAGCTTGTCCTATTTATTTGTACGATAAATAAATTATTCTAGATCTCCTTTCTTTCTTTCTTTCTTTTTTTTTTTTTTTTGTAGACTCGAAGAACATGAGGATGTCATCAATGAAAGATTGAAAGATTTCTTGACATCCTCGCTTAAATGGTCATTTGCTCTTCTCGGAGCTAAGGATTTACCTATGAACATGCAAGCGACCCTTCATTGTGATTTCTATAGCTCTCATCGTGCTCTTTGGCATCAGTTCGCGAACAACACGAAGCAATCGCGGAAAGGCATTCATCAATTTCGCATTTCTCATACTAGGATGTCTCGTTGTTGGAATAGCACTGGACTCAATCATACTGAATTCTTCCATCAAGTGGGCTATCTATGGTATATTCCTTTCTGTGGTAACTACAAATACTGACTATCAACAAATTTTTCAGGAGATGAAAGGAATCATTGGGCCCATGTGCGGAGCAACTTATTTGAGACTCGGAAAAAATTTCAGACCCTTATTTGAAAAAAAAAATTCTCATTTTTTTAGCCAATTACAAATTTCGAACAAAATTTTCCCTATTTTAATTGTCGGAAAATGTGTGCCGATGAACCCCTTGCAAAATTAAACAAGTGTGTTAGGCTAGTGCGGAAACGCAATAGCTCAACAGTAAAGGCATCTCACTGTCTTTCTCGATATCACAAGTTCGAGTCACTTTACTATAAGCAATCATCTGCCCCAACTTATGGGTCATGCATTTTTCATCTCACATGGGGCGATTTGGGCTCATCCATCTTGAAAAGTCGGGATAGAAAGGGGAGGCAAGGAGGGTGTGCCCGCACTTTTCCTCCCCGAATCTTTTCGTCGGTCGCAGCACGTCCCTTTCGTCAGACGTGGAGGTAAATGACCTTCATCGCGACGGTAGTAGCTGTCATGTCATTGCGATTTTTTAGGTTGTGATTTTGCTCACCACTCGTTTTTGTGCCGCCTCTACTATGAATCAACAAATGCAATTTCCTTACGTGGCTTCTGATCAAGTATCATGGGGCCACTTTTTATTTTTGGAAAAACAAAATCCATCTAATAAAATTCATGGGGAAATTGTCAAAAAAGTCATAAACCTACTGTACTTTTGCCAATTCAGTCCTAAACCTTTTAATTTTACCGATTCAGTCCTAGACCTTTTGCATTTGTGTCAATTCAGTCCTAAACCTTTTGCAATTGTGCCAATTTAGTCCTAAACCTTTTGAAATTATAATAACGGATCGTGATCCAATAATGCTGTTTTTTTTTTTGGAAAAACAAAATCCATCTAATAAAATTCATCTTTGTCCTGCCTCCACTATGAATCAACAAATGCAATTGGTGGGATTCAATTGACCGAATCTCTATCTTTTTCTGTCTTGTCGCTCCAATGCAAATTGTTGTTTGTCGAATTTCAGGCCAAATGCCGGACGGTTGGATTTGGGGTGCCTTCGTGGAAACATGTCGACATTACCATTTACCACCACACGAGACAAAAGATATGGAATCTTCATTCCCTCATGAAGCCTAAGTGAATTGCTTGGTAACATAACTTTTTGATCTGTACTTTATTAGCCAGATCTGGGCAGGGCTCGCGCAAGCCTCACCATCGCCGGGGAACAGAAACTTTATGCAGTTACCAAACGCGTTTCTATTCCTAGAAATCGTTACCAGGAACACAAACAGAAAAAAGTATTTCTATTCCAAAAGTTGTTCCGAGAATAAAAACGTTACCATACGTAGCCTCAGAGGGATTTTCATCTTCATTCTTGTGTGTGGAGGAAAAACATCACCGAAATATGGTTAGTGCACTACGCGTTTGATTGAAAAAGGAGAGAGAAGATATTTTCAATCTTCATTCTTGTGTGGGAGAGAAAGTAAATCGTGGAAATGTGTTCAGACATTAAAAAAAGGAGAAAAAAAGAAAATTTCATCTCCAAGTGCTTGTGTTTTTTTGCCGATAACGTATTTATTAATAGTCTTGTTAACGAGTGTCTCTAAGCACTTGTTAAGTGTGTTTAATACCAAAGTTTCAATTTATGAAGAACGTTGATTGCACGCAAGGGAGAAAAACAGTGTATCTACTATCTAAAGCTGCAAACTTTCCTTACATGGATTCTCATTAAGTATTATGGGGCCACTTTTTTTTTTTTTTTTCATAAGCAAAATCCATCTAATAAAAGTCATCAAAACTTTCCATCCAATAATGCTGTTTTCTCCCTCAAAACTGTAATAGCGGATGGTGATCACGCTTGTGGACTCTTTTAGGGTTTCATTTCGCGGAATTTCATGGAGAGGCTTGTCCGTGGGATAGAAAGCGGAGGGCTGAGGCCAGCATCCCAAAGGAGAATGTAATTTTCTCCATATCATCTCTTTTATTTTTTGCTCCATTGAACAAATTTCTTGTAATGTTATGCAAAGGAAAACAATTGCCGACAATAGTATTAAGGATTGCTTTTCTTAGGAATCAACGGAAATTTAATGATGCTAAGTAAACCGGGGATCGGATGTTGATGCTGGTTTTGTGTCTTTAGAAATCAAACTATCTGTTTGTGGTGTGATTTGTCTGTCTATATTACAGCTAAGTCTTGATGATTTCTCGAAGATTGTCCATCTATGCAACATGATACAAGGTTCCGAAAGCTCCTGAGTGGTTAAGAGTGCCGAGTATCTACTGTTCTGATCAGGTATTGTGGTGAATTGGCTACGATTTTTTCCACCCCTTTCGCTAGTTATCAATGATGATAACAGAGTTAGTGACCATGCTAGTGGTACTTGTTAGATTTTAAATTCTTGGGCTTGAGGAAAGACCAAGGAATAATGGCTCTCCGAAGCTTTCTTTTCTTGTTTAAGCTAAGCTGATATCAGTACATAAGTCAGAGGTCAAAGATGGTGGATTAAGTGATCTGGAGGCTGAGTAAACCAACATTTTCCTGCTACATAATGGAATGACCTCATTAGAGCTCGGATTTAGTGACGTTTTACTTGCAGATTTCCTCGTGTATCAACTTCTGATTTGTGTCTTTATGTTCTATTTCAGGAGTGATTGATCAAAAGGTCATTTTTTCTGCTGGGTTCTGCTACAACAGCAAGAAACGAAGCACCTAAGTAAGCGAGAGATAGAAGCAAGAAAGTAGCTTGATCCGCTTGCTGTCGCTAAGATGTTTAACTTACCAAATGTTGGTTGTATTTACTATCTTAGACAACTGAATTATCGGCAACTTTTTTACAAGCTGATCTAGTGGATGTTAGGATTATCGTGACGGCCGATTATAGCTTGCTTAACCTTTTACGCCAGTTGAATTATCCATTTGCGTTGTTCCATAAAAAGAATTAAGTAACTCCAAACCCGTGCTGTCGTGAAGGTTTGGTCTTCCTGTTATACCTGATTTGATTACATTGAGACATTTTTGTCTATCCTGTGACAAATATTCTTAAGTTGGTCGGACCGCAGAAATCAAGATGCTTTAAGGAAGTGCTGCAATATGCACCTTTAGAATAATCAGGTTCGTTGAAGTCGGCATGGATGCGATGGGCTTTGATTAGAGATCGTACCCGCGATCGAAGGAACTAATAAAGATGAAACTAGTTGCATGGACATTAAAAATTCCTCTTGTTGACAAAAGAAAGAAGGTCGAGATTCGATCTGTATGCATGGACACTCTTATTGATTTTTTTTTGGTTTGACGGACTGTCTTTGGATAATGGAGGACCGGATTTCTCGTTGGGGGAGCGTGACAATAAATTTTGAGTGAACAAAATTGAATTCTTCTTACAAAATATTTTTTCCCCCTTAATTTTAAGGGGAAATTGGGGGACCTAGGGCGGGGTCTACTATGAATCAACAAATGCAATTTCCTTACATGGCTTCTCACCAAGTACCATGGGGGCACTTTTTATTTTTGGAAAAACAAAATCCATCTAATAAAATTCATCTTTATCCTGCCTCCACTATAAGTCAACACATGCAATCGAATCTCTAATTCTATCTTTTTCTGGCTTGTCGATCCAATGCAATTGTTGCTGTTGAATTTCAGGCCAAATGCCGTGCGGTTGGATTTGGGGGTGTCCTTCGTGGAAAACCTCTTTGCCTCTCGTGCACAGGCCAAATGAAATGACACGCTTTTTTTTCCATAAGCAAAATCCATCTAATAAAAGTCATCAAAACTTTCCATCCAATAATGCTGTTTTCTCCCTCAAAACTGTAATAGCGGATGGTGATCACGCTTGTGGACTCTTTTAGGGTTTCATTTCGCAGAATGCACTGAATTTGGTACTAGGAGACGTTGACGAGCTATACTTAGTGAAAATTGAGAAGAAAATGGAATACTGGACTTCTTGTTTCGAATTTCCTCCGGGTCATATAGATCTTCGGATTATTATTAGATCTATTGATAGTATAACAATTAAGTTGGCTATCTTTCGGTTAAAAAAAAGAAAGTTAGTTATCTGCCAAATAAATTATTAATATTTTGGAAAAGGAAGTACACCGATTTCGTCATAGATGAAAAATATAATGGAGCTGCTAGCCTGACAGTACGATAGTACTGTCAGTTATTTCTAACCACATGATTTATCAATCAATGAGTGCTTTATGCAAAACACGCGGTGATAATACGTGGATCTACGGTTGAAATTATACCGTCCTTCTGACAAAACCGTTAGCGAAGCATTTCCCAAAAAAATAAATTAGAAAACCGAGTATGTGGCAATCTTAGAAATTGCAATCCTAGAAACCGAGGCTGGATGGCAATGCAATTCCGACAAGACCGAAACTCTTTTGTCATGATCGCAATTTTTGCAATCTTTAGAAATTGCAATCCTAGAAACCGAGGCTGGATGGCAATGCAATTCCGACAAGACCGAAACTCTTTTGTCATGATTGCAATTTTTGCAATCTTAGAAATTGCAATCCAAGAAACAGAGGCTGGATTGGATGGCAATGCAATCATTATTTCGATTTTACTTTCCCAAAAGAGTACAAGCATAAATCAGAAGGGGAATGTGGACAAGGAGAATGACTCAGAGATGATATAGTCTCAGTCGCACGAGTTCAATCAGGTTGGGGTGTCCTTCGTAGAAACCCTCATGAGCCTAAAGGAATGGCTTCATGAAGTTATGAAACCAACTTTATTAGCCATGAAGAAAAAATAAAAATAAAAATGTCTTCTATAAAAACCCTCACGGCAAACTCTTGGCCTCTCGCGCAGAGGCAGAGCTGAAAGAAAACATCAAAATCTCGTTGTTGGGAAAGCTAAGCTAAGCATAGAATTAGATCGATGGCTACCATGAACATTACTTCAACTGAGGCTCAGAGGTTAGTTTTTGCATTCAAAACTCTTCATTGTTTGCATGTGTATGTATAGCTTTGTTCCTTATGAGCCGAATCATGTGCCTAATGTGCATCATTGGATCCTATCCATGGAACCCATCATGCCGTACATCTCACGGGTCCCTCTCTATCTCTCCACCACACAATCTCTCTCTCTCCCCGGTCTCTCTCTCACTCACGCATATGATCTTCTTCCTCTCCCCTCTCTCCCATGGATTCTGTCTCTCCTCCTCCACCGTGGGAACGCAATATTTTCTCCCCGCAAACACAGAGACTCACCATCCCCACCACCTCACGACTAGGCAAAAGCCGAACGCGAATCCGCCATTCCAACCCCGCTCCATCGACGTCTCCCACCTCGAGACGACCGGAAAATTCGTTAAAGGGGCGCCTCGCCTGGGGGAGAAGTTCGCGGTGCTGAACTTGGGGATCCACGAGTGCAGGTCGTGCCCGATCCCGCCGTTCGCGCAGATGCCAGAGGACTGGAGGTGCCCGACGTGCCGGTGGTGGACGGTGGAGCGGGTGGGCTTGGCGGCGGCAGGATCTTCAGCACAAGGCTCCCCACCGTGAGGCCGTCAGTGACGGTCTCCTCTCGCCCCTCTCTTCTCTCTTCATTTTCATGTTTGGCAAATGCCCACTCTCATCTTTATCCGGTGGTCTTAGTGAGTTTTCTCTCTGTCTCTCTCCTCGGTCTCTCTCTCACTCACGCATATGATCTTCTTCCTCTCCCCTCTCTCCCATGGATTCTGTCTCTCCTCCTCCACCGTGGGAACGCAATATTTTCTCCCCATCAGGTTTACCGGGTGGGGAGAAAACCCCGTAAAGCTCGTGCGTACGCAATATTTCCCCCCCGCAAACACAGGGACTCACCATCCCCACCACCTCACGACTAATGCTGAACTATATAGTAATGCAATTTGGGAGAGATTGCCACCATCATATTTCATGTGTACTACTCATTGTAGAGTTTTACTTGTGGATAAGTAAGCTTATATAAAAGCAAGATTTAAGCATGCAGGTGGACAGCTGGTGCTCCAAGCTGGTATTATTTGCCTCATGAACTAACGATTTCAGATTTCGTGGTTTTTTTTTTGTAGACCGGAAGAACAAGAAGATGCCATCGTTGAAAAAGCAAACGATTTCTTGATATCCTCACTTAAATGGTCATTGGCTCTTTTAGGAGTTAAGAATTTACCTTTAAACATGCAAGCGACTTTCATCACGATAGCTGTAGCTCTCATCGTGCTCTTTGTCATCAGTTTGCGAACAACACGAAGCGATTGGAGAAAGACATGCATCAATTTCATGTTCCTCATACTAGGATGTCTCGTTGTTGGAGTAACGATTGACTCGATCGTGCTGAATTCTTATATCAAGTGGGTTCTCTATGGTTTGTTCCTCGTCATGGTAGCTGCAAATCCCAATTATCAACAACTTTATCAGGAGATGAAGCTGATCTTCGAGTCCATGTGTGGAGCAACATCTTCGAGATTCACAAACTTGTTTATTCAATCACAAGTGATTATTGAAGATCTTTTGAATATTAATGTTGCGGACAGAGAAGGATCATCGATGAATAACAACGTCGTGACTCAACCCATCGGCGGTGACGGAGGAGGAGTCGGGGAGGAAAATGTCTAGTTGATATCTTTTGTCCAGCCTGTAGGATGAATCCACAATGCCCTTTCCCGCAAAAATTGTGATGAAAAACCCAATCGTGTTACGTTTACTGTTTAGGATTATATAGTATCTCAGAAGACAAAGGAATCATGAGTCGTGTTAGAGATTTTAAATAATCGAAAGGTAAAAAAGTTACAATGACTTAGCTATTCTCTTGAGGATTTCTACGTCTATTTTGAACGCTTTATTTGAGTCATATTTATTTAATTCACCAAGGATAATCTTTCGGGAATTGGCAATTCGTTGTCGCAGCTCCAGCATCATGACTCTCACTTTTCAAGCGATTTGCTCGTGCACTTGTAAGCAAAATTGAACATGTGATTCCTTCTAAAAGTCCCAAGCATTTGGCTACGGTCACTAGTGTTAGAGATCAATATTGTGTTGAAGGTAACCTCTAATACTAATCCTTGGAATAGAGAGAAACGATCGGAAAGGAAACAACAAAAAGCAAACTTCCGTGTAATGGTGAAACCGGTGTGAACACTCATCTGAGACGGCATCTTTGGATCTTCCACCAGTTTTAAGTTCCTTAGCATCCTGCGAAAAGCAAAAAGAGTAAACGAATTATCGAGCAGAAACTATTGATTCATTTGGCAAGGATCTCAGAGAGAGAGAGAGAGAGAGAGAGAGAGAGAGAGAGAGAGAGAGAGAGAGAGAGAGAGAGAGGCACGCATGCCTGAAAAGTGAAAAGGTGGTGCCTCTCGCGTATTACGGTATCAATGGCGGATGATTGAATTTAAACCGACTAGTTTCATATAAAAAAAATGTATCACCTACCAAAACCTAAGACGAACACAACTTGCATTCACTGCAAACTCTTTGCCTCTCGCGCAGAGGCAGAGCTGAAAGAAAACATCAAACTCTCTTTGTTGGGAAAGCTAAGCTAAACATAGAATTAGATCGATGGCTGCCATGAACATTACTTCAACTGAGGCTCAGAGGTTACTTTTTGCATTCAAAACTCTTCATTGTTTGCATGTGCGTATATCTTTCTTTGTTCCTTATGAGCCGAATCATGTGCCTATGCATCATTGGATCCTATCCATGGAACCCATCATGCCGTACATCTCGCGGGTCCCTCTCTATCTCTCCACTACACAATCTCTCTCTCTCCCCGGTCTCTCTCTCACTCACGCATATGATCTTCTTCCTCTCCCCTCTCTCCCATGGATTCTGTCTCTCCTCCCCCACCGTGGGAACGCAATATTTTCTCCCCGCAAACACAGAGACTCACCATCCCCACCACCTCACGACTAGGCAAAAGCCGAACGCGAATCCGCCATTCCAACCCCGCTCCATCGACGTCTCCCACCTCGAGACGACCGGAAAATTCGTTAAAGGGGCGCCTCGCCTGGGGGAGAAGTTCGCGGTGCTGAACTTGGGGATCCACGAGTGCAGGTCGTGCCCGATCCCACCGTTCGCGCAGATGCCAGAGGACTGGAGGTGCCCGACGTGCCGGTGGTGGACGGTGGAGCGGGTGGGCTTGGCGGCGGCAGGATCTTCAGCACAAGGCTCCCCACCGTGAGGCCGTCAGTGACGGTCTCCTCTCGCCCCTCTCTTCTCTCTTCATTTTCATGTTTGGCAAATGCCCACTCTCATCTTTATCCGGTGGTCTTAGTGAGTTTTCTCTCTGTCTCTCTCCTCGGTCTCTCTCTCACTCACGCATATGATCTTCTTCCTCTCCCCTCTCTCCCATGGATTCTGTCTCTCCTCCTCCACCGTGGGAACGCAATATTTTCTCCCCGCAAACACAGAGACTCACCATCCCCACCACCTCACGACTAGGCAAAAGCCGAACGCGAATCCGCCATTCCAACCCCGCTCCATCGACGTCTCCCACCTTGAGACGACCGGAAAATTCGTTAAAGGGGCGCCTCGCCTGGGGGAGAAGTTCGCGGTGCTGAACTTGGGGATCCACGAGTGCAGGTCGTGCCCGATCCCGCCGTTCGCGCAGATGCCAGAGGACTGGAGGTGCCCGACGTGCCGGTGGTGGACGGTGGAGCGGGTGGGCTTGGCGGCGGCAGGATCTTCAGCACAAGGCTCCCCACCGTGAGGCCGTCAGTGACGGTCTCCTCTCGCCCCTATCTTCTCTCTTCATTTTCATTTTTGGCAAATGCCCACTCTCATCTTTATCCGGTGGTCTTAGTGAGATCTCTCTCTCACTCACGCATATGATCTTCTTCCTCTCCAACTTCCCGAAGCTCTCCGCCTTCACCGCCCTTCTCTCCGCCACCATCGCCTCGGATCTGGCCCAGCGCTCCGCCCTCACCGTCCTCGCCGTCCCCGCTCCTACCTCGCCTCCTCCGACCTCACGCACCGCCTCTCCCCCACCTCCCTCGCCGACGTCCTCCACTTCCAGCCAGTGCTCCTCCAGTTCCTCTCCTTCTCGACCTCCACCAGACCCCCTCCGGACACGCGAGTCGCCGGCGTGTCCGGATCGTTGACCGGGTGTCAAACTTTCGACAAGCACCGCTACGGTGGCTCTTGATGCGTGTAACATCTGTCCAAGCCTTTTTTTTCAAAAGTCTTGTTTAGTTTCAGTGGTACCTTATTTCTCATAACTCACTTCAACCCATTCATAAAATTGAAGGATGCCCATTTGTGCTGGCTATTCTTGGTTATTCTTTTCCTGTTGAATTCTTATACTTCTTATAATCACAACCCCATCAAGAATGTCATTAAAGAGCGATGTTCGACTTTGAGGGCAGCACCCCCGAAACTTCAATGGATTTGGGACTTTTATTTAAGCTGGCCCGTATGGTGTGGGATTAAGAGATTTCGTATAGATTTAGGTTTTGGGCCCGTTTGGGGCATATATATTTTGCTCGTTTTTCTGATCATTGTAACGAATTGAGTGGCTGTAAATCGAAAATATAGTGAAATCTCTTTGCAGGACGTAGCCCTATTTTGGGGTGAACCTGGATAATCTCATGCTTCGTCCAATTTTCTTTGATTTCTGTGTGATCATTCTGATTCGGTGTGCGATAAATCCCTTCAGTTTGCACATGTGTATTAGGGATTATAACTCTTCATTGTTTACATTGATTAGAAACTCTTTCCTTGTTTGCATGTGTGTACATCTTTGTTCCTCATGAGCCGAATTGTGTGTCTAGTGTGTGCACTGTGCATCATGGATCCTATCCATGGAACCCATCATGGCGTACATCTCGTGGGTCCCTCCCTCTCTCTCTCTGGTCTCTCTCTCACTCACGCATATGATCTTCTTCCTCTCCCCTCTCTCCCATGGATTCTGTCTCTCCTCCTCCACCGTGGGTCCACGATATTTTCTCCCCGTCAGCTTTACCCGGTGGGGAGAAAACCCCGTAAAGCTCGTGCGTACGCAACATTTCCCCCCCGCAAACACAGGGACTCACCATCCCCACCACCTCACGACTAATGCTGAACTATATAGTAATGCAATTTGGGAGAGATTGCCACCGTCATATTTCATGTGTACAACTCATTGTAGAGTTTTACTTGTGGATAAGTAAGCTTATATAAAGCAAGATTTAAGCATGCAGGTGGACAGCTGGTGCTCCAAGCTGGTATTATTTGCTTCATGAACTAACGATTTCAGATTTCGTGGTTTTTTTTTTTTTTTTTAGACTTGGAGAACAAGAAGATGCCATCGTTGAAAAAGCAAAAGATTTCTTGACATCCTCACTTAAATGGTCATTGGCTCTTTTAGGAGTTAAGAATTTACCTTTAAACATGCAAGCGACCTTCATCACGATAGCTGTAGCTCTCATCGTGCTCTTTGTCATCAGTTCGCGAACAACACGAAGCGATTGGAGAAAGACATGCATCAATTTCATGTTTCTCATGCTAGGATGTCTCATTATTGGAGTAACAATTGACTCGATCGTGCTGAATTCTTATATCAAGTGGGTTCTCTATGGTTTGTTCCTGGTCATGGTAGCTACAAATCCCAATTATCGACAAATTTATCAGGAGATGAAACTGATCTTCAAGTCCATGTGCAGAGCAACATCTTTGAGAATCAGAAACTTGTTTATTCAATCCCAAGTGATTATTGAAGATCTTTTGAATATTAATGTTGCGAATAGAGAAGGATCATCGATGAAAAACAACGTCGTG
This sequence comes from Lenwebbia sp. NSW1173648, assembly GCA_029784005.1. NCBI lineage: Eukaryota > Viridiplantae > Streptophyta > Magnoliopsida > Myrtales > Myrtaceae > Lenwebbia > Lenwebbia sp. NSW1173648. Next base: position 9,620,089 of record JARCGZ010000005.1, read on the forward strand.
ACTCGACCCATCGGCGGTGACGGAGGCGGAGTCGGGGAGGACATTGTCTAGTTGATATCATGATGGAATTCGACACTCTTTTATCTGTCTTTTTCCATTTGTATTTTAAGATGTTTGACTGTCAGGTGAAATGAAAGTGCAAGCTTTTTTCTCAGTATTATGTATAGTCAGATTACGGAAGTTCTTCATTGATATGTTAAATTTGCACCTTTTGCATATTTGTCCGAGATTAACAGTGCAAATCTATTTCCTATCAATTAAGTGCCCTATGGTATCACTTTTATTTTTGTCCTGCCTATAGTATGAATCCACAATGCCCTTTCCCGCAAATATTGTGATGAAAAACCCAATCATGTTACGTTTACTGTTTAGGATTATATAGTATCTCAAAAGACAAAGGAATCATGAGTCGTGCTAGAGATTTTAAATAATCGAAAGGTAAAAAAGTTACAATGACTTAGCTATTCTCTTGACGTTATCGTAGGATTTCTATGTCTATTTTGAACGCTTTATTTGAGTTTATTTAATTCGCCAAGGATAATCTTTCGGGAATTGGCAATTCATTGTCACAGCTCCAGCATCGGGACTCTCACTTTTCAAGGGATTTGCTCGTGCACTTGTAAGCAAATTTGAACACGTGATTCTTTCGAAAAGTCCCAAGCATTTGGCTATGGTCACTAGTGTTAGAGATCAATATTGTGTTGAAGGTAACCTCTAATCCTTGGAATAGAGAGAAACAATCGGAAAGGAAACAACAAAAATCAGCCAGCCTCATATTATGATTCCGAAGAGATGTTACACCCATCATATTCGAAATTTAGCACGTAACAAGTTTTTTGAGTTAGGTAAATCTCACTCGATAAATGTCGATGTTGCTTCTTACCATGACTGTTATGCAAGTGTCCAAAAGTTGAATTACTCCATTTTTAATTTTTAGAGGACTCCCTACATAATAAAAGTGTTCCTATATCCCTGTCTTTTGTTTCTGGACTTCCACGATCTTTCTCGGTCAACGCCTCTAATAATATATACAATCAATGAGATAAAGAATGGTTTTATATAATTGACCAGATGAGATTTCTTTTAAAGAAATTCTTATACACCATTTATTGATAAAATATCTCAAAACGAGGAAATACCTTTGTTTTTAAATTGTCTCAACAACTAGATCACAAATAAAGAGGAGTCCGACTTTCCATTTCTTTTATAGATATTGTTAGAAAGTCCAACCCAAGAACTTAAGCTTATAGGTGGAGGGAGACCACATGAATATGGACCTACTATATTTGACCTGAACCTACTATTAAGGATACAGATGCTAGGCTTAGTGAAGATTACATGAAATCTATCGATCAAATTTTTTCAACCATCTAAAATTGCTTTGTTTATTTATTTGTTCAAGAGCTATGAAAGGGAGGTGTTGTTGGAGTAACCCATTATCTCCCGGGTGAAATTGCCACAACAAGGACGTTCTGATGACCATGCTCGCTTAGCCCCTATCCTCCTCTTCTGTCTTAGGCTCCGTTTGTTTGGCAGAAAATGTGATGTTTTCGTAGGAAAGTAATTTTTCAGGAAACTAATAATATTTTCCGGTGTTGGCTGAGATATGAAAATGACCTGAAAAATATCGTCCGTCATTTGGTAAGGAAAATCTCATTTAGTCTCTCGTTTTTTCCTTTGCAATATAAGATGTTCGTACAATTTGTGAGATGGATATTCGAGGTTTTTCTTCTGTATTATCGGTTTGTATTATAAGCATATTTGCTCCATCTTGGTAATTTTTATTTTATTGATATACTTTTTCTTCCATAGCAACATTCACATTTATGCTGCGATTCTGATTTCGAAAGGTCAAATGTCAGGATTTGAAGCAATACTTAATCAATAAGTGGGAAAATCCACTTTGATGACCCTAAAGTCAAAGATACATAGGAATTGAATGTGAAATGCTATATAAAACAAGCACAGATGCACATGCCCACCTGATCGTCTATGTAGTCCCACGTTTTGTACGAGCAATTAATCGGATGACCAGTCAAACCCTCATGCTTTATAACTTCAGTGCAAAAGTTACTCCATTACATTGTGTTATGAAACGGATTAGCATGGCCGAACTCTGATTTGGGTGGCCACTCTTCGGCTCGTCTCTGGCCAATTTTGGGCTTTGCTGGGCCGGTTGCTTAGCTTGCAATGCATCATGGCCAGTTCTTGGCCTTGCTTGGCCACTATTAGGCCCATATCCTTGGGCCTTGGCTCATGTGTGTACAGCTTTCGGCTTTGCTTGACCAATTTTGGAATATGAATTAATTCTTGCAACCGCATAGAAGGAGCTGACTCATGAAGGGACCCCGTTGTATCCAACATGTATTCTTTACCAGTAAGATCCATGATAACATATCACTTCCTTGATTTATTTCACTAAGCAATTTTTTAAGATAACAATTGCATGTACGACAGACTAAGGTCAGTTTAGAATAAACATTAACCGTTCTTAAGTTAATTCGAATGGCTCTGATACGATATCGTCTTTTAATTTCAACATACGGTTCCGGAATTCTTATGTGCTCTCAAAGCACGGTATTTTCTACTTACTCAAATTGAAATTCACATGTACAGTGAGTGCTAACAGTGTTAAGTCTTCATCTCATGTGAAGTATTGAGTGCACCAAAAACACCTTGTCTACGACTCGGTCCGAACCGGTCCAAATGCTTAAGCCGAAAAATTCGATCGGACCGGTGCGACTAGACCGCGCTGCTTTTATGTCGCTTCCCTCCCATTTTCCTTTGGACCTCGTTACTTGCTTCACTCCCTCGACCTCTTGCGACGGCCAATCGTCATTTCGTCTGAGAATTACCGCGACGCTCGAATGGCGAAGCGTCCCTCTTCTACTTCCGACTCGGAGTCCGATGGAACGCAGGCGAACTCGGGCTCTGAGCCGGAGCCTTCGACCCTCCCCAGCTCGATGAAGACGACCGTATCGACTTACGAGAAGCAGAGGCTGTCGAGAATCGCAGAGAACAACAAGAGAATGGAGGCCCTGGGCCTCCGAAATTTGGTGAGTTCTGTGATGGGTTCGAGTCAGAAGGCGAAAAAGGGCGACGCAAAGGGCAAAAGGAAGGTGGGCGAGGAGGATGACGACGATAGGGATGATGATTACGCGCCTGCTTTGGACGATGGTGGTGATGATGATGATGTTAGCGTCGACGATGAGGAGGATGATCAGGATTTTGAAGTATCTGGGTCTGGTAAAAGAAAGGTTTTTTTTTTTTTTGGGGTAAATTTTGATTTTGTTTATGTTATTTTCGCGTGAATTGAGTTCCTAGTCTAGTTGGGTTTCAGGCGCATTTGGAAATGGAAATGTGGGTTTAAGACAATGGAGTCGAGAAACAAATGATCATCGACTTTCTCATTTCTTGGATATTTCGCAATGAGAATGACACTGCTTGTACCTCTTAAAAGAATTAGAACAATGGGGCCATTCAAGTGAATGAAGTGATCGTGCTCGGGTGGCATTAATTTTGTCGGCTTGGCGGCTCTAGCTTTAATTCATTCCAGTTCGAACTGTTGCGTATTCACCACATATTGCGGTCACTTGGAAGTGTTGCCTATCTACTTCCTTCACAACAGAGTCTTTTTTCCTAGTATAATTTTTGGTTGATGTTGTTGCCAAGTGCATTCAGGAGCACTTTCTTCCTGAGTTTTCACAGTTCTTTAGACTTCTCCATGAAGTGTTTTGTTCTAAAAAATTGCGGTACTGGCTGCATTGAGTGCCTTCTTAATTAGAATGAATTTCTTTATGCTTTTATGACTTCGATTGTGACATTCTTGAAACTTCACAGGTGTTTCTAAGAGATAGTTGGCATAATTAAACAGAGGACTGTTATGAGAAGATCAAAGTTGGATCCTAAGTAACCATGAGATTTTCGGCTTGAAGTGGCATTGAAACCTAGCTATGCTATTTCACTCCCCAACATCTATAGATTACCCAACTTAAGCAAAACTTTGTGCAGTTGGTTAGAAAATGTGTGAACTTGCTAGTAGATTAACATGCTATCCTTCCCTTCGTTTTTCCAGTCCATGATAATTTCAATTAAATTGTGTAATTTTGATGTTTCTCGGCTTTTCAAACCTATCACAATAAACTCCAAAATCACAGTATAACTGTTTGGCTACTTATTTTGAATTTCATCTATTGCTAATAACTCCAGACTGCTTTAGCGAAGGGCATTAATTTGGTGATACTCTAGTCGCATGTACTTGAAGAGTTGCAGCTAGCCTTTTTTCCCCTTAATTTTTTCTCTACATTGCATTATTTATGTTAAGTACGACCTCTGTTATCAGTTCGTCAACTTCCTTGCATGTTTTAAGCCTTTCCGAGTCTAGCAAGTGGAAAATTTACTTTTCTTAATTACTTTCTTAACACTTTCCCCTTGACTCTGTCTTTGAGTTATGAATGGTTGTAATATCAAAAAGGGAAATAGTAGCCTCGTGCCGATTGCTAGGGCTTCCTTCGACTCCATCCAATGTCAAATACTGATTAGCAAGTGGTATATCACCTCCTTCTCTCAACTTGGTTTTTTAGGTGTGTTCAATGAAAAAGGTTCTTGGCACTTACAACCTATTCATCGATACTTTCTAAATGGTTTCAATCAGTTCACTTCTCCAAACATCCTTTTAAAGTGTTGGAAGATAGTTTGCCACAGGGCACATGGATATAATGTCATGTCAGCTGCTATAAGGTGCCGCATCAACATTCCTTTCTTTTCAATGGATAGTGGTTGAAGTGACTTGCTTGAACCCCTTTCATAAGTATAATACCTGATAGAAAGCTTTGAAATTCACCGAATTGGTTAAATATTGATACCGCAGTTGAGTAAATGACTTAATTACCCCATAATATAGTGTAGGTGTTTTAGTTAAATTGACTTATGGCTTTCATTTAAGTTTAGATTTTCTGGTGCTTTTTCTGTCCTCTTGGAGTGCATGTTTTGGTGGAAGACAGTTTTTCTTTCTGTACCCATTTAAGTCAGGATTTAGAGAACAATAGAAATCTTATAGATCTGAGGTGCACGTTGGAACTTTTTAGTAATTTGTGCATATATCAGCCCTGGACATGTCATTATAATAATCGCAATGGGATATTGAACATGAGCAACTTCTTCATGTCCTTGGTTGTTCTATATTAGGTAAGATCAGGGTGGTGTTGTATGGAAGACGCGTAGATTCATAAGTTCTGAACTTAGAGAATTTGGTTATGATACTTAATGCCAATTGCAACATGCTTTTTCCTCGTTTTTAGTCCTATTCCATTCTTAGTATTCGGATAAGATTTCAGATGTCACATATTTCAGGGGTAGTGACATTGATGTGAAATAAACAATGAGATAAGTAAAAGGAGCTAAACCTGAATTGGCGTTTCATGTGGGTGGAAGAAGTTTAAAGATTGATTTGAGCACAATTGACGAGCTGAATTCAGTCAATTATTCTGATCATGTATTGTTTTGATATGTCTTCTTATAACCGAGCTTCTTGTCCTTCCTGGCTAATGCACATGTCAATACTTTTGTAAGTCTTCCATCTTGGTTTGAAATGTTTTGTTTTACCTATTGTGACTATCTCCTGCTCCAGGGAAAGAGAAAAGTGTCAAAACCGAAGAAGAAACCTCAGACCAAAAAGTTACTGAATAAGTTGGATTATGTTGATGATGATGCTGAATTGGCGAAGGTAAATTTGGTGTTTTCATGATTGTAATATTTTCATTCCATGGTGAAGCTTGGGTTTCATCTCAGCATGGATTAGGAATCTATTACACGTGTAGTAACTGCAAGATCAATACTAACAAAGTCAATGGCAAAATGCAGGCCATTGTGCTGTCTCTGAATGATTCTGCCAGAGTTTCAGGAACAGTGAGTTTAGGGCCTTCCAAAAACGAGGCTGGTGTAGATCCTAATGGCAAAGTAGAAAAGACTCGGGAAAATCCTAGAATGCTGAAGAGGAAAAAAACTGTCAGTAACTCATTCTAATAATTGTTTTAAGAGAATCTTGTTTTCCTTTTTCTTTCCTAACTGACTGTTTTTGTTTGTTTGTTTGTTTCTTTTCCTGTAAATAATTATCGATATCCAGTTTACCAGCCGGGTGAAGATGACTGAGGACGAGCTGATTATACACTTTTTTCAGCTTGATGGTAATTGATGGTTAATGGAGTTTCCATGTGTATGATTGTCAGATGATGGACACATATTTTTTCACATTCTTTCCTTCAGTTTTTGGCATTGATGGCTGTGGCAACCACACTGTTGGTTAGCATGGCAGGTTTACTTGTCCTTGTGCATCATTAGTCCAAATGGTAGGGAGGTTCAGAGAAGCTAATTTACTGGTAGACTGAAGCATTCGCTTCTAAAAAACCAATATCTATAGAAGGCTAATTTGGAGGGGGATATTTAAACACAGCAAATCTTCCATCCCTTTCTTGAGTCATGGTTATGAAAAAGGATGTTTAGCTTTTGAAAATCCGGCAAATTTTGGTTTGCTAGTATATAGTTGTAAGATATGTTGCTTCTTAATTGCTGTAGTATCAAAAACTGCCAAAAGAAGTCTCAGAATGTCAATTTTACTACACAGTTTTTTCTACATTCCTCTGGATACTAACAATGTGAGTTTCTTAATTGGGTGTTACGCGGTAATTCTTTTTCTTTCTGTGGCTTGTAATCTTATTGTTAAGTGGGTACATCTAGCCCTTCCTGGACCCCACAATGTGGGAGGCTGGTGCAATAGGCGCCCTTTTTGGCTGGCAAACCTTTTTGTTTCTGGAACTGATGAGCTTGCATGTGTCATGCAGAAGCGGGGAAGGGTGGCATCACTGCGCTTGATTTAGCCAAAGTAGCTGATGCGCATGATTTTATGTGGACAGACAAGGAACTAGCCGACATGATTCACTGCTTTGACAGCGATGGAGATGGAAAGGTCGAGCCTACTACTATTCTTGTTTCATCTCAAGTCCTGCATGCTAATCCTTCTGTCAACTGCATTGCTGTGGACTGAACTGTTATGAAATTCTGAAAAAAGTCCCAGCATCATTAATTTAATTGACTGCGTGTTATAAAACTCATTAACCATTTATGAGGACAGAGTCTGTTGTGTATATACATAATTGACTTATGGGTCTCGTTGAGGAGTGTCCCTGCACCACTTGTTAACCATACTTGATAAAGACATTTTTCCATTTCATTCATTACGCATAACACGAGAAAGATTGTGCATTCGAAATGACAAACTTTCTTTATTGAGGTGTTTAAGAAGTGCCCCTGCAGCACTTCTCAACATAATTTTTAAACTATTAATGCAGATACAAGTCTATGCGATTTGAAATTATCTTGCGTTAATGGTTCATGTCTTATGAATCGACTAATTTTAAATTTGATTTCACTATAACTGTCTGGGAAGTATCACCAACTTGATTTAATCACAACAATGGAGTAATGAAAGTAAATGTGGTAATATCCTGGCAGGACTAGTCATGCCCCGAAAGTGTGGGAAAACGGCTTCCGTTGTGATATGAACTTTTACATAGTTAATTTTAGGTCATTCTCTAGTTAGATCTTTAGCTAGCCCACTCTTGGCTTGGGAGAATGTAATTTTCTCCATACCATCTCTTTTATTTTTTGCTCCATTGAACAAATTTCTTGTAATGTTATGCAAAGGAAAACAATTGCCGACAATAGTATTAAGGATTGCTTTTCTTAGGAATCAACGGAAATTTAATGATGCTAAGTAAACTGGGGATCGGATGTTGATGCTGGTTTTGTGTCATTAGAAATCAAACTATCTGTTTGTGGTGTGATTTGTCTGTCTATATTACAGCTAAGTCTTGATGATTTCTCGAAGATTGTCCATCTATGCAACATGATACATGTGACGTCCCGGAATTTCAAGGCCTATTATATGAATAATATTGGACGGTTGGAATTGAGTGACATTTGTCGGACGCGGAATCATTCGATCTGAGGATCGTTAGTCGTCGATCGAAGCGTAGATAATTATAGTTCGATTAGATTAGTCGCGCCGTAATTAGTCTTCGCCGTATTCCTTCGCGCTTGCATCGACCCTGAACCAAATATTCTGAACCAGTCCTAAAATCGTCAGATTACCGAAATACCCTCAGATATTATTCATATACACCAGAAACAATTAATACCGAATGACCGCGGGCCCCGCATGATAAATGCCAAGTCATATCACCTTTTTGACTTTTGGTTATTTACCAAAATGCCATTGGACCATTGAAATTACCAAAATACCCCTCAAGATCACTTTTCTCTCTCTTCCATTTTCTCTCTCCTCTCTCTCTCTTCCCTTTCTCTCTCTTCTTCCCTTTCTTTTTCCACGTTCGGCAGCCCCCCCCTCCATCCTCACGCACACTTCATCTTCTTCCTCAAGCCTTCGCCGAGCCACCGCCGCTCCGCCGCCCGCCGCTCGCACCGTCGCCGCCCGTCCCGCGCCCGCCGAGCCGCCGGCCTCCCTTCCCGCCGCTCGCCGACCCCAGCCGAGCTGCTGCCGCCCCTGTTCAGCCGCTGCCCGTCGACCGCCGAGCCTCGCCGTTGTCCGCCAAGCTTCACCGGAGCCCCCTTGGACCCGCCGGAGCTTGGCCGAAGCTCCGCCGAGCTTGCCGGCCGCTCGTTGAGCTCCGTTTCCGTCATTTGGCCGTTTTCCAACCGCTGTCCAGCCGCCGTTCGTCGTCGTCCGGTTGTCGTTTTGGAAATCCGACACCGTGGTTGCGTCCGGATCGACGAGGAGAGTTCGTAGGAGCGTCGCCGAAAAATTTGCCGCCGCCGTTGCCGCCGCCGCCGCCGTTCGCCGCCGACCGTCGCCGCCCGTTTAAGAGTGAGTTAACCCCTAATCCATGATTAGGCCGTTAATTGCACTAATTAGATTAATTAATTAGTTACCGTAATTAGATTAATTAGTTACCGCAGTTAATAGATAGTTACCTGGGTTAGTTAGTTAACTGTGGTTAGATTAATTAGTTACCATAGTTAAATTAGATAGTAACTGTGGCAGATTAATTAACTGCTGTGGTTAGTTGAATTAACCGTGGTTAGGTGGAATAGTTACCATGGTTAATTGCATGTTGTTGTGCCTAGTTTGTGGCGTCCGATCGTGGATTGGACTGAGTGTTGATTGCGCATTAAATTGCTGAATGATCACACTAGGGTCGAAATGCCATATTAAATGGAAATTGATTATTCGCGTGATCGATTGTGAATTTGAGTGTGAAAATGGCCGTGGGCCAGATTTGAGTGTGAAAATGGCCGTGGGCCAGTTTTGAATGTAAAGATGGCCGTTGGCCGAGTTTGAGCATGAAAATGGCCGTTGGCCAAGTTTGAGCATGAAATTGACCGTGGGCCAGGTTTGAGCATCAAAAAAATGAGATTTGGCTTGAGAGCCGGTTTTGAGCGCGAGGTCATGCAGTTGTTTCACAGTGTCACCCTAACGTAACTGGGGGCACGGGCGATACCCTTGTTGGCATGGGTCGCCGCCCGATAAGTCTGTGTGCCGGCGACGTACAGTCCGGGATTCCACGGCTTATTGGATGCCTGTCAGTCCGTGCCCGGCGACGTACGGTCCGGATTTCACGGCTGATGAGATGCCGGTCGCAACTGATGTTGGTCCGTAGTCCCTCCTGGAATTTCCCTGGTGTGCTCGCCTTAGGGGTCTTGAGGGAGCCATCGGATGCCGTCGCTGTAACGTAGTAGGACGACGCCCGGTTAATCCGGAAGAGTACTAGCAGCGAGGCTGTGCTTTGGCGAGAGTGGGGTATTTCTTGGCCGGCTGACCGGAACGCGTTTGTTGCATAATGCATGACCATTGCTAAGTGTTCTGGCTGATTGGTTGATGCATTGTTTATTCATTATTATATTGTACCTGTCACATGGCTCCAGGCGAGGTACGTTGCATGTGGTTGTTGTTCTGAGGTTGAGATTAGATCGATAGAATGGTTAGGTCGTGATCAACGTCCTAATCGGACTTAGGCGTTGACCCGCTGAGATTCATATCTCATGCGCTTTGGCTGATCGCCTTTCAGGTCCTCGTGATGGCCGCGCGCCACGTTAGGTTTGGCGTCCCGATCGAACTCACGACGGTACTTCATCGCCGTTACGTCGCTAACTCTGAGGACATATGGGAACAACATGTCACGACAGTCTGGGTTGACGAGGGGTTGCCACACTACGTGGCACACCTCTTTAAGACCTGGTTCATGTGTCGAACTGGTGTTCCCATAGGACCGATTCGGGGGTTTGATGTGCCCCTGGGTGCGGGTCCAATAGTCCAGACTTGGGACGCAACGGAGGCTGAAATGCCAGATGGGGAGATAAATGACCCAGATCTGAGTTCGGAGGAGGAGGATCCAGATTCGCCGCCTGGTTACCAAGGTTGACCCGGTGTTGTTGGCCCGGGGGTTTTGGAGAGGCTGCGGAGGAGTTTTGGAGGCCGTTTGTATATTATTGGTAGTATGTGCGTAGTGTATCGGCTATATTGCGCCTTGACCCGACCCGGTATCTTTTTGCGGGTCTAAGGGGATCGGTCCGAGGAGGACTCGTGTAAATTATATGTGTATTGTGAACTAATCAAGCAAGTAATGAAAAGGGTTTGTTGTTGTTTGTTGTAGTTCCTATTCTTCCTATCCCTGTCGTTGTTGTCTGGGGTTGTTGTTCGTTTCCGCATGTGCTTAATTATAAGATAAAAGAAATGGGTCGATGATTTGCCTGGGACATCATCCTTTGACCTGACGTTAGGAAGGGATGGTCGCGCGCCTGAGGGTCGGGGCGTGACAATACAAGGTTCTGAAAGCTCCTGAGTGGTTAAGAGTGCCGAGTATCTACTGTTCTGATCAGGTATTGTGGTGAATTGGCTACGATTTTTCCACCCCTTTCACTAGTTATCAATGATGATAACAGAGTTAATGACCATGCTAGTGGTACTTGTTAGATTTTAAATTCTTGGGCTTGAGGAAAGACCAAGGAATAATGGCTCTCCGAAGCTTTCTTTTCTTGTTTAAGCTAAGCTGACATCAGTACCTAAGTCAGAGGTCAAAGATGGTGGATTAATTGATCTGGAGGCTGAGGAAACCAACATTTTCTTGCTCCATAATGGAATGGCCTCATTAGAGCTTGGATTTAGTGACGTTTAACTTGCAGATTTCCTTGTGTATCGACTTCTGATTTGTGTCTTTATGTTCTATTTCAGGAGTGATTGATCAAAAGGCCATTTTTCTGCTGGGTTCTGCTACAACAGCAAGAAAGGAAGCACCTAACTAAGCGAGCGATAGAAGCAAGAAAGTAGCTTGATCCTCTTGCTGTCGCTAAGATGTTTAACTTACCAAATGTTGGTTGTATTTACTATCTTAGACAACTGAATTATCTGCAACTTTTTTACAAGCTGATCTAGTTGATGTTAGGATTATTGCGTCGGCCGATTATAGCTTGCTTAACCTTTTACGCCAGTTGAATTATCCGTTTGCGTTGTTCCATGAAAAGAATTAAGTAACTCTAAACTGGTGCTGTCGTGAAGGTTTGGTCTTCCTGTTATACCTGATTTGATTACATTGAGACATTTTTGTCTATCCTGTGACAAATATTCTTAAGTTGGTGGGATTGCAGAAACCAAGATGCATTAAGGAAGTGCTGCAATATGCACCTTTAGAATAATTAGGTTCGTTAAAGTCGGCATGGATGCGATGGGCTTTGATTAGAGATCGTACCCTCGATCGAAGGAACTAATAAAGATGAAACTAGTTGCATGGACACTAAAAATTCCTCTTGTTGACAAAAGAAAGAAGGTCGAGATTCGATCTGTATGCATGGACACTCTTATTGATTTTTTTTTTTGGTTTGACGGACTGTCTTTGGACAATGTTGGACCGGATTTCTCGTTGGGGGAGCGTGACAATAAATTTTGAGTGAACAAAATTGAATTCTTCTTACAAAATATTTCCCCCCCCCCCCCCTCAATTTTAAGGGGAAATTGGGGGACCTAGGGCGGGGCCACTACCAGACCATTATTCGTAGGTTTTCAAAATATATTTGATAATATTACTAATTACCATCAATTATTTTTATCTACAAAGAATTAGATAACCCCTTCTTTACTTACTAGATTAAGGTGAATTATTTATTTAAGCGAATCATTTAAGTCGATTTTCTGATCCTATTTAAGATTATCAAACGTTGTTTTCGTCTAGTAGTTAAAATTTCTATCTCTTATACCACGTGGAACGGAATAAAATTGCTTAAGATATTTGAAAAGTTCTTTAAAATAATCAATTCACCTCTTCTAGATCAAGAAGATGGCATCTTTGAAAAAAAATCGAAAGATTGCTTGGAATCCTTGCTTGCATGGTCATTAGCTCTTATTCAAGTTAAGGGTTTACTTATAAACATGCAAGCCACCTTCATCGCGACTTTTTGGGTTGTGATTTTGCTCACCACTCGTTTTTGTGCCGCCTCTACTATGAATCAACAAATGCAATTTCAGGCCAAATGGCGGTTGCCAATGAGATAAAGAATGGTGGGATTCAATTTGACCGCATGAGATTCCTTCTTTCTTTATCGATCTCTTTCTTTATCTTTGTCTGGCGTTTTTGTTCCAATGCCAATTGTTTCTCTCGACCGCCATCAATCAGATTAACTTCTTACGAAGTACAACGCCGGTATCCGACCCAAAAAAAAAAAAGTACAACGCCGGTAGAGGAAGATGAACTCTCAACATGAAATATTATGTTTTTCTAATTTAATACGTTTGCTTGCCTTTTCTTTTAATTTGAATAAAATTTCTGCAATCGCACAAATAGCATTAGAATTGTCTACAATCAATCTCCTTATTTTGATTTTTTTTCTACACATCTTCATCTACGAGATTTGGATCAACGGGATAAATTTTTCTCTCTACTAATTCATGATTCGTATTTTGATTTTTTCTTTACTTCATTTGTTTTGTGCATAACCGATATTACCTGTCTTAATTTTAGGTCATCAGAGAGTCCTTCTGGAGCAATTTGATTTGAGCGAAAGGAATGAGAAGCCGTTTCATTGCACAATAATCTCGTTATTAGTTGCGAAGCTAACATTTCAAGTGGTGATTCAATATGAAGTCAAAATTCCGTTCCTATTTTTTTGAATTATTAAGAATTTTTTTCGTAATTTTGAAACAATATCCACGTAATCTTTTTATTTGGCCGGAGAATAATATCTACTATTTTAAAAGTTGCAACTTATTGTTTGAATATTATCAATTGGATATGTTTCATTAGAACCTTGATTGTGTGGGCCTCTTATATTTTTGTCTTCTAATTTTAGCTTATAATTAAAAAACGAAGAAGAAGGGAAATGGGGAGTCAAAGTGTGGAAAGTGAGCTTAGCCAAGTCCTAAAAATATGAAAGCAAAAACAGCACGTCAGCTAGCAAAAACTTTTTGCTTGCATACGTTGAAAGCAAAACGTGGGTAGAGGATGATGAACTGTCAACATGGAAATGTTTTACGTTCCTCTAATTTAATACGTTTGCTTTCTTTCTTTCAAATTCTTTTGGTTAATCAGTGCATTTGAATAAAATTTCTGCACTTGCACAATTGGTATTAGAAATTGTCTACAACCTCCCTTGTAGGACTCGGGATTGCAGGCAAAATGTCTCCAAGCATGAAAAGTCGAATTTCGTAATAAATCCACACCGAATGGCGTAAAAAGAGTGTGCGGAGGAGAATCAAATTTGACTTTCCATACCGAACGGCGGAAAATATTTTCCAGCTCGTTTTCAGGTTTCACCCGAACACCGAAAAATATTGTCATTTTCCTAGAAAATGACTTCCTGGAAAACATTTTCCAGAAAAAGCCTCATTTTCTGCAAAATGAACATAGCCTTAGCGAAAAAAAAAATGATTTCTCAATTTCCTATAACACAACATTAATTATCCAATCCAATCACCTCAATCTTGTATGCTTCTCGATCATGCTCGTTAGCTATATTTAACATTCTTTTGGTACAGTATTTAGATTTTGAAAATTTGGGTATCAAGCTTAACCTATTAGACCGAACTAATATGCCTGAACCACATGAACTCAGGCCTGAAGCACGTCGTTACCAGCAATATGCTTGCTAGCCAGCAAGGAGAAAAACAGTGCGAGAGACAAACAAAGGATTTTAAAGGATACCGGACGCATTTGTGTTTTGACGGCATCTTGATAGACGATTTCGACGAGTTTCGCGTGGTTTGAAAGCTCATATGCACCGGATGCACGCACATCCGAGCAAAAGTAGCGCCTTCATTGTTGCTCGCGTGCGAGGGCCGAGGTCTCCAACGCTTTTGGACTCCTGATCATCAGCCCTAGCCCCTCAAAAGAAGAAGCTGATGCGGGGGTTCGGGGGCAGCGCCTCCCGATGGGGGTTCCGCTGCCCGGTCAGCGGATGGCTGTCTCGCTCGCCGGTGAGCCGGCGGGGGTTCGGGGGCAGCGCCCCAGAAACCTCAACGGGTTTGGGCTTTTATTTAAGCTAGCCGGTATGGTGTGGGATTAAGAGGTTTCGTATAAGTTTAGGTTTTGGGCTCGTTTGGGGCATATATATTTTACTCGTTTTTTAGATCATTGTAACGAGTTGAGTGGCTGTAAACCGAAAATATAGTGAAGTCTCTTTGCAGGACGTAGCCCTATTCTGAGGCGAACCTGGGTAATCTAGTGCGTAATCCAACTTTCTTTGATTTCTGTGTGATCATTATGATTTGGTGTGCGATAAATCCCTTCATAAAGTGCCCGGCTCTCTCTCAGCTCTGGTGTGGTATATCAATACATCATCTGAGGCAGAAGAAGGTGACATGATGAATTTGTATATATCTTCTTCTTCTCTGGCCAGTACGTGGCATGAACATGGTCACAGTTAGAGAAGAATGACCAATCAACAAGACAAAAGCAAGGTCAGGTCACTACAAAAAGCGAAGACCCATTTTTCTGGTAGCGCGCATTACATTCTATGATCAAATTCAAACCATCCTCAATTTGTTGAATTTTTTCTTCTTTTGCAATCCAAAATGGAAAGGTCATTGCATTTTTGAAGCGTTGATTGCACGCCACAGGAGAAAAACAGTGCATCTACAATCTAAAGCTGCAAACTTTACTCACATGGCTTGTCATCAAGTATCATGGGGGCACTTTTTTTTTTTTTTTTTGGGAAGAACAAAATCCATCTAATAAAAGTCATCTTTGGCCTACAATAAAATCCGCAAACTTTCTGTCCAATAATGCTTTTTTCTCCCTCGAAATTATAATAACGGATCGTGATCCAATAATGCTGTTTTTTTTTTTGGAAAAACAAAATCCATCTAATAAATAATTATAAGAGAATTGATTATGCAATCTTTTTTGGGTGACTGTAAGACTAAGTCTATTATGAATCATAAAAAAATTAAATATTAATTAATTAATTATACAGCAATATGCTTGCTAGCCAGCAAATTATACATGGGCTTATCAATTGTTCAATAAATTAGTGACTTTTTTCTTTTCAAGTGAAAGCTTTTTTAGGTTGTGATTTTTCTCACCACTCGTTTTTGTGCCGCCTCTACTATGAATCAACAAATGCAATTTCCTTACGTGGCTTCTCATCAAGTATCATGGGGCCACTTTTTTTTTTTTTGGAAAAACAAAATCTATCTAATAAAAGTCATCTTTGTGCTGCCTCCACTATGACCCTCCTTTCATCTCTATCTTTCTCTGGCTTGTCGCTCCAATGCAAATTGTTGCTGTTGGATTTGGGGTGCCTTAGTGGAAACATGTTTTTTTTTTTGTCGAAATCGTGAAAACATGTCGACATTAAGCCTAAATGAATTGCTTGGTAACATAACTTTTTGATCTGTACTTTATCAGCCATGAAGAAAAAATAAAAATAAAAATGTCTTCTATAAAAACCCAAGAATTCCTCAAGTGTGGAGCATTCATTCATTGCAAACTCTTAGAGCGATTTTCGTCTTAATTTCTGATGATTTGCGCCTAACATGTATGGATTTTATATAGGCACTCAAGTGAACGATTTTTCACGTTATATTGCACAAAAATTTGTATGTCAAAGTTTTACTCTTGTACTTTTGCTCTTCACACTACAAATTCTATTATATATTTGACCTAGAGATTAGAGGGACCAATCTTTAACAAGGGCGACGGAAAACGAGTTTTTCAATGCAAACGATGCTGATACATCTATCTGTAGTATTCTTGCTTCAGCCAGCAACAACGTGGAAACTTCAGAGATTAAAAAAAGGACAAAAAGATGAAATTTTCATCTTCATTCTTGTGTGTGGAGGAAAAACATCACCGAAATATAGTTAGTGCACCACGCGTTTGATTGAAAAAGGAGAGAGAAGATATTTTCAATCTTCATTCTTGTGTGGGAGGGAAAGTAAATCCTGGAAATGTGTTCAGACATTAAAAAAAGGAGAAAAAAAGAAAATTTCATCTCCAAGTGCTTGTGTTTTTTTGCCGATAACGTATTTATTAATAGTCTTGTTAACGAGTGTCTCTAAGCACTTGTTAAGTGTGTTTAATACCAAAGTTTCAATTTATGAAGAGCGTTGATTGCACGCAAAGGAGAAAAACAGTGTATCTACTATCTAAAGCTGCATACTTTCTTTACATGGATTCTCATTAAGTATTATGGGGCCACTTTTTTTTTTTTCATAAGCAAAATCCATCTAATAAAAGTCATCAAAACTTTCCATCCAATAATGCTGTTTTCTCCCTCAAAACTGTAATAGCGGATGGTGATCACGCTTGTGGACTCTTTTAGGGTTTCATTTCGCAGAATGCACGTAGTAGAAAATTTGAATTTGGTACTAGGAGATGTTGACGAGCTATAGTTAGTGAAAATTGAGAAGAAAATAGAATACTGGACTTCTTGTTTCGAATTTCCTCCGCGTCATATGGCTCTTCGGATTAATTATTAGATCTATTGATAGTATAACAATTAAAAGAAAGTCAGTTATCTGCCAAATAAATTATTAATATTTTGGGAAAGGAAGTACACCGATTTCGTCATAGATGAAAAATATAAGGGAACTGCTAGCCTGATAGTGTGACAGTACTGTCAGTTATTTCTAACCACACGATTTATCAATCAATGAGTGCTTTATGCAAAACACGCGGTGATAGTACGTGGATCTACGGTTGAAATTGTACCGTCCTTCTGACAAAACCGTTAGCGAAGCATTTCCCAAAAAAATAAATTAGAAAACCGAGTATGTGGCAATCTTAGAAATTGCAATCCTAGAAACCGAGGCTGGATGGCAATGCAATTCCGATAAGACCGAAACTCTTTTGTCATGATTGCAATTTTTGCAATCTTTAGAAATTGCAATCCTAGAAACCGAGGCTGGATGGCAATGCAATTCCGACAAGACGGAAGCTCTTTTGTCATGATTGCAATTTTTGCAATCTTAGAAATTGCAATCCTAGAAACAGAGACTGGATATGGCAATGCAATCATTATTTCTATTTTACATTCCCAAAAGAGTAAAAGCATAAATCAGAAGGGGAATGTGGACAAGGAGAATGACTCAGAGATGGTTTAGTCTCACGAGTGGAATCGGGTTGGGGTGTCCTTCGTAGAAACCCTCATGAGCCTAAAGGAATGGCTTAATGAAGTTATGAAACCAACTTTATTAGCCATGAAGAAAAAATAAAAATAAAGATGTCTTGTATAAAAACCCAAGAATTCCTCAAGTGTGGTGCATTCACTGCAGACCCAATGCCTCTCGGGCAGAGCTGAAAAGAAAACATCAAACTCTCTTTGTTGGGAAAGCTAAGCTAAGCATAGAATTAGATCGATGGCTGCCATGAACATTACTTCAACTGAGGCTCGCAGGTTAGTTTTTGCATTCAAAACTCTTCATTGTTTGCATGTGCGTATATCTTTCTTTGTTCCTTATGAGCCGAATCATGTGCCTAGTGTGCATCATTGGATCCTATCCATGGAACCCATCATGCCGTACATCTCACGGGTCCCTCTCTATCTCTCCACCACACAATCTCTCTCTCTCTCCCCGGTCTCTCTCTCACTCACGCATATGATCTTCTTCCTCTCTCCCCTCTCTCCCATGGATTCTGTCTCTCCTCCTCCACCGTGGGAACGCAATATTTTCTCCCCGCAAACACAGAGACTCACCATCCCCACCACCTCACGACTAGGCTAAAGCCGAACGCGAACCCGCCATTCCAACCCCGCTCCATCGACGTCTCCCACCTCGAGACGACCAGAAAATTCGTTAAAGGGACGCCTCGCCTGGGGGAGAAGTTCGCGGTGCTGAACTTGGGGATCCACGAGTACAGGTCGTGCCCGATCCTGCCGTTCGCGCAGATGCTAGAGGACTGGAGGTGCCCGACGTGCCGGTGGTGGACGGAGGAACGGGTGGGCTTGGCGGCGGCAGGATCTTCAGCACGAGGCTCCCCACCGTGAGGCCGTCAGTGACGGTCTCCTCTCGCCCCTCTCTTCTCTCTTCATTTTCATGTTTGGCAAATGCCCACTCTCATCTTTCTCTGATATGATTATGCCACTCCAGAGAAGGCTATGCTATGGGCTTGATTCTCATGCGTCAGTCATTTACTAAAGAAGCAGACTGCCAAGTTGAAAGAACATACTCGAGATAGAACAACCCACTCCCTTAGTGAAAAATAAAAACTTTAGAAATATGAGCTAGAACTGGTCAGTTCGGTCGGGTCAAATTCAGTTTCCGGGTTGAACTGAATTAAGTTCCTATCAACTATATCCACCAGAATAAACCGGGACCAATGCACAAGTCCTATGAACTACATCCTCCTTTGGGTCAGAAGTAATCGAGCACCCTTGCCTTTCTATGTTTGTTGGAGCTTTTACTTGTGCGATTTTCGCAAAATCCATCCATTTTACCGTGAGTCATTTTTTACTCATTGCATCCGATCCGTTTAGACTAATTATATGGACTTTGCATGTCGCTAATGCTGAACTATATAGCTTGTAATTTTGGATTCGCATATGACCGGTAGTAAGGGGAGATTGCCACCGTCATATTTCATGTGTACAACTCATTGTAGAGTTTTACTTGTGGATAAGTAAGCTTATATAAAGCAAGATTTAAGCATGCAGGTGGACAGCTGGTGCTCCAAGCTGGTATTATTTGCCTCATGAACTAACGATTTCAGATTTCGTGGTTTTTTTTTTTTTTTTTTTTGTAGACTTGGAGAACAAGAAGATGCCATCGTTGAAAAAGCAAAAGATTTCTTGACATCCTCACTTAAATGGTCATTGGCTCTTTTAGGAGTTAAGAATTTACCTTTAAACATGCAAGCGACCTTCATCACGATAGCTGTAGCTCTCATCGTGCTCTTTGTCATCAGTTCGCGAACAACACGAAGCGATTGGAGAAAGACATGCATCAATTTCATGTTTCTCATGCTAGGATGTCTCATTATTGGAGTAACAATTGACTCGATCGTGCTGAATTCTTATATCAAGTGGGTTCTCTATGGTTTGTTCCTCGTCATGGTAGCTACAAATCCCAATTATCGACAAATTTATCAGTAGATGAAACTGATCTTCAAGTCCATGTGCAAAGCAACATCTTTGAGAATCAGAAACTTGTTTATTCAATCCCAAGTGATTATTGAAGATCTTTTGAATATTAATGTTGCGAACAGAGAAGGATCATCGATGAATAACAACGTCGTGACTCAACCCACCGGCGGTGACGGAGGCGGAGTCGGGGAGGAAAATGTCTAGTTGATATCTTTTGTCTAGCCTGTAGGATGAATCCACAATGCCCGTTCCCGCAAAAATTGTGATGAAAAACCCAATCATGTTACGTTTACTATTTAGGATTATATAGTATCTCAAAAGACAAAGGAATCATGAGTCGTGTTAGAGATTTTAACTAATCGAAAGGTAAAAAAGTTGCAATGACTTAGCTATTCTCTTGAGGATTTCTATGTCTATTTTGAACGCTTTATTTGAGTCATATTTATTTAATTCGCCAAGGATAATCTTTCGGGAGTTGGCAATTCGTTGTCGCAGCTCCAGCATCATGACTCTCACTTTTCAAGCGATTTGCTCGTGCACTTGTAAGCAAATTTGAACATGTGATTCCTTTGAAAAGTACCAAGCATTTGGCTATGGTCACTAGTGTTAGAGATCAATATTGTGTTGAAGGTAACCTCTAATACTAATCCTTGGAATAGAGAGAAACGATTGGAAAGGAAACAACAAAAAGCAAAACTTCCCTGAAATGGTCAAACCGGTGTGAACACTCATCAGAGACGGCATCTTTGGATCTTCCACCAGTTTTAAGTTCCTTTGCATCCTGCGAAAAGCAAAAAGAGTAAACGAATTATCGAGCAGAAACTATTGATTCATTTGGCAAGGATCTCAGAGAGAGAGAGAGAGAGAGAGAGAGAGAAGAGAGAGAGAGAGAGGCACGCATGCCTGAAAAGTGAAAAGGTGGTGCCTCTCGCGTATTACTGTATCAACGGCGGATGATTGAATTTAAACCGACTAGTTTCATATAAAAAAAAATGTATCACCTACCAAAACCTAAGACGAACACAACTTGCATTCACTGCAAACTCTCTGCCTCTCGCGCAGAGGTGAAAAAAGCATCAACACTCTTTGATCAATGTCTGACATCGACTCTACTTCAACTGAAGCTCAGAGGCCAGTTTTGCATGCAAAAATTCTGAAATTTACGTTGATTGGTACTCTTTAGTGTTTGCATATGTTTTTCTCGTTTCTTATGAACTATAACTCCTGCTTTCTCGCTCAATCCGAACACCAATAATCTACTTGACGATGGTTCGATCTGACCTGATCCGGAAATGGTGTCCATGACTAGAGCGGTCAATATGGGTCCATGACCCATTTTCTAACTCATATTTTTTGCAAATGAGTTATATATGGATTGTAAATTTTTTAAAGGCCGAATGAAAATGGGTCCAAAAAGTTAAAGTTGAATCAGATGGGTAAAAAATGGGTCACACAGTTGAACCCATTTACGACCCATTAAGTCATCGATTGGGTTGGGTCACGAAATGATAAGAACTCCAATTATAAATGGGCCTCAAGTATACTAGATTTGTATTGCATGAAAGTGTTTTAGTAATATCATTTTTTAACAAATTATAAGAAACAATTATTCCGTAATTTGGTTAAATGTAGAAGTGTTTAAGTAATACGGGTTGGGTCGGGTATGTGTCGTTAGATTTGTACTGAATAAAAATGAGTTAAAACGGGTTAAATGAGTCAATATGGGTCGGACCATTTTCGACCCAATCCACCCGTTTGACACTTCTATCCACACACAAGCACACACAGATATATATATATATTCCAATTAGACTCGACCAGTTTCTTTTTATCCTTCAAAAGGACCCTTCCATGAAATGAGATGTATACTTCGATTAGGAGTTGAATATTTGATCCAGGTGCAACAGGCAACCTTTTTTCCTTTTCTAGTCATTTTCTTTGAGCAAGTGTTGAGTGAGTACGCTATTTGAATCCAAACCGTTAGATCTGGATTGTCTCTTGTGAGGTACGGTGATCTCACTAAATCAATGAACAAGCACTTGGTTGGTTGCGGAGTATATCTAGAAGTCCAATTTTCTTTTCCCCATCAGAAGCGACATCAGACAAATGCAGAGCGGAAATATAATGAAAACCCGTTCTTTCCCCTATCCTTTGACCAGAAATATTTACGGAAAAAAAAAAACTCCTTTTCTTGCACCTACCTTTGAGCAGAAATTGTTGGGAAAAATATGATCGAGAATGGAAGAGATGGAATCAGACTTTGAGGCGTGAATTCACTTTTTTTAAAGACTTATTTGCCCCCACAATATTGCTAATGGTTACTGGCACAAATCAAAGATACAACAATATCTCAAACGAGAAAACCAGATAGCAATTCTGGTGTTTCTCAAGGAACTCTCAAATGCAAAGAATTGGAAAAAAGGCTGTATATCTTTTTGAGAAACGAAAATTGAAAATCGAAAAATAATGAACAGTAACGTAGATTACATAATAACGAAAATATGTTCAAACAGATGCAACCTTTCAAATGTTGTAAGAGCGCCTAATAACTATTAGGCAAAATAAAATAAAAAATCCGACATTAATTAATAATAATACAACAGTAACTATATTGTGAACAGTCACACTGTTTCAATAGGACACAACGGTTGTTTTATAACTATGACTTTGAATTTCATAAATAAAAAATAATAATGATTTATTAGTGCCAAATCTGGTCCACAAGAACGTAGGTGCACCAAATAATCACACACCACACTCGGGAATTGTAGGGTCTACCCAAATCTAGTCCACAAGCATGCCGAACACCAGCAATAAGAACAGGGGCAGAAAAAAAAGGTAAGGAAACAAAAGAAAAATGATAAAAAAAAAATCATTTAAATTTTATAAAAAGTAATTCCACGTCAACGCCGGCGGTGCCACATAGTATAGAGGCGTCCACATTAGTGGTTTCCTAAATAAATTGGCCGGAGGGGCTGAAATGGTACCAATGCAAAAAGGTTTATGACTGAATTGGTACCAATGCAATAAGTTTTTATACTTTTTTGGTACTTTTCCTATAGTTCTTCACTGATGCATGAAATTTGCAACTTTTCATAACTGCTCCATCTTCCTGAAACTTTTATTGTTCACTTGTTTATTTCATGGCAACATCTCCAACAATACTGCGTTTTAGGATGTGATTTTGATTTTGGAAGGTGAAATGTGAGCATTTGAAGCAGTATTTAACCTAAGAAGAAGCTGCTATATGACAAAAAGGAGGAGAATTGCCGAGTGGGGGGTAATTGGTAAATGAGATCGAACAGTGGTGTTTCATTATCTTAGAAGTTAATCAGATTGATTACATCACATGTTCCTGATCTAATACAGTCATAGTATTACAGTCTGCATTATTTTTAAATCGCTTTGATCGTAAAAGGTTAAAATGTTCAATGTAAAAGATGCAGGTTTCTCGCGACCAGAACACTATGACACTCTATAGTGTGGCGACGCGGGAACCCTCTCCAGTAATTCGTTAATTTGTTGTATTTTGACAGTAAAACTGATTTTGCAAGTTTCGACCATAATTAGGCTCCATTTGTTTCGAGCTCAACCTCGCTTGTGGCCGGCGATCGGTAGAGGAAGAAAGAAAAGAAAAGAAAAGAAAAGAAAAGAAATTTCAAAATTCAAAAAAGTTCAAAAATAAAAATAAAAAGGAAAAAGAAAAGGAAGGTGAAAGAGTGCATGGAAAAAAGAGGAGGGGAATTAATTTCATTGAAAAGAGGAAATAATTTTCTATATTTTTTTTAATGTTTTTCGGTTTGATGGAAAATGTTTTTCATGACTAGATTATTTTCTGGAAACGAAATGCTGAAAAATCATATATATAAAGTTATTTTTCGTAAAGTAAAATAAATGAAACCATGATGTTTAATACTACCTGTTGATTAGGCGTGAAACTCGGTGTTGTCGCCCTATCCTAGCACCGACGTTGGTCGCGGGAAGGTGGTCGTCACCATCAATGGATACCCTCCGGAAATCAACGGGTTTGTCTCCACTATTGGGCCGGGTCACCAATTGCAAGAAAGTTATTTAGAAAGGAGAGAGAACCCAAAACCTCTGTATATACTTCGCAACGGAGTTGTTTTTTCATGAGGACTATGATATTTAGTCTTCGGTAATGATTGGTCCCTCTAATCCTTGGGTCAAACATATACTATGAGGGGCAAAAGTGTAACTAAAGGATAGTCTTTTATTGGGAGGGAGAATTGAAGCAATCTTCAATTACTATAGCGAAATTTTGGGTTAATATCATCAATGAAGTATTTGTGTTTTTCGTTCAAGTTGACCCTATCAATGTTATAATTTGGGACTTTCTCCTTCCCCTAACAGCTCAAATGTACATCTCAACATTAATCAAAATATTTTTTGGCGAGTCAATCGCCTGAAGTCACACGATTCGCTCATTTGTTTACAGTCAGTAGTTTCAAAAGGAGGTTGCAAACTTCAAAAGCACGTCTACCTGCATAATCTGTCCAATGGGTTAGTCCCTTTCTTCATGGATAGGTTGCAGATGGTTTGTCTCTGTATGAAATTCTCGGGAAGGTTTGGTTAATTAATCGAAATTATGCAGTGATCCTCTTTTGCCATCATGTCTACTTTGATCAAACGAGCAAAAAACACTGTGAACAATGCTTTGTCCGAGAAACAATCATGAAACCAATCGTGGAAGCTGTCCCAATGAAGGCCCATCAACACGACAATAAGACCATGATGTTCATGTGGCCCAAATCCATTCTCGGCCCTCTCGATCCACCATGGGATTGCGTGCAAAACTGTATTCAAGCACGAAAAGTTCAATATCACAAGAAGTATAATTATTCAATACTCGTTACCTGAATGGCCACACTACGGTCCCATCTTTACTGGATAAGCTTAGTGCAGGTGGATTCATCTACAATTTTAGACATGATGTCGAGGGTCACTTGACGCTTTTATTTTTCTCTCATCCTATTTTTCTCTCATTTGCAAGAACAATAAATATTATATTTGCCTGTTGGATCTTATTGGAGTTTTCAGTGTTAATACTTCTTTCTACCCTTAATTTGCCTTTTCGAGAAAGTAGGAAAAGGAAGACAACGTTTGTGGGCTTTCACTTACGTTTAGCAGCATTTTGGTTGTTGATTATCAACCTTCAGCTATTGTCACCGATAGAGAGTTGGCATTGATGAATGTAATTCAATTCATTTGTCCTGGAAGTGGGAATTTGTTATGTGCTTGGCAATTGAGAAGAATAATGCGGTAAAATGTAAATTTCATATTGAAGAAGGAAAGAATTGGGTTCTTTATGTCTGATTCGTCAAGTTTTGGACTGCAAGAGTCGAGCGAAATACTGACAAATTATCCGAAAATTTGAATAGGAAAGACATTGGTTCTTAATTGCATTAAAAATACATGGCTTCCTTTAAAGAGCTTTTTGTGCCTGCTTAGATAGACTTGCACATGTATTTTGGAAATCATGTTATTTCAATAGATGAGGGAACACATTCAACTTGAAAGCATATCTACAAGTTTCAACGGGGTTTAGTCAAGATGAAAAATAAAATATGCCTTAGAGTTGAGATTTTGGGATTTTGTTGGTTCTTTCTTTGGTTGACTCGAACAAGATTGCGTGGAATCCTTGCTTGCATGGGTCAATAGCTCTTATTCAAGTGAAGGGTTTACTTGTAATTGTAATGTCATTGCGCTTTTTTATGTTGTGATTTTGCTCACCACTCGTTTTTGTGCCGCCTCTACTATGAATCAACAAATGCAATTTCCTTACGTGGTACGTGGCTTCTCATCAAGTACCATGGGGCCACTTTTTTTTTTTGGAAAAACAAAATCCATCTAATAAAAGTCATCTTTGTGCTGCCTCCACTATGACCCTCCTTTCATCTCTATCTTTCTCTGGCTTGTCGCTCCAATGCAAATTGTTGCTGTTGGATTTGGGGTGCCTTAGTGGAAACATGTTTTTTTTTTTGTCGAAATCGTGAAAACATGTCGACATTAAGCCTAAATGAATTGCTTGGTAACATAACTTTTTGATCTGTACTTTATCAGCCATGAAGAAAAAATAAAAATAAAAATAAAAATGTCTTCTATAAAAACCCAAGAATTCCTCAAGTGTGGAGCATTCATTCATTGCAAACTCTTAGAGCGATTTTCGTCTTCATTTCTGATGATTTGCGCCTAACATGTATGGATTTTATATAAGCACTCGAGTGAACGATTTTTCACGTTATACTGCACAAAAAATTGTATGTCAAAGTTTTAGTCAAGATGAAAAATAAAATATGCCTTAGAGTTGAGATTTTGGGATTTTGTTGGTTCTTTCTTTGGTTGACTCGAACAAGATTGCGTGGAATCCTTGCTTGCCTGGGTCAATAGCTCTTATTCAAGTGAAGGGTTTACTTGTAATTGTAATGTCATTGCGCTTTTTTATGTTGTGAATTTGCTCACCACTCGTTTTTGTGCCGCCTCTACTATGAATCAACAAATGCAATTTCAGGCCAAATGGCGGTTGCCAATGAGATAAAGAATGGTGGGATTCAATTTGACCGAATGAGATTCCTTCTTTCTTTATCGATCTCTTTCTTTATCTTTGTCTGGCGTTTTTGCTCCAATGCCAATTGTTTCTCTCGACCGCCATCAATCAGATTAACTTCTTACGAAGTACAACGCCGGTATCCGACCCAAAAAATAAAATAAAAAAAAGTACAACGCCGGTAGAGGAAGATGAACTCTCAACATGAAATATTATGTTTTTCTAATTTAATACGTTTGCTTGCCTTTTCTTTTAATTTGAATAAAATTTCTGCAATCGCACAAATAGCATTAGAATTGTCTACAATCAATCTCCTTATTTTGATTTTTTTTCTACACATCTTCATCTACGAGATTTGGATCAACGGTATAAATTTTTCTCTCTACTAATTCATGATTCGTATTTTGATTTTTTCTTTACTTCATTTGTTTTGTGCATAACCGATATCACCGGTCTTAATTTTAGGTCATCGGAGAGTCCTTCTGGAGCAATTTGATTTGAGCGAAAGGAATGAGAAGCCGTTTCATTGCACAATGATCTCGTTATTAGTTGCGAAGCTAACATTTCAAGTGGTGATTCAATATGAAGTCAAAATTCCGTTCCTATTTTTTTGAATTATTAAGAATTTTTTTCGTAATTTTGAAACAATATCCACGTAATCTTTTTATTTGGCCGGAGAATAATATCTACTATTTTAAAAGTTGCAACTTATTGTTTGAATATTATCAATTGGATATGTTTCATTAGAACCTTGATTGTGTGGGCCTCTTATATTTTTGTCTTCTAAGTTTAGCTTATAATTAAAACACATAAAAGTAAAAAAAAAAAAAGGAAATGGGGAGTCAAAGTGTGGAAACTGAGCTTAGCCAAGTCCTAAAAATATGAAAGCAAAAACAGCACGTCAGCTAGCAAAAACTTTTTGCTTGCATACGTTGAAAGCAAAACGTGGGTAGAGGATGATGAACTGTCAACATGGAAATGTTTTACGTTCCTCTAATTTAATACGTTTGCTTTCTTTCTTTCAAATTCTTTTGGTTAATCAGTGCATTTGAATAAAATTTCTGCACTTGCACAATTGGTATTAGAAATTGTCTACAACCTCCCTTGTAGGATCGGGATTGCAGGCAAAATGTCTCCAAGCATGAAAAGTTGAATTTCGTAATAAATCCACTCCGAATGGCGTAAAAAGAGTGCATGGACGAGAATCAAATTCGATTTTCCATACCGAACGGCGGAAAATATTTTCCAGTTCATTTTCAGGTTTCACCCGAACACCGAAAAATATTGTCATTTTCCTAGAAAATGACTTCCTGGAAGACATTTTTCAGAAAATCCTCATTTTCTGCGAAATGAACGTAGCCTTATAATAATAACAAAAAAAAGCAATTTCTCAATTTCCTATAACACAATATGCTTGCTAGCCGGCAAATTATACATGGGCTTATCAATTGCTGAATAAATTTATGACTTTTTTTTTTGGTAATTTCCCGTAACTATCAGTTTTGTCAGTAATGAATCAGTATATACTTTTGTTTCCTTTTATTAATGTATTAACACGTAAAAAAATTAGTAAGCATTGTTTTTTTGCCAAAAATAGATGAGCATTGCCAGATTCGTAATGTAATTGGTAAGTCTACTATCTTCTCAAACCAATCCTCACGGTAGGTCCATTTAAAATGAAATGTCATATCTCAATCTTAGGCTACGTTTGGTAGTCAGAATAAAAGTCAGGATATGATAAAATTTATCTTATCCTCTATTTAGTACCTACTCAGGATAGGACAAAGTGAGATATAAGGGGGATATAACCTAGATAAAATTATCCCATAGGAGGAGGTGGGATAAAGGTGGATAGAATTTCTTTTGTTCATGGTATAAAAATTATTTTTTTAATAACTAACTTCTTAAATTTTAGAATGAAAATAATAATTAAATTTACATTATATTTGAATTCTAATGTTAAAAAAATCAAAATAAAAAAAATTAATTTTGTTATTATTTATTCTAATTTTTATTTATATATTTAATTTCTTTTTACAAAATTTAATTTCTCGAAGAATGAGGGGTGATGAAATTTCTATAAAAAAAAATGTCATCTCCATCTCATTCTCTTATGTATCTCTAATTCATGTTGGACTTTCATGTTTCTTTTGTAGTTTTTTAGCTCATGACAAAACTCTACATGAGAGAGTCAAAACTTCTTCATCTTCTTCTTTCTGGTTCATGTCAAAAGTCTATGAAACACAAAAGTAGTGAGAAAGGCAAAAATTTTCATAGTCGTAAAGGTGAATGATTATATTTTCTCTCTCTTACTAAATTTGGCAGTGAATTATGAGAGATTATTCTGTTCTCCGTTTGTTCATTTTTAGATTCGTTTACAACGATATTTCGTAAATATCGAACAATTGACATAATAGGATATGAACATATTTAGCTTTATACTGCGATTCACCAAACAGTGTATAGGGTATAGCAAAATCCATAGATTTCATATCGTATCTTATTCAATTCTATAATGGTTAGAAATCCAGACCACCAAACATATCCTAAAGGTTTTGTTTCGCAGCATGCAGTCGGTGAATAGGGCACTACACGTTTGATTGAAGACATTAAATAGGGAGGTGGCTTCTCTCTCTCTTGGTGGTGGTCTCGCATTGTTGAAGTTGTACCGCCCAAGTTGCTTTGATCTAAGTAAGGATACGAAAGCGTTGGCGGGGCAGCACTTCCGTACGTGATTAGTATGTCATGTCGTCTTGTCCCCGCTGCATTGAGCAGTCAAGGCCTTACTTCTCTCTCTCTTGGTGGTGGTCCTCGCATTGATTATTATTCTCCCTTATTTAACGTGATCGTAGTGCACTACCCGTTTGATTGAAAACATTTCCAACTCTCAAATCTAGGCCGTTCGCAGGAGGGTCGCACATGGCTTTGGTTGCGGGTTTGAGAGTTGGAAATGTTTTCACCTCCTGCTGCGAGAGATGTAATGAGGTGAGAGGTCTCCATCGCTATATGACCCCTCCTCCAAAAACTCCTCATGTCAACCTCGTTGCCTGAAATTCCCCTTTTGCCCCTCAACAGGACACCCCCATCACATGGCTTGGTTGAAAACATTTCCACGATTTATTTTCCCTCCCACACGAGAATGAAGATTGAAAATATCTTCTCTCCTTTTTCAATCAAACGCGTAGTGCACAATTCACAAAGGTACTGATTTCATTCACAAAGGAAAAACATCACCGAAATATGGTCAGTGCTTGTGGTTTTTTTGACGATAACGTATTTATTAAGAGTTTTGTTAACGAGTGTCTCTGAACACTTGTTAAATGTGTTTAATACCAAAGTTTCAATTTATGAAGAACGTTGATTGCACGCAAAGGAGAAAAACAGTGTATTTACTATCTAAAGCTGCAAACTTTCCTTACATGGATTCTCATTAAGTGTTATGGTGCCACTTTTTTTTTTTTTTCCATAAGCAAAATCCATCTAATAAAAGTCATCAAAACTTTCCATCCAATAATGCTGTTTTCTCCCTCAAAACTGTAATAGCGGATGGTGATCACGCTTGTGGACTCTTTTAGGGTTTCATTTCGCAGAATGCACTGAATTTGGTACTAGGAGACGTTGACGAGCTATACTTAGTGAAAATTGAGAAGAAAATGGAATACTGGACTTCTTGTTTCGAATTTCATCCGGGTCATATAGCTCTTCGGATTATTATTAGATCTATTGATAGTATAACAATTAAGTTGGCTATTTTTCGGTTGAAAAAAAGAAAGTTAGTTATTTGCCAAATAAATTATTAATATTTTGGGAAAGGAAGTACACCGATTTCGTCATAGATGAAAAAATAAGGGAGTGCTAGCCTGACAGTGTGACAGTACTGTCAGCTATTTCTAACCACACGATTTATCAATCAATGAGTGCTTTATGCAAAACACGCGGTGATAGTACGTGGATTTACGGTTGAAATTGTACCGTCCTTCTGACAAAACCGTTAGCGAAGCATTTCCCAAAAAATAAATTAGAAAACCGAGTTTGTGGCAATCTTAGAAATTGCAATCCTAGAAACCGAGGCTGGATGGCAATGCAATTCCGACAAGACGGAAACTCTTTTTGTCATGATTGCAATTTTTGCAATCTTAGAAATTGCAATCCTAGAAACAGAGGCTGGATACGGCAATGCAATCATTATTTCTATTTTACATTCCCAAAAGTGTAAAAGCATAAATCAGAAGGGGAATGTGGACAAGGAGAATGACTCAGAGATGGTTTAGTTTCACGAGTTGAATCGGGTTGGGGTGTCCTTCGTAGAAACCCTCATAATGGCTTAATGAAGTTATGAAACCAACTTTATTAGCCATGAAGAAAAAATAAAAATAAAGATGTCTTTTATAAAAACCCAAGAATTCCTCAAGTGTGGTGCATTCACTGCAGACCCATTGGCTCTCGGGCAGAGCTGAAAAGAAACATCAAACTCTCTTTGTTGGGAAAGCTAAGCTAGGCATAGAATTAGATCGATGGCTGCCATGAACATTACTTCAACTGAGGCTCAGAGGTTAGTTTTTGCATTCAAAACTCTTCATTGTTTGCATGTGTATGTATATCTTTGTTCCTTATGAGCCGAATCATGTGCCTAGTGTGCATCATTGGATCCTATCCATGGAACCCATCATGGCGTACATCTCACGGGTCCCTCTCTATCTCTCCACCACACAATCTCTCTCTCCCCGGTCTCTCTCTCACTCACGCATATGATCTTCTTCCTCTCCCCTCTCTCCCATGGATTCTGTCTCTCCTCCTCCACCGTGGGAACGCAATATTTTCTCCCCGCAAACACAGAGACTCACCATCCCCACCACCTCACGACTAGGCTAAAGCCGAACGCGAACTCGCCATTCCAACCCCGCTCCATCGACGTCTCCCACCTCGAGACGACCAGAAAATTCGTTAAAGGGGCGCCTCGCCTGGGGGAGAAGTTCGCGGTGCTGAACTTGGGGATCCACGAATGCAGGTCGTGCCCAATCCCGCCGTTCGCGCAGATGCTAGAGGACTGGAGGTGCCCGACGTGCGGTGGTGGACGGAGGAATGGGTGGGCTTGGCGGCGGCAATCTTGCCCTATTCGCTACACAATCTCTCTCCCGTGGGTACCCAATATTTTCTCCCTTCCACTCCCCTCTCTCCCATGGATTCTGTCTCTCCTCCTCCCCCTCAACAACTCCTCCCCGTGGGTACGTCCTCTCCCCTCTCTCCCATGGATTTTGTCACTCCTCCTCCACCTCAACAACTCCTCCCCACAACACACACACACACCAACACCAACAAGAGTTAGACTCGCTCATCAATGGCTTCCGCAACCACAGAGACTCACCATCCCCACCACCTCACGACTAGGCAAAAGCCGAACTCGAATCCGCCATTCCAACCCCGCTCCATTGACGTCTCCGACCTCGAGACGACCAGAAAATTCGTTAAAGGGACGCCTCGCCTGGGGGAGAAGTTCGCGGTGCTGAACTTGGGGATCCACGAGTGCAGGTCGTGCCCGATCCTGCCGTTCGCGCAGATGCTAGAGGACTGGAGGTGCCCGACGTGCCTGTGGTGGACGGAGGAACGGGTGGGCTTGGCGGTGGCAGGAGCTTCAGCACGAGGCTCCCCACCGTGAGGCCGTCAGTGACGGTCTCCTCTCGCCCCTCTCTTCTCTCTTCATTTTCATGTTTGGCAAATGCCCACTCTCATCTTTCTCTGATATGATTATGCCACTCCTGAGAAGGTTATGCTCCGGGCTTGATTCTCATGCGTCAGTCATGCTTTCACATACACCATTCTCTTGATTTTACACTGTGAAGCTAAATTAACACAGACGATTTTCATTTACTAAAGATGCAGACTGCCGATTTGAAAGAACATACTTGAGATAGAACAACCCACTCCCCTAGTGAAAAATAAAAAACTTTAGAAATATGAGCTAGAACTGGTCGGTTCGGTCGGGTCAAATTCAGTTTCCGGGTTGAACTGAATTAAGTTCCTATCAACTATATCCACCAGATCAAACCGGGACCGATGCACAAGTCCTATGAACTACATCCTCCTTTGGGTCAGAAGCAATCGAGCACCCTTGCCTTTCTATGTTTGTTGGAGCTTTTACTTGTGCGATTTTCGCAAAATCCATCCATATTACCGAGAGTCATTTTTTACTCATTGCATCCGATCCGTTTAGACTAATTATATGGACTTTAGCTTGTAATTTTGGATTCGCATATGACCGGTAGTAAGGGGAGATTGCCACTGTCATATTTCATGTGTACAACTCATTGTAGAGTTTTACTTGTGGATAAGTAAGCTTATATAAAGCAAGATTTAAGCATGCAGGTGGACAGCTGGTGCTCCAAGCTGGTATTTTTTGCCTCATGAACTAACGATTTCAGATTTCGTGGTTTTTTTTTTTTTTTTTTGTAGACCGGAAGAACAAGAAGATGCCATCGTTGAAAAAGCAAAAGATTTCTTGACATCGTCGCTTAAATGTTCACTGGCTCTTTTAGGAGTTAAGAATTTACTTTTAAACATGCAAGTGACCTTCATCACGATAGCCGTAGCTCTCATCGTTCTCTTTGTCATCAGTTTGCGAACAACACGAAGCGATTGGAGAAAGACATGCATCAATTTCATGTTTCTCATACTAGGATGTCTCGTTGTTGGAGTAACGATTGACTCGATCGTGCTGAATTCTTATATCAAGTGGGTTCTCTATGGTTTGTTCCTCGTCATGGTAGCTGCAAATCCCAATTATCAACAACTTTATCAGGAGATGAAGCTGATCTTCGAGGCCATGTGCGGAGCAACATCTTCGAGATTCACAAACTTGTTTATTCAATCACAAGTGATTATTGAAGATCTTTTGAATATTAATGTTGCAGACAGAGAAGGATCATCGATGAATAACAACGTCGTGACTCAACCCACGGCGGTGACGGAGGCGGAGTCTGGGAGGACAATATCTAGTTGATATCTTTTGTCCAGCCTGTAGGATGAATCCACAATGCCCTTTCCCGCAAAAATTGTGATGAAAAACCCAATCATGTTACGTTTACTGTTTAGGATTATATAGTATCTCAGAAGACAAAGGAATCATGAGTCGTGTTAGAGATTTTAAATAATCGAAAGCTAAAAAAGTTACAATGACTTAGCTATTCTCTTGACGTTATCGTAGGATTTCTATGTCTATTTTGAACGCTTTATTTGAGTCATAATCTTTCAGGAATTGGCAATTCGTTGTCGTAGCTCCAGCATCGGGACTCTCACTTTTCAAGTGATTTGCTCGTGCACTTGTAAGCAAATTTGAACACGTGATTCTTTCGAAATGTCCCAAGCATTTGGCTATGGTCACTAGTGTTAGAGATCAATATTGTGTTGAAGGTAACCTCTAATCCTTGGAACAGAGAGAAACGATCGGAAAGGAAACAACAAAAATCAGCCAGCCTCATATTATGATTCCGAAGAGATGTTACATTACACCCATCATATTCGAGATTTAGCACGTAACAAATTTTTTGAGTTAGGTAAATCTCACTCGATAAATGTCGATGTTGCTTCTTACCATGACTGTTATGCAAGTGTCCAAAAGGTGAATTACTCCATTTTTAATTTTTAGAGGACTCCCTACATAATAAAAGTGTTCCAAGATCCCTGTCTTTTTTTTTCTGGACTTCCACGAACTTTCTCGGTCAACGCCTCTAATAATATATTCAATCAATGAGATAAAGAATGATTTTATGTAATTGACCGGATGAGATTTCTTTTAAAGAAATTCTTATACACCATTTATTGATAAAATATCTCAAAACGAAATAAAGAGGAGTTGAGTCCAACCCAAAAGTTTAAGCTTACATGTGGAGGGAGACCACATGAATATAAAGAGCATATAGTCGTGGACTTTGACTAATGGGGGTGGACGCACCTTCGCAAAAGGGACAATACTGGCTCTGATACCATGTTAGAAAGTCCAACTCAAAAGCTTAAGCTTATAGGTGGAGGGAGCCACACGAATATAAAGAGCACATAGGATCCATTATCAAGCGATGTGGGATAACAACTACAACAGATATGACCCAAGCAGTAGAGAGACCAATCATTAGCTCAGATTTATGATGTAAAGTTCGACCATTCACCCAAGTCCCTTAACCAATGTAGGCTCCGTTTGTTTTGCAGAAAATGAATGATTTAGAAAATATGTTTCTAAAAATAACCGCTTGTATCACTCATAAAAATTTGGTCACTTGAGATTCTTATTTGAAACAAGGTTCACTATAAGCCATCTTTTAAGAAAATAACTCAACTTCAGATCCTTATTTGAAAAAAAAAAAATTCTCATTTTTTTAGCCAATTACAAATTTCGAACAAAATTTTCCCTATTTTAATTGTCGGAAAATGTGTGCCGATGAACTCCTTGCAAAATTAAACAAGTGTGTTAGGCTAGTGCGGAACGCAATAGCTCAACATTAAAGGCATCTCACTGTCTTTCTCGATATCACAAGTTCGAGTCACTTTACTATAAGCAATCATCTGCCCCAACTTATGGGTCATTCATTTTTCATCTCACATGGAGCGATTTGGGCTCATCCATCTTGAAAAGTCGGGATAGAAAGGGGAGGCAAGGAGGGTGTGGCCACACTTTTCCTCCCCGAATCTTTTCGTCGGTCCCAGCACATCCTTTTGGGCAAGGATGCAGTTTCTAGTGTGTTTCCTTATGATGAACACTTTTATTATGTAGGGAGTCCTCTAAAAATTAAAAATGGAGTGATTCACCTTTTGGACACTTGCATAACAGTCATGGTAAGCAACATCGACATTATCGAGTGAGATTTACCTAACTCAAAAACTTGTTACATGCTAAATCTCAAATATGATGGGTGTAATGTAACATCTCTTCGGAATCATAATATGAGGCTGGCTGATTTTTGTTGTTTCCTTTCCGATCGTTTTTCTCTATTCCAAGGATTAGAGGTTACCTTCAACACAATATTGATCTCTAACACTAGTGACCATATCCAAATGCTTGGGACTTTTCGACTTTTTTTACGAAAGAATCGCGTGTTTGAACTTGCTTACAATAGTGCACGAGCAAATCGCTTCAAAAGAGAGAGTCCCAACGCCTGTAGCTGTGTGGAGCTGCGACAACAAATTCCCAATTCTGAAAGATTATCCTCGATGAATTAAGTAACTATGACTCAAACAAAGCGGAAACGTCAAGAGAGTCGCTAAGTCTCAAAGTGATTAATGACTCGTGATCAAAATGGATGGATTTCGCAAAATTTTGTACAAATGAAAGTTCCAAGGAACATAGAAAGACTGGTGCCCCGAAAGCTCGTGAGCCAAGGGAGGATATGGTTCCTAAAGGAACGACATTAACGTACGCAAGCAATGAAGAGCAGTAATTTATGTAAATTTCGAGTGTTTTGAATGCAAAACAAACCTCTGAGCTTCAGTCGAAGTAGAGTTTATGTCTGACATCATTGATCTGCGCTAGCTTTCCAACAAAGAGTGTTGATGCTTTTTTCACCTCAGCATCACAGGCAAGGAGGTCACGGCGAATGCAATATTGTTAGGCTTCATGTCCATCAAGGGTTTTTATAGGCTCTGTCCGTGAGGAATACCCCACTAATTCCCAGGGGAATACCCCACTATTTTCTCAGGGGAAGGGGAGGCAAGGAGGGTCAACGGAACAGGAGACTTTAAAAATTCATTTAAAGTGAACCATAGTCATCAAGAGATTGCAACTATGCTGTCATCGTATACATGTTCTTTATTTAGTGAACCACAGTTATTGCTTTGTTATGTATGCGAATAATAAAAATTCATTTGATTCTTTTCTTGGCCTAGTTGTTTTTATCTAATTTCTTCTGGGAATTGTCTATGAGTTTTCCAGAGATCAATTCCCATGACTCATGAGTCATACTTAAGAGTAAGGGCTCTACGAAATGGATCAAATTAGAGTGACCAACAAGTTCACCCTTCTGCCAAAAATAAAATAAAAATTAAGTTCATCCTAAAAACCCAACTCATTGGACATCAAACGAAAGGTCAGATATATTAATCAATCATAATAGACAAATGTATAGCCCGGCTTCGCAGAGTATTGTCTAAACATGGCCTTATTTTTTAGATCATGTCCGGTTTCAAATAATGAAAGACAGTGATAACGTCACAAATCGTTCAGTGTTGGGTGGATCGACAAATGAATTTTCTTACCACATAACCTACTATAGATGCCGAAGATCACTATTGAACCAAAGGATTCCTAAAAGATAGTCATGATAGAGTCTTCGGCTCTTTGTTCTAATTTGCTACTTCGTCCACTTGGAACCCCATTGTTTGAGATCGATCAGCCCATTGCCGCGGCTTCACTAACAAGTCGGAAGGGCGGAAAATCTCTCTACATGAGGTAGCAAATGTCTGAGGCACAAGTTGAACAAAGAGCCGTTTACTAAATGACTCGAACTTGTAATACCGTGAAAGATAGTGGGGAGAGATTGATAAATTTTGGGGTAGAGTATGATAATATACAAGATGATAGAGTCTCCAACTCTTTTGTTTTGAATTTGCTACTTTGCAGGCTTGGAACCCGAATGTCCGAGATGGATGGGCTCATTGCCGCAGCTCACCGACAAGTCAAAAGCGACAAAAGCGGACTTCTGTTTTTTTCCATAAAAAAAAAAAAAACAACATTGCTTTGAAGTGGGCGTGAATGGTTATTTTATTCCGTAATGGATGAGTTGTGAATATGGAAATCAATGGACTCAGTTTCTGGAAGAAAGAACCCCGTGAAAACCGCGGTACATAGAAAGAGGGGAAGGTAAGACAAAAGCGGGAACAACTACTTCACGAATTACCTCATTGTCGGCGGATTATGTACGAGAAGGAAAAGAACTCATTTTGTGTGTGTGTGTGTGAAAGGAATTGAATGATTCTTTAGTTGGTGTAAAATTTGCCGATTTACCCATTCGGTGACTTTGACACTAGATGTTCCCAAAATGGAAACTATTGTGTTGGGCGAGTTCAATACTAGATGCTTGTTAGTATTCCTACCTTCCTTCTCCTTTTAGGGTCTATACGAAGGACAATATCTTGATAGTTGTATAGTGCTGTGGTGCGGTGCTTTTTATGCCTGTGAATTCGTGGTGGGTTCGAGTCAGAAGGCGAAAAAAGGGCGACGCAAAGGGCAAAAGGAAGGTGGGCGAGGAGGATGACGACGACAGGGATGATGATTACGCGCCTGCTTTGGACGATGGTGGTGATGATGATGATCTTAGCGTCGACGATGAGGAGGATGATCAGGATTTTGAAGTATCTGGGTCTGGTAAAAGAAAGGTTGTTTTTTTGTTTTTTGTTTTGGGTAAATTTTGATTTGTTTATGTTATTTTCGCGTGAATTGAATCCCTAGTCTAGTTGGGTTTCTGGCGCATTTGGAAATGGAAATGTGGGTTTAAGACAATGGAGTCGAGAAACAAATGATCATCGACTTTCTCATTTCTTGGATATTTCGCAATGAGAATGACACTGCTTGTACCTCTTAAAAGAATTAGAACAATGGGGCCATTCAAGTGAATGAAGTGATTCGTGCTCGGGTGGCATTAATTTTGTCGGCTTGGCGGCTCTAGCTTTAATTCATTCCAGTTCGAACTGTTGCGTATTCACCACATATTGCGGTCACTTGGAAGTGTTGCCTATCTACTTCCTTCACAACAATGTCTTTTTTCCTAGTATAATTTTTGGTTGATGTTGTTGCCAAGTGCATTCAGGAGCACTTTCTTCCTGAGTTTTCACAGTTCTTTAGACTTCTCCACGAAGTGTTTGGTTCTCAAAAATTGCGGTACTGGCTGCATTGAGTGCCTTCTTAATTAGAATGAATTTCTTTATGCTCTTATGACTTCGATTGTGACATTCTTGAAACTTCACAGGTGTTTCTAAGAGATAGTTGGCATAATTAAACAGAGGACTGTTATGAGAAGATCAAAGTTGGATCCTAAGTAACCATGAGATTTTCGGCTTGAAGTGGTATTGAAACCTAGTTATGCTATTTCACTCCCCAACATCTATAGATTACCCAACTTAAGCAAAACTTTGTGCAGTTGGTTAGAAAATGTGTGAACTTGCTAGTAGATTAACATGCTATCCTTCCCTTCGTTTTTCCAGTCCTTGATAATTTGAATTAAATTGTGTAATTTTGATATTTCTCGGCATTTCAAACCTATCACAATAAACTCCAAAATCACAGTATAACTGTTTGGCAACTTATTTTGAATTTCATCTATTGCTAATAACTCCAGACTGCTTTAGCGAAGGGCATTAATTTGGTGATACTCTAGTCGCATGTACTTGAAGAGTTGCAGCTAGCCTTTTTTCCCCTTTCATTTTTCTCTACATTGCATTACTTATGTTAAGTACGTCCTCTGTTATTAGTTCGTCAACTTCCTTGCATGTTTTAAGCCATTCCGAGTCTAGCAAGTGGAAAAATTACTTTCTTAATTACTTTCTTTATGCTTTCCCCTTGACTCTGTCTTTGAGTTATGAATGGTTGTTATATCAAAAAAGGGAATAGTAGCCTCGTGCCGATTGCTAGGGCTTCCTTCGACTCCATCCAATGTCAAATACTGATTAGCAAGTGGTATATCACTTCCTTCTCTCAACTTGGTTTTTTAGGTGTGTTTAATGAAAAAGGTTCTTGGTACTTTCGACCTATTCATCGATACTTTCTAAATGGTTTCAATCAGTTCACTTCTCCAAACATCCATTTAAAGTCTTGGAAGATAGTTTGCCACAGGGCACATGGATATAATGTCATGTCAGCCGCTATAAGGTGCCGCATCAACATTCCTTTCTGTTCAATGGATAGTGGTTGAAGTGACTTGCTTGAACCCCTTTCGTAAGTATAATACCTGATAGAAAGCTTTGAAATTCACCGAATTGGTTAAATATTGATACCACAGTTGAGTAAATGACTAAATTACCCCATAATATAGTTTAGGTTTTTTAGTTAAATTGACTTATGGCTTTCATATAAGTTTAGCTTTTCTGGTGCTTTTTCTGTCCTTTTGGAGTGCATGTTTTGGTGGAAGACAGTTTTTTTTTCCTGTACCTCATCTTATTGCTTTTCAAGTAATAAGATTTCCATTTAAGTCAGGATTTAGAGAACAATAGAAATCTTATAGATCTGAGGTGCACGTCAGAACTTTTTAGTAAGTTGTGCATATATCAGCCCTGGACATGTCATTATAATAATCGCAATGGAATGAACATGAGCAACTTCTTCATGTCCTTGTTTGTTCTATATTAGGTAAGATCAGGGTGGTGTTGTATGGAAGACGCGTAGATTCATAAGTTCTGAACTTAGAGAATTTGGTTATGATACTTAGTGCCAATTGCAACATGCTTTTTCCTCGTTTTTAGTCCTAATCCATTCTTAGTATTCGGATAAGATTTCAGATATGTCACGTATTTTAGAGGTAGTGACATTGATGTGAAATAAACAATGAGATAAGTAAAAGGAGCTAAACCTGAATTGGCGCTTCATGTGAGTGGAAGAAGTTTAAAGATTGATTTGAGCACAATTGACGAGCTGAATTCAGTGAATTATGCTGATCATGTATTATTTTGATATGTCTTCTTATAACCGAGCTTCTTGTCCTTCCTGGCTAATGCACGTGTCAATACTTTTGTAAGTCTTCCATCTTGGTTTGAAATGTTTTGTTTTACCTTTTGTGACTATCTCCTGCTCCAGGGAAAGAGAAAAGTGTCAAAACCGAAGAAGAAACCTCAGACCAAAAAGTTACCGAATAAGTTGGATTATGTTGATGATGATGCTGAATTGGCGAAGGTAAATTTGTTGTTTTCATGATTGTAAAATTTTCATTCCATGGTGAAGCTTGGGTTTCATCTCAGCACGGATTAGGAATCTATTACACGTGTAGTAACTGCAAGATCAATACTAACAAAGTCAGTGGCAAAATGCAGGCCATTGTGCTGTCTCTGAATAATTCTGCCAGAGTTTCAGGAACAGTGAGTTCAGGGCCTTCCAAAAATGAGGCTGGTGTAGATCCCAACGGCAAAGTAGAAATGACTCGGGAAAATCCTAGAATGCTGAAGAGGAAAAAAACTGTCAGTAACTCATTCTAATAATTGTTTTAAGAGAATCTTGTTTTCCTTTTTCTTTCCTAACTGACTGTTTTTGTTTGTTTGTTTCTTTGTTTGCCTGTAAATAATTATCGATATCCAGTTTACCAGCCGGGTGAAGATGACTGAGGACGAGCTGATTATGCACTTTTTTCAGCTTGATGGTAATTGATGGTTAATGGAGTTTCCATGTGTATGATTGTCAGATGATGAACATATTTTTTCACATTCTTTCCTTCATTTTTTGGCATTGATGGCTGTGGCAACCACACTGTTGGTTAGCATGGCAGGTTTACTTTTCCTCGTGCATG
The DNA here is from genome assembly GCA_029784005.1 of Lenwebbia sp. NSW1173648. Classification (NCBI taxonomy): domain Eukaryota; kingdom Viridiplantae; phylum Streptophyta; class Magnoliopsida; order Myrtales; family Myrtaceae; genus Lenwebbia; species Lenwebbia sp. NSW1173648. The sequence goes on from JARCGZ010000005.1 coordinate 9,660,709, forward strand.
ATTAGTCCAAATGGTAGGGAGGTTCAGAGAAGCTAATTTACTGTTAGGCTGAAGCATTCGCATCTAAGAAACCGATATCTATAGAAGGCTAATTTGGAGGGGGATGTTTATACTCAGCAAATCTTCCATCCCTTTCTTGAGTCATGGTTTTGAAAAAGGATGTTTAGCATTTGAAAATACGGAAAATTTTGGTTTGCTAGTATATAGTTGTAAGATATGTTGCTTCTTGATTGCTGTAGTATCAGAAACTGCCAAAAGAAGTCTCAGAATGTCAATTTTACTACACAGTTTTTTCTACATTCCTCTGGATACGAACAATGAGAGTTTCTTAATTGGGTGTTTTGCGGTAATTCTTTTTCTTTCTGTGGCTTGTAATCTTATTGTTAAGTGGGTACATCTAGCCCTTCCTGGACCCCCACAATGTGGGAGGCTGGTGCAATAGACGCCCTTTTTGGCTTGTGAACCTTTTTGTTTCTGGAACTGATGAGCTTGCATGTGTCATGCAGAAGTGGGGAAGGGTGGCATAACTGCGCTTGATTTAGCCAAAGTAGCTGATGCTCATGATTTTATGTGGACAGACAAGGAACTAGCCGACATGATTCACTGCTTTGATAGCGATGGAAATGGAAAGGTCCAGCCTACTACTATTCTTGTTTCATCTCAAGTCCTGCATGCTAATCCTTCTGTCAGCTGCATTGCTGTGGACTGAACTGTTACGAAATTCTGAAAAAAGTCCCAGCATCATTAATTTAATTGACTGCGTGTTATGAAACTCATTAACCATTTATGAGGACAGAGTCTGTTGTTGTGTATATACATAATTGACTTATGGGTCTCGTTGAGGAGTGTCCCCGCGCCACTTGTTAACCATACTTGATAAAGACATTTTTCCATTTCATTCATTACGCATAACACGAGAAAGATTGTGCATTGGGAATGACAAACTTTCTTTATTGAGGTGTTTAGGAAGTGCCTTCGCGGCACTTGTTAACATAATTTTTAAACTATTAGTGCAGATACAAGTCTATGCGATTTGAAATTATCTTGCGTTAATGGTCATGTTTTATGAATCGACTAATGTTAAATTTGATTTCACTATAACTGTCTGGGAAGTATCACCAACTTGATTTAATCACAACAATGGAGTAATGAAAGTAAATGTGGTAATATCCTGGCGGGACTAGTCATGCCCCAAAAGTGTAGGAAAACGGCTTCTGTTATGATATGAGCTTTTACATAGTTAATTTAAGGTCATTCTCTAGTTAGATCTTTAGCTAGCCCAGTCTTGGCTTGGGAGAATGTAATTTTCTCCGTATCATCTCTTTTATTTTTTGCTCCATTGAACAAATTTCTAGTAATGTTATGCAAAGGAAAACAATTGCCGACAATAGTATTAAGGATTGCTTTTCTTAGGAATCAACGGAAATTTAATGATGCTAAGTAAACTGGGGATCGGAATGTGATACAGGTTTTGTGTCTTTAGAAATCAAACTATCTGTTGATGGCGTGATTTGTCTGTCTATATTACAGCTAAGTCTTGATGATTTCTCGAAGATTGTCCATCGATGCAACATGATACAAGGTTCCGAAAGCTCCTGAGTGGTTGAGAGTTCCGAGTAGCTACTGTTCTGATCAGGTATTGTGGTGAATTGGCTACGATTTTTTCCACCCCTTTCACTAGTTATCAGTGATGATAACAGAGTAAGTGACCATAATAGTGGTACTTATTAGATTTTAAATTCTTGGGCTTGGGTTCTGCTACAACAGCAAGAAAGGAAGCACCTAAGTAAGCGAGCGATAGAAGCAAGAAAGTAGCTTGATCCGCTTGCTGTCGCTAAGATGTTTAACTTACCAAATGTTGGTTGTATTTACTATCTTAGACAACTGAATTTTCTGATCCTATTTAAGATTATCAAACGTTGTTTTCGTCTAGCAGCTAAAATTTCTATGTCTTATACCACGGAATAAAATTGCTTAAGATATTTGAAAATTTCTTTAAAATAATCAATTCACGTCTTCTTGATTGTGCCGTCTTCTCCGTCTCATTTTTCTCCTTAGTCAAATGTGAAGACAGTGATCGCAGCGGCTTGTTGGTCATCTTTACGCGATGGTGGACCGCTTTCTGCTACAAGCTTGTGTTATCTACTTGCATCATAAATCAATAGATTTTGGGATTTTGTTGGTTCTTTCTTTGGTTGACTCGAACAAGATTGCGTGGAATCCTTGCTTGCATGGGTCAATAGCTCTTATTCAAGTGAAGGGTTTACTTGTAAATGACCTTCATCGCGACGGTAGTAGCTGTCATGTCATTGCGCCGTTTGTGCCGCCTCACCACTCGTTTTTGTACTTACAAGCAATATATTTATACTTACAAGTAAACCCTTTGAACGACCTCACCACTCGTTTTTGTGCCGCCTCTACTATGAATCAACAAATGCAATTTCCTTACATGGCTTCTCATCAAGTATCATGGGGGCACTTTTTTTTTTTTTTTGGAAAAACAAAATCCATCTAATAAAAGTCATCTTTGTGCTGCCTCCACTATGACCCTCCTTTCTTTCTTTTTCTGGCTAGTCGATCCAATGCAAATTGTTGCTGTCGAATTTCAGGCCAAATGCCATACGGTTGGATTTGGGGTGCCTTCGTGCAAACATGTCTCTTTTTTTTTTTTTTTTTTTTTTGTCGAAATCGTGAAAACATGTCGACATTAAGCCTAAATGAATTGCTTGGTAACATAACTTTTTGATCTGTACTTTATCAGCCATGAAGAAAAAATAAAAATAAAAATGTCTTCTATAAAAACCCAAGAATTCCTCAAGTGTGGAGCATTCATTCATTGCAAACTCTTAGAGCGATTTTCGTCTTAATTTCTGATGATTTGCGCCTAACATGTATGGATTTTATATAGGCACTCAAGTGAACGATTTTTCACGTTATATTGCACAAAAATTTGTATGTCAAAGTTTTACTCTTGTACTTTTGCTCTTCACACTACAAATTCTATTATATATTTGACCTAGAGATTAGAGGGACCAATCTTTAACAAGGGCGACGGAAAACGAGTTTTTCAATGCAAACGATGCTAATACATCTATCTGTAGTATTCTTGCTTCAGCCAGCAACAACGTGGAAACTTCAGAGATTAAAAAAAGGACCAAAAGATGAAATTTTCATCTTCATTCTTGTGTGTGGAGGAAAAACATCACCGAAATATAGTTAGTGCACTACGCGTTTGGCATCTTCAGAGAGATTGAAAAAGGAGAGACAGGATATTTTCAATCTTCATTCTCGTGTGGAAATGTGTTCAGACATTAAAAAAGGAGAGAAAAGAAAATTTCATCTCCAAGTGCTTGTGTTTTTTGCCGATAACGTATTTATTAATAGTCTTGTTAACGAGTATCTCTAAGCACTTGTTAAGTGTGTTTAATACCAAAGTTTCAATTTATGAAGAACGTTGATTGCACGCAAGGGAGAAAAACAGTGTATCTACTATCTAAAGCTGCAAACTTTCCTTACATGGATTCTCATTAAGTATTATGGGGCCACTTTTCTTTTCTTTTTTCATAAGCAAAATCCATCTAATAAAAGTCATCAAAACTTTCCATCCAATAATGCTGTTTTCTCCCTCAAAACTGTAATAGCGGATGGTGATCACGCTTGTGGACTCTTTTAGGGTTTCATTTCGCAGAATGCACTGAATTTGGTACCAGGAGACGTTGACGAGCTATACTTAGTGAAAATTGAGAAGAAAATGGAATACTGGACTTCTTGTTTAGAATTTCCTCCGGGTCATATAGCTCTTCGGATTAATTATTAGATCTATCGATAGTATGACAATTAAGTTGGCTATCTTTCGGTTAAAAAAAAGAAAGTTAGTTATCTGCCAAATAACTTATTAATATTTTGGAAAAGAAAGTACACCGATTTCGTCATAAATGAAAAATATAAGGGAGCTGCTAACATGGCAGTGTGAAGTACTGTCAGTTATTTCTAACCACACGATTTATCAATCAATGAGTGCTTTATGCAAAATACGCGGTGATAGTACGTGGATTTACGGTTGAAATTGTACCGTCCTTTTGACAAAACCGTTAGCAAAGCATTTCCCAAAAAAATAAATTAGAACACCGAGTATGTGGCAATCTTAGAAATTGCAATCATGATTGCAATCTTAGAAATTGCAATCCTAGAAACCGAGGCTGGATGGCAATGCAATTCCGACAAGACGGAAGCTCTTCTGTCATGATTGCAGTTTTTGCAATCTTAGAAATTGCAATCCTAGAAACAGAGGCTGGATATGGCAATGCAATCATTATTTCTATTTTACATTCCCAAAAGAGTAAAAGCATAAATCAGAAGGGGAATGTGGACAAGGAGAATGACTCAGAGATGGTTTAGTCTCACGAGTTGAATCAGGTTGGGGTGTCCTTCGTAGAAACCTCATGAAACCTAAAGGAATGGCTTAATGAAGTTATGAAACCAACTTTATTTGCCGTGTCGGGTTTCTGATTGAAATCATGATTGCAGCTAATGTCAAACTAACTTCCTCTTGAACTGTGCAAGATTGGGTTTCTGATTCAAATCATGATTGCAGCTGAGGTCAAACTAACTTCCTCTTGCACAGTTGAACTGTGCAAGTGATTTCAGGTTGGGGTGTCCTTCGTAGAAACCTCATGAAGCCTAAAGGGATGGCTTAATGACATACTTTTTGATGAAATAAAAACCCAAGAATTCCTCTAAGTGTGGAGCATTATTAATTCACTGCAAACTCTTTGCCTCTCGCGCAGAGGCAGAGCTGAAAGAAAACATCGAAATCTCGTTGTTGGGAAAGCTAAGCTAAGCATAGAATTAGATCGATGGCTGCCATGAACATTACTTCAACTGAGGCTCGGAGGTTAGTTTTTGCATTCAAAACTCTTCATTGTTTGCATGTGCGTATATCTTTCTTTGTTCCTTATGAGCCGAATCCATGGAACCCATCATGCCGTACATCTCGCGGGTCCCTCTCTATCTCTCCACTACACAAATCGGTCTCTCACTCACTTACGCATATGTTCTTCTTCCTCTTCCCTCTCTCCCATGGATTCTGTCTCTCCTCCTCCACCTCAACAACTCCGAGAAAAACCCTCTTTTCTCTCTTCACGGTCACGGTTTCCGTCTCTCTGTCTTCCCCCCTTTCTTCTCCGACCTCGAGCCCGAGCCTCCGCGAAGATCACAATCGGTGTCCCGCCGCCGATGGATTCACGGGCGATGCGACCTCGCCGGTTGGCGGCCATGGCTGCCAGATTCTAGCTCGAGCGGCCATGGCCACGAGTCGAGCTCGACCCGCCATGGCCGAGGCATCCTTGCCGGTTCGTGGCCATGGCCGCCAGGTGTCGAGCTTGCAGCTGCTCGCCCGTGGCCGGCGAACCCAAAGCTTGCGCTCGAGAGGCTCGAGAGGCCATGGCAGCTGCAAGCTCGAGGACTCGAGCAGTCCTCCCTCGCCGGCCTCGCTGACCGAGCCGACCGGATCTGGTCGAACTACGCCGACGACGGCCACGGATGAGCCTGAGCCGCTTGTCCCGAGCCGTGAGCCAGTCGTCCATGGCTGGCCACACCCACCACCATCTTCATTGGAAATGTGTTCAGGTTAATAAAAAAGCAACGAAAGAGAGAGAAAGACAGGCCCTTCACCTCCCCCACACCATCACACGCGCACGCGACTCTCCCCTCTTCACTCTCACTGAACTGCTCCCCTCTCATCCACTTCTCTCTCTTTCCCTTTTCTGCTTTGTTCTCTCTCTTCATCCTTCTTTGATTTTTTTTCTCTTCATCTTCCTCTATGTGCTCCTGCTGACACTCCCCGCAACCCCCACAGCTTTCCTCAACATCACCTGCCTCCTCTCCAACTTCCCGAAGCTCTCCGCCACCATCGCCTCAGATCTGGCCCAGCGCTCCGCCGTCACCGTCCTCGCCGTCCCCGCGCCTACCTCGTCTCCTCCGACCTCACGCACCGCCTCTCCCCCACCTCCCTCGCCGACGTCCTCCACTTCCAGCCAGTGCTCCTCCAGTTCCTCTCCTCCTCGACCTCCACCAGACCCCCTCCGGACACGCGAGTCTCCGGCGTGTCCGGATCGTTGACCGCGTGTCAAACTTTCGACAAGCACCGCTACGGTGGCTCTTGATGCGTGTAACATCTGTCCAAGCCTTTTTTCAAAAGTCTTGTTTAGTTTCAGTGGTACCTTATTTCTCATAACTCACTTCAACCCATTCATAAAATTGAAGGATGCCCATTTTAAAAGTGAACCCTAGTTTGTGATTTGGATTCATATGTGACATGTCGTGATGCAAATTGGGAGATACTCTTACCATCAAAGTTAATTTCACTTATTTTGTAGTTAATTTATGGATAAATAAGCTTATGTTAGGCCAGATTTGAACATGCGGGCGTCTTGCTACAAGTTTGTATTATTTACTTGCACCTAATATTAATGATTTCTGTTTTTGTTGTTCTTTTTGGTAGACTCGGGGAACAAGAAGGAGACAATGTCAAAAAGGCGAAAGATTTCTTGACATCCTTGCTTAGATGGTCCTTTGCTCTTCTTGGAGTCAAGGATCTACTTATAAACATGCAAGCGACCTTCGTCACGATTTTCGTAGTTCTCATCGCTCTCTTCAGCATCAGTTCGCGAACAACACGAAGCGATTGTGAAATCACATTAGTCAATTTTGCGTTTCTCATGCTAGGGTGTCTCGTCGTTGGAATAGTGATCGACTCCATCGTATTGAATTCTTGTGCCAAGTGGGTTATCTATGGTATGTTCCTTGCTGTGGTAGCTACAAGTCCCGATTACCAACAAAATTTTCAGGAAACGAAACAAATGTTCAAGTCCATGTGCAGAACAACTTTTTTGAGCATCAGAAACTTGTTCATTCAATCACGAGGGATTATCGAAAATCTTTTCAACATTAATGTCGTAGATCGAGGAGAATCATCGGTGAATGGCAACCCCGCGACTCGACCTGTTGGTGATGATGGAGGCGGAGTCGGGGAGGACATAGTCTAGTTGATTTCGTGATGAAATTTGACACCTTTTATCTCTCTTTTTCCCTTTGCATTATAAGATGTTTGTACAATATGTAAATAAGATGTCCATGTTTTTTTATTTTATTTTTTATACAAGTGTTCGTACAATACGTAAAAGTGGTCAATTTTTTTAATAGCAATATTTACATTAATGCTGCATTTTAGGTTGTAAATTTGTTTTTGAAAGGTGAAATGTCAGGATTTGAAGCAGTTTTTAACCTACAAGTGGGAAATCGACTATGATAACTCTTTCTGAAGGTGATAGCTACCACTGGTCGACAACGTTCGCCGCCTCCAAGCCTCGCGGATCCCGTCTCTGTTCTGCTCTGTTTTTCCGAGAAGGGTGGTCGAAGTGCTCTGCACTTGCTTGGCCTTCCTTCCCTGGCTCCTCCTACATCTCCGGTCGATGTCCCGAGGAACTTATTTCTTCGATCTGCCAATCAACCGCGGCCAGAACTTGACTTGTTAACCAGTCGTTTTGCTTTGGTTGTGGTACGAACAACACCAAGCAATCATGACATAACATCCACCAGTTTCGCATTTTTTTTCATTCTAGGATGTCTTATTAGTGGAATAGCAATCTACTCGATCATATTGAATTTTTACATCAAGTGGTTGTCCTATGGTATGTTCCTTCCTTCAGTAGCTTCGAATCCCGATCACCAACAAATTTTTCAGGAGGTGAAATGAGATCGAACTATGCTCGAGGACAAAGAGCAGGCGTTTTCATTGACTTGACTCGCTACACAGTCTTTCATTATAAAAGTCATCAAATGACGTAAGACAAAATCCGCAAATTTTCGATCCAAGGTGTTTTCTCCCTCAAAACTGTAATAGCGGATCGTGATCGCGCTCGTGGACTCTTTTAGGGTTTCATTTCGTAGCATGTACCTAGTAGAAAGTTGAATTTCGTACTAGGAGATGCTGACAAGCCATATAGTTTACGCTGGATAAGGTCTAAAATTAGTGAAAATTGATAATATATATATATATATATATAATTCCAGCAGTTTGTTCTAAGAACTCCACCGTTGATAAACAGTGAACTGCGTGTGTGTGTTGAGACGTGAATAAAAAGTCTATGGTTTGGTTAGAAAATTCTGGGAAAAGACCGTTCGTTTGAAGAAGACTATAATCATCGCACTCAAACGTTGAATATATATACCTTCTTAACGCATGGATATCTTCGCAATATTAGTAGACATCAGTTCAAGAGGTCAAACAAAACAGGTTATGGCTCCATTTATTTTGCAGGAAATAAATGATTTGGAAAATATTTTTTTTTTCTCAAAATGATTGCTTATATCTCTTATAAAAATAGATGAATGAAAAGTATTTTCACCATCTCCAAAAATGTCTGGACATAAATTATTGACGATAATGAGAACGTTTTCAATCGATTATTTATTTTAAGTGATATAAGCGATTATTTTTCGCGAAATAAATGGAGTCTAACAGTGAGGCCAAAAGACTCTGTTTTCCTTCGGATATGCAAGGTAGGAAAGGTCTTCCTGACGGGGAATTATTGGCAGTCAAAAGAGCACCGCCAGCCGCAATTAAAGAGAGAAAGAACCCCACGGTGTCCCAGTCGCTGCAAAAGAAAGAAGAAGAAACTCCCTTTGTTGGAGAACATGGCAGGAATCCCCCCGTGTGCGCGAGCGAGGGCTATACAAAACCAAACACAAATTTTGCAGTCCCTACAAAGGTGAAAAGAAGCATCAGACTCTCTTTGTTGGAAAAGCTAGCTCGGTTCAATGTCCGACATCAACGTTGCTTCGACTGTAGCTCAGAGGTTAGTTTTGCTATTCATTGTTTGCCTATGTTTACCTTGTTCTTTACGAACTACATCCTCCTTTGGGTCACGAGCATTTGGAGCGCTCGGCTTTTCTATGTTTGTTGGAACTTTTGTTCGCACGGCTTTCGCAAATCCATCCATATAGATCAAGAGTCATTTACTAGTAGTCCTGTCATATGGGTGGATTAGGTCGGTTTTGGGTGAGTTAAAATTGGATCCACCAGAAATTAGCCCATTTTTATGCGATACAACTTCAGCGATTTACACTCATCCCATTACAAATCCGGACCCAACCCAACTCGGACTTCAATTCTTAGCAATTTTATCTCTTGAATATGGATTTTCACTCAAATCTTATCACAAGGATGTGACGGTTGCCATTGGCCGCAGCAGTATAGATGAGCATAAAAATATAGGGTTTGGTTGGATTCAATGAGACTTTAGTTCAAAAAACAATCACAAACCAAACAGTTTTTCCTTTTGCGTCTCTTGGTTTGGTTTCCATTTCAAAAACCAAACAAAACCAAGATGCAAACGTTGGATCTCATGTACTTTGCTAAATCTTATTGCCATTTATGCTTGAAGTGGCTTAGACACTTGCATTCGCTTCGTTCAAAACAGAGCTTGCTTCCATTGATTCTTCCCTTCCAAATCGAATGGTTTGCTTGTAAAAGTTTCCGACTTCTTCACAAATAAAGCATCGGATTGCATGGATTTTCCTCTAAATCCATCGCATATCGAGCATCATTCATATAAATGGAACACCTTAGGCATGTATTATTGGGATTTTTCCTGTTTGACATTGGATTTGGGAGTCGGTGTGTATATAACTAGAATCCGACCGTCGTAATCAGACATCAATTAATTATCCGTCGTGTGACATTTGTCCAAGCCTTTTTACAAAGACTTGTTTATTTTTCCATTCGAAGAAACAAGAGAAATGCAAAACACACCTGCTCGTCCATTAAGGAAAAGCAGTACAGGCCTACGTGATTTTTTTCTCTTTTTTAATAAGATGGATCCGAGTCGAATTCATGTAAAATCTTTTTTAATTGGACTTTGTTTCTTATAACTCATTTCAACCCATTCATAAAATTGGAGATGCTCATTTTAAACCCAATCCAACAAAATATGAGTGGAAAAATGGGTTAGTAGAATATTTTGCCACCTCTAATTATGACTTACGCAATTAATCCATTAGACTAATTATACGGACTTTGCAAGCCATTAACGGTGAACTCTAGTTTGCAATTTGGATTCAAACGTGACATGTCGTAATGCAATTTGGGAGAAACTCTCACCACCACAGTTAATTTTACTCATTTTAGAGATAATTGGATAAATAAGCTTCCGTTAAGCAAGATTTCAGCATGCAGGTGGACTTCCCCTTACCATGCAGCTACAAGTTTGTATTGTTTTCTTGCACTATAGATTAATGATTTCAGTTTTCGTTGTCCTTTTTGGCAGACTCGGAGAACGAGAAGACGACATCATTAAAAAATTGGAAAGATTTCTTGACATCCTCGCTTAGATGGTCATTTGCTCTTCTAGGGGTTAAGGATTCACTCATAAACAAGCAAGCGACCTTCATCGCAATTTCCGTTGCTCTCAGCGCGCTCTTTAGCATCAGTTCACGAACAACACGAAGTGGTCGTGGAAGGACATTCATCAATTTCACATTTCTCATGCTAGGATGTCTCGTTGTTGGAAAAGCAATCGACTCGGTCCGACTGAATTCTTACATCAAGTGGGTTATCTATGGTATGTTCCTTCCTATGGTAGCCACAAATCCCGATTACCAACAGGTTTTTCTGGAGATGGAACAAATCTTCAAGTCCATATACGGAGCAATTTCTTTAAAACTCAGAAACTTGTTCATTCAATCACAAATAATTATCGAAAATCTTCTGAAAATTAATGCTACAGACCGAAGAATAATCGACAACCCTGTGACTCGACCGGTTGGCAGTGACGAGGGCAGAGGCGGGGAGGACATTGTCTAGTTGATCTCGTAATGGAGTTCGACGCCCTTCATCTCTCTTTTTCTTGATGTAATAAATGAAGTGCTTGTATGATACGTGAAATGGATGTCTGAGCTTTTTCCTCCATATTATGTGTTTGTAGAATGGGCAAAAATGTGGTCAGACCATAATAGTTGTTCATTTTTTTTTGTCGAAGGAAAGATTCTATTCATTCATTAGGATAATATTCGAGAGGTACATAAAATACTTTCAAACTCCCAAATAACTACAGAAAAATGTAAATACCAGAAAGCAAATAACAAAGCATATTCTGCAACTAGAAGCACACTCTCATCCTTCAAGAATAGATCTGCCATCACAAAATTTCGGTGGCCAATCAATAAATTCAGTGATAAGCACACACCGAGAACTCCTACACTAGTTGCAACGGCTTGTGGTGCACGTCTAGGTTCGACGTCCCCATCACCATCGCCGAGCAGTAACACCAAAATTAGTATGTTCAAAGAGCACAGATCAAATTTCTGTAAGGAACTCTCATATCTATATCTAAATCTAATTCGGGAGAGTAGAATCCCTGGATCTAGACCTAAATCTAAACCGGAAGAGGAGAGTGACATAATCTCGAATAGTTTATGGAATCACGTCATGAACATCCTCATCAGTGGTTGTTGACTGGATGAATCGCCGATATGGTCTCCACATTCATCCAAAATCAGCTACAGAAAATTATTCACACTCGTAAACTCCCAAAACATAATGGGAGAGAAAACAAAAGATAATCCAAGCAAAAGAAAAAAAATGATCTTGAGCCCAAGATGCAGAAAGATGGAAAGGGTGGGGGAGGGGGAAGGGAGAGAGAGGGGGGGAAGGAGAGAGAGACCCCCTCAAAATTTGCAGAGGCGGCCGAAACCCTAGTTGGGGAAGGAGGAGAGGGAGACGGAGAGAGAAACCGGATCACTTGAGTGTAGACAATTATAGTTGTTCATTGATTGATGCAATTTTCAACATCATGTTATGGTACCATTATGATCGGACTGGGAGTTTGCTTGGTCAATTACTCGTTGTGGAATTTTAACATGATATTTATGTCTTCATGTTGTGGCACACTTTTTGACGGTCCATGTGAGGAGGGAATATTTAAATGAAGACATGCATATGGATGGAGGCGTGATTAAAAAACGAGAATTAGGTTTTGCACCTTTTGGAAGTTGATTTTCCTTGTGGAATTTAAAATGATCTTTATGCCTTGCTTTTTTCCCTGTCTATGGTCTAAGTAGCACTGACACGGACACGCGACACGACACGACACGACACGACACGACATGTCGAAACGCATTTCTAAAAAATAAAAAATTCCGACACGTGAGGACACGTTATATATTAAATATATATTTTTATATACATGTCAACGAAAAATTATTTTTTGGAGCATGGAGTTTTAGATAGTGTTAAAAACCCTCATTTTTTGAAAATTATTTTATTTTTTAGAATTAAAAAAAAAAATAATACACAATACCCTTCCCCCGTTTCCCGCGCCCCTGTCTCCCGCCCCGAGGTCTTGTCACATCAACCCTCGGTCTTGTCAACATCAAGCTTTTGCATTACAACTCCCAGATTTTCTTTCTCACGTTAAGGCTGCGTATGGTAACCATTCTGTTCCGAAAAATTGATTCTGATTAAAATGACTTTTTCTGATTCTGTTCCTGGATGAGTTTTAGAGAATCGGAACTCGTTTGATAACTGCCCAAAATTTCTGTTCCTGGAATAGAAACGTGTTTGATAACTGCATAAAATTTCTGTTTCAAAAAACTGTTTCTCTTCCTAATTTTTTTCATTTAAGTCAAATAATTATGTAGTTACTTTGTAAAATTTCATCCTAAATTGAAGACTAATTTCCAATGCACACTAAAATAATTTAAAATACATTATTTTTTTTAGCATGTCAAAAATGAAACACAAATTTTAATACATGACGTTTGAAGTTCGATTGAAGCGTGGGATAGTTCCCATATTAAGAACTTATTTTTTTCTTTAAATGTTGCTTTGTCTAAAATACATACAAATATAGCAGCTAAATAATCAAATTATCCTCCGTGAGACGAAGTACAAGTCCTTCACTATCATTTTGCAGCTTCTGTCCTAAATCCAAGTGGGTGTTTGGCTCCAGCTCCACATACAAATGGTCACATTTTGTGATGCATGGCTACAAGTATATTTGCTATCATCTACATGTTGGATGCCCTCATCTTCCACGATATTTTTTTGCAGAAAATTGAAATCTAGGAAATTTAGGCCCAAATTTATGAAAATGAGGTCAAACTAGCCTAATCTAAGCTACTTCTATTTTTAGGGATTTTCTAAAAAAATTTATGATTTTTTAAAAAAATTTCTATTTTTTTCTATTTTTTAATTTTTAATTTATTTTATTTTTATTAGGTTGAGAGAAAAGTGACGAGAGAATTGAAAGGGAAAAGTGAGAGATGTGAGACTTCCTTCTGTTTTGTGATTATCAAAATAATTCTTTTCTCCAGAACCAACTTTTTTTTTGTTCTGAATTTTGCTCTAAAACTGATTCTGATTCTCTAAAACTGATTATGGGAACAAAATCAAAATCAGAATTATTTGCGTTACCAAACATGATTCTCATTCTTTACTATTTCGGGGAACAGAATCAGAGAATGAGAATGGTTACCATACAGGCCCTAAACTTCCTCCTCATCTTTTATTCTCCATTCATCTCTCTCTCACCACCTGGACTCCACGGGCCGGCGACTAGGGGAGTCGTGACTTCCGAGTTCATCTCCCGTTTCGTTCTCCGGCCGCCATCGCGCGTCGTCGCTCATGTTCTTTAGGAAAGCCTCGTCTCTAGCTTTTCTCATTTCTCAGCCCGACGAAACCCAGATCTGTTCGTTGCGGGTTCGTCCGTCGTTTCACTGCCCTCCTCTCCACCACCATCGCCTCAGATCTCGTGCAGCTTTCCACCGTCACCGTCTCCAACGCCTACCTTGCCTCCTCCGACCTCACGCACCGCCCACGTCCTCCCATACTCCTCCAGTTTCTCTTCTCCTCGACCTCCACAAATCCCCCTCCGGACTCGCGTGTCACCGGTGAGTCCGGCTCATTGACCGCGTGTCGGACTTTCGACATGCATTGACCACGTGTCCCGACGTGTCCGAGCGTGTCGGACGCGTGTCCGACACCGACACGGTGCCTCCGAGGACTTGTCGGTGCTTCATAGTCTATAGTGATAGGTTCTGTGGGATCAGATAATTCGATTCATAACAGGTGCCCGTTTTACGACGCGGCTATAAAATAAATGTTGCAAGGAAAATTGTTATAGTATTACAGAACACGCTATTTTAAATTGCTTTATTCATAAAATATTAAATGTTAAATGTGACTACGCAGATTTTCCATCGATCGTAATACCGTGACTCCGGTTATTCATTAATTGGTTGTATTCTGTGGCGCTCATTTTGCAAGTTTCAGTCATAATTAATGATCTAACATTAATAGACATTGCGTAATGATCTTGAGTTTATTAATCAGTTATCGAATAATTGAGAGTTTTGCCTTGAACCGGCTTTTTTATGATAAGGAAAAGAGAGAGAGAGAGAGAGAGAGAGAGAGAGAGAGAGAGAGAGAGAGAGAGAGAAATTATCCCGTGTTTTCTGGTCCTTTTGTAATAATCTTGAGTTTATTGATTAGTTATAAAACTAGGGATTTCCCCACACGATTATCAGCACACTTGAGGGTTTATTTGGGTGACATATATTTGTCGTTGACCAACGGTTGGACTCATCCGGTTGTCCCCTCTCCGTTTCTCATGGCGGGGCATGCAATAGCGCTCGAAAGGTAAGTAATTCATTCGTGTGAATATGCTCTCAGAATTCTGCTTGGAGCGCGGATTAAGTAGCTAGTTCTTTTTCTCTTGAATCTATTTTCCTTTCAATTAATTTCTTCCATATCTGATACAGGCACAATGAGCTACCACAACAATAGCAACAACAGGAAAGGTTCGGCTCGATCAAGAGATTCCACATTGTATTCGCCTCGTTGAAGCAGGTCGTCGTTTGGCATTTCAATTCGCAGCATACCGAGATGTTGAGCCACACGGTTCTGCTGTTTTACATCATTTCCGATGTCATCTATCTCATAGCACTGATCGAATTGATCAGACCCTCAAACCCCGACCCGATATACAAGTACTTGTACGTTATTTTCGGGACTCTCGGCTCAGAGTTGCTTCTCTGGACGGGTCTATCTCTGGCAATGTGGCTGGTCTTTAATATGTGCTTACCGGTGTTTGCTTTGGCGTCATCCGGTTTGCTCGCCCGAGGTTCCGACTGGTTTCGAGAGATTGTTCGACCATTCGAGATGTGCCGTTTTCCGATGTAGAGTTTGATTTTTGAAGCTCATGCGGTCATTATGTATTGGTGTGTCGGTTTTGTCACATGTAATTTGAATAAAAAAAACAACGTTATCATATACGTGCTCCGTATTTGGTGAACCTTACCACATTGTTACACGATTATTTTAATTTCATTTGGTTCTTGTTCTGGCCAAATTGTTTGTTTGTTTTTTTTTTTACTAATTTCTTCTGGGAAGTGTCTTCGAGTTTGCCAGAGATTAATGGCTATAACTCAAAGACCAAGGGATTTTACAAAATGGTTCAAATTAGAGTGGCCAATAAGTTCATCCTTCTGCCAATCGAAAAAAGAGAAAGAAAAAGAAAAACAAAGAAGTGCATCCTTCAAATGGAACAAAGTTTTTCATTTTCTTAGACCACCAAAAGTGGAACAAAAAGGTTCTTACTTTTTGTCCACGCCTTCAATATGCCATGGCACTACATATAATGGCAAACGATCACCTTACGATGATATAGCACTACAAAAAAAAAAAGAGGGATTTTAGCCGCGGAACATTAGCGATGAAAGTGAATTCGTCGCTAATTTGCGATGAAAATAGCAACGAAAATAACTTCCGTTGCAAATTTTTCGCAAAATATATAGGGCACATTTGCGACGACGCATTCGTCACAAAAGTCGTCGCTAATATTCGCGCGACATGGCGCCAATTTTTGTGACAGCGTGTTCATGGCAAACTTTGTTGCTAAAGTTTTGACAAAGTGGTTTCGTCGCTAAACTTCGTGGAAAATATTAGCGCGTAGTGGCACCACGAAAATTCGCCGCAAACGGTCGTTGCTAACTTAGCAACGAAAAGCGTTAATTGCAAAATTCGTTGCTGAATTAACAGATCGTCGCTAACTGGCGATAAACCGTATTTGTCGCAAAATTAGCAACATTTTTAGTGTCGTCGTTAATTTCGTCGCTAATTGGTGACAAACATTTGAGACAATTTTTATCCGCTTAATTGTTTTCGTCGCGAATTGGCGACAAATTGTATCCATCGCAAAATTAGCAATGACATTTGCGACATTTTTATAGTAGATCGTCGCTAATTGGCAACGAAAAGTAATCGTCGCTAAATTTCATCGCTAAAGTCCACCGACAGTTTTTCGTCACTGATTTCGTAGCAACTTTATTATTAGATGAACATTCGTCGCTAAATTTCGTCGCCAAAGTCCACCGACACTTTTTCGTCGCTAATTTCGTGGCTGAGTAAAATTCCCCCTTTTCAAATCCCTTGTCCCATTTTTCTCTCCGCACACTTCTCTCTTCGCCCACTCTCTTCTCTCTTCTTATTTGTGTTATATGGTAATCATGGAATAAATTGTTGTTTATTTCACCATTTTCTTCCATCAATTGCCATAAGCTTCATCAATCTTAAGTAATTTTCCTTTTTTTTTTAGGTACGTATCTATTTGAAGGTCTCACAATCCAAGTGAACGTTGCAATTCTCATCAAACTGACCACTTTCTACTACAAAGAATTCAACCAAATACTTGGGTAAGTCTTCTTGACATGGTAATTTTTTCATTTTTTTTCAATTTCAAAGTAATTGTCTGGTCACAAACAGAATTTTAATTTTTAGAATTTTATGGTTTTAATTAAGAATATTAAACATTAAATATGATATTTTTAATATTTTATAAATCTTTAATTTGTATACAGACACAATGCAAAAAGATAGGGCTTGGATGTATAATAAGAACTTACCTGAACGTCGAGGATTGATCGATGAGTTTCGTACTGGGTTGGAACAGTTTTTGGACTTTGCTAGTAGTAAAGTTGAGTTTAAGGATGGAAATAAGTTAAGGTGTCCGTGTAAAAAGTGTAGTAATGGTAAATTTCATGTGTGTGATAAAGTTAGGGAACATCTTTGTAGATTTGGGTTTACCACGAATACTATAATTGGACTTGCTATGGTGAATCGTTTATATTTGATGAAGAATATCGAAGAAGTAAGCAATTTTCAGTTAGGGAAGCATGTAGCTATTATGACCAATTGAACCCATACTAGAGGATGGTGATTGATGCAGCTGGTCAGAATTTTGTTTCAGAATCGAACCATGCACGTACTAGTTTTGCTCCTACACTTGAACAAGTGGATACTAGTTATGCATCACAATTGGAAGAGATAGGAGTAATAGGTATTGATGAGAATGTGGATAATGAAACTTTTCTATCTAATCAATTCTGGGAAGTGTTGAAAGCAGCAGATGAACCTTTATGGGTAGGTTGTGACAACCACACTAAGTTATCAGTGACAGCAAGACTGTCAAATATCAAGGCAGAGCATAATGTGTCTAAGAATTGCTTCAACTCTTTTGTAGAAATAATGCGGGAAACAATGCCTCGTGATAACATCATGCCAAGTGATTTTTACGATATGAAGAAGCTAGTGGATAACTTAGGTCTTCCAGTTGAGAGGATTGATGTATGTAGTAGGAGTTGTATGTAATATTGGAGGGATGATGAAAATGCAGAATCTTGCAAATTCTGTAACCAACCTAGGTACAAGATTAACAGGAGGCAGGGTCGTAATCAGAAGCGTAAACCATATAAGCAAATGTTGTATCTGCCCTTGATCCCCATATTGGAAAGGCTTTATGCGTCTCAGGCCACTGCTGAACACATGACTTGGCATGCAAATGATGAAACAGAAGAGGGTCTAATGTCTCATCCTCCAGATGCAGAGGCATGGAAACATTTGATAAACCATACTCTGAGTTTGCGATGGAGCCTCGAAACATCAAGTTAGGTCTCTGTGTTGATGGATTTGCCTCATTTGGAAAATCAGGAAAAACTTATTCATGTTGGCTAGTTATCTTAACTTCATACAATCTTCCACCTTGTATGAAGTCACCTTATATGTTTTTGACATTGATCGTGCCTTGCCCGCAAAATCCAAAAATTTTATAGATGTTTATATGTAACCATTGATTGCAGAGTTACAACAGCTATGGGATGAAGGTATTCTTACGTATGATGTTTCTACTGATCAAACATTTGTAATGAAGGCTGCTCTTCTTTGGACGATAAATGACTTTCTAGCTTATGGAATGTTATCTGGATGGAGTACATCTGGGATCTTAAGATGTCCGATATGTCTGGAGAGATCAAAGTCATTCAGATTAAAACATGGTAAGAAGGCCAACTATTTTGACTGTCTGTCGCGACCCGATCTCGAAAAATCGGGTTAATGGATTGCTAAGCCTCCAGAGCGGGCTTAATTCGAGCCCTCCTAGGCCCATACCAAATTGCAGCGGGTTATATTGAATTCGATCTTAGTGTGATCGGGTGGCATGTGTAAAGTGTACATGCAAAAAGTGTCGCCACCGATATTTGGGGAAGGTAGACCGGAAACCCAATCGAGCGGTCGGGAGATGCCGTTCGATTCTACGCAACCAGAGATTAAGGGTCCAAGGACTTGGTTACACCGGTGTTGACACCGAAGCCCTTTCCGTACCGGAATTGGGTATTTTTCTAAAGTGCTCGTGCATGTGTGAGTCTATCATATCAATCGCAATCATTGCATATAATGTTCGCAATCAAGGAGTCAATGACATGTAGATAAAACGCATCAAATCAAGTATGGCGTACTCAGTAAAGTTCTAAGAGTTTAGAGAATGGTGTGATTAAGGTTTGGGGTGATTTCGGGACAATTCGCCAAAAGGGGCAAAATCGTCATTTTCGAGGGGTTTAAAAGTTGAAACCAAGGGAACAAGGCTAATCTAGCCATTTCCCATTTTTTTTATGATTTTCTGAATTTTTTTTCATCTTTTCGATTTTGTAAATATTTTTAAATATTTTTATTTTTATTTTTATTTTTATTTATACGGAAATTTTCATATTCTGAAAATGCGAACCGGATCGGGCCCGAGGACCCGACCCGCGCCACTAGACAAAAACCACCTTTGTACTTGGGCCCAAATTTTGTTCTATCATCTATCTCTTCTTCTATTAGGCCCAATACCCCTTTTAGCCTAAAAAAACCAAAAGCCAACTTTGAGAAAACCGAAACTAATCCACTATAACCTCCAAGTCTGTTATGAATTTATCTAATTTTTGTTTCTGTTTTCTTTTTCTATTTTTTTTTCTCTCATTTCTTTTCCTCTCCCCACGTCGTCTTCTTCTCTACGACAACTTTTCCAAAAAAAAATTCTGAGGCCACTCCCTCAACGACGTATTCACAGGGACCTCGCCAGCAAAATTATTATTATTTTTTATCTTTCCACCACCGACGCCGACGACCAACGCCAACCTCATCGATCCCGAATTGCTGAAACCGACGCCAAACCCGGACGCCGCAACGCGACACCCATGACGCCTTCGTCACACCACCACTGATGAACGTGTTATCGCCGGCCTTTCCCCGAGCGCCCGGAGCACCGTCTCCAAACGCCCAACAACCGCCGCGCCCGTCGTCGGCCTACGCCAGCCTCAGCCGCCCCCCTCTGAAACGAGCAAACAAAAGAACGCTTCGCCGAACCAACGGATCCTCGACCGTCCATGATCAACGCAGCACCGCCGACCACCACAGTGACTTGACCTTCCAAACCACACTTGCTACTGCCGTCACAGACAGGACTAGACTCTCGTTTTCTTCTCTCTCGCTCTTTGTTCTCACCTTCTTGGACTACACACCCTCTCTGAGCTCTTGCTTTTACTTCTTCTTCTTTTTTTACCTCCCGAACTGCCTACTAAATATTTCACTCCTTTTCTGCTTCTTGCCGAGAATCCCCACGAAAATAAACCCACACTCAGTCCAGACCTAGCCTATTTTTTATCCCTTTAGGTTCTCTTTTCTACTTTTTTTTTTTTTTTTACTCTTGGTCTTCCTCCCCCATGGACTCCTTTCTTGTTCACGACCTATTCACTGGGGAGCTTTCACCGAGAGTTACATGGGGCTTTCACTAGTCCTGGATAAAAACCAAGCCGACCACACCGAGATGACGACCACAACAAAACAACACGAAAGGAGCGTACGCGAATACGGATGACGACTGACGACGAACTACCAGTCATGAACTCGAGCGAAACAAGGAGCTTACCAGGTTGGCGAGGTCAAACGGGAATCGGCCATTCGTGAGCTCGAGCGAAACCTCCACGGCACCAGTTGTTGCCGTCGGGATCCGTTCAATAGAATCTGCTCGCTACACCGCCTCCGAGCTGGCCGTCGAGCCGCGTGTGGACGGGCTGGTCTCGCGCTATGACTACTGGTCGGACTGTCGTAGCTTGATGTTGGTCGCCGGCTGGGTGAGGTCGAAAGAGGCACGCGCGAGACCAAGCTCGAAACTGAGCTTGCTGCAAAACTCTCTCTTGGTTGACTTTCTTTGCTCTCTAAACCGAGAGCATGCTTCTGTGCTTTCCCCTTGAGAAAGTTGCGGCCCTCCACTCAAAACCGGGCCTCCATCTGAAGCCCCTTCTTTTCTCCTCTCCTTCTTTCTCGCTCAACTCTGTTTTCTTCTCTTTTGCCTCTCTTTCTTGCTTTTCTCTTCTGTGTCCCCGAATGGAGAACCCCCCCTTTTTTTTTTGTTCACTCCCCCAGAACTCCCTGAACTCTCAAACTCTCTCAGCTCTTTTCTCTCCGTGTGCCCCCGCTCTCCTCTCCCAGAACTCCCTCTCTTGGCTCTCTCTCCGACCCGAACCCCACAACTCTCTGCGTTTTTCTTTCAAAACCAACGTCTCGCCTCGTTGCACCGCGAGGACCAGCCCCTTCCTTTTGTAGCCAGAGGCCAGCTGGGGTGCAGGATATCCTGCCACAAGGATATGGTCAAAGCCCTCCTTGATACTCACATTTTTGGACTTTTTCTCTTTGCTTGTTTGAGTCTGTTACGCTGGTTCACTGGGGAAGAAGAAAGGAGCGGCTGATTTTGCTGTTTTGGTGTGATCCGGTTCAGTTGAACTGGACCAGTCTGGCTCGATTGAACCGGCAGGCCAAGATTAGACCCGTTCGGTCCAGTTTTGGCCGGTTATTGCAAAAACGAAGGCACGGCTTCGATCCAGGATGCATTTAGGACACTACCATGGCGTGACCTTGCTTGATCGGCTTTAGATTTTGCAAAAACCGGATCTTTTTTTACCAAATTGGGTGTGAATTGCGGGATTTTCCGTGACCCAAATCGAATTCTCGAGATCTAAAGTAGCCAAATGCAAATGGGATTAAAATAAAAATTTTGACTATTTTTTCATAATTTTTCAACCTCATTTGGTAATTTTTTCTAATTTTTGGCTATTTTTAAATAAAAAAAGAAATTCGAAAAATACCAAAAAATATTTTTCCCTCAAAATTGGTTCCTCATGCTTGGCCAAGGGTTCCAAAGTCGATTTTTGAATTTTATGAATTTTTATTGATTTTTAATTAATTTTCTAAAAATAAAATGGTCAAAAATCATGTGTCAACACTGTCACAGACAATTTTTGCTAATAAATCATACATTTAGAATGAATAAAAAAGAGTTCATCAAAAATAGGATTGAAAGAACACCTCCACCATTGAGGTTGACCGGTGATCAAATTTGGGAGTGAGTGCATGACTTTCCAACTGTTGTTGAAAACCCTCATGGTACAACTATTGCGTATGGAAGTACACATAAGTGGACTAAACGAAGTATATTTTGGGATCTACCGTATTGGAAGACCCATCTTATTCATCATAATCTTGACGTCATGCATATAGAAAAGAATGTTTTCGACAATGTCATAAATACTGTGATGGATGTCACTGGAAAAATAAAAGACAACTTGAATGCAAGAAAAGATATGAGAGATCTTTGTAATCGGCCTACACTAGATGTGGATGCAAGCAGCAAGGGACCAAAACCAAAAGTAGTTTATACATTGAACAAGGAGCAGAGACGGGTTGTTTGTGAATGGTTGAAATCTGTGTGGTTTCCTGATGGATATGCTTCAAACCTTAGGAGATGTGTTAATGTAAATGAATGCACGTTGACAGGTTTGAAGAGTCATGATTGTCACATATTTATGGAAAGACTAATTCCAATAGCTTTCAAGGAACTTCTACCAAATTTTGTTTGGGGCACCATTACAGAGTTAAGTATTTTCCTTCATGATATTTGCTCAACAGTGTTAAGAGCATCACACATAGAGAAACTAGATAGAGATATTCCAATCATTCTTTGCAACTTAGAAATGATATTTCCTCCATCGTTTTTTTATTCAATGGAGCATCTCTTAGTTCACTTACCTTATGAGGCCAAAGTTGCAGGTCCCGTCCAATTTCGATGGATGTATTCATTTGAGAGGTAAAATATTTTTTTAATAAATTTCAAATTACTTAATTATATATTATGTTCTAATAAACTTCTTTTTATTGCAACTAGATTCTTATATCATTTGAAGAAAAAAGTGAAGAATAAGGCATATGTTGAAGCTTCAATTTGTAATGCATACATTGTGAAAGAAGTGACAACATTTGCATCATACTATTTTGAGCCTCACGTGCAGTGTAAGAGACGGAGAGCATGAAGAAATGATGAGGGCCCTATTGATCCCAATTACAAATCATTCTCTATTTTCAATTATCTTGGTCGACCAAGTGACACATGTAAGTTTCGTTATTTAACAGGCGAAGAATGGCGTGCAGCTCATACATATATTTTATTGAACTATCCAGAAGTGGAATCATACTTCGAGTTTGACCATTTGTGCAATGAAGAATTTGCAGCATGGTTCAAAACATATGTAAGTTGCCTATGGACCAAAATGAAGTTATTAATATTTTATACATCATTAATTAAAATATATATTATTGACTTTGTGTGTGTGACTTTAGGTTCACAGTAATCATGATTAAGTTGAAGAGCAAGGATTGCTATATCATCTGTCATGGGGTCCAAATTCAAGAGTACGAACTTGGCCATCATATTTCGTAAACGGGTATAATGTTCACACTTAAGAATATGGAATGGGAAAAGCCACAATGAATAGTGGTGTGTGTGTTCAGTCATCCAATGATGGAAGTGCAAAAGACGATTTTTCTGGCTTGTTGGATGAAATCATAGAGATAGAGTACCCTGGACCATTAATGCGGGTTGTATTATTTAAGTGCCTGTGGTTTGACCCTGTCAAAGGAATGAAGGTGCATACGAATTTTAATTTGGTTGGAATAAATCACAAGAAAAGGTATATGAAATATGAACCATTTGTCGTGGCACAACAAGCAATTCAAGTATATTATGCATCATATCCTAGTTTGAAACGTGACAAAGCTGATTGGTGGGCTATATGTAAAACCAAAGCATGAAGAAAAATCAAGGAACATTGGAAGGATACAACATATCAACAAGAAGAAGTTTGTAACACGGTTGAAATTGAGGAATATAACATTCCAACTTTACGAGATCCATGTGGAGCAGTGATAGATGTGGATCCAACTGAAATTCGTGAATCAAATTTAGAAGGTGTTGAAGAATCTGATTTTGAGACAGATGATGAAGATGATGCTCATGATGAAGATGAAGATGAAGATGAAGATGACAATGAAGATTATGATTTTTGAGACTTTTTATTAATTATGTGTAATTATTATTATTATTATTATTATTATTATTATTATTATTATTATTATTATTGCGACATATGTTGTTGTTGTTGTCATTATTGTTATTATTATTATTATTATTGCGACATATGTTGTTGCTGTTGTCATTATTATTATTATTATTATTATTATTGTTGTTGTTGTTGTTGTTGTTGTTGTTGTTGTTGTTGTTGTTTATTGTTCTGATTATTATTATTAATGTAATAGGTCGTCGCTAATTCCTTCGCTAATTGGCGACAAACACAATTCGTCGCAAAATTAACGACGACATTTGCGACATTTTTTATTCACTGAATTGTTAATATAATAGGTCGTCGCTAAATGGCGACAAACAGAATTCGTCGCAAAATTAGCGACGACATTGGCGACAATTTTTATCCGCTGAATGGTTAATGTAACAGATCGTTGCTAATTTCGTCGCTAATTGGCGACAAACATAATTCGTCGCAAAATTAGCGACAACATTTGCGACATTTTTTACTCTGGAACTTAGCGACAAAACTCGTTTATTGCAAATTTCGTTGCTGAATTGTTAATGTAATAGGTCGTCGCTAATTGGCGACAAACATAATTCGTCGCAAAGTTAGCGACGACATTTGGCGGCGTATTTTTTCCTTGGCCTCAATTGATTTTTTTTTTCCTTTTTAGTTTCCAAAAATTGTGTGCTTAGTCCTGTCCAATGGAATTTGTGAATTACGGAGCGCCTCTTTTGTACTTTTCCCCCTCCCCATGCGCCAATCATTTCCCCAACATTTAGGCCTTGTGTGGTTCATCCCAGTTAATAAGAACTGGAAAAGAAGAAAATTAATTTTATTTCTATCTTCTCATTAAAATTTAAATATCATTAAATTTTTAAAGAGCACAATGACAAAAGTTATAAGCTAAGTATGAACATCCCGGCCAAATTTTTATGGAATTCGAATATGAAAATCGAAGTGTTTAAGCGATAGGATTCAGAAAATATTAAAATTAAGTAAAGGCAACAGAAAGAAAATAAAAGCTAAATCCAAACATATCTTTACTAAAACAATCTGCACCGCAAACTAAACATCATGGTTGAGTATTTTGGGGGAAAAAATACAAGTAACTAGGGCAATGTAATGCCATGTCGCTAATTACATCCAAAAAAATAAAAAATTACAAAATAAAAACAAATACGAAAAACAAGAACTGAAGAAAATAATTTCAACCTCTCTCTCTCTCTCTCTCTCTCTCTCTCTCTCTCTCTCTCTCTCTCTCTCTCTCTCATCTCCCTTTTAGCTTTGATTTTTCCTCTCGACGCCTCTCTCTCTCTCTCCCTCTCCCTCTCGCTCGCTCGCCCTTCTCGATCTTCAAGGCTCGCTCTCTGTCGCCGTCCCTCTCCCCCATCTGAATCCCCGAAATAATTAGGGTTTTTGGAGCTCCTTGAGCACTTGGCAGCTGCTATTCGAAGCTTTGGAAATCTCGAGCTCACTCTCCGTCGACAACGACTAGATTCGCTCCTTTTCCCCAAGGGCGCTGTGGATGTAAGTCGCTCTCGCTCTAGCCTCTGCCGTTTCTACTCCTCTGAAGACGTTCTGGAAGCTTCCCATTTTGTCCACCTCCTCTCCCGTGAGTTCGATCCTTATCCCTAATTTCCCTTGCTCAGCTGACTCTGGATGTTCCCTACGAGCCAGGGATGCTCTGCTGTGTCTTAGTTTTGTCATTTCGAGAATCGGAATGTTATGAGCTCGTGGTTGATTCTTGTTTTGTTTTTGTACTTTTGATGTGTTTTTCCTCGGCAATTAGAGCTTCGTGCCTAGGTAGATTCATCCTTAGTTGTTTTTGTGCCAACAGTGGTGGCGTGGTAGTTTTCTTCGTAGTTTCGAATCGTGTTTGGGCTGGTGATTTGGTTGAGAGAGCTGAAGTCGATATGAGGTTCTTGTCTTTAGTTATTTAGATTTAGTCAATGTGTCGAGTGCTTTATATTTAAGTGTGTTATATACTGGCATTCTACTTAGGCATCTCGCCGTGTTATGTGTACACATTGCGTGTCTCCTCTTGTTGAATTGTTAGTTGAGATTTGAATTACTTTCGAGGATCTTTTTTTTCCCTTGTTGGGCTTTTCTGAGAGATAATCTTCGCAGTAGATACCAACTTAGTTTGATCAAACGGTGTTTGTTTGCCTCAGGAAATGAAGCATTAGTTAAAATGGGACTTCAGTGAATTTGGTTTCTCTTGTATACTGCGTTCTTGATTTTGCAGTATGTTTTGTAGACTGTTCTTTTTCTAAGGGGAAGGTTGAGAATGCATCTGCGTTTGCTCATAACTTCAGTCCTACCTCTGACCTTGTCACTCTTTTACAGGTAGAGTCACTACTTGACAAGGAAAATTACACATTGGAGGAGCTTTTGGATGAAGAAGAGATTATCCAAGAATGCAAAGCTTTAAACAGTCGTCTAATTAATTTGTAATTTCTTCTTGTGTCACTGAGGACATTTTGTTAGATTTACAGTTATTTAACTATCCTATTCATGTCAATGATTGAGCAGAAATTTTTCATACATTGGGATAATTACCTTCCACTTGATGTTGATACCTGTCAAACCACACTGAATGTGGCATGAACTAGTGTTCCCTCCATGCATTAGATGCTTATCAGATCAATGTATTTTTCAGTCTACGAGACAGAGCTCAAGTGGAGCAACAATTTTATCAAAGGCGATAGCAAGTTTCTTTCATTTTCTCAAGTTTATCTCTTGCTCTCTGAAACAAAATGGTAAGCTTCTTGATGTACGTCATTATGTGTCCTTAATACATGTTCATAATTTTTTTTCCATATTTGTCTAACCTTCCTACTTGTCAGTATAAACGTGGAGGTCACAAACGTAGTGTAATTTCACAAAGAAGACCAGCCCCTTTCCCTTCCCCTTCCCCTTCATCTAACCCTTAACAACTACACATTGGTGGATAGCATGGACACATGCGCCCTTCCTCCAACCCTCAAGAACATATTGGGGGACAGCTTGGACACATGCGAACTGAATCTACTTCAGTTCCGCCTTCTTCAGTGCAACACTCAAATGATGAGGGAAACACGGGTGAAGAAGATAGCCGACCCATGATATGCCCATATGGAGATTCGTAAGTACTTCATTTTTTAAGTGTATGTAACATTTAGGGTCATCCCTTGGTTTGGATTTTAGATATGGAGGTCAATTGAATTGTCCATGTTGCAAATTATCCATATGCATTTACTTACATCTCTTACACCTCCTTTTCATTTCACTGTTACATTTTCCATATCGTTCTAACCTGTTTGCAGATTCACGGATGCTACGTATGTTGAGAGGCAACTTAATAAAATAGTCAATAGCTATTGGCAGGGGGCAGTGGGTCAGTTACAGCAACACTCCAAAAGAAGTAAAGGATTTGTGGTGAAATGAGTTTAAGGTAAGTTTTGTCCTTCTATTTTCTCACAAACTAAGTTTAGTATAAATAAAGTCAGTTGTTTTTCTATTGATTGCAGCGGAAGTTCAGGTGGGATGATATAGAAGAGGATGAAGTTAAACGAATTTTTAAGAAGAAAGCTAGCGATCACATACGGAATGTTCTAAATAAAGCAAACAAAAGTCAAGAAAAGCCAGATTTTATTACAGATGAGAATTGGACAGAAATGAAGAGAATTTGGGAAACTGAAAAGAATAAGCAAAGGAGTGAACAGAATAAGAAGAATCGAGCTTCTAATTCTGGAGAAGGGTCTGCCACATATGCTGGGGGCTCTATCAACATTGCCGAGTATATAAAAAGAATAGTAAGTGTGTTAAATATGTCGTAAGTCAATTTAATTCAATTACTGATTTATGTTTATATTTTGTAGGCAAATGAATTGGCGACCGAACTGACATATACGGCTACATTTGAACGCACATTTCAAAGAAAAGATCAGACATGGAGTGGCGATCGAGCAAAAGCTATTAAGGTTCGTAAGAGAATAGTTTGAACCTTATGGAAACTAGAATGAAATCCATGAATGCTTTTAAAATTTATGGTAATTATATATATGAAGTTATTTTATTTTCATCTATATTGTTAATGCAGGAAAAATATGATGAGCTTTTAATGACTCGTACTAGTGGTGGTGATGGTGTTGCTGCGTCTGAGCTATCTGTTGACAGTATGGCATTGTGGGTAGAGGCATCAGGTGGGATCAAAAGAGGAAAAATATTTGGGATGGGATCCTTGTCAAGGGTATACACAACAAAGGCTGCTACAACTTCATCCTCTAATGCGGCTATTTCAAGAAGAACACGACTTGAGGAGCAAATGACCCAAAAATTGAGCCAACTGAAAGATTTACTTGTAGAGAAGGAAGAAGAAATAAGAGCGGTCAAACAACAATATGAATCACTCAAGTCACAGAAAGATGAAGAAATCAAAGAGGTTAATGAGCGATATAAATCTCTAGAGTCTCAAACAGAATTCATCTTGCGACACCTCAACCTCAATCACGATCAGGTTCCTCCTCTACCTCCTACTAATCAATTAGGTGATGGGCACAATGATGATCAGCACAATGATGAGCGGCACAATGATGATGAGATTACTGATGATGATGATTTTGTCAATCGTTTTATTGATTAAACAGCATACTTAAAGACTTACGTGAGGGCTTTTAATTGTTCATGGATGTTTTATTATGTAATTTGGATGTTTTATTTGAATGTATTTGGTTTTCATATTATTATAATATTTTGATGTTATTAAGTGCTTAATCAATGTTAAATATAAATTCTACAAATTAATTTCCCTTTTAATTAGATTTTAAAATCGAAAAATAAAAGAAATGATTTTATCATACGATCACAAATTTTAAAAATTCGTTGCAAAGTTCATCCCTGAACAGTTGTCGTCGTAAAATTCATCGCTAAAGACACATTGAAGAAAGATAAAAAAAAATTAAAAAAAATTCGTCGCTAAATTCGTCCCTGAACAATATTCATCGCAAAATTCATCGCTAAAAACATATGGTAAAACAATCATAAATTAATAAAATCTCGTCGCTAAATTCGTCCCTGAACAGTATTTGTCACAAAATTCATCACTAAAGAGTTAATAAAAATTCGTCGCTAAATTCGTCCCCGAACAATGTTCGTAGCAAAATTCATCGCTAAAGACATATTATCAAATACATTGCAAAAAGAAAAATGTCATCGCTAATTTCATCGCTAAATTATTCCAAAATTCGTCGTTGCTGTCGTTGCTCATTGGTGACGAACATTTTCATCGCTAATCAGCAACAACTTTTGCAACGAATAAATTCATCGCTAATTAGCGATGACATTGGCAGCGAAATTATTTGTCTCTAATTGGCGATGAATTTTTCCACGAATAGCGTTCGTGGCAAATTAGCGACGAATTTTGCAGCAGAATCTTTTGTCGCAATTTAGCAACGAAAGTGAACTTTTTCGTCGCTAAATTTTGCGACGTCGAAAATTTCGTCGCAACTTGATTTAGCGACGAATTTTGTCAAAGTTTTTGTGGCAAATGCCGTTGCTAAAACCTTGTTTTTTTTTGTAGTGTAGCTTGGAAAAGCCAACTCATGGGATGCCAAACGAAAGGTCATGTATATTAATTAATTAATCATAATAGACAATGGTATTGCTCGGCTTTGCAGCGTATTTATCTTTAAAAAAGAAGAAGTAAATTGACATGTTACTCAATGTTGAGTGGATCGACGAATGATTTTTTTTTTTTCCACATAACCTACTATAGATACCAAGATCGATGAGCCCATCGTCGCAGCTTCACCAAAAAATAAAACTTTTACCTCTGCCGAGTCCAGCGACCAGCTGGAGGAAGAAGGAAAGGACGAAAAAAAATAAGAAAAGAAAAATAAAATAAAATAAAAAATTTTAAAAAAATTAAAATATTATTAAAAATTATCCACGTCTGTGCCGGTCACGCCTGTCACGACCTAAAAATCGGGTTTTCTAATTTTAGGTTAATGGAACTAATCGTTTTTAGGTAGGTCGATTAGAGAGTAATTTAGTGGGAGAACTAAATTACTTCTACGAACTAGAGATTTTAAGTTTGAGACTTGGTTACGTTTATTTTTTAAATTAATGCCCTTTCGGTACCAATATCATGAAAAATGTTCGATTTGGAAATTTTGATGAATTCTAGTTTGAAGTTCAAAGGGGCATTTTTTTTTTCTTTTTACGATTTTTTGTATTTTTTTGGTAATTTTCGAAATTAAAAATTAATGGAAAATGAGAGTGAATTGGTTCAAGATTATCTTAAAGTTTTCGGATTTAACTTGCATTAATTCCCAAAAAATTTAAGAAAATCTTTTTTACCCTAAGTCTACATCTTTTAAAGATTGAGATGGATTCAAAAAGGTTTTATCTGTTAAACGCAATCCATTAGATAGGATTTCTAAAAAATCACATCTTTCTAAAAATGATAAGACGGGGTTTTTAAGAAACCATATCTTGCTACATCTTCTTTTTTCTTTTTCTTTTTTGAATTTTCTGAGATTTTATGAGATGAAATTAAAATATGAGCCATGAGATTTTTTTTTGAATTTTTGATTTTTTTTTTGTGATTTTCGATTTTTATGGGTGAATTTAAATTTAAGTTGCAAATATTTTAATGAAATGATAATTACCGCTGTTTCTTTCTAATTAAGTTTCAATCTAAAGCCTGATAGATCGACCCTAAAATTCGAAATACCCGCTATGAAAATAATTCCATCTAAAGCCTGATCGATAGACTTATTTCCATGTATGCGGTTGCGGATTAGGAAATTTTCCTAACCGATCACATCTTTTTTAGATATCTTGGATATCTTCAGAAAGATTTTCAAATTATCACAAGATTCCATAAAATTCCCAAAATATTCACTTTATGATGCAATCTTTCCAATTTAAAGACAAGATATATTTCGAATTTTCGATTTCCAAAATTAACGTGCAACCTTCCAATTCAAGCAATTAAATGTCTCAATTATCTTAAATCATGCAACCAAATCCTCAAGATATGCAACCAACCAATTTAAGCAACGAATTCAAAGAAATATTCAGGGATAGAGATTCGTTACCTAATTGGAATGTTATCCAAATTTCGAAGACGCAATATGGCTCGGCTATTGTGGATGGAGGACCGGTGGGGTTCGACGGTGACCTTGGCTCGCACGCGATGATGCTTGATCTTCTCGTGAACTAATTGCAAAGGCTCGACAAATTGTTCGCCGGTGTAGGACTGGAGTAGGAACTCACGATCTGGTTCTTCTATTTTATTTGCACAGAATAAGACCATGAAACCCACAAAGTCTACTGCTTGGTTCCAAGTAAAGACAAAGACCAAACAAACATAAAAAAGAAGTCAGATTCAATGTTTTCCCGCAAGGTCACACGTAATGCTCCAATTATTGGTATGTGAGTTTTGTGGGACCACTGCCAAACACTACCCCTCACGCTTAGTCTGGTCTTTTTGCCTAGTACTAAGCGTGGAAATATATTATTGGGGAGGCAAATAGGGGTCTGAAAAGATTTGAACTCAGGACCTTCTACTCTGATACCATGTGAGATTTTGTGGGACCACTGCCAACTGTTTTAATTGTGGGACCACTGCCAACTGTTTTAAAAGCTTTAAGCTGTTGGATGATGGCATGGTTTAACATTTAATTACTATAACATGGTCAATCTTTGAAAAAATTTCATGGAACGCCCTGATCACCAGCAAATACAGAACCGGCGACTCGTGGCTTGCGGTTGGCGGGTTTTGCAGCAGCACCGGATCTCACGATTGGTAAGGCTCAGCTATGATGGTTTCGGTGTCGTCCGCTCAAGTCAACGATGCACAGTGGACTCGTGGCTGTGGTCGCGATGGGGCTCGAACTGTGAGATGGCTCGGATTGTGGACTCGCCTGGTGGAACTCGAACAACCTCCCCCGTCGTAGTCCACGGATTAGTGCTCGTCGGTAGGGAACTCTTCAGCGACATAAACCAGACTCTTCAAGCTCATATTCGTGATGTCAGTACGTGCAAGATGGAGACGTTGACAAGGCTAGGACAGACTGCAAAAGTTGACTCCATTAGGCGTGAACTGCCCTGTGAAGAAAGAAGACCACTCCTCTTTTATTTTTCGCCTTTTCTACCCTCTGAGTGTGCTCCTTTTCTTCTCTCTTTCTTCTGCCGTATATGTGATTTTTGAGCTAGAGTCCCCCAGAGCAAGAATGTCGTCCCCTCTTATATAGTGGACATTAGGTTTTAATTAGGGGTTTCTTTAATAAAAGGCTTAATTTCAATGGGCTCCCTCTAGTTAACTTAAGACCTTTTACTAATCAGAGGCTAAACCCACGTCATTCAAAGCTCATATCTCCTCCTTTTGTCATGTAATTTTTTTTGGCCCTTACGGTTTGCAGGGGCTTGATCAAATTTGCTTCATTCATGGGCCAAGTCCAACTAATTCAATCTAAGTTCAAATCATTCATCGCCGGTCCAATTGATTATGCAAATGTAATGCGATGGATGTGAAAATTAAATTAACTAAATGAAAACTATACTAGAATGATTTAAATATTTTTGCTAAGGACTAAGGTTAGTCCCTAATTTTTATGCAAAAATTAATAACATAGGAAAATCAAAATTTAGGTGTCAACAACGCCTAGTAAGATGGCCGACGTCCATATCAGCGATTTCGGGTCAAAATTAGCCAGATGGATTAAATTGACACAAATGCAAAAAGTTTAAGACTCAATTGACAAAAAAAAAAAAAGGTTTAGGATTGAATTGGTACAATTGCAATAGGTTTAGGTCTTTTTTGAGTAATTCTCCCGATTTTTTGCGCATTTATGAATAAGGCACACGTTAGTAGCATCTGATTATATTGTCACTACCGAAACATAGGAGATTCTACTCTACCTCGATAGATAATCTCACGAATCTTCCTGTGACAACTCAAGAACCATTCCTTATTTGCGCACCTCATCAGACATTGTTAGTAATTACATTGTCAGGATGATTCGACAATTCATCATAATTAACGATCATCTTCTGGAATCACGAGGACTTTGGCCTAACATTCAAAAGAAACACCTTGAAGAAGGCTTGGTCCAAGCAACAACCATTAATAAGAACCGGCTCATTGGAGGCCCATCAACAGGCCAACAAGACCACCATCTTCATATGGCCCAAATCCATTCTCCGCCCCTATTGATCCACCTGTATTCAAGCATGAAAGCTTGAATTTCACAATAAGTCCATACTTGGCATATGAAAAATTTATTCAATACTCGTTATTGGATATGGGAAGTATTGTAAATAAAGTAAGATACTTATTCGTGGAGGGGTAAGTTGGGGTGACTGATGATTTGTTCATGATATGTATGTATTTTTAAATAGGATGAGGATTTAATGTTATGGCTGTATTGTTAGATGTATGCCATAAAGCTACCATGTAATAGTTACATGTTAGGGATTTCTGTTGTATTTTCAATTTCTTATTAAATTAATAGCAAATACGTGTTTATTCATTTGTCCAATTATTTATATGAATGAATTTCATAAGATCAGTTGTGACTGAACCTATTCTTGAGACGTTGAGAATATGTGTGATGGGTTCACAGTTAGACTGAATCTTTAAACTGTTCCCAGTCGATGGATCATTGAATGGATATTAATGATCCCTGTTGAGACCGGTGTGTTCTTAACTTCACCATTAAGTATTGGATAGTTAAGGAAATGACGAGTCACAAGTAATTGGGTATTGAGATGCCCGAGTTAGAACGCAGGTGCTTGTACCATACAAGTTCACTGAACGTGACACGCATTGAATGATTAGTAACATGGAAGCTTTTAGCGTGGTCAATG
This sequence comes from Lenwebbia sp. NSW1173648, assembly GCA_029784005.1. NCBI lineage: Eukaryota > Viridiplantae > Streptophyta > Magnoliopsida > Myrtales > Myrtaceae > Lenwebbia > Lenwebbia sp. NSW1173648. Next base: position 9,694,354 of record JARCGZ010000005.1, read on the forward strand.
TCTAATTGTTCATGCTCTAGTCTTGTGTAAATAATCCTTAGATCTGATGCACAATGTTGACTTGTGTGTTGGATGGCTATGGTTCACAAGTGTGCATATTGACGGTTCGTCGATCCATCTCTGTACTTGATGGTTATAGTTCATGCACATACGAAGTCATACGTGTGCGCAAAATGAAATCTGTCTCCTTGTTACATGCAAGGTATGATGTCCTATGCGATCTAATCATGACAATGCATTGAAATCCTCGACCGGGGTTGTAATCGAGAATGAAATGTTCATGTCTCGTATAAATGCATATCGATTAGATTTGTGCATATGATCGAATTGGTGACTTGACAAATATTCCATGGTCTTTGTTCGATCGGGACATAATAAGACAGAGGGATTGAATTACATTGTAACCAAAGCTGACAGGTTCATTATGTTCTTAAAGCATTCACACTATCTGAGTAGCCATGACATATTGCTAGATGTCACTCATGGCTTGTAAGACCTAGTGGTTGATCGGGACAATCAATTCTCTTGGAAGTACTAATGTGTTAGTGCCTGTCTTACTGCCAGCTCAGTGATGAACCTAGGGATGTCACACACCTTAACCAATACATGACGACGTTGAACGAAAAGACGATATTGCAAATTTGTTTGCAATCACGACTATCGAATTAGTTGGACTGGAATTAAATTAAATTGGATTTAATTTAATTCTTATTTTTGGTCATGGACGTTCGTGCATATGATGCACACGCACTCTTAAAATGGACACATATTGATGTATCTGAAATGCACACGTGTGGTCACATTATTATTATTATTATTTTATTAAATTATATATATATATATATATATATATATATATATATATATATATAATTTATGTATATATAGACCATGGGTTTTCTTTCTTTAATACTAAAAAAAAAACCAAACAAAAAAAAAAGATAAGAAAGTGGATGCACTTGGTCAGCAATAGTTGCTGACCATGTGCAGGACTCGGATTGCTGACCGTGTGCAGGACTCGGTCAGCAACTGTTGCTGACCGTGCGCGCGCGCACGATCAACGGTTACTGATCGTGCGTTGTGCACAACGTGCACGATCAGTAACTATTACTGATCGTGGGTTGTTGGGCAACTCGCACAACTAGTTAATCTACAAAAAGGTTGCAGATTCGTTTAGAGAAGAGAGAGTACCTTTAAGAATGAGAAAAATAGTTTTTTCTCTTGGTTGCGTGTGCAGTTTTTGAGTGTGACCGTAAGACAAAAACACTCTCATTTTGTTCTTACGGCAGACCCAAAAAAAATTGAGAGTTCTGAGAATTGATTCCACAATATTGCTAGCACAATTCAAGTGGTGATTCTCGCGAGTTCGTTCTTCCGTTCGGCGTTGCGATTGGTGGTGTGTCTAAACTGGAGGTCCGACACTTGTGGGGCTTGAATTGAAGAACATCTGAACGATCTCGTTTCAAACACGCTTCAAGAGGTAATTTGTTTAATCCCCTTCGTTTAATTTGATTTTTGATTGAAATGCACGAACAACGCCTCTGGAGATACATGTATGGATTTTTTATTTCCGTTGCGTTTATATGTTTTATTTGCCTATGCATGTTACATGTTTCCCAACATGTATTTCGTCCATTTCAGATGATTTGCTCCTGATATGTATGGATTTTATATAGGCACTCAAGTGTATGAATTTTCATATTATACTATACAAACAATATTATGTTGAAAGTCTACTCTTGTATTTGAAAATTGCTTCACATTATCCTTCAAACGAAAAAGGAAAAAAAAAAACGTATTTTCTAGTTACATTTTGCCCTTGATACTACATTTTCTATTATAGATTTGACCTAAAGATTAGAGGGACCAATGTTCAACAAGGGCGACAGCAAAAGAGTTTTTCAATGCAAACTATTCTGATATATCTATCTGTAGTATTCTTGCTGCAGCCAGCAACAGCATGAAAATTTCAGAGATTAAAAAAGGAAAGAAAGAAGAAATTTTCATCTTCATTCTCGTGTGTGGAGGAAAATCATCATGAACTATGTTTGGTTCAATGCACGCTTGGCATCTTCAGAGATTGAAAAAGGAGAGAAACGATCTTTTCATCTTCATTGTGTTCAGACATCAAAAAAGCAGAAAAGAGAAATTTTCATCTTCAAGCGTTTGTCTTTTCTACGGGGAAATATATTTACTAAGGATCTTGTTAACGAGTATCTCAGAGCACTTGTTAAGTGTATTTAATATGAAAGTATATTTATAAGGTGTTAATTGCACACGACAGGAGAAAAATAGTGTATCTAAAATTGCAAAATTTCCTTACATGGCTTCTCATTAAGTATCATGGGGCCACTTTTTTTAAATTATGCCGTACAGCTTGCACCGTCACAACTTACTTGTAACGGTACCATCACGCTAGCCGGGTCCTTTTGTTTTATAAGTATTCCATCTTATAAAGGTCATCAAATGGCATACAATAAAATCCGCAAACTTTCCATCCAACAATGGTGTTTTCTCCCTTGAAATTGTAATAATGGATCGCGGTCGCGCTTGTGGACACTTTTAGGGTTTCATTTCCCAGCATGCGGTTAGCAGAAAGTTTGAATTTGGTACTAGGAGATGCTGACGAGCTACAGTTTACTCTGGATTCTAACTAAAATTAGTGAACACTGATTAAAGACATAAAAAATTTCTGCGGTTTGTAATGTCGAAACGCAACAGAAATTGACTAAACACAAAGTCGGAATTGGAAAAGAGGAACACTTGTTCTCTCGAATACGTTTATCAACTCAATAGAATGTTTGACTCCCGGAATCTTAAAAACACCATTTTGTATGGTGTTAACCTTAATTAAACAGAAAACACAAAATTACGAAAACGCCACTGGAATTACAAAAATTGTCTAAAAACCCATCAAAACGATAACAAAACGCAAAAAAACGACGTCGGTCACAGCATAGTAAGTATTGATCAGCGGCCCGTTTCTATGCAGCCCATCAAATTTCAGCCCATTCCGAGCTCGCCGACTTCAAGTGCATCAATTCGTTCTAACAGCTCCACCATTGACTCGGCTCAAGGAAAATTCCAGCACATAGAGCCGGAGGCTTTTCCTTTTTGATGAACAGTGAACTGCGTGTGCGTGTGTGTGTGAGACGTGAATAAAAAGTCTGTTCAAAAGATTATTCTGCATCTTCACGGTGCCCTAGGCGATACACAAAAGAAGGAAAAACAGCATCATGAATCATGATCCACTTATTGGAAAAAGTGGCAGACACGATTTTGGAAAGGAAGCGCCAGACTCTCTTTGTTGGAAAGCTAGCACGGATCGATGTCCCACATCAACGTTACTTCAGCTAAAGCTCAGAGGTTAGTTTTGCCTTCAAAACAGTCGAGATTTACGTTGATTAGTGCTCTTCATTGTTTGCCTATTGTTTGCGTATGTTTACCTTGTTGCTCCATTTTTACGCGGTACAACTTTGGCAATTTAAACTCAACCTGATATACCCAACTCGGGCTTCAATTCTTAGCAATTTCATCTCTTTAAAATGGATTTTCACAGAAATCTTATCGCAAGTAGGTGGGGATTATTGTCCAAAGAGTCCTAAACATATTGCATTTTTGCCAATTCAGTTCTAAAACTTTTAATTTTATCAATTGACTCTTAAACCTTTTCACATTTTGCAAATTAAGTCCATCCGACCAATATTGACCTAAAATCGCCGACTTGGACGCTGGCCGTCCTATGTGGCACGTCCGGCGCTGACGTGGGCCAATTTTTTAATAGTAATTTTTTTTTCCTTTTTTCTTTCTTCTGTTTTCTTTCTTTACCTTTTTCTTTTTTTCCCGTTTCTTTTTCCCTCCAACAGTTATCGCCGGACTGTCGATTGTTGGCGGAGGCCGCTAGCCTTAGGCGAGGGCCGCCCACGCCCGAGGTCGGTGTGGATGGCCCTTGCCAGGCTAGCAAAGGCGACCCTCACCCTAGGCCAGCGAGGGCGGCTTTCGCCCAAGGCCGGCAGAGGGAAAAAAAAAAGGGAAAAAAGAAAAAAAAGAGAGATAAAGATAAAGAAAGAAAATAGAAGAAAAGAAACAAAAGGAAAAACATTATTAAAAATGATCAACATTAGCGTTTTCTGACCTAAATTGACCAAGTGGACTCAATTAGTAAAATTTAAAATGATTATGTGATGGTCCTTAGTCTACTGTGCTATTAACAACCTATCTTGGGCCAAAAAAATAAATAGCAAATAATTAGAAATTATTGTGGGGTCCACTCCTTAAGGAATTTGTGGCCCGTAATATGTTGCTACTCTCACAGTCACCAAAGACTATTATGTTTGCAAAGACCTTGAATTGAATCATATAAAGTACCTTTTGGGGCGAATGTCGGTACCCATTTTTGCCACATGCTTTCCTAGATGCAATTGATGTTGAATGGATCACCCGCTTTTGCAAATATATTTCCGTTGAAGCATTTTATACAAACTATGTGTAGCCACTTTAATTAAGTGTTGACTGTGTTAGAAAATGGAAATTAATTTACCTTGTAGAGAGAGCCCGATCTAGCTTATGTCAAGGAAGAGGACATCAATTTTGTAGGTCAAAGATATAGTCTCCAAGGCAATAAAAAGACATGGAGATAAAGTAGTTAGTGAAGTGAAAGAGGTCAAATATAGTTATCCCATCGTGCCACATGCGGTAATGCATAGAAAGAGATGAGGATGAAGGTGGTGAAGGGGGAGTGATACTGGTCATGCTCCAATCGACTAAACTCGAGCGATGCGATGTGTTTCGTTTGATAGTTCCAAAAGGAGGTTGAAAACTTCAACAGCATTTCTACCTACATAGTGATCATCTTCACGGATAGATTGCGGATGGATTATTTCTGTATGAAATTCTCGCGAAGCTTTATAAACCATCGTAATTAACGAGTGATCATCTTGTGCCATCACGTGAACTTTGATCTAGCATGAAAAGGAAAACATTGGGAAACCAATAGTTGAATCCGGCTCATTGGAGGCCCATCCACGGGACAATAAGACCACCATCTTCATATGGCCCAAATCCATTCTCGGCCACTATCGATCCACCATGGGATTACATGCAAAACTGTCTCCGAGCATGAAAAGTGGAATTTCGTACTAAGTCCACAGTTGGCGTCATGTATGATTTATTCGATTCTCGTTGTTGCATACTTTGTTTTGTTTTTTTTTTTTTTGGGTCGGAAGTAAGATACTTTGTTCATGGAGGGATAAGTTGAGGTGATTGATGTTTTGCTCCTGATATGTATGGATTTTATATAGACACTCAAGTGAATGATTTTTCACATTATACTACACGAAATATTTTATGTGAAAAAGTTTACTCTTGTATTTGAAGATTGCTTCACATTTTCCCACAAACGAAAAAGAAAACGAAATATGTATTTTCTAGTTACATTTTGCTCTTCATACTACACGTTCTATTACAGATTTGACATAAAGATTAGAGGGACCATGTTTAACAAGGGCGACCGCCAAAGAGTTTTTCAAAGCAACCCATTCTGATCTATCTATCTGTAGTATTCTTGCTGCGGCCAGCAACAGCATGGAAACTTCAGAGATTCATAAAGGAAAGAAAGAAGAAATTTTCATCTTCATTCTCGTGTGTGGAAATTAGTCATGTTTCTAGTTAGTATCTTTTCTATTTTCTTATTTTTTTTTTCATTTGATTTATTCATTATTTTCAATTTAAAGTATCCCATCTGGTGGCCCACCAAGTGGGATCTCAGGAAACCGGACAACCAATTTGTCCGGTTTCCTTGGTAAAACCTGTGGTGGAGGCAGCACCGTTACTCTCTTGGAGAGTAACGGTGCTGTCATCTTATAATTTTCCGGAAAATTATCATGGGAATATGTTTGGTTCAACGCGCGTCTGGCATCTTCCGAGATTGAAAAAGGAGAGAAAAGATACATATTTTCACGCATAAAGAAGAAGAATAAAAAGTAGCGTTCCTAAAGAAGTTACTGAGGATGGATGGCAATCATGGATGGAACCCTACTTTTTCTTCTTCTTCTTTATGGGTGAAAATATGTATCTTGCAATCTTTACGTTCCCAAAAAGAGAGAGCTAAAAATGTCGATCAGGAGGGCAATGGGACAAAGGAGAAAGACGCGGAGATGGGATTAGACTTTTCATGAGGGGGATAGATAAAGATTAGGAGAGAGGAGGAGGGTCACGTCAGAGATTTGGGGGGTATTATATTCTTAAGCATGCCTGAAGGGCATTCAACGGCAAAGACTCTTTGCCTCTCGCACGGAACTGAAAAAGAAACGTCAAACATTTATTCAACCGAGGATTAGTTTTGCATACAAACAGTCACAATTGGCATTGATTAGGTAGAGCATATGTGCATCTTGTTCCTTATGAACTATCGGGGATTAGGCTCTTCGTCGTTTGCATACGTGCATTAGGGATCAGAGATCTCTTCATCGTTTTCAAATTGTACGAGAGCCACGGATCGTGTGCCTAGTGCATCATGGATCCCGTCTCATGGATCGTGTGCCAAGTCGGTATTTTTCTTTAGCCAAATTTTACAGAGTTAACGAGAGGACTTGATTAGACTAATTTAACAAATTTAGGACTTCATTGTATTTTTTTGAAAATTTTATGATTCAATTGCACAGTAAAATTTTAATACTTCTCGAGCACTTACTTGAAAAAAAAGAAAAACAAAAAGCAACGAGGAAGTATAATCCAACCTGACAAGAAGTCAGAAAAAAGGTTGACTCCTCCATTATGTTGAGACAGAATGAAGTGTTTGATGACATGGAATGCTAAGTCCTGCATTTGACTTTATTTATTTATTTATAAAAACCCAAGTATGCCTCAAGTGTTGGAGCATTCACTGCAAACTCTTTCCCTCTCGCGCAGAGCTGAAAGAACACATCAAAATCTCTTTGTTGGGAAAGCTAGCCCATGTCTGACATCAACGTCGAGGCTCAGAGGTTAGTTATACATTCAAAACAGTCCCATAATTAAAACTCTTCATTGTTTGCATATGTGTATATCTTGTTCTTATGAGCCGAATCATGTACCTAGTGCATCATGGATCCTATCCATGGAACCCGCCATGGCGTCCATGACCCGTGTGCCCCATGCCCTGCATCGTGTCCATGAACATCATGCACCGAGTGGCCCATGCCGTGCATCGTGTCCGAGGGCCGTGTGCCCGGTTCCGATCCCGTTTTGGACCGGTACCGGTTGTATTTCTTTTTTTGTTCCTTCTAATACATTCACGGACTTGTCAGAATTGGGTGACAAATTAGCTGAAAAGGCAACATGATTAATGAAACTGGTGTGTTGTGTTTTGCCCTGGTTATCGTGTAAATCACTCGCCTTTAGAATGTTCATTAATCTGCCGACCTCCATATGTTGTCGATCTTGCTTCATTTTCATGTTTGGCAAATGCCCATTCTAATCTTTCTCTGATATGATTATGCCACTCCTGAGACTATTTTCTGGGCTTTATTCTCATGTGTCAGTCATGCTTTCACATAGACCATTCGATACTGTGAAGCTAAAGAACATACTCGAGATAGAAGAACCCCCCCCCCCCCCCCCAAAAAAAAATATGAAACATTGAAATTAAAGCAGTCTCAAAGAGAGAGAGTAAGAGAGAGAGAGAGAGAAAATTAAAATGCAATTACTAATTTAGGATTTGTTACAGAACAATAAAATAAAAAAAATTAGTAATATGAGTCCATCCGTTGATCCGGTTCTTTAAGTGGAATCGGGATCCAGACTGATTTTGCTGTGACCATTGAGAACTGTTCGGTTCGGTTCGGTTCGGTCCGGTTAGATTCGGGTTCCGAGTTGACCTGAACTAAGTTCCTATGAACTATATCCACCGGATCAAATCGGGACCGATGCACAAGTCCTATGAACTATATCCTCCTTTGGGTCAGAAGCAATCAAGCGCACTTGGCTTTCTATGTTTGTTGGAGCTTTTACTTGTGCGATTTTCGCAAAATCCATCCATATCGACCGGGAAGTCATTTATTACTTACTTCTACCGATCCATTTAGTCTAATTATATGGACTCTGTATGTCGCTAATGCTGAGCTATAGCTTGTAATTTTGGATTCGCATATGACCGGTAGTAATGCAATTAGGGAGAAATTCCCACCATCATATATCATATGTAACCCTCATTGTACAGTTTTATTTGTGGATAAGGAAGCTTCCATAAAGCAAGATTTAAGCATGCAGGTGGACAGCTCGTGCTCCAAGGTGGTATTATTTGCCTCATAAACTAACAATTTCAGATTTAATGGTTTTTGTTTTGTAGACTCGAAGAACAAGAAGATGCCATCGTTGAAAAAGTAAAAGATTTCTTGACATCCTCGCTTAAATGGTCATTGGCTCTTTTAGGAGTTAAGAATTTACTTTTAAACATGCAAGCAACCTTCATCACGATAGCTGTAGCTCTCATCGTGCTCTTTGTCATCAGTTCGCGAACAACACGAAGCGATTGTAGAAATACATGCATCAATTTCATGTTTCTCATACTAGGATGTCTCGTTGTTGGAGTAACGATTGACTCGATCGTGATGAATTCTTACATCAAGTGGGTTCTCTATGGTTTGTTCCTCGTCATGGTAGCTACAAATCCCCATTACCAACAAATTTATCAGGAGATGAAACGAATCTTCAACTCTGTGTGTGGAGCAATATCTTTGCGGCTCAGAAACTTGGTCATTCAATCACAAGTGATCATTGAAAATCTTTTGAAAATTAATGTTGCGCACCGAGAAGGATCATCGATAAATAATAATGCCGTGACTCGACCCATCGGCGGTGACGGAGGCGGAGTCGGGGAGGACATTGTCTAGTTGATATCGTGATGGAATTCGACACCCTTTATCTCTCTCTTTTTCCCTTTGTATTTTAAGATACTTGAATGTTATGTGAAATGAATGTGCAAGCTTTTTTCTCAGTATTATGTCTTGTCAGATTATAGTAGTTCTTCATTGATATACTAAATTTAAAGCTTTTGCAGATTTGTCCAAGAAGTGCAAATCTATTTCCAATCAATTATGTGCCCTATGGTATCACTTTTATTTTTGTCCGGTCTGTAGTATGAATCTCCAATGCCCTTTCCCGCAAAAATTGTGATGAAAAACCCAATCATGTCATGTTTAATGTTTAGGATTATATAGCATCTCAGATGACAAAGGAATCATAAGCCGTGTCAGAGATTTTTAATAATCAAAAGGTAAAAAAGTCACAATGACTTAGCAATTCTATTAACGTTATCGTATGATTTCTACGTCTGTTTTGAGCGCTTTATTTGAGTCATAGTTACTTAATTCACCAAGGATATCTCTAGAATCGATAATTCGTTGTTGCAGCTCCACAAAGTTACAAGCGTCAGGACTCTCTCTTTGGAAGTGATTTGCTCGTGCACTGTTGTATTCCCATCATCCAAATGGTATAATGTCCCGCAATGAGCGCAACCCTCGTGTAAGCAAGTCGAACAAGCAATTCTTTAGAAAAAAAAAGTCAAAAAGACCTAAGCATTTGGCTATGGTCACTTGTGTTAGAGATCAATATTGTGTTGAGGATAATATCTAATCCTTGGAATAGATAGAAACAATCGGAAAAGAAAAACAAAATCAGCCAGCCTCATATCATGATTCCAACCAGATGTTACACCCATCATATTTGAGATTTAACACGTAACAAGTTTTTGAATTAGGTAAATGTCACTCGATAAATGTCGATGATCTGTGACGGCTATGCAAGTGTCGAAAAGGTGAATCACTCCATTTTTAGTTTTAGAGGACTCCCTACATAATAAAAGTCTTTACACTTTACTAACATTTATAGACTTACAAGGTATCGGTCTAGATGATACGGAAGTTCGGTCATCTCCTTTTGATCTTGGGTTCAAGTCTTGTTGGTGGCATTTCATGCTTAAAATCCTAAATGCATCTTATCAGTATGGGGGAGTGGCTCCTATTGTCTGGGACAGGCAGACCAGTTGAGGTGCGCGAAAATTGGCCCGATTATTACGTATTGGCCCGATTATTACGTGTTTGATAAACCATAAAAGAGTTTAACAGTTAGTCACGACATGCTATAGTTACAACAATACACTTACATAATGATGGAAACTCTCACTTGATCGAACACGTTGGGGAAAATAGTTTCTAGCAAATACAAAAATCGAGAGATTATTTTAGGATATCTAGTGAAAATGTGAGTTTTTTGAATGATACAGGTTTGTAAGAATTTGTAGCTCTAAGAAAGAGTGGAAGATGAAAAAAAAAAAAAGAGACCAAAGAGGAGGAAAAAGGAAACACACCCGAAATTGCATGCTCCCCCAGACAGCTTTTCTCTCTTTTTCTACATAGTCTTCCTCCTAAGTGTCGCTGTCTCTACAAATCTTCCTTTTCTCTCTTTTTCTACATAGTCTTCCTCCTATACATAGTCTTCCTCCTAAGTGTCGCTGTCTCTGCAAATCTTCCTTTTCTCTCTTTTTCTACATAGTCTTCCTCCTAAATGTCGCTGTCTCTGCAAATGTTGCTTTTCTCTCTTTTTCTACGTAGTCTTCCTTTTCTCTCTTTTTCTACATCTCACCTTGTTTCTAGGCTTCCCCAATCTTTATTGGTCAACGCCATCAATGAGATAAAGAATGGTTTTATATACATTGACCGGATGAGATTTCTTATACACCATTTATTAGATTTACTGTAATCCATTGTCCTCAACATTGTAGGACCAGGCCTTTAAAACTTGCACAAAAAAGGGAACCACAATATGTGAAAGTAAATCCTTTGTATTTAAGATAAAATAAAAAGTTTCAAGCCTGGGGACCTCTCTCCCAATGCCGCTATATGCCTCTCTAATCAAGAAGAAAATGTTAATCAATTATTCATTCATCTTGCAATTAACCCAACAATTTATATATATAGTTATTGGGACAATTACACACATATATGTGTAATTGTCTCAATAACTAGATAAAAAATAGTAATAATAAGGAGTCCCAACTTTCCATTTCGAATATAGACGTAACTAACCTGCGATATGGCCACTAAGCATAGCAATAATATTAAATCGACCAACGATTTTTTTTTCAACCTGAAACTGTTTTTTTTTTTTTAAGAAAAAATTATTTAAGAGCAATGGAAGGGAGGTGGGAGGAATTCACCTTCTAGGTTGAATTGCCCCAACATGGACGTTATTAGCAAGAATTTTTGTGCGCTTAGCCAAATCCTTCTCTTGTTCACCTCAGATATCGACAGTAACCCTTCTATATCGACGGAGCATTCCCGATTGTGACAGAGCACACAACATATCAGGATCACACATGATAGAGATACAATCTGCATTGCAGCTTGTGTATATTCAGCCAGTACTACTCAATCAATATGCACATGAGTAGCCTTTGATTGTCTTTGTTATCGTCAAAACAACATAAGAGATTTTCCCAACAAATACCACCAAAACCCCAAACTATGCCCACTACGGCACAAATATCCCCAACTCTTTTTGTGTCACCAAAAACCATAAACTTGCCCACTGTGACCCAATTACCCTCAACTTTGTTTTTGTGACGAAAAAATTCAAACTTATACATGTGTGACATATATACCCTCTATTACAATTCTATCCAGGATGTATTTGCTATACTAGTACAAGTTTGGGGTTTTCTGACATAACGAAAATTTTTGAGGTATTTGTGTTCCAATGGGCAAGTTTAAGAATTTTTGTGAAATAAAAAAAAAATTGGGATATTTGTGCTCAGTAGGCATAGTATATGTCACAAGCTCATATGGAAAGGGAAACACAAAGAAGAAAATGGGAAGGGAAATTGTGTACTGTGCACTTCTCATTCATGTATCTTCTGTTTGTACAAGAGGACTTACATATAGTACAAAGAATGACTAATAAAAGCAAGTATATATTCTCTAATCTAGGTGTATCAAAATCTTATCCTAGATTGATCACAATCCCTGATTACATGTATCAATTATAATCGGCACAAATCCCCCGAATCTCGAGCATATCTTCCAACACTCCCCCTCAAGCTGGTGGCTTGTAGATGTCCAAGACGCCTAGCTTGCTTAATAGATATGCATGTTGTCTTTGACAAAGAGGCTTAGTAAACATGTCCGCGGGTTGTTCTGTGGTCCCAATTCCTCTTGTCTCAATTGCTCCTTCTTGAATCTTTAATCCACTTCTATATGCTTCGTTCTTTCGTGCACTATGGGATTAGATGCAAGTTTGAGAGCTACATCATTATCACACAACAGCTTGGTTGTTCCCTTTATTTGTACCCCAAGGTCTTGAAGTAAGCCTCGTAACCATATTATCTCGCAAGTGGTTTTTGCCATAGCTCGATATTCTGCCTCTGCTGAAGACAACAAGACAATTGGCTGCTTCTTCGTCTTCCATGAGAGTAGAGATTCTCCCAATTTGATACAGAAACCTGTGATGGATCTTCTGCTCATAGGACAAGTCGCATAATCTGCATCACAATAAGCCGTCGTTTCCACGTTGCACTTCCTGGAAAGAAGTATCCCGAATCCCGGGCATTTCTTCAAGTACTTCACAACCTTCAGGGCAGCATTCATATGGGATTGTTTTGGTTTATGCATAAACTGACTGAGTGTCTGTACGGCATAACATATATCCGGTCTAGTCATGGTTAGATATATGAGTTTTCCAACGAGTTTTTGATAACCTGGCGGGTCTCTGAGCATGGGATCGTCATGTTGAGATGTTCCTGCATCATAATCTGCCGTGGTTAATTTGATATTTTGCTCGATTGGAACAACAGTTGGCTTGCACCCTGATAGACCTGTTTCTGATATAATCTCCAGTACAAATTTCCGTTGGCTGAGAGAGATTCCTTGATCTGAATGAGCTATCTCAATTCCAAGAAAATATTTGGGTGACCCCAAATCTTTAATATGAAAGGTGGAATGTAGATAAGATTCTTCACAGCAGATTCATCACTTCCCATGATAAGTGTATCATCAACATAGATCATTAGGTAAACAGATGACTTACCTTTTGTCCATGTAAACAGAACATAATCATGTTTGGATTGTTTAAAACCAGCGGCTGTAAGTGTGTTGGTAAATTTTGCATACCATTGTCGGGAAGCTTGCTTGAGATCATAAAGGGATTTGCGGAGACGACATACTCTAGACTCCCCATGTCTCCGTAATCCTTGTGGAAGATCCATATAAATCTCCTCATCCAAATCACCATGAAGAAATGCATTGTGAACATCCATATGATGTAGTGGCCAGTCACGGAAAGCAACAACCGATAAAAAAGAACGAACTGTAACGTCCTTTGCCACAGGGGAGAAAGTCTCATGGTAATCAAATCCTTCTCGCTGTGTGAAACCTTTGGCTACCAACCGAGCCTTATATCGTTCAACTGAAAAATCAAGTGGGTGTCGTGTCCCCATCAGATGTACAACATTGAAAATCAAGAGTGTCAATATTAACAACACAAGACCTCTGTATATACTGTGCAACCAAGTGCTTGTTCCACTTCCTCTTTCACAAAACTCAAAAAATAATTGCAGTGTTCTTCGTTGAGCTCCAACTTCTCCAGAACATGATGGATCGAACAGTGCCACTCGAAAGGTACACAATTTGTTAATATGCGCTAAGAACTCTGCTCGGAGCGCGGACTAAGTAGCTATTTCTTTTCTTTTTCTTTTTTTTCTCTTTTGAATCTGTTTTTCGTTCGAGTAATTCCTTCTTGATCCAGTACTGGGACGATGAGCAACCATAACAACAGCAGCAACATGAAGGGATAGACTCAACAAAGAGATTTCATATTGCATTCACCTCATAGCACTGATCGAAGTGATTGGACCTGTGAGCCCAAACTTGGTATAGAATTCTTTTAAATTCTTTTGGTTAATCAGTGCATTTGAATAAAATTTCTGCACTTGAACAAATTGCATTAGAATTGTCTACAATCATCTGTAGGACTTGAGCTTACAATAATCAAGTTACTACCCGCATTGCATAGTATGTATAACCTGATGATTTTAAGGCAAGGATAAAATATTTTGGAACAAGTAAATCCGTCCTCTTTTTTTTTTTTTTTTAAGTTTCTCAACATCTATATCAAAAACAAGAATGAGGAGTGCTAATTTCCATTTTGATTATAGGCATAACTAAGCATATATATGAAATCTATCAGTCGAATTTTTCCTCAAACCTTTAGAATTGATTTTTTTTTGTTTTTGTTTTTGTTTCATAGAGCAGCGAAGGGAGGTGCTATAAGAGTAACCCATTACCTTTTGGGTGGAATTGCTACGATAAGGACGTTCTTCTGAGTGAGAAATTTGTCCACTTAGCCCTATCTTCCTCTTGTATCTTAGTGATAGGTTCAATGGGAACTGCACAATCTAATACATGACGGGTGCGAGTTTTATGGTGCGAGTTCAAAATAAAATGCCACGTTGAAAGTTCAAGGTTAGGAAGAATAGGTCTAAGGTAAAGCTCAGAGTAAACAGATCTAGTTGGCCCAATACTCGAAAACTTAAGGTTTTTAGTGAAATTAAGTATCAGTGACCATGTCAATATATTCGACCTTTCAGGTCCGTTTAAATCCCTTACAATAAAAATGTTGAATTGTTGTGAGACTCCTCTATTCCTGAAAATAATGAAGTGGTAAATAATCAAGGCTTTTCACAAGCTTGCTACGTGTTAATCTGCGATTGGATGTCGGTTTCTTTAATGTGCTTAGATAATGTATGTTGTAATGGTGTTACAGATGCATTTTGATGGCCCCGCGGTCGTGGGCTATGGACTAAACAGCCCATAGGGTTGGGAGCTGCCAGATTCCAATCTTAGGCACATTATCCCAATTATTTTTTCTTATTTTTGTTCGTTCCTTATCATATGTACATATTCTATATTCAAACCAAATAAATCAATTGATACAATTATTAAGGGCCAAGACTAAGGTTTGTTTTTCTAGACATTGAATACTAACAAATGACACATGAATCACGGTGAGAGTAGACATACTCCGAACATTCTTTATGTAAAACCTTTTAAGATTTTCAATCTTCTAAGAAAAGTCGTCGCTTAACAAAAATTCGTCATAGTATTACAGCATGCACCATTTTAAATTGCTCAATTCCTAAAAGATCAAATGTTAAATGTAAGTATGCAGACTTTTCTAGCAACGAGAATACTTTAACGACATATACTGTGACTCTGGTAGATCGTTAATTGACTCTATTTTATGGCGCTAAAATTGCTTTTGCAAGTTTCCATCATACATTAATACGAGTTAACACTTTTTTTTCGTATAGCGTGAAAATGAAAGTTGATGTTTTAACTCCAAAAAGTCATACTAATTATAAACAAATCTAACGCAAATTGGCGCCTAGGAAAAATAAATAAATAAATAACGGTGTTCTTTCTCATTATAATAAAAATCCCCAGCAAGGAGAACATGGATATGAGGAAGATTGCCTATCTTTAAACTAATTTACTTATCCAATTCAAGCTCAAAGCTCATACTGAGTACATGTATTAGAAAGTATCTGCATTCAATGTTAAATAAAGTTACACTTTCTATATCATGGACCGTTTAATAATATTAAAGTGATACTTTGGGACCTTGGACAATTGAATAATATGACAGTGATACTCTTGGACATTAGTGACATTGACACCAAACACGTTTCATGACGCCAACGTCATATGATTCAATTGTCCGGAAGTGTCACTTCATCTACACTTTCTAACACACTTCCTCAGTTCACTAAACAAGACCACTATACAAACTCTGCAATTAGTGGGAGCTCAACATCGAGCTCCAACTTCCACAGAAAATGGCGGATCCTATAGTGACACTCGAAAGGCACGCAAGTCATTCATGTGAATATGCTCTAAGAACTCTGTTCAGATTGCAAATTAAGTAGCTAATGTTTTTTTTTTTTTTTTCCATTTAGAATCTGTTTTCCATTTAGATGATTTCTCCCTCATTCAGTATAGAGACGACGAGCACCCAAAATAGTAGCAACTTCAGAATATGCTCTAAGGTTTGTTTTTCAAGTATTTAGATTTCCATTTAAATCGGCATTTAGACAACAATAGAAAACTATAGATCTGAGGTGCACTTGGGAGCTATTTAGAAAGTTATATATAACAGTCTTAGTCATGTCATTATAATAATCGCAATGGACATATTGAGCATCAGCAACTTCCTCATGTCCTTGGTTGCTCTATGTTAGGTAAGATCAGGGCGGTGTTGTACGGAAGACCTGTAGATTCATAATATGTGAACTTAGAGAATTTGGCTATGATACTTAGTGCCAACTGCGACGTACTTTTGTACGGAAGACGTGTGGATTTATAAGTTGTGAATTTAGAGAATTTGGCTATGATGCTTATTGCCAACTGCAACATACTTTTCCTCCTTTTTAGTTCTAATTCATTTTTAGTATTCGGATCAGATTTCAGATATGTCACATATTCCAGAGGTAGTGACATTGATGTGAAATAAACAATGAGATAAGCAAAAGGAGCTAAACCTGAATTGGCGTTCCAAGTCTTTAATGTGGGTGGAAGAAGTTTAAAGATTGATTTGAGCACAATTGACGAGCTGAATTCAGTGAATTACTTTGATCACGTATCGTTTTGGTATGTCTTCTTATAACCGAGCTTCTTGTCCTTCCTGGCTAATGGACATGTCAATACTTTTGTAATTCTTCCATCTTCCTTTGAAATGTTGTGTTTTACCTTTTGTGAGCATCTCCTGCCCCGGGGAAAGAGAAAAGTGTCAAAACCGAAGAAGAAACCTCAGACCAAAAAGTTACCGAATAAGTTGGATTATGTTGATGATGATGCTGAATTGGCGAAGGTAAATTTGGTGTTTTCATGATTGTAATATTTTCATTCCATGGTGAAGCTTGTGTTTCATCTCAGCATGGATTAGAAATCTATTACACGTGTAGTAACTGCAAGATCAATCTAACAAAGTCAGTGGCAAAATGCAGGCCATTGTGCTGTCTCTGAATGATTCTGCCAGAGTTTCAGGAACAGAGAGTTCAGGGCCTTCCAAAAATGAGGCTGGTGTAGATCCTAACGGCAGAGTAGAAAAGACTCGGGAAAATCCTAGAATGCTGAAGAGGAAAAAAACTGTCGGTAAATCATCCTACTAATTGTTTTAAGAGAATCTTGTTTTCCTTTTTTCTTTCCTAACTGACTGTTTTTGTTCCTTTCTTTCTTTGTTTGCCTGTAAATAACTATCAATATCCAGTTTACCAGCCGGGTGAAGATGACTGAGGACGAGCTGATTATGCACTTCTTTCAGTTTGATGGTAATTGATGGTTAATGGAGTTTCCATGTATATGATTATCAAATGATGGATACATATTTTTTCAGGTTCTTTCGTTCACTTTTTGGCATTGATGGCTGTGGCAACCACACTGTTGGTTTGGCATGGCAGGTTTACTTGTCCTTGTGCATCATTAGTCCAGATGGTAGGGAGGTTCAGAGAAGCTAATTTACTGTTAGGCTGAAGCATTCGCATCTAAGAAACCAATATCTTTAGAAGGCTAATTTGGAGGTGGATATTTATACTCAGCAAATCTTCCATCCCTTTCTTTAGTCATGGTTTTGAAAAGGGATATTGGTTTGCTAAGTATATGAAAATCCAGCAAATTTTGGTTTGCTAAGTATATAGTTGTGAGATATGTTGCTTCTTGATTGCTGTAGCATTAGAAACTGGCAAAAGACGTCACAGAATGTCAATTTTACCACACAGTTTTTTTATGTTCCTCTGGATGCTAACAATGAGAATTCCTTAAGTGGGCGTTGCACGGCATTTCTTTTTCTTTCTGTGGCTTGTGATCTTATTGTTAAGTGGGTACATCTAGCCCTTACCAGACCCCACATTGTGGGAGGATGGTGCAACAAATGCCCTTTTTGTTTCTGCAACTGATGAGCTTGCATGTGTCATGCAGAAGCGGGGAAGGGTGGCATTACTGTGCATGGTTTAGCCATAGTAGCTGATGCTCATGATTTTACGTGGAACATGATTCACTGCTTTGATAGCAATGGAGATGGAAAGGTCCACCTACTACTATTTTCCTTTGATCTCCAGTCCTGCATGCTAATCCTTCTGTCAACTGCATTTCTGTGGACTGAACAGTTATAAAAATCTGAAAAGTGGTCTCAGCATCATTAATTCAATTGACTGCAGTGTTATGAAATTTCATTAACCATCCATGAGGACAAACTATCTGTAGTTGCGTAGATACATAATTAACTTATGGGTCTTGTTGACGAGTGTGCCCTCAGAACTTGTTAACCATAGTTAATAAAGAAATGTTTTCTTTCATTCATTATGCATAACACGAGAAGATAGTGCATTGGAAATGAAAAACTTTCTTTATTGAGGTGTAAGAGAAATGCCCTGGCTGCACTTGATAACAAAATTCTTAACAAAATGCAGATCTAAGTCTAGACGATTTAAACTTATCTTGCGCTAATGGCCATGTTTCAGAATCAACTATTAAATATGTCTTCACTATAACCGTCTAGGAAAGTATCACCAGCTTGATTTAATCATAACAATGGAGTAGTGGAAGTAAATGTGGTAATATCCTGGCGGGACTAGTCATGCCCTGAAAGTGTAGGAAAACGGCTTCTGTTATGGTATGAATTTTTACGTAGTTACTTTAAGGTCATTCTCTAGTTATCTTTAGCTAGCCCACTCTTGGCATGGGAGAATGTAATTTTCTCCATCTTCATCTATCTTTTATTTTTAGATCTCTTTTGCTTAGGAATCAACAGAAATTGAATGATGTTAAGTAAACTGGGGATCGAATGTTGATTCTGGTTTTGTGTCTTTAGGAATTTATCTCTTTACTTGTCTGTCTATGTTACAGCTAAGTCTTGATGATGTCTCGAAGATTGTCCATCGATGCAACATGATAGAAGGTTTCGAAAGCTCCTGAGTGGTTAAAAGTGCCGAGTCCACCTACTGTTCTGATCAGGTATGGTGGGGAATTGGCTACAGCTTTTTCCACCCCTTTCTCTAGTTACCGATGATGATATCAGAATTAGTGACCGTACTAGTGGTACTTGTTAGATTTAAAGTTCTTGGGCATAAGGGAAGACAGAGGAAGAATGGATCTCCGAAGCTTTCTTTTCTTATAAGTCAGAGGTGAAAGATGGTGGATTAAGTGATCTGGAGGCTGAGGAAACCAACATTTTCTTGCTACATAATGGAATGGCCTCATTAGAGCTCTCGGATTTAGTGAAGTTTTACTTGCAGATTTCCTCATGTATCGACTTCTGATTTGTGTCTTTATGTTCCATTTCAGGAGTGTTTGACAGGGAGGTCATTTTTCTACCGGGCTCTGCTACAACAGCAAGAAAGGAAGCACGTAAGCGAGAGATAGAAGTAAGAAAGTAGCTTGATCCGCTTGTTGTGGCTAAGATTTTTGTACTACAAGTCGGAGCTTTCACAGATAACTTACCAAATGCTGGTTGTATTTACTTTCTTAGACAACGTTATTATCTGCAACTTTTACAAGCTGATCTATTTGAGATTAGGATAAACGTGAAGGCTGATTATAGCTTGCTTAACCTTTTTATGCCGGTTGAGTTATCTGTTCGCGTTGTTCCATAAAAAGATGGGTACTATCATGAAGGTTATGCCTGATTGATTACATATTTCTGTCTATCCTGGGACGAATATTCTTTAAGTTGGTCGGACTGTAAAAACCAAGATGCA
Organism: Lenwebbia sp. NSW1173648; assembly: GCA_029784005.1. Taxonomy (NCBI): domain Eukaryota; kingdom Viridiplantae; phylum Streptophyta; class Magnoliopsida; order Myrtales; family Myrtaceae; genus Lenwebbia; species Lenwebbia sp. NSW1173648. The sequence goes on from JARCGZ010000005.1 coordinate 9,714,134, forward strand.
TTAAAGAAATGCTGCAAAATGCACCTTCAGAATAATCAGGTTTGTTAATGTTGGCATGGAAGCGACATGCTTGGTCTCGGTTTTGGCTGATGCCAAGACGTCGCGACACTCTTAATAGCTCTGGCGTGTACCTACGATTGACGCACTTTCTGAGGCCTCAAGAGTACAGAGCGTTCAAATGAAGGCTACACAGAGAACAGATAAGATTGTCGAAGAGGCAACTAAAGTACCCATTCCTGGTTTGCACACCTCGTCAGACATTGCTAGGGATTCCATTCTCTTGGTATCCTGAGAAAAAGCCACGTTCGTTTCGAACGTTAATTCTTTGGTTTGCCTCGTTGTATTTTTGAAGTGTTTGGCATATGCCCTATCTATTCATGTCTATTTAACTGAACTAGTATAGACAGCGCGATGCCTGTGATGCCACGTTTCATTTTATTTTTTTTTGCTTAATTTTAGGTATTATGTAGAAGTCATTTCGATAGAGAATTAAAACGGTGAACTAATAAAGATGAAACTAGTTGCATGGACACTAGAAATTCCTATTGTGACAAACGGAACCACGTATAAAATCGATCTTTATGACACGAAAGTACAAAGAAAAATGAAAGAATTTTTTATTTTTGATTTTTGTTTGACGGACTATCTTTGAACAATGGAGGACCGAGATTTCACGTTAGTTAAGGGGACAAAAAAATTTGAGTAAAAAAACTCAATTCTTCTGACAAAATATTTTAAAGGGGTCCTATTGTCTATTGTGAAAGCTTTAGGTAGCCTCACCTAATTCACCGTTAGTATGATAATTTCCGCTTGAGCCACGACTGATCCGTACTAGCAATTTTTTAATATGCTCGTGCTAGTTTAACATTGAGCAAGACTTATCTGCAATCATGACATACATGATTCCTAACATCCCTTAACTATAATACCATTGGAGGCGACTTTTACGATTTTATGTACCGTCAGCTCGAATCTCTATTCATGTGCACGGCCTTAAGTGCGCCATGCTAGTTTTAAGGTTGTGCAAGTACAACAAACCCATCATGCATGGGCGATGTGGAGGTAGAAAAAGATATGAAATCCAACTCGAAATAGTGTGTACCTCATAGGACTATCAATCGTAGTCCTTGCTACGAAATTAGGTATAGATCGAACTACTCGACAATATTGATCTTTAATTGAGATATGCAGAAGCCAAACACGAAATTATCAAATTATTAAAAAACTATAATAAAATGTTGTAGTTAAAAGCAGCCCCCCAAAAAGAAAAACTCATATTCATATCTTTCAAGGTTTGGCGGAATGCATCCAACGCAATTGTGCTGCTATTCTTCATGACAAAATCTTACAATTAAGAGGAAACTAATTGCGTGGACCAAGAGTTGTTTTGATGACAAAGAAAGAAATGCATAGAATCAATTTTTAAGATATGAAAGCACAACGAAAATGGAAGGGATTTTTTTGTTTTTTTTTTGAGAGACTAATCCTTCTTCTGGTAGATAGGTAAATGTTGCATCATTAGTCCTCAACAATGGCAGTCTGAGAATTTCACGTTCAGGGAGCTAGACAATAACTTTTGGGCCCTTTTTTTCATTCCTCCTTTGGTTTAGACATTTCATGTGTAATATCTTTACGGGGCCCATCGCCTTTTTATTTTTTACATTGGCCCATCATCTTCTTTTTTTTTTTAATGAATGAATGAATGAATGAAGGAGAGGATGGAATAATTTGTTTGGCTTGCCGAAAAAATTCATTATGCAAAAACCATAAGATAGAAGCGACCTCGTCTTCGCCCCATCTGTAAAAGAAAAGAAGAAGAAGAAGGAAAAGGACTCCGTTGAATTTGCATATCCTCATATGAAATAAAGAGTAAAAAATTAGGGCTTGTTGGATGTGGCCAAAGTGGAGATGCATCCCTTGGCTCCCGCAATTACTGGCTTTACTAGAGATAAGAGAGATAGTGGCCGAACTTTTGATTCTCTTGACCTCGAATCGAAAAGATGGGAAGTGGACGAATCGTGTGGACCCGACCAAGGAACGAATCGTGGCGGCAAGGCAAGATACTTCGGCGCTCAAATTATTATTATTATTTTTATCACTTGAGTTTTGTAACTTACGTACGGCTCTTGATTGAGTCATAACTTTTTTCCAATCACTAGAGTGACATATAACTCTTCAATTGATCACTCCAGTGCCACACTTTTTTTTTTAAGTTCATTACAAGTGCCATAACATGTCAAATTTTCGACACTTGGGTGAACGTTTTTGAAAAGTTATAACACTTGATTGATCAATTCAAAGTTGTGACGCTTAAATGATTTTTTATTTAGAAGTTATTGCAATCAAGTGGTCTAAAAAAATAATTATGGCACTTAAGTGAGCACCGTACGAAATTTATGGCACTCGTGGTGTACTTACCTAGATGAGAGATTTTCTGGCCACATTAATCTAAGATTATCCATGTTCGACTTGAATTTCTTTGGAGAAACCACATCGGAGTCAAAATTTCACATAAGACGGATCGCTGGAATACGTACTCAAGTGAACACTCAATTAGAGATTTGACCTAAAGATCAGAGGGGCCATCTTGAACAAGGGCGACAGCAAAAGAGTTTTTCAATGCAAAACACTTCTGATCTGAATTCTTGCTTCAGCCAGCAACAGGTTCAGTACGCGTTTGGCATCTTCAGAGATTGAAAAACGAGAGAAAAGATGTTTTCATCTTCATTCTCGTGTGAGAAGGAAAATCATCTTGGAAATGCATTCAGACATTAAAAGAAGAAGAAAAAAGAAATTTTCATCTCCAAGTGCTTTGACTATTTAAAATTAAATGATGATCGTATCAAAGTTTCCATTCTTGACAATAACGGTCTCGGATCGTATAAAAGTTTCCATTCTTATTCCCGATTGACGTGTGTGTGACCTTTGCCTCCTCTTTTTCGGTGACGCGAGGCATTGGAGAGGCTGTCCCACTTTCGTCATTCCGACATAAGTTTAAATGTTTGTGGGAATGTTGCACTGTTTAAGTGATCTTTGTGCCTTGATTTTTGCCCTGCCTATAGTGATAGGTTCTGTGGGATCAGACAATTCGATTCATAACAGGCGTCCGTTTTACGACGCGGCTATAAAATAAATGTTGCTGGGAAAATTGTTATAGTATTACAGAACACGCTATTTTAAATTGTTTTATTCATAAAATATTAAATGTTAAATGTGACTTCGCAGATTTTTCATCGACCGTAATACCGTGACAATGTGCGGACCCTCTCCGGTTATTCATTAATTGATTGTATTCTGTGACGCTCATTTTGCAAGTTTCAGTCATAATTAATGATCTAACATTAATAGACATTGCGTAATAATCTTGAGTTTATTAATCAGTTATCGAATAACAGTGTATCTACTATCTACACGGATTCGCATTAAGTATTATGGTGCCAACTTTTTCGTTTTCTTTTTCCATAAGCAAAATCCATCTAATAAAAGTCATCAAAACTTTCCATCCAATAATGCTGTTTTCTCCCTCAAAACTGTAATAGCGGATGGTGATCACGCTTGTGGACTCTTTTAGGGTTTCATTTCGCAGAATGCACTGAATTTGGTACTAGGAGACGTTGACGAGCTATACTTAGTGAAAATTGAGAAGAAAATGGAATACTGGACTTCTTGTTTCGAATTTCCTCCGGGTCATATAGCTCTTCGGATTAATTATTAGACCTACTGATAGTATAACAATTAAGTTGGCTATCTTTCGGTTAAAAAAAAAAAGAAAGTTAGTTATTTTCCAAATAAATTATTAATATTTTGGGAAAGAAAGTACTCCGGTTTCGTCAGAAATGAAAAAATAAGGGAGTGCTAGCTGACAGTCTGAACCACACGATTTATCAATCAATGAGTGTTTTATGCAAAACGCGCGGTGGATCTACGGTTAAAATTGTACCGTCCTTTTGACAATACTGTTAGCGAAGCATTTTTCAAAAAATAAATTAAAAAATCGAGTATGTGATGGTATGTGACGTAGCTGAGGATTGCAATCATTGGGGGTGTAGTAATGTGGACAAGGAGAAAGACTCAGAGATGGTTTAGTCTCACGAGTTGAATCGTGTTGGGGGCGTCCTTCGTAGAAACCCTCATGAAGCTTAACGACATGCTTTTTTATGAAATAAAAACCCAAGAATTCCTCAAGTGTGGAGCATTTAGGTTGGTGATTTTGCGAGCTTTCCCAACAATGACATGGCCCGTCGATGTCGTTGCGCTTTTTTAGGTTGGTGATTTTGCTCACCACTCATTTTTGTGCCGTCTCTACTATGAATCAACAAATGCAATTTTAGGCCAAATGGCGGTCGCCAATGAGACAATAGAATGGTGGGATTCAATTGACCCTCCTTTCTTTCTTCATCGAATCTCTATCTTTTTCAGGCATGTCGCTTCAATGCAAATAGTTGCTGTTGGATTTGGTGTGGGTGCCTTCGTGGAACTGAGGGTGGAAAAATTGAGTATGTGATGTGACGGGGAATGGGGGGCTTTCTAAAACTGAGGTGGGAAACATGACGGGACAGAGCCAGACATGAAAAAAAGAACAAGAAAAAGAAAAAACAGAAACATGAAAATGCCTTTTATAAAACATCAAACTCTCTTTGTTGGGAAAGCTAAGCTAAGCATAGAATTAGATCGATGGCTGCCATGAACATTACTTCAACTGAGGCTCAGAGGTTAGTTTTTGCATTCAAAACTCTTCATTGTTTGCATGTGTATGTATATCTTTGTTCCTTATGAGCCGAATCATGTGCCTAGTGTGCATCATTGGATCCTATCCATGGAACCCATCATGCCGTACATGGCCCATGTGCCCCGTGCCCGAGGAATGTGTGGCCATCATGGCGTCCATGGAACCCATCTCGCGGGTCCCTCTCTATCTCTCCACTACACAATCTCTCTCGCTCTCTCCCTCTCCCTCTCCCGCCCTCCCTCCCCGGTCTCTCACTCACGCATCTGATCTTCTTCCTCTCCCCTCTCTCCCATGGATTCTGTCTCTCCTCCTCCACCGTGGGAACGCAATATTTTCTCCCCGCAAACACAGAGACTCACCATCCCCACCACCTCACGACTAGGCTAAAGCCGAACGCGAACCCGCCGTTCCAACCCGTCTCCATCGACGTCTCCCACCTCGAGACGACTAGAAAATTCGTTGAAGGGGCGCCTCGCCTGGAGGAGAAGTTCGTGGTGCTGAACACGGGGACCCACGAGTGCAGGTTGGACCTGATCCCGCCGTTCGCTCAGATGCCAGAGGACTGGAGGTGCCCGACGTGCCGGTGGACGGCGGAGCAGGCCGGCTTGGCGGCGGCAGGATGTTCATCGCGAGGTTCCCCACCGTGAGGCCGTCAGTGACGGTCTCCTCTCGCCCCTCTCTTCTCTCTTCATTTTCATGTTTGGCAAATGCCCACTCTCATCTTGTGACTGCCAAGTTGAGAGAACATACTCGAGATACAACAACCCACTCCCCTAGTGAAAAATAAAAAACTTAGAAATATGAGCTACAACTGGTCGGTTCGGTCCGGTCAAATTCGGTTTCCGCGTTGAACTGAACTAAGTTCCTATCAACTATATCCACCAGATCAAACCGGGAACGATGCACAAGTCCTATGAACTACATCCTCCTTTGGGTCAGAAGCAATCGAGCGCACTTGGCTTTCTATGTTTGTTGGAGCTTTTACTTGTGCGATTTTCGCAAAATCCATCCATATTACCGAGAGTCATTTTTTACTCATTGCATCCGATCCGTTTAGACTAATTATATGGACTTTGCATGTCGCTAATGCTGAACTATATAGCTTGTAATTTTGGATTCGCATATGACCGGTAGTAAGGGGAGATTGCCACCGTCATATTTCATGTGTACAACTCATTGTAGAGTTTTACTTGTGGATAAGTAAGCTTATATAAAGCAAGATTTAAGCATGCAGATGGACAGCTGGTGCTCCAAGTTGGTATTATTTGCCTCATGAACTAACGATTTCAGATTTCATGGTTTCTTTTTTTTTGTAGACCCGGAGAACCAGAAGATGCCATCGTTGAAAAAGCAAAAGATTTCTTGACATCCTCGCTCAAATGTTCACTGGCTCTTTTAGGAGTTAAGAATTTACTTTTAAACATGCAAGTGACCTTCATCACGATAGCCGTAGCTCTCATCGTTCTCTTTGTCACCAGTTCGCGAACAACACGAAGCGATTGGAGAAAGACATGCATCAATTTCATGTTTCTCATACTAGGATGTCTCGTTGTCGGAGTAACGATTGACTCGATCGTGCTGAATTCTTATATCAAGTGGGTTCTCTATGGTTTGTTCCTTGTCATGGTAGCTGCAAATCCCAATCATCAACAACTTTATCAGGAGATGAAGCTGATCTTCGAGTCCATGTGCGGAGCAACATCTTCGAGATTCACAAACTTTTTTATTCAATCACAAGTGATTATTGAAGATCTTTTGAAAACTAATGGTCCGGACAGAGAAGGATCATCGATGAATAACAACGCCGTGACTCAACCCATCAGCGGTGACGGAGGCAGAGTCGGGGAGGACAATGTTTAGTTGATCTCGTGATGGAATTCGACACTCTTTTATCTGTCTTTTTCCATTTGTATTTTAAGATGTTTGACTGTCAGGTGAAATGAAAGTGCAAGCTTTTTTCTCAGTATTATGTATAGTCAGATTACAGAAGTTCTTCATTGATATGTTAAATTTGCACCTTTTGCATATTTGTCCGAGATTAACAGTGCAAATCTACTTCCTATCAATTAAGTGCCCTATGGTATCACTTTTGTTTTTGTCCTGCCTATAGTATGAATCCACAATGCCCTTTCACGCAAAAATTGTGATGAAAAACCCAATCATGTTACGTTTACTGTTTAGGATTATATAGTATCTCAGAAGACAAAGGAATCATGAGTCGTGCTAGAGATTTTAAATAATTGAAAGGTAAAAAAGTTACAATGACTTAGCTATTCTCTTGACGTTATCGTAGGATTTCTATGTCTATTTTGAACGCTTTATTTGAGTTTATTTAATTCGCCAAGGATAATCTTTCAGGAATTGGCAATTCATTGTCACAGCTCCAGCATCGGGACTCTCACTTTTCAAGGGATTTGCTCGTGCACTTATAAGCAAATTTGAACACGTGATTCTTTCGAAAAGTCCCAAACATTTGGCTATGGTCACTAGTGTTAGAGATCAATATTGTGTTGAAGGTAACCTCTAATCCTTGGAATAGAGAGAAACAATCGGAAAGGAAACAACAAAAATCAGCCAGCCTCATATTATGATTCCGAAGAGATGTTACACCCATCATATTCGAAATTTAGCACGTAACAAGTTTTTTGAGTTAGGTAAATCTCACTCGATAAATGTCGATGTTGCTTCTTACCATGACTGTTATGCAAGTGTCCAAAAGTTGAATTACTCCATTTTTAATTTTTAGAGGACTCCCTACATAATAAAAGTGTTCCTATATCCCTGTCTTTTGTTTCTGGACTTCCACGAACTTTCTCGGTCAACGCCTCTAATAATATATACAATCAATGAGATAAAGAATGGTTTTATATAATTGACCAGATGAGATTTCTTTTAAAGAAATTCTTATACACCATTTATTGATAAAATATCTCAAAACGAGGAAATACCTTTGTTTTTAAATTGTCTCAACAACTAGATCACAAATAAAGAGGAGTCCGACTTTCCATTTCTTTTATAGATATTGTTAGAAAGTCCAACCCAAGAACTTAAGCTTATAGGTGGAGGGAGACCACATGAATACGGACCTACTATATTTGACCTGAACCTACTATTAAGGATACAGATGCTAGGCTTAGTGAAGATTACATGAAATCTATCGATCAAATTTTTTCAACCATCTAAAATTGCTTTGTTTATTTATTTGTTCAAGAGCTATGAAAGGGAGGTGTTGTTGGAGTAACCCATTATCTCCCGGGTGAAGTTGCCACAACAAGGACGTTCCGATGACCATGCTCGCTTAGCCCCTATCCTCCTCTTCTGTCTTAGGCTCCGTTTGTTTGACAGAAAATGTGATGTTTTCGTAGGAAAGTAATTTTTCAGGAAACTGATAATATTTTCCGGTGTTGACTGAGATATGAAAATGACCTGAAAAATATCTTCCGTCATTTGGTAAGGAAAATCTCATTTAGTCTCTCGTTTTTTCCTTTGCAATATAAGATGTTCGTACGATTTGTGAGATGGATATTCGAGGTTTTTCTTCTGTATTATCGGTTTGTATTATAAGCATATTTGCTCCATCTTGGTAATTTTTATTTTATTGATATACTTTTTCTTCCATAGCAACATTCACATTTATGCTGCGATTCTGATTTCGAAAGGTCAAATGTCAGGATTTGAAGCAATACTTAATCAATAAGTGGGAAAATCCACTTTGATGACCCTAAAGTCAAAGATACATAGGAATTGAATGTGAAATGCTATATAAAACAAGCACAGATGCACATGCCCACCTGATCGTCTATGTAGTCCCACGTTTTGTACGAGCAATTAATCGGATGACCAGTCAAACCCTCATGCTTTATATCATGTAAAATTTTATGCGACCAAAAAGTGGGACCCAAAACTGGTATGGGAAAAATGGCACCTAAAAGTGGGATGGGAAAAGTGAGACTGGAACCCACCCTCCTTGCCTCCCCTTTCTATCCCAAGACTCATTTGGTTCCCACGGACAAGCCTCTCCATGAAATTCTCACCCTCATGTTATAATGTACAATAAATTCTCACGAGTCATTAATCACTTTGAGACTTATCATAGGGACTCTGCATGTCATTGATACTTAGCTTTTGATTGCTATTTCGGGTTCGCAAATAACATGCATTTTGGGAGAAATTCTCACCCTCATGGTATAATGTACAATAAGTTTTACTATGTGGATGAGTAAGGGTGCGCATGGCAACACTTTTGCTCTAGAAATCGACTTCTGGCCAGAAGTAATTTTTTTTTTACTTCATCAAGTGGCTCCAAAACTACTTCTGGAGCATGAAAAAATGCTTCAGATAGAGAAAAATGAAATTGCCTAACCAAACGAGTTTTTGCTCTAAAAGTGTTGTCATGCGCGCCCTAAGCTTCCGTTGAGCATGATTTAAGCCGTTCCTAATACAAGCTTGTATTGTTTATTTGTACCATAAAAAAATGATTTTAGATTTTGTTGTTATTTTTGGTAGACTCGGAGAACGAGAAGATGCCATCATTGAAAAAGTGAAAGATTTCTTGACATCATCGCTTAGATGGTCATTTGCTCTTCTTGGAGTCAAGGATTTACTTATAAACATGCAAACGACCTTCGTCACGATTTCCACAGCTCTCATAATGCTTTTCGGCATCAGTTCGCGAACAGCGCGAAGCCATCGTGAGACGACATTCATCAATTTTGCGTTTCTCATACTAGGATGTCTCGTTGTTGAAATAACACTCAACTCAATCGTACTCAATTCTTACATCAAGTGGGCTATCTATGGTATGTTCCTTGCTATGGTAGCGACAAATCCTTATTACCAGCAATTTTTTTGGGAGATGAAACGAATTGCCAAGTCCATGTGCGAAGCAACTTCTTTGAGACTCAGAAACTCGTTCATTCACTCAAAAGTGTTTATCGAAAATCTTTTGAAAATTAATGTTGCAGACCGAGAAGAATCATCGACAAATAACAACTTTGCGACTCGATCGGCTAGCGGTGATGGAGGCAGAGCCGAAGAGAACATTGTGTAGTTGATCTCATGATGGAATTCAACACACTTTATATCTCATTTTTCTCATTGTATTATAAGATGTTTGTACGATATGAGAAATAGCTGTCCGATCTTTGATTGTACGATGAACAAAAGTTTGGTCAGACTATTGTAGTTCTTCATTGATACATTAAATTTGCAACTTTGCATATTTGCTCCATCTTCCTAAAACTTTTATTGGTCACTTGTTATTTCATATAGGGGTGTCAAAACTGAATCGAAAAACTGAACTAAACCACTAACCGAAATGAACAGAACAAAAAATTTGTGCATTTTGGTTCAATTCGGTTAATTGAAAAATAACCATTTTTTTTTTTGTTCAGTTCATTTTGGTTTAGTTCGATTAACGTAACCAAACTGAACTATTGACACCCCTAATTTCATAACAACATGATCTACAATAAATACTGCGTTTTAGGATGTGATTATAGTTTTGGAAGGTGAAATGTGAGCATTTGAAGCAGTATTAAGTCTATAAGTGGACAATCCGCTTTGATAACCCTAAAGTAAAAGATACATAGCAATTAATGGGATGATCAATCAAACCCTCCCATTATGAGACCGAAAAAGCGAATCTAAGAAGGAAGTTTTTGCCGATGCTTTCCACAAAGTTAAGGCCGGCCAGGAGATGGAGGACCACGCTTTGCTTGCATCTGGAGACAAAGCAATTCAACCATGAACGAGCCCCACGACATAGCTTCATGTTCTAAGGGTCTCGTCTCCCGCAGATGCCTTTGTCTTCTCTTATGGCTTGTTCGTGTATTGTACTTAAGAATATAGCGATTTCTCGAGCTCTAATTTATTGTATATTCCGTAATGGAAACTTAGTTAACTTCGAGGAGAATGCGACGACTCTTGAACATTGAGATGTTAAAATACATTTGCTGCCAATAACTTCTGTCGACGCAAAGGGTCTCATTGAAAGTTTCCGAGTAGTATCGAAAGCAGTTACTCTAATCGAACTTATCACGGTATATACAGAAAGCCGACATTCGACGAGTTTATTTATCGTTAATTTGACAAAAAAAAAGAGAGGGTATTTTCATATGTTGCTCTTCCAATAGTACGTGAAAGCATTTTCACACGGGGCGATCAACTCAACTATCGTGAAAAACATCAATTTTGAACATGCATAGCCTCTTCTCTTCTCTCTCTCTCTCTCTCTCTCTCTCTCTGATTTGATAGCTAGTGTTAGAGGAACCATTCTTGCACATACAAGAAACTACTTAGACTCAAATTGACTCAAATGTACTTTTTAAAAAATCCATGGCTAAGACATCTTGGTCGACGCCCACATGACCATCATCGAAGAAGACAAGCTTCTCAATAATCGCATTCTTTCATCCAAATCCCAAAAAGGAACTCTCATTCATCTCTCTCTTCACATCGTTTCGGGGGTCCCTAGATAAAAGAGCTGGCGTTTTCATTGACTTGACTCAGCTACAGTCTTTCATTATCTTAAGAAGTTAATCTGATTGATTACAATCCGTGTTCTGGATCTAATACAGTAATAGTATTACGGCGCACTATTTCAAATTACTTTAGTCGTGAAAGATAAGATGTCAAAGGTAAATATGCAGATCTTCTGACGACCAGAACACTTTGACGATTTATATTGTGGCAATGTAAGAAAACATATATGTTAATGTGTGATGGATCCTGGGTTCGTTGAGCTCCAACTTCTCCGGAACATGATGGATCGTACAGTGCAACTCGAAAGGTACATAATTCATTCGTGGGAACATGCTATAAGAACTCTGCTCAGAGCGCGGGCTAAGTGGCTAGTTTTTTTCCCCCTTTTGATTTTTTTTTTTGTTTCGATTAATTCCTTCTTGATTCGGTACTGGGACGACGAGCAACCACAACATCAGCAACAACACGAAAGGTTTGACTCAACCAAGAGATTTTCCACATTGCATTTACTTCGTTGAAGCTACTCGTCGTCACGCATTTTAATTCACAGCATATCGGGCCGCTGACCCACGCGATTATCCTGTTTTATATGATTTGGGAGGTCATCTATCTCATAGCACTAGTCGAAGTGACTGGAACCGTGAGCCGAAACTCGATATACCGGTACTTGTCTACCGCTTTCGAGACTCTCGGCTCCAATTTGCTTCTCTAGGCGAGCCTGTCTTTGGCCATGTGGCGGGTCGTCTCGTCAATATGTGCTCATTAATGTTTGCTTAGGCATCATCTTGCAAGAGGTTTTGACTGGTTTCTAGATATTGTTCAGCCATTAGACAATGTGCCATTTTTCGAAGTTCTGATTGATTTTTTTAATCTCATGCAATCATATTGTATTTGTGTATCAATTTGGTTGCAGGTATCTGTAATAGACACTTGTAATTTATAGAAAAGTGAATATCATCATATACATGTTCTTTATTTGGTGAACCATAGTTCTTGCTTTGTCATGTATGCGAATAATTAAAATTCGAAAAAATTACCAAAGCAATCATAAACCTATTGCAGTTGTGCCAATTCATTCCTGAACCTTGTTTTAGGCCGATTCAGTCCTAAATATTTTGCATTTGTGCCAATTTAGTCCATTTGGCTGGCCGGCGCTAACGTGGCGCTGCCGGTGCTGACGTGTCATCATATACATGGTCTTTACTTAGTGAACCATAGTTATTGCTTTGTTATGTATGCAAATAATTAAAATTCATTGGATTCTTTTCTTGGCCTAGTTGTTTTTATCTAATTTCTTCTGGGAAGTGTCTATGAGTTTTCCAGAGATCAATTCCCATGACTCTTGAGTCATACTTAAGAGTAAGGGCTCTACGAAATGGATCAAATTAGAGTGACCAACAAGTTCACCCTTCTGCCAAAAAAATAATAATAATAAAATTTAGTTCATCCTAAAAACCCAACTCATTGGACATCAAACGAAAGGTCAGATATATTAATCAATCACAATAGACAAATGTATAGCTCGGCTTCGCAGAGTATTGTCTAAAAATGGCCTTATTTTTTTAGATCATGTCCGGTTTCAAATAATGAAAGAAAGTGATAACGTCACAAATCGTTCAGTGTTGGGTGGATCGACAAATGATTTTTCTTACCACATAACCTACTATAGATGCCGAAGATCACTATTGAACCAAAAGATTCCTAAAAGATGGTCATGATAGAGTCTTCGGCTCTTTGTTCTAATTTGCTACTTCGTCCACTTGGAACCCCATTGTTTGAGATCGATCAGCCCATTGCCGCAGCTTCACTAACAAGTCGGAAGGGCGAAAAATCTCTCTACATGAGGTAGCAAATGTCTGAGGCACAAGTTGAACAAAGATCCACTTACTAAATGACTCGAACTTGTAATACCGTGAAAGATAGTGGGGAGAGATTGATAAATTTTGGGGTAGAGTATGATGATATACAAGATGATAGAGTCTCCAACTCTTTTGTTTTGAATTTGCTACTTTGTAGGCTTGGAACCCGAATGTCCGAGATGGATGGGCTCATTGCCGCAGCTCACCGACAAGTCAGAAGCGACAAAAGCGGACTACTGTTTTTTTCCATAAAAAAAAAAAAAAAAACAACACTTCTTTGAAGTGGGCGTGAATGGTTATTTTATTCCGTAATGGATGAGTTGTGAATATGGAAATCAACGGACTCAGTTTCTGGAAGAGAGAACCCCGTGAAAACCGCGGTACATAGAAAGAGGGGAAGGTAAGACAAAAGCGGGAACAACTACTTCACGAATTACCTCATTGTCGGCAGATTATGTACGAGAAAGAAAAGAACTCATTTTTTTTTGTGTGAGAAAGGAATTGAATGATTCTTTAGTTTGTGTAAAATTTGCCGATTTACCCATTCGGTGACTTTGACACTAGACGTTCCCGAAATGGAAACTATTGTGTTGGGCGAGTTCAATACTAGATGCTTATTAGTATTCCTGCCTTCCTTATCCTTTTAGGGTCTATACGAAGGACAATATCTTGATAGTTATATAGTGCTGTGGTGCGGTGCTTTTTATGCCCGTGAATTCGTGGTGGGGGTAATGCACGCGCTACAGTACTTCTAAGGTGCACCAAGTGCTAGAGCATAGCGAGCCATGCAATATGTTGCTAGTGTAAAGCAGAATGCATTGCTAAAGAATGGCCACCTCAGTGCAAAAGTTACTCCATTACATTGTGTTATGAAACGGATTAGCATGGCCGAACTCTGATTTGGGTGGCCACTCTTTGGCTCGTCTCTGGCCAATTTTGGGCTTTGCTGGGCCGGTTTCTTAGCTTGCAATGCATCATGGCCAGTTCTTGGCCTTGCTCGGCCACTATTAGGCCCATATCCTTGGGCCTTGGCTCATGTGTGTACAGCTTTCGGCTTTGCTTGACCAATTTTGGAGTATGAATTAATTCTTGCAACCGCATAGAAGGAGCTGACTCATGAAGGGACCCCGTTGTATCCAACATGTATTCTTTACCAGTAAGATCCATGATAACATATCACTTCCTTGATTTATTTCACTAAGCAATTTTTTAAGATAATAATTGCATGTACGACAGACTAAGGTCAGTTTTGAATAAAAATTAACCGTTCTTAAGTTAATTCGAATGGCTCTGATATGATATCGTCTTTTAATTTCAACATACGGTTCCGGAATTCTTATGTGCTCTCAAAGTACGGTATTTTCTACTTACTCAAATTGAAATTCACATGTACAGTGAGTGCTAACTGAAGAAATGTTAATAAAATTGATTTCCAAGCTACATAATTTTTTTGTCTATTTTGTTAGGCATGTTTGTTAGGCATGTTGTTAGGCATGTTTGTTAGGCATGTTGCCACATGTTGTAATCTTTAGACTTTGTGTTAGGCATGGTTGCATTTGTGTTGTAGTTTTTTGACCTTCTTTTGGTTTATTGAATGTTGTGTTCACAAAGGATTGTGTAAGCTATAAATACATGAGGGTTGTTCATGTATCCATAAGTGAGAAGCCATAGAACTCCTAGTGAGCTTCATATTGTATCCCATCCGAAGTTGATTCCAATAAGAATATTTTCTCCATCCATTTTGTGCCTCGTTTCGTATATCCGAGAGTCACCCTTCTTTGTTTTTTGGTTCCAACATTTGGTATCAGAGCTAGAAATGGCATCCACTAGTTCCGTTCAAATGCAGCTTCCAAAGCTGAACGGAAAGAATTTCAACAACTGGTCCGTCCAGATGAAGGTTCTTTTCAAATAGCAAGATTTGTGGAATCTGGTTGAAAATGGCTACAACGAAGTGGCCGATGCCGTAGCATTCGAGGCTTTAAGAAAGGAGGAGAAAGAATCTCTGGTGGAGTCCCGGAAGAAAGATCAGAAAGCATTATATGTGATTTTTCAAGCCGTGGAGGAAACGATATTTGAAAAAGTATCGTGTTCGGAGACCGCAAAAGCAGCGTGGGATATTCTACAAAAATCCTACAAAGGCGACGATCGTGTCCGGCGGGTGCGGCTACAAACACTTCGAGGTAATTTTGAGTCTTTACGCATGAATGACTCTGAACCAATCTCAGCATATTTTGATCGTGCTCAAACCATCGTTAACCAATTGAGGGTTAATGGTGAAGAACTCCATGATGTACGTGTCGTAGAAAAAATCTTGAGGTCTTTGACCGAAAGATTTGACTACGTCGTCGCCG
Source organism: Lenwebbia sp. NSW1173648 (assembly GCA_029784005.1). Taxonomy (NCBI): domain Eukaryota; kingdom Viridiplantae; phylum Streptophyta; class Magnoliopsida; order Myrtales; family Myrtaceae; genus Lenwebbia; species Lenwebbia sp. NSW1173648. The sequence continues at coordinate 9,729,556 of JARCGZ010000005.1, forward strand.
CGATCGAGGAAGGGCAAGATGTGTCAACATTAACATTGGAGCGGTTGATGGGTTCATTGTGCTCACATGAGCAAAGAATGAATCAAAAGTCTATTGGTTCAGTTCCCGAGCAAGCATTGCAAAGTCGGGTCGCCCCATCAAATCGAGGAGGCTATCAAGGTGGTCAAAGTCACGGAGGAGGCCGAGGTAGAGGTGGAAATCCAAATTTCACCGGAAAATTTAAAACACGTGACAAATCAAAAGTCAAGTGTTTTAAATGTAACAAATTCGGACATTACAAATCCGAATGCCATGCAAAGGCGACGTACGAGCAGGCGGAGCACGCACATGCCACCGATGCTGAAGAGTACATGGTACTAGCATGTACGAAGGATGACTCAAGTATCGTAGATACCAACACATGGTACCTAGATACTGGGTGCAGCAATCACATGACCGGCCGAAAAGAATTATTCTCGCATTTGGATGAAACAAGTCGTGGTGAAGTCAACTTCGGGAATAAATCAAAAATTCCCGTGATGGGCAAAGGTAACATTAATATCAAGTCAAAAGATGGTACTAATGTAGCTATTGCAGATGTTTACTTTGTGCCAGGACTTTTTTGGAATTTGCTAAGTGTTGGGCAACTTTCCGAAAAAGGCCACAAAGTTCACATTGAAAATGGAGTTTGCACCATCAGAGGTGTCAACAACAAATTGATCACGACGGTACAGATGACGAAGAACCGGATGTTCCCCATGACTCTGCAGACGAAGAATCTCTTGAGTTTTCAAGCAATGATGAAAGACAACAACTGGCTGTGGCATCTTCGATTTGGGCATTTAAATTTTCGTGGACTAAAATTACTGGTCCAGAAAAAGATGGTGACCGGTATGCCTTTAATTGACAGTCCAGATCACTCATGCAAAGGATGTCTCGTTGGAAAACAACATCGAGAATCATTTCCAGTTGGGAAAGCCAAAAGAGCAAAGCAGCCTTTGGAGCTGGTACATACAGACATATGTGGTCCTGTTGAGGTTGAATCATTCGGACAAAAAAGGTACATGCTAATTTTTGTGGATGATTTTACCAGAAAAACTTGGGTATATTTCTTGAGAGAAAAATCTGAAGCTTTTGGCAAGTTCAAAGAATTTAAAGTCTATGTTGAAAAACATAGTGGCTTTAATCTAAAGATGTTGAGATCGGATAGAGGGGGAGAATTTACCTCAAATGAATTTGACAAATATTGTAAAATTCATGGAGTAAAACGTCAGTTGACTGCCAGCTATACCCCTCAACAAAATGGTATAGCAGAAAGAAAGAACAGGACAATCTTTGAAATGGCAAGAAGTATGTTGAAAGCAAAAAATTTGCCCAAGAAATTTTGGGCAGAAGCTGTTGCATGTGCTGTATTTGTACTAAACAGGTGTCCAACAAGGAGTGTTCTTGGAAGAATTCCAGAAGAGGCTTGGAGCGGCAACAAGCCAGATGTTTCGTTCCTACGAGTATTTGGGTGCGTGGCATATCCCCATATACCTGATGAACGGAGGAAGAAGCTGGATGACAAAAGCGAGAAGTGCATCTTCATTGGCTACAATGATACAACTAAAGGTTATAAGCTATATAACCCAGTCACTGACAAGGTAATCATCAGCAGGGATGTCCAGTTTTTTGAAGATGAAGCCTGGGACTGGAACCAGAAGGGTGACCAAAAAAGCATTACCATCGAAGATGAACCACTGGTGGGTGAGACAGAAACACCTTCATCATCTTCAAATAGTGGTCCATCTTCTTCATCATCTTCAACTAGTGGTACATCTTCACCAACAGCAGCTTCAGAATCACAACTACGTCGTTCACAACGATTGAGGGAGACGCCAGCAAAATTCAGGGATTATATGGTCACAAGATACGGAGACAGTGAGAGTAGCGGAATCACTGATGAAACACTGGTAAAATTTTGTTTATTTGCTGAATGTGACCCTATAACCTATGATGAAGCAGCTGTAGATGAGAAATGGATTCAAGCAATGGATGAAGAAATTCACTCCATTGAGAAGAATAACACATGGGAACTAACTTCTTTACCACCCGGTAAGAAACCCATTGGTGTCAAGTGGGTGTACAAGACGAAGTACAAACCCGATGGTCAGGTGGACCGTTACAAAGCCAGACTGGTTGTAAAAGGCTACAAGCAAAAGCCAGGTATTGATTATTTTGAAGTATTTGCACCAGTGGCCCGGATGGATTCCATTCGGATGACCTTAGCGCTTGCAACTCAAAACCGTTGGAGGATTCATAAAATGGAATCGCTCAAACCAATTCGGACTCCCGTAGTAGAACGGTTGGAGTTGAAGAAAGAAGAAACCGGTGAACTGGTAAATCCCACTTATTTCAAAAGTATCGTTGGTAGTTTGAGATATTTGGCCTCTACTAGACCAGATATTACATATGGAGTGGGAATTATTAGCAGGTTCATGGAAAAACCATACCAATCACATTTGCAGGCAGCAAAAAGAATTTTACGGTATGTCAGTGGAACTCGTGACCATGGAATTCTATATTCTTGTACTGACAATTTTAGTCTAGTGGGTTACACAGATAGTGATTGGGCTGGCGATACTGAGACTCGAAAGAGTACTTCTGGATATGCTTTCTTTCTCGGATCGGGAATAATTTCTTGGTCCTCGAAAAAGCAACAAGTTGTTGCACTCTCGACAGCTGAGGCAGAATATATGGCGTTAGCTGCAGCAGCGTGTCAAGCGATATGGCTTCATAGGATGATGAGTGAATTGATGCATGAACAAGCAGGTCGTACCAAAATGATGTGTGACAATAAGTTGGCTATTGCATTAGCCAAGAATCCTGTATTTCATGGCAGGAGCAAGCACATCGATATCAAGTATCACTACATTCGTGAGCGAGTCAAAGATGGCGAGATTGAACTTGATTTCTGTAGGTCCGAAGACCAGATTGCAGATATCTTGACAAAACCATTGAAGGCGGATTCAATCGAAAAATTAAAGAAGATGCTTGGTATTGCTGATTATGGAAATCAATTTTAAGGGAGGCTGAAGAAATGTTAATAAAATTGATTTCCAAGCTACATAATTTTTTTGTCTATTTTGTTAGGCATGTTTGTTAGGCATGTTTGTTAGGCATGTTGCCACATGTTGTAATCTTTAGACTTTGTGTTAGGCATGGTTGCATTTGTGTTGTAGTTTTTTGACCTTCTTTTGGTTTATTGAATGTTGTGTTCACAAGGGATTGTGTAAGCTATAAATACATGAGGGTTGTTCATGTATCCATAAGTGAGAAGCCATAGAACTCCTAGTGAGCTTCATATTGTATCCCATCCGAAGTTGATTCCAATAAGAATATTTTCTCCATCCATTTTGTGCCTCGTTTCGTATATCCGAGAGTCACCCTTCTTTGTTTTTTGGTTCCAACACTAACAGTGTTAAGTCTTCATCTCATGTGAAGTATTGAGTGCACCAAAAACACCTTGTCTACGACTCGGTCCGAACCGGTCCAAATGCTTAAGGCGCAAAATTCGATCGGACCAGTGCGACTAGACCGCGCTGCTTTTATGTCGCTTCCCTCCCATTTTCTTTTGGACCTCGTTACTTGCTTCACTCCCTCGACCTCTTGTGACGGCCAATCGTCATTTCGTCTGAGAATTACCGCGACGCTCGAATGGCGAAGCGTCCCTCTTCTACTTCCGACTCGGAGTCCGATGGAACGCAGGCGAACTCGGGCTCTGAGCCGGAGCCTTCGACCCTCCCCAGCTCGACGAAGACGACCGTATCGACTTACGAGAAGCAGAGGCTGTCGAGAATGGCAGAGAACAACAAGAAAATGGAGGCCCTGGACCTCCGAAATTTGGCGAGTTCTGTGATGGGTTCGAGCCAGAAGGCGAAAAAGGGCGACGCAAAGGGCAAAAGGAAGGTGGGCGAGGAGGATGACGACGACAGGGATGATGATTACGCGCCTGCTTTGGACGATGGTGGTGATGATGATGATCTTAGCGTCGACGATGAGGAGGATGATCAGGATTTTGAAGTATCTAGGTCTGGTAAAAGAAAGGTTTTTTTTTTTTTTTTTTTGGGTAAATTTTGATTTTGTTTATGTTATTTTCGCGTGAATTGAATCCCTAGTCTAGTTGGGTTTCAGGCGCATTTGGAAATGGAAATGTGGGTTTAAGACAATGGAGTCGAGAAACAAATGATCATCGACTTTCTCATTTCTTGGATATTTCGCAATGAGAATGACACTGCTTGTACCTCTTAAAAGAATTAGAACATTGGGGCCATTCAAGTGAATGAAGTGATTCGTGCTCGGGTGGCATTAATTTTGTCGGCTTGGCGGCTCTAGCTTTAATTCATTCCAGTTCGAACTCTTGCGTATTCACCACATATTGCGGTCACTTGGAAGTGTTGCCTATCTACTTCCTTCACAACACAGGCTTTTTTCCTAGTATAATTTTTGGTTGATGTTGTTGCCAAGTGCATTCAGGAGCACTTTCTTCCTGAGTTGTCACAGTTCTTTAGACTTCTCCATGAAGTGTTTTGTTCTAAAAAATTGCGGTACTGGCTGCATTGAGTGCCTTCTGAATTAGAATGAATTTCTTTTTGCTTTTATGACTTCGATTGTGACATTCTTGAAACTTCACAGGTGTTTCTAAGAGATAGTTGGCATAATTAAACAGAGGACTGTTATGAGAAGATCAAAGTTGGATCCTAAGTAACCATGAGATTTTCGGCTTGAAGTGGCATTGAAACCTAGCTATGCTATTTCACTCCCCAACATCTATAGATTACCCAACTTAAGCAAAACTTTGTGCAGTTGGTTAGAAAATGTGTGAACTTGCTAGTAGATTAACATGCTATCCTTCCCTTCGTTTTTCCAGTCCATGATAATTTCAATTAAATTGTGTAATTTTGATGTTTCTTGGCATTTCAAACCTATCACAATAAACTCCAAAATCACAGTATAACTGTTTGGCTACTTATTTTGAATTTCATCTATTGCTAATAACTCCAGACTGCTTTAGCGAAGGGCATTAATTTGGTGATACTCTAGTCGCATGTACTTGAAGAGTTGCAGCTAGCCTTTTTTCCCCTTAATTTTTTCTCTACATTGCATTACTTATGTTAAGTACGACCTCTGTTATCAGTTCGTCAACTTCCTTGCATGTTTTAAGCCTTTCCGAGTCTAGCAAGTGGAAAAATTACTTTTCTTAATTACTTTCTTAATACTTTCCCCTTGACTCTGTCTTTGAGTTATGAATGGTTGTTATATCAAAAAGGGAAATAGTAGCCTCGTGCCGATTGCTAGGGCTTCCTTCGACTCCATCCAATGTCAAATACTGATTAGCAAGTGGTATATCACCTCCTTCTCTCAACTTGGTTTTTTAGGTGTGTTCAATGAAAAAGGTTCTTGGCACTTACGACCTATTCATCGATACTTTCTAAATGGTTGCAATCAGTTCACTTCTCCAAACATCCTTTTAAAGTCTTGGAAGATAGTTTGCCACAGGGCACATGGATATAATGTCATGTCAGCTGCTATAAGGTGCCGCATCAACATTCCTTTCTTTTCAATGGATAGTGGTTGAAGTGACTTGCTTGAACCCCTTTCATAAGTATAATACCTGATAGAAAGCTTTGAAATTCACCGAATTGGTTAAATATTGATACCGCAGTTGAGTAAATGACTTAATTACCCCATAATATAGTGTAGGTTTTTTAGTTAAATTGACTTATGGCTTTCATTTAAGTTTAGATTTTCTGGTGCTTTTTCTGTCCTCTTGGAGTGCATGTTTTGGTGGAAGACAGTTTTTCTTTCTGTACCCATTTAAGTCAGGATTTAGAGAACAATAGAAATCTTATAGATCTGAGGTGCACGTTGAAACTTTTTAGTAATTTGTTCATATATCAGCCCTGGACATGTCATTATAATAATCGCAATGGAATATTGAACATGAGCAACTTCTTCATGTCCTTGGTTGTTCTATATTAGGTAAGATCAGGGTGGTGTTGTATGGAAGACGCGTAGATTCATAAGTTCTGAACTTAGAGAATTTGGTTATGATACTTAATGCCAATTGCAACATGCTTTTTCCTCGTTTTTAGTCCTATTCCATTCTTAGTATTCGGATAAGATTTTAGATATGTCACATATTTCAGGGGTAGTGACATTGATGTGAAATAAACAATAAGATAAGTAAAAGGAGCTAAACCTGAATTGGCGTTTCATGTGGGTGGAAGAAGTTTAAAGATTGATTTGAGCACAATTGACGAGCTGAATTCAGTCAATTATTCTGATCATGTATTATTTTGATATGTCTTCTTATAACCGAGCTTCTTGTCCTTCCTGGCTAATGCACATGTCAATACTTTTGTAAGTCTTCCATCTTGCTTTGAATTGTTTTGTTTTACCTTTTGTGACTATCTCCTGCTCCAGGGAAAGAGAAAAGTGTCAAAACCGAAGAAGAAACCTCAGACCAAAAAGTTACTGAATAAGTTGGATTATGTTGATGATGATGCTGAATTGGCGAAGGTAAATTTGGTGTTTTCATGATTGTAATATTTTCATTCCATGGTGAAGCTTGGGTTTCATCTCAGCATGGATTAGGAATCTATTACACGTGTAGTAACTGCAAGATCAATACTAACAAAGTCAACGGCAAAATGCAGGCCATTGTGCTGTCTCTGAATGATTCTGCCAGAGTTTCAGGAACAGTGAGTTCAGGGCCTTCCAAAAATGAGGCTGGTGTAGATCCTAACGGCAAAGTAGAAAAGACTCGGGAAAATCCTAGAATGCTGAAGAGGAAAAAAACTGTCAATAACTCATTCTAATAATTGTTTTAAGAGAATCTTGTTTTCCTTTTTCTTTCCTAACTGACTGTTTTTGTTTGTTTCTTTCTTTCTTTTCCTGTAAATAATTATCGATATCCAGTTTACCAGCCGGGTGAAGATGACTGAGGACGAGCTGATTATGCACTTTTTTCAGCTTGATGGTAATTGATGGTTAATGGAGTTTCCATGTGTATGATTGTCAGATGATGGACACATATTTTTTCACATTCTTTCCTTCAGTTTTTGGCATTGATGGCTGTGGCAACCACACTGTTGGTAAGCATGGCAGGTTTACTTGTCCTTGTGCGTCGTTAGTCCAAATGGTAGGGAGGTTCAGAGAAGCTAATTTACTGGTAGGATGAAGCATTCGCTTCTAAGAAACCAATATCTATAGAAGGCTAATTTGGAGGGGGATATTTAAACTCAGCAAATCTTCCATCCCTTTCTTGAGTCATGGTTATGAAAAAGGATGTTTAGCTTTTGAAAATCCGGCAAATTTTGGTTTGCTAGTATATAGTTGTAAGATATGTTGCTTCTTAATTGCTGTAGTATCAGAAACTGCCAAAAGAAGTCTCAGAATGTCAATTTTACTACACAGTTTTTTCTACATTCCTCTGGATACTAACAATGTGAGTTTCTTAATTGGGTGTTGCGCGGTAATTCTTTTTCTTTCTGTGGCTTGTAATCTTATTGTTAAGTGGGTACATCTAGCCCTTCCTGGACCCCACAATGTGGGAGGCTGGTGCAATAGGCGCCCTTTTTGGCTGGCAAACCTTTTTGTTTCTGGAACTGATGAGCTTGCATGTGTCATGCAGAAGCGAGGAAGGGTGGCATCACTGCGCATGATTTAGCCAAAGTAGCTGATGCGCATGACTTTATGTGGACAGACAAGGAACTAGCCGACATGATTCACGGCTTTGACAGCGATGGAGATGGAAAGGTCCAGCCTACTACTATTCTTGTTTCATCTCAAGTCCTGCATGCTAATCCTTCTGTCAACTGCATTGCTGTGGACTGAACTGTTATGAAATTCTGAAAAAAGTCCCAGCATCATTAATTTAATTGACTGCGTGTTATAAAACTCATTAACCATTTATGAGGACAGAGTCTGTTGTTTTGTATATACATAATTGACTTATGGGTCTCGTTGAGGAGTGTCCCTGCACCACTTGTTAACCATACTTGATAAAGACATTTTTCCATTTCATTCATTAGGCATAACACGAGAAAGATTGTGCATTGGAAATGACAAACTTTCTTTATTGAGGTGTTTAAGAAGTGCCCCTGCAGCACTTCTCAACATGATTTTTAAACTATTAATGCAGATACAAGTTTATGCGATTTGAAATTATCTTGCGGTAATGGTTCATGTCTTATGAATCGACTAATTTTAAATTTGATTTCACTATAACTGTCTGGGAAGTATCACCAACTTGATTTAATCACAACAATGGAGTAATGAAAGTAAATGTGGTAATATCCTGGCAGGACTAGTCATGCCCCGTGAGATGTACGGCATGATGGGTTCCATGGATAGGATCCAATGATGCACACTAGGCACATGATTCGGCTCATAAGGAACAAAGATATGCAAACAATGAAGAGTTTCTCATTATGGGACTGACCTCTGAGCCTCAGTTGAAGTAATGTTCATGGTAGCCATCGATCTAATTCTATGCTTAGCTTAGCTTATCTTTCCCAACAACGAGATTTGATGTTTTCTTTCAGCTCTGCCTCTGCGCGAGAGGCAAAGAGTTTGAGGAATTCTTGGGTTTTTATTTCACCACCAAAAAGCGTGTCCTTTCATTTGGCCTGTCCGCGAGAGGCAAAGTGGGTTTCCACGAAGGACACCCAAATCCAACCGCACGGCATTTGGCCTGAAATTCAACAATTGTGTTGGATTGACAAGCCAGAAAAAGACAGAATTAGAGATTCAATTGCATGTGTTGATTTATAGTGGAGGCAGGACAAACATGAATTTTATTAGATGGATTTTGTTTTTCCAAAAAAAACAGCATTATTGGATCACGATCCGTTATTATAATTTCGAGGGAGAAAACAGCCCTTGCTCTTTGAGTTATAGCCAATAATCTCTGGAAATCTCGAAGACACTTCCCAGAAGAAATTAGAAAAAAAAACAAAAAAACAAAAATTTGGCCAGAACAAGAACCAAATGAAATTAAAATAATCGTGTAACAATATGGTAAGGTTTACCGAATACGAAACACATAATGATAACGTTCTTTTTTATTTCAAATGACATGCAACAAAACCGACACACCAATACATTATGATCACGGGAGCTTCAAAAATCAAACCGAACTTCGGAAAACGGCACATCGTCGAATGGTTGAACAATCTCTCGAAGAATATATGTAAGGTTATTTGTTTTAGATTTTTGTAAACAAGCTTGTTAAATAGGGGAAAAAAAACAAAAGGGAAAGCATGTCTATCATTTTATGATTTGTGATTTGTGATTTGTGTATTGACAATGGTGATCTTTTCAACCGTAGATCCACGTACTACTACCACGTATTTTGCATAAAGCACTCATTGATTGATAAATCGTGTGGTTAGAAATAACTGACAGTATGTCAGACTATCATGCTAGCAGCTCTCTTATTTTTTCATCTATGACGAAACCGGTGTACTTCCTTTCCCAAAATATTAATAATTTATTTGGCAGATAACTAACTTTCTTTTAATTGTTATACTATCAGTAGATCTAATAATAATCTAAAGAGCTATATGACCCGGAGGAAATTCGAAACAAGAAGTCCAATATTCCATTTTCTTCTCAATTTTCACTAAGTATAGCTCGTCAACGTCTCCTAGTACCAAATTCAGTGCATTCTGCGAAATGAAACCCTAAAAGAGTCCACAAGCGTGATCACCATCCGCTATTACAGTTTTGAGGGAGAAAACAGCATTATTGGATGGAAAGTTTTGATGACTTTTATTAGATGGATTTTGCTTTTGAAAAAAAAAAGAAAAGTGGCCCCATAATACTTAATGAGAATCCATGTAAGGAAAGTTTGCAGCTTTAGATAGTAGATACACTGTTTTTCTCCCTTGCGTGCAATCAACGTTCTTCATAAATTGAAACTTTGGTATTAAACACACTTAACAAGTGCTTAGAGATACTCGTTAACAAGACTATTAATAAATACGTTATCGGCAAAAAACACAAGCACTTGGAGATGAAATTTTCTTTTCTCTCCTTTTTTAATGTCTGAACACATTTCCACACGAGAATGAAGATCGAAAATATCTTGTCTCTCCTTTTTCAACCTCTCTGAAGATGCCAAACGCGTAGTGCACTAACTATATTTCGGTGATGTTTTTCCTCCACACACAAGAATGAAGATGAAAATTTCATCCTTTTGTCCTTTCTTTAATCTCTGAAGTTTCTACGTTGTTGCTGGCTGAAGCAAGAATACTACAGTTCAGCGCAAAAGTTACTCCATTACATTGTGTTATGAAACGGATTAGCATGGCCGAACTCTGATTTGGGTGGCCACTCTTCGGGTCGTCTCTGGCCAATTTTGGGCTTTGCTGGGCCGGTTTCTTAGCTTGCAATGCATCATGGCCAGTTCTTGGCCTTGCTTGACCACTAATAGGCCCATATCCTTGGGCCTTGGCTCATGTCTGTACAGCTTTCGGCTTTGCTTGACCAATTTTGGAATATGAATTAATTCCTGCAACCGCTTAGAAGGAGCTGACTCATGAAGGGACCCCGTTGTATCCAACATGTATTCTTTACCAGTAAGATCCATGATAACATATAACCTCCTTGATTTATTTCACTAAGCAATTTTTTAAGATAATATTTGCATGTATGACAGACTAAGGTCAGTTTAGAATAAAAATTCACCATTCTTTAGTTAATTCGAATGGCTCTGATATGATATCGTCTTTTAATTTCAACATACGGTTCCGGAATTCTTATGTGCTCTCAAAGCACGGTATTTTCTACTCACTCAAATTGAAATTCACATGTACAGTGAGTGTTAACCATTTTAAGTCTTCATCTCATGTGAAGTATTGAGTGCACCAAAAACACCTTGTCTACGACTCGGTCCGAACCGGTCCAAATGCTTAAGCCACAAAATTCGATCGGACCGATGCGACTAGCCGAGGTCAAGTCTTCTGGATAATTTTCGTCCAGCGCCCTAACCGTACATCTCGCCTCAATAAAGCCTTCATCTTTATTCTCCATAATCCGAAGTTGTTCTGTCCGTCAAAAGATGAGATCTGAAACTTCAAAGATGCCATCTCAAAGAATCCTAAGAAACGAACTTAGCTCTGATACCAATTTGATGTAACAAACGCGGAAAAACAAACACAGAACACAAGGATTTACGTGGTTCGATCAAGGTGATCTACATCCATGGGCGAGGCAAAACAAGATTCCACTATATTCGAAGAGTATACTGATTACAACCCTAGCAACGGTTTAAAAAGATCCCCCAAATTTTTTTTTCTCGGGGGTATAGCCTCCGAACCTCCATAGAGATCTGTTCGCACCCCCATAACCATCCGCATCATGAACTAAATCTCAATTTTCTCTCCACTTTTTGGGCCACACAAAAATATGTCGGGTCGGATGAAGAACCGGGTCGAGTACATAAATTTCAAGACATATTTAACAATCAGTGATGAAAACAGAGTAAGTGACCATAATAGTGGTACTTATTAGATTTTAAATTCTTGGGCTTGGGTTATGCTACAACAGCAAGAAAGGAAGCACCTAAGTAAGCGAGAGATAGAAGCAAGAAAGTAGCTTGATCCGCTTGCTGTCGCTAAGATGTTTAACTTACCAAATGTTGGTTGTATTTACTATCTTAGACAACTGAATTATCGGCAACTTTTTTACAAGCTGATCTAGCGGATGTTAGGATTATCGTGACGGCCGATTATAGCTTGCTTAACCTTTTACGCCAGTTGAATTATCCATTTGCGTTGTTCCATAAAAAGAATTAAGTAACTCCAAACCGGTGCTGTCGTGAAGGTTTGGTCTTCCTGTTATACCTGATTTGATTACATTGAGACATTTTTGTCTATCCTGTGACAAATATTCTTAAGTTGGTCGGACCGCAGAAATCAAGATGCATTAAGGAAGTGCTGGAATATGCACCTTTAGAATAATCAGGTTCGTTGAAGTCGGCATGGATGCGATGGGCTTTGATTAGAGATCGTACCCGCGATCGAAGGAACTAATAAAGATGAAACTAGTTGCATGGACATTAAAAATTCCTCTTGTTGACAAAAGAAAGAAGGTCGAGATTCGATCTGTATGCATGGACACTCTTATTGCTTTTTTTTTGGTTTGACGGACTGTCTTTGGATAATGGAGGACCGGATTTCTCGTTGGGGGAGCGTGACAATAAATTTTGAGTGAACAAAATTGAATTCTTCTTACAAAATATTTTTTCCCCCTTAATTTTAAGGGGAAATTGGGGGACCTAGGGCGGGGTCTACTATGAATCAACAAATGCAATTTCCTTACATGGCTTCTCACCAAGTAACATGGGGGCACTTTTTATTTTTGGAAAAACAAAATCCATCTAATAAAATTCATCTTTATCCTGCCTCCACTATAAGTCAACACATGCAATCGAATCTCTAATTCTATCTTTTTCTGGCTTGTCGATCCAATGCAATTGTTGCTGTTGAATTTCAGGCCAAATGCCGTGCGGTTGGATTTGGGGGTGTCCTTCGTGGAAACCCTCTTTGCCTCTCGTGCACAGGCCAAATGAAATGACACGCTTTTTTTTCCATAAGCAAAATCCATCTAATAAAAGTCATCAAAACTTTCCATCCAATAATGCTGTTTTCTCCCTCAAAACTGTAATAGCGGATGGTGATCACGCTTGTGGACTCTTTTAGGGTTTCATTTCGCAGAATGCACTGAATTTGGTACTAGGAGACGTTGACGAGCTATACTTAGTGAAAATTGAGAAGAAAATGGAATACTGGACTTCTTGTTTCGAATTTCCTCCGGGTCATATAGATCTTCGGATTATTATTAGATCTATTGATAGTATAACAATTAAGTTGGCTATCTTTCGGTTAAAAAAAAGAAAGTTAGTTATCTGCCAAATAAATTATTAATATTTTGGAAAACGAAGTACACCGATTTCGTCATAGATGAAAAATATAATGGAGCTGCTAGCCTGACAGTACGATAGTACTGTCAGTTATTTCTAACCACACGATTTATCAATCAATGAGTGCTTTATGCAAAACACGCGGTGATAGTACGTGGATCTACGGTTGAAATTATACCGTCCTTCTGACAAAACCGTTAGCGAAGCATTTCCCAAAAAAATAAATTAGAAAACCGAGTATGTGGCAATCTTAGAAATTGCAATCCTAGAAACCGAGGCTGGATGGCAATGCAATTCCGACAAGACCGAAACTCTTTTGTCATGATCGCAATTTTTGCAATCTTTAGAAATTGCAATCCTAGAAACAGAGGCTGGATATGGCAATGCAATTCCGACAAGACCGAAACTCTTTTGTCATGATTGCAATTTTTGCAATCTTAGAAATTGCAATCCTAGAAACAGAGGCTGGATTGGATGGCAATGCAATCATTATTTCGATTTTACTTTCCCAAAAGAGTACAAGCATAAATCAGAAGGGGAATGTGGACAAGGAGAATGACTCAGAGATGATATAGTCTCAGTCGCACGAGTTCAATCAGGTTGGGGTGTCCTTCGTAGAAACCCTCATGAGCCTAAAGGAATGGCTTCATGAAGTTATGAAACCAACTTTATTAGCCATGAAGAAAAAATAAAAATAAAAATGTCTTCTATAAAAACCCTCACGGCAAACTCTTGGCCTCTCGCGCAGAGGCAGAGCTGAAAGAAAACATCAAAATCTCGTTGTTGGGAAAGCTAAGCTAAGCATAGAATTAGATCGATGGCTACCATGAACATTACTTCAACTGAGGCTCAGAGGTTAGTTTTTGCATTCAAAACTCTTCATTGTTTGCATGTGTATGTATAGCTTTGTTCCTTATGAGCCGAATCATGTGCCTAATGTGCATCATTGGATCCTATCCATGGAACCCATCATGCCGTACATCTCACGGGTCCCTCTCTATCTCTCCACCACACAATCTCTCTCTCTCCCCGGTCTCTCTCTCACTCACGCATATGATCTTCTTCCTCTCCCCTCTCTCCCATGGATTCTGTCTCTCCTCCTCCACCGTGGGAACGCAATATTTTCTCCCCGCAAACACAGAGACTCACCATCCCCACCACCTCACGACTAGGCAAAAGCCGAACGCGAATCCGCCATTCCAACCCCGCTCCATTGACGTCTCCCACCTCGAGACGACCGGAAAATTCGTTAAAGGGGCGCCTCGCCTGGGGGAGAAGTTCGCGGTGCTGAACTTGGGGATCCACGAGTGCAGGTCGTGCCCGATCCCGCCGTTCGCGCAGATGCCAGAGGACTGGAGGTGCCCGACGTGCCGGTGGTGGACGGTGGAGCGGGTGGGCTTGGCGGCGGCAGGATCTTCAGCACAAGGCTCCCCACCGTGAGGCCGTCAGTGACGGTCTCCTCTCGCCCCTCTCTTCTCTCTTCATTTTCATGTTTGGCAAATGCCCACTCTCATCTTTATCCGGTGGTCTTAGTGAGTTTTCTCTCTGTCTCTCTCCTCGGTCTCTCTCTCACTCACGCATATGATCTTCTTCCTCTCCCCTCTCTCCCATGGATTCTGTCTCTCCTCCTCCACCGTGGGAACGCAATATTTTCTCCCCATCAGGTTTACCGGGTGGGGAGAAAACCCCGTAAAGCTCGTGCGTACGCAATATTTCCCCCCCGCAAACACAGGGACTCACCATCCCCACCACCTCACGACTAATGCTGAACTATATAGTAATGCAATTTGGGAGAGATTGCCACCATCATATTTCATGTGTACTACTCATTGTAGAGTTTTACTTGTGGATAAGTAAGCTTATATAAAAGCAAGATTTAAGCATGCAGGTGGACAGCTGGTGCTCCAAGCTGGTATTATTTGCCTCATGAACTAACGATTTCAGATTTCGTGGTTTTTTTTTTGTAGACCGGAAGAACAAGAAGATGCCATCGTTGAAAAAGCAAAAGATTTCTTGATATCCTCACTTAAATGGTCATTGGCTCTTTTAGGAGTTAAGAATTTACCTTTAAACATGCAAGCGACTTTCATCACGATAGCTGTAGCTCTCATCGTGCTCTTTGTCATCAGTTTGCGAACAACACGAAGCGATTGGAGAAAGACATGCATCAATTTCATGTTCCTCATACTAGGATGTCTCGTTGTTGGAGTAACGATTGACTCGATCGTGCTGAATTCTTATATCAAGTGGGTTCTCTATGGTTTGTTCCTCGTCATGGTAGCTGCAAATCCCAATTATCAACAACTTTATCAGGAGATGAAGCTGATCTTCGAGTCCATGTGCGGAGCAACATCTTCGAGATTCACAAACTTGTTTATTCAATCACAAGTGATTATTGAAGATCTTTTGAATATTAATGTTTCAGACAGAGAAGGATCATCGATGAATAACAACGTCGTGACTCAACCCACGGCGGTGACGGAGGTGGAGTCTGGGAGGACAATATCTAGTTGATATCTTTTGTCCAGCCTGTAGGATGAATCCACAATGCCCTTTCCTGCAAAAATTGTGATGAAAAACCCAATCATGTTACGTTTACTGTTTAGGATTATATAGTATCTCAGAAGACAAAGGAATCATGAGTCGTGTTAGAGATTTTAAATAATCGAAAGGTAAAAAAGTTACAATGACTTAGCTATTCTCTTGAGGATTTCTACGTCTATTTTGAACGCTTTATTTGAGTCATATTTATTTAATTCACCAAGGATAATCTTTCGGGAATTGGCAATTCGTTGTCGCAGCTCCAGCATCATGACTCTCACTTTTCAAGCGATTTGCTCGTGCACTTGTAAGCAAAATTGAACATGTGATTCCTTCTAAAAGTCCCAAGCATTTGGCTACGGTCACTAGTGTTAGAGATCAATATTGTGTTGAAGGTAACCTCTAATACTAATCCTTGGAATAGAGAGAAACGATCGGAAAGGAAACAACAAAAAGCAAACTTCCGTGTAATGGTGAAACCGGTGTGAACACTCATCTGAGACGGCATCTTTGGATCTTCCACCAGTTTTAAGTTCCTTAGCATCCTGCGAAAAGCAAAAAGAGTAAACGAATTATCGAGCAGAAACTATTGATTCATTTGGCAAGGATCTCAGAGAGAGAGAGAGAGAAGAGAGAGAGAGGCACGCATGCCTGAAAAGTGAAAAGGTGGTGCCTCTCGCGTATTACGGTATCAATGGCGGATGATTGAATTTAAACCGACTAGTTTCATATAAAAAAAATGTATCACCTACCAAAACCTAAGACGAACACAACTTGCATTCACTGCAAACTCTTTGCCTCTCGCGCAGAGGCAGAGCTGAAAGAAAACATCAAACTCTCTTTGTTGGGAAAGCTAAGCTAAACATAGAATTAGATCGATGGCTGCCATGAACATTACTTCAACTGAGGCTCAGAGGTTACTTTTTGCATTCAAAACTCTTCATTGTTTGCATGTGCGTATATCTTTCTTTGTTCCTTTTGAGCCGAATCATGTGCCTATGCATCATTGGATCCTATCCATGGAACCCATCATGGCGTACATCTCACGGGTCCCTCTCTATCTCTCCACCACACAATCTCTCTCTCTCTCCCCGGTCTCTCTCTCACTCACGCATATGATCTTCTTCCTCTCTCCCCTCTCTCCCATGGATTCTGTCTCTCCTCCTCCACCGTGGGAACGCAATATTTTCTCCCCGCAAACACAGAGACTCACCATCCCCACCACCTCACGACTAGGCAAAAGCCGAACGCGAATCCGCCATTCCAACCCCGCTCCATCGACGTCTCCCACCTCGAGACGACCGGAAAATTCGTTAAAGGGGCGCCTCGCCTGGGGGAGAAGTTCGCGGTGCCGAACTTGGGGATCCAAGAGTGCAGGTCGTGCCCGATCCCGCCGTTCGCGCAGATGCCTGAGGACTGGAGGTGCCCGACGTGCCGGTGGTGGACGGTGGAGCGGGTGGGCTTGGCGGCGGCAGGATCTTCAGCACAAGGCTCCCCACCGTGATGCCGTCAGTGACGGTCTCCTCTCGCCCCTATCTTCTCTCTTCATTTTCATTTTTGGCAAATGCCCACTCTCATCTTTGTCCGGTGGTCTTAGTGAGATCTCTATCTCTCTTCGGTCTCTCTCTCACTCACGCATATGATCTTCTTCCTCTCCAACTTCCCGAAGCTCTCCGCCTTCACCGCCCTTCTCTCCACCACCATCGCCTCGGATCTGGCCCAGCGCTCCGCCCTCACCGTCCTCGCCGTCCCCGCTCCTACCTCGCCTCCTCCGACCTCACGCACCGCCTCTCCCCCACCTCCCTCGCCGACGTCCTCCACTTCCAGCCAGTGCTGCTCCAGTTCCTCTCCTCCTCGACCTCCACCAGACCCCCTCCGGACACGCGAGTCGCCGGCGTGTCCGGATCGTTGACCGGGTGTCAAACTTTCGACAAGCACCGCTACGGTGGCTCTTGATGCGTGTAACATCTGTCCAAGCCTTTTTTTTCAAAAGTCTTGTTTAGTTTCAGTGGTACCTTATTTCTCATAACTCACTTCAACCCATTCATAAAATTGAAGGATGCCCATTTGTGCTGGCTATTCTTGGTTATTCTTTTCCTGTTGAATTCTTATACTTCTTATGATCACAACCCCATCAAGAATGTCATTAAAGAGCGATGTTCGACGTTGAGGGCAGCACCCCCGAAACTTCAATGGATTTGGGGCTTTTATTTAAGCTGGCCCGTATGGTGTGGGATTAAGAGATTTCGTATAGGTTTAGGTTTTGGGCCCGTTTGGGGCATATATATTTTGCTCGTTTTTCTGATCATTGTAACGAATTGAGTGGCTGTAAATCGAAAATATAGTGAAATCTCTTTGCAGGACGTAGCCCTATTTTGGGGTGAACCTGGGTAATCTCATGCTTCGTCCAACTTTCTTTGATTTCTGTGTGATCATTCTGATTCGGTGTGCGATAAATCCCTTCAGTTTGCACATGTGTATTAGGGATTATAACTCTTCATTGTTTACATTGATTAGAAACTCTTTCCTTGTTTGCATGTGTGTACATCTTTGTTCCTCATGAGCCGAATTGTGTGCCTAGTGTGTGCACTGTGCATCATGGATCCTATCCATGGAACCCATCATGGCGTACATCTCGTGGGTCCCTCTCTCTCTCTCCTGTCTCTCTCTCACTCACGCATATGATCTTCTTCCTCTCCCCTCTCTCCCATGGATTCTGTCTCTCCTCCTCCACCGTGGGTACACGATATTTTCTCCCCGTCAGCTTTACCCGGTGGGGAGAAAACCCCGTAAAGCTCGTGCGTACGCAACATTTCCCCCCTGCAAACACAGGGACTCACCATCCCCACCACCTCACGACTAATGCTGAACTATATAGTAATGCAATTTGGGAGAGATTGCCACCGTCATATTTCATGTGTACAACTCATTGTAGAGTTTTACTTGTGGATAAGTAAGCTTATATAAAGCAAGATTTAAGCATGCAGGTGGACAGCTGGTGCTCCAAGCTGGTATTATTTGCTTCATGAACTAACGATTTCAGATTTCGTGGTTTTTTTTTTTTTTTTAAGACTTGGAGAACAAGAAGATGCCATCGTTGAAAAAGCAAAAGATTTCTTGACATCCTCACTTAAATGGTCATTGGCTCTTTTAGGAGTTAAGAATTTACCTTTAAACATGCAAGCGACCTTCATCACGATAGCTGTAGCTCTCATCGTGCTCTTTGTCATCAGTTCGCGAACAACACGAAGCGATTGGAGAAAGACATGCATCAATTTCATGTTTCTCATGCTAGGATGTCTCATTATTGGAGTAACAATTGACTCGATCGTGCTGAATTCTTATATCAAGTGGGTTCTCTATGGTTTGTTCCTGGTCATGGTAGCTACAAATCCCAATTATCGACAAATTTATCAGGAGATGAAACTGATCTTCAAGTCCATGTGCAGAGCAACATCTTTGAGAATCAGAAACTTGTTTATTCAATCCCAAGTGATTATTGAAGATCTTTTGAATATTAATGTTGCGAACAGAGAAGGATCATCGATGAAAAACAACGTCGTGACTCGACCCATCGGCGGTGACGGAGGCGGAGTCGGGGAGGACATTGTCTAGTTGATATCATGATGGAATTCGACACTCTTTTATCTGTCTTTTTCCATTTGTATTTTAAGATGTTTGACTGTCAGGTGAAATGAAAGTGCAAGCTTTTTTCTCAGTATTATGTATAGTCAGATTACGGAAGTTCTTCATTGATATGTTAAATTTGCACCTTTTGCATATTTGTCCGAGATTAACAGTGCAAATCTATTTCCTATCAATTAAGTGCCCTATGGTATCACTTTTATTTTTGTCCTGCCTATAGTATGAATCCACAATGCCCTTTCCCGCAAATATTGTGATGAAAAACCCAATCATGTTACGTTTACTGTTTAGGATTATATAGTATCTCAGAAGACAAAGGAATCATGAGTCGTGCTAGAGATTTTAAATAATCGAAAGGTAAAAAAGTTACAATGACTTAGCTATTCTCTTGAGGATTTCTATGTCTAGTTTGAACGCTTTATTTGAGTCATATTTATTTAATTCGCCAAGGATAATCTTTCGGGAATTGGCAATTCGTTGTCACAGCTCCAGCATCGGGACTCTCACTTTTCAAGCGATTTGCTCGTGCACTTGTAAGCAAATTTGAACACGTGATTCTTTCGAAAAGTCCAAAGCATTTGGCTATGGTCACTAGTGTTAGAGATCAATATTGTGTTGAAGGTAACCTCTAATCCTTGGAATAGAGAGAAACAATCGGAAAGGAAACAACAAAAATCAGCCAGCCTCATATTATGATTCCGAAGAGATGTTACACCCACCATATTCGAAATTTAGCACGTGACAAGTTTTTTGAGTTAGGTAAATCTCACTCGATAAATGTCGATGTTGCTTCTTACCATGACTGTTATGCAAGTGTCCAAAAGTTGAATTACTCCGTTTTTAATTTTTAGAGGACTCCCTACATAATAAAAGTGTTCATCATAAGGAAACACACTAGAAACTGCATCCTTGCCCAAAAGGCTTTTCTCTCTCCTCTCCTTCTCTTCGTTCTACGTCTCTCTCTCTCATCCCTGTCGTCTAATAATATATTCAATCAATGAGATAAACAATGGTTTTATATAATTGACAGTCCAACCCAAAAGTTTAATTGTCGGAAAATGTGTGCCGATGAACTCCTTGCAAAATTAAACAAGTGTGTTAGGCTAGTGTGGAACACGGTAGCTCAACAGTAAAGGTATCTCACTGTCTTTCTCGATACGACAAGTTCGAGTCACTTTACTATAAGCAATCATCTGCCCCAACTTTTTTATCTCCCTTTGGGTAAGATGTGGCGCAGGGTGGGCCCGAAGCAAAAATGTGGGGAAACCGCGTGAAAGAGGGTTGGCCTTTCCTGTGTTCTCGGTGTCAGCAACTTCACAGAAAGCTAAGAAGGCCCAGCGTTTTTACGGATAAGGTCGTCCCATTTTGTAATTTGCCGATAAGGACCTAAAAAAAAAACAACCACGAAGGAAAATTACACGAATTCTATGAATTCATTTTTAACGGCCCGATGTGTTTTAATCTGCGTTAGACCCGCAGGCCGAGGAGAGGGTCGTCGTCTTGTGGGATAAGATATCCGTATCAGATAGTCGGTATTCCATGCCATGCCAAAACATGCGTATTTTAATGGGCAAAAGCCACTAAAAACGCCAAACTATATTTATCGCGACACATTTACCCTAATTTTTTTTATATCACACGAAAAATTCTTAAAGCTGTACATGCGCCACACATTTACTCTCTGTCACGGTTTCGTCAACAAGCGCTGTTAGAAATTTGCACAGACGTCGGAGAGCAAATGATCGGTGTTGACATGGGCACTCACATAACTTAAGTGATATAGAAACGACGTTATTTCGTCTGAAAAATCATCTGACGAAACCTTGACGGAGGTTGAATATGTCACACGTTTGATGTTTTTTTATGACACGAGAAATAGTTTAGGGCAAATGTTGAAGGGATTTATCGCACACCGAATCAGAATGATCACACAGAAATCAAAGAAAAATTGGACGACGCACGAGATTACCCAGGTTCACCCCAGAATAGGGCTACGTCCAGCAAAGAGATTTCACTATATTTTCGATTTACATCCACTCAACTCTTTACAATGATAAAAAAACGAGCAAAATATATATGCCCCAAACGGGCCCAAAACATAAACCTATACGAAACCTCTTAATCCCACATCATACGGGCCAACTTAAATAAAAACCCAAACCCGTTGAGGTTTCGAGGGCGCTGCCCCCGAACCCCCGCATTCCGCGCGCATGGGTCACATGTCGTCGGATAACACTTCGGTTTCCCTAAGCTCATGTTCGGTTTCAAATAATGAAAGAAAGTGATAACGTCACAAATCGTTCAGTGTTGGGAGGATCGACAAATGAATTTTCTTTCCACATAACCTACAATAGATGCCGAAGATCACTATTGAACCAAAAGATTCCTAAAAGATAGTCATGATAGAGTCTTCGGCTCTTTGTTCTAATTTGCTACTTCGTCCACTTGGAACCCCATTGTTTGAGATCGATAAGCCCATTGCCGCAGCTTTACTAACAAGTCGGAAGGGCGAAAAATCTCTCTACATGAGTGTTGACACCTAATTCTATCGGCCTTGTACTTTATTTTTCCCCGTAAAATAGAATAGACCAAGTCATGTAAATACGATTATTGTGGTTACACACCAAAAAAAAAAAAAAAAAAAAGAAAACAAAGAGAAACAAGACATATCAGATCAAGCGAGGCTAATGCTAGACCCGCATCGACAGCCCGGCTCTCATTTTCTTTTTCCCTCCCGTTTTTCTTTTCTTTATTACCTCATGGCCCGTTTTATTTCTTTTCCTCGTTTTGGCCACACAATCCCTTCCTTTGTTTCTGTTCTTCCGTTTGACTTCACCGAGCGAGACAAAAGGAAAAGAAAACAATGACGCCACAGTTAGAAAGAAAGAGGACAACTGCAAAAGAAATTTGCAAATAAAGAATATATGAGAATATCAGCTGCAGCAGGGGATAATATTTGCAGCAGAGAATGGTATCTTCAGCAATGATTATTATCTGCGTTTGAGAATATATATGCAACAGAACACTTGAGACAAAAGTGTTGGATCTAGCAATATCACCTAGAGTGGGGTGAATAGGTTATTTAAAATAATTTTGACTAGAAAATGCGGAATTAAAAGAATCAAGTCAAAATAGAATCTGAATATGAATATGTACAGTTTATGATTCTGAACATGAGTATGCAAATTCTGAATATAAACACCAGTATGCAATATTCTATCAAACATAATTATAAGAGTTTAGAGATAGAGAATATTGCACATGACGATTATAGTGGTTCGGCTTAGATCAAGCCTACGTCCACTCTCCCACGCTGACAGCTGATTGGCTGGATTCCACTAGATGAATCAATGGAGGTTTACAACAAGTGATGATACTCTCTTTGATAGATCACACTATCCTCCCTCAATCACTCTTACAAAGCCTCTCAAAGATTATAAAGTTAAGCTCACGGAGACAAGTATGAATCTGAATAACTCTAGCACTTTGAAATTGATGATTCTAATCTCACACCGTAGTAGCACCATGGATCTCCTTTTATAATCCTTCACCCCCAAACTAGCCGTTGGATAGGTCTTCAAAGGAACGCTCTTCAATCGCTGATTGGACGCCATCAATCTTGATTGAACGAGACTGTATCTAGGGAGATTTGGTGACCGTTGGTGTTGAATCTAAACCCCTCAGATTCAGTCGCCCATACAACTCAATCTTCGGTTTCCATAAGTGGAGTTCTTCAAATATGGAAGCTTTTCTTGTCCCATGAAAGGTAATTTCCAATCAAGGATATTCTATCAATCATGTTATAGAATAATCCTATCAATCAAAGATTACAAACTTCCATAAATACCTCAGCAACATATGTCAGGCGCGGGTCTTCAGAATCTGGAATTAATATATCTCGCAGCTTCTGAACAATCTTCAAAACCAGACTTCAGAAGCAGTCTCTTGAATCTGAATATATCGCTGCTTCTAAATAAGTCGCAGTTTCTGAATTCTTCATATATCACTGCTTTTGAATAAGTCGCAGCTTCTGAATAGAGATACACTGAGTTTGATGTTGATAGAAACTTTGTTGATGCTCGCATATAAGTCTTCACGAGATTAAGTCTTCAAAGGTAACACAATCCTCCATCTGAAGACTTCAGAGGCAACACGAACCTCCATCTGAAGTCTTCAGAGGCAACACGAACCTCAATCTAAAGTCTTCAGAGGCAACACGAACCTCCTTCTGAATACTAGACTTCAACTTTCTCAGAAGCAAATATGCGATGACTACTCCTTGAGTCTAAACATCCAACTAAGGTCAATATAAACTTTTCTTCTCAGATGCAATATCCAAAACTTCATATGCATAATTCAGATGCAGTATCTTGAGCTCCATCTTCTGGTTCCTCCAAGCATATTGGCAATTGCGGCTCTACCTCGCTGTTTACCTATCCAAGGTCCTTCCAAGTTTTACCGAACTTCCCGTTCTAGGCTTGTTTACCTATCCAAGATCCTTCCAAACTTTACCAAACTTCTCGTTCTAGGCTTGTTCATCTTCTACTTAAGTACCTCCAGCTTGTAGACACCGCTACGCCTAATGCCTTGGTCACCATTGATAGATAACTCATAACCTTCAGATATTCTGTTAATACACCATTTGCATAACGGCTTGTGATTCTTTCACCTAGTTCTACTCAACCAATAAACACATTAGTAGCCTTTGATTATTTTGTCATCTTCAAAACATCATGAGGGATTTTCCATAACAAAAAGGAATGATGACTAGGAATAAGAAGCAAGTTGCAGTGAGTTCAGCTTGTTCCCGAGAAGTTGCAAGCCAACCGATTGGCTACCGAGAGAGGTGGAAGGGACTTGGAGCAGGGGAATTTCCGCTGCAGCAGAGGAGCAGATCACCTGAGGCAAGAAGAATGATGACCAAAAATAAGAGAGACAAGTTGAAGCTGCTGTAATTTGCAGCTGAATCATCCGATTCTTCCCCTTCACCGCCTGCAACATGAAGAAAACAAAAAGGAATGATGAGAAAATGCAAGTGGCAAGTTGGAGCTGAGGTGGACCTGATGTAAGCGGCTCTTAGAGGCTGGTTTTGGGCAGTTTTGCAGCAGAGAATGGCGACACAGCAGAGGAGCAGAGCACATGAGGCAAAGAAAATGAAGATAGAGGCAACTTGGAGCTGCAACTTGGAGCTGCAACTTGAAGCTAATCTATTCTTAAGGGGGGCTGATTTGAGCGGCTGTACAGATTTAGAGCAAAGGGGAAATGATGACTGAAGCAAATTGCAAAGACAAGTTGTAGGGAGTTCAGCTTGTTCCCAAGAAGCTGCGAGCCAACCGATTGGCTATCGAGAGAGGCAAATGAGACTATGAACAGAGAATTTCAGCTCCAGCAGAAGAGGAATGATGAACAAGATCAAGTGGCAAGTTGAGGCTGATGTGGAGCTGATGTGGGCAGTTCTTAGAGGCCATTTCGGGCGGCTGTTCAGGGCAAATCAGCAGAGGATTGCAGCTGTACAAAGCAGAAGATCTGAGGCAGAAGAGTGATGATCAAACGCAGAGGCAACTTGGAGCTGAGATGGGCGACTCTTCCTATCCAAATGAAAAGAAACTGAGCAGGATAAAAGGCAGAGGAGTTGGACACACCAGGGGATTCACTCTCTCGGCAACAAAAAAGAACAGAGAGGAAAGAAAAAGAAGAGGATGAGGGAGGATTGAACATACCGGTGGACAGGGAAGACTCCCACATTTGATATCAAGTTCATCACTGTTTTGCTATAGTTCCAACCCTCAACAAGTGGGTTATGCCCCCATAGAATCTGTTCCTGCGTGTTCAATTACTCAGGTTCGCCGGGCCGAGACCCTTGGTTTCCTCGGTCCGGCGAACTCAAGTTCAAGTGGATGTTGTAGTTCGATCAATGTAGCCTTCATTCGTGTCATGTTTATGACCGTAGTTTGTATCTTTGTCTTGATAATAATATAGTTTTGATAGTCTTCTGGTTTTACTGCTCCATATCTACTGATCAGTCTGGTTTTGGCTTTTCTTGTTCGGCCTTGCTGCTACATATCTGTTGTTCAACCTGGTTTTGGCTATTTTTGTTCGGTTTTACTGCTGTAAATGGTTTGACAATAGATCATGTAATCAGTAGAGCTTTCCCGCATAGCATGCTTCGCGACGATTGTTTAGCGCACGTGCCTAACCTTTTCCCGAACCAATCGATGCGTTGGAAACTACGTGTTATCTAGTTTCATTTGGTTCAAATATTTTCTCCCTGGTGATGTGCACGTGAAAGATTTTTGGGTTTGAATCAAGCTATTGAGCCAATCCACGTCCTTGGATTCAGACCCAGTTTTCATGAAACATATCAAACCCGCTTCTGTGGGGGTGAATTTTCATCGCAAGTTCGTTTCATCCAGCTGCTGTTATTTAGTTTAAACTATTCTGTGTGCTTAATAGTATGTATCCATGTGCGAACTTACTATTTGTGTTTCTTGGTATTCAAGCTATGCGGCCTTGAAAACCTTCCGAAAGACAGGTTTTGAATGATTCACGCTTGACCTATGGATTTGATGATTCTGCTTAAATATTATTTGCAATAAAAGGAAGTGATAAAGGATTAGAAACGTGCTTTCAAAAGAGAATAAAAAAATTCAAATAGAAGAAGATAAAAAAAAGGGTTTCGGAAAAATTAAACAAATGTTTTACTTGCATTCTCTGTCTAATTAGTTTCTTTTAGTCCTTATTTCTTGATTGTGGCTTTGCATTTCGATAAAAATTGCCTGTTAATCGCTTTCCTAGGATTAGGTAAAGGATTAAGTAGGTAATTGCACGAAAATGACAAAAACATTATGCATGATCATCTAGCACCGGTTAGATACCTATTAGGCTTTGAATGATAAGCAGAATGTGTGGTCACCTGAGGATATATTAACTGATTAGGTACCGAAAGGGCGCTAATTAACTAATTAGCGTAAACAAGTCCCTGAACCTAGATACTCTGGTTGCGCAGGAATCGAGATAACACTCTCGTGTCTCGATTGGTTTCTAGCCGACCCCAATAAGCTAATGGCGACTCCTAGTAACTATTTAGGTTGCTAATCATAGAAAACGAAATCCAACGTCACACGAGGTAGGACTTGGGAGAGTTTACGCCTAGACTAATGGGCAATACCTCTAAACCCGCTAGACCCATGAAAAAGGGAAAAAGCAGGTCGCGACAATGAGGTAGCAAATATCTAAGGCATAAGTTGAACAAAGATCCGCTTACTAAATTACTCGAACTTGTAATACCGTGAAAGATGGTGGCGACAGATTGATAAATTTTGGGGTAGAGTATGATAATATACAAGATGATAGAGTCTCCAACTCTTTTGTTTCGAATTTGCTACTTTGTAGGCTTGGAACCCGAGTGTCCGAGATGGATGGGCCCATTGCCGCAGCTCACCAACAAGTCAGAAGCGAGGAGATCTCGCCATGTGAGGTAACAAATGTATACATTCTGTAACCAAATGCTTGTTCTCGGGAAGCTATGACTAATTAATCATTATTAAGGAGTAATCATCTTGATTAAGGAGTAATCATCTTGCGCCAACATGTGAACTTTGGTCCAAGAAACAATCACCAATCGTTGAAGCCTGCTCATTGGAGGCCCATCAACATGACAATGAGACCACAATCTTCTTGTGGCCCAAATGTACTCTGGGCCCTATCGATCCACCATGGCATTGCATGCAAAACTGTCATAAAAAACATACTAAATATATTGCACATGTTTCAATTCAATCGTAAGCATTTCAATTGTGTCAATTTAGTTCTAAACATTTTCATGTTTTGTCAATTGAGTCATGGGGGCAATTAGGCCGGATATCGCTTATGTGGACACCGGCAGTTCTACTTGGCACAGTCAACATTGACATTTTTATAATTATATTAAATAAAATTATTTTCTTTTATCTTTTCTCATCTTTAATTTATTTCTTTTCATTGATAGCCGGCCAGGTTCGCCGGCCGACCCTCGCTGCCATGTGGTGAGGTGTCGTGGCCCTCGCTAGATTGGGGCGAGGGATCGCAGTGCTTTGGCCGGCGAGGGAGTCGCGGTCTTCACCCAAGCCCTCACCGGCCACAACGAGGGCATCAAGCGAGGGTTGGCCGGTGACCTTTGCCGACCCTTAGGCCAAACAAAAAAAGAGTAAATGAAAGAAAAGAAAAATAAGAAAAACAAGAAAAAATTATTAATATTTTATAATAAAAAATTACAAAATTATATACAAAAAAAAATGTCCACATTCAGCGTCGACTAAAGCATTACTAGGAGTCGCCACTAGCCTCTTGATGTTGGCTAGAAAACCATTCCAGACACGGGAGCGTTATCTCGATTCCTACGCAACCATAGCATCTAGGTTCGGAGACTTGTTTACGCTAATTAGCTCCCTTTCGATACCTAACCAATTGATATTTTCGAAGGTGACCACACATTCTGCATATCATTTAAAGCCTACAGGTATCTAACCAATGCTAGATGATCATGCGTAATGATTTTCTGTCATTTTCACGTAATTGCTAGCTTAATCCATGACTTAACTCTAGGAAAGCAAGTAACAAGCAATTTATCGAAATACAGAGCTATAAATGAACACTCAAATAATTAAAACAGCTATCCACTGACTGGCATTTTAAATAATCCTTACGCATGTCTACTAACATGCGTAAGGATTTCTTCAACTCCTCGTTTACATTGTCATTAGCTCTTATCGGAGTAAAGGATTTACATAAAAACATGCGGCAAAGAACATCAGAAGTGTCAAAAGTTTTTTACCGGCTCACTTAAGTGCTAAATCCAGAAAAAGAAAAAAGAAAAAAAGAAGATAACTTGAGTGCCAACGGCAAGAAATTCCGGCCAAAAAAATACATGGCATTTGTAATTAGATTTCTTAAGTAACATGGCATTTTAATTTATTTTTCTTTTTTTTTAAGTGACGTGTCAATTATCATTTTTTTTCTTATTTTTTCATACCTTCTTCCTATGGTCAGTTGTCGGATTGGCGACCGACCAGAGGGAGGGCGGAGGATTGGCGAGGGCGAGGTCCTCGTCGGCCCTCCTCTAACCAGTCGGTGACCAGAGGGAGAAGTGAGAAAATAAAATAAAATAAAATAAAAACGTTGACAAATGCGTTAAACGACGTTGTTTTACACCTTAGATGCTAACTGGACCTCCAACGAGCCACGTCAGCTTCAGATATTAATAAAAAAAAATATAACGTAGGATTTCTAGCCAAGCAGATCGGAGTTAGCACTTATGTGATTGTTTTTTAAAAAGGTTGGCACTTAAGTGATCCGAAAAAAAAAATTGGCACTAAAGTTAATACCGTACATAAGTTTTGGCACTTCTAGTGTCCTGTTACCGAAACATGCAAGTGATCTCCATCGCAATTTCCATAACTTTCATCGTGCTCTTGGCATGCTTTTGTGAACAACATGAAGCAGTCATGGAATGATATACATGAATTTATTGTTTTTCATATTAGGATGTCTCGTTATTGCAATCAACGTGATCGTGTTGAATTCTTACTTCAAACGATTCATCTATGGTATATTCCTTGCTATGTATGGTAGCTATAAATCCCGATTAAGAACTATTTTTTCAAGATATGAAAGAATCTGCAAGTCAGTGTGCGGAGCAACTTATTTGAGACTCATAAACTTGATCATTCGCTCACAAGTGATTACGGAAAATCTGTTGAAAATTAATGTTGCGGATCAAGAAGAATTATTGATGAATAACAACGCTGCAACTTGATTGATTGGGGGTGCCAAAGGAGGAGTCAGGGAGGACACTGTCTAGTTGATCTCATGATGGAATTCGACACCCTTTATCTCTCTTTTTGCCTTTGTATTATAAGATGTTTGTACCATATAAAATGGATAACCGAGCTTTTTCCTTTGATATAATGTGTTTGTACGATACAGAAAGTGCACTAAGACTACAGTAGCTGTTTTTTGATAATTAACTATGAAACTTTGCGTATTTGTCCAAGATTGACGGTGCAAATATATTTCCAATCAATTTTGTCCCCTATGGTATCACTTTTAGTTTTACCATGCCTATAGTATGAATCAATAATGGCCATTTCACGCAAAATAAAGGTTGCCAATGAGATAAAGAATGGTGGTATTCAATTGACCGGATGAGATTTCTTATTATCAATTTAGTTGATTTATCCATTGTCATGTAATATTGTAGGACCAGGTGTTTAAAACTTGCACAAATAAGGAAAGTGCAATACTTGATTTTAAGGATATGTTCGCTAGAAGTCCTAAAACTTGTCACCAAAGTACAATTGAGTCCTCAAACTTTTAAAAAGTGCAATCAAACCCTAAAACTTGTCAAATCGGTGCAATCGGGTCCTTCCGTTAATTCCGTCCAATTCGCTTAACGGAAAATGTTGAGGTGACTTTTTTTTATTGCTTTCTCTCTCTTACGTGGCACTGATGTGACTGAAACAAGAAAGATAAATCCAAAACGATGTCGTTTTGGTCCAAATTTAATTTTTATATAATATTAGTTAATTAAACTAAAAAATAAAATAAATTAAAAAGAAAAAAAGAAAGGGAAAACCAACAAAACCAGCGAGGGCCCCTGCTGGCCCTTGCCGTTGCCGCCCCCCACCATCGCCGAAAGTGCCGGCGGTGGAGGGGCGAGGGTCGGCCGAGGTCGCCAGGCCCCGGCTTGTGGCCAACGACCCTGGCCGACAAGGGCCTGCAAGGATTTGAAGCACGTAAAGACATTTTCTGGCCCACACTGCATTCAAGAGTAGTTCACGGAGTGCCAGATTCAGCACCAGCCATGCCGTCATCTGCAGCACGACCAATCCATGCAATATCCCCACAAAAACAAGAAACGAATAACCCAAATTGAGAAGCTGAAAAGCTCTATCATCCAGCAACTTCCAGAACGCAAGATTCCAAATTTCATCCAGAAGACGATAAAAAAATCGTACCTTTATCGACTATAGAATCATATGGGTTGGACGAGTACCTTGAAGATGGAAGTTCTTGAAAAAGTCTACGGTGAAGGCCGGCGACCCTCACTTGCCAGACCCCGCTCTGCTTTAATCTAATATATATGTGTGTGCGCGCGCGCGCTCGCTCGCGTGCGCGCATGCGGAAGCTAGATAAATCAAAAAATAATCAGCGGCCATACAAGGCACAAGTGCATGGAAACAAATGGCAAGCACGCCTAAAAGGTATTGCCTCATTAAGTTCATTAACCTATACCTGTCATACCATATATCATAAACAGACTCATCTGACGCCATAAACATCTTGTTTATACATATGTCATTATAACCAGTTTTGTACATCATCTATTAAATAACAATAGATCACACTGGGAGGTTAGCAAAAGGGTATCGCCAACTCCCATCTAGCTGGCACCATCGGCGTATTCCAATGACGCCATCATAGCTATGTCCGCTATTCTTCACCGGCATCCTCCTTGGCTAAGTTGGTCTGAAAAAGGGTTCTACAATGAGAGTAAGCTAAAAGCTTAGGGAGTATTATTCTAACACATCAACCATCAAAATCGTCAAACATCCAGCAAGCAACACATATCAACAAGGGGGCAAGTAAAACCACCGAATCGAAGTAACCGAAACATTCTAGCAATAACCATAGCTTGCAGATCATTCGAGACCTCTACGCGTCCATCTATAGTCACTGCCGACCCTCTCACATGAATCGTTCTTGTCCGATTGGCTTTGAATTCCACCTCTCCAGCGCTAATAATACTTCCTCTGATCAAGGTACGGACATGCAAGCCAACTCAATGCCCGTTGCGCCTCTATGGGCTAATTTCGAACCCATTTTACTACAACCAAGCTAAATCTACCGCCCAAAGCAACGATCCTAACACCAAACTCGGTGATCCTACCATTGAGGACATTAGTCGCACCCCTAGCTACAACAAGCAAAGCATCTAGGCGCACCAAACTCAAGTCGAATCCCAACTTCCTCGGCCACCACAATCCGCCGCACTATCTCGACGATCCGTTCCTCAACTTCACAAATTCGACACTCAAGGACGCCAATTAACTAACAAGATCAACATAATAGAGGGATAGACAATCTAACAATCAACAAGTTAGCATTTTTACTCGCCTTAGCCTCCTTGCGCACTAGAACGACCACTGTGACCACTAGCTTAGGCCTGCCTTGATTTTTCACACAAATCGACCATGACCTCCGCGCCGACTTCCTTGTCTCTCCCATGCTCAAGAACCATCACGGATTGCCGCCACAACTCCCAAGCTTTTTTCCTTGTACACGAGCACGGCGAGAGAGAGTCCAAACGAGCGAGACCACATCGACGAACGGATGGGATGAGGGAGCTTCACGGAAGAGAAGTTGGCGCCCACGAAGGAGAAGAAAAGAAGAAGATGAAAATGGGGGAGTCGGCAAGAAAAAATGAGAGAGAGATCATAAGAGGGGGAAAAGAGGTGTCCATGTGGGGTGTGAGTCACCCATCCAAGGTGACATGTGGCACCGTGGGGGTGCCAAGTGGCACTGTCTCCCAACACCATGTGTCACCGGCGGTGACACTTGTCATTCTTGCTCCTGGTTGTTTCGATTTTGCACAAATTTAGCTCTATGGGATCCAAATTAAATACGTAGTGTCCCCAAAAATATTATTAAGCTCAAATAATCCACCGCGCCAAAACATTTTAATAATCCCCTCAAAGCGCGTTCGCTATAAACTCGGGCCCGATGAGCACTAACCCGCTCGTAACTTAAGCAGCTAGAAAATTCGGGCCGTTACATCCGACGCCTCGCGTTGCTGGTTTTCCCCTTTTTTATTTTTTTATTTTTAATTTAATTTATTTTTTAGTTTAATTAAACTAACATTTATATATATATATATATATATATATATATATATATATATATATATATATATAATCAAATTTAGACCAAAACGACGTCGTTTTGAACTTATCTTTCTTGTTTCAGCTACGTCAACACCACATAGGAGAGAGAAAGTAATAAAAAAAATACCACACCAGCATTTTCCGTTAGCCGAATTAGACGAAGTTAACGAAAAGGCTCGATTGCACCAATTTGCCAAATTTTAGGACTTGATTGTACTTCTGAAAGTTTTAAAATTCAATTGCACTTTGATGACAAGTTTTAGGACTTCTAGCGAACATATCCCTTGTCATGTAACATTGTAGGATCAGGTGTTTAAAACTTGCACAAACAAAGGGAAGAGCAATACTTTTTATCGACAAAGAGAGGAAAAGAATTGGTTCACGTTATATACCAGACATGCCATGTAGGACGGTATCGATGACTGGACCACTACGTCGGCATTTTCGAGCGAAAATTCCTCAAAATGACTATATTGAAATTTCACGAAAATATTAAGGACTGAATTGATATCCGTACGGCAAATTACGACTGTTTGGTAAATTTTGAAGAAAAAGGAGTAAATTCACATCTTCCTCTATCGGTGTTTCATTGGACATAACGTCATAGTGGAAAAGAGGGTGTTCTAATTAATGATAGATTCACATCTTAAGAAGTTAATCCAATTGATTATAACACATGTTATCGCATCGTCCGGGATGATCACATTGGAGTAAAAAGGCAGAACAGATATAGATAGAGAAATTCCGACAAGTTAAAGTCAGAATTCGAGGGGAAAATTATTCAAAATATCATAAATTTATTGCATTTTTACCAATTCAATCATAAATATTTTAATATAGCCAATTGAGTCATAAACCTTTTCGCGTTTTTTCAATTGAGTCCACCGGAAAAATTTTAGCCGAAAATCGCTGACTTGAAAGCCAGTCGTCCTAAGTGGCATGATCAGTGTTGTCGTAGACCATTTTAAATATTTTTAAATATTTTTTGAATTATCTATTTATTTTTCTTTTCTATCTTTTCTTTTTTTGCCTTTTTTTTTCTTTGCGCCGACCATGCCACGAAGGAAGAACGGCATCCACAGTGATTTTCGGCCAAATTGGCTGGATGGACTCAATTAACAAAATGTGAAAAATTTTATGATTTAATTAGTAAAATTAAAAGGTTTATGATTGAATAGGTAAAAGTGAAGTAGATTTACGAATTTTGGGATAATTTTTCGGAGATCCGGGAAACACTTGTTGACCTGTTTCTCATATGTTGTTGGGTCTATAGCATTTTGACTCACCTTATACTGATGTAAGTTTCTTTTTCCAAAAGGACGTTCCGTACTTTGTCCTTTTGTGCAAGGTTCAAACGCAAGGGAATTCCTACGGTATTAGAGGAAAATTGGCATCTGTTCTTGCACAAACAGCATTATAATTGTGTGCAATCGTCCGGAAGACTTGAGATTGCAACAATCGAGTTACAACACCCCGCGTTGTATAATATGTATAATCGAATGATTTTAGTCTAAGATAATATATCTTGGAACAAGGAAATCCCTTTTTAATTGTCTCGACAACTAGATGAAAAATAAGAATGGGGAGTCCAAACTTCCATTTCGATTGTAGGGGTAACTAACCGGCTATCAAGGACATGGCCTCATTTGTGGAGTCCACCGAAACAGGGAGCACTCGAGATTAACATTGATGCATCCCACGTACTAGATTTCTTGGAAGGATCCATCTCCTGTGTCGTCCGCGATTCCTTTGGATGCCTGCTTGATGGATTTTCTCGCACGGTTCGAGCGTCCTTGGCTCTTCTGGCGGAAACCCTAGCTCTACGGGGAAAACTCTCTCCCATCTCCTTTGTTGGAAGACTGAGTCGCTCGTGGTTGAAAGTGATTGCCTTAAACTGATAAGTGCTCTCCAGTTTAAGACTACAGATCAGTTCAATTGGGAGGGCGGCCTTATTCACGAGTGTGCTGATTTAACTTGTCCATTGCTGTAGAAAGGCTAATTTATTAGCGGACTGGGATCCAAAAGCCCATAGAAAGAAAGAGTTATCCGGCAATTGGCTTTCCTTTCCCCCTCAAGTCGTCCTTATGGACATGTTATGTAATGAAGCCCATCAGTTGGGGTCGGATCTTTTTTTTCTTTTTTTTTTTGATAATCGAGGTTCCGCGCGGCCAGCGAGCTTACGTTCGAACTAGCTGTGAAGCACGACTAGTCCTCGGGGAGGCCGCAGAACCCCACCACCACGGCTCCCTGGGTAAGACATAGGTGTTAGCGCGAACGCCACCTAGCCCTGGCGCGAACGCCACGGTTCGAACATGTGACCAAGAGGTCACAGTGTTCTTACCAACTAGGCCACCTGCCCATCAGTTGGGGTCGGATCTTTGTTTTAGTTTATCTCAATAAAGGAATTTTTCGAAAAAAAAAAAGGACATCGCCACTAGGCATAGCAATTATATGATATCTATTAAGCAAATTTTCCTTCAAACCATCAGAATTGCTTATATACAAGAGCAGTTGAAGGGAGGTAGGAGTTTTCCGATACCTGCTGGGTGGAATTGCCGCAACATGGGCGTTCCTCTGGCTCTGAGCAAGATTTTTGTCCGCTTAACCCTATCCTCCTCTTGTATTATATGGTTCTATTGGGAATGGACAATTCGATTCATTGTGGGTGCTCGCTTTGTGGTGAAAGTTCGGACTAAATGCCACATTTTTTTTTTGTCGAAAAAAGATTTAATTCATTAAGCAGAATCGGAGTTACAAAGAAGGTTTTCAAGCCTAGCAAGTCCCAAATAACTGCAGAACAAAGCCAATCCTAAAGAGTAAATGACAAAGCAAACTCTGCAATTAAGAGCACACTTTCATCCCTTAAGAACAAATCTGTCATCTTAAACGATCGGCGTCCAATCACCAGATTCAGTGATAAGCACACACCGAGATCTCCCACGCCATTTGCAACATTGTGATAAGGCTAGGAAAAAAAAAATATAAGGTACGAAAATAGAGTTAACATTTCTAATTGGCCTAGTACTTAATTCTGTTTCTAAGCAGAAGAGCCGTTTTCAAGCACCAATTTCTCAATTATGAGTTGGGCGCTTTAACCATTCATCCATGCCTTCTTCTTATGATTTTGCTCGAACTGGATTCACTCTTCTAAGTTTAGTGGCTCTCAGATATCAATCAGATGACTTAAAGACTTTTAGTGAAAATAAGTACCGTGAAATATGTCAATAGATTCACACTTTCAGCTCCATTTTGAATGCCTTATTATTTTAATATTGAATTGACTTGACGCTTCTCTATAAATAAATGGGGCAAAAGTACCGAACGTCTAGATCATTCTTAAGAGGCGTATAAAGGTCTAAAAATGAGGCCATCGCGATGAGGGCGAAATTATTGGCTCGAACGAAGACGAGTCTAACTAGATATATTTAAGGGCTCAAACGTTAGCTCTCTATCTTTGTGATTTGCTCAGTGAAGATATCGGATCTTCGTTGTATTGTCCCAACAAGTGGTATCAAAGTTCACGATTAATTGGTGGTCTCTCCCTATATGTATCAACTTTCAACGAATATCTCAAGGAAAGAATCTCGGATGTAACCCTCAATTATGGCGGTGGATGATATTTCTCACTTCTTGCCGAGCTTGGTCGGGCCAAGGTAATCGATAAAGAGATTAGAAGGGCAGATGTTGTTCCCGCCGACATCTGCCAAAACTCTATTGAGCTAAGGTGTTGATTCGAGTTTGAGATAGTTTGGTGCAGAAAGATACTTGAATTCTTGTTGAGGTGCACATGTGAGGTGTTAGGCGAGGAGAAAGTCCCACACTAGACATTTGATTGGGCGTGGAGCAGTTAATATACAGCACTTGGTTCCGGGAGAAACACCACAAGCGCCATAACATTCATATGATGTTCGTATTGGTGCCATAACTTCTCGATCGATGATTTAAATGCCATAACTTTTTAATTGACTACTAATTTATTTATCGAATCAGTTCTCACACAATGGAACCAAGTGTATTTCTTGAACATATAGTATTTAAAGATGTCGTGGCCGAAGACATATCTGGTTGTCCCCTGTTTCTGCGAAAGTACTTGGACCGTCATTTTCAAGGGAAAAAACTTCAGAAAGACAAACAACCAATACATCCCCCTGCGCATTGAAGAGAACCGGGACGTCCCGTTTCTTTCAATTTGAAAGAGCAGTAAACTTTTTAATGAGGACGGAGACTTATGTATATAAAGCTCAGCTCACCTTCCTCTTTGCCATTCACAAGAACAGAGCTCCACAGAACAGAGCTCCAGCATCTGCAGAGTTCGAACAGAGACACAACAAAAAAGCCAAGGAACATGATGGATCATAGGAGCGTAACACTTCAAGTCGGAATCGAAAGGTACTCAATTCATTCACAGAATACATTGTTTCGACTGTTGTCGCGATTGGAAGCGTGGGTTGAGAAACTAGTCCGTTCTTGATTTGTTTTGATCGATTTCTTGCTGATTCAATGCAGGGACGACGATCAGGAGCCACAGAACCAACGCCAACAGCCACAGGGATGGCTAGACTCTGCCTTAAAGTTCCACGTCGAGTTCGGTTTACTAAAGCTGCTCATGATCGGGCATTTCCATTCCATTTACATCATCTGCGAAGTCGTCTATCTGATATCATTGATCGAGGTGACCGGACCCGTGAGCCCGAATTGGGTATACTGGTACTTGTACATCGTTTTCGGGACTCTCGGCTTCGAGTTGCTTCTCTGGACGAACCTCTCTCTAGTCATGTGGCTGGTCATCAATTTTTGGTTATTAGTGTATGCTTTGGCATCATCTGGCCTGCTTGCCCAAGGCTCTGACCGGTTTCTACAGCTTGTTCAGCCATTTGACGACACACTGTTTTCGGAAGTTTGGTTTGATTTTTGAAGCGCCTAGAATTCTACTGTACCTGTGTGTATCAATTTATTGTGTATGTCCTTTGTACTGATGTTGATTTAGAGAAAAGACCGAAGAGAATGTAATCATATACATGTTCTGTAGTTGGTGAAACTCACCTACAAATACCATTCACTATACATTTTATTGAATTCCATTGCCTTTTTCTTTTCGCCCTTTCTTCTACTACAACGTAGCATTGTGCTTCGCCATTGGCGGCAAACTGAGGTAATGCGTAGCGGGTGGCCAAGAAGTGGCACTGCAACGATGGCTAGGTTTTGCGCCTTAGGCAGCCGAGCGAGAGAGAGAGAGAGGCTATGTCGTTGGACGTGGCGGAAGAAACGGAATGGACCGACGAAGCTCAACGGAGAAAGAGGTGGCTGGTGGTGGTGGGACAACTTCGACCAAGGCAGGTGGTGCTCGGTGGAGGAGTTTAGGGTATGGAGATGTGGGGGTGGGGTTTGTGGACCTATTGGTTGGTGACTTGAGAGGTTGTGCATGGTGTTTTTTCAATGTATTATTTAAAATAAAATAAAATAAAAAAAGGAGGAGGAAGAGTGCTAGAGAAGGGATTATATTAGAGTTTTTTCCTTGGGGGCATGTCTGAATTTACCTTTACTGTTTATTTTTACTTAATCAAAATCTCGAATTTCGAATCACGTATTTTGACTTTTTTAAACCCAAAATACTTGAAACTTGTACAACATATAAATGTTAAGAAGTATACTATCTTATACACTCTCTTTTTTGCAGTTCTTTTGAAATTTAGATAATATATAGATTAACCTTTTGCTTTTGCTAAATGGCAAACAAACAAGCCCAATTAAATGGTTAAATTACGACGTTAATTTTGAGGGTCAAGTGCCTCCGTTCCTTTCCAACTTTTATATTTTGTGTGATAGGTTCCTCAAACTTTTAATTTGTATAATTGCATCATCAAACTCATTTCATTTGGTTGATTAAATAGAATCTTAAGGATATTCATGTGAGAACAAAACAAAGCTAAATGCCAAAAGAAAAACGCATGAACTAATTCCAATGGACAAATAATCACGCTATTCAAACGATCCAATCACAAACTTTTACTTGAGGGACAAAAGCACGCATCCTTAAGTTTTTTTTGCTAGTTGAGGGATTTGATTTTTTTGAATTAATGTTGAATCGCCTTTTATTTTGCGCAAAATAAATCAAACAATATAAAATGATGGGTGAAAACGAATTCGAGGGGGACCCGTTGAAAGGCAAGATAGGCCTTCTCGTCTTTGACTCCATCTTGTCCCGTTCTCTTTGTTTTTCTTCACTCACAAGGTAATCATCTTTTGAGTCTGCGTTCGAGACAAACCCACCATTGTAACGTTTAGAATGTACGGGTCGGTCTCGATCAACACGAATAAAACCCTTCTCCAAATAAACATGTTCCATTTTCTTGTCCTAATCATTATATAATCCTCGCGATTTGTAATCGCAAAAACCATATGTCTCCGTCGTGTGAACATCACCGTCGTTTTGTGTTAGCCCCGTGCCCCCAATTAAAAAACTCGATGTTTTAGATGAATTTGCAAGAATTTCATGCCTTGAGACATTAGAGTACGAGGCGTTATCTTAGAATCATCAAAATCGTTATCTACTTTATTGCATATCTAGTAGCTACTAGAGGTGGCTTGCTAAGAGACGGCTTCAAGAGAATGCGCGATGTTGCAATCGATAAGGACTTTGGCCTTGAACACAATGAAGATGAATACACTTACTCATTAAGCATTTGGACAAGAAAGTTATTATTTTCCTGACGATTATGTTTGTAATTATTATATGCAATTCCAAAATTATGTCTACCTAGGAGTTTTTCACTAAAACATCTAAAGAATGATGGCTTCATCTATGTATAAATAGTGCTTTTTTTGAATGAACAGTTTTCCCTAAATCATACATACAAAAGCGTGTGTATAATGACTATAACAAATCATAAATTCTTGCAAGAAAGGTGTTAGGATAAAAAGATAATAGAAGACACATAAGATGAGATCAAAGATAAATTACATGTTAAATAATTACTTCACTAAGACATGACAAATGCAATTTGAGTTCATTATTTGAACCGCATCTTTCAAATAAAAATGAAAATTATAATGTTTTGTCGGTACTTCTACATTGCTATTTTGGTTTGATATAAAAACAATTCTTCGAACTATTATTATGTAACCCCTTGAGACGTCCCATACGTTCTTTTCCCGGTCCATGATCCTCGGGGCCCATCCACCAACGTTATTAACTGTACCATGATGACGAATGCCTCGTGGGGGCCAACCTCGATTTTTTTTTTGGGAAAATTTAAAAAAAGGGCCCCAAATCCTCTCATTTTCTCAAATAAGAGCCTGAAGTTGACATTATTTTAAATAATGGCCTGAAGTGCCCTCATTGTGTCAAATAAGGGCCTGAAGTGGACATTGTTTTAAATAAGGGTCTGAAGTGGCCATATCAGTCTAAAAAAAAGGGTCTGACTCACTATTGATTAGTGGCATTTTCGTCATTTTCTTTTTTCTATATTTTTCTTTTTTCTGTATTTCCAAAAAATAAAATTTTAAAAAAAGTAAAAAAGAACACAGGCAGGAGGGCAACCCCCTCCCGCATGTTTCTCCTTTTTTGTTTTTTTACTTTTACATTTTTATTTTTAATTTAGCTTAACTAAAAATTAGGTTTAAATTGTATTTTGACTAAAATACTCTTGATCGGCCAAAATTTTTAGCCGGTCGGAGAGGTCAGGTCCTTATTTAAAACAGCTATGGCCACTTCAAGCTTTTATTTGAAACAAAGAATGCACTTCATGTCTTTATTTGAAATAATGACCACTTCATGCCCTTATTTGAGAAAATGAAGAGACTTAAGGGCCTTATTTGAAATTTTCCTTTTTTTTTTTTTTGGTGGAAGGCCAACCTCGATTGAAGTACATATCTTTTTTTATGTTTTTTCCATTCCTTTTTGTTTTGGTGCACGTTCGTGTAATGTGGGTCCCTCGTTGAATTTAGGGTTAAAGGACGCGATAGATTCACCAGCACCAGTGGCACGTTCTCCGACAATCGCCATCAAGGATCTTGATTAAATACATCACCACATTCTTTCTTTTGTCAAATACCCTCCCAAGTTTCATACGTCCCGTTCGTTTCGGTCTCTCCCGTTCCTTGAAAGTTCCTTAATTTCTTCTTCCCATTTTTATCGCGTCGGGGTTGCAAGGATTTGCATAATTTTCGAGAAAAGAATTACTCAATCAGTCCTTTTGTTCCTTTCTATCGTCTCCGTGTTTGCTCCTTTTGCTTGTCTCTCTCTCTCTCTTCCTCTTCATGAATAGTCGAAGCTCGCAACTTGCTAGTCTTCGATCGCACAATGCCACACCTCCAACACCGCTGGCCCCACACTGCCAGTACAGCCCCACCTTCCTCCAAGCTTGACAACGTGAAAAATTACCAAAAGAAGTCATAAATATATTGCATTTGTGTTAATTCAGTCTCAAGCCTTTTAATTTGATTAATCTAGTTCTAAATCTTTTGACGATCTGTCAATTTTGACCGAAAATCACTGACGTGGACGCTATCGGTGCAATGTAGGACGGTCGACGATGACGTGGATAATTTTTATGATTTTTAATTTTTTCATTCATTTTTTATTCCTACGAAGTCACGGGAGGGTTCCATCCCTCAACCAGATTTGGCGAGGGTCGCCCAGCGGCCGGTGACGGTCGCCGACCCTTGCCCTCATCTATGACTGGCGAGGGACGGTAGGCGAGCCTCGTCGGGCTTAGACGAAAAGAAAGAAAGAAACAAAAAAAAAAAAATAGAAGAAGAAATAAAAAAAAATCCAACTATTTTTTTAAAAAAATTATACAATTGTCTACATCAGTGCAGGCTATGTCACGTAAGACAGTTGGTGTTCACATTAGCATGTTTTGGTCAAATTGACAAATCATCGAAAGGTCTAGGCCCAAATTGGCCAAATCGAAAGATTTAGGACTGAATTGACACAAATACAATATATTAATGACTTTTTTAGTAATTTCTCCCTCCACAGTGTTGCTGTCCTATCCTAGCACCAACTCAAGACGATGCTGGCTGCAAGGAGGTCGTGATCACCGTAGACCCTTCTATCTACGCTCACAATAAAGGGTGCAACGGAGGGTCGACAGTGGGCGGGACGAGACGGTAGCCGCGATAACAGAGGTACGAGTGCAATGGCTACGGCGGACGGTTGGTGATGTGCGTACGTGTGAGAGAGAGAAAGGGGAGCTGGAGTTGGGTGTTTAGATTAAGGTTTGGGTGGAGGTTTTTGTGTGGGGTGAATTTACCATGGAAATAGGTGGGATTTGAACATTTTAATATAACTGCACGTGGTTACCTTCTAATTTCTGAGGATTCCAATTAGAAAAGAACATTAAGAAAAAGACATGAATTACATCTAGGACAATCTCTTTAAGGTTTACACAGGTATTGAATCAATTTAAAGATGCAACACATTTAGTTCCCTTAGGGTCTCCTTTTAAGAACGTAAAAAGAGCCCCCACATCATTAAGAATGCTTGTCTCGAATCCTTTCCTACGTTTAGCTAATCAGTGCAAATAAACTCTAGAAGGAGTTTCTAACAGCACAAATCTAGTTCCTTTTAATGGTCAATTAATTTGAAAAATCTAAGACTAAACTGGTCAATAAAATTGCTGAGCTGGCTAGAACTAGTCAAAATACCCTAGTGAAGTTAGATTCATATATAAATTGGACTGCCTGAGTCGACCCGTGTTTCTCATCCTTATTTAAATAAAATAAAATAAAAAATTGAGGAGAGACAGAAGAGAGGATACCTCATAGAAGGGCTCCACCCTAAATATTCTCTTTTCGCTTTCTTCTTTGGGTAAGAGTGCATGCAAAATCAACACTACATGCAAATTTCAACTAAGTTTCGTACTTCTCAGAAGTTTTAAACGTCCTAAAGTTTCAATGTATCGAGCGAACGACTGAAAAGTTGCGTTCACAAGCAACGAAGCTTCTTCAGCCATCCATCATTTGAACTTAGTCTCGAGCTTAGCCTACATGAAGTCAACAATAAAAAAAAACGAACGAATAGAAAAATAAAAAATTGCTTATATAAACCCCCCACTTTGATAGATATGAAGCCCAACACAATTTGCATTCCCCGCAAGCTCTTTGTCTCTCGAGCGGAGGTGAAAAAAAAAAAAAAAACATCAACTCTCTTCGTTGGAAAGCTAGCAAAGATCAATGTCCGACATCAACTTTACTTCAGCTGAAGCTCAGAGGTTAGTTTTGCATACGAACAGTCAGAAATTTCCGTAACTTTTATTTGCACTTGGCTTTCTATGTTTATTGTAACTTTTATTTGCACAACTTTCGCAAATCCATCTGAACGATCGAGAATCATTTATTACTTTGGGCAATAAGTCTGTTTAAACTAATTATATCGACTTTGCATGTCATTAATGCTGAGCTCTAGCTTGTAATTTTGGATTCGCATGCGACATGTCGTAATGCAATCCGGGAGAAATTCTCCCCATCGTATTTCATGTCTACTGTTAATTTTACTCATTGTATGATTTGATTGTGGATAAGTAAGCTTCCGTCAAGCAAGATTCAATCATGCAAGTGGATCGCTCCTGCTTTGAGCTTGTATTATTTGCTTGCGCTATAAATTAGTGACTTCGGATTTGGTTGTTCTTTTTGGTAGACTTGGAGAACAAGAAGATGCCCGCGTGGAAAGATCGAAAGATTTCTTGACATCCTCCCTGA
This sequence comes from Lenwebbia sp. NSW1173648, assembly GCA_029784005.1. Taxonomy (NCBI): domain Eukaryota; kingdom Viridiplantae; phylum Streptophyta; class Magnoliopsida; order Myrtales; family Myrtaceae; genus Lenwebbia; species Lenwebbia sp. NSW1173648. The sequence goes on from JARCGZ010000005.1 coordinate 9,772,315, forward strand.
GATGGTCATTTGCTCTTTTCGGAGCTAAGGATTTCCTTATGAACAAGCAAGCAACTTTCATCGCCTTTTCTGTAGCTCTCATCACAATCTTCGGCATCAGTTCGCGAACAACACGAAGCGATCGTGGAACGACACTCATCGATTTCGCGTTTCTCATACTAGGATGTCTCGTTGTTGGAGTAGCAATCGACTCGATCGTACTGAATCCTTACATCAAGTGGGTTATCTATGGTTTGTTCATTGCTTTGGTAGCTATAAATCCCGATTACCAACAAACTTTTCAGGAGATGCAACAAATCTTGAAGTCCATGTGTGGAGCAATTTCTCCAAGGCTCAGAAACTCGTGCAGTCAAGTACGAGTGGCTATTCAAAACCTTGTGAAGATTAATGTTAAGGGCCAAGAAGAATTATCGATGAATAACAACCTTGCGACTCGACCGGTTGGTGGCAACGGAGGCGTAGTCGGGGAGGACAATGTCTAGTTGATCAAGCTATGGAATTCGACGCCCTTTATCTCTGTTTTTGCTTTTGTATCGTTAGATGTTTGTACGGTATGTAAGATGAATGTCCGAGTTTTTTTTCTTTATGTATTGTGTTTGTACGAAATGTAAAAGTGGGGTCAAACTATAGCAGTTCTCTGTTAATACATTAAATTTGAAAGTCTGCGTATTTGCACCAGCTTTTTGAACCGCTTTTTAATCGAGTAATTTTCATATAAGCAAAAAGGACGTTCCATACCTTGCCCTTTTATGAAAGTTTTAAACGCCTGGTCCTACAGTATTTGAGGACAATGGATAAAGTACATGAATTGATTCATATGATCATACAGTCCAACACCTCAATTTTGACAGACATATGATCGACAAAACTCCATAAAACTTTTCAGATTTTCGATATCTGTTTTAATAATACAATATTAATGTGAGCTAACACTTTTTCTGGGTTTTAACGTATGAATGAAAGTTGGTGATTTAACCCCAGAAATTCGTACAAATTATAAACGAATCCGACACAAATTGGAGGCCCGGCCGAAAAAAGACAAAGGAGTTCCTTTTGATTACAATAAAGATCCTATCTTTAAACTAATTTACTTATTCAATTCAAGCTTAAAGCTCATTTTAATGACAATTAGCCAGTAATTCGCACCCCAATTAACAATAAGACGTTTCCAACGTTCTTGACAATGTTTGTATTCCTTCACAGTTCACATTATCTCACTGGCGGTCCTTATTTGTCTCTTTTGACAAAAAAGGGATTCTACTTCAATTGACTTTTGCAGTTTAAATCGCAAGTAATGTCCGAGGAGTTTAAGAAATAAGAACAAAATTTAAATGAAGGATAAGGACACGTGGGTCCAAATTCACCTTGGACCTTCATCTTCATGAAAAGAACTCAAAAAAGGCCACTGCAATATGTGTCCCCCAGCATCACCCAGAAACGGGACGTCCGGTTTATTTGACGGTCCACTACGCAGCTTTCTTTCAATACATGACGCGGCCGACGTGTCTCAGAAAGTTCTATTTTAAAACTCTCACGTCAATTGGTCAAAATAAATAAATGAGTGCAGAGTCGACAGATGATGGGAAAATCGGTTTCTATTTTAAACGGGACGTCCCATTTATTTTTCGGAGGAATGTGAAAATCGGTCTCTTGCTAACTAAAGATGATGGGTTCCAAAAGGGCAAATTCCACAAATTGAGAATTAGGAACCGCCCACTAATTCCTGGATCCACCCGGGGAATCAAATCACCGGTCCGGTTCTTGAGTGGGTCCATGAAACCGCCATTGTAACATTGCCAGGTTGCAACTTGCAGAATCTCTTCCAGAACAGCATGCAATTTTTTTTATGGATAAATGGTAGATGCTTCAACTAATCGAGTCACCCAGAACAACTTCAGCATTCATCCACGGTGGGTGGTTCCACACACACGGATAAATGTTGAAGTTTGAGTCACCCAGAACAAATATTGCATTTGAATTTAGAACAGCTGCTTCCAATAAATTGGAGTCACCCAGAGTAGCTTCTTGAGTGAAGAAACTAGAAAAGGGGCAAATGACAATTAGGGTTTTGAACTTATAGGAGAGGGATGGATGAGCATCGTGAGCAAGCGAGGTTGCGAGAGGAGTGACGAGCGTTGTGACTCGTGAGCGAGAGGAGCGATTCGCATCCTTGCCGAGGCTGCGACCTGCGAGCGTCAAGATCGAGCTGCAAGGGTGAGAGAGAGCGAACTACGAGTGTGTGAGAGAAATTAGGGTTTTGAGAGAGAGCGTGAGGACTGAGGAAGGAGCGTGAGAGGCTGAGAGCATGGTGGTGGTACTCTAATTAGTAGTTAAGGTTTCGATACTTCAGAATATATATATACCTGTCCAATTCAGGTGGTCCGGTCCCACCCAGAAACCGGGAATCGAACCGGATGGTCCTAGGACAGGTTGACCGGACAGTCCAATGAAACCGATAGATTATTAGTAGGAGTGAACAACACGGACTTTAATTTTAGTATGTTAATTAAAATTAGGTTTGCATTTAAAAAAAATAACCTGTGGATTATTGGGTCAACATTGAAGAAATAAACAAAAAAATAATCGGTCTGGTCCGATTTCCCCTTGGAATTGGGAATCGGATCGAAATTCACCGGGTTCCAATTTTATGAAACCGGGAATCGGACCGGTGCACCAGAAACCGAATTGAAACGACCGGTTCGATCCGGTCTGGACGATTCTCGTTTCGGTCGGTTTATCTTGCTCACCCTTATTTTTCATATGCCAATAACTATTGGCCCCATGCAAACTAGATTGCGTATCAGACGCCAATGTCCCAAATTCATTAGCAGGATTATATTACTTATGACACAAAAAGAGTACAAGGTTCGGATTGAATAAAATTCAAGTTTAAGTATCAAAATTTGAAACTGTCCAAAATTTAACTTATGCACGAGTCGATCCAAAAACAAAAATATTCCAAACAAAAAGTTAATGGTACTTCAATCAGGAACAAGAAGGGAAACTTTTATCATTCTATCTTCTTCTTTTTCATAACTAATTGTTACATGTTAAGTAATGTGAACTTCCTTATTTTCTTTTAAATAATCGAATTGATCGTAAATTTATCAATTTGAGCGGCCAAAAATCTCAAACAATCAATGCACTTGAAAACTTTCAATGTAAGGAACGTCCTTTCCACGGGGGTAGCCATGCATATCGACTTTATTTTCCAAATTCTTAAAGTTAAGACGCGTATATAAAGGCGTGAAAATGGGCCCACTGAGACACGAAAAAAATTATTGCATAGTCCCCTAATATAGAATTGAGGTGCACGTGTGAGAGATATTAAAGAAGGAAGATTCACATCGAAATATCATATGTTGTGGAGCTGTTAAAATATCCTAATCGATCTGTAATTGAATGACTTAATTTTTTAGAGAAGGCAAGTTAACTGAGTATGTTTAAGGACTCGGGCTTGAGCTCAATTTTTGCGATCTCTTGAGTGAAGGTATCGATGTTTCGTCCCAACAAGTGCTACCAACGTCTTCTTGATCGGTGGCCTCTCACTAAGCTGTGGAAAATTACTAAACAAGTCCTAAACTTATTACTAATATAGTCCTTCCGGCTAATTATCCAAAGAAAATTTTTGATTTTCTTTTATTTGCATACGTTTGACTCTTTCCTTGCGAACCTTATCCTCCTTTGAGTCCCGAGCATTTAGTGTACTTGGTGTTGGAACTTTTATTTTGTAGGACTTATCGCAAAACCCATACAGATCAATTGGGAGTCATTTATTACTTACTACCATAAATTTGTTCAGACTAATTATATGGACTTTGCATGTCAGTAATGCTAAGCTTTAATTTGTTAAATTTGGATTCGCACATGACATGTCACCATCATATATCATATGTACGATTAATTTGTGGATAAGTAGCCTTCCGTCGAACAACATTTAAGCATGTAGGTGGACCGCTATTGCTACAAACTTGTTCTACTTACTTGCACCGTAGCTGAATAGTTTCTGATTAGGTCGTTCTTTTCGGTAGACTCGGAGATCAAGAAGATGTCATCGTTGAAAAATCAAAAGAGTTCTTGACATCCTCGCTTAGATGGTCATTTGCCCTTTTCGGAGCAAAGGATTTACTTATAGACATGCAAGCGGCGTTCATTGCTCTAGCCGTAGCTCTCATCACGCTGTTTGGCATTGCAACCAATACGGAGTGATCATGGAATGAATTTCATCAATTTGGCGTTTCTCCTATTAGGATGTCTCGTTGTTGGAATAACAATCAACTCGATCGTATTGAATTCTTATATCAAGTGGGTTATCTATGCTATGTTCCTTGCTATGGTAGCCATAAATCCCGATTACCAACAAAATTTTCAGGAGATGAAACAAATATTCAAGTCCACATGCGGAGCAACTTCTCCGAGACTCAGAAACTTGTTCATTCAACCACAAGTGATTATCCAAAATCTTTTGAACATTCATGTTGCAAACCGAGAAAAATCAACCATAAATAGCAGCCTTGCAACTCGACCAATTGGCGGTAACGGAGGTGGGGTCGGGAGAGGACATTGTCTAGTTAATCTCATGATGGAATTCGAGACCCTTTATCTCTCTTTTATCTATTTGTATCTAAGAGGCAAAATTGTCCAAAAAAAAAAAAGCTCTAAACCTATTGCACCTTTGCCAATCTAGTCCTAAACCTTTTAATTTTACCGATTTAGTCCTAAACATTTTGTATTTGTGCAAATTCAATTTTAAACCTTTTTTTGTGCCAATTCAGCCTATCCGGCCAACTTTGGCCAGCCGGCGCTGACGGGGGCAATTTTTGATAATATTTAATATTTTTTCAATTTTTTTATTTTTTTTTTGTTCATCTTCTTCCTCCAACCAGTTGTCGGACCAGCGACTAGCTGGAGGCGAGGGCCAACGAGGCTCGACCTGGCCGGCCACTAGCACCACCGCCCTCGCTGGGTAATGGCGAGGCTTAGCCTTGAGCTCATCCATCCATGGCTTCGGCTTTCCCAACAACGGCAACTACGACGCCATGGTTGGGTGAGGTCGGCCTTGCCCAGCCATGGGGTGGACCGACCTCGCTAGATTTGGGCAAGGCCGACCTCGTCTAGCGACTACAGCGCCAACCTCGCCCAACGCCGGCGGTGCTAGTGGCCGGCGAGGTCGAGCCTCTCCGGCCCTCACCTCTAGCCGATCATCAGTACGGCAAGCGGCTGGAGGAAGAAGACGAACAAGATTTTTTTGAAAAAATATTAAAATATTATTAAAAATTGCCCCATTAGCGCCGCCGGCCAAAGTTGACCGAATTGAATGAATTGGCACAAATACAAAAGGTGTAGAACTAAATTGGTACAAAAAAAGATTTAGGACTAAATTGATAAAATCAAAAGGTTTAGGACTGAATTGGTAAAATTGCAGGTTTAGTACTTTTTTTTGAAAATTTTCCCTATAATAAGATGTTTGTACGGTATGTGAAATGTATGTCCTATTGGGGTGTGGTTCATACTAACCAACGACAGAAAAAGTATGGGGCTTCCCTATCCCTAGTGTCCGAGCGGGGTTTTGGAGGAATCGCCTCGGCGGGGGTCTCAAGGGGACATTGCCCCCTGGACACTAGAGGACTTTTATAGTTTGAGCCCATATTTGTTCATTGGTAGTTTGGGCTTCGGCCCATGAATAGCTACTGCTATATATACTCTTTTTCACTTGTAATTGAGTGATGTAACGAGAAGTGCGAGGTGCTAATTATAGTGGAATCATCTACTGAACGTAGCCCTAGTTTAAGGGTGAATCAGAATAAACCTTTTGTCTCGATTTCCTTTTTCTCGCTTTTACGCTTTACTTCAGATTTAATGAACTCAATATGCAGACATATTTTCTGCTATTATCTGATTAATAGAGGTCCATCAAAGTTATTAAGATTTTCAATTTGTTAAAAAAAAATCGTCATAGTATTACAGTATACGCTAATTACACTACGGCAACGTGCAGACCCTCTCTAGTAGTTCATTAATTGACTGTATTTTGCGACCCTAAAATCACTTTTGCAAGTTTCAAACAAATATTAACGTGAGTTAGCACTTTTTATTTTTTGTTTGTCTGCCTTTAGCTTGATATATGAAAGTTGTGTTTTAATCCCAGAAATTGGTACAAACACAAATTGGTAGCCCGGCAAAGCCAAAAAAGAAGAAGAAGAGAGAGGTCCTTTTCATTGAAATAAAGATCCTATGTAATGTGTTAATTGATGCAATTCTACATACGGGCCTTTGCCCTTGGAACATTCATCCTTTCGTCTCGGACTCTCGTCTTCTCCTGAGCAACAACTCAGGATGGAGTTTGAAGTGGACCAGTAGAACTAGTAATGCAGTTGCTCATGAGCTTGCAAAATGGGCTTTTCATCGGATATAGGAAGTACAGTTTGTTTTCTTTTTAATGATCTCCCATCTAGAGTAAAAAAAAAAAAATAGTGTTAGTAAAATCTTCTTTAATCAATCATCTTAACGTAGGCTCTTTGTCCTCCTTGTAATATTTGCACTGCTTTGATGGAATGAAAGTGTTTTTTTTAGCAAAAAAAAAAAAAGATCCTATGCAAGGAGAACATGGATGTGAGATAGATATTCACATCTTTAAAATAATTTACTAATTCAATTCAAGCTTAAAGCTCATTTTAATGACAATTAGATTAGCCAGTAATTAGCACTCCAGTTAACAATAGGACGTTCTCAACGTTCTTGACAATGCTTGTATTCCTTCACAGTTCACATTATCTTCTCTGGCAGTGGCCGTCCTTGTTCGTCTCTTTTGATTGAAAAGGAATTCCACCCCGATTGACTTTTGTTTTTCATTCCCGCAGGTAATGTCTGAAGAGTTTAAGGAAGAAAAAAATTTATATATAATAATTTAGATGAGGGATAAAGACACGTGGGTCCAAAATCAAAAAAGCCATTGCTTAACCAAGAAACGGGACGTCCCGTTCATTTGACGGTCAGCTACTCAGCTTGTTTCGATCTATGACACAGCAGACGTGTCTTCGAAAGTTCCTTTTTAACAATCCCACGTCAATTAGTTAAAATTAAATATAAAAAAAGGGAGTGCAGAATATTGAGAGACATTAATTTTCCAAAAATGATTTTTTCGACTATCGGAGGAATGCGAAAAAACGGTCTCTTGCCGACGTGGCTTCAGTTATGCCAACAAATGTTGGCCCCTGGGTTGAACTAGATCGCATGTCAGTCAGATGCCAGCATCCCAAATTAATTAGGAAGATTAGATTAGTTCGATGCACAAGAGAAGAATGACCAAATTGAACAAAATTAAGGCTTAAAGACCGAATTAGAAATTGTCCAAAAGTATAGGGACCATTTTTTGACATTGGCTCTCAATTTTTTGTTTTAAGCTGTAAATTAATGTTGGAACGATTTGAGTATTAATCTCTATTGCTTATGTTAAGTACTTTTCATTGAACTAACTCTTTTAAGTAGTTTTTTTTTCGGTACTTTTCCCGTTTCTCATGAAACAAAGTGGCACGAAAATGATTAAAAAAAAAAATTACAGTACTTCAATTAGGAACCGGAATTGAATCTTTTAACATGCTCCGGCGCAACGACACCCTCATTCACATAAAAACCAATTATTAGAGATCTTTCTTTCAATTTATTACTTGCTAAGTAACGTGAACTTCCTTAATGTATTTTAAATAATCGGATCCACCATTCATTTATCAATTTAAGTGGATGAAATTCTCAAACTGTCAGTATAATTGAAAACTTCGGACGTATGAAACGTCCTGGATGCAAATAGAATTGTACGCTGATTGCCACGCACCGAACGTCTAAATCATCCGGAAGAGGCATTTAAAGGTGTAAAAGCGGGGCCATCCAGATACGGCCAACTTATCATTCACACACTTTCTTCTTTTAACCTCCACGGTGGGGGCGTTTGAGCTATTTTTTAGATTGATTTGATTCCCCATTTCCTTTTCTTACTTTCCTCTCTCATTTGGAAGCTTTTCTCTTCCCATTTAGTTTAGATCTGGAAGTTTCTTTCTCCTATTTCGGTGATATTTTTATCCCGATCTATTATAGATTTTGGGTTTTTTGCCTGTATGTTTTTGGGATTCTAGCTTTTCTCGAGTTTCGTTAGTGAACAAGTCCAATTTCAAAAGAAATCAGAGGAGTTTCATGAAGATTTCGCTCTTACAGGTGTCAGATCTATGCTCGTTCAACCTTTTTACTCTGCTCGGTGATGGTGTTGGAGACGCCAAACCTAAGCGCACACCATTGAAAGGCAAAGCCGAAGCAACAGATGGAGATCTCGGTGTGTGCTCATTACTGAAGACGAATTCGGTGATCGGCCACCGATTTTGATGTGAAGAAGTCACATATATGCTCTTTGAGCGTGTGACCGATAACATTTTTCTGATGATTCCTCTTGTTATCTGGAGTTTATTTTGTTTTGAAACTGTCTGGAATTTGTCTTAGTTTATAGTTGAGCTGCAGTATTTCTCTCTTGTATTTCGAGGAAGTGAATGAAATATTATTTTGACCACAAAAAAAAAAAATACGGCAAAATTATTGGCTTAAGTTTTTTTATGTAGGTGACTACAACTATGTACGTTACAGGGCTCGTGTGTGATCTCTATTTTTGTGATTTGCTCGGTAAAGGTGTCGGGGTTCTGCTGCTCTATCCCAACAAGTAATATCAAAATCTAGGGTTGATTGGTGGTCTCTCTCAATGTGTATCGGCTTTCAACAAATGTCTCAAAGAAGGAATCTCGAATGTAACTCCCGAATTAAGGTGGGCGGTGATATCCTTAACTTCCCGCTGGGCTTGATTGGACCGAGGCAATTTACGTCAGAAGGGCAAATGTTGTTCCCGCCAACATCTAGTAAAACTCTATCAAACTTAGGTGTAGATTTGAGTTAAGATAACGTTTGTACAAAGATATACTTGGATTGATGTTGAGGTGTACGTTCGAGGTGTTAGGTTCCACGTCAGAGAATTGATGGGGTGCGAAAAATTTAATACATAGCAGTTGAGCGAAAGAAAGACATCATAAGTACCATGACTTTTGTAGGATAGTCACTTTGGTGCCATAACTTTTCACCTGAGTGACATAACTTTTTTTATAGATCTCTGGCTTATTTGTTGATTGAATCCTTTCTCACCGAAGGAACTTCGTAGATTTCTTGAGATAGGCTGTACTCAAAGATGTCGTGGCCGAAGAAGAATCAGGTTGACCCCTTTTGCTGCAAAATTACTTGGACCGTCGTTCTTAAAGGGGAAAGAACTGCAGCAGAAAGACAACGACAAAGACCCCCCGTGCACAGTGAAGAAGAACGAGACGTCCCGTTTATTTGACGATCGAGCCTCAATATGAAAGAGCAGGGAATTTTCAAATACCGACGGAGACTATAAATAAAGCACGCTCAGCTCATCTCCCTCTTCGTCATTCCAACACTCAGAGACAGAGTTCGTTCTGCTCCGCAGAGCAGAGATCCAACACCTGCAGAGTCCGAACAGAGTCGCAGCACAAAAGCCGAGGAACATGGCGGATCAGACCACAACAATTCAACTCGAGATCGAAAGGTACGCAATTCACACACGAATACATTGTTTCTAAGAACCGCTGTTGCGGTTGGAAGTGCGAATCCAGCAACTAGCCCTTTCTTGATTTTTTTTGTGACCGCTCTCTCTGTTTCGATGCAGGGACGACGATCAGCAGCCACTGAACCAACACCAACAGCAACAGGGATGGCTCGACTCGGCCGTAAAGTTCCACGTCGTGTTTGGTCTGCTGAAACTGTTCATGGTCGTGCATTTCCAATCGCTATACATCGTCTGCGAAGCCATCTACCTGATATCCTTAATCGAGGTGACCGTACCCGCAAGCGCCAATCGGGTTTACTGGTACTTGTATATTGTTTTCGGGACTCTCGGCTTCGAGTTGCTGCTCTGGACGAACCTCTCTCTAGTCATGTGGCTGGTCATCAATTTGTGCTTGCTAGTGTATGCTTTGGGATCATCCGGTCTACTTGCGCGAGGCTCCGACCGGTTTCTACAGCTTGTTCAGCCGCTGGACGACACGCCACTTTCGGATGTTCAGATTGATTTATGAAGAACTGTATCTGTGTGTATCAATTTGTTGTGTAGGTCCTTTGTACTGCCTCTGATTTAGAGAAAAGAATGTAATCTTATACATGTTCTGTAGTTGCTGAAGCTCACCTACGAATAATACCATTCACTATACTTTTTATTATATACTATTGCCTTAATTTTAACTATTTTTATAATTCTGTAGTCCTAAATCTATTGCACTGTTCTCCGCGATTCCTTGAGACGTCCCATACGTTCTTTTCCCGGTCCAAGATCCTCGGGGCCCACCATTTCATTCTACTTCACCACCAACGTTATTGACTGTACTATGATTGCGAATGCCTCTCGCGGGGCCAACTTGAATTTGAAGTACATATCTTTCTTTTCTTTTTTTCCATTCCTTTTTGTTTTGATGCACGTTCATGTAACGTGGGTCCCTCGTTGAATTTAGGGAGAAGACGCGATAGATTCACCAGCACCAGAGGCATGTTCTCCGACAATCACCTTCAAGGATTTTGATTAACACATCACCACATTCTTTCTTTTGTCAAATACCCTCCCGAGTTCCATACGTCCCGTTCGTTTTAGTCTCTCCCGTCTCCTTGAAAGTTCCCTTTCTCTTCTTCCTGCTGTCATCGTGTCGGGTTTGCGTGGATTTGCATCGTTTTCAAGAGAAGAAGTATCCAATCAGTCCTAAATCTATCGTGTCGGTACAAATTCAGACCTATACTTTTTAATATTGGCAATTTAATCCTAAATTGCTCGAAAGTGGGGGCATGAATGGGGATGCAACCTTCACACCCGCCCTAAACCATTGCCAACTCCAACACCTTGTCTCTAGGCCAATTGGACCACCCTGATTCGTCCCCTTTTACTATTCTTTTTCCCTGTCCTTTCCTTTCCTTTTGTTCCTTTCTGTCTTTTCCGTGTTTGCCCCCTTTGGCTTCACTCTCTGTCTCTCTCTCTCTTCAGGAATAATCGAAGCTCGCAACCTGCTAGTCTTCTTCGATCGCACACAGTCGGTAGAGCTCCACCTTCCTCCAAGCTTTATGCTAATTCAATACTAAAACTTTTGACGGTTTCCCAATTTAGTCATTTTCAACGATTTTGATTGGAAAACGCTGACATAGACACCGACAGTGCCACATAAGAAAGAACATTAAGAAAAGACATGAAGTACATTTAAGACAATCTCTTTAAGGTTTACACCGGTCTTGATTTAGCTAATCAATGCATAGGAATTATGGAAGGAATTTATAACAGCACAAATCTGGCTTTCAATGGTCGATTAATATGAAAAGTCTAAGACTAAACCGGTCAATAAAACTGCCGAGCTAGCTAGAACTAGTCAAAATATCCTAATGAAGTTAGATTTATATAAAATTGACCTGTCTGAATCGACTCGTCGCGAACTCTCTATAAAACAATTAGATGCTATATTTCTCATCTTTATTTCAATAAAAAATTGGAAATTTTTTTCAAAAGAGTCCTAAACCTATTGCAATTATGCCAATTCAGTCATAAACCTTCGGTATTTGTGCCAATTTAGTCTTTCTGGCCAACATTAGCCGGTCAGCGCTGACGTGGCCAATTTTTTTAATTTTTACCTTTTATTTTCTTTTCCTCCTTCCTCTAGCTGGTAGTCGGATCGACAAATGGCTAGAGTCAGTGAGGGCGAGGTCGGCCTCGCTCAAGCCGAGCCTCGCCACCGTCGCTGGGCAAGCTCGCTGGCGATGGCGAGGCCGACCTTGCCATGGCTAGGCGATGGCCAAGCTCGCCGCGATGTCTGGCCTCACCCAGATCTAGCGAGCCCGAGCCTCACCGTCGTAGGGTGAGGCTAGACCTTGTAGTCGTTAGGCGAGGCCGAGCCTTGCCATCGCCGGTGAGCTCGCTTAGCGACGGTGGCTAGCTCGTGCGGCGACGGCAAGGCTCAGCCTGGGGAAGGCCGACCTCACCCTTGTTGGCTCTGGCCATCGGCGACCAACCCTAGAGGAAGGAGAAAAAGAAAACAAAAAGGAAAAAAAAAACAATGAAAAAATTATTAAAAATTTGGTTACTAAGGGTCTCATTCCCAAAAGAGCTCTTATGAGGTGAGGGCAGCCCGGACGTTATATGCAGAGTAGGTTGGTTTCTTCCAAGCGATGTGGGTCTCCCTTCTACAGGGGCTTAACATGCACCCAAATCCATCGAACCTGGCTTCGATACCAACTAAGGTTCTCATCCCCAAAAGAGCTCTTGTGAGGTAAGGGCAGCCCCGGAGGTTATATGCAGAGTAGGTTGGTTTCTCTGACAGACACAAGACAGCCTTCTATATCCCAGGCAAACATTTCCAATGGAAGGTTCTTCCTTTTGGGACACCCTCATCAACGCCGGCTGGCGTCCACATCAGCATTGACTGGCAAAAGTTGGCCGAAATAATTGAATTGGCACAAATACAAAAGGTTTTGGACTGAATTGGCACAAAAAAAAAAGATTTATGATTGAATTGGCATAATCGCAATAGGTTTAGAATTTTTTTTGGTAATTCTCCCAAAAAAAAATTGGGGAAAAACAGAAGAGAGGATATCCCATAGACGGGCTCCACTCTAAATATTCCCTTTTTGCTTTCTTCTTTTGGTAAATAGTGCATGCAAAATCAACACTACATGCAAATTTTAACTAAGTTTCATACTCCTCAGAAGTTTTAAACGTCCCAAAGTTTCAATGCAACGAGTGAACGACTCAAAAATGTTGTGTTCACATGGCTTGAAAGGGCAACGAAGCTTCTTCGGCCATCCACCATATCAACTTAGTCTCAAGCTTAGCCTACATGAAGTCAACAATAAAAAATAAAAACTAATGAATAGAAAAGTAAAAATCGGCTTATATAAACCCCCCACTTTGCTAGATATGAAGCCCAACACAATTTGCATTCCCCACAAGCTCTTTGTCTCACGAGCAGAGGTGGAAAAAAACATCAGCTCTCTTCGTTCGAAAGCTAGCAAAGATCAATGTCCGACATCAGCTTTGCTTCAGCTGAAGCTCAGAGGTTAGTTTTGCAGACGAACAGTCAGAAATTTACATTGAGTCACGATCATTTGGTGCCCTTGGCTTTCTATGTTTATTGGAACTTTTATTTGCACAACTTTTGCAAATCCATCTGGACGATAAAGAGTCATTTATTACTTTAGGCAATAAATCTGTTTAGACTAATTGTATCGACTTTGCATGTCATTAATACTGAGCTCTAGCTTGTATTCTTGGATTCGCATGCGACATGCGGTGATGCAATCTGGGAGAAATTCTCACCATCATATTTAATGTCTACTGCTAATTTTACTCGCTGTATGGTTTGATTTGTGGATAAGTAAGCTTCCATCAAGCAAGATTTAATCATGCAAGCGGATCGCTCCTGCTTTGAGCTTGTATTATTTACTTGCGCTATAAATTAGTGATTTCGGATCCTTGTTCTTTTTGGTAGACTTGGAGAACAAGAAGATGCCGGCGTTGAAAGATCGAAAGATTTCTTGACATCCTCGCTTAGATGGTCATTTGCTCTTTTCGGAGCTAAGGATTTCCTTATGAACAAGCAAGCAACTTTCATAGCATTTTCTGTAGTTCTCATCGCGATCTTTGGCATCAGTTCGCGAACGACACGAAGCGATCGTGGAACGACATTCATCAATTTTGCGTTTCTCATACTAGGATGTCTCGTTGTTGGAATAGTAATCGACTCGATCGTACTGAGTCCTTACATCAAGTGGGTTATGTATGGTTTGTTCATTTCTTTATAGCTATAAATCCCGACTACCAACAAACTTTTCAGGAGATGCAGCAAATCTTGAAGTCCATGTGCGGAGCAACTTCTCTGAGACTCGGAAGCTCGTGTAGTCAAGTACGAGTGGCTATTCAAAATCGTTTGGAAATTATTTTTAAGGACCGAGAAGAATCATCGATGAATAACAACTCTGCGACTCAACCGGTCAGTGGCGACAGAGGCGTAGTCAGGGAGGACAATGTCTAGTTGATCAAGTTATGAAATTCGACATCCTTTATCTGTATTTTTGCTTTTGTATCGTAAGATGTTTGTCACGATATGTGAGATAGATATCCGAGCTTTTTCCTATGTATTGTGTTTGTACGAAATGTAAAAGTGTGGTCAAAATATAGCAATTCTCTGTCGATACATTAGATTTGCAACTCTGCATATTTGCTCCATCTACACGAAGCATACCCCATGTCAAATGTCCTTACAAGTTTCATCCGCCCTTTATTTCTATGTTATTTTCATTAATGATAAATTGACACCTTAAGAAGTTAATATGACTGGTTACGACTCATGTTCTTAAATTGATAAACTTAATATATCGACATTATTTGGTTATTATATGATTTGATAGAAGTTCATCAAACTTTTCAGATATTAAATCTTAACAAAAAAAAAAAAAATCTGTCTTAATATTCCAATATGCATTATTCATACTATGGCAACACGGAGACCCTCTCTGGCAGTTCATTAATTGGCTGTATTGTCTGGCACTAAACTCGCTTTTGCAAGTTTTAAACAATCATTAATGCGAGTTAAAACTTCTTCTTTTTTGGGTTTAACATATAAATGAGAGTCAGTGTTTTAACCCCAGATATTCGTACAAATGATAAACAAATCCGACACAAATTGGACGCCCGGCAAAAAAAACAAAACAAAACAAAGGATTTCCTTTTGATTACAATAAAGATTCTATCTTTAAACTAATTTACTTATTCAATTCAATCTTAAAGCTCATGTTGATGACTATTAGCCAGTAATTAGCACTCCAATTAACAATAAGACGTTTCCAACGTTCTTGACAATGGCTGTACTCCTTCACACTTCACATTATCTCACAGGCGGTCCTTATTTGTCTCCTTTGATGAAAAAGGGATTCTTCTTCAATTGACTTTTGCATTTCATATCGCAAGTATTAAGCAACGTTCGACGAATTTAAGATAATAAGAACAGAATTTAACTGAGGGATAGAGACACGTGGGTCCAAAATTCACTTTGGACCTTCATTTTCACGAAAAGAACTCGAAAACGCCATTGCAATATGTGTCCTCCAGCATCACCCCGAAACGGGACGTCCGGTTTATTTGACGGTCCACTACTCAGCTTTCTTTCAATACATGACGCGGCCGAAGTGTCTTAGAAAGTTCCTTTTTAACAAATCCCACGTCAATTAGTCAAAATAGATAAATGAGCGCAGAGTGGAGAGATATTAATATTCCACAATTTTTTTTATTTTTCGGAGGAATGTGAAAAATGACCTTTTGGTTATTAGGAATGATCGGTTCCAGAACGGTCGGTTTCAAAAACTACGAATCAGAAACCACCAACTAATTTTTGGACCCGCTGTGACATCCTCAAATTCGACCCTATTCTGGATGTAATGAAATGTTGATTTTAATCGATGCGCTGTTAGTAATTCTCGCTTTGAATTGATCACTCATGAGAGGCTAACCGAAGGGGAAAGGCTATTAAGGAATTAAGTACGCACGACCTGAGAACTCAACCACGGATTGATAATTCGACCATAAGGATTGACGAGGAACGATTGTGAGCCAGTATGGACCGATCAAGGAACAGTTATAGAATGTTTCGTCAATAGTATGCAATCGGATCGCGGGTGATTCCGCTTGACCATTGTATGGATTGCGAATGATTCTAAATTAATTTCTAATGATCGCGTACATTGGAACTAGTGATTGATCCCTCGCAATTACATGACAACCGAGGTCGTCCATGGTTCGAGAAAGCTTAGACGTGGATTGATGTCGAATCAACCACGGGTCGAATACATGTAACTCCTAAAAGCCGCCCGTTAGTTTGAGATATTCTAAAGTTGCAATCGATTGATCTTGATCATGAATTAGAATCCGAATTTGGGTATCGAATCTTTAAGGATCTTAAGAGTAAAATATTGGACATCGCCTTATCGAGCGACTTATTTATCGGTTTGCTCAAGACTCTCGGAAAAGGATTATCGGACCGAGATTCGAAGCCCGCGAGGACGTCGGGCCGGGCGAAGGCCCATTAGGTCTCAAGCCCATTAGTGTTTGGCCAAGTGGGCCCAAGACCAATCCAAATGGGCCCAAGTAAGCCCATCTTTAACCTTTGAGCCCATTCAGCTTTACTAAAGCCCATTTCTATTCTTCAAGCCTAAGTTAGATATTTATGGACCCGTACAAATACTAGCCCATATACGCGTATCGTATTTTTATACTATGTATATATACGCGTATAATACTTTATACTATACTTTGAGAAATTACCAAAATGCCCTTGGTGAGAAATTACCATTTTACCCTTCTTGCATTTATGGATGTGAGACAAAAAGCCATCATGGAAGAAGACTTTTGAGGCTTTGTAATCATGAAGAAGATGAGATAAGATGTGCTCTTGCTTTTACTAAAATCTCAAAAAGCAAATATCTCATTTGGATCTCTTTCTTTCTCTCTTCTCTCTCTTTCTCACGTGAACTCTCTCTCCCTCCCTCTCTCACGTTTTTCCTCTTGGCCAGCCCTCAACCAACACCATTTTAGCTCTTGAGAGGTTGTTTTATGGGTTAGAATCGTCACCAAGCGCCACCGTGACCTCCCGTTGCCGTACGCTACTCATTTGAGCCGTTTTCGCCGCCGAACCGAGCCCAACGGCGCCAAAACAGCCCCTGCCGGTTCTGTGCAGCTGCTGTCCAGCCGTTCATCATCGTCTCGTGTTGTTTTTAAGGCAAGCAACGCGTAGCCCTCGCCGCCGCCGACGCGCTCGTGTCTTCGGTTTCGCTAATGGGTGAGTTTTCGCCCTAATCCCTCAATTAGTAGGCTAAACTTGATTAGGATGTGTTTAGATTAGGTTAATTGTGTTTAGTGCTAATTAATTAAGGATTAGTTGATAAGCTATCATGTTTAGTTGATAAGCTATCATGATTTTGCAATAAGCTATCTTGTGTATGCGATAGGCTATCATGGCTTTTGCGATAAACTATCGTGGTTTGGGCGATAAGCTATCGAGGTTTGAATGATAGGCTATCGAGGTTTGGACGATAAGCTATCGTGGTTTGAACGATAAGCTATCAAGGTTTGAACGATAAGCTATCGAGGTTTGGACGATAAGCTATCGTGGTTTAAAGTGATAAGCTATCATTTTATAGGTGATAAGCGATAAGCTATCGCTATTTAAGCGATAAGCTATCGGTTTATTATATATTTAATATTTTCTTATTAAATAATTTGATTTTTAGAAATTAAATATTAATGCTTTATTAATATTTTCGGGTAGTCCTAATATTAATTCGTGTTAGTTTATGCTCGAATTTATTATGCCGATATTGAGAATTGCTGTATTAATTGAATTGCATAGCTAATTAAATTGAATGGCTATTTTCGATAAATGAATGGTGCATGTGATTCAGTTATTGCATATTGAGCATGAGAGTTGCATTAGTATGAGAGTTGCCCGGATAAGCTGGAAGACCCCCGTAGAGAGACGGGCGTGCCCTCGATCGGCCGTAATTGATCGAAAGGATAACTGCCCGGATAAGCCGGAAGACCCCCGTAGAAAGACGGGCGTGCCCTCGATCGGCCGTAATTGATCGAATAAGTAATACCTGGTTAAGCCAGAAGACCCCCGTACAGGAACGGGCGTGCCCTCGATCGGCCGTAATTGATCGAATGAATAATGCCCGGTTGAGCCGGAAGACCCCCGTGTGAGTACGGGCGTGCCCTCGATCGGCCGTAATGATTGAAAGACGTCTGAGTGTACTGACTGGTGAGAAGCTGACGGGTGTTCAGTTTGTGTTGAGTACATTTTGCATATCATGGTTTAAGACGTATCGGCTGTGTGCCGAGGCAAGGTTCAGTTGCCTATAATTGTATGATGATATGCTTGTGAATATCGTATGATGTTGCATGCTTTAGGTGCGTCCGAGTTGAGTTGACCTCCTAATCGAGGCTTAGGTTGTAGACTCGCTGAGATTTTATCTCATTTGTTGTTGTTAACCATTTTCAGGACCCTAACGATGGTGAGTACTCTGAGGTGGACGTACGAGTCAACCTCCTTTTGAGTTGCTTGGAGTAGTGTTAACCCCACCCCTTTGTTGTATGCGTGGTCTGCTAGGAAGCAGCCTTGTGATAGGCTTGTATGTTGTAATCTTCCTAGGATTAACAGTAATTAAATAAAATGAGCTTGGCTATTGATATTGGTTGTTTCTCTTTCTGACTATCCCTGTTATTATGTTTGTCTGGGGAAGTATATTGTTTCCGCATGCGCTTAATTAAAAGATAAAAATAATAGGTCGGTGACGAGTCCTAGGGCGTCGCAACTTAACGACCGAGAAGGGATGTGGCGTGCCCGATGGGTGCGGGGCGTGACACCCGCTCGAGAACCGGACCGCCGGTTCCCAAGTGGGTGCATGGAATTGGCCATTGCAACATTGCTAGGTTGCAACTTGCAACATCTACCTGTCCGGTTCCCAAGTGGGTGCATGGAATCGGCCATTGCAGCATTGCTAGGTTGCAACTTGCAACATCTCTTGGGTGCATAATAGAGTCACCTAGAACAGTTTCTTGCAATTCTTTTATGCATAAATGTCTGATGCTTCAACTAACCGAGTCACCTAGAACAGCTTCAGCATTTATCCATGGGGGGCGGTTTCACACATGGATAAATGTTGAAGTTCGAGTTGTTGGAAAACTGTTAGATAATGCGAAAAATAATAATTATTGGAAACCTATTGGAAAAGATGAGAAAAGTAAGATCAATTGTCTGAGGCATGCGAGCACTGTCCTTAAAGATAATTTTGCCCCTCGGAGTACGAAACTCGGTGCGTAAGGCTTCTAGCAGCAATCCTCCTAAGATACAGCATACCTTCTTCTATACTCCTCACTGAATATTAGAATGAATATGAACAACGTTATGTGTATAACCCAATGAATAACACAACGACGAAATTAAAGCTTTTCAAGAAAATGATATTGTCTCTTGAAGTTCTATTTGTTTATTCAATCAAAAGAGAGCTGTTAAGAAACCGTTATAAAGTTGTTGTAAAATAATGGATGAGTTATGAAGAAATAGATCAAGCGTTGCAAAGCCGTTACAAGACCGTTATAAAGCCGTTATATGATTGTTAAAATAATAATGGTTTTAATTGGGGTCATAACTTTTATCAAAGATATTTTAAGGTATTTCAAAATTGCAGAAATATCCAACACGAGTCACCCATAATCGATTCAACATTTGAATCTAGAACAGCTTCTTGAGTGAAGAAACTAGAAAAGGGGCAAATGGCAATTAGGGTTTTGAACTTATAGGAGAGGAAACGAGCATCGTGAGTTAGCGAGGCTGCAAGAGGAGTGACGATCGGTTCTGATCGGTTCCAGTTCTTTTGCTCATCCCTATTGTTGACGTGGCTTCTGATATGGCAATAACTATTGGCTCCACGCAAACTAGATTGCATATCAGATGCCAACATCCCAAATCAATTTGTACGGTATGTGAAAAGTATGTCCGAGCCTTTTCCTTTGTATTATGTGTTTGTACGGTAGGTAAAAGTGTGATCGGACTATACTAGCTACTTCTTGATAAATTAAATTTGCAACTTCGCATATTTATCCCAGTTTGACAGCGAAAAATCTAATTCCAATTAATTTTGTCGCCTACGGTATCCCTTTCGTTTTGTCCCGCCTATAGCATGAATCAGCAATGCGATTTCACGCAAATTGACGGTTGCCAATGAGATAAAGAACGGCGGTTTGACCTGATGAGATTTCGTGTGCTCATTTTATTTGGACCAGACGTTTAAAACTTGCACCCACAAAAAAAAAAAAAAAAAAGGGTTTTCATTCTTTATTCATTCTCCTAAAGTCCAACACTAGAAAAAGAATATGTTCACCAAAACCAGCCTTAGCGGAAATATCCCATGTTGACAGTGATTACAACACGTCTTCTTGACCTAATACCGTTTCTGTAAACGTCAATTCGATGGTATCTTCTGTAATGAATGATCACATTGAATCATCTTCTTGACTCACCTTCTAACTATGTTTTTTTTTTTTTTTGGGGGGGGGGGGGGGGGGGGGGGGCGTCTTTCTCTGCCCAAAAGAACGTTCCATACCATGCCCTTCTGTGCAAAGTTTTAAACGCCAGGTCCCACAGCATAAGAGGACAATGGATAAAGTAAATCTAAGTGAATTGTGAATAAGAAATCTCATCCGGTCGACTGAATACGACCATGCTTTATCTCATTGGCAACCCTTTTTTTTTTCTTTCTTTCTGAATAAATTTTTGTGCTTGCAAACATAGCATTAGAATTGTCTGCAATCGTTATGTAAGACTTGGGAATTTTTTTTTTTTTTTGGTCGAAAGATTTGAGATTACCAGCCTCAATTATAAAGAATATATAACACAATGATTTTAGGGCAATGATAAAGTATCTCGGAATAGCGAAATACTTTCTTTCAATTGTTTCAACAACTATATCGAAAATAAAAATGAGGAGTCCAAATTTCCGTTTCGATTGTAGGCGTAACTAAACTTGCTAGTAAGGATATGGCCACTAAGCATAGCAATTATATGAGATCTATCGATCAAATTTTTCTTTAAAGCCTTTCCTATTTATTTAAAATCAGTGGGAGGAATGTGTTGGAGGAGTAACTAATTACATTCCGGTCTTGAAGAAATCACCACCTATCTCTCTTGTTTCTAAATCCTTCTTGATTAGTCTTGACTATTCATGTTTTCAATGTTTAGTTAATGTGTCTGTTCGTGTTTCAATATTTTGTCAATTCCCAGGATTCTATCTCCTTGGAATGCTAGGTCGTCATCTATGAGTCAAACCAAGAGTCATGTATTATGCCTATGTATAGGCAAGTCTTGTAATAGTTGAGTAGTGCTATGAGAAACGAGTCAGAATAAAATAGCACATTCATCTCCTTCAGTGCTCTCCTTGTGTTGAGAGTTACCGATCAAATTGGTGATCTAAGTTTAATGTTGCCAACGATCGGTATTATTACCGAACCTTGCCGACGCTTCCGGCGCTTCCTAAGTTCAACATCTGGGTGGAATTGCCACAACATGGACGTTCTTTTGAGCAATTGTTTTGTCCGCTTAGCTCTATCCTCCTCTTGTATCGGAGTCATAGGTCCCAGGGGAGCTGGATGATCTGATTCATGATGGGTGCTCGTTTTATGGTGCTAGTTACAAAATAAATGCCACATTGAACGTTTAAGGTTAAAAGGCATAATTGATATATCTAGGTGGTCCAATACTCAATAGCTTAAGGTTTTTATAGAAATTAGGAAAAATACCACCAGAAAACACCAAGTTATGCCAACCTTGACACAACTACCCTCAACTTTTTTTGTGTCACCAAAAACCCTAAACTTGCCCACTATGACACAAGTACCCCTAACTTTCTTTTTTTTGTGTCACGAAAAATCCAAACTTATACATGTGTGACATATATACCTGTATTACAGTTTCATACAGGATATATTTGTCACACTGGTATAAGTTCGAGGTTTTTTAAGCCACAAAAAAGTTTGGGATATTTGCATCACAATGGGCAAGTTTAGGATTTTTTAATGACACAAAAAAAAGGTTTTGGATATTTTTGTCATAGTAGGCATAGTTTAAGGGTTTTTTTTTTTGTTGTTGTTGGTGATATTAGCCCTTGAAATGTCAATAGATTCAAATTTTCAGCTCCATTTTGAATCCCTTCTTACCAAAATATTGAATGGATATGACAAATCTCTATTCCTGAAAAATACCAAAGCAGTAAACCATCAAGCCCTTCACAAGCTCATTACAAGTTAACATGTGATTGGAGGTTAGCTAGTTATGGGAGATTTGATCTTGAATATCCTTAGTGTGTATGCCCCCCAAGTTGGACTACAAGTATCCGATAAGAACAGATTTTGGGAAGATCTGGAGGAGATTTTAAGGGGGATACCACGCGAGGAGAAGGTATTCATAGGAGGAGATCTTAATGGACATGTTGGTCAAAGTAGTGGCGGTTTTGACAGAGTTCGTGGAGGTTTTGGCTATGGGACTAGAAATGAGGCTGGCAAAGACATTTTGAGCGTTGTATTAGCTTATGATTTGATGTTGGCAAATACCTTCTTTAGGGAAAGAGAGTCACATCTAATCACTTTTCGCAGCGGTCAAAATTGTAGCCAGATTGATTTCTTTCTTGCGAGAAGAGAGGATAGAGCCTCGTATGTAGATTGCAAGTCTACCTTGGAGAATGTGTAGCCACGCAACATAAGTTGGTGGTCTTAGAGGTTCGGTATAACAAAGTACAGAAAATGCAGAGAAGTGCTCAGAACCCCAGAATAAGATGGTGGAAGTTAAATGAGGAAAAACAAATAGATTTCAAGGAATGAATGCTTCAGGACGGACCGTGGCAACTCGAGGGAGAAGTAAATATGATGTGGAATGAGATGTCTAACTGCATCCGGAGAGTGGTAAGAGGATGTTAGGAGAAAGTAAAGGGAACGGACATCAAACAAAGGAAATTTGGTGGTGGAATGAAGAGGTGCAGGAGGCAATTAAGCAGAAGAAGGAGTGTTTCAGATGTTTGCATAAATGTCCTATTGAAGAGAATTTGCAAAAGTTTAGAGTGGCGAGAAACAATGCCAAGAAAGCTGTGCGAGAGGCTAGAGGCAAGGCTTTCTCCGATATGTACAAAAAACTTGGGAGCAAAGAGGGAGAAAAAGGTATCTATATGCTTGCAAAGATAAGGGACAGGAAAAGTAAAGACTTGACCCAGGTTAGATGCATCAAGGATGAAAATCAAAAACTTTTAGTAAGAGATGCAGAAGTTAAGGAAATGTGGATGAGCTATTTTAACGAGCTATTTTAACAAGCTTTTTAATGGGGGGAGCGATTGAAGTGAGGTGGATTTGGAGGACGCTTCTGATGATTTAAACAGAAGGTTTGTGCGTAGAATTAGAGCGCATGAAGTTAAGGAAGCATTGAAGAAGACGAAGACTAGTAAAACCTTGGGACCTGAGGGTGTCCCTATTGAGGTGTGGAGATGCTTAAGGGATGTGGCAATAAGTTGGTTGACTAACCTTTTTAACAAAGTTCTCCAAACTAATAAGATGCCTGATGAATGGAGGAAAAGTATGATTCTGCCTATCTACAAGAACAAGGGGGATATCCAGAATTGTTGCAACTATAGAGGCATTAAGCTTATGAGCCACATCATGAAGTTGTAGGAGAGAGTTATTGAGCATCGTCTGAGAATAGGGACCAAGGTTTCTGTAAATCAATTTGGTTTTATGCTAGGGAGATCTACCATGGAGGCTATCTTCTTGATATGACAGTTGATGGAGAGATATCGAGAAAAGAAGAAGGACCTACATGTGGTGTTTATTGATCTTGAGAAGGCGTACGATAGGGTTCCAAGAAAGGTTCTGTGATGGGTTCTTGAGAAGAAAAAAGTACCTTCAAAGTATATAGAGGCAATCAAGGATATGCATGATAGTGTTACTACATGTGTGAATGCTTGTAATGGCACATCAAGTTATTTTCCAATCACAGTAGGTTTACACCAAGGTTCTGTTTTGAATCCTTATCTTTTTGGCCTAGTTATGGATGAGCTAACAAACGATATCCAAGATGAGGTGCCATGGTGTATGCCATTTGCAAATGATATTGTGCTTATTGACTAGGGCTGGGGTTGACGCTAAATTAGAATTATGGAGAAATACATTGGAGTCTAAAGGATTTACGTTAAGTCGAAGTAAAACCGAATACATGAAGTGTGAGTTCGCCACGACAAGAGGAGGAGATCAAGAATCCGTGAATATGCTCAGATAGGAGGTACCCAAGAAAGATGCTTTTAGATATCTGGGATCAATATTGCAAAAGAGGGAGAGATATTGATGAGGATGTAAGCTATAAAATCAAAGCAGGTTGGATAAAATGGCACAGTGCATCAGGATTTTTGTGTGATCGTAAAATCCTTCTTAGGCTAAAAGGAAAATTTTATAGAACAGCAGTAAGGCCTGCAATACTATACGGAGATGAGTGTTGGCCAGCACAGAAGCAACATGAGCATAAAATGGGAGTAGCGAAAATGAGGATGTTGAGGTGGATGTGTGGCCATACAAGGATGGATAAGATAAGAAATGAAGATATCCGACGAAAAGTTGGAGTAGTATCGGTGGCAGAAAAGATGAGAGAACATAGATTGAGATGGTTTGGGCATATTCTCCAAAGATCCCTAGATGCTCCGGTAAGAACAGAAGTTTGTTACCGAGAGCACGACATGAAGAAAGGAAGGGGTCGGCCGAAACTTACTTGGGGAAAATTAGTAAAACAAGATTTAATGAAGTGGGAATTGGATTGGCGTACGGTTTGTCTTAGGACGGAGTGGAGGAAAGCTATTAGCATTGTGAAGAGGCAGATATCCTATGTTCCAGACTGTCCTTTTTAGTCCTTTTCCCCTTTTATATTTATTTATTTATATATATTTTTTGGGGTTCATCAACCGCCGACCCCAATTAGTTTGGGATAAAAGTGATGTTGATGTTATAAACCGTATTGTATATGCACTTTCAAGGCCCAGCGGTCATGGACATTTGCTAGGGAGAAAATAATTTATTTACAGGATCATGTGGTCCAGCACATCAGCTTTAATAAATTTTATGCAGACATATTTTCTGTTATTATATGATTAATAGAGGTCCATCAAACCTTTTAAGATTTTCAACCTGTTTAAAAAGACAGTCATAGTATTACATTATACGCTAATTATACTACGGCGACGTGAGGACCCTCTCTAGTAGCTAATTAATTGACTGTATTTTGTGACGCTAAAATCACTTTTGCAAGGTTCAAGCATAAATTAACGTGAGTTAGCACTTTTATTTTTCGGTTTGTTTGCCTTTAGCTTGATAAATGAATGTTGTGTTTTAACCCTATAAATTCGTACAAACCAAATTGGCAACCCGGTAAAAAAGGAGAGAGAGAAAAAAAAAAAAAAAAAAAGAGGTCCTTTCCATAGAATAAGGATTCTATGCAAGGAGAAAATGCATGTGAAAGAGACTTCATTACTTCAAACTCATTTACTAATTCAATTCAAGCTTAAAGCTCATTTTTAATGATAATTAACCAGTAGTTAGCACTCAAATTTTTTTTTTTTGGATCGAAAGAAAGATTCCATTCATTTACCAGAATTATGCACGAGAGTTTGCTTACAGGTATTTAATCTGTGTTCTTTCAACATACTGATGTTGGTATCTCTGCACGGTAATGATGATGAGGACGTTGAACATAGATGTGCACCACAAGGCATTGCAAATGGAGTGTGAGATCTCGGCATGTGCTAATAAGTGAATATGGTGATCTGCTACCGATTGTCTACGGTGGCAAATCTATTCTTGAGGTATGAGAGTATGCTTCTAGCTGCAGATCGAGTTTTGTTATTTACTTTTTGACATTTGCTTTGTTCTGCAGTTATTTGGAATTTACCATGCTTGAAAGCCTTCTATGTACCTTTCGAGTATTAGTACTCCAATTAACAATAGGACGGTTTCAACGTTCTTCATAATGTTTGTGTTCCTTCAAAGTTCACATTACCTCTCTGGCCGTCCTCGTTCGTCTCTTTTAAAGTAAAAGGAATTCCACCCCAATTGCCTTTTGTATTTCATTTCGCAAGTAATGTCTGAAGAGTTTAAGGAAGAAAAAATATAATTTAGATGAGGGATAAAGACACGTCGGTCCAAAATCACTTTGTACCTTCTTTTTCAAGAAGAGAATTCAAAAAGCCATTGCTTAACCAAGAAACGGGACGTCCCGTTCATTTGACGGTCCACTACGCAGCTTCTTTCGATCTATGACACAGCAGACGTGTCTTAGAAAGTTCCTTTTCTTACAATCCCACGACAATTAGTTAAAAAAAAAAAAATTGAGTGCGGAATAATGAGAGACATTAAGGGCGCGCATGACAATAGTTCTATTTTCCTGTTTTTTTTTATTCCCGGGAACAGGCTTAAAACATAAATCCATTTGATAACGCAATTTTATTTTCTTTTTCTAGGACAATTTTTTGGCCCAGAAATAGGTTTAAAATAGAAATAAGAAGTAGAAAATTTCTACTTTTCTATTTCTGGAATAGAAACGGAAATAAGAGTTCTTCTCATTACTCACTCCCTCTCTCTCGCGTGCAGTCTCCCTCTCTCTTACGTCCCTGCTGTCCGTCGCCCGCCGCTATCTGTCCGCCGTCGGTCTCTGGTCCCTAGCAGCCGGTTGCCGTTCACCATCTGCCTATCGGCGTTCGTCGTAGGTCGCCAACGTCTGCCAGCCGCGGTTTGCCAACTACCGTTTGCCTTCCACCGGCCGCCGTTCGTCGGTTGCCAGCCGCCGGTCTCCGCCAGCTGGTCGTCGTTCACCGGTCGTCGATTGAGGCCCAGCAACTGGTCGCCTCTCTCGTGTCCATGCTGTTGGTCGCTGTTCGCCGTCTGCCGACCGCTAGTCTCCGTTCGCCGTCTGCCGACCGCCAGTCGCCGTTCGCCATCCGCCGGCCATCGATCATCGGTTGCCATTTGCCAGTCGCCCGCCGCCGATCTCCGATCCTTGGGTCCTATTCGTTCTTCGTCGTTCGCCATCCACCGGTCTCCGTCTGCACGTCGTCGTCCGCCGATCGATGCCCTACGGTCGGCTATAGTGGAAATTTTATGCTGTTATCAAATGAATTTATATTCCGAGAACAGAATTTTTTTGACGTTATCAAATGCGTGTTTTTGCTTAGAAACTCGTCCACGGAATAGAAATAGAGCCCGAGAAGAGAATGGTTATCATTCGTGCCTAATTTTCCATAGTGATTTTCAACTTTAAGATGAATGTGAAAAAAAGGGTCTCTTGCCGATATGACTTTTGATATGCCATCATTCGAAATTAATTAGGAGGATTAGATTAGTTTGATACAAAAGAGAACAATGACCAAATTCAACAAAAGTATTGGCTCTCATTTTTTTTTTTAAAATTGTAAACCAATTCTGCAAAGATTTGAGTATTAATTTCTATTGCTTTATGAAAATACTTTTCATCAAGCTAACCCTTTTAAGCTCATACCAAATAGTAAAAAAATGAAGGAAAGGTCACGCATATCCGTTTCTCATGAAACAAAGTGGCACAAAAATGATCAATTTTTTTTTAAGTAGTACTTCAATTAGGAACCGAAAGCGAAAATTTTACGCGCTCCTGCGCAACGGCGCCCTCATTCAACAAAAAACGATTATTACATATCTTTCTTTCAATTTATTAGTTGTTAAGTCACGTGAACTTCTTATATTATTTTGCATAATCGAATCCACCATTCATTTATCAGTTTAAGTGGATGAAATTCTCAAATTGTCAATTTACTTGAAAACTTCGGACGTATAAAACGTCCTATTTGCAAATAGAATTGCACGCTCATTGCCGAGTACCGAACGTCCAAATCATTCAGAAGAGCCATATAAAGGCATAGAAGTGGGGCCCATTAAGTTTTTGACGCAGGTGACTACAATTACAATAAGTCATGGGGCTCGTACTTGAGTTCCATTTCCATGATCTCCTCGGTAAAGGTATTGGCCTCCTGAGCAACAAGTGATATCAAAATCCACGGTTGATTGGCCTCTCTCAATGTGTATTGGCTTTCAACATATATCTCAAGGAAGGAATCTTGAATGTAAGCCCGAATTAAGGTGGTAGGTGATATCCTTAACTTCCCGCTGAGCTTGGTTGGACCGAGGCAACTTATGAGGAGTATCAGAAGGGCATTATGTTATTCCCGCCAATATTCGCCAAAACTCTATCGAGCCATGGCGTAGATTCAAGTTAAGATAGTGTTTGTGCATAAAGATGCTTGGATTGATGTTGAGGTGGATGTTTTGAGGTGTTAGTTCTCAAAAGAGAGAATTGACGGGGTGCAAAAAAGTTAATGCATAGCAGTTGGCTAGGAGAAAGACACCATAGATACCATGACTTTCGTATGATGCTCACTTTGTGGCATAACTTTTCAACCGATAACTTAAGTGATGTAACTTTTGTATCGATCTCTGGCTTATCTATCGATTAAATCCTTTCTCGCCGAAGAAACTACATGTAATTTTTTTTATTACAGGCTTTATTTAAAGATGTCGTGGCCGAAGACGAATCAGGTTGACCCCTTTTGCTGCGAAATTACTTGGGCCGTCATTCTTAAGGGAAAAGAACTGCAGAAGGACAACGACAGAGACCCTCCCCTGCACAGTGAAGAAGAACGAGACGTCCCGTTCATTTGACGATCGAGCCCCCCTTTCTTGCAATATGAAAGAGCTGGGAAGGAATTAAATGCCGACGGAGACTATATAAAGCACGCTCAGCTGATCTGCCTCTTCGTCATTCCCAACGCTCAGAGACAGAGTTCGTTCTGCTCCACAGAGCAGAGCTCCAACATCTGCAGAGTCCGAACAGAGTCGCTGCACCAAAGCCGACGAACATGGCGGATCAGACTATAACAATTCAACTCGAGATCGAAAGGTGCGCAATTCACACACGAATACATTGTTTCTAAGAATCACTGTTGCGGTTGGAAGTGCGAGTCCAGCAACTTGTCCTTTCTTGATTTGTTTGTGATCCCTCTCTTTCTGGTTCGATGCAGGGACGACGATCAGCAGCCACTGAACCAACACCAGCAGCAACAGGAACGGCTCGACCCGGCCGTAAAGTTTCACGTTGTGTTCGGCTTGCTGAAGCTGTTCATGGTCATGCATTTCCAATCGCTATACATCATCTGTGAAGCCATCTACTTGATATCCTTGATCGAGGTGACCGTACTGGCGAGCGCCAATCGGGTCTACTGGTACTTGTACATTGTTTTCGGGACTCTCGGCTTCGAGTTGCTGCTATGGACGAACCTCTCTCTAGTCATGTGGCTGGCCATCAATTTGTGCTTGCTAGTGTATGCTTTGGGATCATCCGGTCTACTCGCGCGAGGCTCCGACCGGTTTCTACAGCTTGTTCAGCCGCTGGACGACACGCCACTTTCGGATGTTCAGATTGATTTGTGAAGAACTATATCTGTGTGTATCAATTTGTTGTGTAGGTCCTTTGTACTGCCTCTGATTTAGAGAAAAGACTGTATCTTATACATGTTCTGTAGTTGCTGAAGCTCACCTACGAATAATACCATTCACTATACTTTTTATTATATACTATTGCCTTAATTATAATTATTTCTAGGGATCGAATTCAACTATTCAAGACCTCATATCGGTCGGCATCCTGTATTTACTTACCAAAATTGCCACTTATATTCACCAAATTGCCCATTTCATACCTCCAATGTTGTCCTCTCAATCAGAAAATCCACCTCCATGACCGTTGGATCTCAGCTTAGCCGACGAGTTCTGATGGGCATGGGGAAGTTGTCGCCTCCGACTTGGATGAGACAATTCTGCCAGAAGAGGTGGAGCTCCGCATAGCATTGAGCTTCGCCATTGCCGGCAAGCTGAGGTCCTGCGTAGTGGGTCGCCAAGAGGTGGCACTGTGATGGTGGCTGATGGTTTGCACGGTAGGCGGCTGAGAGAGAGAGAGAGAGGGGGGAGAGGGAGAGAGAGAAGGGGCTTTGTCGGTGGAGGTGGCGGTAGAGCGGAGCTACGAAGCTCAACCAAGAAAGAGGCGGCTCGCGGAGGTGGGGCAACGTTCGACAACGGCGGGGTGGAGTAGATTAGGGTATGGACATATGGGGGTTGTGCTTCATTTTTGTGCAAAGTGATATTTTAGAGGAAAGAGGAAGAAAAAAAACCAAAAGAGAGAAGGCAGAGTGGTAGAGAAGACGGTATTTGGAGTGTTTTTCCGGAGGGAGTGACGGGATTCATGCTTACTTTCAAGTTTCAAGTAATCAAAATCTTACGGTTCACACACTTTCAGCATTTTTTTAACTCGATGTCCGTGAGACTTTCAAAATTTATAACTGTTGACAAGTAATTAACATAAAATTTTTATTATTTTAGCTGTGTGCTGCTCTTGTTGGATTTAGCAATATTACCTAGAGGGGGGTGAATAGGTGATTTAAAATAATTTTGACTAGAAAATGCGGAATTAAAAGAATCAAGCCAAAATAGAATCTGAATCTGAATATGTGCAGTTTATGATTCTGAACATGAGTATGCAAATTCTGAATATAAACACCAGCATGAAATATTCTATCAAACACAATGATAAGAGTTTAGAGATAGAGAATATTGCACACGACGATTATAGTAGTTGGGCTTAGATCAAGCCTACGTCCACTCTCCCACGCTGACAGCCGATTGGCTGAATTCCACTAGATGAATCAATGGAGGTTTACAACAAGTGATGATACTCTCTTTGATAGATCACACTATCTTCTCTCAATCACTCTTACAAAGCCTCTCAAAGATTATAACGTTAACCTCACGGAGACAAGTATGAATCTGAATAACTCTAGCACTTTGGAATTGATGATTCTGATCTTACACCGTAGTAGCACCATGGATCTCCTTTTATACTCCTTCACCCCCAAACTAGCCGTTGGATAGGTCTTCAAAGGATCGCTCTTCAATCGCTGATTGGACGCCATCAATCTTGATTGAACTAGTCTGTATCTAGGGAGATTTGGTGACCGTTGGTGCTGAATCTGAACCCCTCAAATTCAGTCGCCCATACAACTCAATCTTCGGTTTTCATAAGTGGAGTTCTTCAAATATGGAAGTTTTCTTGTCCCATGGAAGGTAATTCCTCAGCAACATATGTCAGGTGTGAGTCTTCAGAATCTGGAATTAATATATCTCGCAGCTTCTGAACAGTCTTCAGAACCAGACTTCAGAAGCAGTCTCTTGAATCTGAATATATCGCTGCTTCTGAATAAGTCGCAGTTTCTGAATTCTTCATATATCACTGCTTCTGAATAAGTCGCAGCTTCTGAACAGAGATACACTGAGTTTGATGTTGATAGAAACCTTGTTGATGCTCGCATATAAGTCTTCACGAGATTAAGTCTTCAGAGGCAACACAATCCTCCATCTGAAGTCTTCAGATGCAATACAATCCTCCATCTGAAGTCTTCAGAGGCAACACGAACCTCTTTCTGAAGTCTTTAGAGCCAACACGAACCTCATTCTGAATACTAGACTTCAACTTTCTCAGAAGCAAATATGCGATGACTACTCCTTGAGTTTGAACATCCAACTATGGTTAATATAAACTTTTCTTCTCAGATGCAATATCCAGAACTTCATATGCAAAATTCAGATGCAGTATCTTGAGCTCCATCTTCTGGTTCCTCCAAGCATATTGGCAATTGCGGCTCTACCTTGCTGTTCACCTATCCAAGGTCCTTCCAAGCTTTACCGAACTTCCCGTTCTAGGCTTGTTTACCTATCCAAGATCCTTCCAAGCTTTACCGAACTTCTCGTTCTAGGCTTGTTCATCTTCTACTTAGGTACCTCCAGCTTGTAGACACCTCTACGCCCAATGCCTTGGTCACCATTGATAGATAACTTATAACCTTCAGATAATCTGTTAATACACCATCTGCATAACGGCTTGTGATTCTTTCACCTGGTTCTACTCAACCAATAAACACATTAGTAGCCTTTGATTATTTTGTCTTCTTCAAAACATCATGATGGATTTTCCATAACAGCTCTTACATAACTATTCTTACGACAAGTTAAAAAAGTCATAAACTTTTGCATTGATGTCAATTCAATCTAAATATTTTCGCTGAAAATCGCTGACGTGGACGCCAGCTGTTCTACGTGGAGCGGGCAGTGCTGGAGTGTACCTTTTTTTAATAATTTTTTTTAAAAAATTGGATTTTATTTTTATTTTATTTATTATCTTTATTTTTTTTCATTTCTTTTTGGCTGGCGAGGGCCACCTTGCCCAGAGCCAGTGGGCCCACAAAGACTATCGGTGAGAGCTTTTGCGGCCGCAGGCGAGGTGGCCACGTCAGCACTAGTTGTGCCACGTAAAATGACCGGCATTCACTTCGGCGATTTTCGGCCAAAATTGGCCAAATGGACACAATTGGAAAAACATGAAAATGTTTGGGACTCAATTGGAAAAATTAAAAGGTTTAGAACTGAATTGGCAAAAGTGCAATAGATTTAGGATTTTTTGGGAATGCTAATTTTCGGTTCATGAAAAAAAAAATCTGTTTAAGAAAACTAATCTTTCAATTTAGTGATATATAAGTCCCTAATTCAGAAGACTAGATGTGAGTTTTTTTCACGAAAAATTCAATATTCTGATAACATTTTCTAAAAAAAGAAAGACCGGTTATATCGCTTACAAAAATGAATAAATCAAAAATATTTTTCATCATTCACTGAAATAGTTAGGTATAAATTGATGTTGACAATAATATTTTCATTGATTAATTTTTCTAAGCGATCTAATTAATTGCTTTTTGGAAAATATTTTCCAAATCTTAAGTTTGTTGTGAAATAAAGGAACCATTCTAAAAAATAATAGCTTATATCGCTCGCAAAAATGAATGAATGAAAAATATTTTATCACTTACGAAAATAATTAAGCATAAATTATTGTCGATAATGAAAATATTTTTCGTTAAACCCACGTTGGCCAATTTTCGCCCCATCTCAACTAGCTCATCTTTTTGGGCAATCTTAAGGACACACTCCTCCATGTCGGCATGATTGTATAGTTGAAGGGAAATATCCAAATACATGTCTTATTCTTTTCTTATAAATTTTGTATTAAGTGACTTGATGAGGATTATGAATGACAACCTTAAATGGTAAAAGAGTTTGTTCTCTCTTTGGGAAATACTTCGTTAGTATTTGCAACCACACTCTTCCTGAGTACATCAACGCAAATATGAAGTCTTGAACGTGTAACTGAAGGGAGAATTACCAAAAAAGCCATAAACATATTATAATTGTACGAATTTAGTCATAAATCTTTTTTTTTTGCCAATTGAGTCATAAATCGTTTGTATTTATATCAATTCAATCCATTCGGCCAACTTTGGTCGGCCGGCACTGACATGGCAATTTTAATAATATTTTAATATATTTTTTTGGATTTTATTTTATTTTCTTTCTTTCTTCTATTTTTTTTCTTTTTCTTCCTCCACCGACCAGAGGCAAGGGCTGGTGAGGCTCGACCTCACTCAGCCATGGCGAAGCTCGACGTCGTCCAACCATGGTGAGGTCGGCCTTGCCAGCCCTCGCCATCGGCAACCGGCTAGAGGAGAAAGAGAAGAAAAAAAGAATATTAAATAAATAATAATTTGACAAAATATTAGAATATTATTAAGAATTGTCCACGTCAGCGCCAACCGGCCAAAATTAGCTGGATGGACTAAATTGACATAAATACAAATGGTTTGAGACTTAATTGGCAAAAAAATTAAAAATTAAATTGACATAATTATAATAAATTTTTAAAAAAAAATTGGTAATTTTTTCCGTAAGTGAATTACGGATTCCTCGAGAGGTCCCGTACGTTTCTTTTTCTGGTCCAAAATCCACAGGTGATCGACTGTACTCCGGTGAATGGCTCTTTGAAAAAGTAATGTTATTTTATACGATTAAAGTAAGATTACCATGTGGGCCACCGTTGAATTTAGAAGCAAGAAGCGACAGATTCACCAGCAACAATGGGGAAGTTCTCCGCCAATCACCATCTAGGGTTTGATTAATACGTCGCCACATTCTCTCCTTTTCATCATATTCACTGTCAAATGCCCTCCAAGTTTGATACGTCCCGTTCTTTTTAGCCCGTCCCATTCCTTGAGAATTCCCCTTTTCTTTTCTTCTTGCTTTGTTTCGCATAAAATGAATGATTTGAAAAATATCTTTCTAAAAACGATCATTTGTAAAGTCGGATGAATAAATGATATTTTCGTCGTCCACAAAAATATTTTTAGAAAAATGTTCTTCAGATCATTCATTTTCCGTAAAACGAACGAAATCTTAGCATGTTGTGGTTTCCGAGCATTCACCCCATTTTCCAAGTGTAATGGCAAAGAACCACAATGTGTTTAGCCAGCAGCTTTAATGCTCTTACGCTTCAATAGCTAAAACTCTCGCAATCGGTAACGACGAGAGGTTTATTAATTTTTGAATTCAAATGCAAGACACGTTCTACTGCGCTCGTCGTACGGATCGGATGAATATAATTGCGGTAAGAACTCGTGTCGCGTTCTTCGTGTTACTGTAGTAATTTTTTTTTGGAAATAATGTTAGTTGCGATTATCAATCTTATGCAGCGACCCAAGATTATCACGTTTAGATATACGCGAATCATAGTTATAAGTAGTAGAGGAATTTACGCACATTGTTTCGGATCTATGGTTCTTGATGCGGAATAGCAACGATCCGATGCTCAAGAACTTCTCTTGTAAAATCCCCTTTAGACACTAGCTTCAATGAAACGGCCACTCACGTATTGCTTCTGACAAATCTTTATGTGAGGTTATGTGGACATTAGGATTTACAAGAGGGACTCGAGCTCTTTTTATAGAGTTTTTAACCTATCCCCTCATTATGGATAAGGTTTGACTCGACCCACACTATCCAGTTCCACATTAGACTAATTAGGAAACTGTATTTCTCTTTTTTTATTAGACCAATTAATAATTACAATAATAATTAATAAAGCCCATATAATATATTCTAACATTCTCCCACTTGGGCTATATTAATTAAAATTGCATTGTATGCGCATCTTTATATTGGTCTAGAGATAATCCTTAATAGTCAATTCGATTCCATAAAGTCTCAAACACTGAATCATGCCAGTAACTGCATCAAAAGACACATAGCCATCCATGGTCACAAGTGTTCTTAACTTTACTGATATGGATTTAATATGGTAGTGCGGCAAACGGATAACACCTCAAATAATAGAGAAAACTTTATGTATTATCCTCCTTGTCAGTCACCATTCTCTTACTTTAAGTGTCACAAAACCTGATGTGTCACAAGAGAATATCCTTATGGTTTCAACGAACCCATAAATGTCTTACTTTATAGTTAACTATACTTTATGTGTAACAAGACATATGTATATGGCTAAAAATAAATGCCCCAGCCATCACTCAAGGCTTACACAATCCTTGAGATTTTTCAATAGATATGTATTCAATATAAAAAATATCACATTCATAAACACTTCATTGAATATAAAAGAGTCAATACATATCAAAACTATTACTAATAGTAACATAATATATATGTAAACTTTATTAGAGCAAAACTAAAGAGCTCCCACTAAACAATAGCATCCCACTATGCTTCTAAGCCTATGTTAATGACATGTCGTTCAAATACACAAGGGCGTAGACCTTTAGTCAGTGGATTAGCAATCATATCATCTGTAGAAATATGCTCAACTGTAACGTCACCATTTTGTACGGATTCCTTTATGGTCAAAAACTTGACCTCCATATGTTTAGACCCCTTGAGACCTCTGTTGTTGTTAATGAACAACACTGCAGAGTTATTGTTACAGTATAACTGTATGGGCCTATCAACAAAATCAAATATGGTCAACTTCCTAATGAGATTCCGGAGCCAAATAACTTGAGTAGCAGCCGAAAAGCATGCTATAAACTCCGCTTGCATGGTAGAGGATGATATCGTTTTTTGTTTCTCACTTTTCCATGATATTGCACCACTTGCCAGCGTAAAGATGTACCCTGTTGTTGACTTCTTGTCATCCTGACAACCAGCATAGTCTGAATCTAAATACCCTACTAACTGCAGGTTTTGCACATATTTATAAATCAGCATATAGTCCCTAGTCCCTTTTAAGTATCTCAAAACCTTATTGGCAGCAACTCAGTGATCATGTCCTAGATTTGACTGATATCTGCCTATAAGTCCTGTTACAAAAGTAATGTCTAGCCTAGTACAAACTTGAGCATACATGATACTACCAAGTGCACTAGCATAAGGTACATTCTTCATCTGTGCTTTCTCAATATCTGAATGAGGACATTGTGAAAGACTTAATTTATCACCTTTGCAGATATGAGCAATTCCTAGTTTACATTGTTGCATATTGAATCTTTTCAAAATACGATCAATAAATGCCTTCTGAGATAAGCCCAAAATGCGGCGAGAATAATCCCTATGGATCTCAATGCCAAGGACAAAAGACGCCTCACTAAGGTCCTGCATATCAAAGTTCTGTAACAACATTCGCTTTGTCTCATGCAGTAATTCAATATCACTACTAGCAAGCAAGATGTCATCAACATAAAGAACGAGAAAAATAAATTTCCTCCCATTGACCTTGCAATATATACACTGATCCAGTTTGTTCTCAATAAACCCAAAAGAAGTAACAACATTATGAAACTTTAAGTACCACTGTCTAGGAGCTTGTTTCAAACCATAGATAGACTTTTTCAATCTACAAACCAGATTATCTGTATCATCTGCTGCAAAACCTTCGGGTTATACCATATAGACTTCTTCATCTATGTCTCCATTTAGAAAAGCAGTTTTAACATCCATCTGATGCAGCTCCATATCAAAATGAGCTACTAAAGCCATTATAACTCTAAAAGAGTCTTTAGAAGAGACTGGAGAAAAAGTTGCCTCGTAGTCTACTCCTTCTCTCTGAGTGAATCCCTTGACTACTAGTCTAGCTTTAAATTTCTCAATCTTTCTTTTGGAGTCTCTCTTAGTCTTATATGCCCATTTACAGTCGATGGGCTTATAACCTTTATGCAATTTAACTAGCTCCCAAACATCATTATGTTTTATAGACTGCATCTCATCTTTCATCGCATCTGACCATAAATCTGATTGAGAACAAGAAACAGCTTCTGCTTAAGTTACCGGATCAATAACATAGCCGATATCATAATCCTACTCTCCTAGATAAACTATATAATCTGATGGTATAGCTGATCGTCTTTGCCTAACAGATCTCCTTAAAGGAGCATCTTCAACCTCATTCTGTTCCTGAGAGGCTTGAGGAACTTCATTAGGAACTGCTTCAATAACAGGTTCCTGAACCTCAACAGGCTCAGTTTATGGTGTAGGGATCTCCACAATTGTCTGTATAGGTAGAGAAAATGACATAGAAGTACCCACCGTACTGTTATCCTCAATAGTCTATGAGCAATCACCCTTTTCGACCACATCTAGCTCCAAAAACTTCGCTGTCTGTGATTCCACAATTATTGTTACTCCAATGGGATTATAAAATCGATATCCCTTCAAATGATCTGGATAAGACACGAAATAACACCGAGTGGTTCTGGAGTCCAACGTACTCAATGTTGGATTATACAACCTTACTTCTGTATGGCATCCCCCAAACATTTAGATGATTTAGACTAGGCTTACATCCAGTCCATAATTCAAAAGGAGTAAGTGACGTAGATTTTGTAGGAACACGATTTAAAATATAAAGCACCATTTTCAAAGCTTCACCCCACAAAAATTCAGGTAAATTAGTTCTGCTAATCATATTCCTCACCATATCCATAAGGGTGCGATTACACCTTTCAGCTACACCGTTCTGTTCAGGACTACCGGGCATAGTAAACTGAGCCACAATTCTAGAATCCTCTAAGTATTTGGCGAATGGCCCTTTGAGTTGTCCAGCATCTCCATATCGACCATAACACTCGCTATCGCGGTCAGATCTGACAATTTTTTTTATGATTTTTCCTAGCTGTTTCTTGACTTCAATCCGAAAAATCTTGAACTTGTCAATAAATTCAGACTTTTCCTTAATCAAGTACAAATAACCATAACGGGAATAATAATCAATAAATGTGATGAAATAAAAATTTCTACATAACGTTGCTATATAAGGTCCACTTATATCTGTATGAATGATCTCTAACAAGTGAGAACTACGGACTGCAATTTTCTTCTTTATTTTAGTCATCTTACCTCTATAGCAGTCTACGCATGTGTCTAGGTCACTTTTAAGAGTTGGTAGAATGTCTGCCTTTATTAGTCTTTCCACTCTTTCCTTAGAGATGTGATCTAGACGTTTATGCCATAATGCGTAAGACTGTTCCTTAGGTAGAGGTCTTTTGGAAATAACTTTTTCAGTTGTATAAGCGACGTATATTTCGTTGGGAGATAAACATAATCTGTACAATCCATTGGACATAGTGCAATACCCAACTTTATTTGAATTCAAAGAAATAGAAATTGCATTGTTTGAAATTTCAAAAAAGTAACCACACATGTCCAAACTTGAAACGAAAATTAAGTTCCGTCTAAAAGAAGGTACATAAAATGTATTCCTCAACATCAAATTAAAATCAGAGTCTAAAATTAAAATAACATCTCCCATGAATTTGACGTCAGCTTTGTTGTTGTTTCCTACGGTGAGCTTTGATTCTTCCTTATTTGGCTTCCTCCAATTTATGAATCCATGTATGGTAAACGCAACATGATTAATTGCAGTGCTATCTAGCCACCACGAACAAGATGGGGCTTCTGATATATTAGATTCACAAACCAATGCCAAAGAATCATTACCTTTAGGCTCACGCTTAGACAACCAATTTTTATATTTAACGCAGTCTTTCTTTACGTGTCCTCCCTTTTTGCAGAAGGAACAGACACCATCCTTACCATTATTACCGTCCTTTTTAAAGGTCGATCTCTTTGGACCCAATTTGTCAAAAGGACTAGCGGATGAATGAGTTCCTTTATGAGTATGATTTTTGTGCACCTTACTCTTCTTAACACCGAAACTTGAAGCAGCATACATAGCAATGTGCGCTTTACTTTTCTTTAGCTTTATCTCCTCTGACACCACCCTTGCAATCAAGTTATTGATTGATCATGTCTGATCAACAGTATTATACTGTGTTTGAATAATACCAAATTCAGGTTGAAGAGAGTTAAGTGCAAGATGCACAATACAAGCATCAGGAATATTAACATCAAGCGCCTTGAGCTTTGCTTGCAGATCCATCATCCTTAGGACATAATCCCTAACACCAGCAGAAACATCATACTTCAAGCTGAACAACCCTGATAAACGTGTCCCAATTTCAGCATTAGGAGGGCCGCGATTCCTTATGACCAAGGCCTCCATCATCTGCCTAGCAGTGATGTCAGCTACGAAATCACTTCTAAGATGTTCATGTATGGATCGCTTCATAGATAGTAAGCAAATCCTATTTCTCTTTTCCCAAGCAGCAAAGTGTGCTTTCTAGGCTTCTATACTAGCCTCAATGAGAGCTGTCGGTTTATCATCATTAAGAGCAACATAAACATTTGCTAGTTCCGTACCAAACAGAAAATCCTCTCTCCACTTCTTAAAATTAGAACCAGTAAGAATCTCAATAGCTATGGAGTTGCCGTTTACAGAAAAGGTGACTGAAAAAAAAATCAATGTTTATAATTAGCATAATGTGAAATTTACCTTGAGAGTTACATACATCATCATATAATCACGTTTGGGCAGAAAACATGATATGCAGTTGTATACTCTCTACATTACAGCGGTCATGAGAATTTATTTTAATCTTCGTTAAATCACCTTTGGGTATATGAAAATACTTAGATTAGACAATTCTCAACCATATGCTGTACATGTATCCCTCCATGAAATAATACGCAATTACCTCCTTTAGGAGTATAACCACGTATTAAAATAGGAGACATCCCAATACTTTATAAGCCTTTATTTATTAAATCCAATCAAGTGTGCCACTTTGGCAGTCACAACCCAATTGAATTTATTGTAAATGGGATATAAACCTTATATTTCACATTTATCGTATGCATGTAATTTCACACTTAAAATTAGGGGCAATCATCCACAAAAAAATTTACATGCCGTGCTAATTTACATTAATACACTCAACAATACATGTTAAATCATATACATGTAATTGATAAATTATGCTCCACATATCTGTATGTAGTACATACATGTGAGCTTGTACCTATATTTCACAAATCATAGAGAAACTCATACGAGAAATACAAAAATACCCCAAGCAATACACGTATTTGGGGTTCCATAGATACTTTTCATCCATAAAAGCATCAAACATGTAAAATAAATATATATATATACCACCTGATATAGCATAATGATATGAGCACATCGGTACCTGGAACTTGCCAATCGGAGCTATCACACCCCCTCACGCGCTGACACTTGCGAAGCATGTGTTCGATCCTCAACCGGTCCTAAAAATCGATCCGACCGATTTTTCCGGTCCAACCGCTATCCCTTGACCGAATCGGCGAACTAGGTCATGCGATCCAGTCGGATCGATCAACGACCGGTTCTACCGGAAGGCTTGAGTCAACGGTCAACCGATTCGGGTCGAGGTCACGGGTCGGGTCGGATCGTGTCTTACACGGACTAAGACGACGTCAGCCTTGCATGTGCCGAACACATGCAAGGTCGGGTCTAGCAAGCGTGGGGAAACTTCTGGCGCATGGCCGCCATAAACTTTTTCCGATCGAAAGCTCGCAGCGTAAGAGATACCGAGAAATTTTCTTTAAATTTGAGTCTCTCACGCACATATACAGGAAACCCAAAGAAAAAACGCCAGTCAACTGTTGACTACTCCAAATCTCCATACAATCTGAACATGTATTATATATATTCGCTTGCATGAAAGGGAGCTCAGCGTTCGGATTCTTGACAGACAAGTTTTCTTTTCTTTTCCCTCTTTATTTTCCTTCTTTTTGTCGTTCTATTACTGACTTGAAGAAAAGACCTCAACATCAACACGTTCTGGGCTTCCTGACCACGTACAGTAGCCAACGACGACCTTCGATCATCCATCGATCATCAAGAGGAACGACGATCGAAATAAAATATATACTCCAAAAAATACTTAAAACGTGATTTTGAGATCTACAATGCGTAGGCTCTGACACCACATATTAGCTGCGACTATCAACCTTATGCAGCGACTCAAGATTGTCACGTTTAGATATACACGAATCACAGTTATAAAGTAGAGGAATTTACGCACCTTATTTTGGATCTATGGTTTTTGATGCGGAATAGCGACGATCCGATGCTCAAGAGCTTCTTTTGTAAAACCCCCTTTAAACACTGGCTTCAATGAAACGGCCCCTCGCGTATTGCTTCTTACGAATCTTTATGTGAGGTTATGTGGACATTAGGATTTACAAGAGGGACTTGACCTCTTTTTATAGAGTCTTTAACCTATCCCCTCATTATGGATAAGGTTTGACTCGGCCCACACTATCCAGTTCCATATTAGACTAATTAGGAAACTGTATATCTTTTTCTTTATTAGATCAATTAATAATTACAATAATAATTAATAAAGCCCACGTAATATATTCTAACAAATAAATTTTCCTTAGGTTTATTGTACGAGTTTCTATTACAATTTCTATAAACTTTTGAATCCATGGTGATCATGTTATTTTATCTATCAAGAGGATACACTTTAGGTAATATTTATCACCTACGCTGAGAAAATGCCACTACATTGCATTGGGCGAAGAGCAAGGATTGGTAGCGTTGGATTCCGACAACTGGGTGTCCGCGGGAAGGCTTTTCTTAAGTGGTCTAACTTGAGGGTGTGGGTTAGGGATGGGGTTGCCGGACTCTCTATACCTTCTAAAACAAAGATCTCGCTCGACGGCGTATGGTTGTTGTTTGTGTGAATCCTACTTTTGGTGACCTTGGGAACTCATTATTTACACCATTTATAATTTAGTCCAATTAGGATATCCGAGGAATTAATGGGGAATTAGGACGGCCAGCTCCTTGGATGATTTTGATGAACTCCTCCGATCAATGCGTTTAGTACTTGGATCCCTATCTACTCCCTCCAGAGTATTACCTATCCATCCATACAGAGTTTTACCCATGCACGTGAACTGAAAAGATTATCGGTGGTCACTTATTAGATGTGCATAGATAGGTGACATGCGTAAAATGCGGTCTGTGCTACGAGAAGCAAATGAATTTCCCTTCACGTGGTCGAAAATTCAAAATTCTAGGACTCTGGGAATTAAATTTCGAGCTAACCTTCAGAGGCGCTTATCCAGTTAGGACTTTGATGGTATCGTGACGCCGGAATGACCTCGCCGGAAGCCTATTCTGGAGGCAGTCTATGATTCGGGTGCACTAATGGGGATCGACATCGCACTTGGCGGATGGTGCTGAACATTTTGCCACATGGCTTGGAGTACTATGATTAACGTTGACGGGGAGGCAGCCACGCTTCTTGCCAATCCTCCATTCTTTTTAGGGATGTGCAAAAGAACCGGGATCCACCCGTACTGGACCGAACCTACCGATTTTGGGTAGTTCTCACCGGGTACCGGTCTTGTTCCCGATTTCAGGTGAGAACCACCCATTTGAACCAACCGGATCGAACCTATTTATATAATACATACATATATTTTTGGGGTGTTTGGAATTGATCTTTAAAGAGGAAATGAAGTGGAAAAATTAACAGAGCTTGCTCAAGTTTTTGCCTTTTCCTCACTCACTACAAGCCCAAGGTAGTGAGAGTTCGTTCTTCTGTTTCCTTCTCCCTGCTCTTTTTGGTTTCAGTTCTGTATATATTTATCTTTGCTTTTGCTATGTAAAGAATGGAAAGAGCTCTTGATTAACCAATCTTCCCTCTCGGTCTTCTCTGGTATTCTCACATCAAGTTCGCTGAAGAAGATGAAGCTGATTTGCTTTTCTTGTTCTTTTGGGTTCTTTTCTCAAAAATGGCGTTGCAGAATCTGTGTTGGAGGTTTCTTTTTTTGGCGCTCGGTTGGACGGGTTCCATGGACTCATTCGGGAGCCGGACCGAACCGTTGGTTCAGTTCTCGAGTGGGTCCAGGGAACGAGCGGACGGTTTATGATTCTCATTTTGCGGAACCGGTCCCTAGTGGGCTGTTCTCGGTTCTAGTGTGGGAACCGCCCACCCTAGAACCTATCATCACTAATTCTTTTGGGTTGCGTTTGGTCGTCATGATAAAAATCAAGATATGATATGTTTTATCATATCCCGTGTTTGGTAGATGTCTAGGATTGGATAAAAGAGGATATAGCCCGGATAAAAATATCCTAAGGGAGGGGTGAGATATACCCAGTTAGGATTTCTCAAGAGGTAGACACTAGGGGAATCATATTTTATCCACTACCACCGCCTCTCCTCTGCGTCGGGCTGCCTCTCCGCCCCGAGTCGCCTCTCCGGCGGCGGCAATGACCGGCAAGTGTGGCCGCCTCTCCGGCGGCGCTAGGCTAGGGTCTTCGACAGCAAAGCCGAGTATCTTCGTAACCTCATTCTTTAATCCATAGTTTGGCATGATATGAGATCATGTCCCTCGTTCTTTAATCGCCTGAACCTTTCCAACGTTTGAAAGGGGTCTCGAAATGTTATGAAGAACTCGAGGTTGATCATCGATTTTCAAGGTAGCTTTCTTGGACAACCTGCATGAGTGCATCTTCAACTTGTGAAAAGAAAATGGATATTTCCATTGTTCAGCACTTGTTTACTCATTTCGATAAGACAACAAGAAAGGCCAACGGGTCATTTTCAAAGGATTCGACTTCAAATCAAGACCCCTTGTTCTACCGGGGCTGCTCAATCGATGTCGTGCCCGAATTTAGATGGCACAAACCTCTGCTCAATAATAACTCACTCATCACTACATAATTTCTAAAGCCTTTTGATGTTTAAGAAAAACGGAGTCGATCTTAGCTGCGCCTTGCCTTTACTTATCCGACTTTATATCCACAATTCACCAAACAATAGCTAGGATACAAAAAAATCTTTTTTTTTTTATCTTATCTTATCCAGTCATATCCTGATTAGAAATTCGGATGACCAATGCAGTCTTGTAGCCAAAAAAGATATAAACAAAAGACATGAAGCAAATGTTAGTGAAAACGGGTGGGTTTGGCCAGACAGCTTCGGCCTGTGGCCCGCCCGCCCAAATCCGGAAAGCCGTAATGATTGTTTGGTTATGGGCTTGTCTTGGGTAACAAATTCTGGCCCGGCCCGAAAATTTGACGATTATACTCTCAGTCTC
The DNA here is from genome assembly GCA_029784005.1 of Lenwebbia sp. NSW1173648. Taxonomy (NCBI): domain Eukaryota; kingdom Viridiplantae; phylum Streptophyta; class Magnoliopsida; order Myrtales; family Myrtaceae; genus Lenwebbia; species Lenwebbia sp. NSW1173648. The sequence goes on from JARCGZ010000005.1 coordinate 9,816,422, forward strand.
TCACGCTGAGTCGCTGACGGTCTCTCTCTCTCTCCAGGAGCACTCTTTCTCTCGAGAGAACCGCGGTTGCGCCACCACGCCGGACGGCTACCCTCCGCCCCTATTCGCTTTTTCCTCTCCCGTTCATCAATCCCTCCGGCTCTCAGAGTCTCATGCTCTCAGGCTCAGCTCACGCTTGTCTCTCCTGAGGGACGACTGACCTCGTCGCCTCTTGCCTCTCTCACTCACGTCATCGCCTCCGACTCCGCGAGCACGAGGAGTAACCACAACACGGGCACGAAAGCGCTTCTCAGTAGTTCACACTGACAGGTTGCTTTTAGTCTTTTTGCCCCCAAAAAAATTTATTCTTTTAAAATTGCAGATGTTGGGTAGCTGCTTTGCTATTTGAAGGACAAATTGTTTGATATGAAGGAAATCAATAACAGGTTTTGCATAGAAAGGTAGATGCCTTTAACCACCCTTGGCTTCAAATGTTTTGGTGCCGACTTTTGGTCGGGGCTAACTTTTGAGCTCTTCATTGCTGATAGAACGAAGGATGATATGTGTCGGTCACTGTGGTTCTGGCACTGTGGAATGGCTAATTTGAACCGTTTGGTGTATCCAGACTTGATTGTGTGGCATCACATGGTGGCAACGTCTCTGGTGTGTAGTGGCATATGAAACTAGGCAAAGATCTTCGGGACATAAAGCGGTGGATCCTCAATGAATACATGTCTTCCTGTTCCGGCTATGTCTGGGTCCGTGGCCACATGCCCGTAATAGCTAAGAACTAAGGCGAGGGGTTGCAGAATTGTCATTGAAATTCATGTAATCTTGCACACTTTTGAAAAGCCCTTGTTAATGATACATTTTGGAGCTCTTGATAATCATATATTTTAGAGCTTTGATTCAATATAGCCGTGTAGCGCTTAACACACACAGGATGGCTGATCTTCACTGATTGTCTATAAGTCTAATTGTTCTTATCTTCCATGGATTAGGTTTGACTCACATTGAATAGCCATGTCTCTTCCTTTGACACCCTCCAAGAGACCCAGTGATCAGGGATTAGAGCCAAATGGCAAAACAAAAAGGCAAAATTCTGTTGGGAAATTGCAAAATCAACCTTCTCCAGGGACCCTTGTTTACCGTGTGCTCTGTCCTGCTGCAAAGTGTGGCAATTTCTTGGAGAATGGTGGTAAATTCATCTCTCAGATTCACGAAGAAACTGGCGTGGAGGTAACAGTGGAGGAAAGTATTCCTGGATGCACCGAAAGAGTAGTAGTTATTTTAGGTTCTGGAGAGGCGGAATCTGCATCTAAGACGAATCAGGAAGATAGAGGTGAAGAGGCTACTGCCGATAAAGAGGTTGCAGATGTCAAGGAGCAGAGTGAAAGCAACGAGGATAAGGAGCCTGTTGAAGTTGAAGATTTGAAACATGAAAAGGAAGTTTCATCTGCACAGCAAGCTCTCTTACTTGTTTTTGAGAGGTTAGTTGAAGGAGAAACAGAGCCTGACGTAGGTGATGAAGATGATAAGAAATCATCCTTGTTTGTACTGAGGTTGCTTGTCCTCTCAAGTCAAGTAGGATGTGTTTTGGGAAAAGGAGGAAGTGTAATCAAGCAAATGTCAAATGAGAGTGGGGCACAGATTCGAATTCTTCCCAGAGAGGATAAGCTTCCTCTCTGCACATCACCTTCTGATGAAATAGTGCAGGTAAGTTTCTGTAATTCAGAGTGTCCAGGCACTTTTTTTTCACAGCAAAGATATTACATTGTCCAACAACTGCAATTATGAGTTTTGTTTAGTTTGTTGCAAATAAAAATGGGCATTCCGCTTTTGACATTTTATTCACCTACCAAAGCTCAAGGGAACAAAATCTAAATAGAGTATACTTGTGGATTCTCTGCGGTGTATGACCTGCTTGTTTCACTGAGCAGAATTACATTGCTGTGCAATGTTTTTTCTTTTCAATTAGAACCTGAAGCTTAGGATCTGCCTTTTACGTGGGAGAGACCTCAATAAATGGTTGCACTGGGTATGGATCTTTGCTTTCAGAAGTACGTTAGTGTATGGATTCCTACTATTAGTAACCAAATCTAACCAAACACCTATCGTATCAGTAAATGATGGATTTTTTTGGGGTTCACTGTGGGCTTTGAAGCTTGAGGTGCCGAGGATCATCTGGGAGGTCTTATCGGTGAGGTGCTTTAGCAAAACATTGTCAATGTTACTCTTCATCGGTGTTTTCCTGGAGAAGATGACAGGGAAACAATATTCTCTGTTGATGACAATTTATCAACGATAGTGTGCATGAGTGTCATCACCGTACTAAAGAAGGCAGTTTCCCTGACAAGTTGAGCTTGTTTGAGCTCCTTTTAAGTTCTTCACTGGAACCTCATTGCCTTGAAGTATATTTCATCTTGCATCTGATTGATCTCAGATTCTGCTACATGGCTCTTTTGTGGCTTGTTGGATGATAGAGTGGAGCAATGGCAACCTATGCTGTGTTAGTCTGTTAAGTGGATATTGGCATTTAATGAAATGTGCATCATTATTGACATTCCTGATGTTTTAATTCAATTAGTTTCTTTACATAGCCTATCAATGCTGCAGATTACAGGAGAAATTGAGGCTGTTAGGAAAGCTCTCTTGTTGGTTTCTCAACAACTTAGTGATAATGTACCTCAAGATCAGGGGACATCCCCCGCTAACACGACTGGGCAATCATCTAACTCATCTGGTTATGCACTTAATCGATCAGATGCTGTTCAAGGTGTTGCAAAATCTTCTTCTAGTACACGGGATGGTCGCGGTTATCGCTCTACCACGCGTCCTATGATGCCTAAATTCAATGAAGGTGGTTTAGCTGGTCAAATGAGGCCACCTCAGGAAGTTTTATGCTTCCGCTTGCTATGTAGTAGCGAGAGAGTTGGCGGCATCATTGGTAAAGGTGGAAATGTGGTCAGGACTCTTGAGCAGGATACTGGATGTGAGATCAAAGTTGTGGAAGGTCTTTCTGATGCAGAGGATCGTATTGTTGCCATATCTGGTCCAGCTGTATGATTTTGATGCTCTTCCTTCTCCTTAATATATGCTAACAGTTCAGTTTATGGTTGTTTATTGTTCATCTAGCTATTGACAGTGCTGCTTTTGATTGGCATGTTTAGTACCCGGAAGATAGGGTATCAGCTGTTCAAGATGCAGTTCTTCGTGTCCAAAACAGGATTGTTAGATCTACACCTGATAACAAGGACAGCACTGTCACAGCCAGGATGCTTGTCTCGTCTAATCAAATTGGTTGTCTTCTTGGCAAAGGAGGCTCTGTAATAGCTGAAATGCGGAAGTCATCTGGGGCTTATATTCGAATTTTGGGAAAGGATCAAATTCCTACGTGCGCTTCAGAAAATGACGAAGTTGTGCAGGTCCGTTATGTTGAGATGTCGTCTGAGCTAAATTATGGTTGAACTAGAGAAGTTGTCTTAATTCTAGACCTTGAATTTTACATTAAGCATTTACTGGTGATTAAATTGAGGAGCTGAGTCCATTACTTGGATGGCTACGCTCCATATGGTTTGTTTTTCCAAACAAGGTATTGTTCCTGCACTTTTTCTCTGGGATAACGAACACTTTAAAGGCCTCATTATGCTTTGATACAATGCCTGGTTTGTATTTAATAGATCTCAAAAAGGCACTTAAACTTGACACATTTGGAGATAATCTCATAGAAATGAAGTTGTTGAAGTATAATCCCACATCGCTTGACAACAGGTCAAACATGTTCTTTATATTCATGTGATCTTCCTCCACCTATTAGCTTAAATTTTTGGGTTGGACTTTCTAACATGGTATTAGAGCTAGTGTTATCCCTTTCGCGAATGTGCGTAGTCAAAATTCCACGTGAATGTGCGTAGTCAAAATCCCGCGTGCCGCTCGTAATCCAGCTTGCACGTGATAGGGGGTGTTGAAGTATAATTCCACATTGCTTGACAACGGGTCATAAATGCTCTTTATATTTATGTGGTCTCCCTCCACCTATCAGCTTAAGCTTTTGAGTCGAACTTTCTAACAAAAGTTAATGATAGCACAATTCTCTGTCTAGATTAAGGGAAAATGCAAGGTTGAGTCAACACATCTCAATTTATCTCCCTGTCACACGTCAAGCATAGAAGTCTTGTAACCATTTACACAACAGGTGCAACTTTCTGTTCACTTGGTCATAACAAATGCAGACACATACATATATGATGTTAACTGCAACCTTTCGCTGTGCTGCCATTGTTTCTTATTCTTGAGTGTTTGGTTGATGCTGCATTATGTTTTTGAAAGGCATCGTTCTATTTTCCGTTCTTGCTGTTTACGCTGCTTATATTGGAAATGACAGATTAACGGAGAATATCAGGCAGTTCAGGACGCTCTTTTGCAGATAACCAGTAGGTTAAAATTTCACTTTTTCCGCGATGCATTTCCTATGATAGATCATCCATCCATTCCACCCTTTCTGGATCCAGCACCTCCTTTTCCTTCATTTATGGGAAGGAGGGAACTGTCACCCCCTGGCATGTATTCCAGTTTTGGTCCATCCATGCGTAAGTTTGATGCTCTAGGTGGTCCCCGTGGTGCATTTTATCCCCACGAAGATCCTCCTTTTATGCAAAGGCCACTTAGACCTGGTCTACGCCCCCATATCCCTGAAAGAGGACCATGGGGTCAGGTATGACATTATCTCTGATCAAAGTTTGAATCCGTATTGGAAAACTTCTTCCCGTTCTATGAGTTTATCCTTTGTGTATTTTGTGCTTTTATATAATTGAGGGTTTTTAACAACGGTTATAAGACAGTTCCTGATAATGGCTTGTTAAAGTATTTGGAGCAACTTTTTGTTCTATTCTTGCATAACTTGTTTTTGGTTGCCTTTTCTGGATTTTGAAGTAGGTTGTGCCTTTAAAAATTTCATGGTGGATGTTTGATGCTCCTATAACTTTCCTTCTTGCCTTAGTTGTAGAAGAAGGGCTTGACTACATTCGAAATGTGAATGTTATTTTCAGATATTATTTGAAGGAAGCAGATTGTTAGTCATGTATGAAATAACATACATAAATCTCCAATTTATTTGCAGAGCCATATGGAAAGCGCTGGCCCTTTAGACTTTCCAGATTTTGCGGGTCGCCCAAGAAGAATTCCAGGATTTGGAGGGTGAGTCTAGTGTTTGTTGAAAGTTGCAGACTTGAGGGATTTAATTAATCACCAATGATGGGGATTTAATATTTTTCCCACTAGATCTTTTGATTTGTCGAGAGGCAGTCAAGCAGCCATCATTACAAGTACCACTGTTGAAGTAGTGGTTCCTCGTTCTCTTGTTCCTGTAATATATGGAGAAGAAGGTGGATGCTTGAAGCAGATCCGTCAGGTGCATTTTGCTTCCTAATTTTCTCTTTGACCATTTAAGTTTTAGATTTGTGCCATTTCCGGCCTTTTGTTTTGAGAAAACAAATTAATTTGCTCAACTCCGATGCAACAACAAAAGCCTAGCCTAAGTGTTTTCAGCTACATGAAATTTTTTACTCCATTGCGCCTTATTTTTATCAAGTTTGTCTAGCCAAATCTTGTGCAGGTGGAAAATGAATTTTTCCTACGTGAAAGAAGTAAGTTAATTATAAGTATATTGACGCAATTTTTCGGTTAGGGTCTTGAGGCATCTTCTTTTAGTTCATTCGTCGACTTTGGCTACTTCCTTTCCAGGGAATGCCTTTTTGAACTTTTACTGTGTTACCCCTGTGGTCCACTCCACAGATAAGTAAAATACCTTCAGAAAACATAAACTTATTGTAAATAATTGTCGATACCAGAGGAACCAATAATAATTCATATGAACTAACTAACTAGTAAGGGCCCTCAACAAATCAGTTTTTACGTTTAAGATGATTATGGCTGACTTTAAGCTTTTGCACATGCATGGATTTAAATCCATGCACCTCCGTTGATATGCTTCTAGTTTTCTTATATGCTTGCCTAGCTGCTTTCTATTGGTGGGGTATCTGCACCCGGCATCTGTTAAATTATGCTATAAGTGATCTTCATTTTTCCTCAAGCATTTCTTGACCTTCAGATCTAGTTTCAATGCTTCTTCAGCTTTCTTTTCGACCTGATTAATTCCTAGTTATTCTTCCTTAGCTGGTAAATGATTTTCTAGTAGTTGTTCGTCAGTCAAAATGATTCACTGGCATTTCCTTTGTGGGGAACGTGGTATTAACTTCTGATGGTGGCATAAGAATGATAGCTTATGGCCTATTGGCCCGTCGAATTTTTCAGAATTTAATGTGTTGTTTATGAATGTGTGTAGATTAATTTAGTCATTTACTTGTGTTTAGAAAAAAAGAAAAGCATGTTAATCACCACTTGACGATACCATAGTTGTTTGGTATCATGGTTTATGTTGATAGCCAGCTAAAAGGCATAATGAAAGGCTATAAGGACTGTCAAGATGGTGGGAATGTTTCTTCGTTGTGTGAATCTTGTGGTGCCAGCCTGATCAACCTGTTGAGGGCTTGATGGCTGCCGGTGCAAATAGGTGTAGGTCAGGCGGGCTTTTTGGTATGTTAGTAAAAAAAACGTCCATATTTCTAGAGAAATATAATACTCCCTAAAGATTGGATGGATAACCTGGGGTATTTCACCTATATTCACCATGGGGAGCACCTACCCACTCACGTCAATCCCACGAGCCTTTATATAGAAGACAGGATCCAAAGCTTCCCTCAAGTAGAAGGATTGAGCTTTATAGGTAAAAGGAAAGAATAGTGAAGCAATTTGACCATGTATTTAAATGCATGGAGTGTATAGAGAAAATAGTTTACAGTCTCAAAAAGGTGAAGCACATCAAAAAAGGTCCCATCTCCTGCTGGTAACTTGGTGGAGCCTGATGCAAATTAATGGTTTTGGGATTATATCTGGAGTTTTTATGAGAAATACCCCTCTATTTGCACCAAGGTAAAGGCTGTAAAAGCACGGACAAATTGATAACGTTGAACAATTTTCGACTGCTTGGGCTTGAGCTGCATATTTGCTGTAGGGACTGTTAATTGTCAGCAACAAAGCAGGGATACCTATTTTATCTTTTATGTATTCACTGGATGTTTGAAAGTTGGGACTTCCCATGCTTTCCGGAATTCAAAGTGTTGTTCAGGAGACGAAGTGGCAGATCACAATGCTGTGAATGAATTTAACCAGATTCTCAAAAGCATCTTTTGTCAAGACCCTAGACATGCTAAAAATCTTCATTATAGATAACTACTATGCGTTGTCTAAGGATTCATATACTGGATGCAGCTGGCCCATCTTGTTTAATAGAAATAGCTGTCAGAGATGTTTTGCTTGTATAAGTTGACTCAAAGCACCTGCAAAGTCCACAAAATGTTATAGTTGATTACGGAACTGTTATCCTTCTGCTTGCATTTTGTATCATATTTTGGCTCAAGTTGTTTCCATCTCTCAAATAACTTTAAACACACCCTTAAATTTAAATGGTCTAAAATTACCCTCATTGGGACCTCATTAATGGCAAAATTGATGAAAAAGGAAAAACATACCTTTGATGTTAATCAATCAATCTCATTATTTTTATATACCTTTTCTTAACTGTTGTTTCTTTTTTCTTGTGTTCAAATTGGAGAAGTTTGCAGATTTGTTACTATTTTACAAGAATCCTCTACGATTCGAGTATTTTAATAGATTTTATGATCATAATTGTATTTTAAAGAATATTAATAAGGTGGTGATGTCTAGAATATTTATTGCAAACTCTCTCTAAAGTTTGATATGTAATAACTCGTTGTCCTATACAAATCTTTGGTTCAAGTTCTTTTTTGATTGGAGTTCTTTGGTTAAAGCTGCGAACTCTATATCATTATAATTTATATGTGAAATATCTTAATTGACAAAGATTACTAAAATCCCTCATAGAATTCAGCTTAAGCACATTTGTTTAGTATAGAAGAGCTTAAAAATGAACGGTAAGCATCAGAAGGTGGAGAACTAAAATGCCATTGTTTTGACTAATGCGGACAGTCGTATATTCACGACATTATGCAGCTTTTGCATCTTCAATAATGTCAACTTTAACTCTTTCCACCTTGTGATTTTGATCAATTAATTCTCTTGATGTTATTTTCGTCAACTTAATAAGTTAAGGTGTGTTTTAGTCATCTAAAGTGTGGAAATAGAGGGAGCCTTCATTTTTCACCTTTCTCGGGCTGTAGAAAATGGGCTTGATGCTGATTGTGGGATTTTTTTGTTTTTTTTGCCTCTTAAATGACCTGTTACTTTCTTTGTTTATTTGCTATGTGGGTGCCAGCTTCCTGTTCTTGATAGTCTTAAGTTCGGGGTTAGCAATATTTGGGACAATTAAGAGATACCAAAATCATCAGTGGACTTTTGAAGTTCATGGTGACTTACTTGCACTAGTTGACACCAGCTTGAATTCCTTTTCTCCGACCCTTTTGCAGATTTCTGATGCAAGGATTACAATCACGGAACCAAAGCCTGGAGCCTCCGACACTCTGATTATAATATCAGGGACGCCTGAGCAAACTCATGCTGCTCAGTCTCTTATTCAAGCATTCGTAATGACCGAATCAGAGTCAGCTTGATGTTTCTTATTCAGGTAATTCTTAGAACTGATGTTAGTTGGCATTGAAAGTTGAGCATTTACGAGTGGTTTGCAGTAGTGGGCTCCAGGTGCTATATATGTTATATAAATTTCAGATCGTGTGTCATAGTATCGGGGAGACATTCAGTTTTAAGTGCTTATATGTTTCTCTTCAGGTTTGACTATTCAGCGACAGATAGTCTTGGATTGAGCTAGAAGGCCATTTTTGTGGTTTATGTTATTCTTGTATATTGTTAACAGGCTTAGCAAAGAAGAAGCGACAATTTCATGTGCTTGTAGGCTATTTACGAGCGAATTGTAGGGTTGAACCAAGTATAGAAGCTGCTTTAAATTTTTATCTTCAGAATAGTTTGCGAGTTTCAAATTTGTCAGAGGAAAGTTTGTTGAATCTCATGTGAATTCTGTCTGTGATGTGTAACATGCTAACTCTTTACTATCGGGACAACTTATCGTGTTAACTACCGTGCTTGATTCGTTGGTTTCTCACGCTTGATCACTCTCTAAGTTTGGTCAATCTGAGTGTTTGGTTTAGATGTTATGTACTTTGTCTAGTCAAGAGATGATGCGCATTCCATTCTTTTACTTTGTTTAGAAGTCATGTGCTTTATCGACTCTCCCGAACCTTGACCCTATGCAATCGACAGGAAACTTGCCCACCTAAAGAGTTTGATCTTTAACTGCGTGTATTATGTGATTACTCCCTCTATTTCGTCCTCCTGGTTGACTTAATCTAATACAAACTTTGAGAGTCTATCTTAGAATAATCGCTTTTTATCGCTTGAATAGTTAGTTAATGAAAAATATTTTCTATATCAGACAATAATTTATGTCAAAATATTTTGTGAACGATGAAAATATTTTTCGATCATTCATTTTTATGAGCAATATAAGCGATCAATTTTTTATAAATGTTTTTCGAATTATTTACTTTTCGTGAACTCTAGCAACTCTTACTATTTAGTCGATAGATATCAAGTCTTTTTGGGAAATTGTAATGGCCAGAGAAGTTTAATATTTACTCCCGATTTGATTGCAATAACTGTTTCCCATTACTTCTCTGGTCGACTTAATTTTATTGACTTCCCAGAGTCGATTTTGATGATCCTACTTCTGTCAATTGATAGACATCTATCTTAGAGATTGTTTGCGATTGAGCATAAATGGAAAGTATTTTGGCCCTACATTACATATTTATGTCGTGAAAAAATTGGATGTGTCAGAGTCAAAAAAGGTCAAATAAAAAATAAAACATAAAAGTTAATAGGGTTAATATCACAAAAAATCGTAAATTGGTACATATGTGATAAATTTATCTCAAATTATTTTTTTAACCACAAAAAATTCTAAACTGGTATACTTGTGACAAGTTTACCCCAATTTATTTTTTCGATCACCAAAAATTTCAAATTGATACATCTGTGATAAATTTACCCCAAATTAATTATTTTCATTATAAAAAATCTTAAAATGGTACTCATTTGACAAATTTACCTTTTGTTAGTACGAAAAATCTCAAATTGATACAATAGAGGGTAAAAACCTTAAATGTGTACGTTCGAGAATTGCCATGTGTAATTTAACTTAGCAATTTGACGATAAAATTTAACGAAAATTAACGAAGGGTAAATTTGTCATAGGTGTACCAGCTTGGGATAAATTTGTCAAAGGTGTACCAGTTTAGGATTTTTGGTGGTCAAAAAAATAATTTATGGTAAATTTATCACAAGTGTACCAATTTGGCGTGGTATTAACCCAAGTTAATATACATGCGTCTTTAATTTTTGTCAATCATCTCTGTACCATTGATAGGAAGGCACGAGGTGTAGTTCATTTTCCCTATTGACAAGAAAGCACGAATGTGGGCTCATATATAGCTACTGTTATATATAATCTATTTCTCTTGTAATTGAGAGTTGGTAACAGAAAAATGAGAAATGCTAATTATAATGTAATCATTTGCTGAATGTAGCTCTAGTTTAAGGTAAACCAAGAAAAATCTTGTGTATCGATTTCTCTTGTTGCATTTATTCTTTATTTCGTTGTGTTTGTGAGCTTAATCTTAACATATGACATGCTGGAGCGTAGGGCAGACTTGGGAAGCGAGAGTTTGTGAATTTTTATGAGACAAAAAAAATTCGAAGCAAATTTGTAATTGAACCTAAAGTTTAAGGTGTTTTTTTTTTTTTTAATATGGGGAACTAGGCCTTATAGAATGAGTGAACCTAAAGTTTTGTCCATTTGGGGCTGTCTTGAAATTACCCCCGATTCGGCGAGCAGTCGAATGAGTGAATATAGCTAAAATTTTAGGTATCGGGTCTTGTTGTCACCGTGGTTCCAAATTTTGTTGTAATTCAAGTTTGGGCATATTTATAACTCGTGTCATAACTTTTATATCAGCGCATGACAAACAAACTACACTAAACGATCTGTTTAACATGTCATCATATATGAACCCTCTCATAAATAGGCCAAGTCTCAACCACTAAAAAGAAAGGAAAAAAGCCACCAAAAACCCTAAACTATGCCCAATGTGACACATTTACTTTAAACTTTTTTTTTTGTGACACCAAAAGCCCCAAATTTGTACACATGTGTAATATTTACCCCAAACTTTTTCTTGTGACATCAAGAACTCCAAACTTATACCCTTGTGACACATTTACCCCTAAATTATTTTTTGTGACATCAAAAATCCCAAACTTGTAGGAATGTGACACATTTACCCCAATTTTTGAGGTAAATGTGTCAGAAATATATAAATTTGGGGTTTTTGGTGTCACAAGAAAAATTTTGGGATAAATATGTCACAATGGTACAAGTTTGGGGTTTTTTGTGTCACAAAAAAAGTTTGGGGTAAATTTGTCAAAGTAGGCATAGTTTAGGATTTTTGGTGGTATTTTTCCTTAAAAAAAAAGCCCTAACCATTTACTCGGGGATAAAAATAGCACCACATTTCAAACCCTTTAAATGAGAGTGCCCGATTTCGACAAAAATAAAATAAAATGAGAATGCCCGATATTTTGTACCTGAGAGGAAAATAACACAACCTTTCAAATCTACACGGCGAATGACAACCGGTTTCGTTCCACAATGTGAGATATAGTTCTTAATATTTTTGTTTGGGGTATTGTTTGATGTGACTTGCTGTGCACATCAGCAGAGCGATCCAAGTAAGATGATTGTGTCGATTCAAGAACGAGAATGGATTTTTTTTTTGTCGAAATAACATTTCGTTCACTTTCTCGATCGAAATTCAAGAGAGAAACATCTTGGTTCAAAGAGCACAATTTCAAACCAAGACAAATCCCAGACAACTTCAAAACAGATGAAATTTTGGGCCTTTTTTTTTTTTTTTTGCGTGGGACATTTGAAAGATTATTTTAATTTAGTCCAAAGCGCAAAAAGTTGGGCTTACTTTTGGAACGTTTGAATGGTGGGTTTTGCTAGCGTAACAGTTTTTCGATGACTGTGAGAGTAACAGCATGTTATGAGCCACAAATTCTTATAAGAGTGGACATCACAACGATTTTTTTTTATTAATTGTTACTTATTTTTCTGTAGCCCAAATAAACTATTGGTCTTACAGTCACTCAAAAACTATTATATAATCAATTCTCTTGAATGGCTGTGTTTCTTTTTCTTTCTTTTTTCTCCTGGACGTAAAAGGTTGAGCTTCATTTTGGGATTTGGGTTGATATATAAGTAAGCATAATGGCAAAATGGTTACTGAACTTTGACCCAATATGGAATATGATCCATGAATTTTTAATTTGTTCACTGTGGTCCCTAGACTTTAACTCAATGTCTAATGTCGGGGTAAATGTTCAAACTAGTTCCTAAACTATATAAAAATATTCAATGTTATCATTTCATTAATTTAAGTTGAGTGACAATATTGAATAATTTCATATAGTCCATAGACTAGTTTGAACATGTCCAAAAGTTCAAAGAACACATTGGATAAATTAAAAATTTGAGAACCATATTGCACATTCGATCGAACTTCAGGGATCATTCGTATCATTTCCCCATATAAGTATGCAACAAAAAGGAAAGCAGTGATGGCAGATGCCCCATCCAGCGTGGCTAGGGAAGGGGGTTTTCTCAAGGAAGGAAGCCATGAACACATTTTGCCTCGTCCTATACAACTACTACCCCAATTGACAAGGTTGAATTCTTGGGACTCACTTATTATGTCTTTCTAGGTCGGCAGTCCTTCACTTACCGCCATGTGAAACCAACTGGGCAAATGGGGTTCCAATTCGAAACCATATAAGGTCTGTTTTATCCTAGACAAATCACAACATAAAGGATACAAACCTTAGAAGTGGAGCAAAAATTTACCACAGAAATAAGTAAATAGGAGGATGTGTGAGAGCAGCTCGAGCCTTCAGCGTCCTAGAGCTGCAAATCAATGTTTCTTGAGTTTGTCTTTTGTTTTCTCTTTTACCTTCCTCATGAGATTTCTTTGTTTTAGTCCAGGAGATAAGAGATGCGTTTCTTTTCTCATGAAACCCTTTCTTATTACTTGATGAACAAGTACAAATGATAAAACGAAATTAGATTATTCTTGTCTCCGAAGATATCCTACCGAAAAATAGGAATAAGTGTGCCAAAAGTCTTGAAACCTCGTCCTATAGGGTATAATCGTGTACCTCAATTAAATCCATCTGATTTGAGTAACTAAAAACGCTCATGTATTATTATTTTTCGAAGAGAGGCGCTGATGTTGTATCTCCAACTCTAACATCCTCTAGCCGCCCCGTCCATCACTGTGTTGCCTAACTCCCCGACTGCCAACCACTGTACGCACAGCTCCGATCCCCCATCGCTGTGTCCTCCTTGTCGCGGTCCTCAAGGCCGACCTCCGTGATGTTCAGAAGCTCGAGCGGCTACGGTTGAGCTCAACGAAACTCGAGTGGCCTCGGCTGCTCGAGCTTGGTCTCCTCTAACCGGAAATGGAGAAAAATCATTGTGGTTCCTATCTTTAAGCGAAGTGAATTCACAAAATTATTGTCCTTTCCCTTGCTTATTGTCTGCTTAAACAGCAATTGCCATTTTAGATTTTCTTAAGCTTACATCATTCGGCAATAAAAGGAGAATACATAATTTACTCCGGCCTAATTATGTCTTCCTTCCTCTAATTTTTGACAGATCAATTAAGCAACCACTCGAATTCTCCAAAGCCTCTCATAAGCATTTCTCCAGTTTGTTCCTGTGGCTTATTTATTGCTCTCTTCGGATCACAATTCGTCAAATTTGAGAAGGGAATGTTGGTCGCCATTGCAGAAATGTCTATTTTGCACTTTGGTGCACACCTTTGGGGGAAGAAGTGAACTTTTCTTTTATACTAGATTCACAGAATACAGAACGAAAAGTTTTATATCTTCAGCTGACTATCATATTATTCTAATCGATGCAATTACAATGCATATTAAATATATAATTCCCTTCCCACAACATTTTTCTATATATCCCATTTAATTCCCACAATCTACCAAATAAGTATATTGAATTTAATCGTTTAATTCTATTCCATTTTATCCCGTCAAACCAAACGTAACATGACATAAGTTGAGTCCAAATATTTCCTCTATTAGGATGTACGTATGAGTTATGTTAAAGAAGTCCAACATCAAAAAATTGGTGTGGTATGGAGTAGTTAATATATCATAGTTGTTCCATAACTCATTGGTTTAAGCTTTTGAATAAAGGTGGGTCCAACTGGATTTGTTGACGGGCTCGGGCTCCCTCTTGGCGATCTTCCCAGGTGAATGTATCAAACAAATGGTATGAGAAGAGAGTGTTCTTGCAAAACTACCTTCGCCCTCCATCATGGAAACTAAGTCTCAACAACAAGACCGACCTTATAATTTTTCCCCTTTCTTGCCAGAAAGACTGACTTTAGATTTGGAGATCAAAATCAGCAAGTCAAGATTCAAGTGATTGCTCTTTACTCGTAAGGTATTCGATTAGATGGCCATATCATTTTATAATGATATGCTTCTTGTAAGGTGCAATAAAAGTTTTATACGCTTTTGCCATTGGGCGATTGAATCCTAACATTTTGGTTTGGTCAATTGAGTCGTAAAATCTAGGACTTCTATCGCACTCGTTTTTCATAAAATGGCTCATTCCAATCATATTGGCATGGGAAATTCATTCGGATAAAGCTTTGTTTAGATGATATTGGACCTCCAAAGTGGCTCAGTGAGCAGATAGTGAACTTGTGCGATACGCAGTACTTGGATTGATTGTGTGACAATGAGATGCCGAGGTTAGGTTGTTTTGCTGAACTCTGAATGAGATTTCGTTTGGTTTATCTCTAAACTGATTACTCAAGGAACAGGAATCTTGAGAAACTTCTATCTTGTAATTAGACCTTACAAGCATAAAAGTTTTGGTAATCTGATTCTCGTTTCTTGAGAAATCTGTTGGAGTCAACACCTAATATGAAAATGAGATAAGTTGTAGTTGGACTTTGCCTCTGATGTGCCGACTTATTCTAATGAGAATGCTTGATATTCAAAGGCGGTGATTGAAATTACAAGTGAAGAACTCTTGAGGGTCTTCTTGTTTCAGCGCACATGAAACAAAAGAAGAAACAAGTTTTGGTCAAAAAGTCAAAAGAAGCAACTAAAATTCACCTTGCCAAGGAGATTGAGTGGATAAGGTGATGGCAACTTCTTTACTGCATGAAGTGGGCAAAGGAGACAAGCCGGCAACAATTTGGCACTTGCAACTTGCCAAATTGTTGAATCAAGTAGATGAACACCAATCTTCAGGAGGCGGTGCAAACACCTATAAATATATATTGTAATGGTGTGTGTGAGATATTCTTTTGAGTGTTATACTTGTACTGCAGTTTTGTATAACGAGTCTATCTCAAATTGCCTTTTACAATTCTCTCGTTGCCACCACAAATGCTTCCGCATACCTTACGAGTGGTATACCCAGCGAGGTTGCGCACTCTACAAAATCCAATTCCTAGATGAACGAAAGGAAACACTTTGATTTGATCAAAGGATTTTCATTACCTGTAAAAGCTAATCACTTTGCCATTTATTAGAAAAGGAATAATTTTCAGAATGCAGACAAGGTCATACAAAATAAAAGATGCAGATGCGAGGTTCTATCATCCCTCAACAAATTTATTGGTGGAATTACACTTTCCATGTTTAGTTACTGCAGCAAGAAAGCGCACCAATAAACATAGAGCTAATCTTATGCACAGAGCATAATTTTCATCGGGCACTACTTGACATCATCTTTTTTTGTTGCAAGCAAGAGCTATAAAACGTGGAACAGAAGCCAGAAACACCAAGATTAAGCCTAGGGACATATGCTTAACATGCCTAAGAAAGCAAGTGACCCGGCACACATGTTGGGAAATGACATTAATAGTCCCTAAAGTTTGTCACGACATGTAATATCATCCTTAAATTTCTAATTCATTTAATGTGGCCCTTGGAATATTCTCAAATATTCAATTTAGAATATCTTATTATTTCAAATTCATGTCCTAAATCAACCCAAATAATACGCTAATTTATTTTTTTGTTACATTTTACCATTTTGGTCTTTGTAAACGTTAAAATGGTTCCAATGGGTGGTTAAGAAACCTACATTTTGCTCGTGGGCCTGGAAGAAAATCTTAGACCTCCGGCTGGATTTCCTCTCTTCTTTCCAATGGCAGATTGGTGATGGCTGTACTGCCTCTTTTTGGTTTGATCCCTGGCACCCTAGAGGTCCCCTTCATAAGTTCTTCACCAATAGGGACATATACCATTTTGGAATCCCAAGGAAGGCCACGGTATTGGAGTTTTACTCCTCTACGCCTCGCCCATCTCATGTCACGGTCACCATTGCTTCTTGATCCGATGTTCTCCCTATTATTGCTCCTGAAAGAAGAGATCGATTCTTTTGGTTGGGCAACCCTTCGGGTGAATTCTCAATCGCTTCGGTCTGGGACCTCATTCGTCGTCGAGGGCATGTCGTCTCGTGGCACTCGTTTATATGGGACCATTGCATTGTCCCGCGGCATGCATTTCTACTTTGGCTTATTACTTTGAATAGACTTCCAACATAGGTGTAATTGCTAAACTATGACAGGATTACTGATGGGGTATGTGCTTTCTGCAGCAGGAGGCCGGACCCTATTAGTCATTTATTTTTTGGGTGTAACATTCCTGGCTCTCTTGCCCTTTTCTGGGTTGCCAAGTGCAATTTTTCTTGGCTTGATCGGTCGTGGCAGAACAATCTCTTTTGGGTTATCCAACATATCAGTGGCTGTCACTTTCACCAAAGTATGGCTCGCTTTTCATTCGGAGCTCTTTGTCATCTGATTTGGATGGTGAGGAATAATATTCTGTTCAGAGATCGTTCCTTTTTTCTGCTTGCTTTGAAGAAGCATCTAGTCAAGGTTGTTGGAGATAAGGCCTTGACTTTCAAGCATGCGGACGACACCCCTCGCAATCGGAGAATGCAAGTCAGCTGGGACATTTCTCCTTCCATTTTTGACTAATTTTGGGCTGCCATTCAGCCTTGTTCTTCTTTGTCTTTGACCGCTGTTTCGGTCTGTTTTTCCTTTGGGCGTCTGCTGTGCAGGCTTGGCTCTTCTTTTGCCGCTTGGCTGCTTTTTAGCCTTATTCTCCCGTGACTACCGTGCACCCGTGATGACATTCTTTTGTTGTTTCGGGTGCGGGGCTGTCTGGTTGAGTCCCTGTTTTGGTGTTTCTCCTTCGTTGTCTGCGGCTGCTTGTAGTCGTTGTTGTTTTTCTTTTGTTGCTTGGCCTCTTTTTTGGCCTTTCTTTCCCGTGATTCCCTCTCACCCGCTTTGTTCCGTGTGTGAGGCTTGTCTTTCGGGTCCCTCTCTTTGTATATTGCGCTCTATTTAGTTAATACACTTCTTACCTTTACCAAAAAAAAAACATTAAAATGGTTCCATTGAAGTCTATTTTAGCTTATGATTTCTACAACAGTAAAAGTAGAACACAATTTAAAGTGGTATCGAGTTGATATTCCAGCTATTCTAAGTTTAAGTGTTTTCATAAGGATACCTAGAAATAATATTAATCTGTCAATAGAAAACTCGCACTTATATTAATCTAAATCTCGTTCCTAATATTTTCAACAGATAAAATTTTCAAAGCTTTTCGGTTTCATGCTTTCGCAATCAAAATTAAGTTGAATCTACATATTTTACTTATGTAAAGATATTTAATCATTGGATCAGTAATTGCAGAGCTTGAAAACAGACAGGACATGGGGAAGGCCAGCAATGCGGAAAAAACTTCAAGCGCCATCAAAACAAACCTCATAATCGACATACGGCCCATACGGGTACCATCAAAACAAACCTCATCCGATCTTCTTTAAAGTAATTACCTGAAGAAACCAGGAATGCTCCGTTTCATTTCTTATTCTGGTGCATAATAGTCATTGTGCTTTCTTTGCTGAGGGATTTGTGATTGACCTCCATGACCTTCCCTCCTTTCCCACAAGTGAGGTGTATTTCGCCCTTGGCCTTCAGTTCATAATGAAACGAGACCAATTCCCCTGCTGCTACTTCGACGCCATCGGGACATGCGACAAGATGGATCTTTATCTGCATGTTGGAATTTCATCCATTGAGCTCGTACTTGCGACTGTCCACGTCTATGAATTTGTTCGGCTGGATTTCAGGCACCAGATCCTCTCTGACGACGTCGCTGGATGCATGGGTACCATCAATATGTGACTTGGGTATCAATTTTACGATTGATCCGGATTCGTTATGGATTCGACAATCAGTTCGCGGCGCCACGAGCCATGTTTCGTATCATGTGTGTCAATTGTTGGGAAATTATATTTAATTTTGAAGGAAACAAAACTACCATACTTCAATTGAAAAGACTTTGATTTATACTTTGAGTATTTATGTCAAATATATCTCTATGCCTATTGTACTTAATGTTGTTAACGCTTTTATCTTGATAGAAGCAGGTACAATTTGTGGTAGAGGCAGACTCATACGAGATTCCCTTAGAGAGATATATTTGGATCTTTATCTAATTCTCGTTTGATTATCGAATATCATTCTTATATGTTTAAGCAGGTTGAATTTCCCTACTAACGATCAATTATCTGGTTAGGATTGCATTTCTAAGTTAAATTGATTGAACGACAATCTCAAAGATATTCTTATTACTTTCCTTATGAGAATTCTTAATTGACAATCATCCGTAGATAATTTTCCTTTTATAGAAACTTGAGTTAAGGAGTCTAGGATTTGATTGTATGGGGCAAGCAAATCCTCTCAATTTCTGATTACTCTCACCTCAATGGCTCGTGATCCTTATTCAGCAATCAACCAACGGCTACTTCATGGTGATTGACTCTCTGTGTGGTTCTGTCCAACGGGAAGAATGGAAGACAAAGAGTATATAAGGAGCATCAAGTTCGAAGACCAGTGAGAGAGATCAAGAGTACAACATCCTTATTCAAGAGAGCTTTACTTGTTCAAATTGTCTACTTGAGCGTATATTTGAAAATCTTGTGAGAGGTGTATACAGAGTCAAGTGTGTAGAGTGAGACAGCCTTGATAGAGGCAGCACTCGCTTCTGTTGGAAGTGCTTGTGTTTAAGCTAGCATATTTTTTTTGTAATCTCTCATTTGATTACTTAGTGGAATCCAGCCAGTAGGCTATTAGTGTGGGAGAGTGGACGTAGGCTTTTCAAAAGCCGAACCACTATAATCTCTTGTGCATCGTCTTCTACTCTTTACTTGTCTCTATTAACTGTTTGGTAGAAGTACTGCATGGTTCTGTTTACTTTATATGCTCCTATCAAACTTAAAGTTTTCAATTCCGCATTATTTTATCAAGTTTGATTATATTCACATATTCACCCCCTCTAGGTGATAGTTCTAGCCAAACAACATCAATAATCGTGTTCTTTGGAGTTTCTTGATGGTGTTCACCAAAGAAATATCATTCATCACTTATAGTCTACTCTCATTTTTAATTAATTGCACAAGACACGCATCAATGGCACAACGCGTTCATGAACAATTTCCCAAGAGGGCGGACCGACAAAAGAAGACAACGTAGATTACAACCACAAGTTTCTAGTACTACAGAAGAAACTATAATCTCATCTTGTGCAAGTTGTTCGTAATGCCTAATTTAGCAACTACTTCATGTGAAATCATGAAGCAAAGGCTTTCGTCGTCATTGCTTCTCATGCTTTCGGCGACTGAAGCATGAGAATGCTAAACTTTGGAAAGTGATGATAACTCTTCGCTGCGACACAATTCCGCGAAAACCCGCCCTCTCCCCAAAGAAGGAAAGAAGAAAAGGAACCCAGAAGGAATTAGTGATTGCAGGAGGAGAGAAGTCGAATGTTGTGGGCGAGAAGCGAAATCTGCCTTTGAATAGATTCGTGGCTGGAGCCGCAAGCAAAGAACAGTGGTGGCTATACTGCTGAGCTCGAGCTTCGTCGCTGAGCGAGAGCGATTCCATTATATATATATACTCTGCGCGAGTGAACGACTAGTGCTTGCAGAAGTAAAGTGCAAAAGTGGTGTCGACGCTTGTCTGTCTGCACGTGGTGTCGAGCGGCAAGATGACAATGGTCCGTCCCTACCGTCCTAATGCTTCCAAGGTGGTAATGGGGGTGAGCATTGGTCCAGTTTCAATTTAGAAATCGGACCAAATTGGATTGAATCGACAGGTTCTAGGCGGTTTCCACCGAAACCAATTAAGCTCCCGATATTGAAACCGATAGGAGTGAGCAGTTTCAGGTTCCATATAAATTTCACTTGGAATCTAGAACTTACCCGTCGGAACAGGTTCCTCATTTTTTGGATCATTCAACCTACCCTGCATACTCTAAAACAAACTTTGAACTTATCATCTCACTGGTCCCAGGGTTAGTTACAGGGTCTATCTAGGTTCCATTTGCATTCTTAATTAAACGATTGCAATGCAATCATAACCTTTAATGACCACCACTTATTGCTACAGTTAATGACCACCACTTATTGCTACAATCCACTAACCACCACTCATATGTAGATACACGAATAAATATGAAGTATTAACAAAGTAAAAATACAAGCAATAAATATCGCTGGAAATGAAAGCTCAGACTAGTGGTTCTAAATTACACATTTATAATCGAATGTCGTGGAATACTGCACGATCCTCCAAAGACATATGTACAAAGAAAGACACAAAGTCTTATTCTAGGTTTAGGTTCCTAGAACCCTATCCGTCGAAACCGATTCTTTAATTTTTGAAACCTAAAACCTATCATGCATATCCTTGAACCGGATCAATTCCCTGCTGGGCGGTCCGGTGCTCATCCCTAGGAAATGACAATGTTCAATTCCCACCGAAATCAGTTCGGTTCTCGATATGATTTGGTTCCTGGTTTTGAGTTGAAACCGGACTGAACTGGCATTGTTCAACAATTGACTCGTCTTTTTTATTAAACAACGCTCAGTATGTTATAATAATCCATAAACTATAAGAAACTCCCACTAGTCAATGCGGGATGTTAGACTTGAGTTCTATTTTGTCTCTTGCAAATTGATGTGGGATCTCACACTTGCGCTTTGTTTTTTGTTTTTTGTTTTTTTTCCCTTCACTTTTAGTCGTTTTAAAAAGGCGTCCCTCACCCGAGCAAAAAAAAAAAAGGCGTCCCACATAGATCTGCAAGGAAAATAATTTAGAGCAAAAAAAGTTGGGACACTTATGCATAGTCTCGGTCCTGAAAATCGAACCGGCCCAATCGTTTCGGGAACCGACCGATCCTTATTAGTTTGGTTCGCAGTTCAAAAATTTTGGAACTGGGAGCCGTGAGGTCGGCTCTCGATTTTAGGCCGAGGACCAGTCCACCCGAAAACGGATCTCCCCTAGTGATAACTCGTCGGAACTCTCTCATCGATGGCCTTAACTCGTTAAGACTCTCATAGACTGTCGTAGCTTTGCCTTCGCTTGTCAAGATTTAGTTCTCTCAAGGAGATAATACGCGCATGAGGTGTAGCGTAAACCCGAGAGGCTGTAATAAGATATGGGAAACTTCTCTTTTTCCTCGCATTTCTAACTTTTTAATTCCCTTATCTAGTAGTGTACACGTGTCGCACCGCGACAGATTAGCTAGCGATGCACGGGGCCGCAATGAATGTTAAATCAAGAACGATGCTAAAGCAGAGGCTAATTCACCAAACTAATTTGCAAAATGGCGTAACGACTTTTGTTCGATGTTTTATTTGATTTACATGTCTGAATATCACATCTCTTTTTAATTTAGTGACGACACTCAAATTGGTGGCAACCATATAACATTACACCCGTAAACACAAAAAGCAGCAGCAGCGCCGGATAATATATGGTGTAGCATCGTCGCGAGGTTCTATTTCCTTTGGGCTGCACTGGCTGTTCACGGGAGCCGCCGGAAGTACTGCCGATGTCGTGGAGGGCCCGCCTCAACAAGTCCGGTTGCTCCCAGTTTCTGTCCAGCTCTTTGTAGGATGGCAGTAACTTCGAGATGTTCTTGCTGATCGTGACGAAGTTGAATATGAAAACCAGTAGAGAGAGGGCGGACGAAATCCATCTCAGCTCACACTTGATCGTCGCCGAGGACGACATGACAGCAGAAAAGATCACGCCTTGGAAGATGAAGTACAGATTCACGAAATCGGGAATCCTGCTGACGAGGATCGTGACACGCTCTTCCCGCTTCTGACTGGCCTCGTTGAGCTTCTCGATGCTCCTTCGAACTTGCTCGGAAGCTCGCGCAGTGCCTTCCTCCGGGTTCGACATCTCGTGTCCCCGGTTTTGATAGATGTCTGTGTAGGAGCCAGGACTAACGCGCGACGGAGTGAAACATAGAAAGAGCGCATTAAAGAGCGACCGAGGGGAGAACGGAAAGAGCGTCCTCAGTGCTACCCTCATGGACTTAGGGCTACTGAGCGACAGAGGGAAAGATAGAAAGAGCGTCGTTTGTAATGCCTTCATGATCCATACAGGCAAATATAAATTTGAATTTTCGTCCTCCGTGCTGAGAAGAGGTCCTTTTAAGCATATAGAAATCAGGGTTTTCTAGGAATTTGCGCCAATCTTGATCAAGTCACGTTCATGGTCCTCGGTTTTGACTTGCTGGCAACCGAAGAACAATTTGAATGATTCAAAACAAGAATTTAAGTGAAGTGTGTGTGAGCAAGCAAGGTGAGAGGAAGATGTTCTTGGTCTAGGGTTTTTATTCACGGTCTAATATTGATTCCAGGACAAGAAACATGTCAATCTATCTATTTTCTGGCCACAAAGAACGCCTTTTTTTTTCCCCTAGAATTGATAAAGAGCTACTCCCCTCTAGCGGCGGAAAAAAGAATCGCACGATTGAAGAGCGTGCATGTATTTGTGACAGTTTTGTGTACGATGGTACTATACACATATGCACGTATGAAAGGTGCGTTTCCTTTTGTAGTGATTCCATAATCCCATAGAACAAATCTCCCCTTAATATTGTCCCCCATTAACATAGCGATTTTGTCCATTATTTATTGATCTTTCTATATACTCGTGCCAAAGAGGTCACACTGTCATTCATTAGGTCACAAGTTTAGCCCATGTGGTGAGCGAACCTTCGATTAGCTTGTGCCTCGTGCATATGATGCCTACAAGCTTCCTGACTTTTGGCTCGTAGACCAGAGCTATAGTCACGGTTCGTACACCTATAAGTGCGCTAAGAAGTTATGAGGCAAACAGATCTAAACTTCCATAATGAGTGTGAGACTCTCACAGTAATGCTGGAGGGATATTTGTGCTAATCGTGTCTTTCCGCCCTTCTACTAAAAAAAAAAAACTTATCTTGTTTGCTTCATTTTCTGACGAGAACTTGTTCTTAGGCTTGTTTAAATCTATTAAGATTCCTCACTGCCAACGGCCCAACAGTGTGATCAATCTAACTTTTTCACTATTTTCCATTATAACATTTCAGCGAGTTAGATAATACAAAGGACAACAAGTATGACATGTGAATGCAAAGTCAATGGTCTTCTCGTGAATCGTATCTGTCATTGTCGGGAAATAGGAATATCATGAATATTATTTTCCACAAACACACAATTAATGAAACCGACAAGAATCTTAGCTGAAGTTTACTTTCAGATGGAATCCCAAGATTAATTACCCACGAAGTCTTCCCTAATAGCCTGTAGAACGTGTCATGTGCACATTATATTTTCAGGACAAATGAAGGAGTCGGGCGTTCTATCTATTTAAGTTTTTTCACCTTTTTGGGTGGAAATTTTCCTTTTCTTTTATAGACTATCATTGATCAAATATAGATCCGATGACCTGCAAATGATCTTTTACCAATTCTGCTCACATTTGTAAGACTAATTACCCAAGATCTTCGCTAAGCCTGCACGACGGGCCATGTGCACATTATGTTCTCTAGACAGAAGAATTGCCATTTTTTTTTGTATAATATCATTGATCAAATACAGATTCGTACTTAAATATGAAAAGGTCTAGAAATTGCTAATTGGAACTATTTACTTCTTCGTATGAGAAAACCACTTGGAAGATTAATCTTTCATTTCTATAATAGGTTGAAATTTACTCTTGCTTAACAAAAAAACAACTAAGCACATGAAAAAAAATATATATACTTACTAAATAAATGCCTGGCTACTTTTCCAACGAAGAAAAAGCTACCACCGGTGTTGTAATTTATTCATTGGACTTAACAATTTAAGCTCCGTTTGTTTCGCGAAAAATGTTCTCCGAAAAGTCATTTTCCAGGAAAATGACTATATTTTCCGGTGTTTGGCTGAGATTCAAAAATGAATTGTAAAATGATTTCCGTCGTTTGGCAAGGAATTGGTTTTCCTAGAAAAATTATCAAATAATTAAATTTTTTTAAATTTTTTTAATCATTTTAATTTTTAATTACTTTTTAATTTTTTTCTCTTCTTTCTTTTTTCTTTCTTCCTCCATTTCTTCAACAGCCGGTCGCCGGCTACCGTGGCGGCCGGAAAGCTCAGGCCGAGCCTCGAAGACCTCGAGCGAGGCCTCGACTCGCCGGATCTGGTCCAAATCATCGAATCGAAATCCCTAGCTTAACTGCTACTGCTCTCTCCTCCTCAGGCATGCTCGTGCGAAACAAGCCGCTTCCTGCTCACAAATCTTCTCCGACGACCCTCGTAAAATGGTGATTCATTGGTTAGCTTTTGGAATTTCAGGAAAGACTCGAGCTTTTAATTGGCTTTCCATTGATTTCGTCTCTAATCGCGTTGTTCCCTGATGCTTTGATTCTCCAGATCCGATTGATACTGTTGCAGAACAGGCAGGGCAAGACTCATCTCGCCGGCCTCGCTCGACCCCGGTGAGGCTCGGCCTGAGCCCATCGGTCTCGGCCGAGCTCGAAGCTCACTGGCCTCGGGCGAGCCCGAGATCGCCGGGACAGGCCGCCTCAAGCTCGCCGGGCCGAGTCATGGCCAATCGCAGGGCGGCCATAGGAAGGAGGAAGGAGGAAGGACCGACGGCCGGAGGAAGAAGGAGCGGTGGCTGGAGGAAGGAGGAAGAAGAAGAAAATAAAAAAGAAAAAAGAATCAAAAATAAAAAGAAAAATATAATATAAAATTTTTGAATTTTTGAAAAATAAATAAAAAATGAAAACAAAGTGAAAAATTAATTATAAACAAAGGAAGTGTGAAAGAGAGGAGGAAGCAAAGATAAGGAAAATGATTTTCACATCTCAGAAAAGGAAAACACTTTCTCAAGATTTAGAAGGATATTTTCCATTGACCGGAAACTATTTTCTTTGACCACTAATTTTCTGCCCTCCAATCGCTGGAAAATTCGGAAAACGTTTTTCGGGAAGTTATTTTACGTGAAACAAATGGAGCCTTATAAAAAATTACTTTTCTAAACCAAAAATTACTAACTAGCATGTATAAAGAAGTTACCCATCTATTCGTATTTCATATGTTTAATCAAAAAGTTACTTTTGTCTCAATTTTAGGTCCTTTCAAATTTTACCCGTAAATAAAATTTCTCCTACACACACTATAAATGGCAAAGAAGTAAAGTATCACTAACTAATTAGGGTTGTCAACGATTCGATTCAATTTGGATTTCCGTGATACCCGATCGAAACGGATTGTTTGGGTATCTTTTCGCTGCGATGCAGATTGCATTGGACTTGAACCAAAAACACAATCCAGGTCGAGTTGGTTCAGTTTAGGTTTTCGTTTTTCTCCCTTCTTTTGGGGGGGCGCTGAATACCAACGAGTTTGTTTTCACCGTGGAATGAGTCAATCATCCACTTTGGTATCTTCCTCCAAGCCTAGGACACCAGAATATCGAACCATGAAACCCTAGTCAAGAATGGAATAGGTGGTCCTCTGATTGGAACATTTCGCTTCTAAGCATAAGAGTCATTTTCAAGTAGTCTTCGATCGATTATGTTCTCTCTCTTTCTTTCTTTTTGCTTCTTTTCCATCTTTTGCTTCTCTCTCTCTCTCTCTCTCTCTCTCAAATGTGGCTACATGTTCATGTGCCTCAAATGCTTAAGGTGTTTGTGTTGGGTTTGGCCGAAAGATTGATGTTTTGTGTGGTCTTTGGTTGCAAAAAGAAAAAAAACTTGAGTTTGACTTCCAGTGGAACTGAAGTAAGATGTCCAGCTAGGCTTTCTTTCACTTCCCTTTAATGTCGTTATCTGTCTTCTTCTAACCTTCCGGGCTTCTCAATCTCACTCTCGTCCACAAAGCGCACACAGAGAGAACGCAGAAAATGCAGCTCATTAATCCTCACCACCTCACTCTTCCCACGCATCGAAAATGTTAGAAATTAAATCAAATTCAAGGATAGTGTCGATCGGTTGTCAATGTCCGATGGACTCCCCAGACATATGCACGAACCTGTGCACGAATCAAGAATTGTCTCTATTGTTGTGTAGTTTTCAAGAGTCATTTTTAGGTGAGTCTTTCAAAGAGTCTGTTCATATTTCAATGAGTAAGTTAATGCTATGTATGTACATCGCGTCTGTTCGTGTTTCTAGAGTAGATCAAGAGTCGTGTAACAAGTCTATAAATAGGCGTGTCTTATAACCATTTTGATATGGGTAAATCGATTGTGAATACAGAAATATAGAAAAGTTCTCCCCCTCCTTCAAGTGTGTTTTGTGAGTGTTTGTGAGAGCCTCACTTTCGATTTATTCCATCAAATTGGTATCAGAGCTTACGGTTTGTGATCATGGCTTCAACAAACACTCAGCTTCCTCTTCAATATCCTCGTCTTACCAAAGAAAATTTTGGTAATTGGGCTTCTAGAATGAAAGCCTTGCTCGGCGCCCATGGTGTATGGGAAATGGTCAATACTGGCTATGATGAACTAGACGATGAAGCCACGCTAAACCAAAATCAGAGAAAGGCCCTGGAGAAGGTTCGAACAAAAGATCAACTTGCCCTGTCAATCATCTATCAAGCGTTAGATGATTCCATGTTCGAGAAGGTGATGAACGCCACGACGTCTAAGGAGGTGTGAGAGATTCTTCACAACACGCACCAAGGTGTTGAGAAAGTGAAGAAGAAACGTCTTCAAACTCTAAGAGGCGAATTCGAGGTAATCCGTATAAAAGAATCCGAGTTGATTGCTAATTATCTCACAAGAGTTTTAGCTATTGTGAATCAGATGAAAAGGAACTGTGAAAATGTTCCTGATGTTCGAGTTATTGAAAAGATACTTCGGTCCTTGGACAAGAAGTACGACCACATCATTGTTACGTTCGAGGAATTCAAATATCTCGATGCCATGACGATTGATGAACTTCTGGGTTCCTTGCAAGCCCATGAAGAAAGACTCAAAAGAAACCAGAATGAGTCGATGGAGGAAGTGCTCCAAACTCAGTTGACTATCTGAGATGAAATGGGCTAACGTGGGGTTCATGCGCAAGTTCGAGGGACGAATCAAGATCGTGATCGAGGTCGAGGCCGAGGTCATTTTCAAGGAAGAGGACGTGGACGACACAGAGGAGATGTTGTGCGCATCGACAACAGAAACCAAAATCAAAGAAGTCTTCGTGGAAGAGGAAGGAACAAGAACCGCCAATGGTATGATAAATCTAAAATTCGATGTTATCATTGCCATAAACTTGGCCATTATGCTTCTGAATGTTGGAGCAAAGAAAGTAGCAAAGCAGATGAAAAGGTAAACTTGGTGAATGATGCCGACCAAGTTCTGATGTTGGCATTCAAAGAAGATTAAGTTGGACAAAGCGATACGTAGTACCGGAACACCAGTGCAAGCAACCACATGTGCGGGCGAAAGGAGATGTTTGCTGAATTGGATGAGACAGTAAAGGAAGAGTCTCGTTCGGTGATAACTCTAAAATCACCGTCGAAGGCAAAGGTACAATTCTAATTCGCTTAAAGAATGGTACACGTCAATTTATTACTAATGTGTATTATGTACCGAATATGTCAAGCAACATTTTGAGTTTGCCACAGCTTCTGGAGAAAGGCTACACTGTCCACATGAAAGATCTTAGCCTTGTGCTAAGAGACCAGAATAATAAATTGATTGCAAGTATGAGGATGTCAAAGAACAGGATGTTCATTCTCAACATAAAAAATGAGATGACTCAATGCTTGAAGGCATGTGTCAATAATCCATCGTGGTTGTGGCATTTGAGGCTCGGGCATCTCAATTTTAGCAGACTGAATTTGCTTTCTCAGAAAAGGATGGTGTATGGCTTGCCACATATTGATCATCCCGATCAATTATGTGAAGGGTGTGTTCTTGGAAAACATCCCAGAGCTAGCTTTCCGAAGGAAGCAACTTATCGTGCGAAGAAGCCACTTGAGTTGATACATTCCGATGTATGCGGACCAATCACTCCTCAGTCCTATGGTAATCATTGATACTTTGTTACTTTTATTGATGATTTCACTCGAAAAACTTGAGTGTATTTTTTAAAAGAGAAATCAGAAGTGTTTGAAACTTTCAAGAAATTCAAACACCTAGTTGAAAAGGAGAGTGGCTTTGTTATCAAAGCTTTGAGAACCGATCGTGGAGGAGAGTTCACTTCAGTCACATTCAACAAATTCTGTGTCGGTCATGGTATTCGACGTTTCTTGATGGCCCCATATTCTCCCCAACAAAATAGCGTGGCGGAACTAAAAAACAGAACCATTCTTGACATGGTTTGAAGCATGTTGAAGAGAAAAAATCTGCCCAATGAGCTTTGGGGTGAAGCTGTGATGTGTATGTTTTATCTACAAAATGGATGTCCCACACATGGACTCAAAGGCGTAACTCCTCAAGAAGCATGGAGCGGGAGAACACTTAGTGTTTCTCATTTGAGAATCTTCGAGAGCATTGCCTATGCTCATGTCTCGAACCAGAAAAGATCGAAGCTGGAAGACGAGCAAAAAGCTCATCTTTATCGGGTATGATCCTTCATCGAAAGCATATCGATTGTTTGATCTCAACACTTTGAAAGTGAATGTAAGCAGAGATATCAAGTTCAATGAAGAAGGCATGTGGGAAGAGAATCCCAGAGTCGATGCGAATGATCATGATGATTCAAGCCAAACGGAGTTGAAGGATCACTCTTCTCCTTCTTCTCCGATAGCTTCTCCGAGTTCATCACCATTGACTTCTTCAAACAGTGTTGATGAACCGATTGTTCCAAGATCAAGGAGATTGTTCGAGATTTACGAAGCTACCTACGAGCTTCATCTTGTATGTCTTCTTGCAGATTGTGAGCTCCTTACATATGATGATGCTGTCAAAGAAGAGAAATGGAGGAAAGCCATGAATGAAGAAATCAAAGCCATCTAGAAAAATCAAACATGGGAATTCGAGGTCCTTCCGAAGGACAAGAAAGCGATCAAAGTCAAATGGGTCTATAAGGCCAAGAAGAACGAGAAAGGTGAAGTGACTAGATACAAGGCTAGGCTTGTCGCGAAGAGGTACAAGCAAAAGGCAGGCATCGACTATGATGAGGTCTTTGCCCCAGTCATCCGTATGGAGACGGTTCGACTGATGATTTCTATTGCCGTTCAAAATGGATGGAAAATTTATCAAATGGATGTCAAGTCAGCATTCTTAAATGGCGTCCTTGATGAAGAGATTTATGTTGAACAACCCATGGGGTTTGTTGCCAAAGATCATGAAGAATAAGTTTTGCGATTGAAGAAAGCTCTCTATGGGCTTAAACAAGCACCAAGAGCTTGGAATTCCACAATCAATTCCTATTTCAAGGCAAATAGATTTTCTCAATGTCCATACGAACATGCATGTCACGACCCTCGACATGAGCGGAGCGGGAGGGGTTTATAGGTGATTACCGTGTCTAAAGATCCGTGGTGATCCATAGGTCGGTTTGGACTCTCCCAAGTCCTCACCTCGCGTGACGGCGGGATTTGAAGCAGTTTCGACTTTAGTGTGGTCGGGTGACATGTGCATAAGTGCACATGCTTTGGAGTTGCCAACAATCTTTGGGGAAGGTAGATCGAAACCTCGTCGGGCGGTGGGAGAAGTCGTACCATTCAAACGGAACCAGAGATTTTGGATCGAGGACTTAATTACGCCAACGTTACCATTGACGCCCTTTCGGTACCTAAGTTGACTGATTTTCCTAACTTGATTTCATGCAGGCTCAATTTTGGATGAGGAAAATCCTAAAATCTAGGTTTCATGCAAATGGGAGTATCTAGCCTATCAATCACAACCAATAAAAGTATAGCGTAATCAAGGATCCCTGACATGCGGATAAAACAAATGAAATCAATACATGTCATCCCTAATATAGCCCTATTAGCTTAGGGAAGGGGTGTTTGGGAGTTTGGAAAGAGTTTAAGAAGATTTTGAGACAATTTACCCAGAGGGGCAAAATTGTAATTTTAGAAAATATTTGGAATCAAAATCGTCAGAAATAGGAGTGGCCAGTTGAATGTGCCATTTCCTAATTTCTGAGATTTTTCTGAATTTTTTCGAACGATTTGCCCATGAGGGGCAAAGTCGTCATTTCAAGAAGAATTAGAAGTCAAAATCACAAACAAACAAAAAATACGATTGGCCAGTTGAATGGACCCATTTCATAATTTTTGAGATTTTTTGGATTTTTCGAAGTTATCAGAGACAATTTTCCCACAAGGGACAAAATCAACATTTTTGGAAGAATGAGATGGAAAAATCATCAAAAATAGGATTGGCAAGTTAAAAGGACCCATTTCCTAATTTTTGATATTTTTCGGAATTTTAGGAATTTTTGGATTTTCTGAGACAAATTGTCAATAAGGGGCAAAATCATTATTTTTGGAAGAATCGGGAGGCAAAATCATCAAAAATAAGATTGACCAGTTGAATGGACGCATTTCCTAATTTTGAATATTTTTTTAAATTTTTTTCTGATTTTTTTAGAATTTTTTTTATGAATTTCTCGATTTTTTTAGAATTTTTAATCATTTTTTTATTTTCTGAATTTTTATTTATAAAAAATATTATCCAGATCGGGTCAAACCTGGTCCACGCCTCTCGGGCGCTCGGCCCAAACCGTAAGGGTCCCGGGTTAGTCTAAACAACACCGTTTTAGCTTTTCTCTTGAATTTTTGAAAAAAATTGATTTTTTATTCAAATTTCAAATTTTCCCAAATTTTTTTATCCGACACTCCTGATTGTCCCACGTGGCCTAATGCTAGCCGCTGGATTGGAAAACCTATTTTTTTTATTTCTAAAAATGATTTTTAATTCCAAATGCTAGGATCGTGATAAGTGGCCAAACCTGTGCCACACGATCACAAAACATTTTTTTTATTTTCGAAAAATCAACTAAAATTCTGAAAATGATTTTTTTTTTAAATTCCAAATCTAGTCGCGTGGCAAAATCTTGGCTGTCAATCTGGATTTTATTTTTTATTTTTTGAAAAATGCTTTATAATAAACCGGGATTGACGTGGACGCCAAGTGGCCAATCCACGGGCGCCACGTCATCGTTGACTGGTCAACGAAGGTTGGCCAGTCAACCTGCTTCCCGGAGAAGATGCTCAGCCCAGACGTCCATGCTGGCGCCTCACCGGCGAGTCCAAAACTCACCCAAACTACGTCTGTTTTACCCCGATTTCAATCCTAAACGACTCCTCACCATCTCATCATCAACATATATGATTTTCAAGCTTCAAATCAACCTAAAACAGCCTAATCTAGCACCGGCCGAGCACCTATGTCTGGTGAAAACATGATACTCCATTTTCTACATTAAACCTGCGAACTAATCCATCAACCAGCATCAAAGAATGATAAGAAGACTTACCTGTTCCTTCACGAGGTTTGGTTCGTGGCGATTGAGCTTACAAGCTGATGACAAATCCGGGGGAGTTCAGGGGTCGACTCTGTCGCGACCTGCCCTCGCGATTTCTACGTATCGGGTGGCGGGCTAATGGATTGCCAAGATGCCTCGAGGACGGGCTTTTTGTCTCGGGCTCTCCCAAACCCATACCAAGTCGTGACGTGAGAAAGTTCGGAATCGAACTTAGTGTGATCGGGTGGCGTATGCGAGTGTTCAGGCGAAAGGGAGTTGCCATCGAACTTGGAGGTGGGTAGGCCGGAAACTCCATCGAGCGATCGGGAGAAAACGCTCGATTCAACGCAACTAGAGATTATTGGGCCCGGGGATTTGGTTACCCTAGTATCTCTACTAGAGTCCTTTCGGTTACAAGGAGGTTGTTTGTTACCTAATGTGATCACGCAAGGTTCGATTGATTTTAACTCCTAAAAAAATATGCTTTCAACCGCACTAGGTGTTCATGCAAAATGTTCTTATAGGGGTTCATTTCATGACAATTTCTAGTTTTAGATTTTTATCTTAAAAAAATGAAAATCAACCAAAGCATCCAAAGAGATAAAAGAGGTGTAAACAAAAAAGCTACTCTAAAGGGATAAAAGAAACCCGCGGCCATCAGGTACTTAATTACAAAGCCGAAAATCGAACCCGAGACATGATCGGGTGAACAATGAATCCGACCGGAATGGATATCGGTCATCCTTCATCGTGATATAAAGGTCTAGAGATGCTAATTACATTAAAAAAAAAAGTCATTTTTATTTTTCAAAATTTTCCCAATTTTTTAAAAAATTTTGATTTGTTTTAAGACAAGGAAGTCGGGTCGCTTACGACCGATGGTGAATCGCAAAAAAACACAACGAAAATTTCTCTCAAAATCGCGGGTTTGGCTCATTTTTCGAAGATTTTTTGTTTGAAAAATCAATCCTCGGGGTGTTTTTTCGCTTTCACATCTCGACTCTCGTGTATAATCAAGCGTAAATCAACATACGGATACAAGCTACTACGCACCAGGAATGATATGAGGTAAGGAACAGAAATCAAATCGTCCGAACATATAATGAAAATCGACCTCGAAGTCATAGATTCAGTTCGGTTTTTTTTTTAGGAAGTTTAGCCCAAAAAATCACAATTAACATACACTTTCATGAGCAATTATCTCGGTCCTCATACAGAACCAAAAGGAACCGCTCATACCACATGAAACTAGGACGAATGAGGTTTTTAAATCAATCGACGGCTCGGGAAAAACTCGACCGAACACTTCGTAACGGTATCGAGAATGTGCCCACTTGCGAGCCCAGACTTAGAAAAATTTTCAACCTAACTTTGTAGCTCACTGAGGCGTTTTCCAAGGTGATTATCTCAATAGTCACACACAACCAAGAGAAATCATTCATACCACGTGAAATTAGGTGGAACCAGGTTTCTAAAACAATCAGCGGCTCGAGAAAAACTCAACCGAGCACTTCGTAACAATGTCGTAAAAGTGCCCACTTGCAAGCCCAGACTTGAGATTTTCAACCTCTAACTTTATAGCTCACTGAGGCGTTTTCCAAGGTGATTATCTCAATACTCGAGCATAACTAACGACGAAGCCACACATTGACGCGAAGCACTACGTATTAGGAATGGTGTCGACCAAAAAATGACTCTTAAAACACCAAAAAAATCACAATAAAAACCTGCCCTGAACTCACGGGTTCAGTCCTTTTTTACAAAAAAAATCTGGGTTTAAAGTCACCAACGGGGTGTGTTCTCGGTCTTAAATCTCAATCCTCGACTGCAACCAACGGCGAAAGCACATACACACCCGTACTACTACATGCACAGAACAGTAATAACCAAGAAACAAGCATTAAAATGCGTGGAATCACGATGAAACAGGGGCTCAAAGACAAGGGTTCGAAATGCTCGAGGCATTTAGTCGAACACGTGATATACAGTAGCGGAAACACAAAATCGGGGCTCTACGAGCGAAACCAAGGCACACGAACACTCAAATGGGACTATAAAAATATGGGGCAATACACGGGAGTGGTCGGTTTGTCTCCGTTTGACTCGAAAGTCAAACCGAGCCAAACTTGACAATAAACGGGCACTAAAACAGGGAAGCTCGGGCAGACCTATTCAGGGGAGGAGGACGGCGATCGGCGTGGCTCGAGTGACAGTTGAAGGACCTCCGTGGATGGTGGTGGTGTCTCACCGGGGCTTTGGACCGCTCAAACTTCTCTCACTCTCTCTCGGTTTCTCTCCCTGAACTCTCACTCTCCTCACTATTTTTCGGTCCGAAAATCACCCTTTTCTGAATAGAATCCCTCTCTCTTTCGAATCCTCTCTCGCTGTATTTGTACCCAGGAGCATGCTTGGATGAGAACTCCACCTGTCCTTGCCCCCCATACGTCCTATTTTTGCCGAGATTCCTCTGTTGAAAAACAAAACGATTCTGCCGCCCCCCCCCCCCCCCCCCCGACGCCAGCTTGCAACCGTACCCTGCCAGTGCGCAAAAAACGCCAAAGTCGAGGGGGGCACGTTCTGAAACATCTTGAAGGGAAGAGGTCGGGAGCGCGCAGTGGCGGAAAAAGGAGCTGGTAATCCCGGCTCCGGCGATCCCAAGTCTTCTAAAATGTCTCATCGGGACCGGAAGTGAGTGGCCTAAAATGGCCAGCCCTTCGCATCGTCGATTAGGGTCGATTTGGTGGTCAATTTTTGTCATTTCCGATTGGACCTCAAGCTGCACGAGAAGAAGAGATTTGGGGGAGATGATGAACAGTACCAGGTCGGATCCGCCCGACCGACCCGGTTTCCCTATTTTCGTCAAATTAGCCCTCAAATCAACCATATTTCATGAAATTGAAGCGAAAAATGGGTTTCACAGCTTGTATTCCATGGAAAGATGACATTTTCAGGATTAAATGGCTTAACTTGGTGCAAAACCCTTAATCCAAAGTTTGACGCAAAAATGAATTTTGAATAATCCAAACCTTAAAAGATTGAATCGTGCCAATCCGACCACCAGTGGATTCAGAATGATGAAAAGCATAGGGTAGTGGTCTTGAATTTGCATGAACATCTCTAAAAAAATGTTTAATTGCACTTAGAATGAAAACCGAGGACTAAATTGAAAATAAAAAGTGCAGTTAAGTCCTTTTTGCCAAAATCGTGCAATTTCTAAACAATTGGATTGAAATGCAATATGAGGCATTAAAAACAAATGTCACGACTTTGAAAATGTGAAAGGAAGAATAAAAGGACTAAAAATGTAATTTTTGGTTCAATTTGGGGTTATGCTTAAAGAAGACTTTCACAATCCCGAACTGAATTTTCCAAGTTTTAAAGGGCCAAAATGAAAATGGAATTAAAATAAAAATATTGACTATTTGTGTGTATTTTTGTGGCTACGAATTCTATTTTTCCTGATTTTTTGGGTATTTTCTAATATATAAAAAATATCGAAAAATGAAAAACTTAGACTTGGCCAAGGCTTCCAAATTTGATTTTATAATTTTATGAATTTTTGTGATATTTTTAATTAATTTTCTAAAAATAAAAGGATTAGAAAATCAGGTGTCAACAGACTTGGGGTTTATATGCAGCCAAATCAAAAAGTGAAGGTAGAGTGGTGATCAGCAAGAGCTCAGAGCAAGTTTAAACCAAGAATAACGAAGAAAGAGTAGTTGGATCGAAATCCGCCATTAACGGAGCTTCGGATGAGCAAAAAATGGTGTTTACTTTTTTCGGCCATGAAAATGAGTGCTGCTAGGTTTGAGATGATCCTCAGGACGATACGAAGCTTCAGGAAGCAACGAGATGGTTCAATTTTCCCTCTATTAAAGTAACCGAAGCTCGAAAGCTTTCTCGGAGCTTTCGTCAATAGCGATCGCCCAATCGTCTAACCACCTCTCCCTCTCTCTCTAGTCCCTCTTTGGCTTGTTAGGGTCCGTTGTAACCGAATGAACCCCTCTTTTGTTAAAAACACGCCCAATCTATTATACCCCAAAAATCGGTTCTCGGCCGCGCGAGGGATTTCACTAAGCTCGACCTTGCGTGACTCCACCTGTAGTTACGTGCGAAATGGTTCAATATTGCACCGAGGATCATTGGGGAGTTGATGGAATTCTTCTTGGCTTCGGGTGTGCACGAATTGGACGTCAAAATGGCTTCTCCTTCTTTTCCCTTCACTGCACGTGAATTGATCTTGAGGACGAAGAAAGGCAGTCGGGTCGATGGGTCGTATTCACCCGACCCGACTGACTCGACTATCCACAGTTTAGCCAAATTGACCTGAAAAATGGCTAGATTTCGTGAAATAAATCCCAAAATTGAATTCTACGGCATGGTTTTCATCTAGGAATGAAAGTTTCGAGTCAAATTGGTTTAATTTACCCCTCAAATTTCAAAGTTTAACCCCAATATGAAATTTGATTAATCCAAACCCTAAATGACCAAATAATATTAATTCGACCCCCACCAATGTGTTCAGAATGATGGAAAACATAGGGGTATGGGCTTAGATTTGAATGAATATGTTCCGTTGATCATGAATTGCACTTAGAATGAAATTGAGGGACTAAATTGAAAATATTTCTGTCCATTTTTCAATCTGTTCAAATCGTGTAAAATATTGGACAGAAATACAATTCAAGGTATTAGGATCAAATGTCATAACTGAATCAAGGTCAGAAAAAGCCCAAAAAGGGCTAAATTTGATTTTTTTTGGTAAACTAGGGACTTAAATGCAAAATTTTGGAAAAGTTGGTTCCCAATCGAATTTTTGAATTTTAAAGTGACCAAAATGAAATTTGAATTAAAAGGAGTCTAGTGACTATTTTTTTCATATTTTTCTGGTCACAAATTCTATTTTTCTTATTTTTGGGCTATTTTCTAATTAAAAGAAATTCCAAAAATACAAGAAAATGCTGAAAATTATTTTTTTGTTCAAAATTGGTTCCTTAGGCTTGGACAAGGCTTTCAAAGTTGATTTTCAAATTTTATGAATTTTTATTATGTTTTTAATGATTTTTCTAAGGAAAAAAGCTGATTAAAAATCAGGTGTCAACAGCTGCCCCACTATTTGAAGCAAGAAAAAAGTGATGTTCTATTAGCTTGTTTATATGTTGATGATCTTGTCTTTACAGGAAATTATCCGGCAATGATTTATGCTTTTAAGGCATCCATGGTAAAGGAATTTGAGATGACAGATAGTGGTCTCATGAATTATTTTCTTGAGACAGTAGTGAAGCAAAGTGCCGATGGGATTTTTATTTCCCAAAAAGGATATGCTAAAAATATCCTCGAGAAATTCAACATGAAGAATTTTACGTCGGTCAATGCTCCAATGGAGTGTGGAGCCAAACTATCGAAGTTTGATGATGGTGTCGATGTTGATCCGACGCACTATAGAAGCTTGATTAGAAGCTTGAGGTACCTGACATGTACGAGACCGGACATCATGAATAGTGTTGGAATTGTGAGTCGATACATGGAGAAACCAAAATCGACTCATCTAAAAGCTGCAAAGAGGATACTTCGCTACATCAAAGGTACTATCTCTCACGGTTTACACTACCGTCAATCTAAATCCTTCGAGCTTAGAAGTTATTCTGATAGCGACTATGGGGGAGATGTCGATGATCAAAAGAGCACTACTGGCTTTGTATTTTTCTTATGTGATACTGCTTTCACGTGGTTATCCAAGAAGCAATCAAGTGTTACTCTGCCGACATGTGAAGCTGAATATGTTGCAGCATCCTCACGTGTATGCCATGCAATATGGTTGAGAAGACGGCTCAAAGAAATTCATATGGAGTAGACGAAATTGACAGAGATTTTTGTTGATAATGTTTCTGACATTGCTTTGGCGAAAAATCCAGTCTTTCATGAATGAAGCAAGCATATCGATGTTCGATATTATTTCATCCGAGAGCAAGTAAGAGAGAAAGAGATTAAAGTCTCGCATGTGAAAACAAGAGACCAAGTAGCAGACATATTTACGAAGCCCCTCAAAATAGATGCATTTCGAAAGTTCAAGAGTTTGCTTGGAATGATTAATGGAAGGGAATTTGGTTTAAGGGGGAGTGTTAGAAATTAAACCAAATTCAAGGACAGTGTCGATCGGTTGTCAATGTCTGTTGGACTCCCAAGACGAATGCACGAACTTGTGCACTAATCAAGACTTGCCTTTATTGTTGTGTAGTTTTCAAGAGTCATTATTAGGTAAGTTTTTCAAAGAGTCTGTTCGTACTTCAATGAGTAAGTTAATGCTATGTATGTACATCGCGTCTGTTCATGTTTCTAGAATAGATCAAAAGTCGTGTAACAAGCCTATAAAATATGTGTATTGTAACCATTTTGATATGTGTAAATCGATTGTGAATACAGAAATATAGAAAAGTTCTCCTCCTTCTTCGAGTGTGCTTTGTGAGTGTTTGTGAGAGCCTCAATTTCGATTTATCCCATCAGAAAAGAACATAATCAAGGTTGAGAGTGAACGTAAGGAGTCTAGGAGGTGACAAGAAGGAGACGATTCGTAAGACAAATTAGCGTTTGAAACTTTGAACTCGGAACTAAGTGTAGGGTATTGTGTTTCCGTTGGGTTCGGGTTTGAGACCCTAATTCTAAGAACTTTTTCTCAAACCAACTCACTGCAACAAAATTGGTCATTTGTGACACTACATTAGCGCAATTTATGAAGTTGTGAATTTCAGAATAGTTTTAGACTTGTATCTTCAGAATAGTTTGCGAATTTCGAATTTGTCCCAGGAAAAGTTCATCAACAGTTAACTATTGTGTTTGATTCATGGGTTTCTCACACTTTCATCACGCTTTATGTACGGTCAATCTGAGCAGGGGGTTTAGAAGCTACGTACTTTGTGTAGTTGAGAGATGATGCGCATTCCATTCTTTTACCTTTTTTAGGAGTTACAGGGGTTTAGTAGTTATGATTCTCACGAACCTTGGCCCTTTGCAATGGACCTGGAAATGTGCCCACCTAAAGAGTTTGATCTTCAACTGCATGTCTTATGTGATAACTGTACCCCCTCTATTTTGTCCTCCTTCTTGACTTGATCTCATCCAAACTTTGAGAGTCTATCTTACTACTTCTTCCAGCAACAGATGTCACTATTGTGATTTGGAAAGGGTATGCATAGCTCGCAACATATCTCACAAATCTATGAAGGATTCTAAATTCGAAGTATATATATGTTTCTCCTCCTACTACAATTTAAATTATGCTCGGACAATATTGCAAAGGGAAATACTTCCCTGACAGTACTGTTAGAGACTGTACAATCTCAACCGTAGATCCATACACCATCACCGCATGTTTTACATAAAGCACTCATTGATTTGGAGATCGTGTGGTCAAATAACTGACAGTACTGCCAGGCTAGCAGCTTCCTATCGCAAATCACATAATTTCCATCATTTTTTTAATAATTTCTTACCATTTTTTGTTTCCACAAATGTTTGTGCCTCTTCTCGGTAGGAACTAGAAACTTAGGGAATCGTATTGATTCCGGTTAGAATAGGGCCTCATTTTTCTACTAAGTCAACAAGGTCAAGTTCTCCGACCAAAAAAAAAAAACAAGGTCAAGTTTAATTACCCTTTTTTCCACAGAGTAACGGCGGCTAGGGTTAGTTCTCTTCTCTCTGTCTTCCCTTCACAAGGCCTTCTTCTTTCATCTCCATGGAGGGGAGGGTTTGAGCTAGATCTCTCCTTCCCATCTCCTTTTTCTTAGGTTGTCGTTCTCCATTTTTTTTTTTTGCTTCCCTCCCGTTTTGGGA
Source organism: Lenwebbia sp. NSW1173648 (assembly GCA_029784005.1). Classification (NCBI taxonomy): domain Eukaryota; kingdom Viridiplantae; phylum Streptophyta; class Magnoliopsida; order Myrtales; family Myrtaceae; genus Lenwebbia; species Lenwebbia sp. NSW1173648. Next base: position 9,856,196 of record JARCGZ010000005.1, read on the forward strand.
CCTTTTCTCTCCCGATTTAGTCTAGATCTAAAAGCTTCTTTTTCCGTTTCGAGGAGATTTATAAGCCTGATCTAGTCTAGATTTGAGATTTTTTGCGTGAATATGTTCAGGATTTCGCTTTCCTCGAGTTTGGTTGGTGAACAAGTTCAGTTTTGAAGAACATCAGAGGAGGTTCGTGAAAGTTTCGCTCTCAGAGATGTCAAATCTATGCTCGTTCAACCTTTTTACTCTGCTCAATGATGGTGTTGGGGACGCCAATCATAGGTACGCACCGCCGAAAGGCAAAGCCGTAACAATAAATGGAATTCTTGGTGCGTGCTCATTACTAAAGGTGGATTCGGTGATCGGTCGCCAATTTTGGTATGAAGAAGTCATAGGTGTGCTTTTTGAGTGTGTGACCTATAATCTTGTTCTGATGATTTCTCTTGTTATGAGCTCATTTTGTTTTAAAATTTTCTGGGATTTGTCTTGGTTTGATGTTGTGTTTTTTGAACCGAGATGTTTCTCTCTTGTATTTCGAGGGAAGTGAATGAAATGTTATTTTGACAAAAAAAAAAAAAAACTAAGGTCAAGTTTTGGCCATTTGGGGACGTCTTGATATGTCCCATGATTGGGCTGCGGCTGAATTGGTGGAATCATCTGGAATTTCGTGTATTGTGTTGTCCTAGTCGTGGTTTCAAATTTTGGTGGAATTCAATCGACACGTCTGTGAATCATCATATGAACTCTCTTACATAAATAAATAAATAAAAAACCAAACTTTTACCTGGGAACAAAAATAACACAACATTTCAAACGTCTCAAAAAAAAAATGTCAACTTTTTGTATCTGAGACAAAAAAATAACACACGACCTTTCAAGCGTCCAGAAAAATTAAATCGCCATGCGTCATCGACGGAGCTCACTCTGCTGAAGTGCACAACGAATCGCGTTAATATCGTCCGTTTTTGTCCAAAAACATGAGATTTTTGGAAACAGAGATTGTAAACTAAATTTAATAATAAAGATTACAAATCGAGAACCACATCTTTCTTGGTGTTGGTTGATGCGATTCACTGTGCACGTCAGCATAGTTGAAGGAGAGAATGGACGGAGTTTGTAAAGTCTGTATTTTTTTTTTTTTCTTTGTTGCCATGAATGAAAGGTCGAGCTTTTTATTTGTGTTTTGGAAACATTGGAAAGATGGTTTCAAGAGAAGCGGGTTTCTCTAAGGAAGCCATAGACACCAACTTTGTCCCGTCGAGTAACCTTATCCCCATCGACAAGGTCGGATGCTTCCCACTCACTTTACGTTCTTCTTGGTCGGCAATCCTCGCATTCCGCCATATGAAACCAACTGGGCGAACTGGGTTTTCACATTCAAAACCCTAAGAGGCCTTCTCCATTCCAGCTTCAGAAGTGAAGCAATTTTTTTCCACGGAATCGGTAACATTAGAGCGTGTAACGAGGATGTCTGAGAGCAGTTCGAGCCTTCATCTTAGATCTGCAACTCAGTAAGTAACCTCGAGTTCCTCTTTTGTTCATGTATTTTTTCCTTGCCTATTAGTTTTCTTGGTTTTTCCTCCACGAGATGAAGATGCGTTTCTTCTTTTCTTTTGGATCATGGTTATAAATGACGCAGAAGTTCTATTGATTCGTACTTTTTTTCTTTTTTCTTCGTTTCTCTTTCTTGAATTCTCAAATTTATTGATTCATAGGTTATTACCATTGAAGAGAACACCTCTATCTACTCTAGGGTTTTTTAAACAGATAAAGATAGTCTACTCATGTTTAGAGAAAGTTATTGTCCTTCCTCTCGACTTTGACAGACAAGGACTGGAATTCTCCAAAGCCTTTCATAAGCATTACTCCAGTTTGCTCCTATGGCTTCTTGCTCTCTTCGGATCACAGTATGTCGTCAAACTTGAAGAGATGCTTTTGATAGCCATTGGAGAAATGTCGATCTTATACTTTGGTGCACACCTTTGGATCATCCAAAGGACTGTCGACAGGAGCTCCCGGCATCTCAAATCCGACTGTACCATTGTGCTACTGGCATCGGTCATCTTCGGCATGCTAATTTACTCGAACGTGGAGTCTCCAATGAAGTGGCTAGTCATTTTGACCTTCCCTTGCATTGTACCCGCGACAGATCCGGACGTGCTTCGACTTGTTTTGGAGGGGACGAGAAAGGTTTTGAAGCATGTTGTTGAAGTAGCTTCTTGGGCATTTGAACGATCGCGTTATAAACTTAGCCCGTGGATTGCTCGCAGGACGACGTCCTTGCTCGACGGAGAAGTTTCCCGGATTCAAGAAGTTGGCCATGATGAGCGCAACTCCGGTGATGAGTTAGTCTAATTGATCCTCCGCCCTCATAGGCCGTCACTTTTCATCTTTTGTTTCCTTTATCATAATCACGTTTGTTCACGTTGTATCTTTTGTTTCCTTTATCATTGTGAGGCAGTGCCCCAAGATGAATATTTTACGAAGTGAAGCCTTCCGTTCACGAAGAGGATTGGAGTGGGCGGTCCAGGTAAGTCTCTTTGATTAATCATGTCTGCCCGGACCCGGTCTCAAAAGGAAGAAACTTGCGATCTCCTTCGAGTTCTATATTGGTTCATATGAAGTCGGTCTTTCTTAAAAAATGTTTGACGGGGTTTTAGTGGAATCGTAACATTATTCGGGTATTAGGGGCTTTTGCGCACTTACTCACCAATGCATTCTAGCTGTTTGATGAATTGCTTAGCATGACCACCATCAATGTTTGTGAGGTGTTGTTAGATGGGGTTGCGTGCTTACCCACTTCTCTGGTTAAGCTTGAGTAGTGTCGGTAGTTAGACATGTCTTACTGACAATGTTTGTTTCTTTCAGGTGTCATGCTCGCTACGATTGGCTGCTTTTATTTGCTAGAAAGTGTCTCTTGAAGTAAGCTGTTGAAGTTTGCAACCTGTGCACTAATAGTGTTCTAGTGCATGGTGTCGATGCCTCTCGACATGGCTTCTTTGTGCCGACATGTGGTATTCACAGTGGGCAGGTGCTTCATTGAATATCTCGTTCTTTTTCTAGTCTGTGATATCCTCTCTATGTCATTTCGTTGGTAATGGTACTGCTGTAGCATAATGATTGAGCAAATAATCAATTGAATGTGAGGGTGTTCTATCCTTTATCGAATTGAATAGAGATTTTGTATGAGTGTTTGGCTATTAGTTGACCCAGTTTTGTGTATGAAACTTGAATTTTGTGATTGTCTTTTATAGGGTATTAGATACACAGTCTCCAAGGTCTTCCATGTACTAAGATAGTGTAGGTTAGTGAGCTTGACATTTGTTTCATTTGTCTGAACAGCCTCGTTTGGCACCAAGATTAGGAGTGGGCGCAGCAGGCACAGTCCTGGAACTCTGATACCTTCACCTAGAGAGATCGCCAAGAGAGAGCCCGAATCCGAACCTGTCAACATATCTAGTTAGACTCACCTTCACTCAAAAGCTTACGCTACTAATTTTTATGGGCATTACATTGCCTAGTACGGGACACTGTAAATTGCATTGTCGATGGTCGTCCAGTTGGCGAACATCAAGCAAGAGTTCCTCAAGAGATTAGTCTCAACATGAAAGCATCCTTTTCCTGGAAAACAAAGGGTTACTCTCACATCAAGCAGCATGAAACTGATGATCTCGTCTGACATACCAGAATAAGTAATGGTGAAATTTCAATTTTCAAGATGATAAAATTGATTGTTTGACAGTGTGACTCGTTGTTGCTAATGCAGACGCGATGATTCCTTATAATGCGCAGACGATAACGAAGTTCATTAAGTGCCCTGACGTGCAAGTATAGGATATGATATGGCCAAGGACCTGTACGAAACTACAAGTATATGGGCTAGGTTTTATCAGATCTCACTGCAGGAGGGACAAGATTCGAGAGCAATATAGAGGGCTGAGGCTTGCTATGATCTTATTTTGAGAGCAATCTTCTTACATTTACTGACTGAGTTTTCCTCTGCAGAAAGTTGCAAAAATTGACGCCGCAACAAGCCTCCTAAGAAGATTAGAGTAGAAGGCTCATCTCGGGTGCGCACGGAGTTAGCACAGCTGCGAAGGAGGAACTGGCAACCGCCAAGAATAGCCTGGCAATGGGGGAAACTCAGTAGACCACCATTTGGGGATAAGTTGGACAATATGTTGAGCTACCAGATGGTTATCATGTCAGTGAATCTGCACCAGATGAAGTTCTCTTTATGCCATCTACTAGAGTTCATGCTGGAGCTCAAACATCTCCTGGAGCGGGCTCGAGTATCTTAGGTGAAAAATTCAATTTCGTCATCTTAAAAGCTTAAGGCGACGAAATCTAGTTTGTCACTCTAGGTGCTTCAGAGCAGCGAACCAAATTTTGTCGCTACGGAACATCTGTAGCAACGAAATCTGATTCCTCACAGTAGGTACGATGCTACAATGTTGACGAACCGAATTTCGTCGCTATGGATCCGAGCTATAACAGTGTTTCGTCGCCACAGATCATTACAGAGATGAAAAAATGTCTGTCATCCTGGCCTGGTATCAACGGTGATGAGACTTACATTTTTGTCGTCATAAACTAATGCGGCGAACTTTTGGCGAAGGCAAGGAATACTCCGTCACCTTAGACCAGTTTCTTTGAGTGATCGTGTCTGCTGCCGTGGCTCCGTCCATAAACGCCACTAGCAAAGCCGCCGCTGCCCCTTCCAAGCGACTGCCACTAGTCCAGGCTGCACCGTCGCCAACCTCTCTCTCTCTCTCTCTCTCTCTCTCTCTCTCTGAACCTCCCCAACGTGGACTCTAGACGGCTGCCATGGAGGCGTCTCCACCAGATCCAGAGGCAGCAGTCTTGATGGCCAAGAGGGAGCCTGATGTGGAGTCGACCTCCGCCATCGGCGACAAAACATTTGTATTTAGATTGACACAATCCATAACCATCCACTTTGGAAGTGGTACAGATATTGGTGCAAAACAAAGAAAAAGCTTTCAAGCTCAAATAAAATAGATTAGCACCAAGAGAAAAGAACAAAAATACACCATTGATTCTTGATTTTGAAAGGACAATATCATTCATTTCTCACTACTACTCTCTTTTCCAAGAGGTAGCTCATAGCCGCCAGATTGCACGTAGAGTGGAAAAGGCAAAATACTTTCTTTTTCTACACCTCCCCTATGTTTTATTTTTGCCCAAACCCATAAAACTGAACTAGTACCGATAAATTTTGACCAAAAAAACTAATACCGATAATCTCCATTTCTTCGTATCCCTAGCAAACCACCCCCAACCCTCAGAAGTTGACGAGCGACCGGTACTTCTGTCCGGGCTGCCACCCGGCCGGAATCACGTTGTCGGCGACCAGGGTCTTGCCGGACTCGAGGGAGGTGAGCATGATCGAGAATGGGGCGTGCAGCTCGCCCGCGCCGTCCAGCTTCCAAATTGCACCCCACGACTGTTGCATCGGAAGCCAAGAGTTGGAATTAGCCTGCTTCAGGTTGACAGTGCCGTGCTCGCCGTCCCCGTTCTCATACTCAATTAGCGTTGCGAAATAGTAGGGGCTGGAGCCGGAGTCAACGTGGAAGGTCACCTTCACGCCGGGGTAATTGCACTCTACTCTGCTTGACATTGAACATATGTGCACACGAATAGACTTTTAATAAGCAAGTTACACTATTTGCTGATTAGTATAAGTCTGGTGAAAGCAAAGTTTCCTGTTAGTTTAAAGCATTTTTCAATGCGTATTCTCTTGTTTGTTCCCCCTCTGCGTCTCTTTCAAAATTGGAATTCACTCGAAAACATCGGTTGGCTCCATTGAGAAAGAATCGATTATACGGACCTCTGGTATTGAATCTGCAACACCCCAGCGTTGCGTAGTTCATCGGCCCTGCCGGAGCTCGCCATGGCTCCAAAAGCCGTGCCGCTCAAATCAAAGTGCGCAGATTCGGCGACGCAAGGGCCACCAGGGCACTGATCAGTTATAACCACCGTCACCGGTTTTCCAGAACAAGCGGTGTTTCTGGTGCATTTAACCTGAAATTCAATCAACACGAGCTCAAAACACTACACTTACTTCTCATAGTACCAATACTAATTAAATTATGGTACTTGTGGCATCTAATATGTCGTAAGACACTTACATATATATGGCTATATGTACCGAGTCATATAATCTGTTTAAATACGAAGAAATTGAACTACTTTTACTAGGAGTCTAGAAAGCTTGCCTTAGTAGATTTTTTCATGACTCTTATTCCGTGATTATTAATTTAGCAAAAACATATCTCGTGAACATATATTAGTTTTGTCCGTGACAAATTTTCTCGGATAACGTTGAATATAATATTTAGAGAGACATTTGTCTGGCAAGAGAAAAACCTGGTAACAAGCTCCACATCCTTTGCCTGATTTGAAAAGAGAAGGCCCTCCTGCGGACACCATTGAATAGAAAGGAGGTCGGCCGACACCACTCCCATACCCACATGCACCACCTACGTACAAATTATCATACAAAGCATTATATACATATATAAGTAATATATATGTATATATATTTATATATATAGTTGCAGATCAGCTGAAATGTGCAATTACTATAGTAAGAATTGTTTAGTCTATATATGTTTGGTACAAAGCCAAAATCAAATCACCATTAGGTGATTGACCTAAGCATCTCATTTGTCGGAATCGAGCTATACTTGAAAGACTCTGATAAATCGAATTACTGAAAGACGTGTAATGAAATCAACGGCGCTTGTGTAAAAGAATCTTTACTCCAGGTGAATCGACCCAAATAGAAATATAATGTCATTCCACTACCGTCGCTTCCGGCGCCACTGGGACTCCCGTACCACGTCGCGCCCGCCAACGACCAACCGTGGTTGGACTGAACCTTCGAGATGTTAAGCGATTTGGGGTTGAAGCAGTGAGAAGAGGTTATGAGGAGAGAAAAGAGAAGGACGAGAGGGAAGCAAAGCGATGGAGATTGAAGAAGCGCCATGTAATTGTCGACCGCTTCAGTCGGGAGTTTGATTTCTAGCACTTAGTTTGGGAGCTTAACGGGCGGGTACTTATAGCACAAAATGTATATCTAGGTTATTTTTTATATTCTAAATATTTATAATATTATGAATATCTTTCTGATTGATTGTAATTGATTATGTAATGTCTTGTTATTGTCACGTACTCCTTATTAGGAAATTCTCAAGTTCCATTCTAAATATATCTAACACATACTAATTCGGATATCACACGGGTGAGCATCTTTTGTGCTTGCAAAAGCATTGATCAATTAGTATCTTTTTGCTTACTGACGAGTATCTTTAAGCTAACTTTTTATTTCCTCAAATCATTCTGGGAGAAAATTTATCAAAATATGGCATGAGCCACACTTCCGGTTCCATAACATTACGAATATTGAAGATATAGTTTGAAACATTTAGTGTAATGTGGCTTTTGTCATTTTCCATGCTGACAAAATCTTATATGACTATGGGGGTAAGATAGAAAATAATAATAATAATAATAATAATAATAATAATAATAATAACCATCCATCTATCTACTATTTGCATAACGCCATCGGAGAGGATGATGAACTCTCAGGATTCTATAATTTGAGCCCGTATTTTATTGATATTTTGATTTTGGGTCCATGAATTACTACTATTATTTATACTCTTTTTCATTTGTGATTGAGTGATATAATAAAGATGTGCGATGTGCTAATTATAGTGGAATCATCTACTGGATATAACCGCAGTTTAAGTATGAATCAGGATAAACTTTTGTGTCTCGATTTCTCTTTTTCGCTTTTACACTCTATTTCGTTGTGGTTGTGCTTCGAATCGTAACACTCGACACCAACGCCAAGGTCTCAGAGAGAGAGAGAGAGAGAGAGAGAGAGAGAGAGAGAGAGAGAGAGAGAGAGAGAGAGAGAGGGGGAGTGAGATGAGCTTGATCGAGAACGGGCACGCAGAGGCAAACTCATTAGGCATTGATTGATATACCAGAATCAAGGACTGATTCAATAAAAAAATTACGTCCATAAATATTTGCTTAGTAATAATAATAATAATTCCCAATTTTTCAATGGTTATAGTGGCTTTGTACGAAATGACTTTAGCTTAATTGATGGTGATTGAACTTATAAATAGTCAGCAGCTTGATTGAGATTGAACTGAAAATTCGATTATGGTATCTCTTTTCTACGTATTTTGGAGCTAGAAAAATAAGTACGAACACAACGCACTAATAAGATGGGATTGATAGGACCATATTGAAAGGTTGGATCCATTAATTTTATATATCAATATATGACTGACATGGTTTCTAATGAATTATAATCGTCATCAATTTTTTTTAATTTATCATGATGAAGAAGATAGCCATTTGCACATAAATAAACACAATTTATAACCATCGAATTTGGATGGGGTTCGTTTTGATATAACATGATCCATTTTAGCTGATTATGTAGATCGTATGTATCTTATAAGCAAAAAAGTTTGAACAAAATCTTTGCAACTAAACAAGGACAAGCCACGTCCTTAATTTATGTGAAGAAGCCTCACGGACTAACAAGATTTTGTTTGTTTCGCGAAAAATGAATAATGATTTAGACAACATTGTATCGATTAAAATAATTAGTTAATATAAAATGTTTTGATAACCTATAAAACTCTATTTGTTAACATTTTCATGAACGATGAAAATATATTTTGTTCATCATTTCTGCAAACGATCAATTTTAAGATTAATTTTTAAATTATTATTTTTCTGATTCATGTAAACTTCAAATACAATATATCAGCACAAAAGGACAAAAGAACTAAAATACTAGCATCATTCTTGATTTTGAAAGGACAATATGATTCGTTCCAAACTCCTACTCTCTTTTCTCAAGAGGTAGCTCAAAGCTGCTAGATTACACATAGAGTGGAAAAGCAAAATACTTTGTTTTTCCACACCATCCTATATTTTATTTTCGCCTAACATATAATAGCGCACAACCAAATCCATAAAATTGAACTAATATCGATAAATCTCCATTTCTTCGTCTCCCAAGCAAACCACACACGACCCTCAGACAGCATAGTTGACGACGGACCGGTACGTCTGCCCGGGCTGCCACCCCGCCGGAATCACGTTGTTGGCGACCAGGGTCTTGCCGGACTCGAGGGAGGTGAGCTTGATCGAGAACGGGGCACGTAGCTGGCCCGCGCCGTCCAGCTTCCAAACCGCACCCCACGACTGTTGCATCGGAAGCCAAGAGTCGGAGTCGAGAGCCTGCTTCAGGTTGACGGCGCCGAGCTCGCCGTCCCCGTCCTCGTACTCAATTAGCGCAGCGAAATAGTTGGGGTTTGAGCCGGAGTCGATGTGGAAGGTCACCTTCGCGCCGGGGTAATTGCACTCTACTCTGTTTGTCATTGAAAATATGTGCACGCAAATAGACTTTTAATTCCAGACCAAAAAAATATATATATAGACTTTTAATAAGCAAGTTACACTATTTGTTGATTAGTATAAGTCTGGTGAAAGCAAAGTCTCTTCTTGTTTTTCTTTTCCCTCTGCGCGTCTTTTCAAACAAGCATTCACTAGAAAACATCGGTTGGCTCCATAGAGAAAGAATCGATTGTAACAGACCTTTGGTATTGAATCTGCAACACCCCGGCGTTGCGTAGTTCATCGGCCTTGCCAGAGCTCGCCATGGCTCCAAAAGCCGTGCCACTCAAATCGAAGTGAGCAGATTCGGCGACGCAAGGGCCACCGGGGCACTCATCAGTTATAACGACTGTCACCGGGTTTCCGGAACAAGCGGCGTTTTTGGTGCATTTCACCTGTAATTCAATCAACACGAGCTCAAAACAGTGCACCTCCTTCTCATAGTACTGCTACTACTTTATTATGGTACTTGTGGATTCTAATATGTTGTAAGACACTTACAGAAATACAAAACTGTGTACGAGTCAGATAATCTGTTTAAATACGAATAAATCAAACTACTTATACACTAGGAGTCTAGAAAGGTCGCCGTAGTAAATATTTTCATGACTTAGATTCTGTAGGAAAAACATCTCTCATGAATATTTATTAATTTTGACCACGAATATAATAATTAGAGAGACATTTGTCCGGCAAGAGAAAAACCTGGTAACAAGCTCCACATCCTTTGCCTGATTTGAAAAGAGAAGGCCCTCCTGCGGACACCATTGAAGAGAAAGGAGCTTGGTCGACACCATTCATATACCCACATGCACCACCTATGTACAAAATATCATACAAAGCATATTAATTATATATATACACATGTATATGTATAGTTGTATATGCAAAGTTGCAGATTAGCTGAAATGTGTAATTACTAGAGTAGTTTTGTCTATCATTGTACTTACTACCATTTTAACCTCTAAGTCTATATATGTTAGGTACAAAGCCAAAATCAGTCACTATTAGGTGATTGACCTAAGATACTCATTTCTCGGAATCGAGCTATACTCGAAAGAATCGATAAATCGAATCGTGTGATGAGATCAACAGCGCTTGTGTAAAAGGATCTTTCAAGCAGAAGTATAATTTCATTCCACTACCGTCGCTTCCGGCACCGTCGGGACTCCCATACCACGTCGCGCCCGCCGGCGACCAGTTGCCACTGGACTGAACCTTTGAGATGTTAAGCGATTTGAGGTTAAAGCCGTGAGACGAGGTTATGAGGAGAGAAAGGAGAACGACGAGAGGGAAGCAAAGCGATGGAGATTGAAGAAGCGCCATGTGATTGTCGAATGCTTCAGTCAGGAGCTTAATGGGCGGGTATTTATAGTCAAATTGAGTGAATCCGAGTCCTTGTCATCATTGCAGAATTTTCGGTGATAGGTTTCGTTATTATTCTAAGTGTTAATTTATGGGGCTTGCTTGTACTGTATCTTTCTTGCAAGCTGAATGCTCCGACGCAATGATGTCCGAAACTGTATCAGCAACGGATCGTGGACGTTTGAATCGTTCAAGTGATTTTATGCAGATTCTAGGGCAAATAAAGAATTCGCAAGAGGTGCTTGTAGGCAGATTTCATGGGGGTCAACCATACTAATTCGGATATTCACACGTATGTGTGAGCATCTTTTGTACTTCCGAAAGCCTTCATCAAATAATATATTGTTTTACTGACCAGGGTCTTTAAGCTCTTCTTTTTCTTTTCTTGAAGTATAGAGAGTTCTAAGCATTCTTCTTATTGTGGAACAAGGCTTATCAAAATATGGCATGAGACACTTCCGGTTCCATAACATAATTCCACGAATAATGAGTATATGATTTGAAACATTGAGTCTATTTTGGCCTTTTCATTTTCCATGCTGAGAAAATCTGATTGACTATGGGGGCGTAAGATAAATTTAAAAAAATAATCTTTCTTTATACTATTTGCATAACAACAACGGAGAGAACTCCCAGGATTTGGATGGTTAGCTGAAGCGTCAGGAGATTTCTAGCTCAAAGGCTAGAAGTAATTTTTGTAAACTACTTTAGGGCAGGGCCACCTGCACAAGCCAAATGTTTGGACTTAACTTCTTCTTCTTTTGGTCGAAATCGGGACTTAACTTATTCATGGGCATGTAAAGTGTCCGATTGGCCTCCGGGTGGCCAGGCTGCTCTCTCTCTCTCTCTCTAAATTGGCTACGTGGGATAGATTAAAAAAGGATATTTCATAACAACAAGGCCATGCAAGAAACTAAATTGGGAGATTTATTTTTCAGGATTATGACTACTTGTCCTAAACTCTCAAAATGGTATAAAGAGATTGTCGCTATCCTTATAAGCAATAGATGGGTAGGTAACAAAAATTCTAGGATCACCAAAGTAAAGTCGTCCAATTCTTTGACACAAGACACTGTTACCATTAGAAGTTTATGTTTGGAAGATCTAGATCCAATTGTCCAACTTTATTATTGAGAAGCACAGTCACAACTGCAAATCAAGAATTTAGGCATAGTTGGTCTTTTTTTAATGTATTGCACGGAATGTTGGGGAACCGGACGGTTACTAATTAGGATATAATTGTTAGAAAATGCAGAAAATAAGAGTATATATATACAGGGGAAAAAACAATCTTATGCTTTGGAAATTTTCTTAATGCAATTGACGATGAACCAAATTGTTTATTGTCAAATCTTTTGGAGGTGATAGAGCGGAAATCTCTCTGATGAGACATCCAACGTCCTCAAATTTGTCCGGGCGTACGAATTTTGGGATCCAGGCGACTAAGTCTAAAAAGCAGTTATCGCACTCGAATAAATTTCTTTCCATTCGATGGAGACTGCTTCGTTTTATTATTTGTCCAACGTCCTCAAGCAGACGATCATAGTTGACATGTACCAACAATTTCTTTTGGCCGACACGTTCCTCCAATTAATTGATAGGCACGCATATTTCCAGGGGAAAAGAGATCAGCTCTCGACTTTTTTAATTGATCAAGTTACGGATTTGATTCGATAATCTCGAGTTAAAATATCTAATCATTACATAGATGACAAGGCAAAAGCCACCAAAAGCTCAAATTATGTCTATTGTGATATATTTATTCCAAACGTTTTTTTATTGACAGAAAAAATCTCAAATTTGTACACATATGATACATTTACCCCCGTCAAAATTCTATCAATGAGCACCTTCAAAAATCTGCATAAATGAACGCCAGAAAGCAAACAGTGTTAACATAGTGCTAGGGGTGTCAAAACCAAACTGAAAACTGAACCGAATTGAACTGAACTAAAATTTCGTGCATTTTCGTTCGGTTCCATTTTTAGTTCGGGTAATTGAAAAATTACCATTCTTTTTTTCCTATTCGGTTATTTCAATTCGATTAACCAAATCGCACTAAAGATCTCCAAAATAACTTTTTTTTTCCTTTTTCTTTCTTTTCTTTTCTTTTTTTATTTTTAGGGCTGAGGGCCAGCCCCAAAAATAAAAAATAAAAATAAAAGAAAGAAAAAACAAAATCAAAAATCAAAATCAAAATCAAAATCAAAAAACAAAAATCGAACCGAATTGAATTTTTGGTTCAGTTCAGGCTTGCAAGCTAATGGTTCAGTTCGATTCGACTTTTTAAAACATCTAATTGAACTTAACCATTGATACCCCTAGCACCCATGTGACTTAAGTGAAATACAAACAACGTTATTTTGGCTGAAAATCATCTAATGAAATCTTGACGGTAAGTAAAAATGTCCCATAAGTACAACTTTGAGTTTTTATGTCACAAGAAAAGTTTAGAGTAAATGTGTCATAATAAGCATAGTTTGATGTGATCCTCACTAAGTAAGTTATGAACGCCGCGCATATTCTCAGGAAGTCATGTGATCCTGTCGCGAATGATTCCATTTAGGGTTTCCCCGGAGTCACCAGCTTTTGAGGACTTGCTGCGGCATCCAGTAGAGACAAACAGAGCAAAACTCACGTCATGAAAAACCAGACACGTTCGTTGATGCAGCCGTTAATGGCGGTTATGGGCCGTTGAAGATCTTCCTCGCACCGTCACTTCAGAATTAATTTATCAAGTTCCCACGTGATGGATGGCGAGAATTAGGGTTTCTTCACAGGCTGAATTTGCGGGCATCGTTTAACACGTCGATGACAAAAGTTCAGATCCTGAGCATCTACGCTCATTTTGTCTTAACTCGAGGTTGTCCCGGATTTTGCCTTAAAAATCAACGGACTCGACACCCATTGGTGGAAAAATTTTCATCAAACGAGAAGTTGCACGACAATGGTTCTAATTTTTCCATGGATTCGATTTCGTTTTCAAAATCCTTGTATTTCAAAAGTTGTGGAAAACGTCCACGTGGGTATCGCCATCAGCTGGATATAAACAGGATTAAGACGTGGATTCTCGACCGTTCACTGGGTTGGTGCCATGTGGTGGTCGCTTTCCGAGGGAGAAAATTAACGTTCATGAGGTTTTAATCAGTAAAATGCAGACTCTTTCTTCCCAGTCAACATGATTTTTGCAAGGGAGAAGCAAGAATTTAAGAGAAAATAACATTTAAGTGCATTAAGATTAGTTTGTGAAATCGATATATATTATGTTGAATATAATCCACTTGTCATATGTTCATTAGATTAGTACACTAAGGAGAAATTTGATATCCTTTCCAATCCATTGATCACATGGTGAGGGACTGGGCCAACAGCCTAACAAACACCATGAGCAACAAAGAACATAATAACAGATAATAGATTATAGATCAAATGAGGTATGTTCTATAATCTTCTCTTGTAATATAAATACCTTTGGAATCCCATATTTTGTGACTTTTTTTAGCATTCATTATGGTATCAGAGCTTTGCCCCTCAAAAAAAAAAAAAAATCATATCTGAAGGTGTATTTGTTTCGCAAAAATAAATTGTTTGAAAAATATTTTTTTCAAAAATGATCACTCTATCGTTTAAAAAAAATGAATGAACAAAATATATTTTCATTGGTTACGAAAATATGTAGACATTATTTGTTATCGATAGTGAAAATATTGTCATTAACTAATTATTTTAAGAGATACAAGCGATCATTTTTAGGAAATCAAGTTCTGAAGTATACCGACACCTAGCTAAATCCTGGGTATTCAAGGAAATCATGTTCTTCTTCAACTCTAGAACATGCCTCTACTCCAACCAATGTCCTCACAATACAATCATGCATTTCGATTCTCACATCGTCAACACCTACAACAGTGCACTCATCGTTGTTCCCCAATTGCACTTTACTATTGTCCATGCATTGATAAGTAGTAAACCAGTTCTTATTTGGTGCAACATGAAACGAACAACCAAAATCCATAATCCATCAATCAAACGACATATCATCGATGACAGATAAGACATAATCAGTACTATGCGTATTACTATCACCTACAGCAGCAACATTACCAGTAGACTCAACTCTAATTCAATTCCGCTTCTCATTCTTCAGCTTAAGCCAATCCGTTATAAGATGCTCCCTCTTGTTTCAACTCCAACAGACAGCATCACTAGTCCTAGACTAACTACGTCTATTCAGGTTTATATTATTTCTGCTAACATGTGTACTAGTTCTTCCTCTTTTTTCACTTACTAAAGCAGTAGATACATGCTCACCAGATTCTTTCCTGTAGAGATGTCTTCACTCAGAATCAAATCACGAAACCCATCAAGCGTCAAGCTTGTGACCCAGAGGAACTACTAACAGCAATAACAGTAGTATTCCAACTATTAGGTAGTGAGGACAATAGAATTAAAGCACGTACCTCATCACCAAAGTTAATATCAACTGAAATCAACTGTCTAACAATCACATTGAATTCATTGACATGATTAGCAACTGATGTACCTTCACCTATTTTTAAGTTAAATAAACGTGGCATCAAATAGATCTTATTGATCGTAGAGGGATTATCGTACATATCTAACAAGGCTTTTATCAAACCCGTAGTGGTCTTCTCTTTCATGATGTCAAACGCGACATTACGAGCCAACGTCAACCGAATAACATCCAATGCTTATCTTTCCAACAATTTCCATTCAGCTTACTTCATCGACTCTAGCTTCTCCCTAGACAAGGGTAAATACAATTTCATTTGGTACACATAATCCTCAATCTGTATCTTCTAAAAATCAAAATCTTTCCCATCAAATCTTTTGATTCTTAGTTTTCCTTCTTTTGTCGCCATCGTTTTGCTTCAACTCAGGCAAACCTGACTTTGATACCAATTGTTACGGAAGCAAACAATCGAACAGTAAAATAAACAGAACAATAACATAAATCGGACACGAAATTTACGTGGTTCGGTCAGGTGACCTACGTACACAAGGAGAGCAGTAAAGAATTTCTTTATAGATCAAACGATACAACGAAAATTACAACCACACTCGAGTCACTTACTCTCAGTATTTCTGAGGCCTAATTACACAAATTTATAACTAACATAATGTTTAGCCCGAGAATTCCTCATGAAATAATCTCTCAATCTCACAAAGGAATTAACAAATCTTAGGCTCCATTTGTTTCACAAAAAATGTGGCGTTTCTGGAAAATATTTTCCAAGAAGTCGTTTTTCAGGAAAATGACAATATTTCCGGTGTTTGGTTGAAACCTAAAAAAAAAAAAGTGAAAAATATTTTCCACCGTTTGGTATGTAAAATCGTTTTTTTCCGTACACACTTTTTAATAATTTTTTATTTTAATTTTTTTACTTTTTTATTTTTATTTTTTAAATTTGATTTTTCCAATTATTTTATTTTATTTTTATTGTTTTTTTTTGTCTTCTACCTTTCTTCTTCAACTGGCCATCGCACTGTTGTCTCCCTCTTCCATCCATCTTCTTTTTCTTCAGCACGCAGAGAAGAGAGTTTTCCTATGGCCGCCACCTCGAGGAGCTATGGGATCGCGACAATCGGCAAGCGAGTCGTCTCTCAGATCTAGCCCAGCCATAGCTGCGGTCGACGACCGACAATCGACCGCCGAGCCTTGCCACTAGCGGGGGAGGCTCGAGCTCGCCAGATTCCGACGATCGAGCCTCGGCCTCGCCAGCCTCGGGCGACACTCCCTCTCGTCGGCCGTCATCGAGGTCCGCGGTCGGCAGAGGAAGAAAGAGGAAGGAGCCACGAGCGAGCGTAGGAAGGTGGAAGAAGGAGGAAGAAGGGGAAAACAAAAAAAAATGAAAAAGAAAGAAAAGAAAATATTAAAAGAAGAAAATTTAAAATTTAAAACAAAAAGTATAAAGTAAAATGAACTTGAAGTAATTGATGGAGCAAAGAGAGGGGAAAATATTTTCCTCCTCTCAAAAAGCGAAAAACATTTTTCTCACTTGTAAAGGAGTTTTTGGCATGAGTGGAAAATGTTTTTATTTGCTAACTTATTTTTCGCGAACCAAACACCAGAAAATCCGAAAAAAATTTCCTAGAAGTTATTTTTCGTATAACACACGGAGCCTTAAACTCACTTTAATCGACTTCAATACTTGAATTCTTTGTGTAATTCCACGAACAAAAACCACGAAGATAACCCACTGCGAAGCACTCTCTGTGAACGGCGCTTCAACTCGAAAAGCCTCTATGAACAAATCTTGGGAGAAATTCATAGTAAACCCACCGCCAGAGGAAGTGCAAATTTCCATCGTGAAGATAGCCGCATCAAATAGGAAGTTCAAGTGGGATACGGTCAACCAAATCCAAATTTGGACTTTCCCATTTTATCTTTTCTTGGCCGACCACACTAACAGGGACACAATTTTTTAGCCCCTCCTAATAATTTATTTCACGACCAAGAAGGGTCCATGTACTTTACTTTTTATGCAGCCGATAATTTTAACCACTTCAATTCGGGTCGGGCATTATTTGACGAGCTCAAATTCAAAAAATATTTTAACAATTACAACGATCATCTTAGGAAGCCCTAAAAAATTAATAGCCATTCGCCTGAGTGACCGAAATCTTCCTCGCCGTAGATGATCCTCCGTCGATTACTCTCTCTCTCTCTCTCTCTCTCTCTAAGTTTGAATTGTTTGTCACCGAGCTATGTCTTTGTTCTTGTTTTTGCTGAATTGTCTCAAAATCAAATTTTCTTCTTGCTTAATGACGGAAATTGTGGCTCTCAATGCTGCAATGTTGGGCTCTTTGATCTAGTAACATGATTTAGCTAAATAGTTCATCCGTATTATTGTAGTACAAGGCTTTTGCATAAGTACAAGCTTTAGGATTAGGACCTGAAGTTTATTACATTTAGTGGCGGTTGGTGAATTGCATTTGATGGATGTGATATTATACAATATAATCTAGCGTCTTTGTCGAGTAAAAATCTGATGTCTGACTTTGGCTCTTGTTCTTCATCAAGTTGGTGCTAAATAAATAGTGCACTTATTTGAGTCTGAAAGATTTGTTCTAATTGATGGTTACTTTATGCAAGTTAAGCTATAGCATTGAGGCGATTTTGGCTCGTAGAGGGAGGAAATGGAACAGAGGAAGCTCTTGCGAAATTACATTAGATGGGGCCAACTAGATACCTAGAGCTAAAAGAAACAATTAATAATACCTAGCCGGCCCATAACTCAATTGCTTAAGTTTTTTAATAAAGGTCTGTCCAACTAGATTATCAAAGGACTCAAGTTATGAGCTCCGCCTTAAATCTCCCCATTATGAAGGTATTGCACTTTTGCGGTGCTTTCGACAATAGCGGGATCAGATTCGATAGTTGATTAGTGAACCTTCAATGTGTATTGGTATCCTCGACTCAACATGAAATCTTATGCATCTTAAAGATTGTCTGAGTGTTGTTTGCCACCACGGTTTGGTTCAGAAGGAAACCATTGGTGAATGGCATGTTCACACCTATTGGTAATGATTGGAGATTTGAGTTAAAAAAAAAAGTAACTTTTTTTTAGTTTTTTAACTTATTTTTAAATTTAATGTAATTTGCTTATTTTTAAGTTTAATTGTCCACGTGGACTGAATTTTTTAAAATAATTTGCCACGTGGACTGATTTTTGAAGAAAAAAATTTGCCACATGGACTCCATGTGGACTGAATTTTTAAGAACTTTTGCCACGTGATAATAAAAAATTAATAATAAATGCCACATAATCAGTTCGGCTGGAATCTCTCGTCGTTGACACTCGTTTTTTCGTCTAAGCCAGCGAAAAATTTGGCACTGAAATAAGCACCGTGCACAAACTTTGACACTTCATGAGCACTTTTGCCGATTTTAATGCATTAAACATACTTTCTATTGCAATTTATGGGAATGAAAGAGAGCATACCGAAGCATGATGGATGTCGAAACGGCTGAGTTATATGGATCGGTGAATGAATTTGGTGGCTGTGAAGGCAGATATACATCTCTCTTGGTGAAAAAATGATTTAAAAGGGTAGAATGTAAACAAAATAATGTCTGAAATTGGGTGACTAAAACGCACAAAAAGTAACGGGCAGCGCTAACTAGTTAATAATAAGGAAGAAAAATAACAAGGCTGAACGTGATGCATTAGCGACGAGAACCACGATGTCCATGAACTTATACGGATCAGTTAAAGTTGAGAAAGGAAAACTTTTTAACGAAGAATCGGTCTAAAAGGAAACGCAAGCGTTGAAGACGTGAGTCACAAAGAAGGAAACATAGTTGAGAGCTTCAATAAGTATCTTCGGTATAATAATATTATTATTGTTGTTGTTGTTGTTGTTAAAATGACAGAAACGAAACATATGCGAATCTTATGGATTGAGTCATGTTTCTTGAGTACTAATGGAAAGCAAGTAATGTTCGATCTTATTCATCTATATATATATATGGGCACTATCATATGGGAATCACATAACTCTATGTGAACCGTTTAATTAATGGGAATAATGTGATTCTCAAATAAATCCCGCAAAATATGTTGTTTCAAGAAAGATCCTAAATAATTCAAACATGAAATCAAGGATTTCATCCTAAAATATTCCCTGAATATCACGGCGACAAATACTTTTCTCCGATAGTTATAACATATAAGTTGATGAAAAAGGATATTTCCAAATTTGAGAGACTAACAAATTTATTTGTTAGTATTTTTAAGTTCACAGGAAAACCTAACGCATTTTAAGTGAAATCTTTTCATCATTCCAAAAGAGACTTTCTTTTTTACAGGAAAAATTACCAAAAAAGTCTTAAACCTATTGCATTTTGCCAATTCAGTCCTAAAGTTTTTTTTTTCCAGTTGAGTCCTAAACCTTTTGCAATTGTACCAATTCAGTCCACTTTGCCGGCCGACGCTGACGTGGATAATTTTTAATAATATATTTTTTTTTTCTGTTTATTTTTTTTTTTCAAAACCTATTGCTACTGTGGCAGGCGAGCTCCGGCAAGGGTCACAGCCCCCGACCAGCCTAGCCCAGGCTAGGCGAGGCCTCCTCGACCCTTGCCGGAGCTCACCTGCCACAGTAGCAGCAGGTTTTGAAACAAAAAAAAAAGACAAAAAAATTATATTTTTAAAAATTGTTCACGTCAGCGCCTCAAATTCATCCACAGTCGGGTGATTCAATAGAAAGAAATCAAGAAATTTAACTCCTTCCCATAAGAAAGCAAAGTCTAAATATGAATAAACAAGTAACAAATTAAAATTTTCACCTTTTATAGCCACATTTGCAATTCCCATTAATGTCACATAAGCCCTTATATATAACTGTCTTGTTTCACCCACATTTCAGAATTCTAGGGCAAATTGTCACAATAACGCAGCATACGCTAAAACTATAACCGACGGCCCCAAGAAAGAAAAACATCATGAGGAAGTCCGTGCTCCTTTCTGTGCTCGCACTTGTTCTTATCTCCAATTTGGTTGATCTCTCGAAAGCTATAATTATCAGTTTTCATCTCGAATTATCATAAAAAAAGAAAAGAAAGATGAATCTCATTTGCCACATTTTGCAAGATGAAAGTTCATTGCAAGTACATGGATTTTTTTATTTTTATTTTTTTTTGGTCGAAGTCAGAAGTACATGGATGGAAAGGATAGTTTTCTCGACGCTTGGCGGACAAAAACCTCTCTGATTTGATTTTGGTTTTTCTCTTCTTTTCTTCGTTTGATTTTTCAGGAGATCCTACGTTTCGCCGGAAAGAAAAGACGTACGACGGCACGTGCGGAGATGACGGGAGCTATCAGTGTGTTCTCAAGTTCTTGAACAATTTCTGGTTTTTGCGGAGATGACGGGAGCCAGGGAGAAGATGTACCAGCCAAACCCAATGCTTAGTTGTCTATTGCCATTTATTTGTCGGTGCAAAGATTTTGCACCAACTTAGTAAGACGGATCAATAAGAGTTTAATTAGCGTGAGGTCCATTTTGCATGCATTTTAATCCGGGTTAATCCCGTCACCGGTTGCTGGAGTTTTAGTTTTCGCGATCTAGTTTCGAATTTTCAATTCCGATCTCTAGATGAATTAACACACTTCGATCGAAGTCCAACCACTTTCTTGGCAAGAACATGAAGAGGGAGAGCATGTGGCGATTAACATGAAGATAATTGTTGGTTAGTATGCAACTTACTACAAATTACTAACAAGTTATTGTGTTACCTAGTGTCATTTAAGTAACTTGCCAACGTTTTTAATTTTCACTCTATTGACTTTCATTGTTAAGTTACCAAATTTTATTTTGGAAAAATTCCAAATAAGGGCCTGAAGTGCCCTCATTTCCTCAAATAAGGGCATGAAGTGAACCTTGTTTCAAATAAGGGCCTAAAATAGGTATATTAGTCTCAAATAAGGGCCTGAAGTGGCCATGATAGTTTCAAATAAGCGACTGACGCCGGCCCGCTAAATATTTCGGCCGGTCAAGGGCATTTTCATCTAAAGACAATTTTAAAATTATTCTTTATTTAATTTTTTTTTTCTTGTCTTTTTTCTCATTTCTTTTTTTCCTTTGCTGCTGCCGGTGAGGGCCTGATGACCTCGCAGGTGACTAGGCGATGGCCTGCAAGCCCTCACCGATCACTGGCGAGGGTTGTGGCCCTCATCGACTAACGAAAAAAAAAATAGAAAAAGGAAATAATGAAAAAAATGAAAAAATTCAAAAAAGTAAAAGACGAAAAATGCCCTTGACCAGGTTGAAGGTCAAGCCCTTCTTTGAGACTGACATAGCCACTTCAAACTCTTATTTGAAACAAGGTCCACCATGTACTTATTGGAGAAAATGAGGGCATCGCCGATGGCAGGAACACTTCGATCGAGAAAATTATGGCATCGCCTGAAGTGGCCATGGCAGTTTCAAATAAGCGACTAACGCCGGCCGGCTAAATATTTCGGATGATCAAGGGCAATTTTAATTCTAAAGAAAATTATGGCATCACCTTAAGTTGGCCGGTGAGGGCCTGACGACCCTCACGGGTGACTGGACAAGGGCCTGCAAGCCCTCACCGACCACTGGCAAGGTTGCGGCCCTCACCCAGGCCCTAGCCAGCCACTGGCGAGGCGACCCTCAGCTAGATCTGGTGAGGGACAGCCTCACCTGCGGCTTTCGAGGGCAACCTCACCCAAGGCTTGCTCGTGGCCGGCGAAGGTGGCCCTCGCCTTTTGGGAATCACCAATGGCCGATGAAAAGAAAAAAAATAGAAAAAGGAAATAATGAAAAATTCAAAAAAGTAATTGACGAAAAATGCCCTTGACTAGCTTGAAGGTCAAGCCCTTCTTTGAGACTACATAACTACTTCAGTCCCTTATTTAAAACAAGATCCACTTCGTGTATTTATTCGAGAAAATTAGGGCACTTTAGGCCCTTATTTGAAATAAGGTCCACTGCATGCCCTTATTTGAGAAAACGAGAGCACTTCAGATCCTTATTTGAAATTTTCCCTTTTATTTTCTTAAACACCTCAAAATTTACTAACTTCTTAGAGTTTATCAATATAAATTAGTGTGACACGCCACCTTTTATTCTATTCATTTACCACCACCTATATTTGATTATTAACTCCCATTTAAGTTATTTTTAAAAGTTATTTCGTATATTTTAACTTGCCAACTTTGTTTATCATTTAAAGACTTGCATTCGTCTTTCTTATCAACACCTTATGTAGGACGGCCAGCGTCCACTTAGCGATCTCCGGTAGAAATTGGCTAGAATGGCTACATTGGTAAATCGTCAAAAAGTTTGGGACTGAATTGACATAATCAAAAAGTTTATGACTGAATTGGTACAAGTGCAATAGGTTTATGATTTTTTAAGTAATTTTCCCAATTAGTTGGTAACTTAATCCAAGAAAAATTTGTAAAATTTCAGGTGATAGTTCGTATGTTTAAGGCATTGGTAAGGAAGTAAAATAAAAGTTGGTAAAGATAAGAGAAGTTAATAATTTCAAAAAATCAAATAAATCGCACTCAAATAAAAGTTGGTAACATAAAACCAGTGGGTTAATCAGAGAAAGTTGGTAATCATTCTAATTAAGGTTAATAATTTCTAAAATAACTTACCAATTTAGAGGATCAGTAGACCAGTAAAAGTTGTTAACTAATAGAACTTGGTGAGTTTAAAGAAAAATAAATAAATGTTAGTAAGTAATTCAAATGAGAGTTGATAAACCTAAACAACTTTAAGAGTTGCTAAACAGTAAATAAAAGTTGATAAATAAATAAAAAATAAACATTGATGAGCAACTCAAATCATACTTGCTAACTCAAAATTAGTTGATAATTCAATTAAAAAAGGATAATAAATCACTCAAATAAAGATTGCTAAATTTATATGAGAATTGGTAAATATAAGGTGATGATGAAAATGGAAAATAAAAGTTGGTTAAAGATGAAAAAAAGTTGATAATTGGCAAGTTATCAAAGAAAGCTGGTAATCTAATAAAAGTGCCGATAAGTCGCGGACAAGTATTGACACCTAAAATTTTCGCCCCAGAAAACCATTCTGCATTGCATGAGAATTAGGCATGAGTCGACTGATGACATCGGAATTTGACCCTTATACAAAAACATCCATACCGCATAATCTTGCATTTTCTTTCTGTATTGTTTTCTTCCACGTTCAGAAAGTAGGGACATTTTTCTTTCAGAATTGACATGTCTGCATCGACCATAAATTTATGAATTTTATGAATTTTCCTGTGAATAAGACCGAAAAACACGGTTGACAAAGACAATAAAATGATACTCCGGAAAGTGAAAATGAGTAGAAAGTCTCCACCAGATACACTCATGGATTTTCACAGAGATCCCCGAAGAGAGCCAAAAGAGACATTGGGACATGCTTGAGGAACTTAAGAGCACGCATGGCAACACTTCTGTTTCAGAAATCAACTTCTGGAAGGCGCGCATGGCAACACTTCTGCTTCAGAAATCAAATTCTGGCCAGAAGTTGATTTTTTTACTTCTACTCTAGAAGTTGATTTCTGATCAGAGAAATTGGTTTGGTAACAATTGAAAATTTCTACTCCTAAAACATTATAAACACAAAATCTACTATGAAAAATTATTGTTGGTGGCCGAAAAATTTCTACTTCATTTTTTAAATTTTAAATTTTCTTTTAAAAATAATTTTTGTTATTAAAAAAATTATTTACTTTTTAAAAATAAAAAATATTATTTACTTTTTAAAAACAAAAGTTATAATTTATTTTTTACTACGGCGGCCGAAGACAGCGACTCGGCGGCGGCGGATGGCGGCGGTGGTCGCAGTGGTGGTCGGCGACGGTCAAAGGCTGGCGGCAGCGGTGGGCAAGGCAGTGGTGGTCGGCGGTGGGCAGTGGTCGGCGATGGGCGGCGGCCGGCGGTTGGTGGCGGGTGGCGGTGGTCGCGAGCGGCGATGGGTGCGACCGGCGGAGGTTGGCGATGGGCGGTGGTTTGCATCGGGGGGCAATCGCCGAGTGGCGGCTGTCGAGGGCGACGGTGGCAAAGGGTGATGGTCAGTGGGGATCACAGGCGGTGATGGGCGGCTGCCGGCGGCGGTGGTCGACGGTCGACGGAGGCGGTGGTCGGCGGTTGGCAACGGCGGAGGTCGGTAGAGGCGTGCATGATCGAAAAGAGGGTGATGGTGTAATGAAAACAAAGTGAGGCGAGAAGTACTTCTTAAGTTAAGAAGCAATTTTTTTAAACTTCTCAAATTGGGGGAAAAACAACTTCAGAAGTGAAAATTTCTTTCAGAAGTAAAAAATTTTACCAAACGGATTTCTGCTCTAGAAGCACTGCTGGAGCAGAAATTCACTTCCAAAAGTGTTACCATGCGCACCTAAGTGACGTTCGTTCATGTTTGAGCAAGTGACTGGGGAGAAGAAAAGAAAAGAAAAGAAAAGAAAATGGATAATGACACAAATAGTCCCTAAACTTTGGCCCAATATGCAAGTGGTCCTTAAACTTTTAATTTATCCAATGTGGTCCCTAAACTTTAGTCCAATGTGCAATGTGGTCCCTGAACTTTTAAAATACGTTCAATTTAGTCCCTGAACTATGTAAAAATATTCAATAATGTCCTTCTATTAATTCAAATTTAGGGACAATATTGAACATATACCAAAAGTCCAGGGATCATATTGCACATGAGGCTACAGTTCAATGACCAAATTGAACACGTTATAAGTTTAGGGACCACATTGCATAGCGGGCCAAATTTCAGAGACTATTTGTGTTATTTTCCCAAAAGAAAGAGGAAAAAAAAAGGAGAAACGAAGAGAGCAAGAGACAGATTCTCATGCATTGACAGAGGAAAAGAGAACAGAGTTCATCTCAGGCCGAACAGGGTCGCTCGCGTATCAAATCTCATCCACGATCGGGTGAATCTACCTTCCCATAAGAAAGCATCGTCTGAAATATTAAGAAACAGATAAGGAAATAAACGCTTGCCTTTCATAAAAATATTCTGTCTACCATCATGCTTGTAATTACCATTAATTGAGACATAAGTCGTTTATAAATACCCCCTTGCTTCACGAAGCGTTTCAGAATTCTAGGGAAAGTTGTCACGATAACTCTGCATACGATATCACCGGAGGGAAGGCCCCAGAAAAGAAGCATCATGAGGAAGTCCGTACTGCTTTCTGTGCTCGCACTTGTTCTTGTCTCGAATCTGCTTGATCTCTCAAGAGGTAGATATATCCTTGTCCTAATATTATCTTTCTCTCGTGCTTTTACTATCACACGTTTTGGCGAAAAAAGGATAACATCCTCTTCGCCGATCTTGTAAAACGAGAGCTCGTTGTAAGCATACGGAAGAAAAGAATAATTTTCTCGACGCTTAGCGGCTCGGGATGGGGAAGTCTCTTGCGATTGCGACAGAATCTCTGCAACTTGGTTTTTTTTTTTAAATCTTTCCTCGTTTGATTTTTTCAGGCGATCTTAAGTTCTGCCGGAAAGAGAAGACGTACGACGGTGCGTGCGGAGATGACGGGGGCTTTCAGTGCGCTCTCAAGTTCTTGAACGACTTTGGGGCCAGGGCGATGCCGCAGAAGTGCATATGTACACCACAGGGAACCAGCCAGCAGCTTTGCAATTGCCTGGTGGTTTGCCGGGAAGAAGGTGTACCAGCCAAACCCAATGCTTAGTTGTCTATTGCCATTTATTTCCATGTGCAAATATTTTGCACCAACTTAGTCAATAAGAGTTTTTCTTTTTTTTGGTCAAATACGAGTTTAATTAGTGTCGGGAACAAAGTTTTTTTTTTTTATCAAACTAACATTTCATTCATTTTCACACAACGCGGTCCAACTCAAACCAAAACCCAAAACAACTTGAAAACCAACAAACTCCAAATAACAAGATGAATCATCATAACAAGGTTAGGGGTTACACACTCAAAAAATAGATCTGTGACCTCTTCAAACCAAAATTGGCGGCCAATCACCGAATCCAAACGAAATCCAAGGGAAACGAAACCTCGAAACCATGCCCATAAAATACCCCAAATCTAGATTAGGTCGGGTAAGAGAGAAGCTTACAAAGAAAAAGGGGAAAAGGGAGGGGAGGGTGAGATCTAGCTCAAACCCTTCCCTCCATGAAGGTCGAAGAAGAAAATTGGGTGAAGATGAGAGGGAGAGGGGAGAATCCGATGGTCCTGTTGTAGGAGGGACCTTTAGTGTCGGGAAAAAAGTTGGCAAGCCAAATTTTACATAGTCGTTGGTGAATTGAAGATGTGGAAAAGAAAGGCAAATAAAGAGAATTCTTTTTTTTTATAAGAGAAGTTGGTGAATTAAAAAAACAAGGTTACTTTCTCAAATTAGAGATATTAATGCAAAACTATTGTTAATTTAACTTGAGAAAAGTTATTTGGGAATAACACTATGACTTATTGTAAAACGTAAAAACGTTATGATAAAATGGATGACTTGATATACCAACTTAGTATCGTAACCGCTATCCAGATGCATCATCATTTATATCTTCTTATGTCTCATCCAATTAACTAACCCAGACAAGATATGATTGATAGACGGGTCGGGTATTGGTCCAAAAGCTCTTGTTTAGTACTGCAATGAATGAACACACCCCATCTCTCTCTCCACCCTCCCCAAACCCCAGCCGCCAGTAACAGTTTCTGAGGGACTCCCTCCCCCTCTCCCTTTTCTTAAGTTATTTTGATCTTCTTTTCCTTTTCTTGCTTTCCTCTTGTTTGGGAGCTTTTTTCTTTCGATTTAGCCTAAATCTAAAAGCTTTTCTCTCTCATTTTTGAGAGATTTCTATCCCGATCTAATTTAGATTTGGGGTTTTCTGCGGGTATGTTTTAGGGATTTTGCTCTCCTTGGATTTTGTTAGTGAACAAGTCTAGCTTCGAAGGAGATCAAAAGAACTTCGTGAAGGTTTCGCTCTCACTAGTGTCAAATCTATGCTCGTTCAATCTTTTTACCCTGGTCGGCGATGATGTTGGGGACGCCAAACCTAGGCGCGCACCGCCGAAAGACAAAGCCGTAGCAATAGATGAAGTTCTCGGTGTGCTCATTACTGAAAATGGATTCGGTGATCGGCCGCCGATTATGGTGTGAAGAAGTTATAGATGTGCTCTTTGAGCGTGTAACCCATAGCCTTGTTCTGAAGATTTCTCTTGTTATCCGGAGCTTGTTTTGTTTTGAAGTTGTCTAGGATGTATTTTGGTTTGCAGTTGAACTGCGATATTTCTCTCTTGTATCTCGAAAAAGTGAATGAAATGAAATGTTATTTCTGACAAAAAAAAAGAAAAGAACTACAATGAATACTAAATTTCCTCCGTAGAAATAACCAAGCATGAGTGAGCCCAACTAGACAGGCTAAAACCTAAAAAGTCGTTTATAGATCACACATTTGCACTTAGGACTTGGGTGCTTCGTCCAACCCAAGATTAGGCTGTAATCCAAACACAAGATAAAGCAAAAGTTATAATATCCTATTTTGTGCAAAGTAAATAATTTTGTTCCACAATTGGAGTTTACAATATCTTTTTAATTCCCACCAAGTGGGATTCTTTTTCCTAGTTTATTTGTTAATTTTCTTTTACAGTAACTAGATATTTTTGTCAATTGTGAGTGAAAACTGTTGGAAAAGTATCGGAGGAAATGGAGCAACAATGTAGTCGAACTTTGAGGCGTGTAATCACTCTCTTTTATGATGAATTTGCCTCACGAAGTTACTATAGGTTTCTGGCAAATTCCCTTCAGGATACAACAAAGTCACTGTCAGAATACTGGATAGCAATTCCAGTAAACTCTCTGCGAAACAATGGAAAGATGGTTGTCTCTCTTTTGAAGGGAAAATGAAAAATGAAAGGAACTGCAGAAAATGAACAAAATTGTCCATTATATAATATGAATAGAAAACACCTCTTGGTATCCGAACTGCCCATACGGACACACTCATTCATGTTCGAAAAGCGATTTTTCTAACATGACCGTTCGTGTGTGAAAACCACTATTCGGACACAACCGGTCAAGTCCGAACAGTCATAATTAAACAAGAATGAAATAAAATTATAGAATACTTAATTTCAAAATTGTGCAATTATTCGCGCACCCGCACGCGGGTAAGGTGAGGTCTAGCTCGCCCGCCCATTTCTCCATTTGAAAGACTATAATAACCTTCTCATATTTAAAGTGTCTTGCACTCTCTCATCCCTCCTATGTGGGACAAGGAAAATGCCTTATTTGTTTGTTTTACAAACAAACACCAACAAAAACAGGCCAAACCAGTTTTCAGGTTTTCTTGAAGAAATATGTGGCTGAGAGAGGGTCATTACTCTCATCGCGGGATAGGGCTGGTCTGTAACGTCTCGAAATTTCAAGGCCTATTAAATGAATAATATTGGACTGTTGAAATTTAGTGATATTTATCGAACGCGGAATCGTTCAATCTGGAGGACGTCAATCGTCGATTGAAGCGTAGTTAATTGTAGTTCGATTAGATTAGTCGCACCGTAGATATTTCTCGCCGAATTCCTTCGCGCTCGCGCCGACCCTGAACCAAATATCCTGAACCAGTCCTAAATTTTCAGTTTACCGAAATACCCTCAGATATTATTCATATACGCCAGAAACAATTAATACCGAATGACCATGGGACTCACCTCATTAATGGCAAGTCAAATCTTACTTTTGAACCTTGGCTATTTACCAAATTGCCATTGGACCAATGAAATTACCCTTTTGCCCTCAAAGGTAAATTTCTCTCTCTTCCCTCTCTCTCTCTCCTTTCTCAAGCACGGCAGCCCACTTCCCCCTCCATTTCACGCCAACTTCATCATCTTCTTCACCTCATCTTGCCGCCGTCGTCCACCGTGAGCCGCCGTCGACCATCGGTCACCCTCCCGCCCCTCACGCCCTAGCCGCGCCGCCGCGTGCCGCGCCCCGCCGAGCCTCCCGCCGCTGTCCAAGCTCCGCCGGACCTTGGCCGAAGCCCCGCCGAGCTTACCGCCCGCTCGCCGTGTCCGTCATCGTCGTTTGGCCTCGTGAACAGCCGCCGTTCGTCGTCGTTCGAGTGTCGCCTTGGAAAACCGACACCGTGGTTGCGTCCGAATCGACAAGACGAGTCCGTAGAATCGTCGCCGGAAAATTTTGCCTCCGTCGCCGCCAGTTAATTAGTGAGTTAACCCCTAATTCCTGGTTAGGCAGTTAATTGCACTTAATAGATTAATTAGTTAGTTACCGCAGTTAATAGATAGTTACCGTGGTTAAATAGTTAACTATGGTTAGATTAAATAGTTACCATAGTTAAATTAAATAGTTACTGTGGTAGATTAATTAACTGCTGTGATTAGTTGGATTAACCGTGGTTAGGTGGAATAGTTACCATGGTTAATTGCCTGTTGTATTGTGTCAATAATTCGTGGTGTCTGATCGTGGATCGGACTGAGTGTTGATTGCGTTTAAATGCTGAATGATCACACTAGTGTCGATATGTCATGCTGAACTGAAATTGAATATTCGCGTGACCAATTGTGATTTTGAGCATGAAAATGGCCGTGGGCCAGGTTTGAGCATGATGTGAGTGTGATTGCATCAAAAATGATATTTGGCTTGAGAACCGGTGGAAAATGCGAGGTCACGCGTGGTTTTAATTGTGTCGCCCTAACGTAACTGGGGGCATGAGCGATACCCTTGTTGGCATGGGTCGCTACCTAATAAGTCTGTGTGCCGGCGACGTACCGTCCTGGATTCCACGACTTATTGGTTGCCTGTCGGTCCGTGCCGGCGACGTATAGTCCGGATAACATGGGTGATGAGATACCGGTGCATCTTGTGTTGGTCCATAGTCCTTTATGGAATGATTCCTGGTGTGCTCGCCTTAGGAAATTTGAGAGAGCTATCGGATGCCGTCGCTGTAATGTAGTAGGACGACGCCCGGTTAATCCGGAAGAGTACTAGCAGCGAGGCTATACTATGGCGAGAGTGGGGTATCTCTTGGCCGTGATGACCGGAACACGTGTGTTGCATAGTGCATGAGTATTGCTGAGTGTTCTTGTTGAGTGACTGATTGTTGTTTATGCATTGCCATGATATATCTGTCGTATGGCTCCAGGCGAGGTACGTTGCATGTGGTTGTCTTTCGGATGTTGGGGTTAGTTCGCTAGAACTGTTAGATTGCTTGCGTGAATCAACGTCCTAATCGGACTTAGGCGTTGACCCGTTGAGATTCGTATCTCATGCGCTTTGGCTGAACGCCTTTCAAGTATTCGTGATGGCCATGTGCCATGTTAGGCTCGGGATGCGGGTGGAGCTATGGAGGATTTTTGGAGGCCATTTTGTTTATAGTCGGTAGTGTAGCAGTAGTGTATCGGCTAGTGCGCCCCGACCCGACCCGGTATCTTTTGTGGGTCTAAGGGGATTGGTCCAAGATGGACTTGTGTAATTTATGTTTTTCTTATGGACTAATCAGGATGTAAATAAAGGTTGTTTGTTGTATCTCCTATTTGTCTATCCCTGTTGTATGTTGTCTGGGATTGTTATCGCTTCCACATGTGCTTAATTATAAGATAAAAAGAAATGAGTCGATGATTTGCCTAAGACATCATCCTTTGACTTGACGTTCGCAAGGGATGTTCGCGCGCCCGGGGTTCGGGGTGTGACACGGTCACTTCATCTTTCTAAAAAATAAGCGAAAAGAACCACAAAAAACCCCAAACCATGCCTATTGTAACACATTTAACCTAAACTTATTTTTGTGACACTAGACACCTTAAACTTGTACATGTGTGACATGTTTACTCTAAACCTTTTTATGTGGCCCCAAAAATCTCAAATTTGTACTAGTGTAACACATTTACACTCCTTCAAGATTCTAGATTCTATTAACGCTTATGTAGCTATCTACATGAACGACGGTAATTTCTAAATTTTTTGGTAAATGTAAAATTTTTATTTAGAAAGAAAAATAAAAATTGATACACGATATCAAAAGTTAGCAATTTAAGAATACACGAAATAAACAAATAACATAAATTAGAGTTGGTATTTAAGAACTAGTTGGTAATTTAGCCGAAGAAAATCTTATAAGTCACTCAAATAAATGTTGGCAATTCCATATAATAGTTGGTAAATTTAAGCATTGGTAAGAAAGGTAAAATAAAAGTCAGTAAAAGATAAGAGAAGTTAATAACTTAAAAAAAAAAAACCCAAATAAACAGCGCCAACTTATTGAAATAAGAATTGGTAATAGAAAAGTAGTGGGTAATTTATTCGAAAAAAGTGGTAATCACTCTAATTATGGATGATAATTTCTGAAAAGAGTTGATAAATTAAAAGAGGCGATGAAAAAGACAAATAAAAGTAGTTAACTAAATAGAAAAGTGCTAAATTTAAAAGAAACCACATAAATGTAGCTAAGCAATTCAAATTAGAGTTATTAGTTAGTAACCTAATGGGATAAAAGTTAGGAAACAGTACCAAAAACGTCATAGCCTATTATATTGATGCCAATTCAATCTTAAATCTTTCAATTAGACCAATTTAGTCATAAACCTTTTGCATTTGCGCCAAGTCAGTTTATTCTGTCAATTTTAGTCGGAAATCGCTGTCATGGACACTGGCCATCTTACATGCGCAACTAGTGTTGACGTGGTCAAATTTTACAAATTCTTAAGATTTTTTTTATTTTTTTTATTTTTCTTTTCTTTTCTTTTCTTTTTTTTACATTCGTTGGCGAGAGTTGTGGCCCTTGCCTAGGCCATCGCTGGATCTGGCGAGGGCTCGACCCTCATGAGGGACGTGACCTTTGCGCAGCCAAAATGAAAATTAAAAGAAAAAATAATCAAAATTCATAAAAAGCTTACAATAATTTGTAAAATTTGTCTATGTCAATACCGATCGTGCTACGTAGGATGGCTAGGGGTGAGCATGGTTCTAGAGTAGAATCAGGAACCCGAGAACCGGATCGAAGGGAACCGATCCGATTTAAAGTTCCAGGTATGAAAGATAGGTTTTATGTTTCAAAAATTGGGGAACAAATTCCGACGGGCAAAGCTAAAACCTTGAACCTTGAATAAGTCTTTGTTTTTTCTTGTTCTATATTTTCACGCGATCCTGAGGTATTCCACGGCGTCCCGTGATGAGTGTTAATCTGGAACCACTAGCCTAAGCTTCCATTGCGATATTCATGACTTAGACTTTTACTTTGTTAATTTCATATTCTTCGCAGGTCTAGATATGAGTTGTGAAAAGTGGATTATAGCAGCAAATGATAGTAATTAAAGGTGATGATTCGCTACAATCATTCAATTAAGAATACAGATGGAACCTAGCTAGACACTGGAACCTGTGACAGGGTAGGTTCCATGTTTCAAAATTTGAAGAGTCGGTTCTGACGAGTAGGTTCTAGGTTCCATGTGGAACCTGAACCGACCTTAGAACTGCTCACCCCTAAGAACGGTCGGTGTCCATGTAAGCAATTTCTAATCAAAATTGGCTGGATGAACTGAATTGACACAAATGAAAAAAGTTTAGTACTAAATTAATCCAATATAAATGTTCAGGACTTAATTTGTACCAATACCATAGATTTAGCACTATTTTGGTACTTTTCCCATGGAAGTTTATAAGTAAATTCATGGGAGCGTTGATAAATTTAAAAGTTGGTAAACGATAATAAAAGTCGATATTAAAAGAAAAATAAATAGGCGTTGATAAGCAATTAAAATGATATTAGGCAACAAAGGTCATTTAATCAAAAAAAGGATGGTAAGTAATTCAAATAAAGATTAGTGATTTTATATTAGGGTTAGTGAATTTAAGGCGATGGTAAGAAAGGCCAATAAAAGTTGGTGAAAGATGAGAAAAGTTGATAATTGACAAATTATCATAAAAAAATTTAAAGTCCCATTAAAGTACTAGTAAATTACAAAAAGTTATGGTGAAATCATATGGCTAGTATATTTTCTTAAATCAATAGCTTTTGACACCTACCAACTCTTTCAAAATCTACCAATACGGAAAAGAAAATCCATTGCAACACAACAATAGAATCGTTCTCCACGCCCCGTATTGCTTTTCGGGATGCTTACAATATCTGTATAAATGCTTGGAGTCGCCGCATATGATTCTGTAATGCTTTGTCATGGGATCCATATTAATCAAATGAAGCTAGTGATAATTTGGTACTTGATTACAAGCTTGAATATAACGAATTTGTCAACATCTTCATTTTTGGAGAAGCTTGAATTGGTTGTCCTCTTGGACTTCGACTCCTATCTTAAGTACTTGAGAGTTGAGACTACTTGAGGAACACGAGTGTGATAAATTTCAGCAAATATGTGATCAACTTTGCCCCACGACTGGTCATGCTGAACAGAGATATAAACTAGCAGTTTTCGATATCTCTCTGTTCTTGTTTTCTTCGACAACAGGGTGGCTGGAGAACACCACATTCCGGCGACCCAGATAGCCGGCAAGCGGTTTTGGTGACGGAGGTTTGGAAGAGCGAGTATGGCTTCTTCCACTGCAGCTTCTCTGAAGCTCAGCAGCTACCTCTGTAGATCATCAAGCCCCTGTTTTTCAATCATGTCGCTTTTCTGGCGCAGGGTATTCTGGACAAGTCCCCGCAACGAGGATTAGCTGGGCATCGTCTCACCACCTCAAGAATGCTCATTGTGCACCTCCAATCAGATTGAATTCTCGGATAATTTTCGAATGTGTCAAAGGGACATTGGAGCCATCGGTCTCCACTGATTCATCTCAAAGTACCTATACTTCTGATGGTATGATTATGGGGATTTGTGGATTTACTCTGGTGCGCTCTTGGTTTTGTGATCAGGGACTAGTATTTGTTTGCATTGCATAGCTGTCTTTTGTTCTGCTGTCACGTATCCTTAAACTTCCCAGTGATTGTCCTAACTACAGTCCGATGTTCTTCATCCGCTCAATTTGTTTTGCTAACATTGTGTAATGAAAACTTTTTAGGAACTATAGATGCAAAGCAGTGCAAGCCTCGGGAACCATTGGCGGGATACACTGGCATTATCCTTAGTATGTTATGCCATTCATCTAGGTGATTGTCAGCTATGAACATTGAAACTTAAGCTTATTATGAGAAATCCAATCCTGTTTGTCATACTAATTGTGGCTTTCTTTGGGTACTTATGTTAAATTACTACTTCTGGTTGCCCTTAATGATCAGAGTTTTCATTTTTTTAATAAGGTACCTATGTGGTAGAGAGCATAAGTGGAGAAAAATTATGTTTGCAATGCTTTGCTTTTGTTTAACTTTCAACAATTCTCTTTATGGTTTGTTTTAGGGGCATTTTAAACTTATGATTTGCCTTCCTTTCGTAATGTGTACATCTCTGAAGTTTTCTGTTATTCATTTATATCCTTTTTCCTAACATTTTACCCAAGAGAGAGTGGTGGCGCTCGTCATTGGCGGTGGAGGAAGGGAACATGCACTTTGCTTTGCATTGCAACAGTCTCCATCATGTGACGCGGTCTTTTGTGCACCAGGAAATGCCGGCATTTCCAGTTCGGGAGATGCCGCCTGCATTCCAGATTGACGTTCTTGATAGTACAGCTGCTATTTCTTTTTTTCTTCCGAAGCAGCGAATCGGAATAGTCGTGGTTGGACCAGAGGCTCCTCTTGTTGCAGGTTTGGTAATTTCCTTGTTCTGTCATATAGCATTAGCTTTTCCTCCATTTGGTTTACCGGACTTATCATCGAACAAAAAAACATGTTACCTTGAAAGCAATATCGATTATGATATGCCGAATACCACTGGATGTTGGTGACCGTTACATGGAACAACTAAGGAATCGGCATCTTGCCGTTTGCTGAATTAGTCATATCTGTCGGATGCTTCTTGACTCCAGAGTTTCAATCTTTAGTCATGCGGCCTATCATTCCTCCCCTACTGTTAACCCGATGGCAGCTGAAGGTTGCAAGCTTGTTGGCATTCTCTATGCTGGACTCATCATAGAGAAGAAACCTAGGATGCCTAAACTAATTGAGTAAAATGTGCATTTAGGAGATCCGGAATGCCAGGTGTTCCGATACATCTGTTATTGACACATATTTATGAATCTGTGATGCTATCAAGAGTCCACCTTCAGCAATAGTGGCCATTTTTGTATTGAAGTATTGAGTTTTGGCTGCTTTATGTGAATGGTTCAGTTTCAGTGATCACTGCCAATCTCTGTCTTCTTTTTCTTGGGCTAAGATCTCTGGTCTCTATTGTTGAAGATGGGCTGAAAGACTGCTACAGCTGATTGATTGAATGAATGCATAATCTTGGCACTATTTTATTTCCCTTGGTTTACTCACCCTCGTGTTCCCTTTTACATATAGGTATTGATATTTCGTTCGGCATCGGACTTGGCGCAAGTGTTGCTGTCAGCTTGTAGGGGAGAGCTGCACAGAGCGACACTGAATTGGTTGCCTGGATCTGCCAACGGTGGTGGTAATGGCAAGTAAGGGCTGTCCGGGAGCTTATGGAACGAGGAGTGTGACCCGGAATCTTGAAGAAGCGGGGCTCGTTGCTCCATCTGTCAAAATATTTCGTGCTGGAACTGCTTTCGTCTCAGATGGCAATTTCGTCGCAGCTGGAGGTCGTGTTCCGGGGTCACTGCCAATGGGAGAAATTGGAAGAAGCGCACAAGATAGCCTACCAATCAGTTGAAGCTAGCTATCAACTTGCCAGGAGGATTCTGCCGGCGTGACATTGGGGTGGAGAGCACTTCCGAAGAAGCGATCAGCAAAGCATACTTAAGCTAATGTTGACTAGCCAGGGCATGACATTGTGTATCGATAGACCTGTCAAAATGAGACATAAACCCATTTCTTAACCCATATATGATGAGCTGAGTTGTTACATACGTTAGTTATATTCAATAAATGGGTTTGAACATAATGTGTGTGTCAAACAGATCATAAATGGGTCGTAAATGGGACATAAATAGGTTTAAACTTACTTAAACCAAACCCACATCTATGACTCTCTCTTTGTTCTCTGTTGATTCTTGCTCTCACTCGATCTCGCGGTCACTCACTTCCGCACTCTCACTTTAGTTTGGGCATGAGTTTTTCTTGATTAGATTAAATATAGAAGAGATTTATGAATACGAGTCAGGTCGGTTATGGATTAGGTATGGGTCGAGTCGGATATGAGTAACTAGATTTGCATTATAGTAAATAGATCTATTTGGGTAGGACCCCTTATGATCCGACCCGACTTACCCGTTTGACGGGTCTAAGTGTAACAGTTTATAAGGACATGCATCTCTTTTATCATTGTAGTGGGACGGACTGGTGATCCTCATCGTCATCGATGGTCTGATCAAAGAGTTCCATATTGGAGCACAGTGGTTTACCGAACTGTAATTTGAAGTGTAAGCGAGCATCGAAGATACATGAAAGGAGCGAGACCACTTCCGAGTTTGGATTTCAGATTTTGTCCCTCGTGAAGGCAACCATCTGGTGGCTTTGCAATACCCAGAGAAGGATGTCCTATCTTTTCCTACCGTGATTGATTGGGTAGTTAACCCTCCATCTTCTTTAAAAGAGTTACTTATATCAGTTGAGTGAGAAAAGTCAACTTAATTTTGCACTCAATTTTCCAGAGAAAATTACTCAAAAAGTTTTAAACATATTGCACTTTTATCAATTTAGTACTAAACCTTTTAATTTTGCCAATTGAGTCCTAAACATTTTCACATTTTACTAATTGAGTTCACTCAGCTAATTTTGGCCAAAAATCATTAACGTGGACGCTGGCCGTCTTACTTGGCACGGCTAGTAGGACGGCAACACTAACGTGGAGTATTTTTAACAATATTTTAATGGTTTTCGAACTTTTTGTTATTTTTTTTTATTTATGCTATTTTTCTTTTCTTTTTTTTTATTGTGGGCGGCAAGGGTCGCCGACCGTGGGCTAGGGCATTGCGGCCCTCGCCAGCAACACTAAAGAGAAAAGAAAAAAAAAATAAGGAAAAGAGGAGAAAATAAAAAAAAAAACTAAAAAATACATAATTTGAAGAAAATATTAAAACTAAAAAATTGTCCACGTCAATACTGGCCATGTCATAAAGAATAGCCAGCGTCCACGTCAACGATTTCTGGTCAAAATTGGCTGGATGGCCTCAATTGGAAAAACGTGAAAAATTTTATGACTAAATTGGCACAATTATAAAGGTTATGACTGAATTTTGTAAAATTGCAATAAGTTTAAGACGGACAATTTTCCCAAGTGAGTTATTAAAGTTACTCACTCTAATTTATGTTGGTAATCTTTAAAAAGAGCAAGTAATTTATGGAATGATAAACAAGTCAAATAAAAGTTTATAACTCATTTAAAAAGTTAGTGAATCAAAAAATTAGTTATATGTTGATAAATAACTCAAATAAGAGTTGGTAACCCGAAATTAGTAGTAGATAACTTAACTGAAGAATTTGGAAAAAAAAAAGTTAATTGAAGAAAAATTGGTAAGTGGTTCTTATTTAGATTGATAATTTCATATAAGTATTAGTAGATTCAAAATATTGTGATGCAAATAAAAGTTTGTACCTTCGTAAGAAGGTTCTTAATTTGAAACTATCAAATATTTGGGAACTTCATAAAAATGCTGATAAGTTACCAAACAGGTTATTTGAGAAAAAAGTCATTGGTCAGTTATTGTATGGACACTTTTGAATTTTACCAATATTTATTAAAATTTAGGATTAATACCACAAAAATCTCAAATTTGTACCGTTGTGACACATTTACCCCAAATTTTCTTTTGTGACATTAAAAACCCCAAACTTATACAAGTGTGCAACGGTTACCCTCCGTTGTGGTTTTGTCAATGAGCTCCGTTAAAAATCCTATGTGGCGGCTGATGTGGATAACAGTGGACAACCGAAGCTAACATGGAAACTATGCAGTTTAAGTGAAAGAGAAACAACTCTGATTTGGGGCAAATTTTAGGGTTCTTCGTTCTTGTATGCTGGAAATAAACAAGGTATATTATTTTCATTCTGCCTTTTCACTTCCTTCTGTCCTTCACCCGAGCTCCCATGTTCATCTTCTTCCTTCCCGAATGGTATCTCGACGATTTATGACGGCGACGACGGTGCTGAAGACGACGACGACAAAAGCACAGTGGTGACTAGCGGTGAGCAGTTGGAGGACGTGATTAGTAACGAATGGTATCTCGACTAAATGTGATTGTTTACCATATTTAATCCACTGTTATTGTGACATCCCAAAATTCGAATGTTTTTAAGATAAATAATATTGGATTTTCGAGGTTTGAGGGACAACAGTTGGACGTTGAATTATTGTTTTTAAGAGGGTAATCGAGTGGAATTAAGCGTGCCGGGATAATCGAGCCGTCGAATCGAAGCGTCGAGACCATTCGCGCCCGAGCCTTGTCCTGGCCGGACCTTAGAAGTGAATTTACCGTTTTGCCCCTAAAGGTAAATTTATGGTTTGCCATTTTCCTTGAAACTACCATTTTGCCCTTGAGTGCTAAATTACCAAAGTACCCTCAACCTTTATGCCAAATGACTAACCTACCCCCTTGTTGTGAAATGACCAAATTGCCCCTGGATATTTTCATATGAGACAAAAATCATAAATAGCAATTAAGCTTGTGGGTCCCGCTTTCTCTCTCTTCTCTTCCTTCTTCCCCAAGTTTCCGTGACTCTCTCTCTCATTTCTCTCTCCTCCTTCAATCTTCGTGGAAGCCCTCCCCCATCCCGAGCTCCCTCTCTTTCTCGAATTTATGCGCGCGCCCGGGAAGAAATTGCCCGTTTAAGCTCGTCCGGAAGGCAAATTGAGCTACGTCTTCTCCTACTCGACCGTAAGATCGAGGGATACTTGGATCTGAGGGCTGATCGCCAAAGAAACCGTTGGATTTTTGCGGATTTGGGCTGCACAGTGGCTAGTCGGTGGAGACTCGGTTTGTTCGACGTCGATTCAAGCTCCGCCGCTCATCGTTCGTCGCCGCGCCACCACGAGTTGTCGTTGCCGAGTCATCGTCGTCGCCACTGTCATCGCCAAACTATTTATTTGTGAGTTAACCCCTAATCTCTAATTATGTCGTTAATTACATTTAGGGATTAGATTAGATTATGTTAATTGTGGTCAGTTTAAGTTAATTATGGTTACTTATTGTTAATGGTGGATTATATGTTAATTAACCTTGGTTAGGTTAGTTAACTGTGGTTGGGTTAACTGACCCTGATTAAGTTAGTTAACTATAGTTACTTTATGGTTAACCGTGGTTATTTTAATATTAACTATAGTTATTTTTTGGTTAACCATGGTTACTTTATTAAACTATAGTTACTTTTTGGTTAACCCTAGTTAGGTTAATAAACTATAGTTACTTTTCGTTAACTGTGGCCATGTTAATAAACTACAGTTACTTTTGTTAATCGTGGTTGGATTAATTAACTGAAGTGGGTTAGTTACCGTAGTTGAATTAATTAACTGTAGTCGGGTTAATTAATTGAGGTTGACTTAATTAATTATTGTTGAGCTAATTAATAATTATTGAGTACTGATTGAGTAATTATTGGGTACTGATTGAGTAATTGTTGGGTGCTGATTGAGTAATTGCTGAATGCCTTAAGTGTTTATATACAAGGATTTGATGAGTGATCACCCATGTTGGAGTACCGTCTTTAATATAAATCGGATGTTCGTGTGATCACGTGTGACTTTTCGTCGGTGTCTTTTGAGCATGACCATGTTTGCAGTTGGCTAACTGCGAAGATATGAACTGGCCTAATTGTTTGGTGTGCTCGTGTGGTCACATGAGGAAAACGTCACTCGGGGGTGTCCCGTGGACGAAACGTGAAACGTCACTCAGGGGTGTCCCGTGGACGAAACGTGAAACATCACTCGGGGGTGTCCCGTGGGTGAAACGTCACTCGAGAGTGTCCCGTGGACGACGTCCGGTCATATCGGAAGAGCACCAACTGCCTAGTGTGCTGTAGTCGAGAATGGTGTATCTCTCGTTAATAACCGGAACACGCGTGATGCATTGTCCATGAGAGATTGTATTGAGTGTTCTGGTTGTTTGCCTTGGTTTGTGTGTGGGTGGAATGCCCTATTGAATGCTATACTGTGTGGGCGAAGGCGAGGTAAGCTTACATGTGAATGATGGTTGACTGTTGAGATATGTGCCTGATCATTGGCTAGCTAGAGCGTTGCGAGAGTCGCACGCTATTGATCTGTTATCGACTCTGTCCTGCATATATAGGCCGCCCTGAGTGAATCAGCTCCCTAGTCGAACTTAGGCGTTGACTCACGGAGATTTTATATCTCACCCTTCGTTGTTAAATGCTTTCAGGTCCGTAACTTTGGAGATCTGTTGATGTGGATGACGAGGGTGACGTGACCCCTCTTTTGGAGTAGATATGAAGTTAACCATGTCCTGACCCGGTACCTTTTTTACGGTGGTAGGGAGCAGCCCTGAAGAGGGGCTTGTAGATTATGTAGCTTCCTTAAGGTTAATGAATATCTATTAATGAAAGAAATATTTTGCTAAGCCTGCTGATATTGGTTGTTGTGACTTCCTGCTTTTCTATCCCTGTTGTTTTATGATTGTTTAGGGAAGTAGAACGTTCCGCGTGCGCTTAATTTTAAAGATAAAATGAATGGGTCGATGACGTGCCTGGGACGTCACCCTTAAATGACCCGAGGTGTTTGGTATTGTCGTGTGCCCGAGGATCGGGGCGTGACAGTTATCAGCTCTTGAATGCGGGGATAACAAGAATCAATTACTTGAGAATTTGGTGGTCCGTTATTTCCCTGCAAACATGAACAAAGAACCCTAAAATTTGCCCCAAATCAGACTTCAGCAACAGAGGGGGAAAATGGAGCGAGCCATGTCATATTTTTTTTAAAATTAAAACGGGGTCGTTTCTCTTTCACTTAAACTGCATAGGTTCCACGTCAGCTCTGGCTATCCACTGTTATCCACATCAGCCGCCACATAGGATTTCTAACGGTGCTCATGGATAAAAACATAACGAAAGGTATATGTGTCACACGGGTATAAGCTTGGAGTTTTTGGTATCACAAAAAATAATTGTGATAAATGTGTCACATGGGTATAAGTTTGGGATTTTTTAAGTCACAAAAAAGAATTTGGGGTAAGTGTGACACAATAGGCATAGCTTGGAATTTTTGGTGGTATTAACCCTAAAATTTATCACTATAAAGAAATCCATTACTCTATGGAATGATAAAATTCCGATGGGGAACATTTGCTTCTTTCTGAATTTGACACGAAACCAATTACCTAGATATGTGCAAAAAAAAAAAAGTCTTAAACATATTGCTTTGATACCAATTCAATCATAAACTTTTTAATTAGACCAATTTAGTCCTAAATCTTTTTAAATTGATACATATTGAGTCCATTCGATCAATTTAGGCCGTAAATTGCTAACAAGTACACCAATCGTCCTACATGACACAATGGACGCTGGTGTTGATATATTTTAATTATTTTTTTGAATTTTTTCTTTTTTTCTTTCCTTTACTTCCATGGCATGTGCCATGGCCAAGGTGGGCTAGCCTCACCTGAGCAAGGGTCGACCTTGTGGGGCCTCGCTTGGGCAAGGGCAAGCACCGGCGATGCTTGCCCTCGCCGACCACAGCACAGGCCATGGAAAAAAATATAAAAATACTAAAACTATTAGAAAATATTAACAATGTCCATGTCAACGCCAGCCGTGCCACGTAAGACGACGGTACCTGCGTCAACAATTTTTGGCCTAAATTGGTTGGATGGACTTAATTGATACCAATGAGAAATGGTTTAGGACTAAATTTGTTCAATTGAAATATTTAGAACTGAATTGGTGCCAATGCAATAGGTTTAAGACTTTTTTGGTGTTTTTTCCCCGCAGAAAGAAGATGTCTTATAGTGGGAACATTTGATCCTTTTCAAACCAACAGCTTCCACTTCCAAACATTTTCAAGACATAAATCACAGAGAAATGAAATGTTACCAAAAGAAGTGGATAAATTACATCAAAGTCCTTCTAATTTTATTGATGGCGGAAAATCTCATTTTAAGTAACGAAAATTCCAATCTCACAAATTATCCTGTTAATCTCTCGAAAGATGACATAAATTCATCACCCAGCGTAAAATACAACACTACTCTTATGTAAAATCTTCAGCATATAAGATGAATAAAACATGTTTAAGTTGCAAACCTAACAGATTTGTGGATATCCATCGTCGAAACAATATACCAGGATTGATTCTGCTTTAGCAAAAAGCATAAATCGAAGCAATGATATCCATCGTCGCACTGGCGAAATATTGTCTTCCGAGCAAAAGCATCTCAAATCAAGTATGAGAGAGATCTCGAACCCAACTTGAGACCGCGAAACGAAGCTCGTATTTTAAGTAGCCATCTCACTACTTCTCGAAGTGGGATTTCAATCTCCTCTAAACACCAGAAAACGTTTTCGGTCACATATTACCAAATATAGCAAAACTAACCATTTTTCTGGAAATGATTTCTCGAAAGGTATTTTCCTTTTTTATGGAATTTTCTCCCATCTAAACCCACCCTAACTCATACTTTCAACTCCACTTGAAATGTTTAAATGATTGCAGCTCGGTTCAAAAAGTCTTCTTTATGACATAATAATATAATATAACAAACCAGGAAGCTCCACTTTCAATCGTTATGCCCCAAGCATCATCACTATTGTCTAAAAGAATGGCGCAAAAGGGATTGTTCCAACTGCCTTTTTTTCTCATCATCCACTTTTTTCTTTGGGCAATTAGAATATTAATTTATGTTTAAGTGCTTTGGTAATCTTCTACCCTTTCAAACTCCCGAAAAGCGCCAGCCATCCTTTTCGGCACATATTCAAATTTCGAATATCTTCTGCTATTTGTTTTTATTTCATGCATTATAAATTGATAGGTCTTCTTTGAACTTTCTAATGCTAAAATTTTATAGTCATACTAAATTATTATCTAACAGTAAATAAATAAATATTAGTCAGCTGCCCTTTTTATATTCATGTCCAATGTCCATTAACAAACCTCCGTACCATCCATCATTAAGTGGTTAGCCTTTTAGTTAATTGAAATCGAAATTAGCCTCTTTATAGGACAGACAGAGATAATCAAGTTTGATTTGCCATCAGAACATGTCCAGGAATCATGAGATCTCATGATAGCAGACACAATTTGTTCCACCTTGATTGGCCCAACTGGTTAGTTGCCTGTCTTGGTGGATTAAGACTGGAAATGACAATTAGCGAACATGTTTGAACAGTGCTAACCAATGATCCATAAAACTAATTAGTGCTAATTCCATTAAGAAATTAGCGTTAAAAGCTAATTTGTTTGTAATTAAATTTGTAGTTTGGCCATCCGGAGGCCCTTTCTTGGGTGTTTCCTCCTGAGATATTGTCTTCTGCTGGAAATAGGTTGTGATCACAACTGCTGCTGCAGTTTGCGCTTGCTGGTACTTTATGTGATTAATGTATAATGCAAAGGGAAGTGGCACTGAAATCTTTCGGATCTTTACATTAGTTTGATTCACATGTTCCCGTTTTTCTTCCCTATTTTCATTTAATTGCGAGAGATGGTATATATTCTCGGACAGTTCTCGTGCACCGGATTAAATCGACCTATCCGGTTCAATAAAAGACAAGCAATCTGCACCAGTAGCACTGTGAGATTCTCACGGGATTACACCTTTGGGCATAGACCCCGAGTGATCGCATCAAGTAATCAAACATGAAACCTCATGCTTCTTGAAACGCAACGATCCTAGTTGCTTTATTACTCGATCAACCCTTTTAGGTCTCAACTTATT
The DNA here is from genome assembly GCA_029784005.1 of Lenwebbia sp. NSW1173648. NCBI lineage: Eukaryota > Viridiplantae > Streptophyta > Magnoliopsida > Myrtales > Myrtaceae > Lenwebbia > Lenwebbia sp. NSW1173648. The sequence continues at coordinate 9,900,396 of JARCGZ010000005.1, forward strand.
TTTTTTTTTTTTTTTATCATGTAGACTCCCGCAAATCGAAATCTTAATTATGGGGCAAGAAACTGGTTATTCGATATCCTAGTAATAGTTAGAAAGCACACGATCGATCATCAAGAATGTTTTTGGTAAGCAAACATTATGATAGTAACCAACTTACTTTGATATAAGCAAATGATGACTTTCATCTTTTTAATAAATGGTCGAGGAAGTGAGCCTACCATACTTATTCGTAATGATTGAATTAATTAATCTTCTACAAAAATGACAATTAATCCTAGAGGAAAGAGAAAGGAATTTTTTTTTTTTTTTTTTTGGGAGTCATTTTTCAGTTTGCTAGCTAAAGAGAAAAGGAAAAGATAAACTAAGAAAGGGGGAGGTGGGGAACAGTCCTAGTGCGCTCGTGAATGCGTATCTTATAATTGCGATTTGGCCCAAATTAGAAATTAAAATGGCCTTGAAAAGGTGACCGATTGACAATGTCAAGGTACAATGGTACCAAATTGAAAAATTGCCGGCCCAATTTTTTAAATAATTCTCGGTTGGATGCTGATGCATGTGGGACATATGTGATCATTTGTTTGAGCCAAGTGTTAGGTGCTTGTCTCGCGAGAATCACAGTAATTTGTAATTAATTAAACCCTATGATCATTCTGATTAATTAGGAATTGTAATTTATATGCACCTTACTAAATTAGGTGAAAATTGTTCGAGTTCGTGTTAGGAGCTTGTCTCGTGGCCACCTTCCACGTTCTTTCGTTTGTCTTCTGTTGGCGATACAAGATTATCCAGATCCGAGGGAGCTCTAGATGATTTTCTTCAGTTTAATTCCGTCAACAAATTTAAGATTTAAAATTCTATTTTTAGGAAGTTTAATAAGATAGTCAATGGAGGAGGTCTCATTTTGCATCTCTATGCTTCGCACGCTTTACAAGCATCGCTTTCTCCACATTCTCTCTTTTCACTTTGATTCCGTTTCGCATGACTTTTCGAGAGTAATCATCTCGTACACAGTAAATAAAATAAATATCGAGCTATTAGAACACCTCTCTCGATAATTTTCCTGCTGCATGAAATTTTATAAGTAAAAACATCGAAAAGGAATCTTTCTTGGGAAAAGCAATTATTTCGAGCTATTTTTATTCTTTGGATTTCGCATGATTTTTTGAGTGTAATCATCTGTTATAAAGTAAAAAAAATGAAAATCAAGCTATTAAAACACAGAAATTACACACGTTTTTCTCGATTATGAGCACTTTGATAATTAAGTTGCACGTGATTTTTCTTGTATTATTCCTGAATACCGATGGCAGTATTCACTATTCGGGATTTTTTTACCACTCAGACTAAATCATTATCGAGGGTTTCACGTGATTTCAATTACAATTATAACACTATCAAAACTACACAAAGGTAAATTTTCTTAAGGAGCAAAACTTCATTGTTTAGTTCAAACATTGTGCATACACTATCACTAGCGATTTTTAATAGATTATACAAACAGCTTTGAGAAATTGCTGAGATATGAACCTTATTTACAATTGTTTTAAAACTTGGAGTCATCGTAAGTTTTCAACTTCTGGATGGACTTACATATTTGGATACTTTAGACTTAGACCAAAATCCAGCCTAAGCGCGAAAGAGAGTATGGAAATATTTAAATATTAAGCTTCGCCTTTACAGTTTAAGCTTTTACAATAGTTAACAGTAAGCCTGCAAAATATCACACGTATCTAATTAACTATATAAATATCTATGAACTGAGTTTAGAAAATCGGTTGGTATATGAAATGTCAACATTCCGCACTCGTTTACGATATTGTTGGTGGTGCAAATTTACGGCCCGAAGATTAGAACAAGAATCAAGTTAAGGCATATGTCGAGATAAAATTATGGGTGATCGGTTCCCAGTCCGGTCCGGTTCCCGAGTGGTCCAATCATTGGTCCGGTCAATTTTTTTTTTTTGATTTGTCGTTACATTTTTCTCGTAAACAACATATTCACCGGACTACCTTTCGTTAATTGCATCGCGTTGTCACTAAACCTAAAAGTCATCCTAAGCATCATAAGCATCTTAGGTTTAAGTTTAGATTTACATTTAAGAATTATTTTAAAAAAATATTAGTCGGTCCAGTCCGAGCGGTCCGATTTCCCCCGGACCGACCATAACCGGTTCAAATTTTATGATACTGAGAACCGAACCGAAGCCCCCCGAAACCGAATCAAACCAGTCGGTTCGGTTCGGTCCGGGCGATTCCCGGCTCGATTGGTCCATGGTGCTCCGCCCTAAATAAAATAGCAAAAGACACAAAAGTCAAGTCATATCAAGTTGAACTTGGTAAAAAAGTGTTGCTTCAATCATTGTACAAAAGTTCGACCCAAAAAAAAAACCATTGTACAGAAGGGGCGCCTCAATTCACTTGAGTTAAAAGCGAAAATCATTGCCCTATTGTGAATCTTGTCCCTTGTGTGATTTTATTTAAGTTAGAAGAGGTTTTTATCTCATTTTCTGTTAATTCCTCCCATTAAAAATAAAAATCACTCACTGCTTTCTCTTTCATATAGTTACTACTCCACTCATACATGTCTAATTTATTATCCTTTACAGATCCACTCAATTAATTGATTGTTCAATTCCTTTCGAAAAAAATCATTTCTTTCTCTCCGTACGTAATTCACAGACGATCACGCAGACGGGAAGAGTATGCCTCAATGATAATATCTTATCATTCCTCGCAATAGGCCTGTACGTGCATGGAAATATTTAGCCGTTTAAGATTGTCAAGATAAATAACAGCCTCAACTGAATTTCCCAACTTAAGAACGAAAGGTCGCACTTGTTCAAACTCTACAAATTACATGTGAACTGCTCAGGATCCGGACCGTCTGTACAGGCCAAAGCCCAATGCTGCCCTTGCACGATGTTTCACGGGTCTCCAAATGGCAGGGGGCGCTCTACAATCGTGCTGTCGGGATTACGAAATAGAGGATATCGTGCTTCTACTCCTACCAAAACTAAAGCAAGGAAGATTGCGGCATATACTAACTTTCATAGAGCTGTATATACTATTTGCACGCGGAATGAGATTCTTCTTTTTCCCATCTGAATTGTGCAACTTAGACAACATTATTTGACTACCTAACTGGCTTTAAACCCTCACGTGGAGATATTCTCATTAGATTCCCTCGTCGGTTTCTTTATTTGCAAATTTCACCTGTGAACGTAACTTTAACTTCGCGACATCTAATCATAATTTCCCAAAATAAAGTAATTTTCTATTAATTCGTGAACGTTTAATTATCCCATTAACCCTAGTTGAAAAAAAAATGAATTTCTCCATATATTCATCAAAAATAGAGAGCGAGAGTATAATATCATAGTACAATGGCCGTACTCAAACCCCCACTTGAAAGATGAAAACCACCTGTACATCAATCAATCATCACATCTGTACACTCATTCCCTCTTCCAATTTTTTCTTTCTTTCTTTCTTTTGAATAGTTTTCGAGTTTTTGTAAACTATGATCAAGAGGGTCGTCTCTCTTAAAGCATGATTCGGGCAACGTGATGATTGAACCTCGGATCCGCCGCCCTCCGCCGCCGCGAGAACTTGATCTCCTCCGCGCACCGGAGGGCTCTCTCGACCTGGTAGCCGCCGCCGGCGCCCACCTCTCTCTCCAGGTGGCAGCAGTAGCTCTCGAACACGCTCAAGTTCACGTGCAGCTTGAACCCCATCAGGAACAGAAACTCCAGCTCCAATCTGTTGATCTCCTCGGTCCCCAGTCCACCGACTCGTGCGAAGTAGGAGTTCCTGTAGTTCCTGTTCCAAGAAAAGGGCATCGAGGATTAGACACTGGTGCCCCTTTGACCATCAGGTTTTTTTTGGAGAATTTAATGATTTTCCTTAAAAGGGTCGTTTGAATTTGATGATGTTAATGTCGATAACGCATCGTATGGCATTTGAGTCGCCTCAATCTTTTGTCATAATTCGAAATGATTTTCAGAAATTTAACGGAAACCATGGAGAAAAAAGATTAGGAAACGGAGAAGATGGAAAACTCACATGTCCTCCACGTATTTGGAAGCCACCATGATCGTCGTGATGAGGAGCCTATGGACATTCCTGGCATTGATCCTGAACCCCGGGTTGGCCTGGCAGAACCGGTCTATGTACACGTACGCCACCACGTAGACCGACGGGCCGGCCCTCGTGTACCGGAAGATCCTCTCGAGGTAGCTCTGTATCGTCATGTCCGGCGCCTCGTGGCAGTCGAAGACGCCGCGCGGCGTCTTCGCGACCTTGGACGGGCAGCTCCTCGCGACCCTCTCGTTCCGGGACATGGTCCGCTGGATAAGCGAGGCGAGGACCGAGACGACGAGCGGGGCCTTCGAGTCCTGCCGGTAGGCGAACGAGTAGAGGTCGGACCGGAGCGTCCTCGGCGAGATCATGGCGAGAGAGGACGAACCCATTTCTTGAAACGTATTGCCTCGTGCGTTGAGGGGTTTTGAGCTTGGCTTGAGGGGGGGTAAATTTGAAATTCTTTGGCGTTGATGTTGAGATTGAGATGATTGTAAGGTTTTGAGGGGGAGGGGGGGTTTTATACACATTGAATAATACATCAAAAGAAAATTAGGGTTTTTTTTTTTTTCGATCTTTTGGAAGGTGGGTGGAAGCAAAGATAATATTAAAGATCGTGGGAGATTGGTGTGTGTATTGAAAGTAGAGACACAACAGCTCAGCTTAGTGAATTGTATAATGCATGGGGCTTTTAACCTGCTTTGATTTCATTGGATTTGACCTAATTTTAGTTTCTTTCCATTTAGCAAGGGGGGGTTCTCACGTCGAGAGACCTATGACAGCTCGCCGACAGTTTGATATGGGGACATTGCCTCCCCCTCTTCTTCAGTGTCCCTCGGACCAATTTGAGGTTTGACTTTTCTTTCTTTTTTTCACTCTTGGATTGAGCATTGAGAGGTTCTTCAATCATATAGTATTGAGGATTGTTATGTGATGTTCTTTCTTATTATGTATGTGGCATTTTTTGAAATGTGGGCAAGGAAGATTGATAAGAATTATTTTGGGTTGCATCTTTATCGTAAGGTTTGGACGATCATTTGAATCGGATCGCGTCTGTTTATGAGCCATTTAGAAGAGTGGAATGAGAATGAGACCCGAGAAATGAAATTAGAATGAGCGGCGTTGAAGACGATCCCTCAACTTGCTGCCAAATCAATAAACTAATCAATTGGTCCAACTCTCTTTACCATAACAAGGAATGGCCATTGCGATTTGGCACGGTTGAGTTGGTCTACAACTTTGGATTTCGGGGTCCATTATTTTCAATTCCCTACACGAAAACTCATGAGATTTTTCGTGATTAATGCGCAGACGTTTTTACGTTGTAAATTCAGATTAGATCTTCACGGCGATGATAAACACCCGGCAAAATTCTTCGGCCTTAAATAATTACTATCAGATCAAATTGTAAATGGATTTAAACCATACAATTCTTGGGGAAGATTTTCTTGGACGATTTTTCCCCAAATAAAAACTCGCCGACACTTCTTAGGGCGCTCGGAAGAGTGAACGAGGGGACGAAGGTCCCTGGGGTGGTCTATCCGAATGGACCCGACATTAAATAATCAGACAAAATAAACTTGCAGCAACCAGAAAAAAACAAAAAACAAAAAAAAAAGATAAATTTTTTATAAAAAAAAATAATAATATAATCAAATAAATAAAAATGGAGATATGAAGACGGCAATTATGGAGTAGGACTATGGTCTCGACATTTGTGTCGTTGAGGGGAGAGCGAGTGACCAGTCACACGTGCACTGAGTTGACTCACTCAGATCCATTCCAGCCCGCCTCACTCAAATCTCAGATGGAAAATGAAACTTCCCCCCAATTTCCTCCTCCGTCCGTACGGAGATTCACTGGCTCTTTCTGTAGTTTTTTCCTTTTTTTTCTGGCCGGTTCCGGCGGACAAGTATTGAATGAGCTTGACCCAATTGATTACGAATTTAGAGATGTTGCGGCGTATCTCGAGTGCAAGGCGGGCTCGATATGCCGAAACGATCTCGCGAGCCGGTGCCTTCGAGACATTTGTTAGACGAACTTTTATGAAAGGATGCATAGGCTCGTGGTTTGTGAACTCCGCGACGTTGAACTGGTTCGAAATGTGGAACTTCTTCGGCAAAAAAACAAGTGGGCGCGAAGGAGTGAGTAGCGAATATTGTTTGATAGTACATTAACTGGTTTGAAAAGCAAAATGCGAACGATCGTGAAACTACTGAATCAATTGGATTCGTTCGTTAGTATTGACATATAGAAGTTATAGGATGCGCCAGATGCAGTTAGCTTAGCACATGTGAACGTTGAATATCATGGGGATCGATGTATAGATACGCTATAAGATCTATATGATTTGAGTGCGGGAAAATTACCAAAAAAGTCCTAAACATATTACATTTGTACCAATTCAGTCCTAGACCTTTCAATTGGAAATCAATTGGACCAATTTAGTCATAAACATTTTGCATTTGTTCCAATTCAGTCCATCCGGTCAATTTTAGCCAAAAATCGCTGACATTGACGCCAACCATTCTACATGGCACGATCAGCACTGAGATGGACATTTTCACACATTTTTTTTCCTTTCATTTTGGCCCTCGTACCAGCCAAAACGAACGAAAAAAAAAAAGAAAACAAACAAAAAATTATTGTAATTATTAAAATACTATTAAAAATGTCCATAGCGTCGACCGTGCCATGTAAGATGGTCGGCGTCCACGCCAGCAATTTTCAGCCAAAATTAGACAGATGGACTGAATTGACAAAAATGCAAAAGATTTAGGACTAAATTGGTCAAATTAAAATGTTGAAAACTGAATTGGTGCCGATGTAATAAATTTTGAACTTTTTTGGTACACTGCCCGATCGTGGGCACCAAATGATCTTGTACTTACATAACAATCTCGACATGAAATCGACGTGAAAGCAATTGGTCCACCAAAGATACAAGATCTCCTATTGTTGACCTTGAATGGCATGTCGCAATTATTTGGGCATGACATGAGCATAAATATCGAGTGCCGACTCGTACAACCATTTTCGCACCTAAATGTTGTGGTGGCTGTCGTCTCTGCCGTGCGAAAGTACTCCGCGAAGATGGAATAGTCGCGATACTGACGTGAAGAAGCAAGCCAATCGATTGTTAATGTAAAGAAACAAATTAATCGGCTTTTAGCAATGCGGTTTACGATCGATGCGAGAACTAATTCGTTGAATTAGACTATGTTTACCAAGCATCATCTCCAGATGAATCAACTGTTTTACTACATTGGAGGTTAGTCGGGAAAGAACTCTTTTAAGTCTTCGCTGTAATTTACTTATAATTCAAGACTTGGATTCCGAAATAGTGTAAGTGCCTTCCTAAATGCCGAATTTTAAGCAAATCAGAAGTCAATGGAACTAACTTGGATACAAGATTTTGAGAGTACGCCGATGCGATCCCTCTTCGGGAAGCCTGCGTAATTCGAAATCGAAAATTCAAATGTAGTGTACATTCTACTTGAGAGAAGTATTTGGTATGTAAGGAGCCATTAGTCATTGGCGTATATGTTGCCACTGTCATTCCATTTCCGCGGCCACCCCCAGAAAAAATATAAGTGGAAATCGATCGGAAGCGAGCGAGATTTGTTACCTCCGACGAACTGCCGCTTGTTGATCCCTTTCTTTTGCGACTGTCCTTCTATTGCCAAAAGTCTTCTAAATCAATTGAGTCCTATGATTCAGTGAGAACAGAGCACAAAAGATAAGACCCCCAGAATTGAAAGAGCTTGGATTCTTGAACTGAGTTTTTTCTTTCCCATGTCGAAAAGAAATTTTTAAGCCGACAATTTCAAAATTGAACTTAAGTTCGATCAGATCAATTCCGAAAGGAAAAGGATATTTATTGATTAATATTTTGGATGAACTGGGGTCAATAAAAAGAGGTTAGAATGTGTGACTAAGTGAATGCACTTGAAGAAGAGTCGGTACATGGTCGCCTCCATTTTGAACATGCGACATTGCAATGCACCAGTACACAATACAGCTCTTACCCTCCACAGGGTTCACGTTTACATTCTTTGGAACTACTTAAAACAGAGAAATTGCGTAATAACCGCGTCCCCGCGTCCCCGAAGTTCGTAGTTGAAAAAAATTGGCTCTGGAATAAGTAAGAGTTTGTCCTACAATGTACAAAGGTCAAGTACAAGGTCCCTGTTTAGACCGACAAACAAATAGACAAGGTCTATACAGAAAACACTGAAGAAGAAAAAACAAAACTATGGCTACAAATTTACAGTCAGTGCGCATTGTCGGATATCCAACCAGAGACCACGCTCTCGTCCACAGTTTTCGGACCCCCACATGATCTTGCGACAGATTCAAAAAGCTTCTCAATCTCAGGAGCACAGCGTATGAAGGATCGGTTCCAAAACTTGTATCGCGGATTCTGCAAATCGTAGATCGAACGCTTTAACAAACCATGTAAATGGCATCTCACTTCCAGCAACGTTAGCAAAAACACGGTTTACCTTGATGAGTTCGATAAAGGTTATAAGGAGACCCCAGGGATGAGGGCGGTTCACAATCAGGCGTTCAAACAAAACTCTCGTAATCTGCTCTTGGACAATCTCCTGCTATAAGGCACCAGTATATCAAAAACCCCAATGAAGCAAATGAAAGATTGGATACTAGATAAAGGCGCAACGAATAATGATGGTAAGACTCGATATAAAACAAATTGTTTTGACTGTATGAGCCAACACCAATGAGAACCACATTGAAATTAATGTCTCGAGCAGTATAACACTTCGAACAATCATTAATGTTTTATACAGACAAAGGCGGAAGCATTCAAAGCTGAAAGGTAAAAGCTAGCATAGAAATTACAGCACCTATGCTGTTGGTTGTGAGAAGCCATAGAGGGTGAAATGTCATAATTCTACCTTAAAATGGCATAAGATCTCACGTCAATTATATAGACCTATTTCGGTAAAGAATATTTACAAATGTCCAAAAACAACTTCCGAAAGTGAAATTCAAGATTGTGGCTAAAATCACAACAGAGAGACAAGACTATCAAAGTATAGCAACTCATACAAACAATAAGCCTTTGACCCCAAAAAGACCGCTATTAACTATATGCCAACTAAGCATCTTCTTATCATTGTGATTCTTAGCATTCTTAAGAACAATGTGTCGGTCCAAAATAACCAAAAAAGATGGAAGCTATGCGCTTCACTTCTTGCTCGGGAAGAACTCTTGGAAACATCAAACATATTCTACCAACTACAATGACATTTTAACACACGTAACACCGCCCAAAGCAAGGAAATCAGTAGCGGTGCAATTACCTGATTCGCTTCTGCAAATAAGTAGAGGAGGACAAAAGAAAAATAGTGTGTATGGGTATTTGGGTAACGCAGTTGATTAGCAATTGCATTTAGAAAGAGATAGCGTCCTTCAGTATCCAACTCCACAATCAGGGTCTGAAAAATATCCAGTGCCGCACCGATCAGGAAAACAGCCAGCGAAGCCGGATTTACTGGTGTTTGTGCATGAGCAGTCCTCGACTGTAGTTGCTGAATGGCCTGAAATATAGATATAGAAGCGAACAGCCATATGTTACAGATCAATTGAGAAAGAGCGCTTCTCAAAGAACATAATATTCTAGGTACATAATTCAAAAGAACTGTTAACCACATAACTCCACACTCCAGATAGAGAAAGAAAATTGGACAAATACAAATGGGAGAATGATGAAAACATCAACAAAAAAAAAATCGGGTGTTAATTTATCCCAAAAGGCTTTATTTTATTACCAAAATCGTTCTGCAAAATAGGGAAAAAAAATAAATGATGTTTTAATCGTCAAATATAGTGATGTCCTCACCTTAACACCATTATGTTAGCACTCCCATGTTTAAGACAGAGAAGACATAGAAGGAATAAACAACTGGTCATTTCTATAAAAAGGAGAAAATTTCACCCAAGATAATGAAGGGAACAATTCAACGTCAACTACTAAAATAGTATCATTGTAAGCAAGGGTGGTTTAAGTATCTGGAGAAAGACAAATTCTTCAGCCACATTTCCATTTGATACAAAAACGAGCAGAGGAGACACTTCTGGCTAAACTTTAGAAACAAGATCGAATATGGAAATGTGGGTATTCTATTTCCATCTTCGTAATAGAACTGAATTGATTTTGGTAGTTTCCAGGGTTTCCCTTCGACCAAAACTGAGGACTAGCATAGGAGAAAGAAAAAGGCCTCAACACGTCTCTATCTACAGCGTCTTCATTCTCCAATTCTCGGTCTGCATCTCTCTCTAGTCTCAAGCTTCACCAAACACCACACGCCAACAGCTAAACATCAATGACATTTGGAACTGCATCTTCTTATTTTATAATCCAAAAGCTTCGTGGTGTTTTTTTTTTCTTTTGGATCAATTCTTTTACAACTTCCAAGGAAGTTTCCTTTCAACTACGGAACTGTAACCGAATAATAAGAAAAAGAAAAAGATACCAAAATTTAGGAAGGGAACGCTAGATAAAAGGCGATTATAGTATGTAAGTGTCTGTCACTGAAATGGGCATAATTAGTGCGTCAATTAATCACTTGCATCTCTAAGGGGTGATTATTTAGCCAACGAAGTAACTTGTACTTTCAACTCTACTGCCAAAATTTACATGTTACAGTCTTGCTTGTGAAATTTATTATAGTCGGCGAAATACTCTATAGTTTAGTGCTTCCATCAATAAGTATGAGGTGATAGCCAATAAATTAAAAATACATGAGCTAGTACAAGAAGGTTGAGGTTTGACATGAATTTCAATAAATGTGATGTAAATTGGTAGCAAACGAATTCTAAACATTTTTATTCCTCTGGAAAATTCTCATTTTCACGAAAGAATGTTATAAAGGAAAGATAGCTCGGTACAACTTAGACTAGAGATCGTTAGGGTGTCTCGAGAAACCAAGAGGCCCCCCAAAATCGCCAAATAACGGGAAATCCACTTAACACCAGAGGAAGTTACCTGCATCCCGACATAAAGAACAAGAGAATTCATCAACGGCACATCATATCTGGTGCCAGAGACTGAGGCTTCACTTGGTGGAAGCAGTAATCTCTGCTTCAGTTCAGTCAACAATGGTGATCCTTGAGGCCTTGTCTGTTTAAAGTACACAACAGTTTGATAAGATATGTCATATGGGAGAAGGCACTCAAAAAGTTAAAAAAGCATAGTCCGTGTGAAATTTCCAATTTTCGTGCTGTATGCTACACTTCCACAAAGAAAACCTCCAAATCCTACTCTAGTAGGTGGGCCAGTATGGAAAAGAAAATCGTGCATGTATACCTTCAGATACTCGTCAATATCAGCCTTCATCTGCTTTGCTTTTACAGAAGCATCAACTTCAGAAAGGATGCGAGGTGGTTGAGTGATCTCAGCAAGCAAATCAATCTACGAATGCAGAAAAGATCTTAGTTTTAATATCCATAACCTACAAGAAGTCATAAGGAAGATCAACAATAGACACCTTTAAGTTGGGAGTAGATGGATCCGGAAGCCTCATATTGCGAGGAAATGCGCTAAGGATAATATTTCGCATTTGGATGCAGCTAGGAGGAATCACATCACAAAATGTAAAATGATAATCACAAAGGAACTCTGGAAAATCATGAAGCAGCACAAGCAGCACTCTAAGTGTTCCCTTATACAGAAAATGAACCTGTGTGTGTAAAGGGGAACAAGAATATTAGAATCATTAATTGCCCATCAAGCAGGTTATAGCTGAGTACCATAAAGATGACAAATTGAAAATGACAGAAAGATTTAGCCCACCGGCACACCAAGTTCAGCATTCCTCAAGAATGGCTCCATGTACTGAAACAAGTCAACCAGCAGCCGCTGGAAGTAAGGCCAACCTTTCTGAGAGTTCCCTGAGAGAATCTTCGGCATAAAACTCCTGTGACTAACCAGCTCAAGCCATGCAAAGCTGCAAAGAGCATGCAAGTATAGTCAATGATCCCCATGGAAGTTATTCGGCAAACAATGATACGCATGAAAATAATTCAGTAAACATTCAGAGAAACAACACAACTCAAAAATCTCTGACACAAATGGGTAGATAATGACTCTTGATTCTTGGAAGCAAAAACCATGAGCAAGTTAAATGTCCTTTAACATGCCAATCCTTTTTGTTTTAGTACTGCTGGTATTTGCAACTCAGCTGGCCTAGTCAATAACTTGCAGTCGTGGAAATCAGTTGCTAGTACAGGAACAGTACCCCATGGGCACCATGGTTTTTCAGCTTTATTTAGAAAGTGTTCATTTACTGGGCCAGCAGCTGTACATGGAATCAGTTGCTAGTACAGGAACAGTACCCCATGGGTACCATGGTTTTCAGCTTTAATTAGTAGGTGTTCATTCATTGGGCCAGCAGCTGTACAAGGGTGGTTGTTTGTGGCCGAAGGCAAGTACTGGTCATAGCCACAATTTCTTGGCCTGCACATAAGTGCGACCCAAAGCAAGAAACTTTGAATCACGTCAATGCACGAAGCACAAGTTCTGGGTCAGTGCAAAACCACTAAGCCGTTGAAATAATCGCTCATTTCGAAAACCAAAAACCCAAATGATACATTTGAACATCAAAACTCACAGCATATTCCACAATACACAATGGTGCCATGAAACAAAATCACTAGTTTTCGCCTCGACACACCTGCTAATTACCATTATACCTAATGAGAGAACACTATCCACTTTGCGCCTAAATAAGTTATATTCAATGGACCTAATTGCCTGACCGAATCATTTAATGTGTCTGCTCAAAGATACTTTGATAAAATTCTACAGAAAGCAACAATTGATCATCTAGACACAATCAAGCAAAAAAAAAAAAAGATGCACAACGATTTCCCCATTTGCAAGTTTTGGAAGTGGTATCCTGCTAACCTGAACGCTGGAACTTTCAGAGGCTGCAAAGCATGGAATGCATTCGCAAATGCTGTCAAAATCTGCATCATCCACTAAATGTTAAGTCAATTAGGTGGGAGCATAATCCATCAAAAAATACCCTTTGACAGGAGTACCTGAAAATGTGCACTATCAATAGCAGGATCTTGGGAATTGAAGTCTAGCAGCCAATTGATAAACAATCTGAAATACGGTCTCGGATTAAAAGAAGCTTTCTTCTCCTCTGCATCTTTTTGGATATATCTAACGGTAACAGCCAGTATCTACAACAAAGCAGATCTTTTTATCATTCACGAAAGGGGATATAAAGAGAATTTGCATCTAGTGCATAGTTATAAACTAGCTACATATATAAAAATGTCTCACCCGCGAAAAAAGTGCATGCTTGCTGGATCCTTGGTCCACGGGACAATACTTTTGAAAAAATACAGGAAGAAAATAAAAATAAAAAATTACAATCGGTCAACCAAAACAAGAAATGGAAATACCATGACCACATAGAGCTTTAATTACCTTAACAGCTGAAAAGACAAGTTTTGCATATGTGTCGATTGCAAGAAATGAAAGATTATGTCCTTGCTGAGGTGACTGTGTAGTGCTTGAATTGATCACTTCAGAAGAAACGCAATGAGAAACAGCAATATGCTACATTAGGAAATAAAAGCCAATGGTAAGTAAAAGGATTGCAACTCGTTTATCAATCCAAATTTTTATGTAGTTTCAAAATTGTCACCGTTAGAGCACGGAAAAACCGATCTGTCATGTCATCAACTTTAAGAAGTCCACTTTGATATAACTGTAAGAAGTAATGTGAACAAGCAGCATCATTTGAACCAGGAAGTTCACATATCCTGTACCATTCTCCAAATCGCAAGGATGCCTGCAGAACATTCAACAGCAAGTTTGTCAGAAATTGTTGGCGCATGTGCAAATTAATGAATGAAAAATGTAAGCCCAGAAAATGTCACACATTCTCCACTCCCAATAAATACAGAACACTTGTAGCCGGACTTTCCAGACACACCTAAGGCTGCTCGGCCCAGTCAGATAATGATGTCTCCGTATCCAAGCACTAAAAATAAATACATAAAGCTACAAAGAAAGCTGCTGGCTGCCTCCAATACCTTTTTTTTTTAATCAAAACCTCCAATACCTTGAGTAAGGCTACATAAATACACAAGTTGCCTCACTAGCTGATGACTGTTCTAACAGTGTATTTTCATTAGCTATGACTTCGTATGAATCGGTATTTAAACCTAGACCTCTGATTTTACTCCCACTCTGTACAACATTTAATTGGCAGGTGCACGATGATCTGTTTACCTGCTCACCAAAGCCAGCAGGATCGGGCTCCACAACATCAACAGTGTTGTACTCATCTCTACCAATTGCGGTAGCGCCAGGAGCCTATTTCAACATAAAGAATGAGACAACAGATTACATGAGATAACAAGAAGCAAAGATCTTATCATGGCAATTCCGCCGACCTTTTTGTCCTTAAATTGCTTGGTCTTATCCTCCTTTCCAATAGTGACACTAGCAAAGACATTCGCATTAGCGCCAGGATTCTTCAAAACCTCAACCAGCTGCTGCAATGACTCGGGCATTCCAGACTTTGTGGCAAGCTACGAAACAAGATTCATCACACAATAGGAAACATAAGACAGAAATAACTCACAAAGAAAGTGGAACAAACCTTTGCCAATGCTTCAACAAGACTATGGAGCTCAGAAACAACACTAGATTCTTCAATTGCTAGAGTTTGCAGAAGAGAAACAGCAAACTCTGTAGCCGCCTCTGCAGATTTAAACAGGGGCTAGTGAGTTGAAATTGCTACAGGATAGATCCCAAAATAAAATGAATCTTTGTACTACGTACTATTCCTGCCCCCATCTATCAGCTTTGCCATGTGAACATTGTACTCAGCGAGGTTTAGCAATTCACTGTGGATCAGTCCCAGAATAATATCTTTATTGAACTTCCGCTCCTCATCTGAGTATATTACCTATAACAAGACAACGATTAAGTAATTACCCTCAGCTTGAAGGTAGGGGTCCACAGACCATCCCATCATTAGACTAAATCTAAGAAGAATGCGGGGAGTAATGAAATAGAGAGAAGAAAGACATAATCCATGATAGACACATTATCTATGACAAAACAATACACGGAAGGTATAGCCAAAAAACAAAAACAAAAAAGAATTCTCATCATACATCATAAAAAAAGTTGAACTGCATTAAATCCAAGACAGAAAAGGGATCATAGTCCTGGCCAATTGTCCATGTCAAAGTTTGGAGATTACAGGAAGATACAAATGTGATAAATAGGCATGAATATCATTTAAATGTTCGACAGAGGGCGAGTTTGATGCCAGTGAAATCCTCCACGAGAAAACCAAGCAAAGCTTGAAGCTTCACCAGTGATACTGAATGGAACGACACAAGCATCTCAAAGAACCAAAAGTCTGGAGATTATAGCCCGCAAATCACATGCTTTATTCATAAACAAACGAAATTCTACTCTGCATTAAGTTGAACTAGACATGGTAAGAAAGCAGGAGGAATATATGAGAAAAAGATAAAGCACCAGAATCACATCATAGAAGCATTTCCATGCTTGTATGACATTAAGGAAAACAATGTTGCACATTCAAAGTATTCCAAACTGCTAAAACTACCCAAAATTAACAAAAACGAAACACGCATTCATACCCATCTTGTAACCTCCTTAACCACAAGTTTACAAACATCTCTGATGGCAGCCAAAATTGCAAGATGAGCACTGACATGAAAGTCATTTGATGGGTTCTCATACAAACCCTTGAAAACCTGCATAGTATCCAGCATGAGCCAATGAGTAAGATAGGAAGCAAAAGAACGATTCTGCGTATCAGAATGCTCATCATAGAACGTAGAAAACCTTTTGAGCTACTGCCAAAGCAGCCTCATCTCGACCTCTGCAGCGTAGTATGATCTCAGGAACTTCAGCAATTATTCTCTACAACAAATCACAATAGCATCGATAATTATTTCCTCTATCAAATATATGTCCAGGACAGTAGTGCACAAATATTTCAATAATTGTTTGAAACCTTTATATGGAACAGGTTACAATCTTTTTTTCTATCTTAGCCAATGCTGAATCGATGACCAATGTAATATATAATGTATAAAGTAGTAGAATTCTTTGGATTTTTAGAAAAGAAAAAAGAAACGACTTTGCTGACAATTCCATATTTTTTGTCTGGTCAGAAAAGTCCTGCGAATATTATTTTCATCTTGGATTAGTGATTATTTTTTGTATCTTTTTTGGGGGAATATGAATAGGGAAGAGAGGATAGGCTCATTATATTTATATGAAAAAAAGATAAGGCAAATTTAATTGACCGTGAGAGCCAAATGAACTAAACGATTCATGCTTTGTTCTGAAGGGCTTACGGAAGTTTCGAAATGAATGGAAAGATAATCTACTTTCATTAAGCGGTTCATTAGATAATCGAAAACAGAGGATCTTGAATACTATTCGAAATTCAGAAGAATTACAACGGGGGGGGGGGGGGGGGGGGGGGGGGGGGGGATTGAACAGCTGGAAAAAGCCCAAGCCCATACACGGAAAGTGGAAGTGCAAGCAATAGATATAGAAAAACATACAATGAAGAGGAGCCACTTCAAAAATACAGTGAAGAATAATTAACACAGTAATAAAAACTACATCTAACATACTGCCTAGCAGAGCCACATATCAGAGGGAAGTGCAAGACATACAGAATAAACTCAGACCACACACGCACACAGGAGAAGAGGAAACAATGGCTTTGAACATACCTCATCGCACACCACAAGAGTTCCACATAAATAAGGAAAAATATGCGACACAAAGAATACAATGAACACAACACCAGAAGAATAATACCTGAACTTCTACATCTCTAGCATCATTAGTCATCAAATCTTCCAACTGAAATTAAAACAGACAATTGTCAAAGAGAAGTATGAAGAACTTACAGGAAGTTAGGAGCAGAAAATCTGTATATAGTTCTTCAGGTATTAAGGTAAGTGATTGGGGTTTAAGGGCATACTCATATACGAGAACCACTCCAATACGGACGAACTAGAAAATTAACAAAGAAACTAATTGACAGTTATTATATACAGGAAAAGGAATAACATATCTCTCCCTTCCCAAGATAAAAACCAAAACAAAAAATGAAGAACATGAATTTTTTTTTTATGATCAAATCCATATTTTTTGACTAGACAGATGTGCAATCCGTAACTTGAATAGTTGTAGCAAAGGAGACATTAAGAAATCCATTTGCACGCAATCCAAGACACCAAGATTACATCCAGTCCATATGGATATATAGTTCTTCAGGTATTAAGGTAAGTGATTGGGGTTTAAGAGCATACTCATATACGAGAACCACTCCAATACGGACGAAATAGAAAATTAACAAAGCAACTAATTGACAGTTATTATATACAGGAAAAGGAATAACATATCTCTCCCTTCCCAAGATAAAAACCAAAACAGAAAATGAAGAAAATGATTTTTTTTTATGATCAAATCCATATTTTTCGACTAGACAGATGTGCAATCCGTAACTTGAATAGTTGTAGCAAAGGAGACATTAAGAAATCCATTTGCACGCAATCCAAGACACCAAGATTACATCCAGTCCATATGGATACAGTTTACATTGATTTTAGAGGTGGTTGTCCCTGAGAAGCCAGTTTTAAAGGAAAATCCAATGGATGGTTAAACTGCATTCAGTTTATTCTCCATCCTCCATCCCCCCCCCCCAAAAAAAAAAGAGTTACATGAACTTATGATACTCTTAATTAAACAGCTGAATGCTTCAAGGAAGTTTGTCAAAGGGGGGGAAAGCACAAACTACAGAACAGAATTATTAAGAACCTTCTGTGCAACTATTTGGTATTTGTCTAATGCATCCCTTGGCTGCAATGAAGGTTCTGATATGCTATTTCCAATGCGCTCAGGGGGCACAGGTGAGGGCAATGGCTGTGGAGGAACAGTGTCCTTGCAAAGTTCAAGAAAGCACAGCTCAGCAACAAAACTTATCTATGTTATACAAGTACCAACACAAAAGAAATAGTCTAACTTTCATAGCACTGGAGGTTTCTTCTGGATTCAATTCAGACACAGAAGCAGACAAAGGCAGTGAAGCAGTAACAGCATTTTTGTCAGAACTATGAGTAACCCCATCCACTGTGCCAATATGAGTTGAGGACACACTGAAATCACAGAAAAAGCAATTAGCCAGAAACCCTGAATCCTAACCTTCAACTTTAGTGAAACCATGCATGTAAATCCTTCCCAAGAAAAAAAGCAGGAACCTGAGAAATGGAGCTGAATTAGCCTCTATTCCTTCAGAAGGAAGATCCAATTGACGAGAAACTGCTTCAGCTCCTGAGTTAATGTAGGACGGAGCATAGCCAGATAATTGTCCAGACACAATATCATATGTCGTAGAAGGTAGAGAACCTCCAGATGAAGCTGAATGTCCTGAAGGCACTGAATGTGAACTTTGATTCGAATGGTTTTGCCAGGGAAGCCTATCAAAGTCCTGAAATGGAACAGTTGCAAAGAGATGCTCAAAAAGGCATAATCCAACACCTAATCATGGCTTATCAAAACAACCCAAGAGTGATACCTCATAAACACGTTGTTGAGAAAGGGACAAATGACCGGGTTTGGGGCGAAGAGCCTCCGGGAGAATGCCCATTGAACCTTGAGCAATTACAGTGGCTTCAAAATATGCTGGAGCAACACCCTCCCTATGTTTCTTTAGGTTAAGTTGTTGAGAGATTTCACCATCGATGGTTTGAATTGCCTACAAAAAAACACAGAAGCCCCATCTTCGTGACAATGCAAAGGAGACAACCAAAAGGTGCTTATCTCAAACACGTTATGGACGACCGTCAGGTATCCAAATGGGTTAAACATTTGCATCTGCACTATGTACTTCCAACTCCCCCACATTAGTATGATTCATCTCAATCCTACCGCCACTATTTACATTTAGTTACGCACCCGATGCAAGAACCCCGCACATGCACGTCCTAGACAAATCTTGACTGGCAAAAAGAACCGTTTAAGTGTTTGAACAGTAATTGATTCTAACTCCGTCTGGAAAACGAAGTTCTAAGACAACCAATACCCCAAAATGAATCAGGAAAGCATATCCCTCTAACGTCAATTCTGCAAGAGATGCATAACTTGCACTGTCCTACTTCTATAGACGGATTTGCATGCTCAAACGTTAATTATAATCTTTCATACGAAACATACGCTAGATAAAATTATATCGCCACACCAACGTAAAACATGTACTATTGAAAAGCAAGGGGATAAAAGTTACGGATGCATAAAGAACTTCCCACTAAAGCTGCACAGAAAAAAATCTATTGATAACATAGAATGCGCAATCCACTCACACTTAAAGATGCAAAGAGAGCAAACACATGTTAGTCCATTTATCTCACCAAACATTAATTATCAACAAAGTTAAAGCAAAAACAACACAAAAAGCAGACACTTGAACCAATCAAATACTTGTCTTAACGATATCGGACGTACAAGAGCTGAATTCTAAACTTGATAGATCTTTCATAAGCTTCACACGTAAATTTACCAATGCATAGTCTATCTAAATTATGTGCACCACCAGTAAATATCGTGCCAATCATCTTATGCTCAGTTATCTAGTTTTTTTTTTGTTTTTTTTTTAAAGCGAATACGGAGGGGGAGAAAACAATAAGGTATAAGCTAATAAGAACTGGATTTCTAACCTTATCAGCTGCAGCCCGTTCAATGACTGCACAGCCAAGGTCAAGATTATCATTGGTAGCCAGTTGAACAGCCTGGTCAAGAAGTTCAGCAGATATATTCAAGCCCTGAAGCGAATTTTTTAGCTGATTTGATATTGAAGCACGCAACGGTTCCTGCTGTCAAATGGCAGATCATAGAGGTTACTCTTTGGAGGAGAAAGTATTCGGCTCTTCTGAAAACCAAAAAATGAGAACGGAGTCCATTTAACTTCTACAATGAATAACAGTACCTTGCATGTCACATGAGCTAGACTTCCAGCAAGGCTGGCGACCATTTTTCGCGCTGCTTTATAGATTCTTGTCTCATCTGACTCCAGAGCATAATCCTATCATCCCATCCAATAAATGTGAACCACAATAAGTTTACTCGACACAAAAAAGAATTATTCCCAACCAGAAAATGACTAATTTGACATTGTGGACTCCCAAGAGCAAAAATATCCCCAGGCCCAGCATCCTAACATAACTAGAGCATTTTTCGTTCTACTAATTAATAAGTTAAAATTCACAGGATACCAAGGGATACCACCCATACGAAACAAAGGGTGACAATTATTTCTATGTGAATCTAAAACTCAGAAACTGCGCCTATTTAAAATTTTCCAAAAATTGATCCAAGATTTCTAGTTTGTAAATGCCCAAAGATTTCTCTCTTCACTATTATTATACAAACTGAAGGTATAGGAGATAGAAACTGATGTGAGAACAAAATATGTAATGCATCAGTTATACAGTTGCCCCAATTATGATTCAACATAGCATGTGCAATAGAAACGGCCTCAAAAAAAAAATAATAAGTAAGGCAATCAGGTGACCACTTAATTGTATAGAAGTCAAAGGTAGAAGTGTTAAGTGTGAT
The DNA here is from genome assembly GCA_029784005.1 of Lenwebbia sp. NSW1173648. Lineage (NCBI taxonomy): Eukaryota > Viridiplantae > Streptophyta > Magnoliopsida > Myrtales > Myrtaceae > Lenwebbia > Lenwebbia sp. NSW1173648. The sequence continues at coordinate 9,921,138 of JARCGZ010000005.1, forward strand.
TGATGGTAAACAAGTTCCTATAATGATCTAAAACAGGTTAGACAAAATTAAGGCGAAGTAGGCTGTTACTGAAGAGTTGAGCCATGGTACCGGCCAAAATCCAAAGGGTAGTGCGATGGTAGGGATGTATCAAGAATGAATTATTATCACATTCACATGAAAACTGTTTTGGCTCACATTTAGCCGCTCTGGACAACTTTACCATTTCAAAAATTCCAAATTATCTAACTATAAAGGGGACACAATGAAAACACATCCGACAGAGTACAAGGTCAACATTCAAAGCAATAGGTTAGACTCTGCGTTTTGAAAAATCAGAGCCTTAAAATAACACCTTTAGAACAAGTTCCTTTGTTGTTTGAGTTGCTATGGAAACACTACGTTGCACAATCCCAGGTACTATCTCCTTGATAGCTCTGTCCATTGCTATTGGAACCACCCTGCAATACGTTCAAAATAATTTATTCAGCAATATTCAAAGATATACATTTGGAACATTATGGATTCATCTTTCAAGGGAGCTCATGGATGGATAGCTGGGTGTATGAATGGGTGTTCATGTACAGAAGTCACGTGCCCGAGCATGTGTGCATGTGCAGGTGCATAAAATATATAGTCACGATTTTCTTAAAAACAGGAGGGATGGAAGAGAGAGATACATGTAATACCAAATGTGTGAAGGGATTAGAACAGCAACATTACCTCTGGAAATGCAAATGCAAGCCATGACCAGTTAACTTTTGGTTGATGATAACATGAGTTCCAATGTTAAGAATTGGAGAAGGCAGCTGAAAACGACAGGAAACTGGAGTTGTTAATAAACATAACACCAGTTATCATCCACAACTGAAATAGCAAAAATACGCAGCAACCTGACTGACAGAGAATGTTGACTGGGACTGGGCAGCCTGTAAGAGTCCTTGAGCAGAGGGGAGTTGATCAGACAAACCTAAAGCTGCTAACTTTTCATCCTCGATCAGTGCACCAGATGATAGTTGAAGAGGAGCAGCAAACTGAAGATCCGCATCATGTCAAATTACGAAATATACGTACCATTTCATGCCCCAACCAGACAATAATACTATTGGTACCTGAGACAATAAGTGTGTATGGCCACTAGAATCAGATGGACTAGCAATCTTCAGAGGTAATTCCACTTGATTTATTGGTGATATAATTCCAGATTTAACATCTGCAAGAATCTGTGGTTGGGTTGCAGCAACATCTTTGTTTGAAAAATCAGGGTTTCCTTCAACTTCTCTTATACGATCCTTCAGAAGTGACGTAGGTGTCATGTCCTTCAAATCCACCCCAAGATTTTTGAACAGGACCTATGGTCAAAAAGGCTACGTAAGAAGAAAACTAGAATCGTATTTCAGGCTAGACAAAATGGAAAGACAAGATTTTTCCAGTCCGACTTTGTCTAACATGGTTTTCATGTACCTCAATATCAAATTTGAGGTTCATTTTCAAGTTCGGCATCAGATAAATTTCAGCTAGTAATCCAAGAATCCCCATGGTCCAAGGATTAGGTGGTTGGTATGCTAGACTGTTTTGGCAGGGCTCAAGAACCTGCAGAAAGAGTAGAGTTAGCAATGCAAAGTCGAGGGCAGAGGTAATATCCACTACAGGAGCAGATTTACAATCCTACCTTTGAAGTAAACGGGATAACTGCAATCATTTTACCCTTCTCATATGCCTGCAAAAAGTAAATATTTAAATAATTTAAAACACAAATCCTTAAAGGGTTGCATCTCATAATCGGATACAGAAAGAGACGAACAAAAGACATAAAGCAATTAAACCAAAGAATAAAGTTTAAAAAAAAAAAAAACAATGCATAAGACATCAAAAGCCAATGAACAAAGAAATTTGCCCGAAGCGCAAGCACCTCAATAATCAATGATTTTGGATCTATTTCGCGAGCCCTTAAAACTTGATTCCTGCCGATGGTTAATTTCCCGAGCCAGCTACCCAAGTTCTTCAATAGTGAGCGCTCTTCTGAACTTGATTTTATAAGCTCAGATCCTAGAAGGACCTAGAAAGCAAAAAATCCCGTGTCATCCCACTTGTGGTATCCATCAAATGCAGAACCAACCAAATTAGTGGCAACAAACCTTGCAGTTCTCATAAGTTGCTTGAACAATCTCTTTATTTAACGCCTTTGAATTGATTTTGTCCAAAAACTTCAAGTAAAGGTCATGAAAATTTGGTTCAATGCTTGCTCTGCCACAAAAATTAGAAAAAAGTAAGGCATGACTAATATAAGTGGAGGCAAACCCTTCATAATATCTCAGGATTACTACGCATACAGATGTTACAAAAAGAGACAGAGAAACAATATCGGAAGACATAAATCCTTGAAATAAAAGGATTTTTTGAATTTCAGGATGGGGTGTGGAGGCTGTCAAGATGGTTAGGTGTCTCCGAGGAACAGAATAGAAGGAAGAATGCATGTAACTAGACTTCCTCAGCATAAGATTCAAGGCATGAAAATATACAGGTGCATGCAAAAAAAGTTTAAACATGCAATCAGTTGTTTAAACTTCAAACCTTTTCATGACCATGTACTGCGCAAACCATGGGTAGAACTGCTCTTTAAGAATTTCAGTCAACTCTTTTGCTTTAGCTTCAATATTCGCCACTGAAATGTTGTTGATAATGAATGATATCTTGTCTTGAACTTCTGATGCTGGAGCCTGCAGACATTAAGTAAACAAAAAGAAACAGATTTAGGGGACAAATGATCCTAATCACCAAGCGAACCTAACTAACTATGCACATAAATGAGAATAAGCGGTAACTCAAATACACAACCCAAGTAGAATCTGACAATCAGCACTCATATATCAAATCATCAAGATATATAAGCAAGTGAGATCAATCAGAAGAAAATACAACGTAAAACTAAACTGCTCACAACATATTTTGTATCTCAGGCATACAAAATATTATGATCGGCAGGAAAGTAGGTGCCTTAATTTTGGCAAGAGACAGCTAAATCAGGTTGAGATCGCGCACACATTTTCAAAACTAGCCTGACTGAATGTTCTCTGATATAACACAGGGATCCAACAATTTTCATATATACTTATAAGAGCTAATTCAAGGGGACAAACTAAATAGTTTGATGTAAATTTAACTTCTGACACTAGTCATTACGTTCCAACATCATTTGTAGGACCACGTGTGCATGTGAAGGCCACATTCCAAAACAGTGGCCATATTACAAAGCGTCATGCTTTTACACAAAATAAATGCTGTTGAAGAAAGAATTTTCAATATAACACCCAGTAGTCAGTGCTCTTTGCCGTTGCCTCCAGACATGATCCGCTAACTGTCTAGACCATCAAAAACATATTGACTCAACAGAATACAAACTTTAAATCGCATTACACACAGAAATCATCATTTTCCGTAAGATTACTTGGAAGACATAACAAGACTATGGGAGGGAGCAACAGTTCCAGGAAAAAGGAGCATAGAATGATGTCAATTCACGTGGCTTTCTGAGAGTGAAGAATCTCCCTCTCGTATGAATGAAATTAGATGCTTTAACTTTTGAGCATGCGACACCATGCTATCTGGACCACAGAAGCATTCCCAAGATTTCAGTCCTCGATATGATGATAAAGCAGTCTGGAGATGGGGACGGGAAAAGTACCTCTATATGAGTATCTCGTTTCTCAGCAGCAGCAATGAGTGTCTCAATGTTCAAAGCAGAGCCAAACCCTACATCAAAATAAGTCACACGTTTAACATATTCATCAAGAGTTCAATAAATCACTCAAATAACAATGTACATGGCCTTGTAGGAGCGTAGATAAGGTGATTATTCCTCTCATATATATTTTCGTGCTTTTTCGGTATAAACCGAGATCAATGAGAAAGCACAAAATTTACTAGCCCATCAGAGAAAAGTTCTTATTTCATTTTAGAGAGATGGTTCATTGACTTTCTACCAGAGAGGTAAGCACAATGTGGTATGCCGTGTGTCCTTAACGGAACATATGGGCATTAGTTTCCATCTGTTAACAAAACAAGGGCCTACGCTCTAAGAATATACTTCAGTGCGCTCAATGTTAAGAATCAACATCAATTTTGACTTCGCAAGAGTCAAGATGTGATCCTCGTTGTGCATCTTGATCCAATGGATCATTTCCATGTCCATTCTTGAATGAAGCACTTGTACAAGTCACTCAAGACAGCAGACATACAATAACAAGTGTGATTTATACAGTAGTAGTAGGAACCTACGGGCGGAAGCAGCAGCCCTGGAAGGACGAACAAAACCAGGTGATGCAGACAATGTTACAGCAGTACTCCCTGCATTCTGGGTCTGCAACTTACAAAAGCAATTCAGACTTAGATGTCGGCAATGGATATCAACGGAAGGGAAGGTAAATTGCAGCCATGGCCCAGTAGCAAGCATACCTTCTGGATATTTGAAGATTCACCTAACGTGCTAGCTGGAGGTTTCCCTGCCGCAGGTACCACAGGTTTCACCTCCATTACTGAAGATGCATGAGTCTTATGCCTGTCGTCTAGGGGTGCTTCCTGTCTCTGTTGAAGCTGGAATGGTGAAGGAAGTTGCTGTCCACCAAGAACGCCTGAAGTGCTATTCACCTGCAACATTAATCCAAACCTTTGAGGACAAACTGGATAAGTCCATGCAATAAAATTGTCAGATAATGTTAAGTTCATTAAACCCAAATGCAATTTCAGAAGACAAGGGAAATGTGGAAGCAGCATCAACGGGCTCTAACAGACCAGTTCAGGATTTTATAAGCACATCACCAAACTCTATATCAAAGGGAAAAAAAAGGAAAAAACATACTTTATGCTCTAACATAAGAAGTCCTAAGATAAAATTCAATATGACCAGCTGCTTCATTGAAATGGCTTGATTACAACAAAAAGGACATTGCCCACATACTTCACAATAGAAGCATCAGCAATCTCACAGGTATGCAAGTAATCCCGATTGCATATGTCTGTATTGGTTTTGTGACCTTGTGCTCATCACAGTTTCCAATAAGGATGATACAGCCTCGTGTATGCTTTTCGCAGATGATAAAACAGACGTAGGCAGAAACTTTAACGGGAATAAATGTGAAGCATGCAACTAGAACAATGAAGGGATTGAATCCTATGTCTTTGGTCGAAGTCACTCAAATAAGCACTGTTTAGAGAACAACTCCAGTAAAGGTGATGGTACCAACAGACAACAGAACAAAGTGATACATGGAACATATCCCTGAGGAAATTAATGAAAATGTTGATAATGCCATTAACTAGGGTGCTTGGAATAGGAGGCTTATCATGCCATGATTATGTTCCATGCATGCAACATGCCAAAAATCCATGCATGCAACATGCCAAAAAACAAACATCGTTCTGACCTCCATATTTGCAGCGCCACCTTGAGGTGGACCATGATGAACACTAGCAGGATTATTGCCTCCATCAGGATCTGAATGACCTGATGATATTCGCGCAAGAGTTCTCTCAATAAAAGCAACAACATCTGAGTGAGTGCCCCGAAGATGAGATATTTGTAGAATATGATTGCAATACTGTGGCCATTCAATTAATCGATCCACAAACTGCTCCAACGCCTTGGTTCCAAATACAAACATCTGCGTGCAGCCAGGAACATCAGTACAGAAATAAATAAGTGGAACTATTTGTCTCAAATAGATAACACGAACCTTTGAATCTGGAGGCTTACGAAGCGCATCTAAAACACAACGTAGGGCAATGCCAAGTGTCAGATGAGTTACAAGTTGGTGCTTGATGACAGAGCCTGGACAAGTTTTAGAATAGCAGTGTAAGGAAACAGTTGAACAAGAAGAAAAAAGCAGATTCTCAAATTAACTGAATGCAGAAACACCCAAACTACATACAAAAACTGTAAGGAAAGGTCAATTTACTTCAAGTGTGCAACCATTATTTTTTCAGATCGACATAAAAACTATACCTACTTCTGAACTGTTTAGAATTATGGAAAATACCAGCAGAGTTCTCAGCCGCAACACAAATATGTAGGTAGAGCAGGACTAACAGACAAACACAAAAAAAAATTATACAGTACATCTTACCAACGTCTTCATTACGAAGTGAAAGGATTCCTCAGCAATTTGCAGTCAAAAAATTTCTAGAAGTCATTTAAGCAAAACAAGAAAGTCCTTATAACAGGTCATGTGTTATGATGAGATAATTCCACTTGCAATTATTTGGAGAACTTCTAGTTCGCTTAACATTAGAATTTCCTAGTCCAACGTCCATATCTGCTCAAATACCAAAACAGTAAAGTACACCCGCATTTCACAAGAATATCAAAGTAATTTTTTACCAATAGAGATTCTGAATTAAAGGCTTGCCTAATCTATCAAGCGTTTTTACAATTATGCGAATAATTCTGCCCCCAAATATTAATTCCAGTTCTGATTCTACCGCAGTAACCCTACTGTCTGTACTCGGTTAATCTGGGCCATTCAGCGCTAATGAGACTGCTAAAAGAGAATTCTCAAGGCCCCCGATGTGGCATTGACTGCTTCAAACATAGCTATATGATGCACACATAATCATACAAAAAGAGCCATATCAGCATAAGAAACAGAGAAAGGCCTGACTAAGAACCTCAGCAGTGGGTTCGTACCAGGAACCCAAACCATATCCTCTCATTCACCAGATGAACTTGACAGAATTTATCCTCATATATTGTTTGATAATGTGGTTCGGTATGTCTCCATTCCATAGTCTTTTTAACTTTAAAAGTAGTTATTACATTTTATCTATAACGCAAAATTCTGAAACCATGTGTATAGTTAGTGCGACATCATTGTTATGTCAGGTCAGCTGCCGCCGCCAGCATCCACCGGTCATACTAGCTAACAGTGTGATGACATTCACACAGACAACTCTTGAGGGAAGGATTAATGTCACTTCACTTGAAGACTTCTAAGCAATTAAGCGAGCCTCTAAATATTAGGAGAATGCAGCACCTATATACAAATCTATGCAACACAAGGACTCCCATGTACATTAAGCAATTCCTAAATAGTAGGAGATAGTCATCAAAGAAATGCGTGACACCAATGAAGGGTACTATACAACATAGGTAAGCATCTCTAGTCCTAAAATAGATTGCCAATGGCACCTAACAATGATAGCATATATTTTTGTACCACAGCAAATTTTACGCGTAGGAAGCCCTTTCCACAAGACAAATAGACGGACAGAGGATCTACATGCACATCCGTGGATCAATATATCTAGATCGAAAGAAAAAAGAATAGCAAATGAACGAATTAATTGATTGATATTTACTTAAACAAATAAAAAATAAATGAAAAATAAAACATAAACTATGGATCCTCCCCTATCAACATAGCAACTAAGAAGAATGGTAAGGGCAACAAACCTCCATCTCATTCATATTTTGGATACCCATACAACCACTTAAGAATGTAGAAGTTGCCGAATCCAGGAAATTTTCCCCATGGAAGTTATCATCAAACGTAATGGATAAATCAAATTTTCAGTATTTTCATAAATATGCACTCAAATTTCGCACTTTGAGTACATAAGCAGGCCAACAGACGGCAAATGTACCTATGGCAAGCTAACTGCTGGGAGAATGCAATGTCTATTGATCCAGGAGGTCCTATTCATGAGACTTGGATATAACAAGCTCAAATAAATAGTCCGTATTATAGGTAAAAGAAACAAATGACTACCGGAACGGTGTACAAAAACAGATATCAGGCATTCAAAATGGGGAGCAGGTATGCATCATGGCTTCAAAGAGAACATATGAGACAGCCATCAACAACAATTGCCACAATGACACTCACCAAAGAGTACTGCAGCAATTTTAAGTTGCATTTCTGGATACTTGGGAAAAAACTTATATTCCTCAAATAGGTTGGCGATCATGCACTCAAAAATAGATTGCTCCCTGCAGTTATCAAAGTAGCTCAAATCAATATTCGCAGGATTCATATGAAGCCAACATTTGAACATCATATGAAAAGTGTCAAAAGAGGCTCTCCAAAATATTTTATCCACCTGATTATCAACAACTCATAAAGCAACTACAGGACTTTGACCGCGTTGATAAATAAACCAAGAAACAATCAGCTTCATGCTTTTGCTTTCCTTGCATTCTTGCGCATGTATCAAAGTGATATCTCTCAATGTTAACCTATCTAATGCTATTCAATCCTTAACAGCCCCATTGTGAGAGACATAAATGGACAGCACATCATAAGCTTAGATCTACGCACAATACCGAATACGAAATAGCTTTTAGATTATTACAGAATGTCATGATTGACAAGTTGTTCCTGACTTATCACCGTTCGCAGGATATATTGGTCTTAACAGGAAACACATCATACTCTAACCAATAACATTGTAAAAGTCTTAGCCAGTGTTCAGTGAGATTCTTTCCTAGCCAGGATCCAATCTAGTCGGTACACAACTTAGCAAGTCTACATCACATAGGACATGTAATTTTATCTTTCTATCACTAACTTTCATGCTTGACACAGTTGAAGAATAGCTGCATTATTGGTATGCATCAAAATGGTGAGCGGTAAAATTAGCTTCATACATATTTGAATGACTTATGCTATTTCTTCCACACTTGCAGTTTAAGTTTCATAAGTAGCTTCTTTGAGAAGACAAAGGTCCAATAGAAGTAGCATATGATGACCAGACTTGACGACAGTGTACCTTTTCCCAGAAGATTCCTTGAACTGAGTCAGCATTTGAACCATGGCATCAATCATTAACTGGCCAGAAAACATTTGCTGGAAATATGAATTTGCTTCTGCCTCTATGTCCTCGGCATATTCCTCAGAGGACGCTGAATCTGCAGTCCCACCATTTTGAAGCCTCATAGTTGAGGTTGTAAGTGCTATACGCAATCTCTCCAATTCCTCCAAATGTTGGTGGGATGAGATCAAGCTCGCATGAGCCACAAGCGTCTGCAAAAATGATAGTAACATGATTGAATTTTACTCAGCACACATAATTAACTCATATGTCCAACATATAGCAACAGCACCTTGAAGAAGATAGGAGTTGCATCCAGATAAAGATTCAAAAGACCGCCAGAATGCAGAGAGGCCTTGGCAGTAATATCCACTGATTCACCAGATTCCATAAGCTTCAGGAATTGAAGACACTCCTAGACAATTATATATGCATCTCAGAGAACAATAGCAGCTCTTCAGATTTAAAATTCGAAATTAGAAATCAATTATAGCATCTCAGCATCACTTTTTAGAACAATCACTACAACTTCACAGCCAGGGGAAACAAACTACTACCTCAAAGAAAATGTGCTTGTAAGTACTCAGATTATTGTTCAACCAATTTTCAAGGTCTATGAGATCCTTTCGTGAAGCAAGGGCAGCCAGTCTGATGCCAAAGGAAGAAGGAATCATCTCTAGAACTTGGGAAAGTATCTGGCATCATTAGCAAGCCATGTATCAGTGCAACAGAGAAAGGAGTAAAAATCAGAACAAAAACAAGTTTCTCTGTCAACATAAAAGAAAAAAAAGCAAACAGAACAAAATGAGCCCAATCAACTCAACACGTCTACTAACTCTCCAACTATAAAGTTGGGACATATGGGACCATTTTCGTATCAGTTAAAAAGAGGTCCACAATCTAATGCAAAACGAAGACAAGAACTGTCGGGTATCTGAACAATATACTGCATAAAAAAATCCTAGAGGGTAGATCAGTAAAAAATTCCGGCTGTATCTTACCTTAAGCTCTTTGCAGATGTCCAGTATTCTAGTCATGCAGTCTGGATCAAGACTTGCAGCATCAACAAACCCCCTCAACACAAGAATTGGGTTAACGTGCCAGAGGTAAAGGATCATGCCAACACCCCCGATGTTTTTCATTATCATGGGAAAGACGGCAAGGGAGATTTCAGACTGCAGGAGATTATATACAGTCTGCAAGCACAAGAACACATATATTACTATTCAGGTAGATTATATCAAGACAAATGATGAAAATGTCAATGTACTTCCAATTGCGGAGGGAGTACATTAATATGTGCCATTGCAAGAAGCAAGACTTCAGGACAGTATTTAAGAGGGTATTCAAGAATAGCGCGAACAGGTCCAGCGTAACCAGCCTCAGCAATTTGACACAACACATCTAGGAGGTCAAGGCACAACCAAGCATGATTTGCACGTCCAAGCTGGAGCTTATGACCATTTATCGCATCAACATAAGCCTACACAGAATTTACCATATAATTAGAACCAAATAAACAAGAAAGACAAGAATTACAAGTTCTATAGCACATACCAGCTGCCTCCCAGAATGAGCAAAGGTAAATACTTCGGGAGGAGCTGACACAGCATATTTTAAGAATGATATCTGGCCCTCAATATTCTTCCAGATAGAACCACATATGGCGTTGAGAGGAAAAGGATCCTGCACAACCCAAGTTCAAGATTCCATAAACTTCAGGAGATATATCGTTAGAGCTCATAATAGGACTTCATGTTCAGGTAAAATAACTTTGAAAAACCAGCCAAGACAGGCAAACACACCTGACAAGCACATCGATAAATAGACATGAAGAAAGAAAATGCTTCCTCATTAGGCAAGTAGAATCCTTCGTGATCCAGGCTTTCAATTACTGATGCCCAATCGATTCCAGGTGCCTGTATTCAAAGAAGTGCTTCTAAGAATGCACTGTACGCATACCATTAAAGCCAAAGATAGAATCAGAAATGTCAAACTCACAAGCTGCTTGATTGAATCTACAAGAATATCAATGTTCCATGAGCTTGGAGATGGAAGATCAGACCAACTGCTGTTGCCAAGTGCCATAGCAAAACTCGAAGCTGTGCCATGATTATCTTCCAGACCAATATGAGTACGGGCGATAGTACCGATTATTCTAGAGAGAGTGACTTCGGTTAGTGGAGAAAACAGAGATAAGGTCTCTTTACACTGCAAGTCATTAACTGTGCATCCATAACCTAACTCCCTCATGACATCTCCCATGCCAATCTCCTTCTCCATTTCTGCCAAGATAGCATCAAAATCATCTTCTTTGCAATCATACAGTAGATCCAAGCTCCTGCAGCAGAAAAATATTAAGCAGACGAAACATTTTCGTTCAACAAAATCAAGGCAACAAGTTGAGCATAACTGGCACCTCATTGTATTGACGTCACGCAATTCATCTGAAAGCAAAGGGGTTAAAATGAACGAGGTAACATCTTTAGGCTGCACCAGAGACAACATCTGCATGAAAGAATCTACATGCTTGCATAGGTCTTCTGAGTGCTGAAGGAACAGAATAATTCCCTGGATCTGCTCAGCAGCTTTCAAAGGAGCCGGATTTGCAGACAACTCGTCAATCTGAGCCATACAAAAGTTCTTCCCTGGGAATCATGTCAAATTGTGCCATTGTTCAGCAATAAAATATTGGGTTAAAGAAAAACTAACAAAGACAACTCATTTAAGAGTAAAACTTACCACACTTCCTAATTTCAAGATTTTCAGAACTTGACAAAGCAAGACCAATGCTAATTTTTTCACACAGGGATAAGCATAATGTATCAGAAAGATTCTCCAGAAAAGCTTCACTCAGCACTCCACTTTTTAATGAAAGACAAAAGACCGTGCTAAAGTTCGGCTTCTCCAAGATGTACTTGAAAATTGACACTAAAGCAGCTTTAACATGCGAGTTCAACTCTGCCCAGTGAAGATTCAGGTAATCCAGGCAGGTTTGGAGCAGTAAAATGCTTCCTTCAACGCCATAGCCAAGAAACTGCAGGGCGGACAAAAATGGTGTCAGAAAGAAATGATGCATGCACAAGCCAACAAATTAGTAATGTTCCCCTGCCTGAAGGAGAATGAAGACTTAATGACCATCTTGGTGACAGCTGTTATCAATGATTAAATGAGATGATTTTGGCTCATTTGGCAAGAAAGAAACAGGAGAGCCTTTCAAGGAGACGACTCCTCTTCAGACTCTTTTCCAGATGAGTGGTTATGTACTCTTCACTTTTAGCATAGTGGAAAAGTTCAATATCATTTTTTATAGGTAAAAAGATGAACTATAGGACACTAGGAGTGCAAACATAAATTTCAAAGAGCATAAAAACTAAAGTCACATACTAAAGAGCTCTCAAAAACAAAAGGGAGCTCAATTGCAGCACAGATCATCAGCTATATCAACGAAGGCATTTACATCCATATGCAAGTTTCCACTCTACCAAAAGTGTAAAACTTTAAGCCAATTTTCAATAAAAACAGAAATGGAAGATTACGCTATCAAAATCAATCTTGTTCCATTCTTCCAAATCAACCAAACAACAGAGAAAGGAATTTCGGTAATTTTTCTTTTCTTGTTGCAATGGCAGTGAATGCACTGCCAAGCCCAAATTTCAGGATTATAGGACCTCCAATAACCCTAGATAATCTAGTGCAAGCATAGAAAGCAGTCCAAACCGTACTCGTCCAAGAGCAATGAATGAGGAGATGCCACATGGTATCAGCCTCCTTTTTGAAGAGGAAACAGCTACTAAGCAGTACTTTGCCTCTCTGTTGTAGGTTATCTAAAATAAAGATTCATTGCGAAATTGCTTCCCAATCAAAAAGAAGAAAAGAAACTCTTGTCGGAACCCTCACTTTTCAAACTGCTCTCCCACTCCAGTCTACCACTAACAACCTCCCTCTATGGCAGCTTGTAGTAAGACTTTCAAATAGATTCCATCTCTTCCATTGGTCCACACTAAAAATCCTCAGCATCAGTAAAATAATCCTAAACATAAATAGAAAAAAAAAACAAAAACTCCAAACCCCAATCTTGAGCTTGCCTCACGAAATTGATATCCCAAATGATCACACCGTCGTTTAAGCGATAACAATCCAGTATGAAAGCCTCCTGTTCCTAGCGATGTCAAACAAATTGGAACCAATTTTTTATTGCCGCATCCCCACACCAAAAGTCAAGCCAAAACTGTATATTATTTCCATTACCTACTTTAAGTGAAGTAAGAAGAAGGAACTCACTCTGATCCTCTCTAATCCTCCTCCACACACCAGTGCCATGTGAAGCTCACCTATCCTTAGTGATCCGGCCTGCCTTGTTAAGGCCACATTTTGCAACCGCTACTTCCCATTAAAGATGTTAATTTTCGGCACTAACAGCCAAAGCCATTTACTGAGAGGAGCTTTCTTGAATAACAAAGGGAGCTCATGGCTAAACCAGTCTCGCTTGTCTGCCTGCTTTCCAATCTACCCAATGGAACTTGCGAGCCCTCCTCGGTGGGAAAGTTCAATATCATACTTACAGCTTACTGGAAATAATAGAAATGGTCGTTTGTTCCTAAATTTTGTATACGGGAGACATCCCTTCAAAGTCGTTTGTAAAGGGTGGTACCCCCTTGGTAACTACTTCAATAGTATTTGTTCGGCCTTCAAAAGAAAGAAGGGGGAACAAGAGGTTTAGTAGGTGTTTGATCTGACTTTTACCATGACTTTTGGCGTATTCTTTTAACTTTTAGAGGATGAATTGGACTTTAAAAATGTTTAACTTTCTGCTATCATTGAAGTCACCCCAAACCTGTTCAATTTTTTAAATTAAAATATGTTTGGGGGGGGGGGGGGGGGGGGGGGGGGGGGGGGGGAGTTCTCACGTAGCTCATTTGGTTAGCTTAATGCCAAATCAAACAGCCTGTACTTTTTATCATCCTATGCTGAAGTAAATGGGACAATTTTCTCTTTGACTACCTGGAATATGGATAAATTCCCATCTGCTAAGAGGAAGAACTATGCCAACCACTAGTTATTGCTAAAAAAAACACTCGATTTTATACGATTTACTGGGGCAACATGTTAAACACGTCACCGGAGATGCATGCAAGAATTCTTTTTAGCATGACAAATGGGTGCTATCTACTCTCTCTTTTTCTTGAGAATGTTATTACGTTCTTCTTGGTTAAGAAAGGAACTATTGGTTACAGAAGTTATAAGTAATAACATATGGATGCTGTCAGCCGGAGGCTATTGAGGCCGATTATAGGGACTTTAACCTGATCAACCCCCCTAGGATACAGTTAACACATTCTGCTTCTATAAATGGTAAAAACTCTACTCCAGCCAATTCAGAAGTGTTGAAAAATAGAGGCCCTACAATTTATTGGAAAATAATAATTTGGTTTACTATGGTCAGGGGTAGGTTGTCTCAAGTACAGACAGAGGTCTCTGGAATACCATGTTCAATCGTTTTGTTTAAATGTAAGATGAGATGTCGAGAGGAAGATAGGACTTGCACCAAGACCTCTTGAATCTTGGTGAGTTAGAGCACCACTAAACAAAGCCTTTGTTTACTTCCAGCCTCTATAGATGGAAAACAAACTCAGCATGTTGTTTGGGATAGGGAACTTAAAAGGAATGATACTACTTTATCTTAAGGCCGCTAATGATTTTTATGGTACATGCTAGATAAGAAACCGAGCCTTGCAACCTTGGAACAACCGTCTTATGCTCTTTAAAATTTTCCTCCTCATATTCCATTATGCTCTGTCAACCAGCACAGATACCAAAGTTTCCGATCAATCTTCAGCATCACACAATCCAGTGAGCCATAAATGATAAAACTATACACCATACCCCCATGAGAACTCAGGGACAAGACAAGTGTTTCTTAGAAAGAGGGAAAAAAAGAACATTAGAGTGACAATTCTATAGATCAACGATGCAATAAAAAGAAGTGAACCAAATTTTGATTGATAAGCCGCCCAAAGTTGGGGTTCTTCTATGAAAATAACCCAACCTGACAGATACAGAAGTTCTCCATATGTATCCTATCTACGCCCCGAATAAGCAAACCCACCCAAGCCCCCCCCCCCCCCCCCCAAAAAAATAAAATAAAATAAAATAAAAACCATTCCGGCAACGGACGGGACCCCAAAAAGCAGACAAGAATCAAAGTAATGTTCAAAGTAAACTTACAGAATCAGCTAACCTAAACCGCTCGAATCATCACAAAAACAACAAAAAAACAGTGCAGGTAGCAGAGAAGCTAGGGTTACCGACCACAATCAGCACAGACGCAAATGCTACTCCCTAAATTATGCGCACATTGAGAGACAGGAAAGGCCTGAGCTTTACACAGGCAGAGACTAGGCCTGATATAGAGAGAGAGACGGAGACAGAGACCTGGTAGAGCTCGCGCAAGACGGAGTCGAGGTTGGATTCGTCGACGCTTTCGAGCAGGAAACGAATCTGATTCGAGACGATGTCCGAGAACTTCAGCATGGTTGAGCGTCGATCGCGAGTCGCTAGGGTTTTAGAGTGCGCGCACGAAGGCGGAGACAGAGAGAGAGAGAGAGATTTGTGGTGATATTACGGAGAAGACGAAGATGAGAGAGTGAGACTCCAATTGCGCTCGTCAAGAGTGAAAATAGAGGAGTCGTCAGTGGAGGGGACGGGCGGGTGACGGGCAGGTCATTTTAGGTAGGCGAAAGTCGCCTCTAGCTCAGCCACGTGGCTTTACAAGTGAAATGGTCTTTCGGCCCAAGTAAAAAGCCCTAATCGTTTTTGGAAAATTACCGCACAAACCCTAATTTCAACCCCAAAAATTTCACACCAAAACTTCCATTTTATTCACCAATTGCAGGTATCATCATCTTGCAGAAAATGGGTGGAGGAGGGCAGAATTGCATTCTCCACTAAAATTTAGCTCGGTTACAAATTCAAAAAATACGAGGGGTAAGCTATTTCAAAAGGCGAGAATGCTTCGATAACGATTACATCTCAAGTAATTTGATCATCAGACTCGGTCTTTAATATATCCCTGTGACATCCATGATTTTTTCATATTAGAAAAAACTTAGAAAGTAAGATATCTAGATATGTTCTGACTTGAGGAGCTTCTCGAGGAAGCTACCCTACCCTTTAACTTCTTGAGGTAGCTACCCCTAACTTGTTGGATAAGCTATCCTCTACCTTAGCGAGGAAACCATCCCTTGACTTGTTAAAGAAGTTATCCCTTGTGATGAGATCCAGACCTTAGTTATAAAGGAAATCGTAGAACGATAGGGGCGAGCATGATTCTAAGGTAGAACCTGGAACCTGAAGAACTGAACCGATTGGAACCGGTCGGTTCCAGGTTCCAGGGTATGGAGGGTAGATTCCAGGTTCCAAAAATTAAGGAAATTGTTCTAACGGGTAAGTTCCAAGTTCTACGCTGGAACGGGAACCTGGAACTTGGAGCAAGTTTTTATATTTTTTCTTGGTATATGTCTTCGCGTCATCTTGTGATATTCCATGGTGTCCGATGATGAGTATGTAATCCAGAACCACTTTATCATTGGGACTTTTTACTTTGTTAATGTTTCATATTTTTCTTGTGTCTAAATATGAGTTATGGTCAGTGAATTTTAGCAGCATGTGGTGGTCATTAAATATGATTATTCACTGCAATCGTTCAACTAAGAATACATGTGGAACCTGGGTAAAACCTGAAATCTACATTGAAGCCTGTGACATGGTAGATTTTAGGTTCTAAGGTATGCATGGTAGGTTTCAAGTTCCAAAAAATGAGGAACTTGTATAGACTAGGGGTGAGCAAAAAAATCGGAATCCACCCAAACCGGATCGGACCGTACCCAACCGGCTGATTTTGGATGGTAACTGGCGAGTACCGGTCCGGTTCCCGGTTTCAATTTTCTGGAACCGGCGGGTACCGGTTCGGTTCATGGTTTCAGGTGGGAACCATCCAACTGGACCGTAAGGCATAACTTCCCATCGTTGAGATGTTGTCTATTAACTGTTATGCAGTGGCCTACCAAATCAATGTATCACAAGTTTGGACAGGTATTGATAAAGACTGATCCTAAATGTAAAAAGAGTTACTTTCTTAGCTTTAGTTTGTGTTAGTACCAGGATCGCTAAAGTGGCGTGCAAGGAATGTCGCTCTTGGTGCAGCTCTTGGAGTTGCGGTTTGCTTTCCTCTTGGTAAGTAAGATTGGGATCGTGTCATAAAAACTTCAATAAAAGCTTGATTTGCTGATTTGTTAATCAGACTATAGGTCTTACAACACTGCTTCTTTTCATGAGGCTCAAACTGAAACTTGACGTGAAAATGTGAAACAAGACCAGATCCTGTTTTTTTTTTTTTGTCTTCCTGACTCAACATCCTATTTGGGGTATTGTGTTCTTATTTGCAGGTTGGCTCCATTTGAAGCTAGTGGGGAAAACATATGAAGGGAGTTTGGCTACGTCCCGTGAGATGGATCAAAGGGGAGAGGCAAGGAGTGGTGTCGACTCTACAATTCAGAGGCTTGAAGAGAACCTGAGCAAACAAACTAACCACTGGCCTTGAGTTTGCCAATAGCTTCTTTCCACGCCTTGTTGTTTGTGGTCGCCCGTTCAGAAGATGGCCAAGCCCGAAACAAGAGAAGGGAATATTAAAGAGAGAGACGTAGGTAGAAAGAAAAGGAATTAATGCTTGTTTTCGGATTGTGCAGAAAAAAGAGAAGTCAATAGTCATTTTCTGAGCTTTGTTTGTTTCTCGATATATCATCATCCAATTTTGTGTGTCCGGGTCTGATTTCCTCCTACCATGTGTCGGAGCACGAAAACACATGGTTCCATGGATCCAACGGGGAACCAGACCGGACCGATAGTTCGGTTCTCAAGTGGATCCACAGAACGAATGGGTGGTTCACGATTCGCATTTTGCAGAACCGGTCCCTAACGGGCGGTTCTCAGTTCTAGGGTGGGAGCCACCCATCTTAGAACCGATCACCCCTAGTATAGACGGGTAGGTTCCAAGTTCTAGGTGGAACCTGTATGAAATCTAGAACCGTTCACCCCTATAGAACAACTTCGCCGGAACGGCGGTGGCCCGTTTTGACCTCCGAGCATAGACTTTTCTTGAAAATATCTCCTTCGATGATATCGTCACTTATGTAAGCATAGAAAGAGGAAAGATCTAGAAGCCAAATTACCATTCCCCATTGGTTCACTTGTGCCTCTATATTTAAGGCCATCATGACAAAATCTTAGGGTCATAATGAGAGAATCTTTAGGTTGGCCAAGTAAAGCATTCTCATTGGACCACTTGGACTAACATTTATGTATATAATCCAAACTTCATGATTGCAAGCCAAGCGAGTCCTTCTTATTGGACCACTTGTGCCTTGACTAACTAAGAGAATTTAGAGGCCATCATGACCATAGTTAAGCCTATTAAATGAAGAGGCTACATGGAAAAATAATGACCAAGTGTTAGAAGTCATCATGAGGTCTAGGGACATATAAGCTCATAGACTTGACACCTCTTGAAGTTAGCTTGACATGTAGCAAATTCTCATTGGGCCACTTAGCTTGCAATCATGAAGGATAATCATTACTCGATGGCCTATAAATAGACCCTCTCATCCCAATTTTTGGCACCCTTAATCGCCTCTCCCCTCTCCCTCCATCTCTCTCTCACGCCATCTCCCTCTCTCTCTCTCTCTCTCTCTCTCTCTCTCTCTCTCTCTCTCTCTCTCTCTCTCTCTCTCTCTCTCTCTCGGCTGTCCATCACCACCGCTCACACCGGAGATTTGTTCGGCACAACCCCGCACCAAATAGAGGTAAGTGAAGTCCCTAGTTATAGGATAAGGCAATTGGTTCGGTGCTTGGACTTGGTTGCTCTTGTAAGGGACAAGGTTGCAAGGTTTGTTCATGAATTGTGTGAACAGCATATTATGAACTACGAAGAAGATCGTGCCGGCTTTGATTTATTACGAATCAAGTTAAGTATTGTATATTTCTACATTTATGCATCTTAATGTTCACATGATCACTAAAGCTCAAGATAATATACCGGTTGTATGTAAGCATCATGAGTGTGTGGTCATTAAGCAAAGATAAGATCCTTCATCGCTCAAGGTGACGGAGATGCCCAGCCTTAGTTGCGGGATTCCCCCACGCCAACGGGATGCCCCCGGGAGTGTTTCGAGATGCCGCCAGTAGTGGGCGATGCCTTGGTCGAGCCAAGAGAACCCCGAGTCGGATGTTTTGGGATACCGCGGAGTGCATTGCCTAGTTGATGCCAGAGGGCTCGGTTGATGCCGGGACTATGATGATGTTATAAAAAAAAGTGGTGCTTGCTCATGCTTTCATGTTTCCATGCTCTAAGTTAGATATAGTCCATGTTCATGTAGTAAGTAATAGTTGCCGCATTTGCTATTATCTGCCATTAACTTGACCCTGCAAGTAGTTCTGCCAGGTTAGACGTTGAACCGTTTTCTTACCCTAAAACTAGAGACTTTACTTACTGAGCGTCGTCTCACTCTATTATTTTCCAGACGTGTAGGTATGGACACCGTCGATTCCCCTTATTTTGGTGTACCGAAGGAGATGGAGACCTTTGTCCGATAGCGGCTCTAGGTCACCCCGTCCTTTTTAGCATAACAGATATTATGTAAATATGACGTACTTGTAGGCGAGGCCATAGTGGGCAATGTAAAATAATAATGACACATAATAAACGAGTAGTGTGTTTCCTGTATGCCCTTAAAAGTTTTGGTTGCTGTATTGTTGTGCTGATTGTTTGTCGGGAGAAAGAAGATTACGCTTCCGTATGTCGTTAAAAAAAAAAATTAGAAACTACGGGTCGAACTCGAAGGCGACGATTCCTTGGGCGTCACAATCCCGGTGCATGTTCGACAATTGTTTAACTGCTGGAAATTCAGATAAAAAAAATGGCACTTAATGAGATTAAACTTATTTGATCGGTTAAGTCCAACAAGTACGGAACGGGTTACTTCATTCATTGTGTAGAAAAAGTACTCGATGGCATTTAGAGTCTTGCTGTAAAACCACCGATAATGATCGCAATTCCATTCCTAGTAAGAAAATTAATATTATTCGAGGCTCAATTTCGAAGTATTATCAAATCACTTTTCATTTTTATTTATTACAATACCCAAAATCGTCGATACTTAAAATTCGACAGTGACGTGTTCAATAACCTAATTAAGTGAAGAAAAATCAAGCTCCAGCACTTAACGAGATAAAAAGAATGTTTGCTAGCCTTAAACAGAACCGACTCAAATGGCTCGATAAAATAAAATATCCAGTTAATCTGGTAAATCGAATAAGCCCTTGACGAGAATATCTCAAATGGTTCGAAAATCCAATTGACCGTAAATTGGGAGTTGACCAACACTGTCCATACATTTACCGGCAGTCTGCATTTTCAAGGTAGAGTCTGCATATATCATATTATATGCAAATGCCGTGAATTGCCGTGTATTTATACTTATCAAGTGCCGTAATTTTATTGAACGGGCCAGCAAACTCAATTACGTCAGAGAGAACTTGCAAGTTCACGTCCACGAACGATATCATGAAGGGCTTTCCCATCAATCAAGCCCATGCCAAGCCCGTCGAACGATATCATCAAGGGCTTTCCCATCAATCAAGCCCATGCCAAGCCCGTCGGGAGTTCGGGCCATAAATTAGCCCGTCACGAGTCGAGCCCTTCTCCGATCAAATTCTTGAGCACGAGACTATCGGCAATATTTAGCCCCAACAGGAACCCGATATGTTCGACTGGCTTTTTCCTTCGGAAAAGCAAAGAAACCGAAGAAAAAGAGAGAAAAAAAAGAAAAGGAAAATAAAATAGGAAAAAAAGATAAAAAAAAAAGGATGAGCACGTGATGATGATGCATGCAATGAGAGAGCAGAGATCTCTCGCTCCAATACAGGGCGAGTCCCGCTCACTCGCTCGGTCACATGGAGAACGATGCGGCGTCATCCCGTAACTAACCCCGCCTGCCGCGTCAGCAGACCTCGAAGTCGCGCGCGTGACCGTAGACTTGCCCCCCTCCTCCCCCTTGGTGGTGGTGCTGCTGCTGCGCCTGCCGCGCCTCCTTCTGCCGCCGCAGCTCCATCACCTTCCGGTGCGAGTTTGAGTGCTGAGTCAGCACGAACGTCGGGCTCGCCGCCGGCCTGTACTCCGGCACCAGCCGCCCCGACTTGTACCGCACCCCGCACGCGTTGCACAGCGTCTTCAGCCCCAGTGGCCCCGCCCTCCACTGCGGCGTCTTCTCCGACGCGCAGTGCGCGCACCGCCTCCCGCCTCCTTCCGCCTCCGCGGGCCCTGCACCCTCGCTCGCTGGCGAGCGGATCCGGCTTGGAACCACCGTGGAAGTCCCGGGCGGCCTCGAGCGCTTGCTCCGGGGCCTGCTGCCGGAGAACGCAGCGTCTGGGAGGGCGGTTGGGGTCCCGGCGAGAGAGTCCTCCGGGATGTCGGCGAACGAGTCGTCGACGAACCGGGAGAGCCACTCCAGCTCCGCCGCGTAGTCACTCTGCACGGAGGAAAAGCACCATAAGCGAATGCTCTGAAGGGGACGCACAAAAAGCAATCCGTCGAAATCGCAAAAACCGACTCCAGAGGGAAGCGGCTCTCAGCAAAACGCTCAAAGCCAAAATAATCCAAACGGACACCCAAAATGTGCAATTAATCTAGGCGAGATTCCGGCGAATTTGACTGAAACTATGAACGCGAAACAGAAGATCGAGATTTCAACTTGTCTTTTCCTGAGCGAAACGAGGAAACAGTTTCGTGCCGAAGTCGAACGACTTCACAACCGATCGCGAACTTAAAAAAAAAAAAGAAAAAAAATCTCGGAAAAACTAAAAATCCACGATAGCAAAGCTTACGGGGACGCAGAGCTCGTGAGCGAAGTCGGTGGAGAAGGGAGGGAAGACGGCGGAGGAAGGCGGGGAGGAGGAGGAGGAGGTGGAGGAGGAGTCGGCGCAGAGGCGGTGGGCAGAGGAGGGGGAGGGGAGGTCCGGCGGGGGAGGGTGGAGGTGGTCGGAGGGGGAGGAGAAGAGGTCGTCGTTGGAGAGGTCGAGGAGGTCGTCGATGGGGAAGGCGTCGGGCGGTGCGGAGAGCCCGTGCAGGTCCATCATGAAGCTTCGCAGGTGGGAGCGAGAGCGAGAGTGAGGGAGAGAGATGGAGTGTAGAGAGAGAGTTTAGAGAGAGAGAGAGAGAGAGAGATGGTATGGTGGAGGGGGTGAGGCTTGGGGGGGATATATTGAGGGAGGAGGGGTGGGGGACATGGGAACGTGCGAAGAGGATATACCAACAATGTGATATGGAGCTGGCCTTTTTCCCTTTCATTTCTGAAGAATATTACAGATTCGATCCTCTGATTTTCACTTCTTTTGCGATTTCGTCCTCGAGGTAGGTGCAAGTGCAACAACATATATATATATATATATATATAGGCGTTAAAGGAAAAAGTGAAGAAGAACCAAAATCAATCCCAACGGAAGGGCGAAACCATTTGTTCAAATAAAAAAATTGAAAAAAAGAAGGGATGATTATATAAATGGTTCCTGAACTTTGGCAGTAATGTCACGCCTCCCTGAATTTTTAGTATTTTTGGTCGTGATTACTTCTTTTTTTATATAAAGTCCTCTGCAGCCTGCAGGCGGCCTGATCAGCGTATGTGTCTTGTAGTATCAACAATCTAGTAATTTGCCACGGGGGCAATATGTACGAAAAATGGGAGAAGTATCAAAAAAGTCCTAAATCTATTTCATTTGTGCCAATTCAGTCCTAAACCTTTTTTTGGTTCCAATTCAGTCCTAAACCTTTTGCATTGGCTCCAATTTAGTCCTAAACCTTTTGCATTTGTGCCAATTCAGTCCTAAACCTTTTGCATTTGTGCTAATTCAATTGGCCAGTTTAGGACTGAATTGGCACAAATGCAAAAAGGTTTAGAAATAAATTGGCACCAATAAAAGATTTAGGACTGAATTGGCACCAATGCAAATGTTTAGGACTAAATTAGCACCAAAAAAAGGTTTATAACTAAATTGGGACAAGTGCAATAGGTTTAGGACTTTTTTGACACTTTTTCCTACGAAAATCGTCGACTTTTCTTACGTGTATTATTGAAGAATTCCGCGTTGTTTGCCTGTTGGATTACAATAGGTATTGTATTCATGCAGTCTCCCTCTACATATTTTCAATTGGACACTCGAAACGTTATCCCATAACATGGACTCGTTCGGAAGCATTTTCTAATTGCGAAGTCTCGACTTGGATGGTTCTACAGCCCGTTCTCGAGAATCCATTTCACTCGATACTACCGACCATCAGATTAAGGACCAGATTCAATCGATTCTCCAAACATTTTTCAAATGTTCCTCCGTTGCGGCACTATATAATAGTTATCGGTACGATGCATTACAATTCAGAAGCCCTTTTACGAGAGATCATAGAAGTGCAAAGAGAAAACAAAAGGTAAAGGTTTGATTGCTTCAACGGTGCCGATGGAAAAGGTGGTGGTCATGTGAAGATTACGTTGCTTAAGTTGACTATTGCAGGAGAGGCAGAGGGAATCCAGTCAAAGGGTGATGGAAGCCTGCATTTCACGAGGAAATGCACCTCTTCTTATTGCGGATTTGCAGGGGCTCCCCTCTTCTTCTTCTTCTTTTCTTATTGTAATGTTTCACCAAGGTGAAGCTAATCTCTTTAGGGTCCGTGAAGTTGGCGGCGACGGAAACAGACTAGGCGGGTCGGGACTAGAGGGATTTTCGGCACTGCCCGAACGGACCGAACCCGACTTTTATTGGCCCGGTATGTTGGGCGGGCCTAGAATATTTTGTTCATTTAATTTTTATATGTATTATCAATATCAAAACTCAGCACACGCAATTGTCTAATTAACAAACATAAATTGCGCTTGAAATTCAGAAATTTCATCAACATAAATGAAATCTGGATAATATCGATTTTGAGGTGACACGACTTTTTACGAGCCATTTGAAGTTCGATGGTTAACTTATTATGCTTTATGACTCAATGGAGGTTTAGAAACAATAAATTACTAACTTTTAAATTTGAAATCTTTTTGTTCTATATGTTTAGATGTATGTTTAAAACATTTGGGGCCAGACTAAGCCGGATTAGGTGGGGCCCGAGCATCTTAGGCTCGAAAACTCGGGCCGAATTTGCCAATGAGAAGCTGGAGATCCGCCCCGTCTTACTCGGGCTCGAAAATTGGGGCTGGTTTGTCCCTCCACATAACATTGAGCTGGCACATCGTGCGCGTTCCGTTAACGGGTGTTCTGAGACACGTATTAAGTAACTAATTAAGAAATTTTACAGTTTTCGATGCTCCGATTGTCTCGTGTTACGCGTAAATAACATTTCGCAGGCGGACTATTTCTCATTCGATGCTCTCATTAAGGGCGCGCATGATAACCATTCTATTTCTGGAATCAATTTCTAGATGAGTTTTGGAGCAAAAAACGCGTTTGATAATGACATAAAATTTCTGTTATTGGAACAGAAGTTCGTTTAATAACGGTTGAAAATGTCTACTTCAAGAATATTATTAACACAAAATCTTCTACTTCATTTTTAAGTTTTTAAAAATTCTTAAAAAAACAAATTTTATTATTAGAAAATATTATTTACTATTTAAAAATAAAAATTATTATTTATTTTTTACTCCGGCGGTGGCTGGCGGCGATGGTCGGCGGTAGCTGGTGGAGGGTGGCAGTGGGCAGCAGAGGTTGGCGGTGGACGGTGGTCGTCGATGGCGGGGTCGGCGGTTAGCAACGGGCGGAGGTCGGCTGCAGCAAGCAGAGGGGGGCGGCGACCGGCGATGTGGAGGGGGGTTGTGGTCTGCGGCGGTGGGCGGCGGAGGGCAGTGGTTGGCGGCGGGGGGCGGTGAAGGTCGGCCATGGGCAGCGGCGGGAGAGGGTTGGTGCCGGCCCGCAGTGGTCACGGCGATGGGCGATGCGGCCGACGGTGGTGGCGACAGAGGTGGTTGCGGCGACGACGGGGGTCGGCGATGGCCAGCGGTGGGCGGGGCGACCGGTGGTTGGCGGCGACCGACAAAGGAAGGGCAACAGAGGGAGTGCGACGAGGACTTTAGAAAAAACAAAAGGCTTTGGTAGGTTATTTTTCATTTCTGTTTCTGGAACAGAGAAGTTACAATTTTTAGCTTCTCATTTTTCTTTCAAATCTATTTCTGAAACTAAAATTTGTTCTAGAAACGGAAAAATAGCCCGGATGATAACCATTCTATTTCTTTGTTTCTGTTCCAAACCTGTTTCTGAAATAGGTTTGAAACAGAAATTCGTTTGGTAATGCAATTCTATTTTTCCGTTTCTGGAACAAGTTTTTGTTCTAGAAATAGATTTAAAAGAGAAATGAGAATTTAAAAATTGTAACTTATCTTTTCCAAAAACAGAAATGAGAAATAACCTACCAAAGCCCTTCATTTTTTCTCAAGTCCCCGTCGCACTCTTTCTATCGCCCTTCCTTTGTCGGTTGCCTCCAGCCGCCGCCCCCCCGCCGCCCACCACCGGCCGCCCCCGCCCACCGCCGGTCGTTGCCAACCCCCATCGCCAGCCGCCGACTGCCGTGGCAACCACCGCTGTCGCCACCACCATTGGCCGCCGCTACCCACCGCCTTGACCACCGCCGGCCGCCGACCTCCATTGCCCCCCGCCGGTTGCCACCGACCTCCGCTGCCCCCCGCCGCCAACCGCTGCCCCCCGCCGCCAATCACCGCTCGCCGCCACCGATCACCGGCAGCCGCCGCCGGAGTAAAAAATAAATAATAATTTTTTATTTTTAAATAGTAAATAATATTTTCTAATAATAAAATTATTTTTAAAAAAATTAAAAATGAAGTCGAAATTTTTCGTAAAAGATTTTGTGTTAATAATATTCCGGAAGTATAAATTTTCAATCATTATCAAATGAACTTATGTTCTAGGAACAGAAATTTTATGTCGTTATCAAACGCGTTTTTTTGCTAAAAAACTCATCTAGAAATTAGAAATAATTTTCTATCCAAAAATTAATTTCTGAAATAAAATAGTTGTCGTGCGCATGGGCGTCCTAAGTGTTTGGAAAAGCTATTAGCTGGCACAAGTTGTAGCGAAGTAGAGAAAGCGACCATAGGGGACGATAAATGCGTAGCAATGAACGAGCGCACATGTCAGGAAGCATAAAGCGGGTCGTGCGTACTACCCCGGTAGGACCCGGGTCAGGGAAGATTGCAAAATCGTACCCGCTTTTGTACTTTTTTGTTCTTTTCGTCCCCTTTTTTTCAAATATCCTGCCCCACCTCCTTTTTTATTTTTATTTTTCCTTTCTTGGCCATTAATTGATGCTCATTTATTTTATGAGTGAGGTTATCTTGTATAATTAGAGTTTAGTACATAAACGATATCGACCTACTTCTTAGATCTTCGTCTCTAATTAAAATAAAATTTCGTCTTACTGGTCTTAATTATAATTTGATAAGACCCGCAAGTAGTTTTTGTGTCCTAGGAAAACTCTCCAACTCACGTTTACCCATCGCCACCACAAGCTCTCCCCTCCCATTAGGTCGCAACGGCCTCATATCGACCTGAAATTTGAGGTTTCAAGTTGTGGACCTAGGCAATCTCAAACCAAAGATGATGTCCGGTCGCCGATCTTAGATTAGTCCTGATTTGTGATTGCTTTGGCTAGATTGGCCGGCTCGAGCTCAACCCAGATATAAGGACCTTTGCTCCTTAGCTCATTTATGATAAGAAAATAGTTAGATAATCTATTTATTATATCGATTAGATTTGGAGGATTGAAGCCTGTATTGCTTGCCCAAACTCGCTTATCTCAACAAATTAGTCGAACCTTACTTGATGGATGTGTCTAAGATCATTCTCCAGGTTCACTCATACGACAAGCAGGGCCCTCTTGAGCCACATATTTGCTAAAGTATCTAAATCACTAAACTCGTCTTCATCTAATGACTTAGTCTCTTAGAATCGCTAGCAGCGGTTTTATATAATTTTATATGGTATTAGAGCAGAAAGTCTTGAATACGAATCATTCAAGGCCTCAATTGTACCTCCTCGTTTGTATGTTTCTACCTTTCAATTTTTGCCGAAGTCCAGCCTAAGCACATGGAGAGGGGGAGTGCTAAAGTATCCGAAGAATGGTTGTTAGAAAATACCAACCCAATAACATAAATTTATAGTGGAGAGAGAGAGAGAGAGGCCACGTGCACATAAAGAACATATAAATCACGTTGTCAAGCAATGTGTGATATTTCAACACCCCACCTCATATGCAAGTCGGATTTGGAGCGGCATGTGGAATTTGACTAATGGGTGGACGCACATGCGAAATGATAAAAACTTGGCTTCTATACCCGGTTAGAAAATTCAATCCAAAAATTTAAAGTTAAATTTCATTGTCGAGTAATGTATGATTTTTCAACAATGATTAATTTTACATTTGCCTAACGAATTAAGCTTTTCAAATAGTTATTGATGCTCACACTGTCTCCAGTCTTTTGCCAGAGCCAAATGAAGTAATTCCTTAAAAAAGACTACTTTTCACGAGTTCTTAAACAAATAGTGTAGCCGACACAGCACATGACCTCTGTGGATAGGGAGCAACGCCACCCATTCATGAAGTGGGTCACTTCCACAAGGAAAAACAAAAGGACATTGACTAAGTTTCAGGCGGAGTTGATCGAAAACATTGCAATTTCGTATGAAATTACCAGTTTTTATTTTATTTTAATGACAATCAGGTGATGTCTCGATTCAGTTTTTGCGCGTGAATTTACATTCGCTTCCTCGATTCGATCAAAGATCATCCATCGAGAGTCGATTCTATTTTGTCGCTTCCTCGATCGGGATAGTCGAACGCGTCACAAGTCTTCGAGATACATTTGCTGCTGTCTTCAGCAGTCGGCTTGTTTGATAGAGATTTTGTGATCAACTGCTATATATTCTGTAGCCTTTCTCTCCCGATCTAGAGCTAAATCTAGATTTGGGTGCTCTTCCATTCCGATCTAGAGATAGATCTGGGATTTGCAAGACGTTTTCTGTATTCCTTCAACTTATTAGTGTTGTTGTGTTCTTTACACGGTGATGGTGCTGGGGACGCCGAACTTAGGCGCGCACTGTCTTTTAGCAAAATCGTTGTTACTGGAGAGAAATTTCTCGGTATGTGCTCATCACTGATGGTGCAAGATTCGATGATTGGCCGCTATATGAGCATTGATGCTATAACATATCCGTTTTCGGGGAATGAGCCAGTCTTTGCAAGCAGTAGCAAGTTGATTCACTTTTCAAATTCGTTTTACTTACTTTGTAAGATCTGTTTCTATTTTGAAGTTATGTACTTCTTTCTTCACATGAAATGAAGATGCTCGTTTCGACCAAAAAAAAAAAAGAGTCGATTCTATTGGGGTTTCTTCTTCTTCTTTTTCTTTTTTGAAATTGTTGTTTCGACTTACAAGCAAATTAAAAGGTTCGATAACAACCAAGATGTCGCCATGTATCATTATCGGGTAATGTTGCTCGTGCGCATGCCTACTCCTAGAAATTTTCGAGTAATTTTGCTCTTATATATTTTTACAGAATAATTCCGATTGCACAATGTTCGTAAGCTTTAACATACCGCGATAACAATTCAAGGATTCAATTGAAATTTTCCCGAATAGCAATTACCGTGCTTATAATATGAGTCTTACTGTGCCAATTTTGACAAATCACTTGAAAATACAAATGAGATTGATGTCGTAATACCAATGACACAAATGATTTTTGAACTTTGGCCCAATATATAACGTGGTCCCTGAACTTTATCTCAATGCGTAGTATGGTCCCCATGAACTTTTGATACATGTTCAATTTAGTTCTCGTAATATACGAAAATGTTCGATGTCGTCTCTGAACTTGAATTAATGGAAGGAGAACATTGAGCATTTGTATATAGTTGGGGGACTAAATTGAACATGTATCGAGAATTCGTGGACTACGTTAAACAAATTAAAGTTTGGGGATCACATTGGACATTGAGGTTAAGTTCGGAGACCGTTTATGTTGTTTTCTCTTTCTTCTTTAATTTAAAGAAATAAAATATTGGCATGTTTATTGGGCAGAATTTGCCGACAGGGTGAAAATTGAAGTGGAGAGGCGAGAGATGGTGCAGAGAATATTGAAAGATTTGAGAAGATCGATGGAGGGTTTCCCTTGGGCATTGGTTGGAGTGGAGACCTTGAATCACATGACTCCTTGACAGAGAAACTTTGGCGATCCCAAAGAGAGCACGTGCGCTGCCATGTGACCCTGCGACCCGGATTATATTAGACGCTAATCAGAGCGCAGGCACGCGGGATGAAGCATAATCCGCGGCACCCATCCATCTAGTTAATAATTTTCTAGGTTCCTCTTTTCAAATTAGTAAGATAATATCTCTTCTTCTTTTTTTCCTCTATTTCTTTGTGATGAAACTAATCGACCGGAACAACCGATTAGCCTGTGCTTGGCGCCTGAAAAGAGACCATATCTCGAATTCAATTCCTGCTCGGCGCGACCATTTGGGGATCGAGCCGCAATTCCTTGCTGGTCCTCTAGTCCCGCTGTCAACGGCCTGCCTTGATTGGATCGGAAAGGCTTATTTAGTTTGGTGAGCAAAAGTCGACTCAAGATGCCACCCCGTCCTGATTATATATTACGCGGAAAAATAAATGAAGTTACAAATAATAATAATAATAAATCCCTTTTGACTTTAGGTTAATGTAACTTATCTGCTGGGGATGAGTATGATTTCAGGGTAGCACTTAGAATCCAGAGAACCGAATTGGTGGGAACCAGTCGGTTCTAGGTTCCAGGGGTGTGCATGATATGTTTCAGGTTTAAAAATTGGAGAACCTATTCTGACAGGTAGGTTCCAGGTACTTGGAACCTAGAGCAATTTTTTTTTTTAATGTTTTTCTTGGTATATGTCTTCGCGTCATCCCGCGGTATTTCATGGTATCGAATAATAAGTGTGTAATCTGAAACCACTTTATCGCTGAGACTTTTACTTTGTTAATATATCGTACTTTTCGTGTGTCGAAATATGAGTTTGTGGCTAGTGGATTATGGCAGCAGGTGGTGGTCATTAAATATGATGATTCACTGCAATCGTTCAATTAAGAATACATGTGGAACCAACCCTGAAATCGACCCAGGAACTCGTGACAGGTCCAGAGTATGCAAGGTAGGTTCCAGATTTAAAAAATTGAGGAACCTATTCCGACAGATAGGTTCCAGGTTCCTGGTGGAACGTTTACGGAACTTGAAACCGCTCACCCCTACTATCCGCTCTTATCCACTTAAATCAATGCTATGGCCCACTTGTTCCTTTTACCACGTTTATCCTACACCGTGCTTTCTTGAATATCTCGATAAATCTCAACCGTTGATAAGAACCTCACGTTCATAAAATCCACGGTCCATACAAATTGTGTCACCAAAGGAATCACCACGCTGGCTTGAAAATTCATGTCCGTTTTCTGTTTATCCTTACTATCCCACATTCATCTCTCTTGATCCAAGCATCGTTTCTTATGAATCGAGTCATCGTGTATCGTCATTGACAGAAATTAAGTGAAAAGGTCGGGAACAAGACGCAAGTGCGAGGCATTTAATGGGCCGTGTCGGTGAGAAATGAGAATGGGCTGCGGGCCCATGATCACAAGCACAATTAATGAGACATCACCAGCCGCACATGGCTCACCTCTCCCGAAGCAGACAACTCCATCAGGCAAAACCCCCAGACATTGCATCTTTGCACACAATGGCACTTTGACGTCCGGGGTTCAAGAACCGGACCGGACCGGACCGACCAATTTAAAAAGTGCATCTGTCGATTTCTCGATACGATTTTTTCGATCGGTTCATTCGGATATGATATGAGATACCGCGTTAAGTGGATCTCGAATACGATCATGAGAATGATGTATTGCATGCGCTAAGCTTTCAAAGGATCGGACGATCCGTTAGAATGATTTATGTTTGATGAATAGACTTGCTCGGCCAACTAATCGACAAATTCAATCAGTCAACCATCGACTCCTCACGGCATGACTAATTCGGGGTGGGGATGTATAAGGAAATACTATAAATGGGCGAACACATGAATGTAAAGGATTGAAAGAGCTTTGATTTTGATACCATATTAGATTGGGTTTGCCACAGGTACGTGATCAGTCCGTCCTTGTTGCAATGAGAAAGTATCTTTCGCATTGAAGAGACCACGTTCGGAGAAGTTTTTAGGTGCTCATGGAGGATTGCGGCATCCATCCGCCCAATCGATCACTAGGTGATTTTGGTCTCATGAGTACCTAGAATTTCTTCTTTTCTTCTTGTAAATGTGATATCATCGACTCTCAATAACTCCGTTCTTATCATGGTGATCGATATAACAACACTACGCTGTGACGCGACGGGATTTCGTCGATAGATAAAGCACTTTCTTGTCCTACGGAGACCGGACTTCTTGTCCTAAAGAAAGAAACATGGGGCTCCTACGGGCCAGCCCGGGAATCCCGCAATTCAATCCCACGTTGTGTCGAGACTAATCAAGAAAATTAGGGGGTCAATGCAGTAATCAAAGAGGCCACGCGAGACCGTACGATGATCGGCAGAGGCAATGCACGTGCGTACCTTAGCATCGTCACCTGCCTTTACGAACAATCGGTACTACTCAATTTGCATGCATATACATGCAGCTACTTGCTTTTGCTTGGTTGATTGATGGAATTTTCAAGAATTTTCAAGTAAATAGCTATTTTGAAATTTTTTAAATTTTTGACAATTAAAAAACAGAAAAGAATAGATGATGGAATTAAATTTTAACATTAATCTTGTTGCTCATACTTTTAGATAATTAAACTAAACGCTAGCAAAAATCATGAAAACAGAAGAGGAGAAAAAGGGAAAATTAGGATTTGGACCAAAACGGCGCCGTTTTAGCGCTTTGCTTAACGTTAGAGCAGCGTAGGAAAAAGAAAATAATAAAAACAGCCACATCGGCAGTTTTCATCAGTTAAGTTGGACTGAGTTAATAAAAAAGGTGTTGATTGCATCAATTTGACAAGTTTTATGACTTGATTGTACATTTTCTCAATTGCACTTTCGTAGCAAGTTTTAGAATTTCTTGTGCACTTTCTCAATAGGTAAGCTTGAATCCAACAACTTTTTATAAGGAGAAAAGTCGAGTCCTACCTTAAACTTTTTGACTTTTTCAAATATACATAACTCACACTTTTATTTTTATTAAATCCGGAACACTTTGAAACGGTTTGAAATTTTCAAAAATCGACATGTAGAGCTGTGTATAATTTTTGTTCTTCAAAATTTTCCAAACCTTATATGGTATAATGTTCAAGATTTTTATTTTGAAGAGGAAGACATAAATAGATATTAGAAGTGCTAGAAAATAGGGGCGTCAACGGTCTGATTTGGTTCTCCATGAAACCCGAACTGAATCGAATCGAATCGAATTGTTATTGTGAATGTCTAAACTGAATCGAACCGAATCTCGACCCGAACCAAATAGCTACCAAACCGAATTTCTGTTCGAGTGTTTTTTTTTTTGGGGTCATATATTATAGGAGTAATTCTCCTTCTCTCCGATCAATCCACGATCTCTGATTTGATGATCTCGAGAATGTCACTGAAATCATTTGCACTTCCTGAAGATTTCAACGTGCACATGTTCCATAGTGCACTTGCTGAAGGTCATCGAGCCTTTACGTTTAGCTTATCTCATGCAGCATTGCCCAAAAGTTTCTGTAAAATGTAATATTGAATAAATTAAGAATAACAAATAGGAGGGAAACTATAAGACATTAAAGATATTAAAACAAAAAGAACAGGACAACCCGAACCGGGAAAAAAGAAGGATTATTTTTTTATTATCCGAACCGAAGCGAGAATGCAAGAAATTTCTGTAACCAAACTCTTCAAGCCCAGGGGGGTTTGGCTGTGATGTGGAGAGAAGGGGTTTCAATCGTAGTGGATTCTTATTCAGCTGAAGTTGTCAACTTGGTGTACAAAGAGGGGAACAGCAAGCAGTTGATGAGAATTACATTTGTACACGCCCCGTATACGTTTCAAAAGAGAGCCTTACTATGGGAGGAGTTGAAAAGGGTTAAAACACATAATAGACTCCCTTGGATTTGTGTTGGGGACTTTAATGAAATACTGTACCATTGGGAGAAAGTGGGGAGGAGAATGGCAGAAAACTATAGAATGGTGGCTTTTAGGGAATTACTGGAAGATTGCTCCTTGATGGACTTAGAAAGCAAAGGATGCAAATTTACTTGGGTTAAGAACAGAGAAGGGGAGAATTTTGTGAAGGAAAGATTGGACCGTGTTCTTTGCAGTGAAGATTGGAGAGTTTTGTTTCCCTGTGCTATGGCATATGCCTTATCTGCTGTTGGTTCGGACCATAGTCCCATATTACTATCACGTGGAGAAGAAGGAGTGAAGCGGCAAAAGGAGTTTAAATTTGAGGCTTTTTGGATGGAAAATGAAGAGTACGACGGAATAGTACATTCAGTATGGAATTCATCAAATGGGGTGTCCAAAAATCTAATAACAAAGCTGGAAGATGTGAGAGCAGCCCTTTCTAAATGGAGCAAGAAGAAATTCTCGAATGCCCAACGACAGATCGCTCACCTGAAGAATGAAATCCAGAACATTACTAACAGGCCTGACCCCCAACATAATAGAGAGAGGGCACAACAGTTGAAAAATCAGATTGAAAACCTGTGGTGGCAAGAAGAGATATATTGGGGTATAAAGTCAAGGATTAGTTAGCTGAAATGGGGCGACAAAAACACCAAGTTTTTCCACGCTACTACGATCCAGAGAAGGTAGCGCAACAAAATATCTATGCTGGAAGTGTCAGAAGGAGAATGGAGCCGAGATACTAATTAACTCAAAGAAGCAACAGGAGAGTTTTTCGAAAATCTATACTGCTCAGTGGTAATTTCCAGCCAATCTCGAATCAATGCTCTAGTCGTGTCACAGAGGAGGCGAATGAGTCCTTAACTGCAAAAATTACCTTGCAAGAAGTGAAAGAAGCCGTGTTTCAATTAGGAGCTTTGAAGGCTCCAGGGTCGGATGGTATAAATGGGCAGTTTTACCAGCATCACTGGGAGGTGATTAAAGAGGATATTTTCAAACTGGTCGATGACTTTCTGGAGTCGGGACAACTGAATCCAGCCATAAACAGCACCTATATTTCCCTTATTCCCAAAGTTACTAACCCCAAGAGGATAGAACAATACCGGCCTATAAGCCTTTGTAATTTTTCTTACAAGATCATCTCTAAGGTATTGGCGAACAGGCTAAAAGTATGGCTTCCAGAGTTGATTTCAGCGGAACAAAGCGCCTTCGTAAGTGGGAGGCAAATTCAAGACAACATCTTAATAGTCCAGGAGGTTCTTCACCAGTTACGAGTCAGAAAAATGAAAAAGAAATTTCAAGCAGTGCTAAATTGGACATGCAAAAAGCATATGACAGGATTGAATGGGATTTCTTGGAGGCGAGTATGCTAAAAATGGGGTTATGCAGGAAATGGGTCTCGTGGATTATGCAATGTGTGACCACTGTCTCTTTTAGCATCAAGTTCAATGGAGAACCGTTGTCTTACTTTTAGCCGTCACGTGGAATTAGACAAGGTGATCCTCTCTCCCCTTATCTTTTCATCATAATTGCTAATATCCTATCATTGTTAATGAAAAAAGTAAATGAAGACGGTAGAATCAAAGGGACAATGCTGAACAAACATTGCCCAACCCTATCTCATTTACTCTTTGTGGATGATTCTATCTTCTTCTTGGATGGGAGAGTAACAGAATGCCAGAACCTAGCTGATGTTTTAAATTAGTACTGTTTTGCTAGGGTCGGACCATTAATCTAAACAAATCAGGAATTTTCTTCGGTGTGGGCTACCCCCAGAACTTAAAAAGGAATATGGCGCACGAACCACGTGTGCTAGAGATAGACAAAACTGGGAAGTACTTGGGCATACCATCTGACTGGGGTACCTCCAAAAAAGAAATGTTTGCATGGATTTTAGCGAGAGTGAACATGAAGTTGGAGGGTTGGAAAGAGAAGCTGATGTCGAAAGCGGGGAAGGAAATTTTACTAAAAGCAGTCGTCTAGGCTTTACCGCAATATGCCATGTCGATTTTCAAAATTCCAGTTTCTATTTGTCGAGCTATAGAACAGAAAATTGCCTCTTTCTGGTGGAAAAACAGCGAGGCAAAATCTGGGATTCATTGGAAGAGATGGGACCTGCTAAAAAGAAGAAAAGATAATGGCGGTATGGGCTTCAAGGATTTAATTGCCTTCAATAGAGCAATGCTGGGCAAACAGACGTGGAGGTTGCTACAATCTTCGCCAACACTGTGGAGTCAGCTCTTTAAAGGGCTCTACTACCCTAAGACAGATTTCTGGCATGCGAGAAAGGGAAACAGAGTTTCATGGGGATGGCAGAGTCTATTGATTGGAAGAGAAACCCTATTGAACTCAACTCAATGGTAAGTGGGAAACGGGGAAGACATTCGAATCCGAGAGGATAAATGGTTAAAATCTGGGGTGATAGGAGGACCTGCTAACCGGAATGAGCCATGTTTGGTCGCTGATTTGATAGACAAAGCCACTTTTAGCTGGGATGAGCAACAACTGCAGAATCTTTTTGAGGGACCAATAGTAAATGAAATCGTTGCTATCCCCCTCTCGTTGACAAATGAGAAAGATAAAGTGGTACGGACGGGGACTAAAATAGGTGGGTATACAGTAAAGAGCGGGTATAATCGAATCAGGGCAATCGAAGATAAACCAGACATACATCAGCCATCACCCTCTCATCGAGCACCTCGCTCTCTGTGGTGCAAAATCTGGCAGCTTAATACCCCACCCAAACTAAAACTTTTCCTATGGAGCCTATGCCATAACGCATTACCCATAACAGAAAACCTCCACAGAAGAAGAGAATTACCTGACCCACTATGTCCGCTCTGCAAAATAAGTCCAGAAACTCCCGAGCATGTCTTCCTCTTGTGCCCCTGGACAAGTGAAATCTGGATGAACTCGGCATTACAGCTCCCGATCAGAAATGGGTAGTTGAATCTGACAGCCTATCTTTAGTTCAACAAGAACTTGGTGCTGAGCAACCCACTTGGGAGGAACAAGAACTAGTCAAAGAGTGCAGCAGGTTATTGACTTTTTTACCCAACCTTCGCTTACTCCATTGCTCTACAACTCAAAACAATGTCGCGGAAAGTTATTATCATACCAGCTGATAAATGCTTATAATAAGCACTGCGCAGAATTACTTGTGATAAAAATACTTTTTATTTTTAAGTAGTTTGTTGTAATTCACTTACTAGCAATTCATTTTATTCCCAAACTGATGCATTAAATGTCGATGATTTGATTAATTCGGCTCATTATATTGAGATGACTGGGGAGTAAAATGTTTTGGCACTTCCTCGTGAGGAATGACCAAACCTTTTGGATTAAGCCTCCATTTGTTTCTAAAAAAATGAATAATGTGAAAAATACTTTCCCAAAAATATTGGTTGTATCTCTTAAAATAATTAACCAATGAAAAATATTTTCATTACTGACAACAATTTATATCTAACCATTTTCATTGAAGATGAAAATATTTCCCGTTCATTAATTCTTAGAAGCGATGCAAGCTGCCATTCTTAGGAAAATATTTTTCAAAATATTTATTTTTTTTCGAAATAAGCGGAACCTAAGTCTGGTCATGTTTGGATATATTATAATTGTGTAAGTGTAGAATTCAATTCAACTGCACAAACATCACTGTGAATATATATTCTAAGACAAAATCTAAAACACACAATTATTTGTAAATATACGGAGTGGAAAAAATTCCATATCATAAAGATATTTTATGTTCTTGGTATATTTATTCTAAGTAGTGGGATAACCCAAGCAACGAACAAGATTTTTCATTAAGCATTACGTTTAGATTAATTATCAACTACCCTAGAACATTTACTTATTTAATTAGGTTATAATTAGGTGCATCATCAATTATATTTCTCATTATCTATTACTTGGCATGAAAAAAATCAGATAACGAAATTCCATTTCAATGTTACATATGATTTGGTTGTAGTAAACTTGTGCTCCTTCAACGTAAGTCTTGTGCCCCCTCAATGCTCTTCCGTATGGAAGTTCTCTCTCTTCTCTGTAAGAGCCCTCTCTATCCCATATGGTGATAGTTTTGCCCTAAAAACCCCCAAATTCCAAAACCCTAACCCTAAATTTACACAGATTCCTCACCACCATATCGTCTTCCCATTCAAACCCTAATCTCAATACTGGAACAGCACCATTTCCCCTTATTCCCCTCACCTATCCCCCATACAATCACTTTCTAAGACTTTACCAGAGAATCAGCCTTTCAACCCATACTCCCGTCATGTCTTTAAATCTCGCTTGCACACCCCATGAGTTGTCCCAGGTTGAGCCACTATCTGATGGAGTCACGGTGTATCAGGTAAGGAGAATGGCCTCCACTTTCCATTCATTGATTTTCTGAAATCGTGAAGCAACAGTGGGAGGTGTGGCCGGCTAGGAGCCATTTAGATGGACATTGCAGGGCTTCTGTTTTACCTGAACAAACCAAAGTTAAGATGGATGAGACTTACGAGAATAATTTGAGGGTTGCGACTCTCCTTGAGCACCTGAAAAATTAGGAGACTCTCTCTTACGGGACCCAGGGCATTAGCTCCTACTCTTTGGAAGAAATTCTCTTATTGGAAAATCCCAGGCACATAGTGGAAGTCGGGAAGGTATGGGCTGTGGTGCTTAGCCCTTTTAAGCCACGGCGCGCTTATGAAACTTTAAGCATATGAGAATCTTAAGCTGGAATTGTAAGGGGTTGGGCACACCCCTGACATTCCAGGCATTGAGAGTTTTAGTGACTCAAGAAAGGCCCGCTATCGTGTTTCTTATGGAGATAAAAAATAAAGAGAGTGTTGTGGAGCGTATGAAAAAACAACTTTAGTTTAAACACATGGTGATAGTAAATCCTGTCGGAATTGCTGGGGGGTTAGTAGTCATGTGGAATAACGAGGTCCATCTGGATATTATGGGTAGCTCGCAGGAGTATATCGATGTAATATGCAAGGAGGTGGAGACAGGGAAGACTATGAGAACAACCTTCCTACATGCGCTAACTAATTTCCAGGAAAGACTATTGTTATGGGAACAGTTGAGAGGGATCTATGCTAATAACCAACTCCCCTGGATTTGCATAGGTGATTTTAATGAAATTTTATACCAGTGGGAGAAAGTTGGCAAACGGATGACAGATAACTACAGATTAGAGGCTTTTCATGATTTTCTGGAAGATTGCTCCTTGTTGGATATTGAAAGTAAAGGGTGCGCCTATACTTGGGCGAATAATAGAGAAGGGGATGCCTTGGTAAAAGAGAGATTAGATAGAGCTATTTGCAACTTAGACTGGAGGATTATGTTTCCTAATGCCGAAGCCTTTGCGTTGCCAGCAATTGGATCGGATCACAGTCCCATCATCCTTTCTCTATATCCAAAATGGGTAAAGAGGAAAAAAGAATTTAGATTCGAAGCCTACTGGTTAGAAGACAAGGAATGTGGAGAAATAGTGAGAGCAATATGGAATGATCCAAAAACCACTCAGCAGAATTTTCTGAGTAAGCTGAGAAAGGTTACAGGCGAGTTAGAATTGTGGAGCAAGAGGAAATTTTCCAATGCTTATCGTCAAATTGAGGCCCTAAAAAACCAACTCACAGAAATTACGAGCAGCAGAACTGGAACAGCCCACAAGGAAGCAATTGAAAGCATTTCTGGGCAAATAGAAAAATTGTGGAGACGGGAGGAGATGTATTGGGGGATGAGATCTCGAATTAACTGGCTAAAATGGGGGAACAAAAACACAAATTATTTTCACGCTACATCTGTGCAAAGAAGGCAAAGGAACAAAATTTCAATGCTGAAGATAGACGATAAGAACTGGTGTCGGGAGCCCAATGTGTTACGACAACACACAATTGAATTCTTTCAGTCATTATATAGCTCAGAGGGGGAAGAGACTTCCAACCAGTTCTTGACCAGTGCTCTAGTCTTTATCAAGAAGGAATGAGCGAAACCTTGATGGTGGATGTATCTATGGAGGAAGTTAAAGCTGCAGTGTTTCAAATGGGTGTACAAAAGGCCCCAGGTCCGGATGGTTTAAATGGCCAATTCTATCAGAATCATTGGGATATCATTCAGCATGATTTGTTCCAATTGGTGAAAACTTTCTTTGACATAGGTACATTCGATCCTAGTCTAAATATGACACATATTTCCCTCATTCGCAAAGTTCCCAATCCTGAGAGTTTAAGTCAGTTCAGACCAATTAGCCTGTGCAATTTCGGTTATAAAGTAATTTCTAAGGTTATGGCAAACCGCCTTAAGCCTTGGCTTTCTAAGCTTATTCCCGGGGAACAAAGCGCCTTTGTCAGTGGGAGACAAATTCAAGACAACATATTCATAGTTCAAGAAGTTTTGCATCAGTTGAGGATCAGAAAAAGAAAACGGAAATTCCAGGCAATTTTAAAGCTTGACATGCAGAAGGCGTTTGATAGAGTGGAATGGGACTTTCTCAAAGCATGGATGTTAAAATTGGGTTTTTGCGAAAAATGGGTCTCCTTGGTTATGTATTGTGTTTCCACAGTTACCTTTAGTGTGAAATTTAACGGGGAGCCGCTACAATACTTCCACCCAACTAGAGGAATCAGGCAAGGGGACCCCCTCTCCCCTTACCTGTTCATTTTAGTGGCAAGTGCTCTATCCCACCTTATGTCATAAGCAGTTGCAGATGGCAGCATTAAAGGAATAAAATTGAATAGATTTTGCCCTACATTGTCTCATCTTCTATTCGCTGATGATACTATTTTCTTCCTGGATGGAAGAATTGAGGAATGCCAAAACCTAGCGGCTGTTCTGAACCATTATTGCTTTGCAACAGGTCAAGCCATCAATTTGACCAAATCTAGAGTTTATTTTAGCAGTGGTTATCCACAATCCTTGCGCCGGAATATGGCTTATGAACTGAGAGTTCCGATCATCGAGAAGACAGGGAAGTACTTAGGGATTCCATCGGATTGGGGTCAATCTAAAAGACAAATGTTTTCCTGGATTCTTGCGAGAGTAAACATGAAATTAGAGGCTTGGAAGGAGACGCTAATGTCCAAGGCTGGCAAGGAGACTCTCATTAAAACAGTAGTACAAGCTTTACCACAGTATGCCATGTCCATATTCAAAATCCCAATCTCTGTTTGCAAAGCTATTGAAAAAAAGATTGCGGATTTTTGGTGGAAAAAAAACGAAGCCAAATCCAGAATGCATTGGAAGAGATGGGAAATTCTGAAAACTAGAAAGGATAATGGAGGGCTGGGTTTTCGAGATCTTATTTCTTTCAACAAGGCGATATTAGGAAAGTAAGCATGGAGATTAGTAAACTCACCAACAGCCCTTTGGAGCAAATTATTGAAAGGCATCTACTTTCCTCGAAGAGAGTTTTGGAATGCAGGGAGGGGACCTAGGCCCTCATGGGGTTGGCAAAGTCTGATCATAGGCAGAGAAGCTGTTATTGGAGATGTTAGATGGATGGTGGGTAATGGGAAGTCCATAAATATTCGCGAGGATAGGTGGTTGTCAACTGGAGTGATAGGCGGACCATCAAACCGGGAAGATCCTATTTTGGTGCAGGAACTGATCAACCAAGGAGATATGACATGGGAGGAACACAGGCTGTATGAATTGTTTGAAGAGCATGTAGTGAGCGAAATCAAAGCAATTCCATTAAGCAAAGATGCAGGGGAGGATAGGCTCATCTGGATAGGAAATAAATCAGGGGAGTTTTCCGTGAAGAGCTCCTATAATATACTACAACAACAAAACCTGCAAAAGCAAATCATTCAACCTTCCTCCTCTTATCAGACACCACGATCACTATGGATGAAAATTTGGAAACTACATGTCTATCCCAAAGTTCGTCTCTTTCTGTGGAGTGCATGCCAAAACGCATTACCGACGAAGGAAAATCTATTTAAGAGGAAAGTTTTACCTGACCCCATTTGTTCTCTCTGCCACCAAGCGCCTGAGACAGTAGAGCACATTCTTTTGTTATGTCCCTGGACCGAGAAGGTATGGACTGAGTCGAGGTTGAGAATTACCATATCGCACCAAAACATAACTCGATTTGATAAGTGGATCACAGAAAGGTTTGAATTGACGGCCAGCTCACCATCGGAGGAGGAAATTGCATCGGTTCTTTGGCATATTTGGAAGGCACGAAACGAGGCCATCTTCCGTGCATCCCAGCTCGACCCAAACTCAGTAATTGAAGCAGCCCTCGCATCACAGGAGAATTATCTTAGATGGAACCCAAAAGCTAAAAAGGGAAGTAATTTTCGGAGCCACCTACCTGGACAATGGATTCCTCCAGCAATTGGATCTCTCAAGCTAAACATAGATGGATCTTTGGTTGAAGGAACGTGGGAGGGAGCAGTTGCAGGGGTGTACTGAGACTCAAAAGGCTGTCTTGTGGATGGATTTGCAAAAACGAAGCTAGCCTCTTCTGCGATTGAAATTGAAACCCTAGCCTTGTTGGAGTCGCTAGTGTACTTGGAAGAGAACTGGGAGTTGAATGCACGAACTGAACTGAAGTTAACACTGGAAAGTGATAGCCTTTCATTGATAAGCTATGTTTCGGGCGCAGATCAAAGCCCGTGGAACGTGCGGGCCTGGGTGGATGTCTGCAAGCAAAAATTGGCCCAATACAAGAATCTGAACTTAGCCTACTGTCCAAGTGAAGCCAATCATTTGGTAGACTGGATTGCAAAAGCCCAACGAAAAAAAACCTCCCCCTTAATTGGTTGTCTAAGCCCCCACAAGTCCTTTTAGATATCCTTTGTTTAGATGTTAAGAAACTGAGTTCTACTTTGAGTTAATGAAATATCTTTTTCCGACCAAAAAACTCGTGCCCTAATTATGGCTTTTATCATGCTATAAGTATCTGGAATGCCTTCAAGAAGTGCTCGACTTTGGTAATTGATGAGGCCTATGAATTAAGAACTTTAATTAATGAGTCTTGAACTATTCTTCCTTGTTTACGCAATGAATCATCTTAGCTATTCTTTTCTTTTTGCCATACGTATCTTTAACTATTCATACGTAGTTGTTATGTATGTATTTACATTCAAATGGAGAAAAATTCCTTGAAGTGCTGGGGTAACTTTTTGGGGGAGAGAATTGCCATAAAAGTCATAAACCTACTGTATAAGTGTAGAATTCAGTTCAACCGCACAAACGTCATGGTGACAATATACATTCTAAGAAAAAAAAATCTAAAATAGTAAATTTACGGAGTCGAGAAGATTTTCATATCATAAAGATTTGTTATGTTCTTGGTATATTTAATCTAAGTAGTGGTGTAGCCCATGCAACGCATGGGATTTTTCATTAATCATTACGTTTAGATTAATTATCAACTACCCTGGAACCTTACTTTATTAATTAGGCTATAAGCCTGTAATGACCTACATCATCAATTATACTTCTCAATGAATTTTCTCCGATTTCAATGTAAATGCCTACATAACAACTAAATCTGAGTAATTAAGAAACACATGGCTAGCTAAGATGATTATTCATTGCATGAACAAGGAAGAATAGTTCAAGACTCATTAATTGAAGTTTCCTTAATGAAATAGCCCTCGTCAATTACCAAAGTCAAGCCCTTGAAGGCATTCTAGAGACTCATGTCATCATAAACGCCATGATTAGGGCAAGACTCTACCCCAATCAAATCATAAGTTACATTGAAATGGAGAAAATTTGGGATCAACGGGAAAAAGAAGAAGAAAAAGGAAGCCCTAGGCAAGCAGCCCTAGTGATTATTTCTAATAATCAAGAACATCTAAATAAGTCAAGATCGGTTATTACCTTATCGAGATATGTAATAACTTGGTATCTTGTGAGATGCAAGATGATTCCAAAAATATCGTCCCGAAATAATTAAATCTTTAGTTTCCTAAAAAGTGTGGATCGATTGTTTCTTCACCTCGCTCTGCGCTATAAAAGTTAACTGGGACTTGGAGAAATTCTGGAAATAACTCTCAAGAACGTTGACGAAGCCATTGAAAAAGAAGGTAAGTTCCTTCTCCGCCATCTTTTTACTGTTGTTCCTTTATTGCTTCCCTTTGCTTCTTAATCTGTTTATGGCACTTTAAAAAAAGTTGATGGACGACTGTCCAGCTGTGAATATCTAACTTTTTTTTTTCTTTTTTGTTATAGCAAGAACTCTTGCCCTAATATGATAGTTTCCTGTGTCTTTACTCGTGGGCATGCACTTTTTTTTTCTTTTCCAAATTTGGTTGATACCGTTGTTTTTGTTTTGTTGCAGAGTTTAGACAGAAAGAAAGAAGGTAAGAGTTCAAGAAAAGTCAAAGGTTGTCCGGATATGGGTCGTGGCAAATTGGCTTTGGATCTGATCCCGAAAGAGAAAGCGCGCAGGATCACCTACGAAAAGAGGAAGAAGGGCCTAATGAAGAAGGCACAAGAGTTCACCACCTTGTGCGGCGTCGACACGTGTATGATCATCTACGGCCCGGCGGGTGCCACCGCCACCGCCGAGCCCGAGTTGTGGCCCACAACTCCAGAGAAGGTCAAGCTCGTCATTGAGCGGTACAGGAGCGAGGGCGCCGACCGCCGCGCCAAGAGGACAGTTGGGCTGCCGGAGTTCTTCATGAACCGGAATAGGAAGGTTGACTCCGAGCTTGCCAAGGCGAGGCTAGCGAACTGGGAGGCCAAGTACCCGGTCTCAGAGGCACTGATCGAGGGCTTCTCTGAGGAAGACCTGAGGAGGCTGTTGGGCTCTCTAGGGCACAAGCTCGAGGAGGCAAAGGCAAGGCTGGCTGCAATGAAGGAGGATGCGATGAGGAGATCATCAAGCCATGTGTATGAGCATCTCATACACGCACATGATCATGTCTATGATCATCATCACATGCAGGGGATGTTTCAGGACCATATGGTGCCAATCACAATGAAGCAGCCACCAATTGATGTAAAACCATATCATATGCAGCAGCAGCACCTGCTCCTGTTTGAGCCAGACTGTCTCAATTCTTCGATCCCTATGCCGAGTGAGTGGTGGGCGCAGAAGATCCAATACCGGAACCACTGCCTCGTCGGCGACGTCCCGCCCGGGTTGAGTGGCTGCGGCGGCACTGGGTTTGTCAACAACTTCCACCACTCGGTCAGCTTCCCCGCAATGCAAAACTACCAGTTCGCCATGGGCAACATGCCACTCGGGAGCACTTCGAGCTCCGACACACAGTTGGTCCAGCTGGCCCCGCCACCCATGCCGCTCTCCGTGATGCAGGGCGGTCCGATCCCAAACCAGATGAAGCAGGCTTCTTGGCAGGGGAATCATCAGTTTCATGATTATCCCTGATCTTTTAAGCAAGAAGAGCATAGTGTGTCAGTTAGTTCTTTCAGCATCATTGCTTGATTTTAACTTTCTTCTACTAGATGGTTGGATTTCTATCTGTTGATATGTCAATCACTAAGGTTGCTACGATTTAGATCCTTTTTTCGTACCAATACCAAAAATCTTCCACGATTATAAGCACAGAATTGAGGAATTGGT
Organism: Lenwebbia sp. NSW1173648; assembly: GCA_029784005.1. Taxonomy (NCBI): domain Eukaryota; kingdom Viridiplantae; phylum Streptophyta; class Magnoliopsida; order Myrtales; family Myrtaceae; genus Lenwebbia; species Lenwebbia sp. NSW1173648. The sequence goes on from JARCGZ010000005.1 coordinate 9,965,743, forward strand.
AACAGAAGAGCCGTCAAATGATTTGCTTCAGAACCACGAATTCAGAAACATATAGATAGATTGATATAAGGCTTCCAAGGAAATTGATGATAAACAGTCAGTTTGCTTGCATACACAACCATATCCAGAAACTCGCTAATTAATGACTCGAGAGCGTTCGTGATCACAGAAACTATGCATACCCTTAATTATATTACCGAGAGGACACCTAGGGTGAGGGTCATGCAATAAAAGTCAAAAAGCAAATCAAGGCTTGAAACATGCGACTAAGAAGTAAGAACCTACAAAAGCCCTACAAAAGCCTCGAAGTCCAAGAATTCGTGACCCCAAACTAAGTTCTCTTTTTCCTTGTCAAGGAAAGGGAAAGTATCAGTGCCACAACTTTAATATGACGCTGACTTTGGTACTAAAATCTTTCAAAAATCATTGAAGTGTGAAAAACGACCACATAAGTAACTCTTCAAGAATCTCCTAAATGGATCACATTACAGAGATTCGGTGAAACACGGAGCATCTCCTACATGGATCACAATCCTTTTTTTCCTTTCCCTCAAAAATATCCTCAATCATATAACATCTCATGTTTTATTTATTTATCTTACTTTTAACATTCAAACATTTTCTATAAGCCCTACCACAAAAAAAAAAAAAAAAATTGAAAAATCAAATCTCCAGGCATTTTGCATTTTCCAACACGTATGCATATTGTGTCAATAACTTCGTTTCATTAATTAATAATTCACAAAATTAATGATAAGGCGATTTCACAAAGTCTCTGTATTTTTGCCATTATACAATAAGATAACACACGAGAAAGAGAAGCCAACTTACGCCGTCTCCGGAGCTCTGGATTAGGGTGCGCATGATAACCATTTTATTTCTCTGTTTCTGTTCTAAACCTGTTTCTGGAACATGTTTGGAACGGAAATTCGTTTGGTAATGAAATTCTATGTTTCCGTTTCTGGAATAAATTTTCGTTCCAGAAATAAATTTGAAAGAGAAATAAGAAGGTAAAAATTGCAGCTTCTCTGTTCCAGAAAGCCCAACTCCGTAACACTCTTCCTTTACATTGGGTCTCACTCCCCCCTCGTCCTCTTTTGGGCTTGTTATGTGCCGAAGCACACCTTATGTATCCATCTAAATTTCCTATTTAAATGAAATGTTGCTTTTCCGACCCAAAAAAAAAAAAACTCTTCAAGCCCGTCCAAAAGGACGACCCGGCCCAAACTTCTGTAACCAAACTCTTCAATCTTTATCTACCAAAAAAGAAAAAACTCTTCAATCTTCTAATCCTGTCAACAAATTATTTTCACCATAAAATTAAATAGCGTTGAACCCGTTTTTAACCATTTTCGCTTTTTTTTTTCTTTTGAGATTTTGTTTCGATGATACGTCGTTATCCCGAATTATTAATTCGACTCAAAATAGAAACCAAAATATTCAATTGGAAAGGAAAAGCCAAATAAGCCGATAAAAAAGAGAGAAAAGGAAATAATGAAAAGAAAAATAAAACATAGAAAGGTCGCCACGTCAGCCGACCTCCAAGTCGCGCGGGGGACGGTAGGCTTGCCCTCCTCCTCCTTCTCCTCCTCGGTGGTGGTTCTGCCGCCGCTGCGCCTCCTTCTGCCGACGCAGCTCCATCACCTTCCGGTGCGAGTTCGAGTGCTGAGTCAACACGAACGTCGGGCTCGCCGCCGGCCTGTACTCCGGCACCAGCCGCCGCGAGTTGTACCGCACCCCGCATGCGTTGCACAACGTCTTCGGCCCCAGTGGCCCCTCCCTCCACTGCGGCGTCTTCTCCGACGCGCAGTGCGCGCACCGCCGCCTCGCTCCTCCCCCGCCTCCTTCGCCCTCCGCGAGCCCCGCTCCCTCGCTCGGAGCCGCCGGGGAAGTCCCGGGCAGCCTCAAGCGCTTGTTCCTCGGCTTGCTGCCAGAGAGCGCAGCTTTCCCGTGCGAGTTCGAGTGCTGTGTCAGCAAGAACGTCGGGCTTGCCGCCGGCATGTACTCCGGCACCAGCCGCCCTGACTTGTACCGCACCCCGCACGCGTTGCACAGCGTCTTTGGCCCCAGCGGCCCCACCCTCCACTGCCGCGTCTTCTCCGACGCGCAGTGCGCGCACCGCCACCTCGCTCCTCCCCCGCCTCCTTCGGCCTCCACAGGCTCGGCTCCCTCGATCTTTGGCGAGTGGATGCGGCTCGGAGTTGCCCCGGAAGTCCTGGGCAGCCTCGAGCGCTTGTTCCGCGACCTGCTGCCAGAGAGCGCAGCCTTCCTGTGCAAGTTCGAGTGCTGAGTCAGCAAGAACGTCGGGCTCGCTGCCGGCCTGTACTCCGGCACCAGCCGCCCCGACCTGTACCGCACCCCGCACGCGTTGCACAACGTCTTCGGCCCCAGTGGCCCCGCCCTCCACTGCGGCGTCTTCTCCGACGCGCAGTGCGCACACCGCCGCCTCGCTCCTCCCCCGCCTCCTTTGGCCTCTGCGGGCCCCTGTCCCTCGTTCGGAGCAGCCGGGGAAGTCCCAGTCAGCCTCGAGCGCTTGCTCGGTCGCCTGCTGCCGGAGAACACGGCTTCTGGGAGGGCAGAGAGGGTACCCGTGTGGGAGTCTGCCGGAATGTCGGCGAAAGACTCCTCAGGGAACTGCGAGAGCCGCTCCATCTCCATCTCCATCGCGTCGTCGATCTGCACAGATGAAAAGCACCATAAACGATTACTCTGAATCGCAGCACATAACAATAAGTAAAAGCAACCAGTCGAAATCGTAAAAATCGTCTCCAAAAATGAAGCAGCTCTCAGAAAAATGGGTTAAAAAATAAAGCTTGGAGATACACTAAATCTTATATACTACTATCTTGTGCAATTCCAATTGACAATGGCAATCATCACCTGGGTCACGTAAGAAGAGCTTTGAGCAAGAAACACAACGAACTCTTGCTTCATTCTCTCAAAATTCAGTTTAGCTTGATCCATCATTTGTCGCTCTCGTTGCAAATCTTCCAGCAGTTTTTCCCTTTTCCACTTCAAGTCCTCCATCTGGTTTTCCATTTCGTGGTAATTTGCAGGAAGACCGGATGCACCCGACGTTACCGGAAATCTCACATCCACATCCTCCCTTAAGTTTGATGGCAGGGACAAATGCAGCAGAAGAAGATTGGAGTCATTTTTAGCCAGGCCTAAAAACAGAGTCTACAACCTGACTAAAAAGGAAACATCACAAGAAAGTACATAGACCTTCAAAATCTAACTGTTTATGCTTGCAAGTATTAACTTACAGCCGGACCTAATAGTGTACTCAACTTGATTCTTCTGATAATCATGTTGACGAATCGAGCAAGAACGCAGCGTCTGTATCGATGAGAACTTAAATGATTACAGATGAGCTGATGTAACCAAGAAGCCAACATCAAGATCAGGAAGGACCGTGAATGGCCACTTTTTGCAGCATATGTATTTTTTAATAGAACTTCCCAATGTGCAGGAATTGTTCATACAAATGCAACAGGATTGGTGAGGGATGCACATTGTCATTGATAATAGCCAGAGTCGTCTTACCGGTTGCCGAGGGAATATATGCCAGGATCTCTAATGATTCCGCCATCCAAAGAGATGGCTCCGGCACTAATAAAAGGAAGAGCACGTAGCATATCCATCCTCGTGCTATATACTTGAGTCCGAGAGAAAAGATGGTAAAATAGAGTTTCCCTGAGACCATAACCACTGGCTGTTACACAAAATGTACGCGTGGTATCCACGTTGACCATATTGACTGCGAAGCCAAGGAAACTAGGCGGACATTCCCCATTCGGTAATCTGGGCTTTATGAGATCAAGCCTTCTCTGTGGATCATCAACTACAAAATCACCAACATATGGTCTGACCAAATTAAACGAAGTAAATTAGATTCTCCAAAAGGTTTAAACTCCACACCATCCATCAAGACAGATAAGAACGACACCTTATGTCTTCTAAGCAGATAGCGAGGAATCTCCCATCTAAAATCCTCCCGATGGAAGAACCAAGCCCATGAAGACCAGCACTTTTATCTATACTGCCGTCTTTATCATATGATTCTAGAGCCTTAATGCCTTCTCGAGTCTTGCAAACAATGGTAAGCATGGTCTCCGGTCCTAAATACTCGGAGACAAGCCTAAACCCCATTCAAGGAGAGATGAATTGAGATTAGAGCAAGATCATGAACTAAAACAACACAAAGTTCAATCTAGGAAATGCACCAGCGAGTCAGAGATTATTAGAAATTGTAAGTTTGAACTACACCACTTGCTTCAACCGAAAAAATAAAAACTACACCACTTGCAGCCATATCTCATGAGCATTCGCAAGACACAGCTCACTGCTTCTCTTTCAACAATCTAAGTATTGGTCTCAACACATCAACAAGTGCAGTGACTTCTAACAAAAAAAAACACCAGATGATCCAATTACTTCTGACAAAAGGAATTTCAGTTCTACTTTCTAGCTACTGAGGACAAAGTATACAAACCTGCTAAGATTTTCATCATCTACTTTGCCTAAAGTAGCAACTATGCCAATGACATCCTTGGATAAATCAAGAATGGGAGCCTGAGTGCCATGACGAGCTTTATGCTGGCACAAAATTGCGGCGGCAGATTTATCATGCTTCAATATTTGTTCAGTTGTTTCCTCCTCACCTCCATTGAAAAAGCTATTATCTTCAGCGCTAGGTGGGGCAGAAGAATGATACTTCCCAAGAAGTACTGAGAAATGACAAGTCAGCACTAAACGTGTTAGAAGATGCCTTAATAATCAAAGAAGTGGGCACTGCACTTCGCTTTTTCTTTAAGAAAACCTAAGACCTCACTCCACTTCATGATGTGCATACTATGCTAACTGGCACTGATATATGAGGCCGTCTTCAAGGGTTTGCCTTCTGATCTATTTTCACTAATGTTCTGTATGATAAGTGACCTTATTGCAAGGAAAGAAGCCCAGATTTCAACCTCCGTTTAAAAAGGTCTCCAAGGTGTAATAGCCATTCACGCTGCAAGCATCAGATTTCAGATAACATACCTTCCTTATCAAGAATAGAGTCATCTAACATGTTTTTCCGAGCCTTGAGAGATCTCATGTTGTCCTCGTGCTGTTTGATTTTTAGACCGAGAGACTGTAGATCATCTTGAAGGCTCTGCAGAAACACAGGTGATCAGTTGGATTGAACTGTTCAATCTAAAATAAGTTCTCATCCCTGTATTGATATGCACTATAGTCAATACAGGTAAAAATCACGGTGCCTAATAGCCTAAAATGTAGATGAATGTTTGACTTGTATGATTCTCCAAGAAACTCCAGAGTCATTTCAAATTACAAACCTTAGAACTGTCAATTAACGTATCTGCCTGTATAACACCTCCACTTAACACTTCATTGTTCGCATCAGCAGATCCTTCATTCTGATCAATAACCACAGATACCAATGAGTCTTGGCCAGCTATTGCTGTTGTGTTGACGGAAAGCTGCAAAGAGGTGGACATCATCAACTAATCCCCCTGCATAGGCAAACAAACAAGATGAAGAAGGCAGGTCGTGAGATATGGAGTAAACTTGAGCTGTATGTATGAAAATGAGTATATAACCATCACTCGTACAAAGAGAAATTCCGGAAGACGGTGCAGAATTTGAGTAAAAACGTTTGAACTCTTCTTACTTCAGACTGTCAATGGTCCAGTAATGAGTAACAAAATATGTGCTTGAATAGAAAGCTTCTCATGTAACTAAACTAGCCAAAGAACAAAACTTTTGATACCTGAAATCATCACAGTATCTGGACATTTCTTTCCGATAAGTTCAGCATAAAGTCATAATTGCAACAAACTAACTTTCTTTGTTGCATCAGAACCGAAAATTCGATAAAAGGTGTGGAGCTTATAGGAGTTTGCAAATATAGCTTGTGCTCAAAGTAGAGGTACGAAATTCACCCATATTCAATTACATTGGCAACAAAAAATCTAGGCAACAAATCAAATTGGCAATGTTCAAACTTTAAAATGATCTTCCTAATCAATGAATCTAACTGGCTAAGGGATGTCATCTGTTTTATACCCATATTCAAACCAATTGGTTAAAAACACATTAAGCATCCCCATCAAGCTCCTAATTTTTTTTTGTCGGGATTAGATATACTTCAGCAACTGCATGTCTCTCCGAAATTCACCCGAAACATCATACAAGCTCGAAAGCTTTGAAATTTCACAAACAATGTACCACAATTCTCCCAAGTAATCAACCAAATTGTCTATTCCGGACACACATTACCAATCACGACTCCAATTTCCGACAAATGACAGGGAAATCGAATATATACGAAATCACCCACGTCCAGCTCCACCGAGATCGTATCGGCATCAAACCCACTTTAAATTCTGATGCTTTTCTTTCGTTTCTTTCTTGTTGCCCTTCCTTTGTCAAAGATCCATACGACGTGTAAAGATAATCACGGATAAGAGCATGCGACATAAGCAAGCACAAAGAAAGCGCGAGGAAATTTGAGGAGAAGAGGACAGAGATTGGAGAATGGATTGACGGGCCTGAGAAGGAAACTCGGCGGACATTGGACGCGCTTGAGAAGCAGATCTTTCTCTCGTCTTCTTCAATGGCTTCCTGTCGTGTGATGGACCTTTGCTAGTGCAGCGACAAAGACAGTACTACTCTTTGGAATAGGCAGGTCACTTCGTCGTCCTGGATGAGACTGACAGTGTGGTTGAGATGATGATTGATGGTTTCTTCTTCTTTTTACCTTTTCTTCTTTGGGGTAATATCAACTGGATTCACTGAGCAGTTGCAGAGCATTCGGTGGGTTTTTTTAGCCTTTAAGGGTTTACCTTTTTTTTTTTGTCAAATATATTTTGAGGGTTTACTTGAAGTTCACGATTAGGAGTTCATTGATTCACTCGGGTCGGTTCATGAAGAGTTTTTTTCCCGTTAGCTTTGCTGAGGTGGATGTAAGTTTGGTTTGATTTAAAAAATGAGTTTTGGGAAAATGCAAATGCCTTTGGCCGAAGAGGCTTCGGAAAAATGTAAATAGCATTCGATAAAAAAAATTTTCGAAAAGCAATTTTGAGCTAAATAGTATTTGATAAAATAAAAAAAAAACTTTACAAAGAGGCTTTGCTACATTATTTCTTTTTTTAATTAAAAAAAAATCAAACCCAAGAGGCCGCCCGGGGTTGGGCGACCCCCGACGAGAGCCACTGCGTCTTACGGCCCCCGACGATGGTTGCCTGGGTCGCGCGACCTGAGGTCGAGCGACCTCGCCGACCGTCGCTTGGGTAGTTGCGAGGCCTCGTCGGCTCTCGTCGGCCGCCTCGCGCAAAGAAGATGAACAGTAACATTGAGGAGCAAAGTCGGCATTTGAAAGAATTGGTGAGGGTAGTTATGAAAGAAAAAAATATTTAACCCTAGTACAACATTTAGCCAAATTTCGAAAGTTCAATGCTGGTCTCTACTAGCATTAAGCTTTCAGCCTTCCCAAGACTAGCACTTGGTCAATGCCCTTTGAAAAAACTTGACAAACATCTCAGCATTTCACCAAGGGGTTTTGGAGGCCCGAAGTCCTTTCTGAAGCTGAACCAAACGCACCATGTCGTGAAAATGTCATGTTAGACGGCTAAAGGGAATTTTTGGATGGAGGATCAACGAGACAAATTTAGGATGAGAGTGAAAGTTAGGACAAAAAAAACTGAATCAAAAATTAAAATTAGACCTGTAGTTCGAATTTTTTTTTTTTTTAAGGGAACGTGCCTTGGACTAATTGGGTTCCAAGGGGGAACCATTTTCGTGAAATCTCAAATTTTCTACTTTTTTCATCAAAATAGAAAGTTTTTGTATGGAGTATTTGAGTCTCAAAAAACAAAAAAGAACGCACTATAATCTCCGTTTGTTTCGCGAAAAATGAATGATTTTGAATAAAAAATGCTTTCATTACTGCCAGCAATTTATGTTTGAATATTTTCATAGACAATAAAAATATATTTCATTCATTTGTTTTTATAAGCGATACAACCGATCATTTTTAGGAAAATATTTTTTAAATAATTCATTTTCCCTAAAACATACAAACCCGAGAAAACTAAATGGCCAATGTGTTTATTTGGTGACGATATAATTCGTCGAGAGAAAATTTATTGAAAATTTGAATTAAATATCTGGATAACTTTTAGAGCTAACCTTAAAGGTTAGTATGAATAATAATCTTTCAAGAGTTCACGGGTTCTTAAATGGTAACTACCTAAATTAATTTAATTTGATAGGATTTTAAATGAATTGAGGATTGAGGGGGGAAAAGGATGAACTATCAAGATTTAGTTTTATAGATAAATTATGAATTATTATCCCACGCATATTATTTTTTCTTCGTGAAATACATACCTCACCAGTCACCACAAGCATTGCCGTAAACCGAATTTGGAGTACTTTATTTTTTAATTTAAAGGCAGGAATCCATCTTTGCTCTGTAAGTAATATAAATTAGCAAGGTCAGAAGTGAATTAAAGCTAAATGGAGATTTATCGATGTAATATAATTATATACAGTCCAATATGAAAAGTTGTAATCGTAATTTTAAGGGGGTAATTTTCATATCACGATTTATATTGATAGTCTATGTTTCATTATACTATTCGTAATTACCATCAATATTAGTTAACTAAACAAATAAAACATAATTTTTAAGGCAAATTTATATATAAATGGGGAGGGACGGGCCATACCCTAGGAAACATGGACACTCTCCGGGTGGGCTCCGTATCGATGTTGGATGCATGTCGGACACGAGTTCAACAAGTGGTCATCGCGTGTCGGACTTCTGACACGTGGTCATCTTTACTGGACAAGCAGCGACACACGAGTCGGGAATCTCAACACGCGCGGGATTAATTTTGAAAATTTCTAATATTTTATAGGTAAAATTGGAAATCTATCAAAACCTAAAAGCCTCCACCTAATCACCCTAATTCCACAAACCCTAATGGTGGAATGCTTTCTTCTTTTTTTTGTCGAACTAATGGTGGAACGTGGATTGACTGTTTTTTCTCTCTCCAAGTTTTATGGATTATTAGAATAGAATGTAGTTGAATTTGTCAATTCGAAATAATGAATGATACTAACAAGTGATTGATTAATATTCGTATCGCGTGTTGCGTATCGGTGTCGATGCTATTTAGCTCCTACCCCGTCAAAATCCCTGTCATCTGTTTCTCGTGGGGGGGAGAATTCTACCCGTTTGAGTTAGGCCCTGCAAATCATTGCGGGCCTGTTAAATTTGAACATGAGACTATAGATATTCAGGACGATGGCCCCAACCCAGAAACCCTAAAATCCTTGTCTTAGCCTTATGAATGCTAAATCCAAAAAGGGTATTCTTTATGATTTGTATCAATTAAATTAGTTTATTACCCCAAACTAATTTTTTAAATACCAAAAATTTCGAACTGGTACACCTATGACAATTTTACCTTTTTATTAGTTTCCGTTAAATTTTACCGTCAATTTCCTGAATTTGATGACACGTGACAGTTGATGGGTGTACCATTTTGGGACTTTTACTATTTGTTTGTCACATGTGTACCAGTTTAGAATGTTTAATAGCTCAAATTAATAGAAACTAACGGAGAGTAAATTCGTTGCTGGTGTACCAATTTGGGATTTTTTGTGGTCGAAAAATTAATTTATGGTAAATTTATCACATGTATACTAGTTTGAGATTTTAGAGGCCAACAAATAAATTTATGATAAATTTGTCATAAATACATTAATTTGAGATTTTTCGTGATACTAATCATTATTTTAAAGCACCTATTGCTGATGTGTATTTTTCGAGTCTAATCGCAGTCAAATCAAGAAAAGACAATTGAAGGTGATGGAAAGGACAGGACTTATATATTTATACATATTAACGTGGGGTTAAGCATGATTAGTGGTCTATTATGTCACGCTGATATTCCTAGTGGTCGCAATCATCAAAGCACATCACTCCTAGTCGTATGCCGATATGTTGAATTTTGAGGCCAATTTCAAATTATTTAGATAGTTATGGAATAGTGAGTAAACAGATTAGATTAAGTGAGAGAAGAGCATATGTGGATTGGACATCACCAAATCGATCCTCAAATTGCCGCGAGATGCTTACGAGGATCGACTTCGTGTTTCGAAATAATTGCAAATCACAAAAAACTCATTTAAGATCCAACATCATCATTAATTCGCGACGGGTCTTGTTCTAACGGGGAACGGATCGAAGTAGATGGCATAGGCATAGGCACAATTATTATCTAGAAGTGGAACATCCTATTCAAGAAAACAAAGGATGAGTTCAAACTTTGCGAAAACTTTAAATTGAGAAGCTGTATTAACAATAGGTCTATAAATAATTTGAACATAATAATCCATAGAGATCATTAGAATATATATTCCTACCATCATATTGTTAATTCGACAAATCAAATCAATAAAATCAGTCTACCACGTAGTTTCTGTTTTTTTTTTTAGTCCAACCAAAACTATAAGAGAGCTTTCTTTATCTTTATGGATAAAAAAATCATTCTCAAATGTAGTCGGGAGACTTTACCAAAGAATTGGTTAAAAAGATCGAAAAGATTGGAACATGGGAACCGATTCGATACCAATAGAGACTACCCATTCCAGTTGTTGTGATTTCTGAAATTGCGCTCCTATACAAGGGTTCATATATCACTCTCAATGTTAATACGATTCACGAGTGCAATAAACCATTTATACCATCAGATGTTTTAATTTATCAACAGAGCATCGATTTATGCATTAGAAAACTATCCAGTATGATAAGTATAAGTTGAGCATGTAGCGTGTCATAAAATCAAAATAGAATTATCCTGTAACATCACTCTTATAACTAATCACGAGTTTAATATACCCCATTAATATCATGATATTATCAGATAATTGTGCAGTTTTATCTAGTATTTAATAATTAATTGATGGCTACAATTCAAAGTTAATCATACAATAAGTTATTTATCAATCATATGAAATGCAATCGCGTGAGATGTAAACAGAAACTCCATTAAATCAAATCTTCGAAGGTATCCTGAGGAAGTGTCCAGTCCAGATGATAACTCGAGACCAGAAAGAACCCCACCATAAAAACGCCCCCAAAAAAAAAAAAAGCTTTCCTCATTTCTTGAACCTCCAAAATTGTACGTGCAAATCTGGAGGGAGACCCCAGCCTCTGCTCCCCTGATATCTTGTGGGCCCCAAAAGATCGTTGAGATACAAATGCAATGCGGGCCTGGGCCCTCTCCTATAAGAGGCTGGGGATACATTTTTCTGGGCCCTACGCACACAAAAATAAAATAAAAATTTGAAACTTTTTCCCATAAAATCACATGCACCTTTCATCCTTAAACTAATTCTTGAAAATCTACAATTTGCATCGCCAGACAAAATATACCAAGCTGAAAAGACCAATCTCCCCCTTCCCTCTCTCTCTCTCCGCCATCGTCGAGCTCGACGGCGTGGCAGGTGGCGACGTTGTGCGATGGGTAGGTGGCTCTACTAAGGGCAGTGGTGGCGGTCGTGAGCGGGGCCGGGGAGGAGGGGCTGAGCTTGGATTGTGTTAGGGTTTCGACTATGTGTGGATTTTGTGGTGGGTGAGTTTAGAATGGTGGGAGGGGTAAATCTGGAAGGACAACGATAAATTCACGAATAGCAATGAGGAGGGATTTGTGAAAATTATCTTAAAAATTGCATATATGGGGTTTTTTTTTAATGGCCTCGTGGTCATCATTCTAAACGCCCAAGTAAAAGCTTTTAAGCACATATGAATTTTCCAATGATCTTGTCTCGGCTATCATATCATTCTAAACGCGCAAGTAAAAGCTTTTACGCACATATATGGCGATAATGTACATGCGCAAATTGTACAAAACTCATAGGACGTCGAGATAGTAAAGCAGGTACCTAACCTCAAATATATGTTTTGCAAACGAGTACGTTGCCTTGATCCAAGCAAGAAAAGAGGATTATGTTTCGAAGGAGAAGTCGATGTTTGTGGTCCAACCAGTTAATTAACGAATGATATAACTCGATTTGGGCTCCGTTTGTTTCGTGAAAAATGAATAATTTGAAAAATACTTTCTTAAAATTGATCGTTTGAAATAATTGATCAATAAAAAATATCTTCATTATCGATAACAATTTATCTATTAATATATTTGTGGACGTTGAATATATATTTTTTAAATAATTTATTTTTCACGGAATAAACGATCCGTTAATGATAAAGTTAGGACCGACTGTTTTGTCATTTTATCATTTGATCTGCCCTAGTGTGAAAGTAAAGCAAGTGGCTAGCCGCAGCTCTTGCCAGCCAAACCAGCCTAAAAAGCCTCTTCTAAATGTCTCCATCATTCATCGTAACTTTCGTTTTTGCTGTCCCACCACGCAATATCAAATCCGAGGACATTCAAACTCTAAACCATGTCTACTTTGATATATTTATCTTAATTTTTTTTTGACACCAAAAATCTCAAATTTGTATCTTCTTGACACATTTACCTTTCGTCAAGATTTCGTCAATGGATACCAGTAAAAATGGCTACAGAGACGCCGAAAGGCAATCGATGTTGACATGACACTCACGTGGCGATGTTGTTTTGACTAGAAAATCATTTGAAGGAGCCTTGACGGAGAATAAATGTGTCATATAGTTACAAGTTTGAGGTTTTTTATGTCACAAAAAATTCAAAGTAAATATGTCACATTGGGCATAGTTTGAGGTATTTTATGACCAAAAAAAATCATGGTAAATGTGTCATAGTGGGCATAGTTTGGAGTTTTTTGTGTTATAAAAAAAGTTTCATGATAAATGTGTCACGGTAGGCATAGTCCGTGATTTTTTTTATGGCTTTTTCCCTTGAATGAGTGAATTTTGTTTCCGACCGAAAAAAAAATTCATTGAATTTTTGGGTTACATCTCGCTACGACTATAGAACTCATTTTGACCGTTGACAATGGTGCAATTTCATAACTTCAGTGTTATTTGAATTACAATTAATCCTGCTTTATAAAGGTATCACGATGTTCGACCGAAAAAAAAAAGGTATCACGATGATGAAACGGCGTATCTAAGCAGCCTCGTTAACTTCATTGGTGGTCACCATACCATGAATATGGGAAAATTACCCAATCAATCAAAAACTTATAAACTCATTGTATGTAGCCATTTCGGTCAATTTTAATCCTAAACTTTCGATTTTGTCAATTTGGTCTCTAACATTTGTGTACGAGATTCCAATGTAGCCATTTCGGCAATTTCGCCAGAAATCACCGGCCATTCATTATCGGCCGTCCTACGTGGCACACCACCAAGTCAGCAATTTTCAGAGAAAATCGATAGGAATGACTACGTTGGAATATCGCGTGAAGATTTAGAATTAAATTGGCAAAAGTGAAAAGTTAGGATGCGTTTGCTTGGGTGAAAATGTTTTCCGGGAATTGGTTTTCTGGACTTCCACTTGTTTGGTTCGCCGAAAATTACTTAGTCAACGGAAAATTCATGCATAAAATTGGGAAAGTGAATTCTTGAATCTAAAGAGGTGAAAACAACTTCTGGAATTGCTCATCTCAATTTTTTTTATATAAATTTTTATTTTCTTTTTCTTTTTGCTTCTTCCTCGGCCGGTGGCCGGCCACGGCGAACCAGCGAGGCTTGGCTTTGGGTGAACTCATCCTCTCCTGTGGCCGGCCGTCAATCGTATCCGTGGCCGGCCATTGGCCGACAAAGAAAAGAAAAAGAAAGAAAAGAAATTTAGAATTAAAAATTTAAAGATAAAAAATAAAACAGAAAATAAAAAAATATTTTAAAATTCATATTTCTTTTTTGCCTCAGATAAAGTCATGAGATTGAAATCATTTTCTGAATGCGATCCACAAACAAAGAAAAACGTTTTCAATCAAAAATCACCAAGCATAGGAAAACTAAATCCTTTGCTTAAAAAAGGATTTCCCAGAAAGCATTTTCCTTTATCACGGAGTTTCCCCCCAACCAAACACACCCTTAGAATTGAATTGTTTCCCCCTATGAATAAATTATGTGTGGTTCGCTAAAGGTCAATTGTGCATTTGTGCATTAACCAAATTTATTAAAGTCGCATATATATATTTTTCCATATAATCACTGAGAAAGATCCAAGCTCCAGGGGCGAAACAATCTCATCCTAGGAAAGCCCAATTTCATCGTTGGAAGTTCTAGCGACGCAATATTTTGCCGGTCGCCACAGTTCGTTGCTGCATTTTGTAGCAACAAATTGTAGCAAAATTGCTCCGTAGAAGTGAGTTTGTAGCGACTAAACTCATTTGACCGAAATCCATGGAGATATAGGCTAAACATTTTCCGAGAACTTGACTAGAGGCCTATGCTTTCATTATCGACAACAAATTTATGCCTAAACATTTTCGTAAGCAATGAAAATATATTTCTTTCCTTCGTTATTGTAAGCGATGAAGCAATCATTCTCAGTAAAATGTTTTTCAAATAATTTATTTTCCGTGAAACAAACATGGCCGAAATTTCACATTTTCATCTTCAGATATCCTGGCGTTAAAAATTGATTTTACCGCTATCAGTTACACGTTACCCTTGAGCGACGAAGTACGAGATTTGCATTTCTTCGTAGAAAGGTGAATTTCTTGTAGTGGACATGCTTTTATGGTTTTCCGACGAATCTTGCCGTTAATGATTTGGCATATCCATCTTTATGGTACGCGCGCGCATGCACGCACCCACATATCAAGAAAGAGGCACATAGTATTAGCAGTCCACAATAGTCGCAAATAATAAAAAATCGTAACCCAATAAAACCAAATTAATTTTATTGAGTTGACTAGGATCCACTAGTTTAGTGCTCCCGGTTAACCTAATCAAACTATATCATCTCTTGGTACTCATCAGCCATTGAAACGAAATTAAATAATTACAATAAAATCTTACACATGAGAAAGTGAAATATCCTCGTCAACTTTATGTCAAATTCGAAAAGTCAGACCACCTTCGTTCGTCCCATGTCAAACCTTAAATGGGGAAAAGAAGAAGAAAAAGAGAGATACCCGATCCCACCATGTTGCTCCACCAGAATTTCAACCGTTCGGAATAAGATATTCTCGATAAATATGTCATTTCACCACCAAGCTAGAGAGAATTTTTGGCACATTATTCAATGAGTAATCTACACGTGGATTGTCTGACAAAAAAAAAACAAAAATCTACACGTGGATTGATTAAGGAAAGTCATTAGGGATGTTGAAGTGACGAGATAGTCGATCATCAACGACGCTTGTCGCGTACCAAAAGAGTACGACCCCGCCAATAGTCATCTTGATTGTATCCCGATAATCATATATCACGAGAAAAGTGCGACTTGATTACATCTCATTGTTGATTGGTATGGACATTTTTAATTCCTATTATAAGATAGATAGACAAGTTATTGACATTTTCACGCGGTTTTTATAAGACAGTATTTATTTTAGTGGTTTTGCTGCATTCTTGAGGTATTTTTGCTTTTTATTCTTCCCCCACCATAACGAGGGCAATAACATTTGAAAAAAAAAAAGTTATACACGCCTCAAAGCAGATGATTTCGATGCAGTGCTCTTTGCACAAGGTTTCTTTAAGGGCCGAATTTATCGCCGGAGACACTTAAGTGATCGTTTTTTCTCCGATGTGACATTGAAGGTGATCCGGCGAAATTTTTTGGCATTAAAGTGAGAGATGTACAGAAGTTATGACACTTTTAATGATCTTTTCCCTGTATCTTGATTTGACAATTATGATATATAGAAGTATTTTCTTTTTAACAACGTAGAAATTCGAACTTTCAACTTGCATAATTCTTATAGCATAAGCGGCCATGTCTGTAAATTCAATCTGCTCAGTCAACTCCTCCTCCGGATTAGATGTTCGACATGGTCGATTTATTCAAATAAATTAACGTAATCTAGTCAAATCTCTATATATTTTTTTTTGGACGAAAAATCTCTATATAATTGAAGTTTAGTTAAAAGCATATTAAACAATTTTTTTTTCTCTCTTCGGTTAAACTATATTTATTATTTTCGTACATCCCTTGAGAGTTGATGTCAAGTAGCGGAAGAGGTTTTGTTGTTTTGTCAAAAATGGACAAGGCAGATGCAGTGGGAGATTGGACCTTATCAGCTGTACTTTCACAAATATTTCACCCAGCACTTCTCTCTAGGACTATATCTTCCATCAGTCCTCTGCTCTCGTCCACAAATGAGTTACAAGTTATGAAAATCATTCGATCCCGTATTTTCATAAATGCAAATAAACCCGACCCAAAAGTATATAGGTCGACCGGTATCATCTTTTGTCCGAAAAACGCCGTCGTATTGATACGAATTGGACCAATTGGGTCTCGAGCTTTGGATGTTTATCTTTTTTAAGTAGTCACATGTTAGTATCAGAACAAAAAGTGTGATTTTTCATAGCAGAATTTCATCAACCTAATCTCCCAATCTACTCAACATCCAACCGAACTATACTGAAATCAAGAGCAATTTCAAGTATATAAAGAATATTGTCCATTTGATGACATCATAGTAAGAATTCTCCCCGTTCATCAGGTGGGTTGAGATCTTTTTAACCCGATTAGGACAATGCAAATAAATTTTCCCAACTACCCATCTGCCACGCCTGTCTTCTTCACCTCTCTTCGATCCTTTTCTTTTTTTTTTTCCTTTCCAAAGGGAAAAGAAAGAAAAATAGATGGATTTGAGAAGCTGACATTATAACAGTGATTACGGTGAAATCTCAACTGCAAGTGTTATAAATGGCTCTATATATATATATAAGTCATGGCGGAACCAACCTTTGAATTTTAAGCCCGACATCCATCGTGATATTGTTAGACGGTCATGCTAGCAGGATCCAAAAAGAAAAGAAAAGAAAATCCACAAATCCACAAAGCAATAATAGAGGCCTAGATATATTAAAAAGCCTTCAATGAATTCGAAGCTATTAGCAGCTTTAGGTACTATGAATCCCATGGACGAAAGCAATCCCAAAGTGCGCATTGATTTCTCTCGTCTTAAGGCAAAATTCAATCAAGAACCAAACTCCGATAGAGACACCACATGCCTTAGGGGAGACCCTCTTTTGTCATCACCAGCCACCCTATATCATAGTCTTTGGTACATCCACATTTATTTAATGATCCACCCTACTAAATTAATATGGCAAACATTACTCAAAATCATTTATTAAAACTAATGTGCTAGGTATTACTTAAATTATTAGCATTGATTTACAATTAGTTAAAACTTAATCCCATTCGATCTTATTTGTTTGCTCAAATATTAAATTACGAGCCAATTTGAAGGAGACGAGACAACAGAGAACGGGAGAAGAACTCGGAAGAAGAACTCGATTCAGATTATGAAAACTGGCGCAGTTCACTTGGGTTCTTCTGGATTTACATTGTTTTTTCAAAGGAAACAACATAATGGAAAAACCACAGTGGATCAAACAGTGGTCTCACCCAAAAATCAAAGAGAAAACACCACAAAAGACACTTGGAGAGCAAACTTATGTTGAGGCCTTCTATAGAAATATACTGCTATATGTGTATGCGAGTTCGGTAATTTACATTTGAGGGTTGAGAAATCTATAGGTCGTAGTTCCCACTAGCACATGACATCCTTGAGAAGCTTGTACCTTCGGGTGGCGGTCCGCGGGGAGGGGTTCTTCCCCTTGTCGGTGGCGGCAGTGGCGGCGGGGGCGGCACCGTCCTCGCTGTCGTGCTGCTTGATTATCCGGTCGCCGGAATACTCGGACTTCGGGACTCCCACGTTGACGTTTGCTGCCCCTGATCTCCGCGACAGAACCCCGTGGGACCGCGCGCTTCTCTGCTCGCTCTGGCACCAGTCGCACTGTGCGATCGGCTCAGAGGCTTCGCCGTAGTAGCTGCTGCAATACCTGCGGGACGCCAAAGTTCGTGCGTATCATCTCACATTTCCAAGCAAAATCATAGATAATCGAAGATAGAGAAGTTCCCTAATGTAATCATCGTCGATCAAACATATATATATTATTTGGTCTGGTAGATCAAACATATACAGATCTGGTTATTATTGCAACTAAGTTATTCTAGCTAGACACGTACCTAAGAATAGTATGGAGTTCAAGAGTTTCTGTTCATCATCTTCTGTGTCATGAACTAGAGGAAGCATGCGCATGAGATATATGCTCATAATGCTAGAATCATGTATCGCAGACCCCCCTGCCGGCCCTAGCGGCGGGGGCTGATGGGGAGGCGGTTCGAGGTGGCGTTTGGTGAGAACTTCGGTGACGGGTACCTATCAAACATGGATGTGAACATGGGTGATGGCCATGCATGGATCAAGTGCACGACATACATACATGGATGCGTGCATATCAGAGACACTTTCATGATGATGATGATGATGATGATGATGACTGGAGTCCGTACGAGTGTTGAAAGCGGTTGCAGCACTTGCTGCAGCGGAAGAGCTTGTCCGGGAACCCGACGTCGCCGCACATGCAGCACACAACTTGAAGATCCACCATGGTTGACCCCCCCAAGATCAGCTCGAAGGAAACATGTATCTGCACAGAAGAGAGAGAGAGAGAGAGAGAAAGACAGAGAGAGGAAGAAGACGACGAGGAGAGAGAGAGAGTGGTATATGAAGAAGATGAGTGGCTTTGGGTGTTACTCCATGAATCTAAATGTGATGTATGCGTATACGAATCTGTGTTTGTGTGTTACACGTAGACCACAGGTTGCTTTGCAGTCGTTTTCAGTTGAGAGGGAGAGACGTGAACCCTAATTTTTAAATTAGATAATAAGTTTTTTTATATTATTCACACCATTGAAATGACAGTTGTGTCCTGCCATGGGACTCCAACCATTTTTTATTTCATCTTAAATTTCCTAACTTAATGGTCCTTTTCTCTTACTTTCACATGAATATATAAAAAGGGTTGTCCTCATCTTGATTTTTGGCTTTTGTGTGGTACACATAATTGGAAGTACTCACCATCATAATAAAATGTGGTAAAACGCCTCCTCGTTAGGTGTGACAAAATCCCATCCACATACATAATTTTAACCAACATCCCCCTTTCAGCTGCTTTGAACGGCGGGGGAACGTGAATTTATTTAAGGTAATACCACGAAAAATTCCGAGCTATGCACGGTGAGATATTAATGCCCGAATCTATTTTCCCTCGTAAGAAATCTTACATTATGTCTATTGTGACATCCACATCCAATTTCTTTTTTTTTTTGGAGTCATAAGAAAAATCCTAAAACATTCTCGCTTTAAGGCCACTACTCCAAACTTTTGTGACAAGGGTACATGTTTGGAGTATTGTCGACGAGAAAAAGAGTTAGGATATTAATGCCGAAGTGACTAAAGTTTGTGGTGGATGGAGGGTCTTTTTTTTTTTTTTGTCTCATTAGTACAAGTTTGTGATTTTGATGAAACATTGTTTCTTTTTACTTTTTTCCGGGTGCCACAGTGGATATAATTTAGGAATTTTGGTTGGTTTTTTTTTTTTTTTCTTGGGAATTTACATAGGTTTATTTAATATGTTGAATAACTTGAGTCTTTTGAAAACCATGTTTCGCCATTTACACTTGGAAAGTAGGAGGGACAGAAAATAAAGAGACTGAAAAAGAAGGTGAATAGATAGGCGGAGAAAACAAACAAATAAATGCTGTTTGGTGTTGTTTGGAAAGATGACAATGAAGGCGGAGAAAATGAGTATATAATATGTTTGGTAATTTGTATATTTACTATTAGTACCCTTTAGCTTTTTGACACTGCCTTGTACTTCTGAGGGCAAAGATGGGAACATGACGGAGAAGTTCACATTCCAAGCCACTTTCTCTCCAAGTTGGAGAGAATTAAGAATGGGGGCCCAATGGATTTAATTTCTTTTCGAAATCAATCCCTTTTGTACTTCCTAACAAGGAATTTTGACTTTTTACCAAATAAGATTCTCCCCACGCTAATCTTTCCCTTCCTTATCTACCTATATTTATATTTAGGTAAGTTCGTACGTGCTCAAATTAATTCTTAACTTATTGAACGAATATCAATTCAGTACTAAGTTTTATAATTTTATCAATTTAGTCCTAAAACTTTATGCAAAATTTCAATATGGTCATTCCATTCAGTTTTCGTCGGAATCGCTGACATGGCGATATGCCGCGTCAGATGGCAATGAATGGATCTCCACGTCAGTCATTTGCTGGTAAAAGTTGACCGGAAGGATCACGTCTAGATTTCGCCAAAATGTTTAGAACTGAATTAGCAAAATTGAAAAGTTTAGGATTCAATCGGTATATATACAATAAGTTTATGACTGATTGGGTAATTTTTCTGCATAACTTTTGACCCACCATTTAAAATATAGGGCCGGAGGAAATTTCTTCCAACCATGAAAGGAGAAAATACAGCCTTTTTTTTTTTGCTAATGAGTTTTTATATCCCTACCAATCAGTCCTTTGGAAATCAAATAAACAAGCATCCTTTTGGTAGATTCGAGATGTTTTCAGTCGGACTTCGTTTTGTCTTTTAAGCTTTTACTTAAAAAGGAGCAAGCAACCTTTTCTTTCCTTTGTTAATGTCTGTCCCCCTTTAATCACTCGAAATTACAAACCCTAGGTCATAGTGGGGTTTGGAGATTCTTTACTAGCTATTGAGAGTTTTGTATCATCTTGGTGAGGCGGTTCTATGGCCCCGTTTATTTCTCGAAAAATGAATATCTAAAAATAATTTTTTTAAAAAAATTGTTCGCTTGTATCACTTATAAAAATAAAAGAACTTATAAGCTCGTAACCTCACTTGCCAGAGAAGCTGTTAAATATCATGAATTTTTTCCACAATAATCTTTTGCTTAAATTTGGTCTGTTCATCTTTCTTATATTTTTAAGGTTTCTTTGCCAAAATAATCTTCATAAATTCATTTATATGCCTCTTAAGTTGTGTAGTTTGAGGAGTTATGTCCTATTGTCGAATCTGTTAGTTCTCAAGGGTTTGGAGGATCTCCCTTTCTGAAAGTAAACTTTCATGGACGATGATTTTGATGGTTAGCTAGTAAGGGCCTGCTTGGTAACGATTCTGATCCAAAATAGTAATTCTGATTAGAATCATATTTTCTAATTCTGTTCCATGGATAATTTTTAGAGAATCAGAACGCGTTTGTAATTGCACAAAATTTCTGTTTTGAACAGAAATACGTTTGGTATTCGCACAAAATTTATGTTCTCGTGAACAATCAGGTGGGGAGAATTCTTTTTTAAAAAATTTATTAATTTTTTTAATTTTTTAAATTAAATTTTTTTAATTTTTTAATAGTTTTTTTTAAATTTTTTTAAATTTCCCCCATTTTTATTTTTGCATTTTTTTTTTCATTTTTTTCATTTTTTTAAATTATTAATCCCCTCCCCCCCTTTTTAAAATTTTTAACTTTATTTTGTTAAATTTTAAAGCTTATTTTTAAATTTAATTTTAAAAATATGAATTTAAAAAATTAGTTGTTAGTAAATTTTCAAATCTAATTTTTTTTTAAAGTTGAAAAGTCCACGTGGATTTAATCTTTTTAAAAGAACTGAGATTTTGTTCTTTTTTGTGATTCTCAAAAGTGATTCTTTTTTTCAGAATCAACATTTTCTTTTATTCTTGTTTTTGTTCCAAAACTGTTCCCGAGAACAGAATTAGAATCAGAATCGTTTACGTTACCAAACATGTTTCTCATCCTTTTTTATTATGAGGAACAAAATCAGAGAATCAGAATCGTTGCCAAACAGATCCTTGCTGGTAATTGAATCTCTTACTCTTATGCCAACAGGCATGCGGTCTTGTCTTGTTGGTAAAGTGATTGGGTGGGGCTGGAGAGTATCAAGTCTGGGGTTCGCTCTCCATGAGCATCGCCCACACATGTACATAAAAGGGAGGAGTGAGACCCAAAAAAAAAAACCTCTTACTCTTATCGCGGGGTGCAATAAACTATGGAGATAGAAATATTTACGGAGCTTATTGACAGATCTCCAACTTGGCGACAGCCGTACTATGGCCACAAGCAACAATGCGGGTAAATGTAGAATTCTCAAGTACTAAGGACCCAAACTTGTCACTAACGGTGAGGGAGAATTGTCTAAAAAGTCTTAAATTTATTGTACGGCGGCCAATTCAATCTTAAACTTTTCAACTTTACCAATTTAATCATAATTTTTTTTTTTATAGTTATCCAATGTAGTCCTTCTAGGCAATTTTGGCTAGAATTACCAACATGGTGGTCCAGTCGGCGCCAACCGTCTTATGTGGCAAAAATCATCCATGTCAGCACCGGTCGTGCCATGTAGGACGGGCGGCGAGCGTCGATTCGATCGGCATGTCAATGATATCCAGCTAAAATTGATCGGATGGATTATAATGGATAATCGTAAAAAAGTGTAGGATCAAATTGGCAAATTGAAAAGTTTGGGACTGAATTAGCTGCCGTACGATAGATTTAGAATTTTTCAGATAATTTTTCCTAAGGCCATCGTTAATGATCCCGCGACGACCATCGCAAGAAGTTCCCTTCAGTGGCAATGTATGGATGAGACAGGCGATTGGCCATTAGCCCTTGCTAATCAACATTGAGGACAGGCTTTTTTCTGGCTTTTAGGGACGACTTTGCCCGTTGCCCGTCATGTTTTCCCTAGTAGTGATGGTAATGCTCAGATGGGTAGCTACATCCTCGCGCTTCCTCACTCCGTAGCTCTTAAAAAACCAAAAAAGAAAAAAAGTTGCATGCCCTTAAGCTATAGGGGTCTTGGGAATGATTACCCCACATTCCTAAGCATAAAGTACATGGGCAAGACGAACCTAGGAAACTTCATAATAAAATGGACAAAAGGTGACTCGGAGGTTGTTTTGCTTTATACGCGTCCATGCACTTTCCTTGCTCTCGACGACTAAGGTTTTATAAAGAGAGTCGCGTGTTGTGTTTGTCCACTTCCACACATCCCACGCCTCCTCCTCCTCCTCCTCCCAAATCGACTGACCGACTGACCGACCGATCGACCGACCGACACCCAACTCTCATACACGTTACGTAGGCAACATCTCTCAACGCGGAGAAAATTATAAGAAAAAATTCTAAATCTATTGTAATTGTGCCAATTGAATCATAAGATTTTTCACATTTTGCCAATTGAGTCGATCCAATTAATTTTGGTCGGAAATTGATGAGATTGACGTCAGCCGTCCTACGTGGCTATGCTGGCGTTGACATGGACATGGGCAAAAGGGCACATGGAGTGTCAATATTTGTGTACGAAGCTCACTTTGGTGTCAATATATTTTTTTAATCACTTAAGTGCCAAATCGGAGGGAAAACGATCATTTTAGTGCCAACGGCGAGAAATTCCAGCCAACTAATTATGTGTCATTTATTTTTAATTTTTTAAAATTACATGGTAAATTTTTTTAAAAAAAATCAGGCCACGTGGCGTCCTCGTGGACTTTTAAACTTAAAAATAAACTTAAATTTTTAAAAACTAAAATTAAATAGGAAAATAAGATTAAAAAAAATAAATGTGCAGCGACGAGGGCTCGCACAACCATCGCCGCCGCCGCCCCACCATCGCCAGCAATGGCCTGGGATGGGTGGGGGAAGGAGGAGGGGGGTTGTCGAGCCCCGGCGACCCCTGCCGTGGCCTCTCCAGGGTCGATGAGACCTCGGTGGGGGTTGCCAAGGCTCGGTGACCCCCCTCCCCAGTCCCCCACCCTCTTCGGCCATTGCCGGCGATGGTGGGGCACTGCTGCACTTCTTATTTTTTCGGCGATGCCTCGGCGGTGGTCGTCGGGGCTCGGCGACCCCCCTCCCCCGTCCCCCACCCTCGCCAGCCATTGTCGGCGATGGTGGGGCACCGCTGCACTTCTTATTTTTTCTTTATTTTTATTTTTTTAGCTTATTTTTCTATTTTTTTTAATCTGACGTGGAATTTTATTTATTTATTGATTTTTACCTTTTTTTATTGCTGACTGGATCCTCCGGCGAGCCACGTATATGCCACATATGATTTCCGGCGAAGCTCACCAGAGTTGGCACTGAAATAACCATTTTTCAAAAAAATTGGCACTTAAGTGATCCAAAATAAAATATTGGCATCAAAATGAACGCCGTACACAAATATTGACACTCCAGATATCCTTTTACCGATAATTTTTTTTTATTAATTTCATTTCATTTCTTTTTTATTGTTGATGGCTAGCAGGAGGTCGCCAGCCACCAGCCGAGGCCCAACGACCTCCATCAGCTCTCAAAAATAAAGAAAAGTAAAGAAAAATAATAAAAATTCATAAATAATAAATAAGAAAATTTTCATGTTAGTGTCGGCAGTGCCACGTAGGACGGCCGACGTCCATGTCATCGGTTTCTAGCTAAAATTGGCCGAATGGACTCAATTGGCAATATATGAAAAGGTTTAGGACTCAATTGACACAATTAAAACGTTTAGTACCGAATAACACAATTGCGATAGGTCTATGATTTTTTTGATAATTTTCCTGACGAACCCTCCCCTCTACCTCGACATTCCTTGCTTTGTAATGGACGTTACCTTTTGCAACGCAAGCTAGCGTAAAATCAGTGATGCGAAGGGAAAAACAAAAATCACGACCTATCGATCGATCTGCAAAAGGATTCGTGCTATAGTCTAGCTATTTTCGTCGATCAATGTGTTTCGTGATTTTCGTGTCCGCTTCTCGATTTTTTCGTCCGATGATCGGTATAGTTTCCCAAGATTCGACTATGACTCGTTTTACTGAGTCAAGATGTGTCGAGTTTGATGATTAGCATTTATTCTCAACAAGGAAATTCAGCTCCTTATTTTCGCCAAAATAAAAAAATAAAATAGGTATCTTGAAAAGCTTGGAGGGTAGTCCTAAAAAGCTATACGTGGTAGACCCGTCAAGGGTTTCGTTGAAGAAAAGAGTTCTTTATCAATCAAACTTCCGATTTGATCTTTCGAAGAATATATCATTTCATAGATCTCTTTGGTGGCCTCTTTTGGAGGGATGAATCCCGTCTTTGCACGAGCGAATCCTTTAGGGATGGCAATCTATTACTTTCTTCTTGGTGCCAAGTATGTTTAGCAACGTATTCCTCGAGCGGGTGAACAAAATCGAGAGAATTACCAAAAAAGTCATCAATCTATTGTAATTGTACTAAATTAGTCATTACTATCTTGTTTTGCCAATTTAGTCCTAAACTTTTTGCATTTGTACCGATTCAATCCATCCGGCCAATTTGGCCGGCCGGTACTAACGTGGACTTTTTTTTTTTTATAATAATATCTTAACAATATTCTCAATTTTCATAATTTTTTTTCCATTTT
This sequence comes from Lenwebbia sp. NSW1173648, assembly GCA_029784005.1. Lineage (NCBI taxonomy): Eukaryota > Viridiplantae > Streptophyta > Magnoliopsida > Myrtales > Myrtaceae > Lenwebbia > Lenwebbia sp. NSW1173648. The sequence goes on from JARCGZ010000005.1 coordinate 9,991,182, forward strand.
TTCTTTAGTTTTTTTTTCCAACACTTTGGGCCGGCAACGCTCGAGATGCCCAGGTGTTGGAAAAAAAAACTAAAGAAAAGAAAAAAGAAAAAAATCACAAAAAATTGAAAATATTATTAAAAAGAAGTCTACGTCGGCATGGCAGTGCTATGTTAACGCCGACCGGCAAAAATTGGCTGGATGTAAAGAATTTGCACATATGCAAAAAATTTTAGTACTAAGTTGGCAAAAAATAAGGTTTGAGACTGAATTGGCTTAATTGTATACTTGTAGGACTTTTTTGGTAATTCTCTCGAAAAAGACCCATATTGCAAGTTGGTCTGGTACTTTAGGGAAGGCATCTTTGGATATCATTCGGCGACTCTGGTGGCCCGTTTAGAATCACGAAAGCTCGGACGTGACGGATCCACAAACTAAACAATTTGTGACAGGGCGTGGAGTTCCTATGATAACACCTTGAAAATGTAGTTCCGTCAATCGCCTCTTTTCACTCTTTTTGATTAGCGCTATATATATACATCTTTGTATTGAGACGACACGTCATTTCTAAAAAAAAGAGAGAATTTCGACATGTTGGGACACGTTGTATTAAATTTCAGCGGTGAGTTTTTTTTTTCTTTTTCTTCTTCTGTTAGGGATTCACGATAAGATTTTTTGGGGCTGGTTGGGTATATTAATTTTGAGATGGCTGTGTATATAACTTGAGTATATATAATTTTGATAGATTTATATCTTGACTCATAATTTATTGAAAATGCTCAAAATTGAACCGTGAATGTCTAAATGGCATGTTGGGATGCTGGACTCGTGTGTCGCTAGCGTGTTTGGAGCGCTAACCATGTGTCGGTCATATGTCGGAGAGTGTTGGAGTTTTGACAGGCGTTCGATAAGACACGGAGGTCCCCGAAGAGTGTCAGTGCTTCCTAACCCTGAAGTTTGGCTTCTCTCTCTAATGACATGACACTTTGGCTCCGTTTGTTTCGCGAAAAATAAATGTTTCTGAGAAATTTTCCTGAAAATAGTAGCTTATATCGGGTGAAATAATTAATTAATAAAAAATATTAACTATTTTCGTACTTGATAAATATATTCTTCATTTATTCCTTTTGTAAACTTAAATATTTTTCTAATCATTTAAATTTTTTTTTTTAAGAAACAAACACACCCTTCGTCTTAGGTGAACAAACCCTCGTATCACTGACCTTATGAATGACAAAAGATGTGAACCTAAACAAACATGCCCCTTTTTTTTTTTTTTTTTTTTTTCAGAATTTTGTACTTCACAATGTTTGCGTTGCATTTCGCGTCTTCTCCTCTCGTTAAAAGTTAAAAGGTTTCGTTATCTTTGTTAGGTTGCTCTTTTAACACTTCCAATTTTTTTTTTCTTTTTGTTATTTTGGCGCGATCGGCAAGTCTTTGATTTTTAATTCCATTTTCGATAACATGTACGGTTTTTTTACCATGGACACTAGTGCAGAAACTCGGCTATCTAGAGGCCCATGAATTAATCCCACAAGTCTTAGGAAGCGGTTAAATTCATATTTTGGTTCTGTGCGGATGCCACTAACCCAACACAATTAACACGCAATATATTACAGTTTTTTTTTTTGGAAAAAAAAAACCGGATTTGTTTCATTATACACGACCTGTGTGACAGGTTTAGCATTGTATTTCGTTAGATGTCACCTCGAGTATTTGTTATGCATATAGTTGCCACCATGTTAATCTATTTACTTAGGACTTTACAATTTAGCCGTAGCAATTTTTGGAATATTATGTGGAGATTTTATATTTTTTGCTAAAACGGAATACTATGTAGAGAGAGAGAGAGAGAGAGAGAGAGAGAGAGAGAGATATTGGTCGTGGCCCAATTGGGCCTAGAAGATATCTCAGGCCCATGAGTCGTGAATGAATTTCCTTGTTAAGCTCATGGTCCACTCTCATAAAATGGATCGAGCACAACATGACTTCAGTTGGAAGACATCACAAGTCAGGTTGAGCACGTATTGATGAGGAAACATAGGTGTAAGGCCGGAAATGCGACCAACATTAGAGTGTTTAGAATAATTTAACTTGGTGAGGTCTCTTAGGACCAGACCAAAAAAAGTCTCTTAAGCTGCGTTTGGTGATCCGGATAGGATAAAATGTTTCTATCCGGTGTCTGGCAACGTCCTCCTGACTGGATAAACCCGAATACACCCGGATAAGATTTGTCGGGAAAACGATCTCCCCAAGCAACCAGCAATAAGCAAACCAAGTCAGCATGAAGCTATTAACAGCCCAGCTCAAGCCAAAAATAAGGAAGAGAGAGAACGTACGGGGAACACATTCCCAAAAGCTTATGTTGATCCACAAGATGATTTCCCAAGTTCAACATTTCAAAGAACTCAGGTGGCGAGCTCCTCACCAAGTCCATTGATTCAAGAAGACCAGGCGGAGCAGGAAGATGGTAATTTGGCGCAAGGAAAAGGAATTTTTTACGAGAAAGATATCTTCAGCTTCAAGAGTTTTCATGCGAGGAAGCTTCAAGGTGGATCTAGGGTGCATCACCATTGTCCATAGGAGGTCACTTGCGTGGTGGGTAGCACATTCCCATATCCAGGTTATATCCGGACATTCACCAAATATATGATGGGATTTTTCACAATCCGAAGAACAATCCAGAGGATTTCTAATCCCTCCTTATCATATTCTATTCCATTCCAATCCATGTCCGGACAACCAAGCACATCCTTAGTACGGATTTTAAATCCAACCTTCAAGAGAAGGGATGGCAAAATATCCCTGCTTAGGCGATCATCGTCGAGCGCGGGGTCGAGATGGCAGTGGGGACACGAAAACCTAGTTTGGGGTAGAGGTGATTATTGGGTTGGCTCGGGTTGGGTCGAATGAATTGCCCAAGCCGGCCAAGGTTGGGCAGTGGGGCTTTCTCATGTCTTTTTTTGGTCGGCGGGGCTTTCTCATGTTAGAATGCTGCCCAAGCGTACCAAATTCCCTTTTCGTCCTAGGCAGTCCAAGTAGGCCGCCCCTCCGTTGATCATTTTTAAATTATCTTTAAATTAGGGAATGCGATAAACCATTGTTGCAACATCTAATTCAGAAAGACAAAAGATAGAATTTTATAACAAATTTCAGAAAACATATCATATATTTGACTAGAAATATACCAAGTACCAATCCGGTGGGGGTGACAGCCCTCCTAGCCCCCTTTCCATCATTGGGGATGGGGATGAAATTCTCAACCCATGAAACCCGTCCCGACCCGAGTCATTTGAAAATGGATCCAACCTAACCCGAACGGAAGAAGAAAAGTCGACAATCCGCAACTGACTCAACCCCTTATTCGAAATACTTTGAATCGAAGAAGAACACGAATAATTTAGCCATATGAACCTAGAGAACTTGAATGATTCAACCACCCATACCCGGCACGACTCAAAATCAAAGATAACCGATCACAACCCAGCGTGGGCTCAACCCTATGCAAATCGAAATCGAAAGCGGAATTTCATAAATCCAAATGACTCGAATGTGACGATGATGCAAAATGAAATTTAACACGATCGAAGCTGATTCGACCCTCGACTAGTAATGCCTACACCAAACCCGAGCTACATCCGAAAAGCGACCAATCGAAAACGAACCACTCTGAAAATGATTAGAATCCAACCCAATTCGCACACGCAAGTTTGTTAACCGAAATGACACTCATCCATATATGACCAGAAATCGAAATTAACTTGACCGAAATCAATTCGATCGACCGGCTTGTCACCTGTAGACAAGACTTCGAAGGCCACACCTTGCCCCACGCCTGCCTCCATCGTTATGAATAAGGTTAGGTTCGACCTGATCAATGGGTAGGCTTGGGCGGGCCAGTCCTTGAGCGAAAAAAAATAAAAAATCAAACATTTGGTTATACAATGGAGCAGGAGTAGTTAAGCTTAGGTGGGTCTGGCGTAAGCAAGGAATGACTTGTCCATACTTGCTAATTTTGCCTTTCGGCCAACTGGGCCTAGAAGGGCCCATTAGGCCGCTTGTAAAAGATCAGTTCCAACATATATATATAGACTATTACTATTCTAATTATTTTTAGGTCTCTTTAGGTCTATTTAGGTCTCTTGTATGTTTGACTTTTATAAGTATTTTTAGAAAAAAATGCCGATCTTGCAATTTTCTCAATTTTCATTTCCGTTGTCTTTTCGGTTAAATAGACGTGAATGCATACCCATAAGGATAGGAGCCTCAAATTTAGGCTCCATTCGTTTGGCGGCAAAATAAATAATTCGAAAAATATATTACCTAAGAACAATCGCTTATACCGCTCGTGTTGGGTTTTATGGGTGGATGGGCCACCCATGTTGGGCTAACCCGACCCAAGCCCATAGTCCTGAACAAGTAACTACCCTTGGTTGAGGGAAAAAATGTCAAAAAAGTCATAACCCCATCGCATTGATGCTAATTCAGTCCTAAATCTTTTATTGGTGTCAATTCAGTCCTAAACCTTTTGCATTGGTGCCAATTCAGTACTAAACCTTATGCATTTCTGTTAATTGAGTTAATTCGGCCAATTTTGGCCAGAAATTCACTGACGTGGACGTCAGTTGTCCTACGTGGCACGGCTGGCGTTGATGTGAATTTTTTTGAATATAATTTTAATAATTTTAATAATTTTTTTATGATTGAGAAAGAAAAAGAAGAAAAAAATCAAAATATTTATTAAAAATATTTAAAAATATAAAAAAAATATCCACGTCAGCTCCAGCCGTGCCACGTAGGACAACCGATGTCCACGTCAGCAAATTTCCTGCGAAGATTAGCCGGATTAACTCAATTAACAGAAATGCAAAAGGTTTAGGACTGAATTAGCACAAATGCAAAATGTTTAGGACTGAATTGACACAAATACAATAAGTTTATGACTCTTTTAACACTTTTCCCCTTGGTTGAGAACGTTAAAAAAAGAACGGTCTCATGTTAGATCTCTTTCCACTAGAACGACGTTCTTTTCTACAGAGAAAGAGAACAGTGAAAGAAGAAGAATAACGACGCCTCTTGCCCCTCTCTCGAACGCGAGGACGTAGACATACTCTCTCGCTGCATCGAACACTTAATCCATGAAAATCGAGGTACGTTCGTTGCATGATGTACTTTTCCGATCAGTAATTCAAGTATGATTTCGGGCATGCTTTTTCGTGCAATCCACTGTGTTTATATTGGGATTCGTTCCATTCAGGTCGGAATAATTAGTCGACGGAATGTGTTTTTATTATTGAAAACCAATATTTCGAAGACGGCGATAATATTTTTCATTCGTTTTTGAAAGTGATACAGGCAATCAATTTTTAAAAAATATTTTTTAAATTATTGATTTTTTTTTCGGGTTGGGGGGTTAGATCACGTGGAGAGCACGTGAGCGGCAGCTGCCCGAATCAGAGCGAATCCGGGTTGCAGACCTGCGGGGAGCACGAAAGGAAGCCTGGGGAGGAGGGAGACCTCCACGTGCGATCGTTGAAAAGTCATCTCTGACTCTCTCTCTCTCTCTTCACCACGCCGACAACCCAGAAGAAAAAAAGAAAAAGTTGTAGTTGCATTCAACGCTAGAGAGAGAAAGAGAGAGGCCCTACCTACTGTCCTGGAAAATGATCACGATCATCATTTGTCTGCAGCTTCACATTTGAATCTCAACTGGGTTTGAGATTGGAAGTTCGATTTTTCTAAGTGATTGGACGACGACGGTTCATGCATAATCTTGAGCTATTGACAGAGCAACCCTCTATCGAAAACTTTTATGTTCGCCGTTAACCTCGCGTTCTGAATCCATCGAGTAGTTTGCGATTGGGCTTATGTGACGGCACTGATGATTGACTTCAGATGTCCCCCCGTCCCCAAACGTTAGCTTGGAGCATCCAGGGCATTGTGGGCAGCAATATTAATTTGATCAATGTAGTTTCTGAATTTTAACGCAAGTGTTAAGGAAAAAAAACTAAAGAAAAGAAAAGAAAAAAGAAAAATAGAAAAAATTTATCAAAAGTTTATTGAAATATCATTACAAAAAAGTCCACGTCAGCGCCGGCAGTGTCGCGTCAGCACCGGCCAGCTAAAATTGGCTGGATGGATCGAATCGGCACAAATTCAAAATGGTTTAGGACTGAATTGACATAATTGCAATAAATTTCTGACTTTTTTTTATGGTAATTCTTCCCACGAAATACACGTGAGATGATGAATTCTTAAGAAATCCAAAACAAATCCGGGACAAATTCGCATTTTTTTTTCACCGGCTTTATGTTGCAATGCAAACTAAAATCAAGAGTCCAGAAAAAAAAAAAAGACAAAAAAGGGCAACAAAGAGACCCAACTTTTACTTTTGCTGGCAATGAAAGAAAGGAAAGGAAGGGAAAATGGAAGTGGCATGATCTTTGAGGCGGAAAGGCTGCAGGTTAAATACCTGCAGAAGATTCGTCCAGAAGAGGAAGAAGAAACAAAAGGAGTTGAGTGGACTCACGACGAAATGGTGGGTGTGCGTGGCCTGGGGGTTGTGTCTCTGTGCGTGGCAGGTGAAACATAGTGAATAACAATAATACATTTTGCTTCTGATTCAGGCACCAAACGACACAGCTGCAACACGTGCCCTCAAGTTCTCGTTCGCAACACTCCATAAATGGTGGTGGACCATCATCTGCTGCCCAACGTGAGGTTCCTTCCTCGTTTGAGGTTTTGTGGGGGGTTGTGGAGCTGGTCCAAGTTCGGACCCGGTAGTGGACGCTGTCCGAAACCGACCCGGTCGATCCGGTTTGGCAAGACGGGATTTAGAGAAATTTGAATACATAAAACTGAAAAAATAGTCTAATCGGTCTTAAACTTATCGTACGGATGCCAATTTAGTCTTTCAACTATTCAATCTTGCCAATTCAATCTCAAACATTTGCACGAAATTTCAAAGTGGTTATTTCGGCCAATTTTCTCCGGAAATTGCTGACGTGGTGATGCGTCACGAAGGTCAGCCAGCGAAGACTGGACAGTCACGTTAGCGATTTCCGGTGAAAATGAACCATAAGGATTACATTGGAATTTCACACAAAGAAGTAGAACTAAATTAGCAAAATTTGAAAGTTTAGTACAGAATTGATATCCGTGCAATAGCTTTAGGATGACGTAATTTTCCACATAAAAAAACCTAATAGGTGGGACCCGCATCGAGAATCCACGATCTCAACTTGTGATACATCCACAATCATCACTTGTGCCGGCACACTAATGCTTTCCCTGCGTAACACCTAAATTAGGCACTTAATTGAGACTGCCGGAGCATATTAGATCACAACCGCATCATTAAACAAAAATGAGGAGCGTACATGAGATTATTTACAACTTGTAACAAGCACTAAATGACAGAGCGCTCCAGATGAATCTAAGTTCAGATGTGGCGCGGTTGGCGCCGACTCGAATAATTTTTAATAATACCTTTAATTTTTTTATTTTATTTTTGCTGTTTTTTTCCTTCAGCTACTGGCTGGAGGAAGAAGGAAGGGAAGGAAAAAAAAAAAAGCAAAAGAAAAGAAAAAATAAATAATAAATAAATAAAAATGAAAAAATTATTATTAAAAATTATCATCGTTAGTGCCGGCCACGCCACGTCAGCGATTTCCGATTAAAATTGGGACAAATGTAAATGATTTAAGACTCTATTGGTAAAAAAGAAAATAAAAATTTAAGACCCAATTGGCACAATTGCAATAGATTTATGATTTTTTTTTGGGTAATTCTTCCCTTTAACGGATGTTCTCTACATTTCCGTTATGTGTAAGCCGGTCCCTGCATGCCAAACAATGAGATGGACATAACCACGTCGATCAAACATCAAACGACAGGAAAAATAGACATGAACAACGCATGCGCGATAAAGATGAGAGGGAGCGTCGTGATCGAATCTCAGGAATCCGTGACCATACGCCCCGTTCGACAAACGCGTTCTCTTTCGAGAACTTCAAACCGTCCACATCGCATCAGATCTCCATGTTAGAAGCTGTTGCGAGTAGAAAACCAGATGAAAATTCGAAAGAAACAGCAGGAGGAGATTTGGAACAAAAGGCGGGTCAACGTCACGAGAGAATGGAAACCAGGCAGCGCTCATCGGAAAAAGACGGTGGCCCACGATTGAATTTTCCTCGAAGGTGCAAGGAGGCTTCATGCAGAACTTGATAGGAAGGCACCACATCCACATGCAAATCTAGGGCAGAAAGGAACCAGCGCTCATCGGCAAAAGATTAAAAAGCAAGAAGCTTTACATAATCCCTAATCTGCTTAGAAATCTGCAAAAGATTAAAAGCAAGAAGCTTTACATAAAGTGGTCGGTCACGAGAAGGATATTATCGTGGGGTTCTAGATTATTAGGGGCAATTTGTCCAAAAAAACATAAACCTATTATACGGCGGCCAATTGATCTGAGGTTGCGTTTGGTCGTCCAGATAAAACTCACGATAGGATATGTTTTATCATATCTTGTGTTTGGTAGTTGTCCATGACAAGATATAGAGGGATAAGATTATCCTGGGGGGTTGGGATAGAGCCGGATAGGATTTTTCTTATCCATTGCTCAAGCCACCCCCTCTCCGTCACGCCCCATTCGCCTCTTCGATTGCGGCGGGCGGCTTCTCCGGCGGCAGCGGGCGACTTCACCATCGAATCCCTCCTTGTCTCCAATTGGCGACGTCAAAGCCGGGCTTGGGCTGCTTGACTTCAAAAGAGCTCAACCAAGGGTTGATGCAGGGTGCGGGCGAGTTCAAGACAGAAATTGAGCTGCTTTCACTGGTTCATCGTAAGAATCTGGTGGGCCTCATAGGATTCTATTTCAAGCAAGGAGAGCAGATTTTGCTCTAGGAATATATGCCTAATGGGACGCTTAGGGATAGCTTGACAGGTACTCAAAACGCAATGTAGACTCTATGAATGAGTAAATTGAGATATTGATAGGCACGGCACTAGTAAGTCGACCGAAGTGAAGGATGTTATGTTCATATATTAATACACATATGTATGTATTAATGCAAGAAAACTAGGCATATATCTTGATCGGAAGAGGAGACTTCGAATAGCTCTAGGTTCGATTATAGGACTTGTTTATCTGCACGAACTTGCGAATCCTCCAATTATCCACAGAGATGTCAAGTCTACGAATTTCTTGTTGGATGAACATTTGATGGCCAAAGTTGCGGATTTCAATTTGCCCAAATTGGTATTGGACAGCATGAAGGGGCATGTTTCAAGGCAAGTGAAAGGTACACTGGTAAGTGTTATTCGCGCTTGATCGACAACTTGTCTTTGCTAAAGCTCCGGTTGTAGTGGGTCGCCTCTCCAATGGAGGCGGATAGCTCGAGGGGATGGCCGCCAGGAGCTCCAACCTTACGATCCCGGCGAGTGGTCGAAGATCCGCCGTGTCGGCTCCGGAGAAGAGCCGTGTCAGCTCCGGAGAAGAGCCTCCGGATGGTACAAATAAAAAATCATAGATATCCAGTTTCTACCAAACACTGGATAGAATAGGATATAGAGATATCCGACTTTAAATCTGCAGTTCACCAAACGGGAGATATGATATGATCAAATCCTTGGATTTCTTATCATATCATATCCAGTCCTATTATGACTAGAAATCCGGACGACTAAACGCGGCCTGAAGGACTAAATTGGCAAACCATCCAATGATTTAGGACTAAATTAGCACAATTGAAATGTTCTAGAATGAATTACCACCGTAGAATAGGTTTTTTAGACAATTATCCTGCTATTTAAGCCATGAGATTATGCCTTTCATAAAATAAAAATATATATATTCCGACCGAGATCTAACTTGGCAAAAGAGATCCCAGAAAAAAAAAAAGCGAAGAACTTTCAAATGATGCATTGTTGAAGCAAAGGGGCATGAGACGATGATAAGTTTTAGGTGATGTGGGGCAACCCGTGTCGGCCGAAGCATTTCAAAGGGGTTGGGGCTAGGGCTGAGATCGTCTTGAAACCAAACGAAGATAACCTCAAAGATGGCACAATTCATGATTCAGAAACTACTTATTCACTACAAGAAATTTGACTATTAGCCTTCGTTTGTTTCGCAAAAAATGAATGTTTTGAAAAACGTTTTTCTAAAAATGATCGCTTATATAGTTTACAGACATGAACGAGCAAAAAGTATTTTCATCATAATGTTTAAACAAAAATTGGTGTCGACAGTGAAAACATTTTTAATTGACTAATAATTTCATGCAATACGAATGATTATTTTTAGGAAAATATTTTTAAAATCATCTATTTTTCTCTAAATAAATGGAACTCTAACGTTGGAAAGCTAGCGACCAACTAAATTTAGACGCTAAAAAGACTTCCAGCCTCCAAATGGATTTTGGCCGCTAAAAGATTGACTTTGGCGTCCAAAATTGCAAGTTTGGTCGCTGGAGAAGGAGTTAGGGTTGCGAGAAGTCGCCCTGTAGTGACCAAACTGTTGGCTTTTGTTTCTTTTGGGTCGGAAAACTGTTGGTCGTTTGTTTGTAAACAAAGCGGTGCATTTTCTTTTCCCACATAGGAAAGATGGGAGAGTGCGTGCTAATATATAAGTGCGGACGTCTTCTATTGTTACAAATGAAGACAATGTGCTAAGTGTGGATGACTTTTATTAAAATTTGGAGTTATAATTAAAAAAAAAATAACGATAAATGTTCTGTCTTTAATCTCGAATTTTTGTTTATGTCTAATGGTTATTAGGGTCTCTTACAACTTCTGAAGTGGTGTGTCCGAACTTACGATTTTTCGGACACGAAGAGTTGTGTTCTTTTTTTTTTTTTTTTTTTGGGTCACAAAGTTGTGTTCTTTTTGGAATAACATGTTTTTCGCTATTATACATTGAACATTCCATTCAATATTCACTACTTCAACTTCCATTTTCGTTTATATTCACTAAAAAAAACATACATATATTGTTTTCAATTGTTTTCCTTTTGAGAGTTCTTAGAGAAATATTAGAATTGCTATCTAATATTCTCATTGCGAGACTTTGTTGCACGTGAAGGATTTTTTCGATAATCATTAACAACGTTGTGGGGGCAAATAATTCTTTAAAAAGAGTGTTATCACGGTTCAAAATCTGATTCTATTTCTTCCCATTCGATCACTAAATATTCCAACACAAACAAATTTGGTTGCTAGAACTCACAAAAAATTGCCCATAGAAGCCGTAATTTTATATTTGCACGCTCTCACACAAATTAAGCCGCACTCACATGCCTTGTCCCCGAGTCCTCGCTTCTCGCTACCGACGCCCCTGCATCG